>CM060901.1:958085607-963085607 GCA_030737815.1 Allium fistulosum
TTCTCGAAAACGTCTATTTCAACAATAAATGTTGAAATCTATGATTTGGATATTTACCACATTTTAAAACATTGTTAAAACAATTAACTTCATTTCAAATATTGCTTTCCCAAACATAACCATTTTATTCAATAATATATTCACTGTCCAAAATCATGAATATAATTCACTTAACTATCTTTCAATACTCTCTACACATTTTATTTCAATGATAATTCGCTACCCAAAATCGCGAATATATTTCCTTTAATAACCTTCTACATTTAATTTATCAAATTCAATTGATTTCAAATTTATAAAACAACGTTTATAAATTCTATTTCTATTTTCTAACTTCGATTTTATAAATCTCCTTTAACGACCAATTCAATTTATAACTCAATGTATATACCAAAAATCCATATTATAAGTTAAATACTTATAATTCATTTATTTTACAAAATCATTTCCATTTATAAGTTCACAATTTATAAATTTCATTTACTTATGAATTCTTAAAAATTCATTTTAACGCTTATAAAAACTTGTTTTATAATACCAATATTTTAAAGTTATAAATATCAATTTTGTACATCTTTTCAATAAACCGTTTATAATACTTAAAAATTCTCAATTTAACCCATTTTATAAATTTCTTAACCTTTATTTCAAAAATCACAATTTGGTTATATTTCACCAAAAATCTTAACTTTTATAACTTTAAAATTTTAGACGTTTATTCATTTGAAATAAATCAATTCAATAATTCAATAAAACGTCTACTTTTAAAAATCACTTTAAGAATCCTTTTAAAGTAAAAGTCGTTATTTTTAAACTTCAAAACTGAATCCAATGATGCAACATCACCAATTAGTCAATCACAACAGCAAACATCATATATCAATATGATAACAGAATATACCACAATATCTGTAAATAAATAAATATAGTTGAGGAATCCAGTTGGATCCCTCCAACCTGTTTCCCTACATCCACAGACGTTAGCACAATACCAATTCCACTTCGAGGTGGAATATCGCGGTATATGGGTTTTATAAAAATCATCCGCTTACTAACGGCGCAATAGGGTCTCATCCGCTATACGAGGCGGGAAATCAATCAATCCAATATATACATATGCCAATATGTATATATTGCTATATATATAGATATATCCTACTATATCTAATATCACAATCAATAGCAATCAACACAATCAATAACTGCAATTCAAAATTAAATCTGAGTGAGAAGATCTCACCTTAGCTTTTAATTTGCAATCCATTTCCAATCCCAGTTTGTTTTCTCCAAATTTTTGACCTTGTATAAATAATTATACAATTTATCAATATTTGAATTAAATCGAACAATTCAATTTCCATTTTTGATAGATTGAATTAACTAATTATTAATTTCCCTTTTTAATTTAAACAGATTACTCTTAACAAATTTATCTAATTAAAATTTAATCTCAACTAAACTTTACTTAAATAAATTATTCTTCCCTTTCAAACTAATCATCAATAGTTTTAAAAATATCTAAAAATTTGTTTAAACCCTTTAAAATTATGTATATATATCTGTTCACTGTATATAAAAAAAATTCTATTTATTTCTAGCTTTCGGAAAAATATTTATATATCTATTTTTTTATTTATAACTAAATATACGTACATATATTTCCATTAACTAAAACAGAACTATCTTTATATACTTACTGGAAAAAATATTTTTTATTTATTTTTCTTTTCAAACTACCTATGTATATATATATACTTATAAAATAGTCTATATAGATTTTAAAACTTTTATTTACTAAATCTTATCTGTATATAAACTATTTCATATTCTTTTGCTGTATACATACATATTAAAACAAATTCCTTTGTATACAAATTTATGAATTTAAATTGAAACAGAACTATTACCTTACTGTAAAAATTACCCAAGCTCGAACCACCCAAAAATCACGATGCTTCCCCTTATTCTCGAATTCAAGTACAACATCACAGTCGACTTCGCGAATGCCTCCAGCCTGCCATTCCCTGCTGTGACCCAGATCTCGAGCTCACCACCATCATGACGAACCACCGCCAATGAACTCCAATCGATCGCAAACTCTAAGATCTAATCAGAGACATGCTCGCGACCACGAAGATGACGTGCCAGACCCCACTTCGAACGCGCCTTGTTCCTTCGTCCTACGAGACCGAGTCGCCTTCCACGATATGCTTGTCACCTTGACTTCGAAACTTCCCTTTCAGATTGTCATGCGACCCCACTTCGATTTCCTTTTTGAACGAATGATTTAGAGGAGGGAAGGGCTCGATTTGCTTTGAAATTTGAACGAAAGGGAAGGAAGTGATTTCGTTTTTATTTCGTTTGAGTTTAAATGATAAGCTCGGCAATTTCTTTATTTGATTAAGGAACGAGAGATAATTTTTTTTCTTTTGTATTTGCTTCGTTCGATCTGCTATGGATAACTGAAGAGGAGACGCGTGTTCTACCAGTTGAACACGTGTTTAATTAAAATACGTATCTACATTTAATTACTTAGGCAAGAAGAGAACGTTGCCAGGAAGGACACATGCTCTGAATTTCTATACGTGTCTGCAAAGGCCTGCCACAGTATTCAATGCAATAATATTATACTTAAATTCAAATTCAAATCGTCTCGGTTTCTGCAACTCACATTCTCGATCTCCAATCGAGACGTTTTTATATCGTACGCTCACATAACAACTCCAAATGTTAGGAAAATTGAAATTCGATAATAATACAATATTACGGATCCAATGGAACTGGTTTTGTTAAATTCCGAGACTGTGCCCCGGACCGCTATTTTTAAATTCAATTTAAACAACAAAATTTCAAAACCGAACAAAACAGTTCCGAATTCAATTCTGAAAGTTCCAGTACCTTCAGAATTATAAATATATATTTTCTAAGCCTTGAAAATATTTTTAACCAGCAAAAAAATGAAGATTCAAATTTTTACTCAGATTCAGTAATTAATTTCAATAATTAAATCGCCAAATTCACTTTGATATTCGAATTTTCAAATTAAACTATCATTCGAATATTTAAACCCAAATAAATATTCACATTTCAAATGTCAAAAATTCAGGGTCGTTACAATCTTCCCCCCTTAAAAGAATTTCGTCCCGAAATTACAAGTTAGGAAAAATGCTTCAATTCCCATTAACTATTTTCTTAAATTCAAATAGTTTTAACAAATTTTCAAACCCAAATCTTTTACTAAAGATTTGTTATCACTTCAACTAACTTTCCAAACACCTTCATAGTTTTCAAACTACTTTATTCACTTCACAATTCAAATTTAAATTTAAATTCAAACTGTGAATTATACAAAATTTCTCAAAAATTTTCTAACTCTCGAAATTTTCGAAAAATTTTGCCAGCGTCTCCTTTACACGGCTAGCTCGGTACGACTACAAAACGTCCCTACGGGCCCTCAGATTTCAAAAAGAAAACAAAAAGCCAAGCGGCTAGACAAGAAAATCACCAAATCTCATAATGGAATTCAAATACTTACCTTTTTGTCGAGCCCTTTTAAATTTATCTTCAAAATCAAATCCAATTTTTCCTTAGCCTTATAACACCTGTATATCCAATTTAACCATATCCAACTACAGATTTCAAAAATCATTTCACACATTTTCTTACAGAAGTTTTCATATCTACTTCTATTCAAATAGTTTTCCCGTTACCATATGAATTCAATTCATTTACAATCTTGAATATTGAATTTTATCTGCCATTCCTTTCTCAAGTTCAAGATTTTAAAATTCAAATTCATTTATATTGAGAAACTCAAAACAGAGGTCATGAGCAACAATAGAATGAAATAAACACTTCCAGTTTTCAATATTCAATTTAATGGTTTATAATGCAATTCTTTACAATGAATTCATATCCATTTCAATTGATTTCAAAATCAATTCTATTTGCTTTCATTAACTCATATAATTTTATACGATCCCATTTGCATCAACGACAATCATTTCTATTCAATTCAATGATATTCACTTAATTGAATATCCATTCTAGTTTATAACTAATTCAAATTGATACCAATTCAATTTATTTTAGTTCCACCTCGTTTGCAATTGATTCTATTTCAATTTAACTTACATTCTATATTCTCATTCATTTCATTTGAAACCATTTCGCAATTTCATTTCTTAAGTCGAGCATTTATTCAATATTTACTTAAGATATTTCACTTCAAAACTCAAGTTCATGTCCTGGTAAACAATTTCCAATTTCAATTCCTGATTTGAATTTCATTTATCAAATCTATTCCATTCACTAATTTAATTAAATTAGTACATTCACTTATTCATTTTTGAATTTCAACTTCCATATTCAATTCATCTCAAATTCACTTAATTAATAACAAGGAAATTACAATTAATTTCTGCTTACTTGAATTTATTTGCAAATTCAACCCATTTTAAATTTAGTTCACAACTCAACTTTAATTTAACTAACTTCCAATTCATTTGTGACGACCGCCCATGACCCCTGCACCGAATCTAGAGATAGTGCGCTGTAGAGTGTGCCAGGCGACCATGGACGATTGTCAGGGTAAAATAAAAACAACAGAATCTATCGTATTACTCACAGCGCATGGACAAAATACAATAGAACATATGTATAGTGAAGCTTTACAGAACAAAATGACATCATATAAAACTCCATAATAGTTGAATACAAGCATCCAAATAGTCAATACATCAAGCCTCACTACATATCTCTCAGAGAATACAAAACATCGGAATATCCAGTACATATAATAAGAAGATAATATGCAACCCTCCATCTCGTCTTCGATATCAGCATCGTGAGAAGAGAGCAGCACCTGTCACCTGCTACCTAGTCTGCCCGTCCCAAAATGGACGAACAGCCCAAGGCAATAAGAATTAAAACATAAAGCCTTGAGTCAGACAACAGTCTTAGTGAGCAGTAAATTAACTAACAACATACCAAAAGAGCATAAAGGAAAAGGAATAGGAATACAACCCTCCCACTCCAACCTCATTCTACAGTGATAGCCCCCAGACACACACTAAGCAGAAGCAAACATAGCAGAGCATACAATTTAAAGTAAAGCTACTATCACTCGAGTCAAGGGCGATGTTTTCCAAGTACCAAGGCCTAAATCAGATAAGCACCCAGAAAATACCGCTCTTGAGTCTGAATGACGATACAACCAAACATCCATGACTCTGGCTATCACTGTTATCTTTGCTTCGATATCACCGTTGATTGAATGACCGGCACATTCTTTCAGCCGTCCGTCAAGGGCTAATGGAAACCCCGGTTCTAGACATAACTCCCGCACGTCGTCGCAACCCGTGCCTAGGACTATCGAATCTGCCCAGAGTACTCGACCTTCAACAGTTGGTCGTTGGGACTATCGAATCTGCCCAAACGTACTCTTGCTTAGAGCATGCTAGAACCTTCAACAACGATGCTATCCAAGCCTCCTAGTCATCCTCCTCGACGACTATTCTCATATCCATTCATTATCCTCAACTCGAATCATATCACCGAGTTATCAACACGCTTGGAATGATCCCGTCTGGATTAGACCAAGTCTTCATCACATGATTGCTTCGCTTCATCACATCCTCACAAAGCCTCATCTCAACATCACATCATCAAATCTATGCATAAGAGCTTCATCATCCCGCTACATATGCCACGAGCAGCTTTCCCAATTCAAGAGCCTTTCCCTTAGCTTTTGAATCGTCTTCGGTCTAAATCAAACCATCAATCATCTAATTCATAACAATCAATCAAATGAAACATTAACTCAAACAATCAAGCATTCAAATAAGATCTAAGTAGACAATTATCACTATAATGGCATTTTCGTAATTAAAGAGTTGAAAGTCCAATAAGCATGAAAACATGAATTATATCCCTACAAACTTGATGAATGAACTTGCATAGGTTAACATATGATAAAATGGATGTAACATCATCATGAACAATGGATCTATATGGATCTACACTTAGGATGAAGAAAATGCATGGAAATCACTATTTTAACACCAAATCGAGCCAACAACCCGATATACTCCTTTGGATCCGTGTGAGAGATAATCACCACTCACCAAATCACCTAAACAAACCCAAATCAACACGCTTCAGATCTGGACAGCGAAGGATCAAGCTTGATCTATCACGAATCTGCTTCAAACGAAGAAATCTCTCTTGAAAAGATGAAGATCTTCAATCTAAGCTCTTGAATCTTCAATCTTGATCTTCAACTTGGATGGATGTAAGCACTAGATTAGAGTGGAGAAAAGAAGTGAAGAAGTGTAGAAGTCGAGCTCTCAAAATGGCAGCACTTCGTCGCTTCGAAATCTGGATAAAAAAAAATGAGAAAAACCCTTCCTATTTATAGCTGAAATTCCACTAAGTCGTAACTCGGCTATCTCCTAAGTCGTCTCCGACTTATACCCCATACGACCTACGACTTACAGCTATGCCATCCTACGACTTAACCAGAAGCATCTGCAACCTAACAACTCAGGCGCTACAACGACTCACAACACTCGGCTACCTCCTAAGTCGTCTCCGACTTATACCATGCGCTCCTACGACTCAACAAAACCCAAATCCCCTACGACTTAAGACTTAACTCCCTTAAGTCGTCTAAGACTTAAGCTCATGCGCACCTAGCGACTTACCACTAGTCATGACTTATAACTTGGCAGAAGATACGACTTAACAGATCTATGCTTCTACGTCTTAACAACAAACACCTAAGTCGTCTGCCTTCATAAGTCGTTCACGACTTTCGACTTAACAAAACCCCCAGTCTACGACTTAAAATAGCACTCCTTAACACGGCCACGACTCAACTAGGCTACGACTTAAAGGATACGACTTAACTGGTTAGACGACTTATCACTTAACTCGGTCAGCTCTTATGTCGTAAATCCCTAGGTCGGTCACTTACTTGAGTCGCCCAATTTCTTAAGTCGATCATACGACCTATCCTATCCCACGACTTACTTCCTCCACGTCCTAAGTTACCAACCGATCTAACCCTTAAGTCCTCACCAACTTAAGTCTATTCCTTAGGTCGCCAAACCCTGGGTCACTCCTATCTCCTAAGTCGTATACGACTCACGACTTATGCTAAATCGTGAACGACTTAGGACTTAGGCAAAATTTGCCTAAAATCTGAAATGGCTCAAAAATGCTAAAACTCCAGATTTGACGAACTTTTCGATCCGTGAAAATACGGGTCGTTACATTCTCTCCCCCTTAGGAATTTCGCCCCCGAAATTCCAAGCAAACAAAGCAATCAAAACTATTCTGTACGCCTACCATCCATAACAATCAGCAAACCATGCATCCAATTCTAACTTAGCGTACAGAATTCTAAGACTTAGAACAAGTTACAATATCGTGAGATGAGACGACACCTTAGGGCCATACCTCGAAGAGTTCAGGATGAGCTGCTTTCATCCTCTCTTCCACCTCCCACGTACAGTCGTTACCATCTTCACTCCATTGTATCTTGATCAACTTAACTACCTTCCTCCTAAGCTGTTTCGTGTCGGTTTCAACAACACGAAGCGGCTTACGAGGTCTTCGATCGACTGGATCAACTTCGAAATCTTCACAGCTGTCAGCAGAAACCACTGTATTCGAGTCGTACACATACTTCCGTAGATACGATACGTGAAAAACATTGTGCACACTCGACATCTTCTCTGGTAACTCCAATCTGTAGGCGAGCTTTCCAATTCGCCCGATAATCGGGAATGGACCAACAAATCTCGGAGTCAATTTTCCTTTCTTCCCGAATCGAATAACATTCTTCAATGGAGAAATCTTCACAAAGACCATATCTCCTACGTCGAATTCCAAATCTTTTCGACGCTTATCAGCATAACTCTTCTGATGGTCTTGGGCAGCCTTCATTCGTTGCCGAATGATCTCTATGCAATCCGAAGTCTGTCGAATCATCTCTGGCCCAAGCATTTCTCCAGTTTCCAACCAATATGTCGGGGAGTTACACGGTCTTCCATACAATGCCTCATACAGTGCCATACCAATACTTGACTGGTAACTGTTGTTGTACGCAAACTCCACCAAATGAAGGTGATCTTCCCATGATCCTCCGAAATCCAAAACACATGCTCTAAGAAGATCTTCCAAAACTCGGTTGACTCTCTCTGACTGACCATCTGTTTGAGGGTGATAAGCTGTACTCAAACACAACTCGGTTCCCAAAACTTCCTGGAAGCTCTTCCAAAATCCACTAGTGAACAATGGGTCTCGATCGCTCACTATACTCTTCGGAATCCCATGGAATCGAACTATCCACTTAACATACAACTCAGCCAACTTTGATGCAATTCTAGTCGATCGAACAGGAATGAATCTTGCACTCTTAGTCAGACGATCTACAATGACCCAAATCCCTTCATTTCCCGTTCTTGTTCTAGGCAATCCATCGATAAAATCCATCAATATCTGCTCCCACTTCCATGTAGGAACTTCTAATGGCTGAAGCAATCCACTTGGCTTCTTCTGTTCAGCCTTTACCAACTGGCTGTTCATACACTTGGAAATAAAATTTCCAACATCCTTCTTCATACCTTCCCAGTAGTAGGTTCTCTTCATATCCCGATACATCTTATTTCCACCTGGATGAATTGTCAACTTCGAGTGATGACTTTCCTTCAAAACCTCACTCCTCAATTCATCTATATCGGGAACAACTAGTCGTCCTTGCTTTCGAAGCCAACCCTCTCGATCGACCTCGAATCCTTTATCCTTTTCTGGATCCAACCCAGATTCCAATTCACGGATAATCTTGACAAGCTTATCGTCTCGCTTTTGGCTCTCGCCAATTCTTTCCACAAGAGAAGGTCTTATCGATAAGTTTTCCAACATCTCAGGTTCCAATTCACATCTGGGCCTGAAGTCAATTCCAGCTAGATACTCGAGACTCTTCCATTCTGAAAACATGGCTCCCAATCCTGCATGTCTTCGACTTAACGCATCTGCCACTGCGTTACCTTTTCCCGGAGTAAAAGCTATACCAAAATCATATGATGCTAAAAACTCTAGCCAACGTTGCTGCCGAAGATTCAAATCCTTTTGGGAGAAAAGATACTTCAATGACTTATGATCTGTAAACAACTCGAATCGAACTCCCAATAGATAATGTCTCCACATCTTCAGAGCAAATACAATCGCCGCTAACTCCAAATCATGAGTTGGGTAATTCCTTTCATGCGGCTTCAGTTGTCGGCTGGCATACGCAACAACTTTATCCCTCTGCATCAGTACTGCTCCAAGTCCAGTACCACATGTGTCGGTGTAAACCACCATCTCATCATTCCCACTAGGAATAGTCAAAACAGGAGCACTCGTCAATCTCTCCTTCAGGATTCCGAAAGCTTGCTCACACTTAGCATCCCAACTGAACACTTGGTTCTTCTTCGTCAATCCTGTCAATGGTGCAGCTACCTTGGAGAAGTCTTTGATAAACCGTCGATAATATCCTGCTAATCCAAGAAAACTTCTCACATCAGATGCATTCTTAGGTCTAACCCAATCCTGGATTGCTGCCACCTTAGCGGGATCAACCGCTATTCCACTTCCAGAAATCACATGGCCTAAGAACCTCACTTCACTCTTCCAGAAGTGACACTTCGAAAACTTAGCCTTCAGCTGATGTTTCCGCAAGATCTCCAAAACAATACGCAAGTGCGTCTTGTGCTCCTCTTCCGTTCTGGAATAAATCAGAATATCATCCACGAACACAAGTACGAACTTGTTCAACTGATCTCTGAACACTCTATTCATAAGATCCACAAAATATGCTGGCGCGTTAGTCAATCCAAACGGCATTACCAGCCACTCAAAGAACCCAGATGGTGTCCGAAAAGCAGTCTTCGGCACACTATCCTTAGCTACTCTCAACTGGTGAAATCCCGTTGCCAAATCCATCTGAGAAAACACCTTGGCTTCGTGAAGCTGATCAAACAAGTCATCTATTCTCGGAAATGGATACTTGTTCTTCTTTGTCACCTTATTCAGCTCACGATAATCCACACACAATCTCAACGACCCATCTGCCTTGGTTGCAAACACAACTGGTGCACCCCACTCGGACACACTACGCCGAATGAATCCTTTCTGTAAAAGGTCATCAACTTGCACCCTCAACTCTTGCTGCTCCCTAGGCGCCATCCGCCTAAGAGGCATCACAACAGGTCTGGCTCCTTCAACTAGATCTATACGAAACTCGATCTCTCTATGCGGCGGTAACCCTTTGACTTCGTCAAAGACATCCTCGAATCCATTTGCGATTGGCACTAAAGACAGTCCATCCCGTGGAACAACTAGCGAATACATGAAGCTCATGAAGACGCCTTCCTCATGCTTACATCGTATCACAATCTTTCGCCCCTCCACATTCTCGACTGTCACCTCCAGCCTCTCACAATCAACCTTAGCCGCATACTTCCTAAGCCAGTCCATACCCAAAATAATTCCGAACCCCGCAAAGTTCAGAACAAAACAATCACAAACAAAAGAGCAACCATGACTCGACACAATCAGACCACGGCATAACATACACAAACAAGACGAACCCCCAACTGGATTAGTCACAACCAATGGCCTATCAACAATATCCGGTTCCAAACCCAACCGGCCTACGAGTTCATTACAAACAAACGAATGCGACGCTCCAGTATCAAACAGAACTCTAACTGGAACACCACATAGGAAAAGAGTACCTTGAACAACCACACTCTTCCCTTTCTCTTCAGCAGTAGGAGCTTTCGAAGACGACGGAACAGCTCCCAAAGCATAAGCTTGCACAATCTGCTTGTCCTTCCTCGGTTCTGGACAATTCTTCCTGATGTGCCCTGGCTTGTCACAGTTGTGACACTTCATTGGCACCTTCGGATTCTTACAATCCTTATAGAAATGGCCCTTCTGCTGACAATTGTAGCAAGTCACCTCGCCTTTCGGCTTCTTCTGGCCATCCTTACCCTTCTGCTGCTGCTGCTTCCTCTTTTGGTTTCCACCCTGCTGTGGTTTAGACTCTCCCTGGTAACAGCAACAGCAGGTCCTTCCTTAGGAAACAGACTCTCATGCCTAAGAGCTTTCTCCACAAGCTTCTCAAATGAATCGTCCAAATGATCCACCAACTGTCTCCCAAGATAACTATCCAAGCCGGTCACAAACTTCTCATTCTTCTGATAAGCAGATTCAATATATGACCGAGCATACTTGGACAAAGCTTCAAACTCAGAAACATACTCAAGAACAGATCTTCCGCCTTGCTTGAGCTCCACAAACTTCTTGAACAGAACAGACTTCTGAGCTGTAGAAATGAACTTAGCTTCAAATTTGACTTGGAATTGATCCCAAGTAATCTCTTCTTCCGGAGTAGTGATGGTAATAGAGTTCCACCAATCAGAAGCTCTCCCTTGAAGCTGCCTTGATGCCAACTTCCTCTTAGTTGCATCCTCAATTCCCAAATCACCAAAGATCCTTCTACAAGCATCTATCCACCTCTGGACCTCAATAGTTGATTCTGTTCCCAAGAAAACCTTCCCTCCAAGAGCAGTATAATCCTTGCACAACTTAGCAAAATCCACTGGTTTCGGAGTTTGGACTTGAACTCCAACTTCAACTGCCGCCCCCGGAACTGGTATCCTTCTCATGATCGAAGTCATCATAGCTTCGAACATGGCTGCATAATCAGCAGTCTCTTCAGTAGCACGGCTTTCCCTAGCAGCTGGTCTCCCTCTTCGACTCATTCTCAATATCTATAAAAAGGAATGATTAGAACATCTAGAGAAACAACTACATAAAGGACTCAAACTCAACTAAACTACTATATTATATATAGTATTCATCCATCAAAATACAATTACGTCTCTCATACGTAGTTACGACGGCGAGCGTTGGGTAAAATTGATTAACCTCGCTCTGATACCAAATGTGACGACCGCCCATGACCCCTGCACCGAATCTAGAGATAGTGCGCTGTAGAGTGTGCCAGGCGACCATGGACGATTGTCAGGGTAAAATAAAAACAACAGAATCTATCGTATTGCTCACAGCGCATGGACAAAATACAATAGAACATATGTATAGTGAAGCTTTACAGAACAAAATGACATCATATAAAACTCCATAATAGTTGAATACAAACATCCAAATAGTCAATACATCAAGCCTCACTACATATCTCTCAGAGAATACAAAACAGTGGAATATCCAGTACATATAATAAGAAGATAATATGCAACCCTCCATCTCGTCTTCGATATCAGCATCGTGAGAAGAGAGCAGCACCTGTCACCTGCTACCTAGTCTGCCCGTCCCAAAATGGACGAACAGCCCAAGGCAATAAGAATTAAAACATAAAGCCTTGAGTCAGACAACAGTCTTAGTGAGCAGTAAATTAACTAACAACATACCAAAAGAGCATAAAGGAAAAGGAATAGGAATACAACCCTCCCACTCCAACCTCATTCTACAGTGATAGCCCCCAGACACACACTAAGCAGAAGCAAACATAGCAGAGCATACAATTTAAAGTAAAGCTACTATCACTCGAGTCAAGGGCGATGTTTTCCAAGTACCAAGGCCTAAATCAGATAAGCACCCAGAAAATACCGCTCTTGAGTCCGAATGATGATACAACCAAACATCCATGACTCTGGCTATCACTGTTATCTTTGCTTCGATATCACCGTTGATTGAATGACCGGCACATTCTTTCAGCCGTCCGTCAAGGGCTAATGGAAACCCCGGTTCTAGACATAACTCCCGCACGTCGTCGCAACCCGTGCCTAGGACTATCGAATCTGCCCAGAGTACTCGACCTTCAACAGTTGGTCGTTGGGACTATCGAATCTGCCCAAACGTACTCTTGCTTAGAGCATGCTAGAACCTTCAACAACGATGCTATCCAAGCCTCCTAGTCATCCTCCTCGACGACTATTCTCATATCCATTCATTATCCTCAACTCGAATCATATCACCGAGTTATCAACACGCTTGGAATGATCCCGTCTGGATTAGACCAAGTCTTCATCACATGATTGCTTCGCTTCATCACATCCTCACAAAGCCTCATCTCAACATCACATCATCAAATCTATGCATAAGAGCTTCATCATCCCGCTACATATGCCACGAGCAGCTTTCCCAATTCAAGAGCCTTTCCCTTAGCTTTTGAATCGTCTTCGGTCTAAATCAAACCATCAATCATCTAATTCATAACAATCAATCAAATGAAACATTAACCCAAACAATCAAGCATTCAAATAAGATCTAAGTAGACAATTATCACTATAATGGCATTTTCGTAATTAAAGAGTTGAAAGTCCAATAAGCATGAAAACATGAATTATATCCCTACAAACTTGATGAATGAACTTGCATAGGTTAACATATGATAAAATGGATGTAACATCATCATGAACAATGGATCTATATGGATCTACACTTAGGATGAAGAAAATGCATGGAAATCAATATTTTAACACCAAATCGAGCCAACAACCCGATATACTCCTTTGGATCCGTGTGAGAGATAATCACCACTCACCAAATCACCTAAACAAACCCAAATCAACACGCTTCAGATCTGGACAGCGAAGGATCAAGCTTGATCTATCACGAATCCGCTTCAAACGAAGAAATCTCTCTTGAAAAGATGAAGATCTTCAATCTAAGCTCTTGAATCTTCAATCTTGATCTTCAACTTGGATGGATGTAAGCACTAGATTAGAGTGGAGAAAAGAAGTGAAGAAGTGTAGAAGTCGAGCTCTCAAAATGGCAGCACTTCGTCGCTTCGAAATCTGGATCAAAAAAAATGAGAAAAACCCTTCCTATTTATAGCTGAAATTCCACTAAGTCGTAACTCGGCTATCTCCTAAGTCGTCTCCGACTTATACCCCATACGACCTACGACTTACAGCTATGCCATCCTACGACTTAACCAGAAGCATCTGCGACCTAACAACTCAGGCGCTACAACGACTCACAACACTCGGCTACCTCCTAAGTCGTCTCCGACTTATACCATGCGCGCCTACGACTCAACAAAACCCAAATCCCCTACGACTTAAGACTTAACTCCCTTAAGTCGTCTAAGACTTAAGCTCATGCGCACCTAGCGACTTACCACTAGTCACGACTTATAACTTGGCAGAAGATACGACTTAACAGATCTATGCTTCTACGTCTTAACAACAAACACCTAAGTCGTCTGCCTTCATAAGTCGTTCACGACTTACGACTTAACAAAACCCCCAGTCTACGACTTAAAACAGCACTCCTTAACATGGCCACGACTCAACTAGGCTACGACTTAAAGGATACGACTTAACTGGTTAGACGACTTATCACTTAACTCGGTCAGCTCTTATGTCGTAAATCCCTAGGTCGGTCACTTACTTGAGTCGCCCAATTTCTTAAGTCGGTCATACGACCTATCCTATCCCACGACTTACTTCCTCCACGTCCTAAGTTACCAACCGATCTAACCCTTAAGTCCTCACCAACTTAAGTCTATTCCTTAGGTCGCCAAACCCTGGGTCACTCCTATCTCCTAAGTCGTATACGACTCACGACTTATGCTAAGTCGTGAACGACTTAGGACTTAGGCAAAATTTGCCTAAAATCTGAAATGGCTCAAAAATGCTAAAACTCCAGATTTGACGAACTTTTCGATCCGTGAAAATACGGGTCGTTACATCATTACTTCATGAATTAACAATTTATGAAGTTAATTTTACTTGAATTCAATCCATTTCATTATTCAATTCTGATCCATTCATTTATAAATGTAGCTTCATTTGTTTACTCACAAATTCATTTCTTTTCGATTTGAATTTCATTCCAAATCATTTTCACTTTATTTAATTGATTCATTTATTTTCAACTTGAATCTTATTCAAATCAAATTTCAAATATTTTATAAGTTACCAACTTATTTTACATTCCATTTCTATTTTATAAAACTCATTTACAAACTTCACATTATCAATTTTCATTCCATTAATGAATTTATTCTCAAATACTTTTCCTGGAATTCTATTTCCAATTATAAATCTCATCACAATTTATATTTATAATTTCTATTTGTATATGAATTCATTTCCTCATCTTTCAATCCATATTTATAAATTTCATTTGTTAAATGAATTTATCTTCAAAAATTTTTTTTGTTATATCGTTTTATTTCTTAATTGTTTATCAAATAACAGTGATAATAATTCAATATTATCCTTTTCTAACAACCAAACATCCATATCCTATAATAATTCATATAAAATCATTTCTTTTCTATACAAAAATAGTTTTGGGCAAAATTATTTCATTTACCCTATTTAAAACAATACTGTGTCAGTTTATCTTGTTTAAGAGTTTAGAAACCCCTATCGATTTCAGTTAGCTAGACCGCACCGACCAGAATCTATAAACAATCAACCAATAAGTCAACACAATACAAAACAAATTTTGTATTCACTAACAAATACGCGCTCATATCTATTATTACTCTCAACTCATTCTAGAGTACTACTGACTCTATCTCTAATGAGTAACACCCAACAGAGCAGGGTTGTCGCTTAACCGGATGCTCTGATACCACATGTAACGATCTGATTTTTCGACGCTCGAAAGTCGACATTAATACGTCCACTATATCAAATGCCGCGCAATCAAATGCCGGAAAACCGAACCATTAGGGTTAAAAGAAGAGGTAGAAGAAAAGATAGAAGAAAAAGAAAGAAGAACAGCTACAGAAAACACAGAATCATAGACAATATCAGAATCTCACATTTCGCAGCGGAACAAAATATAATAGATAATCACTTGTCTTTTAAACAAAGAACTATATCAGTTTATACATACATCAATCAGAGTCAATATACAACTCAATACAACAATGGACAGTTATAGAAATCTATCCTCATACAGAATACACAGCGGAAATAAATAACAAGTACGGAAGTACGCTTCGCCATCCAGCTTATCCCCAAAGCTCCAGAATATCCAGAATATCCTGATAAAAATAACTCTAGGCTGCCCGTGTGGAAAATTATGGGCACCCAGAGTTTAGAAGGGAACAATAAACTCCGAGTCATTCTTGGTGACTGGTGTGAGATCGTAAAACAGTTATTTTCACAAAAAAATAAAATAGATTCGCAATGCTTTTGGAAAATGAAACTA
The DNA here is from genome assembly GCA_030737815.1 of Allium fistulosum. Taxonomy (NCBI): domain Eukaryota; kingdom Viridiplantae; phylum Streptophyta; class Magnoliopsida; order Asparagales; family Amaryllidaceae; genus Allium; species Allium fistulosum. The sequence continues at coordinate 958,101,856 of CM060901.1, forward strand.
CCATAAGACCTCCCACCACACACACAACGCAAATGCAGTATTGGAGGAGATTTCTTCTTATGATAGTCAAAGATGCTTACTACGCCAATCATTAGATATTATTATTAATGTCTAGTGTGGAAAACATTTCGAAAGTATAATATTAATCTTAGCTAGCATAGACATTCCGAACTATGCCTACTATAGCTACCATCTAAACAGTGGGGCGCCACCATAAGTAAATGGCAGGTTCTACAACTAATACCGTACAAGGTTCGTATTGTTTCTTTGGATTTTCCAATAAATGGTCAGGCTAAGGAACTTCCTTTCCTCCTGCCGAATAGGATCGCCTCTGGCTGGACGTCCCGAGAGACAAACTGCTCTCTGCCAAACAAGGCCGGGTTACCCTTGTAACAGGTAACTCACGAATATGTCATCACCCGGTCCTTTGGGACCTTTATCCGAGCGCTCGGTAACCAACATCACACTTCATAAAGAAGGTGTATCCACATGAGTAAGTATCTGGGCTCCATACCATGATACCACCCCTTTCCAGAAGGAAATGACATACCCTAAAGGGCGCGACCCTCATAACCTTGCCGCAACATTCCTGTTTCGACCATTTCCGGGTTGTTGAGGCCCTGACGAAGTCTCGTCCACAAAGCTACGCTTTTTTCAAAAAGCCATGCTTTGGGTCAACAGATGATCAACCTATGATCACAAAGATAAATGATCAAACAAATGATCATATCACAAATGATCAAACACTGATCATCACACAGCAACACTCAGCATGCCACATTACCAAATTGCGAATATATCGCTGATAAATTTCAACTACATAACCTCTGAGCTCGTACGTCTCAGAGAAGGGTGTTAAGCTAAGAGAATAAATTCTCCGCCACCAACAGAAATGTATTTGAAAGAAATCAGCTTTACATCTCAAATTGTAATGTCAGACACGTAACCATACAAGTCTGTTCCGGGATCGAACAGAACCGAAGGCACTTCTCACGAAGCCCTTGCAAATCCGGATAATTTCCAATCACGTCCGGACTTCCCGTCACTAAGGGTGATAAAACCTCTAAATCGGAGATCAACCGATGTAGAGTAACTCGACGGTAATCCTTCCGTTTTCAAAAATATCCGGTCTTCAACACCGGTCATCAAATGCGATTCATAACGACGTATCACATATTCGGAATGGGTTATACAACCCCATGGTCCTTTCCCGGCTAACCCGAATAGTGAGCGCTTATTCAAAAATAAGTGTGGCATTCAAATTCATCCAATTCACAACAAATACCTATTCAAGGTAATTATTGACAGTCGGTTATTTAACTATCAATAAAGATGCGCAACATCATCAGATTCCAAATAATTCTCCAATTTATTTATTTTCCAAAATATCTTTACTAGATATAAAATTTCCACACTTCAAAAATAAATCAACATTTATTTTTCTAACAATTTCCCTTTCCTTTATAAATTCCATAGTGAATTTATATTTCAAATATCTACTGATATACGATCTTCAAATCGATTTCAAATATTGCATTTTCAATTTATCTCTAAGAAGATAAATTCTCAAAACGTTTCATTTCATATTGGAAAACATTTCCATACTTATTTAAAAATAAGTATTTCACAAATCTATTTATTTTCAACATTTGAAAATATTCAATATACTTAAAACAATATTAAGTATACATTTCATTCTTTAAGGAAATCTATTTGAGTCAAAACGAATGTGGCGTAAAACATCGTTACGACGACTCAAAATCACTAGTATAGGGATTCGAATTTTTAAGATAGATGTATAAATCCCAATACTACATAAAAACATTTCCTTTCGGAAATCATTTACTATGACAACAGTGTTATAGTCCACCATTTCCTTATTTCTCGAAAACGTCTATTTCAACAATAAATGTTGAAATCTATGATTTGGATATTTACCACATTTTAAAACATTGTTAAAACAATTAACTTCATTTCAAATATTGCTTTCCCAAACATAACCATTTTATTCAATAATATATTCACTGTCCAAAATCATGAATATAATTCACTTAACTATCTTTCAATACTCTCTACACATTTTATTTCAATGATAATTCGCTATCCAAAATCGCGAATATATTTCCTTTAATAACCTTCTACATTTAATTTATCAAATTCAATTGATTTCAAATTTATAAAACAACGTTTATAAATTCTATTTCTATTTTCTAACTTCGATTTTATAAATCTCCTTTAACGACCAATTCAATTTATAACTCAATGTATATACCAAAAATCCATATTATAAGTTAAATACTTATAATTCATTTATTTTACAAAATCATTTCCATTTATAAGTTCACAATTTATAAATTTCATTTACTTATGAATTCTTAAAAATTCATTTTAACGCTTATAAAAACTTGTTTTATAATACCAATATTTTAAAGTTATAAATATCAATTTTGTACATCTTTTCAATAAACCGTTTATAATACTTAAAAATTCTCAATTTAACCCATTTTATAAATTTCTTAACCTTTATTTCAAAAATCACAATTTGGTTATATTTCACCAAAAATCTTAACTTTTATAACTTTAAAATTTTAGACGTTTATTCATTTGAAATAAATCAATTCAATAATTCAATAAAACGTCTACTTTTAAAAATCACTTTAAGAATCCTTTTAAAGTAAAAGTCGTTATTTTTAAACTTCAAAACTGAATCCAATGATGCAACAGCACCAATTAGTCAATCACAACAGCAAACATCATATATCAATATGATAACAGAATATACCACAATATCTGTAAATAAATAAATATAGTTGAGGAATCCAGTTGGATCCCTCCAACCTGTTTCCCTACATCCACAGACGTTAGCACAATACCAATTCCACTTCGTGGTGGAATATCGCGGTATATGGGTTTTATAAAAATCATCCGCTTACTAACGGCGCAATAGGGTCTCATCCGCTATACGAGGCGGGAAATCAATCAATCCAATATATACATATGCCAATATGTATATATTGCTATATATATAGATATATCCTACTATATCTAATATCACAATCAATAGCAATCAACACAATCAATAACTGCAATTCAAAATTAAATCTGAGTGCGAAGATCTCACCTTAGCTTTTAATTTGCAATCCATTTCCAATCCCAGTTTGTTTTCTCCAAATTTTTGACCTTGTATAAATAATTATACAATTTATCAATATTTGAATTAAATCGAACAATTCAATTTCCATTTTTGATAGATTGAATTAACTAATTATTAATTTCCCTTTTTATTTTAAACAGATTACTCTTAACAAATTTATCTAATTAAAATTTAATCTCAACTAAACTTTACTTAAATAAATTATTCTTCCCTTTCAAACTAATCATCAATAGTTTTAAAAATATCTAAAAATTTGTTTAAACCCTTTAAAATTATGTATATATATCTGTTCACTGTATATAAAAAAAATTCTATTTATTTCTAGCTTTCGGAAAAATATTTATATATCTATTTTTTATTATTTATAACTAAATATACGTACATATATTTCCATTAACTAAAACAGAACTATCTTTATATACTTACTGGAAAAAATATTTTTTATTTATTTTTCTTTTCAAACTACCTATGTATATATATATACTTATAAAATAGTCTATATAGATTTTAAAACTTTTATTTACTAAATCTTATCTGTATATAAACTATTTCATATTCTTTTGCTGTATACATACATATTAAAACAAATTCCTTTGTATACAAATTTATGAATTTAAATTGAAACAGAACTATTACCTTACTGTAAAAATTACCCAAGCTCGAACCACCCAAAAATCACGATGCTTCCCCTTATTCTCGAATTCAAGTACAACATCACAGTCGACTTCGCGAATGCCTCCAGCCTGCCATTCCCTGCCGTGACCCAGATCTCGAGCTCATCACCATCATGACGAACCACCGCCAATGAACTCCAATCGATCGCAAACTCCAAGATCTAATCAGAGACATGCTCGCGACCACGAAGATGACGTGCCAGACCCCACTTCGAACGCGCCTTGCTCCTCCTTCCTACGAGACCGAGTCGCCTTCCACGATACTCCTGTCGCCTTGACTTCGAAACTTCCCTTTCAGATTGTCACGCGACCCCACTTCGATTTCCTTTTCGAACGAATGATTTAGAGGAGGGAAGGGCTCGATTTGCTTTGAAATTTGAACGAAAGGGAAGGAAGTGATTTCGTTTTTATTTCATTTGAGTTTAAATGATAAGCTCGGCAATTTCTTTATTTGATTAAGGAACGAGAGATAATTTTTTTTCTTTTGTATTTGCTTCGTTCGATCTGCTATGGATAACTGAAGAGGAGACGCGTGTTCTACCAGTTGAACACGTGTTTAATTAATATACGTATCTACATTTAATTACTTAGGCAAGAAGAGAACGTTGCCAGGAAGGACACATGCTCTGAATTTCTATACGTGTCTGCAAAGGCCTGCCACAGTATTCAATGCAATAATATTATACTTAAATTCAAATTCAAATCGTCTCGGTTTCCGCAACTCACATTCTCAATCTCCAATCGAGACGTTTTTATATCGTATGCTCACATAACAACTCCAAATGTTAGGAAAATTGAAATTCGATAATAATACAATATTACGGATCTAATGGAACTGGTTTTGTCAAATTCCGAGACTGTGCCCCGGACCGCTATTTTTAAATTCAATTTAAACAACAAAATTTCAAAACCGAACAAAACAGTTCCAAATTCAATTCTGAAAGTTCCAGTACCTTCAAAATTATCAATATATATTTTCTAAGCCTTGAAAATATTTTTAACCAGCAAAAAAATGAAGATTCAAATTTTTACTCAGATTCAGTAATTAATTTCAATAATTAAATCGCCAAATTCACTTTGATATTCGAATTTTCAAATTAAACTATCATTCGAATATTTAAACCCAATTAAATATTCACATTTCAAATGTCAAAAATTCAGGGTCGTTACAGTATGCATTTATAACATGAACTTAATGGATGAAATTGACGTTATGTGTAGACGTCCTGTAGTGTAACGACCCGTAAATTTTAATAAATTTTATTTGTTTTAATAATATATTTAATTGGAAATTTTGTGAAATTTTAAATAATTGAATTTTGAAATTTAAATTTGATATTTGAAATGCGTCTGTTTTAACATAGCAACTGGCAAATTTTCATCCGTTAATATTGAAGTTTATTTTCTTGTGTAATTTTATTTCAATTTATATCAGTCAAAAATTGATGATAATAAAAGTGTTCCGAAACTTAAATATGTCAAAATGAGAAAATTTATTTAGAACACTCTGAATAAGACTGCGTAATCCGTTTCGCGAAATTCGGATGTTTCTAGCTCCGTTTGGATTTTTCCGTATGGGATAGCAACATATATCTTCGGTACCGTTTTGAACTTTTGAATTCATTTGCCTGTTCATTTAACCTGTGTAAATTTCAAAGGTCATTAGCATTTAACTTCATTTAATTCAACTCTCAAGACCTTTGCTATTCTCCATGTTCTCAATTTATTTCGATATTCCATTTTTCCGGTTCAACTTGATTCAATTACCTTGAAACCAGTATAACTTTAGAACAAAGTAAAGTTTATATTTCATTTGAGAGGCCAGCTCATTTTCATTCAGACCCTGACACTTCCATTCCTCTCTTATATTTTATTTTATTTCTTTTTCGTTTCGCCTGTACATTTCTTTTCTTCTCCATGCTTCACCTCCCCTCCACTTTTCATCTTCCCAGATCCATCACTTTCCCCACCAACGTCAACCAACCACCTCCACAACCCGATTCAACACATCACGCATCATCCCCTTCTTCCCCGATCCATGGCCGTACTTCACCACCGACCTCCACCTCCCAGCCGAACCCACGGCCAAGCAGCGCGGCCTCCCACCTCGCCGGTCATCAACTCGAGGCCGAAGCATCACTTGACCGAGCATGCCGCCTCTTGTTCTGTGGCTCACGCATATATATAATAGGTTAGTGTATATATATTTGGAGTTTTGTGTTAGTATATATTTTATACGTGAGTTGTAAACCTATTGATAAGTAAATATAATGTTAGTATTGTATATTAAAAATTATATATATTTGTAAACCTGTTTATATATATATATTAGTTAATATAAATATCCTGTCGAGTTTTGTAAATAGGCAGATGGTTACAATATGGGTTTGTATAAAGTTTATATTAGCTTGATCATATAATACGTTATAAATCTGCTATATATCACCGGTTTACTTATCCAAATTTTTGTAATGTTTTGAACTTATTTTTGTGATAAAGTATTAATATATATATATATATAAGATTTTGTATGCCGAGTTGTGGTGTACCTTTTGCTCTGTAGTGTCTTATTGCTTATATTTTAAGTTAACCTGCTACAAAGTTATTTTGTTTAAATGGTAGTTTATATGCTTACGTGAGTATATGGTTATATTGGTCTATGGTATATGTTAAGAGTATGACATATATATTTGTTTATAAAAGCTTCAGTCTATATATATATTTATTTATTTATTTAAATTACGTTCTGTACTTGGTAGAAGTTGTACAGTTATCTAAAACTGAGATGTACATATATTTGTCCCATTGTTATGAGCGGTCTGACCTGATACTTATTTTATTTTAGATATAATATATGTAAGTATTACACAGGTATGTATATATAGTTTATATATATATAGTCTGATATATTATTTAGTTAGAGTTTTATATATATACACAATTTCAACAGTTTACAATTTGTATAAGATATAATATGTAAGTATTATATGATAGTATTGTATTAGTGAATATATATATAGATAAGTATATGCACGAATCCGGTTTATATTAATATATTTTATTATTTGTAGCGTAAATGTTAGTTTATACAAAACTTTAAGTATATAATATTTACAGTTTTATATATTATTAGCTTTGGTAAGTGGAAATTGCTGTTATTGACCAACTTTATATATAATATATAAGTGGTTATTGTGTGTTGGATATATTTGATTATTAAGTATATTGATTTTTGGTTATTGATTTTAAAACATAATAAGTATGTAAGCATTACATATTGTTTAAATATTAGTGTGTATATATATCTATCTGTTTATATATGTAATGATTTTGATATATTATGTATGTATGTTGAATTTAACATATGTTTAAAATTGAAACAATGATTTTAGAAACATATGTATATATTTAATTTAAAATATACTTAAATTTAGAATATAACTTTATAGATATATAGCTTTATGTAGTAATATATATGTTCACTGATACCATCTACCTTCATCGATCTAGTTCTGATTTAATTTCGTCAATTTCTTTTATTAGCTTCGTTCGTCGATTCGAGTTCAATCTTGCCTTGTTTGAGATTCATGCGTGGATTTCGTAACTCAATTTCATCATCTATTTTCTCTAGCCTCAAAAGGTAAGCAATCACTCACGATTAATGTTCTTATATTAATTAAATTTGATTTCAATTGAAACGACAATTGAAATATGCTGCTGCTAGTTATTTACATTGTTATATATATGCCATTATCTGTATCTGTTCACCTTGACATCTGACACCATTATCTGTTATTTATATTGATGATATGTGCTTGTTACTGTTGTTATTTTATTATCATATCTGTTATCACTCTGCAAGTTCCCTGTTAGTATAGAATCACTATGGGTTGAAATGATACATACCCGAACGATTTGTAGAATAGGAGAAAATCGTTATGGGTTGAAATGATAAACCCAAGCGATTTTCATTAAATTGAATTTGGGATTTCTAGTTGAAAAGATATATCCCGAATATGTTTAAATTGCGGATTGAAATGATAAATATCTGTATCACTTGACCATAGGATAGAAAATTATATACAGACACCGTTGGTCTATTTATATATTTTTGAAAATGATTTCTATGGTTTTGAAAATAAATATATGATTTTGATAAATATTGATTTTTAAAGATTTATCAAAGTTGATTTAATAAAGTTGATATATATAATATGTTTAAGTATTTATTTAATATATATATTTTCAAATATAGAGTTTATAATGATTCAGATTGGAAAGATAAATTTTGAAATTGATTTGATGTTTATTTAAGAATTTTACTTAAATAAGTTTGGTTTGAAATTATTAAATTTGAGATTTTAAAGATATGATTTTATAACTTGATCTTGATTTAAAGTGATATTTCAAATAAATTTAAGGAAATATTTAGTTTATTGTAATTTGGGTTTGTTTTAAATGATGTTGGATTTATCAAGTGAATAGTTTAAGACTAAAATAATAGTAAAATGAATTTGATATATATATATATATATGAAATTATCGAATTTAGCTTCGAAATTGTTGAATATATTGACTTTGAAATATATTGAATTTTGAATGGATTATTGTGTGGTTCAAATCTGTATTTGAAATCGGTATAATTTAAAATGGTTTATTGAGAAATTTAATTGAGTTGAAATTTAGCTGAATTTGGAAGTCGAGTTGATTTGAATCGATTTATGAATTTGTGGAAACTATTTTATTCTATAAAGTATTTTAAATTTTATTTAAAGCTATTTTATATTATTTTATAAACTATTTTAAATATGCTAATTATTTTAATATAAACTATTTATTTTAAACTATTTTAACTTATAACTATTTTATATAAATTATTTTATTTTATAAACTATATTTTTTATATATACTATTATTAATATCTAAACTGTTTGAAGGAAAGTGTTATGATTTCGAAGTATTATGATTTCCAAAGTATTATTATTTCAAATTGTTGGTTTCGAAAGTATTATAACTTTGGAAGTGATATGATTTTTGGAAATGGATATATATTTGAAGTGAAAATGATATCGTATTGATTTGGGTTTTGAAATGAAAATGATATTTTAGTTTTGAAGTATAAACTATTTTGAAATGATCGCGGTGTTATAATAACGGTTGGTTGTTAAAGAGACCGGGATCGGATATGGACATACTTTTTGTCGATACCGAAAACCACTTTGACAACTATGTACGCGGTAGAGTTTCCAGAATGAAGTAGGATGGTGGCGACGATCCTAAGGTACATGCGTGGACCCAACTCCTGTGAGTTGGCATAAGGTGGCTAAAACAGGAGCGATCTCGGGCCAATGAGGTAGCACCTCTGATCGAACGCACTTCTTCGATACTAATCTATTACTTTGTGATTTTTTTGGGTGCACCCCTTGATTTGGGAGTGTTGTTCGAGGTGGAGCGGTAGTGGCTGCTATGCGTTTCCACCAACCCGTGTGCGTAATTGTCTACCCTGGCATTGCCTTGTGTGCCGTGTCACCTACCATATCGAGCTTTACTACGAGTTTCTATTTGTGTCGTACCTATGGAGTATCTTCTCGTAGCCTCTCGAGGTATGCAGGTACTGTATAGACTTGGCACTATTTTTTGTTAAGGGCTATATGGGTAACCCCTTAACGCTAATTAAAAGTAAGTTTATTTTATATTAGACATTATTATAATAGCGTATATTACTACATATTAGATAGTTTAACTGATCCTTAGAGGATGGTTATCCCAAACATCCTTTAAGTTACTTGTATTTCAGTTGATATTTCACTTGAGTTGGATTTATTGATATAAGAATGTTAATCCTGACTTGAGTGTTTTGTGTTTTGCTTTACGCTCGGGTCAGACTGAGTGATACAGTATTCGAGACTCACCTTTGGAGTTGGAGCTTCTCTTGGAGATCCAGCTATATATCCTGTTTCCAGTTTTTCAGTTGATTCCAGTGATTATTCAGATCTTGTATTTGACCATTGTATTGAGACATCTATGTATTTGTGACTTCGGTTGTATCTTGTTTAACTCTGTTATATATATAGTAGCTTCATGAACTACTATTCCTTTGTTTCCGCTGCATTATTTTATATTACTTTGTGTCAGTGATTATTTATTTATTGTATATGCTGAGTTTTGCCAAATTTAAATTAACAATCTGATATTTTGAGCAATTCAAATCCGACATGTATGGATGCGAATGGTTGAAAATTTTAGGACGTTACATGTAGTCAAATAAACTGAAACAAGTATAGTACTATTGCAAATAGAGTTGTAAATCTCAGTTTAAGTAAAGCATTAAGGAGCATCTAAGGACAAAACAATTAAAAAGTAATAGTTTTAAAACATACCTGTGCTGCTCTTCTTTAAATAGCTACTTGCAAATACTGAACTACTCTTTGCCTCTTCGCCTCTGAACTAATTGGGTTTCCATCTAAATGTTTCATATAAAAGTCCTGAAAGAAAGAAAAAAGGACAACATTAAAAAACATTAGAACAAATTATAGACCAAAACAAAATGAAAGATAAAAGAAAGTACCAAATTTGCTTGATCATTTCAAGTATTAATAGTAACGTGAATGACAACATAACCCAAATTAGTAATCCCACTGTAACGACCCGATATTTTCAACCATTCGCATCCATTATAAGTGTATAGGTAGACACTCATGCCGGAGTTGAATTGCTCAAAATACCGCGTTGTAAATAAAATTTGGCAAATCTCAGAATATACAGTAAATAAATATAATCACAGATTCACAGACACAGAGTAAAATAATGCAGCGGAAGTAAAAGAAATAGTAGTTCATGAAGCTACTATATAAATATATCAGAGTTACATAAGATACAACAGAAGAAATAGAGTACAACAAAAGTCTCAATAAAATAACCAAGTACAAGCTGAGTAGAACAACGGAACTGAAATAGATAGGACATGACAAGCAGATAATCTCCAGCGATTCAAATCTCCAAGAGAGTGGAAATCCAAATCTATGAATAACTCAGGCTGACCCGAGCGTAAAGCAAAACACAAAACACTCGAGTCAGGACAATATATACTTATATAATGTAAACCAACTCAAGTGAACTGTAATAAAGGTACAAGTAACTTAGAAGATGCTTGGGACCGCCCATCCTCTAAGGATCCGTTAAACTATCTACTATGTAGTAATATTCGATATTATAATAGTGTCTAAATAAGTAAAGTATAATCATATAGAAAATAGCGTTAAGGGGATGGAGAACCTTAACGCGGTCGGATCTTAAAATCATAATCGTAGTAAAGCTCGATATGGTAGGTGACACGGCACAACTAGGCAATGCCAGGGTAGATATACCAATTACGCACACGGACTGATGGATACGCATAGCAGCCACTACCGTTCCACCTCGAACAACACTCCCAAATCGGAGGATGGCCATCTAATCAATCACAAGTAAGAGTATAATATCGAAGAAATGTGTTCGAGAAGAGGTGCTACCTCACTGGTCCGAGATCGCTCCTGTTTTAGCCACCTTATGCCAACTCACGGGAGTTGGGTCTACGTAACATACCTTAAGAACGTCGCCACCATCCTACTTCATTCTGGAATCTCCACCGCGTACACAGTTGCCAAAGTGTTTTCGGTAAGACAGAGAGTATGTCCATATCCGATCCCGGTCTCTTTAACAACCCAACGTTATTATAACCCGTGGTTATAACTTTTAAAAACAATACTTTACTTCAAAATAAAATATCATTTCAAACCATATCTTTATCAAAATAAAGATTAAATCAATTCCAAACCATTTCCATATATTTAAATTTTCATATAATTTCAAAACTTCATTTCAAATCATTTTAATATAATAAAATATCATATCCTTACAAAACTTCATTTCAAATCATTTTAATACAATAAAATATCCTATCAGTTCAAATCCAAATATTCAACTTTAAATACCTTTTAAATTCAAAGATATCGTTCATTTACTATCATTTCAAATCACCTTTAAATAGTTTATATTCCAATCAAAATAATTCATTTAAACCTTTTAAAAGTGTAATTATTATATTTTCAAATCAAGTATTCAATTTCCAAAGTTTCAAACCATTCTGAGTTCGTTTACTAAGTCAAAAACCCTAATTATTAAAATTTCAGCATTTCACAGCATTTAAAACAACTGCTATAAGTTATATTTGAAAACATTTTTAATTCAGCAAAGACATCACTTAAAACTGCTGTTAAAACTCAGTTTTAGTTGAATTATAGTTCAAAACAGAAAAGACAGCATTTCAGAAGTGCTGCGGTAGTTCAGATTTCAAAACAAGGGTTAAATTTGGTTTCAGCAAAGACTGCAGACCACTATAGCATTTCCAGAGAATGCTATAATAGGCCTGAGTTCAATATTAGCCTATAAGTTCAATTACAGCAACTACAGCATTTCAGGTGTTAGTGTATTTCCAGCAATTAAATAACTTCAATTTAAAACACATAAACATTTTAAAAATCATATTTTAACATTTAAAATGTTCATTTACATATCATTTAACATGTATCTTTTTCACAATAAATTTCTTATAATTAAATCCAATTTTCAACAATTTACTTAATAAATTTAAGTGTAAAAGTTTCCAATTCTTCACATTTCAACAAATAACTTAACACTTCAAATTTAAATTACTATTTCACAAATTTAACTAAATTTCCAATTTTATTTAATTAACTTAAACCTTTAATTAAAACCAAATTTCACATTTCCAAGTCAAGTTATATTTTAAAAGATCACTTTTAAACATTCATTTATTTAACCACTTAAATTCATAGAAAAATCAATAATACTTTAATAAATCACTTAAATTCAAATTTAATCAAATTATCATATTTACCATTTCCAAATAAAATTTAATATCCATTTTATTTATATAACCTAAATATCACTTTTAACCAAAATTCCAAATTTCCAACTTAAGTTATATTTCAAAAATCCAGTTAAACCATTCATTAATTACATTTTTAACACATAGAAAAATCATAATTTCTTTATTTTAAAACATTTCAAAATCTATTTAAATCAAATTTCATAAATTTATAATTTTTAAAATACTTAAAAATATCCAAAACACTTTATAAAATAACCACGGGCCTGTATATAATTTTCTAACTTAGGTCAAGTGATACGGATATGTATCATTTCAATCCGCAGTTAAAAAAAAGAAAAATCCGGGTTCTATCATTTCAAACCCGCAATCCCAAGTTAAAATAATTTTAAATAAAAATCGTTCAGGCCTATCATTTCAGCCCATAACGATTTTTCCCTATTCTAAAGTCCGTTCGGGTATGTATCATTTCAACCCATAGTGATTCTAATCTACAGGGAACTTGCAATGGTGATAACAGATATAAATAACAGAATAACATTAAATAACAGTAACATATGATATAACAGGTATAATAACAGGTGTGAACATCATATGATAATAATATAAGCATATAAAACTTGATAATATATTTCTACAGATTCGCAGGGTGTCAATTTACTAGTTATATAGGTACATATTGTCTGGTGAGAATAACTCACCTTTTTATGCTGGAGATATCAATTAGAATGACACAACGGATCCAGAAGGCACGACCTTTGATTTGAGTGGAGAAAATAGCCAAGATATCATCTTGTAAACAATACCCAAACAAGACAAAACAATATAGCACATGAATATACTTAACATAAAACAATGTTGAACAAATTGAAATACAAAGCAATAAAGACAAGACTTTGCCTTTACCATTCAAATGCTTGACCATAGGGGATCAAGTGCTCAGCCATGATGTGTTTGGGCTCAGGTTAGCATCATATAGGTCAGGTTTAGCACACCTAAGCATGGCAACATGAAGTGATGTGAAGGGTAGGAGATGCAACATGAAGAATATCAATGGACAAGGCAAATAGGTGAAGTTTTGGTCACAACAAGGCTCGACTTGGTCATTGCTTGGCTCAGCCATGCATGGTACAGGTCTGGACAGTGGAGGGTGATGGTGCAGCAGCAGCCAAAGGTCATGTAGTTGCTGGTGGTGGTGGTTCTAGGGGTGGCCAAGGTGATAGATGAAGGTGGTGGTGAAGCATATGTGGTTTAGGCATTGTTTGGAAGGGTTTTTGTGCAATTTTGTGGTGCTAACTTAAATGGATGGGCATGGCTTGTCATGGTCAGTGGAGGAGGAGGAGGTGCTGCTGTAGATGGTGGTGGGGCTGAAGGTGGAGAGGATGGTGGAGATGAAGGTGGTAGAGGCCAAGCAAAGCTAGAAGAGGAGGAAGGCAAAATCAATGGAAATTGTGAAGTAAAGAAGAGATAAAGGAAGAAGATAAGAGGAGAATGGAAGCCATATTTTTTTTAGGGTTTAGGAGCTTTGGAATTTCGTGAATGAGAGAAAAAAAAAGTGGCGGCTGAAGAAATGAGGAGATGTTGCCAATTGAATGAAAAGTTAGGTTAAAAAGTAGAAGGGTTATAAAATAAAAGGGCCTTAGGAAGATAGAAAGTTTAAGGCCTTTCAAATTTCTTTAATTCATTTTTATAAGTTTATATTTCTGATAATAACAGAAATTCCAGTTAAAAATTCGAAAATTTGATAAAATATAAAAATATATATAATATTTATTGATTATATAAAGTAGAATTAAGGAAAATAATTAAAACAGTGAACTAGACTAGAAAATTTTGAAATTGAATAGAAAAAATTTTAGAAAATTCATATGAGCTTGAAATATATTTTTAAACATAAATAATATATAAAATAAAAATATATTCACAAAATAAATATTTAAAATTTAATTTACATATAATTTTTAATGAAGAAAATAGCAGAAAATAGGAAAACAGCCTTTAAAAATGAAAAATAAATACAGTAAATTTTGGAAAAATACTATTATCAATTTAAAAACATAAAAAGACAAAATATACATAAAAAACATATTAACACATATTAAAACAAAATATAAGAAAGAAAATATGATTTTAAAAAATTTAAAATAGGCAAAATTGCACAAATAAACAAATTATACTAAAAATTGAAATGTACATAACTCTTACATTTTAACTCCGTTTTCAACGAAACGAAAAGTAGTGTTCAAGTTATTAAATCTATTTTCATAATAAAAGATAAAATTTATAATTTCAAACTATTAAAATTTTAAACTTAAAAGTCAAAGTTTGACTATTGACCAAAATTCACATTTTCAGGAAATATTAAATTTAGTCATATTTGGAATTCTAATCCACATCAAAGTCAAAGTTTATATTTAAAATAACAAAATTTATTCTTTTCATAAATAAAGCTTTTGAATCTGGAAAAATCAATAAAAAAAAATATTTGAAAAATAAAGGGTTGTTACACTCTCCCCCACTCAAAACTTTTCGTCCCCGAAAAGGAACGAGGTACGGGAAAGCATAGAAAAAGATAGAATGAAATAGAATTAAGACAAGATGATAAGACGATTGGAATTACACCTGATAATTATTGTTATAGGTAAGTTTCACAAGATGGAGGTGATCAAATCAAGAATATAAGCACGAAAAGATCCTCTAGAGTCTGAATCTCCCTTTCACTTGGCCGATAGTCTATGAATGGAAAAACAGTGTTCAGATCCAGATGAGTAACAAAGATTATCATAGATTACAGAAAGATTTCTAAATAGACTGGTATAAGCAATAGCCTTCCCATTCTGTAACAAGATAAGGGAAATAAGGACAACCAAAAGATAGTTTGGAAAAAACAAAACCAGATAATAAATTTAAAACCATAATGCTTTGAAATCATAACAATTTAGGGATGTTTATCATTTGGAAATCACACTGCTAAAATCATAACACTTTGGACAAGTTATTCTTTTTATAAAAAAAACATAATACTTAGAAAATCATAACACCCTAAAAAAAGTAATCTTCATTTAAACCATTTTAATTCAAGGTCAAATAATATTCATTTTAAAGTTGTAACATTTCTAAGTTCATTTAATTATAAAAATTTCCAAAACATTGTATTTTCAAAATAGTAGTACTTATAAAATGCTACAGTAGATATATTAATATTTCAAATCAGTTCAATTCCAGAAATATTTATTTGGATATCATTTAACTTATGACTTATTAAACAAACTTTATGAATGGAATATTCAAATCAAACTATACTTCATTTATTAAGTTAAAAGTTCACTATTTTAGTTAGCTCTTAATTTAACACATAACCTAACACTTTATTTAAAATACCCATTTCATAAATAGATATTCCTTTAATAAGTTACACTTAAAATTTCATTTGAAAACCAAATTCTCAATTATCAAATTTTAGTGATGTTAAAATACATTTTAACTATTTAAATCATAATTATTCATTTTTCAAGACATATCTATTTCATAAATAAAATATTTATCATAGCAAATATAACAATCAAATTCCTTTACACATTTATTCATTTAGACATCAATTAAACTATGAATTCAAGTTAAATAAACTTTATTACAAAATGTCCAATTCTAATGTATTTTATTTTATCTATTCAAAGATACATTATTTATTATACAACATATTCGTTTCAAGAAATAACCATTATTAAAATTCCTAGGTTAGACTTAAGGTTCCATATTAAATCAAATTTGATTATTAAGTTATTTAAATAAAATCTCTTTAAATTCCTTTTTCACTATTTACCTCTGTTAATCTTTTATAACTAAAATTTAAGTGTATAACATTTATTATAACCACTCAAATTTTATTTATAAAATCATTTCTGTACTGCATATTATCCAATTACATTGTTAACTTCAAAAAAAAATTAAGGTAAGTTATATTTGAATGCAATTGTATTATACAAATAAAACTTTCCAATTCAATTATCTCAAGTTTGAATCATTTATCCAAATTTTTTATTTTTTCTTCTTATAATTGAAGTTATTCTTCAAGATAAAATTTAAGAATTTGAATCTTCGAACATCTTCAAACCATTTGGAGATAAGTAATTATATATACATAATATGTTAAATCAAATTTAAATCATATATCTATATATATATTATAATCCAGTCATATTTTAGAAATTCAAATCAATAAGATTTTCCAAAACAAAGCTGTAGCAAGACTACAGAATGGTTTCTTCACTTCGAAACTCGAAAATGAACGTCGATGATGCTGCAGTCATCACCGAAATTATTTTCCAGCGACAAAGAGAAGAGCACTAAATTTTTAAACTTTAAAATCCTTTAGAGACAAATTTTTATTCAAAATACTTTAAATAATATCCTTTTAAAAATTTTAAACACAAGGTTTGAAACCATCGGAAATTAAATTCTTTAACTTTCTTGTTTTAAATTCATTTCAGTTCCCAAATAAATTTATAAACAACTATTTATAAATTCATTTGTAGAACAATAAATGATAAATCAAGTATTATCATTTCAAATTATCAATTTAAATCAATTTATTAAGTTCCATAAAATTATATATCCAAATTTATTTCATAAACCAAATTTTAAAATAATATTGTGTCAGTTTGTTCTGTCAAAGTGTTTTAGAAATCCTATCGATAGCGTTGATCAGACGAATCGATCGGAAACCCAAATCAACATCAACAACTCAAACAACACAATATAAAACAAAACATTAATTTACAAGTACAGTTCAAAATGTTTGGAAGATAGATTGGAACAAAACACAAGATGATTAAACAGAATAGAGAGATGGGTAAGCTTAGATAAATCGCAGACAACCTTAACCGGGTCAACCGTGACTTAATGGATAAGATCAAATGTGGATTTTCTGG
The DNA here is from genome assembly GCA_030737815.1 of Allium fistulosum. Lineage (NCBI taxonomy): Eukaryota > Viridiplantae > Streptophyta > Magnoliopsida > Asparagales > Amaryllidaceae > Allium > Allium fistulosum. The sequence goes on from CM060901.1 coordinate 958,119,505, forward strand.
GATAAATCTACCTTCGATCTCAAGAGATAGAGTTTGGAATAACAAAAGATATTAGAATCTAAACCAAGGATAAATATAAATCTCTGGTTAATCGATGCTGATTGTAAAGGATTTTCACCCCTTTACAAGAAAATTAGAATATTGGCGAGACCGCCAATTTACTATAAAGATCATTCGAAGTGGGGTTATGTGATACTCCAAAATCAAAAGAAGATGAATAGTGAGGGACAAGAATGAATTTTGGAACCGTAGGGAACGTTCCAAAAATTCAAAGGAATTTTGAATCAAGAGGAAAAGATTCAAACTCGAACGAAAGTGATTCTGTAAATAAATCTACTCCATATGCTGAGTTTTGCCTCAAAGCCAAAGCTCTGATACCAACTGTAACGACCCGATATTTTCAACCATTCGCATCCATTATAAGTGTATAGGTAGACACTCATGCCGGAGTTGAATTGCTCAAAATACCGCGTTGTAAATAAAATTTGGCAAATCTCAGAATATACAGTAAATAAATATAATCACAGATTCACAGACACAGAGTAAAATAATGCAGCGGAAGTAAAAGAAATAGTAGTTCATGAAGCTACTATATAAATATATCAGAGTTACATAAGATACAACAGAAGAAATAGAGTACAACAAAAGTCTCAATAAAATAACCAAGTACAAGCTGAGTAGAACAACGGAACTGAAATAGATAGGACATGACAAGCAGATAATCTCCAGCGATTCAAATCTCCAAGAGAGTGGAAATCCAAATCTGTGAATAACTCAGGCTGACCCGAGCGTAAAGCAAAACACAAAACACTCGAGTCAGGACAATATATACTTATATAATGTAAACCAACTCAAGTGAACTGTAATAAAGGTACAAGTAACTTAGAAGATGCTTGGGACCGCCCATCCTCTAAGGATCCGTTAAACTATCTACTATGTAGTAATATTCGATATTATAATAGTGTCTAAATAAGTAAAGTATAATCATATAGAAAATAGCGTTAAGGGGATGGAGAACCTTAACGCGGTCGGATCTTAAAATCATAATCGTAGTAAAGCTCGATATGGTAGGTGACACGGCACAACTAGGCAATGCCAGGGTAGATATACCAATTACGCACACGGACTGATGGATACGCATAGCAGCCACTACCGTTCCACCTCGAACAACACTCCCAAATCGGAGGATGGCCATCTAATCAATCACAAGTAAGAGTATAATATCGAAGAAATGTGTTCGAGAAGAGGTGCTACCTCACTGGTCCGAGATCGCTCCTGTTTTAGCCACCTTATGCCAACTCACGGGAGTTGGGTCTACGTAACATACCTTAAGAACGTCGCCACCATCCTACTTCATTCTGGAATCTCCACCGCGTACACAGTTGCCAAAGTGGTTTTCGGTAAGACAGAGAGTATGTCCATATCCGATCCCGGTCTCTTTAACAACCCAACGTTATTATAACCCGTGGTTATAACTTTTAAAAACAATACTTTACTTCAAAATAAAATATCATTTCAAACCATATCTTTATCAAAATAAAGATTAAATCAATTCCAAACCATTTCCATATATTTAAATTTTCATATAATTTCAAAACTTCATTTCAAATCATTTTAATATAATAAAATATCATATCCTTACAAAACTTCATTTCAAATCATTTTAATACAATAAAATATCCTATCAGTTCAAATCCAAATATTCAACTTTAAATACCTTTTAAATTCAAAGATATCGTTCATTTACTATCATTTCAAATCACCTTTAAATAGTTTATATTCCAATCAAAATAATTCATTTAAACCTTTTAAAAGTGTAATTATTATATTTTCAAATCAAGTATTCAATTTCCAAAGTTTCAAACCATTCTGAGTTCGTTTACTAAGTCAAAAACCCTAATTATTAAAATTTCAGCATTTCACAGCATTTAAAACAACTGCTATAAGTTATATTTGAAAACATTTTTAATTCAGCAAAGACATCACTTAAAACTGCTGTTAAAACTCAGTTTTAGTTGAATTATAGTTCAAAACAGAAAAGACAGCATTTCAGAAGTGCTGCGGTAGTTCAGATTTCAAAACAAGGGTTAAATTTGGTTTCAGCAAAGACTGCAGACCACTATAGCATTTCCAGAGAATGCTATAATAGGCCTGAGTTCAATATTAGCCTATAAGTTCAATTACAGCAACTACAGCATTTCAGGTGTTAGTGTATTTCCAGCAATTAAATAACTTCAATTTAAAACACATAAACATTTTAAAAATCATATTTTAACATTTAAAATGTTCATTTACATATCATTTAACATGTATCTTTTTCACAATAAATTTCTTATAATTAAATCCAATTTTCAACAATTTACTTAATAAATTTAAGTGTAAAAGTTTCCAATTCTTCACATTTCAACAAATAACTTAACACTTCAAATTTAAATTACTATTTCACAAATTTAACTAAATTTCCAATTTTATTTAATTAACTTAAACCTTTAATTAAAACCAAATTTCACATTTCCAAGTCAAGTTATATTTTAAAAGATCACTTTTAAACATTCATTTATTTAACCACTTAAATTCATAGAAAAATCAATAATACTTTAATAAATCACTTAAATTCAAATTTAATCAAATTATCATATTTACCATTTCCAAATAAAATTTAATATCCATTTTATTTATATAACCTAAATATCACTTTTAACCAAAATTCCAAATTTCCAACTTAAGTTATATTTCAAAAGTCCAGTTAAACCATTCATTAATTACATTTTTAACACATAGAAAAATCATAATTTCTTTATTTTAAAACATTTCAAAATCTATTTAAATCAAATTTTATAAATTTATAATTTTTAAAATACTTAAAAATATCCAAAACACTTTATAAAATAACCACGGGCCTGTATATAATTTTCTAACTTAGGTCAAGTGATACGGATATGTATCATTTCAATCCGCAGTTAAAAAAAAGAAAAATCCGGGTTCTATCATTTCAAACCCGCAATCCCAAGTTAAAATAATTTTAAATAAAAATCGTTCAGGCCTATCATTTCAGCCCATAACGATTTTTCCCTATTCTAAAGTCCGTTCGGGTATGTATCATTTCAACCCATAGTGATTCTAATCTACAGGGAACTTGCAATGGTGATAACAGATATAAATAACAGAATAACATTAAATAACAGTAACATATGATATAACAGGTATAATAACAGGTGTGAACATCATATGATAATAATATAAGCATATAAAACTTGATAATATATTTCTACAGATTCGCAGGGTGTCAATTTACTAGTTATATAGGTACATATTGTCTGGTGAGAATAACTCACCTTTTTATGCTGGAGATATCAATTAGAATGACACAACGGATCCAGAAGGCACGACCTTTGATTTGAGTGGAGAAAATAGCCAAGATATCATCTTGTAAACAATACCCAAACAAGACAAAACAATATAGCACATGAATATACTTAACATAAAACAATGTTGAACAAATTGAAATACAAAGCAATAAAGACAAGACTTTGCCTTTACCATTCAAATGCTTGACCATAGGGGATCAAGTGCTCAGCCATGATGTGTTTGGGCTCAGGTTAGCATCATATAGGTCAGGTTTAGCACACCTAAGCATGGCAACATGAAGTGATGTGAAGGGTAGGAGATGCAACATGAAGAATATCAATGGACAAGGCAAATAGGTGAAGTTTTGGTCACAACAAGGCTCGACTTGGTCATTGCTTGGCTCAGCCATGCATGGTACAGGTCTGGACAGTGGAGGGTGATGGTGCAGCAGCAGCCAAAGGTCATGTAGTTGCTGGTGGTGGTGGTTCTAGGGGTGGCCAAGGTGATAGATGAAGGTGGTGGTGAAGCATATGTGGTTTAGGCATTGTTTGGAAGGGTTTTTGTGCAATTTTGTGGTGCTAACTTAAATGGATGGGCATGGCTTGTCATGGTCAGTGGAGGAGGAGGAGGTGCTGCTGTAGATGGTGGTGGGGCTGAAGGTGGAGAGGATGGTGGAGATGAAGGTGGTAGAGGCCAAGCAAAGCTAGAAGAGGAGGAAGGCAAAATCAATGGAAATTGTGAAGTAAAGAAGAGATAAAGGAAGAAGATAAGAGGAGAATGGAAGCCATATTTTTTTTAGGGTTTAGGAGCTTTGGAATTTCGTGAATGAGAGAGAAAAAAAGTGGCGGCTGAAGAAATGAGGAGATGTTGCCAATTGAATGAAAAGTTAGGTTAAAAAGTAGAAGGGTTATAAAATAAAAGGGCCTTAGGAAGATAGAAAGTTTAAGGCCTTTCAAATTTCTTTAATTCATTTTTATAAGTTTATATTTCTGATAATAACAGAAATTCCAGTTAAAAATTCGAAAATTTGATAAAATATAAAAATATATATAATATTTATTGATTATATAAAGTAGAATTAAGGAAAATAATTAAAACAGTGAACTAGACTAGAAAATTTTGAAATTGAATAGAAAAATTTTTAGAAAATTCATATGAGCTTGAAATATATTTTTAAACATAAATAATATATAAAATAAAAATATATTCACAAAATAAATATTTAAAATTTAATTTACATATAATTTTTAATGAAGAAAATAGCAGAAAATAGGAAAACAGCCTTTAAAAATGAAAAATAAATACAGTAAATTTTGGAAAAATACTATTATCAATTTAAAAACATAAAAAGACAAAATATACATAAAAAACATATTAACACATATTAAAACAAAATATAAGAAAGAAAATATGATTTTAAAAAAATTTAAAATAGGCAAAATTGCACAAATAAACAAATTATACTAAAAATTGAAATGTACATAACTCTTACATTTTAACTCCATTTTCAACGAAACGAAAAGTAGTGTTCAAGTTATTAAATCTATTTTCATAATAAAAGATAAAATTTATAATTTCAAACTATTAAAAATTTAAACTTAAAAGTCAAAGTTTGACTATTGACCAAAATTCACATTTTCAGGAAATATTAAATTTAGTCATATTTGGAATTCTAATCCACATCAAAGTCAAAGTTTATATTTAAAATAACAAAATTTATTCTTTTCATAAATAAAGCTTTTGAATCTGGAAAAATCAATAAAAAAAATATTTGAAAAATACAGGGTTGTTACACCCACATACAACATCAAACATCAAATTGAATCTTTCCTTACACTACACACTCATAATTGAATAACCTCTCTTATTCCAATTCTGAACAGAAACAAACGACTGAGGTTTCACCTCCTCATCTGTGATTAATCTCCAATAATAATCTCTTATCCTCATCTGATGCAAGTGTAATGAAACAAACGAATGAGGCAACAGTATAGATTCATGAGTTGATTCCAAACAATAGTTATGCTAATTCTGGATATGGCTTTTGGTACTGCACAGCAAGTTTATTACTTAAACTCTATACATCAGTGACTTCTATCCTTATTTGAATAATGTTCTAAATTATCATATTCAACGTGACATCAAATTTGGATGTTAAGTAAGCATAACAAAGATAAGTTGGGGACAAATGATAAATTATGTAGGCTATGTTGTTTGAATTATAAGTTGGCTTCGAAATGGGCTCATGTGATCCCAGGCCACTATAAAGTTTAAATGAATTGGACTTGCCTGCTGAGGCCTTCATGCACACCCTCAACAGTGACATTAGTATAGAAGGCATCTCATGTGCATCATCTAAATCAGTCAAGAAATGAAGGCATCTGCATTTAAACAAATTGCAACATAAATCTTATATCATTGGTTGATAGAAATCTAGATAGAATGAACAAGTAGCTCTGCCTCTAACAAAAATAATCAAGTAAGGACAAGATGAAATACATAAGCTCGGCTTTGGATAAATCAAATAAAAATGACAAAAAATGCAAAATACAATACAGTCAAGTTGAATAAGTGATGCGAGTTTTAGGAACTAAGGTTTAGTCAATTTACAAACCTTCTTCTCTCTATGGTTGAATGTCTGCAAGTGTTTCTAAATCGCCCTGTATAACATTTAATATTTGTCAACTATATTAACAAACTAGTTCATATGTTTAGAGTGCATATAAGGAAGTAATCCGAGTGAGTATATTATATAAGAACATAGTATCTACTCAATCCAATGGAGCATTTCACTTATAATTTCATTCCATTACAAGAATGTAAGCAAATGAACCATCAACTGAGAAACTGGTTCCGACTTATCATTGTATGACATATAACTAGTGCAATCTGTTTTCTAGATAAAAATGGAAGCGAGAAATAACAAGTGACAGCTAGAAAAAAAGTAGAGTAGTAGACATTGAATTGATGTATGTATACACACATGAAAATTGTAGCATAACGGCTATTTAATTCATTGACAAGTTACCGGATGTGCCTTCATCTTCATTAGAAGCCACATGCCCATTGAAGTCATATCATTCAATGGAATTGCAAAGTCGCTACCTTCGTCATCATCCTCCAAATTATATTTCTTGGACTTTTTGGCTTTCAACTAAAGAAACACAAAGTATCGTTATAATGACTTATTAGCATGAAAGATGAAACCCAAAATTTAAACTAATAAAAACAAAAGTAGCAATTCCTGTTATTTTCTCCATTTAACATACAAATACATGTTTCAATCTTTTATAGAGATAATACTGAAACAAATACACATTTTTTCTTCCCTTCTCGAATTATGTACATATAAAAAGATAAGTTGAAGCAGGCTCCTTGTGCAATAATTGAATCTAAACTACTCAAAATGTCGATCATTTGCTGATTTATATACTGGTGGGAGAGCAAATTGCAACCCCATAAACTGGGACTTCCACCACCAAAAAAATAGTCCAGATACAAATCAGATTGATTATTCTGACATATCCAAATATATGTTGTATATTATATGATACCCATAACCAAACCTGTGTAAACACAACCTAAATCTGAATGGATTTTAATTCTAAATGCGCACTTATATCCAAATGGTTTTCGTCATACATATTTCCATGCCAGGTCTCTACATCTAGATTTTATAGACATTAGGAAAGCTCAACTTTCATCACTTTGCTGTATCTTGAAATTCATCTGTAAGAACTTTTTTGATGACCAGTATTTCATGTATTAAATAATCCTTCAATCAAACAAAAATATATGACGGACGGAAAATAGTTTTCCTATCAGCTCGTTTGAAACTTCAGGAATATTGTTACAAATAATTCAATTTATTTTACACCTTAAGCACTAGAAAGCCTCCAATATTAAAATTTTTATTCTACAATGTATGAAAACAATCTTTATGATGACTCGCATCATGAGTTCAAAAGAATCATAATTATTCGGTCCATATCTAATATTGAATTTCTAAGATAAAAGTGTTTTGCACTTTTTCTTGACTTCCACTGACAACAAAAGAATAAACCTATGCAATAGTGTAGGGACTTGGTATCCAATCTACATTCCAATATAGCAGCCAATATAGAACAAACTAAGAAAAAATTATTGGTGAACTGATAACCAAATGTCTTTATGTTACCTTGCTAGGTAAAAGAGAATAGATGCTTAAATTTTATTTAAAATAAATTCATAGTTGTGATGAGACAAATCCTAATAATTGAATCATACCAGAAGGGATGGAGACTATCATTGGATGTTATGCTAAAGGGATCGTCTTTTCCAAGTTAAAATTACTTTTAGTAGGCACCTAGAGTACCACTTTTTCTTAAATCCCCTCATGAAAAATAGTCGCATAATTCTATTCCCATTCAAGGCACAAGGCCATATCAACCCAACTAATGTGCCATAATTCACTTAATCCAACTAATAAATGAAACTAAAATAAAAATAGCTCGGAAAATTGACCCAACTAGCCAATAGAAAGCAAAATCGCAAAGCAGTAGTGAAAGACCAAAAAATGGTTAGCAAATCAACCAAGTACTGCGTAGTGTATGAGAATCAATTCAAAGATAAATATTTGTTTAACTAGCTAGAATTCCTACTCACCAACATAGGTCATGGGCTGAGGCACGGTGATAGGATGAGGCATGACGATTGGCTTAGGCATGATGATAGGTTGCAGCGCAGTGGTAGGCTGAGGTCAAGACGGGATTTGATATGGACAGTATTTTTGAGAGCTAGGGCTTGAATGAGACAACTTTGGTGATTTTAGCTTCAGATCCAAATGGAATTTTTTTTTCAAGTTTTCAAGAAAAAGTAGATAAAATTGTTCAAGTGATAAGTGGAAGAAAAAGATATATGAGCGGCCGAAGAAAAATTTTGCCAACTTTTTCATGAATTGTTGGCGGGAATAAGTAGTGGCGTTTCTTTATTTATTTTTGTTTTGCTCGGTTGCACTTAACTTGAACCACTACTATTAAATGCAACTAATAATAGGTTTTCTTATAGTGTGCCCGGCCTTCTATCTCAGTTGTGCCACTATGAGCTAGTCCCATCCTGTGGGTCCTACGGCAAAAGACACCTGTAGCGCTTCGGAACTCAATAGCAACTTATCTCCCTGCTTCGATGCCGCACGCTCGGTCACCACCGGTTCGCACTATCTGTTGCTCCCTCTTTTGACCTCTTATCTACCTGCTTCAGCATAAGCGTGTCCAACCTCACCTGATCTGTTGTGAGACCATCAGTCCTAGCCTAATAAGGTCCTGCCCAGTCTCACCTAAGTGCTTTGTGAGACCATCAGTCCTAGTCTGAACGAGAAATGCTGCTGAATACGGATCCTAACAAACAAAATCTAGTTGCGTCCCTTGCCCAAATCCCCCCGATTTGAGCTTCTATCTATTGGCCACTTATTTACCCTGGTTAGCATAAGCATGTCCTAGTCTCACCTAATCTGTTATGAGACCATCAGTTCCAGACTGAAAGGGAATGCTATTGGTTATGGGCCTTATTTCTATCTTTGCTTATTAACTTAGTGTAAGTTCTTTAAAATAAGCCTCTTCTGTTATTCTACTATATTTGCTTATTAACTTAATCTAAGTCTTAAAATAAGTCTCTTCTGTTATCTTTGATATATTTTCTTATTAACTTATTCTAAGTTTTAAAATAAGCCTCTTCTGTTCTTTCTGCTCAATTATAACCTAAGTTATAATTGTTATTCTTCTTTTCTATCTTTTTTGTTATAACTACTAGTTATAAACTTGCTTGCAAATGTCTCAAATTTGCCTATTTCAGCCTATCTTCTTTTTATTACAGTCTTTCTTATTTTACATCTAATTTCTGTAAATTTAGCGTTATTCTATTTTAATCCATATTAGCAAATTCTATTCTTTTTAATTTTATTCGCGTAAAAAGGAATAAGAAGAAACTAACATTTACAAGCTAAATTTTAACATAAAACAGATGTAAATAAATGCAAATAATAGTAAATAACTATAAATAACTGAATAAAATAGCTGAATAAAAATAACTGAATAAAATAGACTGAAAAGAACTTTAAAAAACAAGCTGTAAAAAACTTATAAAAATTGTCTCAAAATTGCTAAAAAACTACAACTATTGAGAACCCTATTATTTTAAATTACATAAAAATCTAAAAAAATTACTAAACACTCACCTGTGATCCTTAGCTCTTTTCCTTTGCCTTCCCGGATCCACTTCTAGGGTGTAAATTATTTTAATTAAAAAGATCTTCTCCTTAGAAAAATATTCTATTTAGGGTCTAGCCTCAGGCAATGAACCCAATGGGAGAAAATCTGAATGAGAAAAATAGCTAGGCCTAAGGTCTTATTTATAGTGTCACTTCGGGATCTCAAGCCATTGGATTTGAAGATTAAATATGGTGCAACCACATCATAGGCTCACCGGGAACCGTCGGATGGAAGCACGAACGCACAGAATAGAACAGAAATAGCAAAATGACGTGTTCTAATCGAGCTGGATGAAGTTACATAAAAAAATGCAAGGCGGGTCGACCAACACAAGCTAGGGTCGACCTATAGCTCGACCTAGCCTTGGTGAGGGTCAACCCTAGGGTCGACCTTGCCTATATATTTATTTTTTTGTCATTTTTGTTCATTTCTTGTTTATTTCGTAACTTCTTCATTTTAGCTCGGATTTTTACAAACTATATATGGAAATTGACCAGAAAATTACCATGGACACAATGGTGCAACTCCCGTAGCTTAATTCTGATAATTTTCCAAAGTTATTTTATTATTTAATCAATTCGTTAATTAATTATTATAGCTTAAATTTCGGGTTGTTACATTCTCCTCTCCATAAAGGATTTCGTACTCGAATCTCCAAGGATAGAAGAATGAAATAAATATTTTCATCCAAATTCTACAACGAACTACTCAACCATCATCCATTACACCCATTTTCCTTAAGTTTTTCTAATGCAATTTATGATATATATGCAAATAATGTGGTGTTAATGTCCCTAACTAATAATGCAAAAGATTAGGCGGTCTACTGATTCAGTCGACCTCATTTTATGCAATCATGTTCGTGCTATGTATCCAAATGAATGCAAATTTCCTAATGATAACTGATAGTTCTATATGCATGCTACAATCATTATCCAAATGCAACAATTATATGATAATCATCCATTTATAGCAACCATGGAATAAAATAAAATGCAAATGCACATACATCCATATGCATATGCTCTAGTGACCTAGTTATGCCTATCCCTAAGAGATAATAGTGCCTAGTGTATATATATGCATCCATTAGCATCCACTAGCAAACACTTGCAACCACTAGCATCCAACATACATAACATATTCTAGTAACATGTTTACATTCAGTCCTACCATCCATAGGTTAAGTCCTAAGATCTACCCTCCCAAAGGATAATAAAGGAAAGAACCTATTCAAAACTAAAGATGGAAATAGGAAATTCAAAATTTATTATCAAAGAGATGTGGATAAGCGGTACGTATGCTCTCCTAATCAAGTTAATCTTCTCCGAAATCTCTTTAACCATGTCAGGACCAAGTAGCAATCTCTCTGTAGACTCTAACCAACATGAAGGCAACTTGCACGATCTTCCATAAAGAGCTTCGAAAGGTGTCATTCCAATGCTAGCTTGAAAACTATTATTATACACGAATTCCACTAAAGGAAGATGCTCCCTCCAAGTTCCTCCAAAATCAAGAATACACATCCTCAACCACATTTGCCTTACTATCTTACCAATATCACCTTACTATATAGTCTACACACATGAAGCAATAGTCCTAGGTTCCCACTAGTGTCCTATACACTTTACCAAAACTTCTATTATTACTTCTAAAAGTAATCACTGCTATCTCCTATATAGCCTTACACTTTTTCCGTCATACCTAGGAAATGGTTCCTATCTACTCCACATTTAAAAGTTTGGTTTGGTATTTATTATTTCATTTCAAAAACTAAAGCTTCTAAATTTTTAAAACATCAAATCCCAAAATTTTTGCCTTTAAAAGTGTTATTTTCAAGTTTCTATTACATTCAAAGGTACTTGGTTACTTAACATTTTATCTTTCTAGACTTGCATCCTTACAGCTTTTTGAATTTATATTATTCCCCAAACCTAGAGGGGAAAACTTACAAATTCTAAGTTCAAAACTTATTCCTCTTTTTCTTTTAAAGACCTTTACAGATTTCCACAAATATTTGAATTTTTTTAAAATTTTAACTCTTACTAAGTTTTTTTCGCTTTCAAGAACTTATTTACGTTTCCACCAAACCATTTTTCTTTAAGATATCTTTACAATCTCCTCACATGTTTTCAAACATCTTATTTTCATAGATTTTCAATTTTGCAAAAAACTAGTAGATAAGAACAATTATTTTATTAAAAACCCTTAACTTTCCAATTACCTAACCTTGGAGGATTTTCTAACTTACTACAAATTAGGACTTTCTACAAAGGCAAGCAACCAATGGGCATAATCAATGGAAAAGAAAATATATGAAATTTTCATTGCTTAGCTTTTTCTACTAAGGCTCTCTATAATATCTCTCTTAACTAACACTGTCTCTAATTATTACACTTCTTATTACACCTAATGGTTGTATACCTTAATAACTACTTTCTTTTATAGGAAACTATTAACGCTAAAACCTTCTATGAATCCTTTAAAAGAGGACTTCATGTTTATGTGAAATTATAAGGAACTTAAATTATATTTTTCGAAATAGGCTATACAAAATATGGTGCTTCCTATACCTTGTACATCTCTTTCATGTATTCCTTATAACTTGCACAAAACATCTTTATTTGTGATTTGGTTTCAAACAAAATTATATCATTATTCATTTCATTCCAATAGATTAAAGTATGTTTAATCTATATTCTCTTACGATAGACAATTTCTATGAAATTTATTAATTTCCTAATATTTAACTTACACCCTTATTTTTCAGAAGAACTCATTTTCAAAACTGTTTTAATATTTTCATAACTAGTAAACATTTCCTTGTACTTATTTAAATAATAAGTGTACTTACAAACCACTTTTTTTTACACCTAGAAATTATCTTTAAAACACATTTTTATTTGGGTCAAAACAGATGTTGCGTAAAACACCGTTACAACAGCCGAAAAATACTAGTGTATGGGTTCAATAAATACTAATAAATCTCCTATACTATGTAAAAGCATTTCCTTTGGGAGTCACCTTCTATAACAGTAGTGTTATAGTCGATGCTCCCTTTATTTTTCATGAAAATATCTATTACAACAATAAATGTTGTAGCCTATGTTTCCGATACTTAATACACTCTAGGTTTTTATTTTAAAAATCTTTGTTTACCTACAAAGAAACTAGTGGGCTATATATGCTCTATAATTCTAAAAAAATTCACTTTTTACAAAATTTACATTTTTTAACTTTTCAATTTAACAATTTCATTTCATTAGGCAAGACATAAAGTGGATTTTCTTCTTACTACCTTAGGAGTACCCTTCCTAAACCTTGGAAATCTCATTTCCTTACTAAAGTCTTTTATTCCTATCCCTCTTTTATGCTTGTATTTATTCCAAGGCACTACCGTTAAATCCACTTATCCTAAGCAATTATAATTTGCAATTATTTACATGTGGGATTTCCTCTTTTTTTTCAACTGAATCTATTGTACATCTCCAATCTTTGCCTACAACTCTTTGGATTTCCACAATTCGAACCTAAATGTACACTCAAACTCTTTCCATGTGTTGACCTTCTCTATGCCTTAAGAAACGTACTTCCTTACGCCAAAAAGCGACACTTCAAGAATTTTGCCTTGAACTGATGATAGCGAAGTGTACGAAGAACCTCCTCTAGATGAATAACATTCTCTTCCATACTCTTGGAAAACACAAAAATGTCTTCCACGAATACTACTACGAACTCATTTAGGACATTTCCAAAAAAACGGCTCATCAGATCTACAAAATAGGCTGAGGCGTTGGTTAGCCCAAACGGCATAACCAACCACTCAAAGAATCCGTCTGATGAAGCCTTTCTCACCAATCTGCTTACTTAAGTCCTTCCTTTCATGTGTCTTATAGGCAATGCCACTGTCTTAGCATTGTTATTCATATAGATCCTAAAGTCGATCTCTCTCTTAGGGGTTAGTCCCCTAACGTCCTCAAAAATATCTGGGAAATCTCTAACGATTGGAATGGAATCTAGCTCTCCTAATGATGAATCAAGGGAATAAAGGAAGCTCAACATGACTAACCCCTAAGGGTCACAAGAAACCTCAAGAGTCCTACTGTTACATGTCTCTAGTCTAAGGACTCTCCTCTCGCAGTCCAATATCACTCATAAGTGGATACCCAATCCATCCCCAAAATCATCCCATACCCCGAAAATCCCAATACATAGGCGTCACAGTCAAACTCTACGCCTAGTATAAAAAGTTTCAAACCCCTACAAATCATGGATAAACGTGCCAATCCTCCTATGGGGTTTGAAACTACTATAGGGTCTACTACAAGAGAAATATCTATGTGCAAACAATCAACCAAAGAACTAGAAATGAAAGAGTCCGAATAGGAAAATCCAAAATAGAGATCAATCCTTCTACAGAGACTTTCCTACCTCGATTCGGTCCACTACTAGAAGGTGTTGCATCCAAATCCTGTACTTGCGCTGTAGGTGCGCATGCTTTCTGCCTCGTCCTGTGAGGACAAGCTCTACTAAGGTGACCAGACTGCCCAAAGTTGATACACCTCCCCTTCATCATTTTATTCTTACAGTCCTTTGCGTAAAGACCAACCAATCCACAGCTATGACATTTCCCACTTTTCTTAGTATGCTTCTGAGGTCCTCCTTCTTTCCTTTTTTCCTTTTCATTCTTGTTCTTCCACCATGGCTTCTTAGAGCTTTCTTACTTAGGAACCTCTTTAAGCTCTCCCTTCAGCTGCCAAGCTGTAGGTTGAAGTCTCTGTCCGTCCTCCAATCCTAACTGCTGAAACATTCGCTCTGTATCCTTCAACCTAGCTCGTGTCTCCTCGAAATCCTCTATGCCAGAAAACGTCTTGCCTCCTAGACTAGCAAAGTCCTTGCATAGCTTAGAAAAATTAGCTGTTGTAGGTGGATTAATGGGATCTCCACCTATTGGTGCTGTATTGGGCGGTTGCCCTTGCACTTCTGGTACCATAGCTCTACGAAACCAGTCAGCCATACTACGCAAAGAAAAGAAAATTTAGGTTTGAAAGAATCGAAAGAAGGTTGAACTGGACTATGAGGGGATTTTTATAAAAACTCACTTTTATACTTGAAAAACTATTTCTATAATAAGGGTTTCTTTTTGAAAAATACTTCTAGTCTGAAGATATGCTTCTTTTAAAAATAGGTTACTTTTGGAAAAATACTTTATTTTTAAATTATTTTTTTAGGAATCCTGTTAACTTAGGCTCTAATACCAAGTGAAACACCCCCACACCCCTTAGTATACCCAAAAAGGGCACACTAAATAATATGGTGCGTTATAGGTATAGCTAAAACTTTACAAAGACTAAGATTCAAAAGACAAATAAATAAAACAACGGAAACATTTAAATAGTAACTCATTAAAAATTAAACTTCATAAATAAGTCATAAAACCGAGTATGTCTCAAAATACCAAATACACATGTCTTATGGAAAATACCATCTCGGTCACATCATCAGAGTACATAAAAATAATCATCCTTCTCAAAAAAGGTACCAGTACATCAAAATCCAAATGAAATGAAAACTGAAAAGAAGAAGAATACATGAAGAACTCCGAAAATATCTCCAAGCAAGTCTGAAATCTACTGCCCTCGATTCTGCTAGCCT
Organism: Allium fistulosum; assembly: GCA_030737815.1. Taxonomy (NCBI): domain Eukaryota; kingdom Viridiplantae; phylum Streptophyta; class Magnoliopsida; order Asparagales; family Amaryllidaceae; genus Allium; species Allium fistulosum. Next base: position 958,134,753 of record CM060901.1, read on the forward strand.
ATGGGGGAAAAAGGGGAAATATAGGAGTGGGTTAGACTATAAGTCTAGTGAGTGGAAGTAATTACTAGCATTTTTAAGCAAGGTAAAGATAATAGAATTAGCAACAGTTCTAGTATAAAATGAAATAAAGGAAAAGATAAAGCTGGAATAAAATACTATTTAACTGTTTGCTTTGATAGTGATTGTTTGCACTTGTCTTAGATAGCTGCTTTAATTAGGCTGAAATCCTAATCCTATTTTAATTAGGATGAAGTCCGAATTCTACCCTTTGATCGGCCTTCTATCTTTGTTGTACCACTGTGAGCTAGTCCTATCCTATGGGTCCTACAGCAAAAGACACATGTAGCGCTTTGGAACTCAATAGCGACTTATCTCCCTACTTCAATGCTGCACGCTCGGTAACCACCGGTTCGCACTATCTGTTTCTCCCTCTTTTGACCTCTTATCTACTTGCTTCAGCAAAAGCGTGTCCAGCCTCACCTGATCTGTTGTGAGACCATCAGTCCTAGTCTGATAAGGTCCTGCCCAATTTCACCTAAGTGTTTTGTGAGACAATCAGTCCTAGTTTGAAAGGGAAATGCTGCCGGATACGGGTCCTATCAAACAAAATCTAGTTTGCCCAAATCCCCCTGATTTGAGCTTCTATCTATTAGCCACTTATTTACCCTGGTTAGCATAAGCATGTCCCAGCCTCACCTAATCTGTTGTGAGACCATCAGTTCCTGATTGAAAGGGAATGCTATTGGTTATGGGCCCTATTTCTATCTTTGCTTATTAACGTAGTGTGAGTTCTTTAAAATAAGCCTCTTCTGTTATTCTGCTATATTTGCTTATTAACTTAATCTAAGACTTAAAATAAGCCTCTTCTGTTATCTTTGCTATATTTGCTTATTAACTTATTCTAAGTTTTAAAATAAGCCTCTTTTGTTCTTTTTGCTTAATTATAACCTATGTTATAATTGTTATTCTTCTTTTCTTTCTTTTTAGTTATAACTAATAGTTATAAACTTACTTGCAAATGTCTCAAATTTGCCTATTTCAGTCTATCTTCTTTTTATCAAAGTCTTTCTTATTTTACATCTAATTTCTGTAAGTTTAGTGTTATTCTATTTTAATCCATATTAGCGAATTCTATTCTTTTTAATATTATTCGCGTAAAAAGGAATAAGAAGAAACTAACATTTACAGGCTAAATTTTAACGTAAAACAGATGTAAATAAATGCAAATAACAGTAAATAACTGTAAATAACTGAATAAAATAGCTGAATAAAAATAACTAAATAAAGTAGACTAAAATGAACTTTAAAAAACTAGCTGTAAATAACTTATAAAAATTGTCTCAAAATTGTAGAAAAACTACAACTATTGAGAACCCTATTATTTTAAATTACTTAAAAATCTAAAATAATTACTAAACCCTCACCTATGGTCCTTAGCTCTTTTCCTTGGCCTTTCCGGATCCACTTCTAGGGTGTAAAATATTTTAGTTAAAAAGATCTTCTCCTTAGAAAAATATTCTATTTAGGGTCCAGCCTCAGGCAATGAACCCAATGGTAGAAAATCTGAATAAGAAAAATAGCTAGGCCCAGGGCCTTATTTATAGTGTCGCTTAGGGATCTCAGGCCATTGGATTTGAAGATTAAATTTGGTGCAACCATGTCATAGGCTTGTTGGGAACCGTCGGATGGAAGCATGAATGCACAGGATCGAGTAGAAATAGCAAAATGACGTGTTCGAATCAAACTGGACGAAGTTATGTAAAAGAATGCAAGACGGGTCGACCTACCTGTCGACCAACACATGTTAGGGTCGACCGATAGGTCGACCTAGCCATGGTGAGGGTCGACCCTATGGTCGACCTTGCCTATATATTTATTTATTTATTTTCTTTTTGTTCATTTCTTGTTTATTTCGTAACTTCTTCGTTTTAGCTTGGATTTTTACAAACTATCTATAGAAATTGACTAGAAAATTACCACGGACACAATGGTGCAACTCCCATGGCATAATTATGATAATTTTACAAAGTTATTTTATTATTTAGTTAATTCGTTAATTAATTATTATAGCTTAAATTTTGGGTTGTTGCAAGAAGTACAAGTAATTAGGGATTTGTTGGATGTGTTTAAATCAGTTTTAGGACTACCATGCCCGAAGCTATTGAGTTGATATTGGGAGCCGAGCTATTTATCAGACTCCCAAGTAGAATTCCTTTGAAGGAAATGGAGGAGTTAAAGAAGCAACTGGTAGAGTTAAAAAGCAAGAGTTTTGTAAGGTCAAGTAGTTCATCTTAAGGAGCTTCGACCGTGTTTGTGAGGAAGTCTGACGGGTGTTTAAAATTATGCATATACGATCGAAAGTTATCTGAGAAAACTATAAAGAATGAATATCACTAGATGAGGATAGAAGATTTGTTTCATCAGTTGAATGGAGCTAAGGTATTTTTGCATCTAGATTTGGCTTTAAGGTTCCCTTAACAAAGGGTTGCAGTGGAAAGTGTTCCTTTGACTAGTTTTCTGTAACGACCTGTATTTTTTTTAACTATTTTAAATTAATAAATTTAATATAATTATTGAACAAAAATGGTTAGAAATAAAAATTTAATGATTCATTAAAGTAGTTTATTGAATATGAACTTGAATAAAATTTTGAAATAACCAATTTCGCAGATTTAGGCAATAACCAGTATCAAAATGGAATTCTATGTATTGAATGTGTTTATAATCAATAGATGGGATTGAATAATAAATGTTGAATTATTTAGATGAAAATAAAATAATAGTTGATAACTAAAATTCATTTGAAATTTAATGGTTATTAGTGTAATTTATTGGATAATTAAATTGTTTAAATTTAATATTGGAATTATCTAAATAATTGAATACTGAATTTAATATGAAGGAAAATGATGTCGAGAGTTGATTTTTTTTTAAACAACAATGAAGATTGTTTACTTTTAAAATTGAATCTAAAAGCGAAAAAAATTATTTTGGAGATTTCTTATTTTAATTAACGTGTGAAAATAGTCTTTTTGGGCACTTTCTCTGATTACAACGAAACTAGTTTCATCGGATCCATAATAGTGAATTATTATAGGATTTTAAGTTTCGTACCGATCGGATTTATCACTTGGCCATGCGAGCTTGAAACGCGTAGAAATCAATTAAAGGAATTTAATTAAAATAATTTGATTTTGAAAAGCTATCTTTTGAATATGATGGAATTGGCTCCCGAGACTAGTTCTATTGTGTTCGAAATAGGGGTATAACATGTAGAACGCCAGGCGACACACTTTGTTTGGAATTCGGAAAATTTATACGTGAATTGGGTCGAAAACTTATATAATAGCCATTCCATTTCATTTTCATGTAACCCTGAAATCCTTCAGCCGCTCTCTTATATCGTTTAATGGCTGAAATTCATCCATCTTTCTCCCTTGACTTCTCCTCATCCGCTCAACGAAATCGATTGCCACCAAAAGGAAAAATGGAGAGTTTGATTTCCTCTACGCATCCAATGGTTGGATCAAGGCAGAGTGACTCAAATTCGCCGAAATCAAGCTTGTATGTCGTGCATTTTTACGGGTTCTTGGAGCTGGCATGACGCACATGCGACGATCGGAGGGGCGGCGCAGCTAGGGGTGGGTGCGGCGGCGAGCTGGGATCTGGGTTTGGCGAGGTCTAGCAATCGTTCGATGAAAAAAAAGAAGCGAGGCAGAGATGCAAGCGACCTAGGAAGAACGCGGGCCTGGACTATAGCGTGGACGAGAGGGTATTGTTAATTATTTTAACTATGTCAATTATTTAGTTAATCAAGTTTTAATTATATCGTTTATTAATAAATTCTTAACTTTTCCATGCGAGGTCCGACTCGAACGAAACGTTTTGCATTGGATTCGTATCGACGAAGTCTACAAAATGGAATCAAATTGGAATTTATTTAAAGCTGAAAAGTATTCAGTTTCAAATAAAGATGAGTGTTTTAAAACGCTCATGAATTACTAAAATATTTTTATGTTATTTAAATTGAAATTGTGAAGTTATTTATTTTTATTGACTGTTGTTTGGTAATTTAACTGACATTTAAATAGACGTATGGTTGAACTTATAGGAATTTAAATTGACAGTTAAATCGGAGATTGAAATTGAATTGCTAGTTAAAAATCTGATATTTAATAACTAGTTAATTGTTGTGATATTTTGATTGTTTGGATGATTGGTTGTGATGGATGCCAATTGGTTGATATTTTTGACGATTGGAAGTTTTATATATATCCTGTATCACCCTGTAGATTATTTGAGAGCATATAAATGATTATTTGGAATTAATTCAAATAAATTAAGAAATTGGTTGAAATGATATATACCTATGACATTTATTTTAGACTGAAATGATATATATATATATATATATATATATATATATATATATCCATCCCTGAAATTAAATTGAAATAAATGATCACTTGGCTATAGGATAGAAAATTATATACGAACACCGAATTGATTAATTAAATGGTTTTAAATTCTTGAATTTGAATTTATTCAAAATGATTTTGTTTATTAAAATAAGTTTGATTTATGGAAATTGAATTATTTTCGAACTCGAGCTTGAAATGTTGAAATTGAAATTGGTTAAAAGAAATTGTTTAAAGAATGCAATTTGGAATTTGAAGTTATAATTGAAATATGATCTGAATTATGGAAATCAAATTTGTATGAAGGTTGAACTTTATTCGAACTTTGAGATTTGTCTTAGAAAAAGGGATTTAAATTGATATTTCAAACTTTGGCTCGAAATTAAATTATCTTAAAAGATTTGAACTTTAAATTGAATATTGAAGTTTAATTTGATTTAAGTGATTTAAATCGATATTCTGAAATTGAACTCGAACTTTATATAAACTGAAATGGTTTAAAAATAGGAATTGAATTGAAATTTAAACCACTGAATTGAATTGTTGAATCAAATTTGAAGTTAAAATGAACGTTTTGAAATTGAAATTAATTCGAATTGAAATTGAAATGGAAATCGAAATCAAAGTTAAAATCAAAATTGAAGTTGATTTGGATTGAAGTGGAATTTGAAATTGATTTGAATTGAAATTGAAAGTGAGTTGATTTGAATTGATTTGAGATTTAAGATTTTTTGAATTGGAATATTTGAAATTGAACCAGTTGGTCGAAATTTTGACCTGAGTCCAGATTTATTGGAAATGGGAAGAAGAAGTTTTGAATTTGAAATTATTTTCACTATAAACTATTTTCCTATAAACTGTTTTAAAATTCATCTTTTTAAATTTCCAAATTATTTAAGTTTTCAAATCATTTAATATATAATCTATTTTAATATCTAAACTATTTTAACTATTTTAACTTTTAAACTATTTAAAACTATTCAAACTATTTTCTAAAAATTCAAACTGGTCAAAGGGAGAATTGTTTATATTTAAATCGTTGATTTAAATACGTATTTGGTTAAAATGAATTTATAACCTAAGTTGAAATTCGAAACGATTTTGGAAGTGAAATTGATATATTAAGGTGAAAATGACTTTCGAGTGAAAATTGACATATATGAAGTAAATATGATATTTCAAAATGAAATGACATTTTGAAGAGAATATGATATTTTGATATCAATTATGAATCATTTTCGAAGTGTAAATGTACCAACCAGTGTGTAAAACGACGATTGGTTGTAAAAGAGACCGGGCCCTCTTATAGGCATACTCTCTGTCAATATTGGAACCACTTTAACAACTACGTATGCGGAGGAGACTCCAGAATGAAGTGGTTTGATTTAGTGTACGTTTGCTAGATTTGAAGAAAGAGAACGATGATGGATAGACCCCGGCACTTGTGCCAATTTGAAATGACTAAAATAGAACGGCTTGATAGGGCTAAGTGGGCTAGCTACCCCTAGCGGACATCTGTTCTTCAATTTTCTTCTTACACTTGGTCCATACTATTACTTTTGATTTTGGTTTCGATTGGTGCACCTTGATTTTGGGATTACCTCCCTTTGTCTCGATATGGGACGGATGGGAGCGGTGGCGATCATGGCTACGATGCGTTACCACCAGCCCTGTGACCCGAACCGGTAGTATCCTACCTTGGGCATTGCCTCACGTGCCTTGTCATACTTTTATCCCTATACGAGACCACTACGATTTTGGTTTAGTGTTGTCATATCACGGCACATCCCTATCCCTCGACGTGCTACTGGGGCATTATATGCAAACTGTACGACAATGCTTAAAAATGCGTTAAGGGGGTTTAATGTAAAGCTTTAACGCTAAGAAAAATATTTATTTTACTGATTAGACATTACATATATAGCATATTCTACTATATATAGATAATTTGACGGATCCTTAAGAGTTGGAAAATCCTATAACATCTCTTGAGTTATTGCACGCACGTTATACACTTGATAGAAATGTAAAACCCCATAAACATCTCTGACACTATTACACTCATGTTATATGCGATATTGATTTGAATCACATAAGGATATTTTAGTCTTGACTCGAGTGTTTTGTCTTTTCATTACGCTCGGGTCAGTCCTGAGTTTTCAGCGCATTGAAGATTATTTTCTAGAGGAGGAAGACGAAGATTTTGTATATTATTACTAGTATTGTTCTCTTGCATCATGTGTTCTGCTGCATTATATTTTCTTGCTGTTGTATGTATAACTCTGATAAATATTGTAAAATTTTAATCAAATGTATAGTATAAACAGCTTCATGAACTATTTATTTGATTATTATATTTTGTCATTCCACTATGAGATTCTATATTTGTGTTCTTCTTCTCTTATTTTTCCTAATTAACCCAATTGATTATCTATGTTCCGGATTGTTTAAGTTGGACATGTGTGGATTATTATCGGTTTAAACCTTCCGAAATGCGGGTCGTCACAGTTGGTATCAGAGCTTTGGTTTAGCGATAACCTTAGCTTTGTGGGGTTTGACTCATTAGAGATAGGGTAGTAATACCCTAGAATGAGTTTGTTTGAGTGTATATATATGAGAGCGTGTACTTGTTAGTGTTATAAAATGTTTTATATTGGGTTTACTTATCCCTTGAGTTGCTTATGAATTCTGGTCGGTGCGTGGGACGCCATTTTATCGATAGGGGTTTTTTAACACTTAAATGAGGCAAGTCGACATAATATTGTTTTAAAAAATCGGGGAAATGAAATAATTTTACTTAAATTATATTTTATATATAAAATGATGACTTTCATAAACCTATATGATTATCAATGAATGTTGTATGTTAGGAGATGATAATATTTAGTTATCATCGATTACTGTTTGAATTAAACTAAAAACGAATACTTTGTGAACTCTACTTCACGAAGCGTTCGATAATTAAATTGAATTGAAACCTAATTACAATAAGAATTGTTTTTAATAACAAAGATGTAAATTAATGAAATGTTTTCATAATAAGGTAATGGAATTGTATAAGTATATTTATAATATGGCTTATGAATCGAAAGGGTTTAAAAGCTGAGAATTTTAGAATTTAAATCTCGTTGCTTTCAAAATTATTTTCAAAGCCTTCAAAATTAATAATAATATTATTTGAAAGTGTTTTGGCTAGAAATATATTTTGAAAAGTTTTTTGAAAGAAATAAAAGCATTGAACTCGCTTTAGTCGCTGGGAAATAATTCTAGGGATGACTGCAGCATCGCCAATATTTATTTTCGAGTTTCTGAGTGAGAATTGCTACTAAAAGAAATTTATTTCCAGTTTAAACAAGATTTGATTGTGAAAAAGATATTCCAAGTATGATTTGAAAAATATATGAAAATACTATAGATAAGAGATAAGTTTATAACTTATGAATTTGAACAGGAAAGTAAGACCGGATTTTAAAAACGGTTGAACAATTTGGTTAAGCAAACAAAAGAAAATTTGAATTTGAGATATGAAATAAAAGAATTAACCTAAGAAATGTTAAATAAATTGAGTTAGTGAAATAAAGTAAATAAAATGAAGTTTAACTCAAGAAAGCTTAAATGAAAGTGAATTGTATTTGAAATGTATTAGATAAAATAATGAAATGAAATTTTAAGTGAATAAGTTTGTATAACTTATAGATTTGAGAAATATTAAGCTAAAAACAAATTTTAAATTTGTTGAATGTGAATGATAAGAAAAGAAAATTTTAACTTAAAGAAAGTTAAATAAACTGAGTAATGGATTAAATGAAATAAAGTTTAACATAATAAAGATTAAATGAATTAAATTGGATTTGAATGGAACTAGATGAATTAGTAAAATGAATTAATTCCACTTAAGCTATAAAATGAATTAATAGAATGATTACGAACTTGAATTATAAAATGAAATGCAATTTAAATGTGAAAGAAATTGAATAAGAATAATGGGTGTAAGTAAAATTTATGAGTAATTGAATTTGATTTAAATCGGATGCAAATAAACTGAATGCAAATGGAATTTGTTTTAATAAATTGAATGTCGACTAATTGAATATGAAATAAGTGAATGTTAAATAAAGAAATGTTGATACACTTAAGTACAAGTGGTAATGAAATAAAATTTAACTTGAATAAGATTACTATTTCCCTTTTCAAAAAAATCATTGAAGATTGTGTAATGCTTACTCTCAAACTCTTTGTTTACACAGTAGTCATATTTTTTGTTTCTCTCTTCATCTTTGGATTCTTATCTAATGATCCGGTCCGTAATCCTAGACATGAGGAATAAAAAAATGAAATGATTTGTAAATGGTCCATAAATGAATTGATATGAGATGTTAAAATAAAATGAAACAATTGAAATTTAACAAATTGAATTGAATAAATTAAATGTAAATGAAATTGATGTAAATAGATTGGAGGTAAACCAATTAAATGTTAAAAAAGATTGGATGTTGATAAGAAATGAAGTGTATACATTAAATATTGACTTTGGATAATGTAAATTAATATAATTTGAATTAATTAGATGTATATTAATTGTTGAATGATTTTTTTGTTGCAAATACTGTTATAACTTCTTTTGGCTGCATATGATTGTTTTGTTGGGTATTAATGCTTGTGTTTATCGTTTGGATTCAGAATTCATGTTATATGGTTCTTTTAAACTCATACATATTTCTATATCCTTTTATACGCAACTAATATTCTAATTTGAGTTGAGATAGGTACATACGAAGACTGTTTGGACGTATACACGAATTTGATTTGCTTTTGCTTGCTTAATATGAGTGAACTCGCCCGTATTAATAATAATAAGGTACATATCTCGGATTACATACCGTACTATTATATTTTTCCCTACAGGATGCCTCATCATTGAGATGAGATGTATATCTGTTTTATATAACTATATTGTAAATTTTTACGATCGAGCCGCACAATGGAGACGCTGCCGAAATTATTTGTAAATCCGGGTGTTAGAAATTTTTTAAGATTTTAAAATTTTATAACTTGTTTTACAAATAAGTTGTAATTTCCATAAAGCCGATATCGGAGTGGCATAGCAGAAGCATAGTAAAGGTTTTGCAAATAAGATTTTAATGTTTTATAAGTTAATCATTTTGAGTAAAATATACGTTCGTTAAATTCCTTACTTAACCCCTTTTCGAGGATGAAAAGTTATGAGTGAGGGAGGTTGTAACGACCCGTATTTTTTTAACTATTTTAAATTATTAAATTTAATATAATTATTGAACGAAAATGGTTAGAAATAAAAATTTAATGGTTTATTAATGTAGTTTATTGAATATAAACTTGAATAAAATTTTGAAATAACCAATTTCGAAGATTTAGGCAATAACCAGTATCGAAATGGAATTCTATGTATTGAATGTGTTTATAATCAATAGCTAGAATTGAATATAAATGTTAATTAATTATATGAAAATAAAATAATCGTTGATAACTAAAATTCATTTGAAATTTAATGATTATTGATGTAATTTATTCGATATACGTTCGTTGAATTTAATATGAAGGAAAATGATGTCGAAAGTTGATTTAAAATTTTATTTAAACAATAATGAAGATTGTTTACTTTTAAAATTGAATATAAAAGTGAATACATTTATTTTGGAAATTTGTTGTTTTAATTAACGTGTAAAAATAGTCTTTTTGGGCACTGTCCTGGATTTCGAAGAATCCAGTTTCATTAGATCCGTAATAGTGAATTATGGTAGAATTTCGAGTTTCATAGCGATTAGACTTATCGTTTGGTCGTGCGAGCTTGAAACGCATAGAAATCAATTAGAATTTAATTAAAATAATTTGATTTTGAAAAGCTGTCTTCTGAATATGATGGAATTGGCCTCCGAGACTAGTTCCATTGTGTTCGGAATGGGGGTATAACATAAGGAACGCCAAGAGGCACGCTTCATTTGGAATTCGGAAAATTTATATGTGAAACGGCCCGGAAACTTATATAATAGGCCGTTCCATTTCATTTTCGCGTAACCCTAAAATCCTTCAGCCGTTCTCTTATATCGTTTAATGGTCGAAATTCGTCCATCTTTCTCCCTTGATTTCTGCTCATTCGCTCAAAGAAATCGATTGCCATCAAAAGGAAAAATGGAAAGCTCGATCTCCTTTACGCATCCAATGGTTGGATCGAGGCGGAGTGACTCAAATTCGCCGGAATCGAGCTTGGAAGTCGTGCATTTTTTGGGTTCTTGGAGCTGGCGCGATGTGCGTGTGACGACCAGAGGGGCGGCGTGGCCAGGGGTGGTTGTGGCGGTGTGGCGGCGAGCTGAGATCTGGGTTCGATGAGGTCTGGCGATCGTTCGATGAAAGAAAAAAAAGTGAGGCAGAGACGTGAGCGACCTGGGAAGAACGCGGGCATGGACTGTAGCGTGGACGAGAGGGTATTGTTGATTATTTTAATTAGGTTAATTATTTAGTTAATCAAGTTTTAATTATATCGTCATATTAATAAATTCGTAACTTTTCCATGCGAGGTCTGATTCGAGCGAAACGAGTTGCATTGGATTCGTATCGACGAAATCTACGACATGGAATCGAATTGGAATTTATTTGAAGCTAAAAAAAATTAGTTTCAAATAAAGGTGAGAGCTTTAAAACGCTCACGGATTACTAAAATATTTTTATGTTAGTTAAATTGAAATTGTGAAGTTATTTATTTTTATTGACTATTGTTTGGTAATTTAACTAACATTTAAATTAATGTGTGGTTGAAATTATAGGAATTTAAATTGATAGCTAAATCTGAGATTGAAATTGAATTGTTAGTTAAAAATTGGATATTTAATAACTAGTTAATTGTTGTGATGTTTTGACTGTTTGAGTGATTGATTGTGATGGATGCCACTTGGCTGATATTTTGGATGATTGGATGTTATATATATATATATATATATAATGTATCACCCTGTAGATTATTTGACATCATATAAATGGTTATTCAGAGTTAATTCAAATAAACTAAGAAATAGGTTGAAATGATATATACCTATGACATTTATTTTGGATTGAATTGAAATGTATCCATCCCTGAAATTAAATTGAAATAAATTGTAACGATTGCGATTTTTCGACGCTCGAAAGTCAACATTAATACGTCCACTGTACCAAATGCCGCGTAATCGAATGCCGGAAAACCGAACCATTAGGGTTAAAAGAAGAGGTAGAAGAAGACAGAAGAAGAAAAAGAACAGAAAAACAGAAACAGAATCTCACATTCGCGGCGGAATAATGTACAATAGATAATCACTAGTCTTTTAAAACAAAGAACTATATCAGTTTATACATACATCAATCAGAGTCAATATACAACTCGATACAACAATGGACAGTTATATACACTTGTCCTCATACAGAATACAGAGCGGAATAAAAGAAACAAATATGGTAGTACGCTTAGCCATCCAGCTTATCCCTAAAGCTCCGGAATATCCAGAATATCCTGATAAAAATAACTCTAGGCTGCCCGTGTGGAAAATTATGGGCACCCAGAGTTTAGAAGGGAACAATAAACTCCGAGTCAGTCATGGTGACTGGTGTGAGATCGTAAAACATTTATTTTTACAAAGAAAATAAAACAGATTCGCAATGCTTTTGGAAAATGAAACTACCATAAGACCTCCCGCCACACACACAATGCAAATGCAGAATTGGAGGAGATTTCTTCTTATGATAGTCAAAGATGCTTACTACGCAAATCATTGGATATTATTATTAATGTCTAGTGTAGGAAAACATTTCGAAAGTATAATATTAATCTTAGCCAGCATAGATACCATTATACAATGCTTACTATAGCTGCTATGTTAAATAGCAGGTTCTACAACTAAAACTGTACAAGTTCCATATTGGAAAATGGATTTCCAACAAATGGTCAGGCTAAGGAACTTCCTATGCCACGTAGGAAACGCCTCTGGCTGGACGCTCCAAGAGACAAACTGCTCTCTGCCAACAAAGCTGGGTTACCCCTGTAAATAGGTAACTCACGAATATGCCATCCCCCGGTCCTTTGGGACCTTTATCCGGGCGCTCGGTAACCAACATCACACATAATAAATAAAGTGTGTCCGCATGAGTAAGTATCTGGGCTCCATACCATGATACCACCCCTTTCCAGAAGGAAATGACATACCCTAAAGGGCGCGACCCTCATAACCTTGCCGCAACATTCCTATTTCGACCATTTCCGGGTTGTGAGGCCCTGACGAAGTCTCGTCCACAAAGCTACGCTTTTTCACAAAGCCACGCTTTGATCATAAATGGTCAATAAATGATCATCATCACAGCAACACTCAGCATTCCACATTACCAAATTGGGAATATATTGCTGATAAATTTCAACTACATAACCTCTGAGCTCGTACGTCTCAGAGAAGGGTGTTAAGCTAAGAGAATAAATTCTCCGGCACCAACAGAAATGTATTTGAAAGAAATCAGCTTTATATCTCAAAACGTAATGTCAGACATGTAACCATACAAGTCTGTTCCGGGTTCGAACAGAACCGAAGGCACTTCCAAAGAAGCCCTTGCAATCCGGATATTCACAATCCCGATAAAACTTCCCATCACAAAGGAAATCTCAATACCATAGCCAACGGTGCAGAGACAATCGATAGATCATCCTATCATTTTCACAAATACCCGGTCTTCACCACTGGTCTTCAATATAATCCATATCGTCGTATCATTATTCGGAATGAGTTATCTGACACAAAGGTCCTTTCCCGGCTAAACCAAATAATAAGCGTTTGTTTTTAAAAACAACTCAAGTGCCATTTCAAAGGCAAATATTGATAGTCGGTGATTTAACTATCAACAACATTCACAACAATCATCAGATTCAAATAATTTTCCCAAATTATTTAATTTCAAAATATCTTCACGAGATATTTTTTTTCCACACTTCACATTTGAAAACCAATTTCAAATCAATTTCCTTACACGGAATATATTTCCAAATATATCTTTTAAAAATCCACTTAGAACTTTTAATTTATATTTTAAAAGCTACTTTGGAATATACTCGGTTTTTCAAGGAAAATACACTTCCATTTCAAAACGGTCCATTTAAACCAATTTAATAAATTCTTATCGATTTATTTTAAATTTACGTTCCAAATCCGTAAATTTACTTTCACACTTTAAAAATAAATCAGCGTTTATTTTTAAAACAAATTCCCTTTCATTTCATAAATCCCATTTTGAATTTACATTCCCAAATATTCACTTTTAACCCCAAAATCAAATTCCAAATTGATTTCTAAGTTTTATTTCAATAGAACAAAACATTGCAATTTATCTCCAAATAATAAACCATTTGCAAATCGACTTCCAAATTCATTTTTCAAACACTAAATCAATTTCCAATGATTTATTTTCCATTACCAAATTAATTACAAATTTGATTTCTAAATTTATTTTCAACTCCAAATAAATTTCCAAATCGATTTCTCAAAGGTTCATTTTCCAATACCAAATCAATTTCAAATTGATTTCTAAAAGTTTATCACTTTTAAATAAATTCCTTTGTTCTTTCCAAATTATTCAAAATACCATTTTTAAATGAATTCTTCAACTTTTGAAACAATATTATTCAAAACTCATTTTTTTCATAATTTGGAATTTATTCGGTAAGATTTCAAAAATCAATTTTTTTATACCTTAAAATTCCTTCTTTCAATAAATTCAATTCTTAACAATAAATTCACTTAAAGTTTTCCACTTTAGTTTCAAAATGCAATTTATATTCATTTCTGGTATCCAACGATACCAAAAATACATTCGGCTAAATTCTTAGCCTTCAACATTTCAATTATCAATAAATCATCCACAGATTATCAATAAATCATATCATTCACATATGAAATAATATTCAACTATTTATTTCAATAATCACACTTTGGTTATATTTCAAAAAAATCATAGTTTTTATAACTTTAAAATTTTAACGTTTATTTATTTAAGATGAATCAATTCAAAATTTTAATAAAACGTAAAATCTCAAAAATCAGTTTAAAAATCCCTTTAAAATCAAAATCGTTATTTTTAAACTTCAAAAATGGATCCGATGATGCAACATCACCAAATAATCAATCACGACAACAAAACATCATATATCATCATATGATAATCAAATATATCACAATATCTGTAACCAAATAAATACTGGTGAGGAATCCAGTTGGATCCCTCCAACCTGTTTCCCTGCATCCACAGATGTTAGCACAATACCAATTCCACTTCGAGGTGGAATATCGCGGTATATGGGATTTATAAAAATATCATCCGCTATTATGCGACGTAATAGGGTCTCATCCGCTATATAATGCGGGAAAATCAGTCACCAATATATACATATGCCAATATATATATATATATATATATATATTGCTATATACATAGATATATCCTACTATATCTAATATCACAACCAAACAATAATCAATAACTGCAATCCAAAATTTCATTTTGAGTGAGAAGATCTCACCTTTGCTTTTATTCGCAATCACATTTCCATTCCAGTTTGTTTTCTTCACGGTTTTAAACCTTGTATAAACAATTTATACAATTCATTAATATTCGAACAAATCGGATAATCAATTATCAATTTATTAATGATTTGGTTTAAGACTGTTTTACTTTAACAAATTATCTTTATTAGCCAAAATAATTGATTAATCCAGTTAAACAAATCTCCTTATTAATAGATTGGTAAATTAAAAATATACATTTTTTTTTCTTTTGAAACCTCATATACTAAAATATAATCTATGTATATTTTTAAAGTAATCTATACAGATTTTTATAAATCTGGTTTTATACAAAACTTCTCAAACAATAAAAATCCTCATTTTCAAAACCTTACCCCTACATATATATTTATTTCTCTCCTTATCCACATATATATATTTTTGTTTTCTATACAAATGCATATATATATATATATATAGCCGATTAAATCTTTAAACAAACAGAGTTTTAAAATTGAAGACTCAATAATCATTGTATTAAAAATGTTTAAAGAATTAAATCACCTTACCGTCGAATGCCAGAACCAGCCGAGTCATCAGCGACCCCATCTCCATTGCTCGAGTACGACAGAGCATCACGAACTATGCCCTAAGCTCCAGCCCTAGCCCACAAATCGACACTAGCGCCTTGCTCGACTTCGAGCTCCATGCCACCGCACCATCCTTCCACGTGTGCCAAGTCCAGAAATCGCGACACGCAGCCAAACGCCTCGCCACCATCGCCAGAATCAGGGCGAATCCATCGTCGCCCAATCCCCTTCAGCTCGTTGACTCGAATCGCGATGCCCCCTCAAGCGAAGCCTTCTGCTCGATCGAGTTCACGATCTTGAGTTTGGGAATGAGTTGTCATTAATTTTTTTTCTTTGCAATTTAATTTCAAAAGCGATAACTGGAGAGGAGCCTATTTGAATTAGAACGAGCCGGGTTTGATTTCAAAATTGAAGAGGGGAATAAAATTTTGAACGAGAGATGTATTTTTCTTTTCTCTTTCGACTGGGTTTCGAATTTTTATTTGAACGAGCGGCCATTTTTCCTTTTTATTTTTTTCTGAATGAGAATGAAGCATCTGGACTTTGAAAGAACGAGGAACTATGTTCGAGAAGGCAAAAGAAGTGTGCTTGAAAAATATCTAGCTACAGTGCCTTTTAAATTTAACCAGTTATTGAATTAAATTTCGATATAAATTCCAACGCGTTTATATATCGTACGCTCACACCACAACTCCAAATGTTACGAAAATTGAAATCCGATAATAATACAATATTACGGATCCAATGGAACTGGTTTCGTCGAATTCCGAGACTGTCCCTCGGAACGCTATTTTCAAATATCGATTTAAATTATAAAATTCAAAACTGAACAAAACAGTTTCAAATTCAATTCTGAAGCTTCCGTTATCTTCAGTATCATCACTATAAATTTTCAAAACCTTGAAAATATTTTTAATCAGCTTAAAACTGAAAATTCAAATGTTTACCCAGTTTCAAAAATTAAATTCAATAATTTAATAGCTAAATCCATTCTGGAATTTGAATTTCAAATTAAACTATCATTCGAATATTTAAACTCAATTAAATATTCACATTTCAAATGTCAAAAATTCAGGGTCGTTACATAAATGATCACTTGGCCATAGGATAGAAAATTATATACGGACATCGGATTAGTTAAATTAAATGGTTTTAAATTCTTGGATTTGACTTTATTCAAAATGATTTTGTTTATAAAAAAAATTTGATTTATGGAAATTGAATTATTTTTGAACTCGACCTTAAAATGTTGAAATTGAAATTGGTTAAAAGAAATTGTTTAAAGAATACAATTTGGAATTTGAAGTTATAATTGAAATATGATCTAAAGTATGGAAATCAAATTTGTTTGAAGGTTGAACTTTCTTCGAACTTCGAGATTTGTCTTAGAAAAAGGGATTTAAATTGATATTTCAAACTTTGGCTCAAAATTAAATTATTTTAAAAGATTTGAACCTTAAATTGAATATTGAAGTTTAATTTGATTTAAGTGATTTAAATCGATATTCTAAAATTGAACTCGAACTTTATATAAACTAAAACGGTTTAAAAATAGGAATTGAATTGAAATTTAAACCATTGAATTGAATTGTTGAATCGAATCTGAAGTGAAAATGAACATTTTGAAATTGAAATCAAAGTTGAAATTGAAATTGAAGTTGATTTGGATTGAAGTGGAAATTGAAATTGATTTGAATTGAAATCGAAAGTGAGTCGATTTGAATTGATTTGAGATTTAAAATGATTTGAATTGGAATAAATGAAATTGAATAAGTTGGTCGAAATTTGGTCCTAAGTCCAGATTTATTGGAAATGGGAAGAAGCATTTTTGAATTTGAAATTATTTTCCCTATAAACTATTTTCCTATAAACTGTTTTAAAATTCTTCTTTTCAAAATTTCCAAATTATTCAAATTTTAAAATCATTTAATATATAATCTATTTTAATATCTAAACTATTTTAACTTTTAAACTATTTAAAACTATTCAAACTATTTTCTAAAAATTCAATTTGGTCAAAGTGGGAATTGTTTATATTTAAATCGTTGATTTAAATACAAATGTGGTTAAAATGAAGTTATAACCTAAGTTGAAATTTGAAACGATTTTGGAAGTGAAATTGAGATATTAAGGTGAAAATGACTTTCAAGTGAAAATTGACATATTTGAAGTAAATATGATATTTCGAAATGAAATGATATTTTGAAGCGAATATGATATTTGATATCAAGTATGAATCGTTTTCGAAATGTAAAAGTACCAACCGGTGTGTAAAACGATGATTGGTTGTTAAAGAGACCAGGGTCTCTTATTAGCATACTCTCTGTTAATATTGGAACCACTTTAACAAATGTGTACGTGGAGGAGACTCCAGAATGAAGTGGTTGGATTTGGTGTACGTTTATTGGATTTGAAGAAAGAGAACGATGATGGATAGACCTCGGCGCTTGTCCCAATTTGAAATGACTAAAACACGACGGCTTGACAGGGCCAAGTGGGCTAGCTACCCCTAGGGGACATCCGTTCTTCAATTTTCTTCTTGGACTTGGTCCATACTATTACTTTTGATGTTGGTTTCGATTGGTGCACCTTGATTTTTGGATGACCTCCCTTTGACTCGATATGGGATGGATGGATGCGATGGGCGATCGTGGCTACGATGCGTTACCACCAGCCCTGCGACCCAAACTGGTAGTATCCTACCTTGGGCATTGCCACACGTGCCTTGTCATACTTTTATCCCTATATGAGACCACTACGATTTTGGTTTAGTTTTGTCGTATCACGGCGCATCCCTATCCCCCGACATGCTACTGGGGCATTATATGCAAACTGTACGACAATGCTTAAAACGCATTAAGGGGGATTAAAGTAAAGCCTTAACACTAAGAAAAATATTTATTTTACTGATTATACATTACATATGTAGCACATTCTACTATATATAGATATTTTGACGGATCCTTAAGAGATGGAAAATCCCGTAACAGCTCTTGAGTTATTGCACGCACATTATACACTGGATAGGAGATGTAAAACCTTATAAACATCTCTGACGCTATTACACTAATGTTATATGTGATATTTCTTTGACTTACATAAAGATATTTTAGTTCTGACTCAAGTGTTTTGTCTTTTCATTACGCTAGGGTCAGCCCTGAGTTTTCAGCACAATGAAGATTATTTTCTGGAGGACAAAGATGAAGATTTGGTATGTTATTGCTAGTATTGTTCCCTTGCATCATGTGTTATGTTGCATTATATTTTGTTCCTATTGTACGTATAACTCTGATAAATATTGTAAAATTTTAATCAAATGTATAGTATAAACAGCTTCATGAACTATTTATTTGATTATTATATTTTGTCATTCCGCTGCGAGATTCTGTATTTGTGTTCTTCTTTTTCTTAATTAACCTCATCGATTATCTGTGTTTCGGATTGTTTGAGTTGGACATGTGTGGATTATTGTCGATTTAAACCTTCTGAAATGCGGGTCGTCACATTTTCGAATAAGGTACAGCACGTATAAGGCTTGTGTTGGACATTGAGACAACATTAGTTAAAGGTGAAATTTTCCAAGCGTCATCTTTAGAGAAGGGGAGTTAAGTTTCTAGGCATGTAGTCTTAGAGAAAGGCATGGTGGTGGAGCATTTGAAAATTGAAGCTATAGATGGTTGGAAGAGACCCAAGATTGTTACAGGGGTCCGAAGCTTTCTAGGGTGGGCATGCTACTATAAGAGATTTATTAAGGACTTCTCTCGAATAGCAGTGTTGATTGGGACTTACTCTGAAGCTGAAAAGTATGTTTGGAAAAAGTAGCATTAGATGTCATGCGAAGAGTTGATGTAACACCCTTAAAATTTTATAGAGAAATTATTAAGAAAATAATAATTAATTAGGAGTAAAAAAAAAATTTGGAAGTTGTGAAAACGTCAGAATATAGCTACGAAACATACACCATTGTGTTCGTGACAATTTTCTGGAAAACTTTCATAAATAGAGTTTCGCTATCAGAGTTCAAACAGAAAAGTTATTAACGTTTAAAGATTTGAAATCGAAAATAATTAAAAATAGATTTAATAAAATAAATTAATAAATCAAGTAAATTAAGAAGGAAGTTAACTGGTTGATAGTTAGTAAAGGACCATTCGCACCTAATGGTGGACTGCCGCCTATTAACCGGTCATCGGTCAATGTTTGATGGCTAGGGTTGGCCTAGGCTTGAACGACCTAGATTTTATAATATTAATAAATTGGTTACTTTGTGTTCCATCAACTATAAATAGGGACATAACCCCCCAAAGTTCTATTTCTAAACCCTAGTCTAGCAACAATAATACGTTCAAATTTTTCATTCTCTTCCACAATCTCTGTCTCCTCCAAATTCTAAACCAAAATAAAAATAAGATTCAAAATAAAGTCAAATTGAAGAAAGGAAATCAACAGATAAAGCAGAAGAGCAGATTGAAGGAAAGCTAGAAAGGAAGAACGCTTTAAGAGGTAAGTGGGTTGAACACTAAAAGATGTTGTTTCATAAGTAATTGAATTTATTAATATTTCTACTTGATTTGTATTAATTTAAGATAGTAATTCCATTCAAGGTTTATATTAGATAAATTAACCTCATCTATGTATAAACAGAATGGAAAATATGAATTTAATATATAGTAGAAAATTAGAGAAAGCAGACTAGATTAGTTCCCTTTTTAAAACCATATAGATCGTTATTGATGAGGTTTAAATATGTATAAAACTTTAGATGGAGATATATAGCTATTTTGTACAAAACGGTGCAAATACACACATATCGTAAAGTTAATAGTTTGAATTTATGTAACCAAAATTATTGATTATACATGAAAATCTACATGAATTATAGATGAAGGGAACGACAAAAAATCTAATTAGAGCGAGTATAGAATTTAGGATATAGTAAAGCTTAGGATTAGTTGGAATAATTAATGTATAATAAAATCTACGTTATAATAAAATTTACAATTAGCAGGAATTAAAATCCACTGGTCGACGACCGACCGTAGCCTGTCGATAGTAAGCGATCGACCGCTAAGGTATAGGCGGTCGACTGGTTATTGACGAATGGTGTAAATTGAACCGCGGCCTGCGACCTAGGTTTAATAAATAATGATCCAATAAATATAGGAAATTAATTCCTATTTTTTTTACTTTTGATCGCCACAGAACCGAGGCAAATGTGTACATGGACAATTAGTCCCAAACTGTAACAACCCGCATATTTCACGATTATATATTTAAATGTTTTATTTAAATATAGCATCGTTAATCGGATTATAGTCTGAAATGTTACTTTTTGTAAACAGTCGAATTGGGACTCGTGACCACTTCCATTGAGTCCAAAATGACGTTTACAACTTTTTTGAGTATAAACATTGATGCATTTGGAGTTGAGTAGAATTTTGCTATTTATCTATTTTGGGCTTTGGGTTTGGGTTTCAGCCCACTAACCCAACATAATACCCTAACTCTACCCCACTCCTCTTCGTTCATTCATTCCATTTCCTAACACTTTCAAGCTAAAGAAAAATGGGGGAAAGAATGGGAAATAGAAATTCCTAAACCCTAGTTTGATTAGGAAATACAAATTCAAGTCCAAAATCAAAGAGAAGCTTAAGTAAGAATCCTCTTCATCTTCTCCATCTCAATCTCTCTCCAATTTCAAAAATTTCCTATAACCTAATTTAGGAAATATTTACTTATGATCTTAGATTGGAGCTTCTAGAGTTGAAGTTGAAGAGTAGTTGATCTTTCCTTTAATTTTAAGCTTCTCATTCGTTGTCTTTGGGTTTAAAAGTGAGTTTTTGAACTCACATCTATGTCTATAACTTTCATTGTTGTTAGGTATGAATTCCTAACATCTATTCATGTTCATTTGCTTTTGATTTGAATTGATTTGGTGAATTTTCCAATTTTTGGTTTTTAAGTCCAATTTTATGAAAATCCTACTATGGATTTTTGGACATGATATTTGGGGTGTATCGAAGAGCCTATAAGACTGGGTTGTCGCTTGGCAGAAATCCTTCGTCTTCGTTGCTCGTCTGATCTCTCTCGAATCGTTTTGGCCATCATGGCCTAGGCAAATTGTTGCCCAGACCAGGTGACCAGACGTCTGGTTGTCAAGTCCAGACACAGTAAATTGACTTGTAAAAAGTAAATTTTTCTAAAAAGATGATTACACAAAGTTAATTATAATTTTGAATGTCTTAGCTTTTCGGGAAAGAGGATCATTTAAAAGAACTCCTTTCCGATGCTCCTATCCTTATGATTCCCGGAACCAAGACTTTATTGTTTATACCGATGCTAGTCATGTTGGTTTGGGTGCCATTCTCATGCAAAGGGAATGTGTTATCGCTTATGCTTCTAGGAAATTAAAGCCTGTCGAGACTAGATATGCCACTCATGATTTAGAGCTCGCAGCTATTGTTTTCGCCTTAGAATTTGGCATCATTATCTTTTGGGAGAGAAATATGTTCTCTACACCGATCATAAATCTTTGAAGTATTTATTTTCTCAAAAGGAACTTAATTTGCATCAACAATGTTGGCTCGAATTCCTTGCATCTTATGATCTTGATATTCTCTATATTCTCGGAAAGGGAAATTGTGATGCCGATGCCCTTAGTCGTAAGCAACAAGCACTTGTTTCCATGATGATATCCGAATGGAATGATCTCAACACTTTGTCCACTTGTGAGATTCGAGATCGTGAATCCGGTTCATGTTCGTCTCTTGTTTTATGTAGCCTTGAGGCTCGTCCTTCTCTTTTAGACCTCATCCTTGAAGCTCAAAAGCAAGATCCCGAATTGGCTTTTCTTAGCCAAAGTTGTAGGGATCAAAATAAGGTTGATGGTTTGAAAGTTTTGAGATCGATGCTCATAGTGGCATTCGAAAGTTTGGTAGACTTATTGTGCCAATAATTTGTGATCTTCGTAAAGACATTTTAGAAGATTATCATCGTTCTAAATTTACCATTCATCCCGGTAGTAGTAGCGACTTTATTATTGGGATGGAATGAAATCTGATATTGCTAACTTCATTAAGCGTTGCATGACTTGCCAACTCATAAAGGCCGAGCATCAAAGGCCCGGTGGGTTATTGCAACCTTTGGACATTCTAATTTGGAAGTGGAATCAAATTTCCATGGACTTTATTGATGGTCTTCCCCGTTCTCGTTCGGGTCATGATAGTCTATGGGTGATTGTAGATAGACTTACAAAATCCGCCCATTTTCTTCCCATTCGGTCCAATCGGACCGTACCTCTTTTGGCTAAACTTTATGTCAAAGAAATTGTTAAATTGCATGGAGTTCCTACTTCTATCATTAGTGATCGTGATCCATTATTTACTAGTGGATTTTGGAAAGGTCTTCAAAAAGCTTTGGGAACAAAGCTTAATTTTAGCACCGCTTATCATCCTCAGTCCGATGGACAAACGGAGCATGTGAATCAAACTCTTGAAGATCTCCTTCGTGCATGTGTTCTTGATTTTGGTAGAAGTTGGGAAGATCATATTTCTCTTGTTGAGTTTTCCTATAATAATAGCTTCCAATCTATTATTGGCATGGCACCTTTTGAGGCGCTGAACGGAAGGCCGTGCCGATCTCCTTCGTGTTGGCTTGAAGCCGGTGAGAAGCTGGTTTTAGGTCCATATTTATTCGTGTTTCACCTATGAAGGGTGTTGTGCGTTTCAGTCGATCGGGAAAATTAGCACCTCGATATATTGGTCCATTTCCCATTACTGAACGCTTTGGTTTCATGGCTTATCGCCTTTTTGTTACCGGCTCAATTTTCTGCTATTCATAACGTATTCCACGTCTCTCAACTACGGAAATGCTTTAGAGATTCTGATTCTATTCTTGAGCCTAGTATTATTGAAGAAATTGAAGTTTCACCTAATTTGACTTATGAGCAACATCCTATTCACATCATTGCTACGGAGGTTAAACGCCTTCGTAATAAAGATGTTCCGTTTGTGAAAGTTCAATGGTCCTCAAATCCTAAGGATTGCTCTTGGGAATCCAGAGGATTCATCGAGCGAACACATCCGGATTTACTCTCTCGTGCTCCTTAGGGTGAACTTCTCATTTCAAATTTCTTCTTTGTGTTGTTATACCTTAGTATGGTTGTTACTTTTTAATTTCCTCTTAAGTATTGCAAGGACGCAATTTCTTTAAGGAGGGGAGTCTGTAACAACCCGCATATTTCATGATTATATATTTAAATGTTTTATTTAAATATAGCATCGTTAATCGAATTAAAGTCCGAAATGTTACTTTTTGTAAATAGTCGAATTGAGACTCGAGACCACTTCCATTGAGTCCAAAATGGCGTTTACAATTTTTTTGAGTATAAACATCGATACGTTTGGAGTTGAGTAGAATTTTGCTATTTTTCTATTTTGGGCTTTGGGTTTGGGTTTCAGCCCACTAACCCAACATAATACCCTAACTTCACCCCACTCCTCTTCATTCATTCATTCCATTTCCTAACACTTTCAAGCTAAAGAAAAATGGGGGAAAGAATGGGAAATAGAAATTCCTAAACCCTAGTTTGATTAGGAAATACAAATTTAAGTCCAAAATCAAAGAGAAGTTTAGGTAAGAATCCTCTTCATCTTCTCCATATCAATCTCTCTCCAATTTCAAAAATTTCCTATAACCTAACTTAGGAAATTATTGCTTATGATCTTAGATTGGGGCTTCTAGAGTTGAAGTTGAAGAGTAGTTGATCTTTCCTTTGTTTTTAAGCTTCTCATTCGTTGTCTTTGGGTTTAAAAGTGAGTTTTTGAACTCACATCTACGTCTATAACTTTCATTGTTGTTAGGTATGAATTCCTAATATCTATTCATGTTCATTTGCTTTTGATTTGAATTGATTTGGTGAATTTTCCAATTTTTGGTTTTTAAGTCCAATTTTATGAAAATCCTACTATGGATGTTTGGACATGATATTTGGGGTGTATCGAAGAGCCTATAAGGCTGGGTTGTCGCTTGGCATAAATCCTTAGTCTTCGTTGCTCGTTCGATCGCTCCCGAATCATTTTGGCCATCATGGCCTAGGAAAATTGTTGCCAGACCAGGTGACCAGACGTCTGGTTGTCAAGTCCAGACGTCTGGTTATGGTCCTTGGAGAAAAAAATATAAGAACGTAGAAAATAAAATGGCAGAGACAAATTCCAGACGTCTGATTTATAGGTTCAGACGTCTAGTTGGGGCTCAGACGTCTGCTTTGAAATTTCAGACGTTTGGGAGTTTTCTGGAATATTTCCAGAACCCAAATCCAGACGTCTGGATTAAACCCCAGATGTCTGGAACTGTCAATTTTGCCTATTTTGGGCTGTTTTTGATTGGATTTCCAATTTTAATCAATTTTTGTCGATCCGGTTAGTTGTTATCACTTATTATCGACTTTGATGACTTCTTTCTTTGGATTTTTGGGAATATCCATTTGATGGATTTGATATCGATTTTTATGGATTTAATTGACATTGTCGTATGTGAATTTTTGGTGATTGATTGTTTTTTTCAATCATTTTGTGATTTGTCACTTTAAAATACAAAGGTTTCGATACTAGTAGTAAATACTAAAACTCTTTCATTAAAACGATTTCGACACTATCTTAAATATAAAGCTCGCTTTTAAAACCGTTTTCCAATCTATTAGTATATACAAACCTTTACCTCATTCGTATGAGAAATCTAATTAAACGGCTTAGCAAAACAAGTGGTATGAAACGCTTGTGTTTACTTCGTCGGTTAATTCTTGGACTTGTTCGATTGAACTCTCGTGACAATTTTCGAGTGGAAATCTATAATCTGTTCGTAAATATTTAAGTTAAGCTAGTGGTTATGGAACATGAAGCCTAACTCATTTATTTACTAGCTTAGTGTAATTTACACTTATTTTCGAGTGGAAGCCTACAATCTGTTCGTAAATATTTAAGTGAAGCTAGTGGTTATGGGACATGAAGCCTAACTCATTTATTTACTAGCTTAGTGTAATTTACACTTGTCGATCATTGATGATCATCTTGTGATTTAGACTAGCGATGTGCGATGTCTCTTTGTTTGTGTGGGGGACTAAAAAAACCCCGTTTTTGGAGCTTCGGTTCAATTTGGTGGGGTAGCGACAGATTGGGCTTTGGGCCGATTGTGGAGCTTCGGCTCAAACTTGATGGTTAGCGACCATGGAATAGCGTTCTGTTTGTGACACACGTGTTGGGGAGTTTTCATGCTCCCGTTTGTGATAGGCCTTACCCTTTTTGTGATTTCTGGATTTCTAGAATTTGTGTTTCACCGATTTTTATGCGATTGGCATTGATATGTTTTGTCAATATTTGTGTTTTGGTGAATAATTTAAAGAATATGACATTATTTTTAGTGTTTGAGAATATTTGAGATATTGTATGATTTTTGTTGTTATCTGATGTATACTTGTCACAGTATGGCATTATTGTTATCATACATTTTTGTGATATCTCTTATCCTATCTCATTTTATATGATATTTATAGCTAGACTGATCCGTTTATTATTTTCTTCTTAAATAATACTCGGGTCAGACCGAGGTATTTCAGGTGCTTCTGCTTGACTTCTTATCTGGGACCATCATCTGATTTTTGGCTAACTACTTTAGATTAGTAGTTTTTGCTTTTATACAATTGAGTTAGAGACTCCTTGATGTATACATATTATTTTGCTAGCACTTGTACCTATTCTTTTGTTATGAAGTGGATCTTGTATGACCACTATTTTTATGTACACTTCTATGTGTTATATTCATATCTATTTCTGCCTTTGTGATATGAATATCTGTGACTGATTTGTGTTATACTTATTTCTATATTTTTTTCCGAAGGCCACATAGCCGCTGTGTGGAAGCTCTGAGTTTGTATTTGATATGTCGGATTTCCTCTTGAAACGAAATGCATGTCATACTATGTGACATATCGGTACTCGCACAAAGCAATTACATAGATGGTCGCTCCTCAACAGCCTTATTCTTCATGCTTGTCGACAGCATTACCCCGTAGTGTCCTTGGCTAGTGTGAGTATAGAGGTGTACTCGCACAAAGCAATTACACAAAGACGAAGATTTAGTACCATTGCTATTTATTATATTCATACCACTGCATCATATTGTTCCGCTGCATTATTTATTTATTTCTGTTGCATGTAACTCTGATTCTATATTGTAAAGGTTTAATCAAATATTATTTGTAAAACAGCTTCATAAACTGTTTATTTGATTATTATATCTTGTCATTCCACTGTGAGATTCTGCATTTGTTTTTCATTCTTTCCCTGCTTTTTCTTATTTACCCCATAACAATCCTCTCTTTTGAATGGTTTGAGTTTGACATATGAGGTTTATTGTCGATTTAAACTGTCCAAAAAGGTGGGTCGTTACATTTGGTATCAGAGCTTTGGTTTAGCGATAACCTCAGCTTTGTGGGGTCTAACTCATTAGGAATAGGGTAGTAACACCCTAGAATGAGTCGTTGGGTGTGTGTGTGTGTGTGTGTGTGTGTGTGTGTGTGTGTATATATATATGAGATAGCATATTTTTTTTGTTATTAAAGGTTTTTGTATTATGTTAATTTGTTCTGTTTAGTAATTATAAATTCTGGTCGGTACATAGGACGCTATGGCATCGATAGGAATTTCTAAACACTTAATAGGGAAGGCCAACATAATATTGGTTTTGAAATATAGGTAAATGAAATAATTTTTCCTAGTATTATATTTAGTATATAAAAGAATAATTTTAAAAGCAAAATAATTAGATGTGATATATTTGTTTGTTAGGAAGTGAAATTTATAAGTATTGGTTGCAAATTGAGATTATAATTAAAATGAATATAAATTGAAATTTGAGAACTTAAGTTCCGGGATTTTGGAAATTTCTTTCAAAAGATTATGGAATATAATATTATTATTTGGAAGTATTTTCTGATATAAATATTTTGATGTGATTTGAAAGAAATGCTTAAAGAAAGTTTGGAAGGAAATAAGTTTTGTACTCCCCTCTCTGTCGCTGGAAAATAATTTCGGTGATGAGTGCACGCATCATCGACGTTAATTTTCGAGTTTCAAAGTGAAAAAACTTTGTAGTAGTCTTACTGCACATTTGTTTTGATAAACAAATTTTAATTTTATTTTCTATGTACGATTTGTCATATATGAAAGATATGTATATATATATTTGATTTGAAAGGAAACCCGGTATTCAGTTCTTAAGTTTTGTAAATTAGAAATTTTAAATATTAAAATGAATAAAATATTGACTATATTAATAATTGGAAACTACTGAATTGAGAAAAATAAGAATTTAAGGCAAAGTGATTAAAGAAATATACAAGAAATTGAAATCTGTAACTTGTAGATATGAAAATTTAGAAGATATAATTAGTGAACATTTTGATAACTACAGGAATAAGATATACTTATGTAACATTCAATTACATTCTAAAAGACATATATATGTATAACTTACCAAAATATTATAAGTTGAAATGTTAATAAGAATATGTAATATAATATTGTACAAGTAAACTTAAAGAATGGAAATGTTCAATGAAATCATGTTTTAAATGAAGAATTAAGATGTATAAGAATATTATAAACTTAAGTTAATGATTTGAATGCTACTAATTAAATTCATAGAAAGAATGAATATAGTAAGTAAATGATTATAAACTTAAGTTAATGTTGAAACCATTTATATTTAAAGTGAATACTGTATTAATTGAATGATTATGACTTTAGAAAATGTGAAATGATTCAGAAATAGATTAAATGTTCAATAATATTATGTATGAAAGAAATGAATATGGAAAAAAGAAATAACCTATTAATGGTGAATTAAATAGTAAAGAAACTTACTTAATAATGAAAAATCTAATAATTGAAGTGGAAATAACGTATGTAAGCAATGAATGTAAAGTAACGAAAAGAGAAAATGGCATCATATAAATAAATGGGAAATGAATTTTGTAAGTAATGAATGTAAATTAATGAAAATAAGCATTGAATGAATGAAAAAAAGGACAGTAAATAATATGAAATGAGATTTATAAGAATAAATTTAATTGATATTTGAACTTTTTGTTTGTATTGGCTTATGGGATGATTTGGAAAGGATACTTCTAACTGTATAAAGATGCATAAATAACCTATTTAGTTTTATCTAAGACTGTTGAGTGTATAGTATACTTAGTAGTTTATTTATCATTTTATACGATTAAAAGTTTCTAAACCCGAACAAACCATTTGTTTTGGTTGTTATGGATGGATGGTTTATTACTTTGATCGCATGTGGTGATTGTATGGTTTTGTTTGCAAATGACTATTGTTATGTTGTATTGATTTGTTTTGTTTGTTATTAATTGAAACAACTTAAATATTTCTCTTTTATATAATTATTAGCTTCTTTGGATTATATAAGTGAAATACAGGTTATGGAAGCAATAGCTACAGCTTTTGGTTTCATAAATTAAGCGTTGTTTGCCCGACAAATAGGTACGTTCTCGGATTACGGTTTTATTGCGATATTATATTGTTTTTCCCGTGGTTTGGGATATATTATTTTGAAATATGTGATATGTATTGTTATTATTGATATTATTATTTCTCATAGATCTCTCCGTACAAAGGAGACTCTGCCGAAATTTTCTATGAATTTTTGGACTTCGAAAATTTTTGTGAAATGTTTTTCAAAATTTTATTAACTTGAATATAAAAGGATTTAATTGTTTATAAGTTGATATTTTATTTAAATTATTTATTTATGTAAATTAATTGTTTATAAATACAATATTTTGAATGAGATATATTAATTCTTTATCCTCCCTTTTCCCTTTTCGAGGACGAAAAGTTTTGAGTGAGGGAGAGTGTAATGACCCGTAATTTTCGATAATTAAAAATAGTTAATTTAATAAGGTTTTGTGATTTAATGTTGGAAGAAACAAAAATTTATGATTTAGTAATAAGAATATAACTGGAATGAAATGTAATAGTATTAATTTAATGTAATTGATAACTGCTTTAAAATGTAATTCCAATTAATTGAAATGATTGAAAGTTATAACTGGTTATAGATGGTAAATTAATTGCAATAATGTATGTATTAATTGATAATTGGATTAAAAGAGTAATTGATAATTTAAATGTTGTATTAATTAATGAAATAATGTGTAATAAAATGAAATTGGATAGAATTAGTATTGTGTAAGTTTTTATAACATTGTTGTAAATAATAAACTTGTAAATGTGATTAAAAGTTAATGGTTACAATTATTATATGTTACCTATTTATTTAGTCTGTTAAATTAAATTGAAAATCAATTGCAATTAAATGTAAGTAAATATTACGTTAATGGAAATTAAGATTAAATTGGAGAATATTAATGTAATAAGATATCAACCAATGTTAACTATGCCCATAGAGTAATGATTGATTGAATAAAAAGATTGAAATCAAATTCAATCAATTTATTGAAATTAAATTATAATTAATTGGACTTAATTACAGTTGAAACTAAATGATGTAATTAGTGTAATATTTAACACTGGATTGATATGTAAATTTGCTTTAAATTATTGTAAATGTCTAAGTAATCAAAAATGATAAAATTTGTTGGTTATTAAAAGTGGAATTAAAAAGAGATGTAATCAATTTAAAAATAATTTATTTAATTCACGTGAAAATAGCCATTTTGGCAACTGTCTCGGATTTCGACGAAACCAGTTTCATCGGATCCGTAATGGTGAATTATCGTAAGGTTTCAACTTTCGTAGCGATCGGACTTGTCGTTTGATCGTACGGACTTGAAACGCGTAGAAATCAATTTAATTAAATTCAATTGAAATCAATTTGCAATAAGCTGATTTTAAACTAACTTCTTCATACGATGGAGTTAGGACTTGAAACCTGTTCCATTGAGTCTAAATTTATCGAAAATGTCTATTTTGATATATGGGATGACCCACTTTCGTTTCGGAGGCAAAACGGGCTTTTTGAGTCGCAATTGTCGTTCGTACCAATTCGATTGTGTTTATTTTCTTATCGAGCCTTTTCATATAAATTGGTCTGTTCTAACCCTAGTAGTCATTTTTCTTATTCTATATGTACATACTCTTCTGTCTATCTCCTTCTTTTCAACGGCAGAAGCAAAATCAAATTGCAAACCCTTAATAAAATTCAAAACCAATTTCAAAATCAAACTTCCCAAAACCCTATCGTATTATATATCGGTGGATAGCTCTCGATGAGCGCAATCCACTGCTGCTATTCATTTCTTAATTCGAATCATCATTTGTTTAGAAATAGTTGATTTAATCTCGGCCATCCATCTCGTCTTGATCAACTACGACCGATCGTCGAATCGTTCGTATGGGTTTGTTGAGATCGTCGAGCGGAGTCCATCAGTGTAGTTCGTTTGGTCATCAGAAGGCTGGATCGACGGCAAAAATTGAATTAGGGTTAGCCAAAGGGGGCGGCGGCTGTGTTAGTCGTCGATCGGTGTGGCTAGGGGGGTTGTGAATGGTGGCTGAGGGAGGCGCAGGTGGAGGCGAGCTCGTGGTGGTGGTCGGCGGCCCTCTAGCGATCGGAGGCGAGAGGAAGTGACTGTCAAAGGTGGGTTGCATGGGTTGGTTTGTTCGACCTGTAGGCTTCGTGTAGGAGATAGGTTCGGTGACATGGCAGGTAACGTTAGATTTTATTTAATGTATTTTATATTTTATATTCAATTTTGGAATCGTTCTAATGAGCATATCTTTTTCATACGAACTCGGATTTGGGCACGGTTTGTTTCATTGGGATCGTATCGAAATTCCGGACATTTTGGCAATTGTATGAACGAATTCTGGGACTGTTGAATTTTGGGCCTTATTTTGGATTTCAAATCGACTTGAAATCAAAGGTGAGTGTTTTGACCCACTCATAATTACTAAATTATCTCATGTTAGTTAAATTAAATTTATGATGTTATTAAAAATTAATTGCTTGATGTTTGGTATATTTAAATCGTCATTCTAGTAAAATTTGACTTTTATTGCATTTAATCATCATCTAATTTAATATTGGATTTAATTGTCAATTTAATATCTGTTAATGATAATCAGTTATCTATTGATGTTTATTGGTTGATTTGGATGATGATTGTGATGAATGTTTGATTTTTGATATTGGATGACTGGATGTTATATTTTATATTGTTATAACACTACAAGTTCCCTTGGGTTGAAACGGTACATACCCGAACGATCATATATAGAATATGGGAAAATCGTTATGGGTTGAAATGATAAACCCAAGCGATTTTCATTGAATTGAACTTTGGGATTGCGGGGTGAAATGATATATATCCGTAAATATAAAATGTTTATGGATCGAAATGATAAATATCCGTGTCACTTGAATATAGGGTAGAAAATTATATACAGACACCGGATTGGTTAAATTAAAAGACTTCAAATCCTTAATTTTTGAATCAGTTATATGATAATTTGAAAAAAAAATACTTTATATAAATTGAAATATTGTTGAAAATCCGAGTTTAAATGTGAAATTGGAATTAGTTTAAATGAATTGTTTAAAGGACTTAAACTGAAATTTGGAAGTTGGACGTGGTCCAGATGTGTTGAAACGAGAGAAATAGTTCAATTTGATATTAATTTCAAATTTATTATAATTAATATAAACTGTTTTAAAACATATTACTTTCAAATTCTAATTATTAAGATTTCAAAATATTAAATTAATTTAAGCTATTTTGAACTATTTTAATCAATTTAAACTAATTTAATTAATTTTAATCTATTTAATACAATTTAATCTATTTTGACCTAATTAACCCATTTTTAATTATTTTTAATTTATTTAATCTATTTTAATCTATTTTAAACTATATCAAACTATTTTAATCTACTTTAAATTATATCAATCTATTTTAATCTATTATAAACTATATTAATCTATTTTAATCTATTTTAAATTATATTAATCTATTTTAATATATTTAAACTATATTAATCCATTTTAACCTATTTTAAACTATATTAATCTGTTTTAATCTATTTTAAACTATCTTAAACAATTTTTAAACCTAATTTAAACTATCTAAACTATTTTTTGAATTTCAGGTTTTGTAAAGTGGAAGTTTTTATTTAAATCCTTGATTTTAAGTAGAATACGACTAAATGATGTAATAACCTTAGTTGGGATTTAAATAACATATTTTGAGTAAATATGATGATTTGAAATGAGGGTTTAACCTATTTTAAAAATATGATTTTGAAAGTGAATATGATTCCGAAAGTGATATGGTTTGAATTGAATATGATATTTTGATATCAATATGAAATGGTTTTGGAAATGTAAAAGAACCATCCGGTGTGAAATAAGCGGTTGGTTGTTAAAGTGACCGGGATCAGATATTGTCATACTCTCTGTCAATACCGTAAACCACTTTAACAACTGTGTACGTGGTGGAGATTCCAGAATGAAGTAGGATGGTTTGGTGGACGATTCTATATGAGGTATTTACGTAGCCCTGACTCCCGTGAGTCAGCTTAGATGTGACTAAAACAGGAGCCACGCCGGGCCAAGTGAGGTCATTCCTCCTATCAGACATGCTTCTTCGATACCATATTATGACTCTATGATGATTTGGTGGCCACCCCTTGATTTTGATTTGGGAGTGTGTTCCGAGGTAGGCGCTACTAGCTGCTATGCGTTATCACCAGTCCGGATCCACAATTGGTAGAATCCTACCCTGGCATTGCCTCGAGTGCCATGTTCACATGCCCTATCGCACCTTCTACGAGTTTGGTTTGAACCATACCTTTGGAGTGCCCTCTGAGTAAACCTCACGGAGGAGCTTACGGTACTGTATAGACTATGGGAATATATAAAATGTGTTAAGGGGGATATGGGTAACACCTTAACGCTATTTTAATACTTTACTTTACTGTAGACACTATTATAGTAGCATATTGTACTATGTATGTAGATAGTTTAACGGATCCTTAGGAGATGGAAATCCCGAACATCTCTTAAGTTACTACACTCACGTTAGACACTGGATATGAGATGTCAAAACCTGTAAACATCTCTGACGTCGTTACACTCATATTTATTTACTGTTGATTTAACTTACATAAGATCTTTTAGTTCTGACTCGAGTGTTCTATCTTTCAATTCGCTCGGGTCAGTCTGAGCTTTTCAGTGTATCAAAGATTACTTTCTGTAAGACGAAGACGAAGATTTAGTACCATTGCTATTTATTATATCCATACCATTGCATCATGTTGTTCCGCTGCATTATTTATTTATTTCTGTTGTATGTAACTCAGATTCTGTATTGTAAAGGTTTAATCAAATATTATTTGTAAAAAAGCTTCATGAACTGTTTATTTGATTATTATATCTTGTCATTCCGCTGCGAGATTCTGCATCTATTTTTCTTTCTTTCCCTGCTTCATTTTTACCCCATAACAATCCTCCCTTTTGAATGGTTTGAGTTTGACATGTGAGGTTTATTGTCGATTTAAACCGTCCTAAAGGGTGGGTCATTACAAGGAGTTGCAAAGATATTGCGAAGAGGCCGTTGAAACCCGAAATTTGAAAATTAAGCTTGACGAGCTACCTGCTCAAATTGATGTCCTCAAAGAAGAGGCAAGAGAAGCAGGCCACAATGAGATTAGAGAACAGATCGAGGCCTGGTTAGAAGATGCCATGGAAGTCGGTCGAAATGAAATTAAGGACATGTTCGATCCCCTGATTATTGAATATAATGTTGAAGTCCTTATCCATCGCGATTTGAGTTTTCTTGGAGAGAGCTACCTCTAGTTGCTCGTCGAGGCCTAGGAATACTTTGTTGAAACAAAAAAGAAAACCCTCGGTGAAGCTGATTTAGATGAAGAGAAACTGGTACGGGAGATTATTCGCGGGGATGAACCTTTAGACCTTGCTACTGCAAGACTTTGATACTTTGACATCCTAGCACCCCCCGGCAAAGGAAAAAACACCACCGAATCTTTAGAGTTTGATCCCAAGGGCCCCTCCTCTTCTCAAGTAGTTGGAGAATCAGTTTCTCTCCGCCCGGGACAGGATCTGAGCTACGATCAAGACAGGCCCAATTATCAATCTAAGGTGATGGCTCCTATTCTAGAGGGTGCGCTCCGGCGACAACTAAAAGTCAGCCGGACGCAGATATCCCGCTTCATTCCCACTTTTCGAGAGATTTTGTTTATCATGCTCAATAGTCATTGGCTTATTTTCTTGTCTTTGTGAATCTGCAGGTCTTTCGAGTCCCAGCAAAACACCAGGAAGCGGTGCCGCCTAGAGCAACAATCAGCATCTACTAAAATTCTGGAAGCCACTGACATTCCAAGACCCGGCGCTTTAATTATCGGAGCGCTTTATAATGAAAAAGCTGATGACCCAGCGCTGCTTATGAATCAGATGATGTTGTAATTACCCATGTCATCGAAAACCTTTGCTACCCTAGGTTTGAGTGAGAAGATCATTCGAGCACACAATCAAGCAAAACCCTTTGTTTGACTGAGAAGATCTCACCTTTGCTTTTAATTTGCAATCCCATTTTCATTCCTGTCTTGACTTGTTTTCTTTCTGATATTGACCTTGTATAAATAATTTTAAACATTTTATTAATATTCGAAAAAATTGAATAATCAATTTCATTTTATAATTTGACTTAACAAATAATTAGTCTAAACCAAAAATTTGAGATTGTAATAAATTTTCCCTTTAATGAATTACTTTTAGGTGACGAAATAATTAAATAAGTTTATTACAAAATTTATCACTATACTACAAAATTTTAAATTAACCTAGTAACTGAAAATATTTATTTCATTTCTTTTTCTTTTGAAATCCTCATAGACAAAATATTTGGAACCAAAAAATCCACTTATATATTTCTGTTTATTCACAGATAACCTTACTGTAAACAATTTTCTGCATGCCTATACAAAAAAAATTTGAAGTAAACTGCACACATATTTTCCACTGTAATAATATATATATATATATATATATATATATATATATTTATAAAATTTTGAATTGAAGAGAAAAACTGTAAAATACCTTCTGTATAACGCGACCACGCGTACGCAACTCCACCCTCATCGCGACCATCAACTCGCGAAACCCTAGAACGTCGCGACCCATAGATTCACGGCCATCACGACGCTACAGGCTCGAGACTGCCATCCCCCTCGCGTGCGCGAGCGCACGCCGCCGCATCGTTCCTCCAACGACCCAAGACACGCGACCCAATCTCCTAGCCCAGATCGAGACTTCCACCTCCGCTCACAAAGACGCCTTCGACCCATCGTGCTACAGGAATCACCTCTCGAGCCTTCATCGGCCTCGCATAGGTATCGCCGACCTCCCCTCCCAATTAACGAACGCGAGACAACAATTTTGAAGGGAAGGCCGCTCCTCTCTGACCATGATTACGAAATTTATTTACAAGGTTTCGATTCGAAATTTTAAAAAGAGGGGAGCACGGCTATTATATTTTATTTGAATTTTTGATCGATTGGATTCTCTGTGGTTTTGGTTTCGAACAAAAAAGAGAAGAGGGGATTTATAAACAGCGGCCATTATTGTCTTCGTTTTGATTTTTGAAAGATATCATTTTTTTTTCTTTCTAAACGAACTGATCTCGTATGAGATTTGTAAATAAATGAGGAGACATGAGAACACGTTCACGTGCTCAATCGACAGGCTACAGTGCTTCTAAGGTGAAAGGAAAAAGCACTGATGTGAAATAATGCAGCTGGGAATTGACCAATATAATATATATAATTTAAATTCAAATTGTCTCTAAATTTGCAACTCAAAATATCGACTTCCTATCAAGGCGTGTCGCTAGGCGTTCGTAATGTTATACGCCTATTCCGAACACAGTGGAAAAGGTTTCGAGTCCAAATTCGATCGTATGGAAAAGATAGCTTTTTGGACCAGTTATTTAATTAAAATTTCGATTTAATTTTCAGTGCGTTCGCTTACCGTACGGCCAAACGATCACTCCAAATATTACGAAAATTGAAATCCGATAATAATACAATATTACGGATCCAATGGAACTGGTTTCGTCGAATTCCGAGACTGTGCCCCGGAACGCTATTTCAAATATCAATTTAAACAACAAAATTTCAAAACTGAACAAAACAGTTTCAAATTCAATTCTAAAGCTTCTATTATCTTCAGTAAAATCAATATAAATTTCCTAAGCCTTGAAAAATATTTTTAATCAGCTTAAAACTGAAGATTCAAATTTTTACCCAATTTCAGTAAATTAAATTCAATAATTTAATTGCCAAATTCACTCTGATACTTGAATTTCAAATTAAATTATCATTCGAATATTTAAACTCAATTAAATATTCACATTTCAAATGTCAAAATTTCAGGGTCATTACATCTCCTGCCAAGGGCAGCAAAGGATCAAGGAAAAGGACAGGCAGAAGTTTGGGTGTTGGCACTCCTAAGAAATCCAAAAAGGAGAAAGGGCAGAAGAAATAGTCATCACTTCGGCTTAGTTTGTATATAGTTTGCATAGCTGTTTTTATAACTGTTTTTCTCTTATGTTGGTCGTGGATGTGTGGGTGCGGCTTTGAATAAACTTATATCATAATTTTGAAGTTTAGCATGTAAATAAAAGTTCTTTGTTTTCTGTTGAACTTTTATGTGAATTTTGTCTGAGTAATCGAGCTATTTCTTTTCCATTCAATGTACTTGTAATTCATTGCTCGTTAATTCATACAATCGTCCATTAATTTTTACTCAAGGCCTCCATGTGTTCATGGCTTTAAGTTGTATCAAACATTGGGCTCGAGTCCTAATGTTACTCTGTCAGATTCAGCGGTTTGAGAGATTATACTTCTGCCCCCATTCTCGGGTTAACAGAGTTAGATAGTGGATGGTCGAATTCCATCCTTAGCGAGTTTATACTCTTCCTATCGGTTTTAGGCTGGAGTTTATGGAATAGTGGGTGGTCGAACCGCGCTCGTCTATTTATTTATACTCATATCTACACTCTGATAAGAGCTAATTAGCGTGCAGTCGGATCACACCCATTGATGTTTGTACTCCAATCCACACTCTAGGGACTTATAGTTATTTCGAAAAATAGTTGGACCGTACTTTCCTTAATTGATTTGCCCACAAGTTCAAGGTTTAACTTAGCGAGCGATCGGTCGTGTCACGATCGCTTTTGATTCGTATTTGTCCCTTTATTTGATAGAATTAAGTTGGTCATTGGATGGTCGAATCTCATCCACTCCTCATTAGGTATTCCGTCCATCGGGTTGTAGCAGGAATCATCAAATGAACGATCAGACCATTCTCATTTCGTTTAGTTCAATCATGAACATATGTAATCGGCTAGCTCCAAACTCTGGGAACCTGCTCGGATGTATCAATATTAGTTAGTCGGGTATTGTAACGATCCCGAATTTTTAAACTATTTAAATTGATAATTGAATTTAAATTTTGATTTAAATTGTAAATTTGTGTGAATTTGTTAAGTTTAAAATGAGAAATATATTTGAATCTAAATATGAATCGGGATTTATAAAAATGTAAAAAGGGAATTTGCTTTGAAATTTTAAAGTATAAAATCTTTGGAATTTTAAAATCAAATTTATCTTAATTAATTAAAATTAAAAAAACTTTACATTTTTGAAATTTATAAGATAGAAGCAAATGAAAAATAATATAGATGATGATTTTATAAAAAAATTGAGTAAGTTTTATTTATAAAACAAATGACATATGTTATTAGCAAAAAAAAAAAAAGAAAAAAAAAATCAAAAAAACATACCATAACCAGCCCATACCCTAATCCACGATCTCCTCTGCACAAATACAAACCCGACCTCCCTCTCATTCATTCGTAACCCTAAGAAAAATAAATCGAAGACGAAAATGGTGGCGGCTCGATCTTCCTCGTCTCCAAATAGCTAGGGCCTAGGCGTCGTCTCGATTCTCTGGCGAATTTGAGCACCGGCTTCGATTGTTCGACTTCGTGATGGCGTGAAGTCGTTTAGCTCGATCGAGGGAAGGATCGCGTGAATAAATAGTGAGTAATTTCTATTACTCACATCTTCTTCGAATTATGTTAAAATCTATCTGACTGCTTCTCGAATTGGAATTTGAACTGTCTGTTGAGTGATTTATCGATTTCGTGAATAACTTGATTTAGTAACAACTTCAGTTCTATTTATTTTTGTTGAATTTTCTCGGCTTTGAATGCTTAGGCCAATTGATCTTCATTTCATTGTTGAGGACTTTCTGACTTCGGGCATTTGATTTTTGTTCTGGCTATTGCCTTTATGTCGACTTCGGCATTGTTTTGATTTTGGCCCTGGTGGCTTGAGATGATCGAGTCGCTGTCATTATTGTTGGCACTGACTTCGTCATGTTGGATATTTCCTGTGACATTTTCTTAATCTTCGACCTTGAATTTATTTAGCAAATAAATTGAAACTACTGTTGTCTGGATTATTTCGAAACTGCTGCTAAATGCTTTTGGATGTTTGAACTTTTATGTGCACTTGAATAGGCATTGAAACCATGTGTATACATACATTCTTGTATGTATATATATATATATATGTCTTGTCCTTGTAGTCTTTATTCCACCTTGATCCAGTAGTTGCTGCCATAACTTGATGTTGATTTTTTATTTGTTGACTTGCAGTTTGATTTGTTGTTTCTGATTTTGTAGATGCCTGTACGTATAAGTGCAGTGTATACATATACATGTGTGGATTAAAATGTAGGCATATATACTCTTGTATGTGTGTATGCATGCATGGTTGGATCTATACTTGTGTTTTATCTGCTGCATTGACTTGATATTATATATTCAATGTTGTAGATGCCCTTGATCACTTTGAAATTTATTTTCATGGATTTGATATTATCACTCAATATTGCTGATGTTACATGATTTCTGGCCTTAAAATCATATGTATATATATGTGTGTATATATATATATGAGGTTCAGTAGTCTACCATTTTACTTTATTGGTTTTAATTGCAGTTGTACTTAGTGCACTGTTGTTATTGTGTTGGACTTTGAGCATTTCTGAGTTATTCCTTTTGGCTGTTGCACTTGAGTTTAGTTGCCTTTGTTTCCAATTTTGGGTATACATGACTACCCTTTTTAAACTGCCTGGCCTACCTGCCTATGCCGTTGAGTTCTGGTCATGAAAGCATTATGCATTCTCTGTTACATATACGTTGGGTTCGTATAAAAATGCCATTCCGGCTGTTGAAGTCCCATTTTTGCATTGAGGTTCCAATTAGTGATGGTTCCTGTAAGGTCGCAGTTGCATTACATAGTTGCACACTGCTGTGTTTATTTACTTGGTTGTGTACTTGGGCTTTTAGCATTGAACTGTATGGATGCATTAGTTCATCTTTGTTGTATATATGCTTGCTGCTGGGTCATTTTTGTATGTTGTCACTGCAATATGAACTGTTGAGTTACTTGCGACAGTTTGGGCATTGCCTCCATGTATTTCATGTAGTCTAGGTTATATTGTTGTTGCCTCTGTTTATAACCATGTATATGCTCACTGACTGCATCTTCATTTACCTGTTGTATATGCAGTGTATTGATTGTCTGCATTGTGGCTGCAGTGTCGCATGCTCACGTCATGTGTTTTCACCTTAGTAGTCTGCATATATGAATTCACTGTAACGTGCTGCCTGGTTATGTTAACATGTGTGTATGTATATGAATACATCTTCCTAGTACTGCACTTTGGTTGTTCACCTGGAGTTGCATTCACTTCATGTTTGTATTATTTTGGTCTGGCCCTGTTGCTTGCTGTTACTTACTTGGTGCGTTGTGCTCTATTGTTGCATTTTCACCGAGTCACTGATTTTGGGTCGAGACTTGATTTTATGTCTTGACCATTTCATTTGAATTTCTACATTGTGTTGAATCCAGTTTTAAAAACTCGGATTTGACCTTGTGTTGATTTCTATTTCTTCACTGTTGTGGCGAGGCCGTACACGCGTGCGTGTACTGCAGCCACCCAGAATTGACAGTTTTGAATTGATATTTTTCTTTGCGTCGTGATGCATTGATCTTTTATGCCGTATTGGCGAGGCCGTACATGCGTGCGTGTATGGCAGCCAAATCGAATTTTTAATGGTTTTAAGGTGACAATTTCAATTGTTTTAAATTGATTTAGTCGGTTTGATAAATTGTTTATTTATCTCTGTTGATGATTTAAATCTGCTGATTTATTGTTTAACACTGTTTAGTGTTAAAATTTTCGTTATCCGATTTCTTTGTTAAAAGGATTGGATATACGGGAATTATTGTGACTGTCGTCTATTTGATTATTATTGCCTCTATGCACTAATAACTGAGTTTGAATTAGACTGACCTGTGTATTATTTTCTTTTGAAT
Source organism: Allium fistulosum (assembly GCA_030737815.1). Lineage (NCBI taxonomy): Eukaryota > Viridiplantae > Streptophyta > Magnoliopsida > Asparagales > Amaryllidaceae > Allium > Allium fistulosum. The sequence goes on from CM060901.1 coordinate 958,175,813, forward strand.
GTAATACTCGGGTCAGACCGAGTATTTTTACAGCTTGAAGATTTTCGAGCAGCGAAGTTAGAGAGAGAGTAAAGAATCACTTTAGTTTTCAGAAGAAAATTGTATTTTAAGATATTCCATTGTATCAGTATTAAAATTGTATAAACTCTGATGTATTCAAAAAGATTTATAGTAATGAAATAAAGATTCATTTGTTTATTCTGTGTTTCTGTGGCTGATTTTGTTTAAACCTTATAAACTAAATAACAATTCGTCTTTTTGAACGTTTCGAGTTGGTTTAATTACTGACTAGAGGCGGTCAGAAGGGGGAATGTTACAGAGTGGTATCAGAGCTTTGGTTTACACAAAGCTTAGTTTATGGTGTTTAATATGAATAGTTACTAGAAACACTTTAAAAAGAAAACGTTTTTCAAATCTAAAGAAGTATAAAATTGTTTTGAAAATGAAGATTTTTAACTTAAGAAAAGTTAAATTGAATTGAATTAGTATTAATAAATATATGATTTGAAATTTAACTAAAGGGAAGTTAAATAAATTGAACTAGATTTGATAAATTATTGAAATGGAAATTTAAACTTAAAGGACAAGTGATTATATAATATGAAGTGGGAAGTTTAAATTTAATAAGTTGTTTAACTTATAAAATGAGAAAATTTAAATCAAACCAATTGTTAAATGGTTAAACAGTTTTGTTAAGTAAAACAAAATCTGAATTTTGAATAGTGATATGAATTTGACTTTAGTAAAGTTAAATAAAATAGAATTTCAAATAAATTTGAGGCGAACTTAAGTTGTATAGTGAAAATAAATGCAAGTGAAGATAAAATGAAACCTAGCTTAAGTAATGTTGAATGAGGTTGAATTTGATATCAAAATGAATTAATAAAGTGAAGTAATGAATATGAATTTGAGTTATATAAAGAAAATTCAACTTTAATTGTAAAGGTGAATTAGTGAATAAACATGGAATAGAAATGTTGTTAAGAGTTGAATAAAACTTAAGTTAAGAAGTTGTGAATATGGTGAGTATTAGAATTCAATCTGAACTGGAATATAAACCAATTGAAATTAAGTGTGTTAAACCAAATTGAATGTAAGCAAAGTAAATAAATTTGGTTTTGCTAGTTGATTGTATGGAAATTCATTAAGTATTAATGAAATTGAATTAATGGAAATTGGAAGCTAAGTAATTGAATTCAAATTGAAAGATAAGTAAATCTAAATAGAGTCAAATTTGATTTGAATTGAAAGCAAACTAACTTGAATATAAATTAGTGAAAGTAAACTAATTGAATATGAATGAATGTTAGTAAAATCCATTGTGAATGAATCAAATGTGATTAAAGTAAAAATCAATTCAACGAAAGGATTTACTAAAGCACTAGTTGATTATCTTGGAAATAGAAAACTGATAAATTTATATAATAGTTTGAATTGGAATTTTTGAATTATATAAACGGTTTATATTGAAGATTTGAAAAGATTGATATTATATTGGAATTATAAAATGAGTTGTATAAGTGTTGAAAGTGAAATATAATTGGATTTCATAAGTTAATGAAATTTAAAAGTTTTATAATGTGAAGTTATAAAATGAATCGATGTTGAAAATAAAAGAATTTATAAGTAATTTACTTATAAATTAATTTTTTGATATAAAATTGAGTTATAAAAGGAATGATGAATAAAGTGATTTTTATAAATTGAAGTCTTTATAAATAGGAATAGAATTTATGAACGTTGTTTATAAATCCAAAACTGACTTATTTTGATAAGTAAATGCTTATAGCTTGTTAAAAAAATAGTATATTCACAATTTGGACCGTGAATGTATTATTGAATAAAATGGACATATTTTTGGGGAAGTGATATTTTAAAATGAAGTTAATTGTTTTAAAAAGATGTTTTTAAAGGCATTGAATATCGAAACCATAGATTTAAACATTCATTGTTGAAATAGACGTTTTCGAGGAATAAGGAAATGGTGGACTATAACACTATTGTTATAGTAAATGATTTCCGAAAGGAAATGTTTTGTATAGTATTGGGATTTATACATCTATCTAAATTTCGAATCCCTATACTAGTGATTTTGAGTTGTCGTAACGATGTTTTACGTAACATTCGTTTTAACTCAAATAAATGTTTAAAAGAGAATGATTTCCTTAAAGATGAAATATATACTTAATTTTGATTAAAGTATATCGAATATTTTCAAATATTGAAAATAAATGGATTTGTGAATTACTTATTTTTAAATAAGTATGGAAATGTTTTTCCAAATATGAAATGTTGTGAATATATTCCGTAAGGAATAAATGATTTGAAATTCATTTTTGAAGTCGAAGTTGAAAAGTTAAATGAGAATTTGAACAATTAGTTCAATTTGAAATTTTTCAAAAAGATTGAATCGTAGAGTTAAAATTGAGTTTAACTTCGACACCAAAGACAATATAAGTTGAGCTTTGAATTTCAGATGATGATTTGGATTGTATGTCTAACATTGTGAATTGATGACATAACAATTGATCTCTATTAAATATATATCTGTTGGTGGCGGAGAATTTATTCTCTTAGCTTAACACCCTTCTCTGAGACGTACGAGCTCAGAGGTTATATATCGATAGACATCAATTCTGTGTTGAGAATTGACGATGTAACGTGTGATTCAAATCGAATGTGAAAGTCGATAATAAATGGAATTATGAATATGAATTAGGTTTGAGATAACCTTAAAATTTCCAAATCGACTTAGAGGAAAATTTTGAAATCCTCTATTTTGTTATGAATATGGAATATGTAAGTTTTTAGAACTTATATATATGAATGCGGTAAATTTGAAACTGTTAGTTTAGAAAGTCATTGTTATGGAAATCTTATGTATGTTTACATAGATATTATATGTACGAAATGTGAAATGAAGTACTACATATATGATATTATGTTTTCTAAACTGAGGATATGGAAAAGTACCTTCCATTTATTATTAGAGAAGGTATTGGAACTCGTGAAGAGTGTCCATTTGAAATTCGTAGCTACGTAGAATTTCCATTTAGTCGGAGTGACTATTTGAATCGGAAATCCCTCGCGATGGATCATCGTGATGAGATTAGATTGATTGATTAGCGTAATTTGAGGGGCGAGATGCCCACAATTACAAGCGATTCCATTGGGATAATGGCGTAACCGCCGGGTAAACTGCAATCTAAATGCCAAGCGAAATTTGAGGGGCGTGATGCCTACAGACACAAGCGATTCTACTGGGATAGTAGCGTAACCGCCGGGTGTACTGCGATCTATGGCGACAACCATGGAGAAATTCAAGAGAGATGTGAAATCTACAGTTACAAGCGATTCTACTGGGATAGTAGCGTAACCGCCGGGTAAAATGTGATCCATGGGGGAACGTGCTTTCCATATCCATTTTTAAAAGAATTTTTAAAAGTATTTTCACTGGGAATTGAAGCAAGTATATTTAGTACTTGGAGATTTTTAGACCTACGCCTGGCCAGCGTATGCCTAATGTCTGTGAGAACGAAGATGGACTTGTCAAATTTCGAGTTAGCAAGTATTTTCAAACTTTAAATAGCAAATCAATGATTTGAAATTAAAATTTCAAAATTCCTACCTAATAAACTAAGGAAGAGGATCTTTGCAATGTTTTGAAAGTTCACAGCTTTGGAAGAGATACATTATATAAATCTCTAACATGACAGATTTTAAGTTTGAATCTGAGTTGTAAGTCGGAAAATTTGGTAAAAGACTTTTGTGTCTTGATTGTAGAAACCAATAAACAAAACTAGTGAGATTAAACAAATGGAATGAATCCTATATTCATTTATTTGTAATAAGTTTCAGGCTTAGTAAAATTGAGTAGGGTATAAATATTGGTGAAATTTTGACAACCTTTCCTTTTCGTGGACGAAAAGTTTTAAGGAGGGAAGATTGTAACGATCCCGAATTTTTAAACTATTTAAATTGATAATTGAATTTAAATTTTGATTTAAATTGTAAATTTGTGTGAATTTGTTAAGTTTAAAATGAGAAATATATTTGAATCTAAATATGAATCGGGATTTATAAAAATGTAAAAAGGGAATTTGCTTTGAAATTTTAAAGTATAAAATCTTTGGAATTTTAAAATCAAATTTATCTTAATTAATTAAAATTAAAAAAACTTTACATTTTTGAAATTGATAAGATAGAAGCAAATGAAAAATAATATAGATGATGATTTTAAAAAAAATTGAGTAAGTTTTATTTATAAAACAAATGACATATGTTATTAGCAAAAAAAAAGAAAAAAAAATAAAATCAAAAAAACATACCATAACCAGCCCATACCCTAAAACCATACCCTAACCCACGATCTCCTCTGCACAAATACGAACCCGACCCCCCTCTCATTCATTCGTAACCCTAAGAAAAATAAATCGAAGACGAAAATGGTGGCGGCTCGATCTTCCTCGTCTCCAAATAGCTAGGGCCTAGGTGTCGTCTCGATTCTCTGGCGAATTTGAGCATCGGCTTCGATTGTTCGACTTCGTGATGGCGTGAAGTCGTTTAGCTCGATCGAGGGAAGGATCGCGTGAATAAATAGTGAGTAATTTCTATTACTCACATCTTCTTCGAATTATGTTAAAATCTATCTGGCTGCTTCTCGAATTGGAATTTGAACTGTCTGTTGAGTGATTTATCGATTTCGTGAATAACTTGATTTAGTAACAACTTCAGTTCTATTTATTTTTGTTGAATTTTCTCGGCTTTGAATGCTTAGGCCAATTGATCTTCATTTCATTGTTGAGGACTTTCTGACTTCGGGCATTTGATTTTTGTTCTGGCTATTGCCTTTATGTCGACTTCGGCATTGTTTTGATTTTGGCCCTGGTGGCTTGAGATGATCGAGTCGCTGTCATTATTGTTGGCACTGACTTCGTCATGTTGGATATTTCCTGTGACATTTTCTTAATCTTCGGCCTTGAATTTATTTAGCAAATAAATTGAAACTACTGTTGTCTGGATTATTTCGAAACTGCTGCTAAATGCTTTTGGATGTTTGAACTTTTATGTGCACTTGAATAGGCATTGAAACCATGTGTATACATACATTCTTGTATGTATATATATGTCTTGTCCTTGTAGTCTTTATCCCACCTTGATCCAGTAGTTGCTGCCATAACTTGATGTTGATTTTTTATTTGTTGACTTGCAGTTTGATTTGTTGTTTCTGATTTTGTAAATGCCTGTACGTATAAGTGCAGTGTATACATATACATGTGTGGATTAAAATGTAGGCATATATACTCTTGTATGTGTGTATGCATGCATGGTTGGATCTATACTTGTGTTTTATCTGCTGCATTGACTTGATATTATATATTCAATGTTGCAGATGCCCTTGATCACTTTGAAATTTATTTTCATGGATTTGATATTATCACTCAATATTGCTGATGTTACATGATTTCTGGCCTTAAAATCATATGTATATATATGTGTATATATATATATGAGGTTCAGTAGTCTACCATTTTACTTTATTGGTTTTAATTGCAGTTGTACTTAGTGCATTGTTGTTATTGTGTTGGACTTTGAGCATTTCTGAGTTATTCCTTTTGGCTGTTGCACTTGAGTTTAGTTGCCTTTGTTTCCAATTTTGGGTATACATGACTACCCTTTTTAAACTGCCTGGCCTACCTGCCTGTGCCGTTGAGTTCTGGTCATGAAAGCATTATGCATTCTCTGTTACATATACGTTGGGTTCGTATAAAAATGCCATTCCGGCTGTTGAAGTCCCATCTTTGCATTGAGGTTCCAATTAGTGATGGTTCATGTAAGGTCGCAGTTGCATTACATAGTTGCACACTACTGTGTTTATTTACTTGGTTGTGTACTTGGGCTTTTAGCATTGAACTGTATGGATGCATTAGTTCATCTTTGTTGTATATATGCTTGCTGCTGGGTCATTTTTGTATGTTGTCACTGCAATATGAACTGTTGAGTTACTTGCGACAGTTTGGGCATTGCCTCCATGTATTTCATGTAGTCTAGGTTATATTGTTGTTGCCTCTGTTTATAACCATGTATATGCTCACTGACTGCATCTTCATTTACCTGTTGTATATGCAGTGTATTGATTGTCTGCATTGTGGCTGCAGTGTCGCATGCTCACGTCATGTGTTTTCACCTTAGTAGTCTGCATATATGAATTCACTGTAACGTGCTGCCTGGTTATGTTAACATGTGTGTATGTATATGAATACATCTTCCTCATATTGCACTTTGGTTGTTCACCTGGAGTTGCATTCACTTCATGTTTGTATTATTTTGGTCTGGCCATGTTGCTTGCTGTTACTTACTTGGTGCGTTGTGCTCTATTGTTGCATTTTCACTGAGTCACTGATTTTGGGTCGAGACTTGATTTTATGTCTTGACCATTTCATTTGAATTTCTACATTGTGTTGAATCCAGTTTTAAAAACTCGGATTTGGCCTTGTGTTGATTTCTATTTCTTCACTGTTGTGGCGAGGCCGTACACGCGTGCGTGTACTGCAGCCACCCAGAATTGACAGTTTTGAATTGATATTTTTCTTTGCGTCGTGATGCATTGATCTTTTATGCCGTATTGGCGAGGCCGTACACGCGTGCGTGTATGGCAGCCAAATCGAATTTTTAATGGTTTTAAGGTGACAATTTCAATTGTTTTAAATTGATTTAGTCGGTTTGATAAATTGTTTATTTATCTCTGTTGATGATTTAAATCTGCTGATTTATTGTTTAACACTGTTTAGTGTTAAAATTTTCGTTATCCGATTTCTTTGTTAAAAGGATTGGATATACGGGAATTATTGTGACTGTCGTCTATTTGATTATTATTGCCTCTATGTACTAATAACTGAGTTTGAATTAGACTGACCTGTGTATTATTTTCTTTTGAATGTAATACTCGGGTCAGACCGAGTATTTTTACAGCTTGAAGATTTTCGAGCAGCGAAGTTAGAGAGAGAGTAAAGAATCACTTTAGTTTTCAGAAGAAAATTGTATTTTAAGATATTCCGCTGTATCAGTATTAAAATTGTATAAACTCTGATGTATTCAAAAAGATTTATAGTAATGAAATAAAGATTCATTTGTTTATTCTGTGTTTCTGTGGCTGATTCTGTTTAAACCTTATAAACTAAATAACAATTCGTCTTTTTGAACGTTTCGAGTTGGTTTAATTACCGACTAGAGGCGGTCAGAAGGGGGAATGTTACAGGTATCGTAACTAATATGTAACATTACAGTAATTACAGATATGAAGGAAGTTTCAAACTTTATTTGACTAACAGAAAGAAATAATCTGTCTTATTATCTATAAAATCAAATGCTAAAGCAAATCCTGGAATTAAATACAACTGAATGAAAAATAAATAATTAAGTGAAATATGTCGTAAATGCTCGTTATTCCATGCCCTTAGGAGTGTGATGCCATCAACAGTCGCAAGCTTGAAAAGTTCCCTCTCCAAGCCTCTATTCAATGACATATGGTCCTTCCCAAGTAGGATTCATATGCGACGGGGCAAGTAAAATCCATTTTAAGATGATATCGTCGATTTTAAAGGTTTTAGGTCGAACTTTAGTGTTGTAGTACAGGGCAACTCGATGTCGGGCACAGCTTCCCTCAAATCAGCTTCTTCGCACTTCTCGTCTACAAAGTCTAGGGATTACAAGAGGAGATCTTTATTCATTCTGGGATCATAGTAGGTCACTTGATGAGAAGGAACTTCGAGCTCAATGGGAATAATGGCTTTGGAACGTAAGCAAGGGCAAATGGAGTATGGCCAGTCGCGGACTTGTGGGTGGTCCTATAAGCCCATAGTGTTGTCGGGAGTTCATCCACCCCTTTGCCTCTATCCTTTTCCAAATGCTTCTTCAGAATGGACTTTATAATTGTGTTCACAGCTTCAACTTGTCCATTGGCTTGAGAGTGAGCAACTCCCACAAATCTCTTTTTAATATGATGTCGATGGCAGAAGTCTTTGAATTCAGCACTGTCAAATTGAGTTCCATTATCTATTACAATAATTCATGGAAGACCAAAACGACAGATGATGTTTCGAACGATAAAGTTGATTACTTTCTTTCTTGTGATCATAGTTAATGCTTAGGCTTCGGCCCATTTAGTGAAATAATCAACTATGACGATGGTGTACTTCACACCACTTTTAGAGATCGGTAAGGAACATATAATATTATGCCCCCCACATGGCAAATGGCCATGGACTGACCATTTTTGTGATATCCGTCAGAGGAGCATACATCTGGCACTTGTCGCATCGCCTTAAATATTCAATAGCCTCTCGATTGACAGTCAGCCAATAATACCTGTAATGGAGTATTTTCTTTGCTAGGGTTTGCCCTCCAGTGTGATCGCCACATTTCCCTTCATGAACTTCCTTTAGGACCAGTTTAATTTCATTATGAGCGATACACCGGAGTAGGGGGACGGAAAAACCTTTTCTATACATAATTCCTTCCTACATGATATAACGTGAAGCTTTATGAAGGACTTGTCATTTTTCATTCCATCGTTCGAGAAGAACTCCCTGTAGCAAATAGTTTTTAACCTTAGTCATCCATGACTACTTCTCAAGCTCTTTCTTTAGTACCCGGTGGATTTTCATTAGGTTTATGCACGGAGCGTTTAATACTTCGACTAGAACCAAGCCCATTTGTTACGCATCCCCGGTGCTAGCAACCTTTGCCAATGAATCGACCTCTTTGTTTTGATCCTGATGAATGTGCGTAATATCATAGTACTCAAAGTCAGTCAATAACTCTTGGACATAGGTAAGGTACAGAGCAAGTCGTTGTCCTTTAGCTTGGTAATCTCCCTTGACTTGGTGTACTACCAATTGTGAGTCACAAAAGATTTCCAAAGATTTTATCCCTAGTTATCTGGTGAGTTTAAGTTTAGCAATCAGAGCTTCAGACTCAGCTTCATTGTTTGTTGCAGGGAAATCAACCTTTAAAACATAGCAAATTGATCGATTTTCGGGAGTTACAAGCACAATTCCAACTCCTAAATAATGATCATTGGATGCTCCATTCGTATATAACTTCCACTTTATGGTAGGGGTTTCACTACTTTCTAGGAAATCATCTTGTGCAGTAAATTCTGCTATAAAATCCACCAGCAACTGACCCTGGATAGCCCTTCGAGGAAGATAAGTGATGTCGAATTGGCTCAGTTTGATGTTCCACTTGAGTAGCCTTTCAGACGTCTCAGGTCACTACAGGACCTATCGTAACAGCTGGTCAGTGTAAACATTGATAGGATGTGCCTGAAAGTAGGGGCGGAGCTTTCGCGAAGCAATCAACAAGCAGTATGCCAGCTTCTCTATCTTTGGATAGTTCCTTTCAGCTCTTGTTAAACGCTTGCTAACATAGTAGATCAGTCTCTAGATTCAATTTTCTTCGCGAAGCAGTGCAGCACTTATAGCATGTACTGACACGGCCAAGTAGATATACAAATCTTCATGGTCTACCGGCGTTGACAAGATGGGAGCTCTCTCTAGGTGATTCACTAAGGCTTGGAATGTGTCTTTACAATCCTGTGTCCATTCATAATTCCTTTTCCCCATTCTAATCAAGTCAAAGAAAGGAATGCATTTACTGGTAGCTCTAGAAATAAATCGGCTTTGGGCGACAACCTTCCCATTCAGGCTCTGTACTTGTTTGACAGTCTTTGATGCTTGGATATTAGGAATAGCTTAGGTCTTCTCAGGATTAGCTTCGATTCCGTGGGCATTGACGATGAAACCAAAGAAATTTCTTGATGCAACGCCAAAAGAACACTTCAGAGGATTAATCTTCACTTTGTACTATCATAGGATATCGAACATTTCTGCCAAGTCTCTAATGTGGTTGCAAGACCATTGTGGCTTCACGAGCATATCATCCACATATATCTCCATCCTCTTTCCGATCTGATCTTTAATCATTCCGTTGACTAAGCATTGGTAGGTCGCTCCTGCTTTCTTTAGTCCAAACGACATTACTACATAGCAATATAATCTAACATCGGCAATGAAGCTGGTGTGCTCTTGATCAAGAATGTGCATCAGGATTTGGTTATATCCTGAGTATGCATCCATAAAAGATAGCAATTTGTGCCTCGCAGTTGAGTCTACTAGCTGGTCGATCCTTGGAAGGGGAAAGCTGTTTTTCCAGCATGCCTTGTTCAAGTTCGAGTGATCAACGCATATCCGCCATTTTCCATTCGCCTTTCTCATAGGTATAGGATTAGATACCCACTTAGGTTAGAGGGCATCATGAATAAACCCATTGTCTTTTAGCCTATCCACCTCCTCTTTAAGAGCGGCAAATCTCTCCAAATCCATGCCATGCTTTTTTTGTTTCACCGGGACATACCGTGGGTCGATATTCAATATATGACTCGTAATCCCAGGCGAGATCCCATACATGTCAGAGTGAATCCAAGCAAAAATGTTGAGATTCGCTTGGAGAAATCCAGCAAATTCTTTCATCATCGGCGGGCTAAGCAGTGAACCGATCTTTAGGACCGTGATGGGTCGTTGTAGCTGACTGCGATGTCAATCGTCAGCTTAGCTGGTGCAACTTTAGTCTCTTAGGGCTCCTCCTCATCATCTCACGGATCTATGTCTCTATAGAACCGACTGTGGCACTCGAGCCAACGTTGTACGTCCTGGTTGTTAATCTTTAGCAGCTTGGATGCGGCCAGACTTGTCCACACCCTTACCTTTCTCCTCTCGTTGATCATCCCTCAATTCAGCTACATAACAGGCACGTCCAGCCGCCTGATCACCACGAACAACTCCAACACCATTATCTATCGGGAACTTCAAAGTCAAACACTATGGGGAACGAGCTGCTCGGAACTCAGCTAGGGCTGATCGGCCTAGAAAAGCATTGTATGGAGAGTTAACATCTAGAACAACAAATGGCAAAATCCGCACTCTCTTGTGGTCACCTTCTCCCAACTCCACAAGTGATTTAACATAACTAACAACTTCGGTTGCAGCACCGTTAAAGCCATGAATGTGGGCTTTAGATGGTTTCAAGTCCTTGGCTTCCATCCTCATCTGATCATAAGCTTTTTTGAAAATTATATTTAGAACTTCCACAATCAACCAATATCCTTCTCACTAAAGCAGGGACGATCATGGCCGAAATGACCATTGGGTCAATTGTCAGAGCCTCCACCTTGTCTGCATCCCTATTTCTAAACACAATATCATCTGTCATTGAACGTTGTTGTTTTGTCGGAGCTCCATCCCCTGTACTGGAACAGCATTCAAAATTCACATGCTTGATCGTGCTAGCATAGCGCTCAATCTCTTGCCAACTTTTATTAGTTGGATGTAGTCCTCCGACTATTGTATTGATTACTAACCTTCCACCAGTCCGCACAGGCTCCTCAGCCTTATGCGGTGCTTGTCCTTGGTTGAATGTCCCATGCCTGCCTTCCCGCGAGGCTTTTACGAACTATTATAACTTTCTTTCTCGAACCAGTTTCTCGATAATATCCTGGAGATGCCTACACTCATTGGTGTTACGACCATAACATTCGTGAAACTGACAATACTTTCTGGTTTGTTTCTGCTTCTCCGTGAATTATTTCGAAGGCGGCTTCCTATACTACATGGTATTGCAGGTAGACAAATAGACATTCTCTAGGGATGTATTCAGTGGCGTGTATGTATCGTACATTGAAATCCTAGGCTTTCCTCTTCTAGAATCCCTCTTTCATTATTAGATCCTATCTCCGCCTTTCTTTTGTTGAATCAGTGTGTTCTGGACATTCACTTGAACTTTTCCAAAACTATCACCAGACTGCTTCACTACAATGTTACTCTGTACTCCCACTCCACTTGATCCCACAACATTTTTCTTCCTAGAAGATCAGGCTTCCTCTTTCCTTAAATACTAAGCCACCTTTGCATAGAAGCGTTCCAATGTTTCGGGTGGCTTTCCAGCTAACCAATCGCCAAAATTAGATTATGGATCAATCCCTCTCATTACGACCATCAATATAGCTTGGTCATTTGGATTACTGATTTTTGTGACAACTGTATGGAATCTCTCCAAATAATCTTTTAATGATTCTCTTGGAGCCTGGATCACACTAGATAGGGACATTACATATTTGGGGCGAGTTGCGTGCATACAGAAGTGTTCCACAAACCTTGTTGCTAAATCATCAAATCTAGAGATCGACTATGGGTAATCTCATAAATCACATCGTTGATATTCCAAAGAGAGTTATATGAAAACATCTACACTTGGTTGCATCATCTGTCCATATGGAATCCATCAGTCATTCATATCTCATGATGTGCTGTCTAGGGTCGGTGTTTCCCTCGAAGGTAGGCATCAACGGCATGTTGAACCTCCTTGGATACTCTGCATGTAGGACATTGTCAGCGAATGGAGTATGGCTTCTTGAGATTCCCCAGTCGTCATTGGTCAAGCCTCGTCTCTCTCTCACTAACTGCCTAAACATAGCCGACAAATCCGACGTTTGGATAGTTGGTGCCAAGCGGCGGTCATGTTCCACCTCATGTGAATGGTTCGTCGATGTCTACGAGACGTTCCATGCCTTCTTGGTTCGATATCCTCTTGATGTAGATTGTGTAAATTCACTTCGTTGTCATTCTGGGGAAGCAGTTGCTCAACATTCAACTAAACTCCATCATCCAAATCAGTCGTGGCAGCTCCAACTTTGATCCTAGCATGGGCAAGTAAGTTCCTTCCGCTGGAGGAGGGATCAATACCGATCCTTATGGAGGGAACGACACTGATCGGTCTTGGCAGACCAGGCAGGTTTGCCTATTGATGCCCTGAAGTTTCCACGTGATATATGTCAATTATGTGCTGCCTGTGTCTGTGATACTCATCCGATGAACTAGAACTCTCCAATGCAGAGTAAAGGGTAGGGTCCCTCCTTGCTTTTCCACACTGTTGTTGGCTAAGTTGATTCATTAGTTCAATATTGTCTTGAATCTTCTCATTTAATTGTCAAGGCTATCCACTAGCTCTCTTATCAGATTATGGAATTCAGCTCTTGTAATGGAATCAGCTAGATTCTGGACTTCAACTGGATTGGCATCACATCCATTGGTTGACTGCTCGGGCCTCCTTGTTGGATGCTAACATTCTCGTTTCCTTCTACGTTTTAAGAAGTAGATCTGGTGTTCCTAACAATTGTTGATATGCTTTCTTAGACTTTTTCAAATCTGAATGGAACAAGCAAGCTTCTTGAAGATAACTATGGATCTCCTTCGGGGGATTTATGCAATCTAGTAGCAACAAAGGGATCCTAATAAGCTGAGAATCAAGGTTCTTAGAAAAGCACCAAAATATTTGCACCAAAAATTGGCATGAACACCCTAGAAGTTTCAAAGTGAAATAAATAAAGAATATAAAATGAAAACAGAGGATAATAACCAAGAAATAGCAGTAAATTGAAGCAATAACACGGACACAATGATTTATAGTGGTTCGGCGTTGTTTGCCTACATCTACTTTGAACATATTACTTTATTAATCACTTTGTCAACTGAGTACAATAGGGATCAGATGAAAATTGATAGTTAAAATAGACTACAAAGCAACTAGTAGCGTAAAGTTCCAAAAATGAACAACCAAGCCTATATTTATAGATGAATATGGCTAGATATCTCCCTGAAAATTCGACAAAAGGACCTTTAGAACCATATGGACCTACAAGATGGATCGTGTTTCCTGGAGATTTGACCAGGCAACTAGTACCCAGAAAACTACTCGGCTTCGACTGGCACTCGGCGTCGACCAATGCCCAGCGTCAGCAAGCGTTCGGCATCAATAGAACTCGGCGATAGGAGTGCTCGGCAACAAGAGCACTCGGCATCAAGTAGAACCTGGCAACAAGAGTACTCGGCATCCCATGGTACTCGGGGTAGTACTCGGCAATGGGAGTACTCGGCATTCTGAAGACATTCGGTACGCACAGCTACTCGAGGTAACAATATCGTTCGGCCTGCACGCATTGTTCGGTCGAGAGCTTCGGACAGAAGTGCGTTCGGTCTTCATTGCAACCATCCTGCACTTCCCACACATCAGACGGACCGTTCGGCATGGAAAGGACCGTTCGGCACTATAGCGTTCGGCATGCTTGGTTCGGCGAGTAGCAACCACCGTACTCGGGCTAGAGTGTTCGGCCACCAAGCCCACTTGGGAAGTCCAGCCCATATTTGCCTATAAATAGAGGGGCAGGGTCACAGTGAAGAGAATCCTTTTTTCGGAGAGAACACCGGGGAGACTCTGCCATTTTTGAGACTCATCTTCTTTACTTAACAACTTCATTCAAGCATTTTGATTCACGAATTGTATTTGTAATCAACAATAAGGAAGATCAATAAAGTTTAATCCCAAAGTGGACGTAGGCAATTGCGCTGAACCACTATAAATTTGGTGTTCTTACTTTCTGCATTTAAATTAGCATTGTCTTCTCTGTTTAATTTATCTTCATCACTTATATCTCTACACAATCTTTCTCTACGAGGTTAGTGACCAATTTTGGTGCTAACACTTTGGTGCTTTCACTGAGAATTGAATTCTCAGACCTCAAGGATCTGCTTTGAAGCTACTGGATTGAACAAATCCCCCAAGGAAGATCCGACTCACTGATAGGACATCCATTAATTCTACTCAGAGTTCATACCGATAACTCTACAATGGCAGGACCACGTACCAGGTCAGCTTCTCATAATGTGGATGCCCACGAGACTGCTAGCGTGCAACAAGCAGGACCTAGCAATCAACCAGTGATTCCGAGTGCAGGGATTGCCGCTCAAGAACAGACTCTAGTTGTCACCATAGTAGAGTTCAATGACTTGATGAGAGAACTTAGGGAAAGCAGGAGATAACTAGGGGAGCAGATGCAAGCTAACGCCAACCTGATGGCACAACTCACTCAACAGCAGCAACAGACTGCTGGGGGCAGTCCCACTCCTTATTCCTCCTCTGACAGCTCAACTTCCTCTGATGAACCTCCCAGGCGCAGGCGACGTAAGACTGATGCTGCACGAGCAGAAGCTGATGTTCAAACAGTTGGAGACTGTAACCAAGCAAGAGCTGGGAACTTCAAGACCGATGTGCAAACGGAGGATGGAGGCCCAGGCCGTCAAAACGCTAACGATGTCGAACCTCAAGAAGCACGAGTGGAAGATCGCCAGGGGAGGAGCATCAGCATGGACAGGTGCGTAGAACAGACTCTAACCTCCCGCCTCCCATACAGACACCAGATCTAACAGCCATGATCAGGCAATTGATGAAAGAAAATCAGGGCTTATCAAATGATGATTGGGGAGTGTCAAGAAGTCATACTCCATTCACGGATGTTGTGTTGCAAGCGGCGTACCCCAGGAAGTTTAGTATGCCTACTATCCCCGCGTATGAAGGGGAGACTGACCCCAGGCAGCATGTCATGAGGTACGAATGGATGATGGATTCAGCTAGAGCAAATGATGCCACCAAGTGTAGATGCTTTCCGATTACTCTCTCTGGGATTGCTATAATGTGGTTCACCCGACTTCCTCCGCGGTCCGTATCAAATTTCGAAGAGTTGGAAAGGAAGTTTATTGAGCAATTCAGAATACACACTACACGCCCAAAAGACGTAATGTCTCTGTCAAGTGTAATCCAAAATCCCGGGGAATCATTGAAGGAATATTTACAGAGATTCCACGTTGCGGCAACTGAAGACAGTAACCCCAATGACCATGCAATTCTGATGGCTGTAATGAGAGGTGTGGATCCAGATTCTGAGTTTGGAGACTGGTTGGCAGGAAAGCCTCCGGCTACGCTAGAGCGTTTCTACTCAAAGGCACACCAATTCATAAGAAGAGAGGAGGCTAGGTGGGTACGACGAGATAAGGCACCAGGACCTATCCAAGAGTCTATGAAGAGCAACATTGCTGTGAAGTAGTCCGGGGACAGCTCGGGAAAGGTCCAAGTCAATGTCCAAAACAAGCCCGGACAGCCTAAGGAGTCTGGAGGAAGAAATCAAGGGAAGAAGAGAGAAGCGGGGAAGTGGAAGTCGAGAATTCCAAGCTACAGCGAATATACTCCGCTGAACGCGCCGCTTGAGAACATCTACCTATCCACCTACAATACCTTTCAGTATAGAAAGCCACGTCCAAAAGAATCAACCGAGGAACAGAAGCGGACCGGGAAATATTGTCGCTTCCATGAGACTTATGGGCACAATACGGAGGAATGCAGACACCTGCACGACGCTATCGAGAAGTTGATCAGGCAAAAGAAGTTGCAAGAATTTGTGAAGGATCCACAGGAAGGAGGACAGGGAACGTCCAACCCAGGTCGTGCACCAGCTCCGCGTCATCCCGAGGAGCCTGCCCGAACCGTAGGTAGACTAGTCATAAATACCATCATCGGTGGGCCTCACCCCGCAGACAAGAATTGGCAAGAAATGGAGCGATATGCAAGTTCCTTTAAGCATGCGGATTTTGAGTGCTGTTCGAACGTGGAGGATGGGACCCCTGCTAAGCAGCAGCGCGTAATGACAGACGATATAGTGTTCAGAAACAGAGACGCTGATCAAGTAGAGGCTCCGACCATCGACCCGATGGTCATATCTGCGACGATCGGACCAACATATGTGAAAAGAATTCTGATTGATTGCGGAAGTTCAGTCAACATCATCTTCAAGAAGGCTTATGACCAAATGAAACTGGAAACAAAGGACTTGAAACCGTCCAAGGCTCGTATACACGGCTTTAACGGCGCAGCGACCGATGCCGTAGGGTATGTTGAG
The DNA here is from genome assembly GCA_030737815.1 of Allium fistulosum. Lineage (NCBI taxonomy): Eukaryota > Viridiplantae > Streptophyta > Magnoliopsida > Asparagales > Amaryllidaceae > Allium > Allium fistulosum. Next base: position 958,192,656 of record CM060901.1, read on the forward strand.
TTACCAGTTGAACTGGGACAAGGAGAGCGTCGGAGAGTGCGAATTCTGCCCTTTGTAGTTTTGGATGTGGATTCTCCATATAACGTTTTCTTGGGCTGGCCAGCCCTGGCTGAGTTTAGGGCAGCATTAGCCCCGTGGTGTTTAACTTTGAAGTTCCCGACTGACAAAGGAGTAGGTATTGTTCATGGCGACCAAGCAGCTGGTCGTTCCTGTTATGTGGCTAAGCTCCGAGAGGCCCATCGGAGGGAGAAGGGAAAGGTTGCAGACAATCCCGTCCGCATCCTTAATGCGGATAATTGACAAGTAGTGCCCGAGCCCTGGCTCGGGCATAGTTCTCGGATCTTCGGAGATTTAGATCCGAGAGACAACGATGAGAAACCCAGGGAAGAGAAGGCGACACCGACTGAATTAACGATTGACATTTCAGTTAGCCGTGACGACCCTTCACGAATACTAAAGATCGGATCACAGCTTGGCCCCGCGATGACTGAAGACCTTAGCGACTTCCTCCGGGCGAATCTTGATGTTTTCGCCTGGACGCATTCTGATATGTGTGGGATTTCCCCCGCCATCACGAGTCATATGTTGAACATAGACCCGAAATACGTTCCAGTTAGACAGAAAAGGAGAGGAATGGATCCGGAGAGGTCCGCCGCTCTTGGAGAGGAGGTGGACAAACTCAAAGCAAATGGGTTCGTCCACGACGCCCTCTACCCTGAATGGGTATCCAAGCCCGTGCTGGTAAAAAAGGCGAATGGGAAATGGAGGACTTGTGTAGATTATTCCGACTTGAACAAAGCATGCCCTAAGGACAGTTTCCCGTTGCCTAGGATCGATCAGTTGGTCGATTCCACCGCAGGACACGAGCTGTTATCATTCATGGATGCATACTCCGGGTACAACCAAATCCCGATGCATATTCCTGACCAAGAACACACCAATTTCGTTACGAATGTCGGTCTTTATTGCTATGTAGTGATGCCCTTCGGATTGAAGAATGCGGGAGCAACTTACCAGCGTTAAGTGAATCGAATGTTCAAGGACCAGCTGGGTAGAACGATGGAAGTCTATGTGGATGACATGCTCGTGAAGTCACGACGGTCAAACGACCACATTCGAGACTTGGCTGAAATGTTCGACATACTCAGGTTTTATGGGATGAAGATCAACCCTCTGAAGTGTTCCTTCGGCGTTGCATCGGGGAAGTTTTTGGGATTCATCGTCAATGCTAGGGGAATTGAAGCCAACCCAGAAAAGATCCAAGCTATTCGAGATGTGCAAGCGCCCAGGACTATAAAGCAAGTACAGAGCTTAAATGGAAAAGTAGCTGCGCTAAGTCGGTTTATATCCAGGGCAACTGACAAGTGCATCCCATTCTTTGATATAATAAAGAAAGGGAAAAGAAATTTTGAATGGACGTCTAGTTGTGAGGAAGCATTCCAGAATCTGGTGAGGCATCTGGAGAGTCCACCAATGCTGTCAAAACCAGTTGACCACGAAATGTTATATGTATACTTGGCTGTATCCCCACATGCGATAAGTGCGGCTCTGGTTCGTGAGGAGGATCGAGTCCAAAAGCCGGTGTATTATGTTAGCAAGCGTTTAACAAGGGCAGAGAGGAATTACCCTAAAATCGAGAAATTGGCTTATTGCTTGGTGATTGCATCACGCAAGCTGCGCCCATACTTTCAAGCGCATTCAATCGGTGTTTATACCGATCAACCCCTGAAGCAGGTACTCCAACGGCCGGAAACTTCTGGAAGATTGCTAAAGTGGAACATTGAGTTGAGCCAATTCGATATCGCCTACTTACCACGAAGAGCCATCAGAGGACAAGCATTAGCAGATTTCATCGCTGAGTTTACTATACCCGTCAAACCGGATGATCACGACATCCTTCCCCCCGTTCGATGGAAATTATACACTGATGGTGCATCAAACGACCGTTGCTCCGGCGCAGGCATAGTTCTTATAACTTTGGAAAACCGATCAATCTGTTATGCCTTGAAGCTTGACTTCCCGGCTACAAATAACGAAGCAGAATATGAAGCACTGATCGCTGGCTTAAGGCTCATCAGGGAACTCGGGATCAAATCAGTCGAAATCTTTTGTGACTCACAGTTGGTGGTTTACCAAGTACGGGGAGACTACCAAGCAAAGGGACGAAAGCTCGCTCCGTACCTTGTTCAGGTCCAAGAACTGCTCTCGAATCTCGAGCGTTATGACATTTCACATGTCCCGCGCGAACAGAACAAAGAAGCCAACTTGTTGGCTAAGTTTGCGAGTACAGGCGATGCGCAACAAATGGGATTGTATCCCGTAGAAGCCTTGCATGCCCCGAGCATAGACGAGATGAGAGTCGATCGTGTGTTGGAAACGGAGATCGAGGGAGAATCGTGGATAACCCCATTCAAACTGTACCTAACGATCGGAGCCTTACCAGAAAAAAGAAGCGAAAGACGGCAAATCCTTCGAAAGGCCGCACGGTACGTAATGCAGGATGGGTCAATGTATCGAAAAGGATTCTCAGTCCCATTATTACGATGCATCGCTCATAATGAGACAAAGCGGGTCTTAAGAGAAGTTCATGAAGGGGAATGTGGTGACCATACTGGGGGGCAAACGCTAGCAAAGAAGATCCTCCGCTATGAATATTACTGCCCAACCGTAAACCGGGACGCCGCAGACTACGCGAGAAAGTGTGACAAGTGTCAAAGATACGCGAAAATCCCGAGGACTCCATCAACAGAACTCACGCAAATGGTTAGTCCCTGGCCATTTGCAATCTGGGGAATCGACATAATCGGCTCTTTGCCTATATCCAAAGGTGGCGCGAAATACGCGATAGTTGCAGTCGACTATTTCACAAAATGGGCTGAGGCAGAACCTTTGGCCACAATCACCTCTAAGAAGGTCATTAACTTCGTTGTACAAAACATTATATGCCGCTTTGGCCTTCCCCGCACCATCATTACGGACAACGGGACACAATTTGAAAGTAGAGAGTTCAAAGAGTTCTGTTTAAAGTACGGCATCGAGAAAAAGTTCGCCGCCGTTGCACACCCAAAAGCTAACGGACAAGTCGAGGCCGTTAACAAAATAATCAAGTCCATACTGAAGAAGCGTCTGGAGAAGGTTGGAGGCAAGTGGGTAGATGAACTCTCGACAGCGTTATGGGCATATAGGACTACCACAAGTCCACGACCGGCCACACTCCATTCGCCTTGGCATACGGTTCCGAAGCCGTTATACCCGTGGAGCTTGAAGTTCCATCGCACCGAGTGACATACTATGATCCCAAGACAAACCAGAATCTCTTGTTGGAATCCCTGGACTGCATCGATGAAAAGCGTGAAGAAGCTGAATTAAGGGCGGCAGCGCATAGACACCGAGTCAAGCGTTACTACGATGGCAGAGTCCGCCCAAGGATTTTTGATGTGGGTGATCTCGTTCTGAAATGAGTTTTCTCGGTACCATCACGTATGAATCCCAGCTGGGAAGGTCCGTACGCCATTGAACGGAAGCTTGGAGAGGGAACATTCAAGCTAGCGACCATTGATGGCACGACACTCCCCCGAGCATGGAACAGTGAACATCTGCGGCACTATTACATTTAGCATGTTTCCTTTCTTATTTTAGGCACTGTTATTTCCTGCATGTTTCCGTTCAGTCATAACATAGTTTCTTTTTAAAGTTGTAATCAAGCAGTTTAGGTTATTTTCATTAATAAAGGCTTGAAGCCGTATTTTCCATGAATCACTAACGTTTCTGTATCTCATAGTTGAATGACGAACTACATTATCTTGTACGACGTACGGACTCGTATAAACAATTTCAAATCTCCGAATCCCCAGAGCACGGAGCGGAGTACTCTAAGTCCCCGGAGCGCGGACTAGAGTATAAACGATTCCAAATCTCCGAATCCCCATAGCACGGAGCGGAGTACTCTAAGTCCCCGGAGCGCGGACTAGAGTATAAACGATTCAAATCTCCGAATCCCCAGAGCGCGGATCGGAGTACTCTAAGTCCCCAGAGCGTGGACTATAGTATAAACGATTCCAAATCTCTGAATCCCCATAGCGCGGAGCGGAGTACTCTAAGTCCCCGGAGCGTGGACTAGAGTATAAACAATTCCAAATCTCTGAATCCCCAGAGCGCGGAGCGGAGTACTCTAAGTCCCCGGAGCGCGGACTAGAGTATAAACGATTCCAAATCTCCGAATCCCCAGAGCGCGGAGCGGAGTACTCTAAGTCCCCGGAGCGCGGACTAGAGTATAAACGATTCCAAATCTCCGAATCCCCAGAGCGCGGAGCGGAGTACTCTAAGTCCCCGGAGCGTGGACTAGAGTATAAACGATTCCAAATCTCTAAATCCCCAGAGCACGGATCGGAGTACTCTAAGTCCCTAGAGCACGGACTAGAGTACAAACGATTCCAAATCTCCGAATCCCCAGAGCGCGGATCGGAGTACTCTAAGTCCACGGAGCGCGGACTAGAGTATAAACGATTCCAAATCTCCGAATCCTCGGAGCGCGGATCGGAGTACTCTAAGTCCCCAGAGCACAGACGAGAGTATAAACGATTTCGAACCTCTGAATCCCCTGAACGCGGATCAACTTACTCTAAATCCCCGGAGCGCAGATTTAGAAAAAAGGTTCAAGTACTCGAGAAATGTGGAATAAGGAGTATGCCACGTTCGAAGATGTTTGAACAACATGAAAATGGACTGGGAGATAAGGCAACTCATAAGAACTTGAGTTATGGCTACAATTAGTCATCAAACCAAAGAAAAGCAAGAGAATCATTCGAACGAAAAAGAAACTAAAAACTTTATTCGATCAGTCCAAAATGGGGTTACATGATCACTCATACAAAATTCAGACCTGTCTATACAAACTACAAGCTACGGAAGATAAAAGCAATTACAAGACTTAAGCAAGAAGCTCGTTGAACGAGTGTATCGATTATTTCTTCGATTTCTTCTTCTTGTCTTCCTTTGTCTTTTCCGATGACTCCTCTCCCTCACGCTTTTTCTTGGACTTCTTGCTTGCTACGGAAGCGGAGTCAGGAGTAGGAGACGGAACATCTAGTGGTTTGGACCTGCCTGGGAGGATGATTTTCAAAGGTCTGTTCCGCGGGTCGGTAAGTTCTAGGATTCCAGGTTCAACTTTGACCTCGGCCTTTTTCTTCTCCTCTTCGGCAAGGCGGTCCTTCATGCTCATCTACGAGGTATGCTCAGAGGCGCCGGTGATTTCAATTTCATCATTCCCTTCGGCAGGAGATGAAGTGTCGAGCTTATCATCATCCAGCGCCCTGATCACCTGAGCATCGGGACCAGGGAGTACTCCCGCGTGGACAGCATCGCTTGTTTTCCCTGCCTCCTCCCTGGCGTCATCGCTCCTCGGAGTTGGCTCGGCGTCAGTACAACCTGCACGAAAACATAAAGAATGAGCGTTAGAACGAGTAGCCACTTCTGAAAAAAGACGGGATCTTTCAACTTCTAGAGAAAGAAGAATTTCCTACCAGGTTCCGGTTGGCTATCGGTGGCGCGTGGGGTTTCACCCTCCAGGATAGGGGATAGCACATGAGCACCGAGCCCGGGGTCTTCGGGGTCATAACCAACATGCTGCTCGAATGGATCAAGTGTCGGCCGACCGGCCGATTGAGCAGCGGATTGAGCAGAAGTATGAAGAGCAGTAATATTGGCCCCAGACGGGCCAGCTTCATCATTTTTCTCTTTTGGAAGGGAGAGCCTTTGCTGTAAAGTGCCAATGCTGCGGATAAATCCGATGGCTCATTCCCCCTAAGGAACTCCTTCACTAAGGCCTCCTCATCAACCTCTTCGGAGCCCGACTCGATCTTCCTGATCCTTATCAAAGTTTCCCAGGCCTCAGCTAGGGATTCGAGATAGTCGTCACCCAAGAACGTTAAGTCGCGATGCATGAGGACGCGGGCTCCGTATTCAGCAATCAACGGGTCAAACATGCATTTGACCTCTTCCCTGCCGGCTTCTGCGGCCGCCTCGAGGCGAGAATCAATCTCCTCCGCAGCCTTTCTTTTGCCCTCCTCACGGGCCTCATCCTTCATTTTCTCAACCCCGGCAAGTTCGTCATCGAGCTTCGCTTTCAGGAGACGAGTAGCGACGATTTCATCATAGTATCGTTGTGATTCTTCTTGAGCAGCTACCTTGTCCTCCTTCTCCTTGGAGAGTAATTCTTTCAGCTCTCTGACTTGCACGACGAGCGCATCCCTCTCTTTTTGGACAGAGTCTTTCTCTAGTGCGAGGGCACCGCTGCGCTGGACTACTTCGTCAAGCTCTTTTTTGTGAGCCGCCTCTAAACGAGTAACTGCCTCAGCAGTATCTTTTGCGCTTTGTTCAGCGGCTTCCAGCTTCGACTTATACGAAGCGAGCTCTACGTCTTGGTGCTCGATGATGTTTTTGTCGCAGCCAGCCTCCAGTTTCAGGCGATCAATCTCATGTTGGCACTCAACGGATACCTCTGAGATCTTCTCCACCAAGTGCACAAACGCGTCATGTTGAACATAGACGTCGTTATTGCAGGCAATGGCACTCTGCTTCACATGCCCGGGAATATGATGAATGGCTGGGAGGAACTTCAGACCGTCGAAGCAAATTTTCGGAAACTTGGCCTTAAGATCAACCATCTTTTCCGCAACAGTCGGGTCCACCACAGGAGTAGGAGGAGGAGGCTTTGAAAGTTCCACTCTTTTTCGTTGCTCCCGAACTTGCCTCATACTCGATGAACCGGAGTGTTGTTCTCGAGGAGCATCAGAGTGGTAACCCTTCTGTGAAGTTTTATCTTTATCCGGCACAGTTGGAGGAAGGGGATCACGATACTGCGAAGATTGAGAATATGCCTTCTTGCGGTGAGACGACTCACGGGGACGGTTGTCTCTATCTTCATAATCGTCTCTGCCCCTACGTCTGCCTGAACCAGAGTCTTGTCCAGAGTGATGAAATATGGAAGAGCCATGAAGGCGATCGAGTCCGTGAGAACGCCCCATATCACCTGCAAAGAATGGAGATAACAACGAGTTAAGAAAAATCCGTGAGATAAGAAAAAACTTGAAGTGTATGATGGAATGCGTATGTGCGTGTGTGTCCTAGTGTTCCCCCCGACGGACCAGTTCGTTTATCTTTACTAATCGGAGTGTTGTCTCCTTGGACCGGGAGTTGAACTCCTGCATGGCCTCTAGCGGGTGAAGAAAATTTGAGGGCTTCAGGATCATCAAATCCATAATTAAGTATATCTTTGGGAATAGAAAGGTTCGATAGACCTCTCAAGGAACTTTCCAGGTGTTGCGAGGAAGCCTCTTTCTCAGGCGGGATAGGCGTGACTTTTGAAGTGCTACCGACTTTCTCCTTCTGCACTTTATATTTTAACTTCTTCTTTCCCTTCGAAGGGGAGGATGACGTCTCAATATCTTGAACTTCGATTGCCGGATTCCAAGCGAGACCCACATTCTCGCTCTGAGTCTCAGGAGCTTCGTCTTCTTTGCGCTCACTGTCTTCATGCATATCGGGAATGCGGCACGACGACAACCCGGCCTGTTTTTTCCCTTTACCGGACGGAGGTTTGGGAATGGTGACACCTTCTGGAAGGCTGATCCGACGACCAGGGGCTAGCAAGCCAAACCCCGACAGTGATTCATTTGAAATGATAGCTCGGATGTCTCGATCCTCGGCAGGAAGAGCTCTAATGGCTTCGACAGCCTCAGAATATCCTCGGCCTTCCGGACGCGGGTTGATACCTGAAAAGATGAAAACAGAGAGTTAGGAAAAACATGACTCCGGTTAAATGCGAATGGTGACTCAGTAGAGAAACATACTGCCTTCAACCCATCTCCTCGCAAAACCGGGAGGGCAGCGCACATAGAACCATTCCTGTTTGTACAGGGCGAATTTACTGCATGCCCCTGTCAAGATCTGGCATTTGTGGTACGGCTCGAGGAACATAAAGGAAGGACTGTCTTTCCGTCTCTTGATCATATAGATGTATCTGATATCACCGGCGGTTGGAGGTCTGGAGAAGACGGCCATGAAAAGTAAGTAAGTCCCATATAGAAATGCATGGCCGTTCGGGTGCAGCTGCGACGGAGCTATGTCGATATACTGCAATACATCCCGGAGAAATAAATTGAATGGAGGCACGCTGCCCATCCAACACATGAACTTGTTACAGGTAGTATACCCGACTGGGGGCAGATGAGGACGATCGTGTCGTGAAGGAACTAACACGTCGGCAAAAGGGATGCCATGAATGGAGCATATCCGTCGAAGAGCGGCTTCGTTGACCTTCGAAGCTTGTGAATCGATCGGATTGTCTAGTAGGATTGTCGCCTCCAGGGCATCAAGTGCTAGGTTATGAACAGGAGAAGTCGATGGATTAGAAGTATCAGCGGCTACTTGCCTTGATGATGGCCCAGGCCTGTCGGATATAGTGGCGGAGCTAGACTTTCTCAACATTCCCGATAAATAACGAACCTGGCTAAGTGCTTGAGAGAGCTATACTTAAAAAACGTTGAACGTTAGAATTAGCAACACGATTTTTCCCCCCACGTGGTGTGTGAACTAGTGCAAGCATTCGTGTACAAGCAATAAGAATCTAAAGATTTCAAAGATATAAGAATGAGCTTCGAATCGTCGCCTTCGAAGACCGTCATCGCTGACCGTCTCAAAGAGCCCGCCTGGTGGTGATTACAGTTCCAGATTCAGAAAACATATGATTTATAGAGTGACCGGCCTAAGTGTAGTTTCACATTTATACTGTTCGGCATTTAAATGGTGTTCGGCAATTGTATTGTTCAGCCTAAGTATAGGTCAGCGTGTATGTTCGTTCGGCGTGTCAAGTGTTCGGTTAGGTCCTGTTCGGCATTCAAACTGTTCGGCCTAGGTATAGTGTTCGGCAATTGTATTGTTCGGCCTAAGTATAGGTCAGCGTGTATGTTCGTTCGGCGTGTCAAGTGTTCGGTTAGGTCCTGTTCGGCATTCAGACTGTTCGGCCTAGGTATAGTGTTCGGCAATTGTATTGTTCGGCCTAAGTATAGGTCAGCGTGTATGTTCGTTCGGCGTGTCAAGTGTTCGGTTAGGTCCTGTTCGGCATTCAGACTGTTCGGCCTAGGTATAGTGTTCGGCTTGGGTTTTTGTTCGGCATTCTAGCGAGTGTTCGGCCTTAGTTTATTCAGATGAAATACTGTTCGGCAGCCTCCACCATTCGGCGCATGGCAACATACGCCAAACCAGAGTTGTGCCATCCAACACCCTTAACACCTCCAATGTTTTCCTTTTCCTTTTTTAACTTTGGTTCGGCGAGATGAAGCTAAATACAATAGCCTTATGTGCAAACACCCCAAATCCTTCCTCCTCGCCTTGCATTATCGTTCGGCAATAAGGACGACCTACTCGGAAGCTTTCAACATGACACACTTGATCATCTCGCTTGAAACCTATTCGAGTTATACGAGGAACAGTACCTAGTTTGCAGTTAGGAGATTAAGAAGGAATGGTCAAGTTGTAAATCTGCTCGGCTAGCGAGAATTGCAAATCTTTGAAGAGTGACAGAAGTGAAAAGGTAAAAGAGAGGAGACGGGAAGGACCTGGTTATATAGGGGGAAGGTAGAAGTTGAAAAGGCTATACCCGGTAGAACCGGTCAATGCCACAGTTTTCGGCATCAGAGCAAAGAATCGTTCGGCACATGAGGATTGTCCGGCTTCGAACGCAGCGTTCGGCGTCCGGGCCACGCTCGTCACACACCTCCGTCGCAGGTACTTTCGAGGAGACATCGCCAAGGAAAGTTGAACTAGATTCAAATCGCATCACGTTCGGCCACGCGATACACTTTGGGGGGCAAGTGTTTCCTGGAGATTTGACCAGGCAACTAGTACCCAGAAAACTACTCGGCTTCGACTGGCACTCGGCGTCGACCAATGCCCAGCGTGAGCTAGCGTTCGGCATCAATAGAACTCGGCGATAGGAGTGCTCGGCAACAAGAGCACTCGGCATCAAGTAGAACCTGGCAACAAGAGTACTCGGCATCCCATGGTACTCGGCGTAGTACTCGGCAACGGGAGTACTCGGCATTCTGAAGACATTCGGTACGCACAGCTACTCGAGGTAATAATATCGTTCGGCTTGCACGCATTGTTCGGTCGAGAGCTTCGGACAGAAGTGCATTCGGTCTTCATTGCAACCATCCTGCACTTCCCACACATCAGACGGACCGTTCGGCATGGAAAGGACCGTTCGGCACTATAGCGTTCGGCATGCTTGGTTCGGCGAGCAGCAACCACCGTACTCGGGCTAGAGTGTTCGGCCACCAAGCCCACTTGGGAAGTCCAGCCCATATTTGCCTATAAATAGAGGGGCAGGGTCACAGTGAAGAGGATCCTTTTTTCGGAGAGAACACCGGGGAGACTCTGCCATTTTTGAGACTCATCTTCTCTACTTAACAACTTCATTCAAGCATTTTGATTCACGAATTGTATTTGTAATCAACAATAAGGAAGATCAATAAAGTTTAATCTCAAAGTGGACGTAGGCAATTGCGCTGAACCACTATAAATTTGGTGTTCTTACTTTCTGCATTTAAATTAGCATTGTCTTCTCTGTTTAATTTATCTTCATCACTTATATCTCTACACAATCTTTCTCTACGAGGTTAGTGACCAAATTTGGTGCTAACAGATCGTATGGTCCAATTCCCAAAGAATAGGGATCGGTACCGATCCCTATCTTGGAATAATTTGGGGGTGCGATCCCTATGGTAGCTTCCCTATGTTGAAATATGCTTAGCCTCCAGTTTTCATGCCAATACGATTAGTAGGACTTGAGTTATTGCTTGATCTTTGCTTCAATATGAATTACTTCTTGATTTCAGCTAATCCCTACCAAGGGAAAAAGGCTGACCCCTCCGACTCCATCCTTTTGAGGTATGATCCCTAGGATAGGCTCTTGGGGGTCCCCATATCTTGCTCACAAAATTTCATATGCATTGGAATTGTGGATCTTGAGATATTAATTATTTTCTATTGAACTGCATTAACTTCCTAAAACATACCAATCCCTATCTTGGAGGTTGCTTTTGCCGATCCCTCCTATATGTTGAACCATATTCCATACTTCAAACATTCTGCCTTGCACATCTCTTAATTTCATTCAATCTTGACTTCATATTACCATTTGCAATCGACACCCTGGACTCCACAATCATCACTCTGGACTATAAGGCCTTAATGACAGTCCAATCTGACTTGTCCGATCAGTGAGAATATAACTAGGTCAAGACACTGGATAACACTCATTCGGAGTCACATCAGGGAAATTCCATCGTTTCATAGTAAACTTAAGAAGCATATAAGCCAATCCAGAGTAGGTTAAGGCCCTGAGGAATGTCGAAGCCTGAAAACAATAAAGGAGGTGCAATGCTTGAACGAGAAAGTAGTCACGTTGAGTTGATTTATTCCAAAGGCTACAGACAAATGTATACCATTCTTCAATGCCCTCAAAAAGGGAAAAAGGAAATTTTTCCTAGACGTAGGAGAGTAAGGGCGCTTTTCAGGCCGTACTTAATCATATGGAAAGACCACCCATCTTATCAAAGCCTTTTGAAGGAGAGGATCTATTTTTTTTATTTGGTAGTATATGTTCATGCTTTAAGTGCTGCCTTAGTACACAAGGAAGCTAGGATCCAAAGGCTATTATATTACATCAATAAGTGGTTAACGGGAGCAGAAATTTGAAATTGGAAAAACTAGCCTACTACTTGTTGATCGCATCAAGAAAACTACGTACTTACTTTAAAGCTCATCCAATCAAGGTAACGATTGAAAAATCTCTAAGACATGTACTACACCGACCCGAGACTTCGGGAAGGTTATTGAAGTGGAATATCGAACTAAGTCAGTACGATATATTATATCATCCCAAGTGAGCGGTTTGAGGACAAGCATCGGCCGATTTCATTGTTGCATTCACCACCAAGGATGAGGAGGGAGAAGAGGGTATGGAGTGAAGTGTTCAATGGAAGATATACATGGATAAAGCGTCCAACGAACATTGCTCGAGGGCAGGAGTTGTTTTGGTAACCTCCAAGGAATGATCAATCTGTTATGCTCTGAAACTTGAGTTCTCTATAACAAATAACAAAGCAACGTATGAAGCTCTAGTCGTGGGGTTCAAGATAGCAAGGAGTTGGGAGTCAAAACCTTACATATATATAGCGACTCTCAATTGGTGGTCTAGCTGTTGAAGAAAGAGTTTTAAGACAAAGGAGCAAGGCTAGCCCCTTATTTGAAAAATGTTCTAGATGATATTAAATACTATTCGATAACACATATCCCCACGGAGGAGAACATAATGGTTGATTCTCTAGCCAAGCTGGCTAGCTCTAGGGATACGCAACTTATGGATTTAGTTCCAGCAGTGGTATTTTCAGCTCCAAGCATCGACTAGATGGATGTCGATTGAATCTTAGAGGCTATAGTAGAAAAGGAGTCATGGATGACCCCGATTAAGGAGTACTTGCTGAAAGGAACCCTCCCGGATGGATGAAATGAATAAAGAAAATTCTTATGTAAAGCTCGATGATTCATTGTTCAGGAAGGAGTATTGTATAAGAGAGGGTTCTTGGCTCCCTTGGTACGAGGTGTCACTAACAAAGAAGCCAAAAGGATAATTATGGATGTACATGAAGGAGCCTGCGACGATTGCACTAGAGGGGCAGACATTGGCAAGAAAGATACTTTGCTACGGATATTTTTGGACAACCATTAACCAAGATGCGACTGGTTACACCATAACGTGCAATAGATGCCAAAAATTCATGAAGATTCCCAAATCCCCATCGACGAAATTATACAAATGGTTAGTTGATGGCCATTTATAGTATGGGATTGATATTATTGATGCGCTACTGATGTCGAAAGGCGGAGTAAATATGATATTGTTACGGTTGACTATTTTACAAAATGGGCCGAAGCGGAATCGTTCACCACAATCACCCCACAAATAAGGTGATCAATTTCATAGTCGGAAATTTTATATTCCAATTTGGAATTCCACAAACACTCATTTCTGATAATGGAACCCAATTCGGCAGTGTTGAATTCAAGAGTTTCTTCAGCAAATATTGGATAGAGAAAAGATTTGCAACGGTAGCACATCTATGAGCAAATGGATAGGTAGAGGCAGTGAACAAAATCATCGAATCCATCCTGAAGAAACGACTAACGAAGGCCAAGGGAAAGTGTCGATGAATTACCCTTAACACTTTGGGCTTACCGAATGATTCACAAATCCACGACTGACCATACTCCATTCGCCTTCGCCTATGGATCGGAGGCCATGATTACAATCAAATTAGAAGTGCCTTCTCATCGAAAGACTCATTATGATCCCAAAAGGAACGAAGAGATCTTGCTTAAGTCCCTCAATATAATCGATAAGAAGTGTGACAAAGTTGAGCTAGGGGATGTTGCTCACAAGAAACGGCTAGCTCAAAATTATAATGTGAAGATCCAGAGTCGATCCTTCGAGATCGGTGATCTCATCCTTAAATGAACCTTTCCTTGCTAGTGAATATGGGCCCGAGCTAGGAAAGTTTGTACGCTATTGAATATAAGCTTAAGGATGGAACATTCAAGCTAGGAACTGTTGATGGAATCTCACTTCCGAGAGCATGGAATAACGAACATCTACAATGTTATTTTGCTTAAATGTATCATTGTATATACTTAACTAATCTCTGATGTAACAAGGCAGAGTTTGCCATTCTTATGAATATAAAATGAATTGGCTTTGGGATTAAGGGATGTGTGTTCTCATTAGCTTAACCATGCACTATGAATAATAGTGAAATTGAATATTCTACATTTATATAGTACAGGTATACGGGTACCCGAAAATAGTACCGATTGTATTTTGTGATCCATGATTGAACCTAAGGAACATAACCGTTTCAGGTATTTAGAGATACATATTGACTAACTCCTTCGACCAATGATTGGGGTATCGGAGTGTAAACACATGGGGGTTGGTCGAGATGATATACCCCATGACCCTTTCCTAGATATAGGTGAGGCATCAGACTATTGCCCAAAGTTTGGCAAGGTCAATTTGCGACGCCTAGAGACAGGTATCTTGCTTATTATGCCCTAGAGATAGGGCATATACGACCAATGCCTAGAGTTAGGTGGAATCAAATGCAAATGTAAGGAGATAGACTTCAAAACACCACTCAAGGTGGATGATTACACTCGATGCCTAAAGACTAGTAATGTCTAGTATAGATGTCCAGAGATAGATTTCCAAAACATCACTCCTCCTCGATGATAAGGGGAGATATGAAAATCCTACTTTATCACTAGCCAAATGGTACCTGACCGGCAACAAACTAAGAAAATTACTAATCTAACTAAGTGGCACTAAGAAATCCTCCATCCATATGTAATTACAATGGATGGCTAATGCGCTTTGATTCAAGCGCAATTGCACTTAGCATAAAAGTCTGAATAAAACAAAGTGCATAGAAAAATGAATGCAAGGTTTGAAAAGAAACTACTTTATTCTTTAATTATAAGCCTATTTGACAAAAGCGGGGGCTTCACCCGCACAATACTATCATATGTACACGAATTTATGGCTAAACGAATGAGCAATAAAAAACAAAAGAAAAACTGCAACTAAGCATTCTTCCTCTTCTTCTTTTCTCCGGAAGAGTGAGTAGTATGTTCTTGATTGATCTCCTTCCTTTACCCCTTTGGAAAAATAACCTTTGGGTTTGGTATCCTAATCATAGTCACTCCTCGGAGATTCAAGAGTCTTATCTAGGTACTACCATAAGCGGAGGTAGAAGTGGGAATGATAATCAACACTATGGGCAACGAAAATGAGAGAGGAGGAGGAACGACAGCCAATTTTTCCTTCGTGATATCCTTGACCAATATGGTTTGTGACTTTTCATCTCCTATAATGACCCCGATGAATGTTCAGTAATCCCAGTAATGATAATACCTTCATCCTCGAGCATCTTATGAGGATTGCATGTGGCCTCTTCATCTATAGCAGGGATCATTTCAGCATTGGGACCCAGAGTGATTCGGTACCAATGAAGTCGGGTTCTTCGGGGTTATAATAGACATCCACCAAAGATGCTAGAGAAATTTTAATACTGGAAGTTGTCTCAATAACGGAAATAACAATAGAACTAGGAAGAGGAATAACAGTCTCAAAGGCTAGCAGCCCTAATGTGAAAGAAGTTATAATACCATACATTGGCATCGACGTCCCAACCGTAGGTCCTTGGAGTACACAACTAGAACTCTCGCCTAAACCTTTACAAAGTTTGGGCTGGACCACAACAGATACACTAGTCTAAGGAATGACCTCGAAGATTAGGAGGAGCCTGCCGGCCTCAAGCGCCCTTATGTCTTTGTCTTCCAAAAGATCAAGCTTTAACTCCTCCTCATCAATTTCAACTCCGTCAGAATGCTCTCGTTCCTACTTCAGGGTTTCCTCCCTAACTGTAGCTAAGGCTTAGGGATACCCCTCATCCAACTACCTCAAATTGCTAAACTTGATAACATTCATATAGAATTGCAGAAGGGTGGGTTATATTTCAGATTTGATTTGATCTTTAGTAGCTTAGACTCGCTCAAAACTGTTCTTTCCCGGCCCTCAGCATCATCTCTCAACTAACAAGTGTCCAATAACTCATTGCAGTAATCCCAAGACTGAGTGAGGGCATTGTCTTTCTCCTTCTTCTCTGCCTCAAATGCTTCCTGCAATCTCTTTGTTTCTAAGGCCTGCTCCTCCACAGTCTTCTAGAGCTTTCCATTCTCCAACGTAAAAGTGTGATTCCTATGATACGCAGCCTCAACTTATCTTTGCTGGCTCTGGCTATCTTCTTTGGAATACTTAGTCTTTTTCTTCAACTTTTTCTCAACTTCGGCCAGCGAAGCTTAAGCTCTTTAATTTCCTTATCAAGAGTAGCGATAGTGCGCTTATTGTCCTACTCGAGATGCTCCATCTCTTTAAGGTCTACTTTTCCCTTATACGATAATTCGAAAATGGCTTCAGCTATCCTTTTCCATTTATGTTATTAGTCATATATGTTATCCGCATAAGCTAGAATGTCAAGACCAACATTTTATGGAATATCTTTTCAGTAGGGAACAAATACGATGTCATCAAAAAAAACTTTTGGAAAAGCACTCTTCATATCAGCTAAGTGTGGATTTGAAATAACTTTGGTCTTTGCAGTAGTAATGGAGGCATAAAGCTGCTTTTTCCTAGGCCTTTGTATAGAATCATCAGGAGACACCAGCCCAGATGGCTGCTCAGACCGCCGTAGCGGGTGGGAAGACACTATTGCTTACGTCGTAGGTGGGGCAGAAATTGGAGTAATCAATACTTTAATAGATGGAACAGGGTCGAGCCATATTCAAAACATATCCATATTATGTGGCAGCGGAGAACGAGATCTACGTTGAGAAGGTGAAACTTTATCGGACTCCCCATGGTGCTCATTACAGATCCTATAGTCTTTGTCCCGCCTTGTATGATCCTGCCATGGCATCTACCCAAATCTGACTCGTGATATGATTCATGAGCACGATTGGATGAACCAAGCTTTTTGTACTTGCCTTCATAGCTCTTAAGGTCATTAAATAGATGTTTACGTTCCATGGAATCTGAAAATAAAACATAAATGAGTTAGTACTATTAAGATGGAGACATAGTGCATGCAAAGCAAAAGTGTAGTATTGTATAAGTGTTAATGCATCCTAATGCCCCCCATGGATCGTGGGCTTGAAGTTTGCTCACAGGGGTTATTTCCCCCGCTCCAGTTGCAGCCACTTCGGTTAGCAAATGAATAGGAGAACTGATATCATCAATACTAATGTTACCGAAACCAAAAGAAATGAATTCATCTGGTATACTATTAAAGAATCCATAAATATACCCATATGTAGGGGTGGGTGTTTCCTATCGCAGAAGCTAGTGGAGGCTATGAAGATGTTTGAAAGGAAATGTTTTTTTATTTTTGGCCGTCGATAAATAGGTAGCGCATGAGCATCACCACTGTCATCACTAAAAGACTCGCGACCAAGATCTGCACCTCATTACCACCTCCATCTTTATCTTTCTCTCTACCGCAATCTTCGGCCTCTTGCCCCGTTTCGGGGTCGATGATAGGATCTTGTACAGGGGAGATTTTCCAACCCTCTTTGACATTAACTTCAGCCTCGGGCTCGTTTGCAAGCTGAGCATCCTCTTAAACCTCGAGCATGTGACCTACACTACAGCCTGCCTCCAAAAGGTTATAAGCTCGCAGGTTCTTTTCAGTAAGGAGGAGTCTCGTATCCCTTTCTTCAAGTAGAATTTTCTGAAGAGGTGCGAGAGTGCTTGCTAAGCCTACACTGTCGGTTCTTCCCGAATCATCTATAAATACAAGGAGTAACGAAATTAACAATTAGAAACATAATGTCCTTATTAATTACATCTAGATAACCAATTTTGTGCAATGTCAGGCGTGCAACGCACCAAAAAAATCATCTTTAGAATAACTCAATTTCTTCGAAAGCCAACCACTATAAGACAACCTCTGGAAGGTTCTAAGAAAATTAGTGAAGGGGTCCCTTTTCGGTGCTTAAAGCCATATAAGTAACATATCTCTTTTTAACAGAAGGCACCTTACTCAAATGATGAACGGAGATCATATACATGTAGTTAAAAGGGGCATAACTATTTAGATGTAACTGGGTAAGGGAAAGCTTCAAAAATTGAAGAATTGTACGAATAAAGTGATTGAAAGGTGAAACACATCCAGCCATATATATTATATATGGTTGGATGTGTTTCACCTTTCAATCACTTTATTCGTACAATTCTTCTATTTTTGAAACTTTCCCTCACCCAATTACATATATATTGGTTGTAAAAAGTGTACCCCATGGATGGATCATGTGCTCATTGGAAGCGTGCGGAGACCAGTACATCTTTGAAAGGAATTCCATGCCTCTCGCATATTCGCCTAAGAGACACCTCATCTACTTTCGAAGCCGGAGAGTCCAGAGGTTTGTTAAACAACAACATCACCAATTTCGATATCGGTAGCAACCCTAACTATAGCTTCTTCAGCCAACATAAAATGAACCACTCAAAAGGATGCTACATCTAACGACTAGGTGGTTGAGGCTAAGAAGGTGTTGAAGTAGAACTCATGACAGTCAATGTCAAAGAACTAAATTCTATATCAGATTTGACATACTTTGATGTTGATGGACCTATTGCCATCGCAAAGAGACGCGAAGAATATCTATGATCCATCACTACTAGAAAACTTTGTATATAAGAGAGGTGAAGTAGGATAAAAAAATTTAACCTTCGTGTTGAAAAGGAACCCTATATAGCCAATGTATATGACCTAATGGACATCAACGTGTATTGGCCAACCGGATCCTATACATTAACGGGGGCAATGATGTGTAATCTAATCTATGCAGTGTGTGTATCTGGAGTCTAGGCATTGTAAGCATAAATGTTTTATGTAGATAGCACGCTTGTGCTAGCAGATGAGATCATATGATAGGATCGTGCATCAGATTTTATCTACCATCGTACAATTTACGATAACAGAACCGTTGTTTGGAGCGATACAGGATTTCCCATTATCAGGACATTGGATTGAAGTTTTTATCTTAAAAGATTAATAAATGGTCCATTAGGATGCTGGAGTGTGTTTAATGTGACCATTATCTAAATTCGTCCCACTGAATCATAATCGTCGATCACTACTCGACCAAAGTCGCTAAGAAACTCCAAACCTCCTTCCTTTTTGATTTATAAATTTTTTACTTCAAATTTTATTTAAAATAAGCGGTGACTTTGAAAACTCGGGTTAATCCTTAGTATGACATGAATTTGACTCAAGAAAGGTCTTGCAAATCAAAGCTTGAGTCAAGACTCGAGTCAAACCATGAAAATTTCCAAGTCCGCTTTGAGCCCATACTAGGCCTTTCAAACACAAAAAAAACCTTGTTTTCTACAAATATTTGAAAATCTATCTAAGTATTAGTTTGAACACCAAACCAAGGAGAGGAGGAGATAAAGATCAGGCTAAAATCGAGTTATAATCGACGTTAGACCACCAGCAAGCCATGATGCTATGCCATCACCTACCTAAGTCAAATCAATGTCGATTGAATTCGAAAGTCATTCAGATCTGAAACTCAAATCAAAGCAATTGATTGGTTCATGAAAATAAGCTTGGAGATGATAAGCTCTGGTGACAATCTGGATAATGGGCGATGATGCTACAGGGTGATGTGCTGATTCAAAGTTTGACAATGGAAGATCGAAGTTCGAAAGTCCCAAAGTAGAAGAAATGAAAACAAGGAAAATTATAAGTGTTGGTTCTCTTTTAAGGAGCCTAAACTAGGAAAATATGCCAAAATATAGGTTATCGATCTAGGCCTCTTAGATCGGTACCAAACTGAAAAAAAGAGGAAAATAGTGACAGGAATAGTGATGAAGGATGACATGAAGCATAATGCAAAATAAAATGAAATTCGGAACAAGGAAATATTACCTGATCAATTCAGGGAAAAGATTGCCAAAGACCTTCCAAATTAAAATGATGAACTCAAGCAATGTGCTTCCATTCTTATATTATCCAAAAGTTGTAAGCCCAAGATTGTCAAAAGTTGCATAACAATCCGAAAAGGATGTACCATTTAGTGAAGTCAATCCAAAATTTAGATGATGTCGGTTCAAGAATAAACTCGAAGCCAATAGTTTGGCTTGATCCAAAGCATATCATGTTAACACATGATATACTTTAGAGGGTAAACATTATCCAGCTTTGTGACCTAGCCATATCTAGATGAGTCAGAACGATCAACAAGTAGATGGCAGGTCATAAATCTAGAACAAAAACTCTTGAATTCAAACTCTAATTAAATCTCAAAGATAAGACCACAAACTTGAAAAATACCAAAGCAAATCATCTATCCATCAAAGTGGTCAAGTTGCTAAAGTCAATGGCCTACGACCAGCATAGAAAATTGTATCAGTGTCGATCTGAGCATCTCAATTTGGTATCGACCCATCTCACTTCATCAAATTGAAGCATGTTACTTCTCAAGCAAAATACAGAGAGAAATGAAAGCAAGACATATCAATAGGATGGATCGCCAAGGATTTATGAATCAAACTTCAATAGATAAGTGCAAATTTCATAACGAACGAGTTAAGTGCTCATGTATCGTCATCGATCCAAGGATTCCATTAAATCCAAGTCCATTCCGAGCTAGTCAAAATCTAAAGGCGGATGCGAAGCCAAGTGTTCGACAGCCATGGATCCTCATCGAACCATTAAGTAACTTAGAGATAAACTTAAGCTTAGTGAACCATCATTATGGATCTCTATCGATCCATAGGCCTTAGATCAGTATCAATCCATGGAACAACTGCCGATTTGGCCATAGTCTTTCTAGAAAACATTCTTCCAGATGTGGAGAATGTGGGAAGAACGTGGTGGAAGCAAATTCATTGATCTTCGTCTATAAATAGGAGATGAGAGGCACCATTTTGGGATTTTTTTCGGCATTCTAAATTTTTGTACATATATAGCTGTTTCTTGGCTCATCACTAATCCATAAAACCTCATTTGTAAAACTTTGTAGAAATCATTAACAGAGCCTAAGTGGACGTAGGCTACTGCTTAGCCGAACCAATTATTATGTGCTATTCTTATTCATTTTCCTTTTAGTTTCTTTATTTTATTCTTATCTCTAATCTACTTGGGTGTTTGTGCCAACTTTTGGTATAAACACCAATTGAGATCGATAGTACCCTTAAGTTAGAAGACTATTATTACACATCGTTACAATGAGATTTTCTTATTGACTTAGTTGTATTAATCTATAAAATACTCTCATTGAGTCATTCTATGATTGTTCTGAACAACCACAGGGGCGTAACCCTTTGGTGTCCCCAACGGTCATGAGTACTTCACTTTCCATCGTATAGAGAGCATTACATATACTAATCTCAATGAATGTATCGATATACTATTCTTGATACATCTTGACTAGGAACATTTAAGAAACAAGTATTTAAATATCGATTGAAAGCACATGATTATGAACAGATTCACAACTGCAATCGGTAAAACATTTCTCATAAGTATTTTTTACCTATATATGTTTAATGTTTTAATATCATTATTTATATCTCTACATAAAAATAGATATAAAATAAATTAAAACTAAAAACATATTTTATTTAAATCAATATTATTTACAAGAGTTACTTTACATACATACTTACATGATTTTCCCTAGGGCACAACATTAATTCTACCATAGTCAAGATACACTTCTATTTATAAAAAAATTCTAAAATAGTTAGAAATCTTGCATGGAGTCTCGGGTGGAGTTTGTAAGATACTCATTCCTCTAGGTCTAGCGAGGGAAGATAGTGAAATTCTAAAATGTAGTTCTACACTAAACATAGAACTAATACCCGAACCAGTATAAATTGTTGTGTCTTCTTACTGAGTTTACGCTCTCTACTTTCTTTACTTTATTTATATTTAATGGTTTATAATACTTCTTGCTTAGCAAAGAAGTAGATATATAAGCCATAGTTGATCCATATACTCTTTCACTTATTTCTTCATATGTACTTCTCTCTTTGGCATAAACTTGCCATTATGAAGTCTTCCTTTTGTTCTAATGGTGTTCCTCTCCTATGGTAAATTTTTGTTTATCAGCCCTCCTCTATTACTACTTCTCCATTTTTTTTGCTCTTTTTCTTCCTTTACGACTTTGGTTTCATTCTATACATCAGATATACATTCCATAGTTCCTTCATACCGTGACATATAATTAATTTTATTCTTCAATTTATGCTTTTTATGCCTTTTTTGCATCATTACTATGCAGTGGAGTGATATCTTGATCTTCAACACATTATGAACATTAGAACCATTGGTACTTGAATCAACATTCATTTTTCTTGAAGTAAACTGAATGGTGATGTATTACTTATTAATTTTGCTCTATTTTTTTATTCCTTTCGGTAACCATTGACGTGTAGAAGATTGAAAACAACTCATTTGTTATCCTCTATGTACGCTACATGAGTCTTTTCGATTTAAAATATGAGTATTATTATATGTTTGTTTTATTATAGTGAAGTATGTAATCGTTGGTTATTAGAAAGTTAGAAAATTGACATTTGATGCACCTCTTTCTTGTTTGCTAGGTTTGAGTGACATAATCGCTTCCCATTTCTAACATATCGTGTTTTTCCTTCTTCATTGATTTTTCAATAACTATAGCATTCTTCAAACCTTATCGAGAACTAGTAGAGTTAGGGGTATCCATAGGGGAAATTAGGTAATTTGTTACATATATCTAACTCGATAACCAATCTTATTCAAGATAAAAGGTGTTTCCTTTTTATTATATACTTGTTATATTATGATAATTAAGCAATTAATTTAAAGTATATTAAATAAAAAATACTTAAATTATATGTTATTTGATAGTAATTACAATGTGTTATGATCATGAGAACTTTATCACATAAGAAAATTACATATTGTCTTAAATATTCCTAGTCGAGATGTTTCGAGAAAGGATATTGATTCATCCATTGAGACTAGAGTATGTAATGCTCTCCAAATGTTAGGTAATGTAGTACTCATGGCAGTTGGGGGCACCAAGGGGCTACGTACGGATATTTATTGGATAACCATGGAATGATTTAATTTAGAGTTCTGCTAGTTAATATAACTAATATCAAACAGTAAATCTCGAAGTGACGATATAACACAGTTCTCTCGACTTAAGAATAACGTGGAACTTTAATGTAGACACACCACTTTAATTATAATTAAGTTATGGCATGGCATCCAACAAATGACTATAGTTAGGTCCTATGAAGTTAAAGCCTCGGTAAAGCCATGCAAAATCCTCGCTATAGCGCATAGCACTCTTCGACCACTATACTTTTTAGTTTAGCGCAATTAAAAGTAGATCCACTTTAAGCCTCACTATTTTCTGCTTCACCTACTAAATCAAGGATTTTTTGCACCTGCTTTAGCAACATTAATATAAAAAGGTTGATTTGACTAGTTCTCTTTTAAATAAAATCAAAAAAATTACGCTAAAGACCTAATTTTAAGGCATAAGTACTCAATATAAATTAGAAATCTATTATAGTCACCAAATCAAGACAATGTAAATAATGATATTCGTCGGTTTTGTTATATAAGATTAAAAAATATTTCTTTTATCTACACAAATGATGTGAGAATGAGAATAAATTAACTTTTAATATATGATTTTATATCTAATGAAGATTTTTTCACCCTCGCTATTTTTCGCTGTATCCCCGCTTTATCCCCGCTATATCTTTTCAAACTTTCACCGCTATAGAACCGCTAAGCGCGTTAACTGCACATGTTAGGTTTGTGTTGAAGCATTGGAAGTGAAACGCTATTCAACAGAGAATTCATCTCCTTAGCTATATGAGGTTAGTATCATGGTCAATTATGGCCAACTCAAAGTCAAAGTCTCTGGCTAGAGCAATACGGTTAGGATTTTGTGTCTAGACCTGCAAAGTTGAATGCGGACGATGTTGGAATTTTTACCAAAATCAAATTCCATAAGTCTTAATGTGATATAGTTTTGATGGAGAGAATTTCTATAACCATTACTACTAGGTGAAAGACTATAAGATCTTTATATAATGCAACTTATACATGTAAGTGTGGGAGTGTATGTTACAAATTACCCTAAGCAGAGAATAATAACCGAATATAAAGAAGGTAAATAATAAAAGCGATCACACCAGATATTTTATACTGGTTCGGACCTCCCGTCCTACGCCCAGTCCCGAAACTCCCCTTCGGTATTTCCTTTGACTAAGTAAGCCTCGCTTTGCCCGGACAAATGAGCTAATACAAAAGGTTTTTCTCTGACAATCTTGTGTTCCAAATAACATGAATTTTGACTAATAGTACTATTCTTCCTATGACTCCTTTGAGTGTGTGAATATGTGTACTTTGAGTTGTAGGAAATGATTTAACCAAAATATTATTTTGGTTACGATAAATTGAAAATATGTAAGCAATGTATGTGCAAATATGTAAATAGAGAGTAATAAAAAGCAAAAGAATAGATTAGAATCGTTAATCCAATTCTATCTTTGAAGCATATATAGGTTTGAGTAGATGCATATGAGGAGTTATTACTATTTAAAATGAAATCTATTTGTTTTAATGGTTGCAACCATTATAGAAGGGATGCTATTATTCAATACGAAATGAAGCATCCTTTCACAATGGAGCAGTTGCTATATGATAGACGTCTGTGGGAAAATCTCAAACATTTGTAGCTTCAGGAATTAAATTCCCGAAAATATTCATAGATGTTTGTGGCTTTCCCACAGACATCTGTGGATGTCCATATTTGAATATCACATTTTTTTTATATGCCAATGTTGAATTATGAATTTGTGTGTGCATATATATATACCCAAGGGGACCTTACAATGTTTTTCTAAGACTCTTAATACAGTTATAACCTTACTAATCATAGCATGGTACATAAGTCTTTGTTCGTCTTTGAGTCTTGATATCTTTGAGCATGACGATCTCTTATAATATACACCTGTAATCTTGATAAGGTATAACATGTGTGATTGTATAGTTTTTGTCATTGAAACCAAGAAATGGAGGTTCAAACATTTTCACCCTTTTTGATGATGACAACTATACAATTGTTAGTTATAAGAATTACTTATGCTTAATTTTATCTTCCCCTATGTTTATGCATATTATCTCCCCCTATGTATATCTATATATTTCTTCCCATTTGTCATTATCAAAACAAAAGCAAATTATGTAGACATAAAATAGATATATAATCATAGATGTCAATAGAAAAATTAGACCATAAAATAAAGTTTTATCAGGCATATACAAAATGAAAATAGAATTTTAAATAACATAGGTCATAAAAAACATAAATGACTAAATAAACAAAGTCAGTTATACTGGTTAGAAGAATAGGAAAATCCACCATAATTTTCGTGATACTCCCAGCACGCTGAAGGATCTTACTCGTATGCTACTGACCAATTAGTTTGATTGTTATACTCCTCATTTTCTTGAATGGACTGTCCTTGGAAAGCCATGTAAGGTTGATGTTGAAATTGGAAAGGGTCGGATAAGGACATATCGTCACTATCTTCTTCCTCCTCTTCAAGTTGTTCTTGCTCAACAGTTTTCCCTTTGTCTTGAGAGGTTCCTTCATGTGAAGTATGAGCATGGTAAATTGGTGTTTGAGTTCGAGGAGGTGGTGTAGGTGATGGAGAAGATGATGATCGAGAGGACGATCTACCACATATCTTTCTCATTACTTTTCCTAAGGTGGAGATGACTTTTTCTGAAGTTTTTTCCATCTTAGTCATTCGTGTTGAAAAATATCATTCCAAGCCAGTCATTTTATTGTTCAAAGCTAGCTGGTTAACCGTGATTAACTTTTGATTTTTAAGTGTTAAATCACTGATTGGTTCGTTTTGCATTGGTTCAATACGAGCTTCTTGAATCTCCGAATCAGAATAATATACGATAGTATGACTAGAGGAGGCAGGTTGCTATGAAGGACGAGGTGAGCAGGTTCGTTATTAAGGAGCGGGAGGTTGTTAAGGACCTGGGTACATTTTCTTTGTTGTTGCAAGGTCCATTGGGCCAGCGAGATGATTGGAGGTGGTCATTGGGGAAGGTGCATTGAAGATAAAAATCTAATACCGGTCTGCTTGATAGGGATTTCTTCAAAATGAGAGATACAAGAAGGTACTCCAAGGCCATTCAAGAGACGCATAATAGACGGTGCAAATATAATTGTGCGTCAGTGATGAGATCAAAAGCTTTTTATTTCATCATGGATAAACTTAGCCCAATTTACTTGTATTCCACCAAATATAGCATAAAGGGGTTTGTGATTATTTCGTAAATTTGGTCATGACTTCCTAAGCGTGGAATTATTGTATTAATTATCATTCAATTTAATAACTGAGCCTTTGGTTGACATTCTATCTTCCTAAATTTGATGTGTGATTTCATCACGAGGCAAATTTCTCTAGTCAGGAATTTCTTCTAAATCGAGTTCGGACGAAGAACAATCTAATATATGACCAATCGTATTTACGCTTATTTTCAAAATGCGACCATAAACACTTGTTCATAACCAACCGTCGTCATTCTCATGGGTCCATATATCATTGCTACATAAGTTGGTGTAAAAAGGAAAAATTGCAAGATGATCAATTTGTACCTCATTTTCGTCAAAATTGATCAAATCTCGACAGCCGGAGGCGATGGTTAATTCTGAATTCCATATTCGCCAAACTTGCATAATCTGTAGAAATTGCTCGAATGAAGCTTCTTTTGTTTTAGCTCTTCAAATCACTTATTAGCAATTGTGCTATTTCGAAGCCACTCTTGGATATGAGCATCACTGACTGGCGGTGTTTGAGAAGATGAAGATTGATCTTTCTTAAATCTTTTGTTAACGGGAGTCTTTGCCTTTAGAGCCATTTTTTGGGGAGCACTTGGAGGTTTTAGGAACTAGGGTTTTAGTGTAGATTGGAAATAGGTTTGTGAATAATTGAAAGGGGCAGAAAAATGACTATATATGGCTGCTGTAAGTGGAACCAGAGAGCAGCGACAGATGTCTATGGGTGTGCCACAAACGTCTGTGGTTTAAGGAAATTTTTTCCTGAAACCAATGCAGACGTATATGGGTTTTCATAGAAGTATGTGGTTTTAGGAAATAATTTCCCGAAACCTATGACAGACGTCTATGATGTATCACAGATGTTTGTGGTTTCAAATTTTTTTTTTCATGAAACCATTGAAAACGTCTGTGATATTGGCACAGACGTCTGTTGTCCATGTTTTCATAATATATTTCTTTAAATGCAAAAATGTTAATCTTTTTATTAAAATTTCAAGAGAACTTTTACAGACAATATATTAAAAAAATTACTATATTAGGAAAATATTTTAGAAGAGATTCTATCATAATTTTAGTTTTTGTTAGAGGGGTCGGATTTTTGAATTTGTTGTACATCCCATGAATTCGGTTCAACCTTTGTGTCGTCGATTAACGACTTTAGCAGAGACCAACTTGGGCGAGCTGGAGTGTCAATCCAGTCTTGGTTTGATGGTCCAGGCTTGCATAAATTTCATGGAGTAATGTGGTACGCTTTTACAAGAGTTTCTTGTAAACGAGGAGATTTTTTGTGTATGTGATTTTTTGTTGGTGAATGAACACAAATTGCTAGAATACATTTTTTGAGAAAGTTTAGATGAGATCCTTGACATCATTGCACATAATACATTTTTCGTTAAACTCCCATCATTTCTTATTGATAGTGATATATTTCATCAACTTTATTGTTGAGAGATGTCGATTGTAGATCAATTGACCATTTGGCTTTCTTTTCCTTAAGAGAAAAGCTAGTGTGATACATAGGTGATGTAATGATGTTTAGAGAGGCTGATCGATTTGATGGAGGTGTGGACTTTTTAGTGATACGTCGGTGTTATTCAATGAGGGTGAGCTATAGTCGATGGTCGAATAAGTAGAGTCATGATCGAAAGACATTTGAATAGAAGTGGTGTAAGGTTTTGAATGTAATAATATATGTGCTTAGTTCACAAAAGACTTCTTTAATGTAAGAATTGTTTACTTTTTTTAGCGTTTTATTTGTTATGGTGGTAGAATTCTAACCACAGAATTTTAACAGAAGTTATTGTTGGTTGTTCTTGTATGGATAAAACGAGAACATTTGTAAACACTTTTATGAAATTATTTTGTGTATTTTATTTAAGTTATATAAGTTTTAATTTACTAATATATTGTAAGAAAAAATTCCAAGGTCTCGTCTTAGTTTTATAAAAGTTGATTCGTTCAGTGGTTTGGTAAAAATATATGCAATTTGATTTTTGGTATTCACGAATTTAAGTGATATAATTCCTTTTCAACATTATCTCTTAAGAAATGGTGACGAATATCAATATGTTTTGTTTGAGAATGATTAATAGGATTTTTGATAAATTTGTAGCACTAGTATTATCACAATACATAGGAGAATTTGTTATGATTTTACCGAAATCTGGAAGAGTTTGTTGCATATAGATAACTTGTGCACATGCTCAACCACGAAACTTAAGATTGACCAATAAAATGACATGTGCCACTTGTGCCTTTCTATCTGTTTTACAACCCCCGAAATCTGCATCGCTATATGACACGAGTTCGAATGAGCTGCCTTTTGGGTAGAAAAGGCCGTATTCTTTAGTGTTGGTTAAATATCTTAAAATTTGGTTAACCGATTGATAATGTGATTCCTTTGGTCGTGCTTGAACCCATGCACATAAACATACGCTCATCCTAATATTTGGTTTATCCATTAAGTATAGCAGAGATCATATCATACTTCGGTATAATTTTTGATCGAAATCTATTCCATTTTTATCTTTATCTAAATGTAGAGTAGTACTCATAGGAGTCGGTTTACTTGAGATATTTTCCATTCCAAAGCAATTTAATAAATCTCGGCGGTATTTTTCTTGATTTATAAAAATTTCATTTTCTATTTGTCTTATTTGCAAACCCAAAAAATAGTTTAATTCTCATATGTGACATTTCAAATTCATTTTTCATAATGTCAAAAAATTCAATGCATAATTTTTTGTTAGTTGAACCAAAAATAATGTCATCAACATATATTTATACGACTAATATGTCATTGTTTTTTCGTTCTATAAATAAAGTATAGTCTATTTTACCAATATGAAAACTGGAATTTTGTAAATGAGTTTTTAATCTTTCATACCAAGCACGAGGTGCTTGTTTTAATCTGTATAGAGTCTTTTTAAGTTTAATACATGATCGAGATATTTTTCATGAAAAAATAGCGGAGGTTGTTCAACAAAAACCTTTTCTTTTATAAAGCCGTTTAGAAAAGCACTTTTTACATCCATGTGCAATAGTTTAAAATTATGATGACATGCAAAAGCAAGTAATGTTTGTATTACTTCGAGACGTGCTACCGGAGCAAATGTCTCTTCATAATCAATTCCTTCTTCTTGATTATATCCTTGAGCTACTAATCTTGCTTTATTTCGAACAATGTTTCCATTTTCATCCGCTTTATTTTTAAAAATCCATTGTGTTCCAATTATAGACTAATCGTTTAGTCTTGGTACAAGTTCCCATATGTTATTTCTTTCAAATTGATTAAGTTCTTCTTGCATTGTAATAATCCAAAAAATCATCTTTTGATGCTTCTTTATAATTTTTAGGTACAAAATTTTATATAAATGCAACTTGACTCATTTGATTCAACAATTTTTTTGTTGATACTTTTGTATTTAAATCACCGACATATTATTAATTGGATGGTCCTTTAATATCCTAGATGGTGAAGTTATCACAATATCATTATATTATTGACATTATTATTATTATTATCATGTATAGGTATATTAGTTTTATTTATAACTTCTTAATCATTATCATTTTTATTATTTTTAACGTTTTCATTAAATGATACATGCAGACTTTCTTCTGTAATGTTTATTCGTTTATTAAAAATTCTATATGCTTTACTTTGATCCGAATAGCCAACAAAAATTCCTTCATCAGCTTTAGAATCGAATTTTCCTAGATAATAGTTTGTGTTTAAAATAAACCATTTTGATCCAAATATTCAAAAATACAATACTTTAGGTTTCTTTTTAAAAAGTATTGTCATTGGTCCAAGTGTTACACGATTCAATACATAACATGCGGAAGCAACAGCTTTAGCCCAAAATTTTTTTGGTAGGTTACTAATATTTAGTAAGGTTCGTGCACATTCTTGTAAAGTTCGATTTTTCCTTTTTACAACACCATTTCGTTGAGATGTACGTGAAAATGAAAAAATATGACTAATTCCCTTTTTGTTGCAAAAATTTGTAAATAGTTCATTTTCAAATTCGCCTCCATGTTCGCTTCATATACTTTAAATTTTTAAGTTCATCAAATTTGTAATTCGTATAGCAAAATTTTTTAATATTTCAAAAGTGTCACTTTTATATTTTAAAAATAATGTCCAAGTATATCTTGAAAAATCATCAACAATTACAAAACATATTTGTTATGATTTATAGAGCGTACTTGAGTCGGTTCGAATAAATCTAGATGAAGTAGTTTGAGAGATTACTTTATGGAGATTTCCTTTTTATATTTAAAAGAACTTTTCTTTATTACCAAATTGATAGGCGTCACACAAGTTTTTAACTTTGTAGTTGATCTAAGGTAATCCTCTAACTAATTCATTTTTAGCAAATTTGTTGATATTCTTAAAATTTATGTGACAAAAATGTTTATGCCATAACCATGGATCATCATGATTTTCGGCTAAGCATAAATTATTGTTGTTTTTGACATTCATGTTTAAAACATATATGTTATGATTTCTAAATCCTTCAAAAATTAGATTTTTATTTTGGTAAGAGATATTGCATTTGTCTTTCTCGAAATCAATTTTAAATTCTTTATCACATAATTAACTTATATTTAATAAGTTATGTTTCAAATTTTCAACTAATAAAACATTAGTAATAATAGGAGAATTAGAAATACTGATATTGATGACTTCTCTAATGCTGATGACAAATCCTTTTGAATTATCTCCGAATGTCACAGTGTCACCATCGATATATGTCATATTGGATGACATATGAGCATTTCTGGTCATGTGCTTGGAGCCCACTATCAAGTATCTATTTCTCTTTACTTTTTGTTTTAATTTTGGGTACCTACAAAATAAGAGAAATTTAATTGGTACCCACATTCTTTGTTTAAAGTCCTACATGTTAGGGGAAGAAGGTAGCCATATCCATGAGGATTTGGTTCCTTAAGAAATGTAATTATTATTATGTACAACTTTCTTCAAATATTCATCAATATACTTTTGTCGAATTAGTTTATTATTTGTTTGACGAATCCATATTTTGACCATACTTGTGCATGAATTTTTAATCTTAGCTTCTAACTTTGGATTTTTGAATTTGGTGTATAATGTGCTATACTTCTTTAACTTTTATTTGTAGTTTTTGACAATAAAAACAATCTCATCTTTGTCTAAGTCCGAATCTTCGTTACTTGCTTTGAATGCTATGTTTTTATTTTCATGATTTTGATCCTTTCTAGCCTGCAAGTTTGCTTCATACGACATCGAATTTCCTATTAGCTCCTCGACTTTGAGTTGAGAAAGATCATTAGCTTCTTCGATGGCTAAAACTTTTCTTTCCCATTCATTTGTCAAAGGGTTTAAAATTATGTGACTAGATCAAAATCTATGAATTTTACTCCAATGCCATGAGATCGTGTTGAATGATTTGAAATCTAGCACATATCAATAACTAGTGAGTGACCCGTGCTACGCACACGGACAACTGTCTGGTTCATTAGTGTGATCATTGTATTGTGCACTGTTGAATTTCTTCATGCTCTTTAATCCACTGCAAAAAATATAATTGTATTACATTATATCATAGGAAAATTTAAAAAATAGATTTTATATAAGTAATAGTTCGTTTTTTATCAATAAAAATATCTAAGTTCGGATAGTTTTTCCGATATAAATCAGAAGTAATAGTTATGAACCAAGTTACTTTAGTTTTTTCCATATAGTTTGTAATGAACCATAGGTTATTTATGCTATAGACATTGGGAATTCTAAAACGGTGTACTTTGGAGTAAATGATACGTTAGAACTGAAATTTAGTAGCTTCATAAAATTGAAACTATATTATATACCTTACAATGATGAATTCAAAAGTAAATGTGGTAAATTGTCAATTTGGAATGAAAAAGTTTTGAAGTAGTTGAGGTGGTAGTGAATATTGTTCTTCCCTTCAGAAAGCATTAATTTAATCTGCACCGAATTAATGTAATCTGCACCAATAGACTTAAGTAAATTGATGGTATGATCAAATCATAAGATATAATATTGAATATTAATGTAAGTGGAAAGGAGCATGCATGTGATTTGAGCATATAATTAATTGATGTGAAAAACTATGTGGGATAGTACTATATAAACAATCATCAACCAACAGTTGACTATACTCTTTCTATAGCTGTTGGTATTAATCAGTGCTCCCAAATCGTCGGTATTTGGTTGTACAGAATGTTGTTGAAGTCTAAAATCAGTCAAACTGATTAGTGGTAGTTAATTTGGACTGGTTACTTTTTTCCTCCAGGTTTTTGTTTAATTAAACTTTTTTGGTTTGGTGGTCACCTGATGTTACTGTTGTGTATGTTTTGTGGATGATTAAGAGCTTTCAGTAAGGGAGTAAAAAAAGAGAGTGGATTTGCCACTGTCCATAATTTTGAAGTGAAAGTAGAGTAAGATTGCCTCATAGGATGATGATAGTTCCTATTATTGCATGCCCTTTAAATTTACTTCTCTTTCATGGTCATTGCTACTACTTAGGCATCAAATTAAACATCAATGTGGGTTAATACCTGTAATTTGCAAGCATTACATAATTTAAAAGAGAAATACTTGAACCTAAAACATTTACAAATAGATGTATCTAAGATATTACATTATATGTATAAATAAATAGTTGAACCTAAAACAATGTGGGTTTATAAATACCTATATGCATAATTCATAGAAAACCATGACTAATTTCGAAAATGAGTTTCAGAATGGACTTGTCTCATCTTCGGTCTGTTTCAGAAGAATTAACGTGATCATACATATAATTTATTTTGAATCACATGAATTGTTTGGCTTCTATAATGTAGGTTGAAAACATGCTCTGTTTGTTCTACTAACTTTTGATTTACAGACTGTAAAGTAAAAAATCATAGGCTTCATTATGAAAATAAACTTCTACGCAGTAATTGTAACTTCTGCATGACTATCAGCACCTGTTATGTTAGAATGTGATTCTCATTTTACATTCATATTTTATGCTAATGCTAGACTCCACATACTCATGCTCATACGCCATGGGTGCCAATGTCACGGTCGATTCACTTACAATCATCAGATCCACTGCCTCATTAGTTTCCACCATTGCTCCATCTTTTGGTTTTCCCGTTAGGAATTATGAAATTTTGTGGTTGCCCCTCACAAACGGTTATGACCTTGTAAATCCAAAATTGATTCTTGTATTTTTTTGCTTATAGTGAGTTAATATAACGAAACAGCAAAGGGCCATCATTAGTTTTCTTATTATTAGAATTCAATTTATTATTCACAAATTTTAAACCTATTAGTGTTTAATTATTTTACATAATCAACAATGAAGTTATTACAGAAACAAAATTTGTTCCAATTTTTATTTAAAGTTTTAGCCAAAAAAAACAAAGCTTGTTCGACGGTACCAAACCCAAGTGTAAACTCATAGAGCAATACTACTATATGCATCAACTATGCATTCAACTTAAAACCACATAAAAGTACTAAAATACTTTAATTGTAATTTAAAATATACCGATACAAAATTTCTTTATTCAAGTAATACTAATAGAACACAATTTTTGCACAACTGCTCATTACTCCAATACATATTAATATACCATTTAGAAAAGAAAAGAAACTTAAGAGCTTATGTACCACTATATGTGTGTGTATGATTACATAACTTCAACCAAGGGAAGTAAAAATCTGATAATGCCTTCGTAAAGTCATTAAACCTGTTCCATTCATGATTCTGTTGGAGATAATAGCACACAATTTATGATCTTTAAACTTAATAGAGCATGAACAAAACAAGAAAAGTTAGCATTCACAGAAAGGGGGTATAGTTAAAGAAACGAAGTTTTTTGGACATGCTTGTGTATTTGGAAAATTAACCAAACATATTTATTGTATACCTTAAATAACCTATATGCAGTTTACCATGTTTGCACAATACTGCATAAAGTAGGTTTGATAAAAATGGAAAAACCAATACTATAACGTGTGCACAAAGCAAATATTATTGCCTTGCATAAATACCCCATGCATGAAAATGGCAATATTGGAAGGCAAAACATGGCATTAATTTTAATCATTGTTACATATACCGACTGAACAAAAGTTTAACATAATGCTAAAGAGAAGTTTCATACCTTCCATACTGAACCAAGACCTCCAGGTAATAGAACTAAAACACCAATTATTATATGAAGTGTTAAGCCGTTTACACCAATCGAACGTCCATGCTCTGAAAATGTAAGCACTATAATTAAGAATGTTTGAAAAATTAGTTTGATTGAAAGTATAAAAAATGTTCAACCAAAGTATTTTTGTCAGGCTTAATGACTTGATGACCAATTCAACAACATATTATTTTTATTTAAAAAATATGTTAAAAGTTTTAGTGGAAAAAATAGTCTTATTGCCTAATTAATTCAAATTAATTTACATTATCCTAATTGACATTAATTTGGAAATGTGTGTCTGTCTATATATAAGAAATTAAATTCAAGTAGGCAAAATGTTAATTCTAGCAAGGTTTGTTGAAAATAAATTACAACGATTGTCTAAACCATCCCTCCATACTTAAGTTAAAAAACAAATATGGAAAAACTACTGATCCAAGGTGTTATGAGTTTGGAAAGCTGCACCATCCCTCCTAATTGACCTGCTCCTACTGTTTGGATTATCTGACACCCAGTAGAGTTAGCATTGTTGAAAATTTCTGCCTCTGCCAGCATTCAGTCAGCAATAAATTGTAAATCAACAAATTCAATTGTTAAAGTGGAAAAATACCACAAACTTGAAACTCAATACGTGGCATATAAAACTATAGATCCACATCTATCACCTATTTCCCACACAGTGCCCCTTTAATGACCCACATCTTCCGCATACTCTAGTAAACAACACAAAATGCTACGTTGATTTAATTGATCGTTAAATTTTTTATTTGGATTGGGATGTAATTTTATGTTTTGATTTCAGTAATGATGGATAAGTTTTGATAGAAGAAAGGGCTTTGAAGGGATGTAATTGTAGTTGTGCGCTATGTGTATGTGCGAGTTGGGGAAATACAACCGCACATTTCTAAGTAACAGTCCTATGTGCTGAAAATGGCTAAATTAACCCCGGATGAAAATTTGTGATTTAGTTGTTAACGTGGGTATTTTGGTCAATGCTATAAAGGCTTTGCTTTGACCATTTAACGTGGGTATTTTTTTACAAAATGATATGATTACCACCAGTCAATTTAAGTTATGCGGCTATAATATTGTACAAAATTGCACAAATATAGAGAGTTATCTTTATAAAATATGTAGACACTATCATATCTTAAATTACATATTTATTCTCCTAAAAGTTTAAATAAAAATTTAGTTTTATTATTGAATTCATTGTTTAATTCTTAAAGATCTAATGAAGTCAAATTTAATGAATTTGAATTTTCTAAAGTGTAGACAATTTAAAAACTAAATGTTTTAAATATGGCATTTTTGAGATTTGAAATTTAAATTGTTCAAAGTGTATTCTTTACCTTCACATCAAAGATTTTATATATTTTTATACTGTAATATTCATTTTAATATAATATAATTTTACTTAATTTTTTTCTAGAAGGTAATTCAATAACCATGACTTTTATCCCAATTGTTGTTCCATTTAACAATCAGGAACCCTTTTCTTCTTATATCGCAGGAAATATTTTGTAAGGTAACCACATTAACAGTTGGAGTTAATAGTATTGACATAACAATTTCTGTTATATAATTCATGTTTTCTTAACCTAACTGTATAGGCAATAGTAGTGTAGAAGAACAATCCTTACAGGTAGTATATGTATAACTTTTTTTTATGTAAAATTTTGAAAATAGTTTATTGATCAAATTAACAATACAACATTTTAAAAAATATATATGAAGTGTCACACATTCACGGAGTCCACTTAATCAGTTTAATATGAAGGTACATCAATAAGTTAATGTGTTAAAACACATATCAACCCTTATGTTTAAATAACATACCATGCTACTCATAATTAAATAATATATATGAACACAAATAAGCATGAATAGAGATCTGAAAGTACTAACCTTTGCCCTTCAGTTCTGAAACCATACATACACTTGCCTTGTCGTCAGCTTCAACTTTAAGGCCGGTTCTTTCTTTTTATCCTAAATTAAGTTTAGTGTTAGTTATCACCAAAACAATATAAGCTTGTAACTGAAGTCTATGTTCTGCGTTCGTGCGTGTGTGTGTACGTGTCCAAAAGGAATTGGGCTCAGTTTGAAGCTTTCTTCAAGTAGACTGCTCTGTCCTTTGGAGAGCTGAAGCTTCTTCTTCCTGCTATGTGTAATATCCCGGAAATTTTAACAATATCAATTTAATAATCTATTGAATAATTAAATTGATATGGA
Source organism: Allium fistulosum (assembly GCA_030737815.1). Taxonomy (NCBI): domain Eukaryota; kingdom Viridiplantae; phylum Streptophyta; class Magnoliopsida; order Asparagales; family Amaryllidaceae; genus Allium; species Allium fistulosum. Next base: position 958,229,148 of record CM060901.1, read on the forward strand.
TAATCTTTGATGATAAGATTTGAATTTAATTTAATAATCTGATTAAATTAGTATTAATTGGTAATTTTATCTTTTAGAATCTAATAAGATATTTTCTATTTTTATTTATATATATTGTAAATAGAAGCTTGGTAAATTGGAAATTTATATTTAATTTAATCTGGACTTTTCAAAGATATTTAAATAAGTAATTTTATAGTTTTAAAATACTTTAAGTAAATATTTAATTGTTTAAGAGATATTTTAACTTAAGTTTAAATAAATAAGATTTACAAAATTGGTTTGTTTTATTTCTTTTTAAATATTTCTTGATAATATAATCTCTTGTTTAAATTATAAAATATGTTATTTTCAAATAACAAGTATAATGTATTATTTTTAATATGTATGAATTTTAATGCTAAAAGGAATTGTTATTTTAAATGGAATAAATAGTGTATGTAAATATATATAACTTAACTTTTAAATTGAATCTTAGGATTTAATTTTATTTAAACTTGAATTTAAAGTTTTGAAATTCAAAAGAATATATATTTAAATTGTTTTGGATTTTATAATATTTGTATAGACTTTTATTTATAAATATAATTAGCTTTTGTTTCTCTTTAATATATATAGATAAGTGTTTAAATAAATAAGAAAAAGGCTTTTTAAATAACTTTTAAAATAAATAGAAATATGAGTAATTACTTATAAGACATGTGTCATTTATCTAAAGCTTTGAAAAACATGTGTAATTTAAGTAACAAATCTTTGTGACAAGTGTCCTTTTATTTATTTTTATTTTTTTTCTTTTAATTTCTAAATAAATCAATTACACTTATATAAACATGCTTTCTTCATTTCCCATTCTTTTCTAATCTTCATTTTTTTCAAAAACCAAGAGAAATCAGATTTTCTCTTTAATTCAAATCTGAACAAATCAGTACCACTTTTCAAAGTCTTCCTCTAAATCTAAAATCTGAAGTTAGAAATCAAATTGCTTCAAACCAAAATTTATACACTTCTCAAAACAAAAATCTGAAATCAGAGAATTAAATACCTCAAACAAAATCAAAGTCTGTAATCAAATCTTCCTCAAAACATAAGATCTGTAACCAAGTTACAGATCTGAAATCAAAAACTGCTTGCATTCATTTTAAATCTGGAATCAACTCAAGAAAGCCAGCCTGCAATTCTTTTTCAAAGCCTGCATGTTCTTTAGTCTGGAAGAAATTCTGGAATCTAAGCAACACACATCTCAACAAACAAGATGTTATCATGCATGCAAGACTCAGTAGCCAACATTCAGTTTAAAGGTTTCAAAATCAAAAACAGTTTTCAAAAGATAGGCTCTGTCTCCATTTTAATGGTGAGTAACTTTTAAACTTAAAATAAAATAGGATTGCATGTTGAATCTCTGTGACATATATAAGTATTGATGTATGAATAAGTGCATTCTCCTGTTTGTATATATGAATGTGGTGTATGGATGTATATGAATTCTGTTTTGTTCTGTTGCCAGACCCAAAATGTCTTTTTATCTTTTACCACTTGATTTAGTTTTATTAGGACTTAACTTATAAGTAAGTATTGTTTAATTATCATATACTAAGGTTTAAAAAGCCTAGTTAAGTTAAATTCATACCTGAGTGTCTCTGTAAACAAAAACAACAGAGACATGTTATATAAAAGTGAAAATTAGAACTTTGTAATTTATTAAGTCAGATTTATAAATTGAAAACATAAATGATAATATGATTTTTAGCATGAATATCATAGTTTTTAGTCTAATATAATAAGAGCAGTTCTGGTTTTAACAAAAAGGGGAAAACTTGTAAATTCTGGTTACCTATTGATAGTGAAGGGCCGGGATTGTTCTTGTGGGTAGAGGAGCCATCAGAGAAGCTGGGAAAAATAGTTGATGGAGATGCAAATTCTTTTGGTAGCAGTGGTGATGGTTTCTTTCCTGTAGCCCTAGTTTTAAGTTAGGATATGAATTTGTTTCGTTTGTTTTCATGGATGGACCGAGTGTTGTAAGACTTTGGGAAATGGAAGTTTAGGTATAGACGAAGACATGGCCAGAGAATTAGTTTCTCTGATGGTCGGAATCGCGAGTACGAACTATGTTGACAGGCTTTGGAAATGTTGTCTGGTTCCTGGTTTTAGATTTTGGGCTCGATTTCGAGTTCGAGCAGTGATCGAAGTAGTGATGGTAGTTTTCTGGTAGGTGGATGATCGTCGATGGGCGGAGATACTCGGTGATGGCCGGAGGCGTCGATCTTGGCTGTGCACGTGCACGCTCGAGTGTATGTGCTGGTGGCAGTTTCTTTGGGGATGGAAGAAGCGAACTCGAGAATATTGTTGTTTGGCCTGGGAGATTACTCGTGTGTTTGAGGGATTGTCTCGAAGTATTTGGAGCTGGAATGATGAACTCAGGTGATAAGGAAGGTCTCGTGATCTTTTGAGTGTTTTTGCGAGGAAGACTCGGGGAAATTAGGGTGGGGACTCGAAGCAAATAGGCTGGGTTCGAGAGTTTTAGTGTTGACAGGTTTTATACCTGTCTGTTTTGAAATTTAAATTTAAATTAAATTTTGAAGTAATATTAAGCAGTAAATCAAAGTTTGATTTATAAAGACAAGTTTAGTTTTAAACTTTAATATTAGATAATTAGTTTATGAATTTAAATGTTTAAATAGGTTAAGTGTAAATATGTTTAAATGTTAAATCTAAGAAGAAATTTGATTTAAGTTCTTTTAAAAACTTCTTAGAAAATATAAGATTTTTAATAAGTAAAAGTTTTTAAATTGGTTAAAAACTTAGTTAAAAATAAATTGGTATTCATTTTAAATACAACATTTAAAATGAAATTTAAAAGTAGATTTGAAATGGATGTTTCAAATATGAATGATAAATGATAACTTGTTTATCAATAAGAATAATGGTGTATCTTAAAGTAATTAAAGATTTATGTTCATTAAATTAATTAGGAAATTTAATGGATAATTAAATTGTTTGATTAATTAATCATTTGGATTAATTAAATAGGTAATTAAAGGATTAAACTAATTTATTTATGATTAAGATAAATTAATTAGGGATGATTAATTTGTAGTTAGGAATTATAAATTAGAGTAAAATTAATGGTTAGGAATTAATTAATAAGTAATTAAATATTAATTAAGTTATGGTTAACACTTAATTAATTAAATAATTAGAGATTAATTAATTGGTTATTAAGATTTATTAATTTGAAATTAATAATAATTAATCTAAGTTAATTACTTGAGAAAAGTAATTAAAGGGTTGTTAATAGTTAATGAAGGTCATTAACTTGAGATTATTTAAATAAATAATTAATGTGATTAATTTTGATAATTTATTTAGATTAATTGATTTAAAGATAATCATTTGTGAAAATGGTTTAAATGTAATTACTTAATAAAAGTAATTAAGGAATTAATTAATCATTGGTAATTAATTGAGTTAATTTGATTTAGTTAAGTTAATTAATTAAGTTTAATTAATTTAAATTAATCAATGGATGATTTGATAAATAATTACTTAATGTAATTATTAAGGTATGATTATTTAGGAAGTAAATAATAAGATAATTACTTGAAGTAATTAATTGATGGTTATGTATTAAGGAAAGTAATTTAAGTTTAATTACTTTGAATAATTAATCAAGGGATTAATTAAGAAATTAATTAAGGAGAATTAATTTAATAAATGAAAGTAATTAAGGGTAGTTAATTACTGATTGAAGATTAATCAAAGGTGATTAATAAATGTTGTTTAATTAAAGGTTAATTACTTAATGTAATTAATTTAATTAAGTAATTAATTATTAAGTGGTAATTAAGGATCATTAATTAATATAATTAATGATGTAATTAAGAATTGATTAATTAAGTAATAATTAATAAATGAAGTGATTAATCAATGAGATTAATTAAGAATTAATGTAATTAATTATAGTTGATTAACTTAATTAATTTTAGTTAATTAATTAATGAATTAATTAAAGGTTAATTACAATAAGTGGTTAAGGATAATTAATTTAAGTAATTAATTGAGAATAAATTACTTGAATATAATCAAAGGACAATTAATCAAGATGATTAATTGAAATGAATTATTAGAGGATAATTAATTAATTGATTGTAATTAATTAATGGTTAAGTAAGATGGATTTATAAAATGAAGTAATTAATTTAATTCAATTTAAATTAATTTAAGATGATATAAATCATTACTTATGAATGGGTGTTAGTATTGGATACTTGACTTTGATTAATATCTCTGATGAGATATATGCTGTGTGATATGGATGTTAGTTGATAATATGGATTATCTGATAATGTTGATTATCTGTTATGAATTATCTTTCTATGTGTATAAAGATAATAAATTGGATTGTTTTAACCTTTAAAACAACTTGGCCTTAAAAGATACGTTTTGGATTTCGATGAGACCGGGATCGGGTTTCCGTATACCGGATTTCCAGGTCTGGAGACCCGAATACCACATCGATCCAAATTAACGATAGGTCGTGAATCAAGTGAAGATGAAGATTCAGAGTGCAAGGGTTATTGTCGTTAACTCTGAGGGTGATTCCAAAACGAGTGTAACGAGATAATGCCTTCGGTTTCGTTCGAACCCGGAACGAACTTGTATGGATTGAATGCTTTCAGAACATCGTCAGGTGGACGATGAGCATTCTAAGTTTGTGTTCTTTTCTAAGGTAATTGTGACCTCAAGCCTCACAAACCGGGAATGGCTAAAACAGGGGAGGTGCAGCAAGGTTAGTGGGTAGCACCCAAGTAGGACAAGATTACCTCTGTCTAGATGTCCCTTTCTATTTTCGACTTAGTGGTGCGGTTGCTGATCCCAACCGTGAGGTATCTTGTGCGGGAATTATCCAGTAAGGGATGTTCCGACCTTGTGTTGCAGGGGATTGGGAGTGATCCTCGGTACGGTGATCTAGGCCACGTACTGTGACGGGCGGTACCCCGGTAGCCCTGCCATTGTATGGAAATCCAACTTCCAATAAGTGATAACGGACTTGATTGTATACATATGTATGCTGGAATTTAATGAATGTAACAATTTCGGCTATTTCATATTTATTTGAAAACCCTAGACCTATTATAATACAATCGAATTTCCTATCAAATGTTTTGGTTAGCGTAAGGTAAAAACTTACCCATATTTATTGGTGGGGAGTCTTACGTGATACCTTTTCTTTCAAAAAGGTTTTGAAGTTAAACAAGTTTAACCTGTTACTCACACCAGACATACGTGTGACGACCCGACTTTCCACTCCCGGAAAATCGCATCGACAGTAAGAAAGAAAGGGGTGAGAAATAGAAAAGAGAAGAAGAGAAAAGAAAACAACAACAGATACTCACAGCGGAAACGAAACGAAATATAATATATCACATAAATATTACATAGTATCATATACATCATCTATCAGAGTTACATAGATTACACATCACATACTAGACAGTTATAACATCTGTCTAGTGATTACATCTCAACACAATACAGATCAATACAAAGATCAACACAGCGGAAAACTACTATCTATATCTACAACGCCGAAGCCTCCTGCTCCATTGCTCCTCCAGATTACTCGTCAAAGCTAAACCTGAATCCCTTGGCTACTCGTAAAAATTTGAGTACCCAAGAGTTTATAAAACAGAAATAAACAACTTGGGTCAGACATGGGTCTGGTGTGAGTAACAGGTTAAGCTGTCCTCTGTTTATAAATAAAGGTGAGTAAACATCTAAATTAAAAACAGTTTTAAAAATCGGTGATGTGGTTTAAATGTTTGTGACAAAATTTCTATAGATGATGGTTGTATGTGTTTATGTATGTAGATGCATGTGTAGATATATGATGTCTGTGATCTACCTATGAATGCCTGTGAACATATATACATATATGAGCTCTGTTTATATTCCAGGCTCATCTTCCCTAGGAAAAATTTAATTTGCTCGACACCCAATTGATTTTAGGCTTAGATCTTTTATTTTAATAATGACTGTAGGATTCACATCATTGTTAAAACAATTGCAAGCAGAAATACCCAGTGGATGTTTCAAGACTAATACATTACAGTAGGAAATGAATAATGGTCAGAAATAAATCATCATAATTTCTAAATTCGATTATATATTCAAATTAGTATTGTAAAATGTTGAATTTAAGAAGATCAGTACAAATCAAATATAATAGGTCCCAGGATCGAAACCTCGCTCTGATACCAAATGTAACGGCCCGGAATTTTCGAACCCGAAAATTCCAGATAGTTAGAAGAAAAAGAAAGAGATAGAAGAAAGAAAAAGAAAGAAGAAAGAAGAACAGAGAACACAACATCTCACATTCGCAGCGGATTAAATATAATAACAAATAATAGCATTTTATAAAAGAAAGCTGTAATGGTTACTTTACATACAATTCATCAGAGTTACAATCATTACCATAGACTGGACAGTTATATCAACCTTCCCCATACTACTATCAATACAACTCTCAAATACACAGCGGAATACACTCTATACGTCTCTGCCATCCAGCTCGCCACCTGAACTCCAGAACGTCCTTTCCTGAAAATCTGTAATACTCGGTCTGACCCGATTAATTAATAAATCTCTTAATTACTCAATTAATTTCTTAATTAATCTTTGATTACTTCATTAATTAATTAACTATATTTAATTACATTAATCCTTAGTTAATTAAGATTAATTAATATATACCACTCCGCGCCGCCGCCTACGACTACCAGATCATCATGAACTCCGGCCACATCCTCGATAGCCTTCACACTATCATCTCCCAAGTTCTGGTGAAGCTCGATCACTCCGAGACACCACGGTGACCACGTTTCCGACCTCGCCTTAAAACCCACTCGAAACCCTTCTAGGATCCACTGCCAACGCAATGATGATCAATCAATACTTCCACCATTTTTCCTCAATTCTACATCCTTCCAGCTATCTTTGCCCAGAGGCACGATTCAACTGTAACGACCCGGAATTTTCGAACCCGAAAATTTCAGATAGTTAGAAGAAAAAGAAAGAGATAGAAGAAAGAAACAGAAAGAAGAAAGAAGAACAGAGAAAACAACATCTCACATTCGCAGCGGATTAAATATAATAACAAATAATAATATCAGTTATACAAAAAACTGTATTAGTTAATTTACATCAATACATCAGAGTTACAACCAATCACAGACAAACTGGACAGTAAAACAACATGTCCCAGATACAAATCAATAATACTCAGCGGATTACACTCCATACGTTCCTGCCATCCAGTCGCCAAACTGTTTAATTTCCCAATCTCCATTTCCAATTAATTTCCCATCAATTCAATTTAAATTTCCACTTCCTTTAAATTGACTCAATACTTCAATTTCCATTGAAATTGATTTAATCCCAATTCAAGTTGAATTAACCTTAATTCCTTTCCAAATTCAAATCAAATTCCATTTGATTTTTAATCTTATTCAACTTTAATCACAATTTCATTTAATTCATATAAATTTCAAATTGAACCAATTTTATTTATTTCAATTCCAGTTTGAATTAATCCCAATTCCCATTTGAATTTGAACTCATTCAACTTCAATTTTATTTCAAATTATTTCAATTCAAATTTTCCATTTAAACTTATGCTTATCCATCTTTAATTACAATTATAATTAATTCAAGTCAAATTCAATTTGAACTAATTCTATTCAAATCTCAACTTAAAACCATCTCGAATTATATAAATTCGAGTTAAATTTTTAAATGTTGATTTAACCCCTTAAATCAAATTAACCTTTATTTTTAAATTAATAATACGAATTATATACTAATAAAATCATATACATATATATTTTATATCCAATTTAATTTTAAGATATTTATTCTTTGAATTTCCAATTCAAATTCAAATTTTAATTAAATTTACAATCAACTCATATATATATATATATATATAACAACACTTTATTATTTGTTTTAAAAGAAGAATTTGTCAAATATTAAATAATTTATACTGGAGATTATCACATCTAAATTTGTTAAATTTATAAATCAGTATTTGTAAAAGTTAAATCAGATAACTATCCAATTATCTGATGCCCGAAAATCCGGGATATCACATTCCTCCCCCCTTTAAATCTTTTCGTCCTCGAAAAGGAACGAAGCAAGAATTTTATTAAAATGATTATTATAAGAAAAATTACTCTTTGATAAATTTTACTATAAACTCTTTTTATTAAGAAATTTTAAAATACTTTAAGAAAAATCCACATAATATTACTAAAATGACTTTATAAAATACTCTTTATAACTCGATGTCTTCACAAAATAATATCTAAGTATCGTTATTTAGTTACAATGATCCAGATTACTCGATTTATTTCATTCCATCCTATTCGATTTACCAACAAATCTATAAAGAATTATAGATTACAAATCGAAGTGGTTTCGGGTATATTTCTGATACCCGATCCCGGTCTCTTCGAATCAAATGTCATCCTTTAAACCAAGATTTTCAGTTAAACAATTTAATTTAAATTCAGGATATCATATTCATATAACAAATCTATCACAGATAGATAACTTACATTATCACAATTTATCCAAACATCTCATATCACAATCACATATCAGATATATCAACTAATCCAAGGCATCTAATATCATTCAACCAATCCATAACAAGTCAATTTATTCTTAATTAATTTAATTAATCTCTAATTAAATTAATTACTAACCTTTAATTACTTGGATTACCTTAATCCATCTTACTTAACATTAATTAATTATAAATTAAGTAATCATTTCTTAATTATTTATCTTAATTAATCTTCCTTGATTAATTATCCCTTAATTACAATAAGTAATTATTCTTTACTTACCCCTTTTTATTAATCATTCTTGATTAATTTCTTTTTAATTACATTAAGTAATTAGCCTTTACGTAATTTCACAAATTAATTAACCTTCAACTATTTATTAAATAATCCTTTAATTACTCTCATAAAGTAATTAACAATAATTTATTTCATTGATCCCTAATTAATTGCTCTAATTAATTATTCTATAATCACTTATGTTGGTAAATTATCCTTTAATTAATCATATTAATTAACTAACCCTTTAATTCATTTGCTTAATTAATAAATCTTTTAATTAATTACATTAAGTAATTAATCCTCAATTATTACTTTTATTAAGTAATTATCATTTAATAAATTACTTTTAGAAATTACCCATTAATTTCCTCCTTAATAAATGACATTAGTAATTATACTTTAATTACTTTAATTGATTAAACAACTCTTTAATTAGTTAAATAAATTAATTAATTCTCAAATTAATTACCTCAAATAGTTAACCTTTAATTACTTAAAATAATTACAATAAGTAATTAACTTTTTATGAGATAATTACATACATTAGTTATTCTTAAATTAAGAAATGCTGGGTTTACATTCTTTTGAAAACTTGGTTATTAACCATAAGCCGAGCCCAACTCTAAATTACCCGAGCCAAAACCCAGAATACCCGAGACACTCGCGACCATCATGCTACTTCGAGGCAAACCACTATCGACTTCGAGGTTTACCCGATATAAACCCTTCTTCCCCAAACACCACGAACAACCCAGACATCACATACACGCGTGCACGTGTACGGCTGATCCAACATTCTCCGATCAACACTTCGAACGCCAGCAAGTCGCCGACCACCTTCCCGAACATTCTAACACCCATCAAAACGAACCCTTTATGATTTATCAAAATCTCCTTTACACAAAATCGATTACCCAAAATCGATAATTCTCAAACTAGGCTTTCCAAAATCCAAAATTGATTTTCCCAAAAATCAAAAGCCTTTTCCAAATTCATAGGTTCCCAAAACCTTTTCCAAAATCATTTAAAATCTTTATATATAAAAATAACAAGTACGCTCTCAGCGGCACACATGACTTTCGCTATGGTCTGCAGTAGATCGCAGTGACATTGAGTCAAATTGTTGTCAACTGTAACGACCCGGAATTTTCGAACCCGAAAATTCCAAATAGTTAGAAGAAAAAGAAAAGAGATAGAAGAAAGAAATAGAACAAGACACAGATTCTCACATTCGCAGCGGATCAAAATACAATATCAAATAATAATATCAGTTATACAAAGAAAACTGTATTTGTTAATTACATTTTTATACATCAGAGTAACAACATTCACAATTATACTAGACAGTTAGAATTAACATGTCTCTAACAACTATAATATATCACAGCGGAATATACTCCATACGTTCCTGCCATCCAGCTCACCTCTTGAGCTCCAGAACGTCCTTACCTGAAATCTGTAATACTCGGTCTGACCCGAGCATTACATCAAAGTAACACCCGAGTCAGGCTGGAAACCAGCGTGAGTAAACCCATCTAACATGGAATACAAAAGTATACAACTCATATAAACCCGGGTAACTTATATAAATTTCCACTTCACAAGTTGTTGTAGACATTACTTATTTCACACATCAATTTATAAAGAATCGGAGTGGTTTCGGGTATTTACTAATATCCGACTCCGGTCTCTTCGAATCTAATGTCATCTCATCTTAAATTATTTAAGTGAAATACAATTCAACTTTAAATACAGGATGTCACAGTAATTCATCATCAATAGACAACCACATCATCACAGTTTCAATCAAACATATCTTACCTCATAGTATCACGAACCACCTATTAAGGATAACAATTAATCAAAGGCTTCCAATATCATTCTATTTATCCCTTAATTAATTTCACAAATTAATTTATCCTTAACCTAATACAGTAATTAACCTTTAATTACTTCATTAATTAATTATTAACCATAATTATTAATCACCCTTGATTAATAACATCCAGTAATTACCCTTAACTACTTCCTTAAGTAATTACACTTCCATTAATTACATTAAGTAATTATTCACCAATCATCAAGTGTTTAAATTGATTAAACTTAATTAATTAACCTAAACTAATCACATTTAAACCCAATTAATTACATTAAGTAATTAATTTCTTAATCACTTTTATTAAGTAATTTAAACTTAAACAATTTCTCAATTGATTATTATCAATTAATTAATCTAATTAAAAATTTATCACATTAATTAATTGTTAAATTATCTTAAGTTAATGACCTTCATAAACTATTCTTTAATTCTTTCTTAAGAAATTAACTCAAATTACCCATCATTAATTACAAATTAATTAATATTTAATTACCAATTAATTAATCTCTAATTATTTAATTAATTAAGTGTTAACTGCAATCTTAATTAATCCCTAGGACGTCACACGTGGTATCAGAGCTTAGGTTGGCGATAACCTTGGCTCTGGTGGAAATTTTGAGAGTATTAATAGATATGAGCGCGTATTTGTTAGTGAATATAAAATTGTTTTATATTGTGTTGATTGGTTTATTGAGTAGTTTATGGATTCTGGTCAATGTGTGGGACGCCACAACATTGATAGGGATCTCTAAACACTTGTATAGAACAATTCGACACAATATTGTTTTAAAGAGGTAAATGAAATAAATTTTACCCAGGAATAATTTCTATATAAAAAGTATCATTTTAAATATATATATATTTCTACCTATTTGTTGGGTTACCTGTTCGGGTTTTCCAATATAGGATATAAAGGTAGATAGGGTAGTAGTATGTGTAACACGACTACCAATGGTTGGAGTTTGAGTGTTGAGGTTGGAAGTGTATCTGTCGAGACTGTAGACCTAATACCGTCTCGAGTAAGTTTTGCTATGGTAAAGGATTTCATCGATCTCCGAAGGAAACTGTAATGGTTCGGAGTTTATCTCTGAAGTTTGGATGAGTAAAGTTGGATCTGTCGGTTGAACAGAAGCGAGTGATGGTACCTTGATACCTCAGGTAATAGTAGCTGTATGATGAGATACAGTGACGATGGATGTTCCTGAAGATGTTTTCTTTGGAACAAGATTAAGGAAGTGTGTCTGTTTCGGTGTTGTCACTGAATTCAGCATGGTGTTTCTGCTTTGGTTTGGAGTCCGAGTTTCTCGAAGAGCTTTGGATAAGAGCATCAGTGTCAGCAGTGCAGCTCGGAGTGTTCTGTGATGGCAGGAAATTTTCTAGCTGAGCAGTTTTTCTGGAAGTGAAGTTCAGAAGCAGCAGAGTGGATCCATTTCTTCGATAAATTGGATAAATAAGTGTAAGCTGTTCTGATTGGTAAAGAGGAACAGTTTTTCTTTGGAATTAGGTTGGGTTGATCGCAAAAGTGACTTGCGATAGTCTGAGTATTCTCTTGGGTTATCAGAGTTTTCTGGATGTCTTCAGGGAAGTCAGAAGCTTGTCTGCATCTGGAGGTTGAGTTTTCTTATCGACTGGATTCCATGAGTGATACCGGTGATTCAGTCTAGTGGAAGGATGTTTCCTAGAGATGGAGTTGGCGAAGCAGCTCAAGTTTTGCTGGAGTATCTGAATTTTATTTATGGATCAGTGAACCTTATTTCTGGAATGAGTTGTCCAGTCTGTGCTTGTGTTCTACTTCAGATCAGAGTTGAGCAGCGAAAGCAGTTTGGAGTGTATCTCTGGATGGGAGAAGTAAGTTTGGAATCTACTGATAGTTGTGAAGTAGAGTTATGTGTGGATCTCGTTTGTGTTCTGATTTGGATAAGTAATTGGTCTACTTGGTTGAATTGTCAGTTTGGATAACTGGAATTCAGAGTTTTACGTATCTCTAAGGGAATACGTATTTGATCTATCTCTGGTTGTAGAATCTGCAGTTTTGGAAGTTTGGTAGTTGAGTCAGACTCGTCTGTAGTCTGATAACCTGATTAGTTCTGTAGATCTAGATGAGTAGGAGCTTTATAGTTTAGTAGTATTGATTGTTTAGATTGTTTGTAGAGCGAGTATCCCGGTATATATATACTTGGGGAAACTCGAGGAATTTTATCTAGAATTTAGTCTAGATAGTTAGAATTGTTTGATTGGATGATTTGGTTGCTATGGTTGCTAGCATATGGATGATAGTATATGCTTGTGTTTTAAATTAAAATCTTTAATAAGATTATTAAATTACCTTTGTTTAAATTTCGGGGACGAAATTATTTTAAGGGGGGAGGAATGTAATATCCCGGAAATTTTAACAATATCAATTTAATAATCTATTGAATAATTAAATTGATATGGATAATCTTTGATGATAAGATTTGAATTTAATTTAATAATCTGATTAAATTAGTATTAATTGGTAATTTTATCTTTTAGAATCTAATAAGATATTTTCTATTTTTATTTATATATATTGTAAATAGAAGCTTGGTAAATTGGAAATTTATATTTAATTTAATCTGGACTTTTCAAAGATATTTAAATAAGTAATTTTATAGTTTTAAAATACTTTAAGTAAATATTTAATTGTTTAAGAGATATTTTAACTTAAGTTTAAATAAATAAGATTTACAAAATTGGTTTGTTTTATTTCTTTTTAAATATTTCTTGATAATATAATCTCTTGTTTAAATTATAAAATATGTTATTTTCAAATAACAAGTATAATGTATTATTTTTAATATGTATGAATTTTAATGCTAAAAGGAATTGTTATTTTAAATGGAATAAATAGTGTATGTAAATATATATAACTTAACTTTTAAATTGAATCTTAGGATTTAATTTTATTTAAACTTGAATTTAAAGTTTTGAAATTCAAAAGAATATATATTTAAATTGTTTTGGATTTTATAATATTTGTATAGACTTTTATTTATAAATATAATTAGCTTTTGTTTCTCTTTAATATATATAGATAAGTGTTTAAATAAATAAGAAAAAGGCTTTTTAAATAACTTTTAAAATAAATAGAAATATGAGTAATTACTTATAAGACATGTGTCATTTATCTAAAGCTTTGAAAAACATGTGTAATTTAAGTAACAAATCTTTGTGACAAGTGTCCTTTTATTTATTTTTATTTTTTTTCTTTTAATTTCTAAATAAATCAATTACACTTATATAAACATGCTTTCTTCATTTCCCATTCTTTTCTAATCTTCATTTTTTTCAAAAACCAAGAGAAATCAGATTTTCTCTTTAATTCAAATCTGAACAAATCAGTACCACTTTTCAAAGTCTTCCTCTAAATCTAAAATCTGAAGTTAGAAATCAAATTGCTTCAAACCAAAATTTATACACTTCTCAAAACAAAAATCTGAAATCAGAGAATTAAATACCTCAAACAAAATCAAAGTCTGTAATCAAATCTTCCTCAAAACATAAGATCTGTAACCAAGTTACAGATCTGAAATCAAAAACTGCTTGCATTCATTTTAAATCTGGAATCAACTCAAGAAAGCCAGCCTGCAATTCTTTTTCAAAGCCTGCATGTTCTTTAGTCTGGAAGAAATTCTGGAATCTAAGCAACACACATCTCAACAAACAAGATGTTATCATGCATGCAAGACTCAGTAGCCAACATTCAGTTTAAAGGTTTCAAAATCAAAAACAGTTTTCAAAAGATAGGCTCTGTCTCCATTTTAATGGTGAGTAACTTTTAAACTTAAAATAAAATAGGATTGCATGTTGAATCTCTGTGACATATATAAGTATTGATGTATGAATAAGTGCATTCTCCTGTTTGTATATATGAATGTGGTGTATGGATGTATATGAATTCTGTTTTGTTCTGTTGCCAGACCCAAAATGTCTTTTTATCTTTTACCACTTGATTTAGTTTTATTAGGACTTAACTTATAAGTAAGTATTGTTTAATTATCATATACTAAGGTTTAAAAAGCCTAGTTAAGTTAAATTCATACCTGAGTGTCTCTGTAAACAAAAACAACAGAGACATGTTATATAAAAGTGAAAATTAGAACTTTGTAATTTATTAAGTCAGATTTATAAATTGAAAACATAAATGATAATATGATTTTTAGCATGAATATCATAGTTTTTAGTCTAATATAATAAGAGCAGTTCTGGTTTTAACAAAAAGGGGAAAACTTGTAAATTCTGGTTACCTATTGATAGTGAAGGGCCGGGATTGTTCTTGTGGGTAGAGGAGCCATCAGAGAAGCTGGGAAAAATAGTTGATGGAGATGCAAATTCTTTTGGTAGCAGTGGTGATGGTTTCTTTCCTGTAGCCCTAGTTTTAAGTTAGGATATGAATTTGTTTCGTTTGTTTTCATGGATGGACCGAGTGTTGTAAGACTTTGGGAAATGGAAGTTTAGGTATAGACGAAGACATGGCCAGAGAATTAGTTTCTCTGATGGTCGGAATCGCGAGTACGAACTATGTTGACAGGCTTTGGAAATGTTGTCTGGTTCCTGGTTTTAGATTTTGGGCTCGATTTCGAGTTCGAGCAGTGATCGAAGTAGTGATGGTAGTTTTCTGGTAGGTGGATGATCGTCGATGGGCGGAGATACTCGGTGATGGCCGGAGGCGTCGATCTTGGCTGTGCACGTGCACGCTCGAGTGTATGTGCTGGTGGCAGTTTCTTTGGGGATGGAAGAAGCGAACTCGAGAATATTGTTGTTTGGCCTGGGAGATTACTCGTGTGTTTGAGGGATTGTCTCGAAGTATTTGGAGCTGGAATGATGAACTCAGGTGATAAGGAAGGTCTCGTGATCTTTTGAGTGTTTTTGCGAGGAAGACTCGGGGAAATTAGGGTGGGGACTCGAAGCAAATAGGCTGGGTTCGAGAGTTTTAGTGTTGACAGGTTTTATACCTGTCTGTTTTGAAATTTAAATTTAAATTAAATTTTGAAGTAATATTAAGCAGTAAATCAAAGTTTGATTTATAAAGACAAGTTTAGTTTTAAACTTTAATATTAGATAATTAGTTTATGAATTTAAATGTTTAAATAGGTTAAGTGTAAATATGTTTAAATGTTAAATCTAAGAAGAAATTTGATTTAAGTTCTTTTAAAAACTTCTTAGAAAATATAAGATTTTTAATAAGTAAAAGTTTTTAAATTGGTTAAAAACTTAGTTAAAAATAAATTGGTATTCATTTTAAATACAACATTTAAAATGAAATTTAAAAGTAGATTTGAAATGGATGTTTCAAATATGAATGATAAATGATAACTTGTTTATCAATAAGAATAATGGTGTATCTTAAAGTAATTAAAGATTTATGTTCATTAAATTAATTAGGAAATTTAATGGATAATTAAATTGTTTGATTAATTAATCATTTGGATTAATTAAATAGGTAATTAAAGGATTAAACTAATTTATTTATGATTAAGATAAATTAATTAGGGATGATTAATTTGTAGTTAGGAATTATAAATTAGAGTAAAATTAATGGTTAGGAATTAATTAATAAGTAATTAAATATTAATTAAGTTATGGTTAACACTTAATTAATTAAATAATTAGAGATTAATTAATTGGTTATTAAGATTTATTAATTTGAAATTAATAATAATTAATCTAAGTTAATTACTTGAGAAAAGTAATTAAAGGGTTGTTAATAGTTAATGAAGGTCATTAACTTGAGATTATTTAAATAAATAATTAATGTGATTAATTTTGATAATTTATTTAGATTAATTGATTTAAAGATAATCATTTGTGAAAATGGTTTAAATGTAATTACTTAATAAAAGTAATTAAGGAATTAATTAATCATTGGTAATTAATTGAGTTAATTTGATTTAGTTAAGTTAATTAATTAAGTTTAATTAATTTAAATTAATCAATGGATGATTTGATAAATAATTACTTAATGTAATTATTAAGGTATGATTATTTAGGAAGTAAATAATAAGATAATTACTTGAAGTAATTAATTGATGGTTATGTATTAAGGAAAGTAATTTAAGTTTAATTACTTTGAATAATTAATCAAGGGATTAATTAAGAAATTAATTAAGGAGAATTAATTTAATAAATGAAAGTAATTAAGGGTAGTTAATTACTGATTGAAGATTAATCAAAGGTGATTAATAAATGTTGTTTAATTAAAGGTTAATTACTTAATGTAATTAATTTAATTAAGTAATTAATTATTAAGTGGTAATTAAGGATCATTAATTAATATAATTAATGATGTAATTAAGAATTGATTAATTAAGTAATAATTAATAAATGAAGTGATTAATCAATGAGATTAATTAAGAATTAATGTAATTAATTATAGTTGATTAACTTAATTAATTTTAGTTAATTAATTAATGAATTAATTAAAGGTTAATTACAATAAGTGGTTAAGGATAATTAATTTAAGTAATTAATTGAGAATAAATTACTTGAATATAATCAAAGGACAATTAATCAAGATGATTAATTGAAATGAATTATTAGAGGATAATTAATTAATTGATTGTAATTAATTAATGGTTAAGTAAGATGGATTTATAAAATGAAGTAATTAATTTAATTCAATTTAAATTAATTTAAGATGATATAAATCATTACTTATGAATGGGTGTTAGTATTGGATACTTGACTTTGATTAATATCTCTGATGAGATATATGCTGTGTGATATGGATGTTAGTTGATAATATGGATTATCTGATAATGTTGATTATCTGTTATGAATTATCTTTCTATGTGTATAAAGATAATAAATTGGATTGTTTTAACCTTTAAAACAACTTGGCCTTAAAAGATACGTTTTGGATTTCGATGAGACCGGGATCGGGTTTCCGTATACCGGATTTCCAGGTCTGGAGACCCGAATACCACATCGATCCAAATTAACGATAGGTCGTGAATCAAGTGAAGATGAAGATTCAGAGTGCAAGGGTTATTGTCGTTAACTCTGAGGGTGATTCCAAAACGAGTGTAACGAGATAATGCCTTCGGTTTCGTTCGAACCCGGAACGAACTTGTATGGATTGAATGCTTTCAGAACATCGTCAGGTGGACGATGAGCATTCTAAGTTTGTGTTCTTTTCTAAGGTAATCGTGACCTCAAGCCTCACAAACCGGGAATGGCTAAAACAGGGGAGGTGCAGCAAGGTTAGTGGGTAGCACCCAAGTAGGACAAGATTACCTCTGTCTAGATGTCCCTTTCTATTTTCGACTTAGTGGTGCGGTTGCTGATCCCAACCGTGAGGTATCTTGTGCGGGAATTATCCAGTAAGGGATGTTCCGACCTTGTGTTGCAGGGGATTGGGAGTGATCCTCGGTACGGTGATCTAGGCCACGTACTGTGACGGGCGGTACCCCGGTAGCCCTGCCATTGTATGGAAATCCAACTTCCAATAAGTGATAACGGACTTGATTGTATACATATGTATGCTGGAATTTAATGAATGTAACAATTTCGGCTATTTCATATTTATTTGAAAACCCTAGACCTATTATAATACAATCGAATTTCCTATCAAATGTTTTGGTTAGCGTAAGGTAAAAACTTACCCATATTTATTGGTGGGGAGTCTTACGTGATACCTTTTCTTTCAAAAAGGTTTTGAAGTTAAACAAGTTTAACCTGTTACTCACACCAGACCCATGTCTGACCCAAGTTGTTTATTTCTGTTTTATAAACTCTTGGGTACTCAAATTTTTACGAGTAGCCAAGGGATTCAGGTTAGCCTTGACGAATTGTGGAGGAGCAATGGAGCAGGAGGCTTCAGCGTTGTAGATATAGTTAGTAGTTTCCGCTGTGTTGATCTTTGTATTGATCTGTATTATGTTGAGATGTAATAACTAGACAGATGTTTATAACTGTCTAGTATGTGATGTGTAATCTGTGTAACTCTGATAGATGATGTATATGATACTATGTAATATTTATGTGATATAATATATTTTGTTCGTTTCCGCTGTGAGTATTTGTGTTTGTTTCTTTTCTCTTCCTCTCTTTTCTACTTCTCACCCCTTTCTTTCTTACTGTCGATGCGATTTTCCGGGAGTGGAAAGTCGGGTCGTCACACTATGTGTGCTTGCTTCATCTTCACTGATAACGTCTCCGTCTTCATTACTGCCAGCTGAAAAAGCTGCTTCTTCTACCTCAGTAGCTGGCTTGTTCATCTCAAAAAAATTCACTGTCATTTTGGCCATCAATAATTCCTTTAGCCTTTTGTTATAAGAAAAAAATAGTAGAAAGGGATTGTTAATTTGTTTATACCTATAAGGGAGTATCAAATATATCTAAATTACATAGAGTTAAAACCGACTATAGTTCTAGTATTGGAAGGTTCTCAATATAATCATATAGGGTCAAGCAACCAAGTCTACCATGTTTAATAGGATTCATGTAACTATTCATCACTCAAATATTAATTTTTAGATAGTAAATATTAAGGTTTGTTATCACTGGGAGGTTACTGAAACCAAATAGTTATTTCAAAGTTTAAGAAATTGGATAATTAATTCAATGAAATTTAATTACACATACGTAATTATTTGTACAAAATCGAATGTACATTATATCAAGTATCAAAGTTTATTAATACTAAGCACCATTGTCCCAGTGGTTAAGTGATTTGATTTTGATGCGAGAGGTCACAAGTTTGAAACTTGCGTAGCGTGATTCGAACATATATTGACATGTGATTTGTGTTATGTTGTCCTAATGACATGTTGTATCTAAGTACCATTTCAAAAAAAAAGTTCATTAATACTGACCAAACCTATTAGTCTATTAACTTACTTTCTTCTTCTCCTTCTTTATTAAATTAATCTATTAAATTAACCTATAAATCTATTAAATTGTCATACATTATTTTTTCTATTCAAAGACAAAAATATATAAATCACATACATTAAATTAGGTACATAAAAAATAATGACAAAATTAATTTGTAAAACAGTTATAATCATTTATATCAAAATTTTACCGTAAGTAGTATTACAAATTTTCCTTCTTAACTTCAAATAGCCCCACATTAAGATTTCTACAATTTTTGCTAAATCCTTCTTAATTCTTTCCTACTGTTCATCTTTGAATCCTAATATATAAACTAATTACGTAATTTCAAAATTTAACATATTTAAAGAAAATCAATTACATAATTTTTGTTAATTCATCTAATAAATCATTAAAAAATGTCAGTTTCAACATACCATATTCATATTAACAATAATAGTATAGATGCACGTTCGATGGACATGTGCACGGGAAAATGTGTTTAAAATTGGAAATAGTGTTTGATTGAACCATTCCTATCTTATATTGGACTTTTGCTTCAATGTTGAAGCATTTTAGCATAAATATTTTCTTAAATTATTAGATGGTTTAGTCCGGTACACATATATGTATAAATGGTTTTAAAGTAAAGCAAAAAAAAGTTTTGGCGACCTTTACATTTACAATAAATTATTGTGTACGTAATATATTTCAAACATGAAATATAGTGTATGTGAACTATTCTGGAAGTTTTGATGCAGTGTCTGCAAGGATAGTTGCTCAAGTTCTACCAATTTGATCGTTGGGTTGGTTTACTTTAAGAATAGTTGCATCATTTGAACATAAAGCTATAGCAGATGATGATATTTTCTAACGTTTGTGATCATATGAACTTCACATAATTTTTTGCCGATTTCCTATAACAATAATCAAGTGTTCAAAATCAATTCATTTGTCACATATACTCATATCATAGATCAATTGGCTTGCATGTATGATATATGTTTATGTTAAAATAATGAAAATTTGGTTATTCTATCAACCATACATGTGAATATTTACTGGAAAAATGGTACTAAACTCAAAAAAAATGCATCTAATCATTCTTTACATTAAAATAATTGTACAATACTTATCGGTCATTTCATCGAACAGTTTGAGTGCAAAACCTAAAGTATACAATTATACATTAAGGGTGCAAGTCTTCGTAAAAAAATTGCAATATGCACAAAAGTGCAGTAAGACGTGATGGCATAAAAGAAGACTCACTTAAAATGGTACACCTATTCACTACGTACAAAATGGGTCTTTGAAAAGCTTGCTATGTATAACTCAATGTATGTAATACATCATACATTTTATATAAAAATTGAAGTAGAATTTCTTTCTAGCTTTTGTAGAAATTTAAAGGTTGAAATCTACAGGAGATTAATTATATTAATCGTTGAATTAAACATTATTTTGATGATGATATATGTATTATCACCGACCATAACATGAACAATTTTCAAGACAGATACAAATTATTTCTACTATTGTTTCCTTTAAATATTTAACAACGGATTAATTAAATTAGTTATCTGATAATGCATCTTAGTAATGAAGTAGTATTAGAATTAGAAAGCTTGATAATTACCATGACATGGGCAGCATAGTAAGCAGGAAAGCAAGTGTTAAATTTTAAAGATCTTCCACTCTTTTAAAGGTCCTTATGGTGCAACCTAATGAGACAATGCACGGATACTAAAAACGCATTTTACTGAATTTATGTTTTCAGTTGATGGAATAATAAAGTACATACAACTACTAAGAATCCACAAATCATGTGAGCAAAACCATAGTTCTTATTTCCCTAAACTAAAGGAATGTCTAAAATAGCTCGACACTTTGGTCATTGAAGCTAAGCATACCCACAATTAGTTCCATGGCTCGAACAAAAACTGGTCCAACACATTTTCAAAGCGCTAGAACTCCATCCTCGAAAGAAATACAAAAAGGGGTCAAATTTAGGACTATATAGTCAGTCATGAAACATAATATTATTACCCTATGGCTTAGGATTGAAAATAATTTAGTTAACAGAATTATTTGTTTACATAATTCCATCCTTCAAGCAATATACAACCTTAGCCTGTCGTGGCAATATTAGAGGATAAAGGAAGCAAGACATGCAAGTTAATAAGATAATTAGGTTTGTAACCTAATGAGAGGAAATTGAGCAAATAATCCAAAACCATGTAGCATAAAATTATAAAATAACTAATATACTTTCTAGTAGTTTGATTCAACATATGTATGTAATATATGCCACAAATTACCCTAATTCTTTTAGATATAACAATTATCCACTACCCCATTAATACTTTGATACTGTTATATCTTACATTATGTATATTTTTAATGAAATTTAATGACATATTAGATTTAGTATTATATCTTGTACATGTGGTATTTTTGAAGGATAGTTAAGTAAATATTTATCGACACTTTACTTTGATTGAACTTAAAGAAATTTGACCCAAAAAATGTGAAGGAAGGGTTTATCACCTGAAAATAATTCCTTTCTATTAATAGGTTTTAAATCATTCAAATTCTTAAATCGATCATCAAGAAGAAACCAAACTTTTCACAAAACTAAATCTCTTTTCCCAAAGTTTAGAATTAGGATAAAATTTATCTCTCTTCCATCTCACGTAACAGCACAAATTCAATCCTATAACTAACAGGTTTGATGATGATAGGGGCCGGCATTCATCGTTGGAACCAATATAGAAGACAAACGAATCATGAATCCCTTTTAAAAGTCACCAAGCAATACCTTTTTTTGATAAATAAATTGTATGAATCAATCATCGCACAAACATTCTATATTTAAAGTTCAAATGTTAGACTAAATGGGGCTCCAAATTTAAAGTGGAAAGAAAATGAAGCTACAAAAAAGAAACATAGGCTTGGTTGGATTAAGGAAATCTCAGAATTATGCAAACATCCTATTACATTGAGTTAACTTTTTATCAAATCTTTCTTGGGTGATATTCTTTTGTTATATATATATCTAATTTACATAATTAGGTAGAATACGATATTGAAGGAGGATTAATCATATATGTTAGTGTATTCATTATTTCATAGTAAAGAAATAAATAAAGATCTTAAGAAGCTGCTCTAGTATAAATTCACTGTATGATATAACACAATGTTTTTTACTTATAATAACGGTCATATTATTGGTATGCATAAATAATTTAATGTTGTTGCAAGTAATCTTGGATTCATGGTATAGTCCACTGTCTTTGCAAAAACAGTTTGCACTATAATACACCTACATTCAATAATTCCATTCAACTTTGTCCACGAATATCATCTCTATCTTGTGTTAGTTTTCTTAAGTTATCAACTTGTGTTATCCACTTTTGATCCACCAATCATTTTAAAGTTTCACGTAATGCCAAATTAAATAGAGGGCATGAAATTTTATCACAGAAATTACCTATTTACAAACTATATCCCCAGTCACAGAACAAAATAACATTCATATATAGGAAGCATCAACAATCATCGATGTACAAAAGTGGGAAAATAAATGGAAAACATAAAATAAGAACTCACCTAAATGAATTGATCAAAGAGTGTACAGTCGGTGAATCCATTGAATTATCATGTCAGGAAAAGGTTTTAATCTGCCATCGACATTGCAGGAAAACACTTCACATGTGAAGTTAAATCAAATTATATTAAAACTTAAAACAACAAATCAAATAGATATAAATAGCATACCTGAAAATTAGTAGTGGCATACAAAAAGTAAATTCCAGGATCCAGCAGGGAAATCGCACATGGAGAAGACTGAAAGTTCTCTGGGTTATATAATGAAGATTGTTGTTATGGGAAGAAAATTAGGAGTTTGGCGAAGGAAATTAACGAATTGGAGAGGAAATAATATTTGTTTGGTACGGTTTTAGGTTTAAGGGATTTACCGAAGAAAAATGAAGAATACGGTGAGTAACTGCTCCACGTTTATTATTTTTTCACTCTGGCGATTTGAACTGAGATTAGTTCACAGGTGGTGATTAGGCAGATTTGTGGTTTCTCCTTTCCAATATAAGTAATAAATTGATTCATTTGCTTTCATTTTGAAAGATGAAAATTGGTTTTGCAAAATCGATATTTTAGTTTGCTTGACTTTAGTTGTTCCTTCATGTGTGACTTGTAAAGTGTGACATATATCATCATAGTGGAAATTAGCCACAAGGGCCTTTTTAGTAAGTGGAATTAGTTTCTAGGACACACAACTGAAATAATTACTTTCAATGACAAAACGTAAAATAATTAGTTTCTAGGATCTAAAAACCTATGAAATTATGTCCTTGAAAGTAATTGGACTGCTGAATTTGTCCTTGAAAGTAATTATTCTGCTGACTTTGGCCTTGAAAGTAATTTCTTTAAATGTATGTCCTAGAAACTAATTGGACTGCAAAGTTTGTCCTTCTAGTGAAATGCCCCCATAGTGGATACAGTAGTGCAAAGCATGACACGTGAAAACTCATTTTTGTCCAGTCAGCAAAACAGTATAGTCATAGCTTTAGCATTATTAGATGTCGCTGCTTTTTATGCATCTGTTCAAGTGCTAATGTCGGTGGTGTTAGGTGCTTCATATTTGTTTTGAGTTGGTAGCCATATTTCTAACCCATTTTCTTCCATAAAGATTCTAATACGAGTTGACCAATAAGCATAGTTAGAACCAGTAAATAGTGGAGGTCGTGCAGTCGATTGACCTTCTTGAAAAGTACTTGCCATATTAATGATTTTCAACTACATGTTACTATAGACTGAAATGACTGTGCTCCGATACCAATTGAAAGACTATAGGATCTTTATATAATGCAACTTATATAAGTAAGTGTGAGAGTGTATGTTACAAGTTACACTAAGTAGAGAATAATAACCGAATATAAAGAAGGTAAATTATAAAAGAGATCACACCAGATATTTTATACTATTTCGGATCTCCCGTCCTACATTCAGTCCCGAAGCTCACCTTTGGTATTTCCTTTGACCAAATAACTCTCGCTTCGCCCGGAGGAATAGGCTAATACAAAAAGTATTTCTCTGACAACTTTGTGTTCCAAATAACACGGATTTTGACTAATAGTACAATTCTTCCTATGATCTCCTTTGAGTGTGTGAATGAGAATACTTTGAGTTGTAGGAAATTATTTAACCAAGATACTATTTTGGTTATGATAAATTGAGAATATGTAAGCAACGTATGCGCAAATATGTGAATAGAGAGTAATAAGAAATTAAGAGAATAGATTAGAATCATTAATCCAATTCCCAATCTTTCAAGTATATATAGGTTTGCGTAGATGCATATGAGGAGTTGTTACTGTTTAAAATAATATCTATTTGTTTTAATGGCTGCAACCATTGAAGAAGGGATGTTATTATTTAGTACAAAATGAAGCATCCTTTTAGAATAAAGCAGTTGCTATATGACAGACTTCTATGGGAAAACCTCAGACGTTTGTAGCTTTAGGAATTAAATTCTCGAAAATATTCACATGCGTCTGTGGATGGCCATATTTGAATATCATGGTTTTTTATATGCCAATGTTGAATTATGAATTTGTTTGTGCATATATATACCCAAGGAGACCTTAAAATGTTTTTCAAAGACTCTTAATACAGTATTATAACCTTACTGATAATAGCATGGTCCATAAGTCTTCGTTCGTCTTTGAGTCTTGATATCTTTGAGCATGACGATCTCTTGTAATATATACCAGTAATCTTGATAAGATATAATATATGTGATTGTATAATTGTTGTCATTGAGACCAAGGAATGGAGGTTCTAACACTAGGTACCACTTACAATAAGTAAAATTGGATTTCACCACTAGCTAAGGTGACGTGGAACGATATAATTTCAATTTTTTGATATTAATCGCTAACAGAATTACACCTTTGAGTCGCACAACCAAAACGATTAATACTCCTAATGAACCATACAATTTAATTAACTTAATTTATAAGCGTGGTAAATTAATTAAATTGATTAAATTTTGTTTGAAATATAAAGTATCATATTTTATTTGATTTGTTTAAATATTATTAGTATTTAATAAAATACATATATAAAAAAGTTATAAATGCGCGTATCGATATACGATGTCAGTACAATATTTAAATTGGATTTAAATATAATAAATACTAAATTGAATTCAAATAAAATAAATTAATTAATATTTATAAAATATTAATTATTAAAACTTTATTTTATTTATTTGAGTAACATTATTGTTTATAAGTGAGTATATAAAAGTTATAAATGCACGTATAGATATAGGATATCGTCGAAACGTTTAGATTCGATTTAACTAAAATAAATATTAAATGATTTTAAAATATTCTTAACCCACCTCTCTCCATCTATAGCCGGCTAAGAGGAAAAGGTATTTTTTCAAATAGGATTTGAAAAGGCAAGAAATTAATTAAAAGGAAGAGGAAAAATCTCTAACATTGACTCTCCTTTTATTACTTTCGTAAAAATAAAAATTCATTTAGTCATTTTTAACTTTCTTCCTCTCTTCCTTGGTTGAATTTTCATAATTGCCAAGGGAAAAATATGTAACGACCCGAAATATTCGATCCCGAAAATTTCAGATAGTTAATAAAGAAGAAAGAGATAGAAGAAAGAAACAGAAAATAGAACACAGAATCTCACATTCGCAGCGGATCAAAATATAATATCAAATAATAACAGTTATACAAATGAAATCTGTACTTGTCAAATTACACTTTAATATATCAGAGTTACAACATATACACAACACTAGACAGAAACAATCAACATGTCCCAGACACACTATAATATATCACAGCGGAATACACTCCATACGTTCCTGCCATCCAGCTCGCCTTTTGAGCTCCAGAACGTCCTTACCTGAAAATATGTAATACTCGGTCTGACTCGAGCATTACATCAAAGTAACACCCGGGTCAGGCTGGAAACCAACGTGAGTAAACCCATCTAACATGGAATACAACAGCATAAACTACATAAAACCCGGGGTAACTCGGATTAATTTACAAATTTACAATTTGTTATAGACATCACTTATTTCACATAACAATTTCTAAGTATCAAAACTTAGATTAAATGGTCCAATTCACTTCAATCATTCCATACCAGCCTATTGATTTCACAAAAAAAACTACAAGAATCGAAGTGGTTTCGGGTATTAACTAATATCCGACTCCGGTCTCTTCGAATCCAGTGTCATTTATTAAATCAAAGTTTAAGTTTAAACAATACAATTTATACACAACCATTTATCTCAAATCATCAGCTGCACATATCTCATATCGGAGGTCCCACATAATTCAAGGCACTCAATCATCCATAAGCAAGATTTATCAACTACATCATTCTCTATTTAATTTAACTAACCTCCAATGACTTAAATTAATTACTTTAATTACTTTTAAATCCTACATACTTAAACATTGATTAATTAATTGCAAATCCATTAATTAATCATCCATTAACTATCCATCTTAATTAATCATCCTTGAGTAATTAATCTTCAATTTATTACATAAATTAATTATCCTTAACCATTTACGGTAATTAACCTATAATTACTCTCATTACTTACGTTAGTTAATGACCTTTATCTAATTGCTTCCATTAATTAATTACTTTCCATTAAGTGATTATTCCATAATTACTTAAGTTAAATTAATTAACCATAAATCACTTTTATTAGTTAATTATCTTTAACTAATTTCATTTCTTTATTAACCCTTAATTAATCACATTAAGTGATTAATTATCCTCTAATGATTTCATTCAGTTATTTCTTTAATCTCATACACTAAGTAATTAACCATCCATTATTTACATTTCTAAAGTATATTTCAACTTGATTTACTCCAAAAAAAATTATATATATATTTCTAACTTGGCCCAACCTCCCTTTCAAACTAATAATAACTTTTCAAAGAACTTGTTAAACATTCTACTTTTGAAAACTTTGCAACACTTTAACTCTGAAACTATTTTACTTTGCTTTGAAATCATATTTACTTAAATTACACGTTTGAGAAAATGAGTAATATCTCCCTTTGGGAACTAAACACTTTAAAACTTAAAACTGTTCATGTTTCACTGTTAAACCCTGGTAACACAATCACACTAAAAACCCGAGCTCAAGCAATTCAAAAACCCGAATCAGCTTCGAGAAAATCACAAGAAAACTCGAGTAGATTCCCGAGTAAAACACAATACATTCACGAGCAACTACTATCCGTCCCCTACTTCGAGAAAATCACCTAAATGCTTCGAGATTTGCTCGAGCCGGATCTTCTTCCCTAACTCAACGATAAATCGCCTGAAACAACGTGCACGTGGTGCACGTACACCAATGACTCTGACCACCGATGATCGTCGCGACGGCTCACGACAACTACCCAAAACCCATGCAACCCTCATGATAACCCAGATCTAGAAAAAAAACCCATCGATTCGAAAACGAAGCATTCTCGACCAAGCCTGGAAACATCAATGCCGGAAATTTGCCTCTCTACGTCGCCTCTGACCTCGAGATCACCTGCCCACTTCACCGAAGCTACTTCACATCATCCAGCTCCCATTCCTACCACCGCGAACCACTTCGATCCACCCTAGTCGCCATACGAATCCCCACACATCGACCGTTTCAACTAGGTATAAAACCCTACTTCACCCAATTCCGACCCCCACCGCCATTAGTAAAATACCAGGGTATTTTTCCCGAGACCACCATCTCCTTGGCCACCCTTGGCCAGAACCCCGATGCTCCCAATCCAAGCGATCACCGAAAAAAACCCCGAGACCATTTTCCGTTCAACTTCCAAAATCCAAACACCCACTCAACTAAAAATCTATACAAGGCCTCCAAAAATCATTATTCTCTAAGTCGAGTTCAATTTTATTTGCGAAAATACAAAATTAAATGTTTGAATTTCATGAAATGTTTGGTTTTTCCACTGTAATTCCTATTTTACAGAGTTTTATTCGATGGTATTTTATGAAATCATTTTTAAAATTCAGTATACTCAAATGTAAACAGAATCCCTTTAAACATCAAGACCTAAACTGACTAGGGTATGAGAAATAGATTTTTGACGAGTTGGACATGATAGGGAACAAAGAACAGAGATAAATGTAGTACAGGCTTTTGAGCTTCATCCATATACAGGCACATAACTTAACTTACTTAAGGTATAACATAAAATGTTTACTCACCTTTTTTTTCTTTTTTATAAAAATGCAGAGAGTTTTGAAGTTCCTTGGAAACTGAATTACAGGTTTCCTTGCTTTCCTGGAAACTAGAATTGCTCTGAACACTTTTTTTGCCTTGACCCAGATTATTCACTTGCATGCACTTGAAAGATGATGCAGACATAGGAAATGCAGAGCTTAGAACTGGATTGAAATTTGTTTTGAACTTTTGAAAACATACTGCAGGCATTTGGTCATGAGATGAATGTTTCAGACCTTGGTCACAGAATGGTTTTGGAAAATGGGTTACATGGTCTCAAATTTATTTCTGGATTGTTTGAATTTGTGGAATATCAGATTTGCATTTGAACTTGAGAGGTTTACATGATATTGATTTGAACAGAGAAGGGAATTCAGGTTTTAGGTTTGAACTTGAGGAAAGTTTCAGATTTAACTGTGAGGATTTTCTCTTTTTTTATATATATATGTTACAGAACGAACTAACAGAGATGGACCTGATTATATATATAAGAGAAGAACAGGAAGCTCAAGGCAGGTATTAACTAGATAGGCTGTTTCTTTATTTTGTTTTGATATGAGCAAATCTTTAAAATATATTTTGAGCTGACAAAATGTTAGGCTTGAGCAGATAATATTCAGTACTTTGGTTTCTAACTTAGTTTACATAATTATAATTATGTTGTACTATGTATAAAGATATTTGTATGAAGACATATACTTTCAGGTAGGCTTAGCTTGTATAGGAAGACATGTTGTTTTCTTGTTTTGTTATGAAAATATCTTGTTTATAAAAATTTGTCTTCTTGCTTGTATTCCAATATACTTGTGTTTGTCAGGCTTTCTATCATACTTAACAGGCAACACTTGATCTTGTATATGAAGCTATTTATTTATAGATATTTGTTTTTTTTTCTAGATATGTTGGTTTTATAAACTTCTAGTTTAAATATTTTATACACAATGTTTGAGATTGGTTTTACATTGCATTTGGTTTTATTATACTTTATACTTTGTTCTTATTTTATTTCTTTTGCAAACATAACTATCACTCTTAAATTTAAAATTATTTATTTCTATACTCATGTCAATATTATAACTTCTTAAGCCTAAAATAATTATTTTTACTTTCAAATAATAATAATATTAATAATAATAATAAGCTGTATTTTAAATAAATTCAATTAAATATTTATTAGATAATACTGTCAAAAATCCGGGATGTCACATCCCTCCCCCCTTTGAATCTTTTCGTCCTCGAAAAGGAACGAAGCCAGAATTTATAAAAATGTTTACAATCAGATAAATATTCTTTGATCATTTTTAAAAACACTTTTTACTATCTATATGATATTATTCCAAAATAGTTTTTATAAAAATTACTTTTATAACTCGATGTTTCAACAAGTCCATCTTTGTTCTCACAGAGATTCGGTCATACGTTGATCAGGCGTAGGACTGAAAATCTATAAGTGCTTGGCAGACCAGTTTCCAACATCAAGTGAAAATATTTTGAAAAATAATTTTATTGAAAATATAGAAAACAGTTTTTGAAAATAGAGGAAATATCTTGGTGAGAATGCTCTGGAAATCATCACACCCATCCATGGTCACAGTTACATCCTGGGTTACGTTGCCGTCGCAGCAAAAGTCCATGTAACTGATTACACCATGGAACCCACGACAGATCGCAGTTACATTCCAGGGTTACGTTGTCATCACAGCAAAAGTCCATGTAACTACAGGCTCTCTGCGGCCTCTCGATTACGCTGTCAAATGAAACTTCTCCACTCCCACATAGGTCGCAGTCTACCGATGTAAAATCAAACATAGACTGTTGGCTCTCAGCGGCACACACGACTTTCGCTATGTTACCATAGTGTCGCAGTCTACCGATATAAAATCAAACGTAGATTGTTGGCTCTCAGCGGCACACATGACTTTCGCTATGGTCTGTAGTAGATCGCAGTGACATCGAGTTACACTGTCGTCACAGCATAACCCAAATGCCCCTGTAGGCACCAGCCCCTCGACTTTCGCTACACAAATAATCCTCAGGAACTAGTTTTGTCCGGACTCCTCACAGGATCAACTTTAGAACCTCCCCCTTAGAGGCTCAAGGCAGTACCACCCTGTGACGCTCCTGAGAAGTTCATTTCAAAGGAGCGCCTTTTTCCCCAGAGCCAATCTCAAAATATTTTATACTATACACATATAGTATTTTCCAAATCATACACCTAGTATGAATTCATATAAAGCCCCTTTATAAAATCGATTCCCAAAATCGATAATTCACAAACTAGGCTTTTCAAATTCCAAATTTGATTTTCCTCAAAAATCAAAAGCCTTTCCAAATGCCATAGGTTCTCAAAACCTTTCCTCAAAATCATTTTCACAAATCCTTTATATGTATATATATAATAATCTTGGAAAATCTTTAGTTAAATTTACACTTGTATAAATTCATTTTTATACTTCAAACACTTTCAAAAATCATTTTCTTCTGGCAATAGATTCAACAAGGGGAGATTTATTTTTATATAACAAAATATTTAATTTTATTTATCCAAATCAAATATTCAAATTAAATTACTTATAAAATCACTTGCCAAATTACTTACCTTTATAAAGTAAATTTTAATCATAGAGGTATTCAATCTCCACTTTACTTCATCATATATTTCTCAAAATACTCTTTCAATTTCAAAAATCATTTACAGTTCTTTATCCACAAATTTTCAAAATCAATTTTATTCAACCCGTACGATGTCCACATATCATATTCGTACGCTATATCAATCTGATCGCTCACTCGATCACACAATTTCACTTCCGAACTAGGATCGTCCACCTGACTTTCTAGTGCGGACACAAATCTGGTTTCTTGATCAGAAACCGTCATTCTCCTTGCATAGTCACAACTATGATAGAGAATACCCAGAACCAATCAACAACCCATATCCAGGTTCGCCATCGAAAATCGAGTGGAAAATCCCAACTCGAATCAATAAACTATCTCGAAATTCTATGCTCGAACCTGGATCAAATCATTATGCGAATAGAACAACAAACGTACATCCTACGTATTTAACTTCATTGATTATTAGCCAAAATCAATTTCCTTTCTATTCACATTCACTTAAATTTTCATTCACTTATCCACATTTGCCTAAATCCCCATTTGGATTATCACTTCAATTCTTATCTCAGTTGGGTATTTACTCAATAACATTTTGAACTCCGACCAGTTTATATTTAGAAAATAGCTTGAAAAATTTAAAATAGATAAGTAGTTGAAAAATAATTATCATTTTGTAAAATAGCTGTAAAACAGTTAAATAATTGTAAGATAGTTGAAAAAAATAATCAAATAGTTATAGGAATTTTTAAATAATTGCAAAATAGTTGTAAAATAGTAATTAATTTGTAGAATAGTTGAGAATTAGTAATTAGTTTTTAAAACAGTTGTAAAGTTGTTAAATAGTTCCAAAAGTAATCGCAAAACAAACTTAAGATAGTTTTAGGTTTAAAAAAAAGACAGGTCGTATAGTAAATAGTTTGGAAAAATAGATTTATTTTTAAAACATTTTATTTTGAAAATAGTCCAGAGTCAAACTGTACAACTTCCCAACCTCCATTTCCAATCAATTGCCAATCTCCAATTAACTTCCAATTTCATTTCACTTTAACCATCTTGAATTATACAAATTCGAGTTATTATTTCAAATGTTGATTTAATCCCATAAATTAAATTTACCTTTACTTTTAATTTAACAGCCTATCCATTTAATTCTGAGTTCAAATTTCAAAATTCCATTTTAATTTACTTTTACTTCTACATAAACTTATTTCTAGGTTAAAATAATAATTCAAACCCCTTTTTAAACGATTTAACCTTTGAAATTCAATTTATTACCCAAATTAAATCTTAGAACCCCTCCTTAACCATTTCAATTTACATGTTCATTTTAAACTTTCAAATCTTAATGTTCAAAGTGATCTCATTTTCTCAAGTTTAATTCCATTTAATTCCAATAATGAAATAGATATTACCTCAATTTACCTATTAATTCATTTAAACAAATCAAATTCACAGTCTCATAGTTACTGATAATAACAGGATGATATTAAGATAAATAAACATCCAATTTATTTAAAACATTCATCACCCACTACCCATTCCAGATCTCAAACCCATTTTAAGATCACGCAAACTTTCCATTCAAATCAACTATTTAACTTCCCAAGTTAAATCTCAATTTTTATCTTGAAATTTCCAAATCAGGTTGCTTGTTAACTTATTTCACTTTCCCAAAGTTAAATTCAATTTTCTTAATCTAGATAACCTTGCCAATTTGAATTCCCATTTCAAATTTTAAACTTCACCTTAATAATCTTTTAAGTAAAAACTTATCACCTTCAATATCACATCTCTTTCAAATTTAAAACTCAATATTTAGAGTTTATTTCAAACCATTTTTAATATCATGCTTATTCCTCAAACTTTAACCCACCTTTGGTCTCTTAAATCCAAAACAAATTCCCTTATCACTTTGAAACAATTTTCAAATTCTGAATCCAGATTTAAAACTTCACAATTTTAGATCATCTTCAATTCCAATTTATAAGTCATACTTATCCAAATGTTTTACTTCCCTAAAACATTTCATTTTGCTTATACCACAATCTTATTTTATTATTAAACGCAACTATGATAATGACCAAGATTATCATATGAGGGAACCAATTCATTATTATCTTATTCTGAAACATTTTCCCAAATTCAAGATTTAATTTCAGTTTAAATCCATTTCAAACTTACCTTTATTCAATTTCAATTTGGTTGTATTTCTATTACTTCTTATATTTAATTCAATACTTTAACAACCAATTACCTTAACATTTATTAGTAAGAAATAATGCTTTATATATCAAAATATATTCTTATATAAAATCATTTAAAATCTTTATATATGAAAATAACAAGTACGCTCTCATATATATATATACACTCAACTCATCCTAGGGTAATACTAACCCTATCTCTGATGAGTATACCCGCCAGAGCCAAGGTTTTCGCTTAACCTTCGCTCTGACCAACTATAACGACCCGAAATATTCGATCCCGAAAATTTCAGATAGTTAATAAAGAAGAAAGAGATAGAAGAAAGAAACAGAAAATAGAACACAGAATCTCACATTCGCAGCGGATCAAAATATAATATCAAATAATAATAGTTATACAAATGAAATCTGTACTTGTCAAATTACACTTTAATATATCAGAGTTACAACATATACACAACACTAGACAGAAACAATCAACATGTCCCAGACACACTATAATATATCACAGCGGAATACACTCCATACGTTCCTGCCATCCAGCTCGCCTTTTGAGCTCCAGAACGTCCTTACCTGAAAATATGTAATACTCGGTCTGACTCGAGAATTACATCAAAGTAACACCCGGGTCAGGCTGGAAACCAGCGTGAGTAAACCCATCTAACATGGAATACAACAGCATAAACTACATAAAACCCGGGGTAACTCGGATTAATTTACAAATTTACAATTTGTTATAGACATCACTTATTTCACATAACAATTTCTAAGTATCAAAACTTAGATTAAATGGTCCAATTCACTTCAATCATTCCATACCAGCCTATTGATTTCACAAAAAAAACTACAAGAATCGAAGTGGTTTCGGGTATTAACTAATATCCGACTCCGGTCTCTTCGAATCCAGTGTCATTTATTAAATCAAAGTTTAAGTTTAAACAATACAATTTATACACAACCATTTATCTCAAATCATCAGCTGCACATATCTCATATCGGAGGTCCCACATAATTCAAGGCACTCAATCATCCATAAGCAAGATTTATCAACTACATCATTCTCTATTTAATTTAACTAACCTCCAATGACTTAAATTAATTACTTTAATTACTTTTGTTTGCACAGAAAATGGACAAACACCTCAAAGTTGTATGATTTAGTGGATCTTATGTTGTTATTAGCGATTTGAGTAATTTACGCAAATATATGAAAAGCAGGGGCTAAACTGTAAAAAGACACGCAAATTTATAGTGGTTCAGCCAGAATGTGCCTACGTCCACTTTATATGTTATTTCTCTTCTATTCTTTTGATTACAAGTACAAAGCTTTAATACAAGTAAAAGAAAGTTGTTTGAAAGTTCCTTCCGTGCTTGAGCTCTCAAACTTGTCCCCCATTGTTGTACCCCTGCCTCTCTATTTATAGAGTGAGGTTGGGGGCAGGGGTCTTGGATATATTCAGCTGCTGGTGGGCCTGGGCTGAAGTGATCTGGCCTGGTAGTCTGGTTCGGCATCCTCTTGGTCTGGTCATGAGGTGGAGGGGATTTGGTCCGGTTGTACTTCATTCGGTGGTAGCTTGGATCGGTAGAGGGGATTTGGTCCGGTTGAGCTCCATTCGGTGGTAGCTTGGATCGGTAGAGGGGATTTGGTCCGGTTGAGCTCCATTCGGTGGTAGCTTGGATCGGTAGAGGGGATTTGGTCCGGTTGAGCTCCGTTCGGTGGTAGCTTGGATCGGTAGAGGGGATTTGGTCCGGTGTTTGAAAACTTGGCCAACATTTGCCCCCCAAAGTAGGGTATATGTTTACCATATATCGTGCTTTGTTTTTTGTCCATCCATTCTCGACGTCTGCGCGTGTTTCATGTTGCCGATCCAAGTGGTCCGGTATACTGCCTTCGCCTATAAAATAGGGGGCTAGGGCTTCTATCTTCCCACCTACCGAACCATTCCCACGAACCTCAGCATTAGCCGAACCAAACAATTAGCCGAATCAGTCAGCGTTAGCCGAACCAAACCTTTAACCGAATCAGGTGAGATCTTCAGCCGGACCAAGTCTAGTCTTTTTTGCCGAATGAACTTGCGTATGTACGTTTGCATGCCGAATGAACATGCGTGTGTACGTTTGCATGCCGAATGAACATGCGTGTGTACGTTTGCATGCCGAATGAACATGCGTGTGTACGTTTGTATGCCGAATGAACGTACTCCTCTGATGCCGAATGACACATGAACGTTTTAACACCTAATGAGATTATTGAAGTGCTGCGTCTGTTTCATACTTCGAATTTTTTTTTTTTTTTTAAGCGAAATTCCAGATTACGCTGCTTGTATATTCTAACGATATATTTTCCCATGTCTGCAGATAAATGTCTCGAAAAGTTGAAACTCGATCAGATAAGAAGAGATCCGGGGGCGAAGGAGAGTCCTCGGCCGTGCCCCCAGCTCAATCAGGATCGGAGCGTCATGGGCCCGCCCCGAGGTCATTAGTGGATGGATATGGTCCTCAGGAGCTGCTGGATTCCCCGCCTGACTGCTTTCCTAGCTCTCTCAAAGAGGAGCAACTCGATGTTATATCTCATTCCTTTGGGATCGATAGAGCCCTCATGCTGCTGCCGGGCCCAGGAGTCATGCCATACAGTCCTCCCGAAGGATACTTTGCTTATAGCAGGTACCATTGCATGTGTGGTGCTATCCCGCCACTCAATGCTTGGGTAGTCAGCTTCCTCACGTACCTGAAGGTGGCCCCATTCCAGCTTCAGCCCAACTCTTATGCCATACTGGTGAGCCTTTTTGTTATTTTTCGGAGGAAGTATGGTCGCGCTCCCTCCAACCGGGAGATCCGGTACTTGTATAATTTAAGGGGCTATAAGAAGGGGTCCCCATATATTAGCTTGGAGTCTGCTGTGACCTTCAAGCCGGTCCTGGACCTGTACTCCAAATTCAGCATGTTCAAGAAAGAGTGGTTCTTTGTTAGGGACGACTCCGTCTCCATCCGGCGCTTTACCTCTGGATGTAAGTTGATGCTTTTACTTATAATTTTTATTCCGATTGCGATGCTTCTTCTCATACTTTCTCATTTTTGCTAGCGACAGGTGGTTTTCCGGTTGTGGAGACTGACCGCCTGGTTCAGACGGCGGCGGAGATAGAAGCCATTCTTGGGAAATACAGATCATCTGCCTACTTGATTAGAAATGCGATTCTTCTGGAATATAACTTGATCCTTCCGCAGCAGTCTGTAGTTAAGTTGAGGGAAACGGTGGAAGAGAGGGCGGCTGCTCAGGCTAAGGGAGGCGTTGCGGCAGAGGGTGGAAAGAGAAAACCATTCACGAAACCTCCAGCCGTCGGAGGTAAGAAACTTAAGAGGTCGGACGGTCCTTCTCCCAGTAATTGTCCACTTACTCAGGGGGAGATAGATGCGGAGGAAGAAAGAGGTGAGGTGGAGGGCGGAAGTGACGTTGAGCGTCTTGGTGATGATGGTGGCGATGGACAGGGTGGTGATGGTTCCAGGGTTCTGTCTTCCGGGCAAGTAGGCGAAATGCAAGAGTGGACGGATGATGCTCTCCGCCAAGCTTTTGAGGGGTTGGATGATGATCCGGTTTTGGTAGAGAAGACCGGGAAGGCGGACAAAGCCGGGACTGGTGCCAGTGAGTCTTTTTCGACCATTCCGGCCAAGGCGGCTCTGACGACTCAAGGTGAACTCTTGACCCTGCATGCTTCACTAATGATAGGGACTTAGGAATATTTTATGACCCGCTCCCGTCCTGGAATGAAATCCAGGACTTATTGCAGTATCCCACTCCTCCCCAGGGTTTGTACAACCACAGCTGTGTTTCTTTTCCTTTTCTAACTTGTAATCTACTGCGTTTCTTGAATCATATAGTAATGTAAGATTGTGACACTTGTTCTTTATATCAGGAGCAGGCAAGACGCCCAAAGCTTCAGACCTTCGACACAGGCTCGAGCAATATAAACTTTCCAAAATTTCTGCTAAGCCGAAGCCCTCAACCCAACGCTCCGGGGATGTAGTCGGATACCGTCCTCTTCTTGGGGTCATCGAAGAGGGTATTCAGCAGAGGAAGAGGAGTCATCCTTTATCCGAAACTTCGCTCGGTCCTCAGCCTCCGGCTCAGCCTATTCATGATATTAGTGAGGAGGGTAGCGAGTTTGTACCTTCTCCACATCCGTCCGGAAACCCTTCTGTTATTCATATCGACCGTCCCGACTTGGCCCATAATCCATTCGCGGGTCATCCTGATCTGGATCCAGGTTCTCATGATATTACTTTTGACGAAGTCACCGGTGAACACCTTCTCCCCCGTAACCCCATGGTACGAGTACTTGATGAAGCCAAGTCCTTAGATCTCGATCTACTCACCACTCGTATAGTCACTATGGGAGACGAGGCCAAAGCTAACATTGATCGGGTGGCAGAGGAGACCAAGAAGCTGATGGGGCATCATGCTCGGCTGGTTAAGGCCGGAGAGGAGATTGGGAGCGCCAATATCCGACTTCGATTGGTGGTTTCGGATCAGGCCAAGCAGCTTGCGGATCAGGCTATCCAGATTTCTCAGCATGAGGCTGCTACTGGGCGATTAAGGAAAACCATGGAAGAGGCAAGTCGGGCCGAATTGCGGAAAATGGAAGCTGCTTGCAAAGAGCGGATTGACATGGCCATTGCCACGGTGGATGAGGTTCGGAGAGCGGATCTCGAGCAGGTGGAGGAATTGTCCGAGAAACTTGAGGCTGCAGAGCTTGCCCAAGCTAAGTTGAGGGAAGAGATGGAGGTGATGCGGAGGTCCCTTCAGGCTGATTGCTCGAGATACAGACTGGAGAGAGATGCTGCCGTCGAAAGGTTGTCGGCCTCTGATGCCCGGATGAGGGAGTTTGAGGAGAACGAGGGAATGATGGATGACATGCTCCAGGACATGTATTTCCGGACTTGGAAGCAGGGCAATCTCTCTTGGATGGATGATTATCCCAGGGTCATGGCCAAGACCTATCTTCGGGCTTTGGAGGAGGCTAAGGCTGATGCAGATAAAGAGGGTGGAACGGTCTTCAGTATGGATGTGGTCACTGCCCAGTTCACCAAGGAGGAGAAAGTGGCGGTAAAGGAGGGTATGCGGCTGCTTGCTGCTGAAGAGGCAGGTGTGCAGGTAGAGGATGACGACCAGGATGGTCAAGAAGCAGGTGCTGGTAAGTTTTTCCTTTCTAGTCTTTCCGTTAACTTGGTTACTCATCACTAATGAATCCTTTTTATGACCGGACAGGCGGGCAAAAGAGCAGGGACAAGACTTCGACGCAACCGGCTCCCTGATTGGACCTGGAAAATTCTTTTTGTAGGCTTGACAGTGTTGTATCTGTTAGTCTTAAGACAGTAGAGTAACTTCTAAGTTGTAATTCTTGCTACTTGTAATAATATTATTCTTGACGTGTAATTTTTTTTTAGCTTAAGCTGATTCTGTCGTTTCTTGAATATTTGTTGCTATTTCGACATATCGTACGAGACATGTAGCTATGTATATTCTTGTAATTAAATTGTGTTTGATGTCAGATTCTGGTTTTAAATCATAATCTCATGACTTGCAATGTTAGCGTGTGGTGTGAAAAAATTAAATTACAGTCATGCATATGTACATAAAGGAAGAAAATACCGCCTTTCATGTTCTGTTTGTAAATGGCAGTTTCGAATAACTTGTATGACCAAGCATGGAAAGCGATCGAATGCCCTGCCATCTGATTGTGAATCTCTGCATCCATTGGCGGGTATCTCTTACCCTGCATCCTGTACTTTATGGTTTGTTATAGAGGATAGGAGGAAAGTTTTTTTTAGTAAAATTGAAACATGTGAAATGGTAAAACTTCCAGTCACGGAAGGCCTTCGATGTGCTTAAGTTCGTGGCAAACGGGTTTTGTAGTCACTTTCCCTAGCTGTGGGTCTTGGAGACATTTGTCACCCATCTTACGCCTCCGCGGGGAGTTAATTCTTTTTTACCACAGCCGCACTTAAGACGCACCGGAGCCGAGATCGCGCACAGTAACTACCCGGGCCATTATGGCCCGTACTCATGGGTATTATTCGACTTACTGTGGCCGGCTAGCGTGGGTGCCGATCGTCAACTGTGAACTGCCCCTGGCTGGCCACACCTTATGTTGGGGCTTATAATCGGTTCACAGTCGCCGGCGAGCCTAACGCCGTAATGAGCTGCCTCGGCTATAGTCGGCCTTCTCGGTGGCTTATAATCGGCTCATTACAGTTGGCTTTAAGGGCCGTCGCGAGCAATAAGTTAACCCGCAGCAGAGGGATGCTGGAGCAAAAGTGTCTCATTGGCGAGGGCATAGATTCGCATAGTACCTGTTGGGTCTTGTCCACGTGAAGTTGCATCGTGGAGTGCTTTGAATAGAAATGCTATATGCTCAGGATTTTGTTCAACAGAAAAGGATAAAGTTAACAAGCAGCCAAGATACAAAGGAACAAGTTAAAAAAGAGACAAGGCTTTTTTAAAGTGGTTCGGCACGAAAAAATGCCTACGTCCACTGATTCTCTTTGTTAATTCACTTCATATGGGCAATACAAGTTAAGAAAAGTATCGACGGAGGTGTTGGATGTTCCATGCCCTCTGGAACACCTCTCCGTCCACTGTTGACAAAATATAGGCTCCGTTGTGGAGATCTTTATGAATTACATATGGTCCATCCCAGATTGGGTCTAGTGCTCCGGGGCGAGGGAAGATTCGCTTGAGGACAAGATCCCCTTCCCGTAAGGTACGATGCTTGACTTTGGAGTTGTATTGTGCTACCACCTTTTGCTTGTGGGCTGCTGTTTTTAGGACTGCATCATTCCTTCTCTCCTCGACTAGATCCAAAGACATGTTGAGGAGCTCTTCGTTCTCTTCTGGGTTATAGTGGATCCTACGGTGGGAAGGCACAATGGTTTCAACTGGGAGCATAGCCTCCGATCCGTATGCCAAAGAGAAAGGAGTGTGCCCTGTTGATGTTCTGAAAGATGTGCGGTAGGCCCATAGTGCCGTAGGGAGTTCATCCACCCAAGCGCCCTTTGACTTTTCGAGCTTCTTTTTTATCAGAGTTTTCAGAATTTTGTTGACTGCTTCGACTTGTCCGTTTGCTTGGGGATATGCTACGGATGAGAAGCTTTTGTGAATTCCGTGTTCTTGGCACCAGTTGGCGAATTCCTCGCTGTCAAACTGAAGTCCATTGTCTGATATGATTTTTAGTGGGACTCCGTACCTGCACAGAACATTTTTGATTAAGAAGTTGATAACTTTCGCTGAAGATACTTTATTTAGAGGTTCCGCTTCCACCCATTTGGTGAAATAGTCGACTGCTACTATAGCATATTTGGCGCCGCCTCGACCCATTGGCAGTTCACCGATTAAGTCAATTCCCCATACTGCAAAGGGCCAAGGGCTGGTCATCTGAGTAATCTCGGTTGTTGGTAGCCGAGGGATCTTAGCAAACTTTTGGCATCTGTCACACTTCTTGACGAAATCTAAGGCGTCCTTGCTTAAGGTGGGCCAGAAATATCCGTATCGGAGTATCTTTTTTGCTAACGTTTGCCCTCCGGTGTGATCTCCGCAGCTTCCTTGATGAATGTTGGATAAGATTTCCTTGGCTTCCCTTCCGGCGACACACCTTAACAATGGGTTAGAGAACCCGCGCCGGTAGAGGATGTCTCCTTGTATTGTGTAGCGGGACGCTTTCCTCAAGATTTTCTTGACTTCGTTACGCCCGTCGGGTAGTGTGCCATTCTGTAGGTAGTCTCGGATGGGAGTCATCCAAGTTGTCTCTTCGGTTGCAGCTATCAGATTCACTTGCTCAAAACTTGGGATCGTTTGCTTTGAGATAGTTACTGCTCCGAAGATGGCGACGTCTCTCATACTTGCTTGCTTTGCCAATTCGTCGGCCTCTTGGTTCTCTTCCCGAGGGATGTGTTTGACTAAGTAGTGGTCCAATCGGCTGAGAAGTAACTTGGTCTTCTCTAGATATGCTATGAGTTGCTCTTCTCGAGCTTGGAATTCCCCTAGTATTTGATTAACAATAAGCTGAGAATCGCTGTGAAGACACAAAGAATTGGCTCCGATCTCGATAGCAATTTCCAATCCGGCTATTACTGCTTCATATTCCGCATCGTTGTTGGTGGCAGCGAACTCCAACCTTATAGCATAGTGCAGTTTATTTCCCCTGGGAGTGATTATTACCACACCTGCCCCTGAGCCTTGTTCGTTAGATGCACCGTCCACAAAGAGATTCCACTTGATATCTTCTGTTATTTCCAGTTGCTCCTTATCCTCGTTGGTAGTGAATTCTGCAATGAAATCAGCCATGGCTTGTCCCTTGATGGCGGTGCGAGGGTGATAGGTGATATCGTATTGACTCAGCTCAATACACCATTTAAGTAGTCGCCCGGAAGTGTCGGGACGATGGAGTACCTGCCTCAGTGGTTGATCGGTCAGAACTTTGATGGAATGGGATTGGAAGTAGTGACGTAGCTTTTGTGAAGTGATTAGTAAACAGTACGCTAACTTTTCAAGCTTAGGATATCTGACTTCTGCCCCAGTGAACCTTTTACTGACGAAGTAAACTGGTCGTTGCGTGCGGTTATCTTCCCTTACCAAGGCAGCGCTTAGAGCGTGAGATGACACAGCAAGGTATAGGTATAATTCTTCGCCTTCGCTTGGGGTCGAGAGTACCGGTGGTTTCTGGAGGTGTTTGATTAGGTTAAGGAAAGCGGTCAAGCATTCGTCCGTCCATTCGAACTTTCCTTTATCTTTCTTTAGAGCTTCGAAAAAGGGGACGCACTTGTCCGTTGCTTTGGAGATGAATCGGCTTAGGGCAGCCACTTTTCCATTTAGGCTTTGCATTTCCTTTCGGGTGGAAGGTATCTTGATGTCCCTTAATGCTCGGACTTGTTCAGGGTTTGCTTCTATCCCTCGGGCATGGACGATGAATCCTAAGAATTTTCCCGATGACACTCCGAAGGAGCACTTTAGTGGATTCAACTTCATTCCATACTGTCGAAGTACCTGGAACATTTCGCCTAGGTGGCTTACGTGATCTTTGGCTTTCCGTGATTTTACCAGCATGTCGTCTACATATACTTCCATTGTTCGTCCTATTAGCCCTGCAAACATCTTGTTGACGAGGCGTTGGTAGGTGGCTCCTGCATTTTTAAGTCTGAAGGGCATCACTTTGTAGCAGTATAAGCCCCGATCGGTGATGAAACTAGTGTGGTCTTGGTCGGGAGCATGCATAGGAATTTGGTTATATCCTGAGTATGCATCCATAAAAGACAGGAGTTCGTGCCCGGCTGTGCTGTCTACCAGTTGATCGATTCTGGGAAGCGGGAAGCAATCCTTTGGGCAGGCGTCGTTTAGGTTGGAGAAGTCAATGCAGGTCCGCCACTTCCCATTAGCCTTCTTTACTAGTACCGGGTTGGCGATCCATTCTGGGTAAATAGCTTCTCGTATGAAGTCATTGGCGAGTATATTCTTTACTTCTTCATCGAGGGCTGCTGATCGCTCTGCCCCCATACTTCTCTTTTTTTGTTTTACAGGCGCCTTGGTAGGATCAATTTTTAATACGTGGCATGCTATGTTGGGGGAGATTCCGGTCATGTCAGCGTGTGACCAAGCGAACACATCCAAGTTGTGGCGGAGAAAATCAATGAGTTGTTCCTTCAATTCATTTTTCAGCTGCGACCCAATCTTCAGTAGCCTACTTGAGTCGTGCTTGTCTACAGATATAAACTCCATAGCCTCTGCAGGCTCGGCGGTGGCCTCCTCCTCTTTGTCCCTAGGGTCTAATTCATTGAAAGGGTCGCTGGTGTATCGAAGAGGAGGGGCTTTCTTTAGTTGCTATGCTTCAAGGCTTTTTGTGCAGAGGGCAATCTCTACACCTTTCCCTTTATCTCTCCTGTGGTTGTTGCGAAGTTCGGTTACATAGCAGTCTCGTGCAATATCTTGGTCTCCTTCCACTTCCCCTACCCCATTGTCTGTTGGAAATTTCATTTTCAGGCACCATGGGGCTAGGACAATCTGGAAGTCAGATAGGGCTGGTCTTCCTAGGAAGGCGTTGTAGGCCGAATGGTTTTCTATCAGCACAAACGTCTGTTTCCTTACAACGGAGCGGGGATGGCTTCCAATTTCAACGAAGAGGTCCAGCTGCCCGATGGGCATTTTCGCATCTCCAGTGAAACCGTGTAGCGGTTTATCGCAGGGAGATACATCCTTCATTGATAGCCTCATTTTGTCAAGTGCGTGTTTGAACATGATATTTACAGAGCTTCCAGTGTCTACCAGGATTCGGTAAACTTCGGCGGGACCGAGTCGGGCAGAGATAACCATGGGATCCATGTGAGGGTACTGTCTTCCTTCTAGGTCGCGTTTACTGAATGTGATGTCATCACTTTCTTTCCGCTTTGGGTGGCGCTCTTCTATGACCGTATTGACACAGTCTCTATTTTCTCTGAGCGACTTCCCATATCTTTCCATCTCTTTCCAACTTCTGTCTGCGATGTGCGGACCTCCTGAGATGGTGTGGACCACTATCTTCTCTTGACTAGAGCTGCTAGCGTTGCGGTCGCCTCTGCCAGTCCCTGGTGAGGGTAGCCTTGGGTTTTCATTGGCAGATGCTGGAGTCCTGTCTTGACTCTTTACATAGCGTTCCAGTTTCTTTCTTCTGATGTGTTCCTCAATCAGATCTCGGAGATGATGGCATTCGTTGGTATCATGTCCGTGGGATTCGTGGAAGCGGCAGAATTTTCCAGATTTCTGTGCGCTATCTGATTCCTTCTTGTATGGTGGGCGTTTGTATCTAACTTCGCCTTGGGTGGCAAGGAAGATGTTTTCGACGGTCTCGTTCAA
Organism: Allium fistulosum; assembly: GCA_030737815.1. Taxonomy (NCBI): domain Eukaryota; kingdom Viridiplantae; phylum Streptophyta; class Magnoliopsida; order Asparagales; family Amaryllidaceae; genus Allium; species Allium fistulosum. The sequence goes on from CM060901.1 coordinate 958,273,780, forward strand.
AGGGGTGTAAGAGTCGAATCTTGGTCCTGGTCGATATAGGCGTTTTTCTACTTTCTTGCCCCCAGCATTGTCTCTGGAATCATTTCTTCGAGCGTCCCTCGCCACAGCAGGGGCGTTGCCATGGGTCGTCTTACTTTGCTGTCCTGACTGCCCCTCAATGGCAGCATCCTCAAGCCTCATGTATTTCCCGGCTTCATGGAAGAAATCGGGTAAAGTAGCTGGTTTTTCTTTTGTCAATCTTCTAGCAAATTTAGTGTCCGGATGCACCCCACTGCAGAGGGCCATCAGGATAAGCTTCTCATCGGCGTCTTGAACTGCGGCTGCTGCGGCGTTGAATCTGGTTAGGTATTGCTGCAGCTTTTCTCCAGGTTTCTGTTTGACGCTGGATAAGGAATAAGCGTCCTTAGGTTGTTCCACATGAATGCGGAACTGACTGATAAATTTTTCTTTCAACATTTCCCATGAGCTGATGGACCCTTGGGGTAGATGACAGAACCAGGAGGTAGCAAGATCTGCTAAGAAGAGCGGAAAGCATTTGCACAGTACTCCCTCTGTTGCTCCACTCATGAGCATATGCTGTGTGTATCTCTGTAAGTGTACAACGGGATCGGAGGTTCCTTTGTAGGGTTCCATTGTTGGCATCTTCCCTTCTCGGGGGGTGATAGCAACTTCGATATTGCGGGCGAAAGGGCTGGTTACCCTAGCGCCTATCCCTCGATCTCTTTGCTCCCGTTGGACACACTCTCTGAATAAGCGCGCCATCCTTTCATCAGAATTTGGAGCAGACAGAAATGAGTTTGGTTCTGTTCTGTGGGGTTGATTCCGTCCAGACAACCTGTAGGGATGGTATCGTCTATCATTCCTCATATTTTCCAGTGGCTACCTTTGATCTTCTGGGAGCATGCTTGGGTCAGCTACAGTTGGCCCTTGCCTTGATCTTCCCCTGTTGGGTTCTGATCTAAGCACTTCCTCGGGTCCAACTTCGGGCTGAACTCTAGCTCGGCCCCGTTCACCGGTGTTTCTGTGGTTAGGCAGCATGACAGGCTCAGCTGCAGTTGACCTTCGCCCGGTACCTTCCCCGTTGGGTTCGGCACCAAACGTTTCCTCAGGCCTAACTTCGGGCTGGGCTTGGTCTCGGCTCCTACCATGGCTACTCCTGCCGTTAGCTCCTTCGAAGAAGGAAGATCTTTGCTGTCTCTGAGATCCTCCAGACTGGGACTCGCCCCATGATTCAGTGTTGCGGTTGGATTCTTCAGCGTCCCTCAAGCGTGACATGAGATGGTCCACCAAGGCTTCCTGCTGGGACGTGAAGCGGTTAGTTACTTCAACAACAACTCTGTCCAAATCTGCCCTAGTAATTGCTGCAGGCTGTTCTGTGGCAGGAGTGGTTGGGTTAGCCTGTCCTTCATTTGTTGCCGTTGCTGGAGGAGGACGATTTACTTGATTCGCGACAGCTGGGTCAGGAAGGCTACTGGATGCGATGTTTTTTCCTTTGTTAACATCTTTTCTCTGTTTGGGAGGCATGTTTTCCAAGTGGCGGACGATGCTGTTAGGAAAACTCGTTAAGTAGATGAAGCTGAAGCTTCGAGTTTCTTTCTCTCAATGAAAGCACCAAAAATGTTTGCACAGAAAATGGACAAACACCTCAAAGTTGTATGATTTAGTGGATCTTATGTTGTTATTAGCGATTTGAGTAATTTACGCAAATATATGAAAAGCAGGGGCTAAACTGTAAAAAGACACGCAAATTTATAGTGGTTCAGCCAGAATGTGCCTACGTCCACTTTATATGTTATTTCTCTTCTATTCTTTTGATTACAAGTACAAAGCTTTAATACAAGTAAAAGAAAGTTGTTTGAAAGTTCCTTCCGTGCTTGAGCTCTCAAACTTGTCCCCCATTGTTGTACCCCTGCCTCTCTATTTATAGAGTGAGGTTGGGGGCAGGGGTCTTGGATATATTCAGCTGCTGGTGGGCCTGGGCTGAAGTGATCTGGCCTGGTAGTCTGGTTCGGCATCCTCTTGGTCTGGTCATGAGGTGGAGGGGATTTGGTCCGGTTGTACTTCATTCGGTGGTAGCTTGGATCGGTAGAGGGGATTTGGTCCGGTTGAGCTCCATTCGGTGGTAGCTTGGATCGGTAGAGGGGATTTGGTCCGGTTGAGCTCCATTCGGTGGTAGCTTGGATCGGTAGAGGGGATTTGGTCCGGTTGAGCTCCGTTCGGTGGTAGCTTGGATCGGTAGAGGGGATTTGGTCCGGTGTTTGAAAACTTGGCCAACAACTTTTAAATCCTACATACTTAAACATTGATTAATTAATTGCAAATCCATTAATTAATCATCCATTAACTATCCATCTTAATTAATCATCCTTGAGTAATTAATCTTCAATTTATTACATAAATTAATTATCCTTAACCATTTACGGTAATTAACCTATAATTACTCTCATTACTTACGTTAGTTAATGACCTTTATCTAATTGCTTCCATTAATTAATTACTTTCCATTAAGTGATTATTCAATAATTACTTAAGTTAAATTAATTAACCATAAATCACTTTTATTAGTTAATTATCTTTAACTAATTTCATTTCTTTATTAACCCTTAATTAATCACATTAAGTGATTAATTATCCTCTAATGATTTCATTCAGTTATTTCTTTAATCTCATACACTAAGTAATTAACCATCCATTATTTACATTTCTAAAGTATATTTCAACTTGATTTACTCCAAAAAAAATTATATATATATTTCTAACTTGGCCCAACCTCCCTTTCAAACTAATAATAACTTTTCAAAGAACTTGTTAAACATTCTACTTTTGAAAACTTTGCAACACTTTAACTCTGAAACTATTTTACTTTGCTTTGAAATCATATTTACTTAAATTACACGTTTGAGAAAATGAGTAATATCTCCCTTTGGGAACTAAACACTTTAAAACTTAAAACTGTTCATGTTTCACTGTTAAACCCTGGTAACACAATCACACTAAAAACCCGAGCTCAAGCAATTCAAAAACCCGAATCAGCTTCGAGAAAATCACAAGAAAACTCGAGTAGATTCCCGAGTAAAACACAATACATTCACGAGCAACTACTATCCGTCCCCTACTTCGAGAAAATCACCTAAATGCTTCGAGATTTGCTCGAGCCGGATCTTCTTCCCTAACTCAACGATAAATCGCCTGAAACAACGTGCACGTGGTGCACGTACACCAATGACTCTGACCACCGATGATCGTCGCGGCGGCTCACGACAACTACCCAAAACCCATGCAACCCTCATGATAACCCAGATCTAGAAAAAAAACCCATCGATTCGAAAACGAAGCATTCTCGACCAAGCCTGGAAACATCAATGCCGGAAATTTGCCTCTCTACGTCGCCTCTGACCTCGAGATCACCTGCCCACTTCACCGAAGCTACTTCACATCATCCAGCTCCCATTCCTACCACCGCGAACCACTTCGATCCACCCTAGTCGCCATACGAATCCCCACACATCGACCGTTTCAACTAGGTATAAAACCCTACTTCACCCAATTCCGACCCCCACCGCCATTAGTAAAATACCAGGGTATTTTTCCCGAGACCACCATCTCCTTGGCCACCCTTGGCCAGAACCCCGATGCTCCCAATCCAAGCGATCACCGAAAAAAACCCCGAGACCATTTTCCGTTCAACTTCCAAAATCCAAACACCCACTCAACTAAAAATCTATACAAGGCCTCCAAAAATCATTATTCTCTAAGTCGAGTTCAATTTTATTTGCGAAAATACAAAATTAAATGTTTGAATTTCATGAAATGTTTGGTTTTTCCAATGTAATTCCTATTTTACAGAGTTTTATTCGATGGTATTTTATGAAATCATTTTTAAAATTCAGTATACTCAAATGTAAACAGAATCCCTTTAATCATCAAGACCTAAACTGACTAGGGTATGAGAAATAGATTTTTGACGAGTTGGACATGATAGGGAACAAAGAACAGAGATAAATGTAGTACAGGCTTTTGAGCTTCATCCATATACAGGCACATAACTTAACTTACTTAAGGTATAACATAAAATGTTTACTCACCTTTTTTTTCTTTTTTATAAAAATGCAGAGAGTTTTGAAGTTCCTTGGAAACTGAATTACAGGTTTCCTTGCTTTCCTGGAAACTAGAATTGCTCTGAACACTTTTTTTGCCTTGACCCAGATTATTCACTTGCATGCACTTGAAAGATGATGCAGACATAGGAAATGCAGAGCTTAGAACTGGATTGAAATTTGTTTTGAACTTTTGAAAACATACTGCAGGCATTTGGTCATGAGATGAATGTTTCAGACCTTGGTCACAGAATGGTTTTGGAAAATGGGTTACAGGGTCTCAAATTTATTTCTGGATTGTTTGAATTTGTGGAATATCAGATTTGCATTTGAACTTGAGAGGTTTACATGATATTGATTTGAACAGAGAAGGGAATTCAGGTTTTAGGTTTGAACTTGAGGAAAGTTTCAGATTTAACTGTGAGGATTTTCTCTTTTTTTTATATATATATGTTACAGAACGAACTAACAGAGATGGACCTGATTATATATATAAGAGAAGAACAGGAAGCTCAAGGCAGGTATTAACTAGATAGGCTGTTTCTTTATTTTGTTTTGATATGAGCAAATCTTTAAAATATATTTTGAGCTGACAAAATGTTAGGCTTGAGCAGATAATATTCAGTACTTTGGTTTCTAACTTAGTTTACATAATTATAAGGATTTTTTTAGATTAGGCCTGGTTTCGAAAGTAATTATCGTATTTAGGCCTGTTTCGAAACTAATATCGAATATAGCCTTGTTTTGGCCAGCTCAGCTCCGAATTGGCCAAAACATACTGGCGACTTTTCAAAAGTCGTCAGTAATTTTTTTTTTTTGCCAAAACGAGGGTGACTTTTGGGAAGTCGCTCACTGGCGATTTCCCAAAAGTCGCCCGTTTTTTTTTTAAATATGGGCGACTTCTGGGAAGTCGTTAGTGGGCGACTTCCCAAAAGTCGCCCATTTGGGCCTCTGCAACATAACCAGAGCCTCCCACTCCCTTCCTTCCTCATTCTCATCTCTTCCACTTCTCTACCCAAAAACCCCAAACCCCACATTTCAAAATTTTTGCCCAAACCCAATTAAATTTCGTTTATTTTTCAACAATAGTAGTAGATTTCGAAGATCTACTTCAAGCGTAGGAAAACGTCATACGGTCGAATCCAATCAAGGTATGCAGTAGAAACCCTAAGTTCTGAATTTAGTTTGCAAACTTAATTTTTTTTTGCTTGATGTAGAATGGCTCCTAGTTTTATTCCAACTATATGCTATTTTGATGGTGAATTGGTTATTGACGATTTAATGTGTGCGAAATATCTTGGTGGATCTTACAAACCGGCTAAAGTTCGAAGAGGATCTACTTTTGAGCAGTTGAAAGAGTCGGTATATAAAGCAACAAAGATAAAACCAGAAGAGTATGAGATTGAAATAGTTTGCAATTGGCCAACAGATTCCGGATCCAAAGCAATCAAAATTGTTGACGACGAGGATGTTGAATTAATGTTTGCTGCCTCGACCAAATCTATTGAGTTGTTTGTTGAGAAAAAAAGGAGATCGGTTGCAGAGCAAACAACACCGGCACCTGTATCAAATTTCGGCGTTGAAGAATATTCTAGAATGGTGGGGAACATGAGTACTGGGCAGGGAATTCCGTCACCTAGTTTTAGCAATCCGACTCAGCACATATCGCAATACGGGCAACAACAAATGTATTATGGGTTTCATCCATTCATGAGTTTGCAGCCAAATGTCCAATTTACCTATCCACATTTAACGCAGGACAGCTTTCCACGAATGAGTCAGAGGTATTGTTTAGCCGTGATTACATAGAGATATGTTGTATTGAATTTATATTAATATTATATCTATTTTGTATTCCCGTCCAGTTTTACTCCAGTTCAGAATTGCACTCAAAGAAGTGCTAGAGCATCGAGTAGTCGTACAAATGAACGAATGCAGCCAACTCCGTCCGAATTTTACCATTTAAGCCAAAAGTAAGTTAAATATTGCAATATGTTGCCAAATCGTTGGTTTGTAGCAGTAAACTAAAATTGATGTATTAATTTACTGCAGCTGCGCAGCAAACAACATTACTACACAGTCATACGTCCAACCACCGAATGAACCAGCAGGTCAAACTATGTCCAATCTTCGAAATCTACTACTATTGTTGAAAAATAAATGAAATTTAATTTGGTTTGGGCAAAAATTTCGAAATGTGGGGTTTGGGGTTTTTGGGTAGAGAAGTGGAAGAGATGAGAATGAGGAAGGAAGGGAGTGGGGGGCTCTGGTTATGTTGCAGAGCCCCGAATGGGCGACTTTTGGGAAGTCGCCCACTGGCGACTTCCCAAAAGTCGCCCATATTTAAAAAAAAAACGGACGACTTTTGGGAAATCGCCAGTGGGCGACTTCCCAAAAGTCACCCTCGTTTTGGCAAAAAAAAAAATACTGGCGACTTTTGAAAAGTCGCCAGTATGTTTTGGCCAGCTCGGAGCTGAGCTGGCCAAAACAAGGCTATATTCGATATTAGTTTCGAAACAGGGCTAAATACGATAATTACTTTCGAAACCAGGCCTAATCTAAAAAAAAATCCTAATTATAATTATGTTGTACTATGTATAAAGATATTTGTATGAAGACATATACTTTCAGGTAGGCTTAGCTTGTATAGGAAGACATGTTGTTTTCTTGTTTTGTTATGAAAATATCTTGTTTATAAAAATTTGTCTTCTTGCTTGTATTCCAATATACTTGTGTTTGTCAGGCTTTCTATCATACTTAACAGGCAACACTTGATCTTGTATATGAAGCTATTTATTTATAGATATTTGTTTTTTTTCTCTAGATATGTTGGTTTTATAAACTTCTAGTTTAAATAATTTATACACAATGTTTGAGATTGGTTTTACATTGCATTTGGTTTTATTATACTATACTTTGTTCTTATTTTATTTATTTTGCAAACATAACTATCACTCTTAAATTTAAAATTATTTATTTCTATACTCATGTCAATATTATAACTTCTTAAGCCTAAAATAATTATCTTTATTTTCAAATAATAATAATAATAATAATAAGCTGTATTTTAAATAAATTCAATTAAATATTTATTAAATAATACTGTCAAAAATCCAGGATGTCACAAAATATTTCAAAAACAAAATCAAATAAAAATTAAGAACAAAAGGTAGCTTTCACCTCCTGATTCCTGCAAATTCCGAATATTGATTCTATTGAGTTTATGGGCATTTGATTCATTGTTTCTTGCTGTGATTTACAAGCAACATTTAAGGTAATTTTCAATTAATTTATTTATATATCTCATCATTCATATGTTGGATGTATGATTCACTATGTGTTCAATTGAACATCTTATAATATCTATATCAAAATCCTCTTCCTTCTCAATTGAATATATGACTATTGAATTGTTTTATTTCTGATCTACATATGTTCTAATATATGTTCATTTCAAACTGATATGCTTGGATTATTTGCTGCCTTTGTTATTCTGTTGCTATTCCATATAATGTTTAGGTTTGTTTATTCTTATTACGAATTTACACATGCCTAACGCATCCTATTCCTTTTTTTGTTTTGGTCGTTTTATTTTATAAAAAAAGGAATTTGAAAGTTAATTTTGATTTATATCTACTTTAATTTATAATACTTGCATTCATATTGATTATGCTAATTATTTATTATTACTTGAAGATTGGTTTCTATAATTACATGGTTAATTTTGGATACAAACATTTGAATATTGTTCACGTAAGAATGAAAACTTTTTGGTCTAAAATTTATAAATGGACTTTTGAGCAAATTATATTTTGTCTCTTTTTCTAGATTTAATAGTTTTAAAAAATTCCTAAACTCCAGCTTCCTCATTAACTAAAAGTTAACCTAGATTACTTAATTTTAAATCACACTTATATATATATATATATGTGTGTGTGTGTGGGGGTGTGTGGGTGTGTATGTATGTATATATGTATAAATATATATAAACACAAATATATATACACTATAAAATACCATGTTCACAATTATTATGTGTTTCTAATTCTAAAATGTTAAAATTGTAACTTTACACATATATATGGAAATATACATGTGTAACTTAATTCAAATTGATAAAATATATCTTATGTAATTATGTAACTTTTAATGTCAAACCTTTCTTTATAAAAACCAAATTCATTAACATTAATTTTGGAGTTTAATTACACAAAATTATCTATTGTGATTTTAATACAAATATATATATAAACACACACACATATACATATGGCAAGGATCGGCTACACCTCTATTGACCTTGATTTCAACCACACATTCCAATTTAAATAATATAGTTTCTCTCTCCTATCGTCCTATTATATTATTTAATCAGAATGTGTGGTTGAAATCGAGGGGGAGGAATTGAGGTGTGGTAAGAATAAGATGTAGCCGATCCATACCCATCCACACACACACACAAATAAATAAATAAATAAATAAATATATATATATATATATAATCAATTTCATGGACGACAAAGACATATGTAAAGAGGAAATAGGTCCATTATGGTGTAAATCCCCGCACATACATATGTTTCCACTAACTATGTATATTTCTAATTTATAACACGTAAACCTCACATAATTAAGTATATTTGATGTACTTATAAACACAAAAATCCCTTTAAACATAATTGAATAAAATAAAAGATTTTACTTAAAATATCCTTAGACTTCATAAGCTTAACTAAAACCAAAATGTAAAGAAAATTTTGAAATATACTTATTTCACATTCTTCCGACTAGTCCGATTTCAACAATGGTATCAGAGCTAAATAGTCTACAGGGTTTAAACTAGCAAAGTTAGGGCTAACTAATTAAATCATACCTATTTAGTAGGATGTCTAGAAAGGTAGTGCCAAAGAATTGGGTTTGGGTAATCTAATATTCTGCCACATCTAGCCATTGGCCTAGCCCGAAGGATGAAGTAAGCCCAAAGGTTATCCCTAATATAAAGGTCAAAGTTGATTTTGGACCTTAGGCTAATTTTTAAAATTTATTGAAAATATAAAAGATATTTTAAATTTAAATATTAGGTTTAAAATATAAAAGAGAATTTGATAAAAGCTAGGAAATGCATTCAAATTTTTCAAAATTGTTTTGAAAAATTAAATAATTAATTTTGAATTTTAAAAATTTAAAATTTAATTAACATAGTTAATTAAATTAAGTTAAATAATTAATTAAAATTCAATTAATTAAAACATGCATATTGCAATATGTGTATAACTATAATTGTTATAGGTATTTACTTATCTTAAAATTTCAAAATATATTGTTTAATTAAATAAAATAATCAAAAGTTAATTGATTGAATTGTATATGTATATTAATATGTACATATAAACAAACTATTAATGTTATAGTTGGTTACTATCTTAAATTGTTTGAGATAAGTAATGTAAAATTTTAGAAATTTTATATTAAATAAAGTAAATTAATTAAAAATGATTTAATTAATAATAATTAAAATTAATTAAATAAAATTTAATTAATAGTATACATAAGAATATTATATAAGATTACTAAATTATAACTTAGATTTAAGGAATAAATACATACGTATAGTACGTATACCGCGATTTCATATGTGTCCAACACTTGAATCACGAGGTTATTTCATAAGAAATACATTATTCTATAAGTCGATATCACTCAATTAAATATTTTAAAGATTATGAATCATTAATATGAACATTGTCCTCTACCATTTGTATATTTATAGATTACTTGCATACTCCTTAGTTGTTGATATTCCTAAAGCTAATGATGTTATGTGTAGCACTATCAATATATTGAATTGATGAGTTAAGATAGACGCACGTGTTTGTTGATACTCCTCAAGGTACGTGCATTTATAATTAGGCCATTGTGAAATAGTAAATATGAGTGAATAATCTCTTTCGAATTATTTATATTCCTCAATGTCGAAATGAGTGAACAAAGACCGTGGGTTTGGAGTTGTATATCACAACACCGATAATGGATTATCCATCACTCATAGGCCTATGATTTATTGATATCCCTTAAAGCCGAAATCCCAGGGCAAGCGAGTCCTAACACCCCGCTAGAGAATTCAAAAGACTTCTATGTTCTTCTTTAGGTTTTAAGAAACATAAAAGTCTAATTAGAAAAATGAAATGGTAATACTCAACATTTCTTATATTGTAAGAACGTCTGCTACGTATGTAATATCCCTAATTTTTAATAACATTATTCAGGAGATTTAATTAGATAAATAAAATAGAATAATGTAAATACTAAAGTGATAAGGGGATTGAGATTTGAAAATTTAAATTAAAGGCCAAGCTTATTTAAATAAATGGGCTAGGAAAGGTTTCATATGTTAATTAATAAGAAAACAATTAACGCAAGGGGTCGAAGCCTTTGTTTTACCCTCCAAAGATATGCTCTTGCCTTGTTTTCAAAAAGATGCTTTCGAAGGAGTCGAAACCTAATTAAATAGCTTTTGAAAATGTTGCTGCCTTTTTGTTTCGAAAGAATGCTTTCGAATGAGTTGCCTTGTTTTAATTCAATGCTACTGAAAGGGGCAGTTTCAACCACTCGAAACCATGTTGGCGACCTTATGCCTTTCGAATGGATTGAAGTCATCAACTAGATCAAAAGGTAGCTTTTGTTTTATAAATGAAGTAAACCACTTCCTAAACCTTTCGAAAGGATTAATGGTTTCGAAGGCAATGGCTTCAAAAGGGGTTTCAAAGCTATCCTTTCAAGTGTTTTAATTTATATGATTAATGCTTTCGAAAGGATGGTTCCGATGCCATCAGTTTTCCCCAAACTCTTTTATATTAAGTATAATGGTTTCGAAAAGGGTACTTTCGTTTATATTCACTTTGACCCAAAAAGATATTTTTAGAATAAACCCAATGGTTTCGAAAGGGATACTTTCAAATGGTTTCGAAAGGGGTACTTTCAATGGTTACGAAGCTATGCTTCTAAGAGTTAATAAGTATTACATTAATACTTTCGAAAGGTATGTTTTGAGGGTTTCGAAAGAGATGTTTTAAAGTGTTTCGAAAGGCATATGCTTAGTGTTTTCAAAAGAAGATTTGAATGCTTTCGAAGGAGGTTATCCAATGGTTTTGAAAGTCAAAGTTTAAGGTTTCGAAAGCCTTAGTTTTCAAAACAAAGAATCCAATCTCATTTTTAAAGGAAAAAAACCGTAGCCTAAATAAAGGAGTTGTAAAATGACTTTTGAGCATAGAGTTTTTGAAGAAGCTTTCCTTGATAAAATATAGGTTAAAGAGATTAACCATGTTTCATATGAAAATGAATTTAAGGATATTAAACCATAAGTGTTGGTGTTATTATTTTATAATGTTTGCTTCTTCTAATATATATATATATATTCACTTTAAATGGACCCATAACTGTATTTTGGGGAGAAAAGGCAGAATAACCAGCTAGGTTGACCCGGTAGTGAATATAAATTGAGTTAACTCCTGTATGAGTAGAGCTGCATCCTGGAGGTCAAGTAGACTAGAATATAGGATGTCTAAATATTGATTAAAGAAGTTGTTAGATAGACAAGTCATAGTAAACCCATGAAAACTATGTTTAAAAAGAGTTATTGGCAGGGACCAATAGGTTTGTAATGAACCCATGAAAACTATATCCGGATTGAGTTATTAATAGAAGTTAATAGGTTCCTAGTCAACCCATGAAAACTAGGATATAAGGAAAGTTATTGGAGATACTAATAGGTTCAGGGAGAACCCATGAAACAATAAAGTTATTGGCAGGGGCCAATAGGTTCTTAGTGATCCCATGAAAACTATGGAACACGACAGGGAGTCCATAAGTTTTAAACAGGTTATTAGTAAGCCTATGAAAACTAATAGGTTAATAGTGACCCTAGAAACTATAACTGAGACAGATAGTCAAAATTAATGGGGATGGGTAATCCAGAATTGATTTACTTGTTTCCATATCATCATAATATTTTGAATTGTTATTGTTTAACCATTGTGGATGCAGGAGCAGAGTATATGGTTTTTATAAAGTTTTAAATAAGATACTGGTGAGGAGAAAACTCGTTCCGCTAAGCGGCGTGGTCTCACTAGATATCTAAATGGTTTGAGATGGTAGGTTATTATTCATACCAGGCTTTATGTCTGACTCGAAGTTTATGTTTTCCCCTTATACTCTCAGGTACTCAATATATTTTGAGTAGTTTGAGAGTTGAGGTTTTCAAGTACCTCTTTAGACGAATAAGCTTCCGGAGACGTGTAGGAGGCAAGATAGCTATTAAGAGTTCTTTTCTATTTTTATTCCGTTGTGTTTTGTTGTAAAAGAAAAGTTGTTTAATTTCCTAGTTATATACTCATCTAAGAGGGCATCTTCATATGTCGCTCTTGGCGTATGTTGTAATAATTATATTTTCTCTGAACATGGTTCTCGAATCTGGGATTATGTAATGAATTTGAAATGATTTGAAATGGAATGAGAAAGTTGTTTAATGATTTTAAAATTTTTCCATATCCATTTGTTTATGTTATATCAATGTATCTAACGTTACCGTATTTGGTCGTTGAGGATTAATAACTATGGGTGACTGCGGCATCCGTAGCCGTTAGTTTTGGGCCTCCAAGTGGGGGATGTTACAACATATAAATTAAACTAATCTACATCGATAAATTTGTGCAACTAACAAATATTGATAAAATGTTTATCAATTAGGATATAAAAAGAACTAAATTAAAGGGTGACAGAGAAACATAAAATATACTTACCTTAAATCTTTTGACATGTTGTCGCTTAAAGACCCATGTAAGAGTCTAACTATACAGTACTAAACACATTTATAACTTGGTCGCTTAAGTGTTTATTTGCATAAGACTTCATATTATTTACATTAATTTTGTACCCTTAGGCAATACAAAAATATAGATATTTAATCCATATTCGATCACATATAAATATTATAAGATAAACAGTCACAGTTTGTAATGCATAAAATTTCAGATAAATTAGTTCATTGGAAATAAGAAAATAAAGCATGATGTGAAATCGTATATTCAATATGATTGATTATAATAAGGACTTCCATTTGAATGGTTTGACCATTTAGAAAAGGAAAGTGAATGTACAAAAGTGGGTGTAACTTAGGCGCAATTGGGATGAAGATATTGAATAGGCAACTTTGCTTCATGAAGTGATACTAGAAACGTGAATTATTTAATTACTAGTATATACTTAATATGGAATGAGAAATGTAATTTTTATTCCAATTGTTTTTTCATATAGAAATTGTTTTATATAAAAGTCATTTCTATGAGTTTAAGATATTTGGTCGAAAACTCTCGATTATAAACTAGTTACAGTAAAAGAAATAAATAGTCCATAATAAGTAGTTAAATGGAGCTTTATATTTCATATATCATTATAGTAATGGCGAAAATAGTGGGAGTATTCTATATAATACTAATAAATGGATGGATTAAGATACGGGAAAATTGTTTTTGTAGACATACTAAATATTATTTATGAAATCATAATTAATTTCAGTATTGACTGAAAGTGAATATAGTTTTATTCTAATATGATTGTTTTGAATATTCGTTATAAAGTAAATAAGGGTATTTGTTGCATCGGCTAAATAACATCGAAGTATCTATAATTTGTTATAATTATTTTGAAATTGAGGACAAAGCACCTATTTAGTGGAAGCGATATAAGAGTTGGTGAACCCTTCAAATTGATACATAAAGATGTATGCTGTCAAAATTTCTAATAATAAAAACAGTTCGCATACTTTGTTTAATTCGAAGATGAAATAACATAAAATAAAAATATGTATTTGATAAACAAGTAGTCTATTTATGATAAATTCATTGAATATAAAATGGAAGTATAAAACGTAATGTGCAAATGAAATAATAAAATTTGATTTGAACGAATAGGTGGATATATAGAAAAACAGTTCCAAAAGTACATAAAAATGAATAAAGAATTAATATCAAAACTCATGCCTCCCTTTAATACATAATGGTATATCAATGAGAAGTAATCAGACTTGTTGAGTAAAGTATGACTGGTAATGAGTAAAATTGAGTTAACTTATTTTTGTAAGGTCGAGTCCTTAAGAATAAATATATAAGGTTGAGCCAACTTCATCTAAATAAAGTTTACAACACAAGATAAGGGTTAGTGAAATAAACCCTACATATCCTAGGTCAAGGAATTGATACGTTGTGTGAGTCGAGAGGCTGCACATAATATTTGCCTATGAGGAATCTTGTGTGAAAAACCCCAAAGTAGTTTGAGACCAATCAATATTGATTGACCAATTTATGTTATGAATATATAAGTTCGTAAACCTAAACTCAAATCAGTTTTATACATACATATATATAGGAAACTTATAAAATGTTTATGAATACCTATTCCATTGCATTGAGAAACAATTGTTGTTTCAAGGAATACTAGCTTCATGACAAAAGAATTTCTTTTAGAAATTATTGGTAGTAAAATGGATTTGTATACGATCCAAAGATAAAACCGATTATAAAGAATGGAATGAAATTGACAAAATATGAACAGATACAACTAATCAGAACATCTAATAAGATCTTTGGCACATTAAAGAGAAACAATGATTTTTTATCAATGTCGAGAAAAGGATTTCCTTAGTTGTTAATAAACCATTAAGATTATTGACTCTACCATATGGCATGATACATAGATTCGAAATGGATTTCAAGCACATTACCAAAATATGATTTTGGTGGTTGTACTTGAAAGGATATGATCCATCGACATTAGTGGTGTTTTTGAGTAAAAGACGAATGTAGTTGGCATATGGTAGTCTATGTTGAAAAGAATAACAAAGTAAGTTTTAATTATTGAAATTAACTAGTAGATTCGTAGTTTAACGTACCAAAGTTAATTTCGGATTTTACTCATAATATGATTATTGAGTTTTGATGTATGCTGTAGAAAGTCTGAATAATGATATAGAATGTGTTATTTGTGCTTAATAACCAAAGTATCTCAAAGTCAGTGGGAGAAATTCTAAGTTTGTGGGTTATTGGGTATGATCCATGGAGTAAAACAAAAGTATTATTCGATTAACATTAGAGTTAAGCAAGTATTTTAACAAAGAAATCAAATATTTTAATTTTCAATCAAAATGTAGTGGAAAAATTTGTCTGTAATAAAGAATATTATTAGGCACAAAATATTTCTAAAACTATAACTAAACATAAAACTTGTGATTGTTAACGATGCACTTAAGTTAAAATCATGTTAGTTTAATTGTTTAACAGTCAATATTGGATTTGAAAATGACATCTGTTATAATCAGTATAAGGATATTGTGTTGTCCCAAATGATACATTCGAACACAATATTTAAAATGTTAAATATGGAGCATGTAAGATGAGTTCCTTATGCATAGAAGAATTATGATACATGTTATATTATCTGCAATAGCATACTTCACTTATGTATTTGATATATAAAGTAAGGATCTGAATTAATATTACTAATTGAAATTAAGAACGTTCTCGAGTATTTATGAAATACTAAGGATGTAGCGACCCGCAGTTCCATACCCCTTGAGTTGACAATAATTCACTCTTGTCCAACCCAAAGCATACAAAAGAGCGAATAACTAAGGTAAAGAAAAAGGAAAATGATAGAAGAAAAATAGAACAACAACAACAGAACCTCACAATCGCAGCGGAACAAAATATAATATATAATAATAGATTTTTATATAAAAGAATATGTATTGTTTTATACTTACAATCTTCAGAGTACAACACTCAATACATCAAACTGGACAGTTATATAACTTGTCCTTACACAGCGGAAATATAAGCCAAGTATGGGGATACATCTCTGTCATTCTGCTCGTCTCCTGAGCTCCATAGCATTCTATCCTGAATCTATAATACTCGGTCTGACCGGAGCATTGTAATAAGATAACACCCGAGTCAGTCTGGAAAACCAGTGTGAGAAAACACACTCAATTTGAATTATTAGAGTTATCAAAATCCTTTGAAAGCAAAGGTATCTCGTAAGACCACGTCACACATAAACACGATGGGTTTTTCCCTTACGATAACCAAAATAATTTTTATCAAAATCATTCGATATTATAATAGTGTCTAAGTGCTAGTTATTCAAATAGCCGAAATTGTTACATTAATTAAATTCCAGCATACTAGGCTCTATAAACAAAACCATGAGGCTCGTATTAGAGAATGGATTCCATACAAATGACTGGGCCACTGGGGTACTTCCCATCACAGTACACCTCTAGAACAATGTACCGAGGACCATCACCGGGATCCCCTGCTACATAAGACCGGCCTTCCCCAAACCTAGATAGATCGAATATGTTATCACCCCGTGTGTTCCCACCCTTACTATCGAGCGCTCCTTCTTTCATGCACAACCATATCCATAATATAAAGGTTTCCGAGGACATCTAGAAAAGTGATAACATACCCTAATTGGGTGCAACCCACTTACCCTTGCTGCATCTCCCCTATTTTAGTCATTCCCGGTTGATGTGGTTTGAGGCTAAGCGTTACCTTTCAAGAAAACAATTTTCACTTAGAATGCTCATCGTCCTCTAATGACAATGTTCTGATAGCATTCGTTCATACAAGTTGTCCTGGGTCTGGACAAACCGAATCACCATCTGCATCATCTTCACGGTATTCATTCGTTACGTTCAAACCGGATCGAAGTGGTTTTCAGATAATTAAATCCGATCCTGGTCTCTTCGAAACGATTAACGAAATTGGCCAATATTGATAGTCGGTTATTTAACTATCAATAAAACATCCATAAGCAATCATCTGGCCTTATCATAATTTTCTAAAAATATTCTCAAAGTATCTTTATAAGATATATATATTCAATCCATTCCAATATTTCCATAGTGGAAATCAAACTTAAATTCTTATATCCTTAACATTATATTTTCAAGTCATTTCAATACTTAGAATATATTTTTCTCGCTTCCAATTATAATTCAACCCTTTGAAAATATTTTCTATACTTAAAATCTCGAAGTTAACTATTTTCAAATCCTTTCCGTTCAATACTCAGGAATATTTATAGGTATATTCCCTAAGATCTTTTTATCCCAATATTCAGGGAATAGCCCATTTATTTCCTATTCTCACAATTCTTTACAAATTTTATTTGTAAACCCGTTAATATTTCCAAAGTCGAATGCACTAGCATGTATCTCCAAATACCCATTTCTAAGTTCTTTTATGAATTCTAATTCATTTTTCGAATTTCTCGTATTCTTAACACTTGGAATTTTTCTTCAAGCTTCCAAAATCCCACTACAAGATTTCTCTTATAAATCATATCCGTTAAATAAACTTCGTCTCCAATCCAATAGAGTAGTTTAAGTTATAAAGCTGATTAAAAAAATTAGAATTTATTTCAATAAATATTAAATATAAGAATAACTAACTTTTCGGAATATTCTAAATCCAATAGAGTAGTTTAAGTTATATGGTATAGCAATTAAAAATCATATTTAAAACAATTTTAATTTCTCGACAAATATCTATTTTAAAAATCTGATATTGCCAACTTCAATTTATAAATCCCTCTCGATTCGTATCACATCGATTATATCTCAATTTTATCACCATTCATATTCAAAAATACATTCCATTATTTCTTTCCCAATGATTTCCATAACTCGATATAAATTCACAACGTAAATCTATTGTAAGAGTCCGAAAACTCGACCTTCGAAAATCGGCACCCGTACTTCACTTGTACTCAAATGCCGTAGATTCAAACGCCGAATCTGGCTTCTCAGAGCTTATAACATAGTAAGTATAACAACACAGTGGAAGAAAGAAATCAATGATATCATATACAACTCCAATGAATACAATATCCAGAATGATATACAACAATGATATCAATATGATACAAGAATATTAGAGATAAATAATGATACAGCGGAAATAACAATAATGAAAGAGATCACTCCAAATGATCTACAAAGGAGAATGACTCCAACAACTCCAACATCAAGCTCGAACCACCAACGTGATGCACCAAGATAAGCAGGTGCCGTCATCAACTCCGATGAAGTGAACTAGCTCCAGATAATCTACTAAACCTGACTATCTGAAAAACCCAACTCTAGACTGCCCGTGTGGAAAATTATGGGCACCCAGAGTTTAGGAAAGGAACAATAAACTCCAGGTCAGTCGTGGGACTGGTGTGAGTAACAAAAATAGTTTATCTTTAAACAACAACAAAAGAATTTTAAACATTGAAACCCGCAATGCTTTTGGAAAACGAAACTACCATAAGACCTCCCGCCACACACACAATGCAAACGCATAATTGGAGGAGATTTCTTCTTATGATAGTCAAACATGCTTACTACGCAAGAAAAACTCTTTTGATATTATTATTAGTGCATGGTGCAGAAAACATTTCGAAAATACAATATTAATCTTAGCCAGCATAGGTACCATTATATTATGCCTGCTATAGCTGCCTCCTGAGGAGACAGGTTATACAACTGCAATCGTAAAGGGCTCGTATTGTTTCTTTAGATTTTCCAACAAATGGTCAGGCTAAGGAACTTCCTACTGCCACATGGGAACGCCTCTGGCGGGACGCCCCGAGAGACAACCTGCTCTCTGCCAATACAAGGCCGGTTACCCCCTTCCCGGGTAGTAAACCTGAGATATGCCACACCCGGTCCTTTAGGACTTTTATCCGAGGCCTCGGTCACACAGCAACAATCACATAGAGTAAATGAGATTGGAGCAACCACATAGGTTAAATATCAGGGCTCCATACCTGATACCACCTTTTTCCAGAAGGAATGGTCATACCCTAGGGGAGCTACCCCTGAAACCTTGCCACATCTTTCCTGTTTCGACCATTTCCGGTCTGTGAGGCTCGATGAGGTCTCGTCCACAAAGCTACGCTTTTTCACAAAGCCATGCTTTGATCACAAATGATCAACAAATGACCATTAACACACAGCAACACTTAGCATGCCACACTACCAAATTGGGAGTATATCACTGATAACCTTCAACTACATAACCTCTGAGCTCGTACGTCTCAGAGAAGGGTGTTAAGCTAAGAGAATAAATCTCCGCCACCAAACAGAAATGTATTTGAAAGAAATCAGCTTTATATCTCAAAGTGTAGTGTCAGACATACAACCATACAAGTCTATTCCGGGTTTGAACAGAACCGAAGGCACTTCCAAAGAAGCCCTTGCAATCCGGGTATTCACAATCCCGATCGGATTTCCCATCACTTAAGAAATCTCTATACCGGCGCGACTCAGTGCAGAGACAATCGATAGGTTATCCTATCGTTCTCGCAAATACCCGGTCTTCACCACCGGTCTTCAATTGCTATCCATATACGACGTGTCATTATTCAGAATGGGTTATATGACACAAAGGTCCTCTCCCGGCTAAACCGAATAGTGAGCGTAATATTTAAAAACATATGGATATTGGGATTTCAGTTAAGTCACAACTAATTACACAAAACTTTTCTTTTCAAATGGTTTAAACACATTACCATTTTAAATCTTTTAAATAAAAAGATTCAATTCACAAAGTTCACCCAGTTTCACAAAGATTCATTCACAGATTTTCCAAATCAATTTCCATTTCAATTGGATTAACTCATTAAATCTTTTAAACAAAGATTTAACTGATAGCTTTCAAAACACGTTTCCAAAGATTCATTCATAATTTGGAAGATCATCTTCAATTCAAACTTGAAATTTCTTTAATTCAAATTGGAAATCCATTTCTTATATAAGAGCTTTTATCAGTTGGAAAAAATCAGTTTCCCAAATCATTTAATTCAATTTCAAATATTGAATTCAAATTTAAATCAATTTATTAAATCTCAAGTTTTATTAAGTTATTTAAAATAACTTTTGCATTTGAAACTCATTTGCAAAGCCCTTAAATTCCAATTTCCAAAACTATGTGGATTCAAGAATTCAATCTTTAAAATTGTCAAAAATCTGTGACTTAACTAATTTCCACGTGAAATCCATATTTGTGTGTGTATGGTGTAGTCCAGGGGTTTAACACACAATAGTGCAACATCATTCAATCATCATAGATCAAAATACAGAAATATAGTTGATAAGCGGTATAAACTATAACACTTATCTTTCATTCACAGATCACAGATCACAGATATGTATATTACATTCATCCCAGATAAATGAACTATAGTACAGATCACACACAAATCAGAATATATCACACAGCATTACAGATCAGCGAATATCAACAATTCAATCATTCAGTCAGGTCCAAACATTCATAGGTAGGATCAATTTATTTATCTGATTAAATTAAATCAGATTAGTCACTAATCCTGGTTAATTAACATTAACTAATTCCAATTTCATTTTAATTAATTAACCTTTAATAATAAATTAATTAGCCTCAATTAATAAATTAATTGATTATCATTTAATTAATTATCCTTAATTATAATAATTAATTTATTAATCCTTAATTAATAATCATCCCTTAATCACTTTCATTTATTAATCTTTAAATTTATTTAATTATTCTCAAATTAATTTCCTTAATTAATTTGTCACATTAATTAATTATCTTTAATTAATTACAATAAGTGATTATTCTTAATTATCTTCATTGATATCAAAATCTTTAATTAATAACCTTACCATTTATCAATATTAACACATTATAAATAAAATTTGTTTTTAAGTTAACAAATTTGAATATACTTCTTGAATGTTTTATTAAGTTAAATGTAAATTTAAAACAACTTTATTTAAAAAATATAAGTTTGAAATATCATTGAACTTCATTTGTTTCAAATGATTATTTCAATACCATACTTTACATTAGATTAACCTACTATCATCGTTTATGAAGAACGAATTTAGAGAAGCATTTAAACTTTGTTTCAAGGATTTTTTTTATATAAAAAAACTGGAATTTTGTTGTTTCAAGGCCAACCCGAGGCTATCTCGAGTTCCTCCCCGAGTGAAACTGCTCCCCGCTTCGAGCTCCTGCCCAAACCTACCCGTGGCACATTTTCTTTTAAATTTGTTTAATTTTTTAAAACCGACCCGATTCAACGCCCAACGAACATGAGTGTAACTTCGAGTTTTTACCCCAATTTTCCCGAGTGAGACTTCGAGTCACACTGCTCCTCTCCCAAAACAAACTACTGACACTATCTATCACCTGTACACGTGCACAGCCAATCCCATCTCCTCCGACCGTTGCCGAGACTCTCCACATATCGTCGATGACCTCGACGATCAACTCAAACACCCAGAACCACAGAACTCGCCTGAAATCAAAATCTGGCCTTTCGTTCGAAACTGAACTCGAACCCACTGAACAAAAACGCCTCGCCGTCGCGTCACAGACCACCGGAGGGGCTCCGACTCCGTCCCCACCACCTCAACACCGCATTCGACCATCCCCTCGCATCTCGTGCAACTCGATGGCTCCGAGGTGATGAAACCACCTCGTTTCCAAACCACATCACATTCTAGCCTTAAACCCTAATCTAGCCTCGTACCATCAATTCACGCAATAGAAAAATTATTGGATAATTTTCCTGGAATCATTAACCAATAAGCTAGCTTCAAACCAAAATTCAACATTTAAAATTAGATTGATCATCAAAAATTTGAAAAACTGCGATCTTTGCTCAAATACAAATTGCTCTGAAGATACTGAACTAAAAATCTTTATTTCTGTTTTAAAAATCATAACTTGTAGAAAGAATTCAAACTATGAATTTGAATTAACTTTTAATAATACTTGAATTTATTCAAATTTTTCTTGATTACCTGTAACCAAAGTTACAGTGATGATATCCTACAATCATGGTTTAAATTAGCTTCTTAGAATCTAAATTTTTAAGTTTCATTATCTAGTTTGATTTAAAACTAAAAGCTTTACTATGATTTAGTCGAAACAATTTGAGTTTTGAATGATAAACAACTTTGTAATCCATAACAGAGAAGAACCATATACAGAGTAACCTGTATATATATATATACCAGATTATATTCAAAGATTATATTCAAAGATAACATATACAATACCATATAATCAATGAATCATCCTTACTGTTAAACTTAAAGCTTTAAGGTTGATGTTCACTCACTTTGGTTTGCAAAAGAAAAACAGAGCTTTTGATGACACAGGCTTTGAAAATACAAGTTGAAGCTCTTCTTGATTCTTTGATTGATCTGGTTTGTTTTGATTGTATTAAGTTAAAGTTTTTGTTTTATGTTTTTTTTTTCTTTCCAGATGAAGATGAACGAAACTGAAATGAGGAAGATGGAAAGAAAAATGAGGAAGATGGAAAGAAATGAAGTTTACAGATGATAGTATGTTTTTGTACAAGTGATATTTTTTTGTTTGTACAACTTAAGCAGAAATTTTTCTCATTACTTGGTGGCTGAATTGATTTTTAAACAATTCGAATTGACAAAAGTGTTGCTAGCATTTAATGCCAAGGTACTTTATGTCTTCATGCTTATATTTTTCTTCATTTCTTTATGTTGTCTGTTTTCACACTTATGCTTGAATATATTTTCTTTGCTTTGTCATATTACTTTATAATATGAATAAATTCTATTTTTTAATATGCTGTTATAATTTTAGCTAATATATTTACTTTATAGTCTACAATATAGCTTATTTACATTTATTTTTCTAGCTTAAATTTTTATTATAATTTATCTTTTATATATTGATTTCTATTTCTAATTTAATTTATTACTATTGTTTTACTTTAATATTTATTGTCTTATATTTCTATTTATTTATTTTGATTTCTAACATAAACCATTTTAATTTTGCTTTACTTTATAATATTCATTTTTTATAGTTTATATAATTCTAGAATTATTTAATATGTTCATTTCACATTTTATATAACTATGAATCTATTTGAAATATTTGTTTAACATCAACACTTATTTGAATTCTATAAATATATTTTTATAAACTCAAATTGTTATTATTAAACCATTTATTTTAGATTTAAACTCAAATTCAATATATATATATATATATATAAATTCATATTTACTCAAATATGCACATATACACATATATTCACACATATATACAATATTTAACTCTAAATGATTTAACACATTTTTATTTGATTTCGGGGAAACTCGAATCAATTTATCAATGAATTTCTCAATTTTTATCCAAAAATTAAATTAATTATCAATTTAAATATATATAAAATCTGGGGTCGTTACATCTATATTCCCAATTTATCAACTGACCATCATTTTCCTTAATATATTCCATTTATTTTTCAAATCCATTTTAAATATCGATTTCAACTCCTTTCTATATTTTTCAAGATATCAATTTAAAATTCATTATTTAAAATCCTCTAGATAAATAATTTTATTTAAAATCTCTATATAATATTTTCTTGAATAGTTGAGTACAACTCAAAATCAAATTATATTTTTTTTTCAAATCAACTTCCTTTGGAATAGTCTAAATTTTGATATAAATAATTTATATTCAAAACCTCCTTTTAAATCCCTCAATTTCCAAATAATATTTATAGTATTTTAAAATACCAAAATTAAGGCCGGTGTTACCATAGCATCCAATAATTCAATCACAACAATAATTTATAACTGATTATTCTAACACATTTTTTTTTTGAAAATGGGTAAACTTTTATTAAGGCATCTTCCAGCCCAAAATGATAAGCCAAAGAACCAGTACAACATATATTTGAGTATCATGTTACAACTGGAACCTTACTAAATTAGACAACTCATACATTTCAACTCAACCTTCAGCACGCATAATCATGGCGGCCGAAACTGGCGATTCGTATCTAGGATTTCTGACGATGGATGCAGCCGATCCTCTTCTCCAGTTTGAGCTGCGACTTGTTCCCTCGAGGTAAGCTAGAAGTTTTTGATTCTTTTCAACGCTAATTTCAGATCTCCAAAAGCTATCTTGCTTACTTCTGATTGATTTCTTTGTTTATTTTGAAAAACTCTTCGATTCCTTTCCTTCCATATGTTCCAAACAGCTACAGTGACAGCAATTTTATGCATTTCGGATTTGATGTCTTTGCCGTTATCCCACAATGTTAGGTAATTGATATGTTCTTCAAGTTTGTTTGCATGTGTTGTTAGATTTAAGAAATTGTTGCACGCATTCCATACCGAGTTTGAAAAATTGCATTCGAAAAAGAGGTGCTCATGTGTTTCTGTCTCTTGCATACAAAGAATACATTCTGTATCATTTATTATGCCCCATTTAGATTATTCTAACACATTATATTATATATATAAATAAATAAATCAACATTTTTGAGGAATCCAGTTGGATCCCTCTAACCTGTTTCCCTGCATCCATAGATGTTAGTCAACAATAAAAATACCAATCCCACTTCGAGGGGGATATCGTGGTATATAGGGCCATCCACTATTATGCAGGGCGCATAGGGTCTCATCCGCTATAATGTGCGAGAATATCGCTCCAAATACTAATACATATACTACTATATATATAACATTCAACAGATATTAATTTATAAATTTAACCAAGCATCCAATAATTTATTTCAACTATTAAAAATTTAATTTCTAGCAATCCAAAAAGAGTGAGAATTTCTCACCTTGATTTTTCAGATTGCCAAACATCCAATTTGTATATTTCGCAGCGACCAATCCTGTGTGAACTTGTTCTGATTGATTTAACCTCATATAAAAAGGGTTACAAATTTTCTATAAGTAAATTTCAATTTATATAAATTAACGATTACAATTTTAATTAAAATTAATCAACTAATTATTTAATTCAAACTAATTATTTATAAACGAATCCTCTTTTTTTCCATAATTTTAAACATGATTACCAATAATTAAAATGCTTTTGAAATAAATTACCTTACTTAAGAAAATTAATCACCCAAATAAATCTCACCTACCCGTTCCAGGTCCACGAGGTATCGTTCGCGTTCGAACCAATGTCCATTGTTCCCTCTTCAATCGTTCGTCACGAAATCGAGCCCACAGGCGACCACCGCCGCTCCCCCCCCCCCCCCCACACTAACCACGTCGCCTGCCGCCACCCTAAATCACGACTCACCTTCCTCTGCCTCGACAAAGTACGAATGCAGCCTCGCCTTCCCTGATGATGAGTCGCGTCTCCACCTGCTAACCCGCCCTCCGCCTCCTCCCAGCTATCGACATCGCATCTCGAGTTCGAGCTCGAGCCCACTTCCACCTCCAGGTCTGAGTCGCCGAAGTCGTGGGCGCCTCCTCCTCATCGAACGCGTACGAGCGTTGCACGATTGCTCGATCGTGATTTATCCCAGCTCAAGTTCGAGCTTTCGCCTATCTTCGCTTTTTTTTAAAACGAAAGAGGGAAAAGTATTCATGATTTTGTTTTTGAAGCAGGAAGGGAAAAACAAAAGGAGGCTCATGAATTTTTTTTTCTCTGTTCATTTTCGTTTCTAATTTGAATGAGAGGAAGAAAGGATGGACGTGATTTAAAAATGGGAGAAGGTATACGTGATTTTCTTTGAATTGATTCGTGATTGAGAAGAGAAAGAGGGAGACCGATTTAAAAGGTGAAAAGGGGCGGCTTTGTATGTGATAGGCGGTGTGATTTAGAAGGCAAGAAGATTTTGATTTGATTTCATTTTAATTTTATTAAAAAATATCTCGTTTTAGCAACTTAAAATTCCGATCTCCTATCGAGGCATGCCGCTAGGCGTTTATAATGTTATACCCCTATTCCGAACACAATGGAAAAGGTTTTGAGCCCTAATTCGATCGTATGGAGAAGATAGCTTTTTGGACCCAATTATTTTATTGAATATCGATATAAATTTCAACGCGTTAATATCCCGTACGATCAAACGATAACTCCAAATACTTTGAAATTTGAAATTCGATAATAATACACTATTATGGATCCAATGGAACTTGTTTTGTCAAAATCTGAGACTGTGCCCCGGGTCGCTATTTTAACGCGTCGATTAAATCGACAATTTCCAAAATTTACGAAATCGCTAAATTTTCAGTTTTAAATTCTCAACACCAAATTATAAATCCCAAATTCAGTATTTAAAACCATTTAAATATTCAAAATTAACCATCGAAAAATCCGGGTCGTTACAAGGGAATTGCTTATAGAAACAACAAACACATTATGAAGAAGTATGAAGATTCAAACTTC
Organism: Allium fistulosum; assembly: GCA_030737815.1. Taxonomy (NCBI): domain Eukaryota; kingdom Viridiplantae; phylum Streptophyta; class Magnoliopsida; order Asparagales; family Amaryllidaceae; genus Allium; species Allium fistulosum. The sequence continues at coordinate 958,300,172 of CM060901.1, forward strand.
ATAAGTAATATTGTTTAAAGTGTGCCAATCCTAAGTTCTTGTTCAATCTTAAGCTAAGAACTTTAAGTTGGAAATATTCCAAACAATAAGCAAGGCTGAATGTATCATCTTGAATAACGCAACTATAAAAGAAGTATAACTGAAAGCATAAATTTATAACCGAGCTAGAGGTGATTCCAAATGTTGAGAATTTCGTGACATTGTTATAGGATAACAATGTTGCGATATAGTCTGTATAATAACCTAGAGTGCACTAGAAGTCAAGAGACATACTCTAAATAGTTTCACATGATAAAGATAGTTTATTGGCGATGATGAGAGTTAGATGACATAGTAGATAATTAAACCAAAATAGCATAACAATTCACTAAAAGACTAACCCAATTAGTTTCGAAAAAATTTGAATAAGATCACATAATTGACCCCAAGCGCAAGTGAGAGATTGATAGAGCTAGGGATATGCACTAGGGGTAATTATGTAATTTGTTACATATATCTAAGTCGATAACCAATCTTGTTTGAAATAAATGGTGTTTCCTTTCTATTATATGCTTGTAATATTATGGTATAATTAATTAAGCAATTAATTTGAAGTATATTAATGTAAAATACATAAATGGTATGTTATGTGATAGTAATTACAATGTGTTATAATCATGAGAACTTTATCACATTACAAAATTACATATTGTTTTGAATATTCCTAGTCGAGATGTTTCGAGAAAGGATACTGATTCATTCATTGAGACTAAAGTACGTAATGCTCTCCAAATATTAGCAGTGTATTACTCATGGCTGTTAGGGGCACTAAAGGGTTGTGTACTAATATTTATTGGATAACTATGGAATGACTTACTTTAGAGTTCTCTATTGGCTAATATAAAATCTAGAAGTGACAATGTAACACAGTTCCCTCGACTTAAGGATAATGTGGAACTTCAATGTGGACACTCCACTTTGGTTATAGTTAAATTGTGGCATGGCATCCAATAAATGACTATGGTTAGGTCTAAGTTGAAGCATTGGAAGTGAACCACTATTCGATAGAGAATTTGTCTCCTAGGTTTATAAGGTTAGTATCATGGTTAATTATGGTTAACTCAAAGTCAAAGTCTCTGGCCAGAGCAATACAATTTTCAATATTCCCAATCTAGATGTTCCTTACGCATTGGCAAGAAGAATTATGATACATGCTATAAATTAGGTTTTTAACCAAGTAGATTTTTAATGGAAGTTAGACCGTCAAGACAAAGATGAAACGACTCAAGAATTGGAAACCCACTTAGAAGAATAAGAAGATAAACTCAAGAAATTACAAGTCCAAAAGAGCAGAGGAAACCTCTCGGTACCGAAAGGTTCTCTCGGTACCGAGAGCTTTCTGTTGCACTTTGGACCTCACCAACCGCTTGTACTTCAAATATTACTTCAAGCAATCATTATCAAGTGCTTTTCCTAGAGAATAGACGAGCAATACCAAGGATTGATGAGGAGAAAGCAAAGAAAGAAGGATAATACAAGTGTTATCAAGGAATCGTCAAGATCGACTCAACCTCTATAGAAAATAGTTTGGAATACATTGAATCAAATATAGGAGAGCAAAGCAAGTGAGAAGAATAAGTTTGCAACAGAATAAATCTCTCAGCACCGAGAGGTCTTTCTTGGAGAATGTGCCAATGAGCTCTTTCCTCTACTTGTGGACTTGCATCCGGACCTTGTACAACTTGACTTTGTACACCTACATAGCAGTTTCTCTATAAATACTAGCCCTATAGTAACCAAAAAAGGGAACTTTGACTCTGGTTCTTCTTTACCTCTTATCTCTCCCACAAAATAGTCACTTAGGCAGATACTCTTAGTAGTTCTAAGCTTAGGAACCTATTAACCCTTTGTACTAGTGACTCTAATCTCTCTCTAAATCTCTGTCAAATCTCTATAATCAATAAAATTATAAAGTGGGCATAGGTCAGAGATTACCGAACTACTATAAAAATCTTGTGTCTCTCTAGTTTTCTACGCTTTCTTACACTTTTCTATTGTTTTCACTAGATCTAATCCTACAACAGGTTATATTTAATTGTTATGTCACTTTTGGCATTAATATTTTGGTGCTTTCGCTGAGAAATCCAACTTTAGATCTAGCTTGCTATTTTGGATTTGAAGAGGTCTGGCAGGTAGATCCAGATCTTCTTGAAGAATTTGGAAATTTTCTATTCGAAGTCAATAGCGCCTACAAGATCCAATGGGTCAACGGGAGTAGTGGCTGGTGGTGATGAAAGAAACACTCATCAAGTTGAAGTTAGTAATCAACAAGCAATACCAAAATCATCTGCTCAACAAGAAGTGGTTACTAGAGGAGAGCTTGATAAGATGCTATAGAAATTGTACTAGAAGATGGTGGATAGTCAGAAAGCTTTGATGGACAAGATGGATGCTTTGCTCACCCTGCAACCACAGAGAACCAGGAGAATTAGAAGGGAAAGTTCACCTGGGTTAGAACAGGAAAACTCCAATGTTTCTGTCCAAAATAGAAGGGATGGAAAGCAAAAGCAAGAGGAAAGAGTTGTTGTAGTCGTTGAAGTATTTGCAGGAGGAAGCATAAGTGCTCACCCCATAAACGACCACCCGGTACTGAGAGGATTTCTCTCGGTATAGAGAGGAATGTGATAGAGAATGGGGGACAAGAATCTAATGCAATGGATGTTTCTGATGAGGAAGAAGGCCTGTAGGTTGATGATGATGATTTTGAGCTAGATGTTGGTGCTAATGGAGGTGGAGTTCACACGCCCATGGAATGCCGAAGGAGTGATTCTCCTAAAGTCTGGAGGACCTAGGCATCAGCCGACAAACCAAGACCATTTGCAGAGTTAAACACTCAGTGTAGCTCCTAATAGTCGACCTACGGAGTACCGTGGTAGAGAGGAATATATAGTTAACATGGTTAAGTGGTTAGTTGAAGAAAGTAAAGGCATGAAGAGTGAGGATTGGGTTTCTGCACCAAGCAAAACTCCATTCATAGAGAATATTCTGAGGGAAGAATATCCTAGGAAGTTTACAATGCCAACTATGCCATCGTACAATAGGACTACCGATCCTCGACAACATTTACTCAAGTATGAAAGGCACATGGACGGTGCTAGGGCAAAGGATGCTATTCAATGTTAATGCTTTCCCATTTTCTTGGAGGGAGTCACGTCAATGTGGTTCACTTGGATTGCGCCGAGATCCATATCAACTTTCGATGAGTTGGCTAGGAAATTTCTGAAGCAGTTCTGGCTGCATGTCGCACGACCCAAGGACGTGGCGTCCTTGTCAAGCTTAGCTCAATGGCCTAAGGAGTCAGTGAAAGGGTTCTTGAATCAGTTTAATGTTATTGTTGCTGAAGTATGTAATCCGAAGGAAGATCTTTTATTCATGGCTTTGGTCTTTGGCATCCACATAGACACGGATTTTGGAAAATGGCTGAAGATGAAGCAATCTAGGGTGAAAAGGGAAATCACGTTTATATTTTTATTTGGACCGCATCTTCTTATTGGGCCGTATAATTTTACATTAGGGTTTTAATTTATTTTTAGTCGTTTTGTTTGTTTTTATTGTTTATTTAAATAAGACTCTAGTTTAACTAGGTTACGAACTACGGTCTTGTAGTTCGAGAATTTGCATCCCAGTGGCTGAGTTGTGGCAGGGTTTTGAGCTTAAAGTTAGGTTAATCAAGTTAGCAGGTATCGTAAGTTTGCGTGTGTTTGTAAGCATTTGATTACTTAATTTCTAGTAGAAACCTTGGAGGCAGCACGTAAGCAGGTTTTTGCCGAAGCTGGGTAAATCTGTGTGTGATCTCTACTACATTACTTTCTGTTTTTATTTTTATTTCCTCATTAATTTTTAGTTGACCCTATTAACCCCCCCCCCACTCTAGGGTGAAAACGATCCTACAAGTGGTATTAGAGCAAGGAACAAAAACCATTTTTTTGTTAAAATTTTTTGATTTTTTTCTTTCAATGGTTTCTTTTAATAATGCTTTTGCTGAAGGTCAGTCCAAAGTTAGACCACCCATGTTCAATGGTGAATATGCCTATTGGAAAACTAGAATGAAAATTTTTCTGAAAACCATAGATGCATGGAATATTTTTGAAACAGGATATAGGACACCAACAGTGATGGTAGATAATCAAGAAGTAGAAAAACCTATGGATCAAAGGAAAGATCTTGAAAATAAACTGCAAAATGCTAATGCTAAAGCTACGAATTCTATTATTTGTTCATTAGATCAAATTGAATTTAATCGTGTCTCACATTGTCTAACTGCACAGGAAATCTGTCACACACTTGAAGTGACTCATGAAGGAACCTCCCAGGTTAAAAAATCTCGCATTGCCATGCTTAGAAGCAAGTACAAAAACTTCACAGTGCCAAAGGATGAAAGTGTCAAAGAAATGTATGGACGACTTTCTAATCTTGTATACAAATCAAAATCTCTAGAAAGACCGTACACAGAACTAGAAATAGTTCGAAAGATCCTCAGAATTCTTCCATGAAATTTTGAAGCAAAGGTGACTGCTATCCAAGAATCAAAGGATCGAAAACAGGTTAAAGTTGAATAACTCATCGGAAACCTCACCACTTATGAGCTAAAAATCAAATTAAAGGAAGAACGTGAAGAAGGAGATACGCGAAAGAAATCAATAGCTCTCAAAGGAATGATGGAGAGTGAAGATGATGATGATGATGATGATGAAGGAGCAGCTGAACTGGCACTAATAATAAAGAGATTCAAAAGGTGGAACCGCAAATATGTAAATCCAACCCTAAATCAATAACTAAAGAGAAGAATCATCAAAGTTCTAGACAACTCAGAAAAGCAGGAGGTAATTTGTCACAAGTGCAATAAACCTGGTCATATCAAGCCAGATTGTCCTCAAAATCGAGTTAGCAAACGAAAGAAACCGAAAAGGAGAAGTTTTGCAGCAACTTGGGATAAAAGTGATGAAGATGATAAAAGCACTGGCAATGAGAGTGAAAGAGCAAATCTGTGTCTTTCAGGAGAAACAAGTGATAGCAATGATGATGAGCCCAGCGAGGTATCAAAACTTACTCACTCACAATTACTTATATATTTTCATGAAGTAAATGGCTATTTTGAAAGACTTAGGGAGAAGTACGCTAAAATTGAATCATAAAAAGATAGTTTGATAGAACTAAATAAGCAGCTTGATCAAATGGTTCAGAACTATAGAAATAAGACCCCTAAGTGTGATAAGTGTCCATCATTTGAAGAGGAAATAAAAAAATCAGAAATTAAAATTAATCACTTGAAAATGAAATTCTAATTTTGAAAGAAAGTGAAAATACTAGGAGAGAAAATTCTATTAAAAAGTGCATTTTGTTATTAAATGAAAATGAATCTCTCAAGTCTCAAGTCCAACAATTGTCTGCAACTCTAAGAAAATTCTCCAAAAGAGATAGATCACTAAATATGCTATTAGGGAAACAAACTATTAATACTATTAGACAAGGACTTGGGTATACTCAATATGAAAAAGGTAGAAGTGAAACTAATCATGTCAACTCTAAGTGCACGATTTGTGGAAAAATTGGACACAATCAAAATTATTGCTAGTATAGACCCAAACACGCGAAAACCATATCAATTTGGGTTCCTAAAGGCACGAATGTAAAATCTCTTAAAGTCAAACAAATCTGGGTGCCAAAAGGAACAAACATAGACTGTCTTGGTTCTACACAAACTTGTTTTTCAAAATCGTATGTCACTAACAATCATGGACCTATAAAAACAAATAGGTCACAAAAATCTTTCCTCGTGTAGGTGTGTTGGCAAGCTAAGGAACAACAAGATTGGTACCTGGATTTTGGCTGTTCCAGGCACATGACGGGCGACAAATCAAAGTTCCTTAGTCTAGAGAAATACAAAGGTGGTAGAGTCACAATGGGCAACAACGATGTATTATATGTTGAAAATATGCACCATAATCTGATTTCAATCAGCTAGTGATCAACTGGGAAAATTTAAAAAATCATCTTATCATGCCAAGAACACTATACACATAGGTATACTTCTTTATCTTACTGCTTCTAGACCAGACATTATGTTCTCTGTTTGTTTATGTGCATGGTTTCGGTCAAATCCAAAGAATCTCATTTAAAAGCTGTAAAAAGGATTATAAGGTATCTGTTGCACACCCCATGTTTTGGTCTTTGGTATCCAACTAATGATAACTTTGAGTTAAAAGGGTATTCAGATGTAGATTATGCTGGTAGTCTAGTTGATAGAAAAAGTACTAGTGGAACGTGTTCTATGTTGGGACATTCATTAGTTGCATGGTCAAGTCGAAAAACATCATTTCATTAGAGATCACATTTCCAAAGAAAATATTTGCATAAATTTCATTTCAATTGATTTTTAATTGGCAGACATTTTTACAAAACCCCTTCCAAAAAATGGTTTTTATCGACTTCGTCTCACTTTAGGCATTTTAGAAATTTGATTTTATATTTTTTGGATTTGATCTTAAATGCCTATGTTAACTAATTTGATTCCCTATTGATTATCGAAAAGATAAATAGTGACTGAAAAAAGTGATGAGTGTTGATATTAATCATACATTATGACTTGAGACAGTATCTTTAGTAAATTTCTTTAAAAATTTAAACAAAATTTGAAATAACTTTGGTTGGTAAAAAATCCATGACCATCTCTATTCCTATCATATTCCTACGACAATCACTCATCAAAATCCAATATAGTATGTCAAAATGTGATATTTAAACAGGAAATTATTCTTTTTTTTAATTAATTAGCAATAAAATCATCCAAAAGTATCCACTCTCATTTAAAAGTCCTCACGGTTATGCATGGGTGAACTACTTGGAATCTTTGATTATGTGTTTTCATGCTCATTTAAAAGTCCTCACGGTTATGCATGTATGGAACACATATCAAAATTGATTATTAAATAGGCAAGTTGATTCTAACCCCATTTAAAAGTCCTCGCGGTTATGCGTGATTAGAAGATACTTGGGATTCATTTTTTAATAAAAATTGGGAATACTACAATCTCATTTAAAAGTCCTAATAGTTATGCATGGTTAGTAAGTATTCAAATTCCTGTCATAAATATACCACAAATGGACACGACTATATGGTTTTCTATGCCGACATCACCCCTATCACTCTAAAGTGGAATATGTGCCTAACATAGTATTTGTGATTTTTGTTTGATTTTTCTTGAAATTTAATATTTATACTCGATTAGGTATTAATGTTGTATTAATGTCTATCACTTTATCACTCTTATCTAACACTGTTACTCTTTTGCTGATAATAAAAGGGGGAGAGAAGTTAAGATTTTGGCAAATAAGTTCAAATTTTTTATTTGCATATTCTCATGTAGGTTCATTGCATTTTTTATTATTTTTTATTTGCATTTTTTTATTTATTTTCATGCATGTGTGAAGGGGGAGCTTTGTTGTAGGGGGAGCATTCAAATAGGGGGAGCTAATAGAATTCATCGTGACCAAATACATTTAATAGAGTCAAAATCTTAATATATGTTTGTTATCATCAAAAGGGAGAGGTTGTAGAATACAATAACCTATGATTTTTGTTTGATGATAATAAACACACATATATATATATTCGTTTAAATGTATTTGTTATTGTACTATTTTATTTTTCCACATAATTAAATAAATATTTGTTGAATAAAATAAATAACTTAGAATTCATATTTTAACAAATACTTTTTTCAAACAAATATGTTATTAAAAATTCAAATAGTACAAATTTAAGCTCTCACTATACAAATTTCAATTACTACACAATTTTCAATATACAATTTTTTCATACATATTTCACCTCACTACATAATTCACTCAACACTCGTATTTGATCTTTAACTCTGTTCCAGCCTGTATCTAGCATCTGAACTATCTGCAAAAAAACACTGACACAATAAAATTGAAAAATAAATATTTTGTAGTGCAAAATGAAGTGTGTGTTTGAAAATATTTGTTGCCTTAGTTATTTGGGTTGTTCGTCATCATTTTTGTTAATTCATCTTGCACGAACAACTTGTGACATGCACAGTGTATCACTATACATGCCACAAGGTCGTGCACACCGATATACACTTGCTTGTTAAAATTGCAAGGATAGGTGAGCACAAGGTCAAACCCAAGCCTAGGCTGGATTCAACTCAAGTGCAACTACTGCAAACCAACATGCAAATAGACTTGGATCAGGCAACTCAATAAGCCAGTGCAACAAGAACAAACCAGACATGCTCATGAAACCAAAAGGAAGGAACTACACAAGTAATGGTCAGTGCTTCAGCAGTAGTAAACATTGGAGCATGAAAACATGAAGTGCACAGGGGCTTGAAGCAAATGCAAGACTAACAAGACATGGTCAGGAGCAACAAAATCAAAGTGCATATGTGCAACAAAGCAAGCAGGTCATCAATAAACCCAGACTACTGTAACAAGTGCACAAGGACAGCCTTAACCAAAAGTACCCAGACCAGGGAAGTGCACCAGACAGAATGAAGTGCAACCAGACTTAACCAACATACAACATGCATTTAGGCACAAGAGTGAAGTGAACACAAAATCAAACAGTGGTGAACTCAATGGAGCATAAACACACATGAAGACTTCAAGTGGAACCAGACTCCAAATGTACAAAGGCAAAATGAAGCACCCGCATATATACATACATGTATGTATATATGTATAAACATGAAGACCACAATAACTATGCAACTGTGCAAACTCAAGACTGCAAATAAATCAACACAGAAATGAACAAACCACCAAATGCAACCAGAGTATATATGGAACCAGACCACCAGGTTAAATGGATGCAAAGCAAATTCACATGCAACCAGACTCGAACAAAACATATGCATATGGTCAGTTGAATATGGCAATGCATATGCTCATATGGACAGAGCAATAGCGGTGCACCAAACATATACATATGCAACCAGAGTACAGGGTCCGGTATAGATTAGCACATATGGATATGCAAGCATTCAACAATACAACAAATGGAACCAGACTAACGTAATAGAGGAGACATCAAGGAAAGCATGGAGTTCGAGTTCAACCAAATCAACCAGCAGAATGTCCAAGCAAAAAGAATAACAAGTTCAGTTTCAAGTGCACCATGTATATACATATACAACAGAGAATACAGTGAAGCAGCCGTAAGTTATACCGATGAACATGATCAAAAGCATAGTAACAAAGTAGTTCGAACAAAGCCGTGGGTCACGTTTCAAAAAGAAATGGTCAAACAAAACACTGTTTGAAGTGTTCAACAATTATCTGTAGCAGTTAAAATAATGTCACAGAGGAATTCAACAAATGAACAAGTCGGCAAAACAATGAACAGGTCGTAGCAGAAAAGAACGGAGCAAATTTGAATTCATGGAGTAACGTGTATACACTGAACAAGTCAGAATTCATCACAGTCATTAAATCGAAAATCGTATGGCCGAGCAAAGAAAGGGACGAATTCAAACCAAAATATACAAACGAGTATTGTATAAATAACACACGAATCAGACTATATTTAAATACATAGGTTAATACATACTTAGATATAGAATATTCATAATATAATGATGATGATATACTAACGATAGTGTATAATAATAGCAATGCTCTCAAAACATAGCCAAAAGATGTCATCACCCATATAAATCACATCAAATCATAATTCATGAGACTACATCAAATGGATGAATCATTCGTATTCCCAAAACTATTATAAAAATCACAAAATCGTCTATTACGAGGTATCCTCAAGTATAATCGGGCAAGAACACTGTGGTGCCTAAATATCTCTCAATCTCACAATATAAAATGAAACCATCTAGCAAATAGGGCTAATACATAGCAATGACCTAATATAATGTCATAAAATTGTGTTATCAATAAATAATGAGAGATGACCCATCAAATCATTTAAATGATATTCAACATCATATATAAATCACAAGGATAATCGATCACAGTCCAAATCACAATCAATAAATATAGGCTATCTCTAGAATACCAAATCAAAAGTGTGGATATAAGGGGACTGACTACACTTTAGAATCAACTAACCTCTAGTATAGTCAACTCATTATAGGAAAGGGACATATATGCCAATCCACTACACACATATACCTTCAATCTAATGAGAGATTGAATGCTGCCCACCGCAAGCCTGCTCTAGGAACACATGTATACTCGCTCACTACAGAGTAACTGTCTATTCCTATAGTCTTCGAGGTATATGCTAATCAACTACACACACCTACCCTAAAACAAATAGGTGACTGATAGCCGCCTACTGCAAGCCTGCTCCAAGAACCCAGGACTACTTGCTAATCACATAATACCGTCTATTCCTACAGTTTCCAGTTACCCTGATGGACATCATGACTCTATCTGCCAGTGGCTCGTCTATGGCTAGCCTCGGTCACGACCCTACTTTGCCTCTAATGGCAACAAACCGTTGGCTTAAGTGACACAAGGGGCTATAGGCAATAACCCATCTACTACTACCAATACAGTGATGCACATCAAATGGACATGTAACTACGGTGTCGCGGATCTGGGGTGCGACCCCACGATTAGGCCGCCAAGGTGGATATGGCCAATATGATTCACTTCTGAAAAACAAAGGAAAGTTGGACACAATATGGATGGCCATATAGTACTCATATCCTATCGCTAAACATATCTCTAATAATAAGCCGACACGCAGCTCTCATGCTAATATCTATCAATAAGATACTCTCACCAAGTATCACATGGACCTATGAGTATAATCCACGTTTAAGTGACATTTACTTACAACGAATAATTAAACAAACAACATAATAGTGTCTCATACCACCGCATGTTATTTGGATAATTATTCAAATCTCATAAATTACACTCGATCCACACTATATATTTCTATATGACAAGTCCAATGAATAACCGAAAAAGTAGTATCGAATGCCCCATCCCAAACGGTATTACTAATCCGTTTATTCAGATTTCTCTTCATACAAAAATAAAATCTCACAAATCAAATAAAAGGATGCCACTATCGTATCATATTAAATTCATTAATCAAATCAAACACAACGATGAATCATTCACAATATCAAAATCTATATAGGATATGAGAAATCGAAAGATATAGAAATCATACTTAAATCCCAGTTATAATTCAAACATTGAAATAATAATAAAGCTCATTAAAATATTTCTTTGAATAATTAAATCGAACATTCAAATATTTATATAAAATAATTAAAGATCGATTTCTAAATCAAATATGCTTATAGGAGTTTTACCATAATTTCTCGCAATTAATTATTATTTCAAAATAATATATAAAAACTTTAAAATATATTATATTTAATTCTAATCATAAATATAATTCATAATCCTTACTTAATATCTAAATCAATCAGGGATATAGCAATTTCTTTTAATTTATTCCTTATAAGAAAGTTCTCATATTATAAAAGTTCACTTAATAATTCTTATAAAAAGAATCCCTTAAACAATATTATTAATTTCATCATATAATTTAAATAGTAGCAATACATGATCTTTATCTTTTAAAATGATTCCAAACTCTATAGTCAATAATAAATTCAACCAATCAATTCAACTCTCAACAATTCATTCCACAAAATATTTCAATCAATAATCTTATTTAATTTATGCAAGCAATTGGAGTCATTGTCGAGATAATTATATAATTAGCAAACAATAAAATTAGATATAATTGTGAATTTGAAATTTAACTCACCGAACGATGTTCGATCACCATGATTTGTGCATACCATTCTCAATATACCACTACATCAGATGCGACTATTACATCATCTCACTATAGCACATATCACCATCCCCGTAACCTGTCTTCAACGTCTAAAGCTATCCATTACTTGCTACCAGAACTCCACCTCAACCATACATGCCGCTTGTGCCTCAATGCTCACATGCGCCCGCTTCAGGTTGCTACATCCTGCTCCGCAATCGCACACCGACTCATATCCTCATCGTCTACCTTCAGTCATCTCCACCCCCCGTGTGACATCACCTTCAAGTTGCGTTTCGATACACGATTGAAAAATAAAATTTCCTTCTAGTTGAATCACGATTTCTAGAGTTTGGGAAAAATATGGCAAAAATGGTTTGGGTTCTTAGAATAAAGGAATACAGGTTTTGAAATAATAGAAAAGGAAATGGAAATGGGCTTTAAACTAGGCTTGGACTTGATCTTTGGGCCTAATTAAAATCAAATACAATTTTTCCTTTCTTTTCTTTTTAGTAACTCCTTTTTAATTTATTTGTGTATAAATTTCAGTCTGATTCAAATTATTTTACACTTCATTTAACCAATATACTTCGATAATTGGATAATTTTATTCAGTTGAATACTCCTTTATTTCTATTTAATTATTCATTGTATTCAAACTATTTCAACTATTTGAAAATTATTTAATATATAAAATATTTCATATTTATCAAAATAATCCATTCAACTTCAATATATATATATATACATATACATATATATATATACATATACATATTGTCTGAAAAGAATCTATAAATTTAATTCAATTATTAAACAAAAATCATTTATTAATAGCTTTCAATTAAATAAATAATCGCTTTGAAAATAATAATTATCAAATTTTGAATTCAAACAAATATTTTTAATTAAATTTACATATAGTTACAGCGTAGAAAGCGGGGTTGTTACAGGCTCCGCCCTTATGAAAATTGTGTCCTCGTAATTTCTTATAGGAAGACCTCATATACACCTCATACCCTAACTTCCTTCGTATTCTACAAACTTAGATCAACCCAAACTTACACCATTCCTCTATGTGGTTCTCATATACTAACACATCTTATCGTATGCTTCTATTTAAATAGATTCAATTCACGACTTTCTAGTTTCCATATATGATAAAATTACGTGAAAATTTTCTATGTTGGATTTTTTAGAAAATTTCGGCAGGGTCTTCTTCGTACGGAGAGCGTCCGAAAAATCACGACATAATTACATGATATACATCTCCGAAGAGGCATCCCAACATGGGCATCCCGAAACATGGGAAAACAATATAATATCTCAATATATATTGATATACCATAAAAACGCACCTTTTAACTAGCATTTTAAGCAAGTTTGCTTATTATTAAGTGAGCAAAAGCCAGGACCATCTTTAAAAAGTAATTCAAAGAAGCATCTTCAGTACCTATCTCAACTCAAATTCGTATATTAGCATCGTATATGAAAACATAATAAGTATGCACTTGAATGGGTAAAAAAAATACTTCATATTTTAACAACTTTCTGACAAGTTTTTAATTGAAAAAAGCACCCAACTAAGTTATAACTTCTAAAAGTAAATTTTTATATAATGTGTTAACTTTCTAAAATATCTTTCGATTGCAAAAATATAGATTATAACTCAAATTATGTGAAGTTTTGTAAAAGATATCATCTTGGATTTTCAAAAAAAAAACACATCAAGTAAGCAATATAGAATGGCATTTTTGGCCTAAAAACGATGAAATTCGGCAAAAAAAATTAAAATAAAGTTGTTTCTTAGGTCTTTAGCTTTCCATAAAGTGCAAAATCATCGAATTTGGATAGACAGTTCGAAAGTTATGGTCAAAACAATTCAGCGCTGTTTTGAATAGTTTCACATTTGGGACAGCAAGATATATTTATATCAATTCATGTTTAATCCATAGTTAAACTCAAAATTCTACACTATATTCCAAACAATAATGTATCTCAAGTAATATAATCCAAAAGTTTTTAGAAAAAACTCTTATTAAGGTTATTTTATAAAGGTTTCAGGCCTCAACTCCTTAATGTTATCCAGCCTTTTGATCTGGCTATATTCAGACTCATTGGACAAGTTAGACTCGATGATTATTGAGGCAAGCATCCCAGAAAGATGATCATAGGGTCCAGAAACCAAATATAGACAAGACCACGAGATGACGGTACTAGAACTCACTAAGTGCTTCACCCTACATAGGTGATTGGTACCAATTCCTAGGGGTACATCCAAGTGGCCCCTACTCCTATGCCACTCTTCTCTATCTACATAGAGCCCGATTTAAGTGTTATTCTAGAATTCCTATGTGTCGTATTGAAAATCTCCGAATAAAGGCTAAAGCAGCAATTCAACCTTTTGCAGATCCGTCATTTGGACCAAAAAATACCTAGGGGACTATGCAAAACAACTTTGGAAACACGAAGCCAACACTAAGATGTTCCAACACAAGAAGTCGCTCAACCCATGATGAAGTATTTAGGGATCGGTACCGATCCCCTTCCCTGGTGAATTTGGAGCTCAAACGTTTTGGGCAAATTGGTCTTCGTTGCGAGGTTTCGTAGGAGAAATATCAGCGAGATATTTGGTTGTCTACCCCTATAAATACAAAGGGCATGCTTGATTCTAAGGACCTTTACGTTGATGCTACACACAAACTCCATTATATTCTGGGATCCCTATCGATCCATCCTACTTGTAATCACAAAAACTAGTGCAAAAGTAATAAATCATCCAGATGGATGTTGGCCAAGATTGTCGAACCACTATAAATTTGTGTGTGATTGTTTTTACTTAGTTTTCGATTGCTTTCTTCATATAATCTATACTCTCTCACTCTTTTGAGTGTTTGAGACCATTTTTGGTTCAAACATTTTGGTGCTTTTGTTGAGAACCTCAATTCTCAAGCTATTTGAATCCTTATATAATATTAGATTGCCTAAAATCCAAAGAAGAGACCTAGTTTCTTCTTAGTTAGTTTCCCTACTACTCAAATTCGAACAAAGTCTACAGGAAGCCATCTTCAATGGCCCCCAAGAAAGACAAATTTGTTGCCCCCTCAAGAGCTACTGATGAAATAGAGAACGCTAACCTTCACATCCTGGATGAAGGAGCACAGCAAGAAGCTTTCAATGCCAGAATCATTAATGCTATCACCAGGATTGATTTTGAGCGTATGATAAAAGAGATGCATGATAGTCATGTGGAGCTGAACAGGAAAATCCAAGAGAATAGAAACTTGATGACCCAACTGAATACCCACCATATGAAGACTAGGAGAGAGCCATCTCCTCCATACTCAAAATCAGGCAGCTCCTCATCATCTGACCATCACTAGAGAAACAAAAGGCAAAGGACGGAGGCATACGGACCTGGAACATCAAGGAAACTGCCTGGAGATTATGCGATTAACTCCCGTCTAGGCATAGGGATCGGTACCAATCCCCTCCATAGGGGTCAGTACCGAACCCATCCACCAAGGAGCAGGACTTCAAGCTGGAATTGGAACACAATCCGGACATATTGTGACTGACTAGGGCACCGAAAATCAAGAATTAGTTACTGAATTGCCCCCAAGGAATAAAGGCAAAGCTGTCGAGCTAACAGTTCCTCTGGAGCTAGAAGAACTTAGGAGACAAGAACGGACATGGATTGCTTACCGGGCCAAGCAAAGGAATAAATTACGATTACCACAACCCAACAGGTACCCAAGAGTTGAACTTGGTTGGGATGGTAAGGCAACTTATGAGAGAAAGTCAAAGCCAAACTAACGACGACTAGGGCACTTCCCCTAGTCAAAATCCCTTCACTGAAGCAATCTTATGCGAAGAGTACCTACAGAGATTCAATATGCCAACGATGCCCTCATACGATAGCATCTCATGAAATACGAGTGGCATATGGACTCCGCCAGAGCGTCAGATGCAATTAAGTGCAGGTGCTTCCCAATCTTCCTAGAAGGTGTAATGACCTGGTATTTCGAACCATTTGCATCTGCACATGTCGGACTTGAATTGCTCTAAATATCAAATAGTTAATTTATATTTGGCAAAACTCACCATATACAGTAAATAAATCAATCATAGAATCACAGACATGGAGTAATATAACAATAAGCAGCGAAATAGATAAATAGTAGTTCATGAAGCTACTATAAAACATCAGAGTCTGAAATAAAATACAGCAGAATATCTCAAATACAGTGTAGTCTCGAATACCACAGATGACAAGTCTGAACAAAAAAACTAGATAGCTTAAAGCTGGATAGATATAGATGGATCTCCAAGTGAAGCTCCAACTCCAAATGTGAATCTCGAATGTTGTGACACTCAGTTTGACCCGAGCATAAAGCAAAACACAAAACACTCGAGTCAGGATTAACATTCTTATATTTATAAATTCAACTCAAGTGAAATGTCAACTGAAATACAAGTAACTTAAAGGATGTTTGGGATTTCCATTCTCTAAGGATCCGTGGAACTATCTACTATGTAGTAATATACACTATTATAATATGTCTATAGTAAAGTAAACTATTAAAATAGCGTTAAGGCGTTACCCATATCCCCCTTAACACATTTTTATATATTCCCATAGTCTATACAAACGTAATTCCTCCGTAAACTGGAGGGCTATCAGAGGGCACTCCATAGGTATGGTACAAACCAAACTCGTAGAAGGCGCGATAGGCATGCGATAAGGCACTCGAGGCAATGCCAGGGTAGATATACCGTTTGCGGATCCGAACTGGTGGTAACGCATAGCAGCTATTACCGCCCACCTCGTGACACACTCCCAAATCAAAGGGTGCACCCAATCAAATCACAAAAGCAATAGAATGGTATCGAAGAAATGTGTCCGATAGGAGGAATGACCTCACTTGGTACGGCGTAGCTCCAATTTTAGCCGCATCAAGCTGACTCACGGGAGTCAGGGCTACGTAAATACCATATAGAATAGTCACCAAACCTTCCTACTTTATTCCGGAATTTCTACCGCGTACACAGTTGTTTAAGTGGTTTTTGGTATTGGTAGAGAGTATGACAATATCTGATCCCGGTCTCTTTAACAACCCAACGCTTATTTCACACCGTGGTCATTTCATTTCAAATAGTTCATACTTTATATCAAAAATATCATATTCATTTCAAAATCATATCAATTCAATATCATTATTCACTTTAAAATAATATTCATTTTCAGAATCGTAACACTTTCAAAATTTTAACCCTTTCGAAATCATAACAGTTTAGAAATCATAACGCTTTTGTAACCATAACACTTTGGAAATCATTACACTTTAGAAATCATAACACTTTTGAAATCATAACACTTTGGAAATCATAACACTTTGGAAATCATAACACTTTCGACTTAAACAGTTTAGATATTGAAATCAATATATATATTAAAATAGTTATAATTTAAAATAGTTTATATATATTATAAATACTTTATATAATAACATTAGTTCCTCCAATTTTGCAAGTCAATTCAAATCATCTTAAATTCCAAAATTCAATTTAAACCAATTCCAGTTTAACTATTTTAATTTAAAGGTCAAAGGTTCAATTCTAATTCTCAATAAGCCATTTCAATTATCTCGATTTCAAATCCGGGTTTGAACTATCTCTTCAATTCCAATAAGATTCAAAGTTTAAATATTCAAACAATTTCAATATAAGTTTCATTTAGATTTCAACAGTTAAGTTTAAATTTATTCAAATTGAAATTATTCACTAAATCATTTTAATAACAATCAAATAAAATCTCAATTTATAAATTTAAATCAATTTTAAATATTCAGTCTGAATTTTATTTAAAGTTGAGAATATTCATTTAATCACATTTTTATCGAATCAAGTTATAAATCATAATTTCAAAATCTCAAAATCAATAAGTTCGAATAAATTCTTATTTAAATTCAATTATTAACCAATTTAAATTCCAAGTCAACATTAATTTATCTTCACAACCTTTATTATTAAGGTTATAAAATATATTTTTAAAATATTTATATAAATTTAAGTAAATAATTAAACATATTATATACTAATTACATTAAATTTTATTAAATTAAATCTTATTATTAAATGTAATTTGTATTAAATCTTATTTATATATTTTTAAAATAATAAATTTATAAGAAAATCTTAAAATTCATATTTTTCAAAATTAACTTATAAATTAAAATTTCCAAAACATATTATTTTTAAAAATCTAAATTTAGACATGTATAAAATAATATTTATACATATTATATTTTTAAAAATCAATATTTATTAAAAGCCGTATATTTCCTTTCAAATCTTTGGAAATCATTTCAAAATATAGACCAGCGGTGTCCGTATATATTTTTCTATCCTATGGCCAAGTGATATGGTTGTTTATCATTTCAATCCGCAATTTAAATGTCTACGGGTGTATATCATTTCAACCTGCAATCCTAAAATTTCAAAATGAAAATCGCATGGATTTATCATTTCAACCCATAACGATTTTCCCCTATTCTACAAAATCGTTCAGGTTTGTATCATTTCAACCCATAGGGAATTCTAAATTAACATGGAACTTGCAGGGTGAGAACAAATATGATAAAATATAACATATCAATAACAAGCATATATCATCAGTAACAAATTTAAATATAATATATATAATAGGATATGGTGGCATATCATAGGTGAACAATTGTAGATAATGGCATATCATATTTAACAATTAAATAACTAGCAAATTTAAATTTAACAGCATATTTCAGTTGTCGTTTCAACTGAAATCAAATCTACTAACTATAAGAATGTTAATCGTGAGTGATTGCTCACCTTTCGAGGCTAGAGAAATTCGACAATGAAATGAGTTATGAATCCAAGCACGAATTCCAAAGCAAAGCAAGATTGACACGAATTTGGCGAACAAAGCCGATAAATAGGAATCGATGAGAATAGATCAAAATTAGCTTAATATAAACAGAAACAAAATAAATATTATATCCATATATAGCTTTCTGTAATAATAAATATAAATTTACTTTATTATAATATATACAAATAGATTATACATAGATCTATAACTTATACAAAGTAACAACTAATATATATATATATAATCTTACAACTGTCAAAATATATAACTTATCAATAGAGCAGGCTAATGCATTCATATTAATAAACCTATATATAACATATAAATCACATATCTAATATATACAGAACATATATATACCAGTGTATATAACCACAGATTAGACATGGCTTACATAAACATAAATATATTACTACAACCAAAATCCGTTTTAAAAATACAAACGTAACAAATATATGTGAACATACTTTATCATTTTATTACTGTTATATAACATATATATATCTATACTTAAAAATCAACACTAATATATATATATATATAATTTCAAATCAAAAGAGGCTGCAAGCTTTACAAAACAAATATATATGCAGACTATATATATATACACGTATATATGCAGGCTACTCAAAACAATATGCAGACACTATATATATAATATACGTATAAATATATAAAGTTTAAACACATAGATTTTTAAAACCAAACATATATATGTATATTATAACATATATATCCTTTACTGCTTATTTTTCTATAATAGGATCTGTTGCTAACAATATATACAACATACATATCTTTTCTTTTTCTTTTTTTATATATGTACACTTTTATATATAACAGATATATATATATATAAGATAAATATAATAAAAACAAAAATAAAATCAATATATATACATACATATAGATTTATATAGACTCATATACAGACACTTTAAAAACACTATATATTACTAAAGAATAAACGGATATATATATATATAACATAAAATAAACACTTATATAAACTTAATATATATACAAAACTTATATATATTCCTTAATATAAGATATGAATTCGGCCAGGGTGAAGGGAAGTAAAAATCGATGGCAGCAGATTGTGGCAGGGTCAGTGAAGGTGATGGGTAGCTCGGCTGAGTTCGAGAAGTGGTTGCGGACATTGGTTGCAGAGGGGGGAGAATAGGTGGAGGCTTGCTTTTGGTTAGGCTGGTCGCAGTAGTGGCTGGGTTAGGAGAGTGACAAGGCGGCAATTTGTGGGTCGGCCATTGGGAGAGGTGGTGCTCGGCTGTGGCAAGAAGGAGGGGACGATGGCTGCAGGTTGGCGATTGGAGGCACGACAGAGGTTTAAAGGCTAGGGAAGATTTGGGCGAGGGAGAGGAGGTTGCGCGGAGGAAGGGAGGCACACTGATCGGTGGTGGGAGGCTAGGCATGGGGCATGCTCGAGTTTGGGTGTACATGGTGGAGAGGCACAAGAGCAGGCGGGAGGCGATGATACGTAGGGAGGGAAGGATCGAAATGGTTTGAAAGGAGGTGGAGGAAGAAGAGGGTGTACGGGTTGATGGAGAATAAAGAAAATGAACATGCAAATGGAATATGAAAACTTAATATTAATACGTACTTTCTTAAACGTGCAAAAGAGATCTAGAGAACAAAAGTAATTACATTTGGAACCGGTAGGAATAATAAAGGTCAACCATTGAATTCACAAAATAATAAAGGCTAGTGACCGTTTGCTATTTCACAGCTAGAAAATAAATGGACACAAGGAATTCAAAAGGCTCAAAACGTACCGATACGGTGAACCGTTTCACAGATTCTGTTATCCACCGGATGCCGAAACAAGCAAATGAATAGGCCGTAGAGATCAGCACGACGGGATGAACATAATGGTACACAGATACCAATGCTACGATCAAGTTATCAAAACTTGACTTTTCATTGCTAAAAATACTGCAAATCTGTCGAAAATGAGATAAACTGGACTAGAGAAGTCCAAATTTGATGAAACGAAATATGACGTCTCACTCAGAAATTGATAAAACATTTTTATTATGCAAAAATATTTAGATTTTAAAGATATTTAAATTTCAACAAATATTAATTGAAAATGAAATTTACACAATGGAATTTACTTTCATATTTTCCAATGAAAATTTACCATTAGCTATGTTTAAATAGACGTATTCCAAATATCAATTTTTTTTTCAAAATTCAATTATTTAAAATTTCACAAAAATGCAGTTAATTAGGTTATTAAAACCGTTAAAATTTACGGGTCGTTACACTCTCCCCCACTTAACACTTTTCGTCCCTGAAAAGGAAGGAGGTAGGAGAATATGAACAATCCAGAAAGAAAAGATAGATTGAAATACAAATACAACAATTAATTTAAAACCACATAAATTTTATTTATTTTTAAATTGATTATTATTCAACAAATTTGATTTCAATCCATTTTATTCAACCAATAAATATCCATTTATATTCATATTTTGTTGAATTTCAACTCAAGCTATTTCCATTTAATTGATTGGTTTCAATTTATTAATATCTGTTACAAAAATTTCTTTCAAACAAAATTTATTTGATTTAACTCATTTATTTAATCTATTTATCTTCAATTGAGTTGATTCCATTAAAATTCACTTTCAACTATTCTTAAGTCCATATTTGTTTTCTTAACTAGCATTCTCCTTTACTTATAAAATTTATTTCGCTTAACATATTTTTCAATATATATTAAGTGTAATAAACATATTATACCCATATATTATTCAACAAATTAGTTCTCTTTTTATTTTTCAATTTATTATCTGTAAATTCCCTTAACAAAATTAAATTTTGGACAACATATTACTTATATCATATTGTATATTATTCAATCACATTCAAATCCTTTCCAGGTAAGTTTTATTAATGATTCTAATGTAATTGAATACATTACAAATTTATCTTTTATTCACAATACTACTATTAAGCAAATTTAGTTCGATCATTTTTATTACTTAAATTTCCTGTATAACCTTTAATTGTACATTCACCCTAACATTTTTAACTTTTTGAATATTTTAGGTAAGCTATATATATTAGAATGCAATTTAGTATTATAGAAATAAGTTTTATTCAAATTCAACTATTTCAAGTTGGTTTTATCTCATTTATCATTTCAGATATTCCAATTATTCAAAAAAAATCACTTTATTTCAATAATTGAAACCATTTCTTAATATAAAACTTAAGATTCAAATTTCCGGTTTCACTTCAAACTATTTTGAAATAATTATATACATATATATTTTATAAATCAAATTATACACAAGAAATTTTAAATCAAATCCATTTTTTTTCATAACAAAGTGTAGCAAAGCTACTAAGGGGCCTCTCCACTTCGAGACTCGAAAATGAATGTCGATGATGCTGCAGTCATCACCGAAATTATTTTCCAGTGACAAACGAAGAGAGTACAGACTTACTTCTTTTAAAAATTCTGAAAAACAATTTCCATTCAAAAATACTTCCAAATAATATTTTTTTCCAAACCTTGAAAACCAAATTTTTTTTTGAAAAGTACCGAAAATTAAATTCTCAAATCCATAATTTAAATTTATTGCATTTTCAAATCAAATAAACCATGTTTACAAAATTTGAACACCTTATAACATATAAGAATAGAAAATGATTTAGTAGAGTTGACAAAATAATAAATGATAATCTAGTATTATCATTTCTACCAACCAATTTCTTTAACTATCAATT
Organism: Allium fistulosum; assembly: GCA_030737815.1. Taxonomy (NCBI): domain Eukaryota; kingdom Viridiplantae; phylum Streptophyta; class Magnoliopsida; order Asparagales; family Amaryllidaceae; genus Allium; species Allium fistulosum. Next base: position 958,322,671 of record CM060901.1, read on the forward strand.
TCAGAAAACTATACTTTATAGATAAAATATAATCATACAAAATTTTCAAATTTTGGAAACAATATTATGTCAATCTACTCTGTGCAAGTGTTTTGAAATTCCTATCGATAGCGTTAGCTAGACGAATCGATCAAAACCCAAAATTTAAACTTAACAACTCAAACAACACAATATGAAGCATTTTTATATTAATTATAAATACACTCCCTTAAACGATGATTCAAGAATAGATTTCAAAACAAGGATAGAGATCCAAATTTAGAGGAACCCTAATCAAGTAGAATTCTAACTAGAAGATAGGCTCAAACGAAGATAAGATGATTAAATAACAAAAGATAAAAGATGAATAGACTAATATTAATCGCGGGTGACCTTAACCGGGTCAACCGAGATTTCAGGAATAAAATCGATGCGGAAATTCAATTTCTCGCCTAAATGGGAGAGACGTGACTTCACCAAAACATCAGGATGTTCCTTGATTATCAGGGTGTAGTCAAGGTCACTAGGTTGAGCATCAAACGAAAGATAAAACTGCCTGCTTAATCCTGAGGCAATCGACATTCGATCAAAGAGAATTTCCCAAATTGTCTACTAAGAAACGGTTCGGGCTTGACAAGAAAATAACAGCATTGTAAACCAAGAACATAGAAAACTTTGGTGAATCGATGCATGTTGCAAAGGAGTTTCACCCCTTTATAAATTATACAAAGTTTGGCGGGACTGCCGATAGAATTAGACACACACAAGGACGAAATTGCCAATTAAGGTGGCAAGATGTTCTAAAATCCATTATAGAGATCAACCGAAGTGGAGCTATGGGATGCTCCGCAATCAAGGAGAACACGAATAGGAAAGACAAGAATGGATTGCAGAACAAGAAGGGAGTTCCAAAATTCAAAGGAAACCCGAATTAAAGAGGAAGAAGTTCAAGCTCGAACGAAGGTGATTCCGTAATTTAATTTTACTCCATATGCTAAGTTAGGCCTAAACCAGAGCTCTGATACCACTTGTAACGACTTGGTATTTCGAACCATTCACATCCGCACATGTCGAACATGAATTGCTCAAAATATCAGATTGTTAATTTACATTTGGCAAATCAGCATATATAGTAAATAAATCAATCACAGACACAGAGTAATATAACAATAAGCAGCGGAATAGATAAATACTAGTTCATGAAGCAACTATAAAACATCAGAGTCTGAAAAAAATACAACAGAATATCTCAAATACAATGTAGTCTCGAATACCACAAATGACAAGTCTGAACAAAACAACTGGATAGCTGAAAGCTGGGTAGATATAGATGGATCTCCAAGTGAAGCTCCAACTCCAAAGGTGAGTCTCAAATGCTGTGACACTCAGTCTGACCCAAGCGTAAAGCAAAACACAAAACACTCAAGTCAGGATTAACATTCTTATATTTATAATTTCAACTCAAGTGAAATGTCAACTAAAATACAACTTAAAGGATGTTTGGGATTTCCATCCTCTAAGGATCCGTGGAACTATCTACTATGTAGTAATATACGCTATTATAATATGTCCATAGTAAAGTAAACTATTAAAATAGCATTAAGGCGTTACCCATATCCCCCTTAACAAATTTTTATATATTCCCATAGTTTATATAGTACCGTAATTCCTCCGTAAACTGGAGGGCTATCAGAGGGCACTCCATAGGTATGGTACAAACCAACTTGTAGAAGGCATGATAGGGCATGCGACAAGGCACTCAAGGCAATGCCAGGGTAGATATACCGTTTGCGGATCCGGACTGGTGGTAACGCATAGTAGCTACTACCGCCCACCTCGTGACACACTCCCAAATCAAAGGGTGCACCTAATCAAATCACAAAAGCAATAGAATGATATCGAAGAAATGTGTCTGATAGGAGGAATGACCTCACTTGGCCCGGCGTGGCTCCTGTTTTAGCCACATCAAGCTGACCCACGGGAGTCAGGGCTACGTAAATACCATATAGAATTATCACCAAACCATCCTACTTCATTCTAGAATCTCCACCACGTACAAAGTTGTTAAAGTGATTTTCAGTATTGGCAGAGAGTATGACAATATTTGATCCCGGTCTCTTTAACAACCCAACGCTTATTTCACACCGTGGTCATTTCATTTCAAATAGTTCATACTTTATATCAAAAATATCATATTCATTTCAAAATCATATCAATTCGATATCATTATTCACTTTAAAATAATATTCATTTTCAGAATCGTAACACTTTCAAAATTTTAACCCTTTCGAAATCATAACAGTTTAGAAATCATAACGCTTTTGTAACCATAACACTTTGGAAATCATTACACTTTAGAAATCATAACACTTTTGAAATCATAACACTTTGGAAATCATAACACTTTGGAAATCATAACACTTTCGACTTAAACAGTTTAGATATTGAAATCAATATATATATTAAAATAGTTATAATTTAAAATAGTTTATATATACTAAAAATACTTTATATAATAAAATTAGTTCCTCCAATTTAGCAAGTCAATTCAAATCATCTTAAATTCCAAAATTCAATTTAAATCAATTCCAGTTTAACTATTTTAATTTAAAGGTCAAAGGTTCAATTCAAATTCTCAATAAACCATTTCAATTATCTCGATTTCAAATCCGGGTTTGAACTATCTCTTCAATTCCAATAAGATTCAAAGTTTAAATATTCAAACAATTTCAATATAAGTTTCATTTAGCTTTCAACAGTTAACTTTAAATTTATTCAAACTGAAATTATTCACTAAATCATTTTAATAACAATCAAATAAAATCTCAATTTATAAATTTAAATCAATATTAAATATTCAGTCTCAATTTTATTTAAAGTTGAGAATATTCATTTAATCACCTTTTTATCGAATCAAGTTATAAATCATAATTTTCAAAATCTCAAAATCAATAAGTTCGAATAAATTCTTATTTAAATTCAATTATTAACCAATTTAAATTCCAAGTCAACATTTACTTATCTTCACAACCTTTATTATTAAAGTTATAAAATATATTTTAAAATATTAATATAACTTTAAATAAATACTTAAACATATTATATACTAATTACATTAAATTTTATTAAATTAAATCTTATTATTAAATGTAATTTGTATTAAATCTTATTTGTATATTTTTAAAATAATAAATTTATAAGAAAATCTTAAAATTCAATTTTTTTAAAATTAGCTTATAAATTAAAATTTCCAAAACATGTTATTTTTAAAAATCTAAATTTAGACATATATAAAATAATATTTATACATATTATATTTTTAAAAATCAATATTTATTAAAACCCATATATTTCCTTTCAAATCTTTGGAAATCATTTCAAAATATAGACCAACGGTGTCCGTATATAATTTTCTATCCTATGTCCAAGTGATACGGATGTTTATCATTTCAATCCGCAATTTAAATATCTACCGGTGTATATCATTTCAACCCACAATCCCAAAATTTCAAAATCAATGAAAATCGCTTGGGTTTATCATTTCAACCCATAACGATTTTCCCCTATTCTACAAAATCGTTCGGGTATGTATCATTTCAACCCATAGGGAATTCTAAATTAACAGGGAACTTGCAGGGTGAGAACAAATATGATAAAATATAACATATCAATAACAGACAAATATCATCAGTAACAAATTTAAATATAATATATACAATAGGATATGGTGTCATATCATAGGTGAACAATTGTAGATAATGGCATATCATATTTAACAATTAAATAACTAGCAAATTTAAATTTAACAGCATATTTCAATTGTCATTCAAGTGAAATTAAATCTACTAACTATAAGAATGTTAATCGTGAGTGATTTCTCACCTTTCGAGGCTAGAGAAATTCGACAATGAAATGAGTTACGAATCCAAACACGAATTCCAAAGCAAAGCAAGATTGGCACGAATTTGGCGAACAAAGCCGATAAATAGGAATCGATGAGAACAGATCAAAATTAGCTTAACATAAACTGAAATAAAATAAATATTATATCCATATATATCTTTCTGTAATAATCAATATAAATTTACTTTATTATAATATATACAAACAGATTATACATAGATCTATATCTTATACAAGGTAACAGCTAATATATATAAAATCTTACAACTGTCAAAATATATAACTTATCAATAGAGCAGACTAATGCATTCATATTAATAAACCTATACATAACATATAACTCACATATCTAATATATACAGAACATATATTTACCAGTGTATATAACCACAGATTGGACATGGCTTACATAAACATAAATATATTACTACAACCAAAATCCATTTTAAAAATACAAACATAACATATATATGTGAACATACTTTATCATTTTATTACTGTTATATAACATATATATCTATACTTAAAAATCAACACTAATATATATATATATATATATATATATATATATATAATTTCAGATCAAAAGAGGTTGCAAGCTTTACAAAACAAATTTATGTGCAGACTATATATATACGTATATATGTAGGCTACTTACAACAATGTGCATACACTATATATATAATATACGCATAAATATATATATAAGTTTAAACGCATAGGTTTTTAAAACCAAACATATATATGTATATTATAACATATATATCCTTTACTGCTTATTTCTCTATAATAGGATCTATTGCAACAATATATACAACATACATATCTTTTTTTTTCATATATTTACACTTTTATATATAACAGATCTATATATATAAGATAAAAATAATAAAATCAAAAATAAAATCAATATACATACATACATATAGATTTATACAGACTCGTATACAGACATTTTAAAAACACTATATATTACTAAAGAATAAACTAACATATATATATATAACATAAAATAAACACTTATATAAACTTAATATATATACAAAACTTATATATATACCTTAATATAAGATATGCATTCGGCCAGGGTGAGGGGAAGTATGACTCGGTGGCAGTAGATTGTGGCGGGGTCGGTGAAGGTGATGGGTAGCTCGGCTGAGTTCAAGAAGTGGTTGCGGACATTGGTGGCAGAGGGGGAAGAATAGGTGGAGGCTTGCTTCGGTTAGGCTGGTCGTGGTAGTGGCTGGGTTGGGAGAGTGACAAGGCGGCAGTTTGTGGGTCGGTCGTTGGGAGAGGTGGTGCTCGGTTGTGGCAAGGAGGAGGGGACGGTTGCTGCAGGGTGGCGATTGGAGGCACGGCAGAGGAGTGGGCAGAGGTTTAAAGGCTAGGGAAGATTTGGGTTAGGGAGAGGAGGTTGCGCGGAGGAGGGGAGGCACGCTGATCGGTGGTGGGAGGCTAGGCATGGGGTTTGCTCGAGTTTGGTTGTACACGGTGGAGAGGCACAAGAGTAGGTGGGAGGCGATGATACGTGGGGAGGGAAGGATCGAAATGGTTTGAAAGGAGCTGGAGGAAGAAGAGGGTGTATGGGTTGATGGAGAAGAAAGAAAATGAACATGCAAATGGAATATGAAAACTTAATATTAATACGAACTTTCTTAAATGTGCAAAAGAGATCAAGAGAACAAAAGTAATTATGTTTGGAACCGGTAGGAATAGTAAAGGTCAACCATTGAATTCACAAAATAATAAACAAAATAATAAAGGCTAGTGACCGTTTGCTATTTCACAGCTAGAAAATGAATGGACACAAGGAATTCAAAAGGCTCAAAACGTACCAATACGGTGAACCGTTTCACAGATTCCGTTGTCCACCAAACGCCAAAAAAAGCAAATGAACATGCCATGGAGATCAGAACAACGGGACGAATAGAATGGTACACAGATATCAATGCTACAATCAAGTTATCAAAACTCGACTTTTCGCTGCTGAAAATACTGCAAATTTGTCGAAAATGAGATAAACTGGACTAGAGAAGTCCAAATTTGATGAAACGAAATATGACGTCTCACTCAGAAATTGATAAACATTTTTATTATGCAAAAATATTTATATTTCGAAGATATTTAAATTTCAACAAATATTAACTGATTTAAATTGAAAATGAAATTTACACAATAGAATTTACTTTCATATTTTCCAATGAAAATTTACCATTAGCTATGTTTAAATAGACGTATTCCAAATATCAAATTTTTATTTCAAAATTCAGTTATTTAAAATTTCACAAAAATTCAGTTAATTACGTTATTAAAACCGTTAAAATTTACGGGTCGTTATAGAAGGAGTGGCGACTATGTGGTTTGTTCGACTACCACCAAGGTCCATCTCTTCTTTTGATCAGTTGGCAAGGAAATTCATTGAGCGGTTCAGAATGCATGCGACTCGCCCTAAGCATTTCATGTCGTTGTGTAACTTATTCCAAGGACTGAGGGAATCACTCAAGGACATTTTGCAAAGATTTAATACCGCTGTGACTAAGGTAAGCAACCCTCAGGACAACATAATCTTGATGGGTTTAACCAGGGGGAATCCATCCCAATACAAACTTTGGTGAATGGTTATCGATAAAGCCTCCTGCTACTCCAGATCGATTTTACAACAAGACGACCCAATACTTGCGTATGGAGGAGGTTACACAGACTAGGAAAGGCAATGATATATGCCATCAGGCCGAAGCAATGTCGCTGTGAGACAGTCTGGAGCGAGTTCTGGGAACATAGCTATGAATGTACAAAATAAAAGCAGTGGTCAGAGCAAAGGCCGTAGCAGAGCCCTAGACAAAAATTCGAATTCTAGAAGATGGTCGAGAATCCTGAGATTTGACACGTACACAATGACTCAACTGAAAATATTTACTTAGCTATCCGCAACTCAGAGCAGGACAGGAAAGCAGCCTCGAGAGAGTCAACCGAAGACTAGAAAAAGCCTTGAAAATTATGTAGATTTTATGAGACATATGGTCACGACATGAACGAGTGTAGACGCCTTCATGATATGATTGAAGAATTAATCCGAAAGAAAAGCTCCAACAGTTTATGAAAAACTCGCAGGATGGTAGGCAAGGAACATCCGACCCCCAACGAGGACAAATTGCTCCTAGTGCTGACAAACCTAGGTGGCCTAAAAGGAGATTGATTATAAAATAGAACGCTGATGGTCATCTTCCATCTATGAAGAGATGGAGCGGGATGGAATAGCGAGCATCTATGATGCTATTTCTCTTGAGGGTAAAATTATTTATGTTTGCTTTGAATTATTTCATAAGACAGACTCTGTTTTTTTTCAATAAAATGGCTTTCCAGCCATGCTACGTTACCTTTATGCAATTTTTTTGTGAACCATGATCAACTTAAATGAAACTGCATATGAATAATGCAGGTGTGCAGGTACCCAGGGTGCCCTCCAAATCTCCATGGGCCATGATCATACGTGTGGAGCTTTATCGAGGTGAGCATGACTCGACCACTCATTAGCCAATTCTTGCTCCTGACTCGAGGGTAAGATCGTGATCCAAAAAATGAATGTGACTAACCATCCATCAACGTAACTATTTCCCATGACTTGACAAAGGGAGTTCAAACCAAAAATTGATGTGACTGAACATCCATCAACTCAACTATTTCACTTGACCTGATAGGGGAGTTCAAACCAAAATGGATGTGACTGACTATCCATCAACAAAACTCATTCCTTTGACCCAACAGGGATAGTTCAAACCAAAATGGATATGACCGACCATCCATCAACTTAACTCTATCCCTTGACCTGACAGGGGAGTTTAAACCAAAATGGATGTGATTGACCATCCATCAACTTAACTCTTTCCATTGAACCGACAGGGGGAGTTCAAACCAAAATGGCTGTGATGGACCATCGATCAACTCAACTCTTTCCCTTGACCCGATAGGAGGAGTTCAAACTAAAATGGATGTGACTGATCATCAATCAACTTAACTCTATCCCTTGACCCGACATGGGGAATTCAAACCAAAATGGATGTGACTGACCATCCATCAACTTAACTCTTTCCCTTGATTCGACATGGGGAGCTTAAACGATAAACGAGCGAATGTGACTGGCCCTCCGTCTTGTAACTCTTTCCCTTGATCCGACAGGGGGAGTATAAACGTAAAAGGATGCGATCAAACCATCCATTTCCTAACTTAGAGCGGATGTGACCTGACCATCCGGCTCCTAGCTCTTTTCCTTGACACTACAGGAAGATCACAAATCATAAAGCAAACGTAACTCGATCGTCTGATCTGAGTGGATGTGACCTGACCATCCATCAGCCTACTCTCTCCCTTGATCCGATGGGAGGAGTATGAAATTGGAATGGATGTGACATAACCGTCCATTCGCCAACTTTGACCATCCAAACAAAAGAGGACGTTACTTGACCGTTCACTCATTAGCTTATGCCCTTGACACGGGAGTAAAAGCACAACCCGAAATGGATGTGATCCGACCATCCATCGACTGACACTACCTACGATCTTGACATTCTTCGTCTCCTACCTTTGATCCGACGGAGGGAGTATCAAATCAAGATGGGTGTGACCTGACCACCCATTCGCTAAATCAGACTTCAGACTTGATGGGAAAAATATAACTTCATAAGGACGAGACTCACCTGTCTATGTTCTAACTTCGTTAACCCAAGACTGGGGGCAGGAGTATGATCACTTAAAAGCTGGATACGACAGCTTAACACTGTGACCCGTTCTTAGTGTTTGATATGACTTAAGGCTACGACCGAAAGGATGCCTTATGTAACGACCTGGTATTTCGAACCATTCGCATCCGCACACGTCGGACTTGAATTGCTCAAAATAACAAATTGTTAATTTATATTTGGCAAAACTCAACATATACAGTAAATAAATCGATCATAGACAAAAAGTATTACAACAATAAGTAGCGGAATAGATAAATAGTAGTTCATGAAGCCACTATAAAACATCAGAGTCTAAAACAAAAATACTGGAATAAACTGAAATAACTGAAAGCTGGATGGATAGATCTTCAAACAAAACTCCAATCTCCAAAGGTGAGTCTCAAATGTTGTGACACTCAGTCTGACCCGAGCATAAAGCAAAACACAAATCACTTGAGTCAGGATTAACATTCTTATATAGTAAATTCAACTCAACTGAAATGTCAACTGAAATACAAGTAACTTAAAGGATAGTTGGGATTTCCATCCTTTAAGGATCCGTGGAACTGTCTATTATGTAGTACAATACGCTATTATAATATGTCTAAAGTAAAGTAAAAGTATTAAAATAGCGTTAAGGCGTTACCCATATCCCCCTTAACACGTTTTATATATTCCCATAGTCTATACAGTACTGTAACTCCTCCGTAAACTGGAGGCTATCAGAGGGCACTCCATAGGTATAGTACAAAACAAACTCGTAGAAGGTACGATAGGGCATGTGAACACGTCACTCGAGCCAATGCCAGGGTAGATATACCAATTGCACTCCCGGACCGGTGGTAACACATAGCAGCTACTACCGCCCACCTCGTGACACACTCCCAAATCAAAGGTGCACCCAATCACATCACAAAAGCAATAGAATGTTATCGAAGAAATGTGTCCGATAGGGGGAATGGCCCCACTTGGCCCGGTATAGCTCCTGTTTTAGCCACATCAAGCTGACTCACGGGAGTCAGGGTTACGTAAATACCATATAGAATTGTCGCCAAACCATCCTACTTCGTTTTGGAATCTCCACTACGTACATAGTTGTTAAATTGGTTTTCTGTATTGGCAGAGAGTATGACAATAACTGATCCCGGTCTCTTTAACAACCAAATGCTTATTTCACACCGTGGTAATTCATTTCAAATAGTTCATACTTCAGAATCAAAATATCATATCCATTTCAAAATCATATCAATTCGATATCATTACACTTTAAATCATATTCATTTCCAAAAATCGTAGCACTTTCAAATTTATAACACTTTCGAAATCATAACACTTTTGAAATCATAACACTTTGGAAATCATAACACCTTTGAAATCATAACACTTTGGAAATCATAACACTTTTGTAATCATAACACTTTAGATATTGAAACAATATATATATTAAAATAGTTATAAATTAAAATAGTTAATATTACTATATATAATAAAATTAGTTTCCTCCAATTTTGCAAGTCAATTCAAATCATCTTAAATTCCAAAATTAAATTTAAATTAATTCTAGTTTAACCATTTAGATTTAAAGGTCAAAGATTCAATTCAAATTCTCAATAAACCATTTCAGTTTGTATCGATTTCAAATCCAAGTTTGAACTATCACTTCAATTCCAATAAGATTCAAGTTTAGATATTCAAACGTTTACAATATAAACTTCGTTTATACTTCAACATTTAACTTTAATTTTATTCAAATTGGAAAGTATTCACTTAATCATTTTAATAACAATTTATTAAAATCCCAATTTATAAATTTAAATCAATATTACATATTCAATCTCAATTTTATTTAAAATTGAGAATATTCATTTAATCATTTTTTATCAAATCAAGTTATAAATCACATTTTTCAAAATCTCAAAATCAATAAGTTCAAATAAATTCTTATTTAAATTCAATTATTAACCAATTTAAACTCCAAGTCAACATTAATTTATCTTCCCAACCTTTATTATTAAAGTTATAAAAAATCTATTTTTAAAACATTAATATAAATTTAAATAAATACTTAAACATATTATAAGCCAATCAAATTAAATTTTATTAAATTAAATCTTATTATTAAATGTATTTTGTATTAAATCTTATTTTATATATTTTTAAATAATAAAATTATAGGTAAAATCTTAAAGTTTATATTTTTCAAAACTAACTTATAACTTAAAATTTCAAAAACATATTATTTTAAAAATCTAAATTTTATACATATTATATTTTACAATCAATATTTAATAAAAACTCATATATTTCCTTTCAAACTTTGGGAATCATTTTCAAAATATAGACCAACGGTGTCCGTATATAATTTTCTATCCTATGGCCAGGTGATACGGATATTTATCATTTCAATCTGCAATTTAAATATCTACGGGTATATATCATTTCAAACCACAATCCCAAAAATCCAAAATCAATAAAAATCGCTTGGGTTTATCATTTCTACCCATAGTGATTTTCCCTTAATCTATAAAATCGTTCGGGTAGGTACCATTTCAACCCATAGGGATTTCTAAACTAAGAGGCAACTTGCAGAGTGAGAACAAATATGATAAAAATATAGTATATCAACAACAGGCATATATCATCAATGGTAAATTATATAAAATATATACAACAGGATATGGTGTCATATATCATAGGTGAACAATTGTAGATAATGGCATATCATCTTTAACAATTAAATAACTAACAATTCAAATTTAACAACATATTTCAATTTTCATTTCAAGTGAAATCAAATTTACTAAATTTAAGAATGTTAATCGTAAGTGATTGCTCACCTTTCGAGGCTAGAGAAAACAATGAGAATGGGAAGCACGGACACAGATACACACAAACAAACTGGAGTTGCGAAAAAATCTTCAGACAGTAACGGAAACTAGCGAAGTAAGGTGGACTAGAGATCGACAAAAACAAAATATATATTTCATTCTCTTCTTAAGAAGATCTATCCATCCAGCTTTCGGTTATTTCAATTTATTCCAGTATTTTTGTTTCAGACTCTGATGTTTTATAGTAGCTTCATGAACTGCTATTTATCTATTCCGATGCTTATTGTTGTAATACTCTGTGTCTGTGATTCAGTGATTAATTTATTTACTGTATATGCTGAGTTTTGCCAAATATAAATTAATAATCTGTTATTTTGAGCAATTCAAGTCCAAGGTGTGCAGATGCGAATGGTTTGAAATACCAGGTCATTACACCTTAGGATAAAAAATAAACAAAACAACTTGTGATTACAATTCAATGGAACTTGGTAACGACCTATAAAACGTGCTTGGGAGCCAATGCAAAAAGTATGTGCATCGATGTACAAGCGCCTGTGCATACTCGAAATGCAATATCCTGAATTGACGGGAATTGAATTCTTACCTAGAACTTTCGAAAAAGAAACCAATTTAGACAATCGAGGCCTACTAGTTTAATCACTAGCTCAACGGAATCAAGCACGGACAATTACCGAGAGGATACATTTTGATTTTACAATGTCAAATATCAACCAAGCATCGCAACGGACAGTTAGAGATACGATTCTTTGTGAAAGCCACTTGACGAAAGGATAACAACAAATTTGAGGTACTGAGTGAAATCCACTCTATCAATCCTAACTTGTCTCGATTCAAAGCACTTCATGTTTGAAACAAGACGTACTTTGGAGGGCAAGTGTTATACGACCTTTTGACCCGGTTATATTCAGACTGACTGGATAAGTTAGACTCGACGATTATCGAGGCAAGCAGCCCGGAGAGATGATCCTAGGGTTCAGAAACCAAATACAGACAAGACCACGAGACGACGGTCAAACGAACTAAGGAAAACAGCATGCTAGTGTAGAATATGCTAGTATATTATTTTTGTTTGATGATAATAAACATATATATATATATATTCATTTAAATGCATTTGTTATTGTACTATTTTATTTTTCACATAATTAAATAAATATTTTTTGGATAAAATAAATAACACAGAATTCAAATTCAAATTCAAACTAATATATATTCATTTAAATGTATTTGTTATTGTACTATTTTATTTTTCACATAATTAAATAAATATTTGTTGGATAAAATAAATAACACGGAATTCAAATTCAAACAAATATTTTATTACAAATTCAAATAGTACAAATTTGAGCTCTCGCTACATTTACACATTGTCAATTACAATACAATTTCGATTACATCACGATTTTTCAATTTACATATTAATCCTCACTACATATTCACTCAACACTCGTGTTTTTATCTTCAACTCTAATCCAGCTTGAATCCAACATCTGAGCTATCTATAAAATAAACACTGACGCGGTAAAATTGAAAAAGGAATATTTTGTCAGTGAATAGTGAAGTGTGTGTTTTTGAAATTGTTATTTGCCTCAGTTATTTGGGTTATTCGTCATTATTTCTTTTTCATCTTACACGAACAACTTATGACATGCACAGTGTATCACTGTACATGCCACAAGGCCATGCACACCAATATACACTTGATAAATTGTAGGGATAGGTGAGCACAAGGTGAAACCCAAGCTAAAGTCTAGATTCAACTCAAGTGCATATGAGTCTCGACCAGCATGCATAATGTATATGCAATCACTCATGTACATATACAAGGCAGTACATGAAGCAACCCAACTACAACCAGTCAAGGATCAAAGCAACAAATGCCACACCACTCAATAACAAAGCATACCAGATTAGTATGACATGGCAAAGTAGAACCAGAGACCATCACAACTAGAGGCAACAAAAAATCAAGGTGGGCAGCAGTATGTACATGTACAAGCCCATGAAACAAAACCATGAAATGACTCAAATCTATGCACACACATGACCAGACTTCCAGTGGAACCAAATATGCATGTGTGGAATACAACATCAGCTACAACATACAACAAGACTCAAATAAAGCTTCAGATCAAACAGTGATGAACCAGACTACAATTACATATGCAATAGCAAGTTCAACAAATGCATAGCCATAACACACATATATACATACATGTATGTATATACGTGGAGAGACCAAAATGGATGCCATAGAAAACTAAAGTGATACCAGACTCATAACATACAACTGAAGAACGATTCCAAGTCCAGATCAAACCAAGACAGCAGACTCCATGATGCAATAACTCAGACTCCAAGTGAAACCAGCACACATGCATACAACAAGTACACCAGATTACAGAATGCAGATGGAATGCAAAACAAAATGAAACTGAGGTAGACAAGACCACAATGGAAATAGCAGTAATAGTGCACAAGAAAAACCATAATGCAAACCAATAGTGATGCAACAGAGAGTTCAACTCCAAATATACAAAGTGCACATGCATAAAGAGCAATAAGCATGAACATGAACCAGTGCACATATACACACAAGAAGTAATAACCAATTGATACAAATGCACAAGGACAAGAAAGCACCAAGTTTACTCAACCAGACAAAGGCAAAAAAACTGCACAGATAAGACTCAAGTGAACCACACCATATAGGAGTATGTACAAATGTATCAAGACAGTATCATTCGACCATACCAACCAGACTCGAAGTTTCAAATCAAAACATGTACAAGTGCTCACAATGACAGGTGAACCAGTTCAAAAAGACAAGCCAGTGGAACAAAAGCAATGCATCACTGAGATACAAGCACTACACAATGCACACTGGAATATGCAAGCATTTAGGAATGAAATGTGACATGAAGACCAACCACATTCAACAAACTAGCATACAAGTATATATGCAGTAACAACCAAGAGTCAAGAACAAACTTCAACATCTACAACAAGTACCAGCAAAGAATTGAACCAGAAAAAGAAACAGAGCTTCAGACATGGTCACGTGTATAATGGATTAAGCAAGTCAAGGAATTGAACCGCAGTTTTAAGAGTTCAAAAAGAACAAAAATATTATCACAATCTCAAATGCCGAAGTCATGGGAACTGACCAAAGCAATTCACGAAAATTCGAATTACAATGAACAAGTCAAGATGCAAAATTTCTAGATTATCTCAAAAAATTTAATGCTGAAGTTAAAAGAGAAAAGAACGGACCTAAATTCAAATTCATGAAGTATACGTATGATATGAATAAGTCAAGACTATCACAAGCATTCAAGTAATAATCGTATGGCCGAGCAAAATAATAGACATATTTAAAACAAAATTATACGAACGAAAATTAAGGGATTTGTTCCCTATATAACCCAAAATCATCATCGGCAAATAGAGTATTCGAGTTCAAATAAATCAGAGAGCAAGCATCGTCCAGAACTCGAATCAAGTCGAGTATAAGTATAAATCAAAAAAGGGAAAAATGTACCAATTCATAGCATTAATTCGAACTCGGCAATTGAAGCAACCGCACGCAATCAAAGCCAAGGAGACGATTGACAAAGCCGATCGAAGCATAAATTCACTTCAATCGATCAATTTCAAATCGGAGCTTCAATCAAACAAAGCCCTAGTTTTTGGAAGAGGAACGAGAAAGATCGGCTGAATCCATTTTACGCAGAGAAAAGAAATAAAGGGGAACGGCCTTTATTATTTTGTATTTGGGCTTAAATATATAAATAGGGTTTTGTTTAGCTTTTATTTTTTGTTGTAAATTTCTTTTTTAAACCGTGTAACTTTCTAGTCGCGTGACTAGATTACGAACGACGGTGGTGTAGTTCGAGAATTCGCAACTCATTGGCTGAGTTGTGGCAGGGTTTTGAGCATAGAGTTAGGTTAGTCATTAGCGGGTGTCACAAGTTTACGTGTGTAAGCATCTGACTACTTAATTTCTAGTAGAAACCTTGGGGGCAGCACGTAGGCAGGGTTTTGCTGAAGCTGGGTAAATCTGTGTTGTTATATTTCTGCTTTTATTATTCTTCTATTATTTATGCTGCAATTATTTTATATATTTCCGCATTAATTTTTATTATTATTAGAATCACCCTATTCATCCGCCCTCCAGGGTGAAATCGATCCTACAACTAGAATTCACTGAGTGCTTCACCCTATATAGGGGATCGGTACCGATCCCCAGGGGTACATCCATAGTGGTCCCTACTCCTGTGACAATCTTCTCTATCCACATAGACCTGATTCAAGTGTTATTCTAGAATTTTTATGCGTTGTATTGACAATCTCCATATACGGCCTAAAGCAGAGTTCAATCTTCTACAGATCCATCACTTGAACCAAAAATCACATAGGCGACTATGCAAAATAACTTTGGAAACAAGAAGCCAACATTAAGACGAACCAACACAAGAAGTTGCTCAATCCATGCCTAAGTATCTAGGGATCGATACCAATCCCCCGATAAAGATTGGTATCGATCCCCCTCCTTAGTGAATTTGGAACTCAAACTTTTTGGATGACTTGGTCTTCGTGGCGAGGTTCTTCAAGAGAAATATCAATGAGATATTTGGTCGTCTAACCCTATAATGCAGAGGGCATGCTTCATTCTAAGGATCTTTATGCTACTGCCACACACAAACTCCATTGTACTCTGGGATCCTTACCGATCGTTCCTACTTGTAATCACTAAAACTAGTGCAAAAGCAATAAAATCATCCAAGTGGATGTAGGACAAGATTGCCGAACCACTATAAATTTGTGTATGCTTGTTTTTACTTAGTTTTCATTTGCTTTCTTCATTTAATCCCTACTTTTTTACTCTTTTAGGTGTTTGTGACCATTTTTGGTTCAAACACTTCGTAACCTCAAACAGCATAAAATGTTCCAAAAAAAACTGAAAAGAAACATATTGAAAATACTCAAAGACACATGAAAACAAAGCGCCAACAAAACATACTTAATCAACCACCTCAATTAATGGTTGCTGCAAGTAGTTGTTGAAGGGTATTAATGAAAATTTAACAAACAAAGGTCAAGTGAACAAAAACACACATGTACAAATTGTTGTAAACAAATGATCTTCGGTTGAGTCATGTACTAGGTCACTGCCTTGAAGAAGTTTCGGCGTTCCGCTCAGGGGTGTAAAGCGGTCTAACTAACGCCGCCGCATCTAGGATAAAACAACATCTTCTTCCCCGTCTTATGATTTTAATAAGATAGTATTATTTTAAGAAGATAGGTTCGTGGAGAAGAAGATAAAAAAAAATGTCATTCGTTCTACTGTGGTCTCATCTAAAAACTATTTAAATAGACGGAATACAAAATAGAACATGTTACGGAACAGAATACAAGTGCCACACAAGCCCAAGTCTGGGTCGAGTCGGTCGACGCGCGCGTGATGGTCATGCATGCGCTCCCTCCTCAACACAAAAGCAACATTTGGATGCCCAAAGAACCCAATTTAGAAGTTAAGAAACTCTCACACACACACACATATATATAAGTATCTTTCAATAATTCCTATGGTGTGGGACTTAGACAATAAACGCACTTATTCCAAGATCT
Source organism: Allium fistulosum (assembly GCA_030737815.1). Taxonomy (NCBI): domain Eukaryota; kingdom Viridiplantae; phylum Streptophyta; class Magnoliopsida; order Asparagales; family Amaryllidaceae; genus Allium; species Allium fistulosum. The sequence goes on from CM060901.1 coordinate 958,339,751, forward strand.
TTAAATTTTAAACAATTCACAAACTTAGGTAATGTTTGCTTTGTTATTTTTAGTTTTGAGTTTTCGTCCATAAAAAAATGCACACGACGCTTGCCGAAAATGACCGATTTAGAAAACGAAGTTAACATACAAAATAGAAAACAACTTTATTTTATTTTCTGCATTTTGGAAAATAACACAATCACGTAAAACAATTCATTCTTCTGTCTTCCATCATCTTTCTTTCATCCCTTCCGTCATTCCTCCATTCTTTTCATATTTGACATACATGTTGAAAACCGAAAACACAAAATTTGTTTTTAAACCAAACACTACCTTATTTTTTTTTAAATTCCAACCCAAATTCATGAACAGATGAAGTTAGGACTTCGATGTGGCTGAAGAAAAATGAGTAGCGTAGTAAGTTATGCGTAACTAGCTAATTGATGCAAAAGTTATAAGGGAAGACACAAAAAGAAAAGAAAATGTGTAATCAAGCAATGCATCCATGAGTAGATCGTGCGGATAAATTAGTACCATTGCCATTTACTATTGTCATTTCCAACGTTCAAAGATAAATTAGGAGACAGTAGAAAGAAACAAAGTTGCCTTTGCTTGATAAAGAGAACCAATGAATGAACAACAAAAGCAAAAAAACAAATAAGTTAACACTAATTTTTTTCTTTTCTTTAATATTATTATTTTATGTTGCACTGTAGCAACAACCCCATTATTGCCTTGTAGTCAGCAGTTCAACATGAATCGATCCATAACTCACAGGGACTAGAGATACATGTACACAGGCTAGAGCATAGCACAGATACAAGGAAAACAGCCAAACCATCAAATATACAAGGCAGCAAAACAAAAGTTCACATGGTCGAGTGCACATGGTAGGACAAGGCTAGGTAGGGGACCAGACGTGGACGCAGCAACTCAGAGCATCAAAGAAAACATGAAGAAGCAAATACATAGATGCGTACATGAATACCGCTAAGGAAGCACAAGGCACACTACAACAATGAACATAGCAAAGAACAATTCAAGACCAAATCAAGAACGTCATGCACTCATAGGCCAGAGACATATGTACGCGCTGTGCAATATAAGATATCTACAGAATAACAAAAGTGCTTGTCTGGGCTTTCGTATTAAGGTAACATAACCAACCTTATGGTAGGAGCATGCTTGTTTTAGTGAAAAGTCAAAAATTATAAACTTGGATTCAATGTAAATGGACATCACATTGACAGAAATTTCTGCCATGATTTGACAATATAATACAGCCCATAGTTGAATACTCCTCATTTCTCTCGGAAAAAACATTACCTATTTATGAGAAGATTTTCAGTGGGCCATTTCAACTTTTGTTTATCAATAAAACATGTTGTACATCCATGCAAATCAAAACAGGCTAAAGAAAATATAAAAAAAATATCTACTCTCTACAATTAGTTAAAGAAACAATCTCTATTTGATTCAATGACCAATTTTCAGTTCCATCCCAACAAAATTACTAAGTTGTCCCTATGAGATTATTACTGCGATTGAGCCAGGTGGTTTGATCTTTGACTATAAAAGTTTTGAGATAAAAGAATGATTTTTGTATTTCTTGATCTGGAATGAATGTTTCAGAATTACAGAGATGATAATCTTTTACTTCTATACATTCGTATATATTTTGTGTACAATGCTATGTGTATTTATAAAAGAAAACTGCTTGATGGGTCACGGCCAGCTAGGTCTCCTTTGTAATGAATGAGTGGCTGAGATTGCATCTTGACATATCAACGGCGGGTACTCTTCCTTAGTATCTGATATATTATGTGTTGTTGTTCATTTACTTCATTACTCCCCTCAAACTTGGTTAGGGTTAGAGAAATATCCCAATTGCCAAATTCCGATCGCAGCCAAGTTTGAAACCAAAAAATAATAAATTTCATCATGCGATAGCAGATTTCACTTCTGTACTAAACGATCTCACTACGACAATGGAAATTTGCCAAGTTTGAGATCTGATTTGAGTTGATCAGATCTTAATGCTTCGAACAGAGATTCCTTTGTGTTGTCGGTTTGTTTTCAAGACTGGGTGAGATTCTATCTTTGAAATTGATGAGCTTGCTTGAGAGTTGTGCCAGATCATTGAGCTGCTGTCCTCAGTGACCATCCTTTTTGCTTGTCGATCTCTGTCTGAGGCTAAGTGAGGTTCAATTGATGAGCTTGCTTATGAATTGCACCTGATTTCACCAGACTTTGAGTCACTGTCCTCGACAACTCTTAACTTTTCTCGAAATCGAATGAAGTTTGGTTTCGATAGTGGCTTGGTTAGAATATCAGCGATCTGGTAAGTAGAAGGTACGTGATTTACATTCAATTTTCCTGCTGAAACTTGTTCACGTACAAAATAGAGGTCTAATTCCATATGCTTTGTCCTTGAATGTAAAATTGGGTTAGCGGTAAGTTGCACTGTACTTAAGTTATCGCACCATAAAGTAGTCTTGCTTTCTAGTTTAATACGAATTTCACTAAGTAAAGACTCTATCCACATTATTTCTGTTGTGACATTTGCTACAATCCTGTATTCAACCTCAGTGCTGGATCTGGAGATGGTAGGCTTTTTTTAAGCACCATGATACTTGATTTTTGCCTAGAAATATACAGTAACCTTTAGTCGATCTTCAATCATCTGGATCACTAGCCCAGTCAGCGTCTGCATATCCAGTAATATTTATAGAATTGCATGTTTCCATTACCAGACCAAAATGCATAGTGCCTTTGAGATATCTTAGAATTCTCTTTACAACTTTCCAGTGTTCATCAGTTGGATTGTGCATAAATTTACTTGCCTTGTCAATGTTTCCATTACCAGACCAAAATGCATAGTGCCTTTGAGATATCTTAGAATTCTCTTTACAACTTTCCAGTGCTCATCAGTTGGATTGTGCATAAATTTACTTGCCTTGTTGACACTAAAGTAATTTCTGGTCTGGTAATGGTGGCGTATTACAAAGCACCAACTATACTCCTATATTGACTTTGATTATGCACTGCTTCTCCCTTGTACTTTGATAAATGTACATTGATGGCCATTGGTGTAGAGATTGAATTTGCTTGATCTATTTTAGCTTTTCTCAAAATTTCTTGAATATACTTTCTTTTCTTTAACTGTATTGTTGAATTGGATAGTCTCTTGACTTCAATTTCTAGGAAATAGTTTAAACTGCCAAGATCCTTAATTGAGAATTCTTTGTTTAACAGCTTTATAAGATTGTTGATTTCCATGCTGTTGTTGCCTGTGATAATAAAATCATCAACATATATTAGCACATAAGTTACAGTATCTTTATAAAATTTTGTAAATAGGGAGTTGTAAGATTTTGTAAAGTTGTATCCCAATTTGATTAGAGTTGTTTTGAGCTTTTCAAACCACACTCTTGGAGCTTACTTAATCCATATATTGCCTTCTTTAATTTTCACACAAGTTTTTCATCTCCTTTTGGTGTGAATCCATGTGGCTGCTCCATATATACTTCTTCCTACAGTACACCATTAAGAAAAGCATTATTTGCATCTAATTGTTTGATGATCCAGTTTCTATGCAACGCAATTGATAGTATTATTCTTATAGTAGTGGGCTTCGCAACTGGTGAAAATGTTTCATTAAAATCAAAGCCATTTTGCTGTAAATAGCCCTTTGCTACTAATCTTTCCTTGTATCTAGAAATTGAACCATCTGCATTTCTTTTTAATCTAAAATTCCATTTGCAGCCAATAAAAGTTTTTATTATCTCGCATTGGAACAAGATCCCATGTTTTGTTTTTTATCAGTGCATTATATTCATCAATCATTGCTGATTTCCACTCTTTTTCCTGCATAGCTTGATGAAAGTTGCATGGTTCATCTATTTTTAAGTTTGCATTGTCCACTTTTGGCTTAAATATGCCACTTTTTGATCTTGTCACCAAGGGATGCCCTATTTTGACAGTAGTAGATGATTGTTCAGTACCACCTATATCAATTTCTTGTTTTCCTCATTTGATGTCAGTATGTTTTCCATAGCTTGATTTGATGTAGACTACATACTTATCCCTTGTTGAGATGTTTGATCAGGTGTATGTAGTGATTCATCTTGCTCATGACCTGGTCCAAAACTAGGCACAGTGTGTTGTGAGCTGGAATCGGTAACATGAGGATTCAGGATGACCTGAATTGGTTTTTCCTGACCTTGAACTATCCTTTCAGGCATGGCAGGTAATGATGATAAAGAGTATTTTGAATTGTACACCTTTTTTGATTTTTTGATCACTGATTCTCTAAAAGGAAACACTCTTTCATTAAATACTACATGTCTTGAGATAAATATTTTCCTACTAGCATCAAAAATTTATAACCCTTTTTATTAGCTGCATAGCCTAGAAATGTGCATGGAGAAGATCTGAAACTTGATTTGTGGGTATTATATGGCCTGAGATAAGGAAAGCACAATGTAACACCGCTAATTTTATTGATATTATTCGGGAGATTGAATTAGAATAAATTAAATAGAATAATGTAGATAAAGGGATTGAGGTTGATTAATAAACTAGGTGGATGTGCTTATCTAATGAACATAAATAAATGATTAGGAAATTGAACACCAGGGGCATTAGGGTAAATAGCCACCCATATTTCCCACCCTTATTCTATCCTTCTTAGTCATACAAGTTCATTTTTCTCAAACAAAAACAATAGCAACCATGAGAAGCAAGGCCGGCCATTAGAAAAGAAGAGAAAATTAACTAAAAGCTTAGGATTCAAGCTAGAAGAAAAGCAATCCCAAACAACTCTAATCTCCATATCTCAAGCAAGGTGAATAATAGTGTAATCATCTCATTTTTACTTATTTTGGTTCGGTTATAGATAGTAACCGAATGTATTTTGCTGTGTTGTTGGATCTAATAATCATTGTTCAGATAGAATAATGATTTATGGTGATTTATTGGGATTTTTATGGAATTAAAATGATGGGTTTTAGAGTAAAAACTTTAGTAAATGACCTCCAAACAGCTTTATTTTTGTATATGTTATGTAAAACATAATTTTAGAGATGGTTTATTAATTTCATAATCTTCGGAGTTAATAGGAATATATTATGAATTTCATAAGGTGAAAAAGGCATTTATTTCGGATTTCAATTATTAAAAATAATAAAATAATGAATTCTACCTTGAAATTTTTATATGATGAAGAAAATATTATTTCAAATTTTTGGTGAATTTTGAGATTTTTCCCAAGTGATTTCGTTTTATTATGAATTTTCTAAGCTAAAAAGGCTTAATAATTATATTAAAATATTAATATAATTAATTATTTTGAAAATAATTTCTAAAATAATAATTCTGATCTATAATAGATTTTCTACAAAAGATGTATTTTTAACCAATAGAAATTTGACAAAGAATTGCTAAAGTTTGTCCTTAACCAATAGGAAATAGACAAAGAGTAAGTGTGATAGTTTTCCAGTTATTTACGACTCTGCTACTGAACCTTCCATCTTAGAACCTTCCATCTAAGAAATCCTTCGTCATAGAACCTTCCTCAGAATTTCTACAGCATTCTGCCGCATTTTCAACGAACCTTTCGTCATAGAACCTTCTGCCTAAGAAACCCTTCGTCATGGAACCATCCGTAGCATTTCTGCAGCTTTCTGTAGCGTTTTTGACGAACCTTTCGACATAGAACCATCCGCCTAAGAAACCCTTCATCATAGAACCTTCCGCAGCATTTCTACACCTTTCTGCAGCACTTTTTATGAACCCTTCGGCCTTGCCGAAAGCAACCCTTCAACCTTGTCCGAAGCTACCTTTCAGTAGCAGTTGTAAACGTTGTGGAAGCCCTTTTGTAGCTGTTTTTCCCAGCTTTGTTTGTAAACTTCAAATAGGCATAACTTTCTAACTGTAAGCCCATTTTTCTATTGTGACCACTCTACGAAAAGGGAGACCTTAATTCTACACCTATAAAAAGTTATGGCTAAAATAAAGTTTTATATTTTCGAAAGGGAATTATTTTCTTTGCTTTCAAAAATGTTTGCTTGGTTTTCTTTGCCTTCGAAGGAGATACTTTCGAAGGGGTTGTAAAATTATTTTATTTTAACCAAATTTTATATTTTAAAAAGGTAGAATTTAAAGTATTATAAGGCAGGAGCCTAATGTTTTTAAGAGCTTTCGAAGGAGGTTACCCTATGAAGTCGAAAGCTAGGTTTCGAAGGTATCGAAAGGTTTTATGACTGAAACTCTATTTTAAAAGAAAAAACCATGGTTATAATAAAGGAGTTTGTATAATGGTTTAAGAAGAATCTATCTTTGATAAATTAAACCCACAAGAGTGGTATTGCTATGATGTTATATTGCTTCTTCTAATATGAATATATTCACTTTATAATGAACTCATAACTTTATTTTGGGAAAAAGGATAGTAGAACCAATTAGGTTAACCCAGTAGTGAATTTAAATTGAATAAACTCCTGAATGATTAAAGTTGCATCCAGGAGGTCGGGAAGACCAGAATATTGGATGTTAAAATAAAAAGGACCGATATTGGCAGGGGCCAATAGGTTTCCAATAAGCGCATGAAAACTGTATTATATTGGCAGGGCCAATAGGTTAATAGTTAGCCTATGAAAACTATGTATAAAAGAGGATGTCAGATAGACAGGTTCATGTTAGCCCATGAAAACTATGTGCAAATGGAAGTGTCAGATAGACGGGTTCATAGTTAGCCCATGAAAACTATGTGCAAATGGAAATGTCAGATAGACGGGTTCATAGTTAGCCCATGAAAACTATATGCAAAAGGAAATGTTAGATAGACAGGTTCATAGTTAGCCCATGAAAACTATGTGTAATGAAATTTTCAGATAGACAGGTTCATAGTAAACCCATGAAAACTATGTAATTGGACAGGAAATCCTTAAATGTTTAACCAGTTATTAGTTAGCCCATGAAAACTATTAGGTTAATAGTAATCCTTGAAACTATAATTAAGACAGATAGTCAGAATGAATGGGGATGAGTAATCCAGATTTGATTTGCTTGTTTTGCATATCATCATAATGTTTTGAAATACTACGTTTTTAACCATTGTGGATGTAGGAGCACAGTATATGGTTTTATAAAGGTTTTAGGATACTAGTGAGGGGAAAACCGGTTCTGCTAAGTAGCATGGTCTCACTAGATATCTATTTGGTTTGAGATGATAGACTATTATTCATACCAGGCTTTATGTCTGACTCGAAATTTTTGTTTTCCCTTTAAACTCTCGGGTACTCAATTGATTTTGAGAAGTCTGAGGAAGGGTTTTAGGTTTTCTAAGACGAATAAAGCTTCCGGAGGCATGAAGGAGTCAAATAGTTATTTAGAGTTTTCTTTCAACGGTGTATTTGGATGTAAATGCAGATTTATTAGCCTTACTATATACTCTGATCAACCAAGGGAGCATCTTCATATGTCGCTCTTGGCGTATGTGTAATAATTATAATTTGTTGTACGTGGATAACGTTTTGGGATTATGTAATGAACATGAAATGTTTTGAATGGAATGTGGAAATATGTTTTTTGAATTGTTAAATTTTTTCTATATTTTTATGATCTGTGTATCAATGAATCTAGCATTGTCGTATTTGGTCGCTGAAGATTAATAACTATGGATGACTGCAACATCCGTAGCCGTTAGTTTGGGACCTCCAAATAGGGGGATGTTACAAGTTGGTATCAAAGTATAGGTTAATGATAAAATGTAAAATAAATCAAACGTTTTCAAACATAATCCTAATGAATTAAAGAATAAGATCGGGGTTTAGGTTAACGCTATAGTAACGTACTTGTATTTTCTATATATGTATAAGAACGAGTTCCCCTCTCTCTTATTCCATTCTTCTGTATCTTACTAAAGCTCGTATGCAGATTACGAGAAAGAAAGGTATGAAAGCAGGAAACGGAAGAGTGAATCTAGGTGGAGGAAGCACCACAACAAATTGTAATGTTTGACCTAATACCAGGAGGAACCAAGGTCGACATGCTAATGCTAATCCAAGTGCATAGGCCAATGTAGGTGCTAGAACCCCACCAGTAGATATGGGGATGATGTATTAGTTCTTCGTCAACTTGATGCAAGCTAGAGCAGCTGCAGGGGTAGCTGAAGGAAATGCTGGGAATATTGGAGGAGCCAATCCTGTGGCCCCTGTTGGCAATAACTATACCAAGTTGAGCAGGGATTATACCAATTTGGGAGGAAAGCCTTTTCATGGAACCGAGGATGTTGTTGAAGTGGAGAACTGGATTTTGAACTGTGAAAGGATCTTTACAGATTTAGGCTTAGACGATGGAGAGAAGAGAAGGCTAGCCTTTAGACAGTTGCAAGGGTTAGCGCTTCATTGGTGGAACAGTGTGACGGCAGGAGTGCCGGAGGAAGAGTTGGCATGGGCTGATTTTAGAATAAAGTTTGAGCAGAGGTTCTTGTCCGAGGTTGCGAAGTCAGCATTGATGAGGAAGTTCATGGATCTTATACAAGGAGAGTTGTCAGTGATCGAGTATGCTGCTAAGTTTGATGCGCTATCTCGATGTGGTTATGCTTTGGTTGACACCGACGTCAGAAGGAATGAAAGATTTATTAGAGGAAAGGAGTCCATAAAGTTCAACGCATAAGGTATCAAGTAATTGGTACGTAATGAACTGAACATAGCCGAAAGGTTGATGGCCCAAAAGGTTGGAATATAATTGTTTTATAAGTGAAAAGCTTTCGCCTGCTTTGCTTTCGAATTTGAGCTTTCGACTTGGTCATTTCCGCCCAAGTCAAGTTATTTAAAAGAAAGACTTTAAAACCTTCCGATGTAGTCGATAGGTTATAGTTGCTTTCGCTATTACTCAGTTCTGAAACCTTCTGGCATCACCGAAGGGTTTCTACTGCTTTTTATAAAGGTTTTACTTTGAACCTTCCGACCCAGTCGAAAGGTTTACCTGTTTTAAAAAATTAGTCATTTCTCCAATGCTTTTGGAGGGAAGCTTTCGACTTAGGTGGTTACCCTTGTTTTGTAAAGTATAATCCCAGGTTTTCGAAAGGTTTTAGAGGGAAGGTTTTCAAAGGCAATAAAGTAGTGGATGCTCTCGGCAGAAGGCATCAGAATGTGGTGTTGGCTATGTTGGTGGAGTGGAAAGATTTGGAAATTCAACTAGTATTAATAATTTAAACCCACAGGAGTGGTATTGCTATGTTGTTATATTGCTTCTTCTAATATGAATATATTCACTTTATAATGAACTCATAACTTTATTTTGGGAAAAAGGATAGTAGAACCAATTAGGTTAACCCAGTAGTGAATTTAAATTGAATAAACTCCTGAATGATTAAAGTTGCATCTAGGAGGTCGGGAAGACCAGTATATAGGATGTTAAAATATAAACGACCGATATTGGCAGGGGCCAATAGGTTTCCAGTAAGCCCATGAAAACTGTATGATATTGGTAGGGGCCAATAGGTTAATAGTTAGCCCATGAAAACTATGTATAAAAGAGGATGTCAGATAGACAGGTTCATAGTTAACCCATGAAAACTATGTGCAAATGGAAATGTCAGATAGACAGGTTCATAGTTAGCCCATGAAAAATATGTGCAAATTGAAATGTAAGATAGACAGGTTCATGGTTAGCCCATGAAAACTATGTGTAAATGAAAATGTCAGATAGACAGGTTCATAGTAAGCCCATGAAAACTATGTAATTGGACAGGGAATCCTTAAATGTTTAACCGGTTATTAGTTAGCCCATGAAAACTATTAGGCTAATAGTAGTCCTAGAAACTATAATTAAGACAGATAGTCCGAATGAATGGGGTTGAGTAATCCAAATTTGATTTTCTTGTTTTGCATATCATCATAATGTTTTGAAATACTATGTTTTTAACCATTGTGGATGCAGGAGCACAGTATATGGTTTTATAAAGGTTTTAGGATACTAGTGAGGGGAAAACCCGTTCCGCTAAGCGGCGTGGTCTCACTAGATATCTATTTGGTTTGAGATGATAGACTATTATTCATACCAAGCTTTATGTCTGACTCAAAGTTTTTGTTTTCCCTTGAAACTCTCGGGTACTCAATTGATTTTGAGTAGTTTGAGATTTAGGGTTTTCAGGTTTTCTTAGATGGATAAAGCTTCCAGAGGCATATAGAAGGCAGATAGTTATTTAGAGTTTTCTTTCCGCTATGTATTTGGATGTAAAGACAAATTTAGTAGCCTTACTATATACGCTGATCAACCAAGGGGGCATCTTCATATGTCGCTCTTGGCGTATGTGTAATAATTATAATTTGTTGAACATGGACAACGTTTTGGGATTATGTAATGAACATGAAATGTTTTGAATGGAATGTGGAAATATGTTTTTTGAATTGTTAAAAAATTTCCATGTTATTATGATTTGTGTATCAATGAATCTAGCACCGCTGTATTTGGTCGCCGAAGATTAATAACTATGGATGACTGCAACATCCGTAGCCGTTAGTTTTGGGCCTCCAATTCGGGGGATGTTACACACAAGCATCCAAAAAATTTCAAGTTGTGATAGTCAGTTTTAACATTAAATAATAATTCCATTAGACTCCTAAATTGTAGAACCTTTGTAGGTAGTCTATTAATTAGATAGACTATAGTAGCAAAAGCATCTGGCCAAAATTTTAGTGGCATTGATGCTTGTGCTAATAGGGTGAGATCAGTTTCAATAATTTGCCTATGTCTTATCTCAATAAGACCATTTTGTTCAGAGGTATATAGACATGTTGTCCTTTGCACAATTCCTCTTTTTTGGAAGTATTCCTTTAGTGGTAAAAATTCTGATCCACCATCATTCTATAAAAAATTTACCTGACTATCTAATTGTTTTTCTACTTGCATTATGAATTGTATAACTGCACTATAAGTTTTTGATTTAGACTTCAAAAAATAGATCCATACATGTCTAGAATATGCATCAATAAAAGATATATAATATTTATATTTATAGTCACTGTGGACTGGTGCAGGTCCCCACAAATCAGTGGCCAATAATTCTAGCGGTTTACTATACTTTGTTTCTGAATCTAAGAATGGTAATTTATGACTTTTTCCCATTTGACAATAGGTGAAAATATAGGGCATATCAATATCATTAAAAGAAATATTGTTTCCATTCAAAACATGTTTTACAATAGTGGCATTTGGATGCCCAAGCTTACAATGCCAAACATCAAAAGTCTTACAGTTTTCATCTTGTTTGATTTCAGAATTATTACACCACAATCTTTTAATTCCATATTTTCTTGAATTAGCAAAATTGAATTGATACAATCCTTTAAATTATCTACCCTGCAAGAGAATTTCCTTAGTTAGAATGTCTTTAACTAAGCAATAGCTTGGGTAGAATTCAAAATAGACATTGTTATCTTTTGCAAATTGTGACACACTTAGTAAATTCTTTCTAATTAAAGGTAATCTCAATAAGTTATTTAAGTACAGTTGTCTTTTTCCCATTATAAATGAATTACCAATATGTGTGATTGCAATAGATTTTCCATTTCCTATATGTATAGACTGCATACCTTTTTATTCCTTGTTTCCAAGATTTAAGTTGCTTAGACTGCTTGTAACATGATTGGTTGCACCTGAATCTGGATACCAGTTGTCATCAAGAATGCTTTCCACCTTTGCTGTGTCATTAGTTGCACTGTCACAGTGTTCTTTGAGTTCTTTTTGAGCACTGGTCCAATTAACACTTGGATGATATTTTCTTGAGTTACTGCCTCCTTGTCGAGATGGTATATAGTTTGTATCAAATCTGAAATAACACTTGTTTGTAGTGTGACCAAATTTTTCAGAGATTTGACATCTTGGCCTATTGTTGTTCCATCTGCTACCTCTTACTCTAGGTCGGAATGACTGACCACCTCTCTGATTAGCATTTTGTTGATTTCTGCCATTGTATCCTCTTTCTTGAGACTTGTTTTTATTGCTTGAGATGTAGTTGACAGAATAGTCAGATACTTGTGGTCTTTTTTGTTCAATCCTGCCTTCATGTGCAAGTAAAGTAGACTATACATATTGTATTGTTGGTATTGTTTCTTTAGATGAAATAACAGCCACAACTGCTTCATATTCGTCATCTAATCCTCCCAATATTGACAGCACATGCTCAGTGTCTGAAACTTTATGCCATGTTGATGCTAGTTGATCACATATTGTTTTAACCTTGAGTAGATAGTCTTTCATTGGTAAATTCTCCTTTTTTACATTTTGTAACTACCTCTTGAAGTACATTATTTTTGTTGCAGACTAAGTGCTGAAAATTTGTTCTATAGTTGATCATATTTCATAGGATGATCTGCAGCTTGTTAGTTGAGGAAGAAAACTTATACTGATAGATGATAATAACCAAGAACTGACAAGACTGTCTTGTCTCTGAAATGATATGTATTCTTGGTTGTTGATTAACTTTCCATCCTTGTCTGCAGTGTATTTTGGTGGTGTAATCAGTGTTTCGAGGATGTATTCCTCTAAGCCATAGGCTCTTATGGCTGTTTCGACTTGAAACTTCCAAAGTAGGAAGTTTGAATCTTCCATCTATATAGTAATCAACTGGCTTTGTGGATTTATCATGGTTGTCACCAGTTCTTGAACACCATTTAGTTGCTGCTGCAGCAAGAGGATATCTGGATGATGATATTTTGCTGACAGATCAATCTTGGCGAGGCACGGCAGTGATGGAGGATAAGACTGATGGTGAGGATGCAAATCTTGATCTGAAAGGTAATCATGCAGAAAAAAAAGAAAGCGGTAATCAGAGAATGATGATGAGAATTTTAATTCTCAGATGATTCAGGGTGCAGCTTGATTTTAGATGATGAGATATTCTCCGATAAGATCACTGGCATGGCACTTTGCGGTTAAGCATATATGCTTTGATACCATGTAAAAGTTTAGAGATAAAAGAATGATTTTTGTATTTCTTGATCTGGAATGAATGTTTCAGAATTACAGAGATGATAATCTTTTACTTCTGTACATTCATATATATTTTGAGTACAATGCTATCTGTATTTATAAAAGAAAATTGCTTGATGGGCCACGACCTGCTAGGTCTTCTTTGTAATGAATGAGTGCTTGAGATTGCATCTTGACATATCAACGGCTGGTACTCTTCCTTAGTATCTGGTATATTATGCGTTGCTGTTCGTTTACTTAATTATTGACCATGTGCTTGCATTACAACAGTCAAGCTATTAAAGCAATAATGGATACCGACTCGGTATAAAATTGGATCATGTCGACTCCAACACATATAAGAAAACATGACATCTAAGGGTAAGTGGCCTGAATTTGGAACCATAAATAATTGCATGGTTTGATAGAACTGATTTTCATTGACTAAAACTTAGATATTAACCACTCATGGTTCCTCTTCTCAACAGTAAACATTAATGCATACACATAATGTCAAGTTATATATATGCGTTATGGTTCATAGATTCATCTTTGATCTTAATGAAATAAAAATACCTAAAAATATTCCTAAAATTTAACCGTCGAAGAGATGGTTACTTATTCAATTATAAGTAAATAGCGTTTTTTTTCATCGCCATTTAGCTCACTCTTTTAGATTCATATTTTTGGTCAACTCTAAAAATAATTAACACTCTAAATCATGAATAGAAAACACACAAATACACACTCCTACTACTAGAAATTGGATTTATGTTATTGATTAGAGTATACAAAGTACTAATAGTTTAATAGAGCACCAGAAAATGAAATACATTTACACATCACCAGAATATCACCCTTCAACCATGACATAATGCAAAGCTCCTCCTTTCCAAAACATTTTATATTTTTTAACATCTCCAAAATATTGCATCGGACTGCCCCGTATAAGCATTTAGGAATCTCTATCGATAATGCTGATCTGACGTATCGAACAGAATTCTTAAATCACTCTACGAACAAACTAACTTCAAAATAAATCAAAAAATATTTCTAAGCATCTTATAAAAATCAAACTGATATTTATTAATCATATACTTGTTTGAATAAAATAATTATATTTCAATCTTCTATGTGTATATTTCCACTATAAACCAAAATCAATATCGTATTTAAAATACGGTTGTTGTTTAAGCATTTAATTTAGTAACACAATAAAGTTGTAAAACATACCAAAATGATAGGGGAAGGAAAAATAACAATAATAACAACAACAATAATAATAATATAATAGGAAAAATAACAAATATGTACCTAGATGATTACCTTAGTAATCATCGTATACTCCTAATATCACTTAAGTATAAATAAAAATCTACCACACACCCACCACGGGGACAGGGACTTTAAGTCTCATCTAAAGTCAAGGCTTGTATCTTTAACGTACAATGTATTGTTCAAAACATGCACTGTTATCATGTTGTAACACTCACGCCTCTATACCCATATTATCCAAGATTATTACTAGATAATACTATCAATTAATATGAAGAATAAGACAATATAGGGTACATACATGAATACTCAATTGTACTAACACTGTATGTATTAAAACATCAAATGTATATCTCACTATTCGTACACAGTATTAGTACAAAACAATAAACATGCATGCCTCTAGGATAGAACAATACATAATATACAACGAAGATAGAGAACAAAGAGTCAACGGCGGTGATAACATATTATATATACATACATATATATATATATATAATGTATATACATGTATATACATTAAGGATACAACAAAATACAAATGTCAATTATCTCAATGTAATGTAATAAATAATCAATATACATTTTGTTGATAGAATATACAATGAATCGATGACATATAAATATCATAGAACATCCTAATAGATATCCCCTCTAAGTCCAATGAAATACAAGATGGTCAAGTCATCCCTGCACCTGTAATGTCTCGAGCCGACCCGAGTATTATATAAATAACACACGAGTCACACTACATCTAAATATAAGGGTTAATACATACATATATAGAATATTCATAATATAATGATGATAATATACTAACAATAGTGTATAATAAACATAATTCTCTCAAAAAACGGCAAAAATATGCCATCGCCCACATAAATCACATCAAACCAGAATTCATGGGACTACATTAAATGGATGAATCATCCGTATTCCCAAAACCATTATCAAAATCCAGAAATCAACTATTACGAGATATCCTCAAGTATAATCAGGCAAGAACACTATAGTGCCTAAATATCTCTCAGTCTCACAATATAAAATGAAATCATCCATCAAATAGGGCTAATACATAGCAATGCCCTAATATAATATCATAAAATCATATAATTAATAAATATTGAGAGATAACCCATCAAATCATTTAAATAATATTCAACATCATATATAAATCACAAGGATAATCTATCACATTCCAAATCACAATCAATAAATACGGGTTATTTCTAGAATACGAAATCAAAAGTGTGGATATATGAGGACTGGCTATAATTTAGACTCAACCAGTCTCTAATCTAGTCAACTCATTATAGGAAAGATATATATATATATATATATATATATATATATATCAATCCACCAAACACATATACCTTACCCACCGCAAGCCTGCTCTAGGAACATAGGTATACTCGCCAATCACAGAGTAATCATCTATTCCTATAGTCTTCAAGGTATATGTCGGCCTACTACACACACCTACCATAAACCGGATAAGGTGACTGACAGCCGCATACCACAAGCCTGCTCCATGAACCTAGGACTACTCGCAAACCACAGAGTACCGTCTATCCTACAGCCTTTAGTTACCTCGACGCACATCATGACTCCATCCACCAATGGCTCGTCTACGCATAGCCCCGATCACAACCCTACTTTGCCCCTTATGGTAACAGACTGCTGGCCTAAGCGACACAAGGGGCTATAGGAAACAACTCATCTACTACTACTAATCCAATGATGCACATTAAATGGACATATAACTACGGTGCCATGGATCTGGAGTACGACCCCATGATAAGGCCGACAGGGTGGATACTTACCAATCCGGTTCACTCCCGAAAAATAAAGAAAGTTGGACATAATGTGGATGGTCATATAGTACTCATATCCTATCGCTAAACATATCTCTAGTAATAAACCAACACGTAGCTCTCATACCAATATCTATCAATAAGATACTCCTCACCGGGTATCACATGGACCCGTGATTATAATCCCCATTTGAGTGACATTTACTTACAATGAATAATCAAACAAATAACATAACAACGTCTCATACCACCGCATGTCATTCAGAGAATTATTCAAAGTTCATAAACTACACTCGATCCACACTATATATTTC
Source organism: Allium fistulosum (assembly GCA_030737815.1). Classification (NCBI taxonomy): domain Eukaryota; kingdom Viridiplantae; phylum Streptophyta; class Magnoliopsida; order Asparagales; family Amaryllidaceae; genus Allium; species Allium fistulosum. The sequence continues at coordinate 958,356,123 of CM060901.1, forward strand.
TACATGATAAGTCCAATGAATAACCGAAAAAGAATTACCGAATGCCCTAACCCAAACGGTATTACTAATCCTTTTATTCAGATTTCTCGTCACACAAAAATAAAATCTCACAAATCAAATAGAAGGATGACATCACCGTATCATATTAAATTCATTAATCAAATCAAACTCAACGGTGAATCATTCACTATATCAAAATTTATTAAGATATGCGAAATCCAAAGATATAGAAATCATACTTAAATACTAATTGTAATTCAAACAATGAAATAATAATAAAGCTCATTAAAATATTTCTTTGAACAATTAAATCAAACATTCAAATATTCATATAAAATAATTAAAGATTGATTTCTAAATCAAATATGCTTATAGGAGTTTCACCTTATTTCCCACAATTAATTATTATTTCACAATAATATATATAAACTTTAAAATATACTATATTTATTTCTAACCATAAATATAATTCATAGTCCTCACTTAATATCTATATCAATCAGGGATATAGCAATTTCTTTTAATTTATTCCATATAAGAAAGTTCTCATATTACAAAAGTCCACTTAATAATTCTTCTAAAAAGAATCCCTTAAACAATATTATTATTAATTTCATAATATAATTTACAGAGTAGAAATACATTATTTTTATCTTTTAAAATGATTCCAAACCTTATAATTAATAATAAATTCAACTAATCAATTCAACTCTCAACAATTCATTCAATAAAATATTTTAATCAATGATCTTGTTTAATTTATGCAAGCAATTGAAGTAATTATCGGGATAATTATATAATTAGCAAACAATAAAATTAGATATTATTGTGAGTTTGAAATCACCGAACGATGTTCGATAACCATGATTTGTGCACACCATTCTCAAGATACCACTACATCGGATGTGACTCATCATCTTGCTACAACACATATCACCATGCCCGTAACCTATCTTCAACATCTGAAGCGATCCATTGCTCGCTACGAGAACTCAACCACACGCACCGCATGTGCCTCTTTGCTCGCGTTCGCCTGCTACAAGTTGCCTCATCCTGCTACTCAATCGCACACAAACCTACATCCCCATTGTCTACCATCGGTCATCTCCTCACCTTTTGTGACGTCTCCTTCAAGTCGCGTTTCGATAAGCGATCAAAAAAATTTTCCCTTCTATTTGAATCTCAATTTCTAGAGTTTGGGAAAAATAGGGTAAAAATGGTTCAGGTTCTTGGAACGAAGGGATACAGGTTTTGGAATAATAGAAGGAAATGGCTTTAAATTAAAATTAAATACAAATTTTCCTTTCTTTTATTTTTAATTACTCCTTTTTAATTTATTTACATATAAATTTCATTCTAATTCAAATTAATTTACAATCCATTTACCCGATATATTTTGATAATTGGATAATTTTATTCAGTTCAATACTCATTTATTTCTATTTAATTATTCATTGTATCCAGATTATTTCAATTATTTGAAAATTATTTAATATATAAAATATTTCATAATTAACAAAAGAATCCTTTAAACTTATATATATATATATATATATTATCTAAAAACAATTTATGAATTTAATTCAATTATTAAAACAAAAATCCTTTGTTAATAACTTCCAATTAAATAAATATTCATTTTCAAAATAATAATTATCAAATATCAAATTCACACAATTTTTTTTAATTAAATTTACATATAGTTATGGCATTGAAAGTGGGGTTGCTACAATCGGTGATCATGACGTCTTCATCTAGGGATAGGGAAATATCCTTCAGCCCTTTTAATGCCACAATCTTCTATGAATTAGAATTGGGCCCAAAATTAGAGGGTGGGACTAGAGTGATAAGTCCTGTAGTGATAGAAGTCGACAAGGTGGAGATTGCATCAGATCCCAAGCCCTGAGTAGGTGGCAGCGGAGGAGGAAGATGCGGTTGACCTATAAGTTGACAAACAGAATGATAGAGTTTAATCATGGATTTGCGAGAGAATTAAAGCTTTTCAAAGACTAGTGAAACAAGAGATATACCTGAGCTAGGGCTTCGATCCCTGAAAGAAGCCACGAACTCCCCTTCTTTCAGTCTGTGCTCCTCCATTTGACCCATGGAGGAAGGAATGTAGGGCACATGAGAAATAATTGCTACAGAAGTTGGAGTCACATGGGTAGTTTCAAAGCTGACCTCGATGTACGTAAGAATAGTCTTCGTTGGCTCTCTAGATTTTGGAGTAAATGATTCATGCTGACCCGATGAACTTGGGCCAGCGAGAGCCTTGGCGGCATCAATAAGGATGGTCTTTCCCTTTGTATGTTTTGTATGTCCCCAGCATTGAGCTGCTCAGCCACAAGCTCTTCCTTAGAGTGGTTGTCCCTAGACTCCGCTTGTTGTCGTAACACTTCTTCTCAAGTACCAGCGAGAGTTTCGAGATAATTATCTCACGTCCACTTCAGATTCTTGTACATCACGACGTTGGCATAGAAGTATTAGAGGTTCACGTTCGGCTCTTTTCACTTTCGAGCTCTTTCCTCCTGGAGATACTTAACCCATCCCTGAGCGACTGCAAGCTCAATGTCAGAACTAAACTTTTCATTTGATAACTTCTCAAAGCCCTCATCAAGTTTGCGGTTCTCTTCCCAGAGCCTTTGAAGTTCAACGGCCTGCTCATTGAGAGTCTTATCCTTTTCAGCGAGAGGTAGGTCCCTCTTGGTGATTTGCTTCTTCGATTTAGCCCTCTCTTGATGTGCAATTTTTAGACTATTTCGCATCACGATCTCAGCTTATTTGTAAGCCAACTTCATTTCCTCCCTCAAACTGTTAAAGCGAGCTTGAGCGTTAAGGGTTGTGTCTCCCTCTCTCTTGTGACCTTCACCAAATCTTCCTCCGGTTTCTTGATGATCTGTTCAAATATCTCCTTCTTAGAATCGAAGGACTGGATGTTGGTATAGTTAATTTCATTGACTCTGGTGAGGGCATGGCACAATCATTTCCACTCATACCCTCAGTCGATATGTTTTTGGACACTCTAAGAATCTTTGTCCGCAACCTCTTTGGGACATTCTCAATGTCATGATCAAACATAAAGTCATGAAAAAAGAGCTCTGGAAATGCGGCCTACAAGCATGGTAGACCAAAATGAAGAGAAAATGAGGGAGCGAAAATCCCCTTAGAGCGAGGAGGAGCAATAATAACCAAGGATTGGGAAGTAGGAACTCGCATTTGAGAAGAAGATTAAAGTTCAGTGCACGATGGAATAATGCCAAAAAAAGAGTCACGGTGATCGTAAAATTCCCTCGGCCGCTTGGATGGGTCACGCGACAGCTCTTCTTCAGTGTCTGTCTTCTTTCTTCCTCTTCCTCTCTCTTTCTCTTTTGACCCGTCGATCATCTTCCTCTTCTCACTCTTTTCTCTTGTACCTCTCCTTATCGCCTTGTGGAGACTCTAATCAAGGCAGACAAGGATCAAGAGTCTAGCCCATAAAATCTCCAGCCTTGCGTGAGAGATTCTGATACCTATAATGACCCATGGAACCTGATATAGGAAGAAAAATGGTATAAGTATCGGAATTTCATAATATGAATGAATGCAAGGATGTGTGTCTGTGATCCTAGTGATGTGTGTGGTGCCGATGAACCCCTAGTTACTCTACGGACTATGTTCGCATGGGCGTAAAGAAGGAGTCTTGCCACCTTCATCTATACTTACTCCAGGCGGAAAGTTAAAATTGGGCGAGCCTTCAGTAAAAAGATCCATAATTGAAAAATATTGAAATCACTCAAGCCACTAAATACATCACTAAGAATGCGATCTCGAGGGGTCGTTCCACCCGAAGGCAATGTGGTTGTCCTCCAGGCATCCCAGGAGTTTCGATGACGATTTGTTTCGGAAGGGGCGAAGCAGGAAGTTCAGGACCTTCGGGAGACGCCTCAACGAATGATTCACCCTCTTCAGCACTAGTGTGATAGTCACTACCGCTATTATTGGCACCCTCTTCCTCCTCCTCAATAATTAGTTTTTCCCCCTCTCTCCTTCCAACTCCATCACTCTCTTCGGGGATTGATGGCATTTCATTCCTTCGTCCTATCCTTTTAGGGTATCACCACAGCGTTCTCCTCTCTCAATAGGCTCCTCCGCATATACTGCACCCGAAGGACCTTCAACATCGCTTAGTAGATTCTCATGGAACTATGAGTACGATGAGTGGTTTGAGCGGGGGCTCTGGAGCTGCTCAAAGTAGTTGAATTAGGGATAGCAAACCTGCCAGGTGGAAACAAACCACATCGTCAGAGATTCTCATTGGTTATAAGATAGAAAGTGGTGCGATACTAGAATTAGACTTCCCTTAAACCAACCAGAGTATTAGCATGCTCGTTGTGGACGTCTCGAGCAAGAGTGCATATAAAGAAACAACAGCAAGTTAAACGCTTGGACGGAGTAAACCTAAGCATGAGAAAGGTTGAAAGGAGGAGACTCACTTCTTGGATAGCTAACGCCCATTGAAGCCATATGGGAAATAGACGAAGAAGTACTTAGAAATACGAGTGCTTGTTATGAAGAGACTTGGTGACTTTGCACCTACACCAAGCCTCGATGATCATATAGCAAGGAGACTCTTACCTTTGCTTGAAGTGTAGGAGGTAGGTAAGCTCTTGGAAAGTGGGAGCTGGATAAAAGTGATCCATGAAGAGAATGTACAAGGAGCTCAGAAGAGCAAAACCATTCGGATGGACTTGAGCCGGGGCTAGCCCAAGTTCCTGAAGAACCATTTGAAGAAATGGATTAAAGGGAGGCACAAAACCACCTAGACACATATATTTGTTGTAAGATATATATACCACCAGAGGAAGGTGTGCTCGTTCACCCTGAGTAGGAAGTCGTATGTCACCCTCTGGAATTGCATGCAAGCGATAGATATTCTAAAGCATTTATATTCATTCAAAGGGAGGTTGATTTTGTGGTGGAACCATTGGAATAACTGCATCTTGTCACTCAGCAACAATTAAACGTTCAAGTGTAATAAAGATAAAAGGTGAAGCCTAAGCTGTGGAGGACATGGCTTCAGGAGGATTAGACGTACCCTCACCAGATTTAAAGCACGGCAATCGATGAGTCATTCTAAATAATAATACTCGGTGTTCAAAACGGTCAGGTATGTTTCATTTTAAATAATAAACCTATGTGACCACTGACTAAAATTCAAAGGATGTCAACATGTGTTGACCAACCGGATTTGGATCATTGACCGAGACAAGTGAAAAGTGTTAATCTATGCAGTGAGTCCAGTTTCTTGTACCCCAGGAATGGACCATATAGAAGCTTGCTCGTGTTAGGAAAATGAGCCATGTCGTACAACAAAACTATATATCGGAACTTACCAGTTATTAATGAATAATCGGTAACGGAACTACCGTCCGGAGCAATGCAGAAGCTTTTCTTTAAGGAACAATGGAAGTGGAGCAACAGAAAGCATGGTAATGGCATCGTCCAATACGACTGTTCTCAAACAAGAACTGTATTATAGAAATTCAAACAAAGGTATGAAATTAGTCGTGCTTTGATAAGAGTTATCCGAAGTCAGAGAGTTGTACTTATATCTGGAATGGCATGCACATTACCTAGAGAAAACTTGAGTTCACCATAGATCAAGCACAACTCAAACTCCAACCATCTCCTCTCAAGAGAAATCAACCGCACCACCACAACCATCACCATTGCCAGGCCAGGAGCCGCCCACCTTAGATAACGAGAATCTCAAGCTGGAAGATGAAGTCGATGGCAAAATGCTTGGATGGAACCAGCCCCGAGAACTTTGGAGCGATGGATTGAGGGTTGGGCGGCAACGATCAGGAGGTGGTGATGACATTCCTATTATCGACGGCGGCAGATTTGAGGTCGGTGGCATGTGAAGATCGACGGTGGTAGAGGTCGATCACGAGAAGTTTAAGGGACTTGGTGGAATGAGGATTGGGTCTAAGTACTTGATGGAAGGCAATGAAAAGTGAACAAAAAATTTCTAAACGTTGAAGCCTTTATAAGTTTTTAGGGGTGGAAAGCAGTCGGTACCAAGAGCTTTCTCTCGTTATCGGGAGCTTTCTTCAACCTTGAAATTTGCATATATCTTGGCAAAGGAAAGAGCAAGGCTAAGGCATGAAGCAATCTCCAGAGCACAGATCTTGTCCACAGCACGAAGAAAGGAACTCTACCTATGCAAAACAATTAAAAGATTATCTACCGGGCAAGAGCAACGCTTCAAGGAAATACTTGAATAATCAAACGAAATCATGAGATAACAATTCAGTGCTTGTCATGATCCAGAGAGTGCTTTGTTCTCAACGAAAGCACGCTCTGAGAGGCAAGTGTTAACTGGGCTTTTAGTCAAGTAGATTTTCAATAGAAGTTAGATGATCAAGATGAAGACAAAATAAATCAAGAACTTAGAAACCCACTTAGAAGAGTAAGAAGATGGAACTCAAGAAATTACAAGTCCAAAAGAGCAAAGGAAACCTCTCGATATCGATAGGTCCTCTCGGTATCGAGAGATTCTGTTGCACTTTAGACCTCACCAACCTCTTGTACTTCAATTACTACTTCAACTAATCACCGTCAAGTGCTTTTCCTAGAGAATAGACCAGGAATACCAAGGATTAACAAGAAGAAAGCGAAGAAAGCATGATAATACAGGTGTTATCAAAGGAATCGTCGCGGTCGACTCAACCTCCATGGAAAAGAGTTTGGAATACATCGAATCAAAGATAGGAGAGAAAAGCAAGTGAGGAGAAGAAGTTTGCAATAGAACAAACCTCTAGGCATCGAGAGGTCTTTCATGGAGAATGAGCCGGCAAGCTCTTTTCTCTACCCGTGGGCTTGCATCTGGATCTTGTAAAAATCGACCCTGGAGACTTGCAGAATAGTTTCTCAATAAATGCCGGCCCTATAGCAAACAAAAAAGGATATTGGTCTCTGGTTCTTCTTCACTTCCTGTCTCTCCCTTATAGTATTCACCAAAGTAGATACTTCTGGTAGTTCTAAACTTAGGAACTTATCAACCCTTTGTACTAGTGACTCTAATCTCTCTCTAAACCTCTCTCAAATCCATAACCAATAAAACAAAGTGAAAAGGTAGGCCAGAGATTATCGAACTATTATAAAAATCTTATGTCTCTCTACTTTTCTATGCTTTCTTGCATTTTTCTACTATTTTTACTAGATTTAATCCTACAAAAGGTCATATTTAGGTATTGTGCCACTTTTGACGTCAACAAATGTTATATTGTCTGCAATATCATACTTCGCTTATGTATTTGATATATAAAGATAGTATCCAAATTAAGATTACTATATGAAAATTGAGAACATTATCGAGTATTTATAAAATACTAGAGAACTGTTTATAGAAACAATGAACTCATTACGAAAAATATGCGAATTCGAACTTCATAAGTAATATCGAGTAAAATATGTCAAACCTAAGTTCTTGTTTGATCTTAAGTTAAGAACATTAAGTTGTAAATGTTCCAAACAATAAGCAATGGCCGAGTGCATCATCTTGAATAACGCTACAATAAAAGAAGTATAACTGAATGCATAAATTTATAACTGAGCTAGGGGTGGTTCCAAATGTTGAGAATCTCATGATATTGTTATATGATAACAATGTTGCGATATAGTTTGTATAAGAACCTAGAGTGCACTAGAAGTCAAGAGACATACTCTGAATAGTTTCACATGATAAAGATAGTTTACCGATGACAAAGACAGTTGGTTGACATAGTAGATAATTAAACCAAAATAGCATACCAGTTCACTAAAAGACCGACCCGATTAGTTTTGAGAAAACCGATCAAAGAAATTAGAATAAGATTCCATAATTGATTCCAAACGCAAATAGAAGTTTAATAGAGTTAGGAATATGCCCTATGGGCAATTTTGTAATTTTTTACATATATCTAAGTCGATAGCAAATCTTGTTCAAAATAAAAGGTGTTCTCTTTCTATTATATACTTGTTATATTACGATATAATTAATTAAGCAATTTATTTAAAGTATATTAAATAGAAAATCCTTAAATGATATGTTATGTAATTGTAATTACAATGTGTTATAATCATGACAACTTTATTACATTGAAAAATAACATATTGTTTTAAATATTCCTAGTCGAGATGTTTTGAAGAAGATATCAAATCATCCACTAAGACTAATATACGTAAAGCTCTCAAAATGTTTGGCATTGTATTACTTGTGGTTGTTGGGGGCACCAAGTGTTACGTACTGATGGTTATTGGATGACTATGTAATGAGTCACTCAAGAGTTCTCTGTATGGTAATATTACTACGGTCAATCATAAAATCTCGAAGTTATGATGTTACACAATTTCTTCGGCTTGAGAATAAAGTGGAACTTCAATGCGACATTCCACTTTGATTATAGTTAAATCACGACATGACATCCATCGAATGACTATAGCTGGATCTGAGTTGAAGCATTGGAAGTGAAACACTACTCAATAGAGAATTCATCTCTTCAATTATATGAGGTTAGTATTACGTTCAAATATGGTTAACTGAAAGTCAAAGTCTCTAACCATAGTAATATGGTTAATAATAGTTATTATGATTGAATCATAGTTTTTGTATTTGGACTTACAAAGTTTAATGTGGATGATGTTGGAATTTTGACTAAAACTAGATTCCATAAGTCCTAATGCGATATAATTTTGATGAAGAGAATTGATGTAAATAATCATTACTACTAGGTACCACTTATAATAAGTAAAATTGGATCTTACCGAAAGATATGTAAGCAATAAAATCGGCCGAAATGTCACACCACTAGTTAAGGTGACGTATGAATGGAAAATATTTGAATTGTTTGATATTAATCGCCGATGGAATTTACACCTTTTAGTTGCACAACCGAAATGATGAACACTCTAAATGAACGACATGATTTAATTAATTTATAGCCATTGTAAATTAATTAATTTTTCTAAAACATTAATTATGAAATTTTGTTTGATTTGTTTGAATATTAGTAGTATGTAATAAAGTGTTTATATATATATATATAAGTTATAAATGCGTGTACTGATATACAATGCTGGTATAATGCTAACTTGGATTTAAATAGAATATATATTAAATGGGTTTTTAAATAAATTAAATTAATATATATTTGTGAAATATTAATTATTAAAATTTTATTTACTTTGTTTGAATACCATTATTATTTAACAAAGTGTGTATGTAAAAGTTATAAACGTTCTTATCAATATAGGATATCGGTGGAAGTTTCAGTTAGATTTAAATAAAATAAATATTAAATGATTTTGTAAGATTTTGCAGCCCACTTCATTCCATATATAGCTGGCCAAGCGGGTAAAGGAAAGTTTTTTAAACCGCATTTGAAAAGGCAAGAAATTAATTAAAAGGAAGAGGAAAAGTCTAGCATTGGTTCTCCTTTTGTTACTTCTTACAACAGTCATTCCTAATTTTCTTCCTCTCTTCCTCGGCTGAATTTTCATTTTAGCTTAGGGAAAAAAAATTCAAAAACAAAATAAAATAAAAATTAGAAACAAAAGGTGGTTTTCATCTCCTAAATCCTGCAAATTTCAAAGATTGATTCTATTAGATCTAGAGGCTTTTTGATTTATCATTTCAATGTGTGATATACAAGCAACATTCAATGTAATTTTGAATTAATTTATTTATATGTCTCATCATTCATATGTTTGGTTTCTGTATGATTCATTATGTGTTCAATTGATTGACAAGTAATATATAAACCAAAATTATTTTCCATCTCAATTGAATGTATAACTATTGAATTGTTTTGTTTTTGACCTACATATGTTCTTCCCTTCTTTTTAATATATGTTCATATCAAATTGATATGCTTCGATTCTTTGTCACCTTTTTCATTTTATTGCTATTCTATATGTTGTTTAGATCTGTTTATTCTTATCACGAATTTACAAATGTCTAACTCGTCATATTTATTTTCTTTTGTTTCGGTGACTTTATTTAAAAAAAAGGAATTTGATAGTTAATTTTGATATATAACTATTTTTACTTTTATTAAACTTACGTACACAATCGTATATGAATTGTGTATGCTAACTTTTATTATTCCTCGAAGATTGTTTTCTATAATTACATGGTTATTTCAGATACAAACATTTGAATATTGTTCATGTAAGAATGAAAACTTTTTGGGCAACATTTATAAATGGACTTTTGTGCAAATTATATGTTTTCTCCTTTTCCAATTTAACAGTTTAAATTTTCTTTTCCTAAACTCCAGTTTCCTCTTTGATAATACACACACATATTATAAAATACCATGTTGTAATTATACGTTATTCTAATTCTAAAATGTTAAAATTGCAATTATATATGTATATATATGCACACATACATACATATGCGTGTGTGTATGTGTGTTTGTATGTGTGTGTGTAATCAATATCTTGGATGACAAAGACAAATGTAAATGAGAAATTGGTCCATTGAGGTGTAATCCCAACACGTGCATTTGTTTCCATTAACTAGGTACACTTCTTTATAGCAAGTGCGTTTCACATAAACAAGTATAAAAAAAAATTGAAACATAGTTGGATAAAATAAAATAAATTATTTAAAACAGATTTTAGATTAGATGTAAAATATCTTTAGATTTCATAGGTTTAACTAAGACCGAAATGAAAAGAAACTTTTGAAATCTATCTATTCCATCCGCTTCCGACTGGCCCGGTTCCAATAAGACAAACATAGAATAAACTGGAAACGGATTCCCAAAATGCACGCCCAGTTTGTAATTACTTTTTGATCTTTTGAGCACTCGAGTTAATATACAACAAGCTCTTCTTGTTTGTACACAACCGTCTTCTTTGATTTTATTTTTATCGTTGGTTTGCAGTTCACAGAAACCGAAGTCTCGTTGATGTTAATCCATCTATCGTTTGCTCTTCTCTGGCTCCATTTGATTTCTTTACCATAATCAGCCTTTTTACTCCATGCATTATCATCATCTCCGCAATCTCCAAAATTATTTATTATTGGATAAGCTGACCTAGAATCAATTTGACTATTCAAATTTCTACTTGAGTTGAGCATTTGACTATAGTTATCTTGAAAGTAACCCCTGTAACTTTGACATCGATATTTGTGGACTAATACTTAATTATTGGTTCAATGGTTTATCATTGTAGACAGTAGTAAGTTGTTGTGACTACTGACGAGAATGTACTTGAGGCCATTGTTGTGAATATTTTTAAAATTTTGTTGACTTTGTCGGTTTGGATGAGAGAATTATCACAAAAATCTGAATTTTAGATGAATGGCTGAAAGGTTGAATAAGCTGAATTCGTTGTTATCTTTCCATATTTGACTATTTGGCATTATGCGGTAAATGTGTTTTGATTTTAAGAGAATGGATGAGTTATAGAAATAAGAGTAAAAATCGATTTTGTGTTTATAATTGATGATATAATGGAGAATTATATAAGAACTTAAGCAACGATAAAAAATAATATCGTTGAACTTATCAGACTTTTATAAAACCATATAATTTGCAAAATCAGCCGATATTTATAATGGGACCAATTGAGCCGGCATTTTAAATGCCGGCTAAATCGACGATCTCAAAGTTTGCCAGAACAACATCGGAGCTTGCTTTGGTCGGTCCAAATTGACTAGCCAATCCCATTGATGGTGGATCAATGACTGGCTCACCCTCTATTAGACATGCTCTTGAGATTAATTTCTTTTGCTAATCGGCATTTTATATATATAGCTGACTATGATTGCGATGTAAGTGATGGTCATTTGGGTGCAAAAGATCCCCCGTTGAAACTCTCTATCGTTTGCCATTCCTTGTTTTATATTCATTAATTAAAACAATTTAAATGAGTGTTTAAAATCAGATTGACATAACATTGAAAATTAAATCCAGACGATTTGTTATTCGCTACAACAGATAATAAGAAGGCTTTGAGTGCTCAATAATTGTCTATGCTTTTTCTTTTTCTTTATCCCCTTTTTCGTTTGAAAAAGAAATCACATACGTGCGATTTGAAGTTCTGCTGGTCTTTTTTCGAGTTTCTTGTTCCATTAGACACCAGCAGAAGCAGTGCAGAATTCATGCAAAGAAAGCTACAGCTTCCATTACCCATCAACCATGTTTCCATAACCATTCAATCAACCAATGTATGTGCATAGATAAATCACTACCAGTGAGAGCTAATGAAAACCATAAATACAGAAATACAAGTTATAAGCATCCTTCGGTTACAAAAAAGCAACACACACATCAGTTACAAAAAAATATATACACACAGCCTATGTAGATCATGTCTGGTATGTACATGCCTACAAACATACAAGTCTTTATGCATCTGTTTGCATTTTGGTAGCATATTAGCAATTGATCAGAAATCAAAGCCACCACCGTCATCAAAGCCACCGTCATATCCACCGTCGTAGTTACCAGCATCCGACACCATATCACCGATTAACATACCTCCTAAGGCTCCTCCAAGCAAACCCGCACCCAAACCCATACCCGCTCCGCCAAACTTGTTCTTCCTACCCTGTTGCTGCTGTTGAGGAGGATAATACCTACCTTGCTGGGGTGGTGGATACCCGTATCCAGCTTGCTGAGGCGGTGGATACCCGTACCCGGATTGTTGACCCGGGTACCCATACCCAGGCTGCTGAGGTGGGTAGCCTGCAGGTGCAGGTTGGCCGTACCCGTGTTGATGGGGTGGGGGATATGCATTCCCGGATTGATGGGGTGGGGGGTATGCATTCCCGGATTGAGGTGGGTACCCTGAGTAGGACCCAGATGAGCCTGTGACAGGGTATGCGGTTACGGGTTCGGCCTTTTTGGGTGGCTTCGTGTCTTGGCTGGGGTATGCAGCGGCAGCCATTTGAGTAGGTGGAGGAGCTGCCATTGTCACAGGGTCTTTGAACTTGTAGGAGAAGTTGAGAGCGCCCTTTGCTTTACCAGAGGGTTTTCGTACCTGAACAAATGTATAAGATCATGTAAGAAAATTTGAATTCTGCATCTCTGGATGCTAATCCACCATTGTTGCTTTACTAGAAGTACTAACAAGATCATGATCATATTAGTTTTGTATAAGTTATGGTAGATAAAATATCCACAAATCTGATATGCTAGCACTTTTTACTAACTTGAAAATGGATATCTACACTTATGACATGAAAAACATCATGTTCTTCCATTTTCATAATTCCACAACTATTCAAAATCGGATAAACAACTTTTTTATGTCATAACATCCAATTTCATTTTCGGTATGAGTTAAAAAAAAAGTAGATATATTACCAAAAAATATCTAAAGATGTCAGATTTTAGAAAAAACGTCCTATGGTAATTAATTTACTTACAACGGTTGATAAAAAAATCAACCCTCCCCCAGCTTTAAGTTTGATTAATAAAAACGAAAAAGCTACCTGATAACTCAAAAATTGAGCGCCGGCATCTTTTTTCCATCCATTCAACAACTCCTTGACGGGCACGTGCACCTCACCGATCACCCGGTCCCCAAAAGCCTTCTCCGCCTTCAGTACCACCTGCAGTACGCACCTATCGAGATCGAACTCCATAACGTTGAAACTGAACGTTGCGTTCCAGTTAGGGTTTCTGCCGCCATCCCGATCCGTATGAGTTTTCTTCTTCGATCCCGGATCGCCGGCGACCATGGCGATGGCGTAGACCTCCATTTTTGAGAAGAGGTTGACTTTGTCCAGATCTTTTGCCGATATAAGGGTTAGCTCGAGCGGTCGGTACGACATGATGAGTTTACAGCTAGGGTCTTTTCGATTTTCGAAGTATAAGTTTCAATTTCAACTTGTGAAAAAGAGAGTAATGGGATATTAGGACGAAGAGTTCGATATATAAAAGGAACGGCGAAAGGAAGCAGCTGAGAAATCACGATAGTTGATTCGAAAGAGACGCGGTTTTATGTAGTTGTAGTTTATTTTCTTATGCGCGTCACTGAAGACTTTGGAAGATTCTTTTATTCTCAACTTTGCTAGAGTTTATCGACACAAATATTTTAATATCCTATTTAATAAAACGTGTACAGGATAAACGGTATTGATATATCAAATTATAAAAAGAAACGGGGAAATAATTTTACTGATGAGCAATGAAATTCAGTAGATCCACGTCCAAATTCATAAACATCGACTATTCACTTTAACGTTTGTTAATGTGCATCACACGTGTCACTCAACTAAGTTCTGAAATGGCGTATGTTAATACGGAAGCTGTGATCTAAACATTAGGAAAACAGAAATCATCAAAAATTCATTTTCATTTAAATGCACTTGATGAAATGTAAATTAACGAACTTCAAATTTTTTATTTTCTGAAAAAGAAACTAAAAACGAAATAATGTCCCATTGAGCTTACATTCGTAGTAGTCGGATTATAATCCGCTATTTAACATATATCTCTTAATCCTATCTGTTTTTATTTTTCTCTCATTTTAAAACTTTTCAATATATTTCCTTTTTTCAATGATTGTTGTCATACGGAATTCTTTTTCTTCTTCTCTGCAAACTTCTCGACAGCCTCCATTTTCACAAAACCTCAACTTTTCTCAGCGTTGTTGTACTTTCCTCGCTTCCAATGCCATAAATTTCAATTCAAACAACTCCGCACTCTTAACTCCATAGTTAGGGGTTTTACCCTTGTCCTTGTAACATGTACCGCCAGATCTATACAAGCAACTTCTTAATTTTGACTAGAGCTGTGAATTTCGTACAATTGTCCGACATTCAATTTGGTCCGAAGCTGTAAGGCGTCTGGTTCGTGTCCGTACGATTCTTATATAGGACATGAATTAGGATAAGAAAAACTGTATGAATATATATTCGTCCTAAAGTGTCCAATGTTTTTCTATTGTATAAATATTGTCTGTACGTTGTCCGGCTTGTACGACTAATGTCCGAGCTTAATGCTTATCGGTATGTGTCCATCTAAATATCTTATAGGATATGACTAGAACACACATTCGCCCGGTCAGGTCCGACCCGTTTACACACCTAATTTTGACCAATCTAACCGTTTATATGGCAAAATCATATCTATGAATTTATTGTGTGAGTCATTGCATAGATCAGAGCACCAAATCTGTTTCTTCTCTGACTATTACACTGCTTTTCATGAAGATGATCGTTTCGAGGCTTTATAGATTACGGAATAGCTTCAAATTCATATCTCACTACAACAAAACATCCCTAGCCCAAAACTATTATAAACTGAGTCCCTACTTTTATAAAACAATAAAAACTTTCCTCAAATAACCTCGTTCAAATGAAAAACCTTCTTCTAAAATCCAAGACGAAAGAAAATATAATCCAAATCAAAGTCTCTATGAAACGACGACAAAGAAGGAGCGGAAAATCGAAAGGGGTGAAATCCAAAAGCCAAAACAAGGTAGATCAATCTTTTGTCATTGTTTAATCGAAGTAGTATTAGGGGTTTTCTAATCTATTTTTTCCTTTTACTGTTTAATCGTTTAAGTATTTGTTGCTGTGAAATTAGGGTTTTGCTATCAAAGTATTTTCTGTTAGGGTTTAGTGATTACTAAACCTATTTTGTGTAATGCTGCTGCTAAAGTGCTAAAGTTGCATTTTCCTTTGTGATTGAAAGAACTATTTCTTCTTATTGTTATAAGTTTTCAATGTTGTTGTAAAAATACAGAATAACTAACACTGTAGAAATTAGTATAATTGTAAACAGAACTTTTGTTGCATATTTTTGAGTTGAAGGAACAAAAAACTTGCACACATGAGTGCAGGTAACATGCCTTACAAATACACATTTAGCATGATTTCAGAAATTGTACACACACTTGCACTTTAATATATTTTAAATGGTAATTGAAATTTAACATGGCAACTATATTTTCTGTAAATGCATACATGCTTGCACTTTTAATATTTTTGAAAACTAGCACACATACTTCAAGATAACATGACTTACAGATATACATTAGTACAATTTCAGAAATTGCACACATACTTGCACTTTAATATTTTTTAAATTTAGCATGGCAAATATATTTTTAGTAACTGCACATGTGCTTGCACTTTTAATAAATTTGAAATTTTAATTGAGATTTGTAATGAAAAAGTAAATTTATAATGGAAATATATTATATTAAAAACTTGCACACATACTTGCAGATAATATGATTTACAGATATACATTTAGTATGATTTCAAAAATTGCACACATACTTGCACTTTAATATTTTTTAAATCTAACATTGCAACTATATTTTCAGTAAGTACACACATGCTTGCACTTTTAATATATTTGAAATTTTAGCTGACTTGTGTACAAATAATTTGGTAAAATAGTAAAACACTATTGCTTTTGCATTGGACAAGAAATGTCAACTTTTGTGAATGCACTTGAAGTAATTTTCGTCAATTGTATTTTTAGTGTATAGATATGACAAAGTATGTATGACATATCATCATCACCAGTAAAATTATGTATGTAGATAGGTAATTAAAAAAGAATAATGAAGATCTAAGTTAAATAAAATAATGATTATAATATTAGTGATAGATTTTATTAACAAAACATTGATGTACCTTAGTCGGATTCAGTATGCGAGAATATCATTACTCTAGCATTGCAAGCAACCAACAAAAGATCTTGACATTGGTCTCATTTCATCATTGAACTCTTCAGCCCCAAGGGTGACATTTAAACATGAAGCAACATTATGAGTCAGATGTCTAATATTTCTTTTTGTGGGGAATTGGTCATCCTTCTTTCTTTTGGTATTTGCCAAGAATCTGTGGACATAGTTTAAAAATACTGAACCATATTTCAAGTAAGATCAATAACTCAAGAAACTAATCCAACTGAAAAGAATGCATACCTTTGAAGCTGAGATAGGTTGATGGGATATAATGGTTACATAAAAAACAAATAACTCCATCCTATAGTTAAATGCAACACCTATTAATTCCACAACCGCCCGCGTAGATATCCAATAAACCATACATCATCACCTGCAAATCAAATTCGAAATCGGTCCCTCCACCACCAGGCATCACCACCCAGATCGGAAACCCCACCTCGCAACCCCCTAATATGCAACAACCCCACAACATCCACTTCGCAACCCCTTAATTTGCAACAACCACATAACATCCACCTCGTGCATCCACTACCACCCAGATCTCCACCCAAGTCACCATCTCCGTGCATAGACCCCGTGAAAACAAGTGCGGTTGGGGAGTATCGATTTCCGTTGAGATTGTTGGCGATGAGGTGATTTCGTCGAGGATTTATTTGAGGGAGCGGTATTTGGATTTGGATTAGGGAGTTGATTGAGGGAGTTTGGATTAGGGATTTATTGGTATTTTTTATTTTAGTGGAGTAAGTAGAATACGGGTGTTGCAGGAGAAGTAATATAAGACAAGGACGAAAGGAAATTGATTCATATTGGAGCCAAAAAGTTGGATTGGTGGGAAAATTTTCGTTTAAAGTCAAATTATTTGTATTTAGAGCCAAAAATAAACTTGTATATTTCCACTTGTTAAAAATAGGCATTTATTACAACTGGCAAAAAAATGTTGTACTAGGTATCTATTACAACTGGCAAAAAAATGGAGTTGTTAAAAATAGGCATTTATTACCACTGGCAAAAAAGAATGGTTGTAATAAGCATCTATTACAACTGACAAAATAAAAGAGTTGTTAAAAGTAAGTTTACTACAACTGTCTGATAAAAAGAGTTGTAAAAAACCTTTATTACAACTGACTATTTGTGACAGTTGTAAAAATACAGTTGTAATAGGGTCTTTTTGTTGTAGTGTGAATTAGTATCTGTTTAAATTAATGTTCTTCAGTTAGCGTTTCCATATTGTATATATTTATTCAATTAGGATCTAATGTTGATAAATTTCAATTTCAATCTAACATTTTCTACTGTATAGTACTTTATTTATTTTTTAATCAATAGAAAACTTTCTGGCTAACATTAATTTCTTACAGGAATCAGTAGAAATAGAGTTATCAAATAATTCTTCTGATGAGGCTCACTCTGGTCATGAGAAAAATGAACTACAAATTATACAACAAAATTTAATTTTAGCACAAGAAAATTCTGAAACCGATTCAGATGTAAAGACTAAAGAAACTAAAAGTTATAGAAATAATTTAGGTAGTTTTTTGAAATTTATAAATGGACTGGCAAAGTATTTGACACCAGTACATTTGAATATACTGAGAGATACTCCATTTGGAATTTTGTGAAATTGTTCATAGAAAAGGAGCTAACCAAAAAAGATATCAAAAAAAATTCAAAAAGTTTAGACGCAATCATACAAACATATAGGCCCGATTTAGAGAAATTCGAAATAGCTGAACAATTACTGGATTTTGATGTTATGCAAATGAAAGAGATATTTGATATTCCTATAGAAGGAACGGTAATAACAACTTTACCTCAAAGAGAAAAGAAATATTTACCACCAATTTGCCAAAATTTTATTAAGAAATATTTGTTGGAAAATGAAAAGATAAACAAAAAGGTGGTAGAACGATATGTATATACAGCGCTAAAACAGAACGACCCAGAAGCTGCTGAAGATGTCGTCAGATTTATTGTAATGCATCTCCTTTGTACATTTTTCTTCTCAGGTAATATAATTACTTTAAACTTTGAATGTTATTTCAATGATTATACAGTATATTAACTAATATTAATATAATTTACAGGTAGCAATTCTGACCTGAAGTGGTCATATCTACCGTATGTGGTAGATTTCGATCAAATGAGAAAAACAAACTGGGCAAAATCCATTTTGGACAACTTGAAGGAAAATTTGAAAAGAAATATGGCAAATCCCCGAAGTAATAACTCATGTGTTACTGTTTTGCTGGTAAGTTTTGCTACTCTATTATTGCTTGTAACTAACGTATTTTGTCTCATTTCTCTTTTTTTGAATATTCATACAAATTAGTCCACTTAATTAAATTAAATTTGTTCAATACTATAAAACTTAGGTAAAATATGTACAACTATACTATATTGAATAACTATTTTTTTCCTAGATTCAAACTATGAACTCTGTAGAAATTACAGAAGTTAAAGGCTGTAAAAATCATTTTTACATATAGATAATATGTCAACGTCATGGGATGAAGATTGCTAGAAAGTTGTACATATTTTGTAGGATGATATATGCATGCAGCACGATAAAACACTTTATAGATCTTATTAAGACTGTTTAACATGTACGATTATTTGAATTCTAGAACTGCACAGTAAGTATACCATTACAGTTGTTTATGAGATGAATATAGTTGAATTTGACAAATTGACAGTGTTCATTGCATACAATATATGCCACCATGACAAATTGGCCAGGTGCCACATGTCCATTCCTGTTGAACTGCACAACTTTTCTTAGTAATTTTATCTTTGTATCACTGTAACATCTTATAATTGATGTCATAATTTTAGTTTAGCAAAAGTATTGAAGTTTTAACCAGGATATTATTTCTAGATTTCTGCACTAGTAGAATACACATTTATATTGTTTACAATGCATATTAACCAGGCTATCATACTTGTCAGATTTAAGTTAGCGATTATGTTAAAGCTGTTTGTCATCATAAATTAATTCTTTTGTTATGGTACCTGTATCAAAAGTACAAAATCAAGATGCATATTAATTTAACTACAATACATTGCAAGTGGCAACACTGAATATTTAAAGGGATTCTTTTAATGTTTATTGTCGAATAATTCTTCATTTATCATAAAACCGATCATTTCTTTCTATTTGTATATAATCTTCCAAAGTAAATACCTTTCGAAAGTCTCATGCATTTAAAAAAAAAAGAAGTAAAGTAACAATATATTATTTTAAGACAGTTTGGAATCATATGAAGTTACTATAAGGCTCTATTCTTCGGTACATCTATGCTTGTTAGTTCTTCTGCATATAGGTTGTCATGGTGTACAAAATATGTTGCTTTTACAGATTTCTTGTAAGTTATTTATTTTTCTTTAATTTTCTCTAGTATGTGTACAACTCTTGTACAATTTGTGTGAGTGCATCCTTCGATTAGTTTCAGTAACATGTTTTTTTTTTAATTTGTCTGTTTCTCAAATTTTGCATGTTATATTGTATTCTAATTTGTATAAATATTCATTGTGAACAGTACACACTTTCTAACTATACAAATATTTTAATTAATGTAGTATTGGATATGCGATCGAATAGAGATAATTCAAGAACAAGAAAAGAGTCACAGGTTCCTGTTTTTGATGTTGTTATACAAAAAGTCCCTGTAGAAATGAATATGTAAATTTGGTCCCTATTTTTCAAAAATTAAAAAACGCAAAGTGTCTTGCACTTTTTTGACAGAAAATGCAAGATAACTTGCACTTTTCTATTTTGAAATATTTTTTGACATTTTTGAAAATTTTGAAAATTTTGAAAAGCGCAAGTTAACTTGCACTTTTTATTAGAAAAGCGCAAGCTAGTTTGCGCTTTCTAATTTTGAAATTTTTTTGAAAATTTTAAAACTTTTAAATTTTTTGAAAAGCGCAAGGTAACTTGCGCTTTCTATCAGGAAAGCGCAAGCTAGTTTGCGCTTTCTGATTTTGAAAATTTTGAAATTTTAAAAAACGCAAGCTAACTTGCATTTTCTTATTTAGAAAAAACAGGGACTTAATTTACATACTTATTTCTACAGGGACTTTTCTTGTAACACCATCAGAAATAGGGACCTTTCGTGCAAAGCCCCATTCAAGAAAGGGAATCATACAAAGAAGGAATGCCAACAGCAGCTAAGTGGAACTTGAGTGATTTGAAGGGTAAACTTACCTGCAAGTTTCTAAAGAGTCTTGATGGAAATAAGGTAAAAAATTTACAATAAGAGAACTGTAGCATAAATCTTTCAATAGCTCATCTTAATATTTGCAAAGTGTACACCTACTTGCATTATTCATGTTAGCGTTCATAGTAAATTGTACTGTAAGTAATTTTTTTTTAAAACCTTCCACAAATTTAGACAACATTAAGAAAATAGTGGTTTTAATTTCAAAAAAAGCAACACTTATATTTTACAAAAAGCGCACCTGCTTGCGCTTTTCATACATTTCTTATTTTAATTAACTTATAGAGTGCTGAATAAAAGTTTTAATGCAAACGTATTTTCTAAATTTGTAAAAAAAATGTAAACTAAATTGAAAAATATCAAACCTAAGTTTTTCAGAAGCAGAACATATTTTTAAAAAAAATGCAAACCTTCTTTCGCTTTCCATATAAGTTAAACATCTGTTTAACTTTAAAATGAAAATTTTAAATTTTAATATAAATATTTTTTTCTTTGTTTTAATAGGTTTGGAAAAAAAAACTATAACATAAAATTTTCAAACGCTCACCTTAATATTTTTATAAAGCGCAAACTGACTTGCAATTTTCAAACATTTAAAATTTAAATTGCAGTTTAACATGCAAATATACTGTTAATTTTTTGTTAAATTTTACAGAAATTTAAACAATATTAAGATAACACTAACTTAAATTTGAAAGAATCCACAACATAAGTAATTTTACAAAGTACATATCTGCTTGCGCTTTCAGTATATTTCTTATAGTAATTAACTTTTACCTTTATAGTTTTTGATAGGTTTGAAAAATAAAAACTGTAGCATAAATGTTTTAAAAGCTTGCCTTAATATTTACAAAGTGCACACCTACTTGCGCTTTTCAAAAATTTTAAATTTTAATTGCACTTTAACATGCAAAAGTAATTATTTTGTTATTGATTATTCATCGCTCAAGTACATATTCTTACTAGGGTCTTTATAATTGATGTATTTTTAATAATACTATTGATGAAAGACTAACTATATCGGTAAAGTTTTATTTATTTATGTTATATTACAACAACAGGTGAAAAATTTTATTGCATACATAAAAGAAAATTCAGTTGAAAGTGAAGAGGAAATTTTCAAAATAGCTGAACATTTAAAAAGAGAGAATGAATACTTGAAGAAAAAAGTTGAACAACTTGAGATTGAGAATGAAGAGTTAAAACAAAAGATCAAAGTTTGTGAACCAAATTCTACCGAGGTGGAAGATACTTTCGAAATGGACAATGACATAATTTTTCAGCAACAAAACATTCTTGCTGCCGATGATGCTATAGGGGTTAGCGATGAAATTACAAGCAAGAAAAATGATGATCATGCTATTGGGGACAAAGAAATGATAGAGCGATGCTGCGAAAAAGAAAGTTTACAAGGCAAATTTAGCATCGAAGAAAATGATGATTTGAAAAAAAACACAATGAAAGCGAAAACCTTGACGATTCTTTTGCAACACCGATGGCTAGTATGGATTTGAATGAAGAGGAAAATATAAAAGTATCGTCATGTAAAAGTTTTGATGGAAGTGAAGAAAATTTTAGAGCAGATGTTATTGAAAGTGTTTTTATGGCTTCGAGTGGTAAAGAACAGAGCAAAGATGAAGTGAATAAAGAAAACACTACTGAAGTTGAAGAAGTAAACAAAGTCAATGATTACACTGTTCAAAATGTAGGTGATGTTGAAGGAGGCAATGAAACTAAAAAAAATGTTAGAAGTTGATATGCCAAGTTTTGAACTGTTTCCTACTCAAGAAAGAGAAGAGTTGGAACGTAAAACTGACTTATCAAAAAAAGAAAAGAAGAACAAAAAGCCAAAAATATCTTCATTAACAAAAAGGGTGAGAGAAAGGAAAGATAGAATACCTAAAGTTGATGAAGAGTTCACATATGAAAAGAAAAGGAGGTTGGTTAAAGAAGCTAAGGAGAAGAAAAGCCTTGTTACCAGCAAAAAGGTAAAAAAGAAAAATAGAAAAAACGGACTTGAAGCAGTCAAAGAAAATCAAAATCTTGAGAAGGGAAAAACTGTTATTACTTACAAAAGAGAAGCAAAAAGATGTGAAACAGACAGAATTGAAGTAAATGCAGAAAAGCTGATTGAAGAAGACGTAGAAAATAATAAAGTAATTTTTGTTTCTCCTATTGTACCGCCAAAACCAATGGGGAAATTAGAAAACACTCCAATATTTGGTTTTCTAGATCAGAAGCAGCTTAAGCCTATTCAAACATTTTATAAGTATGATGATCAAAAGTACGTACATATTATGTTACTAGCTTACATACAAATATACTTTGCAGAACCTACATTTTAAGATATAAGTGCTAACATTGAAACATGAATGTTTAAAGCTTGGCAGTTTATGAAAACTTTGATGATGGTATAAAGATAATGGGATGTGTGCTTGATGATATAATGAGTGAAGACTGCATAGACTGTTCTGTAAGTAAAATTGCTTACCTATTTTTTTTTTGTTTAACTATTCTAATAATGTTTATTGATTATGGTATACAGTATTTACAGTATATTAATCTTGTCTGAAATGTAATTTAAAGGTAATACACTGGTTTCAAGTTACCAAGCTAAGGCCACACTATCCAAACAATTTGTATGTGAGACCTGAAGACACGGTGTGTTTGTTTTTATTTCATATTATTTACAAATATAAGTCTTAATTACTTAGTTAATTCCTTTATATAATACTATTTATATTTCTTGTGCTATAGAATTGCATATTGTTGGATTTGAAATCAACAACTCATACTCTGTTGGCTAAGCAATTGGAAGAAAGAATAGTGAGATATCATAAAAAAAAACTTGAATTGTACAAGATATTCTTGCCAATATGCCATCAACAATCTCATTGGACACTGTTAGTGCTTGATTATGAAGATATGCAATGGAGCCTTTATAATTCAGTAAAACCAAATTCTTTTTCAAACTGGCCATATGCAAAAGAAATAGTAAAAGTGGTAAGTAAAATAACACTATCAAATATTAATATATTATATTGTTTAATAAATTAACTTTTGTTTAAATGTGCAGCGAAAGAACATTAGGGACATGATGAAAGACATATGGCTTAGAAATGCAATTCCACAAATGAAATCTGGTAATGAAAGTAATATTGAATGCAAAGATTGTCCTCAACAACCTGAAAAGTCGTAAGTTAATTCTATAATTTTATGTGTAATTATACTTTCATTAATAACATGGTAATTACTTATATTAGATGTTATTTTTATTTTCATCATACATCATTTTATTAAAAAAACATTATACAAGAAATTTTAATAAAAAGAAATAAACTAGAATTTCAGGGTGCATCGTAAAAATTCTTAAAAGCAAGGCGTCTGAGAAAAAAGCAGAAACAGATTTACATTTTCTAAAATAATTATATTCAAAAGAAATACTATTTTTTATAAAACAAGGTATAAGTTAAAGAATCTGTTTCACTTGTTCTTGCTAGTTATCTGTATACTCAAGTGCTTTAAAAATCATAATAAACGTTAATTCCTTAAATTAAAACTTTTGACTGACTTTTTCTGTGACAACAAAAGTTTCTAACCATGCTTTTTAGTAAGTTATAGAGTATGGTGTTGGGATAATAAAAAATATATATGTTGTTACTGAACCTTAATTGCTTGTTGATTATTAGTAAAAAATTATTTATCCATTAATTCATATTTAATCTACGGTTAATATTCTATGATCAATGTTGAACATATATTGAATGTTACTGTATAAAATAAGTAGTTAAACTTTGTAGTCACAAATATAATATATAAATCAGGAGACGACATAAAAAATTGTAAAGGGAAGAATTATACACTAACTATATAGTTTAATTTGTAAACTGCAAAAAAGAACACTTTTAGATACATAATGCTTCTACTTCTAAACATATTCATTACTCATTTAATAAAATAATTAAAAATCAATCTAAACATCTCCATTACTCATTTTGTAAAATAATTGAAAATCAATTTAAACATCTCCATTAATCATTTTATTCAACCAGAATATAACCATATTGTACACTACATTATTATGAGTGATTTAATATATATTGTGCATCGTTACAAAAAAAAATGTACTGACTATATTGTTTAGTTTTTAGAATTTGCTTGATAATGTAAACTAGTCTTGAACAACGTCAGTTTAATTTATATTATTTTTACCTTTGATACATAGATGAAATAGGAATTTTATTTATAAATTTAATACTTGCAGGTTGGATTGTGGAATGTACATTATGAAATATATGGAAATCATCAGCACTAATGAATGGCTACCTACATCCTTTTCAAGGAAAGAAATTCAAGCAATGAGAGCTGAAATAGCATATGGCTTATTTACTAGTAACAAGTATAGTTGGAGTGAAGTTAAGGATCTCAGCTATGTTATGCTTCAAGATGATCTTGAGCAAAAAAGAAAGCAAGTGGAGGAAACTGTTGAAAATATTTACAAAGAGTAAATTTTGCAATGCTTTATAGTCCAGTTTATGCTTCAGCACAAACAAAATGTTACTTATGTTTTGTGCTTCAATTGATGTCACGGTTCAGACTTTTGTTTCAGAATTTGTTGCATTTCTATTGATTTTAAACTTCAATTTAATATGTGCAACAGATTTAAATGTCAATATAATATTGTCCAAATTATATTACTGTATGAAACAATGGTTGATTATTGAATTTGCTGGGATTCTTTTTTTTGTTGTTGTTGCATTGAATTGTCACACATAACATTACATTGTATCGTTTTGTACTTGCCTTTGCAACAAATAAAGATATAATCAACAAAATAACGTTTTAGGATGCACATCATGTCACAATGATGATTGACTCCTCATTAAAAGTAAAGAAAGTAAGTTCTCTCTTTACACTAAAACACTTGATCATTTTGGCTCTTTTATACAACACCGACGGCTTTTTCATAAGAAGCAACACAATGGTAATCTAAGCTATTTATAGAGAGATCAAATCACTCTTCTTCTTTCGAACAGCATGGTAAGCTATTGACGAATATGTCTACAAAGGATAAATACCACTGTTATCCTGCATTTCAGCAAAGTCGTGATATCGTCAATTTGGCGAAGAACGGATGGTCAACAGCCTAAGAAACCTGTTACATGTAGTGCTATAAACGACGGTTGGATTTTCTTGCAGGTATTAGCTTTAGAATTACTACAGTTATCCAAGTTGCACGTATCATCAAACAAACTATAATTTATTTAATGAGTCATTCGCAGTTTTACGGTCTGTATTTGTTAATTCTTACACATGCATGGCTTAATCTTTGAAACAAACATATGAATACTGGCAGGATCAACCAGGTAGCACGTCCTTAAAGATTCCGTTAAACAAGGGACCCATAGAGAAATCTTAATCAATATGCAATATCCGTAAAACTTTGAAACCACTCAACGACTTCACCAACAAACAATAACATTGTCAATCAATGCCCGATATAGGAATTAACATTAACCAACCACTCAAGATTAACCAGCTTGACTAAGAGTAAGCTTAGTGTATTTTCCAACTTGACTCCAAGCTAAAGCCCAAAAGTCTCATATCTCAACCCCCAATATATGAATTTTAAAAAATTAGCTAATATGACCCTTGTAGTTCAAAGTGTCTTTGCTATGTAGGAAAATCTGGCAAATAACTTTCTCGGATCAGAATGCTGGTCAACTCGAAGTGAGCCCTAAGATTTTACATGTCTGACTCGGAGCGTCCATATCACAAGGCAAGTAACGTGTAACTAGCAATATAACTCGAAACAGAATTTGAGTTTTTACATATTTGACTTAAATGCTCGATTAGGACCACGCAACAAACATTCATATGTTTGATCTAGAGCAAGCATCAAATTTTCACATGTTTGACCCAGAGCAGGCTAAGGGTAAATAGCTGTTTGATCCGAAGCGAAGTCTGGGGAAACTTCATTTCAGCACGGGTCTAGCTCGTGGTAGCGATATTTACCAACTTGATTATTTCCAAATCGTATCGAACTTTAAAATGCATTATTGATAGATCACTGCTCGAGTAAATATAAGCCTCACCAAAGCTTACTTTGAGTGAATAGATCCGATCTCTTTTCAAATTGTGTAATTCCTTCACAACCAACTCTCCATGAAATCCATCTATCGTGCCCTAGACACTCCAAAGCATCTATATCGAAGGGCAAAATTCAAAGAAATAACATTTCTTTATTTAACTTGCTGTTCGATTTTATTGTAGTTCGTTAGTGCGAGCATTTACCCTAGTTCAGTGCGCCAATGGCAACATTTTAACCAAACTGCATGTTTTCATCTCGTCGTGGTTTGGGGGTAATCTATGTGACTAAGGGCTGGATTTCAGTGGATCATGGCAATAAGGCCACTTTACCACTTACAATGCCCTATTGCATATTTAAGTCGTTTGCAAAAGATTCAATCAATGGACCTTACGGAATTTTAATCTAAGGAAGACTGTACAACAAAATTTTCGAATTGGTCAAATTCTTTGATATGTGCCTGTAGGAATGCTTGTACATCCCTACCATAGGTCAAGAGGAGGTCCTTGTGCTTAAGCACCTCTTCTCTAGCTTGGATTTTGACTTAGAGGTGTTCAGTCATAATTCGACACACAGTAGCTTCGCACCACTGATGGCCGCTCCACCCAACTTCACGCCATAAATTTTGCAGCAACCACCACACCCTCCTACTCATCGAGGCATGGCAACCACCTCGATGGCTGAGTGTGGGTAGCACACTTAAGTGCCATCCATTTTCGGGGATAGTTGATTCGGCAGGTGAGTTGTTACACAGTCCTTAGCGAATTTCGACTTCCATGGCCACCGTCCTGCTATCTTAATCGACCAACACCCTTTGTGGGTTCTAGGTTAGCGTACAATTGGGCACCTTAACCCGGCTTTCGGTTTGTCCCACATCGTTGGTTTTTCTTACCAAAAATGACCTACTTAGAGCTCTCAATTCTGTGGCACGGCTCACCAAAGCAGTCGCAACGACCTACCTATTTAAAGTTTGAGAATAGGTCAAGGGTGTTACGCCCCTAATGCCTCTAATCATTTGGTTTACCCGATAGAACTCGCACGCGAGCTCCAGCTATCCTAAGGGATACTTCGGAGGGAACCAACTACTAGATGGTTCGATTAGTCTTTCTCCTCTATATCCAAGTCAAACGAATGATTTGCACGTCAGTATCGCTACGAGCCTCCACTAGAGTTTCCTATGGCTTCGCCTCGCTCAAGCATAGTTCATAATCTTTTGGGTCCCAACAGGCATGCTCCCACTCAAACCCTTCACAAAAGATCAAGGCCGGTCGGCGGTGCACCCCACAAAGGAGATCCTACCTATCAGCTTCCTTACACCTTCCGAGTGTTCACATCCCATTGACTTGCATGCATGTCAGACTCCTTGGTCCGTGTTTTAAGACGGGTCGAATGGGGAGCCCACTAGACAATGCTAAGAGCGCACAAGTGCGCCGCAAAGGACGCGCCATTAAAGCGTGCACTGTATCCTCGATTTCACCGATGACATTGCTTCAACCAAATCAAACGCCCAAGGCTTCGACCGTAAGCACAGCCTACAACGATCCACGTGCCAAGCCAACTGGCTAACTACCCTAGATGTGAGTAGTTCAACATCAAACCAGCACGCATCGCCGACCCCCATTCATTTCCCTCTTGACAATTTCAAGCACTCTTTGACTTATTGTAGACGAATGGTTAGAATGACGCAAGACATGATGTCCAAACAGACGTGCTCTCAATCTAATGGCCTCGAGGGCAACTTGAATTCAAAGACTCGATGGTTCACAGGATTTTGCAATTTACACCAAGTGTCGCATTTCGTTACGTTCTTCATCGACACGAGAGCCAAGATATCCATTGCCAGGAGTCATTTAGACGCTCACTAGAATAACACAAAGCACATCAAAATGATGGCAAGTTCTCCAACAACAATTGTCCTTGGCACAAACCGTGCCCAGTTTCTTATTTCTGCTCTACTTCTTACATCAATTGAAGCAAGATGAAGGCAGCAAATGGAACTCACCTAAACAACACAAGTGCTTGTCATACGCTATTAGGTGTATTTGTGTGTTACATACTGTCTGTAATTTAGGTGGGAGTTAATTGATCGAACTGTCGTCGGATTTTGAATTAGTATGAAGAAGTTATTGCAGTCTGAACAAAAAAAATAGTGGCTTCTGCACTAGACGGAGTTCAAATATGGCAATGTGGTACCATGTTATTTTCTAAGTACATTGTCATTCCCCATGAAGATGAAGGATGTAATCTAATGTTGAGGAGATCATGTTTGACACCGAAGCAAGAAGAGGAGGCTAGTTGGTTGAGGAGTATTATCTATCATTCGACATGCACTATACTGGGGAAGATGTGTAAATTTGTGATTGACGCGGGAAGTTGTGACAATATCATTTCTACCGAAGCTGTGAGAAAGTTGAAGTTGAAGACGGAGAAGCATCCAAATCCTTACAAGTTAGCGTGGTTAAGGAAAGGAGGAGAGGTGAAGGTGGACAGGCGAGTTCATGTTCCATTTTCTATTGGGAAGAAGTATAAAGATGAGGTCTGGTGTGATGTGGTGGAGATGGATGTTTGTCACTTTCTTTTGGGAAGACCATGGCAGTATGACCGAGCAGTGCAGCATGATGGTCGAACCAATAGCTACAGCTTTATTTTTGAGGGTACTAAGATCATTTTAGTTTCGAAGAAGAGACAGCAAGGAGAGAGCCAGTCAGAAGAGATTGAGGAGCTGAAGACTTTGTTGACTTTGAAGGAGTTTGTTGAAGAAGTAGAGGAGAGTCCAGAGGTGTTCTTGTTGATTGGACATGAAGCTACTGAATCTGTTGAAGTTCCAGAGGAAGTAAAGACAGTGTTGGAAGAATTTAGAGATGTGTTTCCTGAAGAGTTGCCAAAGAAGTTACCACCGTTGAGAGATATTCAGCATCAAATTGATCTTGTGCCAGGGGCGGCATTACCTTACAGGCCACATTACAGGATGAGTCCTAAGGAGCATGAGGAACTGAAAAGGCAGGTGGAGGAGTTGTTAGAACAAGGGCGTGTTCAGGAGAGCTTGAGTCCTTGTGCAGTGCCAGCCTTATTGGTACCGAAGAAGGATGGGACTTGGCGGATGTGCACGGACAGTCGGGCTCTAAACAAGATCACTGTGAGATACAGGTTTCCTATGCTGAGGTTCGATGATTTGATTGATCAGTTGAGTGGGGCTGTTGTGTTCTCAAAGATTGACTTGAAGAGTGGATGCCATCAGATTCGTATTAGACCGGGTGATGAGTGGAAGACTGCTTTTAAAACTAGGGAAGGTCTATACGAATGGCTGGTTATGCCGTTTGGCTTGTCAAATGCTCCTAGTACTTTTATGAGAGTGATGAACCAGATATTCAGACCATTTATTGGGAAGTTCGTAGTAGTTTACTTTGACGATATTTTGATCTATAGTGGAAGTATGGAAGAGCATATCCAACATTTGTGAGAAGTGCTGTTGATTCTACGACAGGAGCAATTCTATGCAGCAACGAAGAAGTGCATGTTCATGACGCACAGTGTTTTGTTTCTGGGATATGTTCTGTTGAAGGAGGGTATTCAAGTGGATGAAAGCAAAGTGGAAGTTGTCAATAGTTGACCACAACCCAAGACAATTACTGAAGTGAGGAGTTTTCATGGGTCGGTATCTTTTTATCGAAGATTCATTCCACATTTTAGCAGTGTGATGGCACCTGTAACCGATTGCATGAAAGGAAAGAAGTTCGTGTGGACAGAGGAAGCAGAGTTAGCTTTTGAGAAGATCAAGACACTTTTGACGACAACACCCATTCTGGTACTGTCGGATTTTCAGATATTGTTCGAGTTACACACTGATGCTTCGAAGGTTGGGATTGGTGGAGTATTGAGTCAGAATGGAAGACCAGTTGCTTATTTCAGTGAGAAGTTGTCTGGAGCCAAGTTGAGATATATCACTTATGACGTGGAGTTTTACGCAATTGTTCAAGCTGTGAAGCACTGGAGACATTATCTGTTTCAGAAGGAGTTTGTTCTTTATATGGATCATGAAGCTTTGAAACATTTGCAAGGGCAGGACAAAATTTCAGCTAGACATGCTTTATGGGTCGCGTATCTGCAGCAGTTTACTTTTGTTGTAAAGCACAAATCAGGGGTGACGAATCGTGTAGCTGATGCCTTGAGTAGGAGGAATCATTTGTTGACGACGATGAAGGTTGAAGTGATAGGATTTGAACTATTGCCAGAGTTGTTTGAGGAAGATCCTTACTTTGCGAAGATTGTTGAGAAAGTCAAGGATGGGAGTACTGATGAGTTTGTGTTGGTAGATGGATTCTTATTCAAGGGGAATCGATTGTGCGTATCAGATTGCAGTTTACGAATGAAGATTATCAAAGAATTGCATGAGGAAGGACACGTGGGCCGTGATCGTACTTTACAGTTGATTGCAAAATCTTATTTTTGGCCGTCAATGAGGAAGGAAGTTGAAAAAATTGTTCAGAGGTGTCATATTTGTCAGGTTTCAAAGGGGACATCGACAAATGCAGGGTTGTATATGCCGTTGCCTGTGCCGACTAAACCATGGGTGGATGTTAGCATGGATTTTGTGTTGGGACTTCCGAGAACACACAGCGCGGCAATGATTCTATCTATGTGGTGGTTGATCGATTTTCAAAGATGGCACATTTTATTGCCTGCAAGAAGACAGCAGATGCGGTTAATGTAGCACAGTTATATTTCAGAGAAATATATCGTCTTCATGGGTTGCCCGAATCTATTGTTTCGAATAGAGATACTCGCTTTCTGAGTCATTTTTGGATGAGCCTATGGAGAATGGTTGGGACGAAGCTGAAATTCAGTAGCGCTTATCATCCACAGACGGATGGACAGACAGAAGTTGTGAACAGATCTCTAGGTAATCTAATGCGATGCCTCGTAAATGACAATTTGAAGAGTTGGGATTCCAAGCTGTGTCAAGCTGAGTTCGCACACAACCATGCAGTTAATCGTAGTACGGGTTTCAGTCCATTTCAGATTGTATATTCAAGCTTGCCAAAGGGGCCGTTGGATTTAACGATAGTGCCACAATCGAAGGGGACAGTTAAGCGGGCTGCTGATTTTGTTGATGGGTTGACAGAATGCCATAAAATCATTCAGGAACGATTGGAGAAGACGAATGAGAAGTATAAACGATCTACGGATTTGAAGTGAAGAAATGCTGAATTTAATGAAGGAGATTTAGTATATGTTGTACTAACGAAGGATCGTTTTCCAATGGGAGCATACAATAAACTTAAAGCTCGAAAGATTGGTCCTGTAAAGATTGTGAAACGGATCAATGAAAATGCTTATAGGTTGAAGCTGCCGGAGGATGTGTATACTTCTGACGTGTTTAATGTTAAACATCTTATACCTTATTATGGAGATGAACAACCCAATGGGAAAGAACTTTTAAATTCGAGGATGAATTTTTTCAACCAGAGGAGGATGATGCAGCGCGAGATACAGATGAACAAAATTACCTTAAGTCGCGTCCCTTAGCGAAGAAACCCAAATCGACAGAAACCCTATATCGCGAAGCAGAAGGTCGCGGACGACATACTGATGTCGCGAGACCCTATGTCGCACTCCAGTCTAGGTCGCGGCATACGTTGAATCGCGCTCCTCCATAGGTCGCGAACGAATCGCCTTCCGCCTTAAGTCGCAGCTATAGAAGTCTTATGTCGTCGAAGTCGTTGAAGTTAGGTCGTTGATGATTTTAGGTCGCTCCAGTTATGCCGCTCGAGTTTCTTATGAAGATGATTACTAGGTCGCGAAGCTTATGGTAAAGGATGTTAAGACGTACGTTTCTTATGTCGCGTCCCATCTTAAGTCGCGAACGAGCTAAAGCTTAAGTCGCTCAGTTTTCTTAGGTCGTTGCTGCCTGGCTTTGTTAAGTCGTGTGTCATTTGTAAATATTGTGTCGTTCTTTCTTATGTCATTAAGTCGTTGTACTGTGTGTTGTTTTGTAAATCATTTGTGATGTACTTTCTTAAGTCGTGTGAAGTGTTGTAATGTGTGTTGAGTTGTACTTCCCCTATAAATAGGGATGTGTTGTCATTTGTAAGGGGGTTGAATTTAAAAAAAAATTGGTTTGTGCTTCTTGCCTCCATTAAAATTGGTAGTTGAGTGTTATCTCCTATCTCCATTTTCGGCATTCGAGTGCGCTCGAATCAACGATTGTTGAAGCCAATTCACGGAATCAAGTGCGCTTGATCAACGTTCAAAGAATTGTAGATCTTCTCTCACTGCATCGTACACGATCAACGTGTAGAAGATTGCTAGAATCCGGTATCTTCGTGATCAACGGATTTGAGCATTTGGGTATTCTTAAATTCACCGATTTATCATCGATTCACCAATTATTTCCGCTAATCGTGTGAGATTCTGGACGGATTCGATTTACATCATCGAATTCGCTTCCTTTGGGCTGCGTCAGATACAATTGTGTCGGAGCAAGCCCAATATATCTCAACATCTCTCGAATAAAGGAGTTAAAATGTGGAACACATCCGACCCAAAGTGAGGTCTATCTTGCCTTGTAGGAACTAAAACATCCCAAAATAGAATCCCATGAATTGAGAACAATCGACGAAGAGCGACTTTGCCAATTCGACAAGTTTATAAATCGACAAAGTTATCAAGGATAATGATACCTTCAACAACATTAGTAGCAGGGCTGATGGTTTCCATCGGAAGAATTAGAATATAGGAAAAGAGATCAATTTGCAAGCTGGAATCTTTTGCTTATTTTGCATGATGGCTCAAAAAAGACCTTCCGGATATAGTGGTAGAAATTGATTTTGCTTTACAATCGATGTATTTCGTTGTTGAATCAAAAGACATATTGGTTGAACGCTTCGTGTGTCTAGAATCTATGTTAGATGTACTTGGTAGACAATCGAGCTTAGAAGTAATAACATGTTCACCCCATGTCAAGTGTTAACTAGTGCAGCGCAGTGCAATGTGAAACAAGCATAAACAGTTTGAAATCAAAAAAGCAAGAATAAAATGATGAAACTTGGAGTTTTGTCCAGAGGGACCATCATTGTTGACTATCTCAATTGACAACAAAGATGATTGGCATGAAACTTTTAGGATCGATTAACGACAAGTCTAGAAATTTGATCGTTTAATCTTAAGTTCGACAGTCCAAGTATGCAAGTCGCGTTGTGCTTTATCATCTTCTATTTTGGTAAGGCAATATGATGTTATGTGTTCAAATGACATATGTTATATTGATCAAGAGTGTCAATACCGATCCCATCACTCTATGCCAATCCCTATACCCAGCCATTTTTTACCGATCCGTTTATCAAAGTCACTAACAAAAATCACTTGTTTAACTGTTTTCTATCAATCCCTCTCACCAAAACTATTTCTTATAGATCCCTACTCCAGACCAAACAACACCGAACCCTCAACTTAAGACATCTACACCAACCCCTCATCAATGCTACAACCTACCGATCACTTTTCTATACCTACCTTACACCGTTTCCTTTCTTCGTATCCTTCTCATCGATCACTCACCAAACTTTCCTCACCCAATCACCATTCTATCTAATGCCGATCCCTGTACCAAACTCCTCCTTACCAATCCTAATTGGGTATACGTGGATGCCATGCCAAAATATTTACTTATGCCCATCATCACCTATTGTCTTGTCGTCCCATCGTCTACATCATTGTGATAACCTTTTTGTCTTCTTCTTCACCTTCATCAAATAACTCAACTATCATTTAAACAACAAAAAACCATAGTCGCCATAAGTTCTTACCATCACAACACACTACCATATCATGGCATTAGCCTAAAACTATAATTAGCACTAAACAATATTGCCATAGCACACCATTAATTATAAAAGCCAACCAAACAAAAACTCTAATTGGGTACATATTGAAACAAAAGCTAATAAATGTCAGAACTAATAAGGTACGTGTGGATATAAAATTAAACAAGATGCTAAACATAATTGGGTGTCAAACCCAATCAAAATTGAAGTGTTTGTTTATCATCACTCAAAATAATCACTAATCATCATGCTTTGGTACAGAACCAAGCCTTAGCTTGAAAATATGAAGGTGAGACTCAAACTAAACATAGGTATGAAAATTTTGAAGTATTAATCAAATGACTAGAAGCAAGTACATCATTAACTCAAACTTGATTTGCAAGTCCCCACCATCTAACCATATAACCCCTAAAAACTCACCACTATCTTTTTTCATCATTACACCTGGAAAAGGTAGATTTTCCATCATTACATCATATTACTTTACTCTCTTGCTTTATCAAATTCAAAGAATTTTATGCGAAACTTTTAGGGCTTTTTCACGAAACTTCGCAAATCTGCAACAACGATATCTCCATCTCTCACTTGCAACTACTCAGTTCCAAAATCACGACTAAGAGGAGATTATCTGTCATTCAGTTACATCCAAAAGCTATGGTAACTTGCGAATTCAAAGAAGGAACAGGGAAGAAGTGCGATAAAAGAGAAGAAGAGGTGGATTGTTTTGTCAACAACACAGTCAACAACAGATAAAGGTATGCTTAAAAACCATTTACAGTTTTATTTTTGTATTGTACCAATTGATGTCATTAATGATGTTTATTGTTGGCTTGGTGTTATTAAGGATGCATAGACTTTTTATTTGATTGTTAATAAAACTTTTTTCTAGTTCTCTGGAGTTGGAATGTGCATGCATTAGATGTATGTTATAAGTTACTATCAAGAAAATTTAATTACTTACCTTAAGTGCATTAATAATTTAGTTGTAGTATCTATATGCAATCAAATATACAAAAGAAGCACGTTGTAAACTGAGTGTATGACATCTCATCATGATAAATACTTGAATGGTAGATATGTATCGGTTGAAAAACAGCATGCTCATCATTGTTCAATTTGTTGAATATTAGATATGTAATATTAGATATTACACAGTTGAATACTAGAACTGTGTAATTTTGAATCATGCAACTTAACTTCCACCACGAGTTCATCATTGTTCAATTTGTTGTTATGATCTGAAAGGTGAAAAGAAAGGTATTTGTATACGTGAGACTAAGGGGTGATTTCTTCCTAATGCACGATTTATCATTTTAGCAATGCAGAACACAGATTTAATTAACGATTATTTTTAACTCAAGCAAACCGACCTTGAGCTCTAGGTTTGCTCAAACACCATTTGTGTTGGTTGTAAGGTGTTACCATTTTGAGTGTACTTATGACACATTGCATTGACACTAGGTACTATTCGTATAACTATGTCCACAATACAACTTCTAAACTTACATGCCAACTATTATTGGTTGGAAGTTGTTTGTGCTTATACCCTTAAAAGTTTCTTTAAGGAAAGCACAATTCACAAGTTGAGTCAGAAAGGGAGAGTACTGTTTTTCTTTAATATTTTTTTTGTGCAAGATTCAAGTTAAATGGAGGCATTTTTTAAAGCCCAAATATTATTACTTGAACATACAAAATCATACTGTAATAATAATATAAATCTATATTTATTGTACTAATATTTTTTTCTTTTTGTTGTGACAGGCTAATGAACAAAATGATTCAGAAATGTCTGAAGAATCCACTGAAGTGATTGAACGCAATGCAATAAAAAATCAGAAAATTTACAGGAACTCATTGAGTTCATTTTATAAATTTATAAAGAAAATTAAGAAATATTTGAAACCTACTGATATAAATGTTCTGAAAACAACACCATTTTGGAAGTTTATCAATTTGTTTCTCACTGAAGAACTTCATCTAAGTGATATAAAATGGTCATCTAAATGTTTAGATGAAGTGATAAAAACATATAATGCAGAACATGAAGTTTTTGAAATAAATGGGTTTAAGTTAAAATTAAAGTACAAACATGTTGCAAAAATGTTTGGAATTCCAAGCAAAGGTATAACTATAAAAGAGTTGCAACCGAAAAAGTTTCTACCTTTACCATGCAAACAATTTATTAATAAATATTTGCATGAAGATGAACATTTTAATAAAAAATTAATTGAAAGAGAAGTTGTTAAAATTCTGGAAAAAAGAGACGATCAATTTTCTGAAGATGTGGCTAGATTGATTGTAATGCAGCTCATGTGTTCATTTTTCTTCTCAAGTAAGTATGAACTTTTTTTTTTCGTTTTTACTCCTTAAACTAAACTTATGTAAGTGAATGATGTTTTGTTTAATTTCATTTACAGGCAGCACTTCGCAATTAAAATGGTCACTTTTACCATATATTCATGACTTTGAGAAAATGAAAAAAGTTAATTGGTCAAAAGCAATTTTGTTTAATTTGGAGGAGCATTTGAAAAAATTTGCTGAAGATTCTAGGAGAAATCATTCGTGTGTAACAATTTTACTGGTATTATTTTATTTCCTTAATTTTTTTTATTGTTAGTCAACTAATTGTTATATTATTTAACTAATGTTAAAGTACTAATTATTAGTTTAATTCCATACAGTATTGGATTTGTGATGTTTTGGAAATAATGGAAAAGAGAGAAACATACGAAGAAGAAATGCCCACAATGGCAAAGTGGAGATTATCAACACTGAAAAAGTTGTTGACATCAAAGTTTTTCTCTACAGTGGTTGAGAAAATGGTAAAAATATAAATATAGTATGTTTTTTTAAAGTGTATACCTGATTGCAATTTTTTAAATTGGCATTAAACATCACATAATTAACTATAAACAAAAGTACATTTTCTTAAGTTTATAAAATGCACATCTTTTTGCGTTTACATATATTTCAATTTGTATTTAACTTTAAATTTACAAAGTAAACTTCAAATATAAATATCACTTTTAAAATTTATAATAGGTTTGAAAAGAAAAAACTTGAGCATAAATATTTCAGAATTTCGCCTTAATATTTAAATATCACACACCGACTTCCACTTTTCAAACATTTTAAATTTTAATTGCACTTTAACATGCAAAGTAAATTTTTACTGTAAATATTTTCTTTTAAAAAGTAGCAGAAATTGGAACAATATTAAAATAACACTAAATTAATTTTCAAAAAAACCACAACATAAGTTTTACAAAGCGCACATACTACCGTAGTAATAATTCAAACTTTGTACTTTTTCATTTTTTGATTTCATGCACAGCTATTTGCGCTTTTGAAGCATTTTAAATTTTAATTGCACAGCTGCTTGCATTTTCTGTACATTTCTTATACTAATTATATTTTAGTATGATGAATTAAAATTTTAATGCAAATATACTTTTTAAAATATAAAAAAATGCAATCTACCTTGAAATAAAATGGAACCTAAGTTTGTCAAAAGCAGAACATAATTAAAAAAAAAACGCACAGCTTGTTGCACTTTTCATATGTTTTAATTTTCCACTTAAATTTAAAATGACAGTATAAACTTTAATTATAAATATTATTTTCTGAGTTGTAATAGATTTTTGAAAAATAAGAAAACTGAAGCATAAATATTTCAAAACCCGACCTTAATATTTACAAAGTGCACAGCTATTTGCGCTTTTGAAGCATTTTAAATTTTAATTGCACAGCTGCTTGCATTTTCTATATACATTTCTTATACTAATTATATTTTAGTATGATGAATTAAAATTTTAAAGCAAATATACTTTTTAAAATATAAAAAAATGCAATCTACCTTGAAATAAAATGGAACCTAAGTTTGTCAAAAGCAGAACATAATTTAAAAAAAAACGCACAGTTTGTTGCACTTTTCATATGTTTTAATTTTCCACTTAAATTTAAAATGACAGTATAAACTTTAATTATAAATATTATTTTCTGAGTTGTAATATATTTTTGAAAAATAAGAAAACTGAAGCATAAATATTTCAAAACCCGACCTTAATATTTACAAAGCGCACAGCTATTTGCGCTTTTGAAGCATTTCAAATTTTAATTGCACAGCTGCTTGCATTTTCTGTACATTTCTTATACTAATTATATTTTAGTATGATGAATTAAAATTTTAATGCAAATATACTTTTTAAAATATAAAAAAATGCAATCTACCTTGAAATAAAATGGAACCTAAGTTTGTCAAAAGCAGAACATAATTTAAAAAAAAACGCACAGCTTGTTGCACTTTTCATATGTTTTAATTTTCCACTTAAATTTAAAATGACAGTATAAACTTTAATTATAAATATTATTTTCTGAGTTGTAATAGATTTTTGAAAAATAAGAAAACTGAAGCATAAATATTTCAAAACCCGACCTTAATATTTACAAAGCGCACAGCTATTTGCGCTTTTGAAGCATTTTAAATTTTAATTGCACAGCTGCTTGCATTTTCTGTACATTTCTTATACTAATTATATTTTAGTATGATGAATTAAATTTTTAATG
Organism: Allium fistulosum; assembly: GCA_030737815.1. Lineage (NCBI taxonomy): Eukaryota > Viridiplantae > Streptophyta > Magnoliopsida > Asparagales > Amaryllidaceae > Allium > Allium fistulosum. The sequence continues at coordinate 958,395,509 of CM060901.1, forward strand.
CAAATATACTTTTTAAAATATAAAAAATGCAATCTACCTTGAAATAAAATGGAACCTAAGTTTGTCAAAAGAAGAACATAATTTAAAAAAAAACGCACAGCTTGTTGCACTTTTCATATGTTTTAATTTTCCACTTAAATTTAAAATGACAGTATAAACTTTAATTATAAATATTATTTTCTGAGTTGTAATAGATTTTTGAAAAATAAGAAAACTGAAGCATAAATATTTCAAAACCCGACCTTAATATTTACAAAGCGCACAGCTATTTGCGCTTTTGAAGCATTTTAAATTTTAATTGCACAGCTGCTTGCATTTTTTGTACATTTCTTATACTAATTATATTTTAGTATGATGAATTAAAATTTTAATGCAAATATACTTTTTAAAATATAAAAAAATGCAATCTACCTTGAAATAAAATGGAACCTAAGTTTGTCAAAAGCAGAACATAAATAAAAAAAAAATGCACAGCTTGTTGCACTTTTCATATGTTTTAATTTTCCACTTAAATTTAAAATGACAGTATAAACTTTAATTGTAAATATTATTTTCTGAGTTGTAATAGATTTTTGAAAAATAAGAAAACTGAAGCATAAATATTTCAAAACCCGACCTTAATATTTACAAAGCGCACAGCTATTTGCGCTTTTGAAGCATTTTAAATTTTAATTGCACAGCTGCTTGCATTTTCTGTACATTTCTTATACTAATTATATTTTAGTATGATGAATTAAAATTTTAATGCAAATATACTTTTTAAAATATAAAAAAATGCAATCTACCTTGAAATAAAATGGAACCTAAGTTTGTCAAAAGCAGAACATAATTTAAAAAAAAAACGCACAGCTTGTTGCACTTTTCATATGTTTTAATTTTCCACTTAAATTTAAAATGACAGTATAAACTTTAATTATAAATATTATTTTCTGAGTTGTAATAGATTTTTGAAAAATAAGAAAACTGAAGCATAAATATTTCAAAACCCGACCTTAATATTTACAAAGCGCACAGCTATTTGCGCTTTTGAAGCATTTTAAATTTTAATTGCACAACTGCTTGCATTTTCTGTACATTTCTTATACTAATTATATTTTAGTATGATGAATTAAATTTTTAATGCAAATATACTTTTTAAAATATAAAAAAATGCAATCTACCTTGAAATAAAATGGAACCTAAGTTTGTCAAAAGCAGAACATAATTTAAAAAAAAAACGCACAGCTTTTTGCACTTTTCATATGTTTTAATTTTCCACTTAAATTTAAAATGACAGTATAAACTTTAATTATAAATATTATTTTCTGAGTTGTAATAGATTTTTGAAAAATAAGAAAACTGAAGCATAAATATTTCAAAACCCGACCTTAATATTTACAAAGCGCACAGCTATTTGCGCTTTTGAAGCATTTTAAATTTTAATTGCACAGCTGCTTGCATTTTTTGTACATTTCTTATACTAATTATATTTTAGTATGATGAATTAAAATTTTAATGCAAATATACTTTTTAAAATATAAAAAAATGCAATCTACCTTGAAATAAAATGGAACCTAAGTTTGTCAAAAGCAGAACATAAATTAAAAAAAAATGCACAGCTTGTTGCACTTTTCATATGTTTTAATTTTCCACTTAAATTTAAAATGACAGTATAAACTTTAATTGTAAATATTATTTTCTGAGTTGTAATAGATTTTTGAAAAATAAGAAAACTGAAGCATAAATATTTCAAAACCCGACCTTAATATTTACAAAGCGCACAGCTATTTGCGCTTTTGAAGCATTTTAAATTTTAATTGCACAGCTGCTTGCATTTTCTGTACATTTCTTATACTAATTATATTTTAGTATGATGAATTAAAATTTTAATGCAAATATACTTTTTAAAATATAAAAAAATGCAATCTACCTTGAAATAAAATGGAACCTAAGTTTGTCAAAAGCAGAACATAATTTAAAAAAAAAACGCACAGCTTGTTGCACTTTTCATATGTTTTAATTTTCCACTTAAATTTAAAATGACAGTATAAACTTTAATTATAAATATTATTTTCTGAGTTGTAATAGATTTTTGAAAAATAAGAAAACTGAAGCATAAATATTTCAAAACCCGACCTTAATATTTACAAAGCGCACAGCTATTTGCGCTTTTGAAGCATTTTAAATTTTAATTGCACAACTGCTTGCATTTTCTGTACATTTCTTATACTAATTATATTTTAGTATGATGAATTAAATTTTTAATGCAAATATACTTTTTAAAATATAAAAAAATGCAATCTACCTTGAAATAAAATGGAACCTAAGTTTGTCAAAAGCAGAACATAATTTAAAAAAAAAACGCACAGCTTTTTGCACTTTTCATATGTTTTAATTTTCCACTTAAATTTAAAATGACAGTATAAACTTTAATTATAAATATTATTTTCTGAGTTGTAATAGATTTTTGAAAAATAAGAAAACTGAAGCATAAATATTTCAAAACCCGACCTTAATATTTACAAAGCGCACAGCTATTTGCGCTTTTGAAGCATTTTAAATTTCAATTGCACAACTGCTTGCATTTTATGCACATTTCTTATATTAATTAAATTTTAGTATGATGAATTAAAATTTTAATGCAAATATACTTTTTAAAAACTAAAAAAAAGTAATCTACCTTGAAATAAAATGGAACCTAAGTTTGTCAAAAGCAGAACATAATTTCAAAAAAACGCACAGCTTTTTGCACTTTTCATATATTTTAATTTTCCATTTAACTTTAAAATGACAGTATAAACTTTAATTATAAATATTATTTTCTGAGTTGTAATAGATTTGTAAAAAAAATAAGAAAACTGAAGCATAAATATTTCAAAACCTGACTTTAATATTTACAAAGAGCACAGCTATTTGCGCTTTTGAAGCATTTTAAATTTCAATTGCACAGCTGCTTGCATTTTATGCACATTTCTTATATTAATTAAATTTTAGTATGATGAAATAAAATTTTAATGCAAATATACTTTTTAAAAAATAAAAAATTGTAATCTACCTTGAAATAAAATGGAACCTAAGTTTGTCAAAAGCAGAACATAATTTCAAAAAAACGCATAGCTTTTTGCACTTTTTATATATTTTAATTTTCCATTTAACTTTAAAATGGCAGTATAAACTTTATTTATAAATATTATTTTCTGAGTTGTAATAGATTTGTAAAAAAAATAAGAAAACTGAAGCATAAATATTTCAAAACCTGACTTTAATATTTACAAAGAGCACAGCTATTTGTGTTTTATAGTTGTTTGCAATTTTCAAATATTTTATATTTCAATTGTCATTTTGCATTACAATGTAAACTTTCAATGTAGACATATTTTTTTAAGTTTTTAAAAGATTTAAACAATATTAAATAAACTATAGCTTAGATGATACAAAACTGAAACAGAATTAAAAAAAATGCATGCCTGCTTGCATTTTTCAAGTATTTAAAATTTAAAATGTCATTTAGCACTGTAATTTGAACTTTTAATGTAAAATATTTTCTTATGTTTTAAATAATTTAAACAACATATCTTAAATTTTACAAAACTGAAACAAAATAAAAAAAATTGCACTTCTGCTTGCAGTTTCAATGCATTTCAAAATAAAATTTACTTTTAACATAAAAAATTAAATTGTAATGAATGTTTTTAAATTTTAATTTTTCTATTAATTTTTTATAACAAAATGCAATAATTTTTTGTTTTAATTAACAGTGTATTCTGTATTAGATCGAAAAATTTCTTTCATGTCTAACAAATCATATGTAAAATACAGGCAAATGTTGAAATGGATGATGAAAAGACGTTGTCAGATTCAGGGCATGAAAACTCATTATCAAGTTCAGAAAGTGATAATTCTTCTAACTTCCAAGGTTTAAAAAAGAAGTACAAAAAGCTAAAAAGTTATGTTAAAGACCTAGAAAAAAAAGTTACAGCTCTGACGAATGATGTTGAAAATATAAAAAAAAATTTGGAAACTGTAGAAGATAAATCAGTGAATGATAACATTACAAAAACAACCGAAGGAGATCGTTCAACTGAAAATGAAGCAGCGGAGTTGGAAAAATCAGAAGAAAATTTGGGAACTAAAGAACAAACAGTGGAAAACAAAGCAGTAGTGACTAAAGAAATTGATTTACCTATAACTGGTAATAAAGAAATGGTTGATCTGCAGGAACTTCAACAACCAACTGAAGAAAATTGCTCAACTGAAAATGAAGCAACAGAATTAGAAAAATCGAAAGAAAATTTGGAAACTGAAGCAATGGTGACTGAAAAAAATGAGTTACCTGTATCTGCTAACGAAGATCTGCAGAAAAAAGAGCTTGTACAATTTGAAAATGCTTGCTTGAGATATAAAAAAAGGTAAGAAAATAAAATTGAAATAACACTATAATATCTTTATAATATTTCTTTTTTTTGAATTTCTTTGCAGTTTCATAGTGTACAAGAACACAGACAACAATATCATAATATCTTCTTGTATGCTACAGAATTACTTGTATGAACGAATAGTGGATGAACAGGTATAATTCCTTAAATTCATTACAAATTTACTAGATTTAAAGTTCAAAATGTTTAATCTATTTTAATATTTATATATACTCATTTATTGTTTATTATTATGAAAAGTTATACAAAATTTTGAAATACTGTTATAACAATGTAATTATATTATATACAGGTTTTTAATTGGTATATAATAAATATTGCCAGAAAAACGAATGAACAAAATGTCTACTTCAGATCAGAGGAAGTGGTATGTTATTATATCTCCTTGTTAATAATATTTTACATACACCAAGTAATAATTTAGTGTAAACTTACATTTAAATATTTTGCAGGCATCACTGACAATAAAGGCAAAAAACAATGAACTCATTAAAAAACATTTAAGAGACAAGTTACTGTTAGATGAAAAACCAATTCAACTCCTGTTTTTTCCTATTAAACATTTGAATAATCATTGGACACTTCTTGTCTACTATCTTCAGAAGCAGGAATGGCGTCATTTTAATTCTGTGAAAGCAAGACCAGATAATTATGCACAAAAAGAAAATATGATAGTAAGCAATATTTAGTATTGCATGTTCAATTTTGTTCACAGAATTGTTAGATCACATATGAATTATTGTCAAATTGAACATAGCAATTTATGGATGCCGAAATTGTCTAAATTTTTTTTTACAAGTCAAAGAGTAAAATGGAATATTATATATTTCATAACACCAGGTTGTGCTGTTGTAGTTCCATTACAATGCATATACCTGCCTTGTAGATGTATCATCATCTTATAAACATAGGATCTTAAATACATGACTCATATTTTAGATACTCAACTAGTATTCCAGCATAAACCATTCATTTAACTCTACCATTCTTTCATTTAGTTGTTTCAGGAAAAACTTTTGTTTATGGTTTTCTTGTACGTATATTTTATAATACTAATGTTAAAAACATATTTGTGTCCTGCAGAAAGAGAATGCACTTATTTCAATAAATGAGATATTAAAGGAAAAGGGAAAAAACACAAAAAGAAAAAAATGGTGCTGTTTCAAGATGAACCATCAAGAAGACAATTTCCTAACATGTAAGCAAAATATCATACATTTATATATTTTCATTTTATAAGTTGTATAACAGAAATATTTCAACTTCAAAATACTTCAATATTTCCACAATATTTTATCATTCATTCATACATACAAACACACACACACACACACACACACACACATATATATATATATATTCATAGTTCTAAATTGAAACTTTTGAACTTATTGCAGAGAAACAAGTGCAATAGATGTCATGCTATATATAAAAATTTGTTCATATAAACACTACTTGACAACTTCAGAGGATTTCCATGAACGCAGAGAATATTTCTCATACCTTATTCTATCGGATTCAAAATATGGATGGGAAGGAAGCACAGCAAAATTTATCTGAATGATATTTGGAAAGAGTTTATGTTATTTTGATATCTAGAAACAGTTTGTTTGATATAATGCTAGTTTATGTTAATTGTATGTCTGATAAAGTACAACAGTTTGTTTGATGTCTGGAAACAATTTGTTTGATACAATGCTAGTTTGTTTGATATCTGAAAATAGTTTGATATCTGGAAAAAGTATCAATGTTGATATGTATGTTGAAGTATGTAATTGATGAATGATCAATGTTTTGCTGTGATAATATTTTGTTCTGCTCTATGTTTTTGATGACCAAAATGAAAATAATAGGAGTACCTCAATTTCAGTAAATACAAATATCAGTAAATACAAATATTGTCACAGCAAAAATCAATGAACTTCTACTTTACAATATGCATACTAATTCAAGCTTCAACTAAGCTGCGGACATGGCTGCTCGATTATTCCTAATATGCTCTTCTGCAATCTCATAAGCTTTGTCAATAATTGCCTTAACTGATTTGTCTATATCCTCCGAAAGCTTTTCTGACATTGCATTTCTTGCTAACATTCTCAACACTATGTCATTGCTTTGTGCTGCTGGTTCTACCAACGTCCATCGACCAATCTCCGACATTCCAAACACTGTCACCATCTTTTTCAACAATCAAATGACATAAATCTTGTTACTACATTGGGTTATTTTTGTGGCAAGCATAAAAGATATAGCTACCTGTCTTGCTATTTGAGTAATTTGCTGCCAAGTCTCCAGCAGCACCAGTTGTGATCTCCAATTCTCCGAGTACAACTTCTTCTGCTGCTCGACCACCAAGTCCACCTACTATTCTTTCAAATATCTGCTGCTTTGTAATTAGTGCAGGGTCTCCATTCGGTATAAACCAAGTAAGACCTCGTGCCTTTCCACGTGGTATCAGTGTAACTTTCTGTACTGGGTCGTGTCCAGGGGTCAGTGTCCTACAATTATACCAACATCACATCCATATCATTAACTCACCAAGAGAAGAAACTAAGAAAAGTTTATGGTTTGTATACTTACGCGCAAATAGCATGTCCAATCTCATGATATGAAACAAGAATCTTTCCTCTTCCCTCAGTCATTTTGGTTCCTTCAAGACCTGCAACAATTCTAACACTAGAATCATCAATCTCCTTCGCAGTTATATTACTTTTGCCTCTTCTTCAAGCAAGAATGGCAGCTTCATTCATCAGATTTGCTAAGTCAGCCCCACTGAACCCAGATGTTCTCATTGCTATAACACTCAATGAAACATCTTTATCAAGCTTTTTATTACTGCTGTGCACTTTAAGTATCTCCTCCATGCCTCTCACATCAGGTAACCCAACATACACCTGTCTGTCAAACCTTACAGGTCTAAGCAATGCAGAATCAAGAATTTCAGGCCTGTTCGTTGCAGCAATTACGATAATGCCACTATCTCTGCCAAAACCATCCATCTCAGTCAGCAACTGATTTAATGTCTGCTCCCTTTCATCGTTTCCTCCTCTTATACCAGTGCCTTTCATTCTTCAAACTGTGTCTATCTCATCTATGAAAACTATGCATGGAGAGTTTGCCTTTGCTTTAAAAACTATTATGCTCCCCACATGCATAGAGTTGGATATTATGCAACCAGAAGCACAGTTCCTACACTAATTTATATATAAAAAAATGCCTTCCAAACATTAACAGAACAGTCATACATTTTTCCATAATAGGAATTTCGTGCCTGTTTCAAACCAATCAATGCTTTAAAAACTATTAAAATAAACAACAAACTTGAATACTAGACTGAATTTCAATTTCCCATTTAAGTCATATTACTTTGACAGCATAGAACACACTGAAAAGTAAAATACAAACCACAACAGTAACAAATTATAACAGCAAATAACTTGGAAATATCAAATAAAATCAAATTTCAAATTCAAAATAGTACAATGCCAAATAAACTCTTTTGACAACTTCAACTTAAAACAACTGAATTGTTAACTAAAGGACAAGTGCTCTTGTTGTGACCAAACTTTCGACATTTTCCACATCTTCGTTTCTTCTTAGCTTCACCAATAGAAGATTTTCGCTTGATAGGTGGACGACCAGGGCCACGTTTAGGAATTGGAGGACAAATGGCAGGATTTTCTGGAAGAACTTCAGGCTTATCAGTATTTGGAACAGGAGATATAGGAAAAAAATATGATGCATGAAAGTATGCAGTAGAAAAATACTGATCAATATACTCATAGACATTCAAACTTTGAGATCTAATAGCCCGAATAGCATGTGGACAAGGAAAGCCATCAATAGTCCACATATTGCAGCTGCACCAATGATGTAAAAGATCAACATGTTGCGACTCTTTAGACAATACTTCGAAACAATATTCATCAGATTTCTTAACGATCCAACCATGACCTAAACTAATAAAAGAATTCAAACGCTTTTCCATAGTTGGACATATTTCAGTTTTCCATGTTTGACTCAATTGTCGACGTTTAGAAATTTGATCCATAATTTTAATTCGAACAGAGTCTAGACAAGATGTTATTGGAAGATGCCTTTCTTCAATGACCCATGAGTTGAAACTTTCGGCAATATTAGATGCCATTTCACCATACCTTTTACCTGGAAAGAAAGCATTTGCAAAGTGTTCAAATTTAACTCCATTAAGAAATTTAGAAGCTACATTACCCCCAAAATCTCTAAACAATTTCAATGCCACTTCAAACTTTGAATGAGTAGAAGCATATGCAACATCAACAAACAGCTTAACTATCCATTCCTTTCTAGGATCACCTCCCAACATAGCACACAAGTTCTTTTTCATATGGTATATACAGTAGCTATGACAAGAATTTGGAAACAACTTCGAAACAGAAGATATAATAGCTGGATGCCTATCTAATATAAACGTTATAATTCGATCATCTGACAACATTAATTGTAGATTAGAAAGAAACCAAGACCAATTGCTTTCATCTTCTCCCGACACTATAGCATGAGCTATTGGAAAAAAACCTGAATACAGTGAAAAATTGATGAAAATTTAATCAAATTTTGAGATGATGATATAAACAATTAGATCAGTACTAATATTATAATAGAGTATAACAAACGTGGTGTAAAAAAAATCAAAACTTTAACAAAACAAAATTGTATACCATCATTTTGTTATGTTATTTAACATGTTTTAAATTGGTTTAAAATATATACTGGTTTATCAGACAGCATGAGGCACACTACATGGTTACAAACTTAATATTTTTAATTGCATTGAACTTTCTTCATATAGCTTTGCCAATGTGTACTTTGAACTAAAGAATGATTTTGCAATGCATTAGGGAAAATAGTTCAACATCAACTACTGAACATCAAATAAACATGTTTTTTTATTGCACGCTCCTATGTCATATTTCAGCAACCTTGCACCCAATAAGCAGAAGAAATATAAAAGACATTAGTAGAGCTTGTTACAATAAACAATACATACCATCATTTCCATCATTGCACTATGCTATAGATAAATACATAACATCATTTTATTATTATACAGATAAATAATTAAAAGAAAAATTATACATACCGTCATTTCCATTTTTTGCAGTTGTAGACATTAAGCAACCATAATTTTTTCCTTTCATAAATGTACCATCAAGAATTATCATAGGTCTGCAATACACAAAACCTTTCTTACAAGCTTCATGCCCTATAAATATTCTTTCAAATTGGGAATTATATGGATTAAGTTCCAAATTAATATAACTTCCAGGATTAGTTTTCTTCAAAGCACCAACATACCAATTAAGTTGATGATAGGACAAAGCAATAGAACCATGAATCTCTTCTATTGCTAATTGCTTTCCTTTATAGGCAAAGTAGTAACTGAGTATAATATCATATTCATTTCTAAAATGATCAACTATGTCTTTGGTTCTAGTAAGAGGATTACTACGAATAAAATCGATCACCAATCTTTTAACAAGTTTGCTTGATATAGGTGGATGATTGATATCAACAACACCAGCACCACAGGAATGAACAAGATTACTAGTTTTAAGTACAAAATAGCCTAGAAGATTAAATTTAGTTGATGCATGCACACGAAATTGGCAACCAACTCTAGAACATCTTGCAGTTACTCTAACTGTGTCATTTTTAATCATCTTCACCCTATAACCACCACGAAGACAATACAAAAGCAATTTGAGCTTAAACTCACTAACGCCTCCAAGGAATAACTGACCATTTTCAGTAAATATAGGAATAGAACAATCCTTCTTCAAAAGAGACTTTAAATCACAATGAGCATTCCCGTTAGACATAGTAGAAGCACAACTTGAAACATTATTTGTAGAACTAATGGTAGTAATAGCTGAATTACTACTGATCTCAACATCTTCAGAAGACATGCTTAGATTAACATAAATATGAAAATAATCTTCATGTCTAAACATAGAAAGACACAATCTAGATTGCAAGTCGGAATCTGTTTCAATAATTCGAATTTTGTTTTCCAAATTAAAAGACAACTCCAAAGAAGAAGGTACGTATTCTTGGAAAACATTGCATAGACTAACTTTCAAATCATGAAGAGAATAACCAACAGCAACTCTCTTGCTATAACTAATACCCTTATTAACAAATACAACCAAAACACCTTCATTGTTATCATCGGAACTGCAACAACAGAAAACGAAGACATTATATTATCATCGGAACTGCAACAACAGAAAAAGAAGACCCACAAACAATGAATAAGGAATTCCCACAGCATATTCCATGCATGCACTGCGTTTTATTATTTAGTTCAACTATTAAATAATGGAAGACGAGATTTGTCTACAAGGTTTAAGATGTAAACATCGATACATCTCCAAAACCATCCCTTGTGAATTGGCTTTTGCAGATTTAAAAAAATGTACAAATTTGCCAACCACGACCATCAGTTTATGAATATAGATGTTGGAAAGTCAAACAATAGACAAACATAGTAGCACTCCAAGCTCTGGAAAAAATAAAAAAATAAAATCACCAGAAACTCTTAAGGTATTAATATGTTTGATTTACTTGAACTTGCCCGATGAATTTGATAATCCATTACAAAGGCTTATCGTGAAGCAAATGAACCAACAGTTCATAAATGCACATACACAGGACGGAACACAGAAAAGTTTGTCTTAAATATCAACTTGCAAAAAACTATATTATAAGCATGAAATAGAATAAACATGAACACGGTATTTTGCAAACACTAAAAAACAGTTAATAAAACAAACCCAAATTAAATTTTAATAAAAAAAAGAAACATGTTTAACAAAAATGATAATCTACAATAATTCCACAGTAAAATGCAAGTCATATTGCAGTTTTAATATTGTAACAGAATAAATACATATTGTAAAGAAATATACACATATGAACAAAGAAGAAATGCACATAAGCAAACTGAAAAAGATAAAATGCAAGTCATATTGCAGTTTTAATATTGTAACAGAACAGATACATATTGTAAAGAAATATACACGTATGAACAAAGAAGAAATGCACATAAGCAAACTGAAAAAGATAAAATGCAAGTCATATTGCAGTTTTAATATTGTAACAGAACAGATACATATTGTAAAGAAATATACACGTATGAACAAAGAAGAAATGCACATAAGCAAATTGAAAAAGATAAAATGCAAGTCATATTGCAGTTCTAATATTGGAAAAGAACAGATACATATTGTAAATAAATATACACATATGAACAAAGAATAAATGCACATAAGCAAATCGAAAAAGATAAAATGCAAGTCATATTGCAGTTTTAATATTTTATCAGAATAGATACAAACTATAAATCAATATAAACATATGAACAAAGAAAAGTTACACATATGCAAAATGAAAAAGACTAAACAAAATCAAATAATATGTACCTTGTAACAGGAATGTTCAGATCCATAATACCAGAAAATAGTTGAAGAAATGATATAAGCAACTGTAAATAAAACAAAAAGAAGCTAAAGTAAAACAAAAATAAAAAGCAATATAAAATTACACGAGCCCAACAAAATGGAATACCTAGATAAGTAAACCCTAGATCAAATGCAGAATCAGAGCGATATACCGTCAATGTACAAATTATGGAAAAGGAAATTTAAATCTCAAATAAAAGCAACAGCCGAGAGTAGATAACGAGATTCATGAGGGAGAAGAAAAGATGCGCGAGAACGAAATTTGATTGCAGGGTAAAAGACAAAAAAAAAAACGTCTGTAAAACAAAACTAAGGGTATGATGGGAATAAAATAAGCAAAAATTAATAAGAAGGACTAAATTTACGAATAGCCAGAGGGAGGGATGTTTCGTATATGAGCATTGAAAACAAGGACTAGAGAGCCATTCCTTGTTCTTTTATTCTCAACTTTGCTAGAGTTTATCGATACAAATATTTTAATATCCTATTTAATAAAACGTGTACAGGATAAATGGTATTGATATATAAAATTATAAAAAGAAACGGGGAAATAATTTTACTGATGAACAATGAAATTCAGTAGATCCACGTCCAAATTCATAAACATTGACTATTCACTTTAACGTTTGTTAATGTGCATCACACGTGTCACTCAACTAAGTTCTGAAATGGCGTATGTTAATACGGAAGCTGTGATCTAAACATTAGGAAAACAGAAATCATCAAAAATTCATTTTCATTTAAATGCACTTGATGAAATGTAAATTAACGAACTTCAAATTTTTTATTTTCTGAAAAAGAAACTAAAAACAAAATAATGTCGCATTGAGCTTACATTCGTAGTAGTCGGATTATAATCCGCTATTTAACATATATCTCTTAATCCTATCTGTTTTTGTTTTTCTCTCATTTTAAAACTTTTCAATATATTTCCTTTTTTCAATGATTGTTGTCATACGGAATTTTTTTTCTTCTTCTCTGCAAACTTCTCGACAGCCTCCATTTTCACAAAACCTCAACTTTTCTCAGCGTTGTTGTACTTTCCTCGCTTCCAATGCCATAAATTTCAATTCAAACAACTCCGCACTCTTAACTCCATAGTTAGGGGTTTTACCCTTGTCCTTGTAACATGTACCGCCAGATCTATACAAGCAACTTCTTAATTTTGACTAGAGCTGTGAATTTCGTACAATTGTCCGACATTCAATTTGGTCTGAAGCTGTAAGGCGTTTGGTTCGTGTCCGTACGATTCTTATATAGGACATGTATTAGGATAAGAAAAACTGTATGAATATATATTCGTCCTAAAGTGTCCAATGTTTTCCTATTGTATAAATATTGTCTGTACGTTGTCCGGCTTGTACGACTAATGTCCGAGCTTAATGCTTATCGGTATGTGTCCATCTGAATATCTTATAGGATATGAGTAGGACACACATTCGCCCGGTCAGGTCCGACCCGTTTACACACCTAATTTTGACCAATCTGACTGTTTATATGGCAAAATCATATCTATGAATTTATTGTGTGAGTCATTGCATAGATCAGAGCACCAAATCTGTTTCTTCTCCGACTATTACACTGCTTTTCATGAAGATGATCGTTTCGAGGCTTTATAGATTACGGAATAGCTTCAAATTCATATCTCACTACAACAAAAATACCTTTTCGCAACTGCCAAAAGCAGTTGTAATATGTCTATTACAACGGACGGCCGCCAGTCTTAATATCCGAAGTTGTAATAGAGTTGAAGATTTTTACAACTGCTGCCGACAGTTGCAAGAGCAGTTGTAAAAAAGCATTTTACAACTGCTTTTGACAGTTGTGGTAAAGTCTATCGTAACTGTTGCATTGACAGTTGTAATAGGTCTCTTTTGCAACTGCTAATAGCAGTTGCAATAATCACTTTTGCAACTGCTTTTGGCAGTTGTAATAGATTCATTTACAACTGTTATTGACAGTTGCAATAAATCTTTTTACAACTGCTACCAACAATTGCAATTCATCTTCCAACAACTGCCATTAACAATAAATTTCACAAAATTATAATTAAAACCGATATTTCACTAATAATAACTACAATCGTTAACATTACTTGAAACAACATGAACCATTCACATTTAATAAAAGCTAAAACAATTCAATTTTACACCATTTTTGAATTCATAATTTTATTACAATACATAACTAAATCCATAACATACGTCAATATAAATATAGATACGTACTAATTAAAAGAGATAAATTCCCCATGCTAAGCAACAATCTTCCCGACCTCTTGTCCATGAGTACAGACATATGAAGTAGGCCTATATGGAATAGCTTAAGAATCCAGTTGAGTGCAATCTAGTTGAGTGCTTAAGAATCCAGTTGAGTCTAATAGTACAGACATATGATGCATAAATAGCATCCATGTAAGTATAGTTTCTCTTTCCAGTGTTAGGATCGCCATTGCGGTAGCAGTCAGTAAGAAGAGTAGAAGTATAGTAAATTACAAATGCAAATAACATGAGCGTAGTGGGGCCAGCAATCCAGCCCAGCTGCCCAATAGTCCATGCCAATGACAGCACACCCGATCCGATAACAGCGGTGATGATGTGAGTACTGGCAGTCGGTACAGTTCCTGAAAATTATGCTAAATAAACTGAAATGAGAAGTGAACTAATAAACTGAACTAAACATACAAAGTCACGTATACCAATAAACTGAAATGAAACTGTGAACTTGCATTACCAAACCAAAATAGAACTGAACCAACACAGAATTGAACTAATAAACATAACTGAACTGTACATGGAAGAAACATAACTGATGTAAAATACATCTTTTATGCACCCGCAGAGATGAAACTGGCAATTAAGATCTCATAGAATTGAAACATAAAAAATGTACTAAAACATGCATTCAGAGACTATATATGGTTTTTAGTTCCATGACTTAATTTTCATAAAACTAATACAGAGATAATTATAAAAATGGTTCAACACCAAACTGTCAGAGACAACTTTATACACATCAAACAAAAGACAGGCGGAACTTTCTCTTAATCCCAAAATCATAGACACTGATCTCACCATGGCTATTCTAAGATATATTTATTACTATGTGTTTATCAAGCCTAAATACATAACACCTCCATTCCTTACTAGTATATTTGTTGTCAGTTATGTATATTTAAAGGCTAAGTCTAAGTCAACTTTTAATATTGCAGTCCTGTGTTTAAACCTGCAGTTTGTAGGTTGGTTGGCAAGTTATTCAATATTATGGTTTTAAGTCAACTGAGTTGAGAAGTGCATGACACATTGATACTGACTATAGCAATACAAGATAGATTCACTATATTTGAATATACCATTATTAATTATGAAAATTTCACTGTAATGGAAATAACAAACCTTGGTTAGATATTGGTTATGCCACTTGCAAATGCTCCAAATATGTAAGTTACTATGACCCATATATCCAATCTTGCCTTCTCACCGTGTAATCAACTGCAAATACATAGATAATGCAGTGCAAGTAACTGAGATGTAGAACTGATTTTAGTGCATAGACATTGTAAAATGATAGGTTGATGTTCCATTGATTTTAATGCAGTGTAAGTGATCAAATGAGTTTACTTCTGTAGAAAAAGGAAAATACCACACAAAATAAAAGTTCCAGCCACAAGAATCGACATTACTAAACCCTAAGCTGGCACTTTTCTATCTTTGATCGATGAAATGCCAGCTGGTGGAGGCAAATTTATAGGTTGTGCTATCTGTGACGTTGATAAGATAGCTACTGCCTACTACTGCTTCTTATAAATGTGAACATGGAGTGAAACACATTACAGTGCGAGAAATTAAATACCTTTTTTTATTTGTTATATTAAATACCTTTTATTTTTTCTTTTCAACAGTTTTGATATTAAAGCTGGATATGACTACAAAATCAGATAGTATAATTTTAAGGGGATTAGACATCTAAAAATAAATTATTATAATAAAGACATGATAAATGTAACCACCTCAAATGACCATGAAAATTATTATAATAACCGAGTTAAACTCTGTTTTAAACTGGGTCAAACTAAGTTTAAAACTATGTTAAATGTGTGTGATATGTGTATATGTATAGATATATTATTATTACTCCTACTATTACTGTTACTATTTATATAATATGTACAATTATAATATATTGTTACTATTACTGTTATTATTTATATAAAGAATTATTTTTGTTGACATTTACGAAGATATATCACATACATACATATAAATAGTAATTGTACATATTATGACGAAGGTACTAACTATGGTGAATTTGCTGTTGTGCATGGGGATACTGTCAACTGTGAAGGTCATACACAAAAACATAGATTAATTGGGTGATCCAAAAACACTGAAAACTTATAAGGTAGAATAAAAACTTTACTGAAACAGTTGAATTTATTGGGGCTTTGTTTAGGTTGATAATTAGATAGATGGATCCTGTTCAAATCTACTATTGATTAGCAAATCTTTTCATCTTTATAATAGAGCAAAAATAACAGCATCATTTTTTGGTCTCATTATCATTTCCTCGGACACATAAAAGGAAAACCAGAACCAACCCTTTCTTACCTGTAAATTGGATATTTGTGGTGTTCAATTCGCTAAGTATGTAGATCTACGACTACTTCAAATTAAATTTCAACTTGAGAAAAGTTTACTGTAATTGTTTAAAATGTTGGATCAAGAAACAATACAGATATTGTTTTTCCTGCTGAATAACATCAATTGATCAAAAGTAAAAACAAGAAAGATTACGTAAAGTAGACAATTGGAAATATTTCATGAATCGGATTTCAAAGAGATCCAGAATCTACATCCTGTCTGCTAAATTAACATGTGATTTATCCAAATACTTTCCAAAAAGTAGATGATATGCAATGTCAAAGATGAAAACATACCGTGAACAAGAGAAGAGAAACGACAACTTGAAAAGCTTGTTGAACTAGAACACCTTTGACCACCATTTTTCTAGTCGCGACGTTCTTCAACTCTTCTTCGCCTTTCGGATGCAGTCTGTACTTTTCAAGACCACCCAACAATGCATAAAATCCTGAATATAACCAATATACTACGATTGGCACAAAAGTACCTAATAATTCATCTGAAATACCGAAAGCCATGTTTGCTGCTTCGTTTTTTCTTCTATTAAAACATCTTTAAGCTTAGATTCAGGATATTTGAAAATAGCATACAAATAAAATTAATCAACTGTATAACCAACTTTAGGCAGGTCGGGTTCATCTTAGTGTAAAATAAATTAATACTAATCAAATTAACCAACCCAGAAAAATAAAATTAAAATCAATAGATTAGAAAATAACGAAAGAGATCAAACCTATGAGTGATAGCACGAGCACGTACAAGCGGCGAGCATGAGCGATCTAGCTAGGAATGATAGGGTGGCCTGCGATCGACGACGACGATGATTTAGGGCTTTTTGGATCTGCGACTAGATTATTACAAGGAGGGAAAACAATTTTTTTGCTAGTTTATATTTGTTGCGGCGATTAGGTCTTGAGAAAAAGGAAAGGAGCGGTGTATTTTTTTTCAGGTTTGGGCGGCCGAAGAAATGAATGGAGGGAGATTGAAAGCCCCGTATGTGATAGAAATATAATATTTGTTACAACCCTTGAAAACAGTTGTTATAAACAACTATTACAACTGCTATACAAATATGGTTGTTATAAGTGTCATTATTACAACTGCTGAAATAAAACAGTTGTTACAAAATACCTATTACAACTGCTGAAATAAAATAGTTGTTAAAAAATACCTATAACAACTGTCAACTTTTGTTAGTTGCAAATGAAAAGTTGTAATATGGTTATTTTGTTGTAGTGTCTCCACAACTCACCATTCACAACCCTATCAAATTTATTGAGTCGCTTTGCATAATTTGGATTTGACGATTTAAGGCATTGGATATACTCCTCAATCTCCCCATTGTCACAGGTAGTTGTACATTTCTCAAATAAGCATTCTAAACTCAAATCGTCTTTTAGTTTTTCTAACTTAATATGATTAAGCTATCTTTGTCTATTAGCAGTCATTTTTTTCCCACTGGACATTTTTCGCTTTTGAATTGTGAATTTTCTTGCTTTCCATATGTGATATATTTTAATTGTCAACCTACGTAATATGTGCCAAGCCTTTTTCAACTGATTTAGATTAAAATATTCTTTTGAGTAATGCTCTTGGTTCTTGTTATTGCTACTTGTTATGCCTAACTTTGTTTTTGCCTTCATTTGTATACTGTATTAAAGAAAAGCATAATTGATTTAATCTCTAACCCACATACAATACATAGAATACATGGCAAAACATCTAGTTTACCCCATTTATTTATTTTAACCTTTATTGGTAATTTTCATGTAATTGCAAAGAAAGCGCAAAAAGGCAATTTTGCATAAGTTAATCTTGTCGCATACACTCATACCATTCAACTTCTGGCTGACACCACTTATAAATTCTAATATTTCTTGAATGAAAAGTCTCCATCTTTACTTAAACACCATTTCCAATGATCTTTCTCAGCTTGTTCATCCAGTGGTATTTTATTTTTTCATATCATTACGAATTGACGCAGTTGAATGTATATTGGGTTGTCAGTGTCCATCCCTAATAATATCACACTCTTGCTTTTGTATTTCTAATTAGATTATTCCATCCTGATTTATGTACAAAATGAATTATATTGAAAGCAGGGATCAGATCATAGGCTTATGTTGCCACTATCATTAACATTTTTTATGATTAATTATTTTTCCCAAATCTCAATGCTAATATTTGTTTTCATGCATTTTATTGTTCAGGCTTTACTGCGGCAGTCCATAAACTTCATTTTTATTCGTGTTTGTTTTTAGTCCATCTTGCCAATAGAGATTCACCAATTATGCATATCCACAAAGTTTTAAATGGAATGTAGTATTAAAGTCATATAAACTTCTATTGCCCTTTCCTCCTTCTCTTTTTGGTCTGCACGGTTTATTCCATCTCATTTTATGATATTTTCCTCCCCAAATAAAGTTGGCACATAACTTTTTAGTTTTATTTTTTGAAGCTACAGGAATGTGGTGAATTTGCATCCAGCTCTACTCTTCCTGCTATGGATAGTAGTTTATTGGACCACATGTCCATTTTCTCTTGTATTTTATCTATTAGTACATCACACTCATTGTCTTTGATCTGGTTTAAAAAGAGGGATAGCCCCAATTATTTTATTGATAGAGATCACCCGATTTATGTAAGTAGTCCTAAACTTCCTTCTTTTGTTCCTTCCATTCCTACCGAGCCAGTTCCTTCCATTCCTACTGAGCCACCCCGACCAAACCATAATGTCGAGCGACAACCAAGGCCGACTCATGATCTAACTAGGCCGAACCACCTTCCATGATGAGCCACCAACACGACCGAGCTACCAGTGCCGAGCCACCCATGTCGAGCCACCAATGCCGAGCCACCCATGCCGAGCCACCTAAAAGACTCGAAGAAATCATCCATACAACTCGAAGCTCGACTCCATACGACTCGAAGCAAATCCAGGGAGACTTGCGACTTATTGAAACCCAAGTTTCGAGTATCCAATAACCTTCGTCCATCGACTATGCCGAATCCCGGCTGTAGATCCATGATTATTATCCATGCTTGATCGTCCATCCATCCAGTTGACTAACTCCGTCATGAACCAACCTCGACGAACGAGTAGTCAATTTAGTTAAGTCCGCCTATCTACGGGCTTGCCAAAAGGCAGGTTAACAGTATGATTCAAACTTCTTGGCAATTTTCCTTCATTCATAAACTCCTTAACCATGTTGAAAATTTACCATTAATATTTTCCCAGTGCATTTTGTAAAACTTAGCATTAAATTTGTACGACCTAAGGATTATGTTATCTCCAACATTAAATACAATGTGTTTAATTCATCTAACTCCAATGGAGTTAAAAAAAATTATTCAGTATTAGGATTAAGTTTCTTTAGACATATAATGTTTGGCGTATATTCATTATTATTACTGTAGTTAAATAGCCTATTAAAGTACATTATTACCTCAGTTGCAATTTTATCAAGTTCATTCCTTTATCATCATAAGATTCCTCATACTATGCATTTTTGAATGAAAAAACATAGTTGCTTCATCTTCTTGTGTCAGCCGGTCAACTTTAGTTTTTTGTTTCATATTATTCATTTGAATTTGCATCACTTTTGATAGGTTGACTTGATTATTAAAAAACTTAGATATGTTTTCGTTGTTAGTGGGAAATATGTCTATAAGGTCTTGCAATTTCTTCCCCTTACATCTTAATTTTTTTAATTCGCTATGTTGATGCTTCATTCTATTCCAGATCTTAATTTCATGCTTATATTTTAAAAACATGTTAAATTGGAACGGTCATGTACACAAAAATGAATAAACATCTCCACGTTGTTTATTGTAGAACTACGAATATATGGTGTATAAAGCAACTATTATCTGTGTATTATGACTAATTTTCGGAGAGCAGATCATGGATAGGTTATGTAGAAAGTAAATTGCTGTAAAGTAAAGAACACAAAGATTTATAGTTATTCGACCAGAACATGCCAACATCCACTGTACATTTGCATTCCTTTCATTATCGATTAGTAGTACAATGATTACAATGCAAAACACAATAATTTAGACTAGAGTATAAAGCTTTTCAAATTCTGTTCAGCTACTTCTATTTGGAGGTAATTGACTGTAAGGGTGGGCTTTTGGTTGGTTTGGTTTATCCAATGATGAAAATTGTTAAATCGAACTAAAACCAATAAAAATGAAGACCAAACCAAACCAACCAAATTAATTTTGGCTGGTTCGGTTGGTTATTCGATTTAACCAAACTAATAAGATTCACGTTTTATGTTTAGAATATTTATTGTAATTTGAAATAAAACCTAAATATATGATTAAAGTATTCTTATTTATCATTCTTATATTTTCTAATAGTAATTTTGACATATATATGATAAATAAATTTTTTAGATCTCTAAATTAATCTGAAAAATTATTATAACATTAGTAATTCTGAAATTATAATAAAAGTTTGGTTAATTTGGTTAAATCGATAACCAAATTAAATTTTTTTAAGGCTGATCATAAACCAATCTAATTTCAAAACCAAACCAAACCGATTGAAATGAATTGGTTTGGTTGGTTTATTTGACTTAACCAAAGATTGCTCACCCCTAGTTGACTGTTCCCAAAGTTGTCTGATATTGCTGCTGGAAGCTTGGGTATTTATAGTACTAAAAGTATAGGGTGGTTGAGCCAACAAAATAGGCAGTTTTCTTATTTATCATACTCGGTTCGGTTATTTTCATATATACAAGATATGATCCAAAATTTCTATATATATAGGATAGCCTTTCCTTAATTATATGTTCAGTCTAGTAGTATGTGGTAGTTCAACAGGTGGACCCAGACGCATCTTAGCCATGTTCAGATTTCACCTTCCTTGGTTAAGCAACCCACTATGTGCTAAACAAACATTCTTGTCTGGTGGTTTCACTATCGGACAAGAAACCTTTTCTGATGCCTCCACTACGGAATAAGAATTTTTGTTCTATAATAGGACCACCGGACATGAATTTTTGTCCAAAAGTCCCACTATCTAACAAACAAGTTAGGTGTGATTCTTCGTTGCTTTCTCCTTCTTTTCTACTTGCCTAACTTTGGGAGCTACTTGCCTTTTCGTTTAGGGTACTTAGACTTGGTATATCTCGTATGATTCCAAGATTAACTATTATCACTCCATGGGCGGAAACTCCCATAAACTTGCACCCTAAATTACACTTTGTAGAATACGGAGTGTGCTTTTCTTATCTTCCTTAACAAAACTTGACACTATCCCATAGCTTGCTCGTTCTCTATGGCCATCTCGTTTGCTCTATGTCCAGTTGTGCTTGACCACTCATTTGTTCGATGGTCACCTACCAAACAGAAATTTTTATTCGTCCTTGTCTGCCCGATGCCGGATCACACAGGATGCCTATATAAACTTCCGAAACTTAAGGCGCAAACACCTTCCCTCATTTTGCTATAACTCATGTGTTATTGCGCATGTTCATCTCCCGCCTATGCTAGTGCTTCAGTTTGTCCCAAATCATGCCAAAACTTGATTTTTCACCAATCTCTCTACAATTTATTAAGATATGAACCGTCTCTTGTTAATATTAATGCCTAATATTTCAATTTTGCTACTGCCTTCCTTTGTTTCCTACTGCCTCTGTTTCCTACTGCCTCTGTTCGGCAATACTAAGGTATAGGATTTTGTCATTATGAACAACTAGGGCTTGCATAGTATTTTTACTTTGGTTTACCTTGATCATATGCACAATTAGATGTTAGAAAGCTTTCACGTTCCTTGGAGGTCGGGCTTTACTTAACTAGGGCTTTAATTGCCAAACAGAGATGTTTGAAAACAATCAGAGCCATTCTTGGCCATGTTGACATAGCTTGACATGGTACTCCTAATGTTATCAGTAAATAAGGGGTAGTTTAGGTTCTAAGCCATAACTACTTTGGTTGTAGGGCATACGTTTTACGACCACTGAACCAAAAGGCAGGATGGACATTGTCACTATTCTAACAA
Organism: Allium fistulosum; assembly: GCA_030737815.1. Taxonomy (NCBI): domain Eukaryota; kingdom Viridiplantae; phylum Streptophyta; class Magnoliopsida; order Asparagales; family Amaryllidaceae; genus Allium; species Allium fistulosum. The sequence continues at coordinate 958,418,076 of CM060901.1, forward strand.
TCTTAACTATATAGCTTCACCTTTGTAATTTGGACCCCTAAGGGGTTATGCACTTTGGTATGGAAGTCGTGATCACCAGTAATAAAATTTGGACAATTATATGTTGCTCGTACTTTGATCGCCAAACTGAATGCTTAGAGATTATAGAATGGCTTTCCTTTTATTGTCGGCTCTTATACTTTTCAATATTCTATGGCATATGTCACGACACACACACGTGTATATTCGATGATGGTAGGTGAGGTAGGTTGGTATATTAGACTAGCATGTCATATCATTGCCATTCTCGCTCATCGAGAGTTGTAGGAGCTCAGGCTCTTTCCTCTTTTGCTCCCACTGTGCCTACATTATCGGGGCCTAGCGTCAGCTTGCCTAGTTTAGCTCATTCTCTAGTTCATGGATATAATCCTTCATAATTGTAATAGATCCTATCGAGTCAGTGACTTCTACTTTGTCTTTTAGGTAGCTGGACACTATAGCTATTGCTCACGAATCACCAAGGGGAGATATGCTCTTTCCAACCCCTGGCCAACGGGATCATGCTCCTCCCATGGATACATGGCTTATTCTAGGTATCACTGCATGGCGAGAGCCGTACCTCCCCTTCATATGTGGATTATAGTGGTTCTAGTATACTTAAAGATTGCCTCATTTCAGATGCATCTAAATGGCTATGCATTTCTAACTAGCCTTTATGTTATCTTTATATGGGAGTTTCAAATTAGTCCCAAGCATAGGCAAATTAGGTTCTTATATGCTATCAAGAGCAAGGCAAATGGCTCCTTATTTCTTTATCTCGATGCGGATAGCAAGTTTAAACCTATGGAGGATTTATATTTGAAATACAACATGTACAAGTAGGAGTACTTCTTTATTAGGGATAATTCTTCTTGCTTTCATCAGTGGAACTGGGGATGTAAGTTTCCTTAATTGCCTACTTATGTCTCCTTCACCTGTGACTTTTTATGCAGACTACTAGTCCTTTGCTTGGTTGTTTCTTAGGCTCAGCGAAGGCTGCAACAGGTAAAGATTTGGAAGAAATGCTTGACAATTTAAAGTGAATTCCAATGGAGTTAAGAGTGGTTCCACGTCAGACGATGGATGAAAATTTGAGACAACTCGGGTTATTGGACAAGGGCAATTCGTGAGGAAACCCAAAACCGCTTCGACTCGAAGTCCTACAAAAAAGGGAAAAGGAGAAACTTCAAAGGAAGGCGAGACAAGTGAGGGACATACTTCTTAACATTTCGCTCCTGCTGTTAACTTGGCTTCGATGCCTCCCAACACTGATACCATGGTTGCTACGGATGTTGTGGAGTCAGAGACAGGGTCCTTCCGGCTTCAGCCTCGTGTGGGTAGCTGGCTGAAATCGCTAAGGGATTGGGAAGACGACGGTATTAATAGTAGAACCATCTAAAGGGAGACTCTGCATCCCCTTAATAATGAGGCCATCGATTCTGACCAAAGCAAAACTCATTATGTGAGGCAAATTGGCCTCGATCCTATTTTTAATCTCGATGTTGAGGAGCCTCAATACAAATCCTTTGGGTCGGAGAGTTAGGAGGAGTTTTTTTCCTGGGGATCGATTATCTACAAGACCTAGAGTTAGGATTTGATTATGAGGACTCTACATCACTAGCGGAGATCCAGCAGCAGCTAGAAATACATGAGGACCCTAAGGGTTCATTTAAACACTATACACATTCAATCACACTCACCTTAACAATGTTGTACTGATGGATTTCCCTTGTTATGGTATGGTTCTAACACCTCATTCTTATCTTTTTTGCAGGAAGCATGGGTTCAGTGAGGAATAAGCTTCAATCTGAACTCTAGCAACTAAAATAGGATGACCCTCCGGTGGAGGTTAAAAAGGCAGCCTCTTCTTTTGGCCCAAACAAGAATGTTTCCAACCAAAAAAGAAGCTTAAGATGGGGAGAAGGTATCCTATCATCCATTCGATAATAAGGTCGATCGGGATAGACAAAGTGATTCTCGGAAGAGATCCCGCACCCTAAGGAAATCAAGGTCTCAAACACCTCCCCCTCCATTTAAGTTTCCAAAAGCATCGCCATTTACCTTTTTGGAGGTAGAGATAGCTAAGCAACAAGAGAGAATAGACAAACGAGGGGGGGTCCAAACTATCGAGCAAACCTCTACCTAGGGAATTGCTTCTAAGGATAAGGAGAAGGCTGTTATCGTAACTGACCCCAGTAACCCCAACTATGACGAATTCTAACAACTCTACCATCCTAGAGATCCTTTGGCCTAGTTTCTTACCAACGCTCCCTCGACCTCCATCAATGATGTTCTTGATCTTCTTAAGGACGAACTTAAAGGCATAAAGGTGTTGTCTGTGATCCATGCCAAAGTGATAAAGGTCAAAGAGAAGATTGGGCGATAGAATGTTGAGAAAAATTTGAAGATCTTTAATCTCCATAAAGAATTACATGATAAAGAAAAGGCAAATTGGGAGATTGTGGATGCATTGAAGAGGTCTCGGGCTAAAGAGATTGAAAAACGTAAGAGTGTGCATCTCAAATAAATAAAGAAGCTAAAAAGGACCATTCCATTAATTTAAAGGAGCTAAGGGACAAATAAAATACCCATGCCAAGGAACTGTTCGATGACTAAAAGAACACTAAAGCCAAATATAAAAAGAAGATAACTGAGATTAAGGTTGTGGTTGAATGAGTGGACAAGGAGTTCTTGGAGCTAAAAAACATGGTCGAGGAATGGAAGAGTGAGAGGGCCTCCCTTTAGGCAAGCATTGAATCTCTATTTACTAAGAAAGAAACTATGGTGAAATATGTCGTGAAACTTCGAACTAAAAAAAGAAGAGCTAAGAAAAAACTTAATAATGTTAAGGATCTTCTGGATAAGGTCTACTTTTGGATGTATATGGAGGGGAACTTGAAATGGATAGATGACTACCCAGAAATTATTGCTTTTATCCACCGAAGGCTGGCTGGGCAAGCTAAGGAGGAAAGTGAACAAGGAGGACCGCCTTTCAGCCTTGATATTGTTGAAGCTCGCTTCTCTATATAGGAAAAAGAGGCCATTCGGTAAGGCTATTTCAAGGTAGTTGCTGATGAGAAAGCCTAAAAAGAGAAGGAGGACGAGAAAGCCTGAAAATAGCTCGTAACCGATCGTCTATGCACCTATGTATGACATTATGCTAACTTTTTATCATGATACCACAGATATAACCACTCAGAGCCAGCCTTGGGATGATGCTCCATTTTGATTCATCTATATAGACACGGGCCACTATTTAGTACATTTGATCCCGTTTGGTCAAGTCCATACCTAATAGTACCCATGATTATTATGTAGGTGATATGACCATGAAGGACCCCTTTGGAGTTATGGTGCCCCATAAAGCTTCATTATCGGGGTCATTCCCTTTAGGTCCATCAGACTTCACAACAAAAGAAAACCATAAGGAAATGATCACCGCTCTCAAGGATGACACTGAGATCGAGATCATGGGCTATAACGAAGTAACTAAAGATTTTGATAGGGATGAACCTCTCAGATCGAGTGTGATGGCCCAATTTCCAAAGAGATGGATAGAGTTAAGCTTGAGTCGGTAGAGGAGCTTAAAGTAATGAAGTAGAAGCAAACCGAAGTCAACGCTGCTGATCCATCCAAAGCCAAAGTGATCAAAGAGGAAAAGAAGCCCGCGGAATCTAAGCCACCTAAGACAAGCCTCTCGACCAAGTTTAAGTGATGGTCCTATTTCCTGTGCTAGGAGTTGTTTATGTTTGTCCCATATTTTATATACCAAACATTCGTATTGCACATGCCTAGTTTTGATGACTTTTTATAAGGGTATGCGAGTATTATTTTGATGATTATAACTTTCTGGTGTACACACTTGATTGCCTTATGATATTTGGATATCATGATTTTTCATTGCTTATTTTCTTGTGCTTCTCATTATTCATGTGTAATTGTTTATATGCGCATATTTGTGCATATTCTACAAGTGTACTTAAAAAAATCATGATAATGATGTGTTTGAGATCACTACCTAAGATTTTAAGGTTGATCGCTAATGGCGAACTACCTAGTCCGTAGGCATGTCTTGACCATGGGTAAGCCGGGCTCACCACTATCGCCCAATGTTGTTGGACCGATCATCAATGGTGAACTACCCAGTCGGTGGTTATGTCCTAACCATGGGTAAGTCCTATCCGCTAGTTCCGACCAAGGCTTTTAAGGGTCGATCTTCAATGGTGAACTATCTATTCGTAATCATGTCCTAACCATGGGTAAGTCTGATCCACCATTGACGACTAAGTTTTTTGAGAGCTGATCGTCAATGATGAATTACCCGATAGGTGGTTATGTCCTAACCACGGGTAAGCCCAGTCCACCATTGCCGACTAAGGTTTTTGAGGGCCAATCTTCAATGGTGAACTACCCAGTTGGTGGTCATGTCCTGACATAGGTAAGCTTGGTTCACTATTGTCGAGCAAGGTTTTTGAGGGTCGACCCTTAATGGTGACTATCCAATCGGTGGTCATGTCCTAACCACGGGTAAGCTTGGTTCACCACTATCAGCTAGGGTTTTTCTGAGGGAAAATTCATGTCATTATAACGTGCCATGCCCCCGAATACAAGAGAATTCAGCTCGTAAAGCCCTAGAACACTTAGTTGGCATGAGCTGCGAGTTTAGTCAGTTAACTCTATCCCTATCATTTTTCCAAGGGAGTTGGGCTAAGTGAATGACTACACCATATTGCTTGACCTAAACGTTTGTAATAGTCAATGTGTAATAAAAGACACCCGATACAAGAAGATTTCAAAGAATACACATTTTGTTAATAATCACTCGATAATTATCTTAATTACAAAAAAGCAGTACTTGAATAAACAACAAGAAAGTCAATAAGGATTACATAAAATAACGATGAAGGTTTTTTGCATTCCAATCTTTTCTGACCGCCCATCCTAAGGATATAGGATTTGTTGTTCAGATCTTTATGAATGATGTACGGTCCTTCCTAGCCCTAGCATATGAATATTGAATTAAGTCCTAAGTTCCCTTCCTCGAGCGGGTGGTGTTTGACATTGGAGTTATACTGGTTGGCTATCCTTTGCTTGTGTGCCATGGCTTTTAAAGCATCATCATCACACCTCTCATTAATCAAATCCAAAAACATATTCAGCAACACCTTGTTCTCATCTAGGTCATAGTGATAGTTTAAAAGTGTAGCATGGCCTTTGACCCATAGGCCAAGGAAAAAGGGGTATGTCCTGTCACAATCTTAAAAGAAATGCTATAATCTCATAATGTCAGAGGAAATTCATCCACCCATGCCCTTTTTCCTTTTCCAACTGCTTCTTCATGAGAGTCTAAAGAACCTTGTTGACTGCTTTCACCTGCCCGTTTGCTTACAGAAATATGCTACTGCGGAAAAACTCTTTTTTATCCCATGCTGTAAGAAGAAGTCGTTAAACTCTTAGTTGTCAAACTGTAATCCGTTATCCGAGATGATCTGAAGTAGGACTTCATATCTGCATATTACACTCCTAGCCAAAAAATTTATGACCATGGTAGAAGGCACCTTAATAAGTGGTTCTATTTCAATCCACTTAGTAAAGTAGTCTACTACCATTATGGCATATTTAGCTCCATCCCTGGCCTTGGAAAGTTCTCCAATCAGATCGATCCCCCAAATTGCAAAAGGCTAAGGGCCAACCATATGTGTCAACTCGGTTAGGGGAAACCTTTCGATTTTCACGAAGCTGTGGCACTTGTCATGCCTCTTTACATATTCCATCGCATCATGATTTAATTTCAACTAAAAGTATCCATATCGTAACACTTTCGCTAAAGTTTTCCCCTAATGCGGTCTTTACAACTGCCTTAATGTATATTATCTAACACGTCTTGTGCCTCCCTTCTGATGACACAGCTTAGTAATGGGTTAGAGAATCTTCTCTGCTATTGCACAACATATTGAATAACAACGCAAGGTGTCTTCCATAAAACCTTTCTGGTTTCGTTTCCATTAACTGAAAAGACTTCCTCACTCGAATACTTTATGATTGGGTCATCTAGGTGTCATCCCCTCAATAGTCGCAACTGCAATCACCTCCTCAAAGATAGGGCTTGGTAAAGTCATCTTCGATATTGAGCCTAACAATGGCTCGTCTCCTGAACTCGCCAATTTTTCCAATTCATCTATGTCTAATTTCTCTTCTCTCAAAATATGCTTGATCACATGGTGTTCCACCTCGTTAAGCAATGCCTTCACCTTTCTCAGATAAGATTAATTCAATCATTCTCCTTTAGCTTGGAATTCCCTGAGTACTTGGTTTACAATCAGCCAAGAGTCACTGTGCACGCATAATGATCTTATTCCCAATTCCTTTGTTATCTCTAGTCCTGCTATTAGCGCCTCATATTCAGCCTCATTGTTTGTTGCCTTGAACTCTAATCGTACTGCGTAGCTCAGCTTCCGCCCCTCGGGTGTTATCTACACTACTCCAGCGCTAGAGCCATGCTCATTTGATGCTCCATCCACATACATTTTCCATCTAAAAGCCTCTTCTTCCTGGGGTCCAACCTTGTCGTCTTTAAGGTGAACTCAGCAGTAAAGTCCACCAAGGTCTGCCCTTTGATCGCAATCCTAAGATGGTAAGTAATCTTGTAGTGGCATAACTCAATACTCCACTTTGTTAACCCTCCCAGAGTGTCAGGCCGATGTAGGACCTACCTCAATGGTTGGTCTATCAATACCTAAATAGGATGGGAATGGAAATAATGCCTCGGTTTTTAGGATGATATTATGAGACAGTAAGCCAATTTCTCAAGCTTAGGATTCTAGACTTTGGTCCAATGAAACCTTTGCTTACAAATACACTGGCCATCATATCCGCTCTTCCCCATGAACCAATACTGCACACAAGGCATGTGTTGACATTGCTAAGTATAGATATAGATCTTCCCCTTCTACCGACAAAGAAAGAACTGACGACTTCTGCAAGTGTTCCAGTAAGTTAAGAAATGCAGCTAGGCACTCATCCGTCTAAGTGAACTTGCCTTTCTCCTTTTTTAATGTTTTAAAGAATGGAACATACTTATCCATTTCGATAAATATGAACCTGCATAACATCGCCACTTTTCCATTCCAACTCTATATCTCCTTTTGCATTTTGGGGATCTTGATATCCTTTAAAGCTTGGACTTGCTCTTGGTTAGCTTCAGTTCTCCTGAGATGGATTATAAAGCCCAAGAATTTCCTAAAGGAAACTTTGAAAGAACACTTTGGTGGATTCAGCTTCATTCCAAATTCCCGTAAAACTTGGAATATCTCATCTAGGTGAGTAATATGGTACTCGGCCTTCTTGGATTTTACCAACATGTCATCGACATATACTTCTGTAGTTCTTCCAATCTGATTAGCAAACATCTTATTGAACAAACATTGGTATGTTGCTCCCACATTTTAAAGTCCAAACGACATGATCACTTTATAACAATAGGGTCCCACGTCGGTAAAAAAGCTAGTGTGCTCATGATTTGGGACATACATTGCAATTTCATTTTCCTTGTTGTGTGCATCCATAAATGATAAGAGTTCATGTCTTGTAGTCATCTGCCAGCTGATCAATACTTGAGAGTGGGAAACAATCTTTAAGGCATGCATTGTTCAAGTTGGAAAAGTCAATATACGTTCGCTACTTTTCATTCGGCTTCTTCACCAATACTGGATTACGATCCATTTTGGATAGCGAGATTCTATAATGAACTCATTTTCTAGTAGAATTTCTACCTCCTTATTAAAGGGCTTCGGCTGCTCAGGGCCCATACTCCTTTTCTTTTATTTCACTGGGGCTTCTTTGGTTCTATATTCAAGACATGACATGCATTAGCGGGGGAGATTCCACACATCTCTGCATGAGACTAAGCAAATACATCATGGTTATCTCATAAGAATCTTATCAATTGTATCTTCAGGTCCCATTCCAATCAAGATTCGATCTTCATCAACTTCATTGGGTCGTTACTATCCACTTCCACAAACTCTACCGCCTCTCCAGGCTCCGCTGCAGTCCCTTCCCCCTGTCTCTTGGGTCAATCTCATTGAAAGATCACTTATAAACCTAAGTAGGGGCCCTCCTTTAATTTCTATGTTGTTAATTTTTTAGTGCATAGGGTGACCTCTACACTCTTCCTTTTTTCCAAATGCTTATTCTCATGGAGCAATGCTCTCCCAAACAGCATCTTATTCTCCTTCTACTATCCCTACTCAATGAGTGGTGGGGAATTTCATTATCAAACACCACTGGGCTACAATTGCACGAAAGTCTAGTAAGGTGGGTCGACCTAGAAAGGCATTGTACACAAAAAATTCATCCACCAATATGAATGTTTGCTTCTATATAGCTGATCAGGGATGGTTTCCTGGCTTGACAAACTAATCCAGCTTCCCTAAGGGCATTTTGCCTTCTCTAGTGAAGCCTTTCAGTTGTTTGTTGCATGGTACAATGTCTTTCATGGATAACCCCATCATGTCAAATATATCTGAATATGATGTTAACCAAACTTCCATTATCCACTAAAATTTGGTGTGCCTCTCCCACATCAAGCTTTGCTGAAATCACCATAGGGTTCGTGTATGGATACTACTGCCCATGCATATCACTATCACTAAAAGTTATCTCATCCTGCTCACGACAAGGGGCTTTAGCTTTACGATCCTCGTCTGTGGCATATAGAAACTCTTCTCCATTCTTCAACGAATTGGCATATCTTTCCATCTCAGCCCAGCTCTTGTTTGCTACATGAGGTCCTCATATTATGGTGTTAGTTATCAATCTTCCATCCTTTTCGCGATTAGCTTTGGTTCACTCTCCTCTATTTCCTTATGGTGGTTATTTCAATGTCTACTACTAGGAACAAGGGTAGCGTTAGGATTTCTGACATATCATTCTAACTTTTTCTTTCTAATGTACTCCACAATAATGTCTTATAAACGACAACATTCATTAGCATCATTTCCATGAGATTTATGAAACTGACAACACTTTCCTATATTTATGTCTGCTTAAATCTCCTTTCTTGGCTATAGCCTATTGTACTTAAGATCTGAATACATCACAAGATAGATGTTTTCCATAGTATCATTTGGGTCTGTATAGGCATCAAATGTTGGTTCAAGCCTGAACCTCCTCCATTCTACCCTCTTTCCACCTGAGTTATTTTGGTTGTTATCCTTCTTCTTTTCGATGAAATTGCTTTCGTTTCCCTTTGCTATTGTGTTTACACTATTAGATGTTTTTAATAATTTAATAATCATCCTAGTTTGTCACCCAGCTAGGGCCTCCTCCAACCTATTATACTTTACCGCTCCATAATGGAAATCATACAGGGTGCAGGATTTTCTCCTTAGTTTGCCTTTAGGCCATCTTCATGTTTGGATGCATGCCACCGCACAAGCCATCAAAGTTAGTCGTTAGTCGGCATTCTGAACCCTAGCGGTTGCGGCGTTGAAATGAGTTAAGTATTGCCACAGTGTTTCATCCTCTCTTTTTTTCACATCTAACAATGAATATGGGTCTTTAAGCTATTCCACAGGCACTCGGAACAGACCAGTAAACTTTTATTTTAACATCATTCAATAGTGGATTAATCCAGGAGGTAGATGACAGAACCACATTGTTTCTAGGTCTGCCAGGAACAAGGGGAAGTACATACACAATACCTATCTTATTGCTCCGCGCATTAGCATATGCTGGGTGTATCTTGCAAATGTACTACGGGGTCATTCATACCTTAATAAGGATCCATGGTAGGCATTCAAAAGTTCCTAGAGTTTTGGGGGTTTCTATCTCCATGGAGAAAGGGCTACCAGCCTTTGCCCTAATACCCCGTTCTACTTGTTCACGTCGAACACATTCTCCATTGATCTATGCCATTCTATCTTCTGGTTCAAGCGATGAGCAGAGAAGGGTCGACCTCCCCTTTCGAGGTGAAAGGCCTCTTTTGCTACCTCTGTAACAACCTGGCATGCGATCCTGGGCTTGATCCCAACTTCGGGACTATTCCTGATGGTTGGATCTCCTTCCATCTATTTTGATTTCAGCTAAGGTAGGGAAGCGGTGCCTATAGCGAGAGGGGTAAACCATAGATGGTCCTGACTCGGCACCTTCCCTAGTTGGTTCGACGTCGAAACATTTCCTAGGTGCAGCTTCGGACTGAATCCTTACTCGCTCCAATTCCTTGGCATTTACTCTCCCTATTCTTCAGTTCTCCTTATCAGATCCACTACTAGAATACAAGCTCCTTTGCCTTTTTGACTCCCCAGACTAGATCATCCTCGTGCTTCAATGTTGTGTCCAGTAGTCTGCACATTGCCTAAGCCTGTCATGATCTGATCCATAATAGCATGCCGCTGGGTAGCGAATCGGGTATCAAGTTCCACCACAACTCTATCCAAGTAGCCTATAATGATAGTGTCTAGTTGTAGAATGATGGATGAATGATTATCCTAATCAGTAACTATCTGGTTAGCATTTCCGTCAGTGGAACTAACTCTATCTTTCGGCTTTAGTGGCATGTTGAAAAGCTCGCAGCGAAAGTACCAAAAATGTTTGCAAAAACTGGAAAAATACCTCCAAGTCATTTATTGTAGAACTTCGAATACAGGGTGTACGATGCAGCTATTATGTTTATATTATGAATGATTTTCAAATAGCAGATCACATATATATTATGTAGAAAGTAAATTGCAGTAAAGTAAAGAATACAAAGATTTATAGTGGGTCGGCCGGAACATACCTACATCCATGATCCATTTTTGTTCCTGTACTACAATGGTTATAACACAAAATACAATAATTTAGACTGGAATATAAAGCTTCCCAAGTTTTGTTCGGCTACTCTATTTGGTGGTAGTGACTATTCCCAAAGTTGTCCGCCATTGCTACTAGAAGCTTGAGTATTTATAGGAGTGAAAGTATAGGGTGGTCAGACCAACAAAATAGACAGTTTCCTTATTTATCATGTTCGGTTTGGTTATTCCCAAATATACAATATATGATCCAGAAGTTTCATTTATAAAGGATAGCCTTTCCTTAATTACTCTTTTCGGTCTGGTAGTAGGTTGATGGTTCAGCAAGTGGACCCAAACGCATTCTGGGCCATGTTCGGACTTTACCTCCCTTGGTTTAGCAACCCTCTATATGCCGAACAAACATTCTTATTTGGTAATTTCACTACCTGAAAAAAATCTTATCCGATGCCTCCACTATTGAACATGAATTTATGTTTGGTAGTAGGACCACCAGACATGAATTTCTGTCTGGTAGTCTGACTACCGACCAAATGAGTGAGGGGGTGAATCTTCCTTGCTTTCTCCTTCCATTTTACTTGCCTAACTTTGGGAGCTCTTGCCTCTTCGTTTAGGTTACTTAAACTCAGTATATCCCTCATGATTCCAAGCTGAACTTTTATCACTCCATGGGCAGAAGCATCCATAACACCAATCATTTAAAAACCTATTCTCGTTACTTTTATGCATTAACTTAGAAAGAAGTGGTGTATAATCGCTAAATGTTACGCTCTAAAGTGTTACAAATAAATTATGGAAATTTATCCATAAATTCCCTTTTTACTTAAAAAAATCCAATTTACATTGGATATTTTTATATCCACCAGATCTCCAAATAAACCTATTTCCATTCAGCATAGACTCTATTTGTCTTATTTCAATTAAAATTTATTGGTCTTTTCAAGTTTTCTTGGTGGAATAGGGTTACTGCCACTTTTCTCAAAAGTATGCAAGACTGCGAGTCCCATATTATTGCCCAAGGGTAATTACATTTGAAATTTATTTCTTTAAGGTTGGACCAATGACCAAAGTTCATTCCTCTTTTCGAAATGCATATATATTATTATTTGTATGGACAATCTCCCATTATCACCAAAAGTACTATATACACACACACACATGTATTGATAATTAGATTTAGCATATTTCAAACACCAAATATTTGAACCTCGTTATAGTAAAATTCTATATTTACCCTTATAGTTATTGTTATTTACACTTTTCCAGTGATTTGGGAATTTTCGGCAAAATATTTCAACATTTTTATAAACACACGTATGCTCTAGTAAGATTAGTAGTTTATGATATTTAATAAAATACCTTAATTTTTTTAGAGGGTGCATTCATCCTTCTTAAATTCCATGCCACAAATGACATTTATATACTAAGAGAAAATGAATTTCTAGTTTCATACTTAAACTAGCGATGCTTTTACCTCTTTTCTTATAGGCTATACCCTTCACCTTTAGGTTTTTAGTTAAATCCTCCCATTCTTGATTGTCTGAAACATATTTATGTTTAAGATCATTAAATTCCTTACTCTTACCTTGAATTGTGTTCTTTCATTTGATGGTTGCATTGTATCTTTAATATTATGATCAGAATTGCATAGCAGTCCTACAATGGTGCTAGCTTATTTTCTACCATCTTTAGGTATTACAACATTCTCAAAATAAATGACCAACTCCACTATAGTATTGGCAACTTCATTTTCATTATAGTGCATTTTATTAATTTAATTAACAATATAATTCTCAGTTGTAATTAAACAAAAATCTGTGATATGGGGGTCTCAGACTCAAAGACCTCTTTTTTATTTTTTCCCCCAATTTTGCTCTTTCTTGTCTGCCTTTGTAATACAGTGATTTTTATAATATATCTAATATATTTCTGACCATGAGATGGGTTTCATACTCATTAAGCATGTCACTTTTGATGTTTCACTCTACTTGACTGGTGATATTACCAAGATTTGTATCATTTACATTTGGATTTTTAATATAAGTTATTTGATGATATATTGGGAATTTTAGGGGCGATATCTGATTAAGTTAAAGGTGTGTCCTAAGATAATCTTGTAATTTAATTATATAACTTAACTCTTATAGTGAATCATGTTCAAAATAAAGTAAGCTTTTAATTTTATCTTCAACCGTATATATTTTATACTAAGATATATGAAATGCACCACTATTTTTAATGTATAAAACCAATGACAAATTCCATAAAATTACATTTGCGTACTAATCTCGGACATTAAAAAACAATGGCCTTGGTTTTAGAGTTTAACTTCTAAAATCAGTATGGACAAAAAGGACAATATCGACAAGCACCATTGTCCAAGTGGTTAAGTGATTCGGCTTTAGTGCGAGAGGTCGCAAGTTCGAAACTTGAGTAGCGTGATTCGAACGTTTATTTACATGTGATATGTTGTCCCAGTGACATGTTGTATATAAAGTACCATTTCAAAAAAAGGAAAATATTATTAAGGAATTAAATAAAAATATGAAACATCTCAACAATATAACCTTCAGATCTTTATACACATCAAATGCTATCAGACACATAATCAATATCGTTATTCCATATGGAAAATGTACAAAGTAAACAACCTACGGATGTTTTCTGCATTCTGACTTCTTTTTTGCCCTTTTGTTTCCACTTGCATTTTTTACAAATGCATGGAAAAGAAAAGGATGTTCAACTATGTTTGGACTCTGCCAATTTCTATGCACCCCAACCTAACTTAAGGGATCTGGAGACTATAGCATAAAAAAGACTACCTACGTATCTTTTTGGGATCAAGCCTACATAGTTCGGTTTTCTTCTCTTCTCATGCACCAAATACTTCTTAGCACATACATTGCACAACTATAGCAACCATGAAACTAACATAAGCAGAAAACATAATATTTCATCATGCCATTAAAATCAATCATGAATAAATATATGGTGACGATAATAATAATGAACATATGGCTATCGAACATCGCACAACTTTGACAACGCTCAATCTCAACTCCAAACATCAAATAAATCGACAGTAACATGTACTGCCAAATATGTACTAAACACTCCATATTAGTAACACAACATCAAAATCATCAAATGTGCACTAACTACCCAATATTATTAATACAAGCATCAAATTATCAAATGTGTATTGACTACCCTGTACTAGTAATACAAACATAAAATTCATCAAACGCATATTAACTGCTCTATATTAGTAATATAACATTGATGTCATTCACACATCAAAACCATAATTAACTACACAACATCTATGTAGTAAAATGGTAAAATATCGCATGACTCGTCCTAATATGATTACATCTCTACATAATGAACCTACGTGATAATTTCAACCAATAATAAATCACATATGTTACAACAATCAGAATAAGGTATTTGTACCCAATATTTCCTCTTAAGTATAAAATCATTTTACTATGTTTATTAGAAAATACATTTTATTTACTTTTATCTTAAAATAATAATAATTCCTCTAAAATTATAATATACTTCAAAAAACTTTTATTACACATTTATCTCTTCTGACACTTCAAAACATTGTGATTTAACTAGAAATAGTAACTGGCATCAAATACTTTTCAAAGCAATAGTATTATTATTATGTATCAAAATAATAACATATACAAAAATTGCTTTAGTATTTTCAAATATCAGTTTATTACTATTTATCTTAAAATAACAATATCCTATTTTAAACCTCAAAACTCTTTTTTATTGCTATTCGTCTCAAAATATTAATAGGTTAACCCAAAATTATTTTGGAAACATATATTCACTATTATTATTATCGTTTCGAAAATATCCTTCATTTAATTACTAAAACAATAATAATTCTAATAATTTCTTTCATCAACCCTATAAAATTAATTGCATTGTCATTTACTCAAAATGATACCGTTTATACAAAAATTGTATTATTATTTACAAAATATCACTTTAACATCAATAAGCATCGAAATTTCAATTTAAAATGGATTTTTTGTTATTATTTACGAATTTTCCTAGAAATCATAGATAATAACCTTATTGAATTTCTCATATTGATTTTAGTAAAATTGTTAAATCATTTTTATTTACGAATACCACACAAATTTATAAATAATGTTATTTTCATTTACTTATTAATCTTTTCCAAAATTACACAATTTCATCTATTTTTTATTGATTTATTATTTTCCAATTCAAATTAACAAATAATTATAATTAAACATCCATCATTCAATAATACTGTAATTAAAAATAAACAATCAAACTAAGGCACAATATATCCAAAACATCCCAACCATCCAACAAACACAGATATAACATAGAGTATATTAAAAATATAAATTTTCATCGGTGGATGCCGATTTAATATTCTTAAAACCCAATTAATTAAAATTAATTAATCTTACCAAAGCTTGTCTGTAAACAGCTTCAAAACTTGGCAAACCACACGCTGAATCTTTCGAAATTTTGTTATGAGTTCAGTGGAACAAATCGCGCATGAAATGGATTTCATATGAAAAGGATATGAGGATTAAAATTTATAGGGGCATATATGTAATAAAATGACAAGATTTAAAATGTAAAATCTCCACCACCTGAAACACACTCGAACCCATCCTCTTACCCTATCCTAACACCTCTGATCATCAGTTTCTCTCTCTACATGTTGTCATAGACCATGACACCACCGTCGTTAGCTTCACTTTGCCGCCACCATCATTACCGCACTACCAATTGCATCCCGCAACCACTGGACACCAGCCACCGCCTTGGGTTTTTGAATCTTTAAATTCAAATTACGGTCGCCATGGTTGATGGTAGGCCATGAGACCATCGCTATTTAACTCCACTACTTAAGTTTTGCACATCTACATTTTCAATTTCACCAATCAATCGCCGAATCAAAAATCACTAATTCAAGCCCTTAGGTTTGGCCAATCCAATCTTTGACCATAATTTATGATCAACTTGAGCACTTCCAAATGACCACTTGTTGTTGATTTACCTCGTTGAGATGATCATTATGATATATAATTCAATCAGCATTTGACATTTTTGAATTTGAAACACATTTAGGTTAGAGATATCATCTTTCATTAGCAGGTGACTAGGGAATTTTGAGATTAGGGCTGAAAAATAAGGATGGAGGTGACGGCTAGGGTTCCATAGCCTTATTTAAATAGTTGTTTAGCCAGATTATGTATTGTGTACTTAACATGGTCTAAGATTGTAATGTACGTTGTTTATAACTTGTAAAACCCTATCTTCCAAACCGTAACTCCAAATCCAACAAATTTATAGTCAAACTGGTAGCTCGGAAAGACCTACGCAGTGATTATAAATACGATACTCAAATCAACCTTTAATTATAATTCAATTTTTTAAATTAATTAAATATTAACAGTGTCAATATGCAAATCGTTACAGTATAATTTATGTTTAAGTACTTAAAATATATAAGTAGAAATCCATAGGGAAGTATTCAACCATTTATAGTTAGGATTATGTTCATAACCATAAGTATTAATCAGATAATATAATACATGCAATTAAATGTTTCCAGTCATGATGTATTGAGAATGGGAGGTCGGTATATCCATTAGCACTAGTGTACGCAATGCTCTCCATATGATGGATAGTGAATTACACATGATTGTTGGGTGCACTGAGAGGTTACGTACTTGTAATTACTAGGAATAATTGTAGAATGACTCATTAGGAGTCTTCTGTAAATTAAAAGCCAAAGAGAAGATCTCAAGTAACGATGTGCAATAGTCTTTGAACTTGAGAATACTGTGAATCTTACATGTCTGAACTATACTTTAATTATGTAAATCACACGACAACATGGATTATATTAAGACCATAGTTCGGTATAAGTTGAACCACTTAAAATGAAACACTGCTGTAGAAAGGATTTGTCTCATTTGACTATAAGGTTAAGCATAATTGGTAGTCAATGTAAAGTCAAAAACATTAGCACATGCAAATCAGTTAATCAATAATTATTTTTAATTGAATCATAGCGTTTAATTTTAGAATTTGCACTTAAATAGGAATATTACTAGAGTTTATACCATTGACAGTGCCCTAGATACTAAGTGATACATTGACGACGAAGAGAAACATGTAGTATATCATTACTTAAGGTTGTCGCCTTAATAGATAAAATTTGGATTTCATCTAGATAATCTATTAGCAAATGAACTCGTATCCACTACCGTGCTTCAACAAAATTCATATAAGCTTTATTATATAAGTTATTTAAATATTATTAAGGGCTAAGCTCACACTTGGGAGTCACATAAGCGCTACTCTAAGTTTTCGACAAAATAATTTATTGAAATAATTTAAAAAGGTTATAAATTATTATCTTAGTGAAACTAATATAATAGTTAAATTAATTGATTTATTATTACTAAAGGTTTTAAATTAGTTAATAAAATATATAATTGTTATATATATTTTTAATTATTTTTGGGTCAATATAATAATTTAAATATAATAAACAATATATATTATTTTGGTAACCAAATTTTTTAAAATTGTTTAATAATAAGACGGCCCAAAATATATATAGATATGAAATAATGGAAGGAGTTTAATTAATTGAGTGAGGAAAGATCTCACTTGTAATGGGTCATACCTTGAATTATGGATCTGAGTAAAAAATTTATGTAGCCCATTAGTGTTATAAAGATAAAAAGATACCCTATTTAATAGATATAGAATTTTATTCTCTCTCCCCAAAATTAGTTATATTTTAATGGTAAACTTTATAACCCCACCATTGATTTAGGAAAATGTTCGTTCAGAGGCAAAATTGACGGTTCAAAGTGTATTTGACCAGTAGGATCATCGAGAAAAAACTTCAAAATATTTTTCTAAAATCAAATAACGAGAAAAATTAAATTAACTAATTTTTAAAATATTGTTTAAAATAAAATCATGCAAGCGTTTTCTCGGTGTGTATGTATATGCACATTCACATTGCGGTCGATTATCTCTAATCATTGCCATCTTGCATCATCTTGGATCAGGGCGTGTATACAACACCAATTCATCAACAATGGATTGAACAACATAGAGTCGGTGGTAATGGCTCCAGATTGCCGAACCACACTAATATAAAAAATAGATTTTACTATGAGTGTTTGAGTTCGGCATAAGGGGCACCGGAAGGATCAATTCTACAAGGAGAACATAATTGTGGAATCAGCAACGGTCACGAATGCATATGGTGCTGGCGAAAATTGGACAAAACTAACACACGAGGCAGTTTTGGTGTTTCGAGATTTTATTAGGAAGACGGTATGAGCAAAATTTTAATTAAATCCCTTGTGATTTATTAGTTAAAATAGACCCCTATAATTTGTAATCCTTAAAACTTTTATGTGCAAACTCTATTTCACGTGCAACTTGCGACATTTGTGAGGAATGCAGATTACGGATCTTAAGGCTAGGAATAACACTAGAGGGGGGGTGAATAGTGTTTTTAAGAAATTACTAAATCTTTTTGAGTTATTGTTGATTTGTACACAAATGTATGCAATATTCAGACACAGATATAATCACAGATGCAGAAATAAAGTAAATGCAGTAAAGGAAAGAACACACCGGATTTTGTACTGGTTCGGGGTTACCCTACATCTAGTCCCGCACAACTAAGTACGGATTTCCTTTCAAAAGAAATTCAACAATTACAACCCTCGGTTTCAAGGCTACGAGGTACACCCTCCAGAATCACAATCTTCTGGGTAGAGATACTTGATTTCCGGGGCAACAAGTTCACCCAATTGATTTCCAAGGCTACAATCACACCTTTTCTCGCTTGATTGATTTCCACGGCTACAATCACACCTTTTCTCGCTAGATAGATTACAAAGAAGCCTATAACTCTGAATAGCACTTAGATCTTGTTGAGATAGTGATAGAGAATCAAACCAGAGATTATCTAGTTAGATTCAATGTTGATTTCGGTAGAGTAATGATAGGATTTTGATTAAGAAAATGTGGAAGAAGAAGAGAAGTGAAAAACCAGAAAAACTGATATTAAATTCGTTGAAACTAACCCCTATTTATAGAAGAACAACAGCCATGTCCATTCGTGAAAGGTTATGGCGAATAGACACTTCTTTTGAAATTCAAATTTTTGAATCTAACTGACACTATGTCGACATGGGGTACTAGGGCATGTCGACATCCCAAAGGAAATTTTGATGTTTTGTTTTTCTTTGAAAATAACCTTTATCTTATATTAAAACTATTTTAAACTTTATAAATATACTTGACTATAGATAAAATACATAGATGAATATAAAGAAGAATATATATAAAATTTAACTATAATTTTATATTTAAATCTAAGTATAAATATATTATAATTAAAAGATAGTTTTAAAAAACCGAAGTTTAAAACCAGAATATTTAAGGCTAAAACATCTTTCTGAAAATCATTTGAAAAGATAATTTTTAAGGCTAAAACATTTTGAAAAACAATTTTGAAAATCATTCTGAAGTACTTTTGAAAATCATTTTGAAGTAGTTTTGCAAGTTTCTTCCTGCAGAGTACTCATCATGACAAGACTCGAGAACTTGTACAAAACCAGGATGTTCGTGGGTTTGTAAGCCACTTGTCGTAGGTTTGTAAGCTACTTGTCGTGTGTAAGCCACTAAAAAGGTAGAAATGGGTTCCATCCCAAAAGAAAAATGGAGTGAAGATTTCAGTGCTATTATGAAGTTTTAACATAATTCTAGACTCAATACTTATCTTGAAATCTTGAACTCTTGATAATCTTGATACTCATGAGTCTTCAATCTTGATATCTTGAAACTCTATACTGTATAGTCTTCATTCTTTGTACCTGCATGGTTAAATCCTGCATATACATATATATCTAAACTATAATGTTAGTATTTATATTTTATAATCTTATTCTAAGGTTATTGTCATCAAAACCATCAACTCATGGACTAACAACATTTGGTTTGTACTAAAATTCAAGATTTTTTTTGGCAAAGCCAGTCGGGTTTTATAGTGTCCCGTCCACTTATATTACCACCAAATCAAGTTAATATAGGAGCAAGGCAGAATGCCTTTACTATAAGAAAAGAAAATACAAAACAGGAGTTAAATAAAGAGGCCTAAGCTACTAAAAATGACCTAATGCTCCTCCTCCCAAGAGTAAGAGGAACCACTACCATCGGGGCCTATCACATGCAGAAAATCCGCAAAGAGAGTCAAAATATTTGGGATGAATCTAGGGTAATCATTGCAGTAGTTAAATTTCCTATCCCAGCTATCATAAAAAAGAACAGATCTATTCCACGCACCACGGTAACCTTTCACTAAAATAATAAGGCTATTCCCATCAACAGAGTAATGAAGACACCTGGATTCACCATCAACATCACTAACAAACATATGAAAATCATGTCGAGTGAGATCATATCTCATCTCAGACGGTTCATGAATACAAGCTTTCTCGGTAGAATTTCACTCAAGACCAATAGCTTGGGTAGCCAAAGATAACACAGGAACAGCAATAGCAATAACATCAGAGGAAGTAATCATAGGAGAAACCATACCTACAACGGAGGAGGTCGGGCAAGCCTCCATTTGGACTATCAGAAACAACCACTGTAACAGGAACAAAAATATCTTCATCGGAAGGGGTGGGAATAGGAGGCACAGGGTGCACTTTCGGGATCCACCTCATGACTAAAGGCTGAGGAAGTGAGGTCTAAACAAAGAGCGGCACATCAGTAGACTTACAAGTACAAGCTTCCATGTGGTGACCAAAAGACTGACATGACACACAAATATACGGTTTCCAACCATACCGAACGACAACCTCCGCATCATGACCCTCGGATACTCTAACTTTAATCCTATTCGGCAAAGGTTTTTCCAAAGTTATTTCAAATAACGCTTTAGCATAAATTAACTTTTCCCTAGCAACAGTATTAGCATCAAGCATTTCAATTTCCCAATAAAACTAGCTAATCAAGTTAGACCGATCATAGGTTGCAAAACGGAGGGAATATGAAAAAAGTAGGCCCAAACCGGAATAGATAATACCTGCTCCCTAGCACAGTCAACAGATGGACTTCAAGTGGTGACATTAAAAGGCTTACCACTAATAAAGATAGGATCTGCACTAAGGACACGATGACGCTCCTCGGGCCTCGAGAACTTGAAGAAGAACATCGAGTTGTCCATATGGACCTGGAGACTACCCCTAGGCTGCCAAGATTTGCTGCAATGTTCTTTAACTATAAAATAAGGTAGGTTAGAGTCCAAGAAAAAACCAACCAGATATTCCAACCAATATTCAATCCCAGCCTGAAGCACCTCCGCCCGTGGAGTCACTACCCCTTCAGTTTCCACCATTTCAAAGTTACGAGGCACAAAGGCGCCCGCATTTCTCAACAAGGAAGAGAATAACAAGGATCATTTCAATTCCTTAACTGATTCATTAGATCTAGTAGGCTGATTAGTGCACACAGTAACAACATGAGGCTAAATATTTGCCTGAGAAGCTAGAGGAGCAGCAGAAACTAAAGGATCAAAGTTGATGTTCGGGATCAATTCAACATTATCATCTCGATTAGATTGGGTGCTATGACTATTACCACTAACATTTTCAAAGGTAGCAGGAATTTTAGAGATCAAAGCATTGGTTGCCCCGTCTAACTTATCCAAACCAACTTCAGTATCAACCCAACATTTACCAATAACAACAGCAGCTAAAAGAGGCGAAATGGGCTGCTCACCTGCAGTGGAAGTTCCTAAACCAGAATTGGAGTCAGACGTTGCAGCATCAATATCAGCTAAAAGAGATGAGAAAGGCAGAGTCGTAGCCTTAGGGGAGGGACTGACATCGACATGACCAAAAGAAGCAGCAGAATCGGAGGTCAGAGCATTGGGAGTTTCAGAAACTTGAATCGGATCGGCCAACATTTTGAATTTGCTTTGAAAAGCACGGACTAACATATCCTGATGAGAAATACTAGCGGCGACAACCTGAGAAGAAACCATCCCAACCGTAGACTCGCGAGCTATCTGAAGGCAATTGGAGTTGTAACGTTGGCTAGAGCGAGTTAACGAGGCGCCTAAAACCAAATCTGAAAAGGCTAAGAGATTGGGTTTTTTCTTCTTTTTCTTTGGCACCATTAAACCAGATTGAATGGTACATGACATTGTATATTATATTATATATTATAACTCCATGTAATTATATATACAGATTTGTTCATGACATTATATATTATATATTTATATATTAATTTGTCAATAAGACGTTTAAACATTAATAATAATAACAGAAAAATAATATATAAGGATATTATTTATTATTTAATGAGTTTCACATATGATTCAAAATAAATTATAAATTCTTTACCTATATTTTTTTATACATAATTTATTAAACATTATATTTGTTGATTAAAAATTTAGCCAACCTCAGAATTGTGATTAGGAGTTGATTTAGCAAAGGTTACTAACTAGTACCGTTGTTAAAATGAAAAAGAGAGAAAAATTAATAATAAGCAAAGTAGAAAGACACAAGGTTTAGAGTTGTGTGATTTGAAATGATCTACATCCACCATGGCTATTACTTTAGAGTTTTTGTTATAATTTCATATTTACAAGAGATAATAATGAGTGCAATAAATGAAAATTTGATCCTTGTACAAGTGGATTCAATGTTGTATTTATATCAACCAAATTCTGGTTCAGACAGCTTAGATTGATATGTCAATCCCTAAGTTTCCTTTCAACCATTGATGTTGTTGAATGATTCAAATGCGGACCAGCTAAAATGCCAACTATTCTGAATGGTTCAGATGATGGCTAGTTGCATATCATACCAAAGAATGATGTTGTTAGATAAGGTGGAATGGGGATAAGGAGTTGTTGGACAGTAATGCCATTGCCATGTGGACAGTGAAGGACGTGGATTGGTTATTGCACAGGGTGGCTTTTGTCAGATGAATAGTACCATATATGCTACTTTTTTCAATGGAACAGTACAAAGTCTTAGCTAATTTTTTTGAGGGGGCCATTCACTTTTGGCAGTGGCTTGTCGAGTCAAGACAAAATAAGGGATATGGAGCAGAAAGGTCCCTAGATAGGTTGTAGGGCGGTGAGGACTTAGGGATCTGGACAAGGGAGACGGAGTCTTCCGTCAAGCGGGCAGGACTATTGACAAGGCCTTTTGTCCACTGGGAACATTAACTAGTTGGGAAGCTATCTGGAGCCTTTAGTCATGGGGAAAGCATGGTCATTTTGGCAATCACAGAGGCATTTAAGAAGTAAATGGATCAGACATGGTGAGTCCAAAGCCATATGGAATAGACAAGAGAACTGGGAAGCTAACAAAACGTCATGTTGATTACTTTGCAAGAAAAAGGAGCAACATTTTGCTTCCTAAATTTTCTTCTGCGAGCAGAGGCGGACTTGTCATTTATGCATTTAATGCTATCGACGCATATTGTTTTCTTATTAGCGGTGGCGACCTTATTCTCGAGATGGTTCGGACAGTTTAGTAACATGGAAGTTGATGCGATGAGGTAATCAATTAAACCTAAAGGTCTAGATTGTTTCCTACACATCCAATCCAATAATTTAGATCGAACACCAAAACTATATAAACTAAGGTCACTTTTATTTCTTTTGTCATTTAATGTACTTTGAGTTTCCTTCAAGCTCTTGCAAATTTCTTAGTTTTACAGATCCTTAATTTAATCAGCAAGAGAACCTCTCTCTCTTTGCTTTATCATATTTAATGGCTATTTCGTTCATGTTTTTTGGTAGTTGTGTTTGATTTTTGCTGAAAAACTGAAGTTGTTCTTCCCTCACTTGCTCGTGTTTATTTTCCCAAGATAAAACATTATAGATTGAATGACGCCCGTGAGAATTGCATTGATCGATTAACGTTGAGAACTCGATGTTGATCTGTTGGCATTGAAAAATTCCCCAATCACATGAAAAACTTGGATAAATATGTTAAATCACTGAACTGCCCATCCCCTTTGATTAGTAAGAGGATGCGTTTTTAATTGTGTTATGGGCCTCAACCTATGCCCTGTATTAAGTTGAAAGTGTAGGTGCCGCAGGCCATATGGCCTACTAAGGGTAGTAATGAGTTTTTGATAGGGAATGTAATATGTCTATTGATCTTCTACTCGCAGGATGCCTCTATGGGTTTCTCAGAGGCTGGGTCAGTTTTGTCCATATTAAAGGGAAGCTTTTCCCCGAGTCTAGTTCACCCATATACCTTAGCCGAGGTAGTATGGTAAATAGGTTGTTTAATAATTTACATACGGCTAAAGGAAGGACGTTTGTCGATGGTGCATCCACTAGCAGGCAAACTTTTGTGGTGGCCCATTGAAGGTTAGGGAAGACAAAGATGAGTTGGCCATTTCTCTAGCTTGGTAAAGAATGCCATGGATCAACCCCATGTATCTATTGGTTGCGAAAAGGCACACAACACTACTATCTCTTTACATGCCTATACACACTCGCATACACAGGCATGCATCAAAACTTACAATCGCATTCAAACAAATACCTTCATACCCGACTAGGAACAAGTAGGGAACAACTCAAGACATAGATGTCAAATCAGTTCCTCAGTCTCCCCTGTATAATATTTGGGGTTATCTGGCTATTGAACTTTTACTAATTTAGCAGTTCCTCAAACGCTTCACCTTTGAGTCTATGATGCGAGAAGGCTCGGTAGTGTATGTTAGGTTAGGCTACAAATCCAAATCTCTGAGTTGCCTTGGATCTAGAATAACATATGAGTCCTGAATGCATTTTCATGGTTAGGGAACATAATAGATACCATGAACCGTAGATTAATAATCAGGCAACTCCAACTGCTACGCTAAAGAACTAATTTGCTTTATAATAAGTTAAGAACCAATAAATTAAGGAGCAAGTTTTACACCTCTTATAAATCTGACTAAGCCCTTCATAGCAGATATTCTACACTAGTACCTTATCTCCTACATCAAACTTGAGGTCTTGTCTATAATTATCAATGTAGCTCTTTTTCTTCGACTGAGCTGCTTTCATCTATTCTCTGATGATGTCTATCTTCTCAGTCGTCTCTTTGACAAAGTTTGGACCAAAAACAAATCTATCTCATGTCTCTATCTAAAATGCAGGAGAAAGACACAGACTTCCATAAAAGGCTTCATGTGGAGCCATGTCAACGTTGGACTAGAAACTGTTGTTATAAGAGAACTCAACTAAGTGGAGATAGTCCGCACATGAACCACCAAATCCCAAAATACAAGCTCTAAGAATATCTTCAACTATCCGGTTGACTATCTCAGTCCATTCATCCATTTGTGGAAGGTATGTTGTGCTCAAATTAAGTTGAACTCCTAGAGCACTCGGCAGACTTTGCTAGAAATGACTACAGAATAAAGGATCACAATCATAGACTATACAATTCGAAACACCATGCAACTAAATATCGGTTTAATAAATAGCTTGGCAGGACTCTCTGTTGTTCGATTCAATCAAACTGGGATAAAGGTAGAACTTTTGGTGTGTCAATCGGTTATCACCAACGGCCCTCATTGCCTTCCCTTCATCTAGGAACACTATCAATAAAATCCATAGAAATATGAAACAAAACACACGTTTATGATCATTACTAAATGAGTTCAATTTACATCCTATAAAAATAAGTGAACTGTTCAAAATGAATTTTCACATATATACCTACTCCCATTTTCACTATGATACTTCAAGAGGTTGAAGTAGTCCATTGGGCTTTTGATGCTCACCCTTCACTAACTAGCATGTAATACATCGCTTTATACACTTGTTAACGCTCAAAAATGAACGCTAACACCCCGGTGTAAGTAGTAATAAAGTGAAAGCACCACCCATTGGTATGGGAACTAAAACAAGCAGATAATTGCAGTAAAAGTAAAGAGACAGCAGTTTTTATAGTGGTTCGGCTCAAAGTCAAGCCTACATCCACTTTATCTTCTTTATCACAAGTTCGATTACAAGTTTTACAAGAATTCCTCCGATTGTTCAACAATCGATACAAGTAATTAGCACTACAATGCAAAAGAGATTCTGGAGTCCATCTTGAATGTAGTTGATCTTCTTTTTAGGTAGTTTGAAGTGTTTTGGGTAGTAGAGGTGTTGTAGAGGTCGTGAATGCAGCAGAGTTTCGACGCTTCAAAGTCCGGAAAAAGTCCGAAAAAGTCCCTTTTCAATGTGGAGCAGGTGGCTATTTATAGGGAAAATCTGGAGGTAAGTCGTTGGTCGTTAGGTCTTAGGTCATTAGGTCGTTAGGTCTTAGGTCTTAGGTCGTTAGGTCTTAGGTCATTAGGTCGTTAGGTCTTAGGTCTTAGGTCTTAGGTCGTTAGGTCTTAGGTCTTAGGTCGTTAGGTCGTTAGGTCGTTAGGTCTTAGGTCGTTAGGTCTTAGGTCTTAGGTCGTTAGGTCGTTAGGTCTTAGGTCGTTAGGTCTTAGGTCTTAGGTCATTAGGTCGTTAGGTCTTAGGTCTTAGGTCTTAGGTCTTAGGTCGTTAGGTCTTAGGTCTTAGGTCTTAGGTCGTTAGGTCTTAGGTCGTTAGGTCGTTAGGTCTTAGGTGCCTTGAACAGTTAAGTTGCTTGGAGTTTCAAGGCAATTAACTTGTTGTTTTGCTAACTTGCTAAGTCGTGGCTTCTTCTTTCAGCAGTCGAGTCACTATTCACTAAAGGTGGGATAACACTTGCCCCCCAAAACATGCCTTGCAAGAGGAAGGTGTGTTTTGTAATGCTATAAGCCGGATGTTCATGTCCTGTCGATGACCTGCAAAGAAAAATTGATAGTTTTATCTGACCACGAATGACGACCGTTCGGGATCATATGTCATTCGAGGCATTCTGTGATCGTTCGCGGTCGGATGCCGTTCGTGGCGAATGGTGACCGTTCGCGGTCGGGTGCCGTTCGCAGCGAATGGTGACCGTTCGCGATCGGATGCCGTTCGAGGCGAATTGTGACCGTTCGCGGTCGGATGCCATTCGAGGCGAATTGTGACCGTTCGTGGTCGGGTGCCGTTCGAGGCGAATTGTGACCGTTCGCGGTCGGGTGCCGTTCAAGGCGAATTGTGACCGTTCGCGGTCGGGTGCCGTTCGAGGTGAATTGTGACCGTTCGCGGTCGGGTGCCGTTCGAGGCGAATTGTGACCGTTCGCGGTCGGGTGCCGTTCGAGGCGAATTGTGACCGTTCACGGTCGAGTGCCGTTCGAGGCGAGTTGTGACCGTTCGTGGTCGAGTGCCGTTTGAGGCGAGTTTATGTGTGCCCGGGGGGGGGGGGACTTAGTATCATCAATACCAGGTTTCACGTTCGGGTGAATTCCCGGATTGTTTGTTGCAACGGTTTATCGCCATCTCAGAGCATGCCTAGGGACCGTTCGCGATCCCGTACATGTGTAAGTGGCTTAGCCGTTATGAAATCACAAGTAGCATTTTTTCATTGAAAATAAGTCTTTAGCAGAAATGTCAAACAGAATCAAGTCTAAGCATGAAAAATGGAAAACAAAAGCAAAACAGAGACGTCAAAGTGCAAACACCTACACCGATGCGATTAGTAGTCGTATTAGAGCATGCTTGAGGATCGTTTGCGGTCCTGTACATGTGTAAAAAGACTTAATCGCGTTGGTGTGGAGTTTGCTACTTATTCGTCATTACACTAATCAATTGATGAAAAGTTGACGTCTCGATCTTGAGCCGTCCCTAACAGGTGCAGGTGGTGGTCGTTCCCCTTCCACCGTCGTTGCTCCCCTTTTCACATATTGCGATAGCAGACCATTACGGATATGCCCTTCAACTTCATCCTTCAAGTGCCTGCAATCATTTGTGTTATGACCATTCAACTCGTGGAATAAGTAGTATTTGTCTGACTTTCTTTCATTGCTGGTCGGATCTCTCCTTATTGGCTTGCGATAAGAAACTTGCTCTCTAGTATCTTGGTAAATTCGCTCCAAACTTTCGTTCAATTCCGAATAAGTGGTGAAACGCGGCTCCCTTCGCGCTCGCTTTGACCTATCATCATTATCTTCCGCTTTCCGCTTTCCTTTATCTTTGTCAAAATCCTTTTCAAGAGGTTTTCCGCCTTTAAGTGCATAAACTTCTATTCCTTCTCCTTCTTCTCTTTCAACATTTGCGTCTTCTAATCGTAAGAATCCTTCGGCTTCATGGTAAAACTCTCCTAGATCCATAGGGGGATCTCTTGTCAGTGAATTTTTGAACTCTGTGCCATTAGCTATGCCCGATACAGCTGCCATTAAAACCATGGATGGATCTGGTCGTTCCACCGATGCTGCGGCTGCATTAAACCACGTCAAAAAGCTTCTCAAAGACTCTCCAGTTCTTTGCTTCAGTGCCGCTAAACTCATCACATTCTTGGGCCTCGAAATGTGGACCTTGAATTGTCTCATAAACCTTTTAGTCAAGTCATTCCATGTTCTAATAGACTCACTCTCCAGTTGTCTAAACCATAATGCTGCAATATCTGCCAGGTATAATGGAAAGCACCGGGCCATGACCTCCTCTGATGCCCCCAGCACTTCCATATGCCTCATATACTTTGTCAGATGAACCGTAGGGTCTGTCCTCCCATTATACATATCCAATGATGGTAACTTAAAATCCGGTGGGTTCCTAGCTCGCCTGATCGCTGTGGTAAATGGACTCCTATTCACATCCTCCACGTCTTTGTTTACCAATCCGCCCCTCATAGCCCGCCTGACCATCTCTGCTAACCTGTCATTATCTCTGAGTTGTAGTTCTCGTTCATTGCCTTCGACCTGCCCCCCGAGCTCACGAGGGAATTCCGGAATCTGTTCTTCTGGCTGGGCTTCCGTTCCTCTGTTAGCTCTCAGTGGCCTAGTGTCAGTTGGTGTCCTGCCTAAGGTTGGATCAACACACCCCTGGGGGATGCCACCTAGCTCAGGGGCTGCCCCTGATGGTCCCGCTCTATCTGGTTTATGATTTTGCGCTCCAACTTGCCCGATCTGTTGAAACAAATTCTGGATCATTTCTTCTTGTCTTCTCATCATTATCTCTATCTCATTCCTGGTGATGAAGACTGGGGTTTGGTTCGCTCCTAAGGAAGCCTCTTGAGTCCCCTCGTATTGACTTCTTTCCTGTCTTTGTCGTCTATTTGATTTACTTGTCATAGTTTTTCAGATCTAAACTCTTAAACCTTCAAACTCAACTTCCAAGAAGTAGAATCCCTGAGTTCAATTCTCAGTGAAAGCACCAAAAATGTTAACGCTAAAAAATGAACGCTAACACCCCGGTGTAAGTAGTAATAAAGTGAAAGCACCACCCGTTGGTACGGGAACTAAAACAAGCAGATAATTGCAGTAAAAGTAAAAAGACAGCATTTTTTATAGTGGTTCGGCTCAAAGTCAAGCCTACGTCCACTTTATCTTCTTTATCACAAGTTCGATTACAAGTTTTACAAGAATTCCTCCGATTGTTCAACAATCGATACAAGTAATTAGCACTACAATGCAAAAGAGATTCTGGAGTCCATCTTGAATGTAGCTGATCTTCTCTTTAGGTAGTTTGAAGTTTTTTTTAGTAGTAGAGGTGTTGTAGAGGTCGTGAATGCAGCAGAGTTTCGGCGCTTCAAAGTCCGGAAAAAGTCTGGAAAAGTCCCTTTTCAATGTGGAGCAGGTGGCTATTTATAGGGAAAATCTGAAGGTAAGTCGTTGGTCGTTATGTCTTAGGTCGTTAGGTCATAGGTCTTAGGTCGTTAGGTCTTAGGTCGTTAGGTCTTAGGTTGTTAGGTCGTTAGGTCTTAGGTCTTAGGTCTTAGGTCGTTAGGTCGTTAGGTCGTTAGGTCTTAGGTCTTAGGTCGTTAGGTCTTAGGTCGTTAGGTCTTAGGTCGTTAGGTCTTAGGTCGTTAGGTTCGTTAGGTCTTAGGTCTTAGGTCGTTAGGTCTTAGGTCTTAGGTCGTTAGGTCTTAGGTCTTAGGTCGTTAGGTCTTAGGTCGTTAGGTCGTTAGGTCTTAGGTCTTAGGTGCCTTGAACAGTTAAGTCGCTTGGAGTTTCAAGGCAATTAACTTGTTGTTTTGCTAACTTGCTAAGTCGTGGCTTCTTCTTTCAGCAGTCGAGTCGCTATTCACAAAAGGTGGGATAACAACACTCATCTATGTCTCGCTTCATGCCTTCTCGATAATACATCTTGTTCATGTCCTCATATATCTTTGTCCCTCCTGGATGTATAGCAAATGTGGATTGATGGCACTTATCTAATATCTCCTTTATATTGACTATGTTAGGAACACATAGCCTTCCACCATATCTCAAACAACCTTTTGAGTCAAGATCGATTCTACTAAGATCATCAGAAACACATCCTCTTTGCAACCGACTAATACGATCTACCAATACTAGATCATTCTTTTGTGAAGCCTAGATTCAACTGAGTAAGCTCGATCGAACCTTAAAACCAGCTAAGATAGCTGTTAAGTCATCCAACCTCCAAAATTGAATATCATAAAAAGATAAAAACTTTAAATCATTCCACACTACCACCATCATAGAAACAGCAGCTTAATGCTTTCTGTTAAGAGGATCTACTCTTATATTCCACTTGCTTAGAGTGTACTAAATCTCAAACCATATGCAGCTAAGAATTTGAGCCATCTCTATATTGCCGCATATTAAAATACTTAAACAAATTATGGTGTGTGTATATAAAAAACCGCTCTCCTAATAAATAATGCTACCAGAGCTTCATAGCAAACACAACTACAACCTACTCAAGATCATGAGTGGAATAAGAGTCTCATTCGACCTGAGTTGTCTGGATGCATATGCTACAACCGCCTCATGCTGCATTAATGTGGCACCAAGACCAATCCTATAAGCATTTGTATAATCTGCCATATCCTAACTACCCTCGGGGAAAAAAGAATCAAAGCATTAGAAAGCAACTCCTCAACCTTTTGAAAAGCTTCCTCACACTTATCTCACCAAATAAACTTCACCTTATTCTTTGTCAAATTAGTGGGTGGAGCAGCAACCATGGAGAAACCTCAGATAAATCTCATGTAATATGCTGCTAACCCTAAGATACTACGGATCTTAGTCACTAACTCTGGTCTCTTCCATTTTTGAACGGCTTCAGCTTTGGCTAGATCTACAGAAATGCCTTTATCTAAAACTATATTCCCTAATAACTTGACTTCTTTCTGGAAAAATTACATTTCAAGAATTTGGCTTTGAGTTGATGAGCTCTCAAAGTCTCTAATATTGTCTTCAAATGTATAGCATGCTCCTCTTCTAACTTTAAATCTACAAGGATACCATCAATAAACACAAGATAAATTTATCCACATTACTTTTGGAGACTCGAATAATCATGTCAATGAAAAATAAAGGAGCATTCGTACACCGAATGACAAGATGAGACTCTCATAAGAACCATATCTAGTCTTGAATGTGGTGAGTGGAATACTGTCTTCTACAACTTGGAGTTGGTAAAAATCGATAGCAAGGTTGAGATGCAAAAAGAGTAGCACCGCCCAAATGGTCAAATAAATCTTCAATCATGGCGGTGGATACTAGCTTTATGTAATCTATGCAAAGAAGAAGATATCCATCTTCCTTTTTTACAAATCAAGCCGATGCACCCCATAGTGAGAAACTAGGTAAGATAAAACTCTTCTGCTCAAGCTCTTCTAATTACAACCTTGATTCTTCCATTTCCTTTAGGCACATTTGGTTTGGAGTCCTACTGAACGGTTGAGCACCGGAAATAATATCAATCCTGAACTAAAATGCTCAATGAGGCATCAAACCAGTAACTGGCTCATGTATATTAGAAGAATCTCTTACTATTGCAATCCTCTTTGCTTCATCATCTTGAGATTCCAAGGCATTTGAAGAAAACCCCAAATTTTCTTAAGATGCTTTAAGAGCAATAACAACACAACTCGAATGATCGGGATATTGAAGTGTGTTTACCCACTCAACATAGAATAATTGAGCTTAATACCGCTCGAGCCATTCCATCCCAAGAATAATCAAAAACCCCAAAAAATTCATTACATGCAAACTAAAGAGAAAATAATACCAATACAAGCAAACCATAACATCATCATAACACTTTATTCATAGTAGCACAAACGCTTATTCTAAGAGAAGTGACTAATAGAGTTACATTCATATGATGCTTCTCTACTAGCTCTCCTAATACGAACAAGTTTGATGCACTTGTATTAAAGAGAACTTGTATGGATATATCATGTAATAAGAAGGTACCTCCCAAATTTTCAGCCTTCTTTCCTTTGTCTTGCTCGGATATGCCTGAACCCTCTATAGCGAAAAGCTTATCTTAAGTCTACTTCTTTGGCTTAGAACATTGCGTAGATATATGACTCATCTCATTGCAATTAAAACACTTCTTAATTTAACCTTGGTTTGTACTTTTACATTCATTAGAATAATTCCCTCTTGTTCCAAAGGCATAACATTCCACTTGAGATCTATCCTTACCTTCTTATACCCATGTTGCTTAGGTTTAAATGGTTGTTTGTTCCTCTTGAACTTCTATTTCTTCTTCTGGAAGGACTGCTTGAGCTTCTGATGCAAAAAATGTTGATTAATCTCTCCTTCAACCATTATATCCCGCTTTTGAACTCTCTCAAATCCTAGTGCAGTGGCGACAACTTCCTTAATTGGAAATTGAACCTGAGTGAGTAAGCAATCTCATAAATCTTTCCTTAGACCTAAGGCGAAGTTATCTTTCTTTTTTAATGGTGTGCTGATGAGTGTTGGTCCATATTTGGATAATGCATTAAACTTATTCATGTATTCTTACGCTAAAGAGTCACATTGCTTCAAGTCTATGAACTTTCTAAGCAATGCTGCTCTCTCGGCTTCAGGAAGAAAATGTGCTTTGAACATCTCTTTAAATCTATGCCATGAAATGCCTTCTTCTACTGTCTCAGTAGCCATTGCAGCATACCAATCGAATGCATTGACTACGTCTCATATGATGCCAACTTTTTTCCTTAATCTAATAAGGACAAATCATCGAATATCCTTTCATAGATCCTCTACAATAAAGGAATACTTATAACTCTATTCTTAAGGAACGACTTGCCTCCTAGGCTGGTGTAGTCGTTGTAAAGCTTTTTTAAGTCCAAGCGCATGTTTAGATTCTAAACACCAACTGCACCCATAATCTGGACATTCCTCATGAACCCCATCTATTACTTCATGGTTAAGAGAATGTCAAAACTACTTGACCCACTTGGTTGATCATTGGGTTGACCATTAGAAGTGTCGACCGATGCACCCGTTCTATGTTTTCTTGAGCTTGCCATGCTTATTGCCAAATACACATTAATTGCTTATTAAAAAAGTGAGACAAGTAGTATATTAAAATATATATAAATCTCACTAATAAATACACATAATAACACATCTATTCATATACATGTACTACCTCAGTGTCCATCCCCAAGAACAACATTTAATTCATATGTTACATACACGAGTTACTCATGATTGGGTAACTTCCTAAATCTCACTCCTCTAAGGAAAAATGTGGTCTCATTCTCGATTTACTCAAACTGGCTCCGGTACCAATCTATGATGCCCTGGCATAGTACCTGCTACCAGAGAGTAATAAATGTCTAATAGCATTGAGTAAAATACATGATAAGAGCGATATCTCATATACATTCCCTTAGGGAAACACAGATATGTTTCAATACCTTGATACATTTGAAAAAATATGCATCTCGTCTCGGCACAAAGCAATTTACACGAGTTTCTAGGACTGAGTAAATCACATAAAAACATTTATAAAACACAACCTGGATAAAGGATAAAAAATGTCAGAGTATGGTATCGCAGTGGAAACGATTAAAATATAATATCAAGATAACATATGTCACATTACATGAACTTCCCAAAATACAAACACATATACATGGCTAACTACATCTAAAATAGCTCAAATGACAAACGTACAACACTAGTACCGCTAATGCATCATCACTTAATAGTACAAGGCAAAACAAGTCTAACATAACCATGAACAATAATGGTATGAACTACATCATGACAACTGATAATTGATATGCTATGAATATGATATAACACCATCATATGCTGCTCCATTCTCAGTACGCAACTCTAAATAGTTATACTGCCAAATTCAAACATCCTGTATACAACCTCAGTCTGGTCTAAGGTTGTTAAGTACATAAAAACCATAGGCAGACTACAAACTAGTTGTGAGTGTAACAGTGCATATGGAATAAAATGTGTGGTGTCGGGTATATATGTGATATGTTAAAGAAATAAAAATATATAGCAAGCTTTCTAGTCTAAACATGCCTCCAACTCATCGTACATACAGTTTAAACACCCATGTCATAGCTCTAATTAACGTGACTCATGGTCCAAGTCTTATCAATTAAGAAATCCTTCCCAATCACCTTTATAAGTTTCAATCTTTATTATTATTAACTACACTATGTAAGTTATTCATCAATGAGGGATATATATTTCTAATGAATCCTACTCATATTCACTCTACTAGATGCTGCATCGATACCAAGATATCATATCTTATTTCATCCATATACCCCTCGATCGGTAGTTGTGGATGCCCCTACCTGATCTATTGGTTGCACCATCTCATCTCATCTCCTCTCAGGTGCCTTTTTCATGTTTTTTAAATCACCTTGTTTCCTTCTTGTCATCAGCATAGAACATGTCCTTGCAATAAATTGTTTGGAGCATCAGTGACTGTGGGCCGAATCGCCGTGACTCAGGCAGTGACCCTAAATCATTCCAGCTAGGATGAATACTAGCATATTTAGTAAATCACCTTGTACCGACCACATCATTATCAAGAAATTAATTAATTATTAACAAAAGGCTTCATTATGCCATTTATCCCCAAAAATGTCATTTATTTATCCCGATGTCATTTAAGGGTTCATATCACATATTTGTACACATTCATAATCATAATATATTTATACATAACATAGGATAATTTCTTACATTAATTCATTCATTGTATGAATATATATATATATATGTATATATATAACATTTGTAAAGACTTAACATTCACATCAAAGTACATAACATCAATGAGGCATAACATATTATTAGAGTATCACTTATTTAGATAGCATGGGTGAGGCATTATACTTATAGTATAACAACAACATAAACCACACAATGTCATATATAAGAGAGCGCCACTACCTATAATAGACAAGATTGTTAAGGATAGAAATAATACAACACAACATCTTCTATAAAACATAAAATTCCATAATAGTTAATATTAATATAAAAAAAATATTTACTAAAATTATGATAGTTTAAAAATATTTCTAAAATTAATCTGAAACTATTTCCTTATAAAAATATCCTTTTAGTCAAAGTTAATATATATGTATACTTTATATATATATATATCCAAACTTTCATATATATATATATATATATACTCGAAAATAAATTTATTAAATCTTCTATATATATAATATATTTTGTGGAACTTATTTGATTAATTAAAACAATTTTAAAATTAATAATTTTAAAAATAAACAACATGTATGCTCAGCCTAGGGTTTGCTAGCCTAAGTTGCCAGCAACCGGTCGCTTGGTTGATCACGACCAATCGATCGATCGACCAATTGATAATTTCCAAGAACATATTTATTCCTAGTAGTCGTCAACCGAATCACCAGATTATGATGAGTTTCTAGCATCGAGTGACCTGCGATGTTCTATCATCTACTAACAGCATGTAGTAGATCGAGTCATAATGATGAGTATTTAGGTCTTTACATATAAAAGGTTTATATAATTTTTTATTTCAAGAGAAGTTGGTAATCTAGTTTCATCCATACCACATCATAAAGCATCATATAACATTTCTAATTCAATCAAATAAAACAAAATTCATAACATACATATCATGCAAGAGCTAAGAGATAAGTTACACTCACTAGTTACGGGTTTTGAAGCCTAATTTCTTCTCTTTGCTTCAAAGAGCCAATATCCTAGATACAACCTACTAACTTAAAATAGATGATATTAAGTGGTTAGGGGGTGTTAGGATTGTTTACCTTATCAATTTTTCATTAAAGAAGCTTGAAAAGGTAAATTTTGATCCAAATTTCCCCTTGGGTTGCCATGGAGATATGTTTAGGAGTTTTAAAACTTAGGTTGAGAATGAAAACAATGGAGAAAAGCTTCTCTTATGGCTGGTTTTAGTTAAATAGTTTGGGTTTGGGCCCTTATTTACACCCAAAAAGTCTACTTAATGGAAAGAAACGTATTTATATCTTTATACAAGTATTACTAATCTATTTCAATGCATATTAACATATCTAACATTTAAAAAATTTCCAAACCATGGAAACATTTTTCTTAAAATTATTTGGCTTGAAAATATTTGTTCAATAGTCATTTCCAGTTTTTACCATTTGAAAAAAGTATCTTTAAATACTTATTTAACAATAAAAAATGATAAATATTCACTATTATATTTTTGCTTCCCTGATTTAAATCTTTTAAATAAATTTTATTCCAAAAAATCATATTTTAAATATTTGATTTGAAATTCAAATAGATATTTCATAATTAACACATTATTTTATAAAATTTTCTAAATCCACTTCAAATTGATATTTAGCAAAAATTATTTATAATAAAATCCCAAAATAATGTTATTAATCTCATTTATCAAAATTTTCACCTTTCAATCCATTTAATATATTTTCCAAAATTTAAAGCAACTGATATTCCTAAAATCAAATTTAAGTTTAAAAATCCACAATTATTATTTTAATTCTCAATTTAATCTCAAAAACAAATTAAATTAAATTTATTATTTTATGCTCCTAACCGGGTTGTTACAGCTCCACTTAGGATATCATGAAATGATGAGTCTAGAGGGTCTAATGTACTTCATGATCTATTGAGCACCCTCAAGGTCAAGAAGATGATTAGGAGAAGATTTAAGAATGTTGAAAGTTAAGATGGTATGTTATAGGGGCAATTATGTAGTTTGTTACATACCCTAACTTTGAAGCCAACCTCACTTGAAATAAAATATGCTTTTGGTGTTTGTTTTCTAATATGATATAAATAAATGATTAAGTGATCATTTAATATATATAAATAAATAATCCTTAAATAAATATTATATGATTGCGGTTACAAATGTTGTAACCATGAGTATCAAATTGTAAGTCAAAAATACTTTGCTTTAAAAAAAATTAGTCAATATATTTCAAAGAAAATGATATCGATACATCCGTTGGGACCAGAATATGTAACGATCACCAAATGTTAGGAACTGCATTACTCATGGCTATTGGGGTACCAAGGGGTCACATGGTTGTAGTTATTAGATGAATATAGATTGACTCAACCAGAATTTCCTATTAGTTGATAATAACTAAGGTTAAATATGAAATCTTAGTGTGACGATGTTACATGGTTCTTTCGACTTGAGAATACTGTGGAACTTCAACATAAAAACTCTGCTTTGATTATAGTTAAATCATGGCATGGTGACCATAAAACGATCATAATTGGGTCTGTGTTGAAGCATAGGAAGTGAAACACTATTCATTAGAGAATTCATCTCCTTTTTTATAAGAGTTTACTACCATGGTTAACTGTTGTCAACTCGAAGTCAAAAATCTCCAGTTAGGGCATATAGTTTAATAATAAATGTTATTATTGAATCAAAGACTTTGAAAGATGGACTAAATAGTTATATGTAGATATTGTTGATGTTTTTTACCATGACCAAATTCCAAATATCAGAACTAATATTTTAGCAATGAAGGGAACTTGCATATAATATATTATTGCTTAAAGGTGCTACTTAAATCGACCTAAAATATGATTTTACCAAAAAAGATCGATATGCGATGAATTTGGTGAAACTGTCACACCATCAGCTAAGGTGGCTTGTGGATGTTAATGTTTGATTTGTTAAATATTAATCACTAGCTTAATTCACACCCGTAAGCCCCATAACTGAACCTGTGCCATCTCCAAAATATCATCTATTTAACCAGTTTATAATGAGTTATAAATATTTAATTAATCAACATATATAAGATATATAAATTATGAGTGCTTTTAGTAGTTAGGGTGCTATCGGTAATTTTGGTAGCTCTTGGGAATTTTTTGGATGCCATTAGTAATTATTTAGGTGTGTGTACAAGCGTTATACATACATTTATTGATATAAGATGTTAATACATATTTAAATAGGTCTAAGTATACAAAAAATGGACAAACAAAAAGAAGAAAAGAAGGAGGCCGACCACATTATGGAGGCGAAGGGGTTTCATTTGTTTTAAATTTTAAGAGTCATTAGTGGTAGATAACTCTCTTAATACTTCGATAAATAGCACCACAAACTCCTTTATTTTTTGCTTGAAAAATAAACTGAAAGCCCTAGCCTCCACCGCATTAATGGTCGCCTCCTATCATTCTCCGTTCTTCAAAATAAATGCAACTACATTAGTGATTATACCTTAATCATTGCAAGATTAAGTAGGTGGAATCAGATTCCTGGGAGACCTACACATATTAAGGCATGATAAGCAGTAGGATCACAAAATCGGTAAACATTGTATTTTACTAGATTTCGTGATGCCTAAACCCAATATATTATGATATATTTTATGATTTTATTTATTATAAAATTATACTCCAATGAAAATTAAATCGTACTTTTGATAGTTTATTATGCATATCATGTGAACATAACATTCAACTTTTCGTCACCAAATTTAGTGGTTATATATCATTAGTTGTTGTGTGTGTTTACATAAATTAGAATATTTACATGTAAAATATGACTTTGGAATGTTGAATAAAATTATTTTGGATTTTATGACTTGCATACAAAAATTAGATTTTGAACTTATATGTAAATTTTGATTTTGGATGTGAAATAAAATTGTTTTGGATTTTGTGATTTGTATGCATAACATAAAAGAAAATTATGATTTATTAATTAACATATACATAAATTAAATAAAAGATATTATGAGTTTTATTAACTATATATACATATTAATTTTGAAATTATTCTAAAATGGGGGTATGTGTATGTCATTATTGAGTATAGTTAAACCATTATAATTATTCCCATTGGTCGATGATAAACATTGTGAATGTTAAGCCTCTTAGGCTTGTGATTTTGAATTTGATGTATGAACTACTTAATTATCCATGATTTATATATGTATATATATGCATATATACTAGTTGCAAATCACAACAATTATACGTATGCAGACAATTTCCATATGCTTGAATTTATTGTTATGTCATTATACGAATATTTGTATCATAGTAGTTATCTTGTCATGCTATGTATATCGATGTAACTTTAACACACCTAGATAATGAAACATAAACACCTTACATTTGAGAAACGTGGATATATTAAATTGGATCTCATTATGATTAGTAATTGTAGGAGTTTCACACGTAGAATGTAAGAGGTTTAATTTTATATACATAAACATAAACACATTAAAATTGAAATAAAACATTAACCAAAATATAGATTGGATCTGAATACAAACTAGTTATTCATATGGCCCATTAAGATCCACTTAGGGATTTTTTTTGAAATTTATAATATTTCATCTGTTGCCAAATGGACCTAACCCAATAATGGTATAAGAGCCCAGCTGGTTTATATAAATAAATTAGTCGACATTTAGACCAACTACTGGACTTTACTATATAGTGCATGTCTAGGATGGTGTGTCTAAGGCTTGGGGTTAAACAATCGGTGTCCTCTCTCCTTGGCTTCAAACTTGGCATAATGGATAGAGAAAGTTTTTAAGGATGGCCCAACTGTAAGGCCTGGAATTGTTTTTGGGCATTGTTCTAATTCAAATAAACATATTTGAATATTATAAAATATTTTGGATAGAAGTTGTGACGCTCCACCCCGAGACCCACATTAGTAAAGAGAATCACTAAGTAATCTTGTCTACTAATGCAGAGAATATGGCTGGTTAAGGGCGACCCTCATGATAATGCATTAGCTAGGAGCTAAGTATGTCGATTTTTTTCCATTACCTCATATGTGGTCGACACACCTAGTCCTTAACTAATACGATACCATGGTGGTTTAGGACCGTTTCAAAATAAATGAAATATACAAATATATATATATATATATATAGTCACAGAACAGCAAACCCAAATCAAAGTATACATACATCTTCATACATCATACATAATACAACATACATAAGTAGCATGAACTACAAAATATACATACACAACCATCCCGCAAAATAATAGATACAATGTCCAAGTTCGAACAAAGTGGTCCAAACAGAAGCAAGCTAACCGATCCAAGAAGGATTGAGCTAAATCCATACCTAACCTGCAACTCGATCTGACCCGAGTAATAAATACACGGGTCAAGCTAGCTAGAACTCATCATTAGTAAAGATAACAGTAATAGGAACCATTCCATTGTTGCCAACGGAACGATAAAAGTATCATCAAGATCATCTCTAAGGTGAGACATCTATGGGTTCATAATGATTTCATAAGGGAATTCAATTGGTTATTTAACTATGGTTCATCTTCTATAGTTACATAAGTGAAATAGGCAAGGATTTGAACCATATAAATAATTATCATAAAACGATCTAAAATCTTATAAATTCATCATAATAGAACTCAAAGAGTTCAAAACATCATATTAGAAATCACTATAAAACCATCAATACATGTAAGCTTTCATCTTACTCAAGGCTATAATAAACTTCCTCATAAAAAGGTGAAATCAAAACATCTAAAATTTCATGGAAAACTGCACGTGCTTACATCCTGACTAGTACTAATATTTGGTACCATAAGCATCGTGATGACTGGAGTCAAGTAACATCAAAACATCATGAAAATCGTGACGACTATAGTTTAAAATAACATAACGACTCCCAGTCATAAAGACCCGAGTTAATAACATCGTGATGATCGGAGTCGCAACTACATCGTGATGACTCCAATTGAGTAATCGTGGTCTACAGTACTAGTAAACATCGTGAATGTGTCTCAACTTCTCGGATAGGAACCTAATAGGCGTTAACGTACGTCCCATACCATACGTTCGCACCTAACGGTTTACTAGCCGTTAGTTGGTGCCACACTAGTAAAACACCATAAACATCATGAATATATACTCTACCTCATCTCATCAGCGAGTAAATACAATACCCTACCCGTCTCATCTCATTGACGGGTATTAGTGGCATCGTAACTTGTCTCATCTCATTGACAAGTAAAAGCTATCATAATACATCTCAACATCATAAAATCATTATAAAGTAGCTTACCTCACCTCATCGGCAAGCAAAAATATCATCTAGATGGTTATTTATAACCATAATTCTAATAAAAAATTTTAGCTCTTAATTCGTCTCAATTTTGACCCGGATAACTTTAAAATTATAAAAAGCTCAAAATATGAAACTTATAGCTCTATGTCTATGCTTTCCAGAACATCCAAAATGATTGAATTTGGTTAAGAAACGAAAATGTTATGCCCAAAACAATTCTCAGGCCTGTGTTTGTTGTCGTCGATTTGCTCGCAGGACAGCAACAAACAAGCACGATTTTGATCAAGTAAACACCAAAATTACAAAAAACTCAAAACATAAAACTTGTAGGACATAATTTACTCTTTCCGAAGCATCCAAAATTATCAAAATCGGTTAAGAAATGAAGGAGTTATGGCAAATTTCGTTTCAGCTTCAAGCACAGAGCAAATATTGGTTTTGCTCTCGGGATAGCAGTAGAAAAATTCGATTTTAACATAGCTAACCTTAAAATTACAGAAAATTTAATACATAAAAGTTGTATTACATGATTGAAGCTTTCTGGAACATCCAAAATTATCAAAATCGGTTAAAAAATGAAGAAGTTATGACAAATTTCGTTTCAGCTTCAAGCACAGAGCAAATATTGGTTTTGCTCTTGGGATAGCAGTAGAAAAATTCGATTTTAACATAGCTAACCTCAAAATTACAGAAATATTACTACATGAAAGTTGTAGTACATGATTGATGCTTTCCGGAACATCCAAATTTATCAAAATCGGTTAAGAAACGAAGAAGTTATGGTAAATTTCGTTTCAGCTTCAAGCACAGAACAAATATTGGTTTTGCTCTCGGGATAGCAGTAGAAAAATTCGATTTTAATATAGCTAACCTCAAAATTACAGAAAACTTAATACATGAAAGTTGTAGTACATGATTGAAGCTTTCTGGAACATCCAAATTTATCAAAATCGGTTAACAAACGAAGAAGTTATGGTAAATTTCGTTTCAGCTTCAAGCACAGAGCAAATATTGGTTTTGCTCTCGGGATAGCTGTAGA
Source organism: Allium fistulosum (assembly GCA_030737815.1). Lineage (NCBI taxonomy): Eukaryota > Viridiplantae > Streptophyta > Magnoliopsida > Asparagales > Amaryllidaceae > Allium > Allium fistulosum. Next base: position 958,460,408 of record CM060901.1, read on the forward strand.
AAAATTCGATTTTAACATAGCTAAGCTCAAATTTTTTGAAAACTTAATACATTAAAGTTGTAGTACATGATTGAAGCTTTCCGGAACATCCAAAATTATCAAAATCGGTTAAGAAACGAAGAAGTTATAGCCAAAATAATGTGGCGACAGAAAACAGAAAAACAAAGACGAAACGTAACCTTATTAATACTAAAATTCAACTCAAAACTTTGTTTTTGGCTAGCATTTGTAAGCTTTTACACTTACCTATTGATTTCCAGTGAACAAGGGAGGATTTGCAAGCAAGATTGAGCCTTTAGCACAAGATTGGAGCCCTAAACACCTGAAACTAGAAAAGTATAGTACATGCAAAGAAGCAATTGATCAAAACAAAATTTACAGTAAACAATTCTAGGATTTAGATGAATTCTAAGATATATTAGGTTAGAGATTACCTTATTTTATGATTCTAACTTGAATTAGGCTTTAAATTTGCAAAGATTGAGCTTGGAAAATTAAATTTTTGAAGAGGGTAGTCATTGTTTTCATTTACTGTTAATTTCTGGAGAAGAAGAAAATGAGAAATGGAAAAACAACGTACAGTATTTTTCTTTCTTTCCTGCTAGTTCTAGACTTGGGTTTAGGATCTAAAACCTATACCGATAAAGCCCATTTCTATACTTAGAAAATTATTTAGGCTAATATACATAAGTTTTAAACCATTTTTAACATAACTTTCACATATTAACTTCTTTTTACATGAGACAAAAGTGCATTCTTCATATTTTAACAAGGTAAACACGATTAACACAGTAATAATTTTTTTTTTCACTTAAAAATATTATTTTATCAATAAACTATTAATTTACACAATATTTGACAATATTGTTATTTTTAGACAAAAACCACTATTTTTAACAATTTGAGTCAAATAAAAATTATTTCTTAACTCAAATAAGTGTATTAAATGTTTTAAAACTTTTTAAAATATTACAACACTATTTTCAATCATTAATACACTTCGAAAAATTCATTTTCTTCTCATTTGCCCTTTTTATTCACTATAAATGGCTATTATTGGAATAAAATCCCAATTTCCCATTTTGACTCAATAAATAACTAACATCATCTATTTTCAACCCAATTTCACAAATAAAATATTCTAAACTTATTTTCATTCATTTATATGTATTCCAACCATCAATATGTTGAAATAACATCTTATGAGATAAATTAACTCGCATAAATTGAAAACCCAAGTTTTATTCATCAAAACATTGTTTATATAAAATAAACAATAATAACTCACATTTCATTCCTCCAATTCATTTATAATCACAATATTAAATTATTATTTGCATTATAATTTAATATTACCGGTAATCTCCAAAATTCGGGTTGTTACAGAAGTTGGATTTAAAATATGAAACTTCTTGTATTTAGAAGGGTATTAAATTTTTTTTAAACATTTATGTTGTAAATGTTACAATATACGTGTATAGTACATATATGTATAAAATATACTAAATTTTAAATGTGTGTTTTAATTGTTATAACATACATTTCCAAAATTGTTTTGACAATTTTGGATTTGAATTTGTATTTTTGAAATTGAAAATAAAGTTTAATTAAATTAGTTAGATTATCAATTAATTAAAAGATATATTCATATATACTGATAACCATAAATACTATAGTTGTATGATATTTCTTAAATGTGTTTAAAAAATAATCTTAAATGTTCAAATCTGAAATTGAATTTAATTATTTTTTTAATTAAAATAATAATCAACGATTAATTGAAATTATTTTAATTAATATGATACATATATTACATAAGTTAATTATAGTATAGAAGGTTATAAATAAATTGGACTTATATGAATATATATATATAATAAAATCATAATTGTTATGATTAAACATGTATATAGATGATAAATATTATAATAGATATATGTGTAAATAATTATAAGTGTTATAATTAAACATATTAATTCAAAATTTCTTTAAATTAATATTTAAGATTTTTTGGAATCCTGAATTAATTGATAAATTAAAGTGCTTAATTAAGTAATTAGAATACATATAAATTTATGTATATATAATATAAGTATAAATTGATATTATATAAGTTAATTAAATTAATATAATATGTATATACATATACATATATATATTATATATATTAATAATATGTATAATGGCTCAAACAAACCCAACTTAGATTTCTAGATTAAGTACATATGTATGGTACATATACCATGATATTAGATTTGTCAGACGCATGTATCACGTGGGTATTTTACAAAATACATTATTCCTTAAATCGATAACACACTTAATTATTAAACATTATGGATATTAATAAAAAAATTCCTATGTCATTTATATTAGATAGATTACTTGCATAAATATCGATTGTTGGGTAAACTTAAGCTAGGGTTGCTTTGTGCAGTAATATTTAGTATATCTTTAGACGGGTAAGATAAATGCTTGTATTTGTTAAGAAAACTCAAGGTATGAGCATCCATACTAAGTCCATCGTGAAATGATAGGTCATACTGACTAATATCTCTTGGCTTGTTGAGGAAACTTAATGTCAATCTTGAGGTTAAGGCAAAGACTATGGTTAAGAGTTATATAGGATATAACCGATAAAGTGTTATCCACCACTTATAGGGCTATGGCTTTTTGAGCAAACTCAAGGTCGAATCCTCAAAGACAAGTGGATCCTAACATCCATTAGAGAAATAGAAAGGTTTTTGTTTTCCTCTTAAGGTTTTGAGAAATAATCTTACAGAACCTTATTAGATAAATGAATTGAATCACATTTAACCAATCTAATAAGTATAAGAACGCGTGGAAAATTATAATATCTACTATTATAAATATGCATAAAATAATAAATAATATGTTTCTTGATTAAAGTATACATAGTAGACTAAAATTAAATTTGTAAAAGAATTATATATTCACTTAAAAATAATTATTGGCATGTAGTCACTTCAAAGCCACTATGACAAGCTAAGTGTACAATCATTTAAAATTTTCAAGTTTAGGTCCATTTAAATATTAACTTGCCTATTAGTGTTTATTATCCATATGAGTATGAACTCCACAGATATATGAGAGTATAAACGTTTGGCACATATATGATCACGTTCAATAGCTGTATTCTGAACAATATTATTGTTAGTCCTTGAGATGATGGTTTTGATGACAACAACCTTAGGACTTGTTATAAAATATAAATACTAACGTTATGGTTAAGATATATATGTATATGCAGAATATAAACATGCAGGTACCAAGAATGAAGACTGCATAGTGTAGAGATACAATACTGATGAATTTAAAGATCGAAGATACCAAGATTGAAGACTCATGAGTATCAAGAAATCAAGTGATCAAGAGTTCAAGATTTCAAACAGTATAAGATAATGTAGTCAGTCTAGAATTATGTTAAAACTTCTTGAAAGCACTTACATCTTTATTCGAAATTTATTCGTGGAATGGAATCCATTTCGAGCCTGTTAAAGGGATGGAACCCTAGAGGGATGGAACCCACGACAATATCTAGTTGAACATATAGTGGTCCTATTTTGATATCCACTAATTTTATAAAAATATTTTTCAAAAATATATCTCTTGTTTAAAAATGTTTTCAAAACTTTCTTTTCAAAAAGACATCTCTCTTGTTTGAAATATTTTAGCCTCAAAACTATTTTTATCATTTTTAATATTTTGATTTCAAAATTTTCCATGTTTTTAAACCATCTCTTGTTTTAAATATTTAGCTTTAAAATATTTATATACTCAGATTTTAAATCACTTTATAGATTAAGATTATATATATTAAAAATTATTTTCTAAACTCTTTTATATGTTTAAACTATATTCAAATATATTTACAAAGTTTAGAAATTGTTTTGACAAATTATAGAAACCAATTTTAATAAGAAAATCAAAACATCAATTTTGCCTTGAGCATGTCGACATCCCTCAACCCCTCATGTCGACATGGTGTCCGTTATTTTCAAATTTCAATTTTCAAAAGAAGTGTCTATTCGTCGTATCCTTTCACGAATAGATATGGCTGTTGCTCTACTATAAATACTAGTAAGTTCTAAATGAATTTTTACCATATTTTCATTTATTTTCTCTCCTCTTCATCTTCCACATTTATTCTAAAAGAATCCTAAATTATACTCTACCGAAATACCAATTGAATCAAACTTGATTATCTCTTGTTTGATTCTGTGCCACTCTCTCCATAAGATCTCGGTACTATTCAGAGTTATAGAAGCTTTTGTAAATTAAACAGTTGAGTAAAAGGTGCAGTTGAGCCTTGAAATTAATTGGGTGTGATTGTAGCCTCGGAAATCAATTAGGTGATCTTGTAGCCTGGTTAAATCAAGAGAGTTTCCCTGAACTCGAATATAGGAGGGTGTACCTCGTAGCCTTGAAACTAAGGGTGTAATATGGGAGATTATTTTGAAAAGAAATCTGTACGATTGTACGGGACTGGACGTAGGGTAACTCTGAACCAGTATAAAATCCTGGTGTGTTCTTTCCTTTACTGCTTTTATTTAGTATTTGCATCTGTGTCTGATTCTGTGATTATATCTATGTTTGTGAATTGCATTAGTTAGTGTTTAAATTGAACAAAATTCAAAAAGATTTAAATATACATAAAACACTATTCACCCCCCCCCCCCTCTAGTGTTATTCCAGCCTTAAGATCCGTAATCCGCATTTCTCACAATTATTTCATGATATACTGATTTTTTGAATAATTGTTATTTGAACAGAGCAAATAAAACTTAATACGAGATCGTATACCTGATATGCTTAAGTGTATTTTTCTTGTTATAAATAGTTCCAGATCAAGAACTAAAGAGAGACTTGATTAACTGATGTCACTTTGGTCTAATTAATTAATTTCAATATTGATATCATTCAATTTTTAGGGCTGAATAATAACAATTAAGCATTAGAATTAGGACATGATCCCATAGTTGGTTTTCTCCTAAAGGTATGACCTTTGAGGAACGAAAATAGAAATATGAGAATATAGTAATAATATTGATGTTATTGGGATGAATAGATGGCGAATGTCACCTTGAATTCATGGAGAGACATCAGAATTTGAATTATACTAATATTAGAAGATGCTTAAAAGGAATATAAAATAAGATTTTAATTTTTTGTAAAAGATTGTTTTTTATAAGTTCTATTTCATAGAGCTTTTGGATATTGGATCTTTAATCTCAACTGTAAATTTGTCACAATAAATGAAATGGGAATCCCATGGTTAAAGTAATAGAACTTCGTTTTGTTAATGTTGCTATAGTAGTGGTAGAACTAATGGTAGCCCATTGCATGAGTTTGGCCGATTGACGTATTGAGTCGGAATAGTTTATTTTATGAAACAATAACTATTTTGAGTTGGTCGAAAATAAACATAGTCTATTTATATACGATATATAATAAACTTGTGAATGTATATCTTGATAATATTCATTTTGTTTACTAAGTGATGTGTTGGCTTACCCGCCGTTCGTAGCTCGGTTGGTTTGGGAGCTGGAAGATGGGAACCATAGGACTGTGTCCGGGCAGGTTCGAATCCCAGCGCCAAACCATCAGTGGGAGTTTCAACGTTAAGCATCCGTGTGCGACGACTAAATAAAAGCGGGGTAGACACACGGCGTGGGGTTTACTTAAGTGAGTATCAATGAATACCATGATCTTAAGGTTCCCCATGATATCAAAAAAAAGTGATGTGTTGGCTTACAATACTATATAAGCATCTAAAGATTATGTACAATTAATTTAGGAAATTCAGACCTTGTTATTAATCGTTGAGATGTATTAAACTATATATATGAAAAATACCTTTGTATTTTTGGTGATTATGAATCATAATGAAGTATGTCTTGTGTGATGGATAGTAGTGCTCATATTCAATGGGAGTATAACTAGGATGATACAACCTAGGTGATATCATGAGTACTTTAATGTATCACCCAAATGATTTGGGCATGAGCAACCATTATGTTCAGAATATACTAACAAAGATATCATAGTTTAGGTAGAAAAATCAAATCAACCTACTTTATTTTTACTATTGAAATGTATGATACAAACTTATGTATATTAGAAGACACATTTTGTTAGAAAAGTTTTGGAAAAAAACCACTTTCAAGTGAAAATATTTAGGTTGAAAGGTATTCAACTTGAAAAATATTTTACTAGAAAATTTGGGAAACAATCTATGAAGGAAAAGAATTTACACTATAAAATATCTATTTTGTGAATACATTATTGGGAAAATATTTTACTTTCGAAAAAGGAATCTGATTTGAAAATATGTAGTTTAAAAAATAAAATATTTTATTTGAGAAATAGAAACATTGTAAATAGAAATATTTGGTTCTAAAATATTCGTTGAAAGTATTTTATTGGAAATGTATTTTATTTGGCTAAATAAGGTGAAGAATATTTTACTCCAAAGTAGTTCTAAAATATATATTTACTTGAGAGAAAAATATTTTGTTGATAATGTTATCATTATAGAGAATGCACAAGGTAAGTGATATTTTACTCCAAAGTAGTTTGAAATGAGTTATTATCATTCTTGAGATTAAATAGTGATAAGGTAATTTTTAAAGAACTCGAGTATGATTATGTTTATTTATGACATTCATTGGTTTATTTTGTTAATTAATATTTACAAAATGAGGAGAAAATTAATATATAGTAGTCATAGATTTTGAGATACAATAACCATAACAGGGTTTCAAGAATTTGGTATAAATTATAACTATTTTTAGAGCAAATGGTAACAACACAGTTTTAAATGGATTGTTTTCCTAAGCTAAATAATAACAATATTATTTTGAGGACATGAAAACTTTTATGATTAGGATAAATAATGGTAAAGAGATTTTTGTAATACCATACCTATGTCAAAATAATTATTGAAGTTTATCGTTTTGAGTTGTATATGCCATTGTTGGATATGTGATGGGTGGCAAAGGACGTGAGACTAGAGGATGATATGAGTTTTGGGATTGCCCAATATCCATTATGATGAGATAGACTTTATGCTTATTATTTGTGAATTTCCCTAATAATTTATAGAGAGGTCTATTTAATCTACTTTAAGAGGATGTGGGTCATGATGTTATGATTATTCACTTATGAGAATAGAGTAGGGATGTTTGGTTTTAGCTAGAAAAATTAATTTTTGATTGACTATGCCGTTAACTTGATTTATTTGGTTTGCTTCCTTTGCTTATATTATTGCATGATCCTTATAATTTTTGAGTGTTTACTTTAACAATTTTGGTTAATAGTATACCTATGTTGTAGGATGCATTATTGTTGTTGACTGTATATCTTAGTTATGTTAATCACTTTTCTTTGATTGAACCTTTTGTTATCCTTTTATGTTCTATCACGTGGTTCGCTTTGTATGTTGATTGCATATGTTAAATGATTGACTATCATGTTTGATCCTTATTATTCTTTATTGTGTGTTCATGAAACTGAATTACATACATGTTAAATATATGCTTGAGTTGAGTAATTACATTTAGGGTAATTGAAAGGTTAAGTTGTCATGTGGTATTTTCTACCAAGGATGCCTATGTTATATGGAAATAATGTTAGAGAAACTAAAAAGAGGAAAATTAGGCTAAGAGTTGGAAAATGGAAAAGGGGAGATGCAGTGAACATGGAGTTGTTTGTGAGAGGCATGATACTTTGACTAGAGAGATAAAGCACTAAAAAGCTACATTAGCATAGTTTCCCTGAAGCATGCCTCAAGGAAAGACCATAAGTTGCCTGGAGCAAGCTCCGGGTCGAAGCACTATGCAATACCCCAAAGTAAGCTTCAGGTGAAGGCTCAAGATAACCCGAGGAAAGCCTTGGGGCAGTTCCCTATTGCCTTGAAGTGTGCTTCAAGACAAAGATCTAGAGGTTCCCAAAGTCATGTCTTAGGGTTTCTATTATATGAGATGCGAGCATAGGATGATACAAGGCAAGCAAGTTCAAGTAGGAGCTAAGGATGCCAAATTAGACACAAAGAAGTATATTTTAACTTAGGTGGGAGGCCTGTGGAATTCAAATTATGCAGAAGTGCCAAAGGAGAATTGATGAAAGGGGGCTTATAGTTTCTAAGGGAGATAAATTGTGCGATTCCTTGACCATGTGTCATGCAATTATAGTCTAGTTGTGCATGCTAGATACTTGTAGGTAAATAGTGTGTAACCTTCAGTGGATGACACATGGCAAGATTGAGTTTGGGCATCTAGTACTTGATAAGTAGATCTAGCAGGCTATAACGATTGGTAGGTCATGCATGTTTTATCCCCTTTGTATTCCAGGTGTCATCTTATCATCATGTATCCGAAAACATTATAAGGTGTACATCAAATTATAGATGTTGTAGAGGTCTTGTTCTATGAGTAGTACATCGAGCCAAGGATGATTCGAGAGGTCTATTTGTTTGTGGTATTTACAGTAGTTAGTTCATACATATTGACACGCTATGTTACTCTACCCTATAGCAGTTTACCATATCAGTTGATTTTTATGGTGGAGTTGTCAGGACGTGTGTCAAGCCTTTTGAATGATAATGATCTCGATTGATTGTTTTACTCTTTTGTTCATGGAGTTTTCTCTAAAATGTTGATTTTTGGGTTGCATGTGTATGGAAAAGTAAGTGTTACTATAGAATGTGTGCATGAAAAAAAATTACATTCCTTGTAGTGAATATGTGTTTGATTGTGTCATGGTTGGTTGTGTTCTGCGGTTTTCATGTGCTACTTGAGAAGTAGTAGGTTTTTGGTTAGCATACTTCTCTTTTTTGTATATGCTTATATAATCGAGCATATGATACAGTATGATGTTTTATGTGTTAGGCTCAATGTTTATCCTTTGGGCGGATTGATAAGGCGCAATTCTTGTAAGGAAGAGAATGTAAAGAACCCGCAACTTTGACACATGTAAAATTAATAAATTATCAACACGTTTAAATTTAAAGGGGGGGGTGTAAAAAGACTATTTTTACAAAGTTGTCTTCTTTGATATTCCATTGTGTTTAGAAAATTCGAGAACCGATTTAATACGTAATATGTCAGGATTTTGATACTTTAACTGAATTGGGTATTTTTGGGCCTTACACCAATTTAGACCAAAAAATCCAAATACTCGCTATAAATATGAGTCTATCTTTACCGTAGACATCAAAATATGTATTTTCTCTCTAATCTTAAAATCCTCTCTGATTACATCTTATTAGCAGACAATATTCTCAAACTACAAATTATCTCACAAATTCCCAATATTAAAACTTCATCAAATTATATAACAAATTGTTCATCTCGACGAGAAGAAGATACGGCAAAAATTCATTTTCTGGTATGATGCTTAGATTGGGTAGAAATCGCGAACAAAAGGCAGTGACAATGACCTAGGGTTTGTGAACTAGGGGATTGATTGGCAAAATTGGAAGGATGGGCTTGTAAATCTCGTAGCATGGAACCTAACGGTGGTGGTCGGAGGTTTTATCATGGCCTATGGCAGCGAAATTTTGCACATTAGGATTTGAAAACCCTAAATCAACGAGGCGGTAGGCCACTCGAGGGGTGGTTGAACTGGTCGGTTGTATTCGCGGCATGAAGGGGATTCCATTGCTGTTGGTATTGAGTTCTTAGGGGAACTAAGTTAGGATTATTTTTAGAAAAAAGTTCGACCACGTTGGGTTCGATAATTACGAATGTTTGTAGTGAGATAAATGCACTAATATTTTGTTTATGTAGTTACCAAAGTTCCCTTAAGACTTTTAGTAATTATAACTTTTCCATAAGACCTCTGTTTCACTGACGGTTTATTACGTTGGGTTCATACTAAGATTTCGCAAATTTTAACATATGGTTTATTGGCATTTGAGGCTGTTTATGAAAGTGTCTTAGCAGGATTCTGATGTCGTAAGTATTTACATATTTTAAAATATTAATAGATATTCACTTATATTTTTGGCCTTTTTTCTAGCTAGCACCCTAAATTGATGTAAATGATGCAAATAAATAAAAATTTGTCAGAAATCAAAGAAAAAAGAGAAACGATATTTTTATAGTGATTCATCAAATCGCTGGCCTACATCTACTTTATTGTTTTAATTGATTACTTTTTTCGAGAATAACCAAATTTATAAAAAAAATTGAAGTACAATGATCAAATCGTGGACTGGTAGCACTTAGAAAAGTTGATCACAGTGCCCAAACTTATGTAGGTTTTCCAAAAGTCCATTTTTATTTGTGGTACTTTGCTATTTACAGGCAAATCCATGCACTAGAATCACTAGATCTCATTTTGAATTGCTACAACATCCAAGTCCATTAAGTTAGGAGGAAGAACTAGTCAAATGGCACATTTCCCCATATATGGTCGACTGGTGTCGATCGATACTTTGACTAATTCTTCACTATTATCTTCAGCTCATCTTAAGTCTTCATGCTTTGGGTCCTCAGGGGAAAAATTGTAATTACAATCGATCAGCACCAATCAATCCTCCATCATCATAACTTTTCTTTTTCCTCAAAAATAGCATGTAGAATCATCGTACAAGCAAAGTAGGCTTAAAATCTATCTTTTGATCGATCGGCACCGATCGATGGATCGATTGGCACCGAACGATCAAGTCTTTTCTAAACTTCAATATTGCGCATACTATCCAAGATCTTTTACATGCCTTTTGATCCATTCCATTATTCATTCATGGTCCATTTCCATCATAATATTACCATGTCTCCATAACTCAGACTTAGATGCGATTTCGGTCTACATTCGCCATTTTATACCATGGAAGATGAGTCAATTATAAGGCTACAAAAAAATATGCCAGTAACACTATTTATGGATATAAAAATGCTTTGGTCAAGAAAATGTGTCGATATTGGAAATTATCGGTTGTGTTCTCAAGCTATCTACCAAATTAAATGCAGTGAATCATCCATTTCCCCCAAATTAACCCACAAATCAAAGGTCACTCTGGACCCATCAAGGTCAAGGACTCATATCCTTGCATAAATGTTAGTCATAAATCATCATCATCACGCATTCTATCGTAGTTTTCATATCATACAAAAATCATATATCTTGTTATCATTGAACGTAAATCACGTGTCAATGTGTACGGTTATGGTTTTACCCAAACCCCCAGCATTGTTTACAAATCGATTGGTGTCTCCGAACATCCCATTACAAGAAAGTTTGATCAGATCAAAGTATTACCATTGAGTGACCATATATCAAGTATTAAGGTGTCATGTTAGCACATTTCCCCTAGTTGAAGCATTGCTCATAAATTGTCTAGTATCTTTTAACATCCCATTATAAGTAAGTCCAACGGGACTAAGGAAATAACACATATCGGTCATTTAGTAATCATAATCAAACCATCCTAAATCAAAAGGTGTTCATGCCTTGAAGTTAAGTTTTAATCTCTCTAGATTAGATAATCGTTAATCTACATTAAGCCCATATGCTCCCTCTATGTGAAGGGACTCAATGATTAAAGCAAGCCAATTCACTCACTATTCGGTGAGAGGACTTACTATCCTATATACAAGCCCATCCACTCAATCTTCAATGATGGGACTTGTATTCATGGTTCATTACCCCATCCTTCAGTCAGAGGAACCATAATCCATTGGTTTATATGTCAAATATAAGGGATAATCCATATTGGTTAGTACCCGTAGTAATGTCGAAATCAAATATCATGTTCAAACGAATACATGGCCAAAATTTAAATTAACCAATTGTTCAACAACCTTATTGTGTCCAAATCAAATTGCATCAAATGAAAACCTAAACTAATAGTCCATTCAAGGGTTTCTTTCGGGCTCTAACTAAGGGCATGCCTATAAGAACAATTGAGATTGTATGCATAAGTAGCCCGATAGTAAACCTTTATAGTTTATTTAAAGCAAAAATAAGTAAAATAAAAAAACAAGTTTCAATCCATCTCGATCATAGGATAAAAACACGATATCCATATCCTCCATTGCGACAATGGTCGTCCGTCGTAGATGGTGGTTGCGTTTGTGGAACTACTGTAGCTTGTCCTACAGTTATTCGATTCCTCACATAATATTGTTATTGATTGCTTTAAACTTGAACCTCTACCAAATATTGTAAGTGTCTGCACTCATTCATCTCATGTCCATCTAGCTCATGAACAAACAAAATTTCTCAGACTTCCTCTCTTATTATATAGGCTCTCTCTAGGAGGTTTTCTATATTAAATCTTCCCCTTTCCAAATAAATCCTTTCTAGGGTGTCGGTCAAGTCAGTGTAAGAAGAAAACTTTAGCTCCCTCTTTGGTTGGTTTGGAGCTCCAAGGCCAATATCAGCCTTTCTTTTCCTATATCCTTTCTGAAACCTACCTTGGATGGTCCTCATGCTCAATGGTATCGATTTTAGCATTTTTAGCATTCATATCTTCTTGCTCAAATACCTTTTAGCTTGATAATTAATCTACTAAATCCACTGGTGGATCCTTCATCAATGCCTTCTTAAACTTAGTATGTTTATTAGCTCATGCAACCACTACCATAAGAACTATTAACAGGTGGTTTGTGTATAGCGCTGGCTGCTATGATAAAGCTGGTTAAAGAACTTCATAACAATTCCTTATCTCTCTGTTTCACATTTGATAGTGATATCGCACGTCTGGTTGAACAATATAAACCCTAAATAAGCTTTTAAACTTCTCAACTAATTTGGCTCAAGTGCTAATGGCTCCATTATCAAGTTGGCGATGCCACATAGCAGCCAAATCAGTTAGGTGTAATGAAATACAATGACCCATTGCTTCCTCTATAGCCTGCAACACTCCCATGTGTTAGATGTATATCATTAGATGAACTGTAGGATCAGTTCTCCCATGATAAGGCTCCAACATTGGTAGCTTGAAATCAGATGGATTCCTAGCATATCAAATGTTTGGGGGTGAATGGGTTACAATTCACATCTTCCATACTTTGATCTAGCACTCCACTTGGAAGCATATGTGATATCATCTCAGCTAAGCGATCTTCCTAGTTCAGCTGATATCCTTGAGGTTCAACATGCCTTTGATCAAAGGCTTCCTCATGCCCTATATTTCTAAGGGGACCTTCTGTTTCTTTTCCATGCGGCTGTGAGTTTACATTTAGATCTTAGTTCCAACACCAACTTCGAGATCCATGAAGTTAGGATGAAGAATTAGTCAAACGACACGCTTTCCAAGATTTGATCGATCGGTACCAATTGATACATTGACTAATTCTTTACTGTTTTCTTCAATTCTGCTTAAGTCTTTAAGCTTCGGGTCCTCAAGGCAAAATGGTAGTTATGATCGATCGGTGTCGATTAATCCCCCATCTTTGTAACTTGTCATTTTCACCAAAGCAGCATCTAGAATCATCATAGAATCAATGTTGGCCCAAAATCTATGTTTTGATTAATCAAACCGCATGATGGATCGATCGGCACTGAATGATGGATCAATCAGTACCGATCGATCAATTTTGTTGAATATTTTCTTAGGCATTCCACTCTTGATCTTTTACAAACCTTTTGATTCATTCCTTTATCATTTCACAGTCCAATTCCATCGGAATATTGCTTAGTCTCAGTAACTCGGACTTAGATGCAAATTCAGTCGGTGTTCATTATTTTAGAGTATAGAAGTTCTTCCACTGATGTGAGTTAATTCCAAGAATATGGAAATTTTGTCGGTAATAGATATACATACATCTGTTAAGGTACTTTATACCTCTTTTATAATCATTTGAATTTTCTTATGTTTTTGGTATGATATATATATATATATAATTGCTACATGGCTGTATGTTGGATATTTTATGGTAATTAGTTGTATATTTAGAGAAAACAATTATTAACTTGAGAATAAGTGTAAAACATGTGATTAAGGACTAATGAGATTATTGATAAATTATGCATTAAAATTTATAAAATAATCAAATTGATAATTGGTACTGAAATTGGTGCATAAATTTTAATAATATGTTTTTATTTTTGAATTTCTAGAGAAATTCATAAATAAAAACAGAAAACGTATGTTAAATCATATTTGAGAAAGTATTATTACTTATAAGGTAAAGTGAAGTTTAATAAATTATAGTATGGTTTTTGGTAAACCATTATTATGTTTGAGCTATATAGTAATAATGGAATATAAGAGGATTTGAGAATAGACTAACACTATTTGAGATAAATTGGAATATAGAGCTTTTTGAAAATTATTATGAGTATTATTACTACTTTCGAGTAAATGATAATACGAGGGCTTTTACTAGGGAATGATATTATCATTATTTTAAGTAAATAACTATAAGAGATATTTGGAGAAATGATAAAGAGATATTTTCATAAATTATTTAAGTTAAATTGTTATATTTGAGATTGGTAATAATGTTGTTTGTGATTTTAAAATGAATAAAGTAATTTAAGGAATTTTTATGGAAAAGTCTCTATTTTGGGAAAAACAATAATCATATGCTTTGAATGAGAGTTTTGTAATATTACTCCTATTTTTTGAGAAAATAGCATTACAATTGTTTTAGGGTATTTAAAGTGAACTGTATTATTATTTGGGGTAAATAATTATAAATTGACCATTAAATATGCGAATTAAATTATTATTTTATTATTTATAATAAAATAATTTGTATTCTCCGATGTAAATCGATGATGTTTGTATAAATATTAATGGAATGATTCTACTACATTGGGAATGAAGTATCATATATTATTGTTCATTTATTGTGTGAGTCGGTGTTTACCATTATAGGAAATACCATTTTGGCGGGTATGTACTATTCGTGGAGGTATACCTTTTTGTATTTACCATGTGGTGTGGCCATTACTATTCATAGTGGGTAACTATTATTTATTAGTACTTACCTGGTATTAGTGTGCGTCTATATAGAGTTGTTGGTAATTATCAGTAGTAAGAATGTGTGATTGTTGGTTTTCGGTGAAAGCGATTATGTTGCTTGATGTGTGACCGGTGTTGTTATTATACATGGATTGGTATGCTTACCTCTATATTGAGCATTAGTGTTTATTCGGTACGGTTAAGTTAAAGATTTTTCCTAGCTAATATGCACAAGTTAAGGAAGTTAATGATACATGAGCAAGAGGATTAGCTCTTGGGCAAGTATGAGTAGTCAAGTAGTCAATTATGAAAAAATGCATTTATGCAAATTCTTTATCGTAAAGTTCTAATTAGAATTTGACTTAAGCAGTGCATGCTAGTAGCGGTTCAACACATCACTGACCCTTTCACAGCTGTTGAGTCACTAGAAAAAGTGGTGAAAAGCCTTAAAGATCAACTGGAGTTAATGCATTATTTTACCACAAGAGCCTCTCACCTTGATTCTTTAGTTTATTATTTGGTTGAAATCATTGTTGCCTTTGACTTAAAGGTTTATTTCTCAATTTTGGGACTACAGAAAAATTTTATGTTTGAGGAAAGTTGCAACCACAAGCTATTTAGGATGGTAGCACTTCTTTCTTTATAAATGCTCAGAAGAACTTAAAGGTTTGGGGGGTCCTCCCATTTTATGTAAGGAAGATACTTCAACAAGTGGAGGTCACTCCTATAGTTTAGAAGTTCATGAAAAGGGAAAAGAGCTTGTTTATCAGCATTCTCCGATTGCACATCCACTGGCTTTATAGATTTTTGAGTTTCTGTTCCTGTTTGGAATCATAGAAATTTCTCACTTTTTGGGTTGAGTAAATTGTTTTGGTAGTTGTAAAAGGTAGATGCATGTAGGAATCTATAATTATAAATGATCATAATGTAAATGTTATACCAAGGCATATGAATGTACTTATAAATGAACATAATGTAAACTTTGTATAGTAATAGCTTCTTTCCGTAGATCTTTCATTATATCATATATTTTCTTCTTTCTGGATGTTTGCTTGTTGGACCACTCGTATTCTTTAGATGATTGCTTTGGCCAGGACGAAGGCGGGACCAAAGGCTTGTTTGAACATCCATATTCTTCAGATGGTAGTTTTGGCCAAGCCCGAAAGTGAAACCAAAAGCTTGTTTGACCATTCGTATTCTTTAGATGATTGCTTTGTCCAGGCCTAGAAGGGGGGACTAAAAGCTTATTTTACGAACTCTTTTGTTGGGTGGCTTGGAACTTGGTCAAGGGCCATTAACACTATCAGGTGTAAGGTGTGACTTTGCTTAAAGACTCATACTATTCTTGTTAGGTCAAAAGCTTTATTAAGCATAGTGCATCTTAAACAAGGGGTCGTCTTTCATGTATACTTAGAGAGGGTATGAGCCAATTTGATATCCAAGAGGAAATTATTTCTATAGCCCTTAACTAAATACTTAAGGAAGGTTTTATGAAAATTTCTTTTTAAACAAGTCCTTCCTCACATCAATTTTCAATCATTATTTTCATGAAATATTTGAGAAACGTAGTTTCTCTTAAATGGCCTTCTATAAATGAATCAGTTTAAAAACTTTCAAAGTTATAAGAAAAACTTACTTCCCTCTACCTGGAGTTTCGATCATTCTCAAGACTACATAACTCATTTTCCTTCTATTTAGCTTCTCTTTAATCAATTTTTCTTTATGAACTACTTTAATTTTCCTTGTCTTATATGGTTTTCGATTATCCCTGATAGGGTTGGGCAATTGCTTCTTTCATGCCCATTCAGTCCATGGTATCTACAATATTGACCTCCCTTCTTTTCCTCCTTTCCTTTGATCTTCCATTTTGACGGCCGATATTCCAGCATAGTTCTAGTAGAGAGATAAACTTCCTCTTGTGTGATTCGAAGTGAAGTGTATATTCTTGTTTTTGGACCTTTACATGGAGGATTATTTTGGATATTTCTAGCCTTTTGGGGGTGGTTTCTATCTCTCCACTCTTTGTTTTATGCTTCATTTTTACAATATCATTATGTTCCTCTCTTTCCTGAGAAGCTTTTCTAGATCTATAGATCATACTTTCCCATTCTTGAGAAAATTGCTTGGGTTTGAAAGTCACTCTTCTTTCAAAAATAGCTCCCTTAGCCTGTAATTGGATCACATTCTCATTTGAGTAAAGGGATTTTCTTTTATCATACTAACACTTCTACTTCATTAAATAAGCTCTTCATTCCCATCTAATCTTGATTTTAAGGAAAATATTGGTTTTCCTAATATGGAACAAGTTCTGACTTCATTTGTTTGGGTCATATTATGAAATTCTTCTTTTCTCTACTAAGATTTGAAGTGCTAAATTTATAGGATTCATTGTTTCCTATTTATTATTCTAGGGTGATCGTTCCTCCTTATCTCTGGTTATATTTATTTATTTAATGAGTCGCTTGAGAAAGCAGGAATTGGTTAAGTTATGAGGACACTTGTTAAGTCGAAGGGATAGTCTTAGAGTCCAAAATAAGTGGTGGAAGTACATTCTCTCCTCGAGTTCAACTCTCAATGAAAGCACCAAAATGGTAAGCCAAAGAATTTTCCTAACTTATATGTACAAGTTAAGGAAGTTAATGATGCTTAGGCAGGAGAATTAGCTCTTAGACAAGTACGCAAGTAGTCAAGTCATCAATTATGCAAATAGGCATTTATGTAAGTTATTTGACACAAATTCCAAATTAGGATTTGACATAAGGGGCCATTAAAGTCCTAAAGTGAGTTCTTTATTTGTGCTTGAGTACAAATGAAAAATGAAAAAAAGAGAACTTAGGAATTCGCCCTTCTCAAGTGGATGATACATGACTATTCATAGGAAAATTACATTGTTAGATCTTTGGCACATGGAAAGTGTTATCTTTAGACGATTGAAGTCCTTTGAGATAGTTTTTGATGTGTCACACTGTCAAGATGACATGTGGCATGTTTTACCTCTTTTACCTTTTCATGCTGATGTAGCATAGTTAGAACAAAGAAAAGGCCGCCACATGGACAACTAGGATGAGTTTCCAAGTATTTTAGATATGCGGTAGTACTTTATAGTCATGCGATAGCACTTTGTTTTAGTGAGGTGATAGCCTCTTTAGACTTTAAAAGTGTGATAACTCTTCATTGAAATATGCGATAGCTCTTCATTGGGACATGCAATAGCTTCATTCTTGGAGGTGCGATATCTCCTCATCATTAGAAGTGTGATAGCTTTATTCTAAGAACAATGATAGATCTTCATCTACCTTTACAATAGCCTCTTCACTATACTTGCAATAGCTTTATCTTCTATACTTGCGATAGCTCCTTAACTTTATACTCACAATAGCTCATCTTTTGCACTTGCGGTAGCCATTTTCTTATATAAGTGCGATGGCTATTTTTTATCTACTATAACGACCCATATTTTTAGCTATTTTAAATTATTAAATTTACTGTAATTATTTAATAAAAATGGTTAAAAATAAAAATTTAATGATTTTGAATGTAAGTTATTGGATATGAACTTGAATAAAATTTCGAGATAAACTAATTTCGAAGATTTAAGCAATAACAAATATTGGGAGGTAAGGCTATGTATTGAATGTGTATACAATCAATAGTTAGATTAAATAATAAATTTTGAATTCATTAGATGTAAATAAAGTAATTGATTGATAACTAAAATTCATTTAAAATCTAATATTGGAATTTGTTGAATATTGAACAATTAAATTGTTTAAATTTAATATTGGAAATTATTTGAATAATTGAATTCTGAATTTAATATGATTGAAAATGATATCGGAAGTTGATGAAAATTTTATTTAAACAACAATGATGATTGTTAACATTTAAAATTGGATTTAAAAGTGAATAATTAGAAATTGGAAATTTTATATTATAATCGAGACGTTAAAATAGAAATCCGGGGCACAGTCTTGGAATTCGACGAAACCAGTTCCATTAGATCCATAATAGTATGTTATTATCGGATTTCAAATTTCGTAACGTTTGGAGTTACCGTTTGGTCGTACGGGGTAGAAACGCGTTGAACTAAATATCGAAAAATTAATATTTTAATTGGGTTCGAAAAGATATCTTCCACATACGATTGAATTAGGCCTCGAAACATGTTTCATTATGTTCGGAATAGGGGTAAAACATTGGAAACGCCTAGCGGCACGCTTCGTCTGGAGTTCGTACGGAATAGTACGTGAGTAGTGGAAAATAATAATAAAATAATGTATGCACGTATATAAATACACGTCCACAGTAACCCTAGCCCTAAAATTTCAACCGTTTGGTCATACGATTTGAAATTTATTTAAATGATTTTGATTTGGAGAGATAAAAATCAAATTTATAGAAATCAAATTATTTCCGAACTTGAGCTCAAATCGTGGAATTAAGTTGTGGTAATCGAAATTGTTTAAATAATCGAAGTTGAGATTTTGAAGTTATAATCGAAATAAGATTTGAAATTCGGAAATTGGATTGTTTATAAAAGATTGGATTTTTATTCGAACTTTGAATGTTGCTAAGTAAAAGTGGTATAAAATGATATTCTGAAATTGAGCTCGGAATTGAATTATATTTGAAAATTGGATTTTAAATTGAATATTGAAGGTAAATTTGATTAAGGGGTTTAAATCGATATTTTAAAAATCGAACTTGGAATTGATATAAATCAAAATGGTTTGAATTGAGAATTGAATTGAAATTAATTCAAATTGGAATTGAATTGATTTGAAATCGAAATTGAATCAATTGAATGGAAATTGGAATTGACTTGAATTGGGAAGTTGGAATTGAATCGGTTTGACTTTGAAACTATTTTCAAATAAATTATTTTGGTATAAACCGTTTAAAATCTATATTCTTTAAATATTTAAATTATTTTGGTTTCCAAATTATTTTACTATATAAACCATTTTAATATTTAAACTATTTTATATTAAACTATTTTAACCATTTAAACTATTTTCAACTATTTTAACCATTTAAACTATTTTTAACTATTTTAACCATTTACACTACTTTTAACTATTTTAATTATTTTAACTAGTTTAAAACTATTCAAACTATTTTTTAAAAATTCAAACCGGTCAAAGGTTGGAAGGTTTATTTTTAAATCAAGGATTTAAAATACGAACTGAGTTAAATTGAAGTTATTACCAAAATGAAAATTCGAATTCAAGTTGAATTGGAACTGAAATCGAGATATTAAGACGAAAAGGATTTTGAATTGAAATAGTATATCTTGAGTAAATATGATGATTTCAAAATGGATTTGATTGTGAAGCAAATATGATATTTTGATATCAAGTATGAACTGTTTTCGAAATGTAAAAGTACCAACCGGAGTGAAAAATGACATTTGGTTGTTAAAGATACCGGGGCTGGATATGGGCATAATCTCTGTCGATACCGGAACCACTTTAACAACTGTGTACGCCGAGGAGACTCCAGAACGAAATGGTTGGATTTGGCGTCATTTGCTGGATTTGAAGAAAGAGAACGATGATGGATAGACCCCGGTACTTGTGCCAATTTGAAATGACTAAAACAGGATGGCTTGACAGGGCTAAATAGGCTAATTACCCCGAGCGGACATCCATTCTTCGATTTTCTTGGACTTGGTCCATATTATTACTTTTGTTGTTGGTTTCGATTGGTGTACCTTGATTTGGGATAGCCTCCCTTTGACTCAATATGGGATGGATGGACGCGGTGGGCGATCATGGCTATGATGCGTTACCACCAGCCCTGCGACCCGAACTGGTGGTATCCAACCTTGGGCATTGCCTTACGTGCCTTGTCATACTTTTATCCCTATACGAGACCCATACGATTTTGGTTTAGTGTTGTCGTATCACGGCTCATCCCTATCCACCAACCGTTTAACCGGTGTTTTATATGTAAACTGTACGACAATTCTTAAAAATGCGTTAAAGGGAATCAATGTAAATCCTTAACGCTAAGAAAAATATTGATTTTATTGTCTAGACATTATATATGTAGCGTATTCTACTACATATAAATATTTTAACGGATCCTTAAGAGATGGAAAATCCTGTAACATCTCTTGAGTTATTGCACGCGCGTTATACACTGGATAGGAGATGTGAAACCCCGTAAACATCGCTGGTGCTACGACACTCATGTTATATGCGATATCGATTTGACTCACATAAGAATATTTTAGTCCTGACTCGAGTTTTTTGTCTTTTCATTACGCTCGGGTCAATCTTGAGTTTTTCAGCTTATTGAAGATTTATTCTGGAGGACGAAGATGAAGATTCGGTATACTACTACTGTTATTATGACTGCATCATGTTGTCTGCTGCATTATTGTTGTCTGCTGCATTATTTATTTATCTCTAATGTATATATATAACTCTGATGAATGTTGTATAGATTATAATCAAATGTATAATAGAAATAGCTTCATGAACTGTTTTTTATATTATAGTTTATCGTTCCGCTGCGGGATTCTGTGTTTGTTTTCTTCTTCTGTTCTTATTTTTCTTAATTAACCCCATTGATTATCTATATTCCGGATTGTTCAAGTTGGACATGTGTGGATTATTGTCGATTTAAACCTTCCGAAATGTGGGTCATCACATCTACGATAGCTATTTTTTATTTATGATAGCTACTTGCTTATATAAGTGGGATGGCGATATTATACTTATGATAGTTATCTACTTTTATAAGTACGATGGCTTCCTTATACCTATAGTAGCTATCCATTTTCATAAGTGTGGTAGCTATCTTCTACTTACGATACTGCTTCGAAGTGGTTTTTCGGATAAGAATCACTCAAATCCGACGTCGGTTTTTCCGAACAAATCATCGATAAAAAGAGGTTCTATGGATAGAGAATCATTCTTTAATCGATTTAGTTCTTTTTAACAAAATCTCTTTTGGAGATATATATTTCTCAAACATTCTTTCCGGTATATACGGAATTATTAAACCTCTCTTATTAAATCCTTTGATTACATAAAATCCTTTTTAAACTCGGAATAATTCGAAATCATTTCATTTTTCATTAAGGAAAACATTTCCAAAATTATTTCATTTAAATCTTTAATAAAGATTTCTTAATTCAAAAATTATAATTTTGATTGCGTTAAAACCATGTTATCTAGGATGTTAATCCAAAACCAGTAAATATTAAGTGAGCAGAATCTATAGATATCATCTAATTCTACTCAATATCAATTCCCGTATTCAACAAATACTATGGGCGAAATAAAGGAGAAATCACCTTTTAAATTCCACAAATAGTACGTGTTCCCTCTTCGGGATTTAACACCAAGTATAAGAAGATCATCTCTACAAAATCAAAGTTATATTTAATTTAAATTTGGAAAATTTAAATCTTTTTATACTTAACTCGTTTTCGACATTTCGACCTTATCTATCCCTCGCCCAGGGAAGAGGCCGGGTGAGCCAGGGCACTGGTTGCTCCTGAACATCTCCTTATTTTAAGCACCTCACATCCAGATCTCACGAATAGAAAAATCCAGTCTACTCGTCAGCTTTTAGAGCCAAGATTAAACCACTTTATTTGTAATATCTTTTCTCTAAATCATTTATTTAAACTCTCTTAAATAAGCTAGAAAACTTCCAATCATTATTAAAACACTTAATTATCCATTTGAAAACATTTATAAAAGATTTGGAAAAGAATCGTTAAGTTTAAAAATAAAAGTTATAGAAAAGTACTGCAGAAAAGTGCCGCGAAAAGTGATTTTTAAACTATATTGATCAAAATGACATTTTATCACTCGAAAATTCATTTTTATTACTCAAATCACTTTAAAACATTTAAAGAGATTTATACACATTTTTAAACAATTTTCAAACATCATTTTCTAAGAAATCCGGTTTTGGATTCCGAACTGCAAAACCGCGATTTTTCAAAAAGCTTGTTATACTCATATCTCAAAATCTACTTATCGAAGTCTCGATTTTCTTTCTTCATTGGAACACTTTGGATATAATAGTTCGTAAAATTCTTATCTGGAAGAATTCTGAGCTATATTCCATCTTTTACACTTGTTTGACTTTTATGGCGCGAAATCGCGAACTTCCGTTACACAACGCGCCTATTTTTGACTAAGTTTTCAATTCTTATTCAAACTTCACCAAAACACTTTTAAATGTTTATAAAACATTTTAAACTCATTTTAAACCATTTTTAGTGAGATTTAACCTTCCATACACACCAATTCATTAATATTGAGGAAAGTGGTTTCCTTTGTGCTTATCGATGTGTATTTCCGTGACTTGCATATATATACAACATTCACATTTAAACAACCAAACTTGATGATCAAAGCATAATAAACATCCACTTACAAACATTATATCATCATCCAAAATATAATATAATAGTATAGGAGTTCTCACTGAAAGTGGTTGTGCTATAGGATCGTGTAATATGGATAAACTACTTGTGTGGAATAAGTAAGTAAATAGTAAAAGCAGTAAAGTAAATGACACCGGAGATTTTTATACTGGTTCGAACTCCCGTTCTACGTCCAATCCCAGACTCCTTTTGGATTTAAACTAGCAACCCTTAACCCGGAGGAATAGGTTTACACCGCCTAAGCAACCGAACATGACTTCTACCGCCTAAGTAACCGAATATGACTTCTACCGCCTGAGCAACCGAACGGGACTTCTTTACAAATAACAAAAGTATCTGACTGTAGTATGCTCTTTGAATAGCACTATAAGTCAATTAAGTACAATCTTCCTATAATCTTCTCCTTTATGATATGTAGTGTAATGTGCTTGAGAATTGTGGAAGATAGAGTGATCAACGATCAGAGAATGTAAGCAGTTTGAGTGCAGTTTGAAAATAGAGAATAGATAAGAATTCAAGAATATTAAAATTAGTTTCAGCAAGTTGTTTGTTGAATTCTGTAATCTATTTATAGAGTTTAAAAGGTTGCAACCATAGATGAAAAATTATATTAAAAAGAAACAGGTGCAAACGTTGATTTTTAAGACGTTACTCTTCGATGAAGAGAAGCGTCTATACATAAAAATGGCAGTTGGAAAAATTCAGCCTTCTGATTTGAATTAAATCGAAGACAGCAAGGAAATAGGATAATTTTAGCCTGATTCAACCGGCTGAATAAAACCATTCAGCCGGCTGAAACTTCATATCAATTTATGAAAAGTTTCAGCATTCAGCCATCTGAATGGAATTATTCAACCGGCTGAATTCTATTGATAAGCAAAAGTTACCTTAGCTCATTTGGTTAGAGCACTTGCCTTCCAAACTAGTGACCCGGGTTCGAGTCCTGCTCCATGCAATTTTTTTGAAAACTTGATTTTTCATTTAAAACATGAATGTATATGTGTGTATCCCATTTTGAGAAGATTTTAACATTTGTAAACTCTAGACATGACACTCTATGACTAATAGTACTTTGTTGGTCACCTTCGTCTTGTCTCTATCATGTATATCTCTTCTTGTATCTCTATATACATACTTTCATCTTTTTTGTACTGTGTATCTTCATTTTGAACGTATTTGTTTGTCTCTTTTTGATGCTCATGTACCTGCAAAATAACTTAGAGATTCTTTGGCATAATAGTATAGTTGTTGTCATTAAAATCCAATAATAGAGGTTATAACATTCTCCTCCTTTTTGATAATGACAACTATACAATTTTTAAAAAAAATATTCATTATATATATAAAATAATATTAATATGTTTAAAGCCCCCCCTAAGTATAACATCTCCCCCTAAGTATAATATCTCCCTCTATTAATATGCATATGAATTTCTCCCCCTTTGTCATTATCAAAAAGAATGAGGGAATATAATAAATTTTATAAAATATCTTGTAAAAAGCAGGATAAACTCAATATTAATTATGGAGAAAAATAAAATAGATTTTACCATATTTGCTGAAGTCCATATTTCATTATAAGCACGTAATTCTATTACACGTATGGAACATCCTTTAAAATTCCAAAATCTTTCCTTTTGTTTCTCCGAGTACCTGCAATAAATAAAAATCATTTTTGGTATCCACTTACTATGTTAAGGTCCAGGGGGTTAGGTCTTTGGAAACCATACCCATTTGGGTGTGGTTGAACCTTTATAAACATAATTTTCATTATTAACTACCATATCAAAATAATCATTAATGTATTTTTCACTATTTTTCCATTTAACAGGAACCCAAATATTTAGATAATTTTTATTTATATTTCCGGTCAATGATTTTGTACTTCTAGAGAAATTATAAATATTATTGGTCATAGCAGTATTTGAATTTCTATAAAAATTGGATTTAGACTTTACTCGAAATTTAGTACTAGCGCCAACATTTTTACTATACATGAAAGCGTATCTAGTGCTATTTCTACGATCAGTTTTATTATATCCTAAACCACTTTTGTCATGTAAATATCTAGAACTAGATAAAATCATGTTTAAATCGTTTTGACCTTTATAAAATTTTGTGACTTCAGTGTTAAGTTTATTAAATTTAGCTTTGAAGTCAAAATTATTATTTTCAAAAGAAATATTACTGTTTTTCAAAATATCAATTTGCTTGTTTAATTCAGAATTTTCTCTTTTTATCGTACAGTTCTCATTTTCGAGAAGAAAAATTCGAGATTCTGAATTATCTAAAGATGATTGTAATAAATCATTTTGTCTTTTCAAATCCGTAATTTCTTTTGAAAAAAATTCTTTTTCTTTTTCAAACATAGTATTTTTATTTTGTAAAACATTGATTTCCTCCAAAAGATCATTGTTTTTATCTTCTAACTGCTTATTTTCTTTTTGTAGGAAATCTTTTTGTGAAACAAGTTCTTCTACGATATTTTCAAAACATTTAGTTTGTTTTATCAAAAATTTATTCTCCTCTTTTAAACTGGAAATTTCTTGCTCACAATCTTTTAACTTAGCTAAAGCAATTGTATTAACTTTATTCAAGGTTTTACAATCTTTTAATAATTCATCATGTGCTAACAAAAGATCGTTATATAAAGAATCTAAGCATACCGATTGTGATCTGAGTTTAGGCATAAAGCATTTGTTTGTTTTTTCCTTTGATTCTTCTTTATTGCTCTTCCTCTTCATATTGCCTTGACTAGATCTCTTTATAGCCATTTATTCTAGGATGTTGTTACGATCTCTAGAATCCTAGGCTCTGATACCAAATGAAAGTGACTGTGCTATAGGATCGTGTAATATGGATAAACTACTTGTATGGAATAAGTAAGTAAATAGTAAAAGCAGTAAAGTAAATGATACCAGAGATTTTTATACTGGTTCGAACTCCCGTTCTACATCCAGTCCTAGAGTCCTTCTGGATTTAAACTAGCAACCCTCAACCCGAAGGAATAGGTTTACACCGCCTGAGCAACCGAACATGACTCTACCGCCTAAGCAACCGAATAGGACTTCTACCGCCTGAGCAACCGAACAGGACTTCTTTACAAATAACAAAAGTATCTGACTGTAGTATGCTCTTTGAATAGCACTAATAAGTCAATTAAGTACAATCTTCCTATAATCTTCTCCTTTATTGATGCAGCCCAAAGACGTGAAGTCATAAGTCGCAGGCGACCTAACCTATTATTTAGTCGTACACGACATAACGAGCCACCAGGAAAGGAGCTACGACCTAACGGGTTCGAGAGTAACGAGCTAAGACTTGAGAATAAGTCGTTGGAGGTTGAAGTCTTAGGTCGCTCACGACCTAACAAAATTTTAGGTCGCTCACGACCTAGCAAAAGCGGCACGCGGGTTACTAGATTCAAAGTGATGGAATGCAGACGAGCTAAAAGGTTACGACCTACTTTAGGTCGCAGAGATATGTTACGACCTATGTTAGGTCGCAGGAAAAAGGAACGACCTATGTTAGGTCGCAGGAAAATGGAACGACCTAAGTTAGGTCGTGAGAAGATGAGGAGAGATAGGTCGCTCGCTATAAGTCGCGAGGCCTTAAGTCGCGAGGACTTAGGTCGTGAAGACTTAGGTCGTGAAGTTTTCTGAAGCCGCTTATTTTAGATCGCTGATGGGGATGCCGTTCATTCTTAGGTCGCTCGCTCCAGATGCCGTTCATTTTTTTAGGTCGTGTGAGTTGTGTAACTCGTATGTATTTTAGGTCGTGTTGTTTTAGGTCGTTTCCGACCTATGTGATGTAAAGAGTTGTGTTGTATTTGCTTATGACGTGATGTTTTTAGGTCGTGATGTTTTTAGGTCGAGATGTTTGCTAGGTCGTGGCCGACCTAAGTGTTACTGTTTTGACGTGTTGAGTTGTAGCCTATAAATAGGCATGTGTGGTCATTTGTAATGGTTGTTGATTTTGAAAATAAAACTCTTGTTTTGTTAGCTTTGTGCTTTCACCAAATTGGTAGTTGAGTGTAATCTCCTATCTCTACCTTCGACATTCGAGTGCTCTTGAATCTTCGATTGTTGAAGCCGATTCGTGGAATCAAGTGCGCTTGATCAACGCTCGAAGAATTGAAGATCTCTTTTCACGGTATCGTGCACGATCAACGTGTCGGAGATAGCTAGAATTCGGTATCTTCGGATCAACGAATTTGGGCATTTCAGTATTCATCAATCCACCGAGTGCTACTTTCATCGATCTACCCTGTTTTTGTTAATCCGCTGCGTCAGTTTGGTATTAGAGCCAAACTTAGCCAATCATAGCTAAGCCGAGTCTTGGAGCCAATTCTTATTGAAGAATTCAGGCCGAGCTAGTTGAAGTTGAGCCGAGCATAGAGTTTGATCTAGGCCGAGTGTTGAAGATTTGTTGAAGATCAATCATGCATCCAAGAAGAGGTAATCGTCATCAGAATATTGCCGATGTGTATAGAAGAGAAGATGCTAAAGCAATAGAGCAACGAATTAGTGATAACCTCGAAGAGAAGTGTTGATAATGATCATAGAAGTGCGAGTCGAGATTGTTATAGAAATGATGATGATCGAAGACGTGATAGGAATGTGAATGATCGAGAACGGAGGAATGTAGATAGAAGGGATGTTGGTGGAAGACGTGATGCTAGTAGAGATGTTGGTGGTCAGGATCGACATCGATATACATCTGATTTTGAAGAGGAGTTTGATGGAGGTAGTGTTCATGGACAAGGACGTGGACAAGGAAGAAATCAGTCGGAGTATGATCACAAGTGGGAATCTGGGATGAAGACTGAAATTCCAGAATTCAAAGGTGGTATGCAAGCTGCGGAGTTTTTGGATTGGTTGTCTAATGTGGAGGAGATTTTTGACTTCAAGGAAGTTCCAGAACATCGTAGAGTAAAGTTGGTTGCTACAAGGTTGAGGGGTAGAGCTTTGGCATGGTGGCAGCAAACCAAACTTACACGTGAACGGATGGGGAAGTCAAAGGTTGAATCATGGGAAAAGATGAGGAAAATGTTGAAAGCCACATTCTTACCTTATAATTATCAATCGCTTATGTATCAGAGGCTGCAAAACTTGAGGCAAGGAACGAAGTTTGTCAATGACTATGCTGATGAATTCTATCAACTGATTGCAAGGAACGATATCATGGAGACAGAAGAATAGTTGACAGCCAGATTTGTTGGAGGGTTACGAATGCAGATTCAAGATATGGTTAACATGTTTGATCCTAGATCTATAGCGGAAGCACACCAGAAGGCGTTGGCTTGGGAGAAGCAGGGAAGACGAGGTGGTGGTGTGTTTACGAATTCCAACAATCAAGCAAAGGGTGTTAGTGGAAGTTCCAATGTTTCAAAAGCGGTTGCAAAACCAGTTGTGAATGAGGTTGGGAAGATGAAAATCAATAATGGTTTCAAGTGTTATAATTGCCAAGAAATGGGCCACAAAAGCAATGAGTGTCCAAAGCCGAAGAAGAGAGCTATGATAGTGGAGGTTGAGGATGAGGATGAAGCAGCTGAATGTTCCAATTCACCACCTGATGAGGAGGAAGAAGAAGTGTCAGGAGACGAAGGTTGTAATCTGATGATGAGGAGGTCTTGTTTGACACCAAAGCTAGAGGAGGATTGTAGTTGGTTGAGGAGCAATATATTTCAGTCGACATGTACTATTCTGGGGAAAGTTTGCAAATTTGTTTTTGATGCTGGAAGCTATGATATTATAATTTCGTCAGAGGCTGTGAGGAAGTTGGCATTGAAGACTGAGAAACATCCAAAACCGTACAAGTTGGCTTGGTTGAGAAAAGGCGGGGAAGTGAAGGTTGGACGAAGGGCTTGTGTGAATTTTTCAATTGGGAAGAAATATAAAGACGAAATATGGTGTGATGTGGTAGATATGGATGTCTGTCATTTGTTGCTGGGGAGACCGTGGCAGTATGATAGGGCGGTGCAACATGATGGGCATACCAACAGTTACAGTTTCATGTTTGAAGGCACGAAGATTACTCTAGTTCCAAAGAAGCGACCACAAGAAGAGAACAAACTGGAGGAGATTGAAGAGCTGAAAACTTTATTATCCTTGAAGGAGTTTGTTAAAGAAATTGAAGAGGAGCCCGAAGTATTTTTATTGATCGGACGGGAGAGTCATGAAGTGGTGGAAATACCAGAAGAAGTAAAACCAGTACTGGAAGAGTTTGACGATGTATTTCCAGAGGAGTTGCCTACAGAGTTACCGCCGTTGAGGGACATTCAACATCAAATTGATCTTGTTCCAGGAGCTGTGTTACCTCACAGACCACACTACAGAATTAGTCCAAAAGAGCATGAGGAGTTGCAAAGGCAGGTGGAAGAATTGCTTGAACAGGGGCGTGTGTAGGAGAGTTTAAGTCCTTGTACTGTACCAGCCTTATTGGTACCCAAAAAGGATGGAACGTGGAGGATGTGCACAGATAGTAGAGAATTGAATAAGATTACGGTGAGATATCGATTTCCAATGCCGAGACTGGATGATCTGTTGGATCAGTTGAGCGGTGCTGTTGTGTTTTCGAAGATTGACTTGAAAAGTGGATACCATTAGATTCATATTAAACCAGGCGATGAGTGGAAGACTGCTTTTAAAACTCGGGAGGGTCTGTACGAATGGTTGGTGATGCCGTTTGGCTTGTCAAATGCTCCGAGTACATTCATGAGGGTGATGAATCAAATTTTCAGGCCATACATTGGAAAATTTGTGGTAGTTTACTTTGATGATATTCTGATTTACAGTGCTAGTACGGAGGAGCATGTTCAACATTTGAAAAAAGTGTTAATTATCCTTCGTGAAGAACAATTCTATGCTGCTACGAAGAAGTGTGTTTTTATGGCGAGGAGTGTTTTATTTCTGGGGTATGTTGTATCGGAGGAAGGGATATAGGTAGACCAAAGTAAAGTTGAAGCTATCAGAAATTGGCCGCAACCCAAGACGATAACAGAGGTTCGGAGTTTTCACGGGTTGGCTTCATTTTATCGAAGGTTTATTCCACACTTTAGTAGTGGGATGGCGCCTGTGACTGATTGTATGAAGGGTAAACAGTTTGCATGGACGGAGGAAGCAGGGGTTGCTTTTGAGCGAATCAAAGAACTCTTGACGTCAGCACCAATTCTAGTACTACCAGATTTGCAGTTAGTGTTTGAACTACATACTGATGCATCCAAGGTTGGGATTGGAGGAGTGTTGAGTCAGAGGGGACGTCCGATTGCATATTTCAGTGAGAAGTTATCAGGAGCAAAGATGAGATATAGTACGTATGATGTGGAATTTTATGCTGTTGTACAAGCTATTAAACACTGGAGACATTATCTATTTCAGAAAGAGTTTGTTCTTTACACTGATCATGAGGCGTTAAAACATTTACAAGGGCAAGACAAGATTTCAGCGAGACATGCATCATAGATTGCATATCTGTAACAGTTTACTTTTGTTGTTAAACACAAATCAGGAGTGACGAATCGTGTGGCTGATGCGTTAAGCAGAAGGAATCATTTGTTGACTACAATGAAGGTCGAAGTGACAGGGTTTGATGTGCTACCAGAATTATTTGTCGATGATCCTTACTTTGCAAAGTTTGTAGATAAAGTCAAGAATGGGGAGACGGATGAGTTCGTAATGGTGGATGGTTTTCTTTTTAAAGGAAATCGATTGTGCATACCGGAGGGTAGTTTGAGAATGAAAATTGTGAAGGAGCTACATGAAGAAGGCCATGTGGGTAGAGACCGTACACTACAGCTGATTTCTCAATCTTATTTTTGGCCGTCGATGAAGCGGGAAGTCGGAAGGTTTGTGGAAAGATGTCATATTTGCCAAGTTTCCAAGGGAACAACGACGAATGCAGGATTGTATATGCCGTTACCTGTGCCAGTTAGACCATGGGTTGATATCAGTATGGATTTTGTTTTGGGTCTGCCTAGAACTCAAAGGGGAAATGATTCTATATTCGTTGTGGTGGATAGATTTTCCAAAATGGCACATTCCATCGCTTGTAAGAAGACAGCTGATGCCGTCCGAGTTGCTGAGTTATTCTTCAAAGAGATATATCGTTTACATGGTTTGCCGGAATCCATTGTTTCTGATCGGGATACTAGATTTCTAAGTCATTTTTGGCTAAGTTTGTGGAAGATGGTGGGAACAAAATTGAAATTTAGTAGCGCGTATCATCCGCAGATGGATGGACAGACCGAGGTTGTGAACAGATCATTGGGAAACTTGTTGAGGTGTCTTGTAAAAGATAATCTAAGAAGTTGGGATGTGAAGCTATGTCAAGCAGAGTTTGCTCATAATCATGCTATAAACTGTAGTACGGGTTTCAGTCCATTTCAGATAGTGTATTCAAGCTTACCAAAGGGACCGTTGGGTTTAACGGTAATACCACACTCGAAGGGGACAGTTAAAAAAGCTGCTGATTTGGTTGATAGCTTGACGGAATGTCATAAAGTCGTTCAGGAAAGATTGGAGAAAGCGAATGAGAAGTATAAAAGGTCCGCAGACTTGAAGCGAAGAAATGTTGAGTTTAATGAAGGAGATATGGTATATGCTGTGTTAACAAAGGATCGTTTTCCAGTGGGCGCTTATAACAAGTTAAAAGCCAGAAAAATTGGTCCTGTAAAAGTTGTGAAACGAATTAATGAAAATGCTTATAAATTGAAGCTTCCGGAGGATGTATACACTTCTGACGTGTTCAATGTTAAGCATCTCGTACCGTATTATGGGAATGAACAATCTGATGTGGAAGAAATTGCAAATTCGAGGACGAATTTTTCTCAACCCGGGGAGGATGATGCAGCCCAGAGACGTGAAGTCATAAGTCGCAGGCGACCTAACCTATTATTGAGTCGTACACGACCTAACGAGCCACCAGGAAAGGAGCTACGACCTAACGGGTTCGAGAGTAACGAGCTAAGACTTGGGAATAAGTCGTTGGAGGTTGAAGTCTTAGGTCGCTCACGACCTAACAAAATTTTAGGTCGCTCACGACCTAGCAAAAGCGGCACGCGGGTTACTAGATTCAAAGTGATGGAATGCAGACGAGCTAAAAGGTTACGACCTACTTTAGGTCGCAGAGATATGTTACGACCTATGTTAGGTCGCAGGAAAAAGGAACGACCTATGTTAGGTCGCAGGAAAATGGAACGACCTAAGTTAGGTCGCGAGAAGATGAGGAGAGATAGGTCGCTCGCTATAAGTCGCAAGGCCTTAAGTCGCGAGGACTTAGGTCGTGAAGACTTAGGTCGCGAAGTTTTCTGAAGCCGCTTATTTTAGATCGCTGATGGGGATGCCGTTCATTCTTAGGTCGCTCGCTCCAGACGCCGTTCATTTTTTTAGGTCGTGTGAGTTGTGTAACTCGTATGTATTTTAGGTCGTGTTGTTTTAGGTCATTTCCGACCTATGTGATGTAAAGAGTTGTGTTGTATTTGCTTATGACGTGATGTTTTTAGGTCGTGATGTTTTTAGGTCGAGATGTTTGCTAGGTCGTGGCCGACCTAAGTGTTACTGTTTTGACGTGTTGAGTTGTAGCCTATAAATAGGCATGTGTGGTCATTTGTAATGGTTGTTGATTTTGGAAATAAAACTCTTGTTTTGTTAGCTTTGTGCTTTCACCAAATTGGTAGTTGAGTGTAATCTCCTATCTCCACCTTCGACATTCGAGTGCGCTCAAATCTTCGATTGTTGAAGCCGATTCGCGGAATCAAGTGCGCTTGATCAACGCTCGAAGAATTGAAGATCTCTTTTCACGGTATCGTGCGCGATCAACGTGTCAGAGATAGCTAGAATTCGGTATCTTCGGATCAACGAATTTGGGCATTTCAGTATTCATCAATCCACCGAGTGCTACTTTCATCGATCTACCTTGTTTTTGTTAATCCGCTACGTCATTTATGATATGTAGTGTAATGTGCTTGAGAATTGTGGAAGATAGAGTGATCAACGATCAGAGAATGTAAGCAGTTTAAGTGTAGTTTGAAAATAGAGAATATATAAGAATTCAAGAATATTAAAATTTGTTTCAGTAAGTTGTTTGTTGAATTATGTAATCTATTTATAGAGTTTAAAAGGTTGCAACCATAGATGAAAAATTATATTGAAAAGAAACAGGCGCAACCGTTGATTTTGAAGACGTTACTCTTGGATAAAGAGAAGCATCTATTCATAAAAATAGCAGTTGGAATAATTCAGCTGGCTGAATTTATTAATTCAGCCTTCTGAATTGAATTAAATTGAAGACAGCAAGGAAATATGCTAATTTTAGCCTGATTTGGCCGGCTGAATAAAACCATTTGGCCGGCTGAAACTTCATATCAATTTATGAAAAGTTTCAGCATTCAGCCATCTAAATGGAATTATTCAGCCGGCTGAATTCTATTGATAAGCAAACACTACAAGAAAAAGCTCAAAAATCGACAGGGTAGGGCGACGGCTCCCGACGGCTTATTTCCGACGGCTTCCGACGGGCCGTCGGCGGCCGTCGGAAGCCGTCGGAAATTCGCGAATATTTGGCTCCAGCCGAGCCTGCTTCTTCTCCACTTTCATACGAAAAATTTAGGTCACCTTCCCCCAATTCTCTTCCCCAGCCCTCCAATCAGCAATTTCGAGATTTCAGGTTCTTCCCGGCTGTGCAATTAACTTCTACTGCTCTCTAGAACAGGTATAATCTCTTGTTTTAGCCAAAATTTCAGTTTTTATCCTAATTCAAGATTTGCATAATTTGATAAATTAGGGGTAATTGTTGATTGAAATTGTTTACAATAGTGTTATAATAGTTTCTAGCATTCCATGGTATTCCTATTTCATCTGATATCGTGAAATTGCGAAAAACATGTATAATTTATATTGATTATATATGTGTGTAGCACTGTTATCATTGTATTGTGTTAGTTTATGCAACAAAAAAATACGTCGAACGAGCCTTTAGTTGATGCGTAATACGTTGAATAAATGTGTTAAATTAATATATATTTTTGTAAATGTGAACATTGAGTAAAACTGTATTTTTTTGTAAAATGCGCGCATGTAACTGACAAATGTCCCTTAGAGAGTTTTTGGCCCCGTCTGACGAGTGTTGTACATGATCGTTGTATAAATAGTCGTTCTTTTCGAAAAACGACCATTTATATTCATCTGGTACAATGTTTGTCGGATTTGTCCCTGTATTGGACAAGTTATGAACACAGTAAGCATTTACATTTTGTATACTACTTCGTCTCAAACGGTTCATAAAATTTCGGCCTAACTTTTCTTTTTTGTTTCCTGCGTACACGCATTTGTGTACAATGCAGGGAACAAAAGGGAAATGCTGCCGAAATTTTGTTGAATCGTTTGAGACGAAGTAATATACGAAATGTAAATGCTTACTGTGTTTGTAATGGGAAGTAGGATGTCTGACCAATGAAAAAAAAATTATATATATTTTTAAATCGTTACGTTAAAAAATAAAATGTGCCCTATTTGAAAATATTTTTAAATTTGTGAAGCTGTTCTTTAAATTCAAAATATTATACGACCATGAAAATAATCTTTTTCGAATTTGTATTCTTCAAAAT
Source organism: Allium fistulosum (assembly GCA_030737815.1). Lineage (NCBI taxonomy): Eukaryota > Viridiplantae > Streptophyta > Magnoliopsida > Asparagales > Amaryllidaceae > Allium > Allium fistulosum. The sequence continues at coordinate 958,495,364 of CM060901.1, forward strand.
AAATATTAAAGTTTGAACTGGTGTATCCAATATATTTCGTCAATGGATATAAATTTAACACCAAAGAATACGGTGCAGAAAAATTAACAAATAATACTGGTGTATTTGTTAAAGGTAGTGACGATCCAGAAAATCATTTAAATGATTTTTATGGCGTTCTGACACAAATTTTGCAACTGACATATTTCTCACGACCCGCGGAGGAGGTGTTTCTATTTAAATGCAATTGGTTTAGCAATGAACTCTGCTTATCGTTGGAATAGTACACCCATTATGAATCAGGTATAACACACTTCCATTTCTATTTCCATTTCAGTTATTAATTAAGCAATTTATACCGTTGATGTCATTTTCATATGAAATATATTAATTATCATGTTTTTATTCTCTTATATAATGATGTGTATATGTCACAGGTTTATCAATATGTCATGTAGAGGTAGGAGCTCTTCCCGATCGTCAGGAGGCGATGGCATTGGCCCATCGCAAGAGCCACAACGTGCAGTTGTATCGTTAGTCCCTAGAGTAGATGGGTAAGAATTAAATTTTATTCAGCATCTTATTTTTTCTATGATATAAGTACGTACTTATCTATATCGTACTTAAAAACAGAGGGTTCGATCTACTTCCTTCTAAGGTTGTGTTGGACGTCTCTAGAGCTTCTTATCTTAGTAGGATGAGTGCCTGCTGGCCGAAGTGGGATAACATCGCTCCTCACATCATAGAGTGCATATGGCAGGATGTCCTAGTATGCATATTTTTCTGTTTTCCATTTTTAATTCGTTTTTGTTGTTTTTTAACTGTTTATATCGTTTAAAGTGTAATCTTTTTTTTAACACAGGCTGAGATAGACATCCAAACAGATGATATGATGCTGGCACGAGCATACTGGATGAAGAAGATGCGCAAGAACTACAGGGATACGATATCTGAGATTAAGAAATCTGGTAAGAAACCACGGTGGATGGGAGAGAGCGTGTGGGAAGCTTGGTTGAGATACTGGGAGACGGACGAGGCGAAGGCAAGTATACTAATTTTTTTTGAATTATTAATTTGACGTGATCTAAAATTAACGTATAAAATTTTGAATGTATAGGCAGAGTCGGATAGAAACTCTGCAAATAGAAATAAGAATCCCGTCACTCATCGCGAAGGATCGAAGTCGTTTCAGCAGTATCGGCAGGAGTTGGTAAATTTACCGAATAATAAATGTAAATAGTTTATATTATATGATTTTAAATGTATAATAATTGTATGTAATAATCACCTTCAGGAAGCCGAGTCACATGGTCCTGTCAGCTATATGGACGTGTTCACCCGTACGCATGCTGTCGAGCATGTTAATCCAGACGGGACTGTTTCGTACACATGGCAGGACGATAAATCCAGCAAAAGCCATGTAAGCATATTTTATTTTATTCAGTATTAGTAATTGTTTTAATTGTTAAACTATGATGACATAAGATATGATATTATTAATTTGTTAATGCAGCGACAGAAACTCCTTGTTGACACGGGTCGAGATCAGCTGACGACCAATGAGGAAGACGTTATATTTGAGTCCGTTATGGATCCAGCAGAGCATGGTCGACGATACGGATTTGGCAATTTAGCGGTAAATAATTTACTTTTTCTTAAAATATGATATTTTCACTTTTTCAAAACAATAAACTTGAATTTTATTTATTTTTCAATTATTGCAGTCCAGTAGTCAGAGTAGGGGACGGCGGGGTAGACATCAGAGCGATCTTGCAGATATAGAAGAATTGCGTACTAGAGTTGCCCAGTTGGAGGAGCAGAACCGCCAATAGGCCATGCACACCGCACAGTTGTTAGAGTACATGCAGCAGCAGCAGCAGGGTGGTGGTCACTTTCCTTCCTCGGCTGGCTCTGGATCTGCAGGAGATTAATTCATTACTTGCTTTCTTGTTCGTTCAGGTATGTTTTGTTTTAACTTAGAATGATTTGATAGACGGCGTAGGTAATTATTGATTTATGTATAATTATGTTTGACACATTTGGTTCTATGGTAGTATGAGAACGTGTATGAGAATATTGATGAATTTGTGTATTAACAACATGGTAGAACAGTTATTGTTAGGATTATGTTAATGTTGGAATGGTTATTTATATTTTGATGTAATTTTATTTATTTGTGTGTTTATTAAATATTTTGTGGTTTGAGTTTGAATATTTGGTTAGACTATTGTATATTGGATTGTGTAGTAGTATTGATATTCTAATGTTTGGAAGAGAAATGTGGTTGGAAGGCTAAATCTGAAGCAAATTAAAAAAACAGTAGATTTCCGACGGCTTCCGACAGCTTATTGGTCAAAATTCCCGACGGTTACCGACGGATAACGACGGCCTGTTTCAGACGATTCCCGACGGTTTCCAACGGATTCCGACGAGTGTCGGAATCCGTCGGAAACCGTCGGGAATCGTCTGTAGCCGTCGGAAATGTATACGGCAGCCTCCGTCGGAAATCGTCGGAAGTACTACTTCCCGACAACGCCATTTCCGACGGTCATTTCCGACGGCGGCCGACGGGTTCCGACGGCCGCCGACGGCTTTTGGCCGTCGGAAAACGTGTTTCCCCTTGTAGTGAAAAGTTACCTTAGCTCATTGAGTTAGAGCACTTGTCTTCCAAACTAGTGACTCGAGTTCGAGTCCCACTCCATGCAATTTTTTTGAAAACTTGATTTTTCAGTTAAAACATGAATGTATATGTGTGTATACCATTTTGAGAAGATTTTAATATTTGTAAACTCTAGACACAACACTCTATGACTAATAATACTTTGTTTGTCACCTTCGTCTTGTCTCTATCGTGTATATCTCTTCTTGTATCTCCATATACATACTTTCATCTTTTTTGTACTGTGTATCTTCATTTTAAACGTATTTGTTTGTCTCTTTCTGATGCTCATGTACCTGTAAAATAGCTTAGAGATTATTTGGCATAATTATATAATTGTTGTCATTAAAATCCAACAATAGAGGTTCTAACACTCACCTCCGTTTTAAACGACTAACTAAAAATTGGCTATAGCTCCGCTATTTGGATTTTAAAGTTCACGATCCTCCAGACTTAAGCTTCTAGATGGCTCGGCCTTACTTAGGGATAACTAGAGGAGCTCACGGCCTAGGGTTGGGAAAGTGGAAGGCTCGGCCTTTGGCTTGTATGGGGGTGGCCATGGAGTGTAGAGTGGAAGAGTGGAGTTTTAGAATAGGTGCTTAAGTGTATATATATGTATATATTAAAATTAAATTTCTTTTGAAATAAATTTTGACATTATTTCTCTTAGGATGGAAGCTATTAAAGTGGAAGTCAAAGCTTAGAAAATATGAAGAATAAAAGGAATGAAAATGAAGAGAAGAGGGTAGGGTATTTATAGGAAAAGAAGAGTGTAAAAGAAGACATGCACAAATCACCTTTTGCATCACCATTTCAAGGCTTCTCCAACACACCTCCCCCTCCCATAGGCATTGAAAAATCCCTCTCTCCCATGTGCTCATGTAACGACCCGTAAATTTTAACGAATTTTATAACATAATTAACTAAATTTTTGCTTGAAAATAAATAATTAAATTTAGCAATGAAAATTTGATATTTGGAATACGTCTGTTTAAACATATCAAATGGTAAATTTTCATCAAAAAATATGGAAGTTAATTCTATTGTGTAATTTTCAATTTCAAATTTAAAATCAGTTAATATTTGATGGTAATTAAATATTTTCAAATTCTGAATCTTTTTACATAATAAAAATGTAAATCATTTACCGAGTGGGACGTCATATTTCGTTTCGCCAAATTTGGACTACTCTAGCTCCGTTTATCTTATTTTCGGAGTTTTAGCAGCATTTTCGGCAGCGAAAAAAAATCAAGTTTTGATAACCCTGTCGTATCGCTGATATTTGTGTACCATTCTGTTCGTCTCGTCGTGCTGATCTCTGCAGTATATTCAATTGTCAATTTCGAAGTCTGGTCCAAGGCGAAATCTGCAAAACGATTTGCTGTAACGGTACCCATTTTGGAGCTTTCGATATTATGTGTCCATTCATTATTTTAAATGGTTGAAATGAATAGCCGCTTGTTTAATTTTTCACAGAATATATTTTCTGACTCTTGCTATCCCACCTATTAAATATGTTGGCTATTTCATTTTAATTGGTTCATTTTAAATTCTGGTTCTTTCCCCTTCTTTGGTTCTGTTCGTTTCTTTGAGGAAAAAAATATAATTATTATAGAATATAAGAGAATCATTTATATTTTTCTGAAGCGAGCTTCGTATCTTCACCCTATGCCGCATCATATCCCTGCCCATATTTACACGTCCTCCACCTCCCTCCCCTCTCTTTCATTTCACTCACGTCCTCCGACCAGATCGCCACCTAGCCATATCCCCTCCGCTTTACTGGCTGAACCCCTCCCTAACCTCATCACCAAAGCTTCCACCCACTCTTCGCCTCCTCCCGCAACACACGCTGAAGCACGCAACCGATAGCTGCAGCCAAGTAGCCATCTCTGGCCTCCTTTATCTACTGCCAGAACCTCGCGCAGCCTAACCCACAACCCGCTCACCCCTTCTACCTCCCTCTATCGTAGCCTCACTTCCACCATCAATCGTGAACTAACAGCCACCTTCTCATAGTGCCAAACCCAGTCACCACTTCCGAACCTTCCCCTTCACCGAGACAATCCCTCATCTGCTTCCTCACCCGACAACGCCCACCCCATCAACCATGTCCAACCCTCCACGCCTCCGCTCTGTACCCCAAACCCAATGCTTCACCTCCCATCAACGAAAACCACTCAGCCATCACCACTCGAGGCCGAATGCTTGCTCTTCTCATCTTTGTATAAGTTATATATGTTATATATATAATGCGTTTAAAGTATTGATTTTTATTATTGGCTTTTAAAACATTATATATATATATACTGTGTTTATAAAGTGGCATATATGTATTTTATATTAGAGTTATATTTGTATTTGTTTCCAGAATACCCCTCTTTTTTTAAATCTATATATTTTATATGTATTGTTTGTCCATTCACAATCTCCTCTAAATATATATATATATATATATAATATAGAGAAGTATATTTATATGTACATGCCCTGGTTTCTGAAGCCTCTTGTTCAACAGTTTTTTTTCTTAAATTTATTCAAATTGTAGGGCTGCGTGTATTGGTTAAGTGGCCATATATACATTCATTTTCATACATGCTGTCTGCATAGGTTTTATATATATTTGTTTGCATGTATCTATGAAGTCTGTATATGATTTGAGTAGCTTATATATATTATAGATATATTTTTTGGTTGCGTATATATGTATGGTCTACACAGATTTTGTTATACGTCAAGTCTGCACAAATATCTATAGTATGTATATATATATTTAGAATAGCATGCATACATTTGTTTACACATATATATATAGTCTGCATGTAAATAGATTTTCTTCTTAAATATAATACATAGAGATTTATTTATTTTATAGGGTTTTATTAAGTATTGATTAATAAAATATAATAGAAAGATTTTTATTTTATTACATGTGTTTAAATCTATTCTTAGTCATAAGGTATTTTTGAAAGGAAATAGATGCATGTTAAGCTATAGTGTTTTTAATATATATATATATATAATATGATGACATTTGATTTTAAATATGTGTTTTGATTGAATATTGGAAAAAAAATTAATAATATATATATATATATAATATTTTATTTCCATTTATATCAAGCTAGTTTGATTTTAAATTCATCGATTCAAGTCCATCATGTTTTGCTTTGGAATTCGTGCCTGGATTCGCAGCTCGTTTCATTGTCAAACTTCTCATGCTTCGAAAGGTGAGCAATCACTCACGATTAAAAATTCTTATATTTAGTAAATTTAATTCACATGAAACGACGATTGAAATATGTTGTTAAATATTGAATTGTTAGTTATTTGATTGTTAAATCTGATATGTTATTTTCTGCAATTGTTCACCTATGACATATGACACCATCACCCTGTTTTATATATTATATTTAAATTTGTTATTGATGATATATGCCTATTGTTGATTTATTATCATATTTGTTCTCACTCTGCCAGTTGTAGAAATCCCTATGGGTTGAAATGATACATACCCGAACGATATTATAGATTAGGGGAAAATCGTTATGGGTTGAAATGATAAACCCAAGCGAATTTCATTGACTTTGAATTTGGGATTGCAAGTTGAAATGATATATACCCGTAGATATTTAAATTGCGGATTGAAATGATAAATATCCGTATCACTTGACCACAGGATAGAAAATTATATGCGGACACCGTTAGCCTATATTTTGAAAACGATTTCCAAAGTTTGAAAGGAAATATATGGTTTTAATAAATATTGGGTTTTAAAAATATAAAATGTTATTTTATATATTTCTAAATTTTAGATTTTTAAAATTATATGTTTTGGAAATTTTAAATTTATAAGTTAGTTTTGAAAATATAATTTTAAGATTTTACTTATAATTTTACTATTTTAAAATAAATAAAAATAAATTTAATATAAAATAAATTTAATAATAAGATTTAATTTAATAAAATTTAATTTAAGTAGTATATAATATGTTTAGGTATTTATTTAAAATTTTATTTTAAAAAAAAATAGATTTTGTAATAACTTTAAATAAATTGAGGTTGGAAAATAAAGTAAAATTGACTTGAAATTTAATTGGGTAAAACTGAATTTGAATAAGAATTGATTTGAAATTATTTTTGAAAGATATTATTTTATAAATTGATTTGAAAGAAAAAGGTGATTAAATGAATATTTTCAACTTTAATTAAACTTAAGACTGAATATTTAATATTGATTTAAATTTATAAATTGAAATTTTATTTAATTGTTATTAAAATGATTAAGTGAATATTTTCCAATTTGAATAAAATTAAAGTTAAATGTTGAAATATAAATGAAATTTATATTGTAAATGTTCGAATATTTAAACTTGAATCTTTGAACTTTAAATTGAAATGGTTAAACTAGAATTGATTTAAGTTGAATTTTGGAATTTAAGATGATGTGAATCGATTTGTGAAATTGGAGGAAACTATTTTATTATATAAAGTATTTTTAATATATATAAACTATTTTAATTTACAACTATTTTGATATATATATTATTTTAATATATATACTATTTTAATTTATAACTCTTTTGATATATATACTATTTTCAATATCTAAACTATTTAAGTTGGAACTGATATGATTACGAAAGTGCAATGATTTCAAAAGTGCTATGATTTCAAAGGTGTTATGATTTCCAACGTGTTATAAACTTTAAAGTGTTACGATTTTGGAAATGAATATTATTTTAAAGTGAATAATGATATTGAATTGATATGGTTTTGAAATGAATATGATATTTTGATATGAAGTATGAACTATTTGAAATGAAATGACTATGGTGTGAAATAAACGTTTGGTTGTTAAAGAGACCGGGATCAGATATTGTCATACTCTCTGCCAATACCGAAAACCACTTTAACAACTGTGTACGTGATGGAGATTCCAGAACGAAGTAGGATGGTTTGGCGATGATTCTATATGGTATTTACGTAGCCCTGACTCCCGTGAGTCAGCTTGATATGGCTAAAACAGGAGCCATGCTGGGCCAAGTGAGGTCATTCCTCCTATCGGACACATTTCTTCGATACCATTCTATTGCTTTTGTGATTTGATTGGGTGCACCTTTGATTTGGGAGTGTGTCACAAGGTGGGCGGTAGTAGCTATTATGCGTTACCACCAGTCCGGATCCGCAAACGGTATATCTACCCTGGCATTGCCTCGCGTGCCTTGTCACATGCCCTATCGCGCCTTCTACGAGTTTGTTTTGTACCGTACCTATGTGGTGTCCTCTGTGTAAACCACCGGTTTGGTGGAGCATATGGCATTGTATAGACTACGGGAATATATAAAATGTGTTAAAGGGGATATGGGTAACACCTTAATGTTATTTTAATACCTTAGCGTATATTACTACATAGTAGATAGTTTCACGGATCCTTAGAGGATGGAAATCCCAACTATCCTCTAAGTTACTTGTATTTCAGTTGACATTCCACTTGAGTTAAATTTACCGATATAAGAATGTTAATCCTGACTCGAAAGTCTTATGTTTTGCTTTTTGCTCGGGTTAGACTGAGTATCACAGCATCTGAGACTCGCCTTTGGAGATTGGAGCTTTGTTGAAGATCTATCTATCCAGCTTTTAGTTATTTCAGTTTATTCCAGTTGATTATTCAGACTTGTCGTTTTGCTTATGTATTAGAGATTCCTTTGTATTTGATATTTCTATTGTACTTTATTTCAGACTCTGATGTTCATACAGTAGCTTCATGAACAACTATTTATTTATTCCGCTGCTTATTGTTTATTACTCTGTGTCTGCGATTCTATGGTTGATTTATTTACTATATATGCTGAGTTTTGCCAAATATAAATTAACGATCTATTGTTTTAAGCAATTTAAGTATGACATGTGCGAATGCGAATGGTTCGAAATACCAGGTCGTTACAGCCCATCACTTCCATCACTTTAGGGTATGCATATGTTGACTTATGTAAGCTTAAGGAGGAAGCTTGCTTAAAATATCTTATATATTTTACATTATGTATGTATTTTTAAGTGTTTAAGTATATATGTATGTATACAAATGTTCATGTGCATGTTAGTGGATGCATTTGTATGTTATATATGTGTACATGACATATAAACAACATTGCATTGATTTCGAACAACTTTCGTTCGATAAACCGTTGCCAATCGAAGAACTGATTCCCGATCACATTTTCACTTATACTTTAACGTACATATATTTGTAAACAAAATTTGGAAAACATTTTCTTATCATTTTAGATGAATTAAAATGATCATATTTGAATTATAAAACCATGTAAATTCATATTAAGAATAATTTACAAAAATTGCCATCATACCGATAAAGCGATATCGATTTTTCCTTATATTTCCAGATTAAATATATATATCTTTATAAAACTATTATAAATGATTCATTATCACTTTATAACTATTAAAAATGAATTATAATCATTTAAAATAATTATTTGGATAATAAAAATAATTATTTAATCATTAAATCTTAATTTAAATTAAATAAATCAATTATTTAAATATAATGCTATCGTATCGATATAAATTTCGAGGAAAATATTTTATCTAAATATTTATTCAAAATAAGATTACTATTACTTATTATCACTTGAAACAATATTATCCTTTAATTTGCATAAATTTAAAAATAAATACAATTTATCAAAGTGATAAATTGGCGGGTCATTACAGACTCCTCTCCTCAAAATAATTTCGTCCCCCAAATTACCCAAAATAAAAACCCAAAGGTTTGCCCAAAATATTTATTTTTTTAATCTTCTATCATAGGCGACCAAACGGCCGCCCCCCTAATTACTAGACTGACCTGCTATAATAATTCCATAAACACCTAGCGAAGATATGTCAAACAAATAAAGTAGCCCTATGTTCGGATCTGACAATACCATATCATGATCAAAAGGTACAATGGCCCGAGCGACCAGACTTAACATAAATGTGGCCACTGGAGCTAAGATGGCGCCTTGCATATGGTAGCAAGAGCTTACACTCGTACAATGTATATAGATCACTTGTTTGTAATATCTGATTCGATCTTCGATTCGAATCCACAACTTTACTTCCAAACTAGTATTGATCTCCTGATCCTTTAGTGCGGACTCTGACCGGGCTTTCTGATTAGAACTTTAGTTTTCCTTACATAGCTCTCAACTGTGATGGAAAAATCAAGCATCTAACCACAAACCCTCATCAATGTTCGTCGTCAAGAATCGAGTGATAAATTCTTTTTCGGACCGGTGTAAACACCTTAAAGTTCTACACTCGAATCTTAGATTAAATCGTGCGACGAAATAATCCACATACTTCATATGTATTTATTAACATTTCCAAAATTCTTAATACTTCATAAAACTTCCATCTTTTATTCGTACTTTTATAAAGATACTTCTTTCTACATAACCATTTTACATTTTTTCTATTTCCAATAATCCTACTTAAAGAAAACATTTCTTTCCAAAAGACAAATATCCTTTTATTTTACTATAATACATTTCTAAACATATCTTAACAGTTTCTGAAAAACTCATTTTCAAAATAATTCATTAAATTGATAAATCACCAAAAACTTCCTTTAGCTAATATCAAATGTGAAAACATTCTTTATTTGGTTAAAACTTTCTTTCTCGATTAACACTCCTTTATTAATTAAAGCTTCCTTTGTATAGATTCTCTTTACTTATACTAGTTTTTTTATACTTAAAAAGTATTTATATACTTATTCAAATGTTATAAGTATATTCACAAATTACTTAACAAGTTTCTATTTCTTACCTTTAAAATATAATCAAAGAGATTAAAACATTTACTACCAAAACATTGTTATAATGATCTTCTCCATTTTTTTCTTTTTTTATAATTTGAACTTGTAACATTTCTATCTTTATATAAAAGATACCAATATTTGTTATTATCTTTAAAATCCCATTATTAAAGATCTAAATATACCCATAAAATTTCTTCCAAAATGTCATTCAAGGGTTTAAAAACAAATGTTGCTAAAACATCTATTACTACAAACCCAAAACCATTCATTAATAACTTTAAATATTTATTTAAAGATCGGTACTAATGAGAAGTTAGGATGACATCATATTATAAATTCTCACATGCTTACATCATTCAAATAATTCTGAAGCTTGGGTCCAAAAAGAAAATTCCCCTCCCTTCCTTACACTAATACAATACAAAACACTAAATCAAAAACAAACATCCCATCCATACTCATACATACTAGAATTATCCTTAATTCCCCAAATGTTACTCCTATTCTTCCGAGTCCGAAGATAATGGTGGACTCCAACATCCTAGATCAATCATCACTTCACCTTCTCCCTCTTCGTCGCTATCCAATTCGTCGTCGGCCTCATTGCTGTCTTCTTCTGGTATCTCTCCCATTTCCTGGGGTAACCATGGCTGGTTCCACAGGACATGTCCCATGCCGACTGGTATTCCAAGAATGACTCCTCCTTCTTCCAACTCCTCCAAGCCTTACACATTTTCCTCCCAAGGGTTCTCAAATCTTCGACCCCCTCCTCCTCTTCTTCTTCTGTTGCTTCTTCATTGTTACTTCCTATCTCGTTCCAGTTTATGTATGAAATGGATGATCCCTCCTGCCATACGACACATTCCCCGTCCATATCCCATATTACATTGCTACATTCGCTTGATATGATAGTGTCAGGGTCTTCCATCAGCTCTGATTCCTCCTCCACCGGCTTTATTTCCTCTTTCACGGGTTCTGATTCTTCTTCCATCAGCTCAATCTCTTCTATTGGTTCCAAAATGGAGCCAGCGGGATCTGTTATCCAATTTCCCTCTGAGGCATGCCTGGATTCATCATCGCTAGAAATCAATAATTACTTTTGGAGCTGGAGGCGGTATAAGCATTCCGGGCATAGCATATCCATCTTCACCCCTTCGAGTGTATGGGGCGTATTCTCTTTCGATCGGAAACCCACCATTTCTAGGCGGATATCCTGGCTGCCCCTCTTCGTCGCTAGAGAGAACAATGAGGCTATCCTTCTTGCCTCGATTCATTTTAGAAGACTCTCCTTTCGCGTAACTTCCCCCATATGGTTTCTACAAGGCAAATAATTATTCTTTTAGAGACAAGTAGTAGGTAATTGCTGGCGTATTCCTAGGTAGAGAGATTTGGTCAATACTCAAAAAATGTTTTGGGATTTATTTCTAAAGATGGCTTTTAAGATTATTTGTATAAAATGTTTATCATTTCGAAAACTCTTTGAAAATTTTACCAAAATATTCTTTTCTTTTCAAATATAAATATATATATATCAGGTAAAAATGATTTCATATAAAACCAAATTCATTTGTATATGATATTAATAAATACGTGCTCATATATAATACTCAAACTCATTCTAGGGTGTTACTAATCCTATCTCTAATGAGTTACTCATCCAAGGGCAATATTAACCCTATCTCTGATGAGTCTTTTACCCCTATCAGGCTTATGTATTCACTTAACCTAAGCTTTGATACAACGATGTGAGGACCCGTTTCTTCGACTCTCGAAAATTGATGCTAATACTTCCTTGGTATTCACATTCTGTAAATCCAAGTGTCGGGAAGCAGATTCTCAAGGGTAAGAAAGAAAAATAAAAACAAAACAGAATCTCACATATGTTATTTCAGTATAAACTATACAGCGGAAATTAAAATACATTTATCACAGTTAAAAACATGGACAGTTATAAATTCATGTCCTTACAAATGCGGAATATTGTAGTATAAGAGTGTGGTGGAAAATAGACCAAAATATTCGGTAGCATCTTCTGACTCCATGCTTCGAGCTCCATCCAGATTTCTTTTAAACTAAACCTGAGTACTAGGCTGCCTAGGAAAATTAGGGCACCCAGAATTTAATAAAGTGAAAAATAAACTCCGGGTCAGTCATGGGACTAGGTGAGAACTCAAAATACACGTTTTGAAAACAAAAGGAGTATCTCATAAGACCACGCTGCACATAGACACGAAATGAGTTTTTACCTTATGATAACCAAATCATTATTACGTAAAATCACTTGATATTATTTTTAATGACATATCTTTGAAAACATTTACATGTAAACTTATCAATCTTAGCCGAAATTGTTACATTATTAAATTCCAACATACCACCTTGTGATACAAGGCTTTCTACATCTAAAATCGTGCAGGTTCTTATTGGAGAATGGGTTTCCATACAAATGATCGGGTGAAGGGACTACCTTTCGACAGTACATCCCTAGAGGAATGTACCGAGGCCCAACTGATGGTCCTCTACCAACACAAGACCGGCCTACCTCTTTCTAGATAGTATCGAATATGTCATCACCCCGGTCGTTACCGACCTATCTGATGGCCCTCTCAGCATACATCCATAATAACTTAAACCCTAACGTCTTAGCGGGTAGAAATATATCTAGAAGGGAATGATCATATCCTAATGGTTGCGAACCATATAGCCTTGCTGCATCTACCCTGTTTCGGCCATTTCCGGGTGTGAGGCTTGAGGTAATGATTACCTTTCACATAGCACATCATCTTCTTTTGAATGTCACACTGCCATTCCATTAATCACTATTGACTTCCACAAACATATAACCTCCAAGCTCATACGTCTCAGGGAAGGGTGTTAAGCTAAGAGAAGTTGCCTTCTCCGCCACCAAACAGATGTATGGTTATAAAAGTCAACGATGGAATCTCAAGAATGCAGTGTCAAACATCCTTCCATACAAGTTCATTCTGAGATTGAACAAAACCGTAGGCACTCTCCTACCACATCCAATCGGGAATTATCCCTACGATTAGTAGCAAAAAGTCCTTGCAACCTAAAGAGTTACAGAAATAAAGGGACACTGCTACTTTAGTATTTGGGAGCTAACCAGAATTATCAACAAGTAGTCCTTTCAACCGAAAATCTACGGTCTTCATCCTTCATTTTCTTTATTAAGTCTTCATTTTTCGAACGCCTATCTTGGTTCGAAGTGGTTTTTCGGATAAGAATCACTCAAATCCGACCCCAGTTTCTCCGAACCAATCATCGATAAAAAAGGTTCTATGGATAGAAAATCATTCTTTAATTGATTTAGTTCTTTTTAACAAAGTCTCTTTTGGAGATATATATTTCTCAATCATTCTTTCTGGTATATACAGAATTATTAAACCTCTCTTATTAAATCCTTTGATTACGTAAAATCCTTTTTAAACTTCAAATAATTAGAAATCATTTCATTTTTCATTAAGGAAAACATTTCCAAAATTATTTCATTTAAATCTTTAATAAAGATTTCTTAATTCAAAGCTCATAATTTTGATTTCATTAAAACCATGTTATCTAGGATGTTAATCCAAAACCAGTAAATATTAAGTGAGCAGAATCTATAAAAATTATATAATTCTACTCAATATAGATTCTCGTATTCAACAAATACTATGGGTGGAATAAAGGCGAAATCGCCTTTTAAATTCCACAAATAGTACGTGTTCCCTCTTCGGGATTTAACACCAAGTATAAGAAGATCATCTCTACAAAATCAAAGTTATATTTAATTTAAATTTGGAAAATTTAAATCTTTTTATACTTAACTCGTTTTCGACATTTCAACCTTATCTATCCCTCGTCCAGAAAAGAGGCCAGGTGAGCCAGGGCACTGGTTTCTCCTGAACATCTCCTTAGTTGAAGCAGCTCACATCCGGATCTCACGAATAGAATAATCCAGTCTACTCGTCGGTTTTTAGAGCCAAGATTAAACCACTTTATTTGTAATATCTTTTCTCTAAATCATTTATTTAAACTCTTTTAAATAAGCTAGAAAACCTATAATCATTATTAAAACACTTAATTATCCATTTGAAAACATTTATAAAAGATTTGGAAAAGAATCGTTAAGTTTAAAACAAAAATTTAAAAGTTATAAAAAAAAGTGCTACGGAAAGTGCTTTTTAAGCTATATTGATCAAAATGAATTTTTATCACTTGATAATTCATTTTTATTACTCAAATCACTTTTTAAACTTTTTAAAAGATTTATAAGATTTATTTCACATTTTTAAACAATTTTCAAACATCGATTTCTATGAAATCCAGTTTTGGATTCTGAACTACAAAACCGCGATTTTTCAAAAAGCTTGTTTTACTCATATCTCAAAATCTAATTAACGAAATCTCGATTTTCTTTCTTCATTGGAAAAATATGGATATAATAGTTTGGAAAATTCTTATCTCGAAGAATTCTGAGCTATGTTCCATCTTTTACACTTGTTTGACTTTTATGGCGCGAAATTGCGAACTGTCATTACGCGACGCGCCTATTTTTAACTGAATTTTCACAGTTCTCATTCAAACTTCACCAAAACACTTTTAAATGTCTATAAAACATTTCAAACTCATTTTAAACCATTTTTAGAGAGATTTAACCTTCCGTACACACCGATTCATTAATATAGAGGAAAGTGATTTCCTTTGTGCTTATCGACGTGTATTTCCGTGACTTGCATATATATTCAACATTCATATTTAAACAACCAAACTTGATGATCAAAGAATAATAAACATCCACTTACAAACATCATATCATCATCCAAAATATAATATAATAGTATAGGAGTTCTTACCTCGGTTTTAAACAACTAACTAAAAATTGGCTATAGCTCCGCTATTTGGATTTTAAAGTTCTCGATCCTCCGGACTTAAGCTCCTAGATGGCTCGGCCTTGCTTAGGGATGGCTAGAAGAGCTCATGGCCTATGGTTGGGAAGGTGGAAATCTCGGCCATTGGCTTGTATGGCGGTGGTCGTGGAGTGTAGAGTGTAAGAGTGGAGTTTTGGAATAGTTTTGAGGTGCTTAAGTGTATATATATGTATATATTAAAATTAAATTTCTTTTGAAATAAATTTTGACATTATTTCTCTTAGGGTGGAAGCCATTAAAGTGGAAGACAAAGG
Source organism: Allium fistulosum (assembly GCA_030737815.1). NCBI lineage: Eukaryota > Viridiplantae > Streptophyta > Magnoliopsida > Asparagales > Amaryllidaceae > Allium > Allium fistulosum. Next base: position 958,511,012 of record CM060901.1, read on the forward strand.
TTAGAAAATACGAAGAAAAAAACGACTGAAAATGAAGAGAAGAGGGTAGGGTATTTATAGGAAAAGAAGAGTGTAAAAGAAGACATGCACACATCACCTTTTGCATCACCATTTCAAGGCTTCTCCAACATACCTCCCCCTCCCATAGGCATGGCAAAACCCTTCTCTCCCATGTGCCCATTACTTCCATCACTTTAGGGTATGCATATGTTGATTTATGTAATGTAACACCCCGCATTTTTATATAATTAAATAAAATCAATTGAATTAACATAATTGCAAAATAGAATATAAATGTCAAATATATGTATTTAAGAATTAAGAGGTTACATAGATTTACGCAAGCAATGAGTGTGTGATTAATTGACGCATCAATCAATTAAAAAGGGAATTAATTAAGAGTCATAGAGGCGTTAGTTAGTCAGAGAATATGTCACTTTTATAACATTAATTAATTAAGGAATCTTTTAATAAAGGGAAATGTATGTGGGGAATAAATTAAATGATAACATACATATATTAACTTATAATTGACGCAATCAATTAAGTAAGAAATTAATTAAAGACATTAAGTAAGTGTCAATTAATAAAAGAGGGAAACTTATATGTCAATTAATTGGATAATGAATTGACGGTTTAAATATATACAATTAATAAATGTGTGATTCAGTGACGCATAAGAATTAATTTGGATATCGATTAAAATGGGAAAACATGTCAATTAATTAATTGGCAATCAGTTGACCGTTTTAAAAAGGGTGTCAATTAGACAAAGAATATGCCCTTGTTACAATAGCTAATAATGTAAATTAATTAGCTAGAAGAAAACGCTAGTTATAGGATTATTTGTTTTCAAGTTAAAAAGAAAAAAAAAGAATTGGAATGCGTACAAAAATTAAACGGAGTAATTAAGTTTTGATGAAGGTAAGTTAATAAGAATAAATTAAAAAGTATAACTTTTATATACACTCGATTAATAGAGGTATTAATTGACGTGTTCAAATAGGTAAGAAATTATAACGTATAAGAATCAATTAATATTTGATATACATATACATATATACATACATACATACATACATACTGTAAATAAGATGTGTGTATGTATGTATGATCTAATTAACTAGGTAATTAATGGGAAAATCTTATTTAGAAGGAAACGTGAATTAATAGGGTCGTATAACAAATGAATAAATGAATAACATTGGAGAATTATATGTTATAAGCTAACATAAACAAATCAATAAATGATGGTGGGGATTGTATTTAGGGTTAATCTGATGGTTCATAGTTGTTCACTACCCCTATAAATTGAACGTAACTTAACCCTAGACCACACTATATTCTCTGAATCAGATGTTGTCATTTACAACAAACTCCTCTTCTCTTCTCCCTCTTCCTTTCTCCTCTATCAATCAAATCTTTCCTCAAACAAAAAAATAAAATTAAGCAAGGAAATACATACAAGCAAATCAGAGAATTGCACAAACAAATCAGGGAATTTACAGTGAATTAAAAAGGGGGAAAAGTGAAGAAATGCATAGCAAATTAAAAGAGATAGAGATTGAAGCTAAGGACAACATGTGAGTGGATTTAATTATATTCTTTTACGTTTATAAAATATATTATCGTTGAATTTCCATTAGATAATTTATTCCAGTAATTAATTCTATTAGTTATGCAAACACTGTAAATTTTATTTATATTTAATTAGGCCTGACAGTTAGAAAAGGCGTAGGCCTAAAAGTAAGAAATTTACAGTTATTTACATCTATTTTAAAAGTCATAATTTAGCCTTAATACTGGTTCCTTTTATTCCCTTTTTACGCGAATAATATAGTTAGAAAGAGAATTCGTGGTTAAGGATTAAAATACTATACTTTATAGAAGTAGATGTAAAATAAGAAAATTGGAATAAAATTAGAAAAGTGGAATTCTGCAATAAATTACGCTGAATGGAAACAATAAATTTATCTGATAATTTAATTTGGGGAGTAAGTAATAGATTAATTGGTTGGATTAGAAACTAGAATACATTTCTATAATTTAATAATTAAAAGATAATGATAAACATAACTCCAAGAATAAAAAGAAATAAAAAGGGAACTAGTGTAAAATAGTGGGACCACTGTATTTTACCCTAGCCCAAAATAATAAAAGAAATATCTTGCAGTTATGAATTATTGTTTATAGTATTATTTAGTATTAAATTGTGGAAATAGATTTTAGTATAGCTTTCACAACCAATCAAATAAAATAGAATTACTTCCTAGAATAAAAGAAAATAAAGTAGAGTATGAAATGAATCAAATAAATTATTAGATAAGAAATTAAGGCTGTGAACAATAAACGAACCTAGCTCTGCATTTACCGCGCAGACTATATAAAAAGACAGTTATTATGATAAGTTAATTATATAATAAAAGAGAATTAAAAAGAATTCTATATCATAATAAAAGAATACAGACTTGAACAGAAAAGAAAGACCTGTAATTATATACGGATTTTAAAAGAAATAATAGTAATAACTACAAGTATAATTATAACATAAGTTATGATTAAGTTAAAGAATAGAAAGGCTTATTTGGGAACTTAGAATAAATAAGCAACGATAGCAAAGATAAATAGTAAAAGCTTATTTTAGATTTTTATTAAATTAATAAGAAAATAGAACAAAAGATGATTATTTAATAAACTTAAGACTTAAATTAAGTTAATAAGCAAGAAGTGGCAATACCAATAGCATTCCCTATTAGATCAATGGTGGTCTCACAATAGCCAGAAGCGAGACGAGGGCAAGAAAATGCTAATTAGGGTAAATAAGTAGCCAACAAAATAAGAAAAGTAAACTAAACGCAAATTAAAAGATTAGACTTATGGTCTAATAAAAGAATTAAGATGCATTTGGAGCAGCCCAAAGGATGAAGCGCCTAACGAAGTAGTTCATCATGGATTTAAGAAATGGAGAAGCACGTCCAACTTAGTATTTTTGGGCTTCAAGGAAGTACGAGACTTCAATGGGACATGAGGATACTCTAGGATGGCCCTCTGGGTAGGCCTAACGAAGCTGCACCCCCGGAGGCAGGTCTGTAGGTGTTCCATCAAGAGAGTATGCCTTGACTGCATTTGCATTGTAGGCCTAACGAAGCAGACCTTTGTAGGCAGTCAGAAGGGCTTGGTGTTTGGAGTAGGATATTCCTATGTCCAGTACTTGCAAGTAAGTTTAAGGATAGTCGCATGCGGATATCGGCCAACATCAAGACCAAGAGCGATTTCGGGAGAGACTAGAGTTAAACCAATAGGCCAATGATTCTTTCACTATCGAGACATTGGATGGGGGGCACCGCCAATTGGATGTTAGATTGTTTGCAGTAGGGCACAGCCACTCAACTCTTTAGAAGTCTTTCGATTAGTTGAGGGGTGGCTGCGTGGGGCCATAGCCACGATGAGAAAAGAGACAGACCAACTAGAATATATGTATTGTAGGCCTAACGAAGCTGTCCTTTACAGATATAGAAATTCCCCGACTGAGTTCCATACAAGGTAGACCTTGTTGGCAGTATTCAGAGAGTAGACAAAACGATTACGTATAGTCCTCAATGTACGCACTGGGTGGTGCGTTGCGGATGTCCGAGCATTAGTATAGACTAGTGCGGATGCAGTTTTACGTTTTCATAGTAGACGACGGAATGTCTGTATTGTAGGCCTCACGAAGCTGTCCTTTACAGATGTAGTCACGGAACGCTATAGGAGCAAGACGATGGAGTCCTTTTCGAGGAGGATACGGAAGGTACCATGGGTGGTACCTAGGACTAATATGGTCATTGAGCGTATAGCTACATATATGTATATATTAGTTATTAGGTTTTATTCTACTATGGAGTAGATGGGCACGGTTCATGAACAGAAGCGAGAGTATTGTAACCTAATGAGCCTAATATAAGAGTAAATGGAAATAAAATGATATATGTAGAATTAAGCCCAGAAGTATATAATTTATTTATTCACCAGAACTTTTGTTATGACCCCTTCCTCATATCATCCTACAGGTTAGGTAGATGGCAGAGACTTCTCAGCTTTATGTCACTTGCTTAGAAAGTGTTATTATTTGGGTGAGTATTTACTTACTATTATATTTTAGTCAATCCTGCTATGAGATAAATTATTGAGCTCTGATATATTTGTATTTGCATATTTGCAGGATACTAGATACCTAACTCGGGCTTCAGTGGGCTAGGTTTTTAGCATTTTTGCAAAAAAAAATCCGGACCACTGGAATTCGGGTTGTTACATTTGGTATCAGAGCCAAGGTTTAGGATTCCTAGGTAGATAGTGAGTGAACGTATTTGTGTTTTTGAATAAAATATAAATATATTATGTACTAAAATCCAAATAGTCCCCAATTATAGATTTTAACATACGAAAAGTTTTTAGAAGTATATTTGTGCTTAGTTTGTTAGTTGGGTTTGGGATGACCCAAGTATGTTGAGCCCAATGTTATTACCGATTTATAGCATACAAATAAGCCATGTGTTGAGAGGAAATTTGTATCCATATGTTATAGGAAGTAGGGAAGTCCCCTATGGATAGCGGGGAGAGTGCTTTTATTTTGGAAGGAATAAGAGGATTTAGTAAAAAGAAAGTCCACTTTATGTCTAACCCAATAAAATGAAACTTTTGAATTGAAAAGTTAAAAATATAATTGTTAATATATTTGAGGAAGTAAATATTGGGTTTTTGAAAAAAAATATGTGGTATGAAATTTAAATTGGTTTTTTAATGATGTAAATTTTGTTAAAAGTGGAATTCTTTTTGAAGAATTATAGAGCATGTATAGCTCGCTAGTTTCTTTGTAGATAAACAAAGATTTTAAATATAAAAACCTAGAGTGTGTTAAGTATCGAAAACGTAGGATACAACATTTATTGTTGTAATAAATGTTTTCAGTAAAAATAAAGGAAGCATAGACTATGACTCTATTGTTATAGTAGGTGACTCCCAAAGTAAATGTTTTTACATTGCATACGGGATTTATTAATATTTATTTTAATTGAATCCATATATTAGTATTTTTGGGTTGTAGTAACGGTGTTTTACGCAACATCTGTTTTGATCCAAATGAGTTTTGGAGATAATTTCTAAAGTGGTTTGTATGTACACTTATTATTTAAGTAAGCACATGAAAATATTTTCTAGTTATAAAGAAGTTTTAAAAATGAGTTCTTTTGAAAAATAATGTACGATAAATTAATGAATTTAGTAGAAAATATCTTATGTAAGTAAATATAGAGTAAACATACATTAATCTATTGGAATGAAATGAATAATAATATAATTTTCTATGATTCACAAATAAAGATGTTTTGTGCAAGCTATAAGGAATATGTGAAAGAGATGTATAAGGTATGGAAAGCACCATATTTTGTATAGCCTATTTCGATAAAATATAAAATAAATTCCTTATAATTTCACATAAACATGAAATCATCCTTTAAAGGATTCATAAAAGGTTTTAGCGTTAATGGTTTCTCATAAGAGAAAGTAATTCTAATACATTAAGGTATAAAACCATTAAGTGTAGTAAGTTAGTAACTCCTTCAAGGTTAAGTAATTGGAAGAGTAGGAAAGTTAAGAGATTTTTGATAAAATAATTGTTCTTATTTACCCCAGTTTTAGTAAATTTGAAAATTTATAAAAAAAAGATGGTTTGGTGGAAAAATAAATAAGTTTTCGAAAAGATAAAATTTAGAAGTTTTAATTTTTGAAGAAAATTTTATAAATACCAAACCAAATCAGACTTTTAAATATGGAGTAGATAGGAATCATTTCCTAGGTGTAACGGGAAAAGTAGAAGGTTATAGCAGTAATTACTCTTAGTAATAATAAAAGTTCACGTAAAGTGTATAGGACACTAGTGAAAACGTAGGACTATAGAAGAATAGTGAAATGATATTAGTAAGATGATAAGACAAACGTGGTTGGGATACGCAGACCTTAGTTGCGGAAAAATGAAAGGTAAAGAGAATATTTCCCCAAGCTTAGTTGCCTTTTTAGATAGAGACTAGATAGATTGAAACCCTTATCCATTGCAGTAAATGAGACTTAATTATTCCTTTTTGAGCATGGAATAAAAGAGATGAATAGATTTTATTCATCATGAGTAATACAACGTATGTTGGTAACAAGTAATAGGCGGCAGGAGGAGCATATGAGTTACTTGGATTCCTAGAGTAGGACCTTTCTGTGTCAAAGTGGACATGGTCCTAGACCTCCTTGCCCTAGATGATAGCTGTGTTTAGTTGCTGTATAAAAAAAAGAGTAAAAGCATAATAAGATAACTAAAAGGAAAATAACAAATTTAAAGAAAGCGACAGAAACATCAACAGAAAAATTTAAAAAGAGATATTTTCTTATGTAAACTATGCTTGGGGAAGTAAATAATATATTTTTTAGAATAGTAGCCTAAATCCCAAGTACGGAGGAAGATGTGCGTAAAAGAAAATCGGAGTAATATGAAGTTTTTCTGTTTTCTACCTTCTTTCTGACATAAGAGATCGAATTCAGAAAATTAGATTTTTCTGAAATTCGAATATTTAAAGTTGTATGGTAGGGTTTGGATGCAAAATTCGTTGAACTACACCCCTATTCAATAGGAGTATGGGAAAAATTGGATGAAAAGTGTTTTAAATTTTCAAAAGATTGTATTCATATACAAATTGCAAGTATATTTAGGATGTATGCATCATGTTTTAAAAATAAATTTTTAAAGAAGCAAAGCATTCATATAGGAGGTACCGCTTAGAAATTCATGTACATGCATATATTTTGTATTGAATAACACTTTTGCACAAGAGCACGGATGGTCGAAAAATTGGATGTACACAAAGTGGATGCGATTGATGCGAGGAATTACATAATTTTACCTTTGTCGAATTTCGGGGACGAAATTTCCTAAAGGGTGGGAGAATGTAACACCCTGCATTTTTATATAATTAAATAAAATCAATTGAATTAACATAATTTCAAAACAAAATATAAATGTCAAATATATGCATTTAAGAATTAAGAGGTTACATAGATTTACGCATGCAATGAGTGTGTGATTAATTGACGCATCAATCAATTAAAAGGGAATCAATTAAGAGTCATAGGGGCGTCAATTAGTCAGAGAATATGTCACTTTTATAACATTAATTAATTAAGGGATCTTCTAATAAAGGGAAATGTATGTGGAGAATAAATTAAATGATAACATACATATATTAATTTATAATTGACGCAATCAATTAAGTAAGAAATTAATTAAAGACATTAAGTAAACGTCAATTAATAAAAGTGAGAAACTTATATGTCAATTAATTGGGTAATGAATTTGCGGTTTAAATATATACAACTAATAAATGTGTGATTGAGTGACGCATAGGAATTAATTTGAATATCGATTAAAATAGAAAAACATGTCAATTAATTAATTGGCAATCAGTTGAGCATTTTAAAAAGGGTGTCAATTAATCAAAGAATATGCCCTTGTTACAATAGCTAATAATGTAAATTAATTCGCTAGAAGAAAACACCAGTTATAGGATTATTTGTTTCCAAGTTGAAAAAAAAAGAATTGGAATGCGTACAAAAATCAAATGGAGTAATTAAGTTTATGATGAAGATAAGTTAATAAGAATAAATTAAAAAGTATAACTTTTATATACAATCAATTAATAGAGGTATTAATTGACGTGTTCAAATAGGTAAGAAATTATAACGTATAAGAATCAATTAATATTTGATATACATATACATATATACATACATACATATATATATGATCTAATTAATTGGGTAATTAATGGGAGAATCTTATTTAAAAGGAAATGTGAATTAATAGGGTCGTATAACAAAGGAATAAATGAATAACATTGGAGAACTATACATTATAAGCTAACATAAACAAATCAATAAATGATGGTGAGGATTGTTTTTAGGGTTAATCGGATGGTTCATAGTTGTTCACTACACCTATAAATTGAACGTAACTTAACCCTAGCCCACATTATTTTCTCTGAATCGGTTGTTGTCATTTACAGCAAACTCCTTTACTCTTCTCCCTCTTCCTTTCTCCTCTATCAATCAAATCTTTTCCCAAACAAAAAAATAAAATTAAGCAAGGAAATACATACAAGCAAATCAGAGAATTGCGCAAACAAATCAAGGAATTTACAGCGAATTAAAAAGGGAGAAAAGCAAAGAAAAGCGAAGAAAAGCGTAGCAAATCAAAAGGGATAGAGATTGAAGCTAAGGACGACATGTCAGTGGATTTAATTATATTCTTTTACGTTTATAAAATATATTATCGTTGAATTTCCGTTAGATAATTTATTCCAGTAATTAATTTTATTAGTTATGCAAACACTGTAAATTTTATTTATATTTAATTAGGCTTGACAGTTAGAAAAGGCGTAGGCCTAAAAGTAAGAAATTTACAGTTATTTACATCTATTTTAAAAGACATAATTTAGCCTTAATTTTCCTTTTATTCCCTTTTTATGCGAATAATATAGTTAGAAAGAGAATTCGCGGTTATGGATTAAAATACTAGACTTTATAGAAGTAGATGTAAAATAAGAAAATTAGAATAAAATTAGAAAAGTGGAATTCTGCAATAAATTACGCTGAACGAAAACAATAAATTTATCTGATAATTTAATTTGGGGAGTAAGTAATAGATTAATTGGTTGGATTAGAAACTAAAATACATTTCTATAATTTAATAATTAAAAGATAACGATAAACGTAACTGCAAGAATAAAAAGAAAGAAAAAGGGAACTAGTGTAAAATAGAGGGACCACTGTATTTTACACTAGCCCAAAATAATAAAAGAAATATCTTACAGTTAGAAATTATTGTTTATAGTATTATTTAATATTAAATTATGGAAATAGATTTTAGTATAACTTTATAAAACTATTATAAATGATTCATTATCACTTTATAACTATTCAAAATGAATTATCATCATTTAAAATAATTATTTGGATAATTAAAATAATTATTAAATCATTCAATCTTAATTTAAATTAAATAAATCAATTATTTAAATACAATGCTATCTTACCGATATAAATTTCGAGGAAAATATTTTATCTAAATATTTATTCAAAATAAGATTACTATTACTTATTATCACTTGAAACAATATTATCCTTTTATTTGCATAAATTTAAAAATAAATACAATTTATCAAAGTGATAAATTGACGGGTCGTTACACTAGCATCAAGAAAGATATCCCAAAAGGCTCTTCCAACTTCTCAAAATCTGAAAAAAAAACCCAATCATTATGAAGAGAAATTTTATGTTAACTGCAAATCTCTCATTACCAAGCAGGAAGAAATTGATTATATTCTTCATCACCATTGGATTACCGAGATTGAGAGCAGAGATCCTAGCCCTACAGTTAGGATGGATTAGCCTTCATATGGATATTTTTCCTTTACTCATAACCATATATGGTACTCTAGCTATCTTCCCTTCAATCATGTTATTGTTATCACAGGAATCCTTTCTTCCTGAAGATCGCTCCAATCCAGCTTACTTCATACTCACACAACTACATACACTCCCTTTGAATCTTATTTAAGGATTTATAAATGGAGGACTTTAGTGCATAGATCTTATGCTCAATTATTAGTATTCTAAAGATAAAGAATCAACCAGACGATACCATATATCACCTTCATCCATCCAGTAGCGATGTGATCTCTAACTCTGTTAATAAAACAAAGGAATAGGGTCAACAATTTTTTCACTTGAAGTGATTTTCTCCTAAAATTTCTAGAATCTGCTCGACTTCAAGCATGATTTCCAAATTTATACACTTCTTTCACACCTAAATTTTGATAATAACTCACTAATTTTTATTCTCTTGGATTCAACTTCTAAGAAAATTAACCGAAAAGCGCTTGCTAAGATAGATAAATTCAGGAATGCCTCCAAGTATCCACATGCAGATTGAGACCTCTTACCGAAGATAAGTTAAGAAAGCATGGCTTGATTCAACCCTATCACCGTATTCTAGGTGAATCCACATTGGTGAAGTGGAACGCGCATGGTTCTATGTTCCTTGGCTCAAGGGGGTTGGACCGTTTCACTATTCAACGTCCGGTTCAACGTACCCTTATCACAAGCCCTAGATACTCTCCTAGTATTTTCCTTTTTATTCTTACACTTCTTCTGCTCTTCATTTTCTTTTCTTTTTTCTTATTCACCTTGCAGATGTAAGCTTGGTCAATCTTTCACTTCTTACTTTGGTCGGAGAACTGTAGACCTTCCAATTCCACACAAGTTTTCTAGTAAGCCACCACTATCTCCTTCTTCTAAAATGATTTCATCTTCCACAATCTCAGTAGTTTGTGATGCTTTGCTAACTGCTAAGACCAAGAAGCATCAAGGAAACTTGAATAGACATAAATTCCCTCAGAACCTTCTTTTGTTAACAAAAACAGTAGGTTGGACAGTTCCACTTCAGAAGTTCTTGCTACTACTTCCATGGATGTAGTCACCTTTACTCCAAATGTTGCATCCTCTTCTCCAAACTTCAATGTTAATATTATGACCACTCCTATAAGGGGCTCTTTGGTTGATATACTCAAGAGCACCAGGAATCGACTCTCCTTTTAATGATAGGTTCTCTCACTAGAGGTTATGCAGAAGCTTCCTCTTCTTATTTTAATGAATTATTGCTTTCTATCTCTTCTACACTCTCCTCCTTGGAAATTTTTGGAATTTTGTCATCTTTATTGAAAGACTTTTGTAATCTTCTTCTCCATCAGCTACTTATAGTAGTTTTTTATTCTTCACACTATAATATAATGCATTCTTTTTAGGTGACATTTTAATCAGATTTATTTTGCTTTTAGGTTATAAGAATATGTTATTACTGCAGAAATCTATTTTGAAGTCTAGCAACGCAAGTCCTCTTTAGAAGAGCTAAACTCCACAGTTGCTTATAATATCAAAGCTATGAAAATTGAGAATAGAAATTTAGATGCTGCCAACAAGGCTATATCTATAGAAAATATTAATATCTTGTCTCTTCTCAACTTGGAAATGGAAAAGAACTAGACTCTAAAGGACAAATTAAAGTCATATGAGGAAGCTTTTAATTTAATGAGAGAAGACGCTGCTTAAGCTCATCTTAGAATAATCAATTGTGAGAAGAAGCTTTCCTAGAAAGATGCTTAATTTAAAAAATCTAATGCATCTTTGAGGAATGTTAAAGATAGAGCTCCAACATTTTTACAAAAATTTCATCCCTCTTTAAAGGACCAGTGCACATAATGTGCCTTATTTGTGGCTAATTGGGGACAATATCGATAGATTCCCAGACTTATCATTCCCTATACCGGAATGTACTAACATTGATTATAATAAGAAATTCTCCATCATTCTTGAACGTCTCCCTGGAGAATTATCAGAGCTAAAGAGTGATGAAATAGTGAACCCTGAAGAATATTTATTTTTTGGTGATCCTCCTTCTGATGATAAAGAGAAGAATGTGGGAAAAAAAATTGAGATGAAATCAACAATGGTGATGATGACAATAATGATGATGGGGACATTTATGGTGCCAATGGTGACATATTGAGGAAAGATAGGGATGATGGTCCTCATGATCAAGGTGCTAATCCCAAGGTTGGAGATAGTATACATGAGACTGATCACAATGTTGATTCTTAAAATCTTACGATTGATCCTAGTGTCAATGATAATCCCCCGTTGAAAGATCCCATTAATAAACCTCCTACTGCCAATTTGATCAATTTTGCTAGCTGTAGATTCCCAATTTGCTTCGTCGTCTCTTCAAAAGGAAAGGATTCTACTTCAGTGCCAAATCCTACCACATCTCTACTTTAGGGTAATCTAATACTTGTTACATTATGTTTACTTCCACAAATCTTAGTTTATTAAAAGCATGATTCTTATTATCATAATAAAAACAAAAGTAAGCACTATTTTGAGGTTTTACTAGACCGAAGTAGAAACAAAGTTTTAAGACTTAACATAAAGGGATAAAAACTTATAAAGACCTTGGTTAGCGAATGACAAATGTATGAAACTTCTTAGATGTAAAAGAAAACTGGAAGACTTTACGAATAAACAATTTGCTCTGATTCTTTGAAGGTCTCGCATTCATCAACACGATATTTGCATAGAAAATAAAGAGCTTACATCCTTATTATGGATGCATACTGACAATAGAAACAAACTTATGAGCTGTTTTTGTTTGGTATATGTTAGATTCCCGAATACCGACTTCTCCTTCTTAGGGGATGATTGTAGGGGTCTAATTAGGCAATTACATAAAAGTTACCATGATAAATACAATTCAAATCCTTATCCTAAGGAATGCTGGAATTTACCCAGAGTCAACACAGTTCCTATAATTATCGACTCTCTTCCCCAAGATAAAATTAAATTTAATAAGCATAGATTTATTTTTGAATATCATAAGGCTGGTAATTTGTTCTTGTTTAATGTAATTTCAACCTTATGTATTGCTTAATATACTTTACTTTTGGCTGAAAGATTCAAGTTTCAACTTGTTATGACATGTAGATCTCTAAATTATTACCTATCAATACTTTGTCTCCCATTCCTAAAGAATTTTTAAGTATGTTTATTAGACTAAAAAAGACTTTTAGAGAGACTTCTACCATAACTGAAAAATCTTACTTAGCAAAATATTGCTTCCTTCGTGATCTCCATCGTATATATACTCGTTTTCCAATTTTGGATTTTATCTTTTTAGGATGTAAAAAGATCATTTCCTTCAAGAAGTTCGGGTATGCAAAATTACTCTGCAATGAAACTAGTTTATCTATTCACTAATCTACTTCATCTAAGGAAGAATGAGACTATCAAAAATTACCTCCGATCAATACTCCTCCAAGTGCTGAGATTCCATCTATAGCTACCTTTCCCATTTCCTTGATGTCTCACGAGAAGATTAAAAGCGCCCTTTTAAGGCTTAATTCTCAATAAGGATGATTGTACTTTTAGTTTAATAATGATCTATTTGTAATGAAATCATTTGTTATACTTTTAATAAAGTATCCTTTCCTTTATTATATGATTCTGTTGGTTGACCTTATTTGTGGTTAATTTGAGGGTGAGGATCGTACTTTATCGCTTGACGATCCCAACTTACTGCGACTTCTAGATGTTATCTGAACTAAACTGATTCACAATATAAACACTTAGCCTTCTCACCCTACTTTGAGGTTAATTCAAATTGATAATGCTAAAGAAAACAAGTGGTATAATAAATTTATTCATACGAAGTGTTTCTTAAAGACTTCCTAGGAACTTGTTTCGTAATTGGAAAAGGAATAAGAATTTCATTCAAGGATGAAGAAATTCGTGAAGTTTCTAATGCGTCTTTTCCTAAAACTCATTCTAAACTGGTATTCTACGATGCCAAAATAGCCCAGCTTAATCAATGCAAATGTGACGTGGAAGTTGAGTTGCTAAAATTTTGTTATGAATGTCAATAGTATGAATTAATTATAACCAAGGGTGAAATTGGGCTCCTTACTCCCACTTTAGCTTCTTCTAAGAAAACTTCCTCCAAGAAATCAGCTTCTTTTTAAGGTCATTTAACGTGTAACACTAGTCTTTCTACTACATCATCGCCTCTTCCTTCTCCCTCTCCCGTATCCAAAGATAAGTTGGAAGAGTCAGTAAGATCGAGTAGAAAGTTTTTACTTGAATGCAATAAGAAGTTGAAGGAATACTGGAATAATAAATTTATATATGAGTTCTCCAACCTTCATTACCAAATCGAGACACTTGAGCGTGAAAAGAAACACTCACTTTAAAGTTTGAGACTTGGAGAATGATAAAAAAGAATTTCTCTCAAGAGATTTCATGGTTAAAGGGTGCCAATAAAACTCTCGAATGGGGGCCAACCATTCAGATTGATTCTATTGAACCAATGAACATTATACGTAAGAAAAAAAATTAAAGCAATGCATACTAACAGTGGTTCAACACATCACCGACCCTTATCCACTTGTTGAGATGCTAAAAAAAGGAGGTGGAAGCCCTAAAAGATCAGTTGGAATTAATGCATTATTTTACCACAAGAGCCTCTCGACTCGATTTTTTGGTAGATTATTTGGTTGAAATCATTGTTTCCTTTGACTTAATAGTTTATTTCTTATTTTTGGAACCAAAAAATAATTAACTTTTAAGGAAAGTTGTAATCTCAAGCTATCAAAGGTGCGAGCACTTCTTTCTTTATGGATACTCATATGAACTTAAAGATCTGGGGGCTTCTCCCATTTTATATAAGGAAGCTGCTTCAATAAAAAGATGTCACTCCTATAACCTAGAAGTTCGTGGAAAGGTAAAAGAGCTTGTATATCAGCATCCTTCAATTCCACGTCCACTGGCTCCATGGATTTGTAAGTTTTTCTGTTTGGAATCATAAAATTTTCCAATTTTTTGGGCTTAAGTAAATTATTTTGGTAGTTGTAAAAGGTAGATGCATATAGGAATTTGTAATTATAAATGGTCACAACATAGATCTTTTACCAGTGCTTATGAATGTATTTTTGAATGATATGTCCATACCAACTGGTGTTTGACTTATGAATGTTTGCTTGCCTTTCGAACCTTTGTTCTTTATGGATGTGGTAATTGATTGTAGTCTATGTTGTAATAGCTTCTTTCAATAGATCTTTCACAATGTCTTCCATTTTCTTCTTTCAGTACGTTTGCTTATTGGATCACCCTTATTCTTTAGATTGTGGCTTTGGACATGCATGGAGGTGGGATCAAAGGCTTGTTTGACTATTCATATTCCTTAGAAGATTTCTTTGGCCAGGCCCAGAGGTGAGACCAAAGGCTTGTTTGAGCATCCATATTCTTTAGATGGTTTCTTTGGCCAGGCCCAAAGGCAGGATCAAAGGCTTGTTTGATGAACTCTCTTATCGGATACCTTGGAACTTGGCCAAGGGTCTTTAACACCATCGGGTGTAAGGTACATATTTTCTTAAAGAATCTTATTGACCTCGCCAGGCCTGGAACTTTACTAAGCATATTGCATTTTACACCAGGAGTCGCCTCTTTGTGTATACTCGGAGAGGATATGAGTCATTTTGATGTCTATAAGGAAATTATTTTTATAGTTCTTAATTGAATACATAAGGAAGGTTTTTATGAAATTTTCTTTGTAAAATAGTCCTTCTCACATTAGTTATTAGCCATTATTTTGATAAAAGCTTTGAGAAGCATAGTTTTTCTGAAAATGATCTTCTGAAAATGAATTAGTTAAAAAATTATTCGAAGTTATAAGAAACACTTATGTCCTTCCACCTAGGATTTTCAATCATTCTCAAGACTATGTAACTCTTTTTCCTTCTCTTTAGCTTCTATTTAATCAATTTTTGTTTAGGAACTCCTTTAATTCTTTGGTCTCATATAGTTTTTGATTATCCCTGATAGGGTTCGACTAGGGATGGCAATGTGGTGGGTCTAGGATCCAAACTCGGTTGACCCACCCCTGTTTTGGTCCGTTCAGACCTGCCCTGTTGGGTCATCGGGGTAGGTAGACCCGTGATCCGTTCTTGAGAGCTTTGGATCTAGGGTCGGGTCGGGGCTTGACTAACCCGTCCAAACCCGACCTGCATTACTGAGATCTCATGAAATCGCTTTAGTATTATAATGATGATTTTTTTTTAAACCAAAAAATATATCTGTGTTCATATGTATGTATGTATGTATGTATGTATCTATATGTATATATGTAAATGTATGTATGTATGTATATGTATGTATGTATTACTGTGTGTGTGTGATTATAACATAGATATTATAATGTTCCAATCAATAAGCTATAAAAAATTTATAGTATTAAGCTGCATCATTGGTAATTATACAATAACATATGCATATTTTTCTGAACTATTTTGTACACCACATTTTTATTATCTTCCCTTATCATTGTAAACACATTGTTATTTGTAGTTAATGTATCATTTAGTAACAATAAATATAAATATATGTACATTAGTACACAATTTTGAATCAATACAAAAAACCTCATCGGGTCTCGGGGAGGGCGGGTCTACCCTGACCCGTACAGGTTTCGGGTTTGGGGCGAAATTCTGGACCCGCATCGGGTCTACGGGGCGGGTCTGGGGCGGAGTCTAAAAAACCCGGGGCGGGCCTGGGGCACAAGAAACCCACCCCAACCCGCCCTATTGCCATTCCTAGGTTCGACAATTGTTTGTTCATGGTCATTCAATCCATAGTACTTGCAATATTCTCTTCCCTTATTTTCCTCATTTCCTTTGATCCTCTTTTTTGAAGGCCAATATTCCAACTTAGTTTTAATAAACTTCCTCTTGTGTGATTCGGAGTGGAGTGTATATTCTTGTTTTTTGACCTTTAAATGGAGGATTCTCTTGGTTATTTCTAGCCTTTTTGGAGTGGGGTTGCCATCTCATCATTCTTTGTTTTAGGCTTCCCTTTTATAATATCATTATGCTTCCCTCTTTCCTAAGAAGCTTGTCCAGGTCTAAAGATCATACTTTCCCATTCTTGAGAAAATTACTTGGGTTTGAAAATCACTCTACTTTCGAAAATAGTTCTATTTACCTGTGATTAGATCACCATTACCATTTGAGCAAAGGGGTTGTCTTTTATCATCCTAACTCTTCTACTCTTTTACATAAGCTCTTTGTTCCCATCTAATCTTGATTTTAAGGCAAAGATTGGTTTACACCCACTATGGAATGATTTCCGGCTTCATTTACCTATGTCATATTGTGCAACTCTTCTTTTTCTCTACTAATGTTTTAAGTGTCAAATTCCTAAGGTTCATTATTTGCTCTTCGGTGTTTTGGGGATATCATTCCTCTTTATCTCTAGTTAAGTTCATTGTCCAACGAGTCACTTGAGAAAACATGAATTGGTTAGGTTATAAGGACCCTTGTTGAGTCGAAGACATGGTTTTAGATTTCAAAAGAAGAGGTGGAAGTATGTTCTCTCCCTGAGTTCAACTCTCAATGAAAGCACTAAAATGTTAAGCGGAAGATTTGGTCTAACTTTTATGCATAAGTCATGGAATTAATCATGCTTAGGCAAGATGATTAGCTCTTGCACAAGTATGCAAGTAGTCAATTATGCAAATAACCATTTATGAATGTTCATTATCACAAAATCCTAATTATAATTTTACCTAAGTGGCGATTAAAGTCCCAAATTGAGTTCTTTATTTATGGTTGAGTACAAATGAAAATTGAGGAAGAAGAGAACTTAGGAATTTGGATATTCTCAAGTGGGGGATACATGCCTATTTATGGGAGAATTTTAATGTTAGATATTTGACCGATGGCAAGTATTATCTTTAGATAGTTGAGATCCTTTCATCTAGTTGTTGATGTGGCATGTTGTTGAGATGACATGCAGCTTGGTTTACCTCTTTTACCTTTTCATACCAATGTGGCATAGTTGGACCACTAAAAAAGTTGCCACATGAAGAACTGGGATGATTTTTTGATTATTTTTAGATATGCGATAGCACTTCCTAGTCATGTGATAGCACTTTTTTAGTGATAGGATATCTCCTTTAGCCTTTAAAGTGTGATGGCACTTCGTTAAGACATGCGATAGCGATAGCTCCTCACCAAGGCATGCGATAGTTCCATTCTTAGAGGTGTGATAGCTCCTCTTCATTAGAAATGATATAGCTTTTCCTTAGAGGTGTGATGGCTCTTCTTGTATCCTTGCAATTGATTTATTTTCTATACTAGTAATAACTCCATAGCTTTATACTCATAATAGCTCGTCTTTTACACTTGTGATAGCTCATTGGCTTTGTACTCGTGATAGCTCACCTTTTACACTTATGATCGCTCCTTGGATTTATACTTTAGATAGCTCACATTTTACATTTGTGATAGCTCCTTGGATTTATACTTGAGATAGCTCATCTTTTACACTTGCGATGGCTCCTTAGCTTTATACTTCCGATAGCTCCTTCGTTTTATACTTGCAATATCTCATCTTCTACACTTGTGATAGCTCCTTAGCTTTATACTTGCGATAGCTCATCTTTATAATACCTCTATTTAAATTTGAAAACTTTGGTATAATAGTATGTTTGCTTGAGACTGTTGGAAATAGGCATTGGATGACCTTTGGTTGTACCTGTGTTGAAATACTATTCCCTATTTGTATTATCATATTATGATTGATATGATAGATACCTATATAATTTTATGGATGCGCTAACAATAAATATTGTCATGTGCTAACATTTGTGACTACAGGAGAAAAGCAGATCCAAGTATGAAAGTAGAACTACGTGGGTTTGATCCATAAATGGTATTTAGGCGGTCTTTCTCTACGTAAACCACGAGTTCCCTTGAGTTGGACCAGGGTGCATAGCATTATGGCGTAGTCCAAATTAGTTAAAACATTTTCCCATTTTTCTTTTCTGTTTCACTATTATACATATCCATGTATATGTCTATACATAGATCTCTCGGGCTTACAGATAAAGACAAGGGATATGGAATGGAGTGAGTCCACGACTCATGCTTTTGGGTTGCATTTTTCTTATATTTTCATTTAGTTCTTATTATTACGTTTCCTATGATTAAAGAAACCAAGGCGGTAATATTGATGTAGACAAATAATAGATGTGTTGTTTATAACATTGGCCCTTGTATGTTATTTATTTTTTGAAGTAATATAACATTGCTTAATTCTAATGTAAGATAAAATAAATGGTGAAACAAGCAACATTGATGTAAGATAAAATAAATGATTAAACAATTATTTTAAACTATTCATCCAGCGACCCACTGTTTTTAACATCAAAGATTAGTGTGCAAAAGTGGATGAAATTTGACATTAATTTTAGGCACTAAGATTAATAAGGTGTCACAAATCATTGGAGAAGTAAGTGGCCTAGTGGTATACTGGTGGAAAAATGGATAATTATGGATAAGAAGGCAAGAGATGTTATTCGATGTTGATGTGAAAATAAACTGTTTCATGTATTTTCCAATAAAACATTAGCTTATGCAATTTGAAAGAAATTAGAGGAAACTGATGTAGAGAATTTAGCAACGAACAAAAAAATTCTCATGAAAAGGTTGGCAAATATGAAGCTTAAGGAAGGCGGATCAATTGGAGAATATTATGATGACTTTCAAGGGATAGAGACTCAAATAGAAACCATGAATTACAAGATTGATAAGGTGACACGAGCCATGTGCTGGTAAATTCAATTTTAGAGTGTTGGGAAACACTTGTTGTTACATTAAGCAACTCAAATTTGGATGGAGTTGTTTCGATAAGTTTGTTGATTAGTAACATGTTTAATGAGGAGAAGAGGACGACTAGGAAACAATAAAATAAAGACAATACTTTTTATTTGTCATTACTATACCACATAGGCGAGGAGCAAGTATAGCGTAGGAAAAGTAATGTCAAGAAGGCAAATGAAGTTCCTACATTGTGAATATACTTTATTTTTCACAACATACACTCGATAAGGCATAATTAGAGTTTGGAATTTTCCTACACTTTTCCATGGTATGTTTCCACATTGTCAAAAGGTAAAAGTAACAGGTTTACATATAGATTATTGAAGAAATATGGTTATTCCACTGAAAGCATCAAAATGTCTATGAAAATTTTAGACACAAGCCCAAAAATAAATCGAGAAGAATCATTATTTTGGAATGTAAAATAAGAGTAAGTTCATAAATAACCATTAATGAATAAGTGCATAGACATAAAATAAACAACAAACTAATTGTAACGATCCTGGATTTTAACTAAGTTTAAATTGATAATTAATTTAATTTTTGAATAAAAATTGTGAAATTAATTGGTAAACAAATTTGAGTTTCTCCAAATTCAAATAATATATGTGTTGAATCATTTGAATTTAAATCTTGCATATATATGTGAATATATATGTATATGTGCATATATGAGTGGATTTGAATTTATATATATACATTGGATTTGAATTTAAAGTTTAAGTAAATGGTTTAAAAATAATTTGAATTTATAAATAGATATATATAAGATAAATTATAAAATACAAAGTAAACATTAGCTAAATTTTAAACAACATATTAAATATAGAAATTCACCTATATTACAAAATAATAAGTATAAGAAGAAATACACTCAAATATGAAATAAGTAATATATATTCAAATATGAAAAAAATAAATATATGTGTACACTTGTAAAGGAAAATATATATATATATATATATATATATATATATGTAATAGCTTGCAAAAGAAGATAGTATAAATATCTATGTACAAAATCAAATTGGATAAGTTTGTACATGGCAATTTAATGCAAGCCACCACAAATAATTATCTCAGCCACCAAAGCAAAAGAAAAATCTCTGACCTCTTGTATAACAAAATAATACCACCTGTAAACTCAATTCATATATATCAACTTTCTCATCTCATTTTCGTCCATTCCAAGCTGAGAAAAATCTAGAGTAAATATCATTTCAAACTTAAACAAAATTCAACTGAAACAACAATTTAAACCAGAGATCAAAGAAAAGGGTTTCAACTTGCAAATTTTCACAAGCCTGGTTCAAAAGAAAAGCTCTGTTCTTTCTTCTGAAAATCAATTTGAGTAACATCACTATTTAAAATTTAAGTATATAGATCTGGTTGCCGGATCATCTCTGGAAATAAGTATGTTTGTGTGTATATTTATAAGTGCATTTCTATATATATGTATGTATATATATATATATATATATATATATGAATGTGTGGATGTGCATATGGCTGTTGTATTTGTGTTTTGACTGTGCTTAGTTTCAAAGCTAAGAATTCAAATAGAATTCTTTATCTCTTGATCTAGTAACAGTTAGGACCTAAGTCCTAAATAAAAGTTGTTTGATTAATCATAAATTAATGTTTAAAAATTTAATTAAGTTAAATTAAAACATGAATGTCTCTGGAAACTAGAAACAACCGTGCATGTTTAAGTCAAGTGAAAATTTAAGTATCTTAATTTATCAAGATAGGTTTATAAACAGAAACCTTATACTAAAACTTGATTTTTAAAAGAAAAATCACAAATTTTAGAATTGTATTGGAAGAGCAGTTCTGGTTTGACCAGAAATATGTTTTGAGGGGTTTTCTGATGATCTCGATGGTCGGAGAGGTCGGGGTTCTTCTTGGAGGTGGAAGAGTGATCGGGAAGTAGGGAAAAAATGGTCGCACGCATTCCAGTTCGTCGAGGCATCGGCGGCGAGCGTTTTACGTTTCTAAACCTAGTTTTGTCGAGTGCAAAAGTTTTGATTCGTTCGTCCTCTATGATGGATAGAGTGCTACAAAACTTTGGGAGGTGGTAGAGGGGACGTTGGCGATCGTGTGGCCGGAGTTTCGGGTTATCTGGTGGTCGAGGTTGCGGGGACGAGGCGATGACAGGATTGGTGGTGGTGGGTCTGTTGTCCCAGGTTTGAGTTTCGAACTCGATTTCGATTTCAAGCCCAAATCAGAAACTGGGTGGTCGGGATTGATGGAGGAGGCCAGCAGCGACTTGTTGACAACGGCGGTGGTGATCGTAATCACTCTGGCGACTTGTGCACGTGTTCGTGAGCCTCTGCATGTCTGGTTGTTTGATGGATTGAGGAAGACGAAATATTCTCGGATTCAACTCGTAGAATTCGTGAAAAATACTCGAGGCAAGGGATAGAAGCAGGTTACCCGAAGTAGGGCTCGGGAAAGTCAGGCAATGGCCCGGGTTTGAGTGATTGGGAATAAAACAGTTTTTAAAAGTTTTAAATTCTAAACAAGTTTTATAAAGTTTAATCAAGTTTAAACAAACTTTGTTAAACAACTTCTTTTATACAATATATGTGCACTTTTGTATTAATTAAAAGTTTTTAAATATAAATTATTTTAAAATTTATTAATTGTAAAAAAGTGTTTTTAATGTATCTAAAAATAACCTTTGATATTTAAAGCAATCAATTTAAGATTAAGGGATTATCTTTTGTTTTGATTAAAATCTTAAGTGTTTAAAAGATTAATTATTTGATTTAAGTAATTAAGGAATTAATTACTCATTGTAATTAATTGAGTTAAATTTGATTAGTTTAAGTTAATTAATTAAGTTTAATTAATTTAAGATAATCACTTGATGATTTAATAAATGTAATTACTTAATGTAATTACTGAAGTATAATTACTTAGTGAAGTAATTAAGGGTAATTACTGGATGTAATTAGTGGAAGATGATTTAATAATGGAAGTAATTTGGATTCAATTACTTTGTGTAAGGGATTAATTAAAGATAATTAATTAAGGAGTAATTAATTTATTTAATGAGTAATTAAGAGTAGTTAATTACTAGATAAGATTAATCAAGAGTGATTAATAAATGGGGTTTAATTAAAGATTAATTACTTAATGTAATTAATGTGAATAGAGTAATTAATTAAAGAAGTAATTAGAGATCATTAATTAATATAATTAATAATGTAATTAAGGGTTGATTAATTAAGATTAATTAATCAATGATAAGTGATTATGGAGTAATTAATTAATGTAATTAATTAAGGATTAATGTAATTAATTTTAGTTAATTAATTAATGAAGTAATTAAAGGTTAATTACTGTAATTGGTTAAGAATAATTAATTTGTGTAATTAATTAAGGATAATTACTTAATGTAATTAGAGTATAATTAATCAAGGGTGATTAATTAGTACTTAGAGGATGATTAATTAATTTGTAATTAATTAATGGTTAAGTAAGAAAGATTTAGAATGATGAAAGTAATTAATTTAATTTATTTTAAATTAATGATTAATAAATCATTACTTATGGATGACTGTATTCTATTGAATGTTGTGAATTGTTCGATATCCCTACTATGTGATGCTGTGTGATATGAATTGTTTTAATTCAAACTGTAATGAATGTAATTTATTTTATCTATGATTTATCTGTGAATCTGTGAATGAACGATAAGCATTATAGTTTATACCGCTTATCAAATATATTGCTGTATTTGAATCGGTGATGATTGAATAATGTTGCACTATTGTGTGTGAAACCCCTGGACTACACCATACACACACAAATATGGATTGCACGTGGAAATTGGTTAAGTCACAGATCTTTGAAATAGTTTTAAAATTGAATTTTTTGAATTCAAATGGTTTTGAAAATAGATCGGATTTAAAGATTTAATGAGTTAATCCAATTGAAATGGAAGTCGATTTGAAAATCTATAAATAGATCTTGGTGAAATTGGGTGAACTTTGTGAGATGAATCTTTTTGTGTAAAAGATTAAAATGGTAATTTGTTTAAACCATTTGAAAGAGAAGTTTTGGGTAATAAGTTGGGGCTTAACTGAAATCCCAATATCCATATGTTTTTAAATATTACGCTCATTATTCGGTTTAGCCGGGAGAGGACTTTGTGTCATATAACCCATTCCGAATAGTGATACGACGTAAATGGATAGCATTTGAAGACCGGTGTTAAAGACCGGGTGTTTGCAAGAACGATAGGATAACCTATTGATTGTCTCTGCACTGAGTGGCTCCGGTATAGAGACTCCATATGTGATGGGGAGTCCGATCGGGATTGTAAATACCCGGATTGCAAGGGCTTCTTTGGAAGTGCCTTCGGTTCTGTTCGAACCCGGAACAGACTTGTATGGTTGTATGTCTGACATTACACTTTGAGATATAAAGCAGATTTCTTTCAAATACATATCTGTTGGTGGCGGAGAATTTATTCTCTTAGCTTAACACCCTTCTCTGAGACGTACGAGCTCAAAGGTTATGTAGTTGAAGGTTATCAGTGATATACTCCCAATTTGGTAGTGTGGCATGCTAAGTATTGTTGTGTGTTGCTGATCATTTGTTGATCAAAGCATGGCTTTCATGTAAAGCATAGCTTTGTGGACGAGACCTCATCGAACCTCACAAACCGGTAATGGTCGAAACAGGAAAGATGCGGCAAGGTTTCAGGGGTAGCTCCCCTAGGGTATGTCCATTCCTTCTGGAAAAAGGTGGTATCATGGTATGGAGCCCAGATATTTTACCTGTGTGGTTGCTCCAATCTTATTTACTGTGTGATTGTTGCTTTGTGATCGAGGGCTCTCGGATAAAGGTCGCAAACGACCGGGGGTGGCATATCTTAGGTTTACTTTCCGGGAAGGGGGTAACCAGCCTTGTGTTGGCAGAGAGCCGGGTAGGTTCTCGGGACGTCACTCCAGAGGCGTTCCCATGTGGTAGTAGGAAGTTCCTTAGCCCGACCATTTGTTGGAAATCCAACCAAACAATGAACCCTGTACGGTTTTAGTTGTAGAACCTGCCATTTAAAATGGTAGCTATAGTAGGCATAGTATAATGGTACCTATGCTGGCTAAGATTTATATTATATTTTCGAAATGCTTTCACACTATGCACTAGTGATAATATCAAAGAGTTTTCTCGTATTAAGCATATTTGACTATCATAAGGAAAAATCTCCCCCATGTGTGTGATTGCATTGTGTGTGTGCCGGGAGGCCTTATGTTAGTTTCATTTTCCAAAAAGCATATCAGATTTCTCTTATGTACTGTTTTTATTTTAAACAACTGTTTTGTTACTCATACCAGTCCCATGACTAACCTAGAGTTTATTGTTCCCTTCCTAAACTCTGGGTGCCCACAATTTTTCACACGGGAAGTCTAGAGTTGGGGTTTTCAGATAGTCAGGTTTAGAAGATTAGTTGGAGCTAGTTCAGTTTTTTGGAGTTCATGGACTACACTTGCTTATCTTGGTGCAACGTGATGGTGGTTCGAGCTTGATGTTGGAGTTGTTGGACTCATTCTCTTTTAAAGATCATTTGGAGTATCACTTCTGTTGTTTCTGCTGTAACATTATTTGTCTCTGATATTCTTGTATCATATAGATATCATTGTTGTATATCATATTCTGGATATTGTATCATTTGTGATATATATGATATCATTCATTTCTTTCTTCCGCTGTGTTGTTATACTTAACGTGTTATAAGCTCCGACGAGTCAGATTCGGCGTTTGAATCTGCGGCATTCGAGTACAAGTGAAGTACGGGTGCCAATTTTCGAAGGCCGAGTCAGGATCGCTACACTAATAAAAAAGAACAACTAAATTTATAGTGGTTTGGTAAATCAAGCCTACATCCACTTCATTACTCATATTGTTGCTTATCTATCCTCTCTGAGATGCTAAAAAGATACAATCTTACACAACGATTGAAAATATGAAGGAAATACAAAAATCTTAACATTTAACAAATCAATCAAATTATTTATCGATTGGAAACTATACGATCAATTAAAAATAAGGTAAAATTTTAAAACCGAAAGACTTGAGTCAAAATGACTTCTCTACTATTTATATGCTACTAAGATGCTATCGATCTCCAAAATCATGTGCAAATGTGTCATAAGGTTGTGTAACATGTTGTATATCATGACTAGTTTCCCTCTAAAAGGTGGATAATGGTAATGGTTGAGTTGACTATGTCAGCTGCTTATTTCCAATTGATCCAAGTTCTTATAATCGATGATGTTATAGGATCCATAGCTTTCGACTCATAGGTTCCAATCAATCCATTTGAGCATAATATGCTTAGGTGTCACACATTTGAATTACCTTCATTTGTTTAGATTGACCCATAAGTATCTAATATTGTTCAGTCATTTTCACGCTATCCATATGATTTTATTTGTGATTCATCATATTATTTGTGATCCACGGTACAATTTCACTTTTTTAACATCTATTGTCTTCATATTGTCTAGAACTTGACTATAATTAGTTGAATAACTATTATGAAATTCCAAATGTACAGAACAAGTCATTCAGATTTTTTGTTTCTTTTTTTTACCAAATACTTTTAATGTAAACAATTTATATGAAACATAAAAAATCTTATGAAAATTTTCATTCATTCGATATATTTCCAAAATTACGAATATGAAATGTAAATTTTACTAGAAAACGGACAACAAAACTTCATATATATTACAAGTCCCTTTTGTAAGTATATATAAGATCTTCTTGGAATAATTGTTGATTTAAAAGCTTAAAAATAGTGAAAGTTACATGGTATTAGTTTAATTGGAGAAACAATTTAAACATCATGATTTGCTATTTTTACTCCTTTTGGAATCAAACACGTGAGTTTAATGCTCATTTTAAATTATTTATCACTAAACATTTTAGCATAAATTATACTATTCTAGGAAGGTAAAAGGATCAACAATACACAACTCAAAATTTTCAACAGTCAAGCATTTAAAAAATCTTCCTCGTTTTATTGAATTAACTCAATAGATGTATAGAGAGATAGGTTCAAATTATTTTACGTTTAAAAAAATTCAGATTAACTAAAATAAATCAAAATGGAATGGGTTAGATTTTATGTTAAGAAAACGAAAATATTCGTGGTATTTTTAGCCAAAAAGGAAGTAATTTTTTTTCCTAATTCTTTTAAGAAGAAAAGTCATCAAAAAGAGTAAAAAATTCCTTTTTTATAATGAAATATATATATTTAGATTTTGACACAGGACAATCAAGAAAAATAAGTTATCGAGATTGTTACGGTAGTTGTGTCGAACCTTATTGAGCACAATAAACACATTTACTACAAAAACAATAAAGTGATATCTACATGGTCGGATAAGTTGTTCTTCATTTGAGAACTTGTTTCCCCTTCCATGTCGGGCTTAACGAAACAAAATTCTTTAGGACGCATTTCATTTCGTTGATTCGAATACATCAACGAAGTGAATGTAATTGAATCTCAC
This sequence comes from Allium fistulosum, assembly GCA_030737815.1. NCBI lineage: Eukaryota > Viridiplantae > Streptophyta > Magnoliopsida > Asparagales > Amaryllidaceae > Allium > Allium fistulosum. The sequence continues at coordinate 958,537,881 of CM060901.1, forward strand.
TTCTTAATGGATTTGGAATAGTATACTTACATAATGGAACACAGTATAAATTAGAAAACACATAGCCTTCCTCGTAAAGCGTATTGATTTTTGTACACTCAAGAATTGGGTGTGTGGACCCCTTGTATGGAACCTACACATGAGGCCATCATCTTCACTCTTGGGTGTATAAAAATTAGTATGATTTGTTGGGATACCAAGCATTTCTATAAAATTATATATATATATATATATATATATATATATAAACACACACACACACCCACACACACATATGTATGTATATGTGTGTGTGACAGAGAGAAGGTTTGTAAGAATGCATGTACAAACTAATACTATTTAAATAGTTCTTCCATCAATAAATTAATTGATATTTACATTTTTCATTTATATTTTTCTAACTTATTCTCCTTTTCTTTTTCTTATTCTCACATTATAGAGCTAACAGATATTTCATTAATAATACTATTATTGTTAGCATATTAACATTGAAAATGAAACAGAATAATCCTATAAGGGCATCCTAATAGGGATAGCAAGTGAGTACAAATGCTAATTTGCTACCTAGCTTGTAGTTGCAAGTGATTATTGTACCTACTTTTTTTCTTTGCTACTGTGGAGCAGTAGCCACATATTTGGTAGTAAGCACTTGCCCGAATTTCGAAAGCTCGAGTAAGTGGTTTTATATTATTTTGTTTAAATTATTTTATGTGTACTTTATGTACAGAGGTGATCTTAAATTATATATCCCTTATCTATCAAGTCCAAAGAACATTTTCATGTGTTCGCTATTCTACTCCACTTTTAAGTTTATATAGGTTTTGAAATAATAATTTTAAGTTTATATTGAACATAATAGTTTTAATTACGTAATTTGTATAATGGCTCAATTACAGTTTTTTCAATTATATATTTGCATTAAAACACCACCAAACATATTAGAGTATGATCCAAACCTGTTTGAATTTGTTCGAAAATCATTTAAACTGGACAAGCACCTTTTCGAAACACGTTCAGTATGCATATACATATACAAGTGTATATGTATTCACGTGTATGGGTGCGTGTGTGTTGTGTGTGTGTGTGTGTACGTGTGTGTGTATAGGTGCGTGCGTGCATATGCAAGATCAAAAGGGACATGCTTCGTGCGTTGAAGAAAAATTATTAACACATATTCTTAGAATAATCAAACTTTTGCACGTCGTATTGATTAATTTCCAATTTGATATGAAAAAATAATGGAAAATATATAATTGGAAATGATTTCAAATATCGAATTTTAGATTTTAAAAATGTAAAATTGCATACATACTTACACATATTGTAGTTGTATATTTTTAAAATTAGCTTATAAATATAAGAGAGGAAAAAATCCATGTTATGGCAAATGATATTTAAAAAAACAATTTTAAATCCTACCAATGGATATTTTTGGATGGGGATAGTTTATATCCTTATCCGCATCCGAAATCATTTTCGGATATCGAATCTCCGCATCCTCGGATATGGATGAATATCGAATAATTATCATATCCGCTAAAAATCGTTAAATCAAGAAATATAAATTGAAATTTCGATTTATCGTGATTCTTTTCAATCCCTTTGATTTTAAAGTCTGCAAAATTAACAAATATGATGATAATAAATAGTTTTGAGCAGTTAATATGCATTAATGCATATAATACAAACTATTGACTTAATAAAATAATAATACATATCTTTCATTATACTAAAATACACATAAAATAATCTATAATCTTGACAAAACTAAACAGATAATTTTCGAATGCGGATGCCTTCATATCCACATTTGTATCCGCTTTTTTGGATATGAATACTTATCTGATTTTCGGATACGGATGCAGACGAATTTCAGATTTCTCGGATATTCATTGAGAGCCTTAATTTTAATTATGACTCGATGAAGTTGTATTTTGTTTTCAAATATTGAGAAAGTATTTTTTTCTCTTCATAGATAAGCTAAAACTAAACAAAAATAAAGTAATAGTGTATTTCGCATATACGCAAACCACACAGGTGTACGTGTGTGTGTATGAAGTAAACTAAGGTTTTGACAATAATTTATCGATATTGAAATATAATAAGCATAAAAACGAAAAATATGATAAAGAAAATATATGTAAAAAAAATTGTCACAACCGGGACTGGAACTTAAGACCTTAATATATTCCAATTTTTCTAGTTAAAAATAAATATTAATTATAGCCATGACCAAATTCGAAATTGTGATTATATGTATGTATGTATGTTACAACCTCCAATTTATGTTTCAATGATAACAACTATACAATCATATACATATATAGACCTTACCAAGATTGCAGATATATGCTACAAGAAAACACCATGCTCGAAGATATTGAGACTCAAAGAGAAACGAAGATTCATTGACCATACTGCGGTTAGTAAGGTTACTCTACTGTAAAAGAGTCCTAGCTAAAATATTGTTAAGGTCTCATTGAGTATATATACATACACGATCACACACAATTTCATATACGTCAAAATTAAGGTGAAAATTTGTTTTTACATCTCATAGACGTCTGAGATAAAACCACAGACGTATGTGACAATTCTCGAGTTAAAATTTAAACAAGTCACAGACGTCTGAGGATATTACCACAGACGTCTGTTATGGGCAAAAACTGTCAATTCTGAAAAGACACTTCTATTTTGAAACAAAAGGAAATCACCTTTCAACGAAATGTTGCAGCCATTAAAATGAATAGACTTTCTCAAATAGTAACAACTCTTCATCTGCACCTTTTTGAATCTATAAATACCACTTTGATTGAGAAGTAAAAATCATCTAACTTGAATTAATCTATTTTTTACTCTATTGATTTCTAAACACTCTCTGGCATATACGTTATTCACATACTCTCTATCCATTTTAACCAAAATAGAATTTTGGTTAAATCATTTCCTACAACTCAAGGCATTCATATTCATACACTCAAAGGAGATCATAGGAAGATTTGGAGTATTAGTCAAAAACTGTGTTATTTGGAACACAAGATTGTCAGAGATACTTTTGTATTAGCATATTCCTCTGAACGAAGTGAGGGTAATTTGTTTAAAGGAAATACCGAATGGGAGCTTTGGGACTGAACGTAGGACGGAAGGTCTGAAACAGTATAAAAACTTTGGTTTGCACGTTTTTTATACTTTACTATTTATTGTCTACTGTTACATTAACTTATACACTTGCATATTATACACAAGTTGGATAATATGCGATCCACAAGATTTTCATTTGGTATTAGAGCTTTGTATTCAATATTTGGTCGCCTACCGATTAATTGGGCAAAATTTATTCATGACCAAATTAAAGGTTTTTGGTCTCAGCATCGTCGTTCCATTGTATATGCTCCATATATAATGTGCATCTTGCAAAATCTTGGGGTTCCTTCGTACATATCACAATACGAAGAAATTCCAACAAAAGATAGTGGTCCACGATATCTATCACTGATGCATCTTCCCAAAAGCCCACTTTGTATCATCCCCTTCAACCAATGGACTCAACAACATCAACAAGAACATCATGGTCCTCCTCCAACTAGCGCTCCTCAGCAAACCTACTCCCCTCATCCTTCCCAATAACCACCTTCCTCTAGTCATGGTACCGAATATTATTCGGACTCTGAAATACAAGAAGCTCGCGTTGAACCAACGCAAAATGAATCTCTTCGTGATTTGACAATCAAAAACCAAAAAATAATCACGGCCAATCAGCGAGCTTTAAACAGAAAGATGACTGGATTGGAACGTTCTTTCTCCACTAGGATGACAAAGATGGACAAAGTGGTCTCCACTTTAGGCAAAGTGATGCACAAAGTACGTAGTTGATCTTCCTCACGCTCATCATCTTCGCCTTCCCCAACACCTCCACATCGGGTTCAAACACCAGTTTATCGCTCTCAAGCCTCGCCCGAAGGTACATCATACGATAGAGGTGACTGAGGGAAGACTTCTATTCATGCACAACCTGAGGAAGAAGAAGAGACAGTGATGAAATGTATGTGCCTGATACTCCACATTTTCAACAACAATCATACATGACATTTCAAGGCCTTTCAATTCACAAAGATGAGGAGTACGACCAAACGCAATGGCCGGGTACATATGAGCAGGATCCATCCTCTTATTGGGAGTATTATGAGAACTACGGAGGCTTGTCTTATTCTCAAAATCAGTACAATTAGAGTTTTCTTTTATTTTGCAACTCTTATGCTTGTTTGTTTTCCTATTTATAACTTTTGTTACAATTAGGGATGGCAATGGGGCGGATCTAGGGTCCAAACCCGGTCGACCCGCCCCTGTTTTGGCCCATCAAGACCCGCCCCATTGGGTCATTGGGGCGGGTAGACCCGTGACCCGTTCTTGAGTACTGCGGGTCTAGGGTCGGGTTGGGGCTTGGCCGACCCGCCCCAACCCGACCCGCACTACTAACATTTCATGAAACCACTTTATTATTATAATGATTTATTAATCTTTTTAGTTATAAGTGATTCTAGCATAGATATTAAAATGTTCCAATCAATATCTATAGAAAAAATTAGAGTATTAAGTTGCGTCATTGATAATTATACAATAACATATGTATATATTTTCTGAATTGTTATTGTAGACATCATTTTTATTAACTTCCCATAGACACATTGTTATTTGTATTTCATATATTATTTGGTGATAACGAGTATAAACAAATAAATATATGTACGTTTCTACATAATTTTCAATCAATACATAGAGACTCATCGGGTCTTGGGGCGGGTCGGGTCTACCCTGACCCGCACGGGTCCCGGGTACGGGGCAAAATTCCAGACCCGCACCGGGTCTACGGGGCGGGTCTGGGGCGGGGTCTAAAAAACCGGGGCGGGTATGGGGCACTAAAAACCCGCCCCAACCCGCCCCATTGCCATTCCTAGTTACAATTGCTTCTCATTTTATTTTGAACTTTCATATTTGATTTTCCATGATCTGAAGTGATAACATGCTATGACTATTTAATATCTCTGTTTCTTATATCGTTTTCCTCCATTTTGATAATGACAAAGGGGAGAAATCTATGCATATACATAAGGGGAGACGCATATACATAGGGGAGACAAGCATAATAATACTTCCATTCTATAGTTGATATTTGATTATATAGTTACTATTTGACTGTATAGTTGATTTTTGATTGTATAGTTGTCATCATCAAAAATGGGGAGATTGTTAGAACCTCCAATTTATGTTTCGATGATAATAACTATACAATCATATACATATATAGACTTTATCAAGATTGCAGATATATGCTACAAGAAGACACCATGCTCGAAGATATTAAGACTCAAAGAAAAACGAAGATTCATTGACCATACTGCGGTTAGTAAGGTTATTCTACTGTAAATAGTCCTAGATAAAATATTGTTAAAGTTTCCTTGAGTATATATACATACATGATCACACACAATTTCGTATACATCAAAATTAAGATGAAAAACTGTTTTTACACCTCACAGACGTCCGAGATAAAACCACAGACATCTGTGATAATTCTCGGGTTAAAATTTAAACAATTCACAGATGTCTGAGGATTTTACCACAGACGTCTATCATGGGTAAAAACTGTCAATTCTGAAAAGACACTTCTATTTTGAAACAAAAGGAAATCACCTTTCAACGAAAGGTTGCAGCCATTAAAATGAATAGACTTTCTCAAATAGTAACTCTTCATCTGCACCTTTTTGAATCTATAAATACCACTTTGATTGAGAAGTAAAAATCATCTAACTTGAATTAATCTATTTTTTACTCTTTTGATTCCTAAACACTCTTGCATATACATTGTTCACATACTCTCTATCTATTATAACCAAAATAGAATTTTGGTTAAATCACTTTCTACAACTCAAATCATTCATATTCATACGCTCAAAGGAGATCATAGAAAGATTTGTATTATAAGTCAAAAACTGTGTTATTTGAAACACAAGATTGTCGGAGATACTTTTGTTATAGCATATTCCTCCGAACGAAGTGATGATAATTTGTTTAAAGGAAATACCGAAGAGGAGCTTCGGGACTGGACGTAGGACGGAAGGTCCGAAACAGTATAAAAACTCTGGTTTGCACGTTTTTTATACTACTATTTATTATCTACTATTGCATTAACTTATACACTTGCATATTATACACAAGTTAGATAATATACGATCCACAAGATTTTCAATATATATATATATATATATATATATATATATATATATATATATATATATATATATAGTAAGGACATTATTGATATTTCACGATCGGATCAAAGAGTTGCAACTCTATTATATTTTGTACGTGCATATATGTATGTTATACTATATTAATTAACTCTGGTTTTCATATGTAATTTAATACATACAACATTATATACTAAATTGATGTAAATAAATATTACATATACTATACAATATATATGAATTAAAGTATAGGCACGTGCACACATTACATACATACATACATGTGTGCCTATGTATGTATATATGCTAGAACGACTATTTAAAAACAAAATAAAATTCGAATGTGAAACAATGAACATTGTATGTACTTTTGAAGTTGAAGTCGGAGAGGAATTCAATTGTTGATATCTATTGTGTCCATACACTCTCAGCAGACACTAAGTAGCAGAAACTATCAGTACCCCATCTCATCATTCATTTCTAAACTATATGCAAATGTGGGTGCATAACAAATTATATCTTTTGTAAATAATATGAAAGATCCCTACAAAATGTTTAAATGGCAGATATTATTAGATGAAAAAAGCTCTTACTCTATAAACTGAAAGAAAGAAAAAATTCAAATATCCCTTCAATTTGATGTTCAATTTTTTATTATGTTTGTTTTACTGTAAACGTTTACCCCTGCAAACATTGACACAAAGATATTTGCAACATGAATATTTGTACCACTAGTATTCTCTGTGTAAAGTGTAAACATCAATTTGAATATTTGCAACACAAATATTCTGGAATTCTACACGAGCGCATATATTTGTAGTGGGCAAGCATTAGTGCTTCGTAGATTTTGAGCATAGATCAAGTATTTGTAGAGCGCAAGCATTGGTTCTTTCTGGATTTTGAGCTTAGATCAGATATTTGTAGTGAGCTAACATTAGTTCTTCTTGGATTTTGAGCTTGGATTTTAAATACATAAGATCTATTCGATATCCTTAAAGCAGTAAAGCACATTCAAGAAATATTAAATTATATAATGGTTGAAAATAGTTTACGTATGTTGAATTAAGGTGGAAATTAGAATCCATCCATTGTTTTCCAGCTTTATACCTGAAAAACCCTTCTAAGCATACTTTAAATTACACTTTTTTTTTTTAATTTCGATAATAAAAATATTCGTTTTTTTGGAACTAAATCTCAATTTTAATAGCATCTTTCTATAATCAAAACTATTTTATTAACTTTTCATTATTTTGAAAAATCGCAAATATTTGCATATATTTTGTTTACGGTCCAAAAACTGCATGTATTCAAGGAGTTTTCCATAAATATTTACAAAGTTTTCTGTAAATATGCTAAAACATTAAAGTATGAGTTTGTTTTTAAAACTTGTTTTCAAAAGAGACGAACGTGTATTTTGAAACTTAAAAAGGATGTATTTTGAAACTTAAAAAGGATGTTTTACAAAAGTTCGTTCAATTAATTTTCAACAATTTTACAAATTTGAAATGAGAAGAATACCTTTTTGGCATAGCAATTTTTACAATTTTTCTCCTTGTAATATCAGATATTTGAGCCCAAGTTAAAATCTACAACATATTAGGCCCCTTCTTTGCCCTATTAGTTTTGGATTTCATCCAAACAAAAATACACATCACATGTAAAGTTGAAAGACAACCAATGAAGTTAACGTAAAAAATAAAAAATAAATTTATTTTAATTTTCATATTTTAAAAAATAACAAAAGCACGAAAAACAATATATTCACTATCATCCCTCAATCGTCTGAGTCCCTCTATTGTCGTAATGGCTGATAAGTTTAAATCTCTTGTTATGTTTTCTAATGCATGTTGAAAACGAAAAGCGTAAACACCCAAAATGAAACTAAAAGCATGAAATCACAACGGATAAATTAATTATTATCTAGCACACAAAAGGCAGTGCAATGTGATGAATATTTTTTCATTCAGCGTACTTATATAATTCTAGACATGAAATCACAACTTAAAATCAAGTCACCAAGCATTAATCACAAAATTATATCAAAGACAATAAGTTGATGACCTGGCTTTGTTTTTAAGAACTGTTGAGAAAGCAAGGGCCGGGATGGAACAATCGAATTGAATAAGATCAGATTTGGAGGGGGAAAAAAGTGCTTCCGTGTGCTTTTAAGCTATACATATGGTAGAGAAGTTTTCCAGCTTACCATGCTACTCAACTCAGTCTTTGTATTAGCGAACACATTAGTGTAATCACAAATAAAAATGTCATTTCTACCTCTACATTTTCTCCTCTTTTTTTTTTTTTCTTCTTATTTCAGGAAAATCCCAATATTTTTTAGGGTTGAGGGACTTCTTTGTATAGGTGATCATGGTAGCTTCCTCTTTACCAGTCCTTTGAAGAAGTCCAAACTGCACATAGATAACTGCTAAGTAAGAAATTCAAAGAACAACAAAGACTGGTACATTTTTACAAATGAACGCTCACTCTGGTTTAAAAAAAACAAATTAAATTTGCTGATATCCAAAGGGCCAAAAATGTTGGGTGTTGAATCCTCAAATTCTACTATTTATACTGTACAATTTATCCTTTTCAAACTTGAAAATGGCTTAATGTATGTTTCAAACCATCAGATGTAGTGAAAATGTTTATCTGCTCTTGTCTTATTTTTATTCATACCAGACACAGTATCTAATCCTGGTATGATTGTACTACTGTGTGTTATGATAACTTCTAAAATATGAAAGAGCAGACATGTGATTACAAGCAAAGTTGGAACGAAGCAGTATCAAAATAAACAAGGGTGTGCTACCAGGATTTTTATTTGCGGTGCCCAAGATTTTATGGATGATCATTTGAAATAAACAAAATCTAACTAAATTACATTAATTTAGTATAGATAATTTGGCAAACTTCCATACAAATAAACATTAGATTGTCAAATACCCTAATTGATTCATGCTTTATGGATCTCACTGAAATCAAATTCATTTAAATTCGTTACATTATCAAGATTTTTCGCAAATTCTGTTTCAATATATATTATTATATGATTTCCAAACAATCAAAATATTTACTAAATGCACTCTTCTAATTTTTGACTAATTAAGCAATCAAAAAATCAAATTTCAATTTTGCATTAATACTTAAATGGTTGGCACCCTGCCATATGTGGATTAGTATAGTTAGATAATTCTTCAACAAGTATACTTCTTTAACACAGCAAGAAAAAAAGGTTAAAATTGCTGAAGCAGCTGATATAACTATAGAATTCTAAATAAAACTATAGAACGCTTTTTTTTCTTCTCAAATTGCATTTTAAATAAATTAGTATCTTATTGATGCTTTTGGTACTTGCAACTTGTGACCAGAACCGAACAAAATTAGAATTGCCAGTTGCAATCAAGATGAAAGAATTAGGACTGTGATTTTGAGGAGCAGCACAATTCTCTGGGAACCGGGTAGGGTTATGAAATGGAATCAACCTACAAAATTCTATTTCATTTTGAAAAGATGAATGGGGATTTCAAGGGGGTAAAATAAAAGGGGTTGCAGATCCTTCCTATACATACTTACATACCAATATATGTATTGTGTATACACACACACACACACACACACCAATGTGTGTGTGTGTACAACCCGTAGCTTAAATTTCATTATGTCTTGCTCATTTATAAGAGAGCTGTAATTGACTTTTTTTATTTTTGGAAAGGTGTGAATGCATGGTAAACTTCAATCAAATTTACTGCTAAATGCCTTTATTAATTACGTTGACACTTGACAGTTGACATGACCTCATTGTATGCTCAAATGTCATGGTTTTTACAAATATACAACTAAATGGCATTCCTCATTCTTCACCCATTTATTACACTTACGATAGTAATACCGATATAAATGGCTTTCCTCGAACATCTTTGGAGTTTGGATAATAACAAAACCTAACACAAGTGTGTAACATGTGTAATTGCATCGTAAATAAAATAAAATTAGGGGGAAAACCCTTTACTTACCTGTTGCCATCAGGATGAAGCTCAAAACTCTTACCATCCTCATCAGTAGCAAATAAATATCCAGATGGCGTTAAGCCCTGTTATATGCACAAATTATGATAGGTATCAAGGTGTGTTTCTTAACATAAGTGATGAGATATGGCTTTGAGATGATATTTGTTTACCTTGATAGTTACTGATGTTTTCGTTATTTCATCATTATGATTCTCCTCTATGTCTACTTTCTGGCCACTGTGTGTACAAATTCAGATTTGAAGCTATATTTTTAATTGGAAGATGATGAAAAACATAGAAACTTTATGATTCACGTTACGGCAAGAGAAATGTAGGGTGTTATTCAATATATTATGGTAAAGCAAGATGAAGAACAATGCATAATAGTTTCCAGAACATTTAATACCACACAGGTTAAGTTGCCAGAATCAGAAAAGCTCAAACATGATCAATACATTAAATAAGAAGATTGTCGGTCAAGAGCATGGTATAAAAAGCACCTAAAACTAATTATGTGACAAAAATTGCATTTACTGCCTTTCTTTTCGCTTTTGAATAAATAATATAATAGTATAAGAATCCATTAAAGAATCTTAGAACATATGGCATCCATCAAAAACTTAAAGTAATTATATAAGTTATATTAAAAGATTCATTTGAATACAGTTGAACCAGAACAAAAAACCACAGAATCCTATATCTGCACTGATAAGCAAATGACCTTATTCCTTGCTGATAAAGCAAATGTAGCAATTAATATTAGGAATACATTCCCTTATCAGTTGAACATGATGTTATCTTCTTTGACTGTATAGGAGTAACTTTTCATTGCTATAGAAGAGTATGAGAGTTTGTGTTTGTCCTCTATTACTTATTAAATAAGTTTTTGCTTGTTTTATTCTTCAAAAAAATTCTTAGTGGACAGGTATGCACAAATCATATGGCACACAAATGAGGAAACCAAATCAAATAACAGAACAGTGTAAATAAAATTGACGTTAAAAAGAACACTAGCCCCGCTAGTGATGAGCGACACTTTTGTAACAGAAACAGTGGGGATTCATGCATATCAATATTAATCATAATTGAAGTTAAGTAAAATGCATGCAAATGAAGATTTTATAGTCTATAACATATAAAACAAGAACCCAGACAAAAACACAGATTAGCAAAATTAAGGGCTATATAAATCCACTCTTCGTTTCTCATTTTTTGTTCCCTTAAGTTCCATAAGTGTACTACTAAATAACAGAACCATCTTTCTGACTGGGTATCATATCTCTCAGAAAATCTGACATGGTCTCCTACTATTGTACAGTAATTATACAGTATTTTAGATGGGAGAAATCGCGGTCACATAAACTCAAATATCGCGCCAGGCAATGTTTTCTAAACAACTTATTGCTTGAAATAAATTCAATAATTTATGCATGTGAAAATGCACGACATTATTCGATTGTTCGACTTTGTTTATATTAATCTTACTTCAGCAAACACTGCATATTAATGTACTTGTAAAACTTAAAAGTTGAGACTGGGTGCGGGTTTATAGTTGAAAAATACGAGTGTCACATAGATGTGTGTATACGAAAGTTCAATAGCACCCCTAACATGTAGCATTCAATTTGCAGTTAACTGCGGACCACTGCACTGATTCAATCAATGGTCGCCATGACAATCATAGCAACGTGAGTTTATGGTGTAGTCAACAATAATAATAGTCAGTGATTACATGAATTTAATGGTTTGGATATAGATTAAAATGAAGTGTTAAGGTGTCAATCAACTTAAAATGTGCATGCGCGCGCACACATGGACGCGCACGCACACACATGCATACCTGTGAAGCCAAGTGTTGCAGTATAAATCTTCTAGCGCTTGAAAACCTGCATAAAGAGAAACAGATGATGTCTCATTATACATAGCACTGATGCAAGCTAATTAGTTATAGCATGCAAGTATTACTAGCTAATGGATATATAAAACCATGAAAAGATTGATAACAGGCTCTACGCTTGCTTAAGTTTCAAAGTCAAAATGTCAAATAATCCCAAAAAAATCACCTTGGTTCATGAAAATCTTGAAAAGGTCTTCAAATTTGTTGAAAAAACCTGACAGGATATCTTCCCTAGACAGCTTCTTTGATGATGGATATGTACACATATCTTGTAGCACGCTATTTATGCATGTTGTAGGCTTTACATTATCCACATTCAAACCAATACCTTGAAATTAAGACACCAGATAAATTAATAGTATTCATATTACAGAATCAATTTAATGCTTTTTATATGCATGTACCAGTTGCCTAAAAGTAATAATCAAAAGAATACTTACCATTTTAAAACGAAATGATATGAAGAGATTGCCGAAATGGTACAAAGAGATTCACAACAGTGGTTTATATAAGGGCACAGTTAGTCTTGTAGATTATAATTTCCTAATTTCATTTAGTTTGTGTGATCAATAAATAACAAGAGGAAAGACGCTATTTACCAGCACAAACATCAAATCTTTTATTTCTATATGTCGAAGTGCATAAGATGCCACCAACTTTGAACCCATTCAAATATAAATCATTCGGCCACTTTATTCTAACATCAAGTTTTGGTAAGCCCTGCAAATCAAAGATGCATGTTTTAAAACATTACATGCTATATATTTCACATTAATATGGCATCATAGGAATAAAAAATGAAGCAGCAGCAATCCAAGAATAATACTTTGACTTGGCAGGCCTCCTTGATTGCCTCAGTCAAGGCAAGAGATACAACATATTGCAATAAAGGTAATTTGTGTCCATCATCCATTTGCACTGTAAAAGAGAACATTAGGCAACCTAATGGAGATTCCCATGCATTCTTCACACGGCCTATTTGTGCAAATACCCTAAATTAGTTTATGCTTACTTTTCAGAGAAAATAAGAGTTGCTCATGGTAAGAATAAAATGTCATCCAAACCTCTTCCTTTAAACTGAATATCTGCAACACACACTGATCCAACAGGAAGGTAACAAAAATTCCTGCACAAATTTTATAATATATTACTATATTCACAAAATACTAAGAACCAGAATTGAACTCTAATATTCTTACTGAGAAACAAGATCATGAGTTGATGGTAGGCGTGGAGACCAAATGAGAAAGCAACCAAAATATTCAGTTGAGAGTCCATCCATATACATTTGTTTGTTGAAGGTCATTCGATCAATTGAATCCATTTCAGAGAAATGGAAAATGCTAATCTCTTCATTTATTTCATCACTAAGAATCTTTAGTGTATTCCACTTGCTTTTCAATGTTTGAGACAAACCATCGTCTTTGACATATTTGTTACATAGAATGAGTGAAAAGGAATTAGAGTTTTTCATGGTTTCTTCCCTAGTTTCTTTCGCAGTGGATCGAAGGCGCGAGCGAAGTAGACGTATTGCTAAAGTGGTGGTGGCAATGGCAATAATTGTAGTGGTAGAAAATAATTGAGGGCGCAAAAGTAACATGCTTAGTTTGAATGAACTAATAGGATTCAAACAAACACTTGTTGAAACTGTCTAAATAGGCAAGGTGATTAATCATAGGGATTGGATCATAAACAACGGATTCCCTTTAGCCCTTCATACAACTGGATCCGGACTGCAAAAACATAATAACAATGAAACTACAAATAAAGTAACTAACTAAGTTTATCCAATCTCAAAAGTTTCTACATTATCATTTCTCATCAAACCAAACTGCCGCTGGTTAAACACTAGACCAGTTCACAACATTACATACATACCATATTTAGTAGGAGCATGATAAATATAAGTAGTTAATAATTTACCTGTAAACCATTCACTCCATTGACTCATTTATACACAATGCATGCAATAAGACATATATTTAACACGTAAAAAAACAAATTAATCTTATCATTTGAAAGACAGAAAGTTGTTCTAAACACAGGTTTCTAAATAATTGATAGGTACAGCTTTCATATTGCAAAATTAGCAGGGCATAGTATCATTTGAAAGAACTAGTTCCCAATTTCTTCTGGAATATTATAAATTGTACCACAAACTACACCGTATTCCCCTTGGCACAATAAACTGGAAATGATCTATTTTATCATGATTGCATCAAAACAAAATGACCTGCTTAAAATATTACAACGACCACAATAAGTTATATCTGTTATCTCAACACATTAAACTAACTTTAAGATGAGATGATTAAAAGCAGATGTTAACTACTGTTAACCAGGGCCGGTCCACAACTACAGGTTGCTCAAGGCAGTTACAGTTTTTGTTGCCTTTTATGCAACGATTAATATGAAATCAATGTAGAATAATAGAAACTTTTTGTTTTCTGCTGATCAATATGTCACTAGTTGAATAATCAAATCTATTGAGAAATCCTTATGCTAATTCACTTATACAAGACTGTTCGACGAACCTTATTACAAAAAAAATAAGGTTAATTATACAAAGAGAACCAGATCATTATGAAATCTTAAAGTTAATTTAACAGTTCCTTAAACCTCATTCTAACAAAAGCAAACAACTTCAATTATGAAAGAGACAATTTGTACAATAATCTGGAGTGTAATTAAGCATTAACAACTAAAAACTACAAAAAAATTTACTTATCCCATCAAAAGCATGTTATTAAATTAGCTTTAACCAGTAATTACCTTTTGATTACAATTAATAACCACCCATTCTAGCTGTAATAAGTAATTGCTGATTATATCAATTCATTTCAACAAACTTTATTCACTTTTATATCAATAGTTTTTGCTATAATGAGTACTAAGTAACAATTGCTACTGATAATGGTTCCTAATTCCTAAACTAGGCTTCAGCAAATCAACAATTGCTCAAGGTTTGTAGTAAATGATAGAAAATGAAATGATATAGGATTTAGGAATGATATATGGTAAATTAGACATCAGGAATTCGGCAATTTTTGCTAACAAATAAAGTTATATAGGAAATCAACAAACAAATTACCTTTCAATTACAGGAATAGTGAATTTCTAAAGAAGCTGGAAGCCTAGAAGGGGATCAAATTGAGCGACAGATGAAGTGGATCGGCGGGCTGCAGCGTGGATCGCGGGCGGCAGGCTGCAGAGCTGATCGAGTTTTTGGTCTGATTTTTTTTTCTTTGTTCTTTTTTGCTTGAACCTATATCGTGTTTGCCCGTGTAATGGGTGCACCATAGCACCATAGGCAGTGCCTATGATGCCTTCCTGTGCTCACACGAAAAGGGATATGAAAGAAGAATGATCCATAAAAGAAAATTGTGTTTTTATGTTGTGAAAGAAGCATTTCAATAAGGACTTTCTAATTATTAATTTATAAATAATTATTTTCGTAATTGTTTTTAAAAATAATTATTTTTGTAATTGTTTTATTTTATTTTAACGTTTTTAATTAATATAGTTAACTGAATTTATATTATTTATAAAATATGAAATGTTAAAACAATACAATAAAAAACCAATTTTTATTACATACTAGTAGTTCAAAATACAAATAAAAATCTACATATATGTCCTAAATCTCGCTACTAACAAGTCGTCTAAACTCGTCCGACTTGTCATCAATAGATGGACAACAGTGTAGTGTGACTCATTATTGGTCAGAATATATGTGATTTCCCATCCAGAAAATGAGTCAACCTCATGTCGTGCATCCATTATTCCACCAATGGTCTCTTTCATCTCATGCTCACGAGGCGAATCTCCACTCGGCTGACGCCTACGAGAGGAAGTAGCATTTGAACAATGCAAATGTGCAGAAGCTCGAAGAGTACGAGTGGTGATCTCTGCAGTATCACCCATGAGAAAGTCGGCGTACATTTGGGTGTCAAACGGGACATTGGTAGGTGGAGCCTTCGAAATCTCGAACTTACAAGCTGGAGTTCTGATTTAGCCTTCAAATATCACATTCAACTCCTTGAATTTCGAAGGTGAGCTCACTTTGAATTTCCAACACCTAGTAGCTACCAAGTCCTACCACTTATCAGATCCTCTGACGGTGTCCTTCTTCACATAGCAGAACCAGCCTTCAATCTGCAGCAGCTTGTTCCATGGGTTCCATTCATGAGGTTGTCAAACTTGTTCTTCATTTGACTATCGTTGTAATCAACGCTCATCCATGCATCAAAGACAGCAGCGATATTAGAGTACCAATAGACACCCTAGCCTTTGCGAGTTGTGATGTGTTCATAGCAAACGTCGATAAATGCCAATGACTTTTCTCCAGTCCAGTCTACGATGGTAGAACTAAAAGATTCATAAGTCAACAATCTGTAAAAGAAATCAAAAAAATACGAGAAAAATAGAGAAGGTAGATATTAATACGATAAATACAAATATGAAAATAAATACCTCAAAATGTTGGTGTAGAATCGGCAAAAAAGGTTTAGTTTTCGAACTGGGTATAGTAGAATGAAAATATGGTAGAATGGAAAGATGGGTAGAGAGGCATTTATAGGGATGATAAGCCAACCATTGGGAAAAGGCGATGATGTTAGATGTATTTGACGCATCTGACGCCAACAGTTCATTTTCCAACGGTTGGCTCAAACAATTTATTTTGTGGGTCTGACGTTGTATGTGTCAGACGCGTTTGACACGTCCTAGTTGATAAGAACGTCAATGTACCAAAATTTCGGTATAAACGCTCTTTGTTTATGACACGAAAGAGGCGCGGGAAATTTGCATGAAAGGGGAACGGTTCGCGAAAGGGGAATGTGTTCTTTTGTTTCAATAGGGGCATTCTAAAGGGGCATTTCACCAGAAGGACAAACTTTGCAGTCCAATTAGTTTCTAGGACACACATTCAAAGAAATTACTTTCAAGGTCAAAGTCAGCAGAATAATTACTTTCAAGGACAAAGTCAGCAGTCCAATTACTTTCACAGACATAATTTCATAGGTTTTTTGGCCCTAGAAACTAATTATTTTATGTTTTTACCTTGAAAGTAATTATTTCAGTTGTGTGTCCTAGAAACTAATTCCACTTGCTAAAGTGGCCCTTGTGGCTAATTTCCACCATTCTAAAAGGATTATTAATAATTGTATTATTACTAATTATATTGTTAATCTTTTTGTATGGTTTTAAAGAATATGTATTTTGAGAATATAATTAAATACGAAAATTTGATTTTTCAACTACAATAATGGTACAAGTATAGTTATAGTATTACAACAATTTCGAATTATATATACAATAACGATACAAGTGCAGTTACAAAATGAAAGTTATTAATACGGTCCAGCAGCGAATAGTTTATCTTGTATGTTATCTCGAACGTTTGTCATGGAATTTGTTGCATTCCTTTACACTATTTCACAATCGTTATTCCCGGACTTTCGAATATTATAGTACTCTAGTAGAAATTCTTCCGGAACAAGATCATGATCCTTGTCATATACCATAAATTCTTGGTCTCCTTCATTGTATCTTCATATAAAATTGTGAATAGTCATTGTAGCAGTTACAAACTTTACTTGAACCTTATAACTGCATGTCGACATGTTATGTAAGATTGCAAACTCTTTCTTTCAAATTACAAAGGTTCATTTGATTGTCATGTGTAAACCCAAATGGTAATAGTTGAAAATTTCATTTTCGATCTATGGTTGGTTCAGTGTTTCATTCAAATTTGAATATGGTATCCAACATTGCAATAGAGGGGTGGGTAGCCATCCATTAGTGGATACCCTGAGTCAACTAAATAATATTGTCCTGCTATTGGATAAGGACATTCAATTTTCTACAGTTTAAAGTCGAATAAAAAACTTTAGCATCATCTGGGTGCCTTCTCACCCTACCCTTATGAACGTAAATGTTAAATTAAATGTGGTACAGTCATAATATTCTAAGTAGAAAATTGTTTACGTCCAAAATATTGTTGCATCTCTAAAGTAGGCACAAGTGTAACTACACGTATATCATCAATAGCCCCAATATAATTTTTAGTGAATGAATAATATCGGTTTGATGGCCTAATTGCTCTGGAACTCTATTAAATTCAAGGTCTACCGGCTTAATAATATCCTTAGACATTGACGGAATAAATTTCAAAACTTCGTAAAAATAAACAAAAATCATGTTATTCGATTATTGAAATCTTTTAGAAACCTACAATGAAGGAGGAGCTAAAAATATTATATACCAAAAGATGGCTAGCATTTCCCTAATGCAATCATCGGACGTTTCCTTGAAGCCGAAACCTTTCAACCGCTCACATAATGTTAGAAAACAAAGTCTTTCCATTCGGAAGTTTCATTGACAACGTTCTACATGACTGCACAACATATTGTTAAAGCAATGAATTCCTTTGTATTTGGAAGTGTGAATTCGATTGATTGAAGCTTTTTGTAGTACTCTAATTCTCATAATAGCTTGTATATAATCCAAATCTTTGGCATCAAAATATGGTGATAACCTTCATCGAACGGTTGGGCTATTAAAATGGTTTTGAAGAAGATGATGAGATAAAATGAGATAGGATGAAGTGGAGAAGATTAGAGGGTAATTTATAGAGGGCTAAGTAAGCCATTTAGTTAATTAACGGTTGGCGTCTGACACGTCAGATGCGTCTGACGCGTCAGACGCCAACCGTTAATTTTGGCATGTTCCCCCCAACTGGCCATAATAGTGGCCCCACCCATGACGCGTTTGACGCAACATGAACGTGAACTGACCACAAAAAGTATGCCCTTATTCTCCGATTGAATCAATATTTCTCTGGTTTATCTGTTATGAATTATAGAAGGCTAATTCTATTTAAAACCAAAAACTTTCCATATTGTTTTATAAAAAAATTGCACATTTTAAAATATGACATAATAAAAATGTGTGAAGAATTTTATGATGATAACCTGCAAGTAGGAAGATTTAACTTTGCTAATGACATACTGCATCACAAGAAAGTGGGTTTGATAGAGCTCGGATATTTTAGGCATATTTCATTAATAAAGTGCTCTCTTAAAACTATTTCAAAGGTTCTAACAAATAGGCTTTGTATTAAAATGAACAATCTAATCGACATTACTCATTCCATTTTTATTAAAGATAAAAATATCATGGAAGGGGTTGTGGTAGTCCAAGAATTTATTCACTGTTGTTGTAAGAATATTATCACTTGTGCTCTTTTAAAACTAGACTTCGCTAAAGCTTTTGATTCAGTTGACTGGTTTTTTCTTAAAGATTTATTATTGGTCAGAGTTTTTAGTGTTAGATGGGTATGCTGGATTATGACTTTACTCAAAACGGAAAACTCGAGTATACTAGTTAATGGCAATGGAAGTGTGATCTTAGACAAGGCGATCATTTGTCTCCATTACTATTCAATTTAGCAGAGGACGTTTTTACTAGGATCGTTAAGCTTTCGATTACAAATGAGTATCCAGAAAGCATAGGAAATGATATTACTAATGATGGGCTTTAGTCCTTCAATTTGCGAATGATACCATGTTTTTTTCATCACATTTACCTTGACACATCACAACACTTAAATTTATCTTATATAGCTTTGAAATGCTTTGGTGGCTTAGAATTAATTTTGGCAAAAGCTCTGTTTTAGTACTGAATGATATGGATAGATTGAAAACCTTAGTATGAATACTCTTAACTATAAAACCATAAAATTCCCAATAGAATACTTATGATTTTTTTGTTAGGCCAACTAAATTAAAAAAGAATGATTAGCAAGTGATAATTGATAAGATTAATAGGAAGCTGTCATGCTGGAATGATAGAGTTCTGTTTAGAGCTGGCAGAATCATCCTAATTAACTCTGCTTTGTCGGCCCTTCCGATCTATTGGTGAAGTGACCCACTTCTTTTTTGATTGTTATTCTTCAGTGATTTACTGTTGAGATTTTTTTTTTTCAAACCAAGTGATCACTTCTTTAATTTCATTTCCCCCAAGATCCAAATTCTTACCAATATAAAAATATTAGTATATAAGTCAATTCAAGTCATTTATATATATGAAGATATATAAATGTTTCCTTGCTTATCAGAGTATTAAAAATTAACAAGGAAAATTCAATCACACAATATTTCTCATTTTTCAGAGAATTGGTGTCACATAGCCATTTCTATTCTTACATTCCCCTTTTTGATCTCAAGCTTGATTAATATTAAATTCGAATATTGCCACTTATAATTTCCTTGCTTACTTCTCAAATTAATTGGTTTCTTGGTTTACAAGCCATACTTTTAAATTCCGGAATTCTTTTGTGATTTGGTACTTATCATATGAATACTGAGGTGATAAACTAGGTTGAAGTCTAAGCAGAGAAAAACAACACATGTGATCAAGGTTTAGACACAACAAGCACAAACCAATCATGACAGACAAAATGCATATTTCCTGGTTAACTGAGCAAATAGTCATCACATGAGTGATGGTGTTGTGATCTACTTTATAAATCACACAACTTCTTATATCTGGAGCTAGAAAAGTGTTGTGATCTTTAATTAGAAGTATACCTTCCAATTGTCCAGAACTCCCCACTGCAGTTGCTTTTGCTTTGCCCTCAAGTGCTCCTACCTTTGCTCCCTTTTTGAACTCTGGGCAGTTTCTTTTAATATGGCCTTCCTTCCCACAGTTATAGCAGCTAAACAATGCCTTCTTGGCTGCTTGACACCTATTACTCAAGTGTCCTTCTTTGCCATAATTATAACAAGTAACCTTCTTCTTAGCTTCCCCAGTGGCTGCTCCCTCCATTTTCTTATCCATATTCTTTTTGTCATAGGGATGTGCTCTATTTTTCCCCTTCTTTTGATTATTAGCCCTCATGCTCCTAAATTTTTCCCTTGCATTGTCATGTTGTTCAAAAGAAAGAACAAGGTCTATGACTTGATCAAATGTTTTATCCTTGTATGGTAACATTGCTCTACTCAGACCTGCATTTAATCCTTGGATAAATCTTGAATTCTTTGATTCTTCATCTCCTATGAGCATAGTTCCATACTTGGACAAACTCTCAAATTTTTGAGTGTATTCAGTCACACTCATTGGTCCTTGCCTCAGCCTTATGAATTCTTCAAGCAATGTTGCCTTAGCTGTTGCTGGAACAAACCTTTCTTCAAGCATTTCCTTGAATTGATCCCATGTTATCTCATTTTCTGGCCTTCCTGTGATGATCACCTCCCACCAATCTAATGTTGCTCCTTTGAGTCTACTAGCAGCTATCTGCCTCTTTCTTTGGTCATTAATTTGCATATCTGCAAATATCCTTTCCAAAGTTCTCAACCATGTCTGCACTCCCATAACTCCCTCAGTGCCTTCAAAATCCTTGCCTCCTAAATTTGAAAATGTCTTCAATAACTTAGCTAATTCCTCATGAGGATTCTCTTCCCTCTGCACTGCTCCTTCTCTAAATGCCCTCACCAAATCTTGCAAGTTAACCATTGGTGTTGTATTGGAGGGTCCTGCTCCATGACTTGGTGGTCTTCCTACCATGATTCACTATTCAATTGCATAGCTAGTCAGTCATATTTCTAAATTAATTATTTTCTGAAATTTATTTCTACTGTGGATGTTTATTTCTATCATTACTATATTTTTATATATTTTTTATTTAGAATTTTATCCATACAAGAAAATTGGATAATATATTTATGCTATGTTTTAATAACATAGCTCTGATACCAACTGAAGTGACCCACTTCTTTTTTGATTGTTATTCTTCAGTGATTTACTGTTGAGATTTTTTTTTTCAAACCAAGTGATCACTTCTTTAATTTCATTTCCCCCAAGATCCAAATTCTTACCAATATAAAAATATTAGTATATAAGTCAATTCAAGTCATTTATATATATGAAGATATATAAATGTTTCCTTGCTTATCAGAGTATTAAAAATTAACAAGGAAAATTCAATCACACAATATTTCTCATTTTTCAGAGAATTGGTGTCACATAGCCATTTCTATTCTTACATTCCCCTTTTGATCTCAAGCTTGATTAATATTAAATTCGAATATTGCCACTTATAATTTTCTTGCTTACTTCTCAAATTAATTGGTTTCTTGGTTTACAAGCCATACTTTTAAATTCCGGAATTCTTTTGTGATTTGGTACTTATCATATGAATACTGAGGTGATAAACTAGGTTGAAGTCTAAGCAGAGAAAAACAACACATGTGATCAAGGTTTAGACACAACAAGCACAAACCAATCATGACAGACAAAATGCATATTTCCTGGTTAACTGAGCAAATAGTCATCACATGAGTGATGGTGTTGTGATCTACTTTATAAATCACACAACTTCTTATATCTAGAGCTAGAAAAGTGTTGAATCTGGTGTCTTACCACTTAGTATCAGTTTTGAAGCTATAGTATCAGATTTTCCCAACCTAGTATTAGATCAGTAGTTATAGTATCAGAAATTTCCTACCTAGTATCAGTTTTATAGTATCAAATTTCTCCTACTTAGTATCAGTTTTATAGTATCAGATCTCTCCTGCTTAGTATCAGTTTTATAGTATCAGATCTCTCCTACTTAGTATCAGTTTTAATTTCATAACTGAAGTGCCTCAAGACTGTCTAGAAAAACATGTTCACATATCAGATTAAATGGCATCTTCTCCTTCAGCATTATTTACTAAACTATTTCAGAACTTGTTACTTAAGTCCACAGCTCACAAACACATATAACATTTAAGTTTCTTTTTCTTCTTACATACTGTTTTCCAGATATCAAAGCAAAAGACACTCATGAAAATACTTAGAACATATTAGAGTTTGCCTAACTGAATTATTACAAAGACACTGCTACTTCTCTTAAACACTTTAAATTCCTCAAGATCTCCAAATATCCATGCAAGCAAGCAAGCAATTCATGCATCTTCCCCTGCAGCAAAACTTTGAACTGCCCCAATAAAATGAGACACCCCAAGTATTGCAAAGGCAACAAATAGGGTCAGAAATAAATTCTGGTGTGAGTGAAATCAAGTATGCAAAATATCTTGTAAATTCTTAAGGCTGTATAGAGAACTTTTCTATTAAATGTTATTCAAATCCCAATTAAAATCTGAGAATGTGTATATTTAGGTTTATCTATAAACATACACCCAAGCATTCATCCACTTACTTCATTCAGTTGTACAAGTACAAAACTCCTATGGATTAACTCCCTGAATTCCATAGCATAATTTCTCTGTAGTTTTATCTACAAACATACATCCAAGCATTCATCCATTCACTTCATTCAGTTGTACAAGTACAAAACTCCTATGGATTAACTTTCTAAATTCCATAGCATAATTTCTCCTTCTCATCTTTTCATTTTGTTTGGTCTGAACTCTTGCCATTGAACACCATGTGTGCATTGCAAAGGGGCTCAGTTCTGTTAACCCTTTACACAGAGGCCTACGGGACTTAAACAAGTCATGCACATACCCATCAACCACCTGCTGATGAGTAGATCAAGGCACTACTCCTAAATTATTTTATAATTTAGAGACCATGCTTATTTATTTCTTTCTGGGGAATTTTTCTTTTGATTCCAGAGATACTCGTATTCTTTCCTTCCTTATATAGGTCAAGAATTATTAAAATCACCCAAAGATCATATCCAGACATACAAAGCATTCATGTAAAATTGCACACCTTATTTCAAAGTCATTTTTGCTTTAATCACATTTTTCTAAAACCTACTTATATTTTTATTTCTAGAAATTTTCCATTGCTTACACAAATATGAAGAAGTCATTTGCAAAACTATATTTATTCTTTTACTGTGAACATAGGGAATGGTTTTTGAGAAAAACCCATAAAAACTTATTGGTTTATGATCTGAACAAATCAGCACATATTTGTAATATTGCATTGTTCATATCATTTTTAATATAGACTAGACATAAGCATGAATCTCATTATTCACACTGCCTACTTCTTTTCTTTCATTGATACCCTATTCCACAGTAAAACATTTGATTCATTTTTCATATCAAAACTAGCATATATAAAATCTATTTCTGTGTTTAGTGTATTTGTTTAACAAAAACTGAAACCATCACAACAAGTCAAAACAAGTTAAAATCTCATCCAAAAACCCAACCAGAATACCATCCATGATCAACATATTTTCATCCAGAGAATAAAATCAAACAGAAAAACATAATGTAATGTTTATATAAAATAACTTGGCTGCCCTTAATCATGGGTCTTAATGCCTTACAGATCATAAGTGATTAATCACTCACCTTCCTCCTTTTTTCCCCGAGAATGCCTAAGCTTGAAAACAGGGTGAGCTTCTCCTTTCTATTGTTTTTAGTGTGTTTCTGTTTTCCCTCAGAGAAAACCTCTGCTTCCCTCTTGATTTAAATCATTTTGCTAGGGTTTTACTAAAGGAAAAACCCATTTTATCCTCACATTACTCAGAGAATTATGTGTGTGTTGTTATGGCTAAATGTGCCATTTTCTCTTGATTTCTATTTCTAGTAAAAGCAGTTGCTTCTCTGCTTTTCTGTGCACATGCTATTTGCATGATCCATCTACACATCATCTTTGTATGACTCAGATACATTGTATACCTTGTTAGGCCTGAATGGTTCTCTTATATTATTTCAAACCATTTATTTCCTGATTTATTTTTAAGAAGGTATTTATGCACAATAGTACTAAACTGGTTTTCATGCAATTTAGTTATCAAAAGGACTTTATCATTTCATACTTCTTTGGCTACTCACATCTAATACATATATATTTATATATATGTGTATATATATATACAGGAGATATCTGTATATAAAATCTCACTCATATTTGATCATTTTCTTCCCATTATATTTTATTGAAAAATCTCTATCCTCTTATTTATTCATTTCACTTACTCCTAATATTATTATTGTCAGACTATATTTTCTTTTCTTAAATATTCTCATTTTAAAATTATTTTTATCTCAATAATTTGGGTCTTCACATACTCTCCTCCTAAAAGGAATTGTGTCCCACAATTGTTGTCTCATACATTTCCATCCAAATGTATACAAAGCATAATTTCAATTGAATGAAATTTCAGAAACTCATTCATTCCAAATCAATCAAACATAAATAAATAATTTTAAGGTCTCATCATAATTTTAAACATACCTTTAAGTAGAAAACAGATTAGGATATTTATCCTTTATCCTCTCTTCAGCCTCCCAAGTGCAATCATTCCCATCCAAACTCCATTGGATTTTAACTAGTTTAATTATTTTATTTCTCAGTTTCTTTTCTTCTCTAGCCACAATGCCTACTGGTTCCTTTTTATAAACCAGATTTTCTTGAATTTCGACATGTGTAGGAGATTCAAGAATGGACTCTTTATTATGCACCCATTTTCTCAATTGGGATACATGAAATACATCATGTATTTTGCTCAATTCCTCTGGTAACTTCAACCTATAAGCTAAAGTCCCTATTCTTTGAACAATTTCATATGGTCCTATATACCTTGGTGACAGTTTCCCTGCTTTTCCAAATCTCAGTATTTTCCTCATTGGTGAAACTTTGAGAAACACATAGTCTCCCACCTCAAATTCTACTGGCCTTCTCTTTTTATCTGCATAAGCTTTCTGTCTCTCTTGAGCTACTCTCATTCTTTGCCTCACTAATTCAATTCTTGCAGAAGTTTCTTTTACATGGTCTGGTCCAAGCAACACCCTTTCACCAGCCTCCATCCAACATGCAGGAGATAAACAAGGCTTTCCATACAAAGCCTCAAATGGAGCCATTCCTATGGTGGACTGGTAGCTATTATTATAAGCAAATTCAGCTAAATAAATATGATCTTCCCAGTTGCCTCCAAAATCAAGTATGCATGCTCTCAGCAAATCCTCTAAAACTTTATTAACAATCTCAGTTTGCCCATCTGTTTGTGGGTGGTAGGATGTGCTTAGGCTTAATTCTGTCCCCATAGCTTCTTGAAAGCTACTCCAAAACCTTGAAGTAAACAAAGTATCTCTATCACTAATGATAGTCTTGGGGATGCCATGCAATCTCACTATCTCCTTCACAAACAATTGAGCTAGCTTGTGAGCATTTCTGTTTGAACTTATTGGGATGAAGTGTGCTGTTTTTGTGAGTCTATCAACCACTACCCAAATACTATCATTTCCCCTCCTTGTTCTTGGCAAACCATCCACAAAATCCATTGATATACTCTCCCATTTCCAAGTAGGCACTTCCAAAGGTTGCAATAGGCCTGAGGGTCTTTGATAGTCTGCCTTTACTTGTTGGCATGTCAAGCAATTTGCCACATATTTTGCTACTGCTCCTTTCATTCCTGGCCACCAATAGTTTCTCTTGAGATCATGGTACATTTTTGTACCACCTGGATGGATAGTATACTTTGTTTTGTGATGCTCATCCATAACTTCTTGCTTTAGTCCCTCTACATTTGGTATGCAGAGTTTCCCCTTTTTCCTTAAGTATCCTTTACCATCTACCTCATAGTTCTCCACTGTCATGCCTTGGGATATCATGTTCTTTTTCTCCTTCAAATTTATATCTTGATTTTGCATTTGTCCTATTTTATCAACCAGTGTTGATTTTAAGGATAAGAGGCTTAATTTACCATATTCAATCATCCTACTGTGTGTCTTATCTGATACACTAGCTTCTTCTTTCACTTCCACCTCACTAAGAATTGTCAAATCCTTGAACTCTGCCATCATTAAGCTTGCCAATTTAGCTTGATGTCTACTTAATGCATCTGCTACTTTATTAGCTTTTCCAGGGGTATACAATATATCAAGATCATAGGCAGCTAGGAATTCTACCTACCTATGTTGCCTCATGTTCAAGTCTTTTTGGGAAAACAAATATTTAAGTGACTTGTGATCAGTAAACAATTCAAACTTAGCACCCAATAAATAATGTCTCCAAAGCTTCAATGCATACACCACAGCAGCTAGTTCTAAGTCATGTGTAGCATACCTAGTTTCATTTGGCTTGAGTTGCCTTAATGCATAAGCTATGACTCTACCATGTTGCATAAGCACTGCCCCCAATCCAGATCCACTAGCATATGTGTAAACTACTAATTCTTCATTACCCTCTGGCACTTGTAAAACTGGAGCTTCTACCAGTGCCTTCTTTAGTGATATAAAAGCTTGTTCACACTTCTCTGTCCGCACATATGGTTGCTCCTTTTTAGTTAACTTGGTCAATGGGATAGCTATCCTTGCAAAATCTTTTATAAATCTCCTATAATAGCCTGCCATTCCCAAAAATGACCTCACCTCAGTTACTGATTTGGGTCTACTCCAAGATTGCACTGCCATCACCTTATTTGGGTCTACACTAACCCCTTGTTGTGATACAATGTGCCCCAAAAATTTTACTTCCTTCTGCCAAAATGTACATTTAGAGAATTTGGCCTTTAAATCATGTGCCCTCAGTCTAGACAAAACCAGATGCAAGTGCTTTGCATGATCTTCTTCTGATTTAGAATACACTAATATGTCATCAATAAAGACAACCACAAATTTGTCTAGAAAATCTCTAAATGTTCTATTCATTAAATCTACAAAATATGATGGTGCATTTGTCAATCCAAAAGGCATCACCAAAAATTCATATAATCCATACCTTGTGTTGAAGGCAGTATACTTAATACTCTCTTCCTCCACCTTCATCTGATGAAACCCAGAGGCTAAATCTAGCCTTGAAAAGACCTTTGCTCCATTTAATTGATCGAATAAATCATCAATTCTAGGAAGTGGATATTTGTTTTTAATGGTGACTTTGTTTAATTCCCTATAATCAATGCACATTCTCAAAGTACCATCTTGCTTCTTTACAAATACAATTGGAGAACCCCAGTTTGAACTACTAGGCCTTATGAAGCCTTTCTGCTCCAGTTCTTCCAACTGATGTTTCAATTCCACAAGTTCTTTAGGACCCATTCTAGTTGGCTTCTTGATGATTGGGCTGGCTCCTGGGATTAGCCTTATTTGAAATTCTACTTGCCTATTTTCTGGAACACCTATGACTTCACCAAAGACATCTGGGTATTCATATATAATTTTTATGTCCTCCAGTGTTAATTCTTTCTCAGTCATGCTACATATGTGGTTATAGTAATTGATTTTAGCAATTTCACTCATAACTATAATATTTTTACCATTTTCTATTTTCAGAGAAATAGTAAGATTTTCTAAGTTTAAAATTGCTTTGTATTTTCTTAACCAATCTACTCCTAGAATAATTCCTATTCCAGGATATTTTAGCACAAACAAATCAGAACTAAACATATCTCCACCTATGTTTAACTCTACTCCCAAACATTTAATCCCTAGCATGCAAGAATTACATAGTGGGCTCTGAATAAACAAGGGATTATCAACTAAATAGCATGTGAGAGTTAATTTATTCACCATGTCTTGGGATATTAGTGAATGTGTTGCTCCAGTGTCATATATAACTGAGATGGGGTGATCTTTAATTAGAAGTATACCTTCCAATTGTCCAGAACTCCCCACTGCAGTTGCTTTTGCTTTGCCCTCAAGTGCTCCTACCTTTGCTCCCTTTTTGAACTCTGGGCAGTTTCTTTTAATATGGCCTTCCTTCCCACAGTTATAGCAGCTAAACAATGCCTTCTTGGCTGCTTGACACCTATTACTCAAGTGTCCTTCTTTGCCATAATTATAACAAGTAACCTTCTTCTTAGCTTCCCCAGTGGCTGCTCCCTCCATTTTCTTATCCATATTCTTTTTGTCATAGGGATGTGCTCTATTTTTCCCCTTCTTTTGATTATTAGCCCTCATGCTCCTAAATTTTTCCCTTGCATTGTCATGTTGTTCAAAAGAAAGAACAAGGTCTATGACTTGATCAAATGTTTTATCCTTGTATGGTAACATTGCTCTACTCAGACCTGCATTTAATCCTTGGATAAATCTTGAATTCTTTGATTCTTCATCTCCTATGAGCATAGTTCCATACTTGGACAAACTCTCAAATTTTTGAGTGTATTCAGTCACACTCATTGGTCCTTGCCTCAGCCTTATGAATTCTTCAAGCAATGTTGCCTTAGCTGTTGCTGGAACAAACCTTGCTTCAAGCATTTCCTTGAATTGATCCCATGTTATCTCATTTTCTGGCCTTCCTGTGATGATCACTTCCCACCAATCTAATGCTGCTCCTTTGAGTCTACTAGCAGCTATCTGCCTCTTTCTTTGGTCATTAATTTGCATATCTGCAAATATCCTTTCCAAAGTTCTCAACCATGTCTGCACTCCCATAACTCCCTCAGTGCCTTCAAAATCCTTGCCTCCTAAATTTGAAAATGTCTTCAATAACTTAGCTAATTCCTCATGAGGATTCTCTTCCCTCTGCACTGCTCCTTCTCTAAATGCCCTCACCAAATCTTGCAAGTTAACCATTGGTGTTGTATTGGAGGGTCCTGCTCCATGACTTGGTGGTCTTCCTACCATGATTCACTATTCAATTGCATAGCTAGTCAGTCATATTTCTAAATTAATTATTTT
Organism: Allium fistulosum; assembly: GCA_030737815.1. NCBI lineage: Eukaryota > Viridiplantae > Streptophyta > Magnoliopsida > Asparagales > Amaryllidaceae > Allium > Allium fistulosum. The sequence goes on from CM060901.1 coordinate 958,567,621, forward strand.
CTGAAATTTATTTCTACTGTGGATGTTTATTTCTATCATTACTATATTTTTATATATTTTTTATTTAGAATTTTATCCATACAAGAAAATTGGATAATATATTTATGCTATGTTTTAATAACATAGCTCTGATACCAACTGAAGTGACCCACTTCTTTTTTGATTGTTATTCTTCAGTGATTTACTGTTGAGATTTTTTTTTTCAAACCAAGTGATCACTTCTTTAATTTCATTTCCCCCAAGATCCAAATTCTTACCAATATAAAAATATTAGTATATAAGTCAATTCAAGTCATTTATATATATGAAGATATATAAATGTTTCCTTGCTTATCAGAGTATTAAAAATTAACAAGGAAAATTCAATCACACAATATTTCTCATTTTTCAGAGAATTGGTGTCACATAGCCATTTCTATTCTTACATTCCCCTTTTGATCTCAAGCTTGATTAATATTAAATTCGAATATTGCCACTTATAATTTTCTTGCTTACTTCTCAAATTAATTGGTTTCTTGGTTTACAAGCCATACTTTTAAATTCCGGAATTCTTTTGTGATTTGGTACTTATCATATGAATACTGAGGTGATAAACTAGGTTGAAGTCTAAGCAGAGAAAAACAACACATGTGATCAAGGTTTAGACACAACAAGCACAAACCAATCATGACAGACAAAATGCATATTTCCTGGTTAACTGAGCAAATAGTCATCACATGAGTGATGGTGTTGTGATCTACTTTATAAATCACACAACTTCTTATATCTGGAGCTAGAAAAGTGTTGAATCTGGTGTCTTACCACTTAGTATCAGTTTTGAAGCTATAGTATCAGATTTTCCCAACCTAGTATTAGATCAGTAGTTATAGTATCAGAAATTTCCTACCTAGTATCAGTTTTATAGTATCAAATTTCTCCTACTTAGTATCAGTTTTATAGTATCAGATCTCTCCTGCTTAGTATCAGTTTTATAGTATCAGATCTCTCCTACTTAGTATCAGTTTTAATTTCATAACTGAAGTGCCTCAAGACTGTCTAGAAAAACATGTTCACATATCAGATTAAATGGCATCTTCTCCTTCAGCATTATTTACTAAACTATTTCAGAACTTGTTACTTAAGTCCACAGCTCACAAACACATATAACATTTAAGTTTCTTTTTCTTCTTACATACTGTTTTCCAGATATCAAAGCAAAAGACACTCATGAAAATACTTAGAACATATTAGAGTTTGCCTAACTGAATTATTACAAAGACACTGCTACTTCTCTTAAACACTTTAAATTCCTCAAGATCTCCAAATATCCATGCAAGCAAGCAAGCAATTCATGCATCTTCCCCTGCAGCAAAACTTTGAACTGCCCCAATAAAATGAGACACCCCAAGTATTGCAAAGGCAACAAATAGGGTCAGAAATAAATTCTGGTGTGAGTGAAATCAAGTATGCAAAATATCTTGTAAATTCTTAAGGCTGTATAGAGAACTTTTCTATTAAATGCTATTCAAATCCCAATTAAAATCTGAGAATGTGTATATTTAGGTTTATCTATAAACATACACCCAAGCATTCATCCACTTACTTCATTCAGTTGTACAAGTACAAAACTCCTATGGATTAACTCCCTGAATTCCATAGCATAATTTCTCTGTAGTTTTATCTACAAACATACATCCAAGCATTCATCCATTCACTTCATTCAGTTGTACAAGTACAAAACTCCTATGGATTAACTTTCTAAATTCCATAGCATAATTTCTCCTTCTCATCTTTTCATTTTGTTTGGTCTGAACTCTTGCCATTGAACACCATGTGTGCATTGCAAAGGGGCTCAGTTCTGTTAACCCTTTACACAGAGGCCTACGGGACTTAAACAAGTCATGCACATACCCATCAACCACCTGCTGATGAGTAGATCAAGGCACTACTCCTAAATTATTTTATAATTTAGAGACCATGCTTATTTATTTCTTTCTGGGGAATTTTTCTTTTGATTCCAGAGATACTCGTATTCTTTCCTTCCTTATATAGGTCAAGAATTATTAAAATCACCCAAAGATCATATCCAGACATACAAAGCATTCATGTAAAATTGCACACCTTATTTCAAAGTCATTTTTGCTTTAATCACATTTTTCTAAAACCTACTTATATTTTTATTTCTAGAAATTTTCCATTGCTTACACAAATATGAAGAAGTCATTTGCAAAACTATATTTATTCTTTTACTGTGAACATAGGGAATGGTTTTTGAGAAAAACCCATAAAAACTTATTGGTTTATGATCTGAACAAATCAGCACATATTTGTAATATTGCATTGTTCATATCATTTTTAATATAGACTAGACATAAGCATGAATCTCATTATTCACACTGCCTACTTCTTTTCTTTCATTGATACCCTATTCCACAGTAAAACATTTGATTCATTTTTCATATCAAAACTAGCATATATAAAATCTATTTCTGTGTTTAGTGTATTTGTTTAACAAAAACTGAAACCATCACAACAAGTCAAAACAAGTTAAAATCTCATCCAAAAACCCAACCAGAATACCATCCATGATCAACATATTTTCATCCAGAGAATAAAATCAAACAGAAAAACATAATGTAATGTTTATATAAAATAACTTGGCTGCCCTTAATCATGGGTCTTAATGCCTTACAGATCATAAGTGATTAATCACTCACCTTCCTCCTTTTTTCCCCGAGAATGCCTAAGCTTGAAAACAGGGTGAGCTTCTCCTTTCTATTTTTTTTAGTGTGTTTCTGTTTTCCCTCAGAGAAAACCTCTGCTTCCCTCTTGATTTAAATCATTTTGCTAGGGTTTTACTAAAGGAAAAACCCATTTTATCCTCACATTACTCAGAGAATTATGTGTGTGTTGTTATGGCTAAATGTGCCATTTTCTCTTGATTTCTATTTCTAGTAAAAGCAGTTGCTTCTCTGCTTTTCTGTGCACATGCTATTTGCATGATCCATCTACACATCATCTTTGTATGACTCAGATACATTGTATACCTTGTTAGGCCTGAATGGTTCTCTTATATTATTTCAAACCATTTATTTCCTGATTTATTTTTAAGAAGGTATTTATGCACAATAGTACTAAACTGGTTTTCATGCAATTTAGTTATCAAAAGGACTTTATCATTTTATACTTCTTTGGCTACTCACATCTAATACATATATATTTATATATATGTGTATATATATATACAGGAGATATCTGTATATAAAATCTCACTCATATTTGATCATTTTCTTCCCATTATATTTTATTGAAAAATCTCTATCCTCTTATTTATTCATTTCACTTACTCCTAATATTATTATTGTCAGACTATATTTTCTTTTCTTAAATATTCTCATTTTAAAATTATTTTTATCTCAATAATTTGGGTCTTCACAATTGGATGTCTTATTATCGTTTTCCAAAATGGGTAATTGATAAAATATATAATATTAGAAGAAACTTTCTTTGGAATGATGGCCATTCCTAGTCTAGTATCAGTTGTCTTGTTATTGGAAAATAGTTTGTAAATCCAAAGAAGAAGAAGAGGCTTAAGAGTTATAAATCTCTATAACCTCAATGTCTCTTTATTGAGAAAATGACTTTGGAAATTTAATAACACTAATGAAAATCTTATTTGAAAAGAAATGATCTCAATTCAATTTTATGATTGAACATGTAACCCCCATCATATTTCCCCTAACTTCAATAACATGTCCGACCTTTTGAAATCCATTTAAAAATGTTACAATATTTTTAGCATGATGGATGGATTTTGGCTATTCCTATAAACGTGGAATTCAAAGAACTTTTTTATGTTTGTAACTTCAAAAATGTACTAATTTCTAAGTTCTACAGTCCATATAATGATTTTCTATGGAATTTTAGTTTAAACTATGCACTTGAAGGTAGTACCTTGACTTAATTTTTAACACTTTGTTCTAAGCTAGAGTTGTATAACCCAGACGATGAAAATGGTATGAAGAGTTGGTGTTGGAAAACAACAAAATATATTCATCGGCTCAGTTTACAAATTTTTAAATTTCACCTGGATTAAGCAAAAGACGTTCAAAAAGCCAATGCCCCGCCCAAAGCAAGGTCGCATATATGGCTAATTCTACACAAGAAATTAAACACAATCAAATTTTTAAAGAAAAAAATATGCTTATAGATAAAAATGTATTTTTTGTAACTCAAATTTAGAAGACGTCACATTTATACTATGTTTGTCCACTAACAAATTCTATACTCGTAAATACTCTCTGTATATTTGAGTTTAATATGAACAACTCTAATTTTAATTGCGAACGCTACTGGAATGTCATTAGACCTCAATACACCAAATGTTATAGAATCTTACTTGACACGATCTTCATAATCATTTGTTGGTATTTATAGTTTGAAAGGAACTAAAGAACGTTTAAGCACTAACACCTTTTTGATAGCCTGATTTACGCTATTAAGACTAGTGTAAATCGCACGAACGTGCATCTGCAGGAATATTTCATTTTTATGTAATAAAAATTAATGGACGGGGATGCGTATTATAAGTGCAAAATTTTTGACGGTCACAACTCTTTTATTTCAAACGGTTTTGTTGGTTGCAAATTGATAACGGAATTTCGTTGATGGGTAATCAGAAAAGGGATGGTGGTTGAGGTTGAAAACGAATAATGATATTTCATTAATGGGTGAAAGGTATTTTTGAAATTTCAAAAAGACACTGTGGAAAACATATTCATTGAATTCTCTTTATTAATAGTAGAGATATTTAGTTACACATGGATTGTGAATCCTAGTTACAAGTTGGCCAAAATTGCAATTTTCAAAGGCTTAATAAAATGGCAAAAAGTAACATTCACAACTTAAAGCTAAACATAGATCGTAGTAGTAGGAGACATAATATGGCCTTAAGCACTATCATAATTAATTCTTTTGATGGGGATAATTACTGAACTCTTCTTATCTATTGGATAATTGAGTTCAAGTACATATCCTTCTAACGTTAATTTTTTCATACACACATATATATAACTATTTATATATATATACATATGATAGAGTTAGGGGTGTGTCCCAGGGGCAATTATGTAATTTGTTACATATATTTAATTCGACAACCAATCTTGTTCAAAATAAAAAGAGTTTTCTTTCTACTATATAATTGATATAATGTGTTATATTAATTATTTATACAATGGGCTAGCTATTTGAATACAAAATAAAACATAAATGACGACACAAAAGATTTGGACCGTTGGAACTTTTTTTCCTTATATGGAAGGTGGAATTCAAGGGGCAATCCGATGATGGAGATCCATTGTGTCATCAATTATGTCACCAAGTTATGTCTAAATAGATTTTCCCTTTATATAATTAAAAGTATATATAATATAGAAAATCCATAAATGATATGTTTTGTGAAAGTAGTTACAATATGTCATAATCATGAGTGATCCATTATAATAAAATAAACATACCATTTTAAATATTCCTAATCAAGATGTATCGAGACTGGATATCGATATATCTATTAGGACTAAAGTGCATAACGCTCTTTAAATGTTGGGTAGTGTATTACTCATGGTTACTGGGGACACCAAAGGGTTATGTAATATCCCAAAAATCAGTAAATATTTAACTAAATATTGTTAATATGATAATATGAAAATAATTGGAATTAGTGAATTGATTAAATAAATGAATTATAAGGAGGGGCAAATGGTCATTTTTCAAACGTTGGAATTTGATAACGAGACCAGTGCCTTTGTGATCACCTCGTTTTTGCGATCTGCACAATATATTTATTTACTCACTTTGGAAGTCATATGAAGGAGATACGAGCAAAACAAGTTTTGGAGCTAATTGAGCTTTGGGCTTTTGAATTTGAATTTTAAATTTGAATGAACATACGGTTTTCCCTCCTTTGACTACGAATGGAAAGTAGGTATCTATTTCTCTTTTTGGAAAACTACTTTGTAATTTTTCCTTCTTCCTCTCTAAACCACTCTTAATCAAACTCAAGTTTCTCACTCAAATTTCCATGAAATCAAATGAAACCAAAAGCATTGCAAACCTAGCGAGCGCGGCTACGATTTAGCGATGATTTGGAGCTGGAAACTCAAATATAGGAGGTGCAGCAACTTCGAACAGTGAGGCATAGAGATTAAATTCGTATACCGGTTTTTCTTTCTATATCAATATTCAAGATGACATATCTCCTTCGTTTCTCAACGAAAATTTATGAAACCTATGGAAAATCGAAGCTATCAAAAAGGGCTACAGATATGGAATGATCGAGAGGTGAAATTTGGGAGCATGGGGTGAAGTAGGCCCGGATAGCAAAGGATAGTAATGAATTTTCGTACATAAATTTAAGTTATTAACATCAAAATTCAAATCAACATATCTTCTTTTTTTCTTAGCGGAATTCGGCGATCCACCCCTTGAAACGATCGTATGGACGACGATTATGATTTGGTAAAACGATTTGGGCAAAAATTGGAATTTTCTAATGGAAAATTGGAAGGACAGCGAAGGCAGGAGCAAAATTTAGGAGTTTTGGTGAGTATGGCTTCTCCGATTCTTGTATAATGCTCTGATAATGATATAGGATGCTTTAAGGCTATCCTAGTATTAGACTATGAAATAGAATTTTGCCTAGTCGATGATATCTGATCTTAAGAGATAAAAGTACGCACTTTGCCATTTAAAAAACTTTAGAAACCCTAAATTGGACACTAATCCGAATTGAAACTCAAAAAAAATCCCAAATTGATGTATACAAACATGATAGGACCCTAGAAACATAACAGATGTTGTATATATATGATATAGAATCACTAAAATGAAAAACAAAGTAAATAATCGAAATCTGGAAATAAAGAAAAAAAAATAACTTTGAAAACCCGTATTTGGGTTGTGCACTGGTGCACCGGTGGGTGCATATCGGTCCACCGGCAGACAAAGCAATAGGGTTATATTTTGGGCTTTTAAATACCCGGATCGATGTGCGTTGTTTCCATCTTTTGCGTGGTATTCTCAAGCAACTATATGATGATGACTTGACATGCATGACTGTTGTTTGGATGCATAGTTTGATGAGAGCGTCGAAATATGGATATTGAAGATGTTGCTTTGGAATGATAGGAAAATACTCGAGTCGTGTGTGGATGTGTGGTTTGATAGTGACAATGTACTAAGGACAGGTTCGTCGTTCTGGATAAAGAAATAAATACACAACACTTGGTAATAATGGTGAAATATGAATGTAGTGTATATGGTTTTGTATCGTGTAGTTTGAGGATGATATGTATATATATAGTTTTGGAATGATGAGTGAATATCTAAGTCTCGTGGCACATGCGGTGGATCCTTGATTCATGGTATTGATGGGCACTCTCCTATAGAGCAACGGCGCTGGTCCAAGAGGTATTGGTGTGGAAAAAAGTCAACCTGTAGCCACGTGGTGAAACCGGATAGTGGTTGTAGATGTGTAATCCTTTACCGTAGGTGGCGAGACTGGATTACATAGACGTGAAATTCTTTACCGCGGGTGGCGAGATCGGATTTCATATAGGGAATACTTTACTGTAAGTGTTCGGGACCAGATCAATTTTAGATAGTATAATATCATTCTATAGCGTAGTGCAGGTGGGTCCAGAAGATGTTATACTAGACTTAAATCACTTATATCACCGTCACGGTAGTATATAAGTTTTAGATTGACTTCACTTACTTAGACGTATGTTTATCCCATTCCTATATTTTCTTTTATTTATATTGTTCAAGTTAATGGACTCCGAAGATGTGATGGACCAGGAGGCGAGATATTTGTGTGTGTGTGTGTGTGTATCTTATCCGACATTTTGACCCGACATTATTTAGTCAAGATTGGACAAGTCACGCACAAAGATTATCGAGGTAAGCGACCCAGAAGGATAGCCAAAAGGCTCAGGAGATTAGTCTAACCAAGTTCAGAAAGCCAAGCCAAAACCATCATGCAAAGCAGAAAAGTACCCTGCTAAGTACATGGTTCGGTACCAAACCATCTATGGTTCGGTACCGACCCATAACACCTTATGGGTTTGGTTCCATTTTTCCACTACATGCTAGCCAAGGTCCTAGAAGCCCATCACAAGCTCCAATTATCGTTTGCAAGTTATGCTTCATCGGTTTCTTCAGGTTCTTCGAGTCAACAACTTCATCCTTCCATAGACCCATTAATTGGACTCAAAAGCAAGCTAGTGATGGCTCAAATAACTATGGAACCATAAAGCTCACGGTAAGGCGACTAATCTCTAAAAGTATAGAACAATGATTGACAAAGTTTTATGGGTCGGTAGCGATACCGACCCATAGCTATGGTTAGGTATCGACCTATAGAGATTGCTAAGCTGGCCACGTCTTCTTCTTCAGCAACTGCCGGGAGATTACGGAGAATGTGGAAATGGATGTGCCTGAGACTTTCCCATCGAGCTACACTTATAAATAGACAATGAGAGGCTTTATATGGGAATCATTTTCACTTTCTAGCACTTGTACTCAATTCTTGTAATCACTTATCGTTCAATGACGAACCATAAGAACGCTTGGTGTACTTTCAGTAATAAAACAAGAAGAATTTTTAAGTGGACGTAGGCATACTTTGCCGAACCAATATAAATTGTTTGTCTACTATTTATTTCTCATTTTCAATTTACTTTTCATCATTTTTATTTCTCTACATAATCCCATAGGTGTTAGTGCCATTTTTGACACTAACAATATATAATATTATGTGTAAATGTTGTATAAATAATATGTACCTTAAAGACATGATGTGACAGTGTGTGTGAATTGATTGGGTTGGATTGTATAGACTTATGTATTGATATTAGATATGTAACCAGTTATATAAATTTGTGTAATATGATATTTTATGTGACCATCCCTTGTAAGACTCTGAAAGTTATTAGTTAATATATATTTTATGCTCTCTCTATATATAAATATGTATCATCACCCTAATGGCTCGCCATTTTCGGGACTTTGTTGTGTAGTTACGAGGTTCTGAAATGGCAGGTTGTTATAGGTTACATACTGATAGTTATTGGATAACTATGAAATGGCTCACTCAAGAGTTCTTTGTTGGTTAATATAACTGAGGTAAAATAGACAATCTCAAAGTAACGATGTTACACAGTTCCCTCAAATTGAGAGTACCGTGGAACTTCAATATAGACACTCTACTTTGATGATAGTTAGTTCATGGTATAACGCCCCTTAAACGACTATAGTTAGTTTTGAATTGAAGCATTAGAAGTGAAACATTATTTTCATCTCCACCTTTATATGGGGTTGGTATCACGGGGCCAACTTAGGTTAACTCAAAGTCAAGGCTATGGCTAGAGCAATGTGATTGATAATTATTATTGAATCAAGATTTTGTTTTTGCACTTAAAAAGTTGCATGTGGACAATGTTGGAATTTTGACCAAAACCAAATTCCATAAGTCTTAATGCGATATTGTTTTGATGAAGAGAATTGGTGTAAATAGTTGTCACTACTGGGTAATGCTTAAATAAATAAAATTGGATTTTACAAAAAAGACATGTAAGCGATAAATTCAATGCCGGGTAACGCTTAAATAAGTAAAATTTGATTAAATTTGATTTAAATGTTACTGTTTCTTAAGTGTTATTGAACAAACAAATGGCCATAAAACTTTATTCGTTACAATCCATATAAAGAAAAGGAGACTTAAAATCCAATGGTTGGATTTATAAAATGAAGGGAGGAGGTTAAGGAAGGTTACCTCTGTAAATACCTTGTCTTTCACTCACTTGCCTCTCTTAACCACTTTCCTTCACAATCCTAACCTATTTGATAAAAAAAATTCTTTTAAATTAAAATGAAAGGTTATGGGGCAAAAGAAAATTATTTAAAAAATCTCTTTATTTTCATTTTTATTTTATTTTAAATCATTGACATAAAATTTATTTTGAATTTGTAGATCAAGATCTGTTTTCGTATTGTATTACCAAATCAGATAACATGATATTTTGGAAACAAAATTTTGTATTTGGATTTATTGATTTGGTTAAAATCAAATTAGATTTATTTAGAGATTTAACTAAAAAGAAAACTTTTAAAATATGGTGAGGAGATTGATCCCCAACTTGCTGTAGAGGTTGCGCAGCCAACCACTACGGAAGTTCAGAACTCGGTTGATATGGTCGCTAGAGTTAAAATGGATTGCATGATGAAATAGATAGAGAATAAGTTCCAAGAAAGCCACAACGAGTTGAATGCATAGATGAAGCAGATTTTGAACTTGATGACTTAACTAACCAGTGATCGTTGGAGAAATAGGAGGGATAGAACACCTTCTGATTCAGATTCAGATATTTCCTCATCATCGAAGCATTTGCAAAGGGACAAAAAGTAGAAAATGCTAAGGGAAATGCCTAGAGGTTGAAATAAAGGTTGGACCGAAGCCATGGCCAAGGAATATTGGATCGGTACCGAGCCATCATGTAACGACTCGTATTTTCGATAATTAAAAATATTCAATTAAATAAGATTTTGGAATTTAATATTGTGAAAAATTAAAATTTATGATTTCTAAAGGGGAAAAAATTATTAAAATGTACTTTGATAATATTGATTAAATGAAATTGACAATTGTTTACTGTGATTTCAAGGAATTGTAATGTTAAAGCTAATTGGGAATGTAATTATAGAGCTTAAAGTGTAAATAATTGTAAGTCAATAAGGAATGAATTTAATGGTGAAATTATATGTATTAAATTGAGATTGGTTAATATAGAATATGAGATAAGTTTTAGCAAATAATTTATAATCCTTGTTTGTAAACAATAAGTTAATAAATGTGAATAATTAATGTATAACAATTGATTTATTATCATCTTGTTATTTAATCCGTTTTGAAATCAATTTGGAAATCAATAAAATTAATGTAATTAAATATTGCAGTTAATATGAGTTAAGATGGTAACTGTAGAATGTGAATGTAATAAAATGTAAACTCATGTTAATTATATTCATAAGGTAATAGTTGATTTAATGTAAGAATTTAAATCCACATAAAAGAATTTGTTTTGGAATTTTAAATTATAATGAATTGATTTATTACATTTGTAATTGAATGCTGAAATTAGTGTAATATTTAAATATTGGATTTAACATGGAAAACTATGTTGTAGTAGATTATTAATTTTGTGTAACCAAGAATGATGAAAATTGTTAACTTTTAATTTAGAAATCAAAAGCGATTAAATTGATTTTAAAATAATAATTTATTTAATTAACGTGAAAATTAGTCTTTTTGGGTACTGTCTTGGAATTCGATGAAACCAGTTTCATCGGATCCGTAACATTAAATTATTATAGGATTTCAAGTTTCGTAGCGATCAGACTTATCATTTGATCCTGCGAGCTCGAAACACGTAGAAATCAATTAATGAAATTTAAATGAATATGATTCGATTTTAAAAGCTAACTTCTATATACAATGGAATTAGGGTTTGAAACTAGTTTCATTGAGTTTAAAAATACCGAAAATATATATTTCGATATATTGGATGACCTATTTTCGTTTTGAAAATGAAACGGGTTTTTCAGGTCGTTGTTATCACTTCGACCCAATTCGATATGATACATCCATTCTTATCCATCTCTGTCTATATATAGACTGCTATAAACCCTAGCAGTCTTTTATTTCCATTTTCTGTACGTACAATTTCTATTTATCTGTTCCTTATCTGTCCTTCTCAATGGCAAACATTCCAAAACTCTAATTCCCAATTCCAAATCAAATCGAAAATCCAAACTGCTCAAATCATGTCATATAATATATCATGTGAAGCTCTCGACGAACGTAATCTGCATCTGCAGTTCGTTTTTGCAATCGAGTTTTGATTTGTCCAGAAATCACCAAAATAGTCTTGGCCCTCCATATTAAGGTTTTGTTTCAACGGTGGATATTTGACTTCGGAGCGATCGACGAGTACTGTGGCGTAGAGGCGGCCAAGAGCTTTCGATCCATGGTCTTCAATCATAGTGGTTTGGCCAGAGTTCACCAGGAATGGCGATTATAGGGGCGGTGGCGCGGAGCTCCAGGGTGGCGGCGCGAGGGACGGTGGCTTGGGCAATGGGGCGGCCAGAGGTGGCGAGTGCGATGGTGATGGTGGATCTGAGCGGGGATGGTTGTGGAGGCGGCGATGTGCAAAGTTAGGGTGGCGGCTGTAGTTGACGTGCTCGATTCCTTGTTTAGGGTTTGAGTGAGATCGTGGTAATTTACATTATTGCCCCTACTTTATTTTAAATGTGAATTTTAATCGTTCTAACGCATATAACTTTTACATGCAAACTCGGATTTGGACGCAGTTTCTTTCGTTGGGATCATATCAAAATTTTAGACAACAAGAAACTGGTTTGGTTGAATTTTGAGACTGTTCAAATTTGGGCTTTTATTGGATTTTAAATCGGCTATAAATCAAAGGTGAGTGATTTCACTCACTCACGCAATACTAAAGCTTCTTATGTTAGTCGAATTAAATTTATGAAGTGATAATAATTTAATGTTAGCTGTTTGGTGATATAAATTATCATTTAAATTTAATTTGAATTTATATTGAATTAAATTGATATTTAAATTAATATCGAATTTAATTGCTAGTTAAGTACCGAATATTGATAACTAGTTGATTGTTGTGATCTATTGGCTGATTTAGATATTGACTGCGATGGATGTCTATTTGTTGACATTTTGGATGATTGGATGTTTATTTATTTTTATATATCCATGTTATCACCCTGTATATTAATTGCAAGCATATAAACTGTTATTTGAATTATTTCGAATAAACTAAGAAATAGGTTGAAATGATATATACCTATGACACTTTGATTTGGATTGAAATGATATGTATCCATCCCTATAACTAAAATTGAAATAACTGACCACTTGGCCATAGGGTAGGAAATTATATACGGACACCGGATTGGTAAAATTCAATAGTTTTAAAAATCTTGATTTTTTTGGATTTTGATTAAATAACATTGTTTAAAAGAAATAAATTGTGGATTTATATGAATTAAATTATTTTCTAATTCAAGCTTTGAAATGTTGGAATTGGAATTGGTCAAAAGAAATTGTTTTAAAGAATTGAATTGGAAATGTGAAGTTATAATTGATATTTGACTTTAATTCGGAAAATTGATTTATTTTGAAGATTCGAACCTTAAAATTAAACAATGATGTTTAAATTGATTTAATGGTTTTAAATCAGTAATTGAAATGGGACTTGAAATTGATACAAATTGAAATGGTTTAATAGGAAATTGAAATCATTGAATTGGATTGTTGAATCGAATTTGAAGTTAAAAATGAACATTTCGAAAATTGAAGTTAATCAAATTGAAATTGAAATCAAGTGATATGAAACTAAATCAAAATTGAGTCAATTGAATTGAAAGATTTGAAATTGAGTTTGTTGGTTTGAAATTTAGACATGGGTCCGGATTTGTTGAAATGGAAAGAAACAGTTTGATTTGATATTATTTTCAAAATAAATTATTTTAATATAAACTGTTTAAAATATATTTTTATTAATATTCAAATTATTTTGATTTCTCCAAACTATTTTACTATATAAACCATTTTCAATACTCAAACCATTTTATATCAAACTATTTAAACTATTTTTAACTATTCAAACTATTTTCTAAAATTTCAACTATGCAAAGTTGGAATATTTATATTTAAATCGTTGATTTAAATGCGAGTGTGGTTAAATGAAGTTATAACCTAAGTTGGAATTTGAAATGATACTTTCAAGTGAAAATGACATATTTGGGTAAATATAGTATTTTGAAAAGAAGGATATTTTAAATTGAATATGATATTTTGATATCAAATATGAATTGGGTTTTGAATTGTAAAAGAACCAACCGGTGTGAAAAATGACGTTTGGTTGTTAAAGAGACCGGGGCCTCTTATTGGCATACTCTCTGTCAATATTGGCACCACTTTAACAACTGTGTACGCGGTGGATGTTATCCAGGATGAAGTGGTTGAATTGGAGGCGTTTGTTGGATTTGAAGAAAGAGAACGATAATGGATGACCCCGACACTTGTGTCAATTGGAAATGACTAAAATAGGAGCCTATGTCTGGCCAAGGGGTTCGCAACCTTTAGGGGTCATCACCCCTTCGTATTATTATATTGATTTTGGACTCGATTGGTGCACCTTGATTTGATTTTGGAGGTGGTGGACTCAGTGGCCGGTCGTAGCTATGATGCGTTACCATCAGCCAGAAAGGGTAAACTGATAGAATCTTACCTTGGGCATTGCCTCACGTGCCTTATTATACTTTTATCCTTATTCGCGTCTACTACGATTTTGTTTTAGTGTTGTCTTATCACGATGCCTCCCTGGCTACCGACGTTACTGGTGATGCTACTAAGGAAAACTGTAGGAAAATGCTTAAAAATGTGTTAAGGGGGATCAATGTAAAGCCTTAACGCTATTTTAATACTTTAATTTACTGTTAGACACTACATATATAGCTTATTTTACTACATATAGATAGTTTAACAGATCCTTAGGAGGTGGAAAATTCTATAACATCTCTTAAGTTATTGCATGCACGTTATATACCGGATAGGAGATGTAAAATCCCGTAAACATCTTTGAAGCTATTACACTCATATTTACTTGTTGTTGATTTAACTTACGTAAGAATTTTTAGTTCAGACTCGAGTGTTTTGTCTTTTCGTTATGCTCGGGTCAGCCTGAGCATTTCAGTGTTTGAAGACATTATTTCTGGTGGACGAAGACGAAGTTTGATATATTATATTATTGGTATTATTCCGCTGCATTATTGGTATGTGGTTGATTGTACTCTGATTATGTTGTAAAATTTGTGTAATCAAATGTATATTGTAAAAAAGATTCATGAACTGTTTATTTGATTCCTATATTTTGTCTGTTCCGCTGCGAGATTATGTGTTTTGTTTTTCCTTCTTTCCTCATATTTTCTTATTTACCCCATTGACAATCCTCCCTTTTGAATGGTTTGAGTTAGACATGTGTGGTTTATTGTCGATTTAAACTGTCCAAAAAGGTGAGTCGTCACAGTTGGTATCAGTGCTTTGGTTTAGAGATACCTTAGCCTGTTTGGGGTTAACTCATTAGAGTTAGGGTTAGTAATTCTCTAGAATGAGTCTGAGTGTGTGTGTGTGTGTATGAGAGAGCGTATTTGTTAGTGCTATATAAAATGTTTTGTATTGTGTTAATTTGTTTTGTTGAGTATTTATGAATTTCGATCGGTACATAGGACGTTATGGCATCGATAAGGATTTCTAAACACTTGAATATGGCAGATCGACACAATATTATTTTTGAGGTAAATGAAGTAATTTTACCTAATAGTATATTTGTATATAAAGGAATAAATTTTAATGATATAGTTATTTTGGTGTGTTGTTTGTTAAGGAAGTGATAATATTCAATTCTTGCCATTTATTGTTTGGATAGTCAAGGTCCTTAAAACTATTGACTATTGTATGTTATAAGAAAATGTAATTCAATAAATATGGTTTATAAAATATGATTTATAAATAAAATGAATTTAATTGGAAATTTGAGAACTTAAGTTTCGGAGTTTTGAAATTGGTTTTCAAAGATTTTGGAATATAATATTTGTATTGTTTAGAAGTATTTTCGGATAGAAATATTTTCAAAGGGATTTGGAAGAAATGTTTTTAAAGGAATTTTAAAGGAAATAAGTTCTACACTCCCCTCTGTTGTCACTAGAAAATAATTTCGGTGATGATCGCGACATCATCGACTTTCATTTTCAAATTTCAAAATGGGAAAACCACTATAGTTGTAACAACTCTGTTTTCAAACTCATAATATCATATGAATTGAATTAGAATAGAAGTGTTCAAATTCAAATTTGATAATTTTTATCTTTGAAATCAAATTTATTATTTAATAAAATCTATTTAATAAAGGATTTTATTATAGTAAAATTGAATTAGTTGATAAACTTTCTTTTAGATAATATATTAAAATTCAAATAAAATTTGTTAATAAATATGAAATATTTTAAAAGTATAAATAGTTTTGTATAATTGAAATATATGAAAAGAACTTCTATTTGATATTCAATAAAGTATATAAATCGACGAAAGTGACTAGTTTGTTTATATCAATTTAATGGATAATTGAATACAACGAAACAATAGTGAATTGAATTTTGTTGTGTTGTTATCAAATTGTATTCGTAGAATGAAGTGTGATTTAAATTTAAATTAGATCGAGATATAATTATAATTAGACGACAGGAATTGGTAGTTAAATTGTAATGCAAAGGAATGAAGCACTAATTAAAAGAAAAGAAAAACAAATAAAACACATCCCTTAAATAAGGCCCAATCCCACTAACTATTCCAAGATGACTTTGCCTGCTCATTCGGACTTAATCAAAAATCCCCAATTCATTCACTTCCTCTCCCACTAATTTTCTGTAGCCGAAAAAAAAACAACAAGAAAAAAACGCGCAAGGAGGAGGGGCGCATGGCAAGGCCGAGGCGAACTATGATTCTGGCGACGACCAGAGCAAGCATCACGGTGCTAGGTGCGATTGCGAACAGAGGTTTAGGGCTGGAGCTTGATGTCAGTAACTCACGATGTTGGCCACGAGCTAGAAGGAGGAACACGAGTAAACGACGTTGCATCACGCACGTGCAACATGAAGCGTCATCGTTGGCGAGCTTTGCGTGATGAAGAACTTTGGGTGCCGTTGAGCTAGACCGATAATGTTGAGGGAGAAGATCGACGACGAGGGCATGTCAAGCTCAACATTGGCTATAGCAGTAAGGAGGGCGGAGGAGTTTCAATCGTGATGGTTTTAGGGTGGAGCCTTCTAGGGTTTGGCAACCTGATGATTTACAGTGACAAGCAAAATGGATTAAGGTGAGTTATCCGATTTAACTCACACAACTATATTTAAAAATAAAAATATCTCTCTTTGTATGTTTTGCTTGGCTTATGAATTGCCTAAAATTTTAGTAGTGATTAGATGAATTTATTGAAATAAATTGCATGCAATAGTTTCAATTTTTTTGGTAAATGATTTGGTTGAATTGGGTGTTTTAAATATTGGATTCGATTGCATTATCGATGATGAAATTGCGTAATTTTGATAATAATCAAAATATGTTTGATTAGTTGTAGTTAAATTATATGGTTGTTGCGCATTGTTTTATGATTGGAATTTGCCGAAAAGCATCTCGGATTGATAAACAATTCTGTATTATGGAATTATATTATTTTATAGAGCGATGTTGGCTTTAGATGTCGAATTTTCGTTAGATTTAGTGATTGAATTGTTTAATGTTTTTAAATGAATTTCACAAATGAAATTTCATCCATTTTGATTCTTATTAAAGTTTAGTTTATGAAATATATAGTTAAATTATATTATCTTCTTAACTTACTACTTATTTCAAAGATTCCAATTAAATTTTTTAAAGGTGAGTAATATTCATTTACAAAATCCTTTTAAAATTATTATTTATAAGTACATAAAATTTTGGAAATGCTTTAGAAGCAAAATATAAAATAGGGTATTGTTTTAGAAAAGTGGTTATGAAAATAATAAATTCATTTTTTAGTAATTTTAGTTATAAAGCTGTTTAAATGATCTTAGAAAGAATGTGAAAGCCTTTGTAAAATTATATCTTTATTTGTATGTATATATATTTTAAATAGACTTTCAAAATAAAGTAAGTTATCAATTATGAAAAATAAAGCTTTGTTTTAAAAATAAATATAATTAAGATTTTTAAGTTTACAAATAATTTATGGTTTTAAAGTGTTTATGAAGTAATATTATAAATATCTATATAGATTTGAAATAAAGTGAATTATCAATTACTTAAATAGTGTTTTGATTCAAAGGCCTAATAAAGAAAATTAATTTTAATACTTAAAATTTTGTAACTCTTTTCCTTTTATATATATGAGTTATTGGATTTTAAAAGTGATAAATGTGAAAGTAAACTATAGATAAAGCGCTTTAAAAATCATTATTATATAATAAAATTTGTATTACTTTCTTTCAAACTATAACCTATTATTGGCTTTAATTGTATTTAGCCTTTGGCTAATTACATATGCCATTTTGGTATTTCTTTGATGACTATTGGAAACATTAATTTCGAACGATAAATGCTTTCACTTGTGTTTCTATTGAATTTCGTGTTTTTCTATGAAACAAAGAAGTTTAATAAACAATTGAATTGTCGGGTGGTATGGGAAAATTTGTACAATTCTTTCGGTTGTTATCATAATTTGTTAAATAGAGTCTAAAGTGGAAATTACTAGCTTTTATTAAATACTTGAATTTACTTTCTGGTATGGGATAGTTAGCTAAATTCTTGTAGTTAATGGAGTGACAGTAATTAACACTTAGAGTTGTATTATCTTAGGGTGTTCGGATTTCAGACCGATAGATCTCCGAGAGAAGATAACTCATTTTTCATCGATCTGAAAATCAATAAATTTTTAGATTTGGGTAGGCAGATCTCTTTCGGAAGATCTGTTGTGGTGTAAATACGGATGTCTCTTTCGAAAGGCGGATTTTTACATGCATTGTAGTCTAGATACTACAACCTATCAGTTTATTTTGTTTTATACAGTTAGACTATGTTTACCTCTTTCGGAAGGTAAGTTTGCATAGGACAAGTTAGGTACACGGCTGCTCTTTTCTTTGAGCGGTGTCCCTAATCTGCAGTCTCTTTCGGAAGGCTTCCTTCCTATGTAGCGGGTATCTTTTGGTAGATTTCGTGTCACTGTATTAAACTGATGGATGACTACCATTATTATTTCATTATTGATGATTATTTCTTCAGAGATTTTTAGTATGGATATTCTGTATCCTTTATTCTCTGAAGAATTTTGAATTGATCATCACCATATTTTGAGATGATAGTCTATTGAGACTTGATATATATTTATGAAATGGTGATTTGTTATATACGCCTTATTTGAGTATTTGTTTCAGGCATATTTTATTTACGACTTATTTGGTTATTGTTAAGTCAAAAATGGTGAGATTTCTGATTATTGGTTTGATATGCCTTTTATGGATTTTTGGGTTTTAGGCTTATTTTGGAAATGACTTATTTTAAAGCTAAGTCATTTATGGATTTATAAAGTGGTAAATTTAATTAATATGCCTTATTATAATTGTTTGTTCAACATATTTTATTATGGCTTATTATTTTAAGTCATAAATTTATGATCTTAGTATCTCACATTTTATTTAGATATAGTCTGACCCGTTTATTATTTTAACACTTGGGTCAGGCCGAGACTTTACAGGTACAGGACCCATTGACCTTTGGATTTTGGGCTAGCATTGAAGTAGACTATTTTGATAGTTCCAGTTTAACTCATATTTGTACCTATTGACAGTTAAGAGTATATGTCATCTATATTATATAGTAGTGATTTTGTACCTGATACAAAATTTTAGATATGATGTATATATTTATGTGAGTCTAATACTCATATTTTGTAGACTCACATTTTATTATGTATACGATAATGTGTATTATTCCGCTGTGATCTGTGACTCTGATTCTGATTTATCTATATTATATACTGTTCTGAATACTTTTAATCGGTGTGTTTATTACTTTGTATTAATACTGTACACGTCAAATTCTCTGTTTAGATCCTCAAAAAGGTAAATAAGATGTGTCAGTGTTAATATAAAGATATATTCACATTCGATCACCCTTAACTAGACGTATTCTCTGGATTAGTAGACAATGTTACTTGTAATGTTCTTTGCTAAACTGGGCATGGTGGTGGGGTCATCACAATAGTAGCTTTGCTACATAGTTGTTTTTGGTGAAACAAATTTTAATTTTGGTTTCCTAAGTATGATTTGATATATAAACATATACGTATATATTATTTCAAAGTGATTAGAAATGAACCCGGTATTTGAATTCTTAAGTTCTGTTAATTAATGGTTTTCAGTTGTAGAAACAAAGTGGAATTTTAATAGTTGGAAACTTCTAAAATGAGAAATAAGAAAAAAATAAAAGTTAAGCGTTTAATGAAATAGTAAAGAAATTGAAGATTTGTCACTTGTAAATTAAAAGATAATGAAATTTAAGAAGATGTAAACTATTGAACATTTTTGTTAACTAAAATGAATAAGATAAATTTGTATAGCACTCGGTTACTTTCTAAAAACATATATAAAACTTACCAAAAATATTTAAAAAGTTGCAATGTTAAATATGAATAGTTAATAGAATATTATACAAGTAAAAGCTTAATAACAAAAATGCTTCAAAATGAACATATGTTATAAATGAGAAATTGATAGTTACAAGGAATGTATAAACATAATTTAATGTTTTGAAATGCTTAATAATTAAATTGAATAGTAATAAGTGAATACTATTTAAGTAAATGATTATAGACTTAAGAAATTGTTGAAATGATTCACAAATGGTTTAATATTAAATGATACTATGTAAGAAAGGATAAATGTGAATTAAAAAGTAGAAACACTTAGGTATGAAATGATTCATAAATATATTTAATATTAAATGATACTATATATGAATAATGAGTGAGAATCAAAGAATAGAGAAACTTAAGTATAAAATGATTCATTAATGAATATTAATATTTAATGGAAATCAAGTATATAAGTAAATAATTATGAATTAAATTGCAAGGAAACTTATGTAATACCTTAAGAATTTATTCATTGATGATATTAAATATTGAATGGGAAAAATTTTATGCAAATAAATGAATGAAAGAAAAAAAAGGAGATGACATTGTATAAATGAGAATTGAAAATAAATGAAAAGTAAATAATGTGTAAAAAGAAACCAATAGAATAAACTTAAATAATATTTAAATTCTTTGTTGTTTGGTTATGGGATGTTTGGGAAATGACACTTCAAATTGTTTAAGGTTGTATGAATAATCTATTAAGTAATTATCTAAGGCTGTTGAGTGTAAGGTACACTTGTTAATTTATTTATCACCCTTGTGCGATGCAAAGTTTCTGAACTTGAACAAAACATTTGTTTTGATTGCTATGGATGTGTGATGGATTCTTCGATTGCATATAATTGTTGTACTGTTTTGTTTGCATATGACTATTGTTTGTTAGTCCATAGGATAGTGGTTTTGATGACAACAACTATAGAAGTGTTATAAAATATATATGTGCAGGAAATCTATATGCAAGTATCAACAAAAGAAGACTGTACAGTAAAGAAAACAAAATTGATGAAGACAAAGATCAAGAGTTCAAGATTGAAGACTCATGAGATTTAAGATATTCAAGAGTTCAAGACAAATAATATAGTTAGGTTAGATATTTGTTAAAACTCCTTGAAAGCACTATCATTCTTTTTTATCCAATTTACTCGTGGAATGGAATCCACTTCGTTCTTGTTAAAGGGATGGAACCCTAGTGAGATGGAACTCACGAAATATCTAGTGGAACGGATAGTAGCCCTATTTTGTTATCCACTAATTTTGATTCAAAATGATTTTCAAAATTATCTCTTGTTTTATAAAATGATTTTCAAATATTCCTTTTCAAAAGAAAAACCTTCGTTCACATTTCCAAAAATGTTTTAGCCTCAAAATCATATTTATCATTTTGTTATATTTTGATTTCAAAATTGTCCTTGATATTTTAGCCTCAAAATCTATTTTAATATTATATTTACTTTAGTTTATTTACTTTGATTTTAAATATATTTTAGTATATATACATATATACATTCATAAGTATTTCTACTTCTAAATACCTTCTACAAATACATAGAGTCCATTTGAATAAAGTTGCATATGTTTTAAATCATCATTTTCAAAGTAAAGCAAATCATCACTTTTTACTAGACCATGTCGACATCCTATTTACCTGTCATGTCGACATACTTCCCGTTACAGCAAAGGTTGTTTTCAAAAGAAGTGTCTATTCATTTAAACCTCTTCGAATGGACACATCCATTCATTCTCTATAAATAGAGACTGTTATGGACGTTTTCAAAAAACTAATTATTCATTTTTCTCTCCTCTTTACTCTCTTATCTTATTTTCTAATCATCCTATCCATATTCTGCCGAAATCTTAAGTGAATCAAACCAGAATATCTCTAGTTTGATTCTCTACCACTCTCTTCAAAGAATCTCAGTGCTTATCAGAGTTATAGATACATTTGTACTCAAAGAAACTTGTGTGGGGTTATAAAGGTGTGATCGTGTCCTTGGAAATCGATCGGGTGAACTTGTGTCCTGTGAATCAAGTGGTTCTACCCAGAGACCTGAGAATCTGGAGGGTGTACCTCGTTGCCTTGGAATCGAGGGATTGTAATCTAGATTATTGTTGAATAGAAAGCCATACGGGTTGTGCGGGACTGGATGTAGGGTAACACCGAACCAGTATAAAATTCCTGGTGTGTTCTTTCCTTTACTTGCTTTTTATTTATATTTGCATTTGTTTGTGATTCTGTGATTTGATCTGTGATTGTGTATTTGCATTAAGTTAGTTAATTCAATTTAAATCAAAGAAGTTTTAAAGAAATTCTTAAAACACTATTCACCCCCCTCTAGTGTTAAATAGCCTTAAGATCATCTTCCGCGTCCCTTTCATTTGGTATCAGAGCAAGTTTTTCAAAGTATTCACAATCTGATTTTTGAAAAGTTCATGGCTAAGTTTGAAATGTTTCCTAAAAATATTTCTTTAATGATCAAATCATTGTGGTCTCATAAATTGATGCATGATAGTTATATAAAATCGGGTAATCTACAAAAGTTGCTCACTGTGCAGGAATCTTGCTTCATGGCGACAAATGAATCTATTCACAATGGACAAGTTGTGCAAATAAGGAAAAACAAGTGGATACTTGATAGTGGATGTTCAAGGCATATGACAGGAAATCCAGAGATACTCAATGACATTATTTACAAGGATGGAGGATTGGTTAATTTTGGGGATAATTCAAAAGGTTATGTGGTTGGCATCGGCAATGTAGGTAATTCTGAAACTCCTATTATTTCAAATGTTTTGTTAGTTAAAAATCTACAACATAATCTACTTAGTATTAGTCAGTTATGTGATAAAGGATATAGGATTAAATTTGAAAAAGACAAGTGTCACATCGAAGATAATAAATCTAATATTATCTTTGAGGGAGTTAGGAAAAAGAATATCTATATTCTTAGTATGAAAATTTCAAATGATAATCTATGTCTTTTGGCCAATACAAGTGACCCTTGGACTTGGCATAAGAGATTTGGACATTTGAATTTTAAACTCTTATCTAGACTATCCAAACTTGATCTAGTAAGAGGCCTCCCTAAGATGCAATTTAAAGTAGATAGTATATGTGATGCATGTCAATTAGGAAAACTTAGAAAAAGTTCCTTTAAACTTAAAGATATGATCTCTACTTCAAAACCTCTTGAGTTACTTCACCTAGATTTATTTGGCCCATCTCAGATTCAATCAATCAACCATAGTAAATATGTCTTTGTAATTGTGGATGATTATTCCAGATATACATGGACAATCTTTCTGAAACATAAAAGTGATACTTTTGATTATTTTAAAAGTTTTTCAAAGAGAGTTCAAAACCAACTTTCTTCCAAGATCATCACTATTCGTAGTGATCACGGTGGTGAATTTGAAAATGAGAAGTATGAGGAATTCTGTAATCAGAAGGGAATTACTCACAATTTTTCGTTTCCAAGAACTCCACAACAAAACGGAGTAGTTGAGCGTAAGAATAGGACGATTCAAGAGTGTGCTAGAACTCTACTTTCTGATAGTAAATTACCAAAACATTTTTGGGCTGAAGCAGTTGCAACAGCCTGTTATATTTTGAATAGGATTCTAATTAGACCTCTAACCAATAAAACACCTTATGAACTTCTTTTCAATAAGAAACCTAAGGTATCTTATTTCAGAATTTTTGGAAGTAAATGTTTTATCTTAAATACAAAAGATAATTTAGATAAGTTTGATCCTAAATCCGACAAAGGAATCTTTATCGGATATTCTAACAGGAGTAAAGCTTATAGAGTTTTTAATCTAAGAACAAACACTATTGAAGAAACTTTACATGTTTCCTTTGATGAAAATTTCAAAGAAGTTGATCAGACTAATGATGAGGATGACTTAGTTATTTCTAATCATGAATCTGTAGATGCTACAAATGAAACTTTTCATCCAAATAAAAAGATTAGGCTTTTAAAAGATCACCCTGTAGAAAATATTCTAGGAGATATGCAATCTGTTGTTAAAACTAGGAATCAATTAAACAGTATGAGTCATGTTGCTTTTATATCCTCAATAGAACCTAAAAATCCAAAGGAAGCATCAACTGATGATTCATGGATTCTTGCTATGCAAGAAGAATTGAATCAATTCACCAGAAATGATGTTTGGGAACTTGTTCCTAGACCTGAGGATAAATCCATTATAGGCACTAAATGGGTATATAAAAATAAATTAAATGAATTAGGTGAGGTCGTTAGAAATAAGGCTCGACTCGTTGCACAAGGTTATTGTCAAGAAGAAGGTGTAGATTATGACGAAACCTTTGCACCCGTAGCAAGATTAGAAGCTATTAGAATTCTGCTTGCTTTCGCTAATTTCAATAATTTCAAACTTTTTCAAATGGATGTCAAGAGTGCCTTTCTAAATGGTTTTGTAAAAGAGGAAGTTTATGTTGAACAACCTCCACTCTTTGAAGATACAAAATTTCCAAATCATGTTTTTAAATTAAAGAAAGCCCTGTATGGTCTAAAACAAGCTCCTAGAGCTTGGTATGATAGACTTAGGTCTTATCTTTTGCAATCTAATTTTGAAATAGGTAAAGTAGATAACACACTTTTTATTAAAAGAAACAAAAATGATATTCAACTTGTACAAGTGTACGTAGATGATATTATTTTTGGATCAACCAATTCTGACATGAACAAAGAATTTTCTGACATTATGACAAAAGAGTTTGAGATGAGTCATATGGGTGAACTTAACTTTTTCCTAGGATTACAAATCAAACAATTAGATAATGGTATCTTTATCAGTCAAGAGAAGTATGCGAGAGAGTTAGTTAGTAAGTTTGGCTTGACCAATGTGAGTGGAAAACCAACTCCCATGGCAACCAATATAGCGTTAAGTAAGGATGATCTATCCAAAGACGTAGATCAAACCTTGTATAGAGGAATGATTGGATTACTTCTCTATATAACTGCTAGTAGACCAGATATCATGAACAGTGTCTGTCTCTGTGCAAGATATCAATCTCAACCCAAGGAAACTCATCTAAAAGCTGTGAAACGTATCATTCGATATGTTAAACACACCTTTGATTATGGATTGTTCTACCCTAAGAATGATTCATTTGAATTAGTTTCCTACTGTGATGCTGACTATGCTGGGTGTAAGTCAGACCGAAAGAGTACAAGTGGAACTTGTCACTTTCTAGGTCATTCCTTAATTTCCTGGTTCAGTAAAAAGCAGAATACTGTTTCCCTATCAACAACTGAAGCAGAGTATGTTTCTGCTGCTTTAGCTTGTTCTCAAGTTTTGTATATGCAACAAACCTTGAATGATTTTGGTATATCTATCACGAAATCTCCAATTTTCTGTGATAACACTAGTGCCATTAGTTTGTCCAAAAACCCAACTCTCCATGCCCGAACTAAACATATTGACATTAGACACCATTTTCTAAGAGATAACGTAAATAAAGAGAAAATTTCTCTTGATTTCGTTAATTTTGAAAATCAAATAGCTGATATTTTAACCAAACCTTTAGGAGAACCTGTCTTCACCAAGTTAAGAAGAGAATTAGGTATATGTTCTCTTTCTGAAATATAGTATATAGTATAGTAGTATACATAGGGTATATATGAATGTTTTCTTAACCATAGCATTTTGCAACACCATGTCGACATGGTATTCATGCGTCATGTCGACATGCAACGGTAAAAATGACAGTTCGTTTTTCCCTCTAATTTTTGAATGGGTGGTTATTTAACTCACCCATTCCGAGTTTCTCTTCCCTCCAATCATTATTTCTTCATTCTACTTTCTAGAAACATCAAATCCATGGCTTCCACATCCAATCCTAATCAAATATCACCGGTTTCTTTCCCTTCTACTTCACATGGCCCTTTCCAAAACTCCATACTCGCTCGTGTCATCAAAATAGAGGAGAAAGTTAATGATTCGCTGCAGATGTTAACTGAAATGCAAGTTCAACAATTGAGAATGGCAAGAGAGCAAGAGAAACAAGGGAAAATTCTGAGGAATCTTCAAAAATTCCTCATGGATAATCATGCCAATCCAATTGTAATTGAAGATTCTTCTAACATAGAAGCAAATGAAGAAGGAGAAGAAGACGAAGACGAAGAAGAAGAGGAAGAACCAATGGAGGAAGAAACTGATGATGAAGCAGTATGTGTAGGGGAAGTTTGTTTTGATGCTTATGGGAACATTGTGGAACAACATGGAAACTTCTGTTTCCATTACCCAAATTGTCCTGTCCACAAGTCTCCCATCATCAAAAACAACCGTTGAGTTGTTTATTTTCTTGTTTTAGTTATTTATGTGTTTATAAGTTTAAATAGTCATGTATATAGTAATATTGAAATGAATAAAATAATCTGTGGTTACACTTATTATTCTTATTCTTATATTACTCATATATAACATTCTAAGTATACGATGTTTAGTGCACTGTTATATCTAGTTTCAGTATTATTAATGATAACACTATCATTAATATCATAGATTTAGGGGGAGTTAGTGTCATTTTTTTGTTGATGACAAAGGGGGAGAAGTATAAAATAGGTTAGTTAGGCATAGATTAAGGGGGAGTTATTAGATTTAGGGGGAGTTATAAGGAGAATATAAATATTTTATAAACAAAGGTTGTCATCATCAAAAAGGGGGAGAATGTTAGTCCATAGGATAGTGGTTTTGATGACAACAACTATAGAAGTGTTATAAAATATATATGTGCAGGAAATCTATATGCAGGTATCAACAAAAGAAGACTGTACAGTAAAGAAAACAAAATTGATGAAGACAAAGATCAAGAGTTCAAGATTGAAGACTCATGAGATTCAAGATATTCAAGAGTTCAAGACAAATAATATAGTTAGGTTAGATATTTGTTAAAACTCCTTGAAAGCACTATCATTCTTTTTTATTCAATTTACTCGTGGAATGGAATCCACTTCGTTCTTGTTAAAGGGATGGAACCCTAGTGAGATGGAACTCACGAAATATCTAGTGGAACGGATAGTAGCCCTATTTTGTTATCCACTAATTTTGATTCAAAATGATTTTCAAAATTATCTCTTGTTTTATAAAATGATTTTCAAATATTTCTTTTCAAAAGAAAAACCTTCGTTCACATTTCCAAAAATGTTTTAGCCTCAAAATCATATTTATCATTTTGTTATATTTTGATTTCAAAATTGTCCTTGATATTTTAGCCTCAAAATCTATTTTAATATTATATTTACTTTAGTTTATTTACTTTGATTTTAAATATATTTTAGTATATATACATATATACATTCATAAGTATTTCTACTTCTAAATACCTTCTACAAATACATAGAGTCCATTTGAATAAAGTTGCATATGTTTTAAATCATCATTTTCAAAGTAAAGCAAATCATCACTTTTTACTAGACCATGTCGACATCCTATTTACCTGTCATGTCGACATACTTCCCGTTACAGCAAAGGTTGTTTTCAAAAGAAGTGTCTATTCATTTAAACCTCTTCGAATGGACACATCCATTCATTCTCTATAAATAGAGACTGTTATGGACGTTTTCAAAAAACTAATTATTCATTTTTCTCTCCTCTTTACTCTCTTATCTTATTTTCTAATCATCCTATCCATATTCTGCCGAAATCTTAAGTGAATCAAACCAGAATATCTCTAGTTTGATTCTCTGCCACTCTCTTCAAAGAATCTCAGTGCTTATCAGAGTTATAGATACATTTGTACTCAAAGAAACTTGTGTGGGGTTATAAAGGTGTGATCGTGTCCTTGGAAATCGATCGGGTGAACTTGTGTCCTGTGAATCAAGTGGTTCTACCCAGAGACCTGAGAATATGGAGGGTGTACCTCGTTGCCTTGGAATCGAGGGATTGTAATCTAGATTATTGTTGAATAGAAAGCCGTACGGGTTGTGCGGGACTGGATGTAGGGTAACACCGAACCAGTATAAAATTCCTGGTGTGTTCTTTCCTTTACTTGCTTTTTATTTATATTTGCATTTGTTTGTGATTCTGTGATTTGATCTGTGATTGTGTATTTGCATTAAGTTAGTTAATTCAATTTAAATCAAAGAAGTTTTAAAGAAATTCTTAAAACACTATTCACCCCCCCTCTAGTGTTAAATAGCCTTAAGATCATCTTCCGCGTCCCTTTCATTGTTATATTGTGTTGTTTGTATTATTAATCGAAACAACTAATATATTTCTCTTTTTACATAATTTTAACTCTTTTGGATTATGTAAGTAAAATACAGGTTTATGGAAGCAATAGTCGTTGCTTTTGGTTTCATAAATTAAGTTTTGTTTGCCCGACAAATTGGTACGTTTTCGGATTACGATTTATGGAAAGTTATTTTATTGTTTTCCCATGGTTTGGGATGTTTTATTTTTGAAATATGATATATATATATATATATATATATATATATTAATTATTGATATTTTTTTTCCGGACCTAACCGCGTAAAGGAGACTCTGCCAAAAAAATTCGTAAATTTAGGACTTAGAAATTTTTTCATAGAAGTTGAGTTATTTTCAAATTTTTAATTAAACTTAAATATGTAAGTTAAATTGTTATAAATTGACTATTGAAAAAAATATACCAGATTTCTTAATTCCTTCTTGTTCCTTTTCGGGGACGAAAAATTTTGAGTATGGGAGATTGTAACGACCTGTATTTTCGATAATAAAAAATATTCAATTAAATAAGATTTTGGAATTTAATATTGTGAGAAATTAAAATTTATGATTTCTAAATGGGAAAAAATTATTAAAATGTAATTTAATAATGTTGATCGAATGAAATTGACAATTGTTTAATGTGATTTCAAGCAATTGTAATGGTAAAGCTAATTGAGAATGTAATTATAGAGCTTAAAGTGTAAATAATTATAAGTCAATAAGGAATGAATTTAATGTTGTATTAATGGTGAAATTATATGTATTAAATTGAGATTGGTTAATATAGAATTTGAGATCAGTTTTAGGAAGTAATTTATAATCCTTGTTTGTAAACAATAAGTTAATAAATGTGAATTATTAATGTATAACAATTGATTTATTATCATCTTGTTATTTAATCCATTTTGAAATCAATTTGGAAATCAATAAAATTAATGTAATTAAATATTGCAGTTAAAATGATAACTGTAGAATGTGAATGTAATAAAATGTAAACTAATGTTAATTATATTCATAAGGTAATAGTTGATTTAATGTAAGAGTTTAAATCCAAATAAAAGAATTTGTTTGGAATTTTAAATTACGATGAATTGATTTATTACAGTTGTAGTTGAACGTTGAAATTAGTGTAATATTTAAATATTGGATTTAACATGGAAAATTGTATTGTAATAGATTATTATTTTTTGTGTAATTAAGACTGATGAAAATCATTAACCTTTAATTTAGAATTTAAAACTGATTAAATTGATTTTAAAATAATAATTTATTTAATTAATGTGAAAATTAGTCTTTTTGGGCGCTGTCTCGGATTTCGATGGAACCAGTTTCATCGGATCCGTAACGGTGAATTATTATAGGATTTCAAGTTACGTAGCGATCAGACTTATCGTTTGATCGTGCGAGCTCGAAACGCGTAGAAATCGATTAATGGAATTTAAATGAATACGATTCGATTTTAAAAGCTAACTTCTATATACAATGGAATTAGGGATTGAAACTAGTTTCATTGTATTTAAAAATATCGAAAACATATATTTCAATATATTGGATGACCTATTTTCGTTTCGGGAACGAAACGGGCTTTACGAATCGTTGATATCGCTTCGACCCAATTCGATCTGTTCCATCCATTCTTATCCATCTCTATCTATATATAGGCTGGTATTGTAACGACCCAGATTTTTGACACCTGTTATTAGAATAATTGATCAATTTTAAAATATTGAAATATTAATTTGTCAGTCGAATAAATAAATTTCTGACATAGGTAATATCTGAATACATATATATTGGCGGCTATGACTTAAAATTTAAATTTCTAATTTCTAAAAATAATTAAATATATATATATATATATGTAAAACTTCACATTTCAATTATAGGATTGAATATCTATATGTAGATATATACAAAGATTTTGGAAAAAAAAATATATAATAAAAGTTAAAGAAATAAATATATGTAAGTGGCTATGTATGTGTGTATGTTATAAATATAGTGTATATGTTATATACACATAGAAGTATAAACTTTAGAAAGACAGAAAAGTATTGATATGTAAATATATATGTTAAAAAAATTAAATGAATATGTAGATATGCAAGCAGGCAAACATAAAAAAAATATGGTCAAAAGAAGTTTACAAGAAATATATATATATATATATATATATGAATGTATACATATATACATATATATATATATATATATGTATAGGACATCATGATGAAAAACATCAATTCAAGCACAAAATAAATCAAATCACACACAAATTTTCAAATCAAACTAGGAAATCAAATCAAGTTAGAAAATCAAATCAGAGAAAAGAAAAAAAGAGTGAAACCTGTACACGAGAAAAAGTTTCAGCCCCCTTTGTGTCTAGCTATTCCCTCACCTCCTCTATAAAAACCATGTTGTGTCACTTTTTTTATTCACGTATTGCTTTCAGAAGAAAAAAAAATCTGCCATTTAAAACCATAAAAGACTGAGTGTTCAAAGCTTTGGGGAGTAAAGCAAAGCAGCAGAGTTATTCTTCAAAAACAGTGTGTAAAACCTTAAAATTTTGTTTACTGGATACTATGTATGCATCTGTATACTTGGAAATTTGAATGAACCATTTGATTATGTTAAGTATTCATGTGCTAATAAGTATCTATGCCTTATATATGTGTGTTTAGACATGGTTGTACACCCTATAACTCAAAGGAACCTGTATATCATCCTTGTTCTTTGAAAACAGTTAAGATTTTTCAACCTTAAAAATCATTATCTCATTATCCAGTTAATTTTAGATCATGATTCCAAAGGGAAAATTGATTGTATTTGAATGTAGATCATTTTACAATTTATTTCATTGGATATCATGGAGCATGAAAGAGGGAAAACATATGTTATAGTAAGTGACTTAGGTATGGTCGAGTTTCGAATATCATAACTCAATGATTGGATTATATGGACGTGTTTGTTATTGGAAAACTCAATTTTGGAGGTGGTTTGGTGATTTTTCATCTCATGTGGATGATGGAGTTGGAGGATGAACAGAATTAGGCGAATTGGTAAATTTCGGCGAGTGGCTCAATTTCGTGGCCAGTGGTTCGTCGTAGAGGAAGCTTGGGTGGTGACACGCCATGGAAAAATGGCGCGGTAATTTCTAGATTCATGTGTAGGCGAGGCGAGGTGGAAGTAGGGTTTAGGGTGGTTGTTCGTACGGTCTCGGGTTTGTGGCAATG
This sequence comes from Allium fistulosum, assembly GCA_030737815.1. Taxonomy (NCBI): domain Eukaryota; kingdom Viridiplantae; phylum Streptophyta; class Magnoliopsida; order Asparagales; family Amaryllidaceae; genus Allium; species Allium fistulosum. Next base: position 958,599,434 of record CM060901.1, read on the forward strand.
GCAAAGAAAAGAGAGAGGGAGAAGCATGCGCATGGGGGGAAAATGGTGGAGAAGGTTGTGGTGAAGCTCTGGGCGAAGTTGGGTGATGGACGGAGGCCTGAGGTGACGTGGCGAGGCAAGTTGGTGGTTGCGGGTTATGGTCCAGGTTTGGTTTGAAGTTCGAATTTTCGAACTGGAATGTTGCCGTGGGTTCAGGTGGGCAAGGAAGTTGCTCCGATCGGAGGTGATGTGTGTGGGTAGTCGGCGGCGAGAACGGAGGGTTGGCGGCTTCGTGTACCTGCACACATACGTGCACGTCTTCGTACACTAGAGTGATGAAGAAAGGAAGAAAGAATAGGGATGAGAAGGAGAGGAATAAATAGGTTGGGTCGGGTTTTAAATTGTTGGGCTGGGTTGTGTTTATTTTAAAGAAAAATTAAATTTGTTTTATTTTAAAATAACCTATAAGTTAAAAACCTTATTCTTCTTCCATTTCGAATCCAGACGACGCGTAGATTTTTGCGTTGAGATCCCATCGCAGAGTAATGTCATCTGAAATAATATCATCGAGCATTCTGCAATGTAAAATTTAATAATCTATACAGTTTAAAATAAACAAATAGGTAATTTCTTATGCCATTAATTATATATTATTTATTTATTTATTTAATGAACTGTTTAATTTTAAATTTATTTAGAATAATTATTTTATTTAATTTCTTTGATTGACAAATAATCGGGATCAAAAATATAGCTTGACTCGGTTAATTAAATCCATTCAGTTTTGATTGGTAAGTTGATTTAATATCAATTGTAAATGTTTGATTTAGTTATTGATTTTTGTTTGACTGATATTGCTCTTATATATATTGATTTCAATTATCCATGCCATTAAGCAGCCAAACAAATTTAAAGTAAATAGAATAAAACGTTGACACGTTTTATTGAAAATAAATCGACTCGTACAGATCACTGTTCCGATTTCAGAAAATGTGATGATTTCAAGCAAATAAATTTCGACGGACTGGTCATGATAAAATAAACATATGGAATAAATTTCCATATATGAATATTGGCACCCTAGTTGTGAAATTGTTATTTAAATGAGGTGCCCTTTAAAATTACCGTTTGGATTCGATGAGACCGGGATCAAATATCTGCACTATCCGAAACCACTTCGACCCAATATCCACCACGACCTTTACGATGTTGATTGTAGAACCCAGTATGCTGGAATTTGATTAATTTAACAATTTCGGCTATTTTAATAAGTATTTATACTTAGACACTATTATAATATCACTGGATTTTCTATAAAAATGTTTTGGTTATCGTAAGGGAAAAACCCGTCGTGTTTATGTGTGACGCGGTCTTACGAGATACCTTTATTTTTTGAAGGATTTTGATAACTTAAGTAATTCAAATTAAGTGTGTTTACTCACGCTGGTTTCCCAGACTGACTCGGGTGTTACTTTATTGTAATGCTCGGGTCAGACCAAGTATTAAAGATTCAGGTTAGGATGCTTGGAGCTCAAGGGGACGAGCTGGATGGCAGAGACGTATTGCATGTACTTGATTATATTCCGCTGTGTATTGTAGGCTATATATTCAGCACTTTTGAGGACAAGTTAATATAACTGTCCAGAGTCCTATATTGATGGTTGTACTCTGATAATTTGCATGTATATTAACAGTTACAGTTTCTTTGTATATAATCTATCATTATATTATTTTTGTTCCGCTGCGATTGTGAGATTCTGTGTTGTTGTTATTTCTATTTCTTCTTCAATCTCTTTTCTTCTTAACCCCTAATGATTTGGTATTTCCGGCACTCGACTGCTCGACATTCTATACAGTGAACGTAATAATGTCGATTTTTGAGGGTCGAATATCCCCGGTCGTTACAGTTATAAACCCTAGCAGTCTTTTATTTTCATTTTCTATACGTACAATTTCTATCTATCTGTTCCTCATTTGTCCTTCTTAATGGAAGTCATTACAAAACCTTAATTCCCAATTCCAAATCAAATCGAAAATCCAAACTGCTCATATCATGTCATATAATTGGTTAAAAAAATTGTTTTAAAGAATTGAATTGGAAATGTGGAGTTATTATTGATATTTGACTTTAATTCAGAAAATTGATTTATTTTGAAGATTCGAACCTTAGAATTGAACAATGATGTTTAAATTGATTTAAGGGTTTTAAATCAGTAAATTGAAATAGGACTTGAAATTGATATAAATTGAATGGTTTAAAATAAGAAAATGAAATCATTGAATTGGATTGTTGAATCGAATTTGAAGTTAAAAATGAACATTTCGAAAATTGGAGTTAATTCGAATTGAAATTGAAATCAAGTGATATGAAACTAAATCGAAATTGAGTCAATTGAATTGAAAGATTTGAAATTGAGTTTGTTGATTTGAAATTTGGACATAGGTCCAGATTTGTTGAAATGGAAAGAAACGGTTTGATTTGATATTATTTTCAAAATAAATTATTTTAATATAAACTGTTTAAAATCTATTTTTATTAATATTCAAATTATTTTGATTTCTCTAAACTATTTTAATATATAAACCATTTTCAATACTCAAACCATTTTATATCAAACAATTTAAACTTTTTTTAAACTATTTATAACTATTCAAACTATTTTCTGAATTTTCAACTGTGCAAAGTTGGAATGTTTATATTTAAATCGTTGATTTAAATACGAGTGTAGTTAAATAAAGTTATAACCTAAGTTGGAATTTGAAATGATACTTTCAAATGAAAATGACATATTTGGGTAAATATCGTATTTTGAAAAGAAGGATATTTTAAATTGAATATGATATTTTGATATCAAATATGAATCGGGTTTTGAATTGTAAAAGAACCAACCCGTGTGAAAAATGACGTTTGGTTATTAAAGAGACCGGGGCCTCTTATTGGCATACTCTCTATCAATATTGGAACCACTTTAACAACTGTGTACACGGTGGATGTTATCTAGAATGAAGTGGTTGAATTGGAGGCGTTTGCTGGATTTGAAGAAAGAGAATGATGATGGATGACCCCGACACTTGTGTTAATTGGAAATGACTAAAACAGGAGCCTATGCCTGGCCAAGGGGTTCGCAACCTTTAGGGGCCATTACCCCTTCGTATTATTATATTGATTTTGGACTCGATTGGTGCACCTTCGTTTGATTTTGGGGGTGGTGGACTCGGTGGGCGGTCGTAGCTACGATGCGTTACCATCAGCCAGAAAGGTAAACTGGTAGAATTCTACCTTGGGCATTGCCTCACGTGCCTTGTCATACTTTTATCCTTATTCGCGTCCACTATGATTTTGTTTTAGTGTTGTCTTATCACGGCGCCTCCCTGCCTACCGATGTTACTGGTGATGCTACTAAGGCAAACTGTTGGATAATGCTTAAAAATGTGTTAAGGGGGATCAATGTAAAGCCTTAACGCTATTTTAATACTTTACTTTACTGATAGACACTACATATATAGCGTATTTTACTACATATATATAGTTTAACGAATCCTTAGGAGATGGAAAATCCCGTAACATCTCTTAAGTTATTACACGCACGTTATACATTGGATAGGAGATGTAAAATCATGTAAACATATCTGAAGCTATTACACTCATATTTACTTGTTGTTGATTTAACTCACATAAGAATTTTTAGTTCTGACTCGAGTCTTTTGTCTTTTCATTACGCTCGAATCAGCCTTAGCATTTTAGCGTTTGAAGGCATTATTTCTGGAGGACGAAGACGAAGTTTGGTATATTATAGTATTGGTATTATTCCGCTGCATTATTGGTATGTGGTTGATTGTACTCTGATTATGTTGTCTAATTTGTGTAATCAAATGTATATTGTAAAACAGCTTCATGAACTGTTTATTTGATTATTATATTTTGTCTATACTGCTGCGAGATTCTGTGTTTTGTTTTTCCTTCTTTCCTCTTATTTTCTTATTTACCACATTGACAATCCTCCCTTTTGAATGGTTTGAGTTAGACCTATGTGGTTTATTGTCGATTTAAACTGTCCAAAAAGGTAGGTCGTCACACATCGATGCCGTTCAGTGCCGAACAATCATCTCTGGGCCATAGTGGTCAACTCCTGGATGATGTTGCTAGTTTGACTTCTGGATCTGTTCTGGATGCTCAAATTATTAGTGGTCAGGTGGGTAGTGCAGATCTACCTCGAAGGAACCATTAGACTCTGAACGAATGGTTCTCCCAGAGTCAGAGGAACCCAGGTATTATGAAACAACCTAAAAGCGTTTGCCAGGCTAAACACTTAAAGCCGATCATACTAACTGCTATTCGGTAGAACAAGCTGAACTAGATTTAACTAATATGATCAAAAGGCTTATTAGTGAAAGCCAGCATCAAACCAATGATGATTGGGGAACTTCCCCTAGCCGGAATCCATTTACAGAGAATATTCCATGCAAGGAATACCCACGAAGGTTTATGATGCCAATGATGTTGGCATAAGATGGGAAAACTGATCCGAGGCAACAATTGATAAAGTATGGCTGGCATATGGACATGCCCAAAGCTTGTGATGCAGTGAAATGCTGTTGCTTTTCGATCTTTCTAGAAAGGGTGGCGATGATGTGATTCACCAGGCTTCCGTCGAGATTCATATCGTCATTTGATCAATTGGCACGAAAATTTATAGAGCGGTTATGCATGCATACTACACATCTAAAAGACGTTATGTCTCTTTCTAACCTCTTTCAGCGAGATGGAGAATCGTTAAAGGAATTTTTGCATAGATTCCATACGGCAATGGTAGAAGTGAGCAATTCTTAGGAGGATAGTATTCTGATGGCACTAATCAGGAGGATTCATTCCGAGACGGATTTCGAGGAATGGTTAGAAAGGAAACCCCCACCAACTATAGGCGCTTTTTATAGAAAGGCCAACCAGTACTTGTGCTTGGATGAAGCGTGCAAATGTCCCTGAAGGAATAACGTCGGGGATTCAGCTGAAGCAATACAAAGCAATGTCATTATGAAGCAATCCAGAGAGAGTTCCGAAAATGTTGATGTCAGCGTCGAGAATTGGAGTGGTGGATAGAATAAGAATACCAACGGGAACAAAGATAAGAAAGTGGATTCGAGGAAGCCGCCGAGAATCCCAAAGTTTGACAACTATACCCCATTGAACAATTCCATTGAAAACATTTATTTGGCAACTCAAGGAAAAGAGCAATATAGGAAGGAGGCTCAAGGGAATCAACTGAGAAAGAAAGAAAGTCTGGAAAATTCTGCAAGTTCCATGAAACTCATGGTCATAATACCAATAAGTGCAGATATTTGTGTGATGTGATTGAGGAACTGATTAGAAAAAAGAAATTGCAGCAGTTTGTTCAAGTCTCGCAGGATGGCAAGCAAGGATCTTCTAACCCCCAGCAGCGTGAAGCGGGGCCAGGTATTGATGTGCCTAGGTAGCTTAAGAAACATCTCGTTATTAATACAATCATAGGTGGACCGCATCCAACTGAGAAGAAGTGGAATGAGATGGAGTAGTATGTTGGTGCTCTGAACCATGCAGTTAGTAAGAGTTGTTTTGCCGTCGAAGACGGTGCTTCGACAAAATAACATAGGTGTGAGACAGACGATATCGTTTTTCGTAATAGAAATGCAGATGGGGTGGAAGCTCCAATTATTGATTTGCTTTTTATTTCGACCATGATTGGCCCTGTCGTTGTGAGAAAAGTTTTGGTTGACTGTGGGAGTTTGGTCAACGTTATGTTTAGGAAGGCCTATGACCAGATGCTTCTGGAGGAAACGGATTCAAAGCCGTGTAAATCTCAGATCTAGGGATCTAATGGGATAACTACCGAGTTAGTGAGTTGCGTGGATCTATCGGTGGTTCTTGATGAGGGCGAACACAAGCGAGTGTGAGTCATGCCTTTCACTGTTTTGGATATTTATTCAATCTACAATGATTTTCCGGGCCGTCCAGCCCTTGATGAATTCAGAGTGGCCATCGCTCCTTAGTGCTTAACAATGAAGTTCCCTACCAAAAGGTGTAGGGATCATCCAAGGAGATCAGAGGCTTGGTCGCAAATGTTACGTCGCTGATCTCGGAGGGGCAAAGCGAAAGGAGAAAGGAAAAGGTATGGAGGGAACTCTCTGCATCAAGGCTCTGGATGCGTAGCACCCACCGCCTAAGCCCTGGCTCGGGGAGCACAGTCGATTTCATAAGGATATTGATCCAAGGAAAGAGCCAGAGGATGGAAGAGCTGCACTAGCCGAGTTGATGATCAACATCCTAGTTAGTCAAGATGATCCTATACGGGTACTGAAGATCGAATCATAGCTTAGCGCGAGGGTGATGAAAGAATTGGTTGGTTTTCTCCGAGCAAACCTGGATATGTTTGCCAAGACTATTCTGATATGTGTCAGATATCACCGGAGATAGCAAGCCATGCATTAAATATTAATCCAAAATGCATTCATGTGAAACAGAAATTCCACAGCCTAGGTCCAAAGAGATCCGCTGCGCTCAAAAAAGAAGTGGAGAAGTTAAAGGATAACGACTTCATCCACGATGCTTCGTACCTGGAATGGGTATCTATAACATCCCCTATCTTGAGGCCTAAAGCTAAGCGCTACAGATGTTGCAGTCATCTATAGTATTAACTTCCGGGGACAAAATACGGTAATGTTAAGTATCCATAATATCAGAAGCACATGAATATGAAACAAAATCAAAGATTCAAAAACAACTTTTCTAATTACATTTCATAAAACATGTTTCATATCCAATTACATAATCCCAATCGTTTTCCAGGTTCAGATCAAATATATTTATACATAAATACGCCAAGAGCGACATATGAAGATGCCCCCTTGGATGATCAGAGTACTAAATAGTCATATCAGACTTAATACAACACAACAGAAATAAAACAAAATAACTCCTAAACATAGCTAACATCAGCCTCCTGCTCGTCTCCGGAAGCTTTATTCGTCCAATTACTAAAACCTTTAAATCCTCATCTCTCAACCTACTCAAATCAATTTTGGACACCCGAGAGTTTAAGGGGAAAAACATAAACTTCGAGTCAAACATAAAGCCTGGTGTGAATAATACTATACATCTCGGTTATATGATATTAAGTGAGACCACGCCGCTTAGCAGAACGGGTTTCCCCTCACTAATATTCTTTTAAAAACATTTCTTTTGCAAACCAAAATCCTGCAACCAAACTGGTTACAACAATAATATCAATATCATGTAAGCATACAAATCATATAATCAATGGACTATCTGTCCAAACACTATAGTTTTGTTTGGCTGACTACTAACCTTTGGCTGACACGAGCCTACCAGACAAAATAAATAAATAGTCTAACTTTTGTTAGATACCCTTATGGACGGTCTGTCCCTTACCTACTTCTCCCAGGGTCAACTGATCCTAATGGTTTTTCGGGCTCACCAATAACCTATCCTCACTCTGTATATTCCTTTCTGTGTGTAACATCATTTTAGTCTTACCTATGACAAATCCTTGCACACTGAATTTTGGACTTATATTAGCTAGGGGCTACTAGCTAAAGTATGGGGCATGACCCCATATCAGTCCCATCTGGTATTCTAATAACTGAGTCATTTTACTTAGAGTCATCTACCCTTAAAATTTTCCTTGAAAACATTTCTTTCAAATTGATTTAACCCTTTAAATCATTCTTAAACAAGGAAAATATACTCTATGCTTTACTCAAATCACTTTGCCATGTTATATATACTTTACACAAAACATTGTTGATGAAAACATTCAAAACCTTTGAAAGTACCCCTTTCGAAACCATTGAAAGTACCCATTTCGATACAAGTAAACTACTTTACTTTATAACCTAGGCCGAAGGCCAAAACATACCTTTCGAAAGCATTTACAGCAAACCTTTCGAAAACATTGAAATCATCTCTTTCGAAAGCTTTATAAACCCATAGACATCCTCCTTTCAAAACACTTTAAACATGCCTTTCGAAACCATTGGAAACCTTTATTTAAAACCTTTTGAAAACATTGGGGAACCACCCCTTCGAAACCTTTATCTTAAACCTTTCGAAAGCATTAAGGTCTTTGCATAAATCAAACCTTTCGAAAGCATTTGGGTTCAAGTAAAACATGTGGAACAACCTTTCGAAACCATTGAAAACCATTCATTTTGAAACCTTTGGTTTTAACTTTCAATAGAACAAAGGGTCTTAAAACAACTAAGTCGAAAGCACTCTTTCGAAAGCAATTTCCAAAGTAAAGAAGTGGATGGTGTCGAAACTAATCCCTTCGAAGGAATTGGAGAAGCGGCTTAGATTTTAAAATAAAGAAACCCTTTCAAAGGCATTGCTTCGAAAGGTAGGATGCGGCAGCTAAGGGTTTCGACCCCTTTGAAAGCTTCTTTATAAATCAAAGGCGCAACCTATTTCGAAACCATTCTTTAAAACCATTTGACCAAGTCGAAAGCTATCTAAGTCGAAAGAATTGTTTTCGAAAGCAAAGCAGGCGCATTTCATTTTAAAAGCAAAACATGGCTTCGACCCCTTCGGAACCCCTGTTTCGACTCTATACCTTCCGCCTATCTCCAATCCACTACGTACCAAGTATTTGATACCATGTGTATTAGTTTTGAATTAGTTGGAGGCGGAAGTACCTAGTCGAAAAGTGCTGCCGAAAGTGGCGAAACAACATAGTCTTATAAAACTGATTTTTAACTTGAAAAGGTAATTTCTTTTCAACTAACCTACTTTATTTGTCAACATATGATTGGTTGCAAATTTCTTTTCTAAAAGTGCTACCGAATTTTTAGAAGTAAATGATTTAAAATATTTACAAAACGCCCATTCTCCTTTTATAAATATATAAAACATTTAAGTCTCATACCTTAAATAATTTTATATACTTATTAAAATACTTAAGAAAATTCTACAAAAATTCTCAGAAATCACTTTTAATATGTTTTCTAATATATATTAATTTCTGACCCAAAAATATTATAAATTAGCCGTAATTAATTTTAAACCCAATTAACCATTTTCCTCACTAGAAAATTAATAATAAATCCACGTTAATTCAGAAAATTATGAAATTTGAAACCAATCTTCAAAATATTATTTCCGACCTTATATTAAAATTGCAAGGCATTTGGATGTCATTATTATGGTTTTCACATTAAAACTTATCATAAAATCCATATGAAATAGCATAAATCATCAACAAGCATATATATCCATTTTAACTATAAAAAACATGGCAATATACAAAAATATTCGGATCTGATCTAGAAATCAAAAACATCAAAAACATGAGATGTAACCTATTATTCACCTTTAGCTTGTGATTAAGGAGTTGAGATTTGATCTTGGATTAAGTTGCTTAAGCTTCTTCCTCTTATCTTCTTCTTGTTTTCCCTTAATGGTGGCCGACCTCTCTTTTGTTTTGTTTTTGTTTTGAACGTGAGAATGAATGTGGCTCAAGGGTTTAGGGTATAAGAATATACTTATTCCTACTTTGCCCTTACCTATTACCCTTATCTATTCCATTTTAAATCCCCCTTTAGTTCATTAGTTTAAGTTTGCACGGATACCTCTATTAACACAAATCTCAATCATTTAACCATTTCATTATTTCATTTAATTTAACTAATTAAATGTCCTAAATAACGTTAACCAAAATTAGGGTCGTTACAGACTCCCCTCCTTAAAGAATTTCTTCCTTGAAATTACGATAAGGTACACAACAAATCAATCATAAAGGTAAAATATACCATGAAACAAATCATGATAAGCGTCTCTAATCATGTTCTCGGTTTCCCAAGTACAGTCTCTCTCATCGTTACTCCACTGGACCTTAAATAATCCGACTGTCTTTTTCCTTAGCCTCTTCTCATCTCTCGTGACTATACGAACTGGCTTCCTAACTATAGTCAAATTCGGTTTCACTACTAAGTCCTCTAACATAGATGATGCTATAGTAGTTTCTTGATCTCGAATACACTTTCTCAGATGAGAAACATGAAAAACATCGTGAACTCCTGCTAAACTATTCGGTAACTCTACTCTATATTCGAGTTTTCTGATTCTTTCTACAATAGGAAATGGTCCAAAGAATCTTGGTGCCAACTTCCCTGATTTCCCTAATCGAATTACACCTTTCATCGGTGATATCTTGACGAAAAGCTGATCTCAAACTGAGAACTCTAAGTCCTTCCTTCTTATATCAGCATAACTCTTTTGTCTAGACTGAGCTTCTTCCATTCTAGCTCTAATCAACTCAATCTTCTCTGCAGCTTCTCTGACTAAATCTGGACCAAGAACCAACCTATCCTCAGTCTCTAACCAACAAACCGGAGATTTTCATGGCCTACCATACAAAGCTTCAAACGGTGCCATCCCTATACTACCCTGATAACTGTTGGTATACGAAAATTCGAATAAGTGTAGATGGTCTTCTCATGATCCTCCAAAATCTAGCACACAAGCTCGTAACATATCTTCTAAGACCTTGTTAACTCTTTTCGTTTGTCCATCGGTTTGTGGATGGTAAGCGGTACTCATCTTGAGCTTGGTTCCCAAAATCTCCTGTAGACTCTTCCAGAACTCGCTAGTGAATAAGGAATCTCTATCACTTACTATACTACTAGGAATTCCATGCAGTCTAACTACATTCTTCATAAATAACTTAGCTAAAATAGGTGTCGTCCGGGTTGACTTAACTGGAATAAAATGGGCACTCTTGGTCAACCTATCCACTATGACCCATATACTTTCATTTCCTCTATTTGACCTTGGCAACCCATCTATAAAATCCATTGAGATCAAGTCCCACTTCCAAACTGGAACATCTAAAGGCTGAAGTAGCCCACTTGGTTTCTGATGTTCGGCTTTTACCTGTTGACAGTTTAGACACTGCTTCACCCATAAGTCTACATCCCTCTTCATACCTTCCCAAAAGAAACTCCTCTTCATATCCTGATACATTTTAGTTCCTCCCAGATCAATAGTGAATTTCGAATGATGGCATTCCTCAAGAACTTCCTTCCTAATGTTTCCCATCTTCAGAATATATAACTTTCCTTTCTTCCTCAACCACCCATTCTGATCAAGACTAAAATCTTTCAAGTCATCGCTCTCTGTTTCATCCCTTAACTTTCTGATCCGTTCTACTAATAATGGATCCTCCCTCTACTTAGAAGCAATCTTTTCGATCATCACTGGTCGAACTTCTAAACACAAGAACACAATAGTTTCCTTACTAGACTCAGCCTCAGATCTCCACTATACTCTACATGTCATCAACGCTTCCAAATCTTTCCACTCGGCTATCATCGCCAGTACTACATTCTGATGTTTTCTACTAAGTGCATCTGCCATCTTGTTGCCTTTTCCTGGTGTGTACTCAATTTCAAAGTCATAAGCGGCTAAAAACTCTAACCACCTCTACTGTCTCATATTCAGCTCCTTCTGAAAGAATAAATACTTTAGCGACTTATGATCCGTATACAACTCAAATCTATATCCCAAAAGGTAATGTCTCCACACCTTTAACGCAAAAATTACTGTAGCTAATTCCAAATCATGAGTCGGGTACCTAACCTCATGCGGTCTAAGCTATCGAGGTGCATATGCAATCAATTTACCCCTTTGCATTAACATAGCTCCTAACCATGTTCCATATTCATCTATATATACTACTAAATCATGATTCCCCTCTGGAACAACTAACACGGGTGCATTAGTCAATAAGTGTTTCAGCTTCTGGAATGTCTCCTCACACTTATCGGTCCAGACAAACTTTACATCCTTTTGCGTTAGTTTGGCCATCGGTGCCGCTATCCGCAAGCAATCCTTAGTGAATCTCCGATAAAACCCAGCTAATCCAAGAAATCTCTTTATCTCAGTCACTATCTCGGGTCTCTGCCAATTATTCACCGCTTCAATCTTAGTCGGATCTACAGACAACCCTTTCTCTGAGACTACATGACCAAGAAACTTCACTTCCTTCTTCTAGAAATGACACTTCCAAAACTTCGCTTTCAGCTGATGCTGCCTCAGCGTCTCAAGCACCACTCTGAGATGAACTTCATGTTCTCTCTCATCCTTAGAGTATATCAATATATCATCTATGAAAACCAACATGAACCTATCCAAGTGCTCTCGGAAAACTCGATTCATCAAATCTACAAAGAATATTGTGGCATTAGTTAGTCCAAATGGTATTACTAACCATTTGTACGATCCATATCTTGTTCTAAACTTAGTCAAAGGATTACTATCCTCTGCCACTCCAAGCTGATGGAACCCTGTCGCTAAATCCAATTGGGAAAATACTTTGGCTCCACTCAACCGATCGAACAAATCGTCAATTCTAGGCAATGGATATCGATTCTTTATCGTCTTCTCATTCAACTTACGATAATCGATACATAACTTTAGCGATTCGTTTGACTTTTTAACAAACACTGCGGCTGCTCCCTAAGGTGAACTACTTAGTCTGATAAATTCTTGCCTTCTAAATATACCAACCTTTAACTCCCTCATCTCGGTATATATCATCCTGCTTGGCGGTCTACTCACCGGTTCTGCTCTTGGTACCAAATCTATCCAAAACTCAATAGCTCGTTTCAGTGGAAATCCTACTACAGGTTCGAAAACATCTGTGAATTCTCTAACAACGAAAACTCGACTCAACTCATCTTCAACCTCAATAACACCCAACAAAGCATTAACCTCAAAACTAGGGTTTTCTACGGAGTATATAATCCGACCACTATAATCAGGGTGTCTGAGCGATATTTTCCCATCATGGAAAAATATCCTAGCATCATATTTACTTAACCAATCCATACCCAAAATAATCCCGAACCCTATGAAGTCAAACACCTGCAAACTACAAACAAAGGTATGACCTAACAATTCAAACTCTAGGTGGTCACACTTCATTGCAAGTGTTGCATACCCTCCTATCGAATTTGCAAACTTTAAGGAAGTAACTAGGTATGAGGGCCCTAGGTTAAGCTTATCTACCAAACAATGAGATATAAAAGAATTTGATGCGCCGGTATCAAATAGAACTCTAACTGACATACCATGAATCATAAGTGTACCTCCCAACACTGATTTTCCCTTTTCCGCTGCTGTTGGCCTCGAGGTAGCTAGCTCTAATGCAAACACTTTGCCCTTTCCATCCTTAATTGGTTCTTTGCACTGGTTCTTGTAATGTCCAATTTGATCGCGGTTGAAGCATCTAATATTCTTCTTCCCGGTCACTTTCTTTCCATCTCCCGAGCGACATTCATTCGCGAAATTCCCTTTCTTGTCACCTTTATAGCAGACAACCTCTACCTTTCCCATCTTAGCAGCTCCATCCTTCTGAGCTCTCTTCTTATGGAAAAACTTTCTTTTCTGACTCTGCCCCACTTGGACATCCTTTGCCTTATTCATTTCCAGAAAAGCAAGCATACCCTCATGCCTCAAAGCCATTTCCACTACAGCATCACATGGATCCTTGATATGCGGTAATGTGGCCTTGGCAAGCTCAGGCTTCAACCCCCTAATGAACTTCTCATTTCTCTTAATTACAGTATCCAATATAGCATAACTATATCTTGCTAGCTCCTCAAACCTCATTGCATACTCCAGCACAGTCATGTCTCCCAGCTCCAACTCAGCAAACTTCCCGAGTAGAGTGGACTTCGCAATCTCCGACATAAACCTCTCCTCAAACCTCCTTTTGAACGCAGCCCAAGTCATTGTCTCCTCATTAACTCCAACAGTAACACTGTTCCACGAATACAACGCTGCTCCCTGTAACTGTCTAGAAGCAAGCCTTCTCTTATGTTCATCATTGAGCCCCAAATTAGCAAAAATCCTCTCGCAATGAAGTAACCAATTCTCCACTTCAATTGTGTCTTCAGTACCAATAAACGGCTTTCCTCCCAGTCGAGCATAATTCCTACTCAAAATAGCAGAGTTGTTGACCATCGGAGCTTCTTGATTTCCTCCTCCAACTACTCCAACAGCAACTCCCGCTTGCATCATGTTTACAAAGAACTGATACATCGCTACCATGTTAACTTGCGGGATTCCAAGACCCACATTTGCAGCTTGTGCCTGACCTAGGTTCCTCCTAGTATTTGGTCTGGAATTTCCATTAGTTGTGGTGTTTCACCTACCAAGGTTAACTCTTCCACTTCTAGCATCCATATCTGCATTCGAGTCTTCGTAAGATACGGAAGAATAGCCTAATAGAGATGGGAGAATAAAGATAAAGTGTATACTTATATATAGCAAATACAAGTACGTTACTATAACGTTATCCCATACCCCAATCTTTTCTCTAATTCCTTAGGATTATGTTTTCAAAAATCATTTTAGTTTTTCATAAACCTATGCTCTGATACCAAGTTGTAACATCCCTTATCTTGAGGCCCAAAACTAAGCGCTACAGATGTTGCAGTCATCTATAGTATTAACTTCCGATGAAAAATACGGTAATGTTAATGTTATCCATAATACCAGAAGCACATGAATATGAAACAAAATCACATATTCAAAAACAACTTTTCTGATTACATTTCACAAAACATGTTTCATATCCAATTACATAATCCCAATCGTTTCTCAGGTTCAGATCAAATATAATTATTACATAAATATGCCTAGAGCGACATATGAAGATGCCCCCTTGGATGATCAGAGTACAAAATAGTCATATCAGACTTAATACAACACAGCCGAAATAAAACAAAATAACTCCTAAACATAGCTACCATCAGCCTCATGCTCGTCTCTGGAAGCTTTGTTCGTCCACCTACAAAAACCTGTAAATCCTCAACTCTCAACCTACTCAAATCAATTTTGAGCACCCGAGAGTTTAAGGGGAAAAACATAAACTTCGAGTCGGACATAAAGCCTGGTGTGAATAATACTATACATCTCGGTTATATGTTATTAAGTGAGACCATGCCGCTTAGCGGAACAGATTTCCCCTCACTAATATCCTTTTAAAAACATTTCTTTTGCAAACCAAAATCCTACAACCAAACTTGTTAAAACAATAATATCAATACCATGTAAGCATACAAATTAGGTAATCAATGGACTATTTGTCTAAACACTATAGTTTTGTTTGGCTGACTACTAACCTTTGGCTGACTTGGGCCTACCAGACAAAATAAATAAATAGTCTAACTTTTGTTAGAAACTCTTCTAGATGGTCTGTCCTTAACCTACTTTTCCCAGGGTCAATTGATCCTAATGGTTTTTGAGGCTCACCAATAACCTATCCTCACTCTGTATATTCCTTTCTGTGTGTAACATCATTTTAGTCTTACCTATGACAAAGCCTTGCACACTGAATTTTGGACTTATATTAGCTAGGGGCTACTAGCTAAAGTATGGGGTATGACCCCATATCAGTCCCATCTGGTATTCTAATATGTGAGTCATTTTACTTAAGGTCATCTACCCTTAAAATTTTCCTTGAAAATATTTCTTTCAACTTGATTTAACCCTTTAAATCATTCTTAAACAAGGAAAATATACTCTATGCTTTACTCAAATCACTTTGCCATGTTATATATACTTTACACAAAACATTGTTGATGAAAACATTCGAAACCTTTGAAAGTACCCCTTTCGATACAAGTAAACTGCTTTACTTTATAACCTAGGCCGAAGGCCAAAACATACCTTTCGAAAGCATTTACAGCAAACCTTTCGAAAACATTGAAATCATCTCTTTCGAAAGCTTTATAAACCCATAGACATCCTCCTTTCAAAACACTTTAAACATGCCTTTCGAAACCATTGGAAACCTTCCATTTAAAACCTTTCAAAAACATTAGGGAACCACCCCTTCGAAACCTTTATCTTAAACCTTTCGAAAGCATTAAGTTCTTTGCATAAATCAAACCTTTCGAAAGCATTTGGGTTCAAGTAAAACATGTGGAACAACCTTTCGAAACCATTGAAAACCATTCATTTTGAAACCTTTGGCTTTAACTTTCAATAGAACAATGGGTCTTAAAACAACTAAGTCGAAAGCACTCTTTCGAAAGCAATTTCCAAAGTAAAGAAGTGGATGGTGTCGAAACTAATCCCTTAGAAAGAATTGGAGAAGCGGCTTAGATTTTAAAACAAAGAAACCCTTTCGAAGGCATTGCTTCGAAAGGTAGGATGGGGCAGCTAAGGGTTTCGACCCCTTCGAAAGCTTCTTTATAAATCAAAGGCGCAACCTATTTCGAAACCATTCTTTAAAACCATTTGACCAAGTCGAAAGCTATCTAAGTCGAAAGCATTGTTTTCGAAAGCAAAGCAAGCGCATTTCCTTTTAAAAGCAAAACATGGCTTCAACCCCTTCGAAACCCCTGTTTCAACTCTATACCTTCCGCCTATCTTCAATCTACTACGTACCAAGTATTTGATACCATGTGTATTAGTTTTGAATTGGTTGGAGGCGGAAGTACCTAGTCGAAAAGTGCTGCCGAAAGTGGCGAAACAGCATAGTCTTATAAAACTGATTTTTAACTTTAAAAGGTAATTTTTTTTCAACTAACCTACTTTATTTGTCAACATATGATTGGTTGCAAATTTATTTTCTAAATTGCTGCCGAATTTTCGGAAGTAAATGATTTAAAATATTTACAAAATGCCCATTCTCCTTTTATAAATATATAAAACATTTAAGTCTCATACCTTAAATAATTTTATATACTTGTTAAAACACTTAAGAATCTACAAAAATTCTCATAAATCACTTTTAATATGTTTTCTAATATATATTAATTTCTGACCCAAAAATAATATAAATTAGTCGTAATTAATTTTAAACCCAATTAACCATTTTCCTCGCTAGAAAATTAATAATAAATCCACGTTAATTTAGAAAATTATGAAATTTGAAACCAATTTTCAAAATATTATTTCCGACCTTATATTAAAATTGCAAGGCATTTGGATGTCATTATTATGGTTTTCACATTAAAAATTATCATAAAATCCATATGAAATAGCATAAATCATCAACAAGCATATATATCCATTTTAACTATAAAAAACATGGCAATATACAAAAATATTCGGATCTGATCTAGAAATCAAAAACATCAAAAACATGAGATGTAACCTATTATTCACCTTTAGCTTGTGATTAAGGAGTTGAGATTTGATCTTGGATTAAGTTGCTTAAGCTTCTTCCTCTTATCTTCTTCTTGTTTTCCCTTAATGGTGGCCGACCTCTCTTTTGTTTTGTTTTTGTTTTGAACGTGAGAATGAATGTGGCTCAAGGGTTTAGGGTATAAGAATATACTTATTCCTACTTTGCCTTTACCTATTACCCTTATCTATTTCATATTAAATCCGCCTTTAGTTCATTAGTTTAAGTTGGCACGGATACCTCTATTGACACAAATCTCAATCTTTTAACCTTTTCATTATTTCATTTAATTTAACTAATTAAATGTCCTAAACAACTAAGTCGAAAGTGCTCTTTCGAAAGCAATTTCCTAAGTAAAGAAGTGAATGGTGTCGAAACCAATCCCTTCGAAAGCATTGGGGAAGCGGCTTAGATTTTAAAATAAAGAAACCCTTTCGAAGGCATTGCTTCGAAAGGTAGGATGCGACAGCTAGGGTTTCGACCCCTTCGAAAGCTTCTTTATAAAACAAAGGCACAACCTCTTTTGAAACCATTCTTTAAAACCATTTGACCAAGTCAAAAGCTATCTAAGTTGAAAGCATTCTTTTCGAAAGCAAAACAGGCGTAATTCCTTTTAAAAGCAAAACAAGGCTTCGACCCCTTCGGAACCCCTGTTTCGACTCTATACCTTTCTCCCATCTCCAATCCACTACGTACCAAGTATTTGATACCATGTGTAATGGTTTCGAATTAGTTGGAAGTGGATGTACCTAGTCGAAAGGTGCTGCCGAAAGTGGCGAAACAGCAAAGTCTTATAAAACTATTTTTTAACTTGAAAAGGTAATTTCTTTTCAACTAACCTGCTTTGTTTGTCAATATATGATTGGTTGCTATTTTTTTTCTAAAATCTTTTCTAAAAGTGTTGTCGAATTTTCAGAAGTAAATAATTTGAAATATTTACAAAACGCCCATTCTCCTTTTATAAATATATAAAACATTTAAGTCCTATACCTTTAATAATTTTATATACTTATTAAAACACTTAGGAAAATTCTACAAAAATTCCCATAAATCACTTTTAATATGTTTTCTAACATATATTAATTTCTGACCCAAAAATAATATAAATTAGCCGTAATTAATTTTAAACCCAATTATCCATTTTCCTCACTAGAAAATTAATAATAAATCCACATTAGTTCAGAAAATTATGAAATTTGAAACCCATCTTCAAATATTATTTCTGACCTTATATAAAAATAGCAAGGCATTTGGATGTCATTTAATAGGGTCTTCACATTAAAACTTATCATAAAATCCATATCAAATAGCATAAATCATCAACAAGCGTATATATCCATTTTAACAATAAAAAACATGGCAAATATGCTTCGAAAAAATATTCGGATTTGATCCAGAAATCAAAAACATCAAAAATATGAGATGTAACCTATTATTCACCTTTAGCTTGTGATTAAGGAGTTGAGATTTGATCTTGGATTAAGTTGCTTAAGCTTGAACCTCTTATCTTCTTCTTGTTTTCCCTTAATGGTGGTCGACCTCTCTTTTGTTTTGTTTTTGTTTTGAACATGAGAATGAATGTGGCTCAAGGGTTTAGGGTATAAGAATATACTTATTCCTACTTTGCCCTTACCTATTACCCTTATCTATTTCATTTTAAATCCCCCTTTAGTTCATTAGTTTAAGTTGGTATGGCTACCTCTATTAACACAAATCTTAATCCCTTACCTATTTCATTATTTCATTTAATTTAACTAATTAAATGTCCTAAATAATGCTACCAAAATTAGGGTCGTTACAGTATCGAATCCAGTTTTGATGAAGAATTCAAACGGGAGTGGAGGATATGTGTTGATTATTATGATTTGAATAAGGCATGCCCTAAAGATAGCATCTCTCTTTTGAGAATTGATCAACTGGTGGATTCGACAGCTGGACACGAGCTGCTATCATTCATGGACACATATTCTGGATATAATCAGATTCTGATGCACGTACCGGATCAGGAACATCTTAGTTTCATAATCGATCTAGGATTATACTACTATCTTGTTATGCCCTTTGGATTGAAGAACGCTGTAGCAACTTACCAAAGGCTAGCAAACAAGATATCTAAAGATCAGATCAGACAATCGATGGAAGTTTACGCGGACGATATGGTCATGAAGTAACAACGATGAAGGAGCCATGTTGATGACTTAGCCGAGATGTTTGGTGTTCTCCGGAAATACGGGATGAAGCTCAATCCCTTGAAATGCTCATTTGGCGGTGCGTAAGGGAAATTATTGGGCTTCATCGTGAACTCCCATGGGATTGAGGCCAATCCAAAAAAGATAAAGGCATTAAGGGATATAAAGGCTTCGAAAACAATCAAAGAGGTCCAGAGCTTGAATGGAAAAGTCACTGCCCTAAGTCGGTTCATCTCCAGAGCCATTGACAAATGCATCCCATTCTTTAACGTGATTAAGAAGGGAAAGAGTCCGAAGGGAAGAAGAACTTTCACTTGGACACTGGAGCGTGCAGATGCATTCCAAGACCTAGTAGATCACTTAAAGTGACCCTTTATTTTATCAAAGCCATTGGATGATGAGGATTAATTTATATATCTAGCAGTGTCAGTGCATGCTTTGATGGCCGCACTTGTTCGAGAGGAATCCTAAATTTAGTGGCTGGTCTATTACATCAGCAAGAAATTAACATGAGTAGAAAGAAATTACCCGAAGCTGGAAAAGCTTGCATATTGCCTATTAGTTGCTTTAAGGGAACTTCGCCCCTATTTCCAAGCTCATCCGATCAAAGTTCTTACCGACCAGCCTTTGAGACAAGTCTTACAATGCCAGAGACTTCTAAAAGCCTATTGAAATGGAACATTGAATCGAGCCAATAGGATATATCTTATCACCTTCGTAGAGCAATTCAGAGTCAAGCTTTGGCAGATTTTATAGCTGAATATACTGCACGAGATGATATCCTGGAGAGCGGTGGTGAACAAAATGCTAGGTGGAGGATGTACACTGATGGTGCGTCTAACGAACGATTTTCTAGCACCGGAGTCGTGTTAGTAACTCCTAAGGAACATTCAATTTATTACATCTTGAAACTCAATTTTCCTGTAACAAATAATGAAGCAGAATATGAGGCCTTGATTGCAGGACTCAGAACTGCCAAAGAACCAGGAGTTAAGACCTTACATATTTTCCATGATTCCCAACTGGTGGTATGTCAAGTGCGGAAGGAGTTTCAAGCGAAAGGAGTGAGGCTGGCTCCTTATTAAAATAGAGCCCTTGAGTTGCTTAGTGATATTGAATATTACACAAGAATGCATATTCCCAGAGAGGAGAATGCAAAGGCCGACTCTTTAGCAAAATTGGCTAGTTCCGAAGATACATAGCTCATGGGTCTCGTTCCGGTAGAAGTATTGTCAGCTCCTAGCATCGACTAGATGGATGTTGGTAGGATCTTGTAGGTTGAACCTGAGAAGGAGCCATGGATGACTCCAATAAAGAACTATCTATAAAGAGGAATCCTTCTGGACAAGAAGAATGATCGACACCAACTTCTTCGCAAAGTTGCCAGATTTGTCATGTAAGAAGGAGTGCTATATAGGAAAGGATTCTCTGTTCCCATGCTTCAGTGTGTCATCAATGGTGAGGCCAAGCGAGTCTTGAAGGAAGTTCATGAAGGGGCCTTTGGTGACCACACCAGGAGACAAACCCTAGCGAAGAAGATCCTTCACTATAGGTATTTCTGGCCAACTGTCAATCGAGATGCAGCTGATTACATCAAAAAATGTGACAAATACCAGAGATTTGCGAAGATTTCGAGAGCCCCTCCAACGGAGACTACTCAAATGGTTAGTCCATGGCCATTTGTAGTTTGAGGAATTGATATCATTAGTGTGTTGCTGATATCCAAGGCTGGTGCAAAATATGCTATAGTCATGGTTGATTACTTCACCAAGTAGACCGAGACAGAGCCGTCAGCCACTATCATAACGAAGAAAGTAATCGACTTTGTTGGTAGAAATATCATCTATCATTTTGGGGTTCCACAAATGATTTTTTCCTACAATGGTACCCGATTCGATAGTGCTGAGTTCAATGGCTTTTGACGCAGACATCATACCAAGAAGAGGTTCGCTGCGGTGGCGCACCACCAAACGAATGGACTGGTTGAAGTAGTAAACAAGATAACCAAGTCCATTCTAAAAAATGGCTGGAGAAGGCTAAGGGCAAGTGGGTCGATGAATTACTATTAGCACTTTGGGCTTATCGAACAACCCACAAGTCAGCGACTGGCCACTCTCCGTTTGCATTAGCTTATGGATCAGAGGCTATGATCCCGATTGAACTCGAGATACCTTCTCATTAGGTGACTCGCTATAATTCATAGATAAATGAGAAACACCCACTGGAATCTCTCAATATAATAGATGAGAAGCATGATTAAGCTGATTTGAGGGCAGCTGCACACCAAAATCGAGTCGACCGATATTACAACACCAAGGTCAGAACTCGGACCTTTGAAATTGGAGACCTCGTTCTTAAATGGATTTTTCCTGGCCCTGGAAACTTGGGTACGACTTGGGAAGGTTCGTACGTAATAGAGCAAAAGACTGGAGATGGCACTTTCAAGCTAGAAACTATGGACGGAATCTCACTCCCGCATACGTGGAATAGTGAACACTTACGACACTATTTCACTTGAATGTAAAATTCGTGCATATTTTCCATGTAACCAGATAGAATTTGTCATTTTTGACATTTTATAAAAAAGAGATGACTTCCGGAGCTCATAAATCTATTTGTACTTGATTTAAACACTATGAATAGTGTAATATTTAAACAGATTTGCAAATGAAAATTGCAGGTATGAAAGTACCCGGATATAGGTGAAGAACAACTCCTCCAACCCTTGAATTGGGGCAGGAGTATAAATATTCAATATATATATTCAAAACTCAAAGCCTGAATGAGATAGTTCGCCACTACTTCTCACGCCCGGAGTTTGGCAGAGCACCCATGTCTTACCTGTAGCAGGTAAGATTTTACTTACAAATATCCGGGAAAAGGATTTTTAAAACCACTATGTTAAGCAGTTAACCCCGATCGATGCACAGAGTTTGGCATTGTCATGGATATCCAGAGAGACGTCCTTGTGACTTATTGTTCTTCACTCATGAAGGATAGAACAAGCTGGTGACTTATCCTAGCAATAACAGTGAGAAATGGATCACAAAATACACCGAATGTAAAGCGCATTTCTCAAACACTAAAAAAAATTCACATAAGACTTAATAAAAAACAAAAGTCTTTTTATTTCGTAGTCAAACTAACTACACGCGTTATTAACAATGAAGCTGAAAAACAAAAGCGGAGGCCGAATGTAACGACCCGATATTTTCAACCATTCGCATCCGTACATGTCGGACTTGAATTGCTCAAAATATCAGATTGTAAATATATATTTGGCAAAATTCAGCATATACAGTAAATAAATAATCACAGATCACAGACACAGAGTAATATAACAATAATGCAGCGGAAACAAAAGAATAGTAGTTCATGAAGCTACTATATATATAACAGAGTTGAACAAGATGCAACAGAAGTCTCGAATACAAAGATATCTCAATACAATAGTCAAATACAAGATCTGAATACATCACTGGAATCAACTAAATAACAGATAGTAGAATCGATAGATAGCTGGATCTCCAAGCGAAGCTCCAACTCCAAAGGTGAGTCTCGAATACTGGTACACTCAGTCTGACCCGAGCGTAAAGAAAACACAAAACACTCGAGTCAGGATTAACATTCTTATATCAATAAATCAAACTCAAGTGAAATATCAACTGAAATACAAGTAACTCAAAGGATGTTTGGGATAACCATCCTCTAAGGATCCGTTAAACTATCTACTATGTAGTAGTGTACGCTAAGTAGATAATGTCTAATCAGTAAAGTACGATATCAAAATAGCGTTAAGTCATGGCCCATTCCACCCTTAACACATTTTATTCCCAAGAGCATATACAAGACCGTAGTTTCCCCAAAATTGGAAGTCACCAGAGGGCAATCCATATACTAAAGGTACAAACCAAAATGTAGTGGTCGCGATAGGATAAACAGTATGACAAGGTACATGAGGCGATACCAACTAGGATACTAGTAGTTGCGTGATCCGGACTGATGTTGGGCATAGAAGCTACTACCCCAACACCGTGAAACAACACTCCCATAATCGAGGGGTGCACCCAAATCGAATCACAAAAGTAATAGATATGGTAACGAAGAAGTGTGTCCGCTAGAGGTGGCGAACCTCAATGGCCCGGCGCGGCTCCTGTTTTAGTCATGTCAGGGGTCATCCAAAATCGTTCTCTTTCTTCAGTCAACGCGTTCATCAAAACCATCCACTTCGTTCTGGATCAACACTCCGCGTATATTAGTTATTAAAGTGGTTTCGGTATCGACAGAGAGTATGTCCATATCCGATCCCGGTCACTTTAATAACTACGTATTATTACACCGATGGTCATTTGATAAACTTTCAAAATAGTTATATTTCAAACCCGACATATCATTGCCATTTCAAAACCAAATCAATACGATATCATTTTCATTTCAAAATATTCACCTCCAAAATCATAGTACTTTTCCAAAGTTATAACGCTTTCGAAATCATAGTCTTTTAAAAAAATCGAAACACTTTGGAAATCACAGCTTTGAAATCATAGCATTTTGGAAATCATAACTCTTTTCCTTTAAACGGTTTAGATATTAAAATTAGTATATATAATAAAATAGTTTATAAATAAGATAGTTTATATAAATAGTTATAAGTTAAAATAGTTTAAAATAAGATAGTTTATATAAATAGTTATAAGTTAAAATAGTTTAAAATAAAATAATTTATATTAAAAATGATTTATATTAAAATAGTTTATATTAAAATAATTTATATTAAAATAATTTATAAAGTAAAATATCAATAGTTTTAAATATAATATAAGTTTTTTTTATAAAATAATATAGTTTCCTCAAATTTCACAAATCGATTCAAATCAACTTAAATTCCAAAATTTTAATTTAATCAAATCTCAAATCATCAATTTCAACTCGATTCCATTTCTCAATAAATCATTTCAAATTATATCGATTTCAAATACAGATTTGAAACCCAAATTTAACCATTTCAATTTCAATATATTTCAAAGCTTTAAATATTCAACATTTCAAAACTAAATTTTATAATTCCATTTATATCTAAATTTAATTTCATTACATTTAGTTTCTGAGATATTGCTTTAATCATTTCAATACATCTAAATACAACTTCAATTTACAAATTTTTATAAACAAATATCCCATTTATATTTATATAAGTTTGAAATATTCATTTAAGCTACTTTTTAATCAAATTCAAGTTATAACACATATCTTACAATTTCAAATTTAATAGATTTCAAATCAAACTTATTTAAGTATAATTATTAAATATTCAAGAATTCCAAATCAATTTCAAATTTATCTTTCAACTTGAACATTATAAACTTTATATTTGAAAATATAAATTATACATAAATACTCAAAAAATATTTTTATATTGATTCAAATCAACTTAAATAAATCTTTAAAATCTATATTTATTAAATCCATATATTTCTTTTCAAAACCATATAAATCATTTCAAATTTATTGATATATAGACCAACGGTGTCTGTATATAATTTTCTACCCTATGGTCAAGTGATACGGATATTTATTATTTCAATCCGTAATTTAAATATATATACGGGTATATATCTTTTCAACCCGTAACCCCAAATTCAATTCAAATGAAAATCGCTTGGGTTTATCATTTCAACCCATAGTGAATTTCTATATTAACAGGGAACTTGTAGAGTGATAATAGGTATGATAAAATATAACAACAGTAACATGCATATATCATCAATGATAAATAACAGAAAATGGTGTCAGATGTCACAGGTGAACAGATATAGATAATGGCATATATATATAGCATTATAAATAACAGATAATGATGTCAGATGTCACAGGTGAACAGATACAGATGATGGCATACATATAGCAATGTAAATGACTAGAGCAGCATATTTCAATTGTCGTTACAATTGAAATCAAATTTAATAAATAAAAGAACGTTAATCGTGAGTGATTGCTCACCTTTCGAGGCTAGAGATGAATGGGACTGAGATGAGTTACGAATCCAAGCACAAATTTCAAAGCAAAGCTAGATTGGCACGGATTTGACGGTCGAAGCTGATAACAAGGAATCGATGAAGTAAATCAGAATCTGCTTGATATAGACTAAAACGAAACATAAAATTTCTATTTTGTTATTTTCTTAACCAATATTAAATCTGGAACTCATAAAAAATAATATAAATATATATATATACACATTTCAAATAAATACTAAATCCAAACACCTATAAATAAAATTTCTATATAATTATTAAAACTCAACTCTGGTATACTCTTATATATATAAATTAGTGTATAACATATAAACTCACATTCATTAAAGTAAAATAAATATATATTAATTCCAAAGCAATATTAAACTCCAACACATAAATATCCATATATTTTGAAAACCAAATTCACCCATACTTACTTTAAAATCTGTAAACATCTCTCAATCAAAACATCCATACATTTTACCTTTTTAAAACAATACTTAACAAAATGGAAATTCAAATTATATAAGTAAACACTTTAAACCTAGAATAGAACTACTGCAAACATATAACTAGCAACATTTCTCGAAAACTTCAAAACACACCCATACTCACGTGATAGATATGTAATACAAAATAAATCAAGTTAGCAAAATATCTTCATATATTCTATAATTAATAAACAACAACTGCATTTGGCTCGTTTCAACCAAATGAACAGCTTACAAACAAACAACAGACCGAACTTGAATGAAATTAATATATACAACATATATGTATTTTCCTTTTCTATTTACTACATGGACACAGTTTTCAAAATCAAAAAAAAAAAAATATGTAAACAATATACATACAAGGCATGACAACCATTCTGCAATTAAATTTGTGAACATATATATATACTCCTTTTTATAATAAATTTTGTAAGCAACAATCTACTACACATGTATATAAATAACTAAGGGTAGACAAAATTTGATAACTGTATAGTAATTTGTAAACATATTCATATGGGCGTACAAACTATATAGAAAACGTATAAGTTATAAATAAACACGTATACTAATATATAACTCATATATGCTGATATAGACCAACATATGAAAACTGGCAAATATGTATTATACCAAAAATCGAAACTGGTAACCTGTAATGTTTAAAAAATATATATAATACTCGAAAAAAAACCAAACATACATATATAACCTGCATAAGTTACTAAGTAACAAACAAATTCCAAAACGTGCATATATTATCATATATACAAAATTTGTAAACTAACTTATATGTATCAATATATATATACCACCATATAAAACAATGTGGCATATACCTTATAAAATGAAGATGCCTGGACTTCGGCCGAAAATTATGGAATGGAGGAAAGTGCAGGGGGTTCGGGCTGCTGCCTGGCTGTTGCATTGACGACGAGATGATGTAGGGGAGGTGGGCGAGGCCACGACCGGGGATGATCGGTGTAGTGGGTCTCGGGTCCGGGTGCGTGCGTGCTTGCGCCTGGGAGGGAGAGGAGACGGTGACGGCGTTCAAGGTGGGATGGGTGTCGCATGGACGAGATGGGGAAAGAAGATGAGGTCTCGGTAAGGCTGGGAAGAACGAGGGTCATTGGCTGGTGAACAAGAACGGTATGGAAGAAAAACAAAAATAAAGGAGGGTGGGCGATTCGAAAGAGGAGGAGGATGGATGGTTGCAGGCAAATGGAATATATGATTTGTATCTTCTTTTGTGTTCGGCAAAATAGTGAAGTGGAAATGTAACGACCCGGAAATTTCGAACCCGAAATTTCCAAATAGTTAGAAGAAAAAGAAAAGAGATAGAAGAAAGAATAGAACAAGGCACAGATTCTCACATTCGCAGCGGATCAAAATACAATATCAAATAATAATATCAGTTATACAAGAAAACTGTATCAGTCAATTACATTTTAATATATCAGAGTTACAACATCTCACAATCACTGGACAGTTAAAATAAATCGTCCCAATAAATACCAATATATCACTCTCTATACGTTCCTGCCATCCAGCTCGCCTCCTGAGCTCCAGAACGTCCTTACCTGGAAATCTGTAATACTCGGTCTGACCCGAGCATTACATCAAAGTAACACCCGGGTCAGGCTGGAAACCAGCGTGAATAAACCCATAAAATTTGAAATACTAAGTTATAAAACTTATTTGTAACCAGGGTAACTCGTACCTTCTACGAGTTCTTACTTATTTTATTCAACAATTATTTTACAAAATAATATCTAAGTATCGTTACTTAGTTCAAATGGTCCAGACTACTCATTTTATTTCATCCAGCCTATTTGATTTACAAATCAAATCTATAAAGAATTATAGATTACTAATCGAAGTGGTTTCGGATATTTACTAATACCCGGCCCCGGTCTCTTCGAATTCAATATCATCTTAATCCACGTTATTCAAGAGAATACAATTCAATTTTAAATGCAGGGTGTCACCTTTACATAGTAATTCATCATTGATAAATACCCATATTATCATAGTTTAAATTAAAACAATTCATATCACAAAGCATTACACAGTAGAGCTATCAAACAATTCAATAGAATCCAAACATCCATAAGTAAGTTTAATTAATCATCTTATTAATTTTAAATCAGACTTAATTACTTATAAATTACTACTAATCCTGGTTAATTAATATTAATTTATTACAAACCACTTTGATTAATTATTCTTTAATCAATCATAATTAACCTTTAATTAATAATCAATCCTAAATTAATCACCCTTAATTAATTAATTAATTAGTCCTTAATTAATTATCATTCCTTAATTACTTTCATCAATTAATTAACCTTTAATTAATTAATTATTCTTAATTAATAAATAAATTCATCTTTAATTATTAAATAATTTATCCCTAATTATTTAATTATTTTTAATAAACCCCTTTAATTAATTCATAAATTAATTAACTTTTAAATTAATCACCACTTGATTAATTATAAAACAAATCATCCTCTAATTATTAATCATCAAGTAATTAATCCCTAATTTCACTTAATTATTCCTTAAATTATTAACAAATTTATCTTAATAACTTTTATTTAGTAGTTAACTTCAAGTAATTAATTTTCTTTAACAAATAAATTAACTTTAAAGGTTAATTAATCATTAAAACATTCTCCATATTAATTAACTATCCTTTAATTATTATTTCAAGTTTATTTAAACTAAACTTTCAAACCCAAGTTTTAAAACCATTTAAAACTTGATTAATTAAAGTTAACAACCTCTATATAGAGAAAAATAGTTTAATCTTAAAAGAAAACTTGGTTTATGTTTTAAAACCAATAAAACAAATACCCTACAAAATCTCGTGTAATACCTGAGCCAAAGATGAGTTTGCCCGAGCAAATTTAACAAGACCCCCGAGTTTCCCTATCTCTTCTATTTTCAAAACTTAGTTAAAATTTAAGTTTAAAATCCTGTAAGTAATCGCTAACGAATCTACTTGAGATTGAACACGAGAAAACTCACAGTCATCTTCGAGACCAACCCGAATACACCCTATCTTCCCCAAATCCAACAGCCACCTGACATTCGAAAACGCACGTGTGTACGTGCACGGCCAGCCTGATCACCTCCGATCAACCACGTCACCCCCATCAAGTCATCGCCGTCCACCTCTTATCGAATCATCACCCTGATCGATGAATTCGCGAGCCAAACGAAAACGAGCAAGTTAACACCAACTGGAACAAAACTGAACCACCATGAAACGTCTCGTTTCGCCACCAGAGACTACCAGAAATCACGAAATCGCAACCCAAGCTGCTTCGATGATCCACGAGCCTTCTGCCCCCGGTCCGATCATCTATAATTCACCATAGCCAACGAATTTGTTTTGCAAACTCTGTCGAACAAACACTTACCCAAAACCCTATTTAACCATTTCCCGATCACTCTGATCATCTGAAAAATACTCCTCCATTTTTCCTAGCATTGATAACTCTCCAGCTATCTCCAGACGAAACTCCGATCACCCCGATACCTTTGGTTGTCAGAATTTGGTAAAAAACCATTTTCTGGTCATCATCGAATTACTCATTAACCACTAATTTAAAATTTTGAATTTTTTTATCAAAATTCATCATAATCAAAGACTAATCAGATTATATGAAAAAGAAAATCAATTATTGAAGCCAAACATCTGGTGTGTTTGAGTTTCTACTGTAATTCTTCTTCTAGTTAAAATTTTCCTTCTATTTTAATTTCAAAAATATTTGTAACATTTATATTCTAAAGATTCGAACGTGTTTTGTTTAAACATCATAGCTAATAGGAGATTATATGATGAGATTTTGAATTTTGAACCTTGTTTAAAATCTGTAAACTAACAAAGTCCTGTATATGAATATATAGACATGCACACTTAATTCATTCATAATTATATACATGCAAGCATCATACTTATTCATGTAAACATTTATCACACACTGTTACAAATAAGCATCAAGATTCAAACTGGTTTTAGTTTAGAAAAGGGGTGTTTACTCACCTTGTTTTGAAAAGCAGAGAACTGGAACTGGAAATCAGTTTTACACTAATTAGTTGATAGCTGTTTGTTTTGCTTTATTCCTTTCGGGTTTTGATTTCTGCACCTTGTTTTACAGAGTTGGATCTTGCTTTTGTTTCCAGATTTTGCTTGTTTTTTTTTTCTTAAACTTCCCTTTGCTTTTTGTTGCATTTGTTGAAGTTGAGCTCTGATCTTTGCATTGAATCTGGTTTGAACTTGTTTAATACATTTTGATTTGCTTGATCCTGACCTTAGTTCCAGATTTTCTATTGAACAGAATTACTTTTGTTTTGATTTGTTTCCAGGTTTTGTCCTTTGAGATGAATGAAAAAAATGTAGCCTGGTTTTACTTTTAAACCTATTTTACTTAAAATTCAGATTAAAGAAAATGCTATTTTGCCACTTGTTCACTTGTGAATCAATTTAAGTTACACTTGTAAATTGTTTATATTTAATATTTTACAAATGTATTTTGCATGTCTTTGTAAATTTACAAATGTTTATATCCAATTTCATATTAATTATTCTAGCCTTTATATTAATATGTTATGTTTATATTAATTTACACACACACACACACACAAATCTACTATGAGATATCTACAAAGAAAGAATATTTTAAACCTTTTTATTAAATCCTATTTAAACTTAAGCTAAACATTTTTAATAAATAAAAGTATAAAGATACTATTCTTTATTTCAAGTTATACAAGTAAAGTGCTTTAGATCTTTATTTAAATCTCCTTTTATCTTAAACTATTATACTTTCAAAATTAATAAACATTTATCTTGAGTATAGAAAATATGTGATTAATTTTTAAATAGCCTTTGAAACGTATTATATTGTACTTTAAAACAAAATCTCCAAATTACAAGGTATACATATATATTATAATTTGGAAAGATATCTTTTAATTAATTCAACCCAAAGACTTCTTATTTACCATGTATATATATATATAATACATTTTTATTAGCTTTGGAAGATAAATTTTACAAATTAAATATTATTATCTTTTGAAAAGATAAATCTTGCCAAATTAAGTATTTATAAAAGAAAACCATTAAACTAATATTATCAAATGAATATTTATCTAGATATTTATAAGTCAGTATTTATTATAGTTCGAATTCATCTATATACATATCCAGATATATTCTAATTATCAGAATTTCATTTATTAATCCAAATAAAATCAATATTTTTATTAATTAAACCAGTTAATTATCAATTAACAGATGTTCAAAAATCCGGTTTATCACATTCCTCCCCCCTTAGAATCTTTTCGTCCCCGAAAAGAAACGAAGCAAGAATTTTATTACAATGTTGATTATTAGTTAAATTATTCCTTAGACAGCTTAATTCTTAACTCTTTTTATTTAAATTTTTCAAAACATTTAAAAAAAATCTACATAATATTATCAAAATAGTTTTTATAAAAATACTTTTTATAACTCGATGTTTCAACAAGTCCATCCTTGTTCTCACAGAAATTCGGTCATACGTTGATCAGACGTAGGACTGAAAATCTATAAGGACTTAGCAAACCCGTTTTCAACACCCAGTGAAAATATTTGGAAAATAATTTATGAAAATATAGAAAACATTTTTGAAAATAGAGGAAATATCTTTGGTGAGAATGCTCTGGAAATCATCACCCCCATCCATGGTCACAGTTACATCACGGGTTACGTTGCCATCGCAGCAAAAGTCCATGTAACTGATAACAGCATGGAACCCACAACAGATCGCAGTTACATCCCAGGGTTACGTTGCCGTCGCAGCAAAAGTCCATGTAACTGTTGGCTCTCAGCGGCACACACGATTTCGCTGTCAAAATGAAACTTCTCCCACATAGGTCGCAGTCTACCGATATAAAATCAAACGCAGACTGTTGGCTCTCAGCGGCACAAACGACTTTCGCTATGTTACCATAGTGTCACAGTCTACCGATATAAAATCAAACGTAGACAGTTGGCTCTCAGCGGCGCACATTACTTTCGCTATGGTCTGCAGTAGATCGCAGTGACATTGAGTTAAATTGTTGTCACAGCATAACTCAAATGCCTCTGTGGGCACCAGCCCCTCGACTTTCGCTACACAAATAATCCTCAGGAACTAGTTTTGTCCGGACTCCTCACAGGATCAACTTTAGAAACCCCCCTTGGGGCTCAAGGCAGTACCACCCAGTGGCACTCCTGAGAAGTTCATTTCAAGGAAGCGCCTTTTTCCCCAGATCTATTCTCAAAACACTTTATACTATATACTTATAGTATCTTCAAATCATACCCTTTATGATTTATCAAAATCTTCTTTACACAAAATCGATTACCAAAATCGATAATTCTCAATCTAGGCTTTCCAAATTCTCAAAATCGATTTTTTTCAAAAATTAAAAGCCTTTTCCAAATTCATAGGTTCCCAAAAAACCTTTTCCAAAATCATTCCCATAAAATCCTTTATATATATATAGATATATATATAACTTTGAAAATCTTTGGATTATTTCAAACTTGTATAAAACCTCTTTTATACTTCAATTATTTCAAAACCCTTTTCTTTTGGCAATAGATTCAACAAGGGAAGATTTACCTTATATAACAAGGATATATAACTTTATTTTATTCTAAATCAAATATTCACATTTGATAAATCTTTTATAAAGTTATTAACCATATTTCTTTTCAAAAACCATTTTACAGTTCTTATCCACAAATCTTCAATATTAATTTCATTCAAATCCGTACGATGTACACATATCATCCTTACGCTATATCAATTTGATCGCTCACTCGATCACACAATTTCACTTCCGAACTAGTATCGTCCACCCGACTTCCTAGTGCGGACTCAGATCTGGTTTCTTGATTAGAAACCGTCATTCTCCTTGCATAGTCACAACTATGATAGAGAATATCCAGAACCAATCAACAATCCATATCCAGGTTCGCCGTCGAAAATCGAACGAAAAATCCCAACTCGGATCGATAATACTATCTCGAAATTCTGTGTTCGAATCTGGATCAATCACTATGCGAATAGAATAATATACGTATATCCTACGTATTTATCTTTATTGGTTATTAGCCAAATCAATTCTCTTTTCTATTCACATTTCCTTTAATTCCATTCACTTATTCTCAATTTCTTCCATTTCCAATTGAGTTATTACTTTAATTACCAACAGTTTGAACTCTGATCAATTTAAATTTAAAAATAGCTTGAAAAAAAAAAATTTAAAATAGATAAGTAGTTGAAAAATAGTTATTAGTTTATAAAATAGCTGTAAAATAGTTAAGTAGGTACAAAATAGTTAGATAATTGCAAAATAGTTTTTAAAATAGTGATTAGATATAAATAACTGAAAAATAGTAATTAGTTTATAAGACAGTTTCAAAATAGTTAAATAATTTTAAAATAATTGTAAAATAAGTATAGATAGTTTGGGGTTTAAGAAGAAAGATTGTATAGTAAATAGTTTGGAAACATATACTTGTATTAAAATAATTTGAAAATAATCCAGAGCCAAACTGTTTAATTTCCCAATCTCCATTTCCAATTAATTTCCCATTAATTCAATTTAAATTTCCACTTCCATTTAAATTGACTCAATACTTCAATTTCCATTGAATTTTATTCAATCCCAATTCAAGTTGAATTAATCTTAATTCCTTTCCAAATTTCAAATCAAATTCCATTTGATTTTAAACATATTCATTTTAATTACAATTTCAAATTATTCAAACTAATTTCAAATTGAATTTACTTAAATTTCAAATTATTTCAATTTCTATATGAATTAATCCCAATTCCCATTTGAATTTTAAACTTATCTATCTTAAATCACAATTCCCATTTATTCAAATCAATTTCAGTTTAAACTAATTCAATTTAAATCTCAATTTAAACTATCTCGAATTATATAAATTCGAGTTAAATTTTTAAATGTTGATTTAATCCTTTAAATCAAATTAACCTTTACTTTTTAATTTAACAACTTAAATCTTTAAACCATTTAATTTTAAATCCAAATTCCAAAATTCTATTTTAAAATTATCTTTACTTAACTTATTATAAAGTTCAAATAAGAATTCAAAAACAATTAAATTTCAGATTCTAATTAATTATCCATTTTCAATTTCCAGATCTCAAACCCATTTTGAGATCACTCATAACTCCCATTTCAAATCAACCATTTAACTTTCCAAGTTAAATTTAAATTTCATCTTGAAATTTCCAATTCAAGTTATTTATTCAACTTATTTAACTTCCTTCAAGTTAAATTTACTAAATCCGGTCAACTTTTCACAATTTGAATTCCCATTCAAATTTTAAACTTCAGATTAATAGTCTTTCCCTTTTTAAGTTTAAAAACTTACTTTACTTTGGGTTTTACATCACATTCCAATTTAAAACTCAACACTAAGTGTTTATTTCAAATCATCATTGGTATTATATATATTCCTTATATATACATTTTCTTTACACACCAAGTTATACTTTAAATTTTTAAACCACCTTTGGTTTTAATTCAAAACAACTTCTTTTAAAACAATTTCAAGTTTTCTGGATTTAGGTTTAAAATTTCACAATTTTAAATTCTCTTCAATTCCAATTTATAAGTTATACTCACTTAAATGTTTACTTCCCTAAACATTTCATTTTGCTAAATCATTAACAACATTCATTATTAAACACAATTACTATTTATGATAATAACCAAGATTATCATATCTGGAAACCAATTCATTATTACCTTTATTCTTGATAACATTTCTACAAATTCAAGATTTTAATTTTAGTTTGAATTCATTTCAAACTTGTCTTTATTCAATTTTAATTTGGCTATATTTCTATTACCACTTAATTTAATTCCAATATTTTAACAACCAATTAACTTAATATTTATTAGAAAGAAATATCATTTTATATATCAAAATATATTCTTATATAAAATCATTTAAAATCCTTATATAAGAAAATAACAATTACGCTCTCATATATATATACACACTCAACTCGTTCTAGGGTACCATTGACCCTATCCTTAACGAGTAATCCCAACAGAGCCAAGGTTCTCGCTTAACCTTCAGCTCTGATACCAACTGTAACGACCTGGAAATTTCGAACCCGAAATTTCCAAATAGTTAGAAGAAAAAGAAAAGAGATAGAAGAAAGAACAGAACAAGGCACAGATTCTCACATTCGCAGCGGATCAAAATACAATATCAAATAATAATATCAGTTATACAAGAAAACTGTATCAGTCAATTACATTTTAATATATCAGAGTTACAACATCTCACAATCACTGGACAGTTAAAATAACTCGTCCCAATAAATACCAATATATCACTCTCTATACGTTCCTGCCATCCAGCTCGCCTCCTGAGCTCCAGAACGTCCTTACTTGGAAATCTGTAATACTCGGTCTGACCCGAGCATTACATCAAAGTAACACCCGGGTCAGGCTGGAAACCAGCGTGAATAAACCCATAAAATTTGAAATACTAAGTTATAAAACTTATTTGTAACCAGGGTAACTCGTACCTTCTACGAGTTCTTACTTATTTTATTCAACAATTATTTTACAAAATAATATCTAAGTATCGTTACTTAGTTCAAATGGTCCAGACTACTCATTTTATTTCATCCAGCCTATTTGATTTACAAATCAAATCTATAAAGAATTATAGATTACTAATCGAAGTGGTTTCGGATATTTACTAATACCCGGCCCCGGTCTCTTCGAATTCAATATCATCTTAATCCACGTTATTCAAGAGAATACAATTCAATTTTAAATGCAGGGTGTCACCTTTACATAGTAATTCATCATCGATAAATACCCATATTATCATAGTTTAAATTAAAACAATTCATATCACAAAGCATTACACAGTAGAGCTATCAAACAATTCAATAGAATCCAAACATCCATAAGTAAGTTTAATTAATCATCTTATTAATTTTAAATCAGACTTAATTACTTATAAATTACTACTAATCCTGGTTAATTAATATTAATTTATTACAAACCACTTTGATTAATTATTCTTTAATCAATCATAATTAACCTTTAATTAATAATCAATCCTAAATTAATCACCCTTAATTAATTAATTAATTAGTCCTTAATTAATTATCATTCCTTAATTACTTTCATCAATTAATTAACCTTTAATTAATTAATTATTCTTAATTAATAAATAAATTCATCTTTAATTATTAAATAATTTATCCCTAATTATTTAATTATTTTTAATAAACCCCTTTAATTAATTCATAAATTAATTAACTTTTAAATTAATCACCACTTGATTAATTATAAAACAAATCATCCTCTAATTATTAATCATCAAGTAATTAATCCCTAATTTCACTTAATTATTCCTTAAATTATTAACAAATTTATCTTAATAACTTTTATTTAGTAGTTAACTTCAAGTAATTAATTTTCTTTAACAAATAAATTAACTTTAAAGGTTAATTAATCATTAAAACATTCTCCATATTAATTAACTATCCTTTAATTATTATTTCAAGTTTATTTAAACTAAACTTTCAAACCCAAGTTTTAAAACCATTTAAAACTTGATTAATTAAAGTTAACAACCTCTATATAGAGAAAAATAGTTTAATCTTAAAAGAAAACTTGGTTTATGTTTTAAAACCAATAAAACAAATACCCTACAAAATCTCGTGTAATACCTGAGCCAAAGATGAGTTTGCCCGAGCAAATTTAACAAGACCCCCGAGTTTCCCTATCTCTTCTATTTTCAAAACTTAGTTAAAATTTAAGTTTAAAATCCTGTAAGTAATCGCTAACGAATCTACTTGAGATTGAACACGAGAAAACTCACAGTCATCTTCGAGACCAACCCGAATACACCCTATCTTCCCCAAATCCAACAGCCACCTGACATTCGAAAACGCACGTGTGTACGTGCACGGCCAGCCTGATCACCTCCGATCAACCACGTCACCCCCATCAAGTCATCGCCGTCCACCTCTTATTGAATCATCACCCTGATCGATGAATTCGCGAGCCAAACGAAAACGAGCAAGTTAACACCAACTGGAACAAAACTGAACCACCATGAAACGTCTCGTTTCGCCACCAGAGACTACCAGAAATCACGAAATCGCAACCCAAGCTGCTTCGATGATCCACGAGCCTTCTGCCCCCGGTCCGATCATCTATAATTCACCATAGCCAACGAATTTGTTTTGCAAACTCTGTCGAACAAACACTTACCCAAAACCCTATTTAACCATTTCCCGATCACTCTGATCATCTGAAAAATACTCCTCCATTTTTCCTAGCATTGATAACTCTCCAGCTATCTCCAGACGAAACTCCGACCACCCCGATACCTTTGGTTGTCAGAATTTGGTAAAAAACCATTTTCTGGTCATCATCGAATTACTCATTAACCACTAATTTAAAATTTTGAATTTTTTTATCAAAATTCATCATAATCAAAGACTAATCAGATTATATGAAAAAGAAAATCAATTATTGAAGCCAAACATCTGGTGTGTTTGAGTTTCTACTGTAATTCTTCTTCTAGTTAAAATTTTCCTTCTATTTTAATTTCAAAAATATTTGTAACATTTATATTCTAAAGATTCGAACGTGTTTTGTTTAAACATCATAGCTAATAGGAGATTATATGATGAGATTTTGAATTTTGAACCTTGTTTAAAATCTGTAAACTAACAAAGTCCTGTATATGAATATATAGACATGCACACTTAATTCATTCATAATTATATACATGCAAGCATCATACTTATTCATGTAAACATTTATCACACACTGTTACAAATAAGCATCAAGATTCAAACTGGTTTTAGTTTAGAAAAGGGGTGTTTACTCACCTTGTTTTGAAAAG
Source organism: Allium fistulosum (assembly GCA_030737815.1). NCBI lineage: Eukaryota > Viridiplantae > Streptophyta > Magnoliopsida > Asparagales > Amaryllidaceae > Allium > Allium fistulosum. The sequence goes on from CM060901.1 coordinate 958,637,273, forward strand.
CAGAGAACTGGAACTGGAAATCAGTTTTACACTAATTAGTTGATAGCTGTTTGTTTTGCTTTATTCCTTTCGGGTTTTGATTTCTGCACCTTGTTTTACAGAGTTGGATCTTGCTTTTGTTTCCAGATTTTGCTTGTTTTTTTTTTCTTAAACTTCCCTTTGCTTTTTGTTGCATTTGTTGAAGTTGAGCTCTGATCTTTGCATTGAATCTGGTTTGAACTTGTTTAATACATTTTGATTTGCTTGATCCTGACCTTAGTTCCAGATTTTCTATTGAACAGAATTACTTTTGTTTTGATTTGTTTCCAGGTTTTGTCCTTTGAGATGAATGAAAAAAATGTAGCCTGGTTTTACTTTTAAACCTATTTTACTTAAAATTCAGATTAAAGAAAATGCTATTTTGCCACTTGTTCACTTGTGAATCAATTTAAGTTACACTTGTAAATTGTTTATATTTAATATTTTACAAATGTATTTTGCATGTCTTTGTAAATTTACAAATGTTTATATCCAATTTCATATTAATTATTCTAGCCTTTATATTAATATGTTATGTTTATATTAATTTACACACACACACACACAAATCTACTATGAGATATCTACAAAGAAAGAATATTTTAAACCTTTTTATTAAATCCTATTTAAACTTAAGCTAAACATTTTTAATAAATAAAAGTATAAAGATACTATTCTTTATTTCAAGTTATACAAGTAAAGTGCTTTAGATCTTTATTTAAATCTCCTTTTATCTTAAACTATTATACTTTCAAAATTAATAAACATTTATCTTGAGTATAGAAAATATGTGATTAATTTTTAAATAGCCTTTGAAACGTATTATATTGTACTTTAAAACAAAATCTCCAAATTACAAGGTATACATATATATTATAATTTGGAAAGATATCTTTTAATTAATTCAACCCAAAGACTTCTTATTTACCATGTATATATATATATAATACATTTTTATTAGCTATGGAAGATAAATTTTACAAATTAAATATTATTATCTTTTGAAAAGATAAATCTTGCCAAATTAAGTATTTATAAAAGAAAACCATTAAACTAATATTATCAAATGAATATTTATCTAGATATTTATAAGTCAGTATTTATTATAGTTCGAATTCATCTATATACATATCCAGATATATTCTAATTATCAGAATTTCATTTATTAATCCAAATAAAATCAATATTTTTATTAATTAAACCAGTTAATTATCAATTAACAGATGTTCAAAAATCCGGTTTATCACAGGAAAGGAAAGACAGGCTTCAGGAAGATGAAGATGTAAAACAAGGCGACAGATAGGAAAGTCTCAAAACTTTAATATGTAGAACAGAATAAATAAAAGTGGGCAGCTGTTGATTTGAAATTAAATATTGCAAAGTTCACTCGACTGGAAATATGAGAAGACACCAAAACAAAAGGCACACGCAAAATATATATACGGAAATCTTATGAAAAGAAGGGTCCAGCATTGCTTTTCAAATAAATGCAGCAATCACTGAGAAGTTTCACTCGTTTGAAATTTGAAAGGACAAGGAAAAAAAGAAAGAAACGAAAATATGTTACCGCTCCGATAACTGTTACGGCGATTTTCACTGCGCAACCGATGTCGAGTACAGAAATAAATAGACTATGGTGATCAGTACAGCGAGACGAATAGAATGGTACACATATATCAGCAATTCGATGAAGTTATAGAAACTCGAATTTTCATTACCGAAATGCTGCTAAAACGCAGAAAATAAGGTAGACGGAGCAATAGTAGTCAAATTTGATGAAACGAAATATGACGTCTCACTCTGAAGATGATTTACAAATTTTCTATATAAAAATATTCAGGTTTGGAAAACATTTTATTATCATCTATTTTTAACTGATTTGAATTTAAATAAAATTACATAAAAAAAATAAACTTCAATATTATCATATGAAAATTTACCAGTTGTTATGTTAAAATAGACGTATCTCAAATATCAAATTTTTATTTTCAAATTCAATTATTTAAAAATTTTACAAATTCCAGTTAATCATGTTATTGAAACCTTTAAAAATTTTCGGGTCGTTACACTCTCCCCCACTCAAAACTTTTCGTCCCCGAAAAGGAAGGAGGTAGGAGAATAGAAACGACCAGAAAGAAAATAGATTGAAATACCAATAAAAAAATTAATTTTAAAACTATATGGATTTCAATTATTTTGAAATTGGTTTATATTCAATTTATTGATTCCAATTCATTTTATTTAATCAATCAAATTTAATTCAATTGATTTGTTTCAAATTTATTAACATTTACTGCACAATTTTCAAAACAAAAGTTATTTTATTTTACTCATCTATTAAATCTATTTGATTAACCACGGTTAATTCCACCTTAACATTCAACTTCAACTATTTCAAAATCATATAGATTTAAAATTTAGATAAATTAATATTCAATAATTTGGTTCAATCCATTTTATTCAATTAATAAATAGTCATTCAATTTAAAATTGATTTTCTTCCATTTTATCAACATTTCTTTCAAAAAAAATTCATTTTTAAGTTAACTCGTTTATTTTATCCATTTATCTTTAGCTAAGTTGATTCCACAGAAATTCAAGTTCACTATTCTTAGGTTCATATTTATCTGCTTAGATAGTCTTTTCTTTTATTTATTTAATTTATTCCACTAGACATATTTTACAACATATATTTAGTGTACAAACATTTATTATAACCATTTATTATTCAACAAATTAATTTTCCTTTTTATTATCCAATCTTATTATCAAATTTATTATCAGTAAATTTCCTTATCAAAAATAATTTTGATAGCTTATTACTTATCATAGTGTATACTATCCAATTACATTCTAATTACATTTAAACTTTTCTAGGTAAGTTATATTAATGTTTCTGAGTGCAATTAAACACTACACAAATTTTCTTTTATTTTCAACATTTATATTAAGCTAGAGTTCAGTTTGAAAATTTTATTACTTAAGTTTCTTCTTGTACAACCCTATTATATCCTAACATTTTAACTTTTTGAACATTTTAGGTAAGTTATATATATTAGAATGCAATTCAGGGTTATACAAATAAGTTTGTTCAAATTCATTATTTCAGGTTGGTTTGATTTCATTGATCATTTTAGATATTCCAATTATTCAAACTTCACTTTATTTCAATAATTGAAACCATTTCTTAATATAAAACTTAAGATTTAAATTTTCGGTTTCACTTCACATTATTTTGAAATTTATAAATTAAATCATATTCAAGAATTTCAAATCAAATCCATTTTCCAAACAAAAGTGTAGCAAAGCTACTAAATGGCCTCTCCACTTCGAGACTCGAAAATGAATGTCGATGATGCTGCAGTCATCACCGAAATTATTTTCCAGCGACAAAACGAAGAGGGTACAAACTTAATTCCTTTGAAATTATCCTTTTGGAACAATTTCCATTCGAAAATACATTCAAATAATATATATATCAAAACTTTGAAAAGCACCGAAAATTAATTTCTCAAGTTCTTAATTTAAATTCATTTAAATTCCAAATCAATTTATAAACCATGTTTTATAAATTCATTTAGTCAATGGTTTACAGAACCATAAATGAGAATCAAATATTATTATTTCAATAACCAATCCACTTAACTATTTAATTTCATAAAATATATCCTTATATATAAAATATAATCATACCAAATTTATTTCATTTACCAATTTTGAAAACAATATTGTGTCGGTTTTCTCTGTTCAAGTGTTTTGGAATTCCTATCAATAACGTTCGCCAGACGAATCGATCGAAATCCAAAATTCAAACTTAACAACTCAAACAACACAATATAAAATATTTTATATTAATTTCAAATACACTCCCTCACTCGATGTGACAAGAATAGATTTCAAAGCAAGGATAGGGATCCAAATTAGAGGAACTCTGATCAAGAGTATTCTAACTGGAAGATAAGCTCGAAATGAAGATAAGATGATAAAAACAAAAGAGAAAAGATGGATGGACCTATATAAATCGCGGGCAACCTTAACCGGGTCAACCGTGACTTCAAGAATAAAATTGGTGTAGAATTTTGAACCAAATCGTCATCCGATCACAAGAGAATAGAATTCGGGCATAACAAGAGATAGCAGCATCTAAACCGAGGATATAGAAATCTTCGGTGAATCAATGCTCGTTGTAAAGGAGTTTCACCTCTTTACAAATCATTCTAAGATTGGCGGAACCGCCGATTCATTATAAATATCATCCGAAGTGTAGTTATGGGATACTCCAGAATTAAGAAAACCCGAATAGGGAGAGACAAGAATGGATTTCAGAACAAGGTAGGGTCCCAAAGTCCAAAAGAAATCCAAATCAAAGAGGAAGGAATTCATGCTCGAACGAAGGTGATTCCATAATTAAATACTACTCTATATGCTAAGTTTTGCCTAAAACCAGAGCTCTGATACCAACTATAACGACCCGATATTTTCAACCATTCGCATCCGCACATGTCGGACTTGAATTGCTCAAAATATCAGATTGTAAATATATATTTGGCAAAACTTAGCATATACAGTAAATAAATAATCACAGATCACAGACACAGAGTAATATAACAATAATGCAGCGGAAACAAAAGAATAGTAGTTCATGAAGCTACTATATATATAACAGAGTTAAACAAGATGCAACAGAAGTCTCGAATACAAAGATATCTCAATACAATAGTCAAATACAAGATCTGAATACATCACTGGAATCAACTGAATAACAGATAGTAGAATTGATAGATAGCTGGATCTCCAAGCGAAGCTCCAACTCCAAAGGTGAGTCTCGAATACTGGTACACTCAGTCTGACCCGAGCGTAAAGAAAACACAAAACACTCAAGTCAGGATTAACATTCTTATATCAATAAATCCAACTCAAGTGAAATATCAACTGAAATACAAGTAACTCAAAGGATGTTTGGGATAACCATCCTCTAAGGATCCGTTAAACTATCTACTATGTAGTAGTGTACGCTAAGTAGATAATGTCTAATCAGTAAAGTACGATATCAAAATAGCATTAAGTCATGGCCCATTCCACCCTTAACACATTTTATTCCCAAGAGCATATACAAGACCGTAGTTTCCCCAAAACCGAAAGTCACCAGAGGGCAATCCATATACTAAAGGTACAAACCAAAACGTAGTGGTCGCGATAGGATAAACAGTATGACAAGGTACATGAGGCGATACCAACTAGGATACTAGTAGTTGCGTGATCCGGACTGATGTTGGGCATAGCAGCTACTACCCCAACACCGCGAAACAACACTCCCATAATCGAGGGGTGCACCCAAATCGAATCACAAAAGTAATAGATATGGTAACGAAGAAGTGTGTCCGCTAGAGGTGGCGAACCTTAATGGCCCGGCGCGGCTCCTGTTTTTGTCATGTCAGGGGTCATCCAAAATCGTTCTCTTTCTTCAGTCAACGCGTTCATCAAAACCATCCACTTCGTTCTGGATCAACACTCCACGTATATTAGTTATTAAAGTGGTTTCGGTATTGACAGAGAGTATGTCCATATCTGATCCCGGTCTCTTTAATAACTACGTATTATTACACCGATAGTCATTTGATAAACTTTCAAAATAGTTATATTTCAAACCCGACATATCATTGCCATTTCAAAACCAAATCAATACGATATCATTTTCATTTCAAAATATTCACCTCCAAAATCATAGTACTTTTCCAAAGTTATAACGCTTTCGAAATCATAGTCTTTTAAAAAAATCGAAACACTTTGGAAATCACAGCTTTGAAATCATAGCATTTTGGAAATCATAACTCTTTTCCTTTAAACGGTTTAGATATTAAAATTAGTATATATAATAAAATAGTTTAAAATAAGATAGTTTATATAAATAGTTATAAGTTAAAATAGTTTAAAATAAAATAATTTATATTAAAAATGATTTATATTAAAATAGTTTATATTAAAATAATTTATAAAGTAAAATATCAATAGTTTTAAATATAATATAAATTTTTTTTATAAAATAATATAGTTTCCTCAAATTTCACAAATGGATTCAAATCAACTTAAATTCCAAAATTTTAATTTAATCAAATCTCAAATCATCAATTTCAACTCGATTCCATTTCTCAATAAATCATTTCAAATTATATCGATTTCAAATACAGATTTGAAACCCAAATTTAACCATTTCAATTTCAATATATTTCAAAGCTTTAAATATTCAACATTTCAAAACTAAATTTTATAATTCCATTTATGTCTAAATTTAATTTCATTACATTTAGTTTCTGAGATATTGCTTTAATCATTTCAATACATCTAAATACAACTTCAATTTACAAATTTTTATAAACAAATATCCCATTTATATTTATATAAGTTTGAAATATTCATTTAAGCTACTTTTTAATCAAATTCAAGTTATAACACATATCTTACAATTTCAAATTTAATAGATTTCAAATCAAACTTATTTAAGTATAATTATTAAATATTCAAGAATTCCAAATCAATTCCAAATTTATCTTTCAACTTGAACATTATAAACTTTATATTTGAAAATATAAATTTTACATAAATACTCAAAACATATTTTAATATTGATTCAAATCAACTTAAATAAATCTTTAAAATCAATATTTATTAAAACCATATATTTCTTTTCAAAACCATAGAAATCATTTCAAATTTATTGATATATAGACCAACGGTGTCTGTATATAATTTTCTACCCTATGGTCAAGTGATACAGATATTTATTATTTTATTCCGTAATTTAAATATATATATACGGGTATATATCTTTTCAACCCGTAACCCCAAATTCAATTCAAATGAAAATCGCTTGGGTTTATCATTTCAACCCATAGTGAATTTCTATATTAACAGGGAACTTGCAGAGTGATAACAGGTATGATAAAATATAACAACAATAACAGGCATATATCATCAATGATAAATAACAGATAATGGTGTCAGATGTCACAGGTGAACAGATACAGATAATGGCATATATATATAGCAATATCAATAACAGATAATGGTGTCAGATGTCACAGGTGAACAGATACAGATGATGGCATACATATAGCAATGTAAATGACTAGAGCAGCATATTTCAATTGTCGTTACAATTGAAATCAAATTTAATAAATAAAAGAACGTTAATCGTGAGTGATTGCTCACCTTTCGAGGCTAGAGATGAATGAGACTGAGATGAGTTACGAATCCAAGCACAAATTTCAAAGCAAAGCTAGATTGGCACGGATTTGACGGTCGAAGCTGATAACAAGGAATCGATGAAGTAAATCAGAATCTGCTTGATATAGACTAAAACGAAACATAAAATTTCTATTTTGTTATTTTCTTAACCAATATTAAATCTGGAACTCATAAAAAAATAATATATATATATATATATACACACATTTCAAATAAATACTAAATCCAAACACCTATAAATAAAATTTCTATATAATTATTAAAACTCAACTCTGGTATACTCTTATATATATAAATTAGTGTATAACATATAAACTCACATTCATTAAAGTAAAATAAATATATATTAATTCCAAAGCAATATTAAACTCCAACACATAAATATCCATATATTTTGAAAACCAAATTCACCCATACTTACTTTAAAATATGTAAACATCTCTCAATCAAAACATCCATACATTTTACCTTTTTAAAACAATACTTAACAAAATAGAAATTCAAATTATATAAGTAAACACTTTAAACCTAGAATAGAACTACTGCAAACATATAACTAGCAACATTTCTCGAAAACTTCAAAACACACCCATACTCACGTGATAGATATGTAATACAAAATAAATCAAGTTAGCAAAATATCTTCATATATTCTATAATTAATAAACAACAACTGCATTTGGCTCGTTTCAACCAAATGAACAGCTTACAAACAAACAACAGACCGAACTTGAATGAAATTAATATATACAACATATATGTATTTTCCTTTTCTATTTACTACATGGACACAGTTTTCAAAATCAAAAAAAAAATTAATATGTAAACAATATACATACAAGGCATGACAACCATTCTGCAATTAAATTTGTGAACATATATATATACTCCTTTTTATAATAAATTTTGTAAGCAACAATCTACTACACATGTATATAAATAACTAAGGGTAGACAAAATTTGATAACTGTATAGTAATTTGTAAACATATTCATATGGGCGTACAAACTATATAGAAAACATATAAGTTATAAATAAACACGTATACTAATATATAACTCATATATGCTGATATAGACCAACATATGAAAACTGGCATAATATGTATTATACCAAAAATCGAAACTGGTAACCTGTAATGTTTAAAATATATATATAATACTCAAAAAAAAACCAAACACACATATATAACCTGCATAAGTTACTAAGTAACAAACAAATTCCAAAACGTGCATATATTATCATATATACAAAACTTGTAAACTAACTTATATGTATCAATATATATATACCACCATATAAAACAACGTGGCATATACCTTATAAAATGAAGATGCCTGGACTTCGGCCGAAGATTAAGGAATGGAGGAAAGTGCAGGGGGTTCGGGCTGCTGCCTGGCTGTTGCATTGACGACGAGATGATGTAGGGGAGGTGGGCGAGGCCACGACCGGGGATGATTGGTGTAGTGGGTCTCGGGTCCGGGTGCGTGCATGCTTGCGCCTGGGAGGGAGAGGAGATGGTGACGGCGTTCAAGGTGGGATGGGTGTCGCATGGACGAGATGGGGGAAGAAGATGAGGTCTCGGCAAGGCTGGGAAGAACGAGGGTCATTGGCTGGTGAACAAGAACGGTGGGGAAGAAAAACAAAAATAAAGGAGGGTGGGCGATTCGAAAGAGGAGGAGGATGGATGGTTGCAGGCGAATGGAATATATGATTTGTATCTTATTTTGTGTTGGGCAAAATAGTGAAGTGGAAAGGAAAGACAGGCTTCAGGAAGATGAAGATGTAAAACAAGGTGACCGATAGGAAAGTCTCAAAACTTTAATATGTAGAACAGAATAAATAAAAGTGGGCAGCTGTTGATTTGAAATTAAATATTGTAAAGTTCACTCGACTGGAAATATGAGAAGACACCAAAACAAAAGGCATACGCAAAATATATATACGGAAATCTTATGAAAAGAAGGGTCCAGCATTGCTTTTCAAATAAATGCAGCAATCACTGAGAAGTTTCACTCGTTTGAAATTTGAAAGGACAAGGAAAAAAAGAAAGAAACAAAAATATGTTACCGCTCCGATAACTGTTACGTCGATTTTCACTGCGTAACCGATGTCGAGTACAGAAATAAATAGACTGTGGTGATCAGTACAGCGAGACGAATAGAATGGTACACATATATCAGCAATTCGATGAAGTTATAGAAACTCGAATTTTCATTACCGAAATGCTGCTAAAACGCAGAAAATAAGGTAGACGGAGCAATAGCAGTCAAATTTGATGAAACGAAATATGACGTCTCACTCTAAAGATGATTTACAAATTTTCTATATAAAAATATTCAGGTTTGGAAAACATTTTATTATCATCTATTTTTAACTGATTTGAATTTAAATAAAATTACATAAAAAAAATAAACTTCAATATTATCATATGAAAATTTACCAGTTGTTATGTTAAAATAGACGTATCTCAAATATCAAAATTTTATTTTCAAATTCAATTATTTAAAAATTTTACAAATTCCAGTTAATCACGTTATTGAAACCTTTAAAAATTTTCGGGTCGTTACACTGAATCTGCACAATACTGGCCAAAGTACAAAAGGAGACAAATGTTCCTAATTACTGCTATGAAACAAAACCATAAAAGAGATGAACAATTACTTCATCTTGTGCTTCTTTCCTTTCTTTCCCTCACCGAAGGACTTTCCACCTCCTTTTTCTTCGAGGCCTTTTTCTTCCTCGTCCTCTACTTCCTGGCCCTTCACCGGAGTGCTATGTGATGAAGAGATGGGGTGCACTCTGGGTATTACCGGCCATAGGAATGGAGTCAGTGGGCGAAGTAACGGACATTGGAATTGGAGGTGGATCAACCGGCTCTTGCTTGACCTTGGCGATATCCAAAGCTCGTTAATCATGAACTTTATGCATGGTGGGCTCTGTGATAGACCCTGAAGCCGCTATCATCAAAACATCCTCGTCAACCTGAATCTCCTGAAACTCATCGGTCTCTTCTTCATCCAAAGCCTGAATCTTCTACGCATCGAGACTTAGGGCATCAACAACTAGAATGGTCGGGATTGTCCAGAGATGGATACGACCATTGAGTCTATCATTGTTGCATGTGGACTCGGCTGGGAGCTTTCCTTAGGTAGATCCAAGATTGCGGTACGACCTAAAATTTTAGAAAGGTGAAATGAAAGATTAGCGACATCAATTGGTATCATGTGCCATCTCAAATATCGGTGAAGTCAATCATATACCTCTACCAGAATGTGGCTCGGAACGAGTAGGTGTACCGTCTGAATTTCCCTCGTGAATGGGAGATAACATGCTGGGCGTATGAAATTATGGTGCATTTGGATTGTAACCAGGATCCATTGAAACGATAGAGGCAGCTGGTGGCCCGAAGATAATGCCTGTAGTAATATCTTCAGCAGTGGTGCCAGAACCTTCAGCTTGGTCCTTTTGAGTAACGGCAGCAATTTAGGGTGCAAAATGGGCTCGCCAGCTCTGAGCACCTCGATTTCCTCCTCGCTTAGAAAATCTTTTCTAACTCCTCCAGGTCCACCTCACCTTCCTTTAAGTGTTTTTGCTCATCACTCACCACCTTCTCCCATGCCATCACTAAGTGAAGGAATAAGCCTTGCCAAGCCAGGCTAGGTGTCTAAACTTGAGAGCATTAGCATTATAGTTTGTGATGAGTGGATCAAAGCTATCCTTAATCCATTTCTCCACCAAGGCTACTAATTCATCCACTATATTAGCTTTATCCAGTACCTCAGCCCTTTCTCTACAGGTGGCATCTCTTTATTTATGCGCATCAAGAAAATCATTACAATAGTTATGGGTAGTCAGAAGAGCCTCACCTTTCTCTTTCTTCTCCTTCTCAAGTTACGCCTTTAACACTTTAACCTCTTCAACCATATCATAATTTCTGTAATTGGATTCCACTTCGATCACGTGGTTCCTTCTTTCTTGCTCAATCGTAGCATGTGGCTCCTTGACCTTTTGGTCAGCCCCCTCTTTCGCTTTCTTCAACTCTGCAACTTCCTTATCAAGATGGGCATGGGTTGCATTATTATGGTCCTCTATGAGTTTAATTCTTGCGATTTCAACTTCCAATTCCTCATAGTATTTCGATATTCTTTTAGTCAACCTTTTCCAAGTGAAATACTGATCATAGGCGTCATTGACATAAGTAATTATCTTAGTCAGGTATCACTTAGGAATATCCTTTATACTCGAAACAAACTTGTAAGCTTTGAAATTGATCTTGGGAAAGCAATGCTGCAAATCAGCAACCAAAGGCTTCGAAGACATCGACCGCTCTACTTGTACAATAGGCTGTTTATCAGGTTGTTTAACTAGCTTCTCAACAGATACCTTATCGTACTTGCATCGAGAGGAACTAGATGCAGTGGACTTTGTAAGGTGTTGAGATTGTTGAGAAGCATCGGATAGCATTGGTTGCTTAGCAGGAGGAGAAATATGAGACATGTCATCACGTGGACGATCGTCTTGGCGACTAGAATGTTTCTTTGAACCCTTGGGTAGGGGAGACCTAGATCTCAAATGATGCTTAGATGATGAATCGTGTGACCTGTAGTTTTTCTCTTTACTTCCACGATGCTGGCTCGAGTGCCATCTGGACTCAGGCCCCTGGCCAGACTTATAAGGCCGCACAGTTGGTTTGTGCGTTAGGTGATACCCTATATGCTCCTAAAAATCGTTATATAATCCATGATGGTCTATAGAATCTGCACATGAAACAAAGACAAGTCAGTCTTGATCGAACTAAAACACCACATGAACCGATTAAAGTAAAGTGTATGTATGTGTGTTAGTGTCCTAGTGTCCCCCCAACGAACCATGGGATCTAATTTTGCTGGCAGGAGTGATCTCTCCTGCTTTGGTTAAAGGCACATCTTCGGTGAAGCAGATTGGAGATCCGACTTCTCCGAGGCTCAAGTTGGCAAGGCGATAAGGCTTGATTACATCTGGAATCAGCCTAAGATTGGAAAATGGATCCTCTGAGGTATGTATAGGAGTCTTAATTGTAGATGTAGTTGGTGGAGATGGAATCAGAGTCTTTTTCTTAGGAAGTTTGACCTTAAGGATTTTTCATTGGAGAGGCTGCTGATCACTTCCACCTTCTCATTCTTTGGTGTTGTCTCCCGCTCCTCCACTTTCATCCTGGGTTTCACCCTCATCGATGTGTTCTTGAACATCACCAGTCTCAATCGTTGGACTTTGGAGTGGGGGCACAGGTGCATTCATATTCGTCATTCCCAGCTACTGGTTCATCCTCCTCGTTATCCATGACAATCTAAGTAGAACGAACACTACGATTAGGGTCCAATAAGTGGTGAGCCGAGATATTTTCATCGGTAAACAATAATTTGGCTCCTCTCTCTGCTACTGGGAGTGCCTGAAGTTGGCGCACAATCTCGACCAGGATAGCATTATTGTCCCTGCGTGGAACATCTACAGAAAGCGAAAGTCAATTAGAAATCATGAAGTCAAGGATATGGATTTATACCTGAAAGACGAGAATAAAAACTTACATCCGAATAGCTCCTAGGAGGGCAACGAATAAAAAAGATCTCCTCCTTGAAATAACTTAACTTATTCTAGGTTCCAACCACAACTTTGCATATTTTGAATGATTCTAGAAAATATGAGAAGGACTCCTTTTATGACACATAAAACTATACAAGTATTGGATCTCTTGAAAAGTCGGGACCCGTTGAAAGTGGTGAGCAAAGATGATGTACAGGCAACTAAGAAAAGCATAGCTGTTTGTATGGAGTTGAGTAGGAGCCAATTTCATTTGACGTAAAATCTGTCTTATGAATGGGTTAAACGTTGGAACTCCACCTAACATGTACATGTACTTGTTACAGGCCATATATCCTTCAAGAGGGTAATGTGCCCTCTGGAGACAAGTTGGGACCATCACCTCATCCCATGGAATGTCGTGCTTCTCACAGATCCTCCGAAGCGATGCCTCATCAACTTTGGCGGCAATAGAATCAATGGGATCTTCCAATATAACCGCATCTTAGAATGTGTCAGAAGTAGGTTTTACATCCGGTTCTTGCACAGGCTCTCCTTGGATTCTTTGAGCAGACTGTTCTTCCTTAGGAATATTAAATTGAATGGTAGGCTACGCTAGAGTTTGTTGTCTTGAAGAAATTCTTATTGAGCTAGATTATGTATCAGATTCATTATAATGGACCATCGATAGACCTTCGGCCATAGCGGAGGTACATTGCGAATGTTTGACATCCATAGCTATCATAAACTAAACACACAATCAAGATTAGATAGATTAAATGTGACGCCCCACCTCTATGCTCATAATAACAAAGAGTATTAAAAGAAACAGTGTCTATTATTACGAAGAATAAGGCTGGGTAGGAGCGACCATCCGTAGTTGACCTTACACTAATATTGGTTATCTCGATAGGAGTGGTATATACTTTTTTTCATCTATTATTTATTTACTCCCATCGACACACCCAATTATCAGTATAAAACAAACTACGATGGTTCATAATAGTTTAGGACATTAGATATAACAATAACACAGATAATATAAATGCGGAACACAGATAAAAACAAAAGTCTCATATATATATAACTGATGTCAGTTACAACATAGTTGACACAATACATATGATACAACTACAACTGTCGACTCTGGAAGTTATATACACACATACATTATCGACTAATATACATGAATACATATCAACCTATACAATTTGACACAACTTCTAAAAATGATGAAGACTACTCCAGAAGATATAAAAAGTCTTCATATCCCGAACAGCAACTCAAAGCAGGAAACCTACAACCTGAAATAACTCGGGTCTGACCCGAGTATTAAATTCAAAAGAAAATAATACACGGGTCATTCTAATTCAAACTCAGTTATTAGTGCACAGAAGCAATAATAATCAAAGGACAAATAGACGACAGTCACAGAAATCTCGTATATCCGACTCCTTGATAAAAGAATCGAATAACGGCAGATATAACACTATACAGTGTTAAACAACAAATCAATAATCCAAATCAATTTAAACAATTGAAATGTCAATTAAAACAAACAAATCAATGTGGCTGCAGTACACGCAGCAGCGTGTACTGCCTCACCACTACAGAGATGGAATAAGAGCCAGACACAAGGTCAAACCCAAGTTTTGCAACTGGGTTCAACTCAAGTAAAAATTTAGAAGTGAGGCCATGTACAAGTCGATGGCAGCCTCAACCAGATAATCAAGTGAATATATATACAAGTTCAGTGTAAATCAAAGAAGACAACTCAAAGTGAACCAGACTCAAAATCACAAGTACAAAGCATACTTGTGACCCAAATCAATACAGACCTGGATCGAAAAGAGCAGACTTCCTAGTGCAAGTCCAAGGGAAGTGTACAACCAATGTAGACAATGCAAGTGCAGTTTCTACATGAGAGAAATCAACGAATATGATCAAGTGAAATCTGACCATCAAGTTCAAATTATCCAAGTTCAAAGTGCAGACATGCTAATTTAAATGCAACAGTGGAACAACCCAAAATGCAGACCAGAATCAAGGCAAGAGTCTCAGACCACAAAGAGGGCAGAGCAATGAAGACTACAAGGAATTACAACACTGCTTCATATATAGATCATACCTGACAACACATGTAAATGGAAGCAAAGCCCAATTACATTAATGAAATGATATGCAATGCACCATGTATAACTAAATTCTAAATTGAAGTGCACTACACAGGCAAGCATTTGAATGAAGTCAAGTTTAAATTGGCCATATTCAAAACAAATTCGACCAACAAAGCAAGAGGTACAATTGCTACAAGATGTAACAGGTTCAATCTCAAGGCCAATGAACATCAGTGCAACACGCCGGAGGCAAAACAAATCTCAATAGAGCAAACAGAGACCAAAGACCACAGTAGTCACAATGCTGCAGATGTAAACAGAATGTAATACAACATTGCAGTATCACTATATCATAGATATATACATGAATGGTGACAAAACAGTACAACCCGATGAACAGCAATCAAACAAACAGGTGAAACAGAGTGTCAATAACATCAATGCTAACAGAAAACCAAAGTCATAATTTACAGTAAAGTCAACAAGGAGAAAACTGCAGAGAAGTCACAAAATTCACAGTGAAGTCAACAAGGAGAAAACTGCAGAGAAGTCACAAAATTCACCGTGAAGTCAACAAGGCCAGAATAAACCACAAAAACAACTATATCAGAGATGGCCAGAGACAAAATAATACAAAGCCAGAAATTCACAAAGTTTCAAATTGGTCGATGCCATGGAAATCAAGTCTACCTTGAAGCTTAATCAATTTAAACTACAGGGAAGAACAAAATTGGCCAGAGACAATTACAAGTGCAGTGCATACGTATACCAGAACAGGAATGAAATTCACAAAGTATAATCGAAGTCTTCAGAAATTCAAAGTTCAACAACCACGAAACTAACCATCGAATACGAACAAAACTCATAGGATTCGACGCTAATAACACGAGAAGGAATTAAATGTGAGAGGAACACTCACCATTTTCGACGAGGCAGTGAAGCTAAATCCCTAGCATTCGAACGGAGACGAGCACGACCAATCGGAAGGAGATGCGATACCGATCGACGCGAGAAGGTGGAGCTACGGCCAGCAGCGACTTCGAATCTAAAGCCCTAATTTGCCAGGACGACTGCCATTGATTTATCTCGTTCGCTATGCTATAGTCTTCGAATCGGATTGAAGATGAAAGAGGGGAACGATTTCTTTTCTTTAATTTGAAAAGAGGAACGAAGGAGACTGCATTAGTGCCGCCATTTATTCTCGTTTTCATTTTTAGGGTTCGAATAAAAATCCCAGAAAGAAAAGGGGAATGGGTTACGATAAATAACACGGCAACACAATCTTGGGCCACAATACTCTTCTTTTTTTTTCTTTAAGGCCCGTGCTAATACTTACAAATTCAAAAAGAATTTCAATCCGATATTAAAAGAATATCGATTGGTTAACGCCAAAAGTAATTAGCAGCCGAATAAAATCGTCAAATGCCGATAATAATAAAATCGTGAAATCCCGGGTTATTACAGACTCCCCTCCTTACAAAAATTGCGTCCCCGCAATTTTCATAATTAATTAAGGTCGTCTACAACAATTATTTTTCTAACATAAACTGGTTAAGCTAGAAAATAAAATCGAGAATATAACCTCCAAAGAAATCTTTCAATTCCATAAAAGAAATTTACAAATTCTCAACACAATCTAATTATCAAGTAGATAATTAGAAAACAATCAAAACTGAATAAATGCAATCATCAGCGATAATCAATTATCAACAAGATAGTTAAACTACAAACAATCATAAAGCAACAATGTCTAATCATCGATACGATAATTAGAAAAACAACAAAAGCTAATTATCAACAGAGATGATTAGAAAGCACAAATCACAATTCGCAAAACTGCAAGCATCTAGTTATCTAACAGATAAATAGAAAACACGAACTTCATAATCAGCAAACTCTGACTATCAACAGAGATAGATAGAAACAGCAATTCAATACAATCAACATAACCTGAACTCAATCAGAGACTAGAAAATCTCTTATTAACAACATCAGCAAATATCCAATGATCTAACGATAGTCAGAAAACAAATTAACAAATATTCAATTATCAAAAACGATAATCAAATTTCAAATTCAACAAATATTCGATTATCAAAAACGATAATCAAATTTCAAATTCAACAAATATTCGATTATCAAAAACGATAATCAAATTTCAAATTCAACAAATATTCGATTATCAAAAACGATAATCAAATTTTCAAATCAATAAATATTTGATTATCTCAAGCGATAATCAAACTTCAAATTCAATAAATATTTAATTATCTCAGACGATAATTAAATCTCAAATCACAAATAGTTAATTATCTAAAGCGATAATTAAATCTCAAATCAACAAATATTTAATTATCTCAAGCGATAACTAAATCTAAAATCAACAAATATTTAATTATCTCAAGCGATAATTAAATCTAAAATCAACAATTATTTAATTATCTCAAGCGATAATTAAAAGCAACAAATATCCGATTATCGAAAACGATAATCAGAACTCATATCAACAAATATCTAATTATCACAAGCGATAATTAGAAACAACAAATATCTGATTATCAAAAACGATAATCAGAACTCATATCAACAAATATCTAATTATCACAAGCGATAATTAGAAACAACAAATATCTGATTATCAAAAAACGATAATCAGAACTCATATCAACAAATATCTAATTATCACAAGCGATAATTAGAAACAACAAATATCTGATTATCAAAAACGATAATCAGAACTCATATCAACAAATATCTAATTATCACAAGCGATAATTAGAAACAACAAATATCTGATTATCAAAAACGATAATCATAACTCATATCAACAAATATCTAATTATCACAAGCGATAATTAGAAACAACAAATATCTGATTATCAAAAACGATAATCAGAACTCATATCAACAAATATCTAATTATCACAAGCGATAATTAGAAACAACAAATATCTGATTATCAAAAACGATAATCAGAACTCATATCAACAAATATCCAATTACCTGCAGATAATTGGAAACAACAAATATCTAGAAATCAATTAAGAAGACTAGAAAATCAACATAAAAGCTTGGATCGATCCCATCAGATGGCGAGTTTTTAATTCGCCACACGTGCAACAACATATGGCCGAAGCCTACCAAGTACTCAACATAATTTTGGCGCCCATCAGATTGACCCGAAGGTCCGCAGAGTGACCCGAAGGTCTAGTACTGGTATTTGACCCGAAGGTCCGCAGAGTGGCCCGAAAGCCCAACAAATGACCCGAAGGTCCTCATAGTGGCTCGAAAGCACACGAAATCATCAAATATTTCAATTAACGAGTCCGGAATTAACCGAAATAGCAAACGCACATGTCCCATACCACGTGTTTTACTAAATCGTTTAATTCTCTTCATCGTTTCCTTGAAAGTGCAAAATTGTGTATTTTGTAAAAATACATTTTACATTCTCAAACGGACAAGTCCGGAATTAAGCGAATCAGTAAAAGAAAGGGGTCATAGTCCTCGATTTTGCTGAAACGTTTAAATCGCTTTCTCATTCTTTTGAAATCGCAAACTGTAAAATTTTCTGAAAACAATTTTATTTATTTTGTAAAAATAACAATTCACATTCTCAATTGAACAAGTCCGGAGTTAAGCGAAACAGTAAAAGAAAGGGGTCATAATCCTCGATTTTGCTGAATCGTTTAAGTCGCTTTCTCATTCTTTTGAAAATGCAAACTGCTAAAAGTTTATAAAACAATTTTCCAATCACGTGATTAAAACAGAAAATCAGTAACAATTTCGGTAAGGAAATCGTACTTCTCAATATACCGTAAAAACGGTCACGAAACAGCATTACAGAATAACCGTTTGAAAATCCACTTTTAAAATTTGACGGTTACTGAAGCCAAAGCGACAGTAGTTTTAAAACATCAAAATCACATCAAAACAATCTACATCAAAATGTAATATCAGTGAATTCTCATTCATCAAAATGCCACAAAACACCTTGCTTCAAAATATAGCATTGGTGTAAAATCCCGTTATAAAATAACGGCAACAAAATACGTTTCATAACCAAGCATCGGTTCAACGTAAAATAAATGCAACAACGTGCAATTCAAATTTTGCACGTACTACAAAATGAACAAAGAAATCATTCGGATGTATCTTCAATGAAGATAATTCAAAACAGCAAAAATCTAATCAATAGATGATTGGTACGAAAGAAAGCCAGCGGAAATTTCAACAAAAATCACATAACTGTAATTTCTTCGAATCCTCAATTCGGATTCGAAGTTCTCAAAGAAACAAAATAATTACAGCTAAGTAAACAACAAATGAAATTTATTTCAATTTCTAAATCAAATAGATTATCAGTTGTACCCAGCGAAGACAGTTTCACTGTTTCCGCTGCGCACTCTGATAAATAGAACACAAATCAATCAAATCATCAGAACACAATTTCATCAAAACAACAAAACACAATTCCACTTTTATTTTTAAATAAAGATATTTAAAAATTCCATCAAAATTTCAAAACTTTAGTTTTGACTCAAATTACAGATAAAACATCGACCAATAGTTGTAACATATGCTCCATCCAAGTTATGCTTTATATTATGTCCATAAACCCCAAGCTCTGATACCAACTGTGATGCCCCACCTCTATGCTCATAATAACAAAGAGTATTAAAAGAAACAGTGTCTATTATTACGAAGAATAAGGCTGGGTAGGAGCGACCATCCGTAGTTGACCTTACACTAATATTGGTTATCTCGATAGGAGTGGTATATACTTTTTTTCATCTATTATTTATTTACTCCCATCGACACACCCAATTATCAGTATAAAACAAACTACGATGGTTCATAATAGTTTAGGACATTAGATATAACAATAACACAGATAATATAAATGCGGAACACAGATAAAAACAAAAGTCTCATATATATATAACTGATGTCAGTTACAACATAGTTGACACAATACATATGATACAACTACAACTGTCGACTCTGGAAGTTATATACACACGTACATTATCGACTAATATACATGAATACATATCAACCTATACAATTTGACACAACTTCTAAAAATGATGAAGACTACTCCAGAAGATATAAAAAGTCTTCATATCCCGAACAGCAACTCAAAGCAGGAAACCTACAACCTGAAATAACTCGGGTCTGACCCGAGTATTAAATTCAAAAGAAAATAATACACGGGTCAGTCTAATTCAAACTCAGTTATTAGTGCATAGAAGCAATAATAATCAAAGGACAAATAGACGACAGTCACAGAAATCTCGTATATCCGACTCCTTGATAAAAGAATTGGATAACGGCAGACATAACACTATACAGTGTTAAACAACAAATCAATAATCCAAATCAATTTAAACAATTGAAATGTCAATTAAAACAAACAAATCAGTGTGGCTGCAGTACACGCAGCAGCGTGTACTGCCTCACCACTACAGAGATGGAATAAGAGCCAGACACAAGGTCAAACCCAAGTTTTGCAACTGGGTTCAACTCAAGTAAAAATTCAGAAGTGAGGCCATGTACAAGTCGATGGCAGCCTCAACCAGATAATCAAGTGAATATATATACAAGTTCAGTGTAAATCAAAGAAGACAACTCAAAGTGAACCAGACTCAAAATCACAAGTACAAAGCATACTTGTGACCCAAATCAATACAGACCTGGATCGAAAAGAGCAGACTTCCTAGTGCAAGTCCAAGGGAAGTGTACAACCAATGTAGACAATGCAAGTGCAGTTTCTACATGAGAGAAATCAACGAATATGATCAAGTGAAATCTGACCATCAAGTTCAAATTATCCAAGTTCAAAGTGCAGACATGCTAATTTAAATGCAACAGTGGAACAACCCAAAATGCAGACCAGAATCAAGGCAAGAGTCTCAGACCACAAAGAGGGCACAGCAATGAAGACTACAAGGAATTACAACACTGCTTCATATATAGATCATACCTGACAACACATGTAAATGGAAGCAAAGCCCAATTACATTAATGAACTGATATGCAATGCACCATGTATAACTAAATTCTAAATTGAAGTGCACTACACAGGCAAGCATTTGAATGAAGTCAAGTTTAAATTGGCCATATTCAAAACAAATTCGACCAACAAAGCAAGAGGTACAATTGCTACAAGATGTAACAGGTTCAATCTCAAGGCCAATGAACATCAGTGCAACACGCCGGAGGCAAAACAAATCTCAATAGAGCAAACAGAGACCAAAGACCACAGTAGTCACAATGCTGCAGATGTAAACAGAATGTAATACAACATTGCAGTATCACTATATCATAGATATATACATGAATGGTGACAAAACAGTACAACCCGATGAACAGCAATCAAACAAACAGGTGAAACAGAGTGTCAATAACATCAATGCTAACAGAAAACCAAAGTCATAATTTACAGTGAAGTCAACAAGGAGAAAACTGCAGAGAAGTCACAAAATTCACAGTGAAGTCAACAAGGAGAAAACTGCAGAGAAGTCACAAAATTCACCGTGAAGTCAACAAGGCCAGAATAAACCACAAAAACAACTATATCAGAGATGGCCAGAGACAAAATAATACAAAGCCAGAAATTCACAAAGTTTCAAATTGGTCGATGCCATGGAAATCAAGTCTACCTTGAAGCTTAATCAATTTAAACTACAGGGAAGAACAAAATTGGCCAGAGACAATTACAAGTGCAGTGCATACGTATACCAGAACAGGAATGAAATTCACAAAGTATAATCGAAGTCTTCAGAAATTCAAAGTTCAACAACCACGAAACTAACCATCGAATACGAACAAAACTCATAGGATTCGACGCTAATAACACGAGAAGGAATTAAATGTGAGAGGAACACTCACCATTTTCGACGAGGCAGTGAAGCTAAATCC
The DNA here is from genome assembly GCA_030737815.1 of Allium fistulosum. Lineage (NCBI taxonomy): Eukaryota > Viridiplantae > Streptophyta > Magnoliopsida > Asparagales > Amaryllidaceae > Allium > Allium fistulosum. The sequence goes on from CM060901.1 coordinate 958,659,136, forward strand.
CTAGCATTCGAACGGAGACGAGCACGGCCAATCGGAAGGAGATGCGATACCGATCGACGCGAGAAGGTGGAGCTACGGCCAGCAGCGACTTCGAATCTAAAGCCCTAATTTGCCAGGACGACTGCCATTGATTTATCTCGTTCGCTATGCTATAGTCTTTGAATCGGATTGAAGATGAAAGAGGGGAACGATTTCTTTTCTTTAATTTGAAAAGAGGAACGAAGGAGACTGCATTAGTGCCGCCATTTATTCTCATTTTCATTTTTAGGGTTCGAATAAAAATCCCAGAAAGAAAAGGGGAATGGGTTACGATAAATAACACGGCAACACAATCTTGGGCCACAATACTCTTCTTTTTTTTTCTTTAAGGCCCGTGCTAATACTTACAAATTCAAAAAGAATTTCAATCCGATATTAAAAGAATATCGATTGGTTAACGCCAAAAGTAATTAGCAGCCGAATAAAATCGTCAAATGCCGATAATAATAAAATCGTGAAATCCCGGGTTATTACATTAAAAGTTTACACCCTCTGTGCCATAATGAATCTAGTGTAGTGTTGTTCGGTGCCATGAAATGCAAATGTCTGATATAGTGCAACAGTCCATTTTGAAGGTCGAAGATTGCCCGAAGCGATCGTCATTACTGACCATCTCAACAAGCTTCGTGTTGTCAGAAGCACGCTTGGGATTCCTTGGAGCTTGGAGTATCAAGTTCACTAAAGTTCTTTTACGCTTGAACAAAGAGGAAGAATCGAACCATCCTACTTAGGGAATTTCGAGTTTTCTCATCTTCTTCCTCTTGCCACAAGCATCTCAGCTCCATCTCCAAATCCAAGCATGCTCCTCAACGTCGCTCATCTCTGGGCCCTCTCTATCTTTATTACTCACTAAAGTATGCGCGATTTCGAAGTTTTGAGTTTGGGAATATGGCCCATGCTTGTATCGGGTCCAAGTTCAAGATAGAGGATGCGTTCGATTTTAGAGGATAAGACATGCGGCTGCAGTCAAGATCAGTTCAAGATAATTAGTGGCATTTGAGTTTAATCAAAAATCTCAAAGCTCCTTTAATGCCAGAACTCGACTCTAAAAGGAGATAGTAAGGAAAAGCAAAGAGAATGGATTGGGTTGGCCTTGTTTTATAACGGCTAAACCAAAATTTTCGGCTATAAACCCACATGATTCTTAAGTACTTCGGTACCGAACGATCATATATTAAAAGAAGAGGAAAAGAAAGAAGAGAAGCATGATTCAACATGTATACTCGCTCATATATGCTCATATGCTCTCGCACTCTAGAAGCCATGAAATGTATGTGCATATATCTATGTGTGTATAAGACAGTCATTTCGAAAATTTAATTAATGAGGAATCCTAACCTAGATATCTGAAAATTAAAATATTCAAAAATGCTGAACTTGGAATGACAAGTCATGAACATAATTTTCAATTTTATAATCTTGGACGTTGTTACGACATCACGACAAATGGGAAGAGATATGGCTATTCATAGGAACATATCTAAGGTAGGACAACGACTGTTCGAAACAAGACTTGAGATTCGACAAGAAGATCCCGATTTAACTCGATTCAAAGAAGTCACGTTTGAAACGGTATGTACTTTGGGGGACAAGTGTTATCTGGCCCTTTGACCCAGAATTATTTAGTCAAGATTGGAAAAGTCATGCACAAAGATTATCGAGGTAAGTGACCCAAAAGGATAGCCAGAAGGCTCAGGAGATTAGTCCAACCAAGTTCAGAAAGCTAAGAGAAAACCGTTATGCAAAAGTAGGAGAGTACCCTGCTCGGTACATGTTTGGTTCGGTACCGACCCATAATACCTTATAGGTTTGGTACCATTGTTCCACTACATGCTAGCCAAGGTCCTACAAGCCCATCGCAAGCTCCAATTATCGTTTGTAATCTATGCTCTATCGGTTTCCTCAAGTTCTCTAAGTTAGTAACTTCAACCCTCCATTGACCTATTAATTGGACTCAAAAGCAAGCCAGTGATAGCTCAAACAACTATGGAACCATAAAGCCAATGGTAAGGCGACAAATCTCTAAAAGTCCAGAACAATGATTGACAAAGTTTTGAGGGTCGGTAGCGACACATAGCTATGGTTAGGTATCGACCCATAGAGATTGCTGAGCTAGCCACATCTTCTTCTTCAGCAACTGCCGGGAGATCATGGAGAATGAAGGAATGGACATGCCTGAGACTTTCCCGCCGACCTACACCTATAAATAGACCATGAGAGGCTTCATTTAGGGGATCTTTTACACTTTCCAACACTTGTACTCAATTCTTTTAATCACTTATTGTTCGACGACGAACCATAAGAATATTAGTTGTACTTTCAATAATAAAATGAGAAGAATTATTAAGTGGACGTAGGCACACTTTGTTGAACCAATATAAATTGTTTGTCCACTGTTTATTTCTCGTTTTCAATATACATTTCATCATTTTTATTTCTCTATATAATCCCATGGGTGTTAGTGCCATTTTTGACGCTAGCAATATATATAATATTATGTGTAAATGTTTTATAAATAATCTATACCTTAAAGACATGATATGACAGTGTGTGAATTGATTGGGTTTGGATTGTAAAGATTTACGTATTGATATGAGATATGTAACTAGTTATATATTTGTGTAATATGATACTTTATTTGGTCATCCCCTGTAAGACTCTGAAAGTTATTAGTTAGAATATATTTTGTCTTATGCTATTTCTTTGTATATCAATATGTTTCATCACCTTATCGGCTTGCCATTTTCGGGACTTCGTTGTGGAGTTACGAGACTCTAGAATGGCAGGTTGTTATAGGTTACATACTGATAGTTTGTAATGTCCCGTAAATTAATCACTTTGTATTTAAATATTTAAATTATTTTTAAATATCTAAATAATGGATTTTAATAACCAAATAAACATATTTTAAATAATAATTAATGATGTTAAAATCATTTTCAAAGTATGTTTACCAAAATAATTAGTTCAAATAAAAATCGAAAATGTGACCGAAAACCGTTTTTTGAATTTTCGACGTTTCATCGCATAAAAGTTTTTTGAAATGTTGTAAGCCTTGTTTATACTTGAAATAACATTTAAATGGTTAAAAATGTGTTTTAAATTGAACTAAATGTCTGGTTGATGATTGTTTAAATTAATTAATCATTTTATTTAATGATGTTTAAATTTATTTAATCATTTTATTTAATGATGTTTTAATTAATCATTCAATAATGGTGAACTAAAATTAATTAATCAATTTTCTAATGATGCCTTTAAATTAATAAATGATTTTTAAAATTTATCAACTTGTTTTAACTCTAATTAATATTTCCTTTATTGATGTTTATAATTAATAAATCATGTTTAAATAATGAAAATTAATTATTTATTTATTAATTTAATTAATTATATTTAAATTTATTAATTAATTGAATTCATGATGTTTTAAATGTGATTTACCCTTTTTAATTAAAGGTTATTGGAGTTAATTAATCAACTTAACTTATGAAGTTTCAAAGTGAATTTTTCAAAGTAACAAGGATGTTTTGACTTTGTTATTCATTTTAAATAATGATAATTAATTAATTAATTATATTTTACTAATTAATTGAATTAATAAGGTTTAAAGGTGGTTTACCCTTTTTATTATTTAAAGACATCTAAAGTTCAAAAATCAAATTGTGTGATGAAGTTTAAAGTAAATTAATCAATGTAATAAGGATGTTTTAAGTTATTAAATCCATTTTAAATTGATGTTTTGAAGTTGGTAAACTTTTTTAACAAAGTGTTTTAAAGATACTACTTGTAATGCGAGGCCAAGCATGAATTTGGTTTTAAAAAAGTAAAATTTTGATTCGGTTATGGAAACGAAGTTTCCGTAAATGACATCGCTTATATGGAAAGAATTCAGACATACTCTTGGCACTAAACGTCGAGGTATGGAAACTTGTCACTGTCTCGAAATTTAAAATTTTCGTCAAGGTAATGCCTAGAGGTAACACTACCTACACTTGCCCGACTTTATTTTTAACCAAGAAGTAGTACAAGTTTGAAATCGACAAGTAGTGGTAGGAATATAAGGTATACTGTCCATATATGATCATTTTGTTATCTTCAATAGTCGGTTTGTCGACTATCAATTATGTAATATCCCGGAAATTTTAACAATATCAATTTAATAATCTGTTGAATAATTAAATTGATATGAATAATCTTTGATAATAAGATTTGAATTTAATTTAATAATCTAATTAATTTAGTTAATGAAAGTAATTAAGGGTAATTAATTACTGATTGAAGATTAATCAAGGGTGATTAATAAATGTTGTTTAATTAAAGATTAATTACTTAATGTAATTAATTTAATTGAGTAATTAATAATTAAGTTGTAATTAAGGATCATTAATTAATATAATTAATGATGTAATTAAGATTGGTTAATTAAGTAATAATTAATAAATGAAGTAATTAATCAATGTAATTAATTAAGGATTAATGTAATTAATTATAGTTGATTAAGATTAATTAATTAGGAATGATTAATTTATAATTGAGGATTATAAATTAAAATATTAATTTAGTTATGATTAAGATTAATTAATTAGTTTAAACCTTTAATTACTTATTTAATTAATCCAAATGATTAATTAATCAAACAAATTAATTATCCATTAAATTTCCTAATTAATTTAATGAACACAAATCTTTAATTACTTTAAGATAAACTTTGTTCTTATTGAAAATCAAGTTATCATTTACAAAGTATTTTAAATTAATTTACTTAAATTTTATCTTCAAAATTTCATTTAAATTTAAAGATTCAAAATGAAAACAAATTATCTTTATCATTGTTTTAATAATTTTAATTGTTTAAAACATTGATAAAGATAATTTGTTTTCATTTTGAATCTTTAAATTTAAATGAAATTTTGAAGATAAAATTTAAGTAAATTAATTTAAAATACTTTGTAAATGATAACTTGATTTTCAATAAGAACAAAGTTTACCTTAAAGTAATTAAAGATTTGTGTTCATTAAATTAATTAGGAAATTTAATGGATAATTAATTTGTTTGATTAATTAATCATTTGGATTAATTAAATAAGTAATTAAAGGTTTAAACTTAATTAATGATATGATTAAGAGTTGATTAATTATAAACTAATGATCCCTAATTACATCTCAATAGGTAATCTATATTACCATCATAATGCAACCAAGCATTTATACCACACAACATTACTTATCTCATTATTCGATTAAAACTAAATCCAAAATTTAAAGATTTAGAATAATTAATAAGATAATTAATTATTGGTTAAGGTAATTAATTAAAAAGTAATTAATTAATGGAAGTAATTAAGGGAAGTTAATTACTGGATTAGATTAATCAAAGATGATTAATAATTGTGGTTTAATTAAGATTAATAATTACAATTAATTAATTACTTTAATCACTTATTATTTATTAATTAATCTTAATTACATCATTAATTATATTAATTAATGATCCTTAATTATTCTTAATTAATTATCTTATTTAAATTAATAGTTAATTAGTCACATTTATTAATCATCTAAATTTCCAATTTACCAAAGCTTCTATTTACAATATATATAAATAAATATATATATTCAAATTGAAAATATCTTATTAACTTTTAAAAGATAAAATCATCAATTAATACTAATTTAATCAGATTATTAAATTAAATTCAAATCTTATTATCAAAGATTATCCATATCAATTTAATTATTCAACAGATTATTAAATTGATATATAAAATTTCCGGGATATTACATTCCTCCCCCCTTAAAATAATTTCGTCCCCGAAATTTAAACAAAGGTAATTTAATAATCTTATTAAAGATTTTAATTTAAAACACAAGCATATACTATCATCCATATGCTAGCAACCATAGCAACCAATTCATCCAATCAAACAATTCTAACTATCTAGACTAAATTCTAGATAAAATTCCTCGAGTTTCCCCAAGTATATATATATATATATCGGGATACTCGCTCTACAAACAATCTAAACAACTAAGCTATAGATCTCCTACTCATCTAGATCTACAGAACTAAACAGAATATCAGACTACAGACGAGTCTGACTCAACAATCAAACCTCCCAAAACTGCAGATTCTAAAACCAAAGATAGATCAAATACGTATTCCCTCAGAGATACGTAAAACTCAATGAATTCCAGTTATCCAAACTGACAATTCAACCAAGTAGACCAATTAATTATCCAAATCAGAACACAGACGAGATCCACACATAACTCTACTTCACAACATCAGTAGATTCCAAACTTACTTCTCCCATCCAGAGATACACTCCAAACAGCTTTCGCTGCTCAACTCTGATCTGAGGAAGGACACAAGCACAGACTGGACAACTCATTCCAGAAATAAGGTTCACGGATCCATACAGAAAACTCAGATATTCCATCAAAACTTGAGCTGTTCTCCCTTTAACCAATCAGAACAGCTCATACTTAACTATCCAATTTATCGAAGAAATGGATCCACTCTACTGCTTCTGAACTCTACCTTCAGAAAAACTGCTCAGCCAGAAAACTTCCTGCCAATGCACAGAATACTCCGAGCTGCACTACTGCCATAGGTGCCAAAGACTTCTCAATCCAAAGCTTCTCGAGAAACTCGATAATCTTTCCTCTAACTAAAATCTGAAACAAATCAGAAATTCAAATGCTCAAACCAAAAACTAAATTCAACAATTTGTAAACAAGTTTCCAAATTCAAATCCTGAAACTCTTTTCCAAATCAACTCTTCTGTCTGCATTCTTTCTTCAATCTGGAATCAATACAAGAAACCAGTAGGCATTCTTTTCAAATCTGGAATCAACTCAGAGAACTGCCTGCATTTTTCATCTCTGGAAGCAACATGCAAGTTTAAATTCAAAAGTAAAAAGAATCTGGATTTGTTCAAGTCTGCATGCAAGTCTAAAACAACATATCACAAGTTTTATCAAAAGCAAAGAAGATTTGGCCTTATATTTTCAAGTCTTCAAAACAGTTTTCAAAAGATAGGCTCTGATACCATTTTTTTATTTTTTTATTTTTATTAATTTTTTTTTCTCTATTTTTTATTTTTTTTCTTTTATTCTCTTTTTTTTTTATTTAAATTATTATTATCTTTTTTTATCTTTTTTTTTTTATTTTTTTTTTATTTTTTTATTATTCTTATAATAAAATGTAATATCCCGGAAATTTTAACAATATCAATTTAATAATCTGTTGAATAATTAAATTGGTATGGATAATCTTTGATAATAAGATTTGAATTTAATTTAATAATCTGATTAAATTAGTATTAATTGATGATTTTATCTTTTAAAAGTTAATAAGATATTTTCTATTTGAATATATATATTTATTTATATATATTGTAAATAGAAGCTTTGGTAAATTGGAAATTTAGATGATTAATAAATGTGACTAATTAACTATTAATTTAAATAAGATAATTAATTAAGAATAATTAAGGATCATTAATTAATATAATTAATGATGTAATTAAGATTAATTAATAAATAATAAGTGATTAAAGTAATTAATTAATTGTAATTAATTAAAGATATAATAAAAATAAAATAAATAATTAAAAAAATATAAAATGTAAAAAAAAATATCAGAGATAAAAAAATATAAAATATAAAAAATATAAAATAAAAAATAAATAAAAAATATAAAAAAAAAATGGTATCAGAGCCTATCTTTTGAAAACTGTTTTGAAGACTTGAAAATATAAGGCCAAATCTTCTTTGCTTTTGATAAAACTTGTGATATGTTGTTTTAGACTTGCATGCAGACTTGAACAAATCCAGATTCTTTTTACTTTTGAATTTAAACTTGCATGTTGCTTCTAGAGATGAAAAATGCAGGCAGTTCTCTGAGTTGATTCCAGATTTGAAAAGAATGCCTACTGGTTTCTTGTATTGATTCCAGATTGAAGAAAGAATGCAGACAGAAGAGTTGATTTGGAAAAGAGTTTCAGGATTTGAATTTGGAAACTTGTTTACAAATTGTTGAATTTAGTTTTTGGTTTGAGCATTTGAATTTCTGATTTGTTTCAGATTTTAGTTAGAGGAAAGATTATTGATTTCTCTTGGCTTTTGAAAAATGAGAAGATTAGAAAAGAATGAGAAATGAAGAAATGCAAATGTTAATATACATGTATATTTATGATTTATATTTTATATTTTTTTTATCTCTGATATTTTTTTTTTACATTTTATATATTTTTTTAATTATTTATTTTATTTTTATTATATCTTTAATTAATTACAATTAATTAATTACTTTAATCACTTATTATTTATTAATTAATCTTAATTACATCATTAATTATATTAATTAATGATCCTTAATTATTCTTAATTAATTATCTTATTTAAATTAATAGTTAATTAGTCACATTTATTAATCATCTAAATTTCCAATTTACCAAAGCTTCTATTTACAATATATATAAATAAATATATATATTCAAATAGAAAATATCTTATTAACTTTTAAAAGATAAAATCATCAATTAATACTAATTTAATCAGATTATTAAATTAAATTCAAATCTTATTATCAAAGATTATCCATATCAATTTAATTATTCAACAGATTATTAAATTGATATTGTTAAAATTTCCGGGATATTACAAATTACCTTAGCCTTCTTTGTTTTTTCATCATCCTAAGACGATGTGTTGCTCATTTGAGCTTTATTATCCTTTGTCGGAAATGACTAAATCCAAAGAGCGAGTGGAAGCCAAGCTATGTGGGGTTGCTCCCATTAGAGTATTTTCACATCTACTCTAGATTGCTTTAACATATTCGTGCACTAAGATATGAAATACTTGGATTCTTGGTAAGGTTGGAGGGGTCCGGTTTGGATGTGTCCGAGAGAAGTCACAAAGTATATGACTCTCAAGTATATTTCTAGAGGTATACTTTCGGTAAGGGGGCGCACCCTCCTAGTCATTGTTGGAAAATTTTCCTTTTCTTATTTGATTCGAACCTCCGAATTGGTTCTCTATAATTACAACGGGAAGAGTCAACCACTCTTCACGATGTTTAATTATAGGTTTTGTCCATTCTTTCAAGTTTGGACTGTTATCTTGTTTATCCATTCTATCCAATTTGGATTTTGTTCAGGTTATTTCCATTCTCCCAAGTCTGGATCTTTATACTATTTTTGTCCATCATCTATGTTTGGATTTGTTTCCTGTTGTTCTTTTCCAATTCTTATGTTTGGTTTTTATTTATGTGGGAGAAAACCCGTTTCGCGTTAGCGGTGTGGTCCCACATATTATTGTTAAATACACTTCCTTTTGTTTCAGAGTTTTACTCATACCAGATATTTTGTCTAACCCGAGTTGTTTATTTTCCCTAAACTCTCGGGTACTCAATTATATTTGGGTAGTCCGAGAATAGCAGGTTTTCTTTGGAGCTATTTAAAGACGGTGATCGAGCAAGCGGCTCCTTAGTTATCTAGTTATTTATTTTCGCTGTATGATTATGTTGGTATATTTGGTATTTGAAAAATGTAAAGTCAGAATGTATAGCTACAAATCTATTAGATGTAGTACTTTTGTTTAACTCTGATTGCTCCAAGTAAGGATTAACCTTTTGTACTATATCATTTTGTATTATATGTAACCATTCCGTTGTGAGGTATTTCTATTCTGTTCTTTCTGTTATATATTTTACCCTAAGACAACTTATCCTTCGGATGCTTGGGTAACGGCACACGAATACCGAGGATGTATTAAGTGTTGTTCCCAAGGGGTTAGAAAGGTGGGTCGTCACAAATAGTATCAGAGCTTAGGATTAGCGAACCCCTAAACCGTGGTGGGGTAAGCTCTCTAAGGATAGGATTAGTAATATCTTAGGATAAGTCTGAGAGTATAAGTATATTGAGTGTGTATTTGTTAGTGTTATAAAAAAGTTTTATATTGTGTTGTTTAATCCATTGAGTGGTATATGAATTCTGGTCGATGCGTCTGATCAGCGTTATCTATAGGCATTCCTAAACACTTGAACAGATCTACCAATACTGTATTGTTTTAAAATGGTAAATGAAATAATTTTGCCTAGGGATATATTTTATATATATAAGAATGATTTTTAAAATTAATATAGTTGATTAAATTATTTAGAAATGTTAATATTTTTATCATTTAAGATTTGATTAGGTATGCTCGTCCAGTTTAAGCGTTAACTATTGTTGAATAGTTCATACGGAATTTTCCTTAGTAAGATATAGGTCGAGTAGATGGGATTAGGGAATCTTGGAACAAACCCCTTGTGAATTCAATTTCACAGTTTGACTATAAGGTGTTCGGTGAAAGGGTTAAGTTAAAAAGTTATCATTTAATAGTGTTAAGTTAAAAAGTAAACTTTTAATAAAAAGTTTTTTGATATAATTTGAACAGTAGGATAATACATTTAGAGGATAAATATATGAGAAAATTTAGTTATAATAAAGGAGAATTATTTAAATATGAGTTAACCCACACCTAAATTTACTATATCATATATGTGATGCAATAAACTATTATTGATTTCTTTGATGATAATTAGATTTGTCTGATTGATTGTTTGTTTGAATTTCCGTTTGGAAAATGGATGTTTAATAGAAATTAGTCTTGATACTCCATTTAAACTATTTAACTATCATTATAGCAATTTCAGTTATACCGTCATCTTTTAAGTTTCATTCCCTAAACCGTTGTATGTGTGTATGAATTTGAGCTTGTGTTTTCACAAAAGTAGATGTTTAAATTTCATTAATCATTTTGATTAATGATATTTTAAATTAGTTAATCATTTTAACTAATGATGTTTAAAATTAATTAATCTTTTTAATTAATGAGATTTGGATTTAATTAATCCTTTTAAGTAAAGATATTTGAATTTAGTTAATTATTTTAATTAATGATATTTGAAATTAATAATCATTTTAATTACTGATACTTAAAAGAAGTAATTATTCATTTTAACTAATGATTATTTGAATTTAATAAATTGTTTGATAAATAATATTTTAAGTTGGTTAATTGATTTAATAAGTGAGTTTAAAATAAATTAATTGATTTGATGAAAGTGTTTTGGAAGTAATTAACTATTTTGTTAAAGATAATTGATTTGTTTATTAAAGGAAATTATAAATTTAATTAATTATCTTTTGGGATAGTTAATATTGTGTTAGATTTATAACGATTATAAATGTGATTTATTATCTTTCTTGATAATTAATGTTATTTTAAATTTAATAAAGGAATTTAAATTTGATTTATTCTCTTTGGAAAATTTATATGGTTTTAAGGTTCTCAAAGGATAATAAAACAATTTAAATACCTTTTATAAATTCAAAACAATGTTAATTGTCCCAGGGGATGATATATAATATTCTTTTTAAAACATAAAAATTGTTTTAAATTAATAAATGATGGGTTTTAAATGAAAACTTTTAAATAGAATTGTTTATCAATAAAGCTAAGTGTAAATTATTTTGGGATTTTAGTAAACGATGTTTAAAATGACATTTGTTTTGAACGTTGTTTTAATACACTTAGTATTATAAATTTGTCTTTCCAAATAACATTTAAAGAGATTTTGGAAATTTTAAATCCCGGAATTGTTTAAAATGATTTCAAAAGATTTTGAGAAAAGTAATAGCGGTATTATTTGGAAATATTTCTAATGTACAAATATTTTGGAAAAGAAATTTTAAGTAGAATGCATTTTCTTTGAATAATTCGGAGAAAAACATTTCGGTTAGTTTTGTGGTAATCTGAATAATCTTCTAAGTGATGATCAGATGTTCTTTATGCGAATGTTGTGGACTACTTAGTAAATTATTCTCTTTATCATTGTGCGATCGAAATGAAATCCCGAACAAACCCAAAGTGAGTTTTAATAAACAAATTGTTTGAAGTTATTTCATAAAAAAAATGCAGTATGCTTTCAAAGATGAGTTTTGAAATTTATAACTGGGTATTTAATCTTTAAGTTCCGTAAAAGGGAATTGATTTCCAAAATAAAAAGTATTTTTGATAAATGATTGTTTTGATAAATGAATTTTACCCTTAAATAATATACGAGGTAATTTAACACTGATTTAAATGGGTTAGATTGGATATGAAGGTTTTGATAAAGTTGTTTTGTCAAAACATAGATATTATTTAAGTATATAAGCATTGTAACCTAATTGGTGTTATTGGATCAGCCCATAAACATGATTCATTATAACACCCTAATGTGAAAAGGTAGGAAGGTTTTAATAGACATTGTTTTATTAAAACCGTAGCTTTTGTTTAAAACATGTAAGTAGTGTAAACTATTTGTTATTTTGAGTCAACCCAAAAACATTGTCCATCTTAACACTCTAAGTTAAAGAGGTCAAGAGGTTGACTCAGTTTTAAAAGGCCCAAATTTTGATTTGATCTTCACCTAAATTGTGAAAAGCAAAATAAATTTTGTGTTTTATATATACTCTTAGGATTTAGAAGGGTATTATACAAATAAATAAAGTGGAATAAGTTATTATTTGATGTTTTAAAAGAAAGGACTTTATAAAATATTTTTAAACTTAGATGAAAATTTATAAAATAATTCATAAACAATTTTGGTACTGAATATAATATTAAATGTAAATTTATGTGATTTAGAAAGATTGGTGTAGTCAATAAACCAATAATTTTAGAGTATAACTTTCAATTTTGTCCGAGTAAGTTTGGATAACCTTCTATGCAATAACCAAAGGCTAATGACAAAGAATGGTACGCTCAGATAATTATCTATATTTTGGGCAATCAAGAAAGTTTTGGACCTAAGTTAGGTGTTTGTTGTTAATCTTTTGACATTTTAAATAATGTTGAGTGTTAGATTTATTTTTCCTTATGGAATTTGTATGATTGATAGTGTTAGTGTATTCCTTTATGGAATTTGGTTGATTTGATTTAATTAAATTTGATTGATTGATTGTGTGGTCTTATGTACGATAGTTTATAAACTTAAAAAATTATAAACTAAGGTTTTTGAATTATTTTTTATTAGGACTTAAATCCCAGGGCTTTTGAAAATGTGATTTTGAAAAAAAAAATTGGGAAAGAGATAATAATTGTTCACTCTAGTTGTTGTATTTGGAGGAACCAGAATACCAGTGGATGCTCCATGTTATTTTGATTGTAGAGTTTTACATGTTTTGCTAGGAGGACCCCCTCCTAGTCATTTTTGGTATTGGTTTTAATACATTTTTTTGGAAGAAATTTGAAAAAAAAATGAATATAAGAGCCCGGGCATTTAGTTCTTAATTTTGGAAGTGTTTTGAAATATATTGGATGCATAACATTTATTACAGAATATTCTCTTTATTTTGTTGCATATGTCTGTTGCATTACTTTTGATGCATCATGTTACCTGATTGCATATGGTTGTTATAGTGTTTATATTGCATGTGTTTATCATAGAAATAATATAACTAAGGAATATATAATTAATCAGGTTTACTAAAAACCAAGTAAGTAAATTGATTTTCTTAGGATGGTTATTACTTCTTCTGCTTCGTAATAATTTCGAAGATGAAATTCTTTTAAGGGGGGAGAGTGTAACAACCCGTAAATTAATCGCTTTGTATTTGAATATTTTGATAATTTTAAATATTTAAATAATGGATTTTAATAACCAAATAAACATCTTTTAAATAATAATTAATGATGTTAAAATCATTTTCAAAATATGTTTACCAACATAATTAGTTCGAATAAAAATCAAAAATGTGATCAGAAACCGTTTTCCGAATTTTCGACATTTCATCGTATAAAAGTTGTTTGAAATGTTATAAGCCTTGTTTATATTTGAAACAACATTTACATGGTTAAGAATGTAAATTAGTTAGTATATATTGGTATATATACTTAAGTATATACATGTATATATAAAAAAAACATCTAAGAATCCCAAAACCCTAGGCGAATTGGAGGAAGATGACGGCGGCGGATGGAAGACGGTTAAAAGCAAGGGGAAAACGACTTTTTCTGAGGTTCTAAAATAGACAAATCGTGAATTCCAGAGGTAGGACAAAAACCCTAAATCATGGGTGGAGGCGGTAGATAATAATTTCGAAATACAAGGGAAATTAGATTATTTTGAACCGATCAAGGATGGAGCTGAACCTTATCAATTGATCGATGAACAGGATTATGAGGAATCTAACCAGATGTGGAAGAATTCATTATATGCTTACATGGCAGGTAAACGACCTTATCTTGTACACTTTAATGCCTACATAAGAAGGGTATGGAAACCTATAGGCTCCTGGGATGTTTTTACAAGAGAAAATGGGTTTTATCTCATCAAATTTGAAAAAGGAGAAGATTATGATCGAATCCTGAAGGGAGGTCCATGGTTCATGGATAGTAAGCTGATTATCATTAAAAAATGGGAAGCATATTTTAATTTTGAAAAGGCAATGCTAACTACGTATCCAGTTTGGATTAAATTTAACAACCTTAATCTAGAACTGTGGAATATGAGATGCATTGGAAAGCTGACAAGTATAATTGGAAAACCTCTTGACATAGATGAATATACTAGGAAGGTTAAAAGAATCAAATATGCAAGAGTGCTGGTGGAAATTAAAGCAGATTCTGTACTACCACAGAATATTAAAGCAATTGATAAGAGAGGTAATGTTTACCTACAGGAAGTTGAGTATGAATTCATACCTTTGAAATGTGCTGAATTTAAATGCTTTGGCCATGTAGTTACTCAAGAGTGTAGTGAGCTAAACAAACCCAAACAAGTTTGGGTACAAAAAACCAAAAGTAATTCAGATACTATTCACATAGATAGTACGGATGTTGAACCCACTGAAATAGCTACTACTAGTAATTATGGATTAACACCACAAAAAGATATTACAGCAACAAAAAGGTATACACAAAATGTTGTAACAAAGGACCCAGTCCCAAATCTGAAAGTGTATGTGTAGTACTAGGGATCGTGTAATATGGTATATAAGTGCGGGAACTGATAATAGCAGTAAAATAAAAATTAACGTAAGCACACCAGGAATTTTTATACTGGTTCGAACTTCCCGTTCTACGTCCAGTCCCAGAATACCCTCTGGATTTAAACTAAACCCCTCACTTAACCCGGAGGAATAGGTATACAACACCTGAGCAGCCGAACAGGAATTTTCCGCCTCAACAGCCGAAGAGGACTTCAACTTTAATACAAATAATTTGTTGACGAATGTGTTCTGAATAACACTGATTGTCTTTTGATAGTACAACTTTCCTATAATCAAATCCTCAAGAGTATATATGTGTGTGAAGATTCTGAAGAAAGATAATCACGTAGAATCGAAGTATATGAATTAATTCAAGGATTCTAGTGATATTGAATAAGAATGAATGCTTTTATTTACAGAAATAAATAGAGAATAGAATTCAGAATTATAAACAAGAATTGGTGATTGTAGAAGTGAATTGAATATGTTTATATAGTATTAGGATAGTTGCAATCTTTCATGAAGAGTTTCAATCAAAAGTTGTGTCCGAATCTCTTGGATTAAAGGACATTCCTCTTCATGAACGATCGCACCTCTTCAGAAAACTAGCAGTTATTTTCTGGTCGGTTGACCGAGAAACCTGGGCCGGTCAGCTGAATTTACAGTCGTGAATAAAACAGTGCATATCTATGCACTTGACACATAGTCGGTCGACCGGAGTTTCTGGCCGGTCGGCCGACCTGCTGTTATTTGCACAGTGCACACTTATTTTTGTATAAATCAATTTGTGTGTGTGTGTGACTACTTGAGGAATGATTTTAACAATATTCTAAGACTTAATAAAATAAAATATTCATACTAATATCTGGAATGTAGTCTTGTCTCCTTTGTAGTGCACAATAAATGGTTATTCTCCTTTTTGTCGCTTTCATATAGTATTCTCGTCGTATGATATTGAAGCTTGTGTCATGAATCAAAACTCATGAATCAACATTCTCCCCCTTTTTGATTGATGACAATACTTATGTGACGAAATAGTATTATAATTCTCCCCCTGAATATATGGCGACTTTTCTGCAAAGAATTTGTTAGCTTTCATATATTTCTCCCCCTTTGTCATCGACAAAAAGGAATACTTATTAGATGTAATATTAAAAATTATGGAACATGTAACACCAGTAAGAGAACAGCAAGTTTTAAATATTACATAGTTTAAACAAGATAGGAATATTTTCATAGTTTCACAACATCTAACAATAGACATATTGTTCATAAATAATACTTGAAATTAAATTGTAAAAATATGGTTACTCTTCATCATCATCGGAATCCCAAAATTCTGGACGAATATTTTCTTCCGGAGGAGCCGGTTCCTTTCCACGTCTTTGAGTGTGAGGAACATGAGTTGCCGATGTGCTGGAACTTGTGTTATCTGAAGTAGACCAAGAGAAATTTGGCGCTGGTCTTTTTCCGGGAGCAACAAATGAAGCACCGGCTTCGGAATTACATGATAAGGCATCCCATAAATTCACAAAGAAGCCCTTGATTTTCTTGAAACGACCATCAATTTTTCGTAGCCAGGCATCCAAAGGTAGTTGATTTCGAGCCAAAATATCAATGGCCGCCTCCGTACTAGTTCCGGGAGTTGGTCTTTGAATTGAATGTTGGCGAGTTAGACGTTCCGTAGAATGAGTTGATGGTTGCGGTGTGAAAAAGCTACGGCGTAGTTGTTCTCGAGGAGTAGTACGCCATTGGTGAAAAGTTGAAATTTTGGAAGGTGCATCGGGTAACTTCATTAGTTTTATGGTTCGTGAGTCAAAAGAACGAACTTTGGATGTTTCGAATTCCGGAGCATGGGTAACAAAGCTATTAATCAACCTCATTATGTATTCTCCATAATAAATATGGAGCATCTTTCCTTGGTTGAAAGAGAGAAATTCATCCATAAGAAGTTGTGCCCAATTTACTCGTATATTTCCGCACATAGCATACAGTGCTTTGAAGTTTTCGGGATATACTAAGTGGTATGAACCCCCTCTTGGAACTATAGAATTCATCATGAATCGATGAAAGAGTCGGGCTTTAGGTCGAAGGGATGAAGTTTGCCTTAAATCAGTAGCATCATCTTCAAAAAATAGATGGCTTAGACGGTCACGAGTTGATATATTACAATCTACATCGTGTAACGAAATTCCACCCGGTCGAGCATGTAAAATGTGGTTAATTCGATCTATTGAGAGAAAAAATGAAGTACCACAAACCGATGTCCAAACACAATTATCAGTGTTTCTTGGTGGATCAACAAGATTAAGGTTTGCTAGAAATAACTTGACCATAATATGATTGATTTTCAAGTTATTTTTCCTATGGTCAAGAAATGTATCAAGTCCACTCTCAATAGCGGCATTTTCAATACCGTAGGAAGTGAAATCAGAGTAGCTTACAAATGATTCTTCAAAGATTTTTGTGTCTTGAAGTTGAATCCATCTTTGAAGAGCTATATCATTGACTAGCCATGAAGCAATTTGAGTATCCACCGGAGTAGATGAAGATGAAGCATTGGTAGTCTTTGATTTCTTCTTGGGAGCCATTGTTTTGAAAGAAAAGTAACAAAATTTGAGAAGTTTTAATGAGGCTAGGGTAAAAAAACTGTAATTTGGGAAAGTAAGAGTGAAGAGGTAGGTTAAAAAGTGAATGGATGGGTTGTTAAAGAGGAATATAAAAAGCAGATTTGTACGTTCGGTCGACCGAAACTCTGGGGCGGCTGACCGATCTGGTAATTTGAAAGATGCTGAAACTCTCGGGTAGGGTTCGGCTGACCGACTCAGGGTTTGCGGTCGACCGACCCTGTTAGAAGTGCATTTTTTGACAGTTTTATATATATAAAAAACATAGAAATATATTTTATTATCAATGCACTATATTTATACATTTTATTTGTAAAATCAACAACATACATATAAATATATATAACATTTTTAGCCACCGTTTGTTAAAATCTGCGTTCCCATGAGTTTGGAGACGGAACATCTTCTATAGGTGACCATCTTGGAGCTATCGGAGTTTGAATAGGATTTGAAGGTGATGAGGGTCTGTAAGAAGGTTCAGCAACATCATCCTTCTTTGATGAACAAACTTTCATGGCAATCTTTTCAAGAAAACTTAAACGTCTTGCCGTGACTTTTTGTTCATAGTAGAGTTCCCGTTGCATATCCATTTGTTGTTGTTGGTAGTGATGTATTTCATCAATTTTTTGTTTAGTCGATGGAGATACTACCATTGTATTCTTTCCTTTTTTCTTATCCGGTGTATAGCCTGTATGGGAGTCTTCCCATGGTTTCCATCCATGTCGAGGGTCTTTATCCGGAGAAGAGAAGTCAAGAATACGTTTAGGCATGGGAAAAGTAGGATAGGGGACATTTTCTGGAATTCGGTCGGAAACATCATCGTCTGGAGAAGTGTATGATAGATGAGAGTTTTCGGAATTGTAGTAGTCGTTGTTAGAAGACATTTTAAAGTTTTGATTTTAAAACTTTCTTAGTATATATTTTGAAGAATAAGCAAAGTATATATAAGTATCAGTTTGCCTAAAAATTTGTGGATAGGAAATATTTTTAACTATAATCATAGAATTTTTACAATAAAACTGTTCGTAAATGTATGATTTATAAGCTTTAGAGCTAAAAATAGTTTTTCTGAAATCAAAATAAATGATACAAACTGTAAATAAAACTGAAACAAGAAACACCCATAGCTCAAGTAGCTATAATATAACATATAACAAGCAAGTCAGAGGTCATGAGTTCGAGTTCCGCTTTGGTCAGAAATAAAATAATTTTTGTTTTTCAATAAAAAAAAATTTCTTTCATATTTTTGTTTATAAATCTTTAAAAGACATTATTCCTAAGTCACGTCTAAGTTTTACAAAATTATTTTCATTTAGTGGTTTAGTAAAAATGTCAGCAATTTGATTTTCAGTATTAATAAATTCTAAATTTATTAATCCTTTTTCCAAACAATCACGAAGAAAGTGATGACGTATATCGATGTGTTTTGTTCGTGAGTGATTAACCGGATTTTTAGAAAGATTTATTGCACTAGTATTATCACAGTAAATTATAGATTTTTCAAGATGACAATTAAAATCCTGTAGTGTTTGTTGCATGTATATGACTTGTGCACATGCCAAAGCAGCAGATATATATATTCTGCTTCACATGTCGATAAAGAAACGCAGTTTTGTTTCTTACTAAACCAAGAGACTAAGGAACGTCCAATGAAATGACACGTTCCGCTAGTACTTTTTCGATCCGTCCGACTTCCTCCAAAATCAGCATCGCTATAGAAGACTAATTCGAAAGGACATTCTTTCGGATAAAATAGCCCGAACTCTTTGGTTTTAGTTAGATAACGAATAATACGTTTAACTGCTCGCATATGTGATTCTTTGGGATTTGCTTGAAATCGAGCACATAAACAAACACTCATCATTATATCGGGTCGACTCGCTGTTAAATATAATAAAGAACCAATCATACTACGATATAGTTTCTGATCAACACTTTTGCCATCCTCATCTCTATCGAGATGAATCGTTGTGCTCATAGGAGTTGGTTTGGCAACAGTGTTTTCCAGACCGAATCGTTTAATTAAATTATAACAATATTTTTCTTGATTAATAAAAATTCCATTCTCAATTTGTTTAATTTGTAATCCCAGAAAATATGACAATTCTTCCATATGAGACATTTCAAATTCATTTGTCATTATCGTCGAAAATTCCTGACATAGTTTTTCATTTGTCGAGCCAAAACTAATATCGTCAACATATATTTGAATTATTAAAATATCTTTCTTAGTTTTCTTAATAAAAAGCGTTTGATCTACCTTGCCAATTTCAAAACCAGATTCTAATAAATAACCTTTAAGACGATCATACCAAGCACGTGGTGCTTGTTTTAAACCGTATAATTAATGCTTTTTTGAGTTTATAAACATGATCTGGATATTTTTCATGATTGAAAAGTGGTGGTTGTTCAACAAAAACATTTTCTTTTATATAACCATTTAAAAAAGCACTTTTAACATCCATTTGATAAAGCTTAAAATTATGAAAACACGCGAAAGCCAATAAGATTCGTATTGCTTCAAGTCGGGCGACTGGAGCAAACGTTTCTTCGTAGTCTATTCCCTCTTCTTGATTATATCCTTGTGCAACTAACCTAGCTTTATTTCTAGTTATATTTCCTAGTTCATCTGCTTTATTTTTGAAAACCCATTTAGTACCGATGACTGATTGATCACTAGGTCTAGGAACGAGTTCCCAAACTTCGTTTCGTTCGAATTGATTTAGTTCTTCTTGCATGGCAAGAATCCAGTAGTCATCAGTTGAGGCTTCTTTTATATTCTTAGGTTCTATGTTTGAGAGAAAAGCTACATGACCCACTTGATTTAATTGATGTCTGGTTTTAACGTTCGTATTTACTTCTCCAATTATATTTTGTACAGGATGATCCCGTAAAATTCTAGGTGGAGATTTTATTATATTAGGAGTAATGTTTGTATTTTCAATTATTTCATGAATATCAAAATTTTCATTTGAATTACTATTTTCAGTCTGAGTAGTTTCATCATCAGAATCGATAGTAATATTTGGACTTATATTTTTAAAATTTTCGTCAAAAGAAACATGTAAACTTTCTTCAATAATTTGAGTTCTTTTATTATAAATTCGATAAGCTTTGCTTCGTTCCGAATATCCAACGAATATTCCTTCATCGAATCTTGGATCAAATTTGCCTAATTGATCTTTAGTATTTAATATAAAACATTTAGACCCAAAAACTTTAAGATATGAAATGTTTGGTTTTCTTCCATTTAGAAGTTCATATGGAGTATTCTTAGTTAACGGTCGAAGAGAAACACGATTCAATACATACAAGCTGTACCTACAGCTTCTGCCCAAAAGTGTTTCGATAAAGTGGTTCAATTTAACCATGTTCTTGCACATTCTTGTAACGTTCTATTTTTCCTTTCTACAACTCCATTTTGTTGTGGTGTTCTAGGAAACGAAAAATTATGATTAATACCTTTCTTGTTACAAAATTGTTCAAAAGTTTCGTTTTCAAATTCTCCTCCATGATCACTTCTTATATTTTTAATTTTCAAATTTTTAATATTTTCGATTCTTTTAACAAAAACTTTAAAATTATCAAAAGTATTGCTTTTATTTTTCAAGAAGAAAATCCAAGTATATCTAGAAAAATCATCTACAATAACTAATACATATCTATTATGATTAATAGACTGCACTTGAGTTGGACCAAAAAGATCCATGTGTAAGAGTTCAAGTGGTTGTTCTGTAGATATTACCTTTTTAGATTTAAAAGAAGATTTTGTTAATTTCCTAATTTACATGCATCACAAAATATATCAGTTTTGAATTTTATATTGGGTAATCCTTTAACTAATTTATTTTTAGCTAGTTTGTTGATAGTATTAAAATTGATGTGACAAAATCTTTTGTGCCAAAGACAAGAATCGTTTTCTTTAGCTATTAAACATAAGTTTGAATCATTATTAACATTCATATTTAAGATATAAATGTTTTTATCTCTTTTTCCTTCGAAAATAGTGTTATGATTTTTATCGAAAATATTACATTTATTTTCTGAAAAAGTTATATTAAAACCTTTATCGCATAGCTGACTAATACTTAATAAATTGTGTTTTAAATTTTTAACTAATAAAACATCAGTAATGAGAGGTAAATTAGAGGTACCGTTGCTACTGACATCGCCTTTGCCGATGATATATCCTTTTGAGTTATCTCCAAAGGTGACTGCTCCTCCATTTGAGTATATGATGTTTGACAACATTTCTTTGTTTCCAGTCATGTGTTTTGAGCAACCGCTATCTAAAATCCATTTTCCTCTCTTCTTATGTGGTACCTGCAAAAAGTTTATAAAAAGTTGGTACCCAATCTTTTTAGGGTCCTAAGAGTTAGATCTTAGGAAGCCAAACCCATACGGGTTCAGAATTCCCTTTATAAAAATAATTCTTGTTATTATGAACAGTTTCCATAAACATTTTGATATGCTTATTCCTTATCAAAATATTATTTGTTTTTGGAATCCATATCTTGATGGTTTTAGTGTTTGGGAAAACTGTTTTCTTAATGTCTTTCTTAATATTATTATTAATCCTATTTTTAGCAAAATTATTTTGTTTCTTAAATCCTAGTCCAGATTTATTGTTAGAAGATTGAGAATTTTCAAGAATTTAGAAAGATTCTCTCTTCCTTTATTGAAATTAGATAAATTTTTATAAATATCATCAAATTTTATTTTAAGACTAGATTTTTCTAACTCTAAATCTTTAATCTTGGAATTTAAACTATTATTTTCAAAAAATAAAACATCATTTTTGTTTTTCTGAATTTCTAGTTCTTCAGATATTGACGAAATTTGAGAAGATAAATTAGAATTTGATTGTTGAGAAATTTCAAGTTCTTCTTCTAATATTTTCTTCTCATCTTTCAGCATATCTACTTCTAAGACTGTTCTATCTAACTTTCTTTGTAACTCCTTATTTTTATTTTTAAATTTTTTTGCTAAATTTACTAATTCAGAATTAATCTCAATTAAATCTTCAAAAGTAAGATCACTTACATCGTCTGACGAAGCCATGAAGCACACATTTGCTTGTTCATTATCACTTTCACTCTCTGATGAAGATGATGAGTCAGTGTCGTCCCAAGTGACTGAAAAAGCTTTTCGTTTGATTTTGTCCTTCTTGGAATTATTCTTTTTACGCTCTGGACAATCCTTCTTCATGTGTCCTTTCTTATGACATTCATAACATTCCATTGCTGAAGATGATGGTTTGCTGCTATTGGAATTGTTGTTGGAATTATTTTTGTTTCCCTTGAATTTGTTTCTGTTGAATTTCAAAAACTTTTTGAAATTTTTAGCGATCATTGCCATATCTTCATTATCTGAGTCGGAATCATCTTTTTCTACTTGGAATGCCACATTTTTCTTTTCTTGTGCTCCATTTCTTTTTGCCTGCAAATTTACTTCGTAGGACATTAAATTACCTATCAATTCTTCTGGTTTTAATGTTGATAAATCAGTTGCTTCTTCAATAGCTAGGACTTTTCTTTCCCATTCGTCCGTTAAAGAATTTAAGATTTTTGTAACAACATCAAAATCAGTAAACTTTTGTTCTAATGATAATAAAGCATGATAAATATCCTGGAATCTAGAGTACATGTCATTTATAGATTCATTTGGCCTCATTTTAAAGTTTTCAAATTGATTTTTCAACATAGAGATTTTGCTTAATTTAACTTTGTTCGTTCCTTCATGTGATACTTTAAGAGTTCTCCAAATTTCATAACCGGAAGTACATATGCTAACTCTATTGAATTCATTTCTATCTAATGCACAAAATAAAATATTCATAGCCTTTGCATTTGAAGTAGCATCTAGTTTTTGTGTGTTACTCCAAGTTGAGTATTCTTCAGTAGAAGTTGTGTACTCTCTTTGTATAATATTCCAGATATCAAATCCACTAGATTGCATATAGATTCTCATTCTAGTTGACCAATAATTATAATTTATACCATTAAAAAGTGGAGGTCGTGAAGTCGATTGACCTTCAGTGAAACTAGAATTAGTGTTAGTGCTAACATCGTTAGTTTGTGTGGTTGCCATATTACTTAGAAATAAATATCAAATAACTTTGTTACGGTTATAGGATTTCCTTGCTCCGATACCAAATGAAAGTGTATGTATAGTACTAAGGATCGTGTAATATGGTATATAAGTGCGGAAACTGATAATAGCAGTAAAATAAAAATTAAAGTAAGCACACCAGCAATTTTTATACTGGTTCGAACTTCCCGTTCTACGTCCAGTCCCAGAATACCCTCTGGATTTAAACTAAACCCCTCACTTAACCCGAAGGAATAGGTATATGACACCTGAGCAGCCAAACAGGAATTTTCCGCCTCAACAGCCGAAGAGGATTTCAACTTTAATACAAATAATTTGTTGACGAATGTGTTCTGAATAACACCGATTGTCTTTTGATATTACAACTTTCCTATAATCAAATCCTCAAGAGTATATATGTGTGTGAATATTTTGAAGGAAGATAATTACGTAGAATCGAAGTATATAAATTAATTCAAGAATTCTAGTGATATTGAATAAGAATGAATGCTTTTATTTGCAGAAATAAATAGAGAATAGAATTCAGAATTATAAACAAGAATCGGTGATTGTAGAAGTGAATTGAATATGTTTATATAGTTATAGGATAGTTGCAATCTTTCATGAAGAGTTTCAATCAAAAGTTGTGTCCGAATCTCTTGGATTAAAGGACATTCCTCTTCATGAACGATCGCACCTCTTCAGAAAACTAGCCGTTATTTTCTGGTCGGTTGACCGAGAAACCTGGGCCGGTCAGCTGAATTTACAGTCGTGAATAAAACAGTGCATATCTGTGCACTTGACACATAGTCGGTCGACCGAAGTTTCTGGCCGGTCGGCCGACCTGCTGTTATTTGCATAGTGCACACTTATTTTTGTATAAATCAATTTGTGTGTGTGTGTGACTACTTGAGGAATGATTTTAACAATATTCTAAGACTTAATAAAATAAAATATTCATACTAATATCTGGAATGTAGTCTTGTCTCCTTTGTAGTGCACAATAAATGGTTATTCTCCTTTTTGTCGCTTTCATATAGTATTCTCGTCGTATGATATTGAAGCTTGTGTCATGAATCAAAACTCATGAATCAACAAAATCCTGTAGTAAGTCCTATCAAGGACTCTGTAGAAGTGTTAGAAGAAGCTCATCAATCTCCGAAACTACAGGAGGATCATTCAAATTTGGAGGATCATAGCCAGCAACCACGGAAGCAGAGTATGGAGGGCTCAAGTGATGATGAGGATATTCCTGAAACAATAAGTGATATACAAAAATTAGATATTCAACTGGAATCATCAGAGGAAGAAGAGATAGAAGAAAACCTGCTGAAATACACTGAAATTAATGAAAATTATGAGGAAATGTTTTCTACTAAGGAAAATAAAGAAGCTGGGAAAAAAGCTAAGGTTGTATCAACTCCGGTAAGTAGGAGCAGAGCTACTAAATCTCAATGACTATTCTATGCTGGAATGTAAGAGGTCTAAATGGGGATGTAAGAAAATTAGACCTCTATAATCTCTGTAATAGATATAAACCTACTACTTTAGCCATATTAGAAAATAAACTCACAGAAGAGAACATTGTGGAAATAAAAAATCAAATAGGAGAAAACTTGAAGGTCATACATAATAACATTAATAATATTAAAGGTAGGATCATGGTATTATGGGATTCCAATATTTGGACTTGTAATGTGATGAATATAGACGAACAACAAGCTACCATTAACATGAAAAATTTAGGAGGTTTGGAGATTACTACAACAATTGTTTATGCAAATAATTTGGCTTCGGAAAGGAAAAGATTATGGACAACATTAGTTGGTAACTCAAAAATCATAGCAAAACCTTGGTTAGTATTTGGAGACTTTAATGCAGTTCTGAAAATGCATGAAAAACAAGGTGGTATTACCCTTAAAGTCTGTCAGGTAGCTGAGTTCAATAACTGTGTATTAGCAGTAGGGCTTATAGAAGTACTCCACACATGCCTGAAATACACATGGAAAAGTGGTGAGGCAAAAAGAATTCATTCAAGACTGGATAGAGCTTTAGGCAATGCAGAACTATTGAACAAAATGCCAAATATAAAAGTTACAGTGCTGCCAAGTTCTACTAGTGACCATTGCCCTTTATACATTCAATTCAATAATGAAAAGCAGTCACAGAAAGGCAAACTATTCAGATATGCAAATCACTGGCATCTAATTGAAGGATACAAAGAAATAGTTGATTTTAATAAACTACAAATTCCAGAAGGGAATCATATGTACCAGTATATAATGACAGTGAAACTAATGAAAAATAGACTGAAGGATTGGAATAAAACAAGGCCCAAATCGCATGAAGCTATAAAAGAATTACAGGAACAATTGGAGAAAGTTCAATATCAATTAGAAGAAGAGCCACAAAATGCAGAGCTGAATGCAGAATATTTTACCAAACAAAAGCAACTAAAGCATCTGTTGGGGGTTCAAGCCACAGAAATAAAGCAAAAAGCAAAAAAGAGATGGCTAACCAAAGGGGATGAGTGCAATAAATTTTTTTATACTAAAATGTTTCAAAGAAATAATCAAAATAATATACTAAATTGTTTAAATGAACAGGGAGAAATTACTGAAAACTTACAAGACTTGGAAACTAAAGCCATAGAATATTTTACAGAAACATACAATGGAGATTATATCCAGCAAATACCTCAAATCAGCTGTAGGAAAAAAATCTCCAGAGAAGGTGCTCGGATGCTGACAGAAGACATTACGGAAAGGGAGTTGAAAAAAGCCACTTTCTCTATTCATGACGAGTCCAGTCCTAGCCCCGATGGCATGAGTGCACTCTTCTTCAAAATGCACTGGGAAAACCTGAAAGATAGGATGCTCAAAGGTTATCAGGAGGCTTTAAACAAAGGTGAATTTATTCAAGAAATAAATCATACATTCGTCACTTTGATTCCAAAAGTTAAAAAACCAGAAAGAATGGAAGAATACAGACCTATTGCTTGCTGTAATGTTATTTACAAAATTCTTAGCAAGATCATTTGCATGAGACTCAACAAAGTTTTTCCACAACTCATATCACAAAGTCAAAGTGCTTTTATCAAAGGGAGATTTATATCTGAAAATTCACTAATGGCACATGAACTAATAAGGAATTTTAATAAAAAAAAGGGCAGATAGGGTGTGTTTGAAAATTGATCTCCACAAGGCATATGATAAAGTAAGCAGACAATTCATTCTTCACATGTTGCATGAAATGGGAGTTCCTGCCAAGCTACTTAAACTCATAACACATTGCATATGTACTCCTACTTTTTCAGTGATCATAAATGGGATTCCTAAAGGTTATATAAAAACTAATAGAGGAATTAGACAAGGAGACCCTCTATCCCCATATCTTTTTGCTATAGCCATGGAATGGTTCTCTCTTCAAATGGAATTACCAGCTACCAATCTTTAATTAAACCCATATACAAGATAAACCCAGAAGTCAACCATCTCATTTATGCAGATGATCTATTGGTTGTTTTCAAATCAAATACCATGGGGATAAACACAATAAAGGAAATATTTAAGCAACTTGAACCTTTAGCAGGTCTGAAAGTCAATGAATTTAAAACAAAGTATATGAACAAGTATTGCAAAAATAAAACAGATATATTAGCACAACTTGGAGTTGGGGAAGGTGTGTTTCCAGTAAAATATCTAGGAGTACCGTCGTCGAATAATAAGGTTACAGATGCTGAATGTGGCAAGTTGATAGATAATATTAGAGAAAAGTTGCAAGGTTGGAGGTCTAAATTATTGTCCTTTGCAGGAAGAGTAGAATTAGTTCATACAGTTATCACTTCAAAGGTTAGGTTTTGGCTGCAAACCTTCCAGATACCAGACTGTTCACTTGCTAAAGTGTGTGCATGTTTCATATGGAAAGGAGGCATCCATAAGGTGAGCTATAATGAACTATGTAGAACTAAAAGTGAAGGGGGGGTTGGTCTTAAAAACCTTTTTGAGCTTAAAAAGATTTATGGACTCAAACTAGCTTGGAAAATTCTAAACTCTGATAATCTCTGGGCCAACTGGATGAGGGCTAAGTACCTAAAAGATAATTTTTGGACTATAAAGGAAGATAATAATGCTTCAACTATCTGGAAAAATATTCTCAAGCAAAGA
Source organism: Allium fistulosum (assembly GCA_030737815.1). Taxonomy (NCBI): domain Eukaryota; kingdom Viridiplantae; phylum Streptophyta; class Magnoliopsida; order Asparagales; family Amaryllidaceae; genus Allium; species Allium fistulosum. The sequence goes on from CM060901.1 coordinate 958,687,087, forward strand.
GAGATATTGAAAGAGTCAGTAGAAAGACAAATAGCTAATGGACAAGACACTGACTTATGGAAGGACCCTTGGATTAAGAACAAAGGCCTCCTAGATAGAATGGGATGGGAAAACTATTCAGCTAATAACACACCGAAGATTCAAGTTGCTAGCATTATTCACAACCAAAGATGGGAACCAGAAAGACAACTAATAACCAGAAGTTTGAAACAAGAAATAGAGGAACTCCCAATTTTCACAAATAGAGGAAAAGATCTATGGGCCTGGAAAAACAATAGCAAAGGACAATTCAAAATGAAGGAAGTCTGGGAAAAAAATAGACAACATTATGAAACTGTTCACTGGCATAAGATAAATCTGGAGTAAGTCAAACTGTCCCAAAATGGCTCACACTACTTATAAGGCTATCAGGGGAAGATTAAGCACCAAAGACATACTCAAAGGTTGGGGTGTAATCGATGAAGACATTTGCAACTTATGTAGAAAGGAAACTGAATCACATCGACACCTATTTTTTGAATGCAAATATACTAAATGTGTATGGGCTATTCAGAAACTTAAAAACTTGCAAACAGAAGCAGTTTTGAGTCTAGAAGAAGAAATTAAATACCTGAGTGACAGGACAGATCTCTCGAACCTTATGAAGGAGGTCATGAAAATTGCTTTGACGACAACTATCTGGCATATCTGGAGAGAACGGAACGTAAGGGCTTTCTCTAGTAACAAGGAAAAAAACGAGTTAGAGATATCGGGAAACATTGCAAGAGATGTGAAGATCAATATAGGAAGAATCAGAAGACTCACCAACTCAGAGGCAAGAGAAAAACAGCTATTGGAGAACTGGAACTGGAAGGCTGCGATGCCAGGAAATCAAGTAAGCAACGTGGAGCCGCCATGAGAATGTAGCTGTTGAACCCTAAATCAAATTAGGAAATTTTGTGTTCAAAGTCTTCTTTGTGTCAAATTGTCGGATGAGTTGTCTTTGTTTTATTTTGTATTTTTCAGTTGTATATGCTTTGGGCCGCATAGCCCATTAAAATTCCATTAACCCATTTTCAAAAAAAAAATGTATATACAAAAGGATGCCTTAAGAGACATGATTTGACATTTTGGCGATTCGGGTACTAATGTTTAAACATGTTTTCTTTGACATAATAAGGGGGACAAGGTGAAGGCTGAAATGGCATGTGTGGTAGAGGGTGTTGAGGGGGAAAAACAATGTGAAGGGTAAAGGACAAGGTGTGTTTAGGTAATTCGTATTTTCACTTGCTTATAAATAGCCTTTCATCTCCCTAAATTTTCCTCTTCTTCCACCGATCAGATCTCTCTCATATCTTGTCCAAATGTAGTTATTCTTTTTATCAAACCATGTAAAATTCCAGTGTCTACAATTTTTATGTTGATCACTTTTTCAAATTTCGAGCATATCTATGTCAAAATATTAATTGTTTATAGAGTGTTTTTGGACCCAGAGTTTCAAGTCCGAAAATGGTCTTTCTTTTGACCATATCGTTTTCAAGCCTAATCAAAATTGAGTGATTTTATTTTTGAAATTGTAGAGAAAAGAATTTTCTAAAACTTTCCTCTTTACCACTTTTTCAAAATCCGAGGTAAATAGTCCAAAAACCAGTTGAAAAATGACCTATTTTCTGATTCATTTTTGAGAATTCGATGATTATCCAAAGCCACTCCACCTTAACAAAACAAATTTCACTTCCTTCTTATTTTAAGTCCGAACCTACCTAGTGCATTAAGGGTCCAAGACTCCATCTTTTGCTTAGGAATGGAAGTTCTAGGTCATGCCCTAAGTTAGCGAGGGTTTGGATAGCTTTCGGTGAGTAAAACTACACCTTCTTAAACCAAGTTTATACTATGTTAATGTTCATGTTAGTAGCATATGAATGCTTGTTGTATATGTGAAGTGATGGTTTGATTGTTTGTTTGTTTCATGCTTTGAAAAGTTGTCGCATTTGAAAGTTAGTAAGCAAGTAACGACCCGGATTTCTCGACGTTTGATTTGGAATATTTAAATGGTTTTAAATATTGAATTTTAATTTTAGATTGATTTTGAATATGGAAAATTGGGTTTTTATTTATATAATAAATTCAGAATTTAGATATAGCGATTTATTGGATAATTTAATTATTGAATTTTATAATGGGATATTGGTAAAAATTTTGTATCTTAAGTTCTAAGCTCGTTAAAAATAATTTAAAGGCTTATAAAATTTATATTAATAATAATGAAGATAATAAAAGTTTTAAAATTGAATTTAAAAGCGATCTGTTCAATTTAAAAAATAGCTTGTTCATATTGACATTTATAAATAGCCTTCCGGGGGCACAGTCTCGGATTTCGACGAAACCTGTTCCATTGGATCCGTAATAGTGTATTATTATCGGATTTCAAATTTTGTAGCTTTTCGAGTTATCGTTTATCCGTACAAGGTATAAACACATTGAAATTTATATCGAAATTCAATATAATAATTGGGTCCAAAAAGCTATCTTCTCTATACGATCGAGTTAGGACTCGAAACCTTTTCCATTGCATTCGGAATAGGGGTATAACATTATGAACGTCTAGCGGCACGCCTCGATAGGGGTTTGGAATTTCGAGTTGCTTAAATTGAGATATTTTTGAAAATTAGTTATTTATATGTATAGACTAGTCAACTGCTGTGCCTTTTCAAACACACCATCCTTCCTTATACAAGAATGCTACCTTTCTCCTCTTTCAGTTCAATCCAGTTCTATCCTTTCACGTTTAAAATCATGTCTATCTCCTGCCTTCAAAATTCAAAAACCAGAAATTGAACGAGAAAAAAAAGAAGGTAACCAAAATCGAAATCAAATTCATTCTTCCTCCCTTCTTCAAAATCCAATTCACGGCTCGAACGAATAAAATGAAATTCGTGAGCCATCTTCCTCTTCGTCTCCATTCATAAAAAGGAATCGAATCACGACCATTTTCAGGGCTCAAGAGGGTCGTGACTTCTCTTTTAATCTGGCGCGACATCGAAGGAGGAAGCTCGCATGAGGGTTTGTGCGAGTCGCGAGTTCGATGGCTATAATGGTCGGCAAGGGACATGATCGACTTGGGGTGCATGAGGTGAAGGCCACAATGTCGATTGGTGCGCATGCATTTGAGGGGAGACGAGGGAGGAGCGGCGACAGCGGGTGGGAGGCACACCCTGGGGCATCAATTACGGTGGCTCGAGGGGGGGAGTTTTGGCTAGGGTTTGGCGATCTAAGGATGATGGGCAGGCGAGTGGGATGTCTCAGTGATGGAGGATACGCGACAGTGCAGAGGCAGGTTTAGCAGTTTATTTTAATTTAATTTAATAGAGGTGGAATTTGTAAGTTTTAAAAAAATTGTTAACTCATTTAATCCTTTAAATTTTCATACGAGGTTAAAAAAAATCGTGTAAACAAGTCAGGTTGGAACGGATTGCAAAGTGAAAATCAAAGGTGAGAAAATTCTCACTCATTCGGATTACCGTTTTAATTTTAAATAGTTAAAATTAGTTATTGGTTGCTTGGTTGTACTTAGAAATTTTTATCTGGTGAATGATATATTATATACGTAGTAGTATATATATTAGTAATTGGAGTGATATCCCCGCACATTATAGCGATGAGACCCTATACGCCCCGCATAATAGCAGATGACCCTATATACCATGATATCCCCTCGAAGTGGGATTGGTATTTATTTTATGCTGTATTAACATCTGTGGATGCAGGGAAACAGGTTGTATTCCTCAAATATATTGTTCATATATAGTGATATATGATTTGTGTAGAATAATCTATTATAGATTATTGTAATGATTGGAATTATTGGATGCTATTGTAGCACTGGCCTAAATTTTTATAACTTAAAAACTATAAATATATTTTTTAAATTTATGAAATTGAAGGGAATTTGATAATAAAAATATATATTGGAATTGGAGTTATTTTAAAGAAATTAAATTAGAAATTTTTTTTTGACTATTGTGGATTAGTAAATGGAGATTTTTAAAAATGAATTATGTAAAATAATTTATAAATGATATCCTAGAAGTATAAAAGGAGTTAAAGTTAATATTGGAGATAGATTGGAAGTATAAAAGGAATTTATAAGAAATGAATGTATACAACGGTTTTATAAATAATATTTGTTTATAAACAGGTAAAATAAAAAGGGGTTATTAAATTGATAACGATATTTATGCATAAGGGAATTCGATATCAGATGATAATTGGAATATAAATTCATAGGGTGAATTTATATTAGAATACGGAAACAGGGTCGAGGAAAATGGTAGATTCTATTTTTGAAATGGGAATGGTCAGGAAATCGACAATGAATCGATACGTGTGAAATCGAAAGAAAGTTATAAATTAAATTGGTTATTGAGGATTTTAGAAATATATTTTTAATTTTAAGAAGCGAGTTTGTTTTAAAAGGAAAATTTTATTATTTTAAAACTATGGATTTTAAAACTAGTTGAAATTTGAAATACTACGGTAAGTAGATTTCCAAATATTAAGTATTTAATTTATTAAATTTTAACTTTTAAAAATCAGCTTTGAAATTTATTTGTTTAACTAAAAATGAGTTACTGATGTTTATAAAAGTGTTTTCTATATTTTAACTAAATATTCGAACATGTTTTTAAAAATAAATCATTTTTCTTTAAAATGCTTATTATATATATATAGAGAGAGTTGAAATGATTGAAATTTTTATTTTATAAATTCTCTCGGGATTCTAAAAGGGGCTTATAAAAGGATATGATTTTGAGGAGAGGAAATTTATTTGTGATTTCAGAGATTTTTTTGGGGTAAGTTACGGAATAATTCTCTGGAACGTTATTATTGGAAGGATTTTGGAAAAATAAGACTTGTAATATTTTCCTAAGTATAGAAAAATAGAAAACGGAAATATGGAAATATTTCTAAGTGTTGAGATGTGGGAAGTGTCCTGTTATGGATTTAAGTATTTGAAAAATTGTTTTCAAATGTTGAAAGAAATTGATATGTCTTTAAAGATATTTTGAAAGTAAATATTTTGGGAAAAGTTTATATTAAGGCCAGATGATTGCTTATGGATGTTTATTTGATAGTTAAATAACCGACTATCAATATTGGCCAATTTCGTTAATCATTTCGAAGAGACCGGGATCAGATTTAATTATCCAAAAACCACTTCGATCCGGTTTGAACATTACGAATGAATACCGTGAAGATGATGAGGATGGTGATTCGGTTTGTCCAGACCTAGGACAACTTGTATGGATGAATGCTATCAGAACATCGTCATTGGAGGACGATGAGCATTCTAAGTGAAATTTGTTCTTAAAAGGTAACGCTTAGCCTCGAGCCTCATCAACTGGGAATGACTAAAACAAGGGAGATGCAGCAAGGCTAAGTGGGTCGCACCCAAGTAGGGTATGTTATCACCTTTCTAGATGTCCTTGGAAACCCTATTTATCTTATATATGGGTACACATGAAAGTAGAAGCGCTCGATAGTAAAGGCGGGAACACCCGGGGTAATAACATATCAGGTCTATCCAGGTCAGGGGTAGGCCGGTCTTGTGTAGCAGGGGATCCTGGCGTGGTCCTCGGTACATTGTTCCAAAGGTGTACTGTGGTGGGCGGTACCCCAGTGGCCTAGTCATTCGATGGAATCCATTCTCTAATAAGCGCCGTACGGTTTTGATTGGTCCCAACTATGCTGGAATGTGAGATGCAAGCATTTCAGCTATTTTCTATTTATTTTCTATAGACACTATTATAATATCAGATGATTTTGATATAAACTGTTTTGGTTATCATAAGGTAAAAACCCGTCATGTTTATTTGTGACGTGGTCTTACGGGATACCTTTGTTTCCAAAGGATTTTTTTGAGAAAAGTTAATAATTCAAATTGAGTGTGTTTTCTCACGCTGGTTTTCCAGACTAACTCGGGTGTTATTTTATTATAATGCTCGGGTCAGACCGAGTATTTCTGATTCAGGTTAAATGTTATGGAGCTCAGGAGATTAGTTGGAGGAGTTCAGACGTATTTCCATACTTGACTTATATTCTGCTGTGTAAGGAAAAGTTATATAACTGTCCAGTTTGATGTATTGATTGTTGTACTCTGATGATTGTAAGTATATAAACTGTTACAGATTCCTTTGTATAAAATCTATTATTATATATTATATTTTGTTCCGCTGCGTTTGTGAGATTATGTGTTGTTGTTTCTACTTTTCTTCTATCTTTTCTTCTTTACCCTAAAGATTTGTATTTCTGTTCAATTTGAGTTGAGCTGCTATGAAATATTATCGACTCAAAGGGGTACGGATTTGCGGGCCTTTACAAAGCATGTGGTTAGCTATATGAAAAGTTTGTAGTTAAAGTTAATATAATTATTAGTAAATACTTTTTACATGTTGTATCATCATTATTTACCTTGTATTGTGCTTAAACCATTGCTATGTGATGTTTGGTTATATGGATAATGTCATATGTTTGTTTGCCGAACTGCCCATATAGCGATAGTCGCTATATCGGCACTTTCGGAAAATTAACTTTTATCTAAACCGTTTGGTTTCATTATCGTGCTTGGAATTATTTTACAAGTTAAGCAAGTTTTTGATTAGTGATGTTTTCAAAAAAATAAAAATAATTAATTATTTTAATAATGATTATTTAATTAGTTGCCTACTTAATTAATAAGGATTAAGGTTAACTAATTACTTAGTAATGATGTGTTTTAAATTGAACTAATTATCTAGTTAATGATTGTTTAAATTAATTAATTATTTTATTTAATGATGTTTAAATTTAATTAATTATTTTATTTAATGATGTTTAGGATAATTAATCATTCAATAATGATGAATAAAAGTTAATTAATTAATTTTCTAATGATGCTTTTAAATTAATAAATGTTTTTAATAAATGATTTTTAGAATTTATCAACTTGTTTTAACTCTAATTAATCTTTCCTTTATTGCTGTTTATAATTAATAATTCATTTTTAAATAATGAGAATTAATTAATTATTTACTTAATTAATTATTCATATTTAAATTTGTTAATTAATTGAATTAATGATGTTTTAAAGGTGACTTACCCTTTTTAATTAAAGGTTATTAGAGTTAATTAATCAACTTAATTTAGAGGTTTCAAAGTGAATTTATCAAAGTAACAAGGATTTTTTGACTTTGTTATTCATTTTAAATAATGATAATTATTTATTTATTTATTTATATTTTACTAATTAATTGAATTAATAAGGTTTAAAGGTGGTTTACCCTTTTTATTATTAAAAGACATTTGAAGGTCAAAAATTAAATTGTGTGATGAAGTTTAAAGTAAATTAATCAATGTAATAAGGATGTTTTAACTTATTAAATCCTTTTTAAATTGATGTTTTAAAGTTAGTAAACCATTTTAACAAAGTGTTTTAAAGCTACTACTTGTAATGTGAGGCCAAGCACAAATTTGGTTTTAAAAAAGTAAAATTTTGATTCGGTTAGGGAAAAGAAGTTTCTGTAAATGACATCGCTTATATGGAAAGAATTTAGTCATACTCTTGGCACTAAAAGTAAAACCTTATTCATTACAATCCATATAAAGAAAAGGAGACTTAAAATCTAATGGTTGGATCTAGAAAATGAGGGATGTGGTTAAGGAAGGTTACCTCTATAAATACCTTGCCTTTCACTCACTTGCCTTTGTTAATCACTTTCCTTTATGATCCTAACCTTGTTTGATAAAAAATTCCTTTGGACTAAAATGAAAGGTTATGGGCAAAAGAATATTATTTACAAAATCTCTTTATTTTCATTTTTATTTTATTTTGAATTTGTAGATCAAGATCTATTTTTGTATTGTATTACCAAATCAAATAACATGATATTTTGGAAACAAAATTTGTATTTGGATTTGTTGATTTGGTCAAAATCAACTTAGATTTATTTAGAGATTTAACTAAAAAAAACTTTTGAAATATATATATGTATGTATGTAATCAAGCAATGTTTTGGATATTTAATGCGTATATAAAGGCGACTATGTCCACTGCGATGTAAATCCCAGCACCTAAACGTGTACACATTAACTATGTACACAATTTGAAAAGTTCCACTTGCACTATATACACTTGAGTATATGTGGATATGCTTACAAAATATACCAAGAATAAATTTGGTAAAACTATTATTTAAGTAAATCAATCAACCAATTTAATTAATAGAGAGGAACGAAAAATTTCTCTCTCTAAATAAAATAAAAATATAACCTTCCCCTAATTAATGGGAGATCTTTAAGAGAGAGAAATGAAAGGTTTTTTCCTCTAAATATATAAAACCTACCTCATTCATTTAATTGAATTTGATTTTCTTTAAATGCATTTGATTAACGAGAATAATTAAATAAGGCTATGTATATTCTAAATAAAATTTGATTTTATTTTAAAACTACTAGATTGGATCTAGTGTTAGACATTAGACTTCATAGGCCCACCACGATCCAAATAGGGACTTTTTTTGAAACTCGCCCATTTAACCCGCTTTCGACTGGCCCCTTCAATATATGTACTGGACTTACATCTTTTGTTAAGTTATTTTAAGTATAGTCTAACTATGGAGCTACTACAAGTGGGATGTGGACGTAGAGCTAATATGTTAGGTTCCTCGTTTTTGGTTGGACATTCTTCCTCTGAGTTTGTTTGACTATTGTTTACGTTGGGTATACACTTGGCCACTTGTATTTTGTTTTTATTCTTTATTTTTTACTTTTATTTTTATTGTCGATGAGAGGGTTTTCTACCTTTTTTTGTACGGGGTTTTTTGCTACCTGCCAGTCTTATTGGCAGCACATCTTTAAATATGGAATAAAATTATATAATTGTTCTCCTCCTTGAGACGGTCACTCATTTTGCTCCAAAAATAAATAAAACCTAAACCTTATGTGATGTAGTGACGGTGAACATTACCGGGAGCGGGATGTATTCATTAGAATGACCCACATGTCCGCCACCTTATTCTTACCGTTTTATTTTCATTCCTCCTGCTCCTTAAATCTTTTCCTCTTCTCTCTTCTCTCTTCCCTCTTACCCCTTCTCTCTTCCCTCTTACCTCTTCTCTCTTCTACCCTAATTCAAGAAATTGAAAAATAAAATATCCTCTCAACCACACAAAAATTTTAAACCGAAAAACAATTCTACCCTAAATCTCATATGCTCTCCATGCTTTCTTATAACCTTAAATCTTCTACCATGATCAACGATGAAGAAATCGTAGAACATAAAAGCTCTGAAATCAAGCTTGCTTGTGTTCAGTTATGTCGTTTTGTGATTTTGGGTAAAAAATAGTCATTTACTCTTTGTTATGCATTTTTAGTCAAACATGTTCTTATATTTCAATATAGCCATTAAGTGTATGCAATATGCTATTTTAGTATAGCCTGTAAGTGTATGCAATATGCTATTTCAATATACTTCTCATCAGTGTTTCAAAACCACTAGTTGTTGTTTGAAGTAACAGTATTGGTGCTTTAAAATTGTGATTATGGCTATTGCTAATAATTCTTCTGATAATTTATAGTAAGATTTGTGTTTTTTATTCTAAATCCTTACTAGTTAAAATTTCCACTTATATAGTTTACTGTGATTTTTAATTGATGAGGCGTGACTCATATTTATATTGGAAGTGAATAGGGTTATATGTGGTAGAGTCAGGGGTATGCTCTAGGGGCAATTCTATAATTTATTGTAAATTAATTAACTCTATAATCAATTCTTGTTCGTAATTAAAGTGTTTTCTTTCTGTTATATATATGTTATAATGTGTCATAAACAATTAAATGTTTAACTAAAATATATTTAACAGAAACTCCATAAATGGCGTGTTCGTGATAGTAATTACAAATAGTTGTAATCATGAGTATTGTATCACTATTTATAATAAGCACATCATTTTAAATATTCCTAGTCAAGATGTATCGATACTGGATATCAATGCATCCATCGAGACTAGAATACGTAATGCTCTCTAAATGTTGGGCAGTGTATTAGTCATGACTACTGGTGGCACCAAGGGGTTACATATTAATAGTTATTGGATAACTATGGAATGACTCATTCGACAGTTTTCTATTGGTCAAATAACTAAGGTCAAACAGAAAATATCGATGTGACAAACTTACACGATTCTCTTGATTTAAGAATACCATCGATCTTAATTATGAAAGCTTCGCTTTGAGTATAGTCAAATCATGACATGACGTCCATCGAGTGACTATAGTTGGGTCGAGTGGAAGTATTAGAAGTGAAACGCTATTCAAGAGAGGATTCATCTCCTCTATTATATGGGGTTAGTATCACAACCACCTGAAGTCAATTCAAAGTCAAAATCTCTAGCTATAGTGTTTGGTTAATAATTATTATTATTATTGAACCAAGGATTTTGTGTTTGGACTGTAGAGTTGAATATGGATGATATTGGAATTTTGACCATTACCAAATTCCATAAGTCCAAAGTGATATAGTTTTGACGAGGATAATTGGTGTAAATAATTTTCACTACAGAGTAACGCTTAATAAGGTAAAATTGGATTTAACCAAAACCGAGTAAGCTATAAATTTGGCCATAATGTCACATCACCTCCTAAGTGACGTGTGAATGTTAATATTCGAATTATTCAATATTAATCGCCGACCAAATTTACAACTAAGAGTCACACAACTGAAATGATGAGAACACCCTTTATCACCTAATTTAATTAATTTATAATTACTATAAATTAATTAATATTTATAAAATTTTAATTATAAAATTTTATATTTAATGTGGTGAACAATGTTAAACAGTGTAATTATAATATAAATATCTTAATTGATATACGATATTAGTACGCATTTAAATTTTGATTTAAATGCAACAAACATCATTCGAGCTTGGAAATGTTTTCGAGGCCCAAAGGGAGCTTGGGAATTTGGCCTGTGATGCTTGCATAGGGTCCGACCATATATGATGTGGCTTGGTGGAATTGACTGGAAAGAAGAGCGAAAATGGTAAGAGTGATACTAGGAATTGCGATCCACTTTTCATTCTCCCATCTCCCTTTAAACAAGCCACTCTCTATTCATTCTTTTTAAACTTTTTGCTGCTCCTCCTACCTGCATATTTTAACTAAAAATACCCCTTCCAAACCCCAAAATATCCAACCATAAATCATATCAAATTTTTTTGATTCGATTGTCGGTAGTAAAGCAGTTCGGAAGCCAATAAATTTAGTACTTGGAATTCGATTCAAGAAGTCATTTCATCATTTCAAAGTGTGACCACTAGTCCTTGGTGAAAGGTATAGTTCTGATTTATTAATATTCTAAATTGCTTAGTTAATCAGTCGATCATATGTTATCTAGATAGACCATATCACGAATCGGTATATTACTATATTGTGACATGTTGATAGTTATACACACACACACACACATGTTTTTGTGTGCATAATAAAAAATATATGTAGTAGTCTTCTAATAGCTCATAGCCTGATGATAAAATTAATTTTTGTTATTAAAATATTATTATTAAATGATTTTAACAACTAAACCTAATTATAAAATATTAATTCATATAGCATTTGTATTTAAATTTTCTAAATTTTTATACACACCTAAAAATCATTTGGCAACAAAAGAAAAAAAATATATAAACATTTTGAATTATTTATTTGATTTAAAATTAGTCAAAAAACAAAATAAATTTATAATACATTTATAAATAATATAATTTTCTATAAAAAAAATTACATAACAAAAAACATGCACTTTTTGATTTCAAAATTGATTTGATATATTTCTATAAGAATGACAAACTTTGCAGTCCAATTAGTTTCTAGGACACACATTCAAATAAATTACTTTCAAGGCCAGAGTCTGCAGAATAATTACTTTCAAGGACAAAGTCAGTAGTCCAATTACTTTCAAGGACATAATTTCATAAGTTTTTAGGCCCTAGAAACTAATTAATTTACGTTTTGTCCTTGAAAGTAATTATTTCAGTTGTGTGTCCTAGAAACTAATTCCACTTGATAAAGAGGCCCTTGTGGCTAATTTCCACTATTTAAAAATTATTTAAACCGAAAATTTTTTTAAAAATTCTGGCCGTGCGCAGCAGCAAATATTTTTTTAATAAAAAGGTTATATATATTAATTAATTAACTAGTTATATGTTTATGTATATTATATCTATGTGTATATATAAAAATATTTTTGTTTTCATAATATGTACGATAAAGATTTTAAATTATTTTACAAACTAGTACTTAAAATAATTTTAGAATTTAATTATATTTTATATACACATGCACATATATCATAAATGATTTATATAAATAATCTAAAACCAATATCTTGTAATAAACATATAATTAAATTTATTCATTCATATACATATACATATACATACATACATACATACATACATACATACATATATACATACACAATAATTTTGATGCACATATATGTATATTTATTTATACAACAATTTTAATGAACATATATGTATATTTAGGCAATACATTAATACACATGAGGTGCTAACATATCTGTTGCAGTGTAAATCCCAACATCTATACACGGGCATGTCAAACCATGTACGGATTATACTGTTGCACATGCATGCATACACATATATGTATATGATACACATAAATGAAATACAATGCAAACTATATAGAAATCAATTTCATTTATAAATTCAAATAAAATATTGATTTTACTTAAAAGAAAATTTAGAGAAGTTCTAAATGAATTAGACTACATGGGCCCATTTAAGATCCAATACTGAATTTTTTTGAAATTTTCCTAATTCCTCCACTACGGTTTGGCTTAGTTCCAATATGGTATCAGAGCCTCATAGCCCATGCAGTCTAAATTAATCATGTTGAGGTTAACTATTTAAGCTAATAGCCTAGATAGTAAGGTGTTTAGAAAAGTAGTATTGAAGGATTGGGTTTTGGTAATTAAGTACTCAGCCCAACCTAGCTATCGGCCTGGCCTGAATAGATATGTGTACTCAAAGATTACCCCTAACAGAAAAGCCCAATTTGAATTGGGCCTTGGGTTAATTTTCAAAATTGTTTGAAAGTTAAAAACATAATTTTAAATTTAAAAGTTAAATTTAAAATAAGATATATATATATATATATTAATAGTTATAATATAATAAAAAAATTCAAAATGTTTGAAAATAAATGTAAATTAATTTCGAAATTAAGTTTATTAATAAGATTAATAAAAGAATTAAATTAATTAAATAATATACATATATGCATGTATAACATTTAGTTATATATGTTATGTTGCCTTGAAATATTCAAGACAATATAAGTATACATGTATGTATATATAAAATAAATTTTAAAATTAATAAAAGTTAATTAAATAGTCTAATTAACTAAATTAATTAAAAGTTAACAAAAATATTAAATACATATACATATATGATATATGTGTACCACTATAAAAGTTATAGTATATATAAATATTCAATATAATATATATTAAGATTGAATAATAAATAATTAATTGAAGAGTTAATTAATTAAATAAGATTTGATTAATAAAATGTTATACATAAGATTATCATATAAGATAATTAAAATATAAATGTTATATAATAATATAACTTATATAATATGAATTTATAAACTAAAGTGGAACATTAAGAAACCCTAAATAGACTTAAGGAATCAATACATACGTAAATGTATGTATACCCTGATTCCGATGTGTCCGACACTTGAATCACAAGGGTATTTCATAAGAAATACATTTTTTCATAAATCGATATCACTAAAGATAGTATATTGAAGATTCCTCTCCCATATATACATCAATAAATTACTTGCATACTCCTTAGTTATTGAGCAAACTCAAGCTAAGGATGTTATGTGTAGTATTATTAATATATTAAATAGACGAGGTAAGATAACTATAGGTACTTGTTGAGAAAACTTAAGGTACATATACTATACTTGGTCCATCGCGATATGGTACGTACGAGTGAATAATTTCATTTTGATTTGTTAAGCAAACTCAAGGTCAAAGTGAAATTAGGACAAGTTATTACAGGTTACGAGTTGTATATGACACAACCGATAAGGAGTTAGCAATCATATGTGGAGCTATGACTTATTGAGCAAATTCAAGGTTAGAATTCCAAGGCGGACGAGTCCTAACACCTACTAGTTAAGTCGAAAGACTTCTATGTTTTGACTTAGGGTTTTGGAAAAACCCAAAAGACTAGTGGAAGTTGATTAGTAAAATGAAACAAAAAGTTTAACCTTACTAATATTATAAGAACATCTACTATGATATTTTCCTAATAAACTACTAATTAAAACTTGCAGAAAATGACAACTCCAAAATTTTCTCCGGAAGTGACAAGCTTATTGGAACAAACTATATCGATTGGCTAAGAGCAATTAAGACAACGTTGACTTACGAGCGTCTTTGGTCGGCTATTACATGCGAACATAAAGAACAACCCGATGTTGATGTAGATCTCGAACTTAGACTTTCTTATGAGAAATGGGTTTCAGACCTAGAGATCGTCTAAGTTTTTGTTTCGTTAACGTTAGATAAGCCATTACAAAGGCAGCATGAAAACATGTTTGTCCATGAGGTTTTGATAGTCTCAAGGCCCAGTTTGGTGAACATTCATGTTCCGCAAGGTACGAGCTTACGAAGAAGCTGTTCAATACCAAAACGACTAAAGGATAGAAGGTGGACAATTATGTACTAATGATGAAGGGCTATATTGATAGGCTTTCACAGTTGGACGTACAAATAAGCAATGAATTACAAGTTGATTTGATCATTGGTCTTCTTACACCTCAGTATTAACCATTCATAGTGAACTATAATATAAACCATTTGAATGTGAATCTCGTGGAGCTCCTCAATATGTTGAAGTCGGTCAAGTCTACATCTAAGGATCAAGGGGTTGTGCTTGCTGTAAAGGGTGGTGCATTATCCTCGAAAGGTTCGAAAAAGCAGAAAAGAGAAGGTAAGAAGAATAAGAAAAGTAAAAAGACCGATGACAAGTGTGAATGTCACAACTGCCATAAGAAAGGTTACTAGAAAAGGAACTGTCATAATCAACTAAAGATTGTTAGAAAAAGAAAGCAGAACGGTTCTTCTACTCCATGAGGTACATTTATGATTCAAAATTGTTGTGTAGTTAGTAAATATATCTTGGATATTAGATACTGGATCTAGAACTCATATATGTAATTTGTTACAGGGGCTTAGGAACTGGCGCAGAATGGAAAAAGGAGAGATGGGTCTTCAAGTTGCTGATGGATCTATCGTAGATGCAACGACGGTAGGAGATTATCATTTATGTTTAACTAGTGGAGTAGTATTGATATCAAATAATAACTATTTTGTAAAGACTTTATTTGTGGAACTGTATCTGTTCCTAGATTGTCTCAAACTGGATATATATTTTATTGTACGAATAATGTTTTGAATATTAGTTTGAATGGAAATAAAGTCTACATGGTGTTCTTGAAAATGGAATTTATGTGATCAATACTAATTATGTGTGTTCTGTGAATAGCTCTTCTATCAATATAAATGATAGTTATCTTTGGCATTGTAAGCTATATCATATTAGTGAGAAACGGCTATGCAAATTGAAAACCGAAGGTTTTCTTCTATCACTTGATTCTGAATCATTTGACACATGTGAGTCATGTCTTAAAGGAAAAATTACCAAGCACTCTTCAGTGGAAGTAGCGAAAGAATTGAAAAGCTCTTAGGGTCAGTACATAGTGATGTATGTGACCCACTACCTATAATCACCAAGGATAATAGTTCTAACTTTGTTACCTTCATTGATGATTTCTAGAGACTAGGATATGTGTATCTTATGAAGAACAAATTCAATGTCTATAAGAAATTTATTGAGTATAAAAATGTAGTAGAAAACCAAACGGACCGCAGGATTAAGATTCTTCGATCTGATCGAGAAGGTGAGTACATTGGATGGAAATTACAATAGTATTTAGAAGATAATGGGATTATCTCTCAGATTACTCCACCCTATAGTCTACAACACAACCATGTGTTGGAGCGAAGAAACTAAGCCCTATTAGATATGATTCGTTCTATGATGAGTAAAGCTGAGTTACCTTTTTCCTACTGGGGATATACGCTTGAAATCATGGTGCATACGTTAAACTTGTTGCCCACTAAATCTGTGCCTAAAACATCATATGAGATATGGTATGGTAAGAAACCTCAACTCAAGTATTTGAAGGTATGGAGTTATCCGTCCTACGTTAAGAACATTGGTCCGAATAAACTAGAGGCAAGATTGATACTGTGTAAATTTATACAATATCCCAAAAACTCAATGGGATTTATATTTAACAATACCGAGGAACAAAACGTTATTATTTCTCAGCAAGATATCTTTTTAGAAAAGGAATTTCTGTTAAAGGAAATTAACAACGAAGTTGTAGACTTGGATGAGATCTAATAAGTTAACACTGAGGTCGAATCAGTGGGAGAACCAAGTTCACCTATATACAAAAACATGCAACCTATTAATAGGTCTAGTAGGAAATCTCATTCACCAGAGAGATACTATGACTTTCTCATGGATGGCGAGAAGGATGATTGTGTCTTAGATGATGACACTCCTCTGTCTTTCCAACAAGCATTGTAGAATAAAAACTCTGCACTTTGGCTTGGAACAATGAAATCCAAGATGGATTCCATGTATAAAAACAAAGTATGGACTTTGTCAGACGTACCCGAAGGATAGAACCCATTAGCTGCAAATGGATTTTTAAGACAAAGTTAAATACAGAAGGGGAAGTAAAGACTGATAAGGCTAGGCTAGTTGCGAAAGGATTTCGTCAAATTCAAGGTGTTGATTGTAACAAGACCTTTTCGCCCGTAGCCATACTTAAGTCCATTCGGATTATGCTAGGCATTGTTGCATTTTATGACTATAAAATATGGCAAATGGATGTAAAGATGATATTTCTAAATAGTGATTTAGAAGAAACTGTCTATATGTCATAGCCCGAGGGTTTTGTAGTCAGTAAGAGTGAGGGCAAGGCTTATAAGTTGTTAAAGTTCATTTATAGACTTAAACAAGCTTCAAGAAGTTAGAACAAGTGTTTTGATAAGGTAATCAAATAGTTTGGTTTTTACCAGAACACAAAGGAAGCATGCGTATACAGAAAGGAACAGGGAAACGCTGTCGTATACTTAGTGCTATATGTCGATGATCTTCTATTGACTGGTAATGACATTTTGTTATTGCAATCAGTGAAAGCTTGGCTTTCAAAGAACTTCTCCATGAAGGATTTAGGAAAAGCAGCCTATATATTAGGTACAAAGATTTATAGAGATAGTACTAAAAGGTTTTTGGGATTGTCCCAATCCATGTACACAGATCCCAATCCATGTACACAGATACCATACTGTAACGAACCGGCCATTCCGTACAGTCTAAGCTGACAATATAACTGCACAAGTCAACTCAAATTGCACAAAAAGGTGGATTGTTAGGGGTGAAGAAGAAGAGGTAGAAGAAGAAACAGAAAACAACAACAAAAAATCTCACAATCACAGCGGAACAAAATATAATATATAATAACATATTTTAAATACACGAACCGTACTGTTAATATATGTACCATTATCAGAGTACAATAGACAACAATCAATTTGGACAGTTTAATAACTTGTCCTCACACCGCGGAAATACAAATCAAGTATGGAAATACGTCTTTGTCATCCAGCTCGTCTCCTGAGCTCCATAGCATCCTATTCTGAATCTGTAACACTTGGTCTGACTCGAGCATTATAATAAAATAACACCCAAGTTATTCTGGAAAACCAGCGTGAGAAAACACACTAAATTTGAATTATTAAAGTTATCAAAATCCTTTGAAAAACAAAGGTATCTCGTAAGATCGTTACACATAAACACGATGGGTTTTTCCCTTACGATAACCAAAACATTTTTATCAAAATCATCTGATATTATAATAGTGTCTAAACAAAGTAAATAGAAAATAGCTGAAATGCTTGCATCTCATGTTTTAGCATAGTTGGGCATAATCAAAACCGTATGGCGCTTATTGGAGAATGGATTCCATAGAATGACTGGGCTACTGAGGTACCGCCCATCACAGTACACCTCTAGAAAAATGTACCGAGGACCTCGTTGGGATCCCCTGCCACACAAGACCGGCATACCCCTAACCTGGATAGTACCGAATATATTATCACCTCGGGTGTTCCCACCCTTAAAATCGAGCGCTCCATTTTCCATGCACAACCATATCCATAATTTATATATATTTCTGAGGGTATCTAGAAAAGTGATAACATACCCTAATTGGGTGCGACCCACTTAGCCTTGTTGCATCTCCCCTGTTTTATTCATTCTTGGTTGATTAGGCTTGAGGCTAACGTTTACCTTTCAAGAACAATTCCACTTAGAATGCTCATCATCCTCCAATGACGATGTTCTGATAGCATTCGTCCATACAAGTTGTCCTGGGTTTGGACAAACCGAATCACCGTCTTTACTATCTTCACGATATCCATTCGTAATGCTCAAATCGGATCGAAGTGGTTTACAGATAATTAAAATCTGATCCCGGTCTCTTCGAAATGATCAACGAATTTTGGCCAGATTTGATAGTTGGTTATTTAACTATCAAATAACATCCATAAGCAGTCACTAGGCCTTATTTATAAATCTTTCAAAAATACTCATTTTCAAAACATCTTTACAAAGATATATATTCATCTCTTTCAATATTTCAATATTCGAAAACAAATTTCAAATATTTATATCCATAACAGGGTAATTTAACATTATCTCAATACTTAGAAATATTTTCTTCCAATTCCATTAATAATTCAACACTTTGAAGTTATTTCTATAATAATCTCGTAGTTAAAATACTTCAATCCTTCTAGTCCAATACTTAGAAACTACCTTTAAGTATAACTTTCCAAAATCATTTATTTTCCAATACTTAGGAGATATTTCATTTATTTCCTATTTCTCAAATCTTTCACAATCCACTTGTAAATTCCATATCTCACTTTTTAACAAATTCAATATGTTCTGGAATCCATTTATTAATTTCCCTTTTGAATTCTAATTCATTTTTCAAACTTCTCTTATTTCAACGCTTCGGAAATTTCCTTAATTATTTTTTTTAGAATTCCACTATAAGATTTCTCTTATAAAAAAATCGTAACCATTTAACACACTCCGTTTATAAATCTCGCGAGCATTTATAAATCAAGTCCAATCACTTTCCAAATCTCAAAATATATAAAATTAATATTTTTAAAGATTAATAATTTATTTTCAAAACACGTTTAAGAAACTTATTTAAATATCAAACATTTTAAATAAAACATCAAAACTCTTTCCAACTCGTTTTAATATAAGAAAATTGGTTTACAAAGATGATTATAAAATTTAGAATTTTATTTCAATTAATATTTGGTATTTGAAAATGCACTTCTGAAATATTTCAATGATAACTAGTTTTTAATTACATAGTTTAATAAATAAAGTTTCCTTTTAAAACAAAACTTAGTTTCTTGATAAAAATATTTTTTTTATTTAAAAGTCCCAATAATTAATTTAATTTATAACTCCCTCTCGATTCACAACACATCAATTCCATTTCGATTTCCTAACCATTCTCACTTTCCAAAATAGAGGCTACTATTTTGTTTTCAAAATCTATTTCATATCTCGATATAAATTCACACTATGAATTTATATTCCAATTTATGTATTTATTTCATTTTCCTTACTTATAACATCATTTATAAACTTATAACTCATTTGAGTTTCACTTGTTTATAAATCTAATCCCATTTATAAAATCTCATTTTATAAATCTATTTCTTAAATAATTCTGGTTATTTCCCAAAATCTATTTAAAATATCGATTTCAACTCCTTTTCATATTTTCCAGAAAATATCGTTTAAAAATCCATCGTTTAAAAATCCTTTATATAAATTATCTTAAAATCTCTATTCAAATATTTTTACGAATAGTTAAATACTAACCAAAATCAATTATTTTCTTTTTTCCAAATCAGTTTCTTAAAAATAATCCAAATTTCGATATAAATATTTTTACATTCAAAATCTCCTTTTAAATCCTTCCAAATTCCAAGAATAATATTTATGGTATTTAAAATACCAAAAGTTAGGTCAGTGCTACTATAGCATCTAATAATTCACATCACAACAATAATCTATGCAGATTATTCTAACACATCATATATTAATATATATGAAAAACAATCAATATAAATTTGAGGAATCTAATTAGATCCCTCCAACCTGCTTCCCTGCATCAACGGATTTTAGTACAACATAAAAAAATACCAATCCCACTTCGAAGGGGATATATCGGTATATAGGGTCATCCGCTATTATGCGGGGCACATAGGGTCTCATCCGCTCCAATCGACGGGTATATATCCAACTACTAATATATATACTACTATATATATATAACATCCAAACTGATAATAATTTATAAATTTATCTAAACAACCAATAATTTAAATTCAACATTTTTAAATTATACTAGCATCCAAATGAGTGAGATTTTACTCACCTTGATTTTTAATTTGCCGAACATCTAGATTTCAAATTATTTAAATTTCCAACTGGCTCCGAAAAATTCCAAATTAATTCATGCTGGTATATTTCTCAACTACGAATCCAAACTCGTCGTGATTTCATTCATTTTGGACCTCGATCGAAAATTTATAAAATTTATTTTCTGTCTCAATTTAAACTTTTAATTAAATAACTAAATATATAATTAAATTTTATCACAGTTATACCTCTTCCTTCTATAGATAGACTGTGCCCTCTGCTCGAGAAGTTGAAGCCTCTCAAGTGATTACTACCCTGAACGCCTTCAATTCGCACTTCGACTAGCATCAAATTTCCAAACAAATCGATGTTCAAAACAATAGTCTGTTTATAGCTCTGCCACCATGACCAAACTGCCCCCCCCTCCTCCATGACCATCCACCTCTTCCTACCACCATGATAGAATCGCGACACTCAGGGTCGCCACCTACATCGATCAATAATTGTAAGTCGCGGCCCTTCCCTACAACTACATACGTCATTTCCCTATAGCCAAGCATTGTCGCCTTCATCATCGGGCAGCTTCACCACCACGACTTGCTTCTCTGAGTGATGCGCCGCCCTCCTTCTCCACGCTACCGCGTACTCGTGTTCAAAGTCACTTCCTGCTCCAGCTCATGACCACAAGACTCGCAACCTCCCCTTTCCAAAACCCTAGCTTCGATCGAACCCATCCCCCTAGCAGCGTTGCCGTGTTCGATAATGACCCCTCGACCTTGTCGCGATTTGTGCGTTTTTCTTCTTCTTGTGAATGAGTTGATTTCGATTGGAAGGAAGAATAAATAACAGGCATACGCGATATTTTTTTATTATACTGGAGATCGCAATTTCAGTTTTTTTTTCCTGCTCGATTTTGAATGAAGGGGGTGGAAGAGATTCGCGATTTTTGAACAAGGGAGAGAGGAAGGGTGCGGTATAAATTGATGAAGAAGGTTTCGTGTAATTTGGTCTACACTCAAATCAGACTAGGGTGGATATGACTTGAAAGAATGTGGCTGAGGTGATAACGATAATATATATATATATATATATATATATATATATATATATATATATATATATATATATATATATATTATTTCCAAAAATACTTAGATATTTTATTCGATCCCCAATCGAGGCACGTCGCTCGGTATTTCTAATGTTATACCCCTATTCCGAACGCAATGGAATAAGTTTCGATGCCTAATAACTTAATGCCTAATTCGATCGTATGTGAAAGATAGCCTTTTAAATCGACTATTAAAATTAAATTCAATTAAATTATCTCTAGGCATTTTCATATCGTACAATCAACCGGTAAATTCAAACGTGGCATGTAACAACCTGGTTTTAGGCAATAATTAATTTAAGCTCTGTAACAACCCATTTTTTGGCAATAATTAATTTAAGCTCTGTAACAACCCATTTTTAGGTAATAATTAGTTTAAGTTAATAATAGTAAATTAATTAATAAATTAGAATTTGGTGTTTTATTTGAAAATGAGTTTTGCAAATTGTTTAATGAAAAAAAATTAAATTGTAAAAATGTAATATTTAAATTGAAATGAATTAAAAATGTGGATGATAATTTTTAAAACGATGTAACTGAAATACAACTTTGGTTGGGAAAAGAAGTGATTTTGAAATATAGTTTATGTTAACTAAATTAAATGGAAATTTGGCTTTTATAGATAAGGGAAAATAAAAATATATGTATACTTATTTGTTTTATAATTGTTTGGTCCAAGCCCAACTCTCCACACCCAATCTCTTTCCAGAATTCTCCACTCTTCTCTACGTTAAAATGTTCACATCTACACATTAATGAGTTTTCAATAACTTCTGGTAGAAGATTATTAAAAATCCTACTATACAAAAAAAATCATTAACGATTAAAATAAATTGTTAAAGATTTCCAACTTGAAAGCAAGCTTCCTGGCATGCTTTTACATCATCTAGCATAAAGAAACCATAGAAAAATTCATTGTATTAGAGCACTTGGAATTTACAGCAAATGCAAAAGTAAGAAGAAGACGAAATTAGGGCATCTAGTGAAGTTAATCGTTTCAGCTTAGCTTGCATAAACATGGAAATGATTAAAGGAAACATCGATCGAATGAGAGAGGTAGGAGGAAGAGTTTGAGAGCAGCGTAAAGGTGAGTGTTTACTACTCACATATCTATGTTCTAACTATATTTAGGTAAATTTTTGAGCTTTGTGTGAATGAAACATAGGCTGTGTCTTGTGTAGTAGTAGTGTGGGTTCTAGCATGCGAATAAAAGAAAGATGTGGTGCTAAAATATACATATACATATACATGTGGGTGTTTTAGTACTTTAAGTTGGTCTGCATTGTGTCAATGTGCTTGAAATAATGTACCAGGTTGTACCTTGTTGCATTGTCACCTAACCATTATGTTGCATATGCTGCTGTGTACACTTCAAAGTTGCCTTAAGTATATTTGCATTATGAGTTGATTGTGTAGACTTGATCCTATTGCCCTAGCTAATCCCTATTTGTCTTTGGCCATGTCTGGATTTGTTTGTGTATGCCTGTTCATGCATCCTTATATCTTACCAGTGCTGTGCTTCTTGATAGCGGGTGCTGTGTATTCAATGATGTATATGTGTGTCTGCATCTTGGTGTATAAACATAAATATATAAGAGCTATTATTCATTAGTGATGTATGCTGGTAAGTGTATGTATTAGTAAGTGAGTGAGCACCTATTTTCCTTCGTTCATGCGTGTTTCCCTTTTTGCTAGGTCATATTACGAACTTGAGCATTTCTCATTAAGTTTTATTTTAACTTGAGCTCTGTCACTATGTTAACTTGGGTTCGTGTGGATTTATGTTATTAGAGCATGCGTTTGTATGCTGTGTGAGTGAAGTGGGTGTAGTTCATGTGTGCATATGTAAGTATATAAACAGGTCAAGAAAAATAATACAATTCAGGTTGTTTTTTTATATAATACATGCAAAGCTTATATCCACTATAGTAATTTATATGTAAGTTTTGAGAGTGACTTCTTGTTGTATGTGCCAAGTATGCTGACACATTATTTTTGCATTGTGGTTTGCTTCTTGTGTGAGTGGTTGTATTTATATATATGTGTGTGTAAGAGTTGTGTGGTTGTTAATTTTATATGAACATGAGATCAAGTGAGTGCATGTGTGAGTATTGAACGATATACGCATGTAGCTGTGTACTTTGTGGGTACTGTGCTCGGGTATGAATGGGTGCGTTCGGGAAATCTTGGGTACTTGCGTGTAACATTGCAGGTGTGAGTAGTGTGTTTATATACATGTGAGCTAGTGTGTATATATGTATCAGTTCATATATTTGTTTATAAAGATGCTAATATATATATGTATGTGTTTATATATACCAATATGTATGACACGTCGTGTAAAGACAACCGTGAGTTAATTTCTTTTTAATATAAAATAGTACATATAAACATGCATATTTTTTAGTATATATATTTTTCATGTAATACTTTTTATATAATAGCTGACTTTGTTTTGCATGCATGCACCATATTGTATAAACAATTGGATGATCTTTAATCCTTACCATGACATGATGTTGCAAGTAGCTCAGATTTGTATCTATCATTGATTCTATGAGAAAAGCTGATGTAGTTCAAAAGTTTGGTAGTTCAAATTAAATGGTTTACATATACTTATGTGATCAGATATGTTGAACAACTCTATGTGCGCAACAATAAATTTTATCCTTTGGCCACTGCTTCTTGAAGAAGATTGCATACATCAAATTCATGCATGGAAGTACACATATTTTATCTTGTATTTATCTTTGATGCTTGTAGCTACAAAAAGTTACATACTGTTTTTATAAGAATAAGAATTGCTTTAAAACAATATTTATTCTTGGTGTAACATGATTTCAAAGCTAAATTACAGGACAAAAACTTTGTAGTTGCATACAACTCTGTTCTGTACTTACGCATCTAATCTGATATTTTCCATCATTCAATGAATGTGTGCATTGAAGTGAAATTAGAATTGAAACAATAATCATCACAAAGTGAATTATATGAATTGATAAATTATAACATAAATATCATGTTATATAATGTATAAAAAATAATAATGAACAAAACATAACATGAATACTTAGTAAAAAAAATATTTTGACGAAAATATACAGCAAACACATACATGGTTTACTCACGTTTTTTTTTGCACACATCCGTTGGACGTGCTTTACGTATTGGTTTTCATAATTACTTTTTTACCTTTCTTCTCCAACCTGTAGCCTGCACGAAACCCACTCCTTCATGGCCACATCCACAGACCTCTCCACAAACCCAACCGCCGCCGCGAGCCGCCACACTGCCCAACGCCCCCTCCAGCTCCGACCAACTCCGGCAATCCCATTCCTTTCTCCCTTCACTAGCTCATGTACATGTCCAAGCACACCCATAAACTCCTCAAAACACCATGCACCACTGCACTCTGCCAATCACCACTTAACTCTGGCACCACCACACACCTCCCCTCCGACGCAGCACATTACAATAAAATCAGATTCAAGAGTCCAATGGAGATCAAGTTGTCATCAACTATGCAACTAACTATGATACATTTGACACAGATCATTAACATGGGGACTAATCTCCTCTCTCTCTACACAACCACACACATATGTGTATGCATGCATGCATGCACATATATGTACACAAACACACCCATAACAAAAGAGCCTACACCATATATTAGTTGTTACCTATGTAAAGTGAAAAGCATGCAATTGTAACCTCATTGGACCCTTGAATTCAAAATTTGATCAAAGTTGTTTTGATAATAAATGGTTATACACACAGATGCAATTAGCATTAACAAAAAACCTCCTTTATGAAAAATAAATAAGTATACAAATAAAGCATAATCAACAAAATAGCCCAGTAAGTGGGCTTAACCATACATCATACTACAAACCAAGTGAAAAAATGCATCCATTGTGTGAATTCATGTTAATGTATGATTGATGTTCGAGAATATTATAAAATGGCTTCTAAAATAACCCTGTCTTGCATTTCTTATAAACATTGTACATGCTGATCAAACTTATTTTTCTAATGTTTTTTAATTATGTTATGTCCAATGGAGTCAATAAATTCATTATTCCATGAACAATACCCTTGTCAATTCAGTTACCTCAATTTCTAAGGTCATTTCCAATAGTTGCATTGGCGTGAGAGTTGTGCATTAAATAAATAACAATAAACATCCATCAAATCCCAGCAAAGAAAAAAAATTATATTACTTACAATAGAGGCGTTAAAACGTAATGATTTTTTGCACCGGAGTTCAGAACATCCGCATGGAAAAGACACATCAGTTGTAAATTTGTAAAAATGAATAAAGTGGATTAATCTCTTCCAGAATTGAGCTCCCAAATAATAACAGATAAACATACATTCAGATTGTAAAAGATGAAAGATTAAACTTTTACATCTATTAGATTAGGAAGTAGAACTAAGATACTATGGGCCAGATTGTTAACTGGCATCTGAACTTGACTTTCTGTTGAGGGTTTGCGTCGAATGATGTTGACGAAATATAATTTTCAATAGGCCATTTATTTATCTTTCTTGTACATATAGAAACAACATTCATGAACATAAAAAATATGATTAGTCAATGTATGCAATTAATATTATAACTGAATGCAAATAAAAGAGGAAAAGATTATTCGAAATTTAAGCTTTCGGTTTAATAGCTCCATAGCCATGATGCCACATTTAAGAAATGGAACTGAACATCTCGCCATCATATAAAATGAACAAAAAACAGAACAGTAATTAATATCTTAATGAAGAATTTATCGTTAGTTTAACACTATTCTTTGTTTCAAAATAAAAATAATTTTTTCCACAATCACCTAATCTGCATTAATGCAAAGTTCACAGAACAAACACCAACTTAACTATGGATACAACTTAGCTTAAGGAAGCTTGATTTCCATTTTTTAAACACACGAAAACATATAAATTAGTAAAAAAGATTAAACAATCCATATATGCATTATACTTAAATTTTTTCATGCTTTTACATAAAAGAAAAACTCCATAGAAGTTGGTCGCAATGATTAGAACTACGAAGCATATGCACTCTGTACAGGCTTATGATAGTTGGTAATATTATTGTGGAGGAGTGTTCAATCATATAAGCATTAATTAATCACTTATGTTTTATTTAGCTATATGCATTCAATGAGATTGCAGACATCATACTATATGCTTAATGGTTGGACCCACCTAAAGTTCTTTGGTAACAAAGCAAGTAGTTCTTCAATAAGGTCAATGCCAAACAATAAAAATAAAGCACATAATACCTAACATGAGTAGCAGTACAAATACCATATTGCAGTTTTAATCATGGATAAAGAAGCAATTAAGATAGTGTATAATATTCATGATAAAATAAACCTTAGTCATCCATTTGACTTACGTTATAAAAATAGGTAGGAGAAGTTCGATAACTGCAATACCAATTTATATATGAAACTATAATGAATTCTGATCAAAACGAAATAAAAATGAGGAAAAGATTATGTAAATACCTCTTGAAACATCAAATTTCTTTAAACATAAATATCTGTCCTGACCATACTGAAGCATGTAGCATAATCATACACGTAGAACCTACAGACTGAAATTTACTACAAACAATAGAAGCAAATTAACTATAAACTGATTTTTAATTCGCTAATCATCGTGAATATGTCATAAAGTATTCCAAATGAGTGTATGAAATAAATTTATAATAGTGATATTAGAAATTCCAAATACTTATGCCATGACAGAAAAACATTACTGTTCTCATCAAAATTAAATCAAAAGGTCTAATTCTTATTCAAAATGGATGATGTTAACTCGTTTGGAATAAAGAAGCAAGATATACTTTTGGGCGACTACAAAAATGGAGATATTTAAACTACAGATTGTTCAAAAACTGTCCAAAACCAAAATTGGAAGTGACATGTATTAATAAATATCATTGATTAGGAACCAAAATATTACAACGATCCATTAATGAATGTTTGGAACAATAATATATGTAACGTTCTTGACTATGATAGACTATAGCAGTGTAGAAATCGACTTATTGTTCAATTGATTGAAAAAATAAAAAATAAAAATATGAGAGATAGGTTTCAGAATTATACCAAATAAATATGGAAACCCACCCAAAGATGGATCTGTCTTCATCAATTTTGCACTAAATCTGACTGAAACCACTATCTACCTGAAGATAAATTAAACAACGCTAGTGACACTCAAGTTTGTAATATAAGTTAACAACCCCAAAGCACTCCAATTTCCAAACTTGTATATAGCAACAGACAAAAAATAGTAAAAAGTTAATCTTGTCACATATTTATATTGATGCTGATGTGATAAAAGGAGGAGAAAAGTTCCGGAACCTGCGGATTTTTCGCAGTTTGCTGTAAAGGAGAAGAAGCAAGATAATAATGTTATTGGAGGTAATAAAGCTGTTTTTACCGACTCTGTTGCTGGAGGTAGTAAAGGTGTTTCTACTGACTCTTCGCATCTTGATTTTGAGTATTTTTAGATTTGATCAGTGGATTGAATGCAAAGTTGTCCGCTTCAAAAATTAGAAGGAAGATAATTAGGAAAACTGCAAGAAGAAAATTATGTGGAAATCCTTGCGGTTATGGGGTAAACGCATGAAAACATGGCAGCAGAAATGACAAAGTTATCCTTAAAAAATCTTGGTTTTCCATTAATTGAATAAGGGCATTCTCGATATTTCAAAAGCTTCATTTGGATGTTTTCTCATTATATATACGAGTATAGTGGCACGTCCGTTGGACGTGTGAAAAGAAGGAAGTGAGCAAATTTTTTCTTTGCTACAATTATGGTATTGTGAGAGATTACTGTAAAGTTTTCGCTAATTGTGGAAAAAAAAAGAAACGATATAGCAACCAAACAAAAATAAGGTGGTGTAAGAAAGACAATGGATAAAATGATGATGATAAACCCGATTAAGTTACATCAAACTTTGAATTATCAATGATATTTCAGGTTTAGTTAATAAGAAATTAATCAAGGCATATTAGTTTTAACATAAAGAATTACTAAAACTGTTCTTCGGATAAAGAAAACACATGCTTAAGCAATTTATGGTCTACTTGCCACATCTCCATAAAGAATTGAGCACGATATAGTTATAGTACAGTCACATGGATGACAACAACACTAAAGCACTGGATAAATTAGCTTTTTATTCAGACTATAACTCTTCAAAATCAATTGATATACAAAATTTCATCTCCTTTCAAATTCAAAAGCCATCGCAGTTTCTATTTATCTTTATCATTTGTGAATATCCTGAAGCATCATTAGCGATAGCTGCCCAATCACACCAACTCTCTCTTTAAAAATTTGAAGAAGGCCCAGTATACATCGTTGATCCAAACTCTTGACGCATTGATATCTGTAATACATGTAGAACTTTGGATGCTCATTATCAAGTACAAAGCTGAATAGCATAGAGTACAGAGCTGAATAGCATAGAGGAAGGACATTAATTGTTTAGAAAAGGAAGTAAATATATTATTAGAGTACTTATAATATGAAAATGTTTAGAATGATTCTAGGAAGTACTTGTATAATTATTATGCATAGTTGGTTTTCAAAGGGTAAAGTTGTGTGAGAGAACTGATTTTTGGCAGAAAGTGTACAATAGGTACAGCGTGTGAAAGCTTTTGCGGTAGTAAAAAGTTAATGCAGTAGTAGTATTCAGTACGGAATAGGTAAGTACTGTCACACAAATTCTGAGTGATGGTAGGAAGTACTATCTATTTCATAAATGCTTGTAAGCTGCTGTAGTGCATAAACTTTTTGAATTGTACAGTTTATACTACTTGGTGAGTTGAAACTTTGTTTGATGCATGCATTTAACCATTGTAACACGCTTACTCAGTTATGTATTTTTGTTCTCCATTGATTACCGAACAGTTAACTATTATAAATCAAACAACTTATCTCCATATCCATTGATTATCGAACAGCTAAGTTTATGCAGTGTGATGAAATTGCCTGAACTTTAAATAATTCCCAAAGTCTAAGATTTCAAGTTTAAAAATTAAAAATACATCAAAAGATTGGTAAGGTTGTTATACAATTTACTATTAACACAACATATAGCTAAAACGTTTGTGTATCTCCGTTACATTTATTTGTTGCTTTTTCTCTCCTGTTATTGTATTTGAAGAAGGAGAAATTCCTTTCATCTGTATGCCAAAAGTCATATACTATGTATGATTTAAAAACTTTTTATTGTGAGATTCAATACAAAAAAATAGCCTGTACATTAATGCAAAAAGTGACTGATAATTTAGTTCATTTGATATTACAGTTAATGAGGGTGCAAGCTATTTAAGTAACCATTTTATTTTGCCATGAAAATTAAGCATTTCATTATTTACTCAGTAAAGGAAAGTCGTGATAAAATGGAAATTGCTTTAATGCTTTGCTACTGGTATAGACGGTCTTACCCAATTAGTGAATGAACTAAATCTACAAAACAATAACTGAAATACAAAAATCAAAAATTTATGTACCATGTTTGCAAGCAATAAGGTAAACTTCCATGACAAAATTTATATAAAATTCAATGCAAAAAATAAACTTGACCACATAAACATCCAAATCAAACCAAATGACAGAATTACTAACAAATATATAGAATAAGATATACTCATACATTTAATCAAAAATAAATATTGAAGATAATTTTTTTTTGAAGTGATATGTTTATCAACGATCAGCATGTATCAATCCACTTTAGTAAAATTTTCCTTTCTGACTAAATACACCTAGTTGCAATAGGAATTTCCAAACACAATGAATATTGGCTTAAAGATTAGAAATCACTATAGATTTGTTTCTAATAAAGTGGCTTAACATCTTTTGCATGACAACAAAATCTCAATTTTGATTTTCAAATACCAAAAGTTGATTAAATGACTACATTAGTTGATTGAGTGACTTCATAACTCAATTTGCATGAGAACAGAATCTGTAGAAACGTTCAGTTAAGAACTTAACCACACAAAAATGAGAACCAAACAAAATGAACGAATTAATGAACTACATTGAAACACTATCTCTTGGGTTTTATTTTCAATGACAGAAAATAACTGTGACAGTTCATTTGATACAACAGTTATCAAGGGTGCATGCGTTTAGTTAATCATTTTATAGTATGAAGACAATTTAGCATTCATCCTTTACACACGTATGGAAAGCATTGATGAAAAAGATTTTAATGCTTGGCTCTATTACAGAATATACAATTCTTCCAAATGAATGATAAAAAAGAAAATTGTCAGAAATGACTGAAAATTATAAGAAGTAATCTAAATAAAAGAAAATCAAAATTTATATTTAAAAGAATTCCAGTAGAGTAAAGGTTAATTTTGTAGTACAAAAATTGGTCAAACTGATTACAAAACAAATTTCCATAACAAAATTTTTCTATTTAAGGTCATTTAAAACCAAAGTAAAACATATGATTATATTACTAACAAACATACAATAAAAAATCATATTTATCATCCCAAAGAAAGAAGATATTTTTGCATTATATTTTTATTAAGAACCGCCAGAATCAATGTACTTCATTGGAAATTTTATTGCTTATATTCATTACATGTATATGCATAGAAATTTCCAAACATAATGAGTTACTTTTAAAGATGGAAAATTATATAAATTTTTTCCCAATAGAGCGATTATTAAATTTTCGAATACCAAAAAATGATTAAATCAAGTAATAAATGAATTTTGATGCCAAGAAATCATATAGAGAAGTTCAATCTAGAGACTTGACTTAATCATATAAAAAACAGAATCATACTAAATCAAATTAATAACAAATAAAAAATAAAATAAAGCGTATATCTTGATTATCCAAATGAACTATTGAACGTGATATTTCTTAGGAGCTATTTCTTTTAATGAACTTCAATATACTTGAATAGAAATTTCTTTGTTGTAAAATACATGTATACAGCAGGATTTCTCAAAAAAAATGAAGATAGGTTGAAGACAATGAGAATATGGTGGTCTGTACCCTGTTTAAACTTAACCCGAGTTTCTATTTTTCAGCAAGTTCAGTGCAATATTGAAAGTGACAGTATACATCTAACTCGAATAGCTTTACCAAATACATCTATTTCTTCCCCAACATCTTAGTGAATATTATAAATACAACAAAATAAGATATCATGCATGCTTGTTATCAAAAATTCATTTGGATACAAATGCATATAAGTTTTCATTTACAGAACTATATTTTTCACATTTTTTTCCATATTTAAGCCTTTCACGTAATTACACTAATAAATGAGTATAAAGTTTGATATCAGCCTGAATAGAATAATTATGAGAAAGTATGAAGTTACCTAATCTTTAATCAAATGTTTACATCATAAGCAGCAAGAATATACTTTTCTTTTCTTTCTCAAAAGCTTAGATTCTGCAAAGCTAGAAGAAAATTTAAAAACAATGTAACTAAAGTTACCAAATCAAAAAACTTTCATATTTTCTCAAATATTGCCTAAAATCCATTAATAGATTCCTTTTTGATGAAGAGGAAGAGATAAAAAGGAAATACACGTATTTGTTAAACAAAATCAGAGCATAATTAGGCGAAAATCAAATTGACTAAATAGAACCAAATAAACGATTTAACTAACCTTATCAAATGCAACAAATTGCACTACTAAGGTTGCTTCATCCAATTCATCATTCGAAAACCAATTCTTTGCTTGAAAATCATCAGCAATACTTTCTACGGAGTGAAAATAAACGGAGAAGTGACCTAAATCGGAGAGGAGAATATGATTTTGGATAGATCGCTTGCCGTGGGAGTCGGTTGAAATTACCACAATGGGAGATGAGGACTGAATTTGGGAGATGGTGCTTATCGTAGGATGAGTTAAAAGAACTGAAGCATTGCTGTAGAGAATTTTTCGGTAACGTGGAGGATGATAATGAGAAGAGGTGCTTGTTCGTGGGAAATGGGAAAGTAACTTTTGATACCGTGTTGGTGGGTTTGGTAAAAAGACTAAACTATACAACAACCGCCTGTTTCAACTATTACTGGAAGGGGGTATTTATGGAAGTCCGAAAAAGGCTTCACTTTGACCGGTTTGACCAAGGTTTTGCATTATAGTATATATATATATATATATATATATATATATATATATATATATTATTTCCAAAAATACTTAGATATTTTATTCGATCCCCAATCGAGGCATGTCGCTTGGTATTTCTAATGTTATACCCCTATTCCGAACGCAATGGAATAAGTTTCGAGGCCTAATTTGATCGTATGTGGAAGATAGCCTTTTAAATCGACTATTAAAATTAAATTCAATTAAATTATCTCTAGGCATTTTCATATCGTACAATCAACCGGTAAATTCAAACGTTACGAAATTTGAAATCCAGTAATAATACATTATTACGGATCTAATGGAACTGGTTTTGTCGAATTCCGAGACTGTGCCCCGGATCGCTATTTTAACGCATCGATTAAATCGACGATTTCAAATATTTACGAAATCGCTTGAAATTTCAGTTTTAAAAACTAATTAACTAAATAAAAATTCCAAATCCAATATTTAAACCATTTTAATATTCAAAATTAACCGTCGAAAAATCGGGGTCGTTACATTCCTTCCCCCTTAAAAGAATTTCGTCCCCGAAATTGCTAAGTGAGAAAAATGCTCCAAACCCAATACTTATTCAAAACCCACTTTGTGAAAATTCGATATTCACTTTTCTAACCTTTTAGTTCCAACCAAACATTTAGTTTCCATTTCTGATTCCAAACCCTTTCTTTCAATTTCAATTCCAGAAATCAACTTTTTAGTTAACAAAATTTTTCTAACACCCCAAATTCTTGAAAAATTTGGCAGAGTCTCCCTTTTACGGAGAGCCTTTTGCAATATAACAAGAGAGATAAAAATATATACATCGACCCACACGGTCGGAAAACACAATATATATTAATATTTATATCATTTGCGGTATTTAATCCGAAAACGTACCTTATATTAGCCTTTTTAAGCAAGCGGCTTATTTAATATGTAAATTACGCAACCCAAATCTAGCCCAATAGCCTCTGGGTGCCTGTACTTACTCAATTTAAACGTGAGTCCCAAAATATGAAATCCACTAACATTTCATTCATTTAACTGGTTAAACACACAAATTCATAAATCACATGCCAAACATAAATTTATAAGCAATTATAGGGTTTTGATACTAATTTAATTACTTCTTATCGATCCCTATACCTTTTCATTCAATTCGAAATGATTTACAACCCAATTATTTTCATTCAATTCATATTTATACCAAACAAACTCATATCCATTCCAAATTGATTTAAAAATCAATTTTATTCACTTCTTTAATTCATAGAATTTTATTTACTTCCGTTTTCGTCAAACGATAATTTTTCTATGCAAATTTGGCTATTCATTTAATAAAGTAATCACTTAAGCTTATAGCTGTTTTAAATTGATTCCAAATCAATTTATATTCAATTTCATTCCATTTCCGATTTATTCACAATCAATTCAGTTGACTTCCATTCATATCCACATTCATTATATTCAAATCCATTTTATTTGGCTTGGAATCATTCCATGCTACTTCATTTATGAACCATTTCATACATTTATTTAAGCCAAGCTTCCATCCAAAATTATTAACTTAAGTTAATTCATTTACTCCCAATTAATTCAACTCTATAACTTAAGTTTGTTTCCCTTGCAATCAGATTCCAATTCAAATTTTGATTTGATTTTTTTTATTCAATCAAATTCCATTCCATTTACTAATTAATTTAATTAGTTCATTCACCCGATCCACTTCAAGCTCGAATTCATTTTAAACAATATCCAAGGCATATTCAATTTATTTACACTTAAATGAATTTATTTATAACTCAAGTCAACACCATTTCAATCCATTTCTATTTTATTCGGCAACACTTCAAATATATTTAATTTGCTTATATTTAAGTCGAATTTTATTTATAACTCAAGTTCCATATTTAATTCAAATTTTCAATCCACAACCCATTTACTTAACTAAGTTAATATCCATTTCTATATTTAATTAACTAATTAATTATCTAATTAGTTCACTTCCATTTATAATTCAATATCTGATTTTTACTTCAAAAATGACTTCATTTAATTTACTTGAGCTCAAACTCATCTTATAATTCAAGTTTGGATTTTCATTTCGCTACCAAAATAAAAAACTAATTTTATTTGGTTTTACCATTCCATTTTTCAATTTACAAGTTACGCACTTATTTTTCATAATTCCATAAATTCAATATTCGGGTTTATTCCATTCAAATTTTATAACTTTATTCCTTTATTTAACTTCTCTTAAGTTAAATTCCAATTCACATAATTTATTTTAACTTACTTAAGTTAAAATTTAATTTCAAAATTCAAATTCCATACTTTTCTTCCTTATTAAAAATTCACATAATTCCACACTTTATAAGTTCAAAAGCTTATTTCTAATATTTTCCTAAAACATTTAAATAAGGATTTCTAGAATTCAACACCCGGTATCTATTTTAAATCATTTTGAAATCATATATATATATAGCTCTTTTGGTTTAACAAACCATTTCATTGGAATTTTCAAAATTCACTTGGTTCCATTCCCAAAACAATTTCCCTTCGGAATTCCCAAAACAACACTTGTTTTCACCAAAAATCTCTATATCAATTTACTATGGTAGCAACTCATCACTTAGAAACTCGAAAATGAACACCGATGATGTCGCGATCATCATCGGAATTATTTTCCAGCGACTGTAGTGAGTTCAGTGCTATATCACTTCCAAATCCATTTTAAACCATTTTTATTTCAAAAATATTTCCAAAATAACACAAATTTCATTTCCATAACACTTCTGAAAATATTTTCCAAACCTTCCATGATTTTTAATTTCCTGAATTCGGGTTTTGAATTCTTTTTAATTATAATTCATTTGTATAATCCATACTTATACAAATTTCCATTTGGTTATGTATAACTATTTCAAATTTATAATCTTGTTTTGATTATAATAATAACAACCAAACACTCCAACATACTATAATAATTTCTAGAAATTATTTCTTTTCATATCAAAATATAGATTGGGTAAAATTATTTCATTTACCCGCTTCAAAACTATACTGTGTCGGTTTACCATGTTCGAGTGTTTAGAAACTCTTATCGATTTAGTGGCGTCCCACTACTCGACCAGAATTTATATGCCACTCAACAGATAAATCAACACAATATAAAACATTTTATATTCACTAACAAATATGCGCTCATATCTATTAATACACTCAACTCATTCTAGGGTGCTACTGACCCTATCTCTAGTGAGAAAACCCTACCAAAGCCAAGGTTCTCAATTAACCTTCAGCTCTGATACCACTGTAATGAACCGGCCACTCCGTACAGTCTAAGCTGACAATATAACCGCATAAGTCAACCTAAATTGCACAAAAAGGCGGATTGTTAGGGGTGAAGAAGAAATAGAAAACAACAACACAAAATCTCACAATCGCAGCGGGACAAAATATGATATATAATAACAGATTTCAAATACAAGAACTATAATGTTAATATACATACCACTATAAGAGTACAATAGACAACAATCAATCTGGACAGTTTAGTAACTTGTCCTCACACAGCGGAAATACAAATCAAGTACGGAAATACGTCTTTGTCATCCAGATCGTCTCCTGAGCTCTATAGCATCCTATCCTGAATCTGTAATACTCGGTCTGACCCGAGGATTATAATAAAATAACACCCGAGTCAGTCTAGAAAACCAGCGTAAGAAAACACACTCAATTTGAATTATTAAAGTTATCAAAATCTTTTGAAAAACAAAGGTATCTCATAAGATCGCGTCACACATAAACATGATGGGTTTTTCCCTTATGATAACCAAAGCATTTTTATCCAAATCATCTAATATTATAATAGTGTCTAAATAAAGGAAATACAAAATAGCAGAAATTCTTGCACCTCACATTTCAGCATAGTTGGGCACAATCAAAACCGTATGGCGCTTATTGGAGAATGGATTCCATACAATGACTGGGCTACCGGGGTACCACCCATCATAATACACCTCTAGAAAAATGTACCGAGGACCTCATCGGGATCCCCTGCCACACAAGACCGGCCTACCCCTAACCTGGATAATACCGAATATGTTATCACCCCGGGTGTTTCCACCCTTAAAATAGAGCGCTCCCTTTTCCATGCACAACCATATCCATAATTTATATATATTTCCGAAGGTATCTAGAAAAGTGATAACATACCCTAATTGAGTGCGACCCACTTAGCCTTGAGGCATCTCCCCTGTTTTAGTTATTCCCAGTTGATGAGGCTTGAGGC
This sequence comes from Allium fistulosum, assembly GCA_030737815.1. NCBI lineage: Eukaryota > Viridiplantae > Streptophyta > Magnoliopsida > Asparagales > Amaryllidaceae > Allium > Allium fistulosum. The sequence goes on from CM060901.1 coordinate 958,724,323, forward strand.
TTGAGGCTGACGTTTACCTTTCAAGAACAATTCCACTTAAATGCTCATCGTCCACCAATGACGATGTTCTGATAGCATTCGTCCATACAAGTTGTCCTGGGTTTGGACAAACCGAATCACCGTCTTTACTATCTTCACGATATCCATTCGTAACGCTCAAATCAGATCGAAGTGGTTTACAGATAATTAAAATCCGATCCCGGTCTCTTTGAAACGATCAACGAATTTTGGCCAGATTTGATAGTTGGTTATTTAACCATCAAATAACATCCATAAGTAGTCACTAGGCCTTATTTATAAATCTTTCAAAAATACTTATTGTCAAAACATCTTTACAAAGATATGTATTCATCTCTTTCAATATTTCAATATTCGAAAACAAATTTCAAATATTTATATCCATAACAGGATAATTTCAAATTATCTCAATACTTAGAAATATTTTCTTCCAATTCCATTAATAATTCAACACTTAGAAGTTATTTCTATAATAATCTCGTAGTTAAAATACTTCAATCCTTCTAGTCCAATACTTAGAAACTACCTTTAAGTATAACTTTCCAAAATCATTTATTTTCCAATACTTAGGAGATATTTCATTTATTTCCTATTTCTCAAATCTTTCACAATCCACCTGTAAATTCCTTATCTCACTTTTTAACAAATTCTATTTGTTCCGAAATCCATTTATTAATTTCCCTTTTGAATTCTAATTCATTTTTCAAAGTTCTCTTATTTCAATGCTTCGGGAAATTTCCTTAAATAATTTTTTTAGAGTTCCACTATAAGATTTCTCTTATAAAAACTTCATAACCATTTAACACACTCCGTTTATAAATCTCGAGAGCATTTATAAATCAATTCCAATCACTTTCCAAATCTCAATATATATAAAATTAATATTTTTAAAGAGTAATAATTTAGTTTCAAAATACGTTTAAGAAACTTATTTAAATATCAAACATTTTAAATAAAACATCAAAAATCATTTCCAACTCGTTTTAATATAAACAAATCGGTTTACAAAGCTGATTATAAAATTTAGAATTTTATTTCAATTAATATTTGGTATTTGAAAATGCACTTCTGAAATATTTCAATGATAACTAGCTTTTAATTACATAGTTTAATAAATAAAGTTTCCTTTTAAAACAAAACTTAGTTTCTTGATAAAAAAATTCTTTAAAAGTCCCAATAAATAATTTAATTTATAACTCCCTCTCGATCCACAACACATCAATTCCATTTCGATTCCCTAACCATTCTCACTTTCCAAAATAGAGTCTACTATTTTGTTTCCAATATTTATTTCATATCTCGATATAAATTCACGCTATGAATTTGTATTCCAATTTATCCATTTATTTCATTTTCCTTACTTATAACATCATTTATAAACTTATAACTCATTTGAGTTTCACTTGTTTATAAATCTAATCCCATTTATAAAATCTCATTTTATAAATCTATTTCTTAAATAATTCTACTTATTTCCCAAATCTATTTAAAATATCGATTTCAACTCCTTTTCATATTTTCCAGAAAATCCATCGTTTAAAAATCCTTTATATAAATTATCTTAAAATCTCTATTCAAATATTTTTACGAATAGTTAAATACTAACCAAAATCAATTATTTTCTTTTTTCCAAATCAATTTCTTAAAAATAATCCAAATTTCGATATAAATATTTTTACATTCAAAATCTCCTTTTAAATCCTTCCAAATTCCAAGAATAATATTTATGGTATTTAAAATACCAAAAGTTAGGCCAGTGCTAATATAGCATCCAATAATTCACATCACAACAATAATCTATGCAGATTATTCTAACACATTATATATTAATATATATGAAAAATAATCAATATAAATTTGAGGAATCCAGTTGGATCCCTCCAACCTACTTCCCTACATCCACAGATGTTAGTACAACATAAAAAAATACAAATCCCACTTCGAGGGGGACATCGCGGTATGTAAGGTCATCCGCTATTATGCGGGGCACATAAGGTCTCATCCGCTCCAATCGACGGGTATATATCCAACTACTAATATATATACTACTATATATATATAACATCCAAACTGATAATAATTTATAAATTTATCCAAACAACCAATAATTTGAATTCAACATTTTTAAATTATACTAGCAATCCAAATGAATGAGATTTTACTCACCTTGATTTTTAATTTGCCGAACATCCGGATTTCAAATTATTTAAATTTCCAACTGGCTCCGAAAAATTCCAAATTTATTCCAGCTGGTATATTTCTCAACTACGAATCCAAAATCGTCGTGATTTCATTCATTTTGGACCTCGAATACAAATTTTATTAAATTTATTTGCTATCTCAATTTAAACTTTTAATTAAATAACTAAATATATAATTAAATTTTATCACAGTTATACCTCTTCCTTCTATAGATAGACTGTGCCCTCTGCTTGAGAAGTTGAACCCTCTCAAGTGATTACTACCCTGAACGCCTTCAATTCGCACTTCGACTAGCATCAAATTTCCAAACAAATCGATGTTCAAAACAATAGTCTGTTTATAGCTCTGCCACCATGACCAAACTGCCCCCTCCCCCCAACGACCATCTACCTCTTCCTGCCACCATGCTAGAATCACGACACTCAGGGTTGCCACCTACATCGATCAATAATTGTAAGTCGCGACCCTTCCCTACCACTACGGACGTCGTTTCCCTATAGCCAAGCATTGCCGCCTTCATCATCGGGTGGCTTCACCACCACGACTTGCTTCTCCGAGTGACGCGCCGCCTTCCTTCTCCACGCTGCCGCGTGTTTGTGTTAGAAGTCACTTCCTGCTCCAACTCGCGACCACAAGACTCACGACTCCCCTTTCCAAAACCCTAGCTTCGATCGAACCCATCCCCCTAGCAGCGTTGCCGTGTTCGAGAACGACCCCACGACCTTATCGCGATTTATGCGTTTTTCTTCTTCTTGTGAATGAGTTGATTTCGATTGGAAGGAAGAAGAAATAACAAGCATATGCGATATTTTTTTTATTATACTGGAGATCACGATTTCGGTTTTGTTTCTGCTCGATTTTTGAATGAAGGGGGTGGAAGAGATTCGCAATTTTTGAACGAAGAAGAGAGGAAGGGTGCGATATAAATTGATGGAGAAGGTTTCGTGTGATTTGGTCTACATTCAAATCAGACTAGGGTGGATATGACTGAAAGAATGTGGTTGAGGTGATAATGATAAGACATACGCACTACAACAAAACAGGCTTTTTACAACGGGCAATGCCCGTTGTAATATGTGTTCCACAACGGGCAGCGGATCGTTGTAATAGGCGATGTTGTAATAGGTCACCCATATTTTACAACGGGCAGTTAATGTTGTAAAGACCGTTGTAGTAAACTTTTTTACAACGATCGCCGACCGTTGTAATAGACTGTAATACAAGCTTCTTTGCCCGTTGTGAAAATGATTTTTACCACGGTTATTGACCGTTGTAATAGAGTATAATACAACGCGCTTTGACCGTTGCAGAAAAAATGCAAATTAAAAAAAATTTACAGCAACGTATAGATAGTACATCCATACAAATAATGAATAATTTAACAGTAATAAATATTACGCACAAACAACCAAAATCACATGCAAAAAGACTAAAAGATAGTCATAAAATTCCAACACTCTAAAAAGTCAGATAAGTTTACCTCCCAAATTCATAAAGCATTAATACATAACAGTCAGCTATAAATATCAAGTTCTAAGTACAATCATACTAGACTAAGGATATCAAGTTCCAACATTCAACCCTACAACCACAATTAATCATCATTCCTCTTTAAATCCAAATCGTCAATCATCAGTCCAATTCAACCACCTCCCATCACGACGGCCTAACCACAATCACCTACAGCAACAATATACTCCTCCTTACTACTTCAAACCATCAACCATCTCCCCTTCAACAACAGCAATACACCACGACTACATCACTTCCTACACCCTATAATCACAACAACTCCATCACCACTAGCTTCATCATTCACAAACTTCCATCGCCAACGGTCCATTATTCACCGCAAATCCCCTCAGCGACCCAAAATGCAATCGCCATCAGCAATACCCTCTGAAATACCTCCAACAGCCTCACTGTAGCCTGAACCACCACCCTCCGCATCCTACTGTTGAATATGCCTGTATATGATTTTTGTTTGATGATAATAAACATATATACAGTCATTTAAATGTATTTGCTTCTATACTATTTTAAATATCACAGATTAAATAAATATTTGCTGGATAGAATAAATAACACAGAATTTGAATTCAAATGAATATTTTATTCAAACAAATATTTATTACAATTTTGAATAGTACAAATTCAAGCTCTCACTACATCTATACAATTACATCACAATTTCATAGTTACATCATTTCCTCACTACATTTCACTCACACTCATAGTTTTATCTTCAACTTCACTTCAGTATGAATCCCGTATCTGAGCAATCTGCAAAAATATTCTCAAACGCAGTAAAATTAAAAAAGAAATATTTTTGCAATATAAAATAAAATGTGGATTTTGAAAATATTATTTGCCTCAGTTATTTGGGTTGTTCGTCATCATTTATATTTAAATTCATCACACACGAACGATGTGACATGCACAGTGTATCACTGTACATGTCACAAGGCCGTGCACACCGATATATATATACACTTGATAAATTTACAGGGACAAGTGAGCACAGGTCAAACCCAGATTATCGGATTCAACTCAGGCACAACAATCAGTACAAGGTCAAACCCGAGCGCTTTAAGCTGGATTCAACACAGGGCTATAGAGTTCAAGTCAGTGCACCAAACAGTAAACCAAGTACTGTACATATGAAGTGAAGGCCACTGTGATCTCGACAAACCAGAACTCAAGACCAAAATAGTGAAACTTGACAAATGCCACCAGACCAGACTACACAGATACAATGCATCAAGATCAACTCAATGCAAACAAACAGATAAACAAACCAGGAACAAAGTGACACAGGGAACTCAGACAATATCAACAAGTATGGAAGTGAATACATGAATATGCTACAGAGAATCAAGACATGTACAAACCAATTACTCGAATCATCATCGAGCTAAGTAAACAACAAAGTCAATGTGAGTTTCAAAATCTCGATTGCAATTCAAGCCAATACCAGACAGTACAAATCCACAAATATATGCAAACTAAAACTAGACCAGTAAACAAAACCAGAGCCGGCACATGCAGTATAACCAGACCAGGAAGAGATTGTCACAGCAATGTCAAAGCATGTACATAGCCGTGTGTAACCAAGTCAAAGCCAGTGTGATCAAAATCAAAGATGAACAGGTCAGAGACGTGATGGTCAAGAATCGAGCAAGAAAAATTCAAAACCGAGTCGACCAAGCAAATCAAGTATATACGTTTATGAACAAGTCAATACAATCTCAAGCATCCAAGTAAAATCAAGCGGCCAGAGAAATCGTGTGACAAATTCAAACAAATATTATACGACGCAATTCAAGGAGATCGAACTCCTATATAAACCCTAACAATCATCATTGGCAAAATCATCGAGTTCAAGTACGAAAATTATCAAAGCACAACAAGAAAAAAAATTACATACCGAAGCAATCTTTCGAACTCGACTACCTGGAGGCGAACGCAAGCAAAATAGAGGAAGAAATCGAAGCCAAGTTTTGAACAACCAGAAATTAATCGACGCTTCAGGATTCAAAGCCCTAATTTACTGAAGAGGAACGAATACGAGCAATTATCAGTGACAAAAGAAGTCGGCCGATATAATAAAAAAGAAAAGGGGAATTCTCTTTATTTCTTAATTGGGCCGGTCTTTTTTATTTGAGCTCTAGCTATTATAAATTAGGGTTTTAGATTTAGACTGTTTTTAAATTTCCAATTTCTCTTATAAACAGTTGTAATTACTAGTCGTGTGACTAGGGGACAATCTACGTGGCATAGATTGAGAATTCGCAACTCAGTGGCTGAGTTGTGGCAGGGTTTTGAGCGTAGAGTTAGGATTAGTCGGTAGCGGGTGTCGCGAGTTTACGTGTGTAAGCGTCTGACTATCTAATTTCTAGTAGAAACCTTGGGGGCAGCACGTAGGCAGGGTTTTGCCGAAGCTGGGTAATTTCTGTGTTGTTCTGTTTCTGTTATTTATATTCTGCAATATCTGTGCTGTTTTTATTCTGCTGTGTTCTGTGATATAACTTCCGCAATAATTTTAATATTTGATAGTATCACCCTATTCACCCCCCCTCTAGGGTGAAATCGATCCTACAAGTGGTATCAGAGCTAGGAATAGGAGTCAATTATTTGCTATTTATAAAAATTCGATTTTTTTTCAAAAATCAATTTTTGTTTTAAAAATTTGAATTTTTAAAAAATGGCGTCTTTTAATAATGCTTTTGCTGAGGGTCAGTCGATAGTTAGACCACCAATGTTCAATGGTGAATATGCTTATTGGAAAAATAGGATGAAAATTTTTCTAGAAACCATTGACGCTTGGAATATAGTTGAGACTGGATATAACAAACCAACTATAATAGTGAACAATCAGGAAATAGAAAAACCAAAGGATCAATGGACAGAGTTAGAAAACAAATTACAAATTACTAACGCCAAAGCAATGAATTCAATTATTTGTTCATTAGATCAAATTGAATTTAATCGTGTTTCACATTGTTCATCTGCGCAGGAAATATGGCACACTCTCGAAGTGACTCACGAAGGAACATCTCAAGTCAAAGAATCTCGCCTTGCTATGCTAAGCAGCGAATATGAGAACTTTACAATGGCGAAGGAAGAAAATGTCAAAGAGATGTACGGACGACTTTCCAATATCGTATACAAATCGAAAGCTCTCGGAAAATCATACGCCGAACTGGAAATAGTCCGAAAAATCCTCAGAGTCCTTCCACGAAGCTTTGAAGCCAAAGTGACTGCAATTCAAGAATCAAAAGATTTGAAACAGTTGAAAGTTGAAGAACTCATCGGAAATCTCACCACATATGAGCTAGAGATAAAATTCAAAGAAGAGCGTGAAGGAGGAGATACTCGGAAGAAATCGATAGCTCTTAAAGGAACAACTGAAAGTGATGATGATGACGATGATGATGGTGCAAAAGAACTAGAGCTGTTAATAAGAAAATTCAAAAAGTGGAATCAGAAACACGGAAATCCAGCTCTAAACCAAAAGTTAAAAAGCAGAATAGCAAAAGTATTTGACAGCCCAGACAAACAGAAGATCATCTGTTACGAGTGCAACAAACCCGGTCATATCAGTCCCGACTGTCCACAAAATAAATTCAGCCGTGGAAAGAAACAGAAAAAGAAAAGTTTTGCAGCCACTTGGGATGAAACGGATGAGGATGATAAAAGCACTGGCAGTGAAAGCGAAAAAGCGGATTTGTGCCTTCAAGGTAATATAACTGACAGTGACGATGACGAGCCAAGTGAGGTATCAAAACTTACCCATTCTGAGTTACTTATTCATTTCCATGATGTAAACGGCCGTTTTGAACGACTTAGGGAAAGATACGCTAAACTTGAATCACAAAGAGATAGTTTAATAGAATCAAATGAACAACTTGAGCAGTTAGTTAAAAACTATCAAAGTAGAATCCCTAAGTGTGATAAGTGTCCAACATTTGAAGATGAGATTAAAAAATCAGAAATTAATATAACATCACTTGAAAATGAAATTCTGATTTTAAAAGAAAGTGAAAATACGAGAAGAGAAAATTCTATCAAAAAGTGCACACAATTGTTAAATGAAAACGAATCACTCAAATCACAAGTCCAACAATTGTCTACTACTTTAGATAAGTTTTCCAAAAGTAAAAAATCATTGAATATGCTATTAGGGAAACAATCGGTCAATATTGATAGACAAGGACTTGGGTATACTCAAAAAGAACGATATAAAAGTGAAATTAAGCAAGACAATTCAATGTGCACTATTTGTAGAAAATTTGGACACAATCAGAATAATTGTTGGTATAGGCCCAAACACAAGAAAACAATTCCAATTTGGGTTCCAAAAGGCACAAAAATAGAATCTCTCAAAATTAAACAAATCTGGGTGCCAAAAGGAACATATACAAATAGTTATGGGTCTCCACAAAATTATTTTTCAAATTATTCTGCCACTAACAACCATGGACCTATAAAAACAAATAGGTCACAAAAATATTCTACCGTGTAGGTGTGGTGGCAGGCTAAGGAACACCATCGGTGTTATCTGGATTCTGGCTGTTCCAGAAACACAACAGGCGACAATTCAAAGTTCCTTAGCCTAGTATAAAGGTGACAGATTCACAAGGACAACAACGAAAGATTATCGTACAGGTAAAACAGGTAATTGTATTTATTATCAAACGATAAATTAAATGTGATAATCTGCACCATAATCTGAATTAAATCAGCCAGTTATATGAAATAATTGATGATGTTAATTCCGACTTATTCAAAATGTTGACCAATTATCATTGAATAGAAATTGCTTGGATTAATTAATTGATTGATTACTGATTACTCATGCTACAAGTGGATATATTTGCTTATCTGTTCTGACACTATGATTATTGCTTGTATATTTCAACGGCTTCAATTCAAAAAGGATGTTACAAATGATTTTATGAAATTTGTTGAATTTTCACAGTCTGGTCTATAACATTGAAAATGATGAGTGAAAGAAAAATTTAGATGCAGATTACACTGGCAATCTAGTTGTTGAAAAATTACTAGTGGAACGTGATTTAACATTCAGTAATTGCATCATATCTGCATATTTTTCATTTCAAATAATGTTCAATTAACAGATATTTTTTGGTTAAACCCTTCAAGAAAATCATTTTTGACCTTGTTCCAGATTAGTTATTTCAGAAAAATTATTTTTATAATTATTTTTGAAATTGATTTTAAATCACTACAATAACTAATCTGATCCCCTACTAATTATCGAAAAGATAAATAGTGATTGAAAAAGTGATGAGTGTTGATATTAATCATATATTATAACTCGAGACGGTATATTTAATAAAATTCTTTAGAAAATTTAAACAAGAGTTATAAAAATTTTGTTTGGCAAAAATTTCACGACCATTTCTATTTCTATCATTTTTCTATCACCCATCACTCATCAAAATCCAATATAGTAAGTCAATATGTGGTATTTTAAACGGGAATCATTCATCTTTCATATTTTTAACAAATAAAAAACATCCAAAGTATTCACTCTCATTTAAAAGTCCTCACGGTTATGCATGGGTGAATTACTTTGAATTTGTTATGTGCTTTCATACTCATTTAAAAGTCCTCACGGTTATGCATGTATGGAACGCATATCAAATATTGATTGATTAAATGGACAAGTGGATTCTAATCCCATTTAAAAGTCCTCACGGTTATGCGTGGTTAGAAGATACTTGAATTCATTTTTAATTTTTTTTTGAAATACTACTAATCTCATTTAAAAGTCCTAACGGTTATGCATGGTTAGTAGATATTCAAATTCCTGTTGTAAATATACCACAAATAGACCCAACTATATGGTTTTGTATGATGACATTATCCATATCATTCTAAAGTGGAATATGCGTCAAACAAAGTATTTATGATTTTTGTTTGATTTTTTCTATTGAATTTAATATTTATACGCGATTGGGAATTAATATTATTTTAATGTCAATCACTTTATCTCTATTTTTTCTATCACTATTATTCTTTTGCTGATAACAAAAGGGGGAGAGAAAAGTTAAGATTTTGAAAATAAAGGTCAAATATTTTCTAATTGCAATCAAGCCTCATTTAAATATTTTTATGCATATATAAAGGGGGAGTATTGTGTAGAGAGGGAGCATTTAAATAGGGGGAGCAGATTGAATAATCAAATACATTTAAAATAGTCAAAATCTTAAATATATGTTTGTTATCATCAAAAGGGGGAGATTGTTGAATATGCCTGTATATGATTTTTGTTTGATGATAATAAACATATATACAGTCATTTAAATGTATTCAAGGTTTTAAATATCGGATTTCGGTCACGTTTCGTCTCGGAATTTCCACACAAGTTATCTCGTATCGGGGGAGATCTCGGACGAGATGAGTACATATCGGGTGTACATCTCGGATTGACATCTCGGGTTTTATAATGCATCTCGGGAATATCTCGGAAGTACTTATGTGTCTAAAATTGATGTGTCAAAAATTTATTTAACGGTTATAACTTTCTTAGTAAAAATAAAAATGCTAATATACTTGATTTACATGGAAAAAGGAATATTTTTAGAAGAGTAGTAGCTTGATTAGCTTAATTGATTTGGTAATGATTGAATAATATCCTTTTATTTGAACATAATAAAGAAGTGAACCTTTCGCTATGACTCATTAGGATAAAAAGTAAAGAATATGTTCAAGAAGTTGGTAAATTATAATTGGATTGAGTAGTTTCTTTTGAATCAATGTGAAAATAAAAAATATTATGCAAAATAAGAAAAATGCATAATTTCGGGTGAGATCTCGGATTGAGATTTTGATCCATATTTCGGGTGAGATTTGAATATCTCGGACGAGATGAGTGTCGAGGGAGATATGAGGGAGATTTGATGTCTCGTCTCGTTTAAGTGTGAAAAGGAGATCTCGGAGGAGATCTCGGGCGATATATAGGAGATTTAAAACCATGAATGTATTTGTTTCTATACTATTTTAAATATCACAGATTAAATAAATATTTGCTGAATAGAATAAATAACACAGAATTTGAATTCAAATGAATATTTTATTCAAACAAATATTTATTACAATTTTGAATAGTACAAATTCAAGCTCTCACTACATCTATACAATTACATCACAATTTCATAGTTACATCATTTCCTCACTACATTTCACTCACACTCATAGTTTTATCTTCAACTTCACTTCAGTATGAATCCCGTATCTGAGCAATCTGCAAAAATATTCTCAAACGCAGTAAAATTGAAAAAGAAATATTTTTGCAATATAAAATAAAATGTGGATTTTGAAAATATTATTTGCCTCAGTTATTTGGGTTGTTCGTCATCATTTATATTTAAATTCATCACACACGAACGATGTGACATGCACAGTGTATCACTGTACATGTCACAAGGCCGTGCACACCGATATATATATACACTTGATAAATTTACAGGGACAAGTGAGCACAGGTCAAACCCAGATTATCGGATTCAACTCAGGCACAACAATCAGTACAAGGTCAAACCCGAGCGCTTTAAGCTGGATTCAACACAGGGCTATAGAGTTCAAGTCAGTGCACCAAACAGTGAACCAAGTACTGTACATATGAAGTGAAGGCCACTGTGATCTCGACAAACCAGAACTCAAGACCAAAATAGTGAAACTTGACAAATGCCACCAGACCAGACTACACAGATACAATGCATCAAGATCAACTCAATGCAAACAAACAGATAAACAAACCAGGAACAAAGTGACACAGGGAACTCAGACAATATCAACAAGTATGGAAGTGAATACATGAATATGCTACAGAGAATCAAGACATGTACAAACCAATTACTCGAATCATCATCGAGCTAAGTAAACAACAAAGTCAATGTGAGTTTCAAAATCTCGATTGCAATTCAAGCCAATACCAGACAGTACAAATCCACAAATATATGCAAACTAAAACTAGACCAGTAAACAAAACCAGAGCCGGCACATGCAGTATAACCAGACCAGGAAGAGATTGTCACAGCAATGTCAAAGCATGTACATAGCCGTGTGTAACCAAGTCAAAGCCAGTGTGATCAAAATCAAAGATGAACAGGTCAGAGACGTGATGGTCAAGAATCGAGCAAGAAAAATTCAAAACCGAGTCAACCAAGCAAATCAAGTATATACGTTTATGAACAAGTCAATACAATCTCAAGCATCCAAGTAAAATCAAGCGGCCAGAGAAATCGTGTGACAAATTCAAACAAATATTATACGACGCAATTCAAGGAGATCGAACTCCTATATAAACCCTAACAATCATCATTGGCAAAATCATCGAGTTCAAGTACGAAAATTATCAAAGCACAACAAGAAAAAAAATTACATACCGAAGCAATCTTTCGAACTCGACTACCTGGAGGCGAACGCAAGCAAAATAGAGGAAGAAATCGAAGCCAAGTTTTGAACAACCAGAAATTAATCGACGCTTCAGGATTCAAAGCCCTAATTTACTGAAGAGGAACGAATACGAGCAATTATCAGTGACAAAAGAAGTCGGCCGATATAATAAAAAAGAAAAGGGGAATTCTCTTTATTTCTTAATTGGGCCGGTCTTTTTTATTTGAGCTCTAGCTATTATAAATTAGGGTTTTAGATTTAGACTGTTTTTAAATTTCCAATTTCTCTTATAAACAGTTGTAATTACTAGTCGTGTGACTAGGGGACAATCTACGTGGCGTAGATTGAGAATTCGCAACTCAGTGGCTGAGTTGTGGCAGGGTTTTGAGCGTAGAGTTAGGATTAGTCGGTAGCGGGTGTCGCGAGTTTACGTGTGTAAGCGTCTGACTATCTAATTTCTAGTAGAAACCTTGGGGGCAGCACGTAGGCAGGGTTTTGCCGAAGCTGGGTAATTTCTGTGTTGTTCTGTTTCTGTTATTTATATTCTGCAATATCTGTGCTGTTTTTATTCTGCTGTGTTCTGTGATATAACTTCCGCAATAATTTTAATATTTGATAGTATCACCCTATTCACCCCCCCTCTAGGGTGAAATCGATCCTACACCTACCTCTGCATCATTTATTAAATCCACCTATATACTCATGGATCCGATCAGATATTAGCACATATTTAGTACATGTAAAAAAGTATATGGTTTTAAATGTAATTGTGCTTTTTAGTTCGACTTTTTTTGCTTTCATTTTATTGACGTTTGCATATTGCAATTTATAAAGAAGATGATGTAGAAGGTAAGGTATAATGCAGGCAGTACTTATGTGCAGGCTGTTGTACTCAGTGATTAAGTCATGGGTAAGGGCTTGAAGGACTTCGATAAAAGTTGGTTGTATTATTAAATCACACAAAAATTTCTTGTATGGAAAGGGGAACATATAATTGTATTGTATGTAACACTAAGCAGCAGTCGATTGATGGTGACCTACGAATGAATTAATGTAATTAGTCCCTATCTAGTTGTCACACAAAAATTTTCTTTTATGGAATATTTACTAAATGAACAACAGTTATTCGAAGGTTTTAAAGGTGGTTTGATACAGTAAGTAAACAAGAACCAATATTCATATGTAATGGTTGCAAGTGCAGTATTTTTTGTTTTTGAAAATCATTAGTGAAATTTTGATTTATATGACTACTGGAAGAATGACTAGCATTCCTTTTTACATCAACTATTTTTGGACATGAATGTGCATGATGTTACTGAGTAATCACAAATGAGTTAGTAAAACAAATGAATTATTTAAGCAGTATAACTGTTATTTTCGTATAGTACAAAACTTTAAGATGAGATTTACAATGTAGTGAGATATTATACATATGGCTTTAAAGAATTTGTATATTTTTAATCCTTAGTTCTCCTTTCTGGAAAAACCATAGCATATTTAAAGTCAAAAGAGAGATCAAATAGAAAATATACTGCAATGGAAAGAGACATAAGAACAATCGGTTGAAATAAATAGTTGGCAGATGACAAACTGCTTGACCGAGTGCATTGCTAGTTCGAACAAAGTTTAGAATGCAAATAGAACAGAACTAACTAAAGGAAGACAAATTTATAATTAAATTACAAAATGGGAAACATACAACCTATTTCGCATTTAGCATATGATTCAACCAATTATCCAATGGTATAATCAAGGCACCCAAATTCATGTTTTATCTGTGTCACTTATAGCCTAGTTCAAGCTACATATGACGATGCATTAACATCGTTATATATTTATAGGTTCTTTCAAAAAAACATCCAGAGTCGATAAATGTTGCAAGAGAGAAACTGACTCATGTTCTGTTTCTATTTTTTTTTTCCAATGAAAAGAAAATTACAAAGAGTAAAAAACATCCTATAAACATAGTACAGCAGCATATGCGAGCACACAGTCCTAATATTGTGTATATTTGACCCTTAATAGATCCAATATAAACAAAAAATATTACTAAAACAGTTTTAAAAGCATCACCTTGGCTAAACTCAGAAGAACCAATTTGAGTTGTTCTGATTAAGCTCTCCCATACCACCATGCATATTGAAAGATGATCCAAATCTGAATTCTGCATTCATGTTACTTTGTTGAGCAGCAAACGCTGGGTCAATCGGACTCATAACTTCATTGAAAGCTAAAAACTGCTGCTGCAAAGAACTGTTCATTTCCTCGAATATGTTACCTCCAATTCCGAGCACTTGACCAAGGCCATTCTTGCTTTCTTCCCCCACAAACTGAGCTTGACCCGCAGTACCTGAACTCTGCTGCTCAACTATTTTCGTTGTATCTCTGCAAGCGTTCATGCTATTATCGTACAGACTCATCAGCTCATCAATCGATCTCTGATCATCCAATGCATTTCCTACATTAGATGCATTTGACATATTTACCAAACTACCCATCTGAGGAACAGGTTTAGGCTGTGCAGCAAAAGGCATGGAAAAAACAGAAGGCTTGTTGTCCTCTTTAACCAAAAAAGTTGGCTGAGGATTTTTCTGATATTTGCACTGAAACTGATGGTTTTTCCTTTCACCTCTATCAAGAAACACTAACTGAGAACATTCGGAATTCGCACAGTTATAAACATGCTGACTGATTGCCACATCAGCTGCTGCTCTTTTCTTAATAAACTCGAACTCTTTTCTTTGACGATAAAAAAAATTTTACATTAGAAAGTTAAAATGACAACAAAAATCAATTTCTCAAAATACTAGTTCACAAGTATGTGGAAAAAAGAGATTAGCCAAATATATTTTTCAAATTTTAACAACCCAATAAAATTGCTCTCAAATAAATCAAAAACTAACTTTTACAAGTCCTTTATTTTCACACATCCAAAATGACGTTTTTGCTTTTAAAAAATACATAGTTACATTAAAATGTTTTCCAAATTGGGTCTTAGCTTTAGAGACTCCAAATAAATATATAAAATGAAAAGGCAAGTGCATGTATATAGCATGAAAAATATAGGAATCCAATATATAGCTTATGAAGAGAGAAAATACTGCAGCTCTTAATCCTGTAGCTGTCGTTCCAGCTCCACCATGATGAATCTGTGAATATTAAACAAAAAATATTCAGAGAATATGTACACAAAAGGTTAACTAATCATTTTCACCTATGATGCTGGTAAATGCAAGAATTATCTTAAACAGGAAAATCGGTAAAATATCCATTCAGGGGGTTAAAAGCAGATATAGCAGCTTATGACAGCTACTGTCCCATCTGCTTAAAAGTTTTAATCCTACCACTCCGTCAAAACTTAAAAGGCAAATAAATAAATAAAATATACAAAAGTAAATCAAAAACTCATTATTCACTAGCTCCAGATCTATCAGGTAAATATAACATTAAGCCACTCACCACTGCTGTACATTGAGGAAATAGCTAGTCATGAGGGCAATCGTCAATGAGATAGACATATTCAGGAACCTCGGAATCTGATAATAAGAATATGACAGATTAGGATGCAAACTGGAAAAGAAAATCAAAGTTTTCCTTCAGCATAGCACTGTCTTACTGGTATGTCAATTTTACAATGCCTGTCTCAAATTGTCGAAGTAAAGAAGTACTTACCCAGTCCAAGATCTCCCCAGCCCCGACCAATTATTCCTCTTTGACCTGTTTCTTCCAGTGCCTCAAGAATAATGCTCATCACCAATACCCATATATTACCAGATTGCACTTTTCTGTACTCGCATATTCAATACCAATACCCATATATCACCAATACCAATACCCTACAAGAAACTTTTTTGCATATTCAATGGCTAAGCTTATATTTATAAACCATAAGCTAAATGATAATAATTCTAATCAGAAGATACAAATTGGCAAGCATAAACGTAAATTCAATCAGAGGTAATCAAAAGGTGTCATCTAGATCAAAACAAAAACCTATAAATCTATATAGTTCTGTAGAAATAATGTAAGATTAACCAGACCAAGATCATTATTAAAATCGGAAACCCTAATTTGATGAATTGAATTTCCAAAGAACAAACTCAACCCTAAAGGCGTTGCTTTTACCAAATAAAACTACTCGACATGTGAAATTGGAATGGAACGCTGGTATTTAAATAGCGACCTATGACTAGAAATTAAGTACCTCGGCAGCTAGATACTCGAGCACCGCAGCATATAGACAATAGCTCTGGTGCCGACTCTCTTAGCGTATTTTCCTGCCTTCAGAAATCTGGCGATCCTTCCAACTGGAAACTGAAGCCCTGCTATTGACGATCTAGAGACTGATTTCGGAGATGAAGTTGCAAAATGACTTGGAACTGGTCGATTTGGAATCTGAAGTTGCGATGCGATTTGGATTGGGGAACTAGGTTTTCCTACTTTTATTTTACTAACAAAAGGGCCGGTTAAAGAAGCGAGATGCATGTTCTATTACTCACTACCCGTTGTAAAAAGGGGTTGTATAGGGCATCTATTACAACGGTCCTGAATGGACCGTTGTAATAGCCTTCTATTACAACGGGCACCAAATGCCCGTTGTAAAAAGGGTGTTGTATAGGCATCTATTACAACAGTCCTGAATGGACCGTTGTAATAGTCTTCTATTACAACGGGCAGCAAATGCCCGTTGTAAAAAGGGCGTTGTAATAGGGTATTTTTGTTGTAGTGATGTGTGTATATACATACATACATACATACATACATACATACATATTATTTCCAAAACTAGTTAGATATTTTATTCAATCCCCTATCAAGGCATGCCGCCCGGCATTTCTAATGTTATACCCCTATTCCGAACGCAATGGAACAAGTTTCGAGGCCTAATTCGATCGTATGTGGAAGATAGTTTTTTAAATCGACTATTAAAATTAAATTCAATTGAATTATCTCTAGGCGTTTTCAAATCGTACGATCAACCGGTAAATCCAAACCTTACGAAATTTGAAATCCAATAATAATACATTATTACGGATCCAATGGAACTAGTTTCGTTGAATTCCGCGACTGTGCCCCAGATCACTATTTTAACGCGTCGATTAAATCGACGATTTCAAAAATTTACGAAATTGCTTGAAATTTCAGTTTTAAAAGCTAATTAACTAAATTAAAATTCCAAATCCAATATTTAAACCATTTAAATATTCAAAATTAACCATCGAAAAATCTGGGTCGTTACACACACTGAAGTTCAGTATGGAGAATTCCAAGCATAAGAACATTCCAATACAGTTTGGAATCATCCTATCTAAGAAGGACACTCCTCATACTGATGAGGAGAAAGAGCGTATGAAGAGGATCCTCTATGCTTTGGCCATAGGATCCATAATATACGCAATGCTATGTACGAGACTGAATGTAGCTTATGCATTAGAATGCATGAGTCAATACCAATCTAATCATGGAGAAAAGCATTGAACGACCATAAAATGTATACTGAAGTATTTAAGAAATACTCGGGACTTATTCCTTATTTATAGGAATAGAGACCTCCTTATGAAGGGGTATATAGATTAGTAGTTGCATAGTGACATTGATGGTAGTAAATCAATGTCTGTTTATATCTTTATGCTTAACGGCAGAGCTGTTAGGTGGAAAAGTTCCAAATAAGAGACAGTAGCTGATTCAACAATGGTGGTCAAGTACATCGCCCTCAATGAAGCAGCTAAAAAGGCTGTATGGATGCATAAATTTTTGATCGAGCTTGGAGTGGTTTCTGAACTCGAGAATCCTATGACATTGTTCTGTGATAATAATGCGATGATTCAGATCGCAAAGGAGCCTAGAGTACATAAGAAGTCACGGCATATTATTCGAAAGTTCTGTTGAATATGCTAGTATAAGATTTTTGTTTGATGATAATAAACATATATATATATATATATATATTCATTTAAATGTATTTGTTAATGTACTATTTTATTTTCACAGAACTAAATAAATATTTTCTGAATAAAATAAATAACACAGAATTTAAATTCAAACAGATATTTTATTCAAACAAATATTTATTACAATTTTGAATAGTACAAATTTGAGCTCTCACTATAAATATACACAATTTCAATTACAATACAATTTTGATTACATCACAATTTTCATTTACAATGTTCACCCCACTACATTTCACTCTTTCACTCGTATTATTCTTCAACTCTATTCCAGATTGAATCCACATCTGAGTTATTTGCAAAATATACACTGACATAGTAAAATTGAAAATAAAATATTTTTGCAGTGTAAAATAAAATGTAATTTTGAAAATATTATTTGCCTTTGTTATTTGGATTGTTCGTCATCATTTAATTTTGAATTCATCATACACGAACAGCTTGTGACATGCACAGTGTATCACTGTACATGCCACAAGGCCGTGCACACCAATGTACACTTGATAACATTACAGGGATAGGTGAGCACAAGGTCAAACCCAATCAAAAGCCGGGTTCAACTCAAGTGAAATACAAATAAAATCACGATATAAGCACAAGGTCAAACCCGAGCTTTAAGCTGGATTCAACTCAGGTGCAATACAAAACTATGGGTCAAGATAAATACAACATAGCCTCGACCAAAAATTCGAATGTACACTTGAACCTAGACTGGTCAGAGAAACAAGTAATCAAGTTAAGCTACAACATGAACCAATGGACAGATTCAAACAACAAAGTGCACCATAAATTGATACAAGACTTCAGACATGCATCAAACTCACCACACAGTGCAACAAAATACAAGTGTCAACCAGACTGCACATTCAAGTGCAAGCCCAAGTGCATGACCATGAAAACAATGTAAGCAAGTGTAGCCTCTACATGAATTATACAAACAAATGAAAAATCAGATGTCCAGAGACCAGACAAACAAGTACATATTCAAGTACATCGAACCACACAGTAGTGACAACCAGACTCAAGTAAACCGATATGCAAAACACAAGACTGGCAACAAAATGCTCCAAGACAGACTCAAGATCAGAAGAACTAAGTACACATGAACTACACGACCAGAGAACAAAATCATGTTCAAGTTTCAAACACAACAGACCATGCTAACAGTTACCACCAGATGAAGCAGTTAAATATCGAACCAAACTAACTCGAACAAGTCCAACTACTATATGAATGCAGGCATATGGAATCAATTACAATACCACAACATTCAAGCATGAAAATACAACATGAATGTACAGACTCAATGAAACAACACTGCAACACTACAGATGCAAGCAAAGACCAGTCAACAGCAACCTCAACAAAGAATATACAATGAACAATGAAGTGAAACAAGATCAGACAACATGAAGTACATGGATGCGGTAACCAACATGTAGTGATATACAGTGATATGTATGAAACAAGTCAAAGACTGCAACACTACAGGCATGAACACACAAAGCCGAAACAATGACACAGCAGTTTCGAACAAAGACAGAGAAGCCGGAAAAAGGTAGCAGTTTCAAATCGAGTCAATGCATCAGGAATTTCAAATTGAACAGGTCGGTGCTAAAGTCAAACATTATCACATAAACAAAGTCAAGGTCGAAGTCAAAAAGGAACCAAATCAAACAAACTGTGGTGGCCAAGAAATCAATCGAAGTCGTGGGTATCAAGTAACACAAAATAGACGAATTTGAACAAGTCAGAAAAATCACAGTCATTCAAACATAATCAAGAGGCCGAAGAAAATTATCAGACTAACGAAGAAATAGGAATTCGAATCCTATATAAACGATTAACATTAACAGCCTAAATTATCGAGTTCAAGGAAATTAACCAGTAAAGCAAAGAGCTTAAAATGACATACCAATTTATACTGAACTCTATCAAATTGAAGGAGCCTTGAGCGAATTGAAGAAGCGGTTGGTTGCCGAAGAAAATCTGAGGAATAGTCATTGTAATCGACCAACAAACAAGCGGCTAATTCAATTATCAAAAGCCCTAATTTTCTTGAAGACGAACGAGCAGCCATTTTCAAAGATCGAAGTACAAGTAGTCGGCCGATAAAAGAATAAAGGAGACAAATTTGTTTATTACCTAATTTACTTATTGGGCCAGTTCCTTTATCACATTGGGCTGTTGTAATTTCCAATTAGGGTTTTTATTTTTAATTGTTTTTTAAATTGTAATTTTACTTTTTAAACTTTTGTAATTTCTAGTCGTGTGACTAGGGGACGAACTACGGTGATGTAGTTTGAGAATTCGCAACTAAGTGGCTGAGTTGTGGCAGGGTTTTGAGCATAGAGTTAGGTTAGTCGATAGCGGGTGTCGCAAGTTTACGTGTGTAAGCTTCTGACTACTTAATTTCTAGTAGAAACCTTGGGGGCAGCACATAGGCAGGGTTTTGCCGAAGCTGGGTAAATTTGTGTGTTCTATTTTCTGCTTTTTATATTCTGCCATTATCTGTGCTGATATTATTTGACTATTATCTGTGCTGAAATGATTTTATATACTTCCACAATAAATTTTTATAATTAATAGTATCACCCTATTCAGCCCCCCCTCTAGGGTGAAATCGATCCTACAAGTGGTATCAGAGCTAGGAACATAAGCCATTTTTGTTTTAAAAATTTGATTTTTCAACGACCAATTTTTGCTTTACAAATTTGAATTTTTAAAATGGCTACTTTTAATAATACTTTTGCTGAGGGTCGGTCCAATATTATTCCTCCTATTTTTGATGGAACAAATTTTTTGAATTGGAAATGGAATTTCATTTAAAATCTGTTAATGTTAAATGTTGGGATATTAATGAAAATGGGTGTGATATAATAGACGAGAAAATTACTTCGATTAATGACCTTGCTATGCATATACTATATTCGCATATTAATCAAGATAATTTTAACTTTATCTCTCATTGTGAAAATGCACAGGAAATTTGGAATACTTTTGATGCAATATATGGTGCAAAAGTCAACAACCGTGAGAGATCCCCCATAATCGACTCAGAAACATGCTTAACAGGATTGACAAAAGGCAGTAGTGATGATGATGATGATAGAGCAGCTGAGCTGGCGCTACTAATAAAGAGATTCAAAAAGTGGAACCGCAAATATAGAAATCCAGCTCTAAATCAAAAATTGAAAAGCAGAATAGTCAAAGCACTAGACAACCCAGAAGAGCGGGAGATCATCTGTCACAAGTGCAACAAACCCGGTCACATCAAGCCCAATTGTCCTCAGAAACGACACAACCAAGAAAAGAAATCAAAAGGAAGAAGTTTTGCAGCCATGTGGAATAAAAGTGATTATGATTATAAAAGCACTAGCAGTGAGAGTGAAAAAGTAGATCTGTGCCTTCGAGGTGATATAACTGATAGCGACGATGACGAGCCAAGCGAGGTATCAAAACTTTCTCACTCAGAACTACTTATATATTTCCACAAAATAAATGGCTGTTTTGAAAGACTTAGGGAAAAATATGCCAAAATTGAATCACAAAGAGATAGTTTGATAGAAAGAGGATTTTCACTTCAAGGGCTTATTTGTGTAGGGTAATAAGTTTTAAGGACACTACTTCTGAAAAATTAGTTTTAAGGACATTTTACAGGAAAAAGATAAAAGAATTTATCATTTTCAGTTATACAGAAATAATGATAAAAGGATTTATCATTTTCCTGTATAACTTAAAAAGATAAATGAATTTATCATTATGCTGTAAATTGTCCTTAAAACTAATTATTCAGAAGAGCTGTCCTTAAAACTTATTACCCTGCAAATAGAAGCCCTTCAACCTAATTTCCACTTAAATAAACAGCTTAATCAATTGGTTAAAAACTATAAAACTAAGAGCCCTAGGTGTGATAAGTGTCCAACATTCGAAGAAGAGATTAAAAAATTAGAAATTAAAACAAAATCACTTGAAAATGAAATTCTGATTTTGAAAGAGAGTGAAAACACTAGAAAATAAAATTCTATTAAAAAGTGTACTCAATTATTAAATGAAAATGAATCACTCAAAACGCAAGTCCAACACTTGTCTACAACATTAGAAAATTTTTCCAAAGGAGAAAGATCATTAAATATGCTATTAGGAAAACAGACTGTTAATGCAGATAGGCAAGGACTTGGATATAAGCAAACTGAACTTGTTAGAAGCGAATTTAATCAAGTCAAATTGAAGTGCACAATTTGTGGAAAATTTGGACACAATCAGAATATTTGTTGGTATAAACCCAAACAAGTGAAAACCATTCCAATTTGGGTTCCAAAAGGCACGAATATAAAATCCCTTAAAGTAAAACAAATCTAGGTGCCAAAAGGAACAAATATAAATAGTTTTGGGTCTCCACAAACATATTTTTCAAAATCATTTGCCACTAACAACCATGGACCTATAAAAACAAATAGGTCACAAAAATTCTTTATCGTGTAGGTGTGGTGACAGGCTAAGGAACAACAACAGTGTTATCTGGATTCTGGCTGTTCCAGGAACATGACGGGCGACAAATCAAAGTTCCTTAGCCTAGTATAAAGGTGACAGATTCACAATGAGCAACAACGAAAAATTATCGTAAAGGTAAAATAGGTAACGGTATATTTAATGTGAAAATCTGTACCATGATCTGATTAAATTCAGCCAGTTATGAATGTTGATAATGATTTTGAATTTTTCAAATTTGTTAGTCAATTATTCTTTTATGCCGAGAACTCTATAAGAGTCTTTGAATTAGTTCATATTCATTTGTTCGGACTAATACTGATGTTTTATTGGTTAATGATTACTCATGATACACATGGATATATTTGTTGATCTGACATTATGGTCACTGTTTGTTGATTTGCACGGCTTCAATTCAATTTCATTTAAAAGCTGTTAAAAATGATTATAAGATATTTTGTTGCACACTTCATGCTCTGGTCTACGACATCCAACTAATGATAATCTTGAGTGAAAGGAAAATTCAGATGCAGAGTACATTGGTAATCTAGTTGATAGAAAAATTACTAGTGGAACGTAATTTATTTTTGAGATATTCATTAGCTGCATCACAGTTTTCAAAGAAAATATCTTCATATTTTCATTTCAACTAATTTTCAAATAGCAGACATTTATCTTATAAAACCCCTTCAAGAAAATCATTTTTGTTGACCTTGTTTCAGATTAGTCATCTTAGAAAATTTGATTTTATAATTATTTTTGGATTTGATCTTAAATGACTACATTGACTAATCTGACTCCCTACTGATTATCGAAAAGATAAATAGTGATTGAAAAAGTGATGAGTGTTGATAATAATCATATATTATAACTTGAGAAAGTATAATTAGAAAATTTCTTTAGAAATTTAAACAAGAGTTATAAAAACTTTTTGTTGATAAAAATTACATGACCATCTCTAATTCTATCATATTTCTATCGACCATCACTCATCAAAATCCAATATAGTAGGTCAATATGTGGTATTTTAAACGGGAAATTATTCGTTTTTCATTTTATTTTATTTTTTAGGAATAAAAGCATCCAAAGTATTCACTCTCATTTAAAAGTCCTCACGGTTATGCATGGGTGAATTACTTGGAATTTTTTTATTATGTGCTTCCATGCTCATTTAAATGTCCTCACAGTTATGCATGTATTGAATGCATATCAAAATTGATTGAATAAATAGACAAGTTGATTCTAATCCCATTTAAAAGTCCTCACGGTTATGCATGGTTAGAAGATACTTGAATTCATTTTTTGATAAAAAAAATTGGAATACTACTATTCTCATTTAAAAGTCCTAACGGTTATGCATGATTAGTAGATATTCAAATTCCTAAAATAAATATACCACAAATAGACATAACTGTATAGTTTTATATGATGACATTGTCCCTATCACTCTAAAGTGGAATATGCGTAAAAAAGAGTATTTATGATTTTTGTTTGATTTTTTATTGAAATTTAATATTATACTCGATTGAGTTTCAATGTTGTATTAATGTCTATCACTTTATCTCTATTTTTCTAACACTATTACTCTTTTGCTGATAACAAAAGGGGGAGAGAAAAGTTAAGATTTTGACAAATAAAGGTCAAATATATTATTTTGTATTTTCTATTTGCATCAAGATTCATTTGCATATTTTTATTTATTTTTATGCATATATGAAGGGGGAGCTTTGTGTAGAGAGGGAGCATTCAAATTGGGGGAGCAAATTGAATGATCAAATACATTTACTAAATTCAAAATCTTAAATATATGTTTGTTATCATCAAAAGGGGGAGATTGTTGAATATGCTAGTATATGATTTTTGTTTGATGATAATAAACATATATATTCATTTAAATGTATTTGTTAATGTACTATTTTATTTTCACAGAATTAAATAAATATTTGCTGAATAAAATAAATAACACAGAATTTAAATTCAAACAGATATTTTATTCAAACAAATATTTATTACAATTTTGAATAGTACAAATTTGAGCTCTTACTATAAATATACACAATTTCAATTACAATACAATTTTGATTACATCACAATTTTCATTTACAATGTTCACCTCACTACATTTCACTCATTCACTCGTATTATTCTTCAACTCTATTCCAGATTGAATCCAGCATCTAAGTTACCTGCAAAATATACACCGATATAGTAAAATTGAAAATAAAATATTTTTGCAGTGTAAAATAAAATGTAATTTTGAAAATATTATTTGCCTTTGTTGTTTGGATTGTTCGTCATCATTTAATTTTGAATTCATCATACACGAACAGCTTGTGACATGCACAGTGTATCACTGTACATGCCACAAGGCCGTGCACACCAATGTACACTTGATAACATTACAGGGACAGGTGAGCACAAGGTCAAACCCAATCAAAAGCCGGGTTCAACTCAAGTGAAATACAAATAAAGTCACGATATAAGCACAAGGTCAAACCCGAGCTTTAAGCTGGATTCAACTCAGGTGCAATACAAAACTATGGGTCAAGATACATACAACACAGCCTCGACCAAATATTTGAATGTACACTTGAACCCAGACTGGTCAGAGAAACAAGTAATCAAGTTAAGCTACAACATGAACCAATGGACAGATTCAAACAACAAAGTGCACCATAAATTGATACAAGACTTCAGACATGCATCAAACTTACCACACAGTGCAACAAAATACAAGTGTCAACTAGACTGCACATTCAAGTGCAAGCCCAAGTGCATGACCATGAAAACAATGTAAGCAAGTGCATCCTCTACATGAAGTATACAAGCAAATGAAAAATCAGATGTCCAGAGACCAGACAAACAAGTACATATTCAAGTACATTGAACCACACAGAAGTGACAACTAGACTCAAGTAAACCTGATATGCAAAACACAAGACTGGCAACAAAATGCTCCAAGACAGACTTAAGATCACAAGAACTAAGTACACATGAACTACACGACTCGAGAACAAAATCATGTTCAAGTTTCAAACACAACAGACCATGCTAACAGTTACCACCAGATGAAGCAGTTAAATATCGAACCAAACCAACTCGAGAAAGTCCAGCTACAATATGAATGCAGGCATATGGAATCAATTACAATACCACAACATTCAAGCATGCAAATACAACATGAATGTACAGACTCAATGAAACAACACTGCAACACTACAGATGCAAGCAAAGACCAGTCGACAGCAGCCTCAACAAAGAATATACAGTGAATAGTGAAGTGAAACAAGACCGGACTACATGAAGTACAGGGATGTAGTAAACAACATGCAGTGATATATAGTGATATGTATGAAACAAGTCAAAGACTACAACACTACAGGCATAAACACACAAAGCCGAAACAATGACACAACAGTTTTGAACAAAGACAGAGAAGCTGGAAAAAGGTAGCAGTTTCAAATCGAGTCAATGCATCAGGAATTTCAAATTGAACAAGTCGGTGCCAAAGTCAAACATTATCACATAAACAAAGTCAAGGCTGAAGTCAAAAAGGAACCAAATCAAACAAGCCGTGGTGGCCAAGAAATCAATCGAAGCCATGGGAATCAAGTAACACAAATATACGAATTTGAACAAGTCAGAAAAATCATAGTCATTCAAACATAATCAAGTGGCCGAAGAAAATTATCAGACGAACGAAGA
The DNA here is from genome assembly GCA_030737815.1 of Allium fistulosum. Taxonomy (NCBI): domain Eukaryota; kingdom Viridiplantae; phylum Streptophyta; class Magnoliopsida; order Asparagales; family Amaryllidaceae; genus Allium; species Allium fistulosum. The sequence goes on from CM060901.1 coordinate 958,750,617, forward strand.
AATAGGAATTCGAATCCTATATAAAGGATTAACATCATCAGCCTAAATTATCGAGTTCAAGGAAATTAACCAGTAAAGCAAAGAGCTTAAAATGACATACCAATTTATACCGAACTCGATCAAATTGAAGGAGCCGTGAGCGAATTGAAGAAGTGGTCGGTTGCCGAAGCAAATCAGAGGAATAGTCATTGTAATCGACCAACAAACAATCGGCTAATTCAATTATCAAAAGCCCTAATTTTTTTGAAGACGAACGAGAAGCCATTTTCAAAGATCGAAGTACAAGGAGTCAGGCCGATAAAAGAATAAAGGGGACACATTTGTTTATTACCTAATTTACTTATTAGGTCTGTTCCTTTATCACATTGGACTGTTATAATTTCCAATTAGGGTTTTATTTTTAATTGTTTTTTAGATTGTAATTTTACTTTTTAAACTTTTGTAATTTCTAGTCGTGTGACTAAGGGACGAACTACGGTGGTGTAGTTCGAGAATTCGCAACTCAGTGGCTGAGTTGTGGCAGGGTTTTGAGCGTAGAGTTAGGTTAGTCGTTAGACGGTGTCGCGAGTTTATGTGTGTATGCGTCTGACTACTTAATTTCTAGTAGAAACCTTGGGGCAGCACGTAGGCAGGGTTTTGCCGAAGCTGGGTAAATTTGTGTGTTCTATTTTCTGCTTTTTATATTCTGCCATTATCTGTGCTGATATTATTTTATTATTATCCGTGCTGAATTATTTTATATACTTCCGCAATAAATTTTTATAATTAATATTATCACCCTATTCACCCCCCCTCTAGGGTGAAATCGATCCTACAAGTTCCACCTTATTGGAGAATTTGTTGAGAAGAAAGTAGTCATGATATAGAGGGTAGATACCAAGGAAAACATATCAGATCCATTCACCAAGGGACTAGCTCGATCAACTCTTGAGAAGTTGATTGAAGGGACGGTATTAAGATTCTACAATTAGCCCCAAGTGCAAGTGGGAAATTAATAGTGTTAAGGGTATCCCTTGGGGGCAATTCTATAATTTATTGTAAATTAATTAACTCTTTAATCAATTCTCGTTCGAAATAAAGGTGTTCTCTTTCTATTATATATTTGTTATAATGTGTTACAAACAATTAAATGTTTAATTAAAATATATTTAACAGAAAATACATAAATGATGTGCTCATGATAGTAATTACAAATAGTTGTAATCATGAGTATTGTATCACAATTTATAATATGCACATCATTTTAAATATTCCTAGTCAGGATGTATTAAGACTGATATCGATGCATCCGTTAAGACTGGAATACGTAACGCTCTCCGAATGTTGGGCAGTGTATTACTCATGACTATTGGGGGCACCAAGGGGTTATATGCTAATATTTATTGAATAACCATGGAATGACATATTCGATAGTTTTCTGTTGGTTAATATAATTAAGGTCAAACGTAAAATATCGATGTACTAATTTACATAGTTCTCTTGACTTGAGAATACTATCGATCTTCAATATGAAAGCTCTACTTTGATTATAGTTAAATTATGGCACGACGTTCATCGAGTGGCTATAGTTGGGTTGAGTGGAAGTATTGGAAGTGAAGCACTATTCAGGAGAGGATTCGTCTCCTCGGTTATATAGGGTTAGTATCACGGTCAACTGAAGTCAACTCCAAGTCAAAATCTCTAGCTAGAATAGTTCGATTAATAATAATAATTATTATTGAACCAAGGATTTTGTGTTTCGACTATAGAGTTGGATATGGATGATAATGGAATTTTGTTCATCGCCAAATTCCATAAGTCCAAAGTGATATTCTGATGAAGATAATTGGTGTAAATATATGTTACTACCGGGTAAAGCTTAAAAGGGTAAAGTTGGATTTTACCAAAACTAAGTAAGCAAGAAATTTGGCCTTAATGTCACACCACCTGCTAAGTGACATGTGAACTTTAATGTTCGAATTGTTTGATATTAATCGCTGACCAAATTTACACCTAAGAGTCACACAATCGAAACGATGAATACTCCTTTTATCACCCGACTAAATTAATTTGTAGTTATTATAAATTAATTAAATTATTATAAAAATTTATATTTGATGTGTTGAACAACGTTAAATAGTGTATTTATAGTAGTTATAAATATATTAATCGATATATGATATTGGTACGCATTAAATTTTTTGATTTAAATGCAACAAACATCGTTCAGGCTTGGATTGTTTTTGAAGCCCAAAGGGGGCTTGGGAATTTTGGCTATGATGCTTGCATAAGGCCTGACCATATATGACGTAGCTTAGTGGATTTGAATGGAAAGATGAGTGGAAATGGTAAGAGAGATACTAGGAATTATGATCCACTTTTCACTCTCCTAATCTCGCTTTAAATATGTCACTCTCTATTCATTCTTTTTTGACCTTTTGCTCCTCCCCTTACTTGCATATTTTGATTAGAAATACCACCTTCCAAACCCCAAAATATCCAACCCAAAATCACATCAAAACTCTTCGATTCGATCTTTGGTGCTAAAGCAGTTCGAGAGCCAACAACTCTAGAACTTGGAATTCGATTCAAGGTGCCATTTTATCATTTCATAGTGTGATCTCCAGGCCTTAGTGAAAGGTATACTTTTGATTTATTAATATTCTAAATTGCTTTGTTAATCAATCGATCATATGTTAGCTAGATGGACCTTATCACGAATCAGTATATTACTGTATTGTCACATGTCGATGGTCATATATATGTATACATAATAAAAAAATTAGTATAGTAGTCTTCTAATAGCTCATGGCCAGATGATAAAAAATTAATTTTTTATTATTAAATGATTTTATCAGTTGAACCTAATTATAAAATATTAATTCATATGATATATATATATATAATTTGTACATATCTAAAAACCATTCGACATTAAAAAAGTATTTTTTATATGTATAAACATTTTGAATTATTTATTTGATTTAAAATCAGTTAAAAAATAAAATAAACCTATATATTAATTATATAATTTTCTAGAATTTTTTTATATAACATAAAACATGCACTTTCATTTCAGAAATGCTTATTAAATATATTTTTACCATTAAATCCGCATGGATTTTAATTTTTAAGTATATTTTTTAAAAAAAAATTGAACCGAAAAAAGTTGTAAAAAATTTCTGGCTCTAAACAACAGCAAATATGTATCTAATAAAAAATAATAGTATACATATATATTAATTAATTAACTAGTTATATGTATATATATAATATCTATGTATATATAATTATTTTTGTTTTCGTTATATATAGCCTAAAGGTTTTAAATTATTTTACAAATTAATATTTATAATAATTTCAAAATTTAATCATATTATACATACATATATTTATTAAATGATTTTAATAAATAATATATAAATAATATTTTATAATAATATATAATTAAATTTATTTATACATATACACATATATATTCATATAATAGTTTTGATTCTTATATATGTATATTTGGACAATACATTAGTATACAAGAGGAGCTAACATGTCTGTTGCGGTGTAAATCCCAACATCTATACATGGGCATGTCAAACTATTTACACATTATACTGTTGCACGTACACGTGCACATATATTTGTATGTGACACACATATATGAAATATAATACAAATTATATAAAAATAAAATTTATTATAAATTCAAATAAAATATTGATTTTATTTAAAAGAAAATTTAGAAAAGTTCTAAATTTATTATACTACATAGGCCCTTTAAAGATCCAACATTGGAAAAAAATTAAAATTTACCTAATTCCTCCACTACGGGCTTGCTAAGATCCAACAATATGGAATTTGTGATTTGGATACATTTATATATTTTGTATTATGTTCTCAAATCATCGAGCCTTTGACTTTCTTGAGTAAACTAAAATGGAAATCTTGATTTGAAGTGGATTAAAAGTTAATATAACTCCATTATGAAAAATGTTACATTATACTATACACACACACTCTTGAAAATATCATTTTGATTATTAGTTAGATGTTATTGACTATTTTCAAAATTATCGCTCTCTTCTTTTTTTTATTATGAAATTTAAAATTCAACCTTTCTTTTGAAAATATAAATAAGAGTACAAATTTAGTATCTAAACTTTTTAGATATAGTGGAAGAATTATTTTATAATTATTATTATGTATTTTTGTTAGATTATACTATAAATTAAACATAAGAGGTGACACTGTCTAGATTTGGAGTGGTTGAACATATGATTGATTCCTTTGGAGTTCATATGATTTTTGTTGCTTGTATTCCAAATTGTAATCATAAAATATGCATGCCGAAGAGTTGGACATCCAATCTGTTTATTTATAAGTGTAACAAAATTAGTTTTGCTCCTTTAAAATTCAATTAAAATTTTTGGACTACAATTGAAATCGTGGGTTTCAATACATCCACTAGTAAAAATGATTGTATATTGTTTCATGCTTCTTGCAAGAGCGTAATACTGGCATTTCTATTATGGATGCAAAGAATATGTTCTATACTCCATCTTTGTTATCTCACGCTTAATTACATATTAAATATAGTGCAAATGGTAAAACACACACACACAAAATGACCCTGCCTATATTCAAAAAACTGATTTTTTATAATACAAAATTGTATATGATAATAGTAACGAATTTTCAATATAGAAATGGATCGTTATCTACCATTACTGTAGTTAAAGAATAAGGTTGATTAAATCTTATTATTCTACCAATATTTATGGTGCTTGCATAGTATAGCAAAATTCATTACTTTGTTGTGTGGACATTGAACAACAAACTAGATATTTTAATTTAACTAATTGAAGTAGGGGTAAACAAAATTTATTTATATAAATTAGTTAGAAATTTGATAAAATTGATGATTTCTATATTCTAACAGTTGATAAAGTAGAAAATATTGTGATATTGTTGGATTATAATCAGGTAGATAGTACTCATTAGTAGAAAACTAATTTTGATTTATCTCAAATTCGAACACCATTCAGTGTCTCATTATCCAACTGTCTTTGTCTCATTTTTTTCATGACTAGCCTATGTCCCTAAGCGCTGAACTATGCAGTATACATATATCCTTTTACTTTCATCGATCGTTCTCATACTTTTGTTCTAATTTCTCCTTAGGAGTTTAGCTAATTTTTCAACTAGCATGTATGACATTTCATTTATTCACTTAATATTTTAGTTTTTATGGATGAAGAGATGCTTTCTGGTAGTAGCTATTGAATGTATATTGGTTAAACGAAATGTTACTTTTGGAAACATCATTGCACGTATAATTTATTTTTTCTAGTTTTCCTTCTTTCCTTTTTATTGTGTAGCTAGAACTAAAGTGAAGTCATATTTAATCTTAACACTATGTTGTATCAATGAATTAATAAAAAAATGTTTTTCCATACAAATATATCTTAATGGTTGTTCTTAACAAGTTTAACTATATTTTCCCTTCATTCTCTTCTCCTTTTTTGGCTTACATAATAACCAAAAGTAATTAACCTGCCTATTATGTTATTTAACATGAAATATTTTAGATTTTACATCTATTATTTGCTTTATTTTTAACGAGTATTATATCTATTAAAATGTATTCTAACTTTTGATTGGTGAAGGTTCAAGTTTTTTGCATAACACTTGAAAGGAAATTATGTTCGATATGCACATATTCGGTCAGAATATTTAAACTCTTTTATATGTGATGATAGTCAATCATTGCTTCTTTTTTGGAAAAGGAACCTAGATTTATGTTATATATGTGAAAGAAAACAAGTTTATACTTTATTTTATAAATAGAGTTGGATTCAAGATGTATTTCAAATATCCCAATGCATTTTGAACTTTGATTTGATAAAAATAGGCCTATTTTTCTTGCTCAACTTAAAGAAAGATCATTTTTTAGCATTGTTATAAACAATGCTTATTGCGTATTTGATTCACAAGTTAAAATATACATATCAATGACGCTGCATTAGTTTTCTTGTGTCCCCCTCGAATGAAATATAAAGATACACCATAATGTTTCCAAATGCTATGAAATGGTTGTAATAGCATTTGTAAAAATGATATCATAGAGGAACATATTATAGTGTTTTTAAATTGCTAAGATATATAACATATCATAGAGTTTGGATTCTGCTATCATATACTTGCATACCATGGCATTTTAAAAGCGTTATTATATTGTAATATATAATAGCGTTTTATAAAATATTATAATATATTTTAGGCATATTATAGCATGTTGTTATAAAGCATTCTATAAAACACTATCAATACCTATATTAGCTTTTTACATACGCTACTAAAAGTCTTTTATGTTGAGTTTTAAATGCCTAGATTTGGATTTTGTAACGACCCGCTATTTTGAACCATTCAAATCGACAATAAACCACACATGTCAGACTTGAATTGTTCAAAACAACGGATTGTTATTTATATTTGGCAAAACTTAGCATATACAGTAAATAAATCAATCACAGAATCACAGACACAGAGTAATACAACAATACGCAGCGGATTAGATAAATAGTAGTTCATGAAGCTACTACAGAAACAACAAAGTCCAAGACAAAAGACAACAGAAGTCCAAATACACAGAAGTCTCTAATACATATGCAAAAAACAAGTCTGAACAGAAATAACTAAATGACTGAAATAACAGAATAACTGGAAAGCTGAATAGATAAGATAGATCTCCAAGCCAAGCTCCAAGCCTCAAAAGGTGAGTCTCAAATGTTGTAATACTCAGGCTGACCCGAGCATAAAGCAAAACACAAAACACTCGAGTCAGGATTAACAATCTTATGCAAGTAAATCAACTCAAGTGAAATGTCCAAATGAAATACAGTAACTTAAAGAATGTTTGGGATTTCCATCCTTTAAGGATCCGTGGAACTATATACATACATAATACAATACGCTACATAAATAATGTCTAAAGTAAAGTAAAATATTAAAGTAGCATTAAGGCATTACCCATATCCCCCTTAACACATTTTATATATTCCCGTAGTCTATATAATACCGTAAGCTCCACCAAACCGGTGGTTTACCCAAGGGGCACTCCATAGGTACGGTACAAAACAAACTCGTAGAGGGCGCGATAAGGAATGCGAGACAATGCCAGGGTAAGATTCTACCGTTTGCACTCCCGGACTGGTGGTAACGCATAGCAGCTACTACCGCCCACCTCGAGACACACTCCCAAATCGAAGGTGCACCCAATCAAATCACAAGTAATAGAATGGTATCGAAGAAGCATGCTCGATCAGAGGTGCGACCTCAATTGGCCTGGTATAGCTCCTGTTTTAGCTACATCAAGCTGACTCTCGGGAGTCAGGGTTGCGTTAATACCTCATACATAATCATTCGCCAAACCATCCTACTTCATTCTGGAATCTCCACCACGTGCACAGTTGTTAAAGTGTTTTTTGGTATTGGCAAAGAGTATGACAATATCTGATCTCGATCTCTTTAATAACCAAACGCTTATTTCATACCAGTTGGTTCTTTTACATTTCCAAAACCGATTCATAATTTATATCAAAATATCATATTCACTTCAAAATCATATCACTTTCGAAATCATATTCACTTCAAAATCATATCACCTTCGAAATCATATTCACTTCCGAAATCATATTCATTTTCAAAATCATAACCACAAAATAGGTTAACCATCATATCAAAATATTCTCATTTTAAATCAATTAAATCTAAATCATAACAGTTCCAACTTTAAACATTTTGAATATTGGAAGTAGTTTATATATTGGAATAGTTATACATTAAAAATAGTTTATATTTAAAAATAGGTTATAGATTGAAATAGTTTATATATTAAAATAGGTTATAGATTGAAATAGTTTATATATTAGAAATAGTTTATATATTAAAATAGGTTATATATTAAAATAAATATATTAATTTAAATATTTTAAACATAATATATTTTATTTTATTAAATTAAATCTTATATTATGAAAAAAAAAGTAAATAAAGTTATAAGTAAAACCTTAAAATTTACATTTTAAAACTTACTTATAAATTTAGAATTCTTAAAACATATAATTTAAAATCTAAATTTTACATATATGTTTTAAAATAAAATCTTTATATTAAATTTAAAAATCATTTTCCTTTTTTTTTCAAACACATCTTTTCAAAATTTCAGAAATCACTTTAAAAAAAATAGACCAACGGTGTCCGTATATAGTTTTCTATCCTAGGGTCAAGTGATGCAGATATTTATCATTTCAATCCACAATAATTTAAAATTTACGGGTATATATCATTTCAACCCCCAATCCCAAATTTCCAAAATCAATAAAAATCACTTGAGTTTATCATTTCAACCCATAATGATTTTTCCCTATTCTAAAAGATCATTCAGGTATGTATCATTTTAACCCATAAGGAATTCCTAAAACTAAGGGAACTTGCAGCATGATTTACATAAAATAAATAACATAACACAAAATCATACATAACAATTTACATAAGATGGCACATAACTTACATAATGAATCACATAATATATTACTTACATAACCAATTACATAAAATAACAAATAATTACATACAAACTACATATGCATATTTAAAATGGAAGGTGACATAAGATTCCTATCATAACATAACCCAATATGCAACCATTTTTAACATAGCAATTTAGGTGATTTCCAACATAACACTTATATACATATAAATTTTATTTTCTTTTATTTTCTTTTTTTTTCACACATAAATTTCACATAACATACTAATGACAATTTCCATCACAAAAGTGTCAACCTTTAAATCAACATAACATTTTTCTTTTTTTTCTTTTCAACATAGCAATTTAATATTAACATCATGAAGCATATTAATAACCATATCATCACATCTATTTTTTTATAAATAAACAACATAATATTATTAACAATTTCATGTCAAAAATAACAAGCAAACATAGGTGAACATATGTCATATCAAATCAAAACCAAACTATGCAAAAGTTCTAAACTATTGCAACATTCCATTAACATATCAATTGATATTCATCCACTTAGCATAAGATTATAAATCGTGAGTGAATAGCTCACCTTTTGAGGCTAGGAAATATTTGACAAACAAAACTATGAATTTGAATCTTAATTCCAAAGCAAAGCAAGCTAGAATCAATGGATCTCCAAAATAAAATATGTATCTTTGTTTTCTTTTTTTTGAAATAGAAGAGAAAAGAGACAAAGAGGGCTCGGCTATTGCTAGGAGAAGAAGGGTAGGGTTTTAGCTTTGGGTGGTGATTGGTGGCCAAAATAAGGAGGAGGAGATGAGGGCTTGGATGGTGGAAGAGAGGGCGGTATAAGGAGGAGGAAGGAAGGATTGAAGGAGAGGAGGAAAGAGTTTTGATTTGTGAGGTTTTGGAGATTTGAGATCTAGAACTTTATGTAAATTTTAAGAGGAAGAAGGAAGTGTGTTGAGAAAGTTTTCTAAAGAGAAAATTATGTACGTACAAGTTAGTGAGAAGGAAACAAATGGTCATAGGCATAGGAATAGACACAAGTCTCTTAGTATGGTTAGAGTCTCTTGGTTAACCAAGGCCCATTAGGACTAAACCAAACCCATTAAGACTTAGCCAAATTTCACAACTAAACACCACAAACTTATGTTAGTTTTTCATACAAATTCAAATATTTAGAGCAATAGAAATTTGATTTTGACGAAACGAAAAGTGGAGAAAAGATTAGAATTCAGTCTAGTATCATATAAAAAGAATAAAGTTTTAAAATTCAAATTTAAAATTTTCAACCAAAGGTCAAATTTTGACTAAGTTTGACCAAAATTTAAAATTTTAGAAAATTTTCTATTTCATTGAATTTGGAAAAATATAATACTCAATGTTCCAAAATTTGTTCTTTAATTTTAACCTTTAAATTTTATTGAAATTCAAATAATAATATATTTTAAGATTGACTGAATTGAACCTCCATTTTATTAACATTGGTTTGTCTTCATTCAAATGTTCATTTTATTCAATTCAAAATATGTTGCTTACTCTTGACTGAATCAATTACCATTTGTTTCTCTTTACCTTAATTAAAAGATTTTATATCAATTAATTCAATATTAAATTTCCAATTGAATGTTGGTTACACACTAATCGTTTTATTTTCATTAAATAATTCAAACAAAGTAGTATCCTTTTATTTCGAGTTACATGTTCTTTATATTAGATCAAATTTCTCTTTCAATTAAAACATATGTTTCCTTTTTATTTCCTCAAATTCCTCTTTTATTTTAATTCAAACATATGTTTCTATTATTACGTCCATTAATTACAAATAATGTTCTCTTTCCTTTTATTTGAAAGATTTCAATTACATTTAGTTCCACTGATTACAAAATAAATTCCAAAGCGGATTAATCAATGGGATGAGGAATAAATCAATTGTTACAACTTAGTAATTTATATCTATTAATTTATTGTTTACACAAGGAGTATAAATCTAGTTACCAAATAATTGATTTCTTATTGTATGCTAACATATTTAGAATATTGTTCATCTCATTCTTTAGTAACATTTATTGTTACAGTTGATTGAAATTACATTAATACAGTTGTCAATTACATTCAATTAAATTATATTCTAATACGCGTTACTACCTTCCATTTCATTAAAGATTGGTTGTTTTAGAACTTCATCTAAGATCATGTTTTATATTCTAACAAATTTAGTATTATTATTATTATTTTACAGTAATAATTGAAAATTCTTTATTTTTAACCATATTCTAGTCAATAATTATAATTAATATTTTTAAAATTTGTTTGAATTTACAAGTCGTTACAGATTTGAATTGGCAGAAAAGAAAGTGTAAACAAAGGAGATCTGGATCTTCACTTTTTACTCAATTCTAGTGCATATTTAAACCTCTCCTCTTCATTTGCTTCAGATTGAAAATTTTGCCTCCTCTCCACCCTATCTTGGCCGCAAGTGCCAAGTGTGTTAGTCCATGAGATGATGGTTTTGATGACAACAACCTTAGAATAGATTATAAAATATATGAATACTAACATTACAAGTTTAGATATATATGTATATGCAGGATCTAACCATGCAGGTATCAAGAATGAAGACTGTACAGTATAGAGATTCAAGATATAGAGATAGAAGACTCATGAGTATCAAGATTTCAAGAGTTCAAGTTTCCAAGATAAGTTATATAGTTAAGAATATTTGTTAAACTCGTAGAAAAGCACTGGCATCTTAATATCCAATTTATTCGTGGAATGGAATCTACTTCGAGCCCGTTAAAGGGATGGAACCTACGAAAATCTAGTGGGACATTGTTTTGTATCCACTAATTTTAATTCAAATGATTTTACAAAATTATCTAACTTTCAAAATGATTTCAAAACTTTCCTTTTAAAAGATTCAAAACTCTCTATCCTGATTTTAAATAATTTTAGCCTCAAAAACATCTTTAATTTCAAAGTCAATATTACTCCTGATTTTAAACTATCTTTTCAAATAATATATTTAACTTTTAAATTATTTATACTTTGATTTAAATTATAGTTAAATAATATGTATATATTGGTCTTTATATTTACTTATGTATTTTAACTATAGTTAAGTATATTTATAAAGTTTAAAATAATTTTAATATAAGATAGAGGTTATTTTCAAAGAAAATCAAAACACCAAAAATCCCTTTGGGATGTCGACATGCCCATGTACCCCATGTCGACATAGTGTTAGTTGGCTTCAAAATTCAAATTTCAAAAGAAGCGTCTATTCGCCATAACTCTTCATGAATGGACATGGCTGTTGTTCTTCTATAAATAGGGGTCAGTTTCAACGAATTTTTAATCACTTTTTTCTGGTTTTCACTCCTCTTCTTCTTCCACATTTCTTAATACAAAATCATACCATTACTCTACCGAAATCAACATCGAATCATACTCGATTACTTCTAGTGTGATTCTCCATCACTTTCTCAACAAGATCCAAAGTGCTAATCTGAGTTATAGACTTTTTGTAATCAATCGAGCGAGAAAAGGTGTGATTGTAGCCTTGGAAATCAATTGAGCGAGAAAAGGTGTGATTGTAGCCTTGGAAATCAATTGGATGAACTTGTTGCCCCGGAAGTCAAGTATCTCTACCCAGAGGATTGTTATTCTGGAGGGTGTACCTCGTAGCCTTGAAACTGAGGGTTGTAATTGTTGAATTGCTTTTGAAAGGAAATCCGTACTTAGTTGTGCGGGACTGGATGTAGGGTAACTCCAAACCAATATAAAATCCGGTGTGTTCTTTCCTTTACTGCTTTTACTTTATATTTGCATCTGTGTTTGATTTTGTGTTCATATCTGTGTCTGATTAGTGTATACATTGTTAACAAATTAAGATAAACTCAAAAAGATTAATAGATTTCTTAAAACACTATTCACCCCCCCTCTAGTGTTAATTCTAGCCTTAAGATCCTTAATCCGCATTTCTCACAAAGTGGTCCAGCCCTTCGTTACCAAGTCAAATAATATTCAAATTTGATTTATGTTAGGAGTGGTATTCATCTCTAGATTGCTGCAACTTCTAGAGGTCTCTTGATCAGGTCTAATAGAGTTTCATTCATCATTCAAGGTGCACTATACTGGCTACAATTTTTAGGCAATGATTATAAAAGAGCTAGATTTATGACCTTGGGGCAATTATGTAATTTGTTATACATACCTAACTCAATAACCAATCTTGTTCATAATAAAGGTGTTTGATTTCTATAATATGATTTGTTATGTTGTGATATAACTAATTTAAAGTATATTAAATATCAAATCCATAAATGATATGTTTTGTGATAGTAATTACAATGTGTTGTAATCATGAGAATTTTATTACATTGAAAATTAGCATATTTGTTTTAAATATTCCTAGTCAAGATGTTTCGTGAAAGAATATTGATTCATCTGTTATGAGTAGAGTACGTAACACTCTCCAAATGTTAGGCAATGTATTGTTCATGGTTACTAGAGGCACCAAGGGGTTACATATCGGTAGTTTTGGATAACTATGGAATGGCTCACTTGAGAGTTTTCTGTTGGTTAATATAACTAAGGTCAAACAGATAATCTTGAAGTGATGATAAAACATTGTTCATTTGACTTGAGAATACTGGTGAACTTCAATATGGACACTCCACTTTGATTATAGTTAAATAAAGGCATGGAGTCCATTAAATGACTATAGTTGGTTCTGAGTTGAAGTATTGGAAATGAAACAATATTCAGTAGAGAATTTGTATCCTCAATTATATAAGGTTAGTATCACAATCAACTACAGTAAACTTAAAATCAAAGTGTTTGGCCATAATAATACGGTTAATACTAATTATTATTATTAAACCTAGGATTTTGTGTTTGGACTAATTAAGTTGAATGTGGATGATTTTGAAATTTTGACCAAATCCAAATTCCATAACTCCTAACGTGATATAGTTTTGATGAAAAGAATTGGTATAAATAATCGTTACTACCAGGTACCACTTATACTTGTAAATTACTAAACTGGGATTTCACTGAAAAGATGTGTAAGCGATAAATTCAGCCAAAATGTCACACCACTAGCTAAGATGACATATGAACATTAATATTTGAATTGTTCGATATTAATCACTGACTAAATTTACACATTTGAGTCGCACGACCATAATGATGAATACTCCAAAAAATCACACGATTTTATTAATCTATAATCATTGTAGATTAATTAAATTTATGAAATATTAATTATTAAATTTTATTTGATTTGTTTGAAAACCATTAGTATTTAATAAAATGCATATATAAAAGTTATATACATGAGTAATTATATACTATATACACGAGAACCATTGCATATGTTCCACATGTTAGTTCACACATCTACCCAATCTCGTACCGATCACTTACCGTTACGTGTACGCCCATCTTCCTAGATCTCGACCGATCCCTTACTGTTAGGTGCTTCTCTCCCTTGCTGTATACTTGTGTTGACCCCAATGGATCTCTTAAGAACACCGCGCGTCGAACCATTAAATCCTTTGGATTTTGCCGAATTGAAACGTTTGTTTCGCCTTGCTCCAGATTGAGTCTGGGGCTTCGTTGTGCTTCGCTTATGCCAAAGCCACAAGACCCCGCCCGCATGCATGCACTACTGTTTGCATAGCAGTGCCATGCACTGCTTTGTGACAGTAGTGCATCCATATTGCTGCGTACAGCAGTGCCATGCACTACAGTAGTGCATTCACATTGCTACTTACACAGCAGTGCCATGCACTGTGCTGTTGTCAACATAGCAGTGCATGTGCTTGGATGCGCTTAGCAAAGCAGTGCGATGCTCGACTCTTGCCCAACCCTGACCCGGCCTCTTCGTAGGTCTAGCCTAACCAAAACCCTTTTGCTTCATATTTCACAAATGTGATTAGGGGGTTTTTGCTCGAAATCCATTGGTTGATGCATTGAAGTGGTTTCTTATTTCTGTTAAACCGGCTTTGAAATAAAATCCACTCTATCTTGCGTAGCATTTAGTGGGTCAACATTTTTAAGCCGGCCTCCTCTCACACTCCTTAGCCCATATATAAATTTTCACACACATACACACACACACACACATATATATATATATATATATGTATATATTTATTCACACAAATATACTTATATATATCCACATAATCACCTTCAACAAATCAAATTATACTTCATGCATTATTTTAGTTATTATATCTCTCCAAATACACATATACATATACTTACTACCCATATACATATACATACCTGTATATTTAAATAAACAGTTCAATTATTATTTAATCAAATCTTACTTTTATTTTTCCTAAACCTTCTCTTTAAAAGTCTCATATCTCTTCCTAACATTTTACAGAATCATGTAGCTATTTTACAAAAGGCATGACTAGCTTATTAATTTTTAAGTCTTTTAATACATGAATTCTTCATTAAAATTAAGTATTTATCTCATAAGTATTTTATAAAACCTTATAACCATTTTATAAAATATTATCAACTTATAAAATTATTCCTGTACTTAATTAATATTTAAACACTAATTAAGCTTCATTATGCCTCTAGTCACCCTAATAATAAGTATAGAGCTCAAAACTCACTTGATAAGTTTACTAACTTCTTAAAAAATCATTATTAAAGTCTGTAATAATTAGTGTGCTAATATAACAATGTTCACCACATAAACATAAGTTCAAATCATCACATATCATCCATTAAACAACCATCAACAACCAAAGCTGCTTACTAACTTTTCTAAAACTAATTCAAATGGTTAAATTAATACTAACTAATAATACATACAAAATTATCTCACTCAATTAGTCCCTAATCAATCATAACATCACTCGCCATTATTTAATTAAACACAAATTAATTCCTAAGCTTATTAACTTTTCCAAAATTAGTAATTAAGGTTTCAAATAAATAATGAGTTAATATAATCATATTTATAACATAAACATAAGCTCAAATCAACCACATCATTCTCTAAGTCACTTCATACCACTTCATAATCACATTTAAATAAATTCATTAAGCATAACAAGCCAATATAATTAGAGAATCATCACACTCGCTTATTCTTCTCCAAATCAAGCTTTAAATCACCAAAACCCAAACTCTTGCTCTCTTTAAATTCGAGATGAAGCTCCAAACTCAATTTCAAGCTAATCCAAAGATGGGTTTTTTGAGGAACGAGATGAGAAGAATTATAGTGATTTTAACAAGATTTATAGGAATTCATTTGATCTTTGTTCAGTGGATCTAGGATTAGAGCTTAGGCAAAAATTAGGAAAGAACTTAGAAGATTGAAAATAAAATAAATCATGTACTGAAATGAATGAAGTGGCTAGCCGCTTATAAGCTATCCCATAGGCCTTATCCCAAGTCCTCTTTATCCAAACAAAAACACTATTCACTCTTAAAACCTAACAACTTCAAACAGAACTGAGCTTATACTCATTTGTCTCATGACAGAATCGCAATCTTAATGGCAGTGATCTTGTGTTCCAATTCTTTCATCTCTAAAAGTTGAGTATTCAATATGTACCATTGATTAATGATTTAATATTTGAATTTAATATTTAATTATCCATTCGATAGGAATGTGGGTAGTTATAATATTCGTTGTGCTTTCCTCAAGGTACGTCCATTATACTTAGGTTATCACGAAATGGTAGGTAAAAATAAACAATCTCTCTTGATTTGTTGAGATTTCCCAATGTTGAGATGAGATTAGGATGAAGGCAAAGGGTTAGGATTAATATATGATGCAATTGATGAGGTGTTATCCATCTCATGCGGGCCTATGATTTGTTGAGCTTTCCTTAAGGTCAGAATCTTAAGACAAGCGAGCTTAACACCTAATAGAGAAATTGAAAGATTTCTATGTCTTTTCTTAGGGTTTTGAGAAACATGGAAGTCTATATGAACCTTGTTAGAAAAATGAAAAGATAACATTTAACGTTTCTAATATTATAAGAATGTGTGATATATAAGTCGAAATTTTGGCATGTTGCCACTCCAATACTCATGCAAGAGCCAATTTACACAACCATTAAAATTATAATGTCTTGATCGCTTAAGTGTTTATTTGTCTGATATTGTGTATTGTCTTTTATGAGTTTTGGACTCTTCCACAATACATGAATATGGATACTTAATCCATATTCGATTACATATAAATGATATATGGTAAATAGTCATAATTCGTAACGCGAGTAACTTCGATGAAAATGTTTAATTCGAAATAAGCAAGTAAACTATAATGCAAGATCATGTATTCAATATGATTGATTACAATAATGACCTTGTTATGTTACATCTAGTACCAGTCTAAGAGCAACAAGATGTACCTAGGGATCCGATCATTAAAATGTCAGTTTGATCAGTCTACGTAAAGGGTAATTTATTAAATATTCTTAAATGTTAAGGATGACCGAATACATTTTTGTAAAGAGTTCGTTACAGTCTTGTAGCAATAATTTCCTTTTTGGTTCGACCATTTTAAAAGAAAAGTGAATATAAGAGGGTAGACGTAACTTAGGCACAGTTGGGATGAAGAGAGTGAGTAGTTACATCTGCTTCAAGAAGATGGATCAGAAAAGAGAATTGTATAAAATACTAAAAGACACTTAATATGGGATAAGAAATGTGATTTCTGTTCCAATTGTGTTTTCATATAGAAAATTGTTTTATATAAAAGGCATTTCTTGAGTTTAAGATATTTGATCAAAAAAATCTAGATTATAAACTAGTTACAGTAAAAGAAATAAATAACCCATAATAAGTATTTGAATGGAACTTCGTATTTCATATGCTATTATAGTAACGACGGAAATAGTGGGAGCATGCCATATAATACATTTCAGTGGATGCATTAAGACACAAAAAATTATTTTCATAAACATAGCAAATATTATATATGAAATAATAATTGTCCTTAGTATTGACTAGAAATGAATATATTTTTATTTTGTAATGAATATTTTGAATATTCGCTATGAAATAAATCTATTAGAATAACGATATTTGTTGCATTAGCTACATAACATAGAAGTATCTAAATTTTTTACAATTATTTTAGAATTAAGGACAAATACACATTTAGTGGGAGCAAAAAGAGAGCTAGTGAACTCTTCGGATTAATGCATACAAGTGTATGCAAAGCAAAGTATAATAATACCAAAATGATTCCACATACTTCGTCAAGATTCACCGATGAATTATCATAGAAATGAACATGTGTATTTGATGTACAAGTCGTATGACTATGATAAGTTTATAAATGTAATATGGAAACAGAAAACATAACATGCAAAGGTAATAAAAGAATTGGATTTGATGAAATATGTGAGTGTATTGGAAAGGAGTTCCAAATGTACGTAAAATCGAATAAGATTCAATCTCAAAAGTCACTCCTCCCTATAATACATAATGGTGCTCGACAAGAGTAATTAGACTTTGTTGGACAAAGTACGATTAATGATGAGTGAAGTTGAGTTAACTTATTTTTATAAGATTACTTAAGAGTAATTACAAAAGGTTAAATTTAATTCACAAAGCATAGCTTGCAAAATCATACAAGATAAGAGTTGATGAAACAATTCCTGCACATCCTTGGTTAAGAAATTGACAAGTTGTGTGAGTCAAGGGACTGCATATAATACTTGTTCATGAGGGATCTTGTATGGACCACCCCAAACGAGTCTGGGACCGATCAATATTAATTTACCAATTTATGTTATGAACATAAGTTTCATAAACTTAAAAACCAAATCAGTGATATATATATATATATGCAATTAATAAAATGTTTATGAATACCTATTTCATTGCATTAAAGAAACAATTGTTGTCTTAAGAAATGCAAACTTCATGAGTTAGGAATTTCTTTTAGAAATTATTGGTAGCAAAATGGATTTGGATATTATCCAAAGATAAAACTAATTAGCGATTACAAAGGATGAAATGAAATTGACCAAACCTAAATGGATACAACTTATGAGATGTCTAATAAGGACTCTCGCACGTTAAAGAGAAACTATGACTTTCTTATCGATGTCGAGAAAAGAATTTCCTCGGTTGTAGATTAGCTATTGAGAGTATTGACTCTACCATATGACATGATGTGCAAATTAGGAATGGATTCCAAGTATATTATCAAAAATATGATTTTGATGGTTGGACCCGAAGTGATATGATTCATCAGCTGCAAAGCTGTTTTCAAGAAAAAGACAATATAGTTGGGATATGGTAAACAATGTTGATAGAATAACCTTAAAATTTTCAATTGTTGAAATTAATGTAATAAATTTGTCATTCAACTTACTTAACTAAATTCGGATTTTACTCGTAAAATTATCACTCGATATGATTTAAGTTTTGTTATACGTATATTGAAACATAAATTCTAAATAAAGATTTTGAATATGCTGTTTAGGCTTAATAATCAAAATATTCCAAAGTCGTGGAAGCGATTCTGAGTTTGTGGGTTTAGTGGATATGATCCAAGAACTGATACAAAGCATTGTTCAATAAGCATCAAAGTTGAGATAGTATTTTAACAAAGAAATCATATAGTTTGAATTTTAAGTCAAAATGCAAAGGAAGCGTGTGTTTGTAAGTAAGAACTATAGAGGTGCTTAATTATTTCTAAATCTATAAGTAAACAACAAACTTATGATTATTAACAATGAATCCGTGCTAAAATCATTTTAGTTTGGTTGTTTAATTCTCGATATTGGGTTTGAATCTGACATCTTTTATAATCAGTATAAAAGGATATCAGGATCGTCCTGAAACAATATACATAGACATTAAATTAAAATATTTAATATGAAGCATGTAAGATATGTTCCATATGCATTGGCAATAGGAATTATCATACATGGTATATCGTCCATAGTATCACACTTTGCTTATGTGTTAGACACAGAGTAAGTATCAAATCTAAATTAAGATCACCGAATGATAGTTTAGAGTGTTCTCAAGTATTTATGAAATACTAGAGAAATGTTATAAAAACTACAAACTTCTTATGAAGGAGGGCGCAGACTCGAACTTCATAAGTGATATCGAGTATAATATGTCCATCCTAAATTCATGTTCAAAATTAAGTTAAGAACTTTAAGTTGGAAATATTCCAAATAATAAGTAGTGGTTGATTCAACCAAAGAGTACGTACATCACCATGAATAGCACTGCAATATAAGAAGTATTAATAAATGCACAAATTATAATCAAGCAAAGGGTGATTCTAAATGTTGAGAATCCCACAACGTTGTTTTACGATAACAAAGTTGCGGTATAGTCTGTAAAAGAACCTAGAGTTAAAAACATATTTCAAAGGGTTCCACATGATAAAGGAAGTTTATAAGCGCTCAGTTAGTTTTGAGAAAACCGACCAAAGGAATTAAAATAAGATTGCAAAATTGACCTTAAATGCAAGTAAGAGATTGATAGAGTTAGGGGTATGTCCTTGGAGCAGTTATGTAATTTGTTACATATATATAACTCGATAACCAATCTTGTTCATAATAATGGTGTTTGATTTTTATTATATACTTTATTATATTATGATATAATCAATTCAGCAATTAATTTAAAGTATATTAAATAGAAAATCCTTAAATGATATGTTATGGGATAATATTGACAATGTATTGTAATCATGAGAATTTTATCACATTGAAAGTAAAAAATATTATTTTAAATATTCATAGTCAAGATGTTTTGGGAAAGGATATCGATTCATCCATCAATACTAGAGTACGTAATGCTCTCCAAACATCCAGCAACGTAATACTCATGGATGCTGGGGAAAGCAAGGGTTACGTACTGATAGTTATTGGATAATTATGGAATGACTTACACGAGAGTTTTCTGTTGGTTAATATAACTACAATCAAACAAAGAATCTCAAAGTGGCGATATTATATAGTTCTCTCGACTTGAGAATATCATTGAATTTCAGTATGGACACTCAACTTTGATTATAGTTAAATCATCGTATGACATATATCAAATGATATAATTGGATCCGAGTTAAAGCATTGGAACTGAAACACTATTCAATAGAGAATTCATCTCCTTATTTATACGAGGTAAGTATTATAGTCAATTGTATTAAACTCAAAATCAAAGTATCTGGCTAGAGCAGTATGATCAATAATAACTATGATGATAGGACCAAGGATTTTGTGTTTGGATTAGTCAAGTTGAATGTGGAAGATATTGGAATTTTAACCAAAACCAAATTCCACAAATCCTAATCTGATATAGTTTTAACAAATAGAATTGGTATAAGTAATCGTTACTACAAGGCACCACTTATATTAGTAAAATTAGATTTTACCAAAAAGATGTATAAGCGACAACTTCAGTTAATATGTCACACCACCGGCTAAAGTGATGTGCGGACGTTAATATTCGAATTGCTTGATATTAATTGCTCACTTAATTTACACCTTTGAGTCATACAACAGTAGTGATGAATACTCCGAAAAACCACACGATTTAATTAATTTATAATCGTTGTAAATTAATTAAACGAACTCATATTTTTAAAGTATTAATTACTAAATTTCATTTGATTTGTCCGAATACCATTAGTATTTAATAAAGTGCATATAGAAAAGTTATATACGTGAGTATCATATATGATATTGATAGAATATTTAAATTAGATGTAAATAGATTAATTGCTAATTGGTTTTGGGAAATTTTTAAGGCCCATAGTGCCTCTTTTATGGCTAGCCATGCATGATAAAGGGAAGAGGATTTAATAAGATTTAATGAGAAATTAAATAGGGAAGGTTTTAAACAAAGGAATCGAATGGTTTCAATGTTTCCTTCAAAATAAATTTTCATTCATTCATTGATTTCTATAGATAATTCTTTTCTTCTACTCTCCTCTTCCTCTCCTATAATGGCCAAAAATCTATAGCCACCCAACCAAGAAAAGTTTCCAAAACTAAATCAAATCAAATCAAGTTAAATAAATATAAAGGTAGAGCTTCATATCGTTGCAACTTTTAGAGATGATTCAATTGAATCTAGGGGCTCTATTCATCATTCAAGGTGTGTTTTTTGCTACATCTTGAGGTAACATTATAATTTTATTTATTATTATGTTCATCAAGTTTACATGGTATAGATCTTATACTTCTTCATCTCATCTGTTTAAATGTTATTATGATTTCGATCCATCTTGTGCTACATTTCAATTGATTATATCTTCATCATGTTAACATATTTTGGATCATTCTCATTCTTCATCTCATTTAATTATTTGCTTATGTTATTTGTATAGTTAGATATGAACTGTTTCACAATGAATTATATATGCCTAAGTTGTCATATCTATTTTGTTATTGTTTTAGAAATTATCTTTAACATAGAAATGCAATTTTTGATTCAAAACTAAATTATAATTATTGATATATTTTTATTACTTGTTACATATAAAAACATGAATAAATGTAACATCCTACAAAAATTAACCGAAAAATTAATAAAATAATTAAACTAAATATAACAAGGGTAAAAATGGAATTTTCACAAATGTCTGAAGTTGGATATGAAACTTGCATCGTTGTATTCGTAGCGATTTTCTAGACAACTTTCATATATAGAGTTCAGTAATCCGAGTTCATATGAAAAAGTTATTAAAGTTTTGAATCCAAAAATAATTAGAATATACATATATGGAAAATAATTAATAAATCAGAACATTAAAAATAATTAACATTAATAACTCAATCGGTCGACACCTTGGTTGGGCTGGTTGACACCTAGCTGTGGACCGTCCCGAGCCAAGCAGTCGACTCGTGGCACTTGTCGGCTAGGGTTACCTTAGGCCGAACGACCCAAATTTAATTATATAAAATCAATGGTCGTTATTGTTTCATGTTTCTATAAATATGACGTTAATCCAAACCCTAATCCCTCACCAGCTGTACGTCCAAATTCTACCTGTTCTTCAAATCTCTGTCTCCTTAAGAAAAATTTCTAAAATAAGATAAAAATAAGTTGAAACAAAATCAAGCAAAAAAGGAGAGATCAACAAGTAGAAGGAAAGGCGATTCAATGCGAATCAAAGAGGGTAAAGCTAATAAGTGGTGAGTGGGTTCATAATTAATATGATGGTTTATATGTAATTAAGTTTGTTTGTACCCTATTTGATCTAAATTTGGTTTAGTTTAATCAGAACTATTGTTTATCTAGTGATTGTAATAGATCGGGAATTTCATAGTAATTTAGCCCTTATTAATATGATCCCTGTTTAATTAAAATTTGGTTAAGGTTAAATTGGTTGAATAAAAGTTGATTTTGGTTAAACACACACTTTTTGTTAAATCAAATATAGATAGATATAACCCTGTTGATTCTAAACCTAAGTCAATTTGAGTTGATGACAAGTACAATTATGAAATTGTGAAATGATTAGAAACTAAAATTGAGAACACTAGAAATTGTAGATTTACATATTAGGGTTCACTACAAACCGAGTAAATAAATAGAGAATGATAATTGATAGAGAAGGATATTTAATAAATAAAAAAAACCAACTACGACCGGTCGACCGCTCCAATAGCCGAAGATCGACCGATTAATGATTTATAGGCAAGATTGAACCTCGGCCTAAGGCCCAAGTTTGTAAGCTTATATATATATTATATATGAGTGTTAGTATATTAGTAGGGAAATTAGTTCCATAAGTTTATGACTCTTGAACGTTACGGGACTAAATATACGTTGGTAATTAGGCCTAAACATATTAGGCGAAGTCGATATTTGACAGGGGTGATTCAATCGTAAATTGTACTCACTGGAGCTATGGTGTACAGCAGCACTAACGAGGATGTCTGGAGAAGTGTGTGGCCCGACATTAATAGGAGGTTCCTAGGTACAAGACGTGGTACCACTTATTGTTGATTGGAAGTTCGACACTGTGCAATAAGTGGCATTACGTTACCATTGAGAGTGGACATGGATGCAGTGGACCCTAAGATGTCTTTGGCGTGAGTTGGCATTGCGAGCTCCTCCTTGATGCATAAATATGATACGTGTAGTCGTTATTTGGGAAAGTATTCCCAAGATGGAGATAGTAGGCGATCATATGTTGGAATAGTTTCAGAGGTTATTAGCTGATCTATAGTTGTTTTGAGGTTCGATTAGTTGTTCGACCCTAGGTATAGTTATTAGCTGATCCTATGTTGGATTAGTTGTTCGACCTAAATATAAACCATTTATGGTGGAATACACAAACGAGCATCACCTTAGTAAGTAGTTCACAAACATGAGTAGGACATCCTAAGTCACATAGAGTATTAACGAAGTCAATTGCATGTGATCATCATATATTAATGATGCAACTCATTCATCGGACTTGTCTAACCCACACCTTTCCTTTTTCCCTACCATAAGTAAATTGGGTAGCAGGTGATTAGCCTAGATCCAGTACATGGAGAGAGGCGAGCTTGGCGTTGGCATTCCTTATTACTTTTCAATACTCTCGATGTAACTACTTATCATACTTAGTATTTACCAAACTTTACGTTGTATTTCAGTAAACTCTGGATATGACTACATATGTTTTAAGACTGTGTTTTCTGAGATATTTTCTGAGATGACTATTTTCTTTATTTATATTTTTCTGTCTTTCACTGTAAGATCTGGAAGTGTATAATGTCATAAATTTTATCCTTATATTCTTAGTCTTTATAATGTTTGAAAACACGATAGCTCGTACTTCCTATAATGACGCGAGTTTGAAAGTCAACTTAGTCTTTAGATCGGTATGTCTAGAGGTGCGGCTGTCATACCTAGTATTAGAGCATATGTTTAAGATTCCCTAAAAGCTAGCTAAGTACGTATTGAGAGAACGTACTTGAATTTTTTGCAAAAAAGGTTTTCCCTAAAGGTTTTCAAAATGGTTTCTAAAAGTATATATATGTATAGATAAAAAGTTTTTCAAAGGTTATATATATGTATAAGATAATACGGAAAAATGCTATTGCTTATTCTTACCAATACTATCTGTGGGAAAGTTACTAATAATTCATAAATCACAGATAGGTAGAATGAGCGATCCTGCCGGTTGAGGCTCAGGTGATGCAGTTGAGATTCCGGGCGTATACGTCCCGATTTGGTTCCACTGTATCTGCAAGCGAGAGAACAAGCTGAGCTTAACCCTAACAGGGGACCGATAGAGTGGGCGCCAGGTGTAGTTCCTTCCTATCCACCTACCGTCGATTTCACCAAGCTATGTAAGCATTTTGTGAGTCTATGAGGGAAGTCATATATGGGGACCGAGTCTTATATGGACTCAAATACATGGATCCACGTTTGTGAGAGGATTTTTGGATTGATGGGTCTCAGAGATAATGTTAGGAGATACCTTGCTACCTGGCATTTACAGGGAGAGGCTCTGAATTGGTGGGTTGGTAGTGGCGGAGACCGATGAGGGAGATATGACTTGGGGAGAGTTTAGGAGGTATTTTGAGACGAAGTTTTTTTCCACGGCAGAACAGGGAGTGCAGTTAGAGAAGTTCATACACTTGTAGCAAGGAGAGATGTAGGTGAAGGAATATGTAAATCGGTTCAATGAGTTGGCTAGGTTTGGTTTAAATCTGATAAATACCTCTCACAAGAAAGCTTTGAAGTTTGCAAAGGGGCTGAATCAACCTCTTTAAAGTTTGACCCTAAGTCACATTCCCATGGGTGCGACTTATGAGAGTTTGGTGGAGATGGCCTTATTGAACAATATTTCCAAGGAGGGAGTGAAGAGTGAACCTAAAAAGTCAGAAAGAAAGGCACCCCAGTAGAATCAGCGCAAGGCAAAATAGGGGACCAAGGGGAGATTAAGAAGTAGGAGCTTAATTGCAGGAGATGTGGTAAGAGGGGGCATTTTGCGAAGGAGTGCAAGACGAACATCTCAAAAACCAACTGCAATCAATTCGGGCACATGAGGAGGGAGTGTACAGCACCACTGAAGACCTCTACCCAAGTGGTTTCAATTTATCCATTATTCCCAGCTCGAGTGTGCCTCCAATAGCGAATAAGGGGAAGAAGGTCGTAATTGAAGATGTGTTAACTTTATCTAATTTATCCGTTTGTACCTTATTTGACACTGGGACATCACACTCTTTTATCTCGAGTAAACTTGTAGATGAGTTACACTTAGACATTAGCATAGTTACAGGCCTAGTAGTTTTCAAACCCTGTTATAGGATTGGCTTATTTTTCTATGATATGTAGGGTTTGAAATTGTTCATTTTGGTTGTTGAGTTCAATTGTAATGATTTTGTCTTAGGATTTTCTAGGTTTGGATTGATTTTGGGTATGGACTAGATGACCATATATGGGAACCTTAGATTGTAATAGGAAGGTTATTTGTTTAGGTACTTGTAGTGGACACAGTCTAGAGGTTTATTGCAATCCCAGAGGTTCGGTTAAGTTGAGTTACCTACATTCTTTAAACCTATCACACGATGAGTTAGTTTCAATGCCAATAGTTATAGACTATCTAGATGTCTTTTCTGAGTTTATCGGTCTTTCACCCCAGAGTGAGATCAAGTTTCGGATTTATCTTGTGTCGGACCTGTTACCTTACCTTTAAGGCATATGGTTCCTAAAGAAAGACGCAAGCTGAATATGCAAGTGAATGGGCTGTTGGAGAAGGGCTTCATTAGGGGAAGTATTTCAGAATGGAGAGCACCAGTTGTCTCTGTCACCAAGGCAGATGGTTCTTTGAGGCTTTGCATCGATTATTATGAGCGAAATAAGCTGACAAAGAAAATCATTATCTGTTTCCCGCATAAATGATCTCTTTGATCAGTTGGTTGGAGCAAAGGGGTTCTCCTAGCTTGACTTGCTTATCGGGTTCCATCAGCTGCACGTGTCCAAGGATAGTATCTAGAAGATTGTTTTCCGTACATCTGACGGACTTTATGAATGGTTAGTTATGCTCTTTGGACTAACCAATAGACCCGCCTACTTTGTTGATCTGATGAGTCGTGTTTTTTGAAGATTGTTTAATAAGTTCGTGGTGGTATTTGTCGACGACACATTAGTCTATTCGAAAAGCGAGGAGGAGCATAGGTTGCATCTAGAAGAAGTGCTCAATACACTATGTGGGCATAAGTTAAAGGCAAAGTTTTCCAAATGTCAGTTTTGGCGCAAGGAGGTACGCTTTTTGGGGGCATGTTGTTTTTGAGAGTGGGCTAGCGATCAATTCTAGTAAAATTGTTGCAGTACATGATGGCATGTGCCGAAGAATGTCACGGAAGTGAGGAGTTTCCTTGGTTTGACGGGTTACTATAGAAAGTTCATTAAGGACTTCGCTAAAATCTCTACCTTCTGACCTGCCTTACTAAGAAGAATTTGGTTTTCTCGTAGGACTCGAGT
Source organism: Allium fistulosum (assembly GCA_030737815.1). Taxonomy (NCBI): domain Eukaryota; kingdom Viridiplantae; phylum Streptophyta; class Magnoliopsida; order Asparagales; family Amaryllidaceae; genus Allium; species Allium fistulosum. The sequence goes on from CM060901.1 coordinate 958,777,603, forward strand.
TGTGAGGATGCTATCATCAAGCTGAAAGAGTCGTTGACTAGTGCATATGTTCTAGTTTTACTCGATGGTATGAAGACATTCACAGTGCATACCAACGCTTATGGTACGGGTTTAGGCGCGGTCTTGATGTATGAAGAAAGGTTGATGAGCTATGCTAGTCGATAATTGAAAGTCCATGATAGAAACTATCATGCCCATGATAGAAACTATCATGCCCATGATCTTGAGTTGGCAGCCATTATATTTGCACTCAAGCCACGGAGACACTATCTATTAGTGGAGCGGTTTGAGCTATACACAGGTCATAAGTCTCTGAAGTATTTATTCTCCTAGAAGAATTTGAAAAAGGTGGGTGGAGTTTTTGGCATCGCATGATTTCGAGATCTCCTATACTTCAGGCAAGGGCAATGTTGTAGCCGATACCTTGAGTTGTAAGCATGCGATATTGAGTCTTATGTTCTTATAGTGAAGTATTTGGAGTTTATCTCTACGTTCAATTTTCGGCCATCGTTAGACATCACTCCGGGATTGTTTGTACCTTTGGATGTGCGACTTACACTTATAGACTTGATTCAAGTCAGAAGCACGATAAGGAGTCAACGTATATTTTTGAGAAGCTTAGTAGAGGAGAGTAGTCGTGTCATTTGAGGCGCTATACTTTTGAGAAGCTTAGTAGAGGAGAGTAGTCGTGTCATTTGAGGCGCTATATTTTTGAGAAGCTTAGTAGAGGAGAGTAGACTTAAACTTATGATCATTCATCCCCGTGGAGACAATATGTATTGTGATATGAAGAGTCTTTATTGGCATGGTATGAAGATACATTTCATTACAAGAAAAGTTGATTTTTATAACGCAAACAGATAACACTTTATTTCATGGTGTTATTATTTGGTTTAATTTGTTTTATTTAGAATAACAATATACTACATAACACTTTTATAAAGGAGTCCCCCGATAATTTTTGTTCCCGCCTCTTCTTTGAATTATTTCCCTCATCCCTCTTTTTTCCTTTCCAACTTTTTCCATCTCAAACCAGAAGAAACTTAATTCTCTCTCTCCTACGAATCCCCAAATCACTCCAGATCCATATCCTCCTTCACAAACCCTAAATATTGGATTCAGTTCAAAGCCGTCTTCGCAAGAAGTTCCTTATTGAGATATGAAAGCATGCAGGGGCTCACGGAGCAAGCTGCTAATATTATTCCCATTCTCGCAAAAGGAAAGATGGTGATGCGACTAATTTGAATAGGAGGAGAATGCGACGGTGGTGCTGGGTTGTGGAGCACGATGCGTTATGAAGATCGGGTGGGGGTGCATTCCTAGATGAGCAAGGCAAGGGCAAAGAGGTGGAGGTTGAAACCGAGGAGGGACAAACTACTAGGGCCCTGCTTCGTGCTGAGGTCAAATCGCAAATCCTCAACCAACAAATCCACCGCCCCTTCCTCACGTTGTTCTGCTTCAAATTGTATTACCCAAATCGTGTTGTCTTAAATCAAAAATCTATCATCAACTCAACCACTTGCTGCATGCTTGGTACTTAATCATGTGAGTATTTCTTTTTGAATAAGTTAGCGATAATTAATCCGCTAACTAAATCACTTTATAACTTCAGTTTGAATAAGAATTTATATGCTTAATGTTTTTGCTATTTAGAACTGCAATGATGTTTTATGTTAAAATAAGAATCTGTAAGAATTTATCTGCTAATTTTCATGCTTTACACTCTTGCTATTAAGAAAAGTAAAGCACTTTGTAACTTCATTAATCTGCCTGCTTGCTATTAAGTGTAATGCATGGACATTCACCTATTGTAGTTGAATGAAAATTTGCATACATTGTGCTCTTGCTATTTTGGTTTCTTATGCACAAAATGATTTGTGATTGTATAATTGATACATGAATTGATACTTGATTTGTTGTGCAATAGGAAAAACGATCAAACTAACTTTTGTTGTTGATAATACGATCCTCATTTTCAAGAAGAACGCCCTAGACATGAAACCGATATTATATGTAGAAAAAAACAATGTGATGTAACTTAGAGGTTGGTTTGAGCAATTATAACTTTATGAAGGAAATTCTGATTTTTTGTTAATTTTAAACTCCAATTAAAAGGTTTTGTGAAATGATTCTTTAGCTTCTACTTCTTTGTATAGCATACCTAAAACTTCAGGCTTAAAACAAAATCTCTATCATTGAGCATTTTGAGCGTTGCAAAAAAACTTCAATAAGGTGAAATATTTCTTTATATAATAGATTTGTCATTTATCGTATTACATTTCACATATTACACTAAATATGTCAGTGAAAACTACACTTTCCACTTATGAGCTATGTGCATATTCATTATGACTAATTTTATAGGTTCCTATTACTAATTTTATGGATAAATACAATGTTCAATTACTGATATGCTAAGTTCATTAATAATTTTATAGGTTCATATTTGCATTAACGCTTCAACTTTTTCCTTGTTTCCCGGTTTCTGAAAAGGAAGTTTGGTTGTTGCTTTATGACTACATAAACCATTTATAATTTAGTCATCGTATTTAAAATTAGCTCTTATGGATTGCACACACTCATCAACTTACTGCTAACAAATGCCAGATTCACTACAAGAGAAACGGCTGTTTCCAATGGCGGGAAGCCGTTGGAGGCCGTTGGAAAGCCGTTGGAGGCCGTTGAAAATGCCGTTGGTATACGTTTCAACGGCTTCCAACGGCATCAATGGGGTTATACCAATGGCCTCCAATGGCAAATTTGCCAACGTGGCAAATCCTGTTGACCAAACTGCCGTGGGAAATCCGTTGGAAAGCGTTGGAATTTGCCGTTGGAAGCCGTTGGATATAAATGACTAGTTGGCCGTTGGTCGCCGTTGGAAGCCGTTGGAAATCTGAGTATATTTTTTTAGATAAAACCAGTAGTGCTTGCTTCCAGCCATACACAACCACAATTATATCAAAACAGCTCCATTTCGAGCATATATATATAACAACTATACCAAAACATATCCAAACATATAGATATAACCAAATCATGCATATTTTTCAACATAACCAATATCCAAACATAACCAACATCAAAAAATCCAAACCAACATCCATAACCAAACCATTAGAATGTATCAAATCCAAATATACACAGAAACCATCAGAATGTATCAAATTCTCACCAACTCCAAAATATACATGCCAATAACAAAACATACCTAAATCACTCCGCACCAGAACCACCAGATGAAGGAGGCTGTCCATACTGTGCGATGAACTCCGCCATACGCCGGTTCATCTCCTTCGTCCTTGCTTCATGCAGCAAATTGCGTTCCCGCATCTCGGCAAGCTCGGCTTGTAGCTGCGCAATCTCTTCCTTATCTTGAGCCTTTTGATACTCTTTTTGGGCTGTCTGAGCCTGTAAACAAATTTAAATTATCAACTACACTAAAAAAATTAGTATTAAAATAATTGCAAATTAACTAACCTATATATAATCACTAACAAATTCATAAAACAAACTACAGATATGGAAGCGTCTGCCGCAGGTATAATGATAGTTCAAAATATGAATGGAATACACTAGTATAAGAATATTTACTAACTTAAAAATTTTAACTTAAAATTACCGATTGGCTTCTATATCCGTAGCGTCTGCCGTGGGTCATTGGATCCATGATAGACTCAAAAATGGCGTCCTCCTCATCGGGGGTCAAGTGAGCTCGTCCCGTATCCTCAAGTAAGGCTGTCCACGCTTCCTGGAACTTTTGTTGTCATCCAAAATATAATTGAATTTAGTTAACGTTATTTCAATTAACTTGTAAGTTTTAGTTACTTATGTTATACTTACATAGGCAGCACGCGCTTTGTCATCGTGGTCCCAAGAGTAAGAAACTACGCCGGAATCATCGACCTAAGTCAAGACATGTGTATGGGTAAACACATCCCAATAACTAACAGCCCCCCACGTTGTCTCTCCTGAAATATGCACATATAAATATACATTATTTATATTTTAAAAAATTAAAACTTAAAATAATTAACTATTTATCTTATTTAATAATTATACCAAATCTTCCCGGTGATGCTGGAAAGACTTGGAACCACCGCGATGTGTAACGGGGTTCCTGCTCCTGTTTGTAGAATTCCTCTCGGACTGCCTCTGCAAATTTAAATTGAAAACAAAAATTGTTTTGACAGTTTTAATTATTTATATATTATTTGCCTCAAACAATTTAAATTAAATATATGATAGATTTACCACAAAATCCTCGTTGCTCCACCAGGTGGCGAACTCATCAAAGACAGCTTCACTCATCCAATAAGGCCTCTTTCCTGATGTTTTGACGCTGTTTATTGTTTCGCGATAGTTTTTTGCAATTTTGCTGCTCCAATGGCGCCGGACAACAGAAACATCAGAATTGGCCAAGTCAACTTTCCCCTGCACGTTTGAAAAAATATGAGTTATACAGTTACTACAATAGTGCAAACATGAATTGACATAATGTACATGACTACATAATGCAATAATTGATATACCACACATACCAAAAAGTCCTGCCAGATAGCCTCCCGCACCCCCTCTGGTATCGCAGTCCACCTCGGCCAACACGAGGTCATACGAGCCATATACGCCCGTCGCGAGATCGTGAGCACTATGTTGGAAGGCTCCAACGTAAACCCACCGCTGTGTAAAACAGGAAAAAAACATTTAATATTCCGTTACTACTATATATATTTGATAAAAGATTGTATGGAATAAAATTTAATTTTGAAACTTTATACTTACCTGCCATCGGCTTTGGGTTTCAGCCATACCGTAGGCCGAACACCCGGCTGTGAAGGACCAGCATCATCACCTCTCTGTGAGCTGGAAGATCCGGAGTGTGAACGTCTGCGTCCCGACATACCTATATGAAATCATAGTATAAAGAAAAGCAAGAGTAACATTGATTAATTTAGTATGCAAATGGTGTCAGAATAATGAACATGGCGTAACATACATTATGGCGTAACATAAAAGAGACTATGTGATACATATCATATAAAATTACTTTGGAAACAGAAAAATGAATAAAAATTACCTTCTCAAAATATTGATTAGTGATCAATCCTCATCGCTTTCGGATTCAGACTCTTCTTCGCACTCTATATTTTGTTCCTCTATACTCTCAAATGCTTTAATTAATGCATTTGATTCATCGTTTAGAGGTCCAAAATCTATTTGATCGTCGGTTACTATTATTCCTCTATTTTCCTCGATATCTGCTTGGTAAGCTTGTTGTTCAGGAATATTCCGTCCATCAAATGTAAACCTTGGTTTGGTTTTAAAAACAGTCGACCAATCTATTTTATCTCTTCTTAAAGATGGGTAAGGAGCATAATAAACTTGAAGAGTTTATTTGGCAAGTACAAAAGGATCATACTTATAATACCTCGAAGTATGTTTTATTTCTATAAGATTATATTTTGGATCCACGTTTATTCCAGAACCTGGAACGTTGCCGAACCAGTTGCATTTAAACAAAAATACTTCTTCTGTAGGTCGGGTGAAATATGTCAACTACAAAATCTGGGTCAGCACGCCATAAAAAGTCATTTATGTGATCATTTGAATCATCACTACCTTTGACAAATACACCAGTATTGTTAGTTGATTTTTCGGCACCGTATTCTTTGGTATTAAATTTATATCCGTTGACAAAGAATATTGGATATGTCTTGACTATCCTTTTTGGTCCCATAGCTAAATGTTTCAATCCTTCATCTACAACACAATTTGTTGTATCAAATACGTAGTTAGAAAACCAAGCAGCAAATTCTTTACCGATATCGTCGTTTGGATGTTGTGATTCGTAAATACTGCAATTATAGAACAAATGTTGCATTATGATTAAAATACATGTGTGCATATTTGTGTATACATATGTGTAGATGATATGCATGTGTAGACGTATGTGTATATATATTACCTAATAAATGGTGCAACTTCGGCACAGTTGAGAAGAATGTACGTGTGTGCTATTTGATAATCTCTATCATCCAACCATACTTCCACACATTTACCAGCAGGCCGACCAGTTTTTTTAAAAATAGATAAAGTCGCTTGACAATCATCTTCATCATTACGCGTAGCACTTTCAAATGATATGTTCACATGGTCGCTGAAATAGTGAGAGAAAAAAAACGAAGCTTCTTCTTCGATGTACGATTTGCAAATTTAACCTTCAACTCGAGCTTTCTGTCTCACTTTTTTCTTTAGATGATTTAAATACCTAGCAAAAATTATTTTAAATTAATTTTTTATACATTTAATTAAACCAATATGTAATAAACTAAATATTAATATACCTTTCAAATGGATACATCCATCCATATTGCACAGGCCCTCGAAGACGTGCTTCAAATGGAAGATGAATAGGTAAATGCTCCATAACATTGAAAAAACTTGAAGGAAATATTTTTTCTAGTTTGCAAAGCAATATCGGGATTTCTTCCTCAAGTTTACGTAGACGATCAACTTTTAATGTAATTGAACAAATCTCTTTATAAAACAGACTAAGTTCTGTTACAACAGTCCAAACTTTTACGGGCAACAGTTCTTTAAAAGCGACGGGTAACAAATTTTCCATCATAACATGACAATCATGACTTTTCATCCCGCTAAGTTTACTGTTCTTATAGTCAACACATCTACGAAGATTAAAAGATATGCCATATGGGAATCTTAATCCTTCCACCCATTTTAAAACTAATTTAACTTGATTATTGTCTAGCTCATAGCAAGCTTTTGGCTTTTTTGTGTCATTTGGTTTTATATGAAGCTCAGGACGATTACATATTACTTCGATATCATGTCTTGATTTCAAATCATCTTTCGTCTTCCCTTTAACATTCAAAATTGTATTAAACAGATTATCAAACACGTTTTTCTCATTATGCATCACATCAATATTATGACGAATCAAAAGATTTTTCCAATAAGGCAATTCCCAAAATATGCTCTGTTTGCACCAGTTATGAATCGATGATTTACCTTGAATTTCAATTTGTTCTCCGATTTCATGTATCTTTGGATAATCCTTTACAAGTTCATAAATTTCTTCGCTTGACCAAACCGTAGGTGGTCTCAAAGTTTCATGTCTATTAGCTGTAAAGTTTTTTTTATCTCTTCGAAAAGGATGATTAATATGAAGAAAACATCGATGACAGTCAAACCACGAAACTTTCTTTCCATGAGGTAAAAAAATTGCTCGTGTTTCTTCCATGCAATAAGGACAAGCTAGACGACCGGCCGTACTCCAACCTGAAAGCATTGCATATGCAGTAAAATCGCTGATTGTCCACAATAAAGAAGCATACATGCGAAAGTTCTTTTTTTGGAAAATATCATATGTCTCTACTCCCTCGTACCACAATTTTTTTAATTCATCAATCAATGGTTGTAAATAAACATCGATTCCTTGTGTCGGATCATCGGGACTAGGGACGACAACTGTAAGAAACATATATGGAGTTTTCATACACATCCAAGGAGGTAAATTATAAGGTGTGACAATTATAGGCCATGACGAATATTTCGAACCAAATTGAGAAAATGGGGAAAATCCATCTGTACATAAACCAAGTCTAACATTACGAATTTCGGACGCAAAATCAGGGTATTTCTGGTCAAAATGCTTTCATGCTTCCCCATCAGCTGGATGTGTTAACGTACCTTCTTCCTGTGTTCTCACACCGTGCCATCTCATATGTTGCGCAGTTACAGAAGATGCATATAACCTTTGAAGTCTAGGAGTAATTGGTAAATAATGCATACGCTTATACGAGACTTCCTTTCCCTTTTTCTTTCTTGGTTTGTATCTTTCCTGATTACATGTTTTACAATTTCTAAGGTTGATATCTTCTTTCCAAAACAACATGCAACCCTTTAGATATGTATCTATTTTTTGATACGGTAAACCGAAAGCCGACATCAGTTTTTTTACTTCGTAATGATTTTCGCACATTAGATTATTAGGAGGCATATGTCGTTTCGCAGCTTGTACAACAGCCGTAAATCCAGATTCTGTGAGGTTGTATTTGGATTTCATCGCAATGTATTCAGCAGTTACCGATAATTGGGTTCTGCTTGTGCAGCCTTCCCAAAGGGGTTTTTTCGCGGCATCTAACAAATCATATTTTTTTTTGCCCCAATATTTAGTTCTTCTTCAGCATTACCATCGTCATCAGTTAATTGAGGAACATGAAACATTGAACGTGCAGCATCTTCAACCATATGTTCTACAAGATTTGTCGTACCAATTTCATTACTCACCACCTCCTCATCTTGTACGGGATTAGATGCTAACTGTTCCCCATGATGATCCCAAATCAAATAGTTCGACACGAAACCGTACTGACGCAAATGAACTCTAACCATTTGTGGTATCAAATGCTTTAACAGTTTGCATTTACTACATGGACAACGGATTTCTTTGTAGTTTCCGTTATTACGTAAAGCAAAATCCAAAAATACGCTAACACCATTATTAAAATGTTCACTTGTTGAGCCTTCAGTATCGACACTTCGTTTTTTGTACATCCAGCTCCGATCAGTAAAATAATTGTCCATTTACCTACGTATATAATTAAAAAGTACGATATAAATTTGCATTGACATTTTTTATTAAAACAATTTTATAAACATTCTTCTTGTTTGTGTTATATCTATTAAAATAATACTTAAAGCTTATTTTGAAATGAACATTACGTTCTATTTAAACAATTTTATTAGCGAATTTGATATTAATTGATCATTGACACTTTGTTGATGAGTCATCCTACCTCCCATTACAAATACAATAACGTAATTAAATCGCATAAATCATTTTAATTTAAACGATTCAACAAAATTTCGACAGCACTTCGCTTTAGTTCCATGAATAGTACACAATTGCGTGTACACAGGGAACATAAAGGGAAGCGCTGCCGAAATTTTGCGAACCGTTCAAACTGAAATGATTTACGAGATTTAATTACGTTATTGTTTTTGTAACTTGTCCAATACAGGGACAAATCCAACAAATACTGTATACGATGAATATAGATGTCCGTTCTGTTAAAAAAACGAATATCCACACAACGATCATATACAATACTTATCAGACGGGGCCAAAAACACTCTAAGGGTTTAAATTTTAAAATTAGCGATACAAAAGTTTAAATTTTATTTTCATAAAATTTAAACTTTTATATCAATAAACAATATCACGTCCAGTCATGCACAAAATGTATCATGTATATATCGTATCATAACATGTCAAAAGTGAACAATTTATAGGTCAATATCATCACTTTCTACGTACGATTTTACGCAATTCAATCACCAATATAATAACAAGTGAGGTTCATGCTTAGGTTAGTAACAATTATTAAGTGTAACACTAATTTAATAATAAACCTAATTTAACAAATCATAGTTAAACATGCAATAATTAGTTTAATAATAATAATTAAGGTCCAATACACTACACTACACAAACAATAGCACAATACATACACAAAAATTACCAATTTAACTTAAAATTAAAAATTAAACAAAATTAGGGTTTTAGCAAATAATATCTGATTTTGAAGGTTGTGGAGCTTGCAAACGAAGATGGGGATGCTAGAACGTGTAGAAAGGGATAAAATGGGGTTGGAAATTTTTTGTGGGGGGGGGGGGAATTGGGGAAATTGGGTAAGTTTTCGTGTAAAATTCGAATGAGGAAGAAGAAGCTGGAGCAGCAGGTTAGTCGCGGATTTCCAACGGCAAGCAACGGCCGCCAACGGCTTCCAACGGCATGTGTTTTTTGTTATTAAAAAATTCCGGGAAAAAGCTTGCCGTTGCTCGCCGTTGGAAGCCGTTGGTCAATGGCCGTTGGCGGCCGTTGCCCCCCGTTGCTATAAACAGTAATTCTTGTAGTGATTGCAACCACTATTATTAACTGAGCTAGGAAATATTCATGATTTGATCCAAATAATGTGTATGGTATATGTCTGCTGGCAGAAAAAGTGAAATGAACGTGAGATTTTTGATAGAACCTTTTGGCATTCCTTTATTTTTCCAAGATGGATTACATTCGTACCCCACACACACACACACACATATATATATATATATATATATATATATATATATATATATAATGTTTGAAGAGAAGTATTTCAAAAGGTACTCACTTGTAAACTCACTTTGTCCACAGAGGATTCAGAAGATGTATACGCATGATTTCAGCCATATTGCCCTCAATTGCAAGATTTGCTTTTGTAGTTGTTACACTGCTCTGCTCATGCAATCTTCAACAGAAATAAACTTAATTTGAACTATAATACTATCATGCACAGTAATTCTAAGTGTAATTTTAGTATTTTTCTACATTTGATTCATTCAAAATAGCTTCATATGAGGTGCTCTTCTAAACCATCTCATTTCCAATTATATTTCTTGATCCTATCTTTTTTCTTTTGTTGCTTTAATGGTTTAATCTATTAATTTTCACCAGAGTACCTTTCTTGCACTCACAATTCCCGATTCTTTAGCTGCCAATTTTCTAAGGAACCCATTTTTGACTTAAGCTTTATTGCAGTAAAACCTGGGATAAGACACATATGAGTACTGTCCGACAATTATAATATTAACCAAGTTAACATTTGTGGTAAAACCAGACGGCAGCGTGAAGCACGGAAAGAGTTGCTGGTATAATTTTTATGCCTTAACTAATACACACACACACATTCTGGTATATGTGTATTCTATATATATGCTTTGGTATAATTTTTGTGCCTTCGATTTGCTAAAGACACAACAGGTCGTTGGATTTTTTTTTAAATTTTCACTTGTTTATATTAACAGTGAAGTACATTGGTTGCCATTACTTGCTACTTCTCTTTTGTTTGATGGTACATTGAGCAACTAATGTGGTATATTTTATAAATACTATATGAGATATAGCTTTTTTACTTTTTATTTATGTTGCATGGTTAGCTTCAATATGATCTACATTTACTGTTATTTATCTCCTCTTAGATGGTTTAGTAGAAGTCATATGGATCCTGTAGAGTGGCCTTATTGGACATCTCAGAAAGTGCTTGGTTACGTGGACATTGTGTCGAATAGTCTAACTGGCAATGTTCCACAAGTATATAAAAGCATGTTTCAATTCTTTATAAAATTGGATTTGGCTACCATATGTCACTGTTTTAAAAGAAATTCCTTGATGCTTGAAAAGGCAGTTGTGATCTGTCAAGTGAAAAAGCAAAGGAGGACATGTTGAATTAGTTGTATGGCATAATAAAGTCAGTTATGTCATTATTTTAAAATACTAATAATAAATTAACAATAAGATTTATAAAAATTAATTAACTTTATAGTAATAATAATATTACTAATAATAATAATAATAATAAATTATAAAATATTAACCAAGTTAACTAAGTTTTACAAAAATTAACTAAGTTTATAATAATAATAATAATTAATAAATAAATAAATAATACCACCCATGGACGATTTGCGACAAAGATCTCAAACGCGCCTGCCTCAGAGTTGATAAAGTCGATGATAGCTTTAGTATCCAACTCCCTATTGATTCTTAGAGATTTTCCATAATTACGCGTTAGTGGACCATATTTATAGTCCAAAGCTTGTCCGATCCTTTGGAGAATATACTCTTTAGAGCCCGTATTTGAGACAAAGCAAACATAGCAGGCTAGAGTTGATGCAGCATTAACGTCAACTTGAAGAGGCAGTAGTAATTTCAACACCATTTGCACATAGGTGTGCATGATGAAAGTGCACAAAAGAAGCTTGAGTAAGTTGCACTTTAATAGCATGAATATCATTGACGTTAGGAAGCAGAGAATGTGCACAAGATTTAGTGTGGATATGCCCGGAAGAAGCCTCAGCAGCAACATGTGCTGCGTGATTAGCAGGATGATGCAATGAAACCTGGGTAGGAAGTGAGGACAGCTACTAGCTATTACGAAGTGAGTGCTTGCTCCATATAATGATACAAACAAAACAATGGTCTCAGCAATACAAGAGAAAGCACACTTATCTATCCGCATCTTCACTCTGATTGCATATGAACCACAGATCTATATCAAAGGCCGAGATTACATTCTGCTATTGTATTAAGATTAACAGCTCTACACGGGCCTGGATATTAAGCCCATCTGTATTGTATTTAAATACACTTCCATTGTATTTCTAATTTGTATTCAAGTATTATCAATAAAAGTATCATTTCAAATTACTGTAAACATCTTGTAATACAGTTTAGTCAAATTACAAGAATTTCAATAAATCATTTCTCTTCATATTCATAATCTCTTCTCAAGTAAACTCAAAATCTTAACATGGTATCAGAGCTTTCTTGCTTAACAGCACATCTCAATCAAAGTTAAGTGGGTATACTCATCAGAGAGATTTCATCATTTGAGTATTTTCTCCATCAGATTTCATCTCTTCATCTGGAGATCGGATTCAAACATCACAGTACTGCGCCTCGCCAGATTTCTATTGAAAAGTGGCTGCATCAACACCGTGCATGATCAAATCCGTTAAAGCAGTGATCAAGAAATCAAAAAAATCAAATCAAGAAATCAAGAAAGATTCAAAACTCAGATAAATATCAGCCTGAAATCAATTCAGCAATTCAGTATCTGTTCGAAACCAACCAATCTCAAGCATCATCATAAATTTCAGGCCAAATCATACCTGTTTTTGATTCATCTTGACTTTCCGTTCATTTTCTTGACCTCTTCACTGCTCTTTCATTTATCCTTTCCCTCAATCTCCTTGAATTGATCAGCAATGGCAGAAGATTCTACATCTGCTACATCAGTCAATGATGACGTCAATGTTAATGTTTCCACATCTGTGCAAGGTCTTATGAAATCTGTCATCAGCCCACAAACCCAGCTTGTCAACATTCATCTTGAAGAGGACAACTACCTCCTTTGGAAACTTCAAGTGGAAACAGCCATAGAAGGCTATGGCTTAGAAGGCTTTATTGAAGGTACACTGCCCATTCCACCAAAGTATGTTACTGATAAAGATAAGAATACTGTCATCAATCAAGAATATGTTAAGCATAATAGACAAGATAGGCTCATTAGCTCTTGGCTCCTCTCCTCTATTAGTGCAAATTTATTACCACAAGTAATAGGGTGCAAATCTGCTAATGATATCTGGACAACCATCGAAAAGAATTTCAACAACCAGTCATCAGCAAAAGTGCTATACTTCAAGAGACAATTACATAATATTAGAATGGATAACATGTCTATGAGAGAGTATCTTGCAAAAGTCAAGAACATAAGTGACAGACTTGCTGCAACAGGAAACCCTGTTCAAGAAACTGAGCAAGTTTTAATTTTACTGAATGGTCTATCTGAAGAATATGAGTCTATCATTGCAGTCATATCCTCACAGAAAACAACACCACCAATTGATGAAGTTCATTCAATTCTATTAGCTCATGAAGCCAGAATTAGCAATAAAAAGGTTCAAGAACCTGATTATTCAGCCAACCTTGCAACTGGTTATAAAGGGAAAAATCAAAACAGAGAACAATCAGTTCAGAGAGGTGGTAGCTCTGCAAGAGGAAGAGGAAGAAGCAGATGGAGTAACAACAACAATAGGCCTAAATGCCAAATATGTGAGAAAATTGGTCATACTGCTTTAAAATGTTATTTCAGGTTCAATTCAAATTATGGGCAAGTACAGAATCAAAAGACTGGACCAACAGCTAATATGGCACAAGTGCAAACTGAAAACAAAAGTACTGCTGAGAATGACAAATTCAATAGTCAAGATGATGATTGGTATCCAGATACTGGTGCAACAAATCACATTACAAGCAGTCTTGAAAATCTGAATCTTGGCAATAAGGAGTTTAAAGGTAATCAGTCTATCTCTATGGGTGATGGTAAGTGTATTCAAATTACTCATATTGGAAATGCCTGCCTAGATAGCAACAAACAACTATACTTGCATAATATATTAAGAGCCCCTAGAATTAAGAAGAATTTAATAAGTGTATCCCAATTTGCTAAAGACAATAATGTCTTTTTTGAATTTTACCCAAAGTATTGTCTTGTTAAAGACATACTAACTAGAAATATCATTTTACAGGGTGATGTGACAAAGGGGCTATACAAGTTAAACAATGTTAGTTGTAGCAAGGCTATACAGCAAGACAAATGTTGCAATATGACTGAAGTTCAAAATGTCGACAATAATTCAAATTTGTTTGATCTTTGGCATTGTAAGCTTGGACACCCTAGTGTCAAAATTGTTAAACAAATTCTGAATGAAAATAGTATAGATTTTAATCAAGTTTCTATACCATATGTTTGTGATTATTGTCAACAAGGTAAGAGTCATAGATTACCCTTTTCTAACTCATCAACTGTTTACACTGAACCATTAGAATTAATTACCATTGATTTATGGGGACCATCACCAATCTTTTCAGATTTTGGTTTCAAGTACTACTTATCAATTGTTGATGCATGTACTAGATATACATGGATCTATTTCTTGAAAACAAAATCTGACACTCACAATGCACTTGTCAATTTCATCATCATGATTGAAAAACAAACTAACAAATCTGTTAAAACTGTTCAGTCTGATGGTGGAAGTGAATTTAAAACTCTGAAATTATTCTTCAATAAAAAGGGCATAGTGCATAGATTATCATGTCCACATACATCACAGCAAAATGGTATTGTTGAAAGAAAGCATAGGCATATTGTTGAAACTGGCTTAACACTACTTGCCAATTCTAATCTTCCACTAAAATTCTGGCCAGAAGCCTTTAGTACAGCTGTGTATTTGATTAATAGACAGCCAACTAAAGTTCTCAATAAAATAACACCACTTGAAAAATTATATGGTGTTAAGCCAGATTATCATGCCTTGAAGGTGTTTGGGTGCCTATGTTATCCATGCCTTAGACCTTACAATAAAAATAAGTTAAACTTCAGGTCTAGGGCATGTACATTCCTTGGTTACGGTACTAATCAGAAAGGGTATAAGTGTCTTGATGAAACAGGTAGGATATACATAAGCAGGGATGTTGTTTTTAATGAAAATATCTTTCCATTCAAATCACAAAACATTAGTACTGCAAGCAAGGTGTACAATCCAAGGACATCCATACCTGAATTATCAACTGTTCTTGACACCTGGCAATATATGGATAATGAGGGGGCTGCTGATGCTCAAGGCACATCATCTCCTATTTTAGGAAGAAATGAGGAACCTGAACCTCCCAGCCATGCCAGCACCTCACCTAATCAATCATCAAGCCAAATTCAGTATGATAGAAGCAATAACACTAATGACTCGACAAATACAGCATCAAGTACATCAAATTCAAATGAACAGGATGCTTCACCTCCAAATATAGAGCCAGTTCAGTCTGGGCATCCCATGATCACAAGATCAAAAAGGGGAATTTTCAAACCAAAAGTTTTTACTGTTCAATTCAGTGAAAGTGAGCCTGCAACTTATGATGAAGCCATCAAAAACAAGCATTGGAAAGAAGCTATGGATGAGGAATACAAAGCTCTCATCAAAAACGAAACTTGGGACTTAACCCAAGCACCAACTAACAAAAATATAGTTGGCTGCAAGTGGACATTTAGACTAAAGAAAAACCCTGATGGTAGCATAAACAAATACAAAGCTAGGCTTGTTGCCAAAGGCTTTACACAGGAGTATGGCTTTGATTTCAATCAAACCTTCTCTCCTGTTGTAAAGCCGACTACCATTAGGATTATTCTTTCCATTGCTCTAATGAAAAATTGGAGCATTAAGCACTTAGATGTCAACAATGCCTTTCTTAATGGCATTTTAAAAGAGGAAATATTCATGCAACAACCACAAGGGTATTGCAAAAACCCAAACTATGTCTGCAAGTTGAAAAAGGCTATATATGGCTCAAACAAGCTCCAAGAGTCTGGTTTGATAGGTTAAAAACAGCCTTAATTACATTAGGCTATAAACCTACCAAATCAGATAATTCAATGTTTACTAAGATAAATGAATCATCAACAATATATATACTTATGTATGTTGATGATTTAATTATCACTGGAAATAACACTGCAGACATAGAACATTTAACTAATTATTTGAACCAGGAATTTTCTATCAAAAACTTGGGTAACTTAACATATTTCTTAGGTATTGAGCTGATAAGGAAATCAGACACTGAAGTTTTCCTATGTCAAAGGAAGTACATCTCTGAGCTACTAATGAAAACAAAAATGGATGGTGCTAATCCTCAGCCAACCCCAATGATCTGCAACCAACACTTATCAAAATACAGGGGAGAAGCCATAGTTAATTCTAAGCAATATAGAAGTGTTATAGGTGCATTACAATATGCAACTATAACACGACCTGATATTTCATTTAGTGTTAACAAAGTTTCACAATTTATGCAGAATCCTCTGAGTGAGCATTGGAAAGCTGTTAAAAGAATTTTAAGATATCTCAAGGGAACTATCAACTATGGCTTAAATTTCAAGGCTAGCTCAAATCTCAACATTACTGGCTTTGCAGATGCAGATTGGGCATCTGACCCAGATGATAGAAGGTCTACATCTGGTTACTGCATATACATTGGGGATAACTTAGTCTCATGGTCATCAAAAAAACAACATAATGTATCAAGGTCAAGCACCGAAGCTGAGTACCGAAGCATTGCCAATGCTTCAGCTGAAATTAAATGGATTCAATCTCTTCTATCTGAACTACAATACAAAGCTACCACTAAACCTACTCTATGGTGTGATAATAGAAGTGCAGTTTATATTTCTGAAGATCCAGTTCAACATGCCAGAACGAAGCATATAGAGATAGATCTTTATTTTGTTCGTGAACTTGTGCAAAGAGGAGAATTACAAGTCAATCACATACCTGGAACTTACCAAAGAGCTGATGTATTAACTAAAGCTCTATCAGCAACTAACTTCACCAGATTTCGCTCAGATCTGAAGGTTAAAGATGAGAAAGATCTTGAAGCCAAGCAAGCTAAAGCTGAAGAAACTTGCAATAAACCAGAAAGACAGCAACTTCTCTCCAACACTCAACACCTTGACAAATCTAGCATCATACAGCTGCATCGTATCACAAGTAAGGAGATCTCTCAAGTCCGAGCTAAGGAGAAGCCTCCAGACAACAAATTAGTGATATTAAACTCATCTCAGATCAGTAAAATCGGCAAAGTGAATTCAAACCCTAACCCTAAATGTTAGGGATAGGATTTGAGAGGGGGTATTACGAAGTGAGTGCTTGCTCCATATAATGATACAAACAAAACAATGGTCTCAGCAATACAAGAGAAAGCACACTTATCTATCCGCATCTTCACTCTGATTGCATATGAACCACAGATCTATATCAAAGGCCGAGATTACATTCTGCTATTGTATTAAGATTACCAGCTCTACACGGGCCTGGATATTAGGCCCATCTGTATTGTATTTAAATACACTTCCATTGTATTTCTAATTTGTATTCAAGTATTATCAATAAAAGTATCATTTCAAATTACTGTAAACATCTTGTAATACAGTTTAGTTAAATTACAAGAATTTCAATAAATCATTTCTCTTCATATTCATAATCTCTTCTCAAGTAAACTCAAAATCTTAACACTAGCCTACAAGAATATGATCGGTTAACGCTTGTGGACTAGATTCATCAGGTGTAGCAGGATGGATAATCGCTTGATTAGTAACAAGTTGGCACACAACATGTATAGCTAGTTGAGCTTGAAATTGAGTTTAGTATGTGACACAACATGCATGTGCGTGAGACATGCATTAGCAGGATGTAAATTAGGACACCCAAGATCAGGCACCATACGAGGAAGAACATCATGAGCAATAAGTTAATGTGCATGTAAACTGGGTGAACCTTGCATATGCCTCAGGGAATCTAGACATGAATGTTGGGCATTCTGATTAGACGAGAACACTTGGACAACATCTTTGAGGCAATCAAGAGGGGCAGCAGGCTGAGCATAAGCTGCAACGTATGGGGCAAGATTGTCTCGACTAGGAGCTGTAGCATAATAATAATACTAACAACAACAACAATCAAAATAGCAATAATAACAATAAATAAACTAAGTTTTATAAAAAGTAACTAAGTTTAGAATAATAATAATACTAATACTTATAATGAATTATAAAATATTAACCAAACTAACTAAGTTTTATAAAAATGAACTAAATTTATATAATAATAATTAAATAACTAATGTTTATGAAAATTACTAAGTTTATAATAATAATACTAACAACAACAATAATCATAATAGCAATAATAACAATAAATAAACTAAGTTTTATAAAAAGTAACTAAGTTTAGAATAATAATAATAATAATAATAATAATAATACTTATAATGAATTATAAAATATTAACCAAACTAACTAAGTTTTATAAAAATGAACTACATTTATATAATAATTAAATAACTAATTTTTATGAAAATTAACTAATTTTATAATAATAATAATCACAAACATATATCATAAATTATAATAATAGTAATAGTAAAATAATTATAAGTTTTATAAAAATTAACTAAGTTTATAATAACAATAATACTACTACTACTAATAATAATGAATTATAAAATATCAACCAAGTTAACTATTAAAAATTAACTAAATTTATATAATAATAATAATAACAACAACAATAATAAATTAACTAAGATCATAAAAATCTTCGTTTATTAAGTTATATAAAAATTAAATAATCTTATAAATATTAACTAAGTTGATAATAATAATAATTTAACTTACGTTTACGAAAATTAACTTAGTTTATAATAATAACTAACAACTACAACAACAATCACAATAGCAATAATAACAATAAATAAACTAAGTTTTATAAAAATGAACTACATTTAAAATAATAATATTATTAATACCTGCAATGAATTATAGAGTATTAACTAAATTAACTAAGTTTTATAAAAATTAACTAAAATTATATAATAATAAAACAAATTAAATAAGCTTATAAAAGTTAACTTCTTTAATGTTTGCAGGGGATGAGTGTTTAATGATGATAGAATTAACTGCTTGTTTGAGTTAAGTCTTGACCATGTAGATGATAATGCACACGACCATTCTAATTCACTGCTTTTATTAGGAAATTAGCTCTTATTTAGAATTTTTTCTTTACCTACAAAGTTAATGTTGTTTAAAAGTCGTAGTCTTTCTTCTACGGGTTTAGTTGTATAAATTCATAAATATATGCGCTCATATGCTTATTCGAGTTAAGTGTAGGTATTTGATGGCTTTTGGCTCTTTTCATGCTCGTGTTTCTTTGGACATGTTAGCGAACTCACTAATATTTCTAAAATGTATGCTTTAATACTTAACAATGTGTATACCATGTGACGTACACACTTTATAAGGTGTATATATAAGTAAATATTTAGATATTTTACCCGTGCGGGTGTTTATGATTGATATATTTTGATTTCGATCATGTTTCAATCGTGTTTATCTATTTCTTGTGTTTGGGATTTATCCTGGCGCTAGCCGCGCAGAGGAGACTCTGGCAATTTTTTTTAGAATTTAGACACTTAGAATATTTTTAAAAAGAAATCTTTAGCAAAAAGTTTTTTCTAATGTAGGTACTTCATTTTCCAATTTTATTCATACTCATATTTATATTCATTTCTAATGTGCATGTTCATTTCATTTACATGTGATAAAATAAAAGATTTGGTGTATTTTTTCTTTTTAATGCAAACAACAAGCTATTTGTTTTTTGGTGTAACATTAACTACTACTTTATGGTTTATGCTTACATATATAATAGAATATTATGTGGTTAAAATTATGGGATATTATGTGTATGAATATTTGGTTATGTTTAATGCAATATGTTATATCTTTATATTTAATAATTATTTTTTATTATTTAAATGGATTTACGTTTTAGAAATATTCTTGTTGCAGCATTTTGATATTGACTATCGTGATTTATAGGGATGCAATAGATTTTAAAAAAGTAAAAAAATTAACCATAACACTTACAAAAGGCTATAGAAAGCTTACAAGTAAAGCATTATTGTTAACCGGCTTTTTGACAAAGTGGATTTTCAACTGGAATTAGAATGTCAAGATAAAGATGAAATGATTCGCAGACTTGGGAACATGTTTGAAACATCAAGAAGATTTAACTCAAGCAGTTTTAAGGGGATTTGAGCTAAGTGTACCATTCGGTACCGAGAGGAACCTCTCGGTACCGAGAGGTAATTTCTCCTCTTAGGACCCCAAACTCCTTATACTTCGAGTACTACTTCAAACAATCGTCGTGGAGTACTTTTCTTAAAGAATAGAAGAGCAATTTTATGGATTTCTCGAGAAGAGCAAAGATAGAAGGAAAAGACAAGCAATATCAAAGAAGTTATCATAAATAACTCAATTTGTAAAGAACATAGTGGATCGGGGATAGGAAGTAGAATGGAAGAAGATGGAAACTTTCACCAATACAAACCTCTCAGTACTGAGAGGAACTTCACGGTACCGAGTGGTTTCAATTGATGATTGGACCGGCTACTACTCTCTTACACCTTTGGGCTTGGATCTAGATCTCGCACTTCGTGGGCTCTGATTCTACTGATGAATTCTCTTATAAATACAGATCCTATGGTAAATAAGAAAGGACTTTTGGCGCTTCTCCTTCTTCATCCCTTATCCCTCTTCACAATAGTCACCAAAACAACCATTGTTGACATTCTAGGCTTAAGAATCTATCAATTCCTTGCACTTGTGATTTCAATCTCTCTCAAATCTCTAATAAATAAAATATAAAATAGACGTAGGCTGAAGATTGCCAAACCACTATAAAAATCTTGGTGTTCTTAATGCTTTACATTTATTTTCTGCTAGATTTTGATATTTCTATAGGTTTTTGTGTGTTGTGCCATTTTTGGATTAACATTTTAGACGCTTTCACTGAGAAAAGAGCTTGGATATGGAGTTTGGAAAAGAAGAAGAAGCCTAACACCATATCTAAGAGTGGAGGAAGTCAACTAGAGCATGGGTTCAGCCAGGAGGTGTCCTCAAATTCTAATTATCCCATCGACGTGACCAGGGAGGAAATGGAAAGAAATGCAAGATGAAATAATGGCTCGGCAATAGGAGATGCTAGATGGATTTGTGCGAAGGATGAGACAGCAAGAAATAGACGGAGCTACTGGAATTCAGAACCAAGGATCAGGAACCAATGCAAGAATATTTGGAATTGGAGCGGAGCAAGCTGGGACAATGCCCCCATGACCAGAACCCGTCGGTACCGAGAGGAATCTACTTAGGGGCAATGTTGGTTCGGGCTTAGGATGAGCTGAGATGTCGAGAATGGATGATGCCGAAGCCTGAAATGTAGGCCTGTCAATGGATGCTTTCGGATGTAGATAATGCCATATCTGCATCCGCATCTGAAATCATTTTCGGATATCGGATATCCCCATCCGCGGATACAAACGGATATCGAAAAATTATCCTATCCGTTAACGACCGATAAATCAAGAATTATAAGAAGAAAATTTTAGTTTAAGTTACATATTTTTCAATCCCATTGATTGTAAAAGTGCTACAAATTAACAAATATGATGATAATAAATAGTTTCGAGCAGTTAACAAGCGTTAAGTGCATATAATATAAATTACTAACTTAATAAAATAATAAACGAATATCTTTCACTGAACTAAAATACACATATTTTGAACTGTAATCTTGACAAAAACCGGATGGATAATTTTCGGATACGGATGTCTTCGTATCCACATCCGCATCCGTTTTTCCAGATATCGGATATTTATTTGCTTTTCGGATGTGGATGCAGACGGATTCCAAAAATTTTGGGTATCCATCGATAGCCCTACTGAAATGCAAGTCAAAATGCAAATGCATAGCGATCAGAGGAGTATATGCCGGAGCTTCCCGGTAGGAATGGGGGTAGAATGAAGTTGGAGGTGTGGATCAGAATATAAGCGTGCAGCCAGAGGAGTATGTACCAGAGTTCCTCCATAGGAGCAGGGGGGCAGAATGATGTTATGGATCGAAGATCTCCATTGGACGGTGACAATTGAATAACCGAGTTGGTCAGAATGATAGTAAGGGGTGGACCACCAGACCAGAGTTTAGAGGATGTAAACATGAATCCAGTTACCCTTAACGTCCGGTATGCAAGGAATCCTCCCAATTTCAAGCTTCCGGCATTGGAAATGTACGATGGGCAGACAGATCAATAGTTCATCTAATGAGATATATCCGACATATGGAGGTGTTGGGTGCTTCTAAGGATGTGATGGAGCAGTGCTCCCATTGTATCTAACAGATTTAGCGACGATGTGGTTCAGACAGCTGGAGAATGGATCCATAAGCACGTGGATCGAGTAAGTGAATAGGTTCATGAGACAATTCAGGGTTCACATTTCATGACCAAAGAATGTGATGAACGCTATCAAGCGTGAAGCAAAGGGCTGGAGAGACCTTAAGGTGTTACTTGACTAGATTTAATGCGGCAGCCGCTGTAGTTCATTAAGCCTGATCCATTAGTGATTATGATGGCGGAAGTTTCAGAAGCTATGAATAAGATTGACTTTAAAGTTGCTCTAGAAAGGGATCTACCAATGGATCTTACGGAGTTCCATCACGAGGCAGAGTGGTATTTGGGTCAGGAGGACGCTGAAGTTGAGAATGTTGTCGATGATCGAGGACCGTCCAGAGCAGAATGTGGTAAAGACAAAGGGAAGCAAAAAGCCAATGATGGCTGTGGAGGATCGAAAAAGTAGAGGGAATCAAAGTTCTCTTCTACACTGATCTAACCGAAACAAGAGAAGATATACCTAGAAACTAGGGACACATCTGATAGAGTTTAGGGTATACCCAAGGGGCAATTATGTTATTTGTTACATATATCTAACTCATTGACCAAACTTATTCGAAATAAAGGTGTTTTTTTCTATTATATACTTGATATAATATGGTTATATTAATTAATTAATTAAATTAAAAGTATATTTAATAGAAAATCCATAAATGGTATGTTTGTGATAGTAGTTACAAAGCGTTGTAACCGTGAGTAATTTATCACAATAAAATTAAATATACCATTTTAAATGTTCCTAGTCATGATGCGTCGAGACTGGATATTGATGTATCCATTAAGACTAGAGTACATAACGCTCTCTAAATGTTGGACAGTGTATTACTCATGACTGCTGGAGGCACCTAGGGGTTACGTACTAATACTTATTTTATAATTATGAAACGACTCATTCGATAGTTTTCTATTGGATAATATAAATAAGGTCAAATAGAAGATATTAATGTGAATAATTTACACAGTTCTTTCGACTTGAGATTACCGTGAACTTTAATATGAAAGCTCTGCTTTGATTATAGTCAAATCATAACAAGGCTTTCAATGAGTGACTATAGTTGGGTCGAGTGGAAGTAGTGGAAGTAAAGCACTATTCAAGAGAGGATTCGTCTCCTCGGTTATATGAGGTTAGTATCACGGTCAACTCAAGTCAACCTAAAGTCAAAAATCTTTGGCCAGAGTAGTTTGGTTAATAATAATTATTATTATTGAACCAAGGACTTTGTGTTTGGACTATAGAGTTGAATATAGGCGATGTTGGAATTTTGACCATTACCAAATTTAATAAGTCCAAAGTGATACAATTTTGACGAAGAGAATT
The DNA here is from genome assembly GCA_030737815.1 of Allium fistulosum. Lineage (NCBI taxonomy): Eukaryota > Viridiplantae > Streptophyta > Magnoliopsida > Asparagales > Amaryllidaceae > Allium > Allium fistulosum. Next base: position 958,801,383 of record CM060901.1, read on the forward strand.
AATGTAAATAATTATCACAACTGGGTAACATTTAATAAAGTGAAATTAAATTTTACCTAAGCTGAGTAAGCGATAAATTTGGCTATAATGTCACATTATCTGCTAAGTGAAGTGTAAACGTTAACATTCGAATAGTTCGATGTTAATCACTGACCAAATTTACACCTAAGAGTCACACAACCGAAATAATGAATTCTCTTTAGACCAAACAATTTAATTAATTTATAATTGTTATAAATTATATAAATTAATATTTATGAAATATTAATTATGAAATTTGAATGTGATTTGAGAAATAAAGTTATGAATATATTGTTCGATATGAGACATCAATAGCAAAATAGGTTAAATATGATTGTACATATTTAATATGGGTTAAATGGGCTTACAACCCATGATGTTTGGAGATGATAGGCGTAGGTTTGGCTAGGGTTAGAGGCGGCTACAACATAAGATTAGGGTTTGGAGATGTGTGGCTAAGATCTAGTGAGAAACTTACATAGTTTGCTCTCTTATCCTACGCATATAAATATTAATCTCAAAACTCTAATCTAATTCTAATTCATTTTTATCAAGCCGCCACTTTATTCTTCTTCTTCCTTCTATCGGCAGCAACTATTCTCCAAAACATCCCAAAATCTCAAATCCAATTCAAATTAAAACACAAAGCTATTTGATAGTGATTGGTCATTGATTCTAGATTAGCAATCCGTAGAATCAAGTAATTTTAGAAGAAGAGGATTCATTGTTTCAAGGTGGAATTTATGGCATTTAATCCGGGTAATTTTATTTGTATGATAATCCTATTCTTGTGTTTTCATGATTTGTTAATTAGTTAGTCTTATGCACATGATTGGATTGTTGTTATTTCATTAGTTAGGTGAGATTTTTGCATGTATTGTTGTTGTCGTAGTGGAGATTGAATTTGTGTATGAAATTTGGACATCTATCTTATGATTTACGTTTCAGATCTGATGTTGAATATTAAAATAAAATTGGGTTTAAAATCATATATGTTTATATTTATATATGTATCAATTTATGATTTTGATATTCACATACAATTTAAATTAGAATGTATATTTTCATATACTATGTATAATATAAATCTGAAAGTTTTCAAACACCTTTTAATGTTTATTATGAATTGTAAGTGCGCAGAATAATTTTTATTATATAAATATATATAAATAGTATTATTAACATTTAATGGCTATATGAATCAATGAAATCGTATAAAATGATTCATGTTACTGAAAATCAATTTTATAATTTTTAAAATTAATTTATCATGTCAGGAATCTTCAAAAAAAATTCAGATTTTGTGAACTTAATTTAATATTTTTTAATATCAATTTAATTTTGGTTTGAAATAAAATATTTAACTAGAAATATGATTTCAATTGATAAATTTATAAAAAAATTATTAAGCCCAAAACGTGTCCCAGGTTCCATCATAAAAAATTTCAGATTTTTTAAACTTAATTTTTTATTTTAAAAATTAATTTATTTTTGGCCTGCAATAAATTATTTAACAAAAAATAAAATTTCAATTGAGAAAATTCCAGAAATTTTTCCTAGGCACAAAATATGTCTCAGGTACCTTCAAAAAAAGGTTTATAATTTTTCAACTTGATTCATATTTTTAGGAATTAATTTGATTTCGGGCTATTATCAATTATTTAATAATAAATATTATTTTAATTGGAAAAATTCCAGAAATTTTTTCCAAGCCTAAAATTGTGTTTCTAGATTTTCTAAAATTATAAAACTTGTAATTTTATGATATAATTATTTTACATTAATTTATTATTTTAGAAACTATTTAATTCAATAAAATATTTATATATACATCTACATACACACACTCAAATAATCATTTGAAATTTATAATTATATGTTCAAGCACATATTTGACAACATACAATACATTCAAAATGAGCTAATGTGTTCGTTGCGATGTAAATCTCACATCTATGTACGGGCATGTTATTCCTTACTTGGATTGTTATGTTACACGTGCATACACACAGATATATATACATATATATATATATATATGTATGTATGTATACGTACGTACGTACATATATGTATGTATGTATGTATACTCCTATAAATAAAACAAAATTAAGTAAATCTCAAACTGCAATTTATAAATTTAATAAAATCTTTGTACTCAATCTGGAAACTACAATTTATAAAGTTAGAATACATATATGGACACAGTAATAATTCATTGCATGAATAAATTATTAATTAATGACATTTAATGAATCAATCAATTCAAATTAAAGAGAGAAAATGAAAGGTTTCTATCTCCATTTAATACAATTAATGCTCTCAATTAATTCTTTTTTTAGGGAAAGAAATGAAAGGTTTCATTCTGTATATATAAAAGCTCTTATAAATAAATGTTAGGTGTATTTGATACACTATACATTAAAAATTAATTTGTTTAAACTCATCTTTAATACATTTAAATAGAATAAATGATTTTATTTAAATCAAATTTAGAAAAGTTCTAAATGAAATTCAGACTTCATAGGCCCATTAAAGATTCAAAATGGTAAATTTTTTGAAATTCGTGCATTTCTTCCACTGTGGGCTGGCCCAGTTCCTACAATGGTATGAAAGCCCAATAGCCTATGCGGTCTAAATTAGTCATACTAAGGCTAACTAATTAAGCTTACCCACTTAGTACGGTGTTTAGAAAGGTAATGTTCATGATTAGAATTGGGTAATCAAGTACCCTATCCTACCTGATTAGCAGCCTGGCCTAAAAGGTGATATGAGCCCAAAGGTTGCCCCTAATAGAAAAGCCCAACTTGTATTGGCCCTTGGGCTAATTTTCAAAATCGTAGTTCAAGATTTTAAATTTAATAGTTAAATTTAAAATAAAATATGTTTATTATAAAAGTTATAATATAACATAAATTTTCAAAATGTTTAAAAAACAATTCACATTGATTTCAAATTTTAAATTTATTAACAAGATTAGTAAATGTAAATTAATTAAATAAGTTAATTAATTAATAAACAAATGCATGTATTTTGGCAAAGCCAGCCGGCTTTAAAGTGGGTCGTGCCACTATGAATATAAGTAAGGAACAGGTGCTCTGTACATGCACAGAACGACTAATATCTGGTTTTATAGTGGCCAGACCACTTAGTACAATAAAAAAAATGAAAAACACAAGATCTAGACAAAAGGTCTAAACTACTCGGAAGGGCACAAACCCCCCTTATCATTACTAATAACAACATCAGTACCTGGACCAATAAGATGCTGAACAACAGAGAAATACTTAGCCAGGTTCGGATCATAAGACCTCGAGAGAGGAGTAAAGAGATAAATCCGGTCCCATGTAGGATCTAAGAACTGCCACCAATTCCTAGCACCATCAATACCATTGGTCGATAGAGAAAGACCATCACCCTCTACATGGACAACCTAAGAACATGTGATAACTATGCATCTGCGGGTCATATCTCATTTCTGTCGGCTCATGAATCCAAGAATTCTCTTCGGGTTCCTAAATAACAACCTCATCACCAGGAACGTCAACTACTAGTGAATCAATTTCTGTCTCCACCGCTGGAGAAGCAGATACAACAGGATCAGAGATCGGTGGAGCACTAACCTTGGGAAACTATTTCATCTTTGACTTAGGGAGGGGAATCTTTCCAAAAGGAGAGAGAGGAGCAAACCTAGAGCACTTTTCCACAAGATGACCAAATGAGTGACAGTTGGAACAAATGTCAAGCTTCCAGCTGTAGTTAATTTTTATTTCCACTTCATGACTTTCAATGATTCTTACTTTTAACATCGATGGCAGCGGTTAAGGGTAATTTCAATCAAAGCCGTAGCATATAATAAGTTCTTACGCGCAACGGTATTTGCATCGAAGCATTTGAAATCCCCAATAAAACTTGCTAGCCAGTTCAAACCAATAAGAGGTTGAAGGACGGACGGGATATTCGTGAAAGAGGTCCAAATCGGAATAGAAAGAATCTTCTCTCTAGCACTGTCTATACCAAGACTCCAAGGAGTCAGAATAAAAGGTTTTCCTTCGATAATGAGGGGGCTAGAATCAAGCGCTATAAGTCTGTCTTCCTTATTACCAAATTTAAAGTAGAAAAAGGAATTTAAGAATTGTACATGAAGTGAACCTTTCAGTTTCCATGCTCGCCTACAATGCTCACGAACAACCGAGTATGATGACGTAGCATCTAGGAAAATCCTACCAAGTGGTCAGACCAATGGCATTCCGCTTCCCTAAGAACAGTAGTAGGAATAACATTAAAACCATCAATGACATGAGAGTTGAAAACCTGCGGAGAGTATGCTCCGGCGTTTCGAGGCAAAGCCTTAAACAAAGAGGACCAAACCGGCTTTTCAACCACAATATCAACATCGTCACAAGAGGCAGCAGAATACATATTGATTGCAGGCACATCACGTGTTGCTGGGATAGGCAAAAACGCAGGATCAATGTTTGGTATATGAGCAGTATCAAAACCAAGCATACCAGGAGAATTATTGTTTTCAACATCATTCGATATTTTGGCAAAGTCAGAGCCTTCACAATTAATAGATGTATCAATTTGCATAGGAGCAGTATCAACAACATTAACATGGCAATCGGCCATAACAGGCGGCACACTAATTAGCTTTGGAACAGAGCAAATTGAAGTAGGCTCATGCCCATCCCAATTACCAACAGATTGCAATGAATTAGAGAAAGGCGTAGAGGATTGAGCAACTAAAGAGATACCGGATAGGGGAGCCGCAACGGAGGAAGATGAAGCAAGGGCTGAACCGAAGGATGAGAGGGTTGCGTCATTCAATAAAGCAGGCGAAGTCAGTACCACGTTCGAGACCGGATCGGAGTCATCAATAGAAGGGGATTTTGGAGGCGATAGGCGCGATTTAGACACAGTGAACGAGCGACCAGATCTAGTTAATGAAGCGGATCCAGAGGAGGCGAGATGCGGCTTATCCTTCCGATTCTTTGCCATTGGTAGAGCTAGAGAAGGGGAAAGGAAACGATAAAGTTGCTGGAAAAATAATGGAAGATTGGAAGCAATCGCCGAACGTGTAGTAGCAGGAACGCCATTAACGGAAGGACATGATTGCAAAGCCTTTTAAAATCAATCATTAACAAATGCATGTATTATATATAGAGATATATGTGATGTTGTTTTAAGTTGTCTAAAATAACATAAGTATACATGTATGTTATGAATTGAAGTTTGAAATTAATATAATTTAATCAAAATAGTTTAATTAAATAAATTAATTAAATAATATACACGTGTATATGGTATATGTGTTATATTATAAAGGTCATAGTACATAAAAATATAAATGTTATATCAATATAAAAACTAATTAAAATGTTAATTAATTAAAATTAATTAAATATGATTTAATTAAACAAAAAGTGGAACATTAAAGAAACCCATAATAGACTTAAGAAATAAATACATACATAATCTTACACATACTATGCTTCCCGATGTGTCTGACACTTGAATCACAGGGGTAATTCACAAAAATTACATATTTCATAAGTCAATATCACTCAAAATAATATGTTGAAGATTATGAATCTTTAATATGATGTCTTCTACCATATATATATTAATAAATTACTTGCATACTCTTTAGTTATTGAGCAAACTCAAACTAGGAATGTTATGTGTAGTATTATTAATATATGAATAGACGAGGTAAGATAACTATATGTATTTGTTGAGCAGACACATGGTACATATACTATACTTAGGCTGTCGTGATATGGTAGGTACGGGTGGATAATTTTGTTTCGATTTGTTAAGCAGACTCAAGGTCGAAACAGAATTAGGACAAAATACTAAAGGGTTAGAAGTTGTATTTGATACAACCGATAAGTAGTTATCCATCGTCCGTGGAGCTATGACTTGTTGAGTAGACTCAAGGTCAGAATTCCAAGACGGACGAGTCTAAACACCTACTATTAAAGTCAAAAGACTTCTACATTTCGACTTAGGGTTTGACGAAATATAAAAGACTAGCGGTAGCCTTATTAGAAAAATAAAATGATAACATTTAATCTTTCTAATATTGTAAGAACATATGTTATATAATGTTATAATAATCTACATTGATGAATTTGTGCATTTAATAAGATTGATAAATTGTTTATCAATTAAGATATACAAATGAATTGAAGATTGAAAAACAAAAATATAACATATACCTACGAATGAAAGATTATTGCATGTTAACGTTTCAATACCCATGCAAGTTCCTGTTATTACAACTACTAAATACATTCGTATTTTGGTCACTTATGTATTTATTTGGTCCAGACCATGTATTGCATTCTAAGAGTTTCAAACTCTAAAAGCAATACATGACTACGAATATTTGATCCATATACATTCACGTATAAATGTTATATGGTGAACAGTCAAAATTTGTAATGTGCAATATTTTGATGAAATTAGTTCATCCAAAAAATCAAATAAACCTTAATGCAAGATAAAGTATTCAATTTGATTGACTGCAAAAGGATCATAACGTATTAACTGTAACACTAGACCAAAACTACAAGATAGATCCAAGAACTAGATCGCTAAAATGTCAGTTTGATCAGTTTACGCAAAGGGCAACAAATTTGATGTCCATAAATGTTAAGGATGATCGCATGCGCTTTTGTAAAGAGTTCATTATGATATTGTGTAAGTGAATTATTTTGAATGGTTTGACCATTTAGAAAGAATAATGAATGTACAAGAGTAAATGTGATTTAAAGTACAGTTGGGATGAAGAGAGTGAATAGTCACTTCTGCTTCATAAAGAAACATCGGAAACGAGAATTGTAATAATAGTGGTTGATATTTACTATTGGAATAAGAAATATGATTTCTATTCCAAAATGCATTTTACTATAGAAAATTGTATTTTATGAGACTGTTTCTACGGGTTCAAGATAGTTGATCAAAGAACTCCCCACTGTAAACTAGTTGCAATATGTGAAATAAATCTATACTAAGTGAATGATGGACCTTTGAATTTAGTATGCTATTATAGTAATGGCGAAAATAGTGGGAGCATGCGATATAACACTTATTAATTTCATCATATTATGAAAATTATTTTCCGTAAAATGTAAAGGTGAAACCTAGTGCACGAGGCTCCCGCACGATAGCGGGCTCTGGGGAGGTCTATAATGTACGCAGCCTTTCCCTCGCATTGCAAAGAGGCTGTTTCTGGACTCGAACCTGGGCGCCAGATCACCATGCGGGTGACCTAACTGTTGCGCCAAGGCTCCACCTCATTTTCAGTAAAATGTACCGAACATTATTTATGAAATAATGACTTTTTGTATCGATTGAAAATTAGACATAGCTATATTTTTGAATATTCGTTATGAAATAAAATGATAACGTGGTATTTATTTTCATAACAAAAGTGTTGCAGTGGAAAATACAGAAGTATCTAATATTATTTACAGTTATTTTGTAATTATAGACTAAGCTGTAGTTTTGAGAAATAATTTTATTATATGATTATGAATCATATGATACTGGTTAATTATAACTCAAATAATTAAGGGCTATGCATCCATTCAGTTGGAGCATCATAAGAGTTGATGAACACTTCGGATTGATACATACATACATACGTACATATATATATATATATATGTATGCATGTATGTATGCAATCATAAGTCTATTGATACCAAAACGGTTCCACATAATTCATCATATTCACCAATGAGTTATCACCGAAATGGACATGTGTACTTATACACATGTAGTATGTCTATGGTAAACTCATAAAGTATAAAACAGAAGTAAATAAAATAATATGCGATAGAAATGATTCGATTTGATCGAATGAGTGAGTATATTGGAAAAGGTTCCAAACGTACCTAAAAATGAATAAAGATTCAATCTCAAAAGTCACTCCTCTATGTAATACATAATGATGCACTGATAAGGAGTAACTGAATTTTGTTGGACAATGTACGATTAATTATGAGTGAAGTTGAGTTAGTTTCTCTCTATAAGGTCATGTACTTAAGAGTAGTACACAATGTTAATAGTATCTCATCTAAATAATAGTTTACAGAATCTTGCAAGATAAGGTTTTATAAGAAACCCCAACATATCCTAGGCCAAGGAGTTAGCAGGTTATGCGAGTCGAAAGATTGCACGTAATAATTGTTCGTGAGAGACCTTGTATGAATCTCCCCAAAAGGATTTTGGAAAAGACTATCATTGAATGACATATTTATGTTTAGATAAAATAAAACCAAATCAGTTTATAAACAAAATTCATAAAAATTTTATGAATACCTATTCTGTTGCGTTGAGAAACAGTTATTGTTTTAAGAAATACCAACTTCATCGCGAAGGAATTTTTTGAGGAATTATTGGTAGTTAAATGGAATTGAATATGATCCATGGATAGAACTGATTAGATGAAATTAACTAACCTAAACGAACACATCGCATTTGAGTGTCTAATAAGTATTCTCGTACATTGAAGAGAAACTATGAGTTTCTTATCAAAATCAAAAATATATATAATGCTCGATTGTTTAATTAAACCGTTAAGAGTGTTGACTCTATGATATGGTATGATGTGCAAATACGAAAGAATTCCAAGTACGCTATCAAAATATGATTTTGGTAGTCGTAACCGAAGAGATGTGATCCTCGGCCATGATTGTGTCTTTATGAGCAAGACTAATGCATTTGAATTAAATAAGCAATGTTGATAAGAATATTATCGTAAATTTCAATTATTGAAATTAGCATAATAAATTCAGCATTCAACATGCTCAAGTTCATTCAGATTTACTTAAAAAATTACCACTTAGTATGACTTTATATTTAGTACGTATGTGTTGAAATAGAAAATTCTAAATAATGATTTAGAGTTAACTGTTTACACATAATAACCAAAAATGTCTCGAAGTCAATGGGAGCGATATCGAGTTTGTGAGTTTTTGGATATGATCCAGGAAATGATAGAAAGTATCATTTTATAAGCATTTTGAAAAAATATTCTAATAGAAATATCAAAAAGTTTATGCAGGGGAAGCGTGTGTTCATAAGAAAGAACGTTAAAAGATACATTGATATTTCTAAACTATAATTAAACAACACGTTGTTGATTTTAAAGATATACTTGTGTTAAAATCAACATTAGTTGTTTTAATGCTCAATTTTGGATTGTAAATGGTACCTTTTATAGCGAGTATAAAAGATATTGGGAATGTCACAAAAATTGATATGTAAAGACACCTTATTAAAATTTTTAATACGGAACATGTGAGATGAGTTCCTTATGCATTGGCAATATGAATTATCATACATGTCATGATATCTATATATGATATCGTGATTTGTTTAAGTATTTGATACATGAAGCAAATATCAAATCCAAAATAATATTACTAAATGGTTGTTTGAAGTGTTCTCGTGTATTTATGAAATACTAGAGAATTGTTTACAGAAACAAAAACACCTTATGAAGGAGTGTTCGGACTCAAACTTCATAAGTGATATTAAGTACAATACGTCAAAAATAAATTCAAGGTAAGAATCTTTAAGTTGGAAATGTTACAAATGAAAACCGCGGCCGATTTAATGAAAAAGGCTAAGTACATCGCCTAGGATAGTGCCACAGTAAAAGTAATATGTACAAAAAAAGTGCAAAAATTTATAACTAAGCCAATTCCAAATTTTGTGAACTTCATAACATTGTTATATGATAACAATGTTGCGATATAGTTCTTAACAGAACTTAGAGCTCACTAGAAGTCGAGAGGCATACTTCGAATTGTTCCATATAATAAAACAGTTTATCACCGTTGGAGAAAGTTGATTGACATAGTAGCTAATTGAAACATATTAGCATACCTGTTCATAGAGGGACCGACCCAATAGGTTTTGAAAAAACCGATTGAAGTTGGAATAAGATTCCATACTTGATCCCAAGTGCAAGTGGAAGATTGATAGAGTTAAGGGTATGCACTAGGGGCAATCATGTAATTTATTACATATATCTAACTCGTTGACCAATCTTGTACGAAATAAAGGTGTTTTCTTTCTTTTATATACTTGATGTAATGTGGTTATATTAGTTAATTAATTAAATTAAAAGTATATATTTAACAGAAAATCCATAAATGATATGTTTTGTGATAGTAATTACAAAGTGTTGTAACCGTGAGTAATTTATCACAATGAAATTAAATATACCATTTTAAATGTTCCTAGTCAAGATGCATCAAGATTGGATATCAATGTATCCGTTGAGACTAGAGTACGTAACGCTCTCCAAATGTTGGACAGTGTATTACTCATGACTGTTGTGGCACCTATGGGTTGCGTACTAATAGTTATCGGATAACTATGGAACAACTCATTCGATAGTTATTCGTTGGTTATATAACTAAGGTCAAACAGAAAATATCGATGTGAATAATTTACACAGTTCTTTCGACTTGAGATTACAGTGAATCTTTAATATGAAAGTTCCGCTATGATTATAGTCAAATCATGACACAACATCCATCGAGTGACTATAGTTGAGTCGAGTGAAAATATTGGAAGTGAAGCACTATTCAAGAGAGGATTCGTCTCCTCAGTTATATGGGGTTAGTATCACGGTCAACTTAAGTCAACACAAAGTCAAAATCCTTGGCCAGAGTAGTTTGGTTAATAATAATTGTTATTATTAAACCAAGGACTTTGGGTTTGGATTAAAGAATTGAATGTGGCTGAGGTTGGAATTCTGATCATTACCAAATTCAATAAGTCCAAAGTGATATTGTTTTGATGAAGAGAACTACTGTAAATAATTATCACAACTGGGTAACACTTAATAAAGTGAAATTAGATTTTACCAAAGCTGAGTAAGCGATAAATTTGGTTATAATGTCACATCACATGCTAAGTGAAGTGTGAACGTTAACATTCGAATAGTTTGATGTTAATCGCTGACTGAATTTACACCCAAGAGTCACACAACCGAAATGATGAATTCTCTTTAGACCAAACGATTTAATTAGTTTATATTTGTTAATAAGTTAATTAAATTAATTAATATTTGTGAAATATTAATTATGAAATTTGAATGTGATTTGAGAAATAAAATTGTTGCATATTCATAATAGTTATGAATATATTGTTCGATATGAGACATCGATAACAAAATAGGTTAAATATGATTGTACATATTTTATTTGGGTTAAATGGGCTTGCAACCCATGATGTTTGGAGATGATATGCGCTGGTTTGGCTTAGGTTAGAGAAAGCTACAACATATGATTAGGGTTTGGAGATGTGTGGCTAAGATCTAGTGAGAAACTTATATAGTTTGCTCTCTTATCCTACGCATATAAATACTAACTAATCTCAAAACCCTAATCTAATTCTAATTCATTTTTTTTGAGCCACGACTTTCTTCTTCTTCTTCCTTTTATTGGCAGCAACTATTCTCCAAAACATCCTAATATTTCAAATCCAATTCACATTAAAACACAAAGCTATTTGATAGTGATTAGTCGTTGATTCTAGATTGGTAATCCATAGAATCAAGGAATTTTAGAAGAAGAGGATTCATTGTTTCTAGGTGGATTTTAGGGCATCTAATCCGGGTAATTTTATTTTTATGATAATTCTATTCTTGTGTTTTCATGATTTGTTAATTAGTTAATCTTATGCACATAATTAGATTGTTATTATTTCTTTGGTTAAGTGAGATTTTTGCATGTATTGTTGTTGTCATAATAGAGATTGGATTTATGATTGAAATTTGGAGATCTATCTTATAATTTATGTTTCAGATTTAATGTTGAATGTTAAAATAAATTTGGACTTGAAATCATATATGTTTATATTTATATATGTATCAATTTATGATTATGATATTCACATACAATTTAAATTAAAACGTATATTTTCATGTATAATATAGATCTGAAAGTTTTGAAACATATTTTTATTATATATATAAATAGTATTATTAATATAAATTTTTGTTATATATATAAATAGTATTATTAATATTTAATGGCTATATGAATCGATAAATTCATATAAAATGATTTATGTTACTGAAAATCAATTTTCTAATTTTTAAAATTAATTTTTCATGCCAGTAATCTTCAAAAAAAATTATATCTTTTAAATTAATTTAAAATAATTTAAAATTAATTTATTTTCGGGTTGAAATAAATTATTTAATTAAAAATATAATTTCAGTTGAGAAAATTCTAAAAAAAATTATTAAGCCCAAAATGTGTCTCAGGTGGCTTCAGAAATTATTTTAGATTTTCTAAACTTAATTTGTTATTTCAAAAATTAATTTGTTTTCGTCCTGCAATAAATTATTTAATTAAAAATAAAATTTCAATTGAGAAAATTCCATAAATTTTTCCTAAACCTAAAATATGTCTCGGGTACCTTCAAAAAAGTTTCAGTTTTTTTAACTTGATTTCATATTTTTTAAAATTAGTTCGATTTCGGGCTGTTATCAATTATTTAATAATAAATATTATTTTAATTGGAAAAATTTTAGAAATGTTTTCCATGCCCAAAAATGTGTTTCTAGATTTTCTAAAATTATAAAACTTGTAATTTTATCATATAATTATTTTACATTAATTTATTATGGTAGAAACTGTTTAATTCAATAATACACACACATATACAACCACAAATGATCATTTGAAATTTGTAATTAATGTTCACGCACATATTTGACAACATACAATACACTCAAAATGAGCTAATATGTCCGTTGCGATGTAAATCCCAACATATATATACCGGCATGTTATTCCCTGCACGGATTGCTATGTTACACATGCATACAGATATATATATATGTATGTATGTATGTATGTATGTATACTTATTATATAAATAAAACAAATTAAATAAATCCCAAACTGCAATTTATAAATTTAATAAAATCTTTGTACTTAATCTGCAAACTGCAATTTGGAAACATAGAATACATATATGGACATAGTAATAATTCATGCCATGAATAAATTATTAAATAATGACATTTAATGAATCAATCGATTCCAATTAAAGAGAGAAAAGGAAATATTTCTCTCTCCATTTAATGCCATTAATGCTCTCAATTAATTCTTGTTTTAGGGAAAGAAACAAAAGGTTTCATTCCCTGTATATAAAAGCTCTTATAAATAAATGTTAGGTTTATTTGATACACTATACATTTAAAATTAATTTATTTAAACTCACCTTTAACAAATTTAAATAGAATATATGTTTTTATCTAAGCCAAATTTAGAAAAGTTCTAAACCAAATTTATACTTCATTGGCCCATTAAAGATTCAAAATGATAATTTTTTTTGAAATTCATCCATTTCTCCCGCTGTGGGGTGGCCTAGTTCCTATAGGATTCCTTATCGACGGGCAGCTAAGAGGGAACCCATGGATCATGAGAGAAGGCCTGGAAAGTTTTGCTTGTTTTATGAGCTAGATGGACATGAAACGGGCAAGTGCAGACACCTTCGCGATTTGATATAAGAATTGGTTCGGAGTAACCAGCTATGACAATACGTAAGGAATCAAACTGAGATGGTGCAACCGGAGCAGCCACCATGCAGTAAATGCATCAAGACACGACCAAGGATCTGGGTCGAGATTGGTAATCCCATGACCGGGATGGACAAGGGTCAGGTTCATTTCCCAGGCTTTGCTTTCCATTTTGAGTTAAGTCAATAATAACCTCAAACCGCTTACACATGTACGAGACCTCGATTGGTCTCTAAGCATGCTCCAAGTCGGACGTCTGAGATGAATATTTAGGATGTTTGCTTGCTTTCTTTGATTTGAATATTTGATTTTTGAAAACCACTTGAACATGATGACTGGTATTGATCATGGTAGTCCCTTTCGGAGAGATGGGGCAATGAACATAAGAAGTAAGTCCTCTTATCGGAGAGTAAGTGGATGGACTTGCTTGGAAGTTGAGTCCCCTCGCCAGAGAGAAAGCAGATTGGGATTAGCAAGGATCCTGAGAGATCAAAAAGTAAGTCCCCCACCGGAGAGTGAGTGAATGGATTTGATTAGATGTTGAGTCCCTTTATCGAAGAGCAAGCGGATTGGACTCTGCAAGGATTCAGAGAGGTCGAACCTTAGATTGAATGCTGGACGATACAGAGAGATCAAACCCTAGATTGGATGTTAAATGATTCAGAGAGATCAAACCCTAGTTTGGATGATAAACGATCCAATGAGATCGGACCTTGGAGCAGACGTTGACCTAATATAAGGATTTGAACGCCATGTGATCAAAGTAAAATAGATAAATACTGGGCGAACATACGATTATTTTGATATACGATATGGTACGTCTAGATAAAAACAGGTTGATCATGATTCATGGCTGACACTTAAGCAAGGGCTAGTGTCCTTAGCTATAATAGGTCTGGAATGACCTTTGGTTTGCAAGAGAATCCGAAGAAACCTGAAATTCACCAAGCTCGAAATTGATGGATGGCCGGAGGGCTCAAGATTAATTACTGCTGAAACTTGTTCCTGAGCATGATATGCCTTATATTTATAAGGCGTACTTTGAGGGGCAAAGTTAACCAGCTTTTTGACCAAGTTGATTTTCAATTGGAATTAGAACGTCAGGATAAAGCAGAAACGATTCACGGACTTGGGAATATGTTTAGAAAAGCAAGAAGATTGAACTCAAGAAGTTTTAAGGGGATTTGAGCTAAGTGGACCTCTCGGTAACAAGAGGAACCTCTAGGTATCGAGAGGTAAATTCTCCCCTTGGGACCTTCGAAACTCCTTACACTTCAAGTACTACTTCAAAAAATCGTCATGAAGTACTATTTTTAAAGAATAGAAGACCAACTCTTAGGATTTTTCGAGAAGAAAGCAGGAAAAGACAAACAATATCAAAGAAGTTATAAAAAACAACTCAATTTTCAAGGAAAAGTATTTGGAACGTAGTGGATCGGGGATAGGAAGCAGAATAGAAGAAGAAGATGGAAACTTCCACCAATACAAACCTATCGGTACAGAGAGGAGCCTCTCGGTACCGAGTGTTTTCAATTGATGATTGGGTCGGCTACCGCTCTCCTACATTTTGGGCTTGGATCTAGATCTTGCACTTAATGGGACTCTTATTCTATTGGCAAATTCCATATAAATATAGACCCTATGACAACTAAGAAAGGACTTTTGGCACTTCTCCTTCTTCATCCCCTATCCCTCTTCACAATAGTCACCAGGGCATACAATATTGGCAATTCCAGACTTAAGAATCTATCAATTCCTTGTACTTGAGATTTCAATCTCTCTCAAATCTCTAATAAATAAAATATAAAGTGAGCGTAGGCCGGAGATTGCCGAATCAGTATAAAATCTTGATGTTCATGCTGCTTTACATTTATTTTTCGTTAGATCTCGATATTTCTACAGATTTTTGGGTGTTGCGCCATTTTTGGCATCAACAGTTTACAAAAGTAAAAAAATTATAGTGCTTTTTTAGGTTATAAATAGTTTAGTATCTATTATAACATGTCGATATACAACGTTTATTAAATCGCTATAAAAAACTTACAATAGCAGAAAGAATGTGTTATAAAAGATGATTTCTTATGCAGTTTATTTTGTGTTATAAATAAGCCATTGTATTTTTATAACGTGTCGACGTACAGCGTTTTCCGAACCTCTATAGCAGGCTTTTATAGCGTTTTTCAGCTGCTACTGTAGGATGTTTTTGTTGTAGTGTGTGGTGGAGTATGTGTCAAGGTGTAGTACTTGCCAAAAGGTAAAGGCGGAGCAAAAGAAGCCTCGTGGATTGTTGCAGCCATCAGATATACCGCAGTGGAAGTGGTAGAGTGTTTTTATGGATTTCATTGATGGATACCAAGGAGTAGGAGGGTCATTGTCAACTGACTGACCAAATGCGCCCATTTTGTTCTAGTTAGGAGTATGAGGAATGCTGCATTTGTGGCAACACTATACGTGAGGGAGATAGTTATGTTACATGGAGTTTCTTTTAGCATCGTTAGTGACCGAGATCCGCTTTTCACTATTGATTTTGGGAGTAGTTTTCAAGAGGTGTTAGGCTAAGTTGAGTTTAAAGTACTGCTTATCATCCACAGATGGATGGACAGACAGAGAGGGTGAACTGGGTGTTGGAGGACTCAGATGTGTATCTTGGATTTTGGAGGTTCTTGGAAGGATCACTTGCCACTAGTGGAGTTTACTTATAATAACATACATTAGATTAATAATGGGATGACATCGTTTAAGGCTTTATATGGAAGGCCTTATAGATCACCACCTTGTTGGTGGGACACTACAGAGAGGATTATTCTTGGACCAGATATGGTGAGGGAGACATCAGAGAAGGTGGACTTGATCCATAGAAGGATTAAAACCGTGCATGATAGGTAGAAGTATTATGCTGATAGGAGATGCACAGAGTTGGAGTTTGCAATGGGCGACATGGTTTTTGTGAAGGTACCGCTTAGGCATGTCATGAGATTTCATAGTTCAGGAAAGCTAGCACCAAGGTTTATAGAGTCTTTTTCGATCACTAGTAGATTAGGGAAGTTTGCTTATAGGGTGAAGCTTCTTGAAAGGTTAGCGGGAGTACATGACGTTTTCCATGTCTTACACTTGTGAAAGTTAGACTGTGCAAGTTAATTATTGTTCTTGTAATCTCATTACTTTTAAGGAAAAATTTGTAGCTGTAATTAATGATGTTTGATGTAATGATATTCTTTATTTTTATTAACATTTTTGGATGACATGTGCTGGCAAGGTGGAATGGTTTCATAAATTTGAAATTTGTTCCAGTCGATATGTCTTATAGCACCCTCAAAATTTGCTCCTTGCCATATATTCCCTTTATTTGAAATAATAGACCATTTAACAATTCCCTTGTAAAATTGTTTTAAGCAAATTCAATTAATCCCCCGCCTTCTACCTTACGCACCCTACCAAATGTGAAACCAAAACCACTCTTTTACTCTTATGGAAGTTGCTTAGAATGAAATAAAGTTTGTTTCTTTGAGTCAATTCATGTAGCAAGATGAGAGAGAAAATCCTCGTCAAAGTAAGCCACCGAACTGCAAACCCATGTAGACATGAGATGTAACGACCCGCCCTTCGTAATACCTAAAAGTTGATGCCTTACAATAACGCCTTACAATTAAATACCACAAAAAAATATTATTAGGGTAAAATTAGAACAAAACACTAAACCAAGATATCGATAAAATCTCGCAACGGAATGACAACATATAATATACCGAATGTACACGAACAAAGATAGAATAACTATATATATATATATAATAGACTGCACTAGCCGAAGCAATTGACAAATAAATATCAACACATTATAGTCAGAATACAACAACTCCAAAAACACAGAGTTCTGAATAAATATTTGATACAACAGTTTGATATACAAATAACAGGTCTATCATGTACAATATGAAATAACAAATATATATATACATATATATATATATCTCTCAAAAGATCGATGCCACGCCTTCACAATGCTTTAGCTGCACACTATGCTAGCGTATCCCCAAAATCATCCAACTCCTGAACTACTCAATCGAGTACTTGAAAGTTGCCATGACATAAACAAACACAGACAAAAACTCGGGTCAGACATAAAGTCTGGTGTGAGGCGAACTATCTCAAAATACCGTATATTAAAACAATATACAAATAAACAGAACTACTAAATCACAGCTGGTCCTCTCCACAAATGTGGCTTAGGGGAAATCGGGACTGCCTAAAACAAGTACAGTAAATCCATCTCAAAAGTAAGGGATCATACCATAACCTGCTCTTCTCCTACAACAACAAGCTAGCACAATATCTCATTGCACTGTAGCCCAAAACTACTAACAATATAGTAGAAATATACCATGATCAAACCATGATCCCCAAACAACAATCACTACTGCTAAGATCGATAAGATACGCCCCAACGTGTATAGTTCCTACGGCTAAAACCAAATAGGTACGCCATAATGCGAATGGTCACTACTATAAGACAAAATCGTAGATGACTTGCTACTGTGAACTCAATGTCCTAGCCCGCTATCATCGAAATCACAGATGACCCGCTACCGAGGAACTCGATGTCTTAGCTCGCTATCATCACAAATCGTATATGACTCACTACTGAGGAACTATAAGTCTCAGCACGTTATCATATAAAAACCTAGATGACTCGCTCCTAGGAGACTCCATGCCCTAGCCCGTTATCATCGGAAACGTATATGACTCGCTACTGAGCAACTTTAAGTCTCAGGCCGCTATCATATAAAAACCTAGATGACTCGCTGTTGGGGACTCAATGCCTCAGCCTGCTATCATCAGAATTGTATAGGATCGCCACGCACGGCTTCAGTCGCCACGACCTAAAACCCACTGAACAACTCTAAAAAAACCACATAATAACCCAAACTGCATTCCAAATCGAACGCATGACTCCAATGTCATAATACTCTCCCGGTATACCCTCGCAGTCTACCTAAAAATCAACGATTTTAAAATACGTGCCGGGTTAGGTCTCGCGTGGGCCCCAAAACCATAGTACTCCAAAACCTACCAAACTTTCCTAGATCGTAGCCCTCAAAAAATTATGAACATTAGTCTAAATGGTATCTTAATCCGAGTCCGTATGAGAAAGTTATCGCATTTTAAAATTTCGAACGAAAAACTAAAACAGCAGGCCTCAGACGTCTGTGAGTCTATGACTTTGTCTCATACATCTGAGAGATGTTGCTGTTTGTTCCCAGATTCATCTCCAACATCTAACAAGTGTCGCAGATGTCTAGAAACCTGCTGTGGGCAGAAGTAAATCTTTAAACGCCCATAACTTTTGATCCGTAGCTCCAAACGACTCGCCGTTTCTTCCGTTGCGACCGTGGCGAGATTCTCTTCACTCTAGAGTTCTCAAATCACGAATTTACACAACTAGAATTTTTCTTCTAGCCTTGAGCTTAGCCCCTACATGTTCTGACGCACTCATTTATGCACGCCCACGCACACACATTCACGCCAATGCACATCAAAACACAAATCACACTTCGTACTTCACCGAGGCAATTACTCGACTCGGTGTACTCTCATGCAACTTAGCTTACACGATAGTCTATATGGCTATGTGGAATGCCCGCATTGAACTTATGTTCAATAGTATATCCAAATAATCAAACAATTGCATTCGAGCTTCACCAAGGCGATTACTCGACCCGACACTTTCCCATGCAACTTAGCGCACCCGGTGGTCACTATGGTTACATGAGATCGCTCATCACATTACCATATACGCATATGTACATTCTCGTATGCATACACAATCTATAACACAAATATCCACCTCCACAAACACAACTCTCATAGCAATTCTAACTACAACACTAGAGTTATTTTGATCATTGCTTAACTTCGAATACACGTATATGTATACCCGCTTATGCACATATACACATACGCATATCCAGTAGGAAATTCAAGCATTTCTTGTTTAAATATTACTTGTTTTAGTAATCTTTCTAATTGAAACATCTCTTATATCATTTTATAAAATCATAAAGTATTTTATAAAATGTCATACCGACTTATAATCACTGATTAAAATCTAGTATTCACCTTTTTACCATTTTATAAAATCTCATACCCATTTTATAAAATATATTCTTCCTTTATAAAATCATGAAATCATTTTATAAATACTAATTAAGGCTTAAATGGTCTTTAATTATTTTAATAAGGGGTATAGAACTCCCAAACCCCTTAATTAACTTACTAACCATTTTGCAAATAAATTTAAATGGATTAATTATTTATTACTAATTACGTGCACATCATTATACTACTTAATTAATCCCAAATCAAACAATGATGGTTGAAATATATCAATCCTTATACTTAAACAAGTTCGAAACATCGATCCGGACTCAACTGAAGTGGTCTCAAGTCCTAATTCGACCGTTTGTGAAAAGTCGAGTATAAGAGGCGTTTCGCTGCTTAACTATTAAATATTTAAATTTATCATTTAAATATTCGATCATTGAAAATTGCGGGGTGTTACATTCTCCTCTGCTTAAAAGGATTTCGTCCCCGAAATTTACATGAGTACAAGATAGTAACATGACCGACCAAACTCCTCGAATTCCAATTTTGGAAAGTTCCAGCAGTACCTTCCCTTGTACTTTCAGCACAACGGAAGTCCCAAATTAGAATGCATCACACACTAGGAAATATGCGATTACCTACATCATCCCATATTCCCAAAAATTCATACTTCTCATAAGAAAGCTTCTCACTATGCAAATGCCAATCTAAGCAAATAAGCATTTAAATAGTTATACATTAGATCTCAAGTACCAAATTGTACTATACCAAGACTAGCACCAAATTCAAAAATGTATAACCTCAGTGTAGTAACCGGTACTACTATAGTCATACACGACAATCAATTGGAGAGTAAGCTCAAGTGAGTCAGTATCGAAATATACCACTGACTTTGAGTCACATCAAAAAGCAGTGGACTCGTATAGATCCTATCTTGCCCCATAACAGGCATGGATGATATGCGATATATTTCAGATAGCTAAGGAACACAAATCGATACCCGTCATTACTGACGGATGGAGTCAACAATGGACACTTATCGCGATCCAATAATAGGCATGACCACTAATATAAGGCTGACTATCTACAAGGCCACCAATACAAGGCCAACATAAATATAAAGTTATTCACGATCCCTCTAAGACCGTGTAAATCGTAGATGACTCGCTATTGAGGAACTCTATGTCTCAGCCCGTTATCATCTAAGGCACACCACAATGGGTAGGTCACGAATATAAGTCTGTACCCTTGGTGTGTCATAACAAGACATCATCAAACAAATCGTATACTACTCTAAGATTGAAATCTTAGAGTACCGTCCATATATCTTTAATAATAGTTGTAATATCTTTGGTATCACGCTTTTTTGGTGTTAGCGTGAGCAATCAAAAATGCCCCTCTACAGCATTAACAAATCTTAATATTCCTTAAAAATAGGATCTAACAGATAAACTTGCCCGATATTAAACAAATCTTAATATCCTTTAAAAATATGATCTAACAGTTAAACTTGTCAGATATTAAACAAATCTTAATATCCCCTAAAAATAGGATCTAACAGTTAAACTTCTTTACAAATTCAAAATGTCAATCTACACTTAAAAATAGGATCTAACAAATAAACATTTTTTCTTTAATTAACTACAAATTCGTTGTTTATTAATTAATAATACAAATAAAATTCAAACTAACAAAAAAAATTAGATGTTGCAATTTAGAAATAGAAGTTTAAATTAACTACACATTATTTCAACATAAATACATGGCTAAATATTTGTGCAAACCATTTTTTTGAACATGTTAATCATATATAATCTGTAGAAAAATAATTTATGCGCAAGGCGTATGCCATTATCACGTACGAAGCGCGTGCCCTAACGCTCGTAATGTATATTTGCATAAGCCATTCAACTATAACTTGCATTCAAATTGTCAAACATGCAAGCAAGCAATCAACAAGATCAACCACAATAAAAAAAATCAGCCAACATCAAAGTCAACTAAGAGCGACAATAAACAAGATTAAATAGTAGCAACAACAATAAACAGTAGCAAGCAACAAGCAAGCATACAAAGTAATAGCAAGTAGCAAACAATAACAAGCAAATACAAGTAGTAGCAACAATAACCAACAAATAAGAATACAAACAATGCAATATTTAAAAGAGTTTACACCAACATGCTCGATAAACATCAAGAATCAAACATGCAAGTTGTACCATAAACTCCAATTAGTTCGTCCGTCATTCAAAAGGAATAAATGCCTAAGCGGTGTAACTTCTTCCATGCATATAATATGCAGAAGACTATTACACCTCACGCTATGAAAAAGGAGAACCTATACGATATGCCGGATCATCGAGTCTCAAAACTCTCGAATAAATCCAGCAATCAATGCCTCAATTTCCTTTCTTCGGGATAAAACTCACCCTAAAAGAGGAAATTATATTGATTAAATCATCATTAAATGATGATTTACGATTGTCTAGGATCGTTCGGGTTCAAACTCATCTTGATCGCACAATGTTAATAAGGATAATATACTAAGTGTGCCACGATACTTGCCTAGGCAAGTCTCATCTCGTCACTTAGGAGATTATCCGAATCACCACAAAACTAGTCGAGAAATCCTTTCCCAAACTCTCCCACGCAATAATTACATTACGTTAAAATTTTATAATTTCCAAAGATCATTCCAAATGACACGATACCCGTTCCAACCATTCGTTTACTCGCAAGATTTCTTTGCTAAATTAGGATCGACCACCTGAATCTATCCGTGCGAACTTCGATCCAGTTCCTTGATCTGACCACCGAAATCTCCTAGCATGACCAAGCTCGCGTTTTGGAAATCTCCCAGTCATTCTAAGAATCCGACTCAGTGCTCGTCTATCTGAATCAAGTGAAAAACACTATCATAACTGGTTCAAATCGCCTAAAAACTCTACGTTTTAACTATAGGTTATGAGCTGGCAAGTGAATAGACCAATCTTTAGATAATACCTCTTTCAGCACATGGGATTACTCCCATCACTTGAGGTTTACTAACACAAAGGAAAACAATTATAACACGAACGATTCTAGACAAATGCCTATAAGTCATCCGCTCGGTCTCTGCTCATCATTGGGCATTAACCAAACCCTACTTGGATATAAATCCAAGTCACACTTTATCGACCGAACCCTACTCAACTTGAAAGCTCATGCATCAAGTTCGAATGGAAATACTTCGATTGCTTCACCTTAGTTTTGCAACTAAGGTGACTCATACAAGGTTTATCTCTACCGAAGAATTTACCTACTATGAAAAGTGTCAAGTTTAGCCTATCTACCGAGTAACTAGCAACAGATAAAATATACCACTTAAGCGTTGGATGGAATAGAAGTGGGTTCCCCAAAAATAGAGCATACCTCAATACATAAGCTCCTTCCGATTTTCCTAAGCCGTAAGCTTGCTAGGACCCGGTAACGCCTGAAAGGTACAAGTCATTATCACTTACACACCCTTCGAGAAAATATAGGACAATCCTTCTTCAAGTGATCAAGCTGATCGAAATTGAAGCACTACACTAGCTGGATGACATTTCATAGCAAAATTCTCCCATATGCCATAGGAGTGACATACAAGGTCAAATTTTCTTTTTCGAACAAGCTCGATCTTTCTCGTATCATGGTCTTTGCGCTTCGGTTGGAGTTTCGATTGCTTTCCACTTCGCTATATCAAACGGTACCTCATGGGCATTCTCACAAAGGAGAACCATCCCGAAGAGATGTTCAAAAGTGGTACCTAACATGGATAAGGCTAAGAAATGAACCCCAACCAACGCTTAAGACCCAAGGCAAATCACTTTGCCCACAACAACGGAGTACTGTCCGCCTCAAACCCTAAAAATAAAAGGTTTAACAGGTCAACACCCCTTCACTGATAAGCTGTCTTGCTCAGAGCGGATGGAATACTCAAGCTACACGCTCTTCTCAATCTCAGAGATGAACTGAGAACTTATAGTGATGCCTCAACAAATTCCCAAATCCCAGGTCTGCTTATTAGCTACAAAAACACTGCATCCTACCCAGCCAAAGTTCCCTTCCCTAATTGCCGAGAAACAATCTCACTTGTGAGAACATTCCCTAGACTTATCAATGGAAGTCTTCCCATTCATGTCCCAAGACTGTGTCTTAGCAACATTCTCAAGACTCAAATAGGGTTCCCATCCAGGGCTAAGGAAATTACGGCACTGCTTCGAAGAGTCTAAAGCTGGTGGAGTTAGAAATACTAATGCCCAAAGGGCTACAACACTCCTGGCGCTAAACACAATCAGTTGGAAATGTTCACGGGTGATGGAACATCTTTTGCGGTAGTTAGATGGTCTCTGAACAAATCAGGCATCTCAGACTCCCCATCCGTAGTCACTTCTGTATTTCGTCCACTCATATGGATAGCCTGACGAAAATACCTTAGCAACTAGCGGTAGAAATAATTTAAGTTCAGAAGACAAGCGGTGTATACAGTATTATATAGTAGAAAAATACAAGTATGCTTTCTCAATGTATTTCCAACTACCAGATTGATTAACTCAAACTGGTCTGCTTGGTTCGAATGTTGAGCCTAAGCTCTGATACCAACTGTAACGACCCGCCCTTCGTAATATCTAAAAGTTGGCGCATTACAACAACGCCTTACTTTCAAATACCACAAAAGACAGATTGTCGGGGTAAAATTAGAACAAACCACTAAACCGAGACATTGATAAGATCTCACAACGGAATGGCAACATATAATATACTGAATGTACATGAACATAGATATAATAACTACATATATATATAAGAGACCGCACTAGCGGAAGCAACTGACAAATAAATATTAGTACAGAATAGTCCGTTCTTCCAAGAATAGGAACATAACCTTTTTGCTTCTTTATAGTACAGTTAGATTACATCAACTCTAAAAGCACAAAGTTCTGAATAAATATCTGATACGACAATTTCATATACAAATAACAGGTCTATCATGTACAATATAAAATAACAAGTATATATCTCAAAAGATCGGTGCCACACCTCCACAGTGCTCCAGCTGCGCACTCTGCTAGCGTATCCCCAAAATACCCGACTCCTGAACTACTCAATCGAATACCCGATAGTTGTCATGACATAAATAGATAAAGATAAAAACTTGGGTCCAAGGTTTTAAATATCGAATTTCGGTCATGTTTCGTCTCGGAATTTTTACACAAGTTATCTCGTATCGGGGGAGATCTCGGACGAGATGAGTACATATCGGGTGTACATCTCGAATTGACATCTCGGGCCTTATAATGCATCTCGGGAATATCTCGGATGTAGTTATGGATCTAAAATTGATATGTCAAAAATTTATTTAACGGTTATAACTTTCTTAGTAAAAATAAAAATGATAACATACTTGATTTACATGGAAAAAGGAATATTTTTAGAAGAGTAGTAGCTTGATTAGCTTAATTGATTTGGTAATGATTGAATAATATCCTTTTATTTGAAGATAATAAAGAAGTGAAACCTTTCGCTATGACTCATTAAGATAAAAAGTAAAGAATATGTTCAAGAAGTTGGTAAATTATAATTGGATTGAGTAGTTTCTTTTGAATCAATATGAAAATAAAACATATTATGGAAAATAAGAAAAATGTATAATTTCGGGTGAGATCTCGGATTGAGATTTTGATCCATATATCGGGTGAGATTTGAATATCTCGGACGAGATGAGTATCGAGGGAGATATGGAGGAGATTTGATGTCTCGTCTCGTTTAAGTGTGAAAAGGAGATCTCGGAGGAGATCTCGGGCGATATATAGGAGATTTAAAACTATGCTTGGGTCACACATAAAGTCTGGTGTGAGGGATACTATCTCAAAATACTACATATTAAAACAATATACAAATAAATAGGAACTACTAAATCACACCCGGCCCTCTCTACAAACGTGGCTCAGGGGAAATCGGGACTGCCTAAAACAAGTACAGTAAATCCATCTCAAAAGTAAGGGATCATACCGTAACCTACTCTTCTACTGCAACAAGAAGTTAGCATAATATCTCATTGCACTATACTAGCCCAAAACTACTAACAATATAGTAGAAATATACCATAATCAAAACATGATCCCAAAACAATGATCACTACTGCTAAGATCGAAAAGACACGCCCCATCACGTATAGTCCCTATGGCTAAAACCAAATAGGTACGCCATAATGCGTATGGTCACTACTATAAGACAAAATCGTAGATGACTCGCTACTGGCACTACCAAATTAAAGAGTATTAGGGGCTTTCCATTAGAGGCTAAAAAAATGTAAAGCCCCTAATTATAGTGGATTGGAGGCATATATAAAAACCGACCCTACTGATTCTAAATATAGGCATAACAAAGCGCCTCTAATGCAAACCCAATTCTTTTATAATTTAATGCTCTAATCAAAGGCGGAAATTGCAATCGTGACAAACTAAAACTTTTCAGTATTAATTTTTCCCATTACCGCTTAAATTATCGCTCTTGTCCCCCCTTCAAACCCTAAAACCTATTTTAGTTTATGGAAGCCGCCATAGACTATGGCGGCACTAACATCTATCATTGGTTTGTGGGTAGCTATCTCAGATTGCGGTTGGATGTTACTGATCTAGGATGCGATTATCCTTGATTAGGGTAGCAATCATTGATTTGACTGTATCCATTGAAGTCGTAAAGTGAAGATTGCAAGAAGACTTTAAGACGAA
This sequence comes from Allium fistulosum, assembly GCA_030737815.1. Classification (NCBI taxonomy): domain Eukaryota; kingdom Viridiplantae; phylum Streptophyta; class Magnoliopsida; order Asparagales; family Amaryllidaceae; genus Allium; species Allium fistulosum. The sequence continues at coordinate 958,827,825 of CM060901.1, forward strand.
GGTTTGGGACATTTTTTCTCAAGTGGTTCTATGATTTTTATTATATACTACTTATTCATTCGCAAACTCTTTAATCTTCTTTAAATTATTTGGATTATTGGTATTATAATTGCTAATATCACCTTCTGTTACCTTTAGATGCAAAGTTATGATATTTCAGCACACAAAGTTGTTGGCTCATAGATGAAAAAAAAATTCAGGGATAATGATTTATTTGAAGATGCACTTGATAGATTAATTTTTCATTAACACCCAAATCTTTAATTGAAAGATTCATGGTCATTAGCCTAAAGCAGCAAATTAATTTTTCACTTTACATATGAAAATTTATTGTAAAGATAACATTCTATTTTGTTTATTTTTGTGATACATAATCAAGCGAAACATGGTTTATACAAGTACACAAAATCTTATGTGGCAATCGTTAATGACTAAAAGTCACCTTTGAAACTAAGATGCTTGAACTATCATGAATTGCACTATACTGATACAAAAATAATTCCATTAAAATAGGTTTTCTAGAATTTCCTTTTTTTTCAACGTCAAGTAATAATATGATACAAATTTAAATCCAATACGTCTAGAAACAGATGTGATCCTTAGTTAACCTTGAAAAGTATACAAGTAAAGAAATATACTTGGGATGATTTTGATTTTATCTACCACTCAAAAGGAAAAGGATTGATTACTGCTTTTAACTGGAGTTAGTTACTAACCTAACATTGTAGAAAATAATTGTTGAATTCATGTATGTTGCTTGAAATAAGTTGCAACACTAACAAACAAAACTGAGGTGTTAGACATTAAACTTATCTCAAATGATGATGGAAGCTAAATCAATGTTCTAAAAGAGGGGAATTCTACATCACTGTTCTGTTTGTATCAATATCATCATGTACCTTCTTGATATATCACCCCCCCTCCTTTCACACTCTAAATAAAACTATAGTTTAAGTTAAAAGGTCCTACATGGCCTTTGATACAAAAAAGTTTCTTTCTTCAGTGTTAGTTGGCTTAATATGATAAAGTTGCCAAAAATTTATAATCTCCTTTTATAGTTATCGTTTTAAAATATATACTAAATCCTCTCACAATGTGGACAGTTGCACTAGGCATTATTAACAGTATACCAAAATATAACAAAGTATCTCATAATATTATGTAGCTTGTACTCTTTTCCAAAGTGTATATGAAATATGATGAATGTTCACTTTTTTAACCATTAGTACTAATTATTATGCATCTAACTTGATACAACTTTTCTAGTTAGGGATCCTTAGCCAAAAAATTATGAACGTAAGAAAGATATTGGCTTCAAAAGTACAAATTTGGCACATGGTAAGTTTGCTTGCATAGTTTCTCTTTAGGTGCATACTTTGAAAAAACTTTGCGTTTTTCTATTATTGGTTCCTACTATCTTTTATTACATCTAGCATGTGGATGTGACAAAACAGGAAAAAAAGTAATTAGATATTGGTTGACAATATAGTTAACACAAGAGTTGATACTTAGCTAGTAAAATCTCACCGTTAAACCAAATCGATTCACATTTGTATTCATGTTTGTTGTTATGAGTGTTTTTAATAGCAAGAGTGATATTTAATTTTAGTAGAGCGCTCACATGGTTGTTGTGGACGTACATTGGCTATATGTGAAATTATTGGGGATTCAATTGTTTTTGTGGACAATGGTTGGAGGATGATGTGGAAATTGTGACTCTCATACCGTGCTTTCTTAAAATTGTGGAAGGTCAATAGTTCCTCATATTAACTATCTTAATTATTTATTTATGATTTTTCTTCTTATTCAAATCAGTAAGAGATTGCATAGCAGTGAGAGAAAATAGTTGGTATATTTTGCAAGATCTATCTGCCCAAATTTTCATTACTATTTATTACTACATAAATTTTGCTTGCTTATAATTAGAAGTCCTACCATTATCCTTTTATTATATGCATGTAACATCTATAACCAGTGTATTTTAGGAAGGATATTCCAATTCATAGCAGCATAAATAATGGTATTGGGATACTGTATACATTCCAAATCTTAATAAATATGCACATCATCTAGATATAATTGTTATATGAATCTACACCACCAAATTCAAAGTTTACATCTAATACACTACAAATAATTAATACATTATTTTGAATCCAATCCATGGTATTTTCAAATGCTTTAACTTCTTTTGAATACTCAGAAGTAAAACAACTCCTCATACATTAATTCAAATAAAATCACTTGGATTAAATCCGGTGGAGAAAGGTCACATGGATTATCATTTGTGTCTTCTCAAACGGTTAAATAGCTATTCTCACTCCTCTCATTTCTCTCCTCTATTCCACATCAAACCCTAAAACTCCACCAATTCCTCATCATGTTAAATAATCTGTTTCTTCTTCTTCTTCTTCTTATTTTATCCCTGCCATTGCTGTTACTATACCGTACCTTGTGTTAAAGCCTCGGCTCCAGTTTACATAATAGAGCATTTTAACATCTAAAATTTCAGCAATTTCATGGAAGCTTCAATGCTCTCTCCTGAGTTTGATATCACGACCAAATCTATGAACCCTAATGAGAAAATAAGCTTGTAGTATAATGTAGGGAGCGACATAGTTGCAAGATATTCAAATATAAAGCTTGTGCATGGATCATGCATGGCCTGTGATTTATCAGCTGCTAAAACTATAACTATATTTAAAGTAGTTTTGAAAGGGTCTGGTGTGAAGTTGTCAAAGGGTTTGCTGAAAGAGTTGAAGAAGCAACAAGAAGAATGGAAGGTGTAACTAAAGCTTGATATGATAGTTCCTTTTAGAATCAAATTTGATGCTCTTACGACTTCTATGATTTATGTGGATGTTGGGTTTGATTTGGAACTTGAGAAGTTGAAGGTCAATTCTAAGACTATTTATAAAAAAAATTGAGATTTTTTTTATCAGCATATTAGATTGAATGTTGTTTTGAACTGACTCGTTTGTTTTTCTTTTGTTTTGTAATCAATTGTTATAAACTTTGAGGTAAGTGCCGTTTTGAAGCAATATGCAAAAGTTTAATGTTAACGGTTTCGCTTGGTAGAGTGTAATGAAATCACATAGTTTTATTTTGATGGAGTTGCAGTAAAAATTAGAAAAGATGCGGTAATTATTCAATAAATTTGTTAAAACTGCATATTTGATTTGAATGGTGTTTTTGCATTCAATAAAAATTCATTGGTTTGTTTCAAACTAATTCGCATTGAACAAGTGATTCAAGAATCAATTAATTCCATTGTTGCAAAATTTAACTATTGGTGGTTCTAATTTAGTAGGGGAAGAAGTGACATCCAATTTTATTATTTTTCCTAACGTGGATTAGTTGCTTTTATTTGAGTTCTAGCAGGATCAACAACTGAATTGCTGAGACGAACTTGTAAGCGCCAGTTCATGGACGATGTATGCCAGGTAATTATATGTTTCATTATTTTCAATCCTATAATGATTCTGTTCCTATTTAACATAATTTAATTTTAGAAACTGCCGGGTTTTACATGAATTTTCCATATCTTCTATCTATAGGCAATTTTATCCCACATACCACAACTATCTGCTAAGCAATATAGCTAAATCATTGTTTTATTTTTCTTTGTAAGTTGTGAAATATACATGAAGAAAAAAATTAGTACTCGCGTTCATCAAATATTGTTTGGTACTAAAATTTATTCTACGTGCTATCTTTGTTTAACTCAACGATTTTTTTGATTTGTAATATTGTGCTTTGAATTTGTAAATGCGTGCTTACAAGGCCATTTAGCGTTCTCTATTTACAGTTGAAAGTTGGATAAACATTTTCATTAACTTTTAAAATTTTCTTATTTTAGTATATAATAAGTGAGCACATTTTAATGTTCTTTTTTTAAGATTGTCTATCTATGACATAACAAGAAAAAATACTTCATTTTATTTAAAAAAAAGTAAGGAATCAACCATTTAATTTATTTCAACATGGTTATAACTTAATATATGCCTCAATATTCTCAACCAACTTCTAAGATTTTCTATTTGTCTTTTATAAAAAATATATTTAACCATTCTTTGTAGTTTAAGCGCAGCTTGATTCTCTGTATCTTCAAATAACCATTTAATTAGAATTTGGTTCAAAAGAATTATTCGGTAAACATGGTAGATGATAGTGCCTCAATTATTAAACAATTTGTGATAATTTATAGTTTCTTACATTTTATTTTCTTGAATTCTATAGTCGATGCAACTAATCGAGCAAGATGTGACAGACTGGAACAGTTCTTGCTATCTTTCATTGTTTAGATTGTAAAATTATTAATATACACGCTATGATATGTCAGTTCCCTAACAAAAAAGCTAAAAACCTAAAGCGGCAAAAGCATTTCACGTCCCGCTATTCTTACCCATATTAAACTCGATTTTCCATGCCTTCCCTTGTAAAATCGTAATTTACTCGCTTCTTTGCAACCCTATAGTCCTATCTTTTCACCATTCTGATCTCCACTTTATCCCGTTCGAGTTCTCATAGGCCAATGGTTATCCGTTTTCCGGTAAACTACTTCCATTATTAAATTTTTATTACTTATCAGTTTGATTTAATCACTGAAACCATATTTTCCTAATCTTTTCCAACTCCGCCTCCACCTCATTCCATCTGAGTTTTCTTTGATCAGTGGTGATGTGTTTTCAGGCAAACTACATTTGTTTCACAGCTTTTATTATTTATTAGTTTGATTTTATTCCTTGGAAGCATTTAAAATCCATGTTAGCTGATTATTATCGGTGTTTGTTATTATTAAAAATAGGATTAATATCCAGTCTTAAAATTATTACTTTCGGTACTTTAAATTACTACTGGATTACCTTCACTAAAAAAATTCAGGGCATAATGATCGTCATTTGCTTTTTATGTCATATTCAATACACATTGTTGACAAAAAATTATTTATATCTATCACTTCAAATATCTTTTATTATAGTTAGCATAGATTGAGGATTAAACTGTGTAATTTTATATAGGCATTCTCCAATAAATATAATTTTTCGTTGGATAATTTGAAATGGGTGCAAATAGTAGTACTATTTGTGTCTCTCTTGCACAATAATAAGTCAGTGGTGCAACCTTCATCATATATAGTACAAATTATTTTCGATTCAGGTACATTCAGAAGTAAGCCTTTATCTATTTATATAATTTACAATTGCAGCTGATTTGCCAGTGATACTGTCATTGCAGTATTGTACGGAGAGAAAGTTGGTACCCTTCTTCACCAAGATGCATACTTATGGGTTCTACCTAAAGAAGCTGGTGCTCAAAACATGGTTGTGTCAACAAGCGAATGCTCCAGGTGCCTTTAGGTACACATTAAAATCCATTTTATCGATCAATTGGTGCTTTCTCTAAACACTTAATCTACCACATCATTTACAGAATTATGATTCGTACTCTAAGTTTTATTCTCTTAGTTTCATTTTGTGTTATTGTCAAGACCCTAATATCTCAATTTGGGACAGAAAAGCTATAATCTTGTCCATATCTGATACTTGGAAGCTTTAAGTACTAACAGCTTTTAAGTGGTTTGTCTTTTAAGGCTAATCTTCAGGAGATAGAAGGAAAATCTTACTGGACATAACATAGCTGATGCTTTGGAAGAAAATGAGGAGTCGATTAGAAGTGAAAATGAGGCTGAAGTTGCTGCTGCCTAGTTTGTAGGCTATCAAAAGGTGCTAATATCTCGCCTCACTTTGAAGCTTGGAAGGTATAAAACTATATTCATATGAGTTGTAGATGCATGTTTCTGAGACCTAAATGTTAATGCATTTAATTACATGTTATATATTGATAAAACTATAAATTATTATTGTCATTTTCAGTATCTGTTCTTCTATACGTAAAGGTTGATTGATTGTAACTGATTGATCATGCAGATATTGAGCCTTGCCAACTCCGTATGTGTACTTGCAAAGATGGAAGATCCTATTGGACATGCTCTTAAACGAATCGAGGTTAGACATATACATTTTTCAATGAAATTGTTGAATTAGCAAATTTTATATCACACTTGTATGTTATCACACTATAAATTTATATGATGGTTTATGCTATTAAGTTGCTTATATTTTTGTGACTCACATCCTTGATTTGTCTACTTTCTTTGCAATACAACTTACTACGATGGTCTGATTGATTTTTTTTGTATGTGCTGCTCATTTGGGTAGCAGATTGCTTAATTTTGGAAAAAATCTCTTGTCCCTTTTGTATTTTGCTGGTAGTTTTTGAATCATGACTTGATGCACTAGTTCAGGTAAAAAGAGACTTTAGCTCTTTCTTTTGATTATACATTGTTCTGTTATATTTTTTTCCTCCTCAAAATTGTCTCCTTGTAAAAACCTATTAGGGAACTCTTTGTAGGGGATCTTGACATAATTCTGTTAATCTTGGGCACCCTACTACAATTTTTAACAATGTACAATACTTGCATGAATTTTGAACTGATGTGGATACCTTTTTTAGTAAGAAATTTTTACATTTTATTCTACTATTTTTCCTGATGTAGATTATTTATATATTTGCATTTTTCCAGGATCAATGACTAAAATGTTGAAATGAACTTATAAGCACCAATTCATTGACGGTGTATGTCAGGTAATTACATGTTTTATTATTCTATTCCTATATTGATTCTATTCCTATTGTAAGATAATTTAACTGTTAATATTGCCAGTTTGTATATGAATTCCTTATATTTTCTAACTATAGACCAGTTTATCTCACCTAACAACAAATATCTGCTGAACAATATGGTCAAGTCTATATTTTCATCTTGTTTATAAATTATAACTTGTGAAATATTCATGAGGTGTACAGTTTGCTACTAAAAGTTAGTTTATGTCCTATCTTTGTTTAACTAAACGATTTATCCGATTTGTAATATTTTACTTTGGAATTGTAAGTGCTTAATTAAGAGGTCCTTTAGTATTTTTTATTTAAAGTTGGAAAGTTGTATAAATCTTCAATCATTTATTTATTTTGGTACATGAAAAGAGTGTATTTCTCTATGTTTTTTTATTGACTATGCCTACCTATGATATAGCCATAGAAAATACTTCTTTTTTGTTAAAAAAGTAAGGAATGAACTATTTATTTCAACTTGGATTATATACCCCTCAACTAAACAATAAATATTAACATATAGCTTACAACAAGAAATAATATGAACTCAGTTCAAGATAAATAATATGAACTCAGGTTTAAGATTTTATATTATTATGTTATAAAAATATATTTAATCTTCCTCGGAGTTTACAAGTGAAACTTTATTCAATGAGTCTTTAAAAAACAGTTAATAAGAATTCAGTTTGAATGAATTATTTGGTTAACTGGTGCACACATCAATTATTAAAGAGTTTGTGATATACTTTACAGTTTTTCATGTTTTATTTTCTTGAAATCTACAGTTAATGCAACTAATGGAGGAGTGAATATTTGGGACTGGAGTTTCATCGAACATTACCTACAGGGAAAATGTATCCTAAGAAGCTACCAAAAGCTCCGAAGGAGATAACAAGAATAGCAGCGATGAGCATGGCTTTATAGTATTCTATATAGAAAAATACATGGTATGTTGTGTTTATATGCATCTAGTATTGCAGTTAATTTGTTGATATAATTTTATGTACCGTAATGTATTTTAATCTATTGATATGATTGTATATTACGTTATAATTGTATATGCACTGATAATTTATGTTTGTTGTATAATTAAATGTCTGTAATTTATCTAATATATGATTACATATGTTCGTTTGAGTGTATAATTAATTTTTTTAATAATATAATTGATAATAAGGGCGCTTATTAATGCCTCTAATCTTTTTTTTATTTACTTATCCTACATGGCAGGTAAAGTAGTAGGGGCAGAATTGTGGTTGGATTTGCCTGTAATTGTTATTAGGGGCTTTGCTTATAGGGGCAAATGCTAAATTGCCTCTCATTCTTTTAGTGGTAGAATAGCTATTTTTTTGCCTCTACTTTAACTAATAGAGGAAAACCTATTTGCCATTAATATTAAAAATTTTAGTAGTGTGGGAAACTCAATGTCCCAGCCCGCTATCATCGAAATTGTAGATGACTCGCTACTAAGGAACTCGATGTCTCGGCCTGCTATCATCATAAATCGTACATGACTCGCTATTAAGGAACTCTAAGTCTCAGCTCGCTATCATATAAAAACCTAGATGACTCACTACTGGGAGACTCTATACCCCAACACGCTCTCATCGAAAACGTATATAACTCGCTACCGAGGAACTCTAAGTCTCAGCCCGCTATCATATAAAAACCTAAATGACTCGCTACTGGGAGACTCGATGCCTCAGCCTGCTACATCAGAATCGTATAGGATCGCCATGCACGACTTTAGTCGCCTCGTGCTAAACCCACCGGACAACTCTAACAAAACTCCATACTAACCCAAACCGCATTCCAAATCGAATGCATGACTTCGATGTCATAATACTCTCTCAGTATACCCTTCTGGTCTAACTAAAAATCAATGGTTTTAAAATACATGTCAGAGAGGGTCCCGCATGGGCCCCGAAATCATAGTACTCCAAAACCTACCAAACTTTCTTAGATGGTAGCCCTTGAAAAAGTGATGGACATTGGTTCAAACGGTGCCTCAATCCGAGTTCGTATGAGAAAGTTATCGCATTTTAAAATTTCGACCAAAAAACTCAAACATCAGGCCTCAGACGTCTGTGACATTGTCTCAGACGTTTGAGAAATGTTTCTGTTTGTTCCCAAGTTCACCTCAGATGTCTGACTAGTGTCGCAAATGTCTTGAAACCTAATGTGGGCAGAATAAATCTTCAAACGCCAATAACTTTTGATCCGTAGCTCTAAACGACTCGTCGTTTCTTCCGTTGCGACCGTGGCAAGATTCTCTTCAATCTAATGGTCTCAAACCATGAATTTACACAACTAGAATTTTTCCTCTAGCCTTGTGCGTAGCCCCTACATGTGCCGATGCACTCATTTGTGCACGCCCACGCACACACACATTCACGCCAATGCACAACAAAACACAAATGTTTGGACTTCACCGAGATAGTTACTCGACCCGGTGTACTCTTATGCAACTTATGCCACACGATGGTCTATATGGCTACGTGAAATGCCCGCGTTGAACTTATGTTCAATAGTATATCCAAATAATCAAACAATTGCATTCGAGCTTCACCGAGGCGATTACTCGATCCGGAACTTTTCCATGCAACTTAGCACACCTGGTGGTCATTATGGTTACATGAGATCGCTCATCACATGACCATATACGCATACGTACATTCACATATGCATACACAATCTATAACACAAATATCCACCTCCACAAACACAACTCTCATCGCAATTCTAATTACAACACTAGAGTTGTTTCGATCGTTGCTTAACTCTGAATACACGTATATGTATACCCGCTTGTGCACGTATACACATACGTATATCCAGTAGGCAATTCAACTATTTCTTGTTCAAATATTACTTTTTTTAGTAATCTTTCTAATAATAAGAGTGAAACATCTCTGATATCATTTTATAAAATCATAAACTATTTTATAAAATGTCATACTAGCTTATAATCACTTTATTAAAATCAAGTATTCACCTTTTTACTATTTTATAAAATCTCATACTCATTTTATAAAATATATTCTTCATTTATAAAATCATGAAACCATTTTGTAAATACTAATTAAGGCTTATAAGGTCTTTAATTATTTTAATAAGGGGTATAGAACTCCCAAACCCCTTAATTAGCTTACTAACCTTTTTGCAAATCAATTCAAATGGATTAATTAGTTATTACTAATGATGTGCACATTATTATACTACTTAATTAATCCCAAATTAAACAATAACATCATAAACAATGGCCCAATTAGCCCAAATCAAATGTAAGGCTTATTAACTAATTTTAAAACATAGTATTAGGGTCTTAAATAATTAATTAGCTAAGGGAAACATGTTTATAACATGAATACAAGTCTAAACTAACCCAATTATTCTCCAAATCATTTCATATGATTAATATTAAGCAATAAATGAAAATATGAAGTATAAAACATGAATTGATAAGGAGAATCATCTCACTCGCCTTCTCTTTTCCTAAATCAAGCTCTAATCACCATCTCCAAGTTAACTTAAAAGTTGAGATCTCTCTCCAAAAATCCGATTCAAGCTAATTCCTTCGCGGGTTTTGTAGAGAATTGGAAGAGAAGAATTATGGTGATTTTTATTTGAATTTAGGAATTTTATTTAGTGGGTTTAGGGCTTGGTGATTAGAAGAGGATTAAGGAGTGATTAAGGAAGACATTAGAGAAAGTGGAGAGGAACTAACATGAATGAGAGAAATGAGAGGAATTAGTCACTTATAGGCTAGTGAATGGGCTTAGCCCAAATCCTCCCTATCCGACACTATTCATTCCCGAAACTTCCGAACTCCAAACATATCAAACCTTATACTCAAACAAGTCCTAAATACCCATTTCAGACTCAATGGAAAAGGTTTTGGGATCTAATTACATCGTATACAAAAGTTAGCTTTTAGATTGACTTACGATTCGAACGTCGGCTACTAGCCGAAAATCCGAAGGTCGAAATATATCGATCCTTATACTCAAACAAGTTCGAAACATTGATTCGGACTCAACTGAAGTGGTCTCAAGTCCTAATTCGACCGTTTATGAAAATTCGAGTATAAGAGACATTCCGCTGCTTAACGATTAAATATTTTAATTTACCATTTAAATATTCGATCGTTGAAAATTGCAGGGTGTTACATGAGACGACGTCAATAAGAAAATCATCCGTAGTAGTGCTTAGTTCAAACACAAATTTGATTTACCTACACCTAAAATCGATTTTTGCTCCAATTGTTAAAACATTTTAGCTCTAAATCAAAAAATAAATAAACAAAAACATTATTTATTTTAACTTTAGTTTTTGTCCTTACAAAAATTGAGTTTTATTAGAACTATTACTGGAAGGAAAAATTTGTGAGGAAACTTGACACATGAAGAGGGTAAGAAAAAGGGATAAAGTCGAAAAAGATCAAGTGGTAAACTAAGTAAATGGGTTGTAGATAATTTTGGAGAAAATATGTGGTGTGGAAGACAATAATTTGGGGCATTAACAGACTCAACCAGTATAATGCCAAGGGCACCTTATTTATTCCTTCTCAATACCATTTCTATAGAATATCGTAGAAATTACAAACATTCACTTCCTAATATCAAATCACCAAATACCGACGCTTGGCTTGTGATTGCATATTGCCGAACGATGTTTTATTGCTACAGAAACTTAATCCTCACAATTGCTAATCACCACACGACGCTTCTTGATCCATCTCTGGTTCATTTCTTCGATCATATTTTACCGAACGGCAATTTATGATCGAGTATGAAATACAAATTGTGGTATTTATATGAACATAAATTAATTAAAATTTACTAAAAATTATGGTATTAAGAAGAATGAATAAAGGTGCCGTTAGTAACCTTGAACTTGATTTAGCGTATTGTTAAAGAAGCTTTATTTTTCGATTTTTTTGAGGGGGGGTGCAAATTTTACGGGGACTCCACCTACTCCATTCGAATAAAATGGTTTACAACTTTACCCCTTGTTGGTGTGATCTGCTTAACATCATCTTTTGCGAAAATAATTATTTCATCTGACATATTTACACCATCAATAGCTATGCGATGTGTTGTAAATTAAAAATATTTATTATGATCAAATGAGTTATAAGAACTACTTTGATTTACTATATAAACTTATGTTGTTTTTCAACAAATTTTCCACTAATAAGTGGTAAAATTATTTGTTATTTCAAGATCTTGATTCTTTCTTAGAAGATGAAGTACCCATTTAGACGCTTGTGGAAGTTAGTCTGATCGCAAGGTGTCTGCTGGATCAACAAATCAGCTGATGTGCTAAGTGTTAATCAGTTGATAGAATCGGTAAACTGCTCCTTTCCCTAATTAATTTTTCTTTTTGAAAGTTCCTTATCCTTGAAGCATTGCTTGAAAAGTGTGGTATATCATTATAAATAAGCTAAATGTGACTGTTTATTTTTCACGCAACGTTTTTCCATTTTTCCTTCCGACCATATCATAGGCTAATACATGAATGAATTCATGTGAACGAATTCCTTGTATGTACAATAACACCATTGTACCGAGCTTAATTAGCATGGCCTTGCGATAAAGTGATAAGCTTGAAATTCTAGCAACTACCAGCTAACTTTGATGAATATCGTGAAAATAACCTTTGTGCACATCATAAGATGGTTGTTGTGAATTATTCAGTAAGCATAGGGACTATGGCAAGTTGAAACCGATTTTTTTTATATGTCGTTTTCTAGCTTTGTAAGTTTATAATTCGTTTATAGGTTGGATGATATTTGTAGTTTTTCTGAAAGATCATTTCTTTAGGATATGAATAGGTGTTAACTAATTAAATTAAAAGAAGCTTGTAATTTTGATAACATAATACAAGATGACATGTACTATATACTAATTCTGATTGGATAACAATGTACAAGATAATATGTACTATATACAAGATAACATAGTTCAAGTCAGATCTGATGAAAATCGTCATGACGACTCTGAGTTCAAAAATTCTTTCCCAGGATAAGGAACACTTTGCTGCATTGGTAGTTGATGCTGTTATGAGGCTTACAGTAATTAATTGTCTGTTATTAACTGAGCAACAACCTTATTATGGCAGTAGTAGTATATGTATATAAATGGTTGCCTGTCTGTATATATGTATTTATATTTAAACTTTAAATCAAGGCGCAGAGCAACGATCGAAATTCAGTGAAATATTAAAGTATATACCACTTCATCTACGCAGTCAAAAAATCGCAAATGCATTCATATATAAATAGGCATGGACGTTAATTTTATGAATGCTCAATAGATTACTACAACACATCTAGCTCAACTACATAAGAATGCATTCTGTTCTGATAGTGGTAATTCCTTTTCTCCTTGGTTTTATGCCATACAACAAAACTTTTGAAATTTTTATGCACTGTGTTACATATTTTCTATTCTAGTAATCTTTTTACTTTAAAGATATGTGTAAGATGAATGACATTTATAGTAATGTTTATATATCTTCAGGTACAGCGCCTGCTCATGCTGATCTGTCTCTCTTCAATGTCAAATCATGCACTTTGAAAATCCCTAAAACCATTGAGTGATGCATGCTCTTTTGCTTAAATTTTTCTTAGATTGAAGATTTGATTGCAAGCGATAAATTTTCGATTTTCTGAGTAAGACGTTGCTAAATCTCTTTATGTAATTCATGGTATGTGAAAGTATTTCTAGACCTCCAAATAAAACCTAAGTTTGCATATGTAAGTGCACTTGGTGGAGCCGTATGAGGTAGACTATCAATAGTAGATTTAAGAACATTCTTAGACCAGGGCCATATTAAGGCATCACATTGTCAAAATGATGATAAGATGCACATTTTTCTTTATTTGGTTTGTTTGTACCGATGTTATTTTCTTAGTTGATAATATGGATGCTATGATATTTTTGTAACTCTGACTATTGTTTGTGCTCTGTAGTAAGTGATATTGTCTTCATGGTTAATGATAATTGACTTTAATTATTTATTATTGATGACCTATATTTGGTTAAATGTCAGGATACACGCAAAACCAGTGAGGCATTTGTGATCACAGTTACGTCTTGGACTATCAGCCTATTACATTGGAAATCGTACGAATGATCATTAATGAGTTTCTAAATTGGACTTGTTTGAGACCCAACTGTTGGTTTCAAATTTTGTTCTCAATAAATTAGAGACTTGATTTGGTATTGGTTTATGTGTCATTTCCACCATTTAATTGTTAATTGTTCTTTATTGTATTTTATTTAACAATTTTACTTTTCGTTTTTAAGTAATACAAAATATTATCATTATGTATTTAATTGAAATTAATAGAAAAAAAGTAACATAAATTATTTAAAAAAAAATACATTTTCAAACGGTCGGTTTCTCACCGTTATACGGTTGTACTAGTTTAAAGTAGTTGACGATATATATACCATCGAAGCGCCAGAATAAAATGGAGTTGGCACGGGGTGCACTTGGCTCAATTTTGATTTATTATTCATTTTAGTGTTTCTTTGTTTGTTTTAGGCGTTGATCGTCTCTTTCTTAGGATTTCATATGAACTGGTCTCGCTACAACTCTACCCGAAATACACGGTTGAAGCAAAACCTAATTTAGAAATTAATTCAAACTTGGATAAATCCTGCTCCCACCGCCGCGGCGCCAATCTCCCTGACCCTACCACCGCGCACCCAAGCAACAATCATCAACCATCAAACTTGCCAACTCCGAACCCTTTCTCCGGCTCTGCCTTTGCCTTTAATCATACTACTACTGCCTACTCCTTTTGAAGAAAAGGTACTGCCAATTCACTTTTGTCAATTTGTATTATTTGAAATAACTCATTTACTTTATTTTATATAATGGTCTAATGGGAAATAAAGTATTGATTACGGAAATTGGTTATTAATGAGCTTTTAACTTGATAATAGTGTCGATAAACCTTTATTGATTAGGGAAACATATTACTTGATATGTGTACATCTTACACTGATAAACTTTCAAAATAATTTTGATAAACTTCTACCTTTTTAAACTTTTAGCCTTTTTATTGTAAATTTTGATTTCTTTTCATGATTTATTTTTTAAAAATTGGATCATTTCAGATAAATTTTCAATTTTTTGGTCTTGGTTTTACCTTTTTCATTGTTTATGATATTTTATTAAAAGCTTGAATGGAAAAAATCAGATAAAAGGCAAATTCTAATGCATCAAACTGTAATCATATTGCAATGACCATCATACCCAATTATGGAAAACTGAAAATAACATGTATCTTTTTGATACATGGAAGAGTGATGTTTTATTACATGTTCATTGATTATACAACCGCAATAGAATGAAAACTAGAGGAAAAAAAAAAAACTTCTGACTAACATATAGGCAAATTACGGTGAAACTATATTACCTTATCCACACCACCTTGTGAATTTACCTACACACGTAGAGCCGATGTAGATCAAGTTCTTTACCTCCTATGATAAGAACCCTGAAATATGCCAAATGTAGTGAGGCTCTGCACTAAACTACTTGACATATATGCAGTAACAACTTCTGGCCTATAATGAAAATTATAGGTGCTACCGTGCATGTTACTTCCATGAAATACATATATAGATTCTTGTCTATACCATTGCCTTTTTACTTTTACCAATTTAAATTATTCAAAATAACTTAATTCTATAATTTTATGTTATGGTTATTTAGGAAATAAATTATTAATTAGGGAAATTGGTTATTAATGAGCTTTTATCTTGATAATAGTACGATAAACTTTTATTGATCAGAGAGATAAATTACTTAGTATGTGTACATTTGTAATAGTTTTGATAAACTTTCACCTTTCAAACTTTAAACTTTACCGATGCAAAATTTGAATTCTTTCCTTGATTTATGTTTCAAAAATCGGATCATTTTGGATAACTTTTCAACTTTATGGAATATTTGGTTATGATTTTTCTAATTGTTTTACGGAAATTTTATTGAAAGCTTGACTTCGACAGCAGGTTTGAATAAGTTAATACTTAGTGTAATTTTCGTTATTTCGATGTTTTCATGATATTTCTTTCTGGATTTCATACACAGGCATTATAATGTGTTTTAAAAATGTTTTTCAAATAAATGGGCTTTTGAAATTATTATTATATATTATATTATTTTTTAGTATAAAAATTATATACTATATAATAAGAGAATTTCAAAGGCAATTTCTAAAGTGATTTCGAAACGTTCCTAAAACTCATTTTCTTCAACTTAATTTCTATATAAAACACACAATTTTGCACTTCGAGCGAAGAGGGAGGAGAATTAAATGATTAGATGTAAGTAATTATGGATAATTAAATATGATTCTGGGTATGGACTGGCTAGTGCGATACGATGCCAGGATTATTTGTTCTGGGAGAATGAAAGAGGCACAGAGCCGCCAGAAATCCTACGCGGACAACCGTAGGAAGCCTCTCGAGTTCTTGGTTGGTGATCTTGTCTTTATTTGTGTTTTTCCTCTAAAAGGGGTTATGCGTTTCAGTTCGACTGGGAAATTGGCTCCTCGCTTTATAGGACCATTTTCTATTACTGAACGTATTGGTCCCGTGGCTTATAGAGTTTCACTTCCAGCTCATCTATCTGGCATTCATGACGTATTTCACGTCTCTCAGCTTCGGAAGTGCCTTCGAGAGTCGGATTCTGTCATCGATTCTCTTGATTTGCAAGAGCTTGAGATCTCACCAGACCTATCTGTTGTGCAGCAGCCTATTCGTGTACTTGCTATGGAGGTGAAACGCCTTCGAAACAAGGACGTGCCGCTCGTTAAAATTCAATGGTCCACTAATCCCAATGACTGCACTTGGGAAACCAAAGAGTTTATCGAGTGATCCTATCCCGGTTTTCTAGCTTATCATAGCGATGGTGAGAAATTCTTTTTACCTCAAGCTTGTTTTCCTATCTTTTGAAATGATGAAATATATGGTTGCATACATACTTTTTCCTAGGAATTGCGGGGACATAATTTTGTTAAGGGAGGAGTCTTACTAATCGTCAGTAAATTTCACACTCAAAGCAGTGAAAAGTTTACTGGCGATTAGTAACCCGAATAGTGTTAATGTGTGTTGAACAAAATCAAATAGAAGGCTAATTGAAAGCTTGGGTGTTACATACCGTATGTACTTGAAAATAAAAGAAGGAAACTATTTAGATGGATAACTCTTTAGTACAATTTAGAGCCAAAATAATTTCGGAGAAGAAAATTTAGCATTTTATTTTATCTTGGATGTTCTGGAAAGCACAGACATAGAGTTAATGGTTTCATGTTTTGAGTTTATTGAAATTTCGATGTTTGTTTGACCAAAATCGTGCTTGTTTGTTGCTGTCCCGAGAGCAAATCGACAGCAACAACAGTCACAGGCCTAAGAATTGTTTTGGCCATAACTCTTTCATTTCTTAATGGAATTTGATAATCTTGGATGTTCTGGAAAGCTTAGACATAGTGCTACAAGTTTCATGTTTTGTGTTTTCTAAAATTTTGATATTTGCTTGATCAAAATCGTGCTTATTTGTTGCTGTCCCGAGAGCAAATCAACAGCAACAACAGTCACAGGCCTAAGAATTGTTTTGGCCATAACTCTTTTATTTCTTAACCAAATTGAATAATTTTTGATGTTCTGTAAAGCTTAGACATAGGGCTACAAGTTTAATGTTTTGAGTTTTCTGAAATTTTGAAGTTATCTTGGTCAAAAATGTGATTGTTTGTCGCTGTCCTGAGACAAAATGACAGAAGTTGTGAAATTCAAATCTCAGAATTGTTTTATCCATATCTTTTACATTTCTTATCAGAATTTGGTAATTTTTAATGTTCTGGAAAGTTTAGGATGTCGTCTATAACTTTCATGTTTGTGTTTTCTCAAATTATGTGCCTAAAATAGGCAAACTGAACAAACAAAACACAGGCCTGGGAAAAACGTCAAAGTTTATTCCTGTGTATCTTGAATTGTTGCACCAGCTTTTGGTGCTTTCTCTTATGTTTTTCGAACATGGTTTTGATGCTCATTTCAGTGCAAATATTGAGAGCTTTATATCACATATGCTCTAGTATTGAATTTATATGTATTCGAACTTTCCTATTTCTTGATTTCCAGATATATTTGTTTGCTTTGATACCAAGCTGTAACGCCCCACCCCGAGACCCACCTTAGAAAAGAGAATTAATAAGTAATTCTGTCTACTAAAGCGGAGAATAGGGCTGGTTAAGGGCGACCATTTATAATTTTGTCTTAAACATCTATTGGATACGTCGATAAATGTAATATTTTTTTTTTGAACTCAAGTGGATCGACATACCCAGTAAATGCTTAATCCAAAACTATAGGTGACTAACGGATCTATCAGAACAAAATACAATAACTGAATGTGAACCACATCACAAAACAGGTATTCGAAGCTCTGATACCAAGCTGTAACGCCCCACCCCGAGACCCACCTTAGAAAAGAGAATTAATAAGTAATTTTGTCTACTAAAGCGGAGAATAGGGCTGGTTAAGGGCGACCATCTATAATTTTGTCTTAAACATCTATTGGATACGTCGATAAATGTAATTTTTTATTTTGAACTCAAGTGGATCGACATACCCAGTAAATGCTTAATCCAAAACTATAGGTGACTAACGGATCTATCAGAACAAAATACAATAACTGAATGTGAACCACATCACAAAACAGTAACCAACATCATATATATACATATACATTGATACATGTTCAGTACAATACAATATGAATACAATAAAGGTGGTACTCGACCACACCATATATATCGAATCAAATATAACTACATCAGAGTATGCAGAAGAATAGAAACTATTCAAGAGAAAGAAGAGCTGATATCCAACATCAACTTCAAGCTAATGTCCAAAAGATGATACCTGAAACAACTCGGTCTGACCCGAGTGAAAACACACGGGTCAGGCTAGCTAAAACTTATCATTAGTAAAGGTAACGTTAAAAAGAGGTAAGGGGGAGACCGTTCCATTGTTACCAATGGAATGATATAAGTCATCAAGTTATCTCTAGGTGATACAACTATAATTCATCTTGATTGCATAAAGGAATGTTACATATAATAGATAGGCATGATTCATCTAGTTATAATATAACTAAATGAATTTGGTAAAGATATTGACCATAAAGGAAATCTTCATATGACAGTTAAAACTTCAAGAATCCATCATAAATAAAAACTCATCTAATAGAAACTTCTTGATCATTATACCTCATCCCATCGGTATAAGTATAAATACATCTCAAATCTATCATTAAACTTATTATCAAAAAAAAAACTCATAATCATTTATACCTCATCTCATCGGTATAAATATAAATACATCTCAAATCCATCACTATACTCATTATCAAAGAATCTCCAAAATCATTTATACCTCATCTCATCGGTATAAATATAAATATAAATACATCTCAAATCCACTATTAAAACGCACTATAAAAGAATTTCCATAATTTATACATCATCTCATTGATATAAATATAAAATGCCTCAAATCCATCTTGATAGAACCCGGAAAGAGTTCAAAACATCATATTCGAAATCATCATAAAACAATGTATATAAATAAGCCATTTTCTTTCATAAGGCTATAATAAAGCATCATCATCAAAATAGTGAAATCAAAACATCTAAACTTCATGGAAAACAGCACGTGCATTTACATCTTGACTAGTACTAGACCGAGTACGATTGGAGTCACCATGTTGTTCACAATGTTATTACCCGACTCCAATCACCAAGTTGAATTTTTGTTTTTAGGAGTATCATAAGGTTATCTTTGTTAATGGATATTTGTATTAGTTTTGCAAATATCATAGATCGAAAGCTCAAAATCACGTAGTTTTGTAGGTATTTTTGCTAAATAAAGGTTAAAGATATCACTTTGGAAACTAAAATGTGAGCCATATTACCCATTTTCATATGAAATAATATAAAAAATAGAAGCACCATCCATAAAAACAACGTGGATATCATTGTCATTCAAGTAAACTTTCTTTGACTATAGACCAAGGTTCAAACTTTCGGTTGGCATGTCGGAATTTTGGCGATTCCATTTCGGCGCAACCGGACCGAAATAGGAACAAAATCTCATTTTTGGATTTAGGGTTTAAAAAAAAATTATGGTGTAATTTGTAAAAAATAAAAATTAGAGGAAAAAACAAGAAACTCATCTCAATTAGCATAAAGCAAGAATCATATGCTTTATATTACCTCAATCAAACCCAAAATTCACTTTTTCAAAAACAAATCACAGATTGTGCTTTCAAACAAAGAATTCACATGATAAGAAATCAAATTTTGGTTATAGAAACTTAGCAACAACAAAATAAATTACAAATTCATAAAAAATCAAAATTACTTGTATTGAAGGATTGTTCTCTCAAGCAACAACTTGAAGTAGGAACGGTCAAAATACATACCCACTGCGACGAAATTTAGCAGGTATCAAAATCTTTTTTTCCTTTTTAGGGTTCGTCGGCTTGAGAATTGGAATTTAAGGCATGCATAAGATGAGAAGAATATGAGATCATATTGTTTTATTTTTGAGGGGGGGGTTTAAATCGGGTTGGGCTATACAAACATGAGTGTATATTTTGTAAACTTTTATAAATAAATTTAAATTGGTAAATTAGATGTGCTGGGCTGGTTGATATTTGGTAATTCTTGAAACTTGGAAATAAATTTAACACGTTTAACAATGTGTATTTTTAGCCAAACAGTTTTTTCTTCAAACCGTGAAAGAAACTGGACAACATTTGCATGCTTTATACCAAGTTAGGAAACAAAATAGAAAATGAAAATTTGGAAACTAGCATTTGTATATTACAATATGTGGAACTATAGCGGACGAAGAAGACATTTGAACATTGAACAGGTCGACGTAATTTTGAGAATATGTACGCATCATGTAACACCCCTTCAAAATGGGAATAATAGTCCCACATCGCGGAAAAACACTATGAAGTGGGTACTTATATACCAAAGCCTTTACTTCATAACAACGTCGAGGCCTTTTGAGGAACAAAACCCCATACCTTGGCTTGGCCCATGAGGCGGAGGTGACTAAGTTGGGGACAATATCTGCGTTAAGTGAGGTGAGAGCTGTTACATTGGTATCAGAGTCATACCCAGCCGGAATTGTGGTCTGTACGTGTTACAGCCACGACGCCTGGGTGGTGTTGTGTTCATGAGCCAACGAGGACGTTGAGCTCTAGGGGGGAGAGATTGTAACATCCCTTCAAAATGAGAATAATAGTCCCACATCGTGGAAAAACACTATGAAGTGAGTACTTATATACCAAAGTCTTCATTTCATAACAACGTCGAGGCCTTTTGAGGAACAAAACCTCATACCTTGGCTCGGCCCATGAGGCGGAGGTGACTAAGTTGGGGACAATATCTGCGTTAAGTGAGGTGCGAGCTGTTACACATCATATAATGTTTTAGATTATAGGTATCTTTTTTGGCTATACTGGAGGTTATTCATACTGTGGAGTAAATCAATCGTACACCGTTAAAACATCAAACAGTCAAACGAACCCTTGCCATTCTATAAAACGATGAAGACATTTTTGGGTTCAGATCAACAGTAGTACGTTTTTTCAATTTATTATAATCTGACACAAGGTGAAGGCGAAAATGACTACTTCATACGCTTAAAGAGACAGTTTTTGATATTAAATATGTTGTGATGTATGTTTTGTATCTTGTATATAACTCAAAGAATGTACTATAAATTTATATTAGTATTGAATATTCACAACAAAAGTACCGGAGTTCGCAATCCGAAATTAAAAGAGAATTTTCGAAACATAAACGTAATTAAAATTATCCATGATCGGAACTGAAACGGAAATTGAAATTTTGAATCTTGCTATAGACAATAATCATATTTTTATTACAACCAATATTTTTATTGTAGGTTGACTAATATATTTCTAAAATTATATAATTTAACTGCGGTTTTGGATGCTTAAATAATTTCCAATGTATTTTAGATGAAGTTCACAATAATATTATGTTATAGAGTAATGCAAATAGGATTCAATTGTGAGTTACGAAAGATGGTCTGTGTTGGGGAAAATCCCTTCAGATGATCAGTCTAAGGGAATAAAATCCCAACGCAGCGGAAAACAACTGGATCGTGATTGTAGTGAGACGGAACAGACAGAGATAAACACCAGAATAGACAGTCACAGATCAATGCAATGTAGAAAAAATAAATAACACCAGTATTTATAGCGGTTCTACTACCGCTAGGCAGTGTACGTCCACTTTAGGAAAGAAGATTTTATTAATCACTGAAAGATTAGAGTTACAAGATCGATTTACTTTTGGAGGCTATACATAAGAATAATTTACAATACAGACAAAATTTTACAGAGTTTCAGCTCTCTAGAATGGCTTTGAAATTGATTGAAATTAGCTTTCAATTTCGGTTTCCATTGTTGTCCAGAAGCTCTTCTATTTATAGAGTGAAGATATGAGAATGGGTAGCTGCTATATGGAAGCTCAGGATTTGGTTCGGCATGTTTGGTCCGGCATATGGCACTTGGCATTTGGTTCGGCATAGTACACTTCAAGTCTGGATCGGCATCTCCCAATTGCCGAACGAGAAATCTGTACCGGTCTTCCTCTTTACCTACTTGGTTCGTCAAATACCGAACAAAATATTTCGTTCGGCATCATCAGATCACCGAACGACAAATTTGGTTCGGTCTTCTTTCACCATTCCAAACCAATGCCGCTCATCTTCTCTTCTTTAGTGAACGAAGTTTTTCTTTCGGTCTTCTTCAATCACCGAACGAAGTCGCTACTGAACGAGACAACTTTCTTCTCTTCACCGAAGTCACTCACACCAGACGAACTCCTCCACCGAACCAAAAATTTGGTTCGGTCCCTTCTCTATCACTACCGCTCCAACTGGAGCGACAACAGCTACCACCGGATGAGATTTCTCGTCCGATCTTCCCCTGCACCGAGCGACTTTTGCTTCTGCGACTTCAAGCGATGAATTAGGTATCAACTTCCAACAGTCTGCTCTCTTTCTTTTAAGATCACGTATAATTAGAATTGGCAGTACAAGCCCATTAAGATCATTTTGCTTGGAAGGCTATTGGCGTGTATGGTGACCCACTACTTCTAACATCCAAATTGGTGACAAATGCCGTGAAATTACGGCTGTGCATTAATCTTAGACATTAAAAACGGTGGACCATCGATTTTATAGTTTAGAATCTAAAATCAATATGGGCAAAAAGAAAAAAATCTTACAGCGGATTTAAACAACAATGCATGTACTATTTTAACAAATAAATATCATTACAAACAATACAAAAGGAAAAGAATATGCATACAACAGTCTGTACACCAATCATTTCAACTTACAAACAATATAGTGATAATACATGGGAAATGAACAACCTAACATTGTGGACTACAACCCGATTTCTTTTCGCTCCTTTCCTTCAACCTGCACATCTTACAAATACATGTATGTATATGTGTGTGTGAGCTAGAATCAATAACACAATTTATTTAGCACCATTTGTAACCCTCTAATATCAACCATAATTTTATATTAAATATTTAGTCTATGTGACTAGAGAGAGAATACATATTTAAATAGAAAGTTGTGGCTGATATTAGGGACTACGAAATGGTGCTAAATAAAGGGTGCTATCGATCATATATATATATATGGAAAAAGTATTCAACTATGTTTGGATTGTGCCAATTTATATACACTCCGACGACAAGGGAACCGTTGACTATTGCATAGAAAATGACTGTCTATGTATCCTTTCAAAATCAAATAGTTGCAGTCCTATTTTCTGCCCTTCTTCAGCATACAAATACTTGTTAGCACATAACAATCATCACATCCATGCAACCAATGCAAGTAGAAAACAAGACTCCTACTATGCCATCACAATCAATCATCATATGAACAAACAACAATAATAGCACACAACCATCAAATATCAACAATACTCAATGTCAATCCAAGTATCAAACAAGCCAACAACACAAATATATTTACATAAATCATCAATTATTAGTATTACATCATCAGTGCAAGTATAAGTCAAATAAGCGTGTACTATTACCTTATACTACTAACACAATCTCAGTCTCATCAAATGAGTACTGATCAATCAATATTAGTAACACAGACATTAAATCATCAAATGTGTACTAACCAATCAACATTAGTAACACAGACATCACTATCATCCAAACAATCAAGAATCATAATTAGCTACCCATCATTCGATAGTAATAATGATAGAACATTGCACTCATCAAAATACGATTTCATCATTATACATTAAACATATGTGATAATCACAATCAACTATTAATCACATATTTTACCATCATAATATATGTACGATCATTTTTCTCTCAAGTATAAAATATTATTGTTTATTATAAAAACACCTTTATTTATTTCATCTCAAAACAATGATAATTTTTCAAAAAACAATGATAATTTTCAAAAATCCTTTGTTATACTTGTATCAACATAAATTTACATCAAATTACTTTTCAAAATAAATATTACTGTTTCACATTAAAACTACTTAAATATTTTTTCAAATCTAATTTGTTACTATTTATCTTATAAATAACAATATTTTATTTTAAACTTCAAAACTTTTTTTATTACTATTTATCGCAAAATAATATTAATCTAACCCAAAACACTTTTGGAAACACTATTATTATTCTAAAAATATCTTTTATTTTATTACCCAATAACAACAACAATAATATTTACTTTTATAAACACCGTAGAATCTATTATATTGTCATTTACTCAAAACAAATTAACTTTTACAAAAATTATATTGTTATTTATGAAATCCTGCTTTATTTTACAAAAAACAATAAATTTCTCAAATTTAATTTAAAATAGATTTTGTCATTGTTATTTACGAATTTCCTCATAAATTCATAAATAATAACCTTATAAATTCGCACATTAATTTCAGTTTAATTCGTTAAACCGCAATTATTTACAAATATGATTCAAAAATCTATAAATAACTTTATATTTTACTTATTTATCTATTATTATTATTATACAATATCATTCAATTTATTTTAATCAATTATTTTTATTCCATTCAAATTCATTATTATTTATAATTAAATATCCAATAATACAAAAATCAACAATAAACAGCCAAATCAAGACACAACACATCCAAAACATTATAATAACCAAATAGTCATCAATATATCATAACGCATATCAACAAGTATGAATTTTCATCAATGAGTATGCATTTAATATTTTAAAAATTAAATAATCATACTAACACGCTTTTGCAAACGGTTCAAAAACTCAGCAAACCAAACGACAAATTGTTTGGAATTTCGCCACGAGTGCAATGCAACATATCGCGTGTGAAGCGGAGTTCATTTGTGAGAGATATGGTAATTAGAACTTCAGTGTTCAATTTGTAAATAATAAATATCCAGAGGCTTAAATATCAATTTCTCTCGCTGCTACAATAATGCTTCTTCCCAATATGTCTCCACCTGCCACCTTCATCATCGTATTGCGCTCACCTCTGACCATCATGACCACCCATAGACTCACCGCCAATCCCGCTAGCTCCCCGCTTTGTTAGCCGCTGCGTCGCCATCCGAATTGGACCGTGCCACCGACGATTTAGGGTTTCAAGTGAACCCTAATTCGCCTTTTTCGGTTGCCACCTTGACCTATGCCGTGCAAGACTGACCCCATCCGCCTTAGCTCGTCGAGACGAGTTCAACTCTATCAACGTCAAACCCTAACTCTGCGACCGCCACCGTCTTGGTCAAACCAACCCCTTATGGATTTGATCGAGTTTTCTGATCAAACCATGCACTGTTTCGACGAACGGTCGACTCTCGTCCACTCTACTCGTCGAGATCTTCGTTTCGATATGAAATTTGGATAACTTCAAGTTGATTTACAAATTGCTAAAATTTTGTGATCAAGGAATCTAATCTCCATTAGAAAGAAGAGATTAGACATATGGAGGAACAAGAGACCAGAAATGGAGTGGAATCCTGAATGGTGAACACTAGGGTTTCTTCATAACAATCTATTTATAAACAAAGGAGGTTGCGTTAAGCCAAAGCGGTTATAAAGGAACCATCAAAACCTATTTTCGAACCCGAACGAAAATATATCATGCTATATATCGAAATATAAGCTTTCGATATTTCTAAACACAATGGAACCATCAAAATCCTCCAAAAGACGACTCTTCACAAATTTGTCTTTTGTCGTCAATTTATTTTAAATGATTATTTTAAAATTAATTATATTAAGGTGACAAATTTGCGGATCGTTACAACGTGCAATTATAATAATTGTCCTATCCATGGTGCATATTTTTTGGCTCCGACTAATTAAAATTTTCATTATGTTGCACTTTCATGAAAATTCATATTACATTTTCAAGGTTCATGTTTGTTTCATACTCTCTGAGTAGTTAGAGTCGATCCATCTCCATTGTATCACGTGTAGATCATTTATTTACATACCAAGATCGTACTATGAATTGTTTTACATTGTTATATTAAGTTTAAACCAGATTTATACTAAATAATCTAAATAACCAATATATTTTAAGTCAAACTAACACTGTTCAATTAAATTTGTATAACATTTGTACTTATTTTTATTTAATTTGCGAAAAATAAATGATAATTATTTGTTTATTTGTTTTTAACAAGCATTTCAACATGGTAGGAAGTGTTTATGATTAAGTTAACGAAAAACATTTCAACATAGTAGGATGAGTTTATTGTTAAATTATCAAAAATAATAGTAAATGTTTATTTATAATTCTGACTGTGTAGCGTGTTTGGTGTTGTTATATTATTTCAACACAAAATGGTATGATATTTAAAATTATGCATTTAATTCTAACATATGATTTAGTAACACAAGTGACTAGAGAAAGAATGATGATAATTACGTGTGATGTGACAAGAGAGAGAAACAACAAATATTTGAATAAAACTAGTTAAAAATAGAGGTGCTACAAAAGAGGGTATCATTGAACCTTCCTACTTAAATAAAAATAAAGATGCTACAAATATGCCATATTAGGAAGGTTCAGTGAAACCTTTTTTATAGCATTCTTATTTTTAACCACTAATTTTATTTGAATATTTGTTGTTTCTCTCTTGCCACATCATATTATTATTTTTTAAATAGAAGTGGTAATGTGCATGCATGCGTGCGTGCGTGTGTATATATATTAAAAATAGGAGTGCTAATGTGTGTGGGGGTGGGGTTGTGTGTGTCTTTCGCACTTAATTGTTAATTTTTTATATGATAAAAGTGATTTAATTTAAGAAGAACATTTATTTTGGTGTCTCGAGGATTGAACCCATGACCTCTAGAACCACAATTTAGAGATCTTACCACTTAAGCTAGTGGTCCTTAAACAACACTAGATTGTTAATTGTTTTGTACCGTACATTTTCAATAATAAATTGTTAATTGTTTTTTATTTCTAATAATGCAAATAATTTTTTGTTAAATATATCATCATTACATGTTTAATTGAAGTCAACGAAAAATCATAACAAATATTTTTTTCTTGCAATCATACGATCAACCGGTCGGTTTGTGTTGAACTTGTACTAGTTATAAGATTTGGCAATACTAAGAGAATTTAAACAGCAATGCTATAACCAAATAGCTCATCCTTCAATTCCCAAGGAAACTTACATTATAAGTGATCAATAACATTATGTACTTAATGTACGGTCGATGTAGCAAGATCCCAGCAATTGAATTCTAATTGTTTCGACATCCTTGAGTCCAGTCTTTTCCTCTTGCTCTCATCAACTCTGCCGAGTATGATCTCTTTTTCATGATTAATTTTTCTTTTTTAAGTATTTACTTCCTTTAAATTCTCACTCATTTTTTATGGTCTGCACGTGTACATTTCATAGTTTTATCTGAATTTGGATCTATGAAACATTGACCTACAGATACTGACTTTCAAATGATCCCGTTTCCAACTTGTAATTAAAATCCTGAACGAATCTTAGCTATTATTGTTTTTGACCCAATTTGACCCAGAGGTGATACTTAACAATTATAATTGTGAAAGAGTGAGCAGAAAAAAAAAGAAAATGCGACTTATTGGATTAACCGGTGGAATTGCATCGGGTAAAAGCACTGTATCTGATCTTTTCAAGTCCAATGGCATACCCGTCGTTGATGCTGACCTCATTGCTCGTGTAAGTGATTATTCTATACATTTTAATTATTATGTATTGTTGCTGGTTCTGTTTATTTAGGACAAATTGTAGTATAAAAGTTTATATATAAGTTTCAATCAGATCTAGTCTGATTTCATATTTGATTTGGATTTGTGTTTAATTAGAGCAATTAATGAAACTTTCTTACTGATGAATCGATTACTTTAGGGTGATTGTGAACCTGCTTATTTAGTTAATTTAAAAAAGGCAATCAATTAGGAGATTGAAATTCCATATAGCAACGAAATTGAGATACGAATACTCAACATATCTAAAAATCTCAATAGAACTGCAATGCATGGTAAACTAATGCATTAACATGCAAATCTGACCTTTTATAAGCTTGGAACATAAGTTAGCTCTCTCTTTGTTACTTTTAGCGTGCTACTAAGGGCACATCTTATCTGACTTGTTTATGGCTCTACCAATCAACTATAATTTTCTATTCATTTGTGATTTGCAACTTATTTTGAAGTCTTGTAGTTTAGTTGCCTTTCCTTTTTTTTCTTTTTCTGATGCAGGATGTGGTAAGAAAAGGTACTGGAGGATGGAAAAGGGTCGTAGAAACTTTTGGAAGCGATATCTTATTAGAAGATGGCGAAATAGATAGAGCACGTCTTGGGCAAATTGTTTTCTCCGATCCAACAAAACGTGAACTTTTAAGCCGGTAAGTATCTTCAAGTACAATAGGCTTTTATCATGCAGATTTTGCGTGTTATAGATGGTATGTACAAATCATCATGTTAGAAAAATGCCATATTGATTGAAAAGACTGTACATGCCTTCCAAACAGATATATGTGATTGTAGTGTTAAATATGAAAATTAGGGAGCACTATCTTTCATAGTTCCAGTTTTACATACATTCTTGGTACGCATGTGCAATCAGGATGGAGACTAGACATCTACTGTGCTATTTTTTATATCTTATTTTACAACCTGTACATACAACTTTAAACAATTTAGACCTTATAATTTTCCAATACAAAGAATTTGGTGGGTTGTCTAATAACTCAATATGCATGATGGGGATTGTAAATTTTTTTTCTTGGTTCTTAAACATACAACGTTAACTGTTTAATTTGCTTGTTTTGCAAGTCTACCTTTTTTTTCTTCTTCATCATTTGATCCCAACCTCTAGAGAGCAACAAATATCAACTCCTATCTCCATACTAAACTGTTCAGAGATGAATAACACACTTTTTATTTTAATAGATTATTAGCTCCGTTCATTACCCGTGGTATATTATGGGAAATACTAAAACTATGGCTAAAAGGCTATGAAGCTATAGTTCTCGACATCCCATTGTTATTTGAAGCCAAACTGGACAAATGGACAAAGCCGATCATTGTTGTATGGGTTGATCCCGATACACAACTAGAACGGCTAATGGCACGTGATGCGATTTCTGCAGAGTTTGCAAGGAATAAAATTGCAGCTCAAACTGCATTGGATTGGAAAAAGACAAAAGCAGACATAGTTATCGATAATTCAGGAACCAGAGATGACACAAAAGTCCAATTTGAGGAGGTATTGAATGAGGTCACTCGACCTTTGAATTGGAAGGAAGCAAGTCGAAGTCGTAAAGGAGTGACATGGATTCTTGTATCAGGTGCTATCGGGGCTTTGATTCTGCGTAAGCATCTATGTTGAGAATTGGTTTTTATTTAACTTCACTCTTTGAATGTAATAATAAGGTGAGAACGCTAAAAGTTTTCTTGCATATTCCTGAAGTCACATTATACTTGTTTAGTTTATTATACTTCTGACATCGGAGTAATATGTTTTCTTGCATGTGTTGTGAAGTTCGCGTATTTCTATTGTGGTTTTCATTATATAGATGGCCTGTCCGAGCATGCTTGAGCTTAAGAAATTTAGCTCTCTGTGTCTATGTTTTTGACATGATTGATCATGTGTTTTCTCCATTACCGTGCTGCTTGCGTGTTCCACTACATTGGAAGGTTAATTGTAATCGTTTGTGCTTTCATGTTCTGTTACTACTGGATGTATTTTTACTGCGTTGTGTATAAGTTTAGTCTGTACCAGTACAGATTGTATTATTAGTTTTGGCTGAAGGAATTATACAGGAATATTACCAATGATGGACCTGTTCATTTTATTAAGTATATTTAAGATTTCGTTTAACTAAAATAGTCATAGAATATTCGTTCGCTACCGTCCTAGAATAATTTTACAAGCATTTGACAAACATTTCTAGAGTTTGTAGCGTTTTCGCATGAGTTTGGATTTCATTATTTCTTAGGTAATTTGATCATAAATTTAATTTAATAAATATACCTTCAATTTATTGTAGTTTATTTTAGTTTAACTTATTATGTAATTTAGTATTTTAGACGTCAAGTCAATAATGTTATTAAATGCGATGTTCAATTGTGTGTTGCTGCTTCTTTCCTCATTTATTATTCTGATGTGCGAATAATATGAATAGGGATAACTATGAATAGGGATAACGAATTCCATCATGTATATTTGGTTGCATATAACTAGGTTGATTTGAGGATGCATAGAGGGGCAGTTGATACGCCATCCATTTGATAGTAGCGACTTGATCAAACTTGAGTTTGTGTAGTTAGCTAGGATGTTCAGCGTACCGAGATTTCCTCTAGTATCGTATTCTACAGTGTTCGATTCTTATTGGTATCTCAGTTAGAGGTGTGGAAGACAGTTGCATGACCATGATGTGATTCTCAATGCTCCACATCCTCATACGTATCGTTGTATGATTTATGATTCTGATCAGCTTGCTGCTGCGAGAGAGGATAGTTGGTAGCTAGCAGACAAATTTGTTATTACTGGTCCTTTGTAAATGGAATTTTAGCGTAGATTTTACACTACAACCGGTGTGATAACATTACTCATGCATCGTCGATAGATTTGGTAGGGCATGCTGCTATACGTCATGGGAAAACACCTTTGATTGTCGACGATCTTACCCATTCTAGTCAGGGATATCACATACCAGATCACATATAAACTGCTAATCACTTTGGTTGGATTATGGAAGTGTCTATATCTTCTGAAGTTGGCCGTTATATCAACATGTTTCACCCTCTGCACACAACCAGTATCTGAATCCCATTCATATATTGTACCATGATCTATTCGACTTGTAGACGAGACTCCACCATACTGGATATATAGAGCACACGTGTATTGATTATTACGAGGATGCATTGGCCGACAGGCATAGCAGATCGCACAAGCCCAAGCATCAGAGCAGTTTTATCGGTCTCAGGCAGAGACATCTGCACAACACATGCATGACTACAGGCTGAGCTAGGGGACCAGAAGAGATTCTCTGATTGTGGTCTGTACTTTGAGCATTTATCTAGCAGATACGATGACGATGAGTCATGTTGCTGTCGTACGCCCCGTCCACATATGGATGACTAGTGTCATGCTTTATGTATCTTGATTTATGTACCCATGGTGTATATTTCAGTGTTTAGATTCAGAGTTTATGTAGTGATTCTAATTCATGTTACATTTAGTGTTATTCATGGTTCATGCACCGTGACTGATTTATATTTGGCGTCATTCATACTTTAGGGGCCATTATTGATGTTATATTTGTTATTATTCATGCTTTTCACTCGTATTCATGTTATATTCATTTATTATGCATTTTGATTCATGTTATATTCAATGTTATTCATGGTTTACACATTCTGCTTCATGTTTATAGTCAGTGTTACTTGATGATTATATTCAAAGTTATGCATGGGTTAATACACACTTTGCTTCATTGTTTATAATTCATCGAGTTGTCTTATCTCTCACTGTAGCAATTTTGGTAGATATCATTCAGTGACTCGTCTCATCTCTCACCGTAGCCGTGTTGTACATATATCATTCATTGAGTTGTCTTATCTCACATTGTAGCAATTTCAGCATTCAGTGACTTGTCTCATCACCCACTATAGCCATGTTGTGTAGCTTTTGTCAATGACTTGTCTTATCTTACACTGTAGCCACGTTGTGCTTGTGTTTATCTTGTTGGACCATAGGTTTTGATTGTTGACAAGATAACAATTCATGAATCTACGACTACGACAACATCCGGACTCAACGACTCAAAGTATGGTTCATATATATATAGAGTAGTTTAGTGCTTTGTTAAAATCTTTCCTCAAGAAACATCATTCACATTCAAATAAACTTGCATGCATATTTTAATCAAAATCAAGTTTTCAAAAAATGCATGGAGCGAGGCTCGAACCCGGATCACTAGTTTAGAAGGCAAGTGCTCTAACCAAATGAGCTAAGGTGATTTTTGATTATTAACAGAATTTAGTCGACTGACCAAGATCGACCAGTCGACTGAATATCTATAAACAACCTATTAAACTTGTGCACATATGTATACACATTTATATTTTCAAATTCAGTCGACTGACCATTTTCGACCAGTCGACTGACCTGAACCCAACTGCCATATTTTGAAAATATATTTCCATTCTACGAAAGGTTGTGATCCTTCTCTGAATGGGAATGGTTGCTTCTTTTGGTCAGAACCCTTCACCAATGGCAGCAACTCTCTAACTACTATAAATACATGTTCCCAAACAATTCACATACATCGAAAATCTTTCTAACTATCTTGTATTCTTCTTGTGCTCTCATACTCACATTCAAACAGCATACAAGCATTTTATTGCTTTGAATCTTCAAATTAACTTTCATAATCTTTGATTCTTAGCAACACCTTCTTTTCATATCTTCACATACACTTCATACACTTGAGGATTCGATTATAGGAAGTTTGTACTATCAGAGACAAATCAGTGTTTTCAAGGACACACGGTGTCAGATATTCTTTTGTATTAGTAAAGTCATGTTCTGCTGCTCAGGCGTGTGAAGTCCTCTTCGGCTGTTGAGGCAAAAATCCTGTTCTGCTGCTCAGGTCCCTGTTCGGCTGCTCAGGGGTTGTATAGACCTGTTCCTCCGGGTTAAGTGAGGGTATTGTTGTTAGTTAAATTCCAGAAGGGAGTCTGGGACTGGACGTAGGACGGTGCTCCGAACCAGTATAAAATATCTGGTGTCATTTTACTATACTGCTTTTATATTCCACACTATTTACAGTATTACTATCATCACTATACTCTGTATTATCATATATCCATATTACACGGTCCTACACACTTTCATTTGGTATTGGAGCACTTTCATATCTGATATTTACTTTTTTGTGCACCATAGTATTATAAATAACATCTTCCTCACATTGAGTTACACATAAAATTTTCTTCCAATTTAGATTAGTATATCAAAATGATGGACTACAGCCACACTTTCTGTGCCTTCTTCTTACTCATATGAAGGTCCTTTAAGTCACGATCTCCCTCCAAATCCTTCATCTCTTCAACCACCGATAAAGTGGTATGTTGAAATGTAAGAAAGACGCTACGAAGACCCAAAAGAGCATTAGAGAGATGAACAAGAGCGTTGTTTAAGGGAAGATGGGAGAAGGCTTGGAGAATAATGTAGAAGCTAGTGTAGAAGTAGGAAAAGAGGATAGGAACTCCATAATCAATGGACTAAAAGAGAACATGAGGATGATTTTCCTCCAATCATTTGTATATGTGAAGTTCTGGTTATGTGTCGGTTGTTAACCGATTGGTCGTAGGTTCGAATCCTACTTGGGGAGATTTGATTCCATCATAAGAAGCGGAAATGACATTGGACGACGCCATCATAGATGCTCCAACTTTCTAGACAGTTGTGGGTTATGACAATGGATTGATGATCCATTCTCTTGACGGGCTGTAGAATATGCCACCGAATTTGAACATGAAATATCAACGCTTCGTAACAAGCTAAGTTCACTGGATTTTCAAGGTGGTCATAGACAAATCCGATCTACAAAATCTAGCTTTGTTGATGTATGTATGTTTATGTTTGTTCACGTATGGTTGTGTTTTGTATGTTTATATGTGTGTTGATGTATGTTTATTTATGTATGAAATTGACTAAGGTGTTGTCAAGTTGGGTTTACGTATTTTTGTTATTTTCAATTTTGTTTGAATCAAAGAACATATCATAAAAACTTAGAAATTATACATAACCAAATAACATAGAGGGAAATCATACATAAAACAAACATAATCCATAAAATACATAGTACAAAAATAATGCATAGAAATACATAAAACAAACATAATGCGTAGAAATATCTAGAATAATGAAATTACTCAAGCTGTCTAATATAACTAACCCACATATCATACCGGCATGACCAACAAAGTTTGTTTGATGATCCATAAATACGAAGATTCAAATGTTGCTCGAGACATCTCAAACACATCTTCATGTTCCACTTCAGTTATAATTTTCTGGTACCTTCAACATGCTCTAGTAAATGTAACATACGTACTATCCAAGTTTCGTCTTCTTAATTAACATACAATTTTGATGGTTATTATAAGCTTCATTAACAGTGATACAGAAATCTTTGTCAACCTCCTCTTCCATGTGTCTACGATCGGCTTGTATATAAGCTTTAATCAACCTCAAATAATCATGAGGAGTCCAAGTTTGATTTGCTATTTGGAATTCTATGAACTTCGTATACCAACCTTTACATTATAAATAGTAATTTCACGATCTGTGTGACTTGCAACAACTAATTCGAAATGTATACCTATTAATCATCCATGTTCTAGAAAGATAAAGTTGTGTTTGTTACAAGTCTATGATCCACGTGACTTCCATCAACTAATTCTGAACGTACACGTGTCAACCATCCATTTTTTGAGAGAAATCATTCAGTGGCCTATCCTATACCATTATTGTGGCAATGCCATGCACTCCATAGACATTCAATGGCCTATTCTATACCATTACTATAGCCATGCTATGCACTCTGTAGACATTCAATAGCTTGCCTTATACCATTATTGTAGTCATGATATGCACTCCACAGCCATTCAATGGCACGTCTATACTATTATTGTAGCCTTGTTATGCACTTCATAGCCGCTAAATGGCTTGTCCCATCTTACACTATATCCATGTTGTGCACTCTAATTCCATTAAATAGCTTGTTCCATTATACACTGTAGCCATACAGCGTACTATGATTCCATTCAATGGCTTGTTATCTCCCACACTTGCATATACTCTAATTCAGAACTATTTAAAACATAACTACAAAAAATAAGCAAAGAAAAATATAAATTACAAAGTAATCTAAACAAAAATTGATCCTTATCTTTTCTACTACAAGCAAAACAAGGAACAAATGATCGAGGAGAAGGAAGAGCCGTACAATCAAACCGTTGATTTTGGTACACAATAATTCACAAAGGATATTCTTATTTTTTTGGTGAAGGCTTTTCCAGCAACCACCGTGGTAGCATTCCTAGAAGAATTGACTGATGACACAAGAGAGACTATAAAGATTCACATGAAAGGCCAATGAAGGACCACTTTATCGAAAGTCTAACTTACGGTATTACATTGTTCCGTCATCGATTTCGAATGAGTCCCTATATTTTCAGTAGAATTTATTTAAAAATCCATGAAAATAACTCATATTTTCATATAGGTTAAACGTGGCATTTAAAACAGGATTTTCACCGCATATTAAAATGTCAACTACTTTGTGAATGTTGAGCTATGGAACGGTCGGTGGTCAACTGGATGAATATTTCAGGCCTGCATCATCAACAACAATAGAGTGTGTTAGCACCAAAATTGGTCACTAACCTCGTAGAGAAAGATTGTGTAGAGATATAAGTGATGAAGATAAATTAAACAGAGAAGACAATGCTAATTTAAATGCAGAAAGTAAGAACACCAAATTTATAGTGGTTCAGCGTAATTGCATACGTCCACTTTGAGATTAAACTTTATTGATCTTTCTTCTTGTTGATTACAAATACAATTCGTGAATCAAATGCTTGAATGAAGTTGTTAAGTAGAGAAGATGAGTCTCAAAAATGGCAGAGTCTCCCCAGTCTTCTCTCTCCCAAAAAAGGATCCTCTTCACTGTGACCCTGCCCCTCTATTTATAGACAAAGATGGGCTGGACTTCCCAAGTGGGCTTGGTAGCCGATCGCTCTAGCCCAGGTGTAGTGTTCGCTGCTTGCCGAACCAGGCATGCCGAACGTCATAATGCCGAACGGTCCTCCCTATGCCGAACGGTCCTTACTATGCCGAATGGTATGTTTGATGTGTGGAGAGTGCAAGATGGTTGCAGTTGGAGCCGAACGTAACTCTGTTTGAAGCTCTTGACCGAACAATGCTCCCTGACCGAACGATAGTGTCATGTTGAATGATTAGGTACACCGAGCGTCTCCCGGATGCCGAGTACTTCCGTTGCCGAGTACTCCTGTTGGATGCCGGGTGCTCTCGTTTCTCGGATGCCGAGTACTCCCGTTGCCGAGTACTCCTGTTACGCCGAACACTCCTGTTGCCGAGTTCTATTGATGCCGAGCGCTAGCTAACGCCGAGTAGTCTTGTATGCCGAGTACTACTGTATGCTGAGCACTATCTGACGCCGAACAATATGGATGTTGAGTACTTCGCCGAGCACTCCTAGGTGCCGGACATTCTATGACGCTGTGTCCTACTAGGAAGCCGGGTACTTCGCCGAACATTCCTAGATGCCGAACACTTACTGACGCCGAGCGCTTCGCCGAACACTCTTGGATGCCAAGTGCTTCGCCGAACACTCCGCACCGGACACTCTCTGATGCCGAGTCACATTGGATGCTGAGTGCTTCGCCGACCACTTCTGGATGCCGAACACTCTCTGATGCCGAGTGCTACCTGATGCCGAGCACTAGTTGCCTGGTCAAATCTCCAGGAAACACTTTCCCCCCAAAGTGTATCGCGTGGCCGAACGTGATGCGCTTTGAATCTAGTTCAACTTTCCTTGGTAATGCCTTCTCGAGAATGCCTGTGATGGAGGTGTGTGACGAGCGTGGCCTGGACGCCGAACCATACGTTCGAAGCCGAAAAACCCTCATGTGCCGAACGTCACTTTGCTCTGATGCCGAACACTCTGGCATTGACCGGTTCTACCGGGTATAGCCCCTTCGACTTCCACCTCCCTTCTCTATAAAACCAAGCCTTTTCCTTCTTCTCCCCTTTACTTTTTTACTTCTGCCGTTCCTCGAAGATTTTCAATTCTATTCAGTCGTCCGGATATAAAACTTAACTACTCCATCCCAATCTCCAATCTGCAAACTAGGTATCTTTTCTCGTACGATAGTAGTAAATTTCAAACGAGATGGCCGAGTGTGTCACGTAGAAGGCCTTTGAGTAGGTTGTCTCTATCGCGTCTTTATTGCCGAACGATGAGGCTAGGAGGAATGATCCGGTTCACTCATGGGCTTAGCTTCCTCGTGTCAAACCAAAGTTAACGGGAAGAAAAAGAAAGAAGGTGTTGGAGGAGGTAAAGGTGCTGTTCGCTGCTCCGGCGTATGTCGTCATGCGTCAGACGGTGGAAGGGGAAGTTGACGAGCACTATCTTAGCCGAACGAACCCAGGCCTAGTGCCTATTAAAATGCCAAACTATAATATAGCCGAACGAAAACCAGGGCCGAACATTCTTAAATGCCGGGCAGTTGTAAACACCGAACAATCCTTAGGCCGATCAATGACTTCAGCCGAACCAAGCTTTTAGCCGAACAATGACTTAGCCGAACAAGGCCTTTAGCCGAACAATGACTTAGCCGAACAAAGCTTTTAACTAGACAATGACTTAGCCGAACAAGGCCTTTAGCCGAACAATGTCATGCCGAACAAACATACATCCTGACCTGAACTTAGGCCGAACAATACAATTGCCGAACACCATTTAAATGCCGAACAGTATAAATGTCAAACTACACTTAGGCCGGTCACTTTATAAGTTATATGTTTTCTGAATCTGGAACTGTAATCACCACCAGGCGGGCTCTTTGAGACGGTCTTCGAAGGCGACGATTCGAAGCTCATTTTTATATCTTTGAAATCTTTAGATTCTTATCGCTTGTACACAATTGCTTGCACTAGTTCACACACCACGTGGGGGGAAAACTCGTGTTGCTAATTCTAACGTTCAACGTTTTTTAAGTATGGCTTTCTCAAGCACTTTGCCAGGTTCGTTATTTATTGGTGATGTCGAGAAAATCTAGCTCCGCTACTATATCTGACAGGCTTGGGCCGTCATCTAGGCAAGAAGTCGCTGATACTTCTAATCCGTCGACTTCTCCTGTTCATAACTTGGCACCTGATGCCCTGGGGGCAACAATCCTACTAGACAATCCGATCGATTCACAAGCTTCGAAGATCAACGAAGCCGCTCTGCGATGGATATGCTCCATTCATGGGATCCCTTTCGCCGACGTGTTAGTCCCTTCACGACACGATCGTCCTCATCTGCCCCCAGTCGGGTATACTGCCTGTAACAAGTTCATGTGTTGGATGGGCAGCGTGCCTCCGTTCAATTTATTTCTCCGGGATGTATTACAGTATATCGACATAGC
Organism: Allium fistulosum; assembly: GCA_030737815.1. Classification (NCBI taxonomy): domain Eukaryota; kingdom Viridiplantae; phylum Streptophyta; class Magnoliopsida; order Asparagales; family Amaryllidaceae; genus Allium; species Allium fistulosum. The sequence continues at coordinate 958,866,363 of CM060901.1, forward strand.
TCCGTCTCAGCTGCACCCGAACGGCCATGCGTTTCTATACGGGACCTACTTACTTTTCATGGCCGTCTTCTCCAGACCTCCAACCGCTGGCGACATCAGATACATCTATATGATCAAGAGACGGAAAGACAGTCCTTCCTTTATGTTCCTCGAGCCGTACCACAAATGCCAAATCTTGACAGGGGCATGCAGTAAATTCGCCGTGTACAAACAGGAATGGTTCTACGTGCGCTGCCCTCCTGGTTTCGCGAGGAGACGGGTTGAAGGCAGTAAGTCTTTCTGTTGAGTTACTATTCATAGTTAACCGGAGTCATGCTTTTCCTAACTCTTTGTTTCATCTTTTCAGGTATCAACCCGCGTCCGGAAGGCCGAGGATATTCCGAGGCTGTCGAAGCCATTAGAGCTCTTCCCGCCGAGGATCGAGACATCCGAGGTATCATTTCAAATGAATCACTGTCGGGGTTTGGCTTGCTAGCCCCTGGTCGTCGGGTCAGCCTTCCAGAAGGTGTCACCATTCCCAAACCTCCGTCCGGTAAAGGGAAAAAACAGGCCGGATCGTCGTCGTGCCGCATTCCCGATACGCATGAAGACAGTGAGCGCAAAGAAGACGAAGCTCCTGAGACTCAGGGCGAGAATGTGGGTCCCGCTTGGAATCCGGCAATCGAAGTTCAAGATATTGAGACGTCATCCTCCCCTTCGAAGGGAAAGAAGAAGTTAAAATATAAAGTTCAGAAGGAGAAAGTCGGGGGCACTTCAAAAGTCACGCCTATCCCGCCTGAGAAAGAGGCTTCCTCGCAGCACCTGGAAAGTTCCTTGAGGGGTCTATCGAACCTTTCTATTCCCGAAGATATACTTAATTACGGGTTTGATGATCCTGAAGCCCTCAAATTTTATTCGCCCGCTAGAGGCAATGCGGGAGTTCAACTCCCGGTCCAAGGAGACAACACTCCGATTAGTAAAGATAAACGAACTGGTCCGTCGGGGGGAACACTAGGACACACACGCACATAAGCATTCCATCATACACTTCAAGTTTTTTCTTATCTCACGGATTTTTCTTAACTCGTTGTTATCTCCATTCTTTGCAGGTGATATGGGGCGTTCTCACGGACTCGATCGCCTTCATGGCTCTTCCATATTTCATCACTCTGGACAAGACTCTGGTTCAGGCAGACGCAGGGGCAGAGACGATTATGAAGATAGAGACAATCGTCCCCGTGAGTCGTCTCACCGCAAGAAGGCATATTCTCAATCTTCGCAGTCCCGTGATCCTCTTCCTCCAACTGTGCCGGATAAAGAGAAAACTTCACAGAAGGATTACCAATCTGATGCTCCTCGAGAACAACACTCCGGTTCATCGAGTACGAGGCAAGTTCGAGAGCAACGAAATAGAGTGGAACTTTCAAAGCCTCCTCCTCCTACTCCTGCGGTGGACCCGACTGTTGCGGAAAAGATGGTCGATCTTAAGGCCAAGTTTCCAAAAATTTGCTTCGACGGTCTGAAGTTCCTCCCGGCCATTCATCATATTCCCGGGCATGTGAAGCAGAGTGCCATTGCCTGCAATAACGACGTCTATGTTCAACATGACGCGTTTGTGCACTTGGTGGAGAAGATCTCAGAGGTATCCGTTGAGCGTCAACATGAGATTGATCGCCTGAAACTGGAGGCTGGCTTCGACAAAAACATCATCGAGCACCAAGACGTAGAGCTCGCTTCGTATAAGTCGAAGCTGGAAGCCGCTGAACAAAGCGCAAAAGATACTGCTGAGGCAGTTACTCGTTTAGAGGCGGCTCACAAAAAAGAGCTTGACGAAGCAGTCCAGCGCAGCGGTGCCCTTGCCCTAGTGAAAGACTCTGTCCAAAAAGAGAGGGATGCGCTCGTCGTGCAAGTCAGAGAGCTGAAAGAATTACTCTCCAAGGAGAAGGAGGACAAGGTAGCTGCTCAAGAAGAATCACAGCGATACTGTGATGAAATCGTCGCCACTCGTCTCCTGAAAACGAAGCTCAATGACGAACTTGCCGGGGTTGAGAAAATGAAGAATGAGGCCCGTGAGGAGGGCAAAAGAGAGGCTGCGGAGGAGATTGATTCTCGCCTCGAGGCGGCCGTAGAAGCCGGCAGGGAAGAGGTCAAATGCATGTTTGACCCGTTGATTGCTGAATATGGAGCCCGCGTCCTTATGCATCGCGACTTAACGTTCTTGGGCGACGGCTATCTCGAATCCCTAGCTGAGGCCTGGGAAACCTTGATAAGGATCAGGAAAATCGAGTTGGGCTCCGAAGAGGTCGATGAGGAGGCCTTGGTGAAGGAGTTCCTTAGGGGGAATGAGCCATCGGATTTATCCGCAGCATTGGCACTTTACAGCAGAGGCTCTCCCCTTCCAAAAGAGAAAAATGATGAAGCTGGCCCGTCTGGGGCCAATATTACTGCTCCTCATATTGCTGCTCCTCCCGCTGCTCAATCGGCTGGTCGGCCGACACTTGATCCATTCGAGCAGCATGCTGGTTATGACCCTGAAGATCCCGGGCTCGGCGCTCATGTGCTATCCCCTATCCTGGAGGGTGAAACCCCACGGACCACCGATAGCCAACCGGAACCTGGTGGGAAATTCTTCTTTCTCTAGAAGTTGAAAGATCCCGTCTTTTTTCAGCAGTGGCTACTCGTTCTAACGCTCATTCTTTATGTTTTCATGTAGGTTGTTCTGACGCCGAACCAACTCCGAGGAGCGATGACGCCAAGGAGGAGGCAGGGAAGAAAAGCGACGCTGCCCATGCGGGAGTACTCCCTGGTCCCGATGCTCAAGTGATCGGGGCGCTAGATGATGATAAGCTCGACACTTCATCTCCTGCCGAAGGGAGTGATGAAATTGAAATCACTGGCGCCTCTGAGCATACCTCGCAGATGAGCATGAAGGACCGCCTTGCCGAAGAGGAGAAGAAAAAGGTCGAGGTCAAAGTTGAACCTGGAATCCTGGAACTTACCGACCCACGGAACAGACCTTTGAAAATCATTCTCCCGGGCAGGTCCAAACCACTAGACGTTCCGTCTCCTACTCCTGACTCCGCTTCTTTAGCAAGCAAGAAATCCAAGAAAAAGCATGAGGGAGAGGAGTCATCGGATAAGACAAAGGAAGACAAGAAGAAGAAATCGAAGAAATAATCGATACACTCGTTCAACGAGCTTCTTGTTTAAGTCTTGTAGGTGCTTTTATCTTTCGTAGCTTGTAGTTTGTATAGTCAGGTCTGAGTTTTGTAGGAGTGATCATGTAATCCCATTTTGAACTTATCGAATAAAGTTTAGTTTCTTTTTGTTTGAATGATTCTCTTGTCTTTCTTTGGTTTGCTGACTAATTGTAGCCATAACTCAAGTTCTTATGTGTTTCATTATCTCCCGATCCATTCTCGTGTTGTTCAAACATTTATGGACATGGCGTACCTCTCGTCCCACATCTCTCGAGTACTTGGACTTTTTGCTGACTCTGTGCTCCGGGGACTTGGAGACTTGAAACCATTTATACTCTAGTCCGCGCTCCAGGGACTCAGAGTACTCCGCTCCGCACTCTGGGGATTCGGAGATTCGTATTCGTTTATACTCTAGTCCGCGCTCCGGGGACTTAGAGTACTCCGCTCCGCACTCTGGGGATTTGGAGATTTGAAATCATTTATACTCTAGTCCGCGCTCCGGGGACTTAGAGTGCTCCGCTCCGCACTCTGGGGATTCGGAGATTTGAAATCGTTTATACTCTAGTCCGCGCTCCGGGGACTTAGAGTACTCCGCTCCGCACTCTGGGATTCGGAGATTTGAAATCATTTATACTCTAGCCCGCGCTCTGGGGACTTAGAGTACTCCGCTCCGCACTCTGGGGATTCGGAGATTTGAAATCGTTTATACTCTAGTCCGCGCTCTGGGGACTTAGAGTACTCCGCTACGCACTCTGGGGATTCGAAGATTTGAAACCGTTTATACTCTAGCCCGCGCTCTGGGGACTTAGAGTACTCCGCTCCGCACTCTGGGGATTCGGAGATTTGAAACCGTTTATACTCTAGCCCGCGCTCGGGGGACTTAGAGTACTCCGCTCCGCACTCTGGGGATTCGAAGATTTGGAATCGTTTATACTCTAGTCCGCGCTCTGGGGACTTAGAGTACTCCGCTCCGCACTCTGGGGATTCGGAGATTTGAAATCGTTTATACGAGTCCGTACGTCGTACAAGATAATGTAGTTCGTCATTCAATTATGAGATATAGAAACGTTAGTGATTCATGGAAGGTACAGCTTCAAGCCTTTATTAATGAAAATCAACTAAACTGCTCGATTACAACTTTTAAAAAGAAACTAAGTTATTACTAAATGGAAACATGCAGGAAATAACAGTGCCTAAAACAAGAAAGGAAACATGCTAAATGTAATAGTGCCGCAGATATTCACTGTTCCATGCTCGGGGGAGTGTCGTGCCATCAACGGTCGCTAGCTTGAATGTTCCCTCTCCAAGCTTCCGTTCAATGGCGTACGGACCTTCCCAGCTGGGATTTATACGTGATGGTACCGGGAAAAATCGTTTCAGAACGAGATCACCCACATCAAAGATCCTTGGGCGGACTCTGCCGTCGTAGTAGCGCTTGACTCGGTGCCTATGCGCTGCCGCCCTTAATTCGGCTTCTTCATTCTTTTCATCGATGCAGTCCAGTGATTCCAACAAGAGATTCTAGTTCGTCTTAGGATCATAGTATGTCACTCGGTGTGATGGAACTTCAAGTTCCACGGGTATAACGGCTTCGGATCCGTATGCCAAGGCGAATGGAGTGTGGCCGGTCGCGGACTTGTGGGTAGTTCTATATGCCCATAATGCTGTCGGGAGTTCATCTACCCACTTGCCTCCAACCTTCTCCAGACGCTTCTTCAGTATGGACTTGATTATTTTGTTGACGACCTCGACTTGCTCGTTAGCTTTCGGGTGTGCCACGGCGGCGAACTTCTTCTCGATGCCATACTTTAAACAGAACTCTTTGAACTCTCTGCTTTCAAATTGCGTCCCATTGTCCGTAATGATGGTGCGTGGAAGGCCAAAACGGCATATAATGTTTCGTACAACAAAGTTAATGACCTTCTTAGAGGTGATTGTGGCCAAAGGTTCTGCCTCAGCCCATTTTGTGAAATAGTCGACTGCAACTATCGCATATTTCGCGCCACCTTTGGATATAGGCAAAGAGCCGATTATGTCGATTCCCCAGATCGCAAATGGCCAGGGACTAATCATTTGTGTGAGTTCCGTTGATGGAGCCCTCGGGATTTTCGCATATCTTTGACACTTGTCGCATTTTCTTGCGTAGTCCGCGGCGTCCCGGTTTACGATGGGCCAGTAATATCCATAGCGGAGGATCTTCTTTGCTAGCGTTTGCCCCCCAATATGGTCGCCATATTCCCCTTCGTGAACCTCTCTTGAGACCCGCTTTGTCTCATCATGAGCGATGCATCGCAATAATGGGACTGAGAATCCTTTTCGATACATTGACCCATCCTGCATTACATATCGCGCGGCCTTTCGAAGGACCTGCCGTCTTTCGCTCCTTTTTTCTAGTAAAGCCCCGGTCGTCAGGTATAGTTTGAATGGGGTTATCCACGATTCCTTCTCGATTTCCGTTTCCAACACGCGATCGACTTTCATCTCGTCTATGCTCGGGGCATGCAAGACTTCAACGGGATACAATCCCATTTGCTGCGCATCGCCGGTACTCGCAAACTTAGCCAACAAGTCGGCTTCTTTGTTCTGTTCGCGCGGGACATGTGAAATGTCATAACGCTCAAGACTCGAGAGTAGTTCTTGGACCTGAACAAGGTACGGAGCGAGCTTTCGTCCCTTTGCTTGGTAGTCTCCCCGTACTTGGTAAACTACCAACTGTGAGTCACAAAAGATTTCGACTGATTCGATCCCGAGTTCCCTGATGAGCTTCAAGCCAGCGATCAGCGCTTCATATTCGGCTTCATTATTTGTAGCCGGAAAATCAAGCTTGAGGGCATAACAGATTGATCGGTTTTCTGGAGTTATAAGAACTATGCCCGCGCCGGAGCAACGGTCGTTTGATGCACCGTCAGTGTATAATTTCCATCGAACGGGGGGAATGATGTCGTGATCATCCGGTTTGACGGGTATGGTAAACTCAGCGATGAAATCTGCTAACGCTTGCCCTCGGATGGCTCTCCGTGGTAAGTAGGCGATATCGAATTGGCTCAACTCGATGTTCCATTTTAGCAACCTTCCAGAAGTTTCCGGCCGTTGGAGTACTTGCCTCAGGGGTTGATCGGTATAAACACCGATTGAATGTGCTTGAAAGTATGGGCGCAGCTTACGTGATGCAATCACCAAGCAATAAGCCAATCTCTCGATCTTAGGGTAATTCCTCTCTGCCCCCGTTAAACGCTTGCTAACATAATACACCGGCTTCTGGACTCGATCCTCCTCACGAACCAAAGCCGCACTTATCGCATGTGGGGATACAGCCAAGTATACATATAACATTTCGTGGTCAACTGGTTTTGACAGCATTGGTGGACTCTCCAGATGCCTCACCAGATTCTGGAATGCTTCCTCACAACTAGCCGTCCATTCAAAATTTCTCTTCCCTTTCTTTATTATATCAAAGAATGGGATGCACTTGTCAGTTGCCCTGGATATAAATCGACTTAGCGCAGCTACTTTTCCATTCAAGCTCTGTACTTGTTTTATAGTCCTGGGCGCTTGCACATCTCGAATAGCTTGGATCTTTTCTGGGTTGGCTTCAATTCCCTTAGCATTGACGATGAATCCCAAAAACTTCCCCGACGCAACACCGAAGGAACACTTCAGAGGGTTGATCTTCATCCCGTAATACCTGAGTATGTCGAACATTTCAGCCAAGTCTCGAATGTGGTCGTTTGACTGTCGTGACTTCACGAGCATGTCATCCACATAGACTTCCATCGTTCTACCCAGCTGGTCCTTGAACATTCGATTCACTAAACGCTGGTAAGTTGCTCCTGCATTCTTCAATCCAAAGGGCATCACTACATAGCAATACAGTCCGACATTTGTAACGAAGCTGGTGTGTTCTTGGTCCGGAATATGCATCGGGATTTGGTTGTACCCTGAGTACGCATCCATGAATGACAGCAGCTCGTGTCCCGCGGTGGAGTCGACCAACTGATCGATCCTAGGCAACGGGAAACTGTCCTTAGGGCATGCTTTGTTCAAGTCGAATAATCTACGCAAGTCCTCCATTTCCCATTCGCCTTTTTTACCAGCACGGGGTTGGATACCCATTCAGGGTAGAGGGCGTCGCGGACGAACCCATTTGCTTTGAGTTTGTCCACCTCCTCTCCGAGAGCGGCGGACCTCTCCGGATCCATTCCTCTCCTTTTTTGTTTAACTGGAACGTATTTCGGGTCTATGTTCAACATATGACTCGTGATGGCGGGGGAAATCCCACACATATCAGAATGCGTCCAGGCGAAAACATCAAGATTCGCCCGGAGGAAGTCGCTAAGGTCTTCAGTCATCTCGGGGCCAAGCTGTGATCCGATCTTTAGTATTCGCGAAGGGTCGTCACGGCTAACTGAAATGTCAATCGTTAATTCAGCCGGTGCCGCCTTCTCTTCCCTGGGTTTCTCATCGTCGTCTCTCGGATCTATATCTCCGAAGATCCGAGAACTATGCCCGAACCAGGGCTCGGGCACTACTTGTCAATTATCCGCATTAAGGATGCGGACGGGATTGTCCGCAACCTTTCCCTTCTCCCTCCGATGGGCCTCTCGGAGCTCAGCCACATAACAGGAACGACCAGCTGCTTGGTCGCCATGAATAATACCTACTCCTTTGTCTGTTGGGAACTTCAAAGTTAAACACCATGGGGCTAATGCTGCCCTAAACTCAGCCAGGGCCGGCCGGCCCAAGAAAACGTTATATGGAGAATCCACATCCAAAACTACGAAGGGTAGAATTCGCACCCTCCGACGCTCGCCTTGTCCCAGTTCGACTGGTAACTCAACATACCCTACGACATCGGTCGCTGTGCCGTTAAAGCCGTGTATACGAGCCTTGGACGGTTTCAGGTCATTTGTTTCCAGTTTCATCTGGTCATAAGCCTTCTTAAAGATGATGTTGACTGAACTTCCGCAATCAATCGGAATTCTTTTTACATATGCTGGCCCGATCGTCGCAGATATGACCATCGGGTCGATGGTCGGAGCCTCCACCTGATCAGCGTCTCTGTTTCTGAACACTATATCGTCTGTCATTACGCACTGCTGCTTAGCAGGGGTCCCGTCCTCCACGTTCGAACAGCACTCAAAATCTGCATGCTTCAGGGAGCTTGCATATCGCTCCATCTCTTGCCAATTCTTATCTGCGGGGTGAGGTCCGCCGATAATTGTATTTATGACTAGTCTACCTACGGTTCGGGCAGGCTCCTCGGGATGACGCGGAGCTGGTGCACGACCTGGGTTGGATGTTCCCTGTCCTCCTTCCTGTGGATCCTTCACAAATTCTTGCAACTTCTTTTGCCTGATCAACTTCTCGATAGTGTCGTGCAGGTGTCTGCACTCTTCCGTATTGTGCCCATAAGTCTCATGGAAGCGACAAAATTTCCCGGTCCGCTTCTGTTCCTCGGTTGATTCTTTTGGACGTGGCTTTCTGTATTGAAAAGTATTGCAGGTGGATAGGTAAATGTTCTCAAGTGGTGCATTCAGCGGAGTATACTCGCTGTAGCTTGGAATTCTCGACTTCCACTTCCCCGCTTCTCTCTTCTTCCCTTGATTCCTTCCTCCAGACTCCTTAGACTGCCCAGGCTTATTCTCATTGACTTGGACCTTTCCCGAGCTGTCTCCGGACTGCTTCACAGCAATGTTGCTCTTCATAGATTCTTGGACAGGTCCTGGTGCCTTATCTCATCGTACCCACCTAGCTTCCTCTCTTCTTATGAACTGGTGTGCCTTTGAGTAGAAACGCTCTAGCGTAGTCGGGGGTTTTCCTACTAACCAGTCTCCAAACTCAGAATCTGGATCCACACCTCTCATTACAGCCATCAGAATTGCATGGTCATTGGGATTACTGACTTCAGTTGCCGCAACATGGAATCTCTGTAAATATTCCTTCAACGACTCCCCGGGATTTTGGATTACACTTGACAGAGACATTACGTCTTTTAGGCGTGTAGTGTGTATTCTGAACTGCTCAATAAACTTCCTTGCCAACTCTTCGAAATTCGATACGGACCGCGGAGGAAGTCGGGTGAACCACATAGTAGCGATCCCAGAGAGAGTAATCGGAAAGCATCTACATTTGGTGGCATCATGTGCTCTTGCTGAATCCATCATCCATTCGTACCTCATGACATGCTGTCTGGGGTCAGTCTTCCCTTCATACGTAGGGATAGTAGGCATACTAAACTTCCTGGGGTACGCCGCCTGCAACACAACATCCGTGAATGGAGTATGACTTCTTGACACTCCCCAGTCATCATTCGATAAGCCCTGATTTTCTTTCATCAATTGCATGATCATGGCTGTCAGATCTGGTGTCTGTATGGAAGGCGGGAGGTTAAGGTCTGTTCTACGTGCCTGTCCATGCTGATGCCTTCTCTCCTGGTGATCTGACAGTCGCGCGTCTTGGGGTTTGACATCGTTAGCGTTTTGATGGCCTGGGCCTCCATCCTCCATTTGCACTCCGGTCCTGAAGTTTCCAGCTCTTGCTTGGTTACGGTCTCCAGCTGTTTGAACATCAGCTTCTGCTCGTGCAGCTTCAGTCTTACGTTGTCTGCGCCTTGGAGGTTCATCAGAGGAAGTTGAGCTGTCAGATGAAGAGTAAGGAGTGGGATTGCCCCGAGCATTCTGTTGCTGATGTTGAGTGAGTTGTGCCATCAGGTTGGCGTTATCTTGCATCTGCTCTCCTAGATGTCTCCTGCTTTCCCTGAGTTCTCTCATCAAGTCATTGAACTCTATTCTAGTGACAACTGGAGTCTGTTCTTGAGCGGCAATTCCTGCACTCGGAATCGCTGGTTGATTGCTAGGTCCTGCTTGTTGCACGCTAGCAGTCTCGTGGGCATCCGCATTATGAGAAGCTGACCTGGTACGTGGTCTTGCCATTGTAGAGTTATCGGTATGAACTCTGAGTAGAATCAACGGATGTCCTATCAGTGAGTCGGATCTTCTTTGGGGGATTTGTTCAATCCAGTAGCTTCAAAGCAGATCCTTGAGGTCTGAGAATTCAACTCTCAATGAAAGCACCAAAGTGTTAGCACCAAAATTGGTCACTAACCTCGTAGAGAAAGATTGTGTAGAGATATAAGTGATGAAGATAAATTAAACAGAGAAGACAATGCTAATTTAAATGCAGAAAGTAAGAACACCAAATTTATAGTGGTTCAGCGTAATTGCCTACGTCGACTTTAAGATTAAACTTTATTGATCTTTCTTCTTGTTGATTACAAATACAATTCGTGAATCAAATGGCAGAGTCTCAAAAATGGCAGAGTCTCCCCGGTCTTCTCTCTCCCAAAAAAGGATCCTCTTCACTGTGACCCTGCCCCTCTATTTATAGACAAAGATGGGCTAGACTTCCCAAGTGGGCTTGGTAGCCGATCGCTCTAGCCCAGGTGTAGTGTTCGCTGCTTGCCGAACCAGGCATGCCGAACGTCATAATGCCGAATGGTCCTCCCTATGCCGAACGGTCCTTACTATGCCGAATGGTATGTCTGATGTGTGGAGAGTGCAAGATGGTTGCAGTTGGAGCCGAACGTAACTCTGTTTGAAGCTCTTGACCGAACAATGCTCCCTGACCGAACGATAGTGTCATGTTGAATGATTAGGTACACCGAGCGTCTCCCGGATGCCGAGTACTTCCGTTGCCGAGTACTCCTGTTGGATGCCGGGTGCTCTCGTTTCTCGGATGCCGAGTACTCCCGTTGCCGAGTACTCCTGTTATGCCGAACACTCCTGTTGCCGAGTTCTATTGATGCCGAGCGCTAGCTGACGCCGAGCAGTCTTGTATGCCGAGTACTACTATATGCTGAGCACTATCTGACGCCGAACAATATGGATGCTGAGTACTTCGCCGAGCACTCCTAGGTGCCGGACATTCTATGACGCTGTGTCCTACTAGGAAGCCGGGTACTTCGCCGAACATTTCTAGATGCCGAACACTTACTGACGCCGAGCGCTTCGTCGAACACTCCTGGATGCCAAGTGCTTTGTCGAACACTCCGCGCCGGACACTCTCTGATGCCGAGTCACACTAGATGCTGAGTGCTTCGCCGACCACTCCTAGATGCCGAACACTCTCTGATGCCGAGTGCTACCTGATGCCGAGCACTAGTTGCCTGGTCAAATCTCCAGGAAACAGAGTGCATGAAGGAATTTTGTAAAACAATGATCATGGAGTTTGGTAATGAATACTTATGTACGCTAGGTCCAAATGATGTCGATAGTTTGCTAGCTAGAGTAGAAGCTAGAGGGTTTCCTGGTATGTTAGGTAGTTTGGATTGCATGCATCGAGCATGGAAAAACTATTCGACCAACTAGAAAGGAATGTTCATCACACATAACAAGATGCCAACAATGATTCTAGAAGCTGTAGCATCCGAAGATTTATGGATCTGGCATGCATTTTTTAGCGTACCAGGTTTGTTAAATGATATTAATGTATTAAAACAATCTTGTTCTCGGAAGTGGGTGACAGACTATCATCGGACATTGAGTATAAAGTTGGCAATGTCATGCATCGAATGGGATACTACCTTATAGATGGAACATACCCGAAGTGGAGAACATTAATCCAAGGATATAGTGTCCCAAGCAACTATAAGGAAAAGTATTTCACAGAGAAATTGGCAAGCTACAAAAAGCACATCGAACGCACATTCAGTGTTTAGCAAGCAAGGTTTCAAATTTCATAAAATCCTACCCGATTTCATGATGCAAGAGTTCTTTATTAGATCGTGTATACATGTACCATAATTCAAAACATGATTATGGAGTCTGAAAGAAGCGGGTATAAGAATCAAAAAAATAATTATCCTGACATGTTCAAGGGTTCTATAACACCCCGTAAAAATTAATAAGAAATTAATTAACAATAATGCTAAAAATGAAAATTTCGTAAATGTTAAAATTTGACCATCAAAGTTACACCATTGCGTTCGTAGTGATTTTCTGATCAACTTTCATATATAAAGTTCTGCAATCGGAATTCAAACAGAAAAGTTATTAACGTTTGAAGTTTTCGAATTTAAAATAATTCAAATGAATTCAAAATTTGAATTTAAATAACGTTAACATAAAAATTAAATAGGATGATAAATATTTTAACGTTAAAAAATAATCAACATTAGAAAATAACTTTAAAAATAGTGATAAAATAGAAATTAAATAAAAAAAGGGCAACCAATAATTCACATTCCAAATAAGGGGACCGATCGACCCCCTCACCCTGACCAATCGACCGCCAGCGGTCGACCGTTTGAGGGTGAGTGGTCGGCCAGTGCTTGAGAGGCGGCTAAGGTTAGGTTAGGCACTTTCGGTCTAGATTTTATTATTTTAAACCGACCTAAATCCAATGGTCCGGTGCATTCTAACCACTATAAATAAGAGGCTAGCTCATTCACTTTTATTCACAAATTATTTGGAATGCTAGCAAAACTTCATTGATCTTCTTCCTCGATTAGATTCAAGAATTCAAATTCAAGGGAAAAAGGTAATAGGTTTATATATATTCGTTTTTCTATTTTTATTCTTCTCTAATCCCTGAATTCTGAATCTAATTTATGTACGATCCAATTATTTTATATTTCAAAAAAGAAGAAGCCCGAAGGAGAAATTATGAGCGATCGTGAATCAAATCCAAAGGAAGGCAAGCAAATTATCTGTGAGTGGAAATCTTAGATTTTCACATTTTCAGTATTTGTATAGTAGAAGTTTGGACTTTTTTATGCCTTGGGGAATTTTGTACATGAAAACTCTAAAACTAAAATCCCCAATATTCCTCCAAACGAAATATCAATTCTTTTGTTTATTAGAATTTCAATTATTTCATATTAAAATAGTATAACTTGTTTTGTTATTGCAATATGAATATTTTATATTCTATCCCACTTCCAGCTTTTCTCTTTTGTTGTGAGAAGGGGTTCCAAAAAGAAAATAAGTTAGAAAGCGATGTGTAAAGTATGAATTCTCCTATTCGTAGTTTGCACTGCCTATTTCTATAATTTAAATATGAATCCCTAATTCATTGTACATGTAAAATTTGAATAGAATATAAAGGGTTTAAATTTTTGGTTTTATTCCTTGAAATAGAAATGCTGATTCTACTATATTAACATATGTAAAATAAGTTTGGTATGTGATTCTATTTTATTAATGCAAGTCTATTATTTGGCTAAGAATATTAGCTAGTTTGTAAGTTATTATACGGAGTTGGACTTGTGTGAATTGGAAATTATACATTTAAAACTATTAGTATAAGATGCAAAAAATTTCGTATGCTTAGGAATATTTAGTTATCCTAAATTACGTACATATAAATATATTAACATATAAATAGATTATTAACATATAATTAATAGCGTATTAATAATCTTGTATAGAATAAATATATTAGTAATTAGCATTAAACCATATAGGAAGAAAGTAAGGATAATTATGGAAATTAATCTTTAATTGAAGGCAAAATAGGGAGTTTTCCTTATACGGCCTTAATGAGAAATGCGATGAGGTATATATATGGTAGTATATTAAGGGAGTGGAATTATGACTAAGTTATAGGGATTGAAGGTCAGTCAAAAGCACATAGAAGTCTGTCCAGCAAATCTGGCTACCGGTAGTGTGACTTTGGGACTGATGTGAGACATCGCCTATAATAAGTACCCACGGAAGACGCGAGGTTAGTACCAATTCTGCAGGGTAAGTACGCTCGGCTAATCTAGTTACCAGCACCAACGAAAAGTCAGACTAATGCGAGATGTCATAATTTGGGTTACGAGTCATAAGGCATAGGGCCTGTTTCTAAGGCGAGGGTATTAAGTGGCTATTATAGGGTCCACCTCCTTCCCACTTAAGAAGTATTAAATGGTTGAGATTATCATTTAGGTGCGGTAGTGAGGAATCTCGAAAGGGGTCTGCTTCGGGATCAAGGTATTAAATGACTATTGTAGGGTCTGCCTCTTTCCATAAAGAAGTATTAAGTGTTCTGACGAGATTTTATGTGGTGTCAGTTAGGGAGTACCAAAGAGGGGTTCGCCTTGGGATAGGAATTAGATGACAGGGATAAAGGATAGTATAGAATATGTAAGACATATTACTTATCTAAATGATACCGTCCAAATACTATTATGGTAAGACTTTAGATTTTCATTCACCATACATTGTTGTTCCAAGCACCTCCTCATTACAACACACAGGTTAAGGGAAAGATACTGACAGAGGAGACGAAGATGAAGACTTACGACAATTTATCTATTTATTTATGTTTTTAATATATTTTGAAGTACCCAGTTTCTGACATGTTGTTTTTAGGATATTGTATTTTGACATTTGAGATGACATGTTGTATTTCTCAGATTTTAATTTATTTTGAAATGGGTATTTATTTCTGTTATTATATTTTATCTTTTCCATCATGATATCCTGAGAGCATAAATATATAGCTCTGTCTATTGCTCATTATATCAATTTTATCAACCAATAGTTAACTTTGTAATGGGCTTAAGGTTCCATGGGCTTTTATTAGGTCGAGAATTAGGCCTGTTTTGAGGTGGTTTATTGGATTTGGTACCAGAGCTTAGGTTACATGTTCAACGGTAATAGGTATACGTAAGAGTGCATATTTATTATTTTCGAAAGTATTTTTCAAAACCTTACTCTATATGTATGTATATGCTTTTATAAACATACGACTATGCAAATCTTTATTTTAGCAAATAATACTATCTTAGAAAGTTGTAACTAAAAGTTCGAACCTACAAATAGTTGATTATAGATGAAAATCATTCCTTTGAGGTTGAGAACCCCTCTACCCAAGAAATACCCACAATTAGGGGATGCTAGAATGGTTTTGTCACGATCCAAATTTCAGCGTTCGAAAATCGACACCCGTACTTCACTTGTACTCGTATGCCGCAGATTCAATCGTTGAAATTCGACTCATGCTGGAGCTTATAACACGTTAAGTATAACAACACAGCGGAAGAAAGAAATGAATGATATCATATACATCACAAATGATACAATATCCAGAATATGATATACAACAATGATATCTATATGATACAAGAATATCAGAGACAAATAATAATGTTACAGCGGAAACAATAGAAGTGATAACTCCAAACGATCTTTAAAAGAGAATGAGTCCAACACCTCCAACATCAAGCTCGAACCACCATCACGTTGCACCAAGATAAGCAAGGTCAGTCGTCAGTGAACTCCAAAAACTGAACTAGCTCCCGATAATCTACTAAACTTGACTATCTGAAAACCCCAACTCTAGACTGCCCGTGTGGGAAATTGTGGACACCCAGAGTTTAGAAAGGGAACAATAAACTCCAGGTCAGTCATGGGACTGGTATGAGTAAACAAAACAGTTGTTTAAAATAAAAACTATTCATAAGAGAAATCCAATATGCTTTTTGGAAAATGAAACTACCATAAGGCCTCTCGCCACACACACAATGCAAACGCAGAATTGGAGGAGATTTCTCCTTATGATAGTCAAACATGCTTGATACGCAAAATCTTTTTAATATTATCATTAGTGCCTAGTGTGGGAAACATTTCGAAAATATAATATAAATCTTAGCCAGCATACAACCATTATTGTATGCCTACTATAGCTACCATGATCAATAGCAGGTTACCACCACATTCCATGGCAGGTTATACAACTAAAACCGTACAAGGCACCTATTGTTTCTTTGGATTTTCCAACAAATGGTCAGGTTAAGGAACTTCCTACTGCCACATGGGTACGCCTCTGGAGGGATGTCCCGAGAACTTAACCAGTTCTCTGCCAACACAAGGCCGGGTTACCTCTTACTAGGTAACTACTACACGAGTATGCCACCCCCCGGTCGTTTACGACCTTTATCCGAGGGCCCTCGATCACAAAGCAACAACCACACAGTAAATGAGATTGAAGTAACCACATAGGTTAAGTATCAGGGCTCCATACCTGATACCACCTTTTTCCAGAAGGAAATGACATACCCTAAAGGGTGCGACCCTCATAACCTTGCCGCATCTTTCCTGTTTCGACCATTTCCGGGGTGTGAGGTCCGATGAGGTCTCGTCCACAAAGCTACGCTTTACACGAAAGCCATGCTTTGATCACGAATGATCACCAACACACATCAACACTTAGCATGCCACACTACCAAATTGGGAGTATATCACTGATAATCTTCAACTACATAACCTCTGAGCTCGTACGTCTCAGAGAATGGTGTTAAGCTAAGAGAATAAATCTCCGCCACCAAATAGAAATGTATTTGAAAGAAATATGCTTTATATCTCAAAGTGTAGTGTCAGACATACGGCCATATAAATCTGTTCCGAGTTCGAACAGAATCGAAGGCACTTCCAAAGAAGCCCTTGCAATCCAGGTATTCACAATCCCGATCGGACTTCCCATCACAAATGGAGTCTCTATACCATAGCTACTCAGTGTAGAGACAATCAATAGGTTATCCTATCATTCTCACAAATACCCGGTCTTCAACACCGGTCTTCAAATGTTATCCATTTACGTCGTATCACTATTCGGAATGGGTTATATGACACAAAGTCCTCTCCCGGCTAAACCAAATAGTGGGCGCAATATTTTAAAACATATGGATATTGGGATTTCAGTTAAGTCACAACTTATTACCCAAAACTTCTCTTTCAAATGGTTTAAACAAATTACCATTTTAATCTTTTACAAAAAGATTCTTCTCACAAAGTTCACCCAGTTTCACAAAGATCTATTTATACATTTCAAACCAATCTCCGTTACAAATCTTTCATAGAAAGGATACACTTTTAGGACCCCTTTTCAATTTGAAAACAAAGTATACCAATCTTTAACAAAGATTTATACATATTCTTTTCAACACAATTTCCCTTTCAAATTGGATTAACTCATCATATCTTTAAATCAAGATTTAATTCATAGCTTTCAAAAAAGATTCATTCATAACTTGGAAAACCATTTTCCCTTTCAAATCTTTTATATATAAAAGATACACCATTTAAAATCCTCTTCAATTTCAAAACAAGGTTCAACCATTTTAAATTTCAAAACTTTACGGAGTTATCCAAAATAACTTTATCCTCAAAACTCCTTTTCCAAAGCTTTTCACATTTAACCCGATTCCATGTCCAAACCATTTGAATTCAAATTTAATTTTTAAAACCATTTCAAAAATCTATGACTTAACCAATTGCCTCGTGCAATCCATATTCGTGTGTGTATAGTGTAGTCCAGGGGTTTAACATAATAGTGCAACATCATTCAATCATCATAGATTCAAATACAACAATATATTTGATAAGCGGTATAAACTATAATGCTTATCCTTATTCACAGATCCACAGATAAATCACAGATAAAATAAATTACATTCATCACAGCTTGAATTAAAATAATTCATATCACACAGCATCACATAGTAGGGATATCGAACAATTCACAGCATTCAATAGAATACAGTCATCCATAAATAAGGTTAAT
Organism: Allium fistulosum; assembly: GCA_030737815.1. Lineage (NCBI taxonomy): Eukaryota > Viridiplantae > Streptophyta > Magnoliopsida > Asparagales > Amaryllidaceae > Allium > Allium fistulosum. Next base: position 958,884,089 of record CM060901.1, read on the forward strand.
GAATCATCTAATTAATTGAAACCAGATTAATCACTAACCCAGGTTAATTACAAATTATTTTAATTAATTAACCTTTAATAATTAATTAATCTTAATTAATCACAATTATTAATTAATCCTTTAATTACTAACAAATAATTATACTCAAATTTCTAATCATCATTCAATTAATTACATCCAGTAATTATCTTTAATCAATGATTGATTATCCTTAATTATTAATTAATTAAATCTTAATCACCTTCATTAATTAATTACTTCTTAATTAATTACCTTAATTAATTAATCCTTAATTATAAATTAATTAACCTTTATTTAATAATTAATTGACCTTTAATAAATCATTCTTTAATTATTTAATAATTTAAATCATTAATTAATTAATTATCATTAACAATATAAATTAACTTAACTTTTAAGTTAACAAATTAAAACACATTTGATTAATTCCTTAATTACTTAATTAAGTTTTTTTCATTTAAAATAAACTCTTTTAAAAATATAAGTTTAAAACATCTTAAACTTAATTAATTTGAAATATTTTACTTTCAAAACCTTTATCTACACATTCCAATTTAACAAACAATCTTCATTTTAAAAAGAATAGATTTAGAAATTTAATTGGCTTAAATTGTTAAAGTTTTAAAAACTAGAAATGCTAATACTTGAGTCAACTCCGAGTGTTCCCCGAGGAAATCGCCTGTTTACTTCGAGTTCCCCCCGAATCAAACCCCAATTTTCATTTTTAACTTAAATTTTGGTTAAGTCTTTTTATACCCGGGATTAACTTGTAGATACGCGATTCCAAACACGAGCCAACGCACGAACTCCTCGAAGTTTTCTTCGAGACATCCACCCCTCATTCCTCTACCAGACTACCTGATACAAACCAGGCCTCGTGCACATGCACAGACGGAACGGCCACCTTCGACCCAAACTTTGACCATCATCAAGTCATCGACCACCCGCCCTAACCACCAGACCATCCAAGAACCCAAAACAACAACGAATTTGCAAAAGAGCAATCTGACTCATCCTAGAACGAACACGATCGCCAGACGAACGCCTCGTACTTCCACCCCCGACCATCAGAGGTCACGCGACACCGGCCAGAACAACGACGAACCCCTACGCTTCGAATCCCACTGGTGTAAACGGCTCCAGTCCATCAACAATGATGCAGCGACACCTATTTCGACCAAGACCAAATATGGGTTTCAAACCCTAAATCTATCTCATCTCTACTCCACGATGATCAAAAACTTTTCTGATCATTTTTCCTCAGCTCGAACATCACCCAGCTACCTCCAGTAGCGATCCCCTTCCTCCATTTTACTCTGATCGCCGAGAAACACCAGAAAACCCCAAACCGATCAACCCAAGATTTCTCCACGTTTACTAACTTAGAAATCTTGATTTCACTTTCAAAAATCATTGTTTTCAAAGACATTATACATGATAAAATTAAAACCCGAAATCATGATGTTTGAATTTTCCATATATATTGGGTTTTCCTGTTTTTTTCTGATTTCCAAAAAAACTTAAATCAATTTTACAAAAAATTATTTTTAGGATCTAGATCTTGATTCAACAAACAAGTTTTGTTTAAATTCTAACCCCTAAAGTAAAACAGGGAGAGAGAGATTTGGATTTTAGAATAGGTTTACTCTGTAAACCTGGAACAAAAGCTTCTCTGCCTGTAACTGACATGCACATACAAATATCTGAATATAATATACATGCAAGCCTTTCCAACAACCATATATATAAATCATTTAACACATGCATCAAAAGTTCAACCCAGATTCAAGCTTTTAAAATGGTGTTTACTCACCTGATTCCAGAAGAATGAACAGAGTTTATGATGAAACAGGTTTGAAAATACAAACTGAAGTTCTTCACTTGATCCTCTAGTTTGAATTGAGTTTAGATTGAAGTTTGTTTCAATTTGAGATGATAATTACTTTAGATTACTCTCAGCTTTGATGGACGAATTGATGAATAGATTGATACATATAAAAAGAAGTTTACAGGATATATGTATAAATTTGAGTTTACAGGTGATAATAGGTTTTGTACAATATAGGCAGAGATTTTTTTTCTTTTTATTGACTATGCAGAAGTTGGTGGCTGCAAATCTCGTTTTGGTGGGCTGATGAGATATATTGTGGTGTATTAGAGATATTTGCATTAATTATCATTGTTTGTTTATACATATTAATGTCTTCTTTGATAAGCTTCATAGATATTTATTTTTGTTGTCTAGTTTCATACTTATCCATATTTGTTCATATTTGAATGTATTTTATTTTTCTTCTTATACTTATTATTTTGTAATATAAATGAATTTCTATATTTAATATGTTGTTAAAATTTAGCTAATGTTTACTTTATATTTTTCATAGACGATTTTATAACCATTTACTTAAAATTAAAATTCAAATCCAATGTATATACATATATTCAAATCTACTCATATATGCACATATACATATATATTCACATATATATACAAGATTTAAGTTCAAATGATTTAACACATATTTTATTTGAATTTGGAGAAACTCAAATCGACTTACAAATTAATTTCACAATTTTTATTCAAAGATTAAATTAATTATCAATTTAAACTTAGTAAAAATCCGGGATTGTTACATTAGGCAATACCTGAGGCATGTACGACAAGTTCCCTTTCCTTAACAAGCTACACCACCGGCACCCGTTGCTCCACCTGCTAAAGCAGCACCTCGCCCGCCAGACTTTTTCAAATTGTGTAAAGACTTCCGGAATATGGGAGGACGTGTGTATACGAGAGTTGAAGATTTTGTGAAAAGAAAGGCTTGGATTAACGACTGTGAACGTATATTTTGGGAGCTTGGATGGGAAGACTTGATCAAGAGGAGGATGGATGCATGGATTCTAAAGGGGGAGGCACTTGATTAGAGGGCTATAGTAGCTAAGGAGAATGCTGATGAGGGAATCACTTTGGCTAAATTCAAAACTCATTTCTAGTCGCGATTCATGTTCAAAGCTGAAGTAAGTTTGCAATTGGAGAAGTTTATACAACTTAGGTAGGGAAACTCCATGTTGAAGGAGCATATTAGTTCGTTCATGGAATTGGCTAAGTTCAGATTGAATTTGATCGATACCCCCATGGAGAAGACTATGAAGTTCATTAAAGGCCTGAATTCCCCACTTAAGGAGCCACTTTTGACCCAAGTACCACGAGGGCCACTTATGAGATGATATTTGTAATTCCCCACTTAAGGTTTCTGAAGAAAAAATTAGGAGCGGGCATGAATCAAATCTAAAGAAAGGCATGCAAATTATCTGTGAGTGAAAATCTTAGTTTTTCCCATTTCTAGTACTTGTATAGTAGAATTTTGGATTTGTTTTATGCCTTGGGGAATTTTGTATACGAAAACCCTAAAACTAAAACCCCAAAATTCCCCCAAACAAAATATCAATTCTGTGGTGACCCTCACTCTATAACACATAGTTTTTTTTTATACAAGAGGCCTTCACCACTAAACCCCAATTCTTTTATATTTGAATATTTATATAATTTCCAAATATTTTTCCCAAGACCCTGGTTTTACCAATATAATCATATCAGTGTACAAACAAACTAAGTCAATTGTATATTTGATGATATACAATTGTTTCTTTATTATTATTATTATATTTTTTTATCAGAGGGAATTTAAATCAAATAGAAATCAAAATACCATACAAGCTATTGACATAGCCACTTATTTCTTTTCTAAGTCTTGTTCTACTGCCATAGGTGCACTTTGACAAATTCTAACACTTATATATATTTATCTTGCCTAGATAATTCTATTTAACTCTAAAATAGTATTTACTCGATCTCATGATAGTTATCAAAGTTGATAATAATTAATAACAATAAGTTGGATTGACAAAATTCGATAAACCTTGGAAATTTACTCGAAAATAGGCAAATTAGGCAAAATCAGCAGTTCAGACGTCTAAATTTTTATAACAGACGTCTAGATTCGATCTCAGACGTCTAAATTTTTATGACAGACGTCTCAGAGTGTCTAAATTTTAAACAGAGAGTAGAAAACATTTTGAACTAAATTCAAACATCTAAATTTTTGTTGACAGACGTCTAAATTCGATCTCAGACGTCTAAATTTTTATGACAGACGTCTAATTTGATCTTAGACGCCTAAAATTGTTGACAAGTTTTCTCAGAGGTTAAACTTAAATACTCAATTAGTTACAAATTTCCAGAATTCATGCATATGCAAGTATCACTTACCTTCCATGCACAAATTCATCTCACTTGAATATTCTACTAAAATCTTGAGTGTTCATTAAAAATCAATCCCCTTAGCTTTTTTAATTTCCATAAGGCAAAACATAAGCAATAAAAATCAGAGTTCAAATATATATATATATCCATATCATATGCATATGACATGTCTAACTCCTTATTTTCTCCAAATCAGACATTCATAAAATAAATTTGTAGTTAACCAACCATCATCCATGATCACTCATAATAGGTTTTGATTAAGTACATATCTTCAACTCAAAATACTTAAAAAGTTTCCTAAAAGTAACTTCAATTACAGAAAATAAAATGTGTCTAGTAATTTCATTACAATGCATCTGCAAATTTTAAAAACAAGTCTCTCTTATTTATTCTAGCAGCCAATGCCTTCTCTACTCATCAAGCCAACTTCAATTTCCTACAAGCAAATCATTTAGCTGCCCCAAAGAATTTTTGAGACACCCAGATGATTGCAAGGGCAACCAAAAGGGTCAGTTTTCACTGGTATGAGCATTTATCAATTTTGTATACATATTCATAATTTTAAAACATAATCTTGCAGTGCCTTCCTAGTTTAACAGATGTTTATACTTAGCATGTTTTGGTTCATACAAGGTAATACAAAAAAAACACATTCATCTATTCAAACAAATACACAGCAAACAGTAAAGATAAACACATGTATAATTCTTGATTTATTCTCCCTAAATCTAGATATATAAACACAAGTTTCATACTCCAAATTTTCACCCAGCAACTAATCAATGAACAAGTTTAACTTGATTAAATTAACACCATATCTGGATATTTATAACCCAGATTTTTAAACCCCTGTCCCCATTTATTTTATGGTCTTTAACTCCTTGTCAAATGAGTACTATGTATGCATTGTAAAGGAAACTCCCAGGTTGTTTAAATTATTCCAACACACAAAGGCCTCAGGGTGCAGTTGCACCATGCATATACTTGCTTCCACCTGAAGTAAGCAAATCATTGACTAACTCCCAAGTGACCAATTTAGTTTTTCTTTCATTCATATTTCAGAAAGATATAACTGCTTGTATATTTTTCTGATTCAACCCCATGTTCCCCTGTTTAATCTATATCCATGTTTAATGATACTAAGATAGAACAAGAATGCTCCAATCATGTTAACACCAAAAGCCCACTTACAGATTAATACTCCAAACAAAAAAAAAAATGCACAAACAAACATCCATATCACCCATAACAAAATTAATTCAGAGATTTAAATGTCTCATAATATTCTAGGCTGCCTGCAATAGGACTTAATGCCATTGCATACAAAGGATAAATACTCACATAATGTTTTTTCCTTTTACTGCCTTAATTTCTTAGAACAGCAAATCCCCCAAAGCCTCAAGCTAGTGTTTCTTCCTTGTTTATTTTATTTTGTTTTTTTGATCCCGAGAGAGTGATGGTTTTGGCTATGTGCAGTTATTTATAAATCCATTCTAGGGTTTAAGAAAATGGGTAATTCTTCTAATACTCTTAGCTGTTCATGCATACATCTCATTCCTGTGTGGTCCTAAATGGGAAATGCACACATCAGGTTACTTTAATTGGTTATTTTGGGAGTTGAACATTTTAAACACTGCATGCTATTTTCATGTTTCTATTTTGTTCATGCCATATGCATGTGATCCTTTATTCATTTTTTTTCTCTCTAAGTTTAGAGAATCTGAAAATCTCCTTTGTATATTTAAAATTAAAAATCACATATATTATGCTAATTATTTTTTTTTGCACAACTATAAGACTTATAAACCTTTTTTATTAATTTAATTTTTATTCTACCTTTATATAAAACAGAAAACACCCCATTTGTATATATTTACATAATTCTTTGGACATAAAGCTATACTTATTTTTGAGTTCCAATTCCTTTCTTAATTACGTTAATTCCTTGCATTTTATCAAACAGAAGCTCCCATGCAATTTTATTTATTGCCAAATTCTTTTCTGTTTTAAATGCAATATATATACTTATATATATATATATATATCTCAGAAATTTCTAATATAAATATATATCATTTTATTTTATTTTATTTTAGGGTCATTACAAATTCTTATGTTTATTGGAATCTCAATTGTTTTATATTAAAATAGTAGAATTTGTTCTATTATTGCAATTCGAATATTTTATATTCTATTCCAACTTTTCTCTTTTGGGGTGATAAAGGATTCTAAAAAGAAAATAAGTTAGGAAATGGCGTGTAAAGTACGAATTCTCTTATTCATAGTTTGCACTGCCTATTTCTGTAATTTAAATATAATCCCTTTTACATTGTATACGTAAAAGTTGAATACTATATAAAGGTTTGAATTGTAAGTTTTATTCCTTGAAATAGAGGTGTTGATCCTACTATATTAATATAAAATAAGTTTGGTATTTGGTTCTATTTTATTAATGCAAGTCTATTGTTGGGCTAAGGATATTAGCTAATTTGTATGTTATCGTATGGAGTTAGACTTGTATGAATTGGAAATTTCGGTATTTAGATTGATTAGTATAGGACATGAAAATATTCGCACACTTAGGAATATTTAGTTAGCCTAAATTACGTAAGTATAAATATATTATCGTTTAAATATATCATTAAAATATAATTAATAACATATTAATCATGTCGTAAAGAATAAATTGGTTAGTAATTAGCATTAAACCCCATATGAAGGAAGTAAAGATATTTATGGAAATTAATCCATAATTGAAGATAATAAGGAGTTTTCCATATATGGCTATATTGTGAAATGCGATGAGGTATATCTATGGTAGTATGTTAAGGGAGTGAAATTATAACTAAGTTATAGGGATACGAGGTCAATCAAAAGCACACAGAAATTTGCCCAGCTAATTTGGCTAGCGGTAGTGTGACTTTAGGACTAATGTGAGACATCATCTATAATAAATACCCACATAGGACATGAGGTTAGCCCAATTCTGTAGGGTAAGTCTACCCGGCTAATATGGCTACCGACACCTACGAAAAGTCAGATAATGTGAGACGTCATAGTTTGGGTTACGGGTCATAAGACATAGGGCCTGCTTTTGGGTCGAGAGTATTAAGTTGTTGCAGGGTCCTCCTCTTTCCCACTTAAGAGGTATTAAATGGTCGAGATTATATTTAGATGCGGTAGTGGTGAATCTCGAAAGGGGTTCGCTTCAGGTTCATAGTATTAAATGGCTATTATAGGTTCCGTCTCTTCCCATAAAGAAGTATTGAGTGGCCTAATGAGATTTCATGCAATGTTAATTAGGGAGTACCAGAGAGGGGTCCGCCTTGGGTTAGGTATTATGGGGATCTGTCTAGGGTATAGGTATTAAATGGTCAGAGTCTACCTAATTCCTATTAAGAGGTATTAAGTGGCTCACGTACTTTCTTTCACATTGTTGGGACATGATTGATGGTAGTTGCAGTGGACTGGAAAGGCCCTTTGGGCTACAACGGAAGGTACGTTATGGAGTTGGGTTGGATGAGCCTTCGGGTTTACAGTTGGTAGTATTTTGGTAGGATAGTATAAGATGCATAAGACATATTACTTATCTAAAAGACATTGTCCAAGTACTATTATGGTAAGAATTGAGATTTTCATTCACCAGACATTGTTGTTCTAACCCCCTCCTCATTACAACACATAAGTTAAGGGAAACGATGCTGATAGAGGTGACGAAGGTGAAGGCGAAGACTTATGGCGGTTTATCTATCTATTTATCTTTTTAATATATTTTGATGTACCCAGTTTCAGACATGTTGTTTTTTGGATATTCTTTGGATATTTGAAATGATATGTTGTATTTTTGAGATTTGAATTTTTATGAAATGGGTACTTATTTCTGTTATTATATTCTATCCTATGCCTTGCGAGATTCTGATAATGTAGATAGATAGCTCTGTATATTGTTCATTATATCAATTTTACCAACTAATAGCCAGCTTTGAAATGAGCTTAATGTTCGATGGGCTTTTATTGGGTCAAAAATTAAGCTCATTTCGAGGTGGGTAGTTACATTTTGTATTAGAGCTTTGGTTACCCGATCAACAGAAATAAGTACACGTAGGAGTGTGTTTTGTTATTTTGGAAAATATTTTTCAAAACTCTACTATATATATATGCTTTTATGAATATACTCAAATACATTAGACAAATCTTTATTTCAACAAATAATACTATCTTAGGAAGTGGCAACTAAAAGTTCAAACCTATAGATAGTTGATTATGGATGTAAATCATTCCTCTGAGGTGGGAACCTCTCCACTCAAGAAAATCCACAACTAGGGGGATGCCAGAATGGTGCAAGCAATGCCTAAGGCATGTAGGACAAGTTCCCATTCCTCATAAGCTTCACCCATGGCACCTACTGCTCCACCTGCTGAAGCAACACCTCTCCCATTACACCTCCCCAAATTGTGTAAAGGCTTCCAAAATATGGAAGGACGGGTGTATACATGAGCTAGAGGTTTTGTGGAAACGAAGGCTTGTTTAACGACTGTGAACGTATATTTTGGGAACTTGGATGGGAATACCGGATCAAGAAGAGGATGGCTGTATGGCATCTGAAAGGGGAGGCGCTAGATTAGTGGACTATATCGGCTAAGGAGGATTCCGAGGAGGGAATCACTTGGGCTGAATTCAAAACTCGCTTCGAGTCGCGATTCATTTCCAGAGCTGAAGTAAATTTGCATTTGGAGAAGTTTATACTACTTAGGTAGGCAGACTCCGTGTTGAAGGAGTATATCAGTAAATTCACAGAATTGGTTAAGTTTGGATCGAGTTTGATCAATACCCCCATGAAGAAGGCTATGAAGTTCATTAAAGGCTTAAATTCTCCACTTAGGGAGCTACTTTTAAACCAAGTACCCACAAGCACACTTATGAAATGATAGTTGTAATGACCCTACTGCAGACTGCGGGCTTTGAAGAGAAAGAGAATGTGGCACCAATGTAAAATCAAGGTGGAGTTAAGAAAGGAGGATTTTGGACGGACAAGAACGCCAAGAGGATGATCAAGAAGGGAAGTATAACATGCCATAGATTTCATAAGAAGGGACATGTTGCTAAGAATTGCAAGGTGAGCTTGATGAGAGAAGAGTTAAAGGGAGATGCTACCATTGCAATGAGGAGGGACATTGCAAGAATCGATGTCCAATGCTAGCAAAGGTGGGACAGAGCAGGCAAGCTTATGCCATTGAGACTGCACCAATCTCAAGTAGACCACGTCCTAGAAATCAATGAAAGGCTGCAATGGAAGGTACAACTATTATTTCCAGGAATACTCTTTGTACCTAATTTGACTCAGGAGCATCACATTTCATTCATAGCTAGAAATGTTGTTAACTCCTAGAGTCTAAAAAACCAAGTTATCACCAATCCAATAGTCATGTCAAATCCTATTGGGGGTCGATACACCTTTCTTTGATTTGTAAAGACCTAGTTGTGGATATATGTAACGTCGATTTTACATGTAATGCGTATATTCTTGGTTTGGAGGGGTATGGACTTATCCCAGGGATGGATTGATTATCTTACTATGGGGCTGTCTTAGATTGTGGTGGAATGATTGTATTGTTACGGAGTTGTAAGTGGGGAGACATAGATATTCGTTGTACACCCCAAAACTCAGTTGAGTTAACTATTTATATTCGCCGAGCCTATCCCAAGTTGAACTCTCGTCTATGCCTATAGTTCGAGAATTTCATGACATTTTTGAAGAAGTCTCGGGTCTCCCGCCTTAAAGGAAGATAGAGTCCAGTATCGATTTTGAGAAGGATGCTAGACCTATCACTCTACCATTAAGAAATATGGCCCCCAAAGAAAGGAGAGAGTTGGATAAGAAAATTTTGGAGCTATTGTAGAAAGGATTTATTCATCGTAGTACTTATAAATGGGGAGCGTCTGTTGTCTTCACCACTAAGGCGGATGGCTCTTTAAGGCTATGCGTTGATATAAAGAATTCAACAAGTTAACCATGAAGAATATGTATCCTTTTCCTAGAATAAATTATTTGGTTGATCAGCTTGTTGGAGCTAAAATCTTTTCCAATTGGACTTAGCCACCAGATTCCATCGATTGAGGATAGCCGAGGATAGAAAATAGAAGACCGCATTTTTCACTTCGGATGGACTATACGAATGGAAAGTAATGCCTTTCAGGTTGAAAAGCTCCCCTTCATACTTTGTAGATTAGATGAGCAGAGTCTTTAGAGGGAAGCTAAAAAAGTTCATCGTAGTGTTTGTAGATGATATTCTAGTATTCTTCAAAAGTGAAGGAGAGCACAAAAATCACTTGAGGGAGGCAATAAGGACCATGAGAAGGCACCAACTAGAAGATAAATTCTCAAAGTGTCATTTTTGGAAGGTGAAGGTGAGATTTCTCTGTCATATTGTTTTCGAGAAGGGATTGTCTATAGATCCTGAAAAGGTTGAAGTTATTCAAGACTGGAAGATTTCAAAGAACGCCACGGAAGTTAGGAGTTTCTTGGGCTAGCGAGCTACTATAGGAAATTCATCAAGGACTTTCCAAAGATAGCAGTCCCACTAACTCGTTTAACCAAGAAAAATCTTGTTTTTGCAAGGGATGATAAATGCAGTGAAGCATTCGAGAAGCTAAAGGTGATGTTGACAAGTGTGCTAGTACTCACCATTCCCGATGAGACAAAGCCTTTCACCGTTTACACTGACGCATATGGTATGGGATTAGGAGCTATTCTTATGCAAGAATGTAAAGTGATAGCCTGTGTAGGTAGGCAATTGAAGGACCATGAGAAGAGGTACCCAACACATGATTTGGAGTTAGTAGCTATCGTCTTCGCTTTGAAGATGTGCAGGCACTATCTTTTGGGAGAAAGATTTGAGTTATTTACCAACCACAAATCCCTTAAATATCTATTTTTTAAAAATGATTTGAATCTTAGGCAGCCGAGGTGGATGGGGTTTATAGCATCATTTGACTTTGAGATACAGTATATCGTTGGAAAAGGGAATGTTGTCACCGACACCCTTAGTCGGAGGCAGGGTACTTTCAGTGCAATATATGAGTAGTGACAGTTAGAGTTCCTCTCGAATATCAATTTCCAACTGCCATCAGAACCCACTCTAGGTTATCTGGCAGCATTGGAGGTGAGGCTAGCATTGATGGACATCACTGGGCAAGAGCAAAAGAAGGATGCGGCAATAGCAGATATTTTGGGCAAGTTGAGTAGAGAAGAACATTTCCTTCATGGCGGTAGGTATGCAATTGACGGAAGAGGATGTAAGAAGAGATGGACGCCCTTGTGTTCCACTGGTCGAGGATGTTTTGAAGGAAGTTATGGCTGAGTGTCACCAATCTCGAATAACCATTCACCTTGGTAGAGAAAAACGTATAGGGATATGAAGCGGATTTTCTACAAGCCGGGGATGAAGAAAAGGGTAGCGGAATTTATCGCTAGGCATTGGCGTGCCAAAAGATAAAGGCGGAACAAGGGAAGACTGGAGCACTGTTGTTGTCGTTAGAGATACTGACTTGGAAATGAGAGCATATATCGATTAACTTTATAGATGGGTTTACTAGGAGCCAAAGGGGCAATGAAGCTATATGGGTTATAGTAGATAGACTCACTAAAAGTGCCCCTTATGTTCCAATTAAAAGTAATAGGACTATGCCATCTCTAGCACAAATGTATATCAAGGAAGTAGTATGTCTGCATAGAGTTCCAGTTAGCATTGTTAGTGATACAGACCCATTATTCACTAGTGAATTTTGGAGGAGTTTGCAGTCAGCCCTAGGAACGACGTTGAATCTTAGCACGGCTTACCACCCGCAGACCGATGGGCAGAAGAAAAGGGTGAATAGTATTTTGGATGATTTATTGAGAGCTTGCATCATGGATTTCCGAGGACATTGGGAACAATATTTAACCTTAGTAGAGTTCGTATACGATAATAGTTACCAAGCGACAATTGGCATGGCACCCTTTGAAGTATTATATGGGAGGCCATGCAAATCGCCAAATTATTGGTGGGAAACCACTGGCAAAATTCTTTTTTGACCAAATTTGATTCGCAAGACTTCGAAAAAGATAGAGATTATTAGATGTGAATAAAGGCCGTGCGGGACCGATAGAAGTCCTATGCTAATAGGCGAAGAAAGGAATTGGAGTTTTCGGTCGGAAACATGGTATTTGTTAAGCCTTCTCCTTTTAAGAAGGTTATGAGGTTTGGTACATTAGGGAAGTGGCGCCATGGTTTTTTGGGCCATTCCCGATTTTGGGGAGGGTATGGAAACTTTCGTATTATGTGGAGCTTCAGGCCAAGCTAGTCTGAGTACATGTTGTCTTCCATGTTTCGCACTTGATGAAATGCCTGCATAGCATAGCTACGATAGTAGAGCCTGATCGATTATTAGATAATGAGACATAGCCGATAGCACACCATGCCATAGCACGCATAGTGGAGCATGGGACTAGGAAACTTTGCAGCAAAGAAATTAGGCTGATAAGAGTACAATGGGGAGATAATCCGGTGGAAAGCACATGGAAAACTGAAGAGAAGACGAAGGCTTCTCATCTTGAGCTTTTCTCTGGTAAACTTTCTCTCTCTAAATTTTAGGGTTTTGATTACATCATGGTTGCTAAATTGGATGGTAAGGGATGGTAGCCACACTTTTTACTGTTATTTTTGCAGTCATGTAGAATTTTATGCATATTTACGATGCTTGCATACATGCTTATATGTCACGATCTTGCATTCACGCTAGGGCTGAGCTCACCTATAGTTCGTTGCATACATAATCACATTGCATTACTCGTTCAATGGATGGTTGTATAGATAACTTGGTTGTAGAGTGCACATTACATTATCTGTCCTTTAGGGATTTCGAGGACGAAATTCTCTTTTCTAGGGGGAAGAATATAATACCCCATAAAAATTAATAAGAAATTAATTAATATCAACGCTAAAAATGAAAATTTTGTAAATATCGAAATTTGGTTATGAAAGTTACATCATTGTGTTCGTGACAATTTTTTGATCAACTTTCGTATATAGAGTTTTGTAATCGAAGCTCAAATGGAAAATTATTGATATTTGAAGTTTTCGAATTTAAAATATCTCAAACGAATTCAAAATCTGAATTTAACTAACGTTAACGTAAAAATTAAATAGCGTAATAAATATTTTTAATGTTAACGGATAATTAACATTAGAGAATAATGTTAACTGTAGTGATAAAATAGGAATTAAAGAAAAATGAAACGCCAAGCAATAATTTACATTCCAAATAAGGGGATCGATTGACCTCCTCACCCTCACCGGTCGATCGCTAGCGGTCGACCGCTTGAGGGTGAGCGGTCGACCGGTGCCTGAGAGGCGGCTAGGGTTAGATTAAGCACTATCATTCCGAATTTTTTATTTTAAACTGACCTAAATCTGATGGTTCTAGTGAGTTCTAACCACCATAAGGCTAGCCCTCGCATTTTATTCACAAATTTTTTGGAATGCTAGCGAAACTTTGTCGACCTTCTTCCTCGATTAGATTCAAGAATTCAAAATTCAAGGAAAAAGGTAATATGTGTGTATGTATATACATATACATACATATATATATGTATGTATGTATGTATTCGTTCTTCTATGTTTATTCTTTTCTAGTCCCTGAATTCTGAATCTAATTTATATACAATCCAACTGTTGTATATTTTAAAAAAAAGAAGCCTAAAGGAGAAAGTGGGAGCGGGCGTGAATCAAATCCAAAGGAAGGTAGACAAATTATCTTTGAGTGGAAATCTTAGGCCCCGTTTGGCTTGTCATTTTTAGTTTTGTGTTTTCGTCTATACAAAAGCGCGTCCGTTGTATGCATTGTTGAAAAACAAACGATTTTGAAAAATAAAATTAACATATAAAATAGAAAACAAGTTTATTTTGTTTTTCGTGTTTCGAGAGATAAGAAAAGCACGGAGAACAATCCAACTCCTTCGTTGTCCGTTGGTCTTCGCAACGGTTAAGAATTATAAATCTTCTTCTCTTGTTTCTTCATGTTTCTTAGTGCAAGTTGAAAACACAAAACTCAAAATACAAAATGAAACCAAACGGGCCCTTAGTTTTTCTCATTTTTAATTTTTGTATAGTAGACGTTTGGATTTGTTTTATGCCTTGGGGAATTTTGTACACGAAAACCCTAAAACTAGAACCCCAAAATTTCTCTAAACGAAATGTCAATTCTTTTGTTTATTGGAGTCTCAATTGTTATATATTAAAGTAATATAATTTGTTTTGCTATTTCAATTGGAATATTTTATATTCTTTTCCACTTTTAACTTTTCTCTTTTGTTGCGATAAAGGGTTTTAAAAAGAAAATAAATTAGAAAATGGTATGTCAAGTACAAATTGTTCTATTTGTAGTTTGCATTGCCCATTTCCATAATCTAAATATAATTTCTTTTTCATTGTATATATAAAAGTTGAATAGAATATAAAGTTTTTAAATTGTAAGTTTTGTAACACCCTTAATTTTAATGATGACATTGTTCAGGAGATTTAATTAGAATAAATTAAATAGAATAATGTAGATAAGAAGATTGAGGTTGATTAATAAAATATAGTGGCCGTGCTCATTTAACTAAATGAATTTATAAATGGTTAAGTAAATAAACATAAGGGCCTTAGGGTAAATAGTCGGCCATATTTCCCACTCTTATACTATTCTCCTTAGTCATACACATTCATTTTATCTCAAACAAAATTTATAAACATAAGAAGAAAGCAAGGCCGGCCATTATGAATAAGAGAAGAGAAAATCAATCTAAAGCCTAGGATCAAGCTAGAAGAAATCAATCTCAATCAAACTTCAATTTCCTTATCCAATCTAAGGTGAATAATAATGTCTACATCTCTATTTTGGTTTTATAATCATATGGTTTCGAATTTAAGGGTAAATCTGTTTTTATGATATATTGAATGATGATATGCTTGATTGATGATTTATATGGATGAAACAAGGTTGTTTAAAAGGACATATAAGGTTTTAGGGTAAAACTGAGATTAAATGATTTTTAAACGCCATGGAAAAATTTATGTCATGCAAAACATGATTTTGGAGTTAGGTTACAATTTTCATAATTTTCCAAGTCGTGGAGAATTAGTTATGAATTTTCAAAGGAAAATATGGTTATTTGGGTTTATAAATTTATTTTGGAAGATATATTAAGAATTTGGGTCTGAAATTTTGATATGTTAGATAACATGATTAAAGTGAATTTCTGAAATTTTTGGGGATTTTTACTAAGTGATTTAATATGGAAATTAAATTATTTTGAAAGGAGGACCTAAATGATTTAATTGGTTTATAAGAGGAAGAGCTATTTGTTATATGTTAATTTGATTTTAGATTTGAGAAATTGCGGAAAATATTATCTAAATTATTTATAAGTTGTGAAAGTCAATCAAATGTTTACAAGTAGGCAAGTTTGTTACAAAAAGTTTACTTATTTTGGCAAAATCAGCTTTTACTCAGAAAAAGGTGGTTCCGCCTTCTTTGGCAAACCTTTCGACCCAAACCTCTTGACCTAGACCTTTCGTAGGTTGAAAACAATGCACATGATATCATTCAGGTAGTATGTAGTGAATTGGACCAAGTTGGAAAGTAAGGCGTCGAAGGGTTGCTTTCGAAGGGTTGCTTTTGAAGGAGATGATTCCTTAGTTTATTTTTGATTTGAAAAGAAAAATCACTTGCCTGTCTTTAAAGAGCTTTTGACAAGGTCAAAAGCAATAGTTTCGAAAGGTTAGTGTTTATAAAAGAGCTTTCGACAAGGTCGGAAGCTATGGTTTCCAAAGGATGGTTTATAAAGAGCTTTTGACACAGTCGAAAGCTATGATTTTGAACGGGTATTTCAAAGAGGATTTTGAAAGAGAGATGCCACCTTTACTTTTGGTTTAAAGCTTTCGAAGGGGTAATTGTCGACCAGGTCAAAACCCTTCAGAGTATATGTGACCTTCCGATGGCATCAAAGGCATCGATGTTGTCGAAGGGTTCAATTGTTTTTATAAATACAAGCTGCTTCCCAAAGCTTTCGAAGGGGTCGAAAGCAGAGCTTTCGACGTTGTTGAAAGGTCCTAGGTTTCAATGCTTTCACCTAATATCACTTTGACCCAAAGTAATGTTTTAAGTGTAAACCCAATGCTTTCGAAAGGATTCGAAGGAAGTGTTTTAAAGTATTAATAAGGCTGGAGCCTATTGTTTTAAAGGAAATGATTTATGCTTTCGAAGGGGTCGAAAGCAACGCCTTCGAAGGGGTCGAAAGAAGAAGCTTTCGACGTTGTCGAAAGGTTTTAAAACCCATACTCAAATTTTAATAGAAAAAGCCCACGGCTTATATAAAGAAGTTTTGTAATGACTTTAATTATGTAATTTTGAAGAAGTATTGCCTTGAAAAAAATATATAAGTTAAAGGTGTTAACTATGTTTTATGAAATGTATTTCAAGGACCTTAAACCCACAGGAGTGGTAGTGTTAATTGTTATTTTGCTTCTTCAAATATGAATATATTCACATGATAACCCATAACTATATTTTGGGAAAAAAGGGGTAGAAGAACTAGTTAGGTTAACTGAATAGTGAATATAAATTTCTTAAACTCCTGAATGAGTAGAATTGCATCCAAGGAGTCAGGGTGACCAAAAGTATAGGATGCCTAAACTTTGTAGTTATTGGAGGTAACCAAAAGGTTCATAGTAAACCCATGAAAACTAACATAGAGTAGTTATTGGTGGAAACCAAAAGGTTCATAGTAAACCCATGAAAACTATGATTATGTAGTTATTGGAAGTAACCAAAAGGTTCATAGTAAACCCATGAAAACTATGTATTAAGGACATTTAGCAGGGGCTAATTAGTTTGTAGTGAACCCATGAAAACTATATCCGGATTAAGAATTTACATCAGCCAGTAGGTTCCTAGTCAACCCATGAAAACTAGGATAAGAAAGTGGCTAATGAAGTATCAGTAGGTTCCTAGTCAACCCATGAAAACTAGGATGTAAAGTGAGTTACTGGATAAATGCATAGGTTCCTAGTCAACCCATGAAAAATAGGATAAGGTTATTAGTTATTGGAATGACTAATAGATTCAGGAGGACCTATGAATTAATTAAGTTAACTGGCAGGAGCCTATAGGTTCTTAGTGATCCCATGAAAACTATGAATAGGACATGGTGTCCATTAATTATAACAAGGTTATTAGTAAACCCATGAAAACTAATAAGGTTAATAGTGACCCTAGTAACTGTAATTATGACAGGGTGTCAGATTAAACTGGGGAAATCTTATTTGTTTTAAGTATGCATATCATCATAATATTTTGAAAATATATGTTTTAACCATTGTGGATGTAGACGCACAGTATATGGTTTTATAAACGTTTTAGGATACTAGTGAGGGGAAAACCCATTCCGCTAAGCGGCGTGGTCTCACTAGATATCTAAAAGGATTGAGATGTTAGGTTATTATTCATACCAGGCTTTATGTCTGACTCGAAGTTTTTGTTTTCCCCTTAAACTCTCGGGTACTTAATTAATTTTGAGTAGTTTGAGATTTAAGGTTCTTAGGTTCTCTTCTTTGACGAATAAAGCTTCCGGAGGCGTGCAGGAGGCAAATAGTTATTTAGACTTATCTTTTCCGCTGTGTATTTGTTTGTAAAGACAGATTTATTATCCTTACTATATACTCTGATCTACTAAGGGGGCATCTTCATATGTCGCTCTTGGCGTATATGTAATAATTATATTTTGTTAAACGTGGTTAACTTGGGATTATGTAATGAACAAGGAAGGTTTTGAATTGAATGTGGAAATAAGTTTTTAAATTGTTAAATTTTTTCCATATTCTTGTGATCCGTGCATCAATGTATCTAGCACCGCCGTATTTGGTCGCCGAAGATTAATAACTATGGATGACTGCAACATCCGTAGCCGTTAGTTTTGGGCCTCCAAGTAAGGGAATGTTACACTTTTATTCCTTGAAATAGAGGTGCTGATTATACTATATATTAGTATAAAATAAGTTTGGTATTTGATCTATTTTATTAATGCAAATCTATTGTTTGGCTAAGGATATTAGCTAGTTTGTAAGTCACTGTATGGAGTTAGACTTGTATAAATTGGTAGTTTTGACATTTAAAACGATTAGTATAGGACGCGATCGAAAATCTTCACATGCTTAGGAATATTTAGTTGGCCTTAATTACACACGGATAAATATATTAATGTATAAATATATTGTTAACATATAATTAATAACGTATTAATCGTATCATATAGAAAATTAGGTTAGTAATTAGCATTAAACCTCATAGGAAGGAAGTAAGGATAACTATGGAAATTAATCCATAATTGAAGGTGGAATAGGGAGTTTTCCTTATATAGCCTTAATGCAAAATGCGGTGAGGTATATATATATATATATAGTAATATGTTATGGGAGTGGAATAAGGACTAAGTTATAGAGATGCGAGGTCAGTTAAAAGCACATTGAAGTCTGCCCAGCTAATCTGGCTATCAACAGTGTGACTTTGGGACTGATGTGAGACATCGTCTAATTAAGTACCTACGGAGGATATGAGGTTCGTCCTATTTTGTAGGGTAAGTTTATCCAGCTAATCTGGCTACCGACACCTATGAAATGTCAAACTAATGTGAGACATCACATTTCGGGTTACGGGTCGTAAGACGTTGGGCTTTCTTCTGGGTTGAGAGTATTAAGTGGTTGTTGTAGGATCCGCCTCCTTCTCACTTAAGAAGTAGTAAATGGTCGAGATTATCGTTTAGGTGCAGTAGTGGGGAATCTTGGGAGGGGTCCGCTTCAGGGTCGAAGTATTAAGTGGCTATTGTAGGGTTCACCTCTTCCCATAAAGAAAGAAGTATTAATTGACCTGATTAGATTTCATGCGGAGTACCAGAGAGTGGTCCGCCTTGGGTTAGGTATTAAATGAAAGAGATCTTCCTAGGGTATTGATATTGAATAGGCAGACTCTGCCTAATTCTCATTAAAGAGGTATTAAGTGGCTCGGGTACTTTCTCTCATATTGTTAGGACATGATTAATGGTAGTTGCGTTGGACTAGAAAGGAAATTTGGCCTACATTGGAAGGTACGTTATGGAGTTGGGCTGGAAGAGCCTTCGAACATACAGTTGGTAGTATTCTTAGTAGGATAGTATAGGATGCATTAGATATGTTACTTATCTAAATGATACTACAAACACTATTATGGTCAGACTTAAGATTTCCATTCCCCAGACATTGTTGCCCTTCTTATCTTAACTCACAGGGTAGGGGAAATGATGCTGATAGAGGTGATGAAGGCGAATACTTGTGGCAATCTATATATTTATGTTCTTGATTTAGTTTGATATACATAGTTTCAGACATGTTGTTGTTTTTGGGATATTGTATTTTGGATATTTGAGATGATATGTTGTATTTTTTAGATTTGGATTTTTATGAAATAGGTACTTATTTATATTATTACATTTTATCCTTTCCGCTATGAGATTTTGATTGCATAGATAGATAGCTTTGTATATTATTTATTGTATCAATTTTACCAACCAACAACCAGCTTTAGAATGGGTCTATGGTTCAATGGGCTTTTATTGGGTCAAAAATTAGGCTTGTTTCAAGGTGGGTTGTTATAGGTTCGAATACTAGACCTCAGAAAAACATTAACTCGATGGAAGAATATATTTCAACAGTAAAGCATACTGTTGGCGTCCAAATTGGCCACCAACACCCAATTGTATGAAAACATTAATATACAATCACAAATCTCAGATAGTATCTAATGTAGAGAATATAATATATAGAAAAAACAAATTAAAAATTAAAACAAGTAAAAAGGAGACAAGATTTATAGTGGTTCGGCTAACTCCGGCCTACGTCCACTCCAGAATAATCCTTTTTATTATACCGTAGTTTGTTTACAGTTACAATCCGAAATCCAAAAATAAAAATAACAGAGTGTAGCCTAGGTTGAAGATAAAGAGAAGGAGAAAGAAGATCCTTTTTTGATGCCATGCCTGCTGTATTTATAGGGGAAGACGTGCACGGATCGGGCTGAAATTTCGGTAGAAGAACCTCCAGGCCATGACGAGACCACTCAAGAATTTCCAAGCTAATCGGGGCCCACAATAAGGATCGATACCAATCCCTATTTTTCTGTCCAAATGGGGTGCGATCCCTCTGGGGGGTTCCCCATGATGTTAACTACTTGCCCTCCAAATTTCGTGCCATTTTGACTTACGTTTTGTGAGATATCGCGTTTTCCATGAAGTGGTGTTGCATATATTCTGATTTCACCCGATCCCTTTAGAGGGATAAAGTCCGATCCCTCCAAACTTCTCCAAATGTCATATGATCCCTAGAGGAGCTTTTCCATGTTATATTATGTATAGCCTCCAAGTTTCATGCCAATTGGATTAGTAGAACTCGAGTTATTAATCAATCTTTATTGCAATATGGTGCGAAGGTTGATTATAGCCGATCCTTATGGAGGGATAGGGCCGATCCTTCCAACTTGCTCCAAATGATGTGCGATCCCTATGTGGTGTACCACATGTTGTAGTTAGCTTGTGCTCCAAATTTCATGTCAATTGGATGTGTAGATATTGAGATATTGGTTGTTTTCCATTGAGTTGTACTTGCTTGGCTGAAATATGCCTACCTCTTTTTATACGATCCCTTTTATATCGATCTCTTTTATACCGATCCCTTTCTTAGGTGAAGTAATTTTCCCATAACTGGAGCATACAAACTCCAAAAGACTTGAGATTTGAAATATAGCCTCGTAGGGCCTTCCTTGTCACTTTACACTGGTCTCACCCAGTTTGGGACAAAAATTGAGGATATGTACCGATTCCCCAAGGGAGGGGATGGGCACCGGTCCCCTGCTGAGGGAGATACTAATCCATACTTAGAATATTTTGAAGAGTCTATCTCTTGGTCTCGGTTGATCGTCGCTTCATATCATTGCTTCACTTTATTTTTGGACGTCACAATCATCGCTCTGGGCAATTGGCCTTGATAATCGTGAAGTCTGTTGGGCTAAATCCGCATGTCTATTGCCTTGGAAAAAGGTGGGTTAACACATACCAATTATCAAGTAATTCATTCTGTACTATATAACAAACTAGTTGACCACCTATGGACGCATAAGGGAAGGAATGTTATGACTACTTAGTTATACATATCTAAGTAGTTTGTTTGCTAAGTGTTTATTAAGTCCGTGTCAAGTTGTTTGTGAGTTTGTAAAACATGCCTAAGTAGTTTGCTTACTAAGTTGTTTAGAAGTGTTTGTTGAGATCTTTGTGAAGCTGTTTACGAGTTTGTTTGCTAAGATGTTTGTCAAGTTCTTTGTAAACTTGTTTCCTAAGGTTGTTTATGGAAATTATCTATTGAATAATGCTTTATTGAATAGTGCGTTTTTTAGTTCTGTAGTGCTTTACAATTAATGGTATATGAAGTTATATATTTACTTCTAACTAATAGAACAAATTTTGTCAAACAATGATAGTTAGTTTGAAATAAAAATCATGCAACAAAAATACATACTCGGCCCACACACATTAACCATACAAATACATTACTAATAAAACAAACACTAAATAACAAATACATATACTCGGTATTAATCCCTAAAAGTGCCACTTCCTCTCTCTCTCTTTGATAAGATTCAAGTTCTTCGATGACTAGTTCTTGTTATAGAGGAGAAAGCTTGCTAAAATTGCAAGTGATAAGTTTAATCATGTTCTTCTCCCTGTCCATAGCTTCCTTTTGTTCTTAGGCCTGTTACTTTAACTCGCGATCTTGCTTAAGCATGTGTTAAGACTCAGTATTTGATTACATCGATTGTTCCGTATAGGTTTGCAAGTTATCTTCTGTTTCACCAATAAATTTTTCTTCAGCCTCTAAGAATATCCCAAACTTTGCATTTCGCTGCTCCAAATGAATTAGTTTGTTTCTTCCAAGTTGATGGCCATCGACATTTCCAAATAATGGCGATCTTCTTGAGAACTAGGGTTACTCCCTAGACTAAAATTGGAGTAGTTCATTCTTCTTTCCTTGCTCTGCTATGGATACATGAAGTTATTTGGGTTCTTCCATTTTGATAGGGAGGAAAGAAGTTCAAAGCACTCTTGAAACTTGAACATATAGCTATATTGATCTTGGTAAGCCTTACGTGCTTCTTCTATTCGTTTAACAAAACAAAAAAAATGTATGAATAAACTATACAATATGAAAACTATACATGATATTGTAAACCAAACTTACAATGTCATAAGAGGCATACTGCTTTGTTTCCTAGCTTCAAGTATGGTTAGTAGTGCCAAGTAGTTTTGACATGCAGGTTCATTACCTGATAATGTCCTCTCAAAGAAGCCCAAGTCCTCTTTATTGGCTCAGGCGTATTGTAGAGTCGACAACTTTTTGCCAAAACTTCTCATCTTTCATGTTGTTTTCTGTGATACTATCATTTGAAATTCTAACCCAAGATTTAGCAAGTAACACGTACTGTTGCGAAGTAAAATTTACTTGTTCTTTCTTGCCTCATTTGTTTCTATATAATCTTCACCAGTTTCAACTTCAGTATCTTCACTACCAGGTGAAGTTGACCCCATGCGAAGTCCTTCAAATAAACCACTCAAAGTTTTCCACTTCCTTTTCTTTTTGTTGTACTTAGATCTTTGAGGAACCTGCGTTTCTTCAACACCTTCATCATTGCCTTCTTCAATATTTTCTGCCTTCGCCCCTTGATCTTCTTATTCTTTGGAATTGCTTCCAACTTCAACATCAACATTGGCAGGTGTTGGGTGAATTTTCATCACCGGACCGACACCTACCGAACCAAAATGTCTCCACATCAATGCCGAACCAGCATCACCGGATCAACCACCGAACGAAGCAATGCCGATCCACTCATCTCCTTCCTCCGGACCAACTCCATGCCAGCCCAATGCCGGACCAAGATGCCAGACCAACTCATCTCCATATCAACTCACTGCCGAACCAAGATGCCGGACCAACTCATCTCCATATCAACTCACTGCCGAACCAAGATGCTGGACCAACTCATCTCCATATCAACTCACTGCCGGACCAAGATGCCGGACCAACTCAATTCCGGACCAACTCAATACCGGACCAACACGTGCCAGGCCAGATCACATCAGCCCAGGCCCACCAGCGGCTATATACATCCCAAACCCCTGCTCCCAACCTGACTCTATAAATAGAGGGGCAGGGGTACATCAATGGGGACAAGTTTGAGAGCTCAAGCACGGAGAGAACTTTAAAACAACTTTCTTTCATTTGTATCAAAGCTTTGTACTTGTAATCTAAACAAGAGAAGAGAACTAACATATAAAGTGGACGTAGGCACATTCTGGCTGAACCACTATAAATCTGCGTGTCTTTTTACAGTTTAGCCCCTGCTTTTCATACATTTGCATAAATCACCCAAATCACTAAGAACAACATAAGATCTATTAAATCATACGACTTTGAAGTGTTTGTCCATTTTTGTGCAAACATTTTTGGTGCTTTCACTGAGAGCTAGAAGCTTGAAGCTTCAGCTTCATCCACTTAACATTTTTCCTAACAGCATCGTTCGCCACTTGGAAAACATGCCTCCCAAACAGAGAAAAGATGTTAACAAAGGAAAAAACATCGCATCCAGCAGTCTTCCAGATCCAGCTGTCACGAATCAAGTAAATCGTCCTTCTCCAGCAGCAGTACCAATTGAAGGACAGGCTAATCCGACCACTCCTGCCACAGAACAGCCCGTAGCAATTACTAGGGCAGATTTAGACAGGGTTGTGGTTGAAGTAACTAACCGCTTCACGTCCCAGCAGGAAGCCTTGGTGGACCATCTCATGTCACGCTTAAGGGATGCTGAAGAGTCCAACCGCAACACTGAATCATGGGGCGAGTCCCAGTCTGGAGGATCTCAGAGACAACGAAGGTCTTCCTTCTTCGAAGGAGCTAACGGCAGAAGTAGCCATGGTAGGAGCCGAGATTGAGCACAACCCGAAGTTAGGCCTGAGGAAACATTTGGTACCGAACCCAACGGGGGAGGTACCGGGCGAAGGTCAACTGTAGCTGAGCCTGTCATACTGCCTAACCACGGAAACGCCAGTGAACGGGGCCGAGCTAGAGTCCAGCCCGAAGTTGGACCCGAGGAAGTGCTTAGATCAGAACCCAACAGGGGAAGATCAAGGCAAGGGCCAACTGTAGCTGACCCTAGCATGCTCCCAGAAGATCAAAGGCAGCCACTGGAAAATTTGAGGAATGATAGACGATACCATCCCTACAGGTCATCTGGACGGAATCAATCCCACAGAACAGAACCAAACTCCTTTCTATCTGCTCCAAATTCTGATGAAAGGATGGCATGCTTATTCAGAGAGTGCATCCAACGGGAGCAAAGAGATCGAGGGATAGGCGCTAGGGTAACCAGCCCTTTCGCCCGCAACATCGAAATTGCTATCACCCCCCGAGAATGGAAGATGCCAACAATGGAACCTTACAAAGGAACCTCCGACCCCGTTGTACACTTGCAGAGATACACACAACATATGCTCATGAGTGGAGCGACAGAGGGAGTATTGTGCAAATGCTTTCCACTCTTCTTAGCAGATCTCGCTACCTCCTGGTTCTGTCATCTACCTCAGGGATCCATCAGCTCGTGGGAAATGTTGAAAGAAAAGTTTATCAGTCAGTTCTGCATTCATGTGGAACAACCTAAGGACGCTTATTCCTTATCCAGTGTCAAACAGAAGCCTGGAGAGAAACTGCAGCAATACCTAACCTGACTCAATGCCGCAGCAGCCGCAGTCCAAGATGCCGATGAGAAGCTTATTCTAATGGCCCTCTGTAGTGGTGTGCATCCAGACACTAAATTTGCTAGAAGGTTGACAAAAGAAAAACCATCTACTTTACCCGATTTCTTCCATGAAGCCGGGAAATATATGAGGCTTGAGGATGCTGCCGTTGAGGGACAGTCAGGACAGCAAAATAAGGCAACTCACAGCAACGCCCCTGCTGTGGCAACGGACGTTCGAAGAAATGATTCCAAAGACAATACTGGGGGCAAGAAGGGAGAAAAGCGCCTATATCGGCCTGGACCGAGATTCGACACTTACACTCCTTTGAACGAGACCGTCGAAAATATCTTCCTTGCCACCCAAGGCGAAGTTAGATACAAACGCCCCCCATACAAGAAGGAATCAGATAATGCGCAGAAATCTGGAAAGTTCTGCCGCTTCCACGAATCTCACGGGCATGATACCAATGAATGCCATCATCTCCGGGATTTGATTGAGGAACACATCAGAAGGAAGAAACTGGAACGCTATGTAAAAGGTCAGGACAGGACTCCAGCTCCTACCAATGAGAACCCAAGGCTACCCTCACCGAAGATCGGTAGAGGAAACCGCAACACTAGCAGCTCTAGTCAAGAGAAGATAGTGGTCCATACCATCTCGGGAGGACCGCACATCGCAGACAGAAGCTGGAAAGAGATGGAAAGATATGGAAAGTCGCTTAGAGACAATAAAGACTGTGTCAATTCAGTTATAGAAGAGCGCCACCCGAAGCGGAAAGAAAGTGATGACATCACCTTCAGTAAGCGTGACCTAGAAGGAAGGCAATACCCTTACATGGATCCCATGGTTATCTCTGCCCGGCTCGGTCCTGCCGAAGTTTACCGAATCCTAGTAGACACTGGAAGCTCAGTAAACATCCTGTTCAAACATGCATTCGACAAAATGAAGCTATCAATGAAGGATGTATCTCCCTGCGATAAACCACTACACGGTTTCACTGGGGATGCAAAGATGCCTCTCGGGTAACTGGACCTCTTTGTTGAGATTGGAAGTCATCCCCGTTCCGTTGTACGGAAACAAACGTTTGTGCTAATAGAAAACCATTCGGCCTACAACGCTTTTTTAGGAAGGCCAACCTTGTTTGACTTCCAAATTGTCCTAGCCCCATGGTGCCTAAAAATGAAATTTCCAACAAACAATGGAGTAGGGGAAGTAGAAGGAGACCAGGACGTTGCTCGAGACTGCTATGTGACTGAACTTCGCAACAACCACAGGAAGGATAAAGGGAAGGGTGTAGAGGTTGCCCTCTGCACGAAAAGTCTAGAAGCATAGCAACTAAAGAAAGCCCCTCCTCTTCGATATACCAGCGACCCTTTCAATGAATTAGACCCTAGGGACAAAGAGGAGGAGGCCACCGCCGAGCCTGCAGAGGCTATGGAGTTTGTATCTGTAGACAAGCACGACTCAAGTAGACTATTGAAAATTGGGTCCCAACTAAAAGCAGAGTTGAAGGAGCAACTCATTGACTTTCTCCGCCACAATTTGGATGTATTCGCATGGTCTCACGCTGATATGACCGGAATCTCCCCCGACGTAGCATGCCATTTACTAAACATTGATCCTACCAAGGCGCCCGTAAAACAAAAAAAGAGAAGTATGGGGGCAGAGCGATCGCCAGCCCTCGATGAAGAAGTAAAGAATCTGCTCGCCAATGACTTCATACGAGAAGCCATCTACCCGGAATGGATCGCTAACCCGGTGTTGGTAAAGAAGGCTAATGGGAAGTGGCGAACATGCATTGACTTTTCCAACCTCAATGACGCCTGCCCAAAGGATTGCTTCCCACTTCCCCGAATCGACCAACTTGTAGACAGCACAGCCGGGCACGAGCTCTTATCTTTTATGGATGCATACTCAGGATATAACCAAATTCCTATGCATGCTCCTGACCAAGACCACACTAGTTTCATCACCGACCAGGGTTTATACTGCTATAAGGTAATGCCTTTCGGACTTAAAAATGCAGGAGCCACCTACCAGCGCCTCATCAACAAGATGTTTGCAGGGCTAATAGGACAAACTATGGAAGTATACGTGGATGACATGCTGGTAAAGTCGAGGAAAGCCGACGATCACGTAAGCCACCTAGGCGAGATGTTTCAAGTACTTCGCCAGTATGGAATGAAGTTGAATCCTCTAAAATGCTCCTTCAGAGTATCATCAGGAAAGTTCTTAGGATTCATCGTCCATGCCAGAGGGATTGAAGCGAACCCTGATCAAGTCCGAGCGCTAAGGGATATCAAGATACCTTCCACTCGAAAGGAAATGCAAAGCCTGAATGGAAAAGTGGCCGCCCTAAGCCGATTCATCTCCAAAGCAACGGACAAGTGCGTCCCCTTTTTTGAAGCTCTAAAGAAAGACAAAGGAAAGTTCGAATGGACTGACGAATGCTTAACCGCTTTCCTTAACTTAATCGAACACCTCCAGAAACCACCGGTACTCTCGACTCCAAGCGAAGGCGAAGAATTATACCTATACCTTGCTGTGTCATCTCATGCCCTGAGCGCTGCCTTGGTAAGGGAAGACAACCGCACGCAGCGGCCAGTTTACTTCGTCAGTAAGAGGTTTACGGGGGCAGAAGTCAGATATCCTAAACTTGAGAAGCTAGCATACTGTTTACTAATCGCATCACGGAAACTGCGTCACTACTTCCAGTCCCATTCCATCAAAGTTCTGACCGATCAACCCCTGAGGCAGGTGCTCCATCGTCCCGACACTTCTGGGCGACTACTTAAATGGTGCATTGAACTAAGTTAGTATGATATCACCTATCACCCTCGCACCGCCATCAAGGGACAAGCCATGGCTGATTTCATTGCAGAATTCACTACCAACGAAGATGAGGAGCAATTGGAAATAGCAGAAGATATCAAGTGGAACCTCTTTGTGGATGGTGCATCAAACGAACAAGGCTCGGGGGAAGGTGTGGTAATAATCACTCCCAGGGGAAATAAGTTGCACTATGCTATAAGGTTGGAGTTCGCTGCCACCAACAACAATGCAGAGTATGAAGCAGTGATAGCTGGATTAGAACTTGCCATAGAAATCGGAGCCAATTCTTTGTGTCTTCATAGCGATTCTCAACTTATTGTTAATCAAATACTAGGAGAATTCCAAGCTCGAGAAGAACGACTCATAGCATATTTAAAGAAGACCAAGTTACTTCTCGGCCAATTGGACCACTACTTAATCAAACACATCCCTCGGGAAGAGAACCAAGAGGCCGACGAATTGGCAAAGCAAGCAAGTGTGAGAGACATCGCCATCTTCGGAGCAGTAACCATCTCAAAGCAACTGACCCCAAGTTTTGAGCAAGTGAATCTGATAGCTGCAACCGAAGAAACAACTTGGATGACTCCCATCCGAGACTACCTACAAAGCGGCACACTACCCAACGGGCGTAACGAAGTCAAGAAAATCTTAAGGAAAGCATCCCGCTACACAATACAAGAAGACATCCTCTATCGGCGTGGATTCTCTAACCCGTTGTTAAGGTGTGTCGCTGGGAGGGAAGCCAAGGAAATCTTATTCAACATTCATCAGGGAAGCTGTGGAGATCACACCGGAGGGCAAACATTAGCGAAAAAGATACTCCAATATGGATATTTTTGGCCCACCTTAAGCAAGGACGCCTTATATTTCGTTAAAAAGTGTGACAGATGCCAGAAGTTTGCCAAGATTCCGCGGCTACCAACAACTGAGATTACTCAAATGACCAGCCCTTGGCCCTTCGCAATATGGGGAATTGACTTAATCGGCGAGCTACCAATGGGCCGAGGCGGGGCCAAATATGCTATAGTGGCAGTCGACTATTTCACCAAATAGGTGGAAGTGGAACCTCTAAATAAAGTATCTTCAACAAAAGTTATTAACTTCTTGATCAAAAATGTTCTGTGCAGGTACAGAGTCCCACTCAAAATCATATCAGACAATGTGCTTTAGTTTGACAGCGAGGAATTCGCCAACTGGTGCCGAGAGCACGGAATTCACAAAAGCTTCTCATCCGTGGCATATCCCCAAGCAAACGGACAAGTCGAAGCCGTCAACAAAATCCTGAAAACCCTAATCAAAAAGAAACTCGAAAAGTCAAAGGGCGCTTGGGTGGATGAACTCCCCACGGCACTGTGGGCCTATCGCACATCCTTCAGAACATCAACGGAGCACACTCCTTTCTCTTTGGCATACGGATCGGAGGCTATGCTCCCAGTTGAAACTATTGTGCCTTCCCACCGTAGGATCCACTATAACCCAGAAGAGAACGAAGAACTCCTTCACATGTCTTTGGATCTAGTTGAGGAGAGAAGAAATGATGCAATCCTCAAAGCAGTAGCCCACAAGCAAAAAGTGGCAGCACAATACAACTCCAAAGTCAAGCATCGTACCTTACAAGAAGGAGATCTTGTCCTCAAACGAATCTTCCCTCTTCCCGGAGCACTAGACCCAATCTGGGATGGACCAGATGTAATTCATAAAGATCTCCACAATGGAGCTTATATTTTGTCAACAGTGGACAGAGAGGTGTTCCAGAGGGCATGGAACATCCAACACCTCCGTCGATACTTTTCTTAACTACTGCCCATATGAAGTGAATTAACAAAGAGAATCAGTGGACGTAGGCCTTTTCGTGCCGAACCACTTTAAAAAACCTTGTCTCTTTTTTAACTTGTTCCTTTATATCTTGGCTACTTGTTAACTTTATCCTTTTCTGTTGGACAAAATCCTACGCGTATAGCGTTTCCACCCAAAGCACTACACGGCGCAACTTCTCCTCGACAATACCTAACAGGTACTATGCGAATCTATGCCCTCGCCAATGAGACACTTTCGCTCCAGCATCCCTCTGCTGCGGGTTAACTCATTGCTCGCGATGGTCCTTAAAGCCAACTGTAATGAGCCGATTATAAGCCACCGAGAAGGCCGACTATAGCCGAGGCAGCTCATTACGGCGTTCGGCTCGCCGGCAACTGTGAACCGACTATAAGCCCCAACATAAGGTGTGGCCAGCCAGGGGCAGTTCACGGTTGACGATCGGCACCCACGCTAGCCGGCCACAGTAAATCGAATAATACCCACGATTACGGGCCATAATGGCCCGGGTAGTTACTGTGTGCGATCTCGGCTCCGATGTGTCTTAAGTGCGGCTGTGGTAAAAATGAATTAACTCCCCGCGGAGGCGTAAGATGGGTGACGAATGTCTCCAAGACCCACAGCTAGGGAAAGTGACTACAAAGCCCGTTTGCCACGAACTTAAGCACATCGAAGGCCTTCCGTGATTGGAAGTTTTACTACTTCACATATTTCAATTTTATTTAAGAAACTTTTCTCCTATCCTTTGTAACAATCCCTGAAGTACAGGACACAGAACAGGAGACGTTCACTAATGGAAGCGGATTCTCACAGCAAGATACTAGACCGCATCCCATACTCGGTCACACAGGATATTCAAAACTGCCATCTACAAGCAAGATATAAAGGGCGGTATTTCCTTCTTTCATGTGTAAACACGTGACTATAATTTATTCACACTTCACGCTAACATTTCAAGTCATGAAATTATGTTTTAAACAAAAACCTGACATCAAACACGATTTGATTACAAGTACACGCATAGCTATATTTCTTATTCAGCACATTAAGACTACAAAAAACATCCATATATAACGAAATTATCATAAGTTAAGAATTACATGCCGAAAATCAAATCTCTTATTACAAGTAGCACCATTATAACTTGAAAGCCATGTTACTGTTTCAAAACCAACATGTGTAACAATATCGAGTCAACCAAAAGAAACATCCAGGTTGAATCAGGGAGCTGGCTGCATTGGATCTTTACCCTTGTCTTGTTGGTGTTGACTGCCTGATCAGGCAAGAAGAGAAATCATTAGTGATAAGCAACAAAGTTAACGAAAGAAGAAACTAATGAAGAAGGGATTACCAGCAACTTCCCCTTGATCGTCTTGGTCGTCATCCCCTACTTCCACACCTGCCTCTTCAACCGCAAACAACCGCATCCCCTCCTTCACCGCTATCTTCTCCTCCTTGGTGAACTGAGCGGTAACCGCAACCATCCTAAAGGCCGCTCCACCCTCTTTATCCGCCTCAGCCTTGGCCTCCTCTAAAGCCCTGAGGTAAATCCTAGCCATAACCCGGGGGTAGCCGTCCATCCAAGATAAGTTGCCCTGTTTCCAAATGCGAAAGTACATATCCTGCAGCATATCATCCATCATCCCCTCATTTTCCTCAAACTCCCTCATACGAGCCTCAGAAACCGATAGCCTTGCAATGGCAGCATCCCTTTCCAGTCGGTATCGCGAGCAGTCAGCCTGAAGGGACCTCCTCATCGCCTCCAGCTCCTCCTTTAGCCTGACCTGAGCAAGCTCTACGGCTTCAAGCTTCCCCGACAGCTCCTCTACCTGCTCAAGATCCGCCCTCCGAACCTCGTCCACTGCCGAGATGGCCATATTTATCTGCTCCTTGCAAGCAGCCTCCATCTTCCGCAATTCCGCCTTACTAGCCTCCTCCATAGTCTTCCTCAACCGCCCGGAGGCAGCCTCATGCTAAGAAATCTGAATGGCCTGATCAGCAAGCTGTTTGGCCTGGTCCAAAACCATCAATCGTAGTCGGATGTTGGCACTCCCAATCTCCTCTCCAGCCTTAACCAGCCGGGCATGATGCCCCATCAGCTTCCTAGTCTCCTCCGCCACCCGATCAATATTAGCCTTGGCCTCGTCTCCCATGGTAACTACCCGAGTGGTAAGTAAATCGAGATCTAAGGACTTAGCCTCATCAAGCACCCGTACCATGGGATTGCGGGGAAGAAGGTGCTCACCGGTAACCTCGTCGAAGGTAATATCATGGGAACTTGGATCCAGATCAGGATGACCCGCAAATGGATTACGAGCCAAGCCAGGACGATCAATCTGAGTAACGGTAGGATTTTCAGACGGGTGCGGAGAGAGTGCGAACTCAGTATCCTCCTCCGTGATATCGTGAAGAGGCTGAACTGGGGGCTGAGGACTAAGTGAAGGTTCGGATAAGGGATGACTCCTCTTTCTCTTTTGAATACCCTCTTCAATAACCCCAAGAAGAGGACGGTAGCCGACTACATCCCCGGGATGGTGGGTCGAAGGCTTCGGCTTGGCGGAAGCTTTGGAGAGCTTGTATTGTTCAAGCCTGTGCCGAAGCTCTGAGGCCTTGGCCGTTTTACCTGCTCCTGATATGAAGAACAAGTGTCACAAGCTTACATTGATCCATAATTCAAGAAACGCGTTAAATTAAAAGTTAAAAGAAAAAAGAAAAAGGAAACACATCTGTTATACAAACCTTGGGGAGGAGTAGGATACTGCAATAAGTCCTGGATTTCGTTCCAGGACGGGAGCGGATCATAAAATATTCCTAAATCCTTATCATGAATGGAGCCTGCAGAAGTCAAAAGTTCACCTTGAGTCGTTGGAGCCACCTTGGCTGGAATAGTCTGGGAAGACACGCTTGCACCGGTCTCGGCCTTGTCAACTTTCCCGGATTTCTCTACCGAAGCCGATTCTCCGTCCAGCCCCTCGAAAGCTTGGCGGAATGCATCATCCGTCCACTCCTGAATCTCGCCTGCTTGCCCAGGAAGCAAGGCCCCGATGCCATCGCCACCATCACCACCTTCCCGGTCATTTCCACCCTCACCTCTCTCCTCCTCCACATCTTCCTCCCCCTGAGTAATTGGACAAGTGCTGGGGGAAGGACCATCCGACTTCTTAAGTTTCTTACCTCCGACAACGGGAGGTTTCGTGAAAGGTTTCCTCTTACCACTCTCTACTGTGACACCTCCCTTAGCTTGAGCAACCGCCCTCTCCTCTGCCGTTTCCCTCTGCTTGACTACTGACTGCTGTGGAAGGATCAAATTATACTCCAGAAGGGTCGCATTTCTGATCAGGTAAGCAGCTGATCTATCTCTCCCGGGGATAGCTTCTATCTCGGCCGCCGTCTGAACCAGGCGGTCATTCTCCACAACCGCAAAACCACCTGTCGCTAGCAAGAAATAAAAGCACATAAGATAAAGCACTGCAGTTATAACGGAAATTATAAATAAAGCTTCACACTTACAGCCGGAGGTGAAGCGACGAATGGAAACAGAGTCATCCTTGATGAAGAACCATTCTTTCTTGAACATACTGAACTTCGAGTATAAGTCCAGGACGGGCTTAAAGGATACGGCAGATTCCAAGCTGATGTAGGGAGACCCCTTCTTGTAGCCTCTCAAGTTGTACAAATACCGAATCTCCCAGTTGGAAGGAGGACGCCCATATCTCCTCTGGAAGATGACGAAGAGACTCACCAGAATGGCATAGGAGTTGGGTTGAAGCTGGAATGGGGCCACCTTTAGATATGTAAGAAAGCTGACTACCTAAGCATTAAGAGGTGGGATGGCACCACACATGCAGTGGTATCTGCTGTAGGCAAAGTACCCTTCGGGAGGGTCATATGGCATAACTTCTCTCCCTGGCAACAGCATGCGCGCCCTATCAATTCCGAAAGAACGGGAGATGACATCAAGCTGCTCTTCCTTGAGGGAGCTGGGAAAGCAATCGGGCGGGGAGTTCAGAAGCTCCTGAGGGCCGTACCCATCCACCAGTGATCTCGGGGCAGGTCCGTGACGTTCCGGTCCTGGCTGAGCAAGGGGCACTGCGGAAGTTTCTCTTTCGCCCTGGGACTTCTTTTTATCTGATCGAGTTTCCGCTTTTCGAGACATTTATCTACAACGCAAGAAAAGCACATTATTAGAACAAGGAGAGGTAAAGATACGGACAAGCGAGTGCGTACAATCCGGGGTTTTCGTTTGTGATTTAAAAAGACCGAGAGGCCTGGGAGTACATTCGGCATTCCCAATACTACAAGTTCGTTCGGCATTCCCAATACTACGAGTTCATTCGGCATCCCCAATACTACAGTTCATTCGGCATTCCCAATACTATAGTTCATTCGGCACTCCCAATATCAGAACTCATTCTACACTCAAGTACTTATGGTGCAGATTCATTCGGTAATTCAAAACATGAGAACCATTCAGTAACTACCTGATTCAGTAGTCGAGGATGATCCGGCAATAACTTTGATTCGGCAGACGAGAAGTTCAATTTGGCTGTCTTCAAACGGTAAGGGATGGTAGTGACACAAGTCCCATACTTATAAGGGGAGGTTGTTTGACCGGACCAGACGGTTCGGTTCTCAGGCCAAATGAGTTCGACAAACTAAAACAAAGCACAGCATATGTTAAACATATGCCCTGCTTTGGGGGGGGCAAATGTTGGGTGAATTTTCATCACCGGACTGACACCTACCGAACCAAAACGTCTCCACATCAATGCCGAACCAGCATCACCGGATCAACCACCGAACGAAGCAACGCCGATCCACTCGTCTCCTTCCTCCGGACCAACTCCATGCCAGCCCAATGCCGGACCAAGATGCCGGATCAACTCATCTCCATATCAACTCACTGCCGAACCAAGATGCCGGACCAACTCATCTCCATATCAACTCACTGCAGAACCAAGATGCCGGACCAACTCATCTCCATATTAACTCACTGCCGGACCAAGATGCCGGACCAACTCAATTCCGGACCAACTCAATACCGGACCAACACGTGCCGGGCCAGATCACATCAGCCCAGGCCCACCAGCGGCTATATACATCCCAGACCCCTGCTCCCAACCTGACTCTATAAATAGAGGGGCAGGGGTACAATAATGAGGACAAGTTTGAGAGCTCAAGCATGGAGAGAACTTTAAAACAACTTTCTTTCATTTGTATCAAAGCTTTGTACTTGTAATCTAAACAAGAGAAGAGAAATAACATATAAAGTGGACGTAGGCACATTCTGGCTGAACCACTATAAATCTGCGTGTCTTTTTACAGTTTAGTCCCTGCTTTTCATACATTTGCATAAATCACCCAAATCACTAAGAACAACATAAGATCTATTAAATCATACGACTTTGAAGTGTTTGTCCATTTTTTGTGCAAACAGCAGGGATATTGCAAGTGTAAGAAAACTACCTTGGTAGGTTCCAGATAGCATCCCGATCACGTGTATCTAGCTGTTGCACACTAAGATGACGTTATTGTTGTTGATCATCTTGCATCATCAATGATATGTAGGATGAATGATTTTTACGACCGCCTTACACCTCCTATAGTTATGGCTTTAAGGCATATTGGAGTAGATTAAGGATGACAAGTCTCGATAGCACATGGAACTATACGAAGTACGAGCAGAAGGCTACGCTTTCATATATATATATATATATATGTATGTATGTATGTATATATGGGGAGCTTACTATCGCTTACATTTCACTGTGCAGTACCATGGAGCTATGTCAGTACTTGTATTTTGAGAGAAAGTTATAGAGTTTATTTTTGGAGATTTGGAATGTATAAACTCTTTACTTTAGTTTTTGTATAGTCTGTGAACCTGATGCACTCTAATATTTTATTTATGGTTTATTTTATTATTTCACTATCTCGCCTGTTTTGCATATATGTTATTATATTATATTTTTTCTATGCGTTGTGAGATGTTCTACAAGTTCTTGTTTAAATTTTCTCTGCTTTACATTCTTGGCTACCATCCTACATCGATCGAGTACCTCCGCATGCATCACATATGCATATTGGGTACTGAAGGTGTGGGGTGGTTGTTACAATGATCTTCATACCTGCCAACTTGATGAGTGGTAGGGCAGTGGTGGTGGTTGGATTAAGGTGCAGTAGAATGATAGTAAGGTAATGGATAGTAAGGAATGCTAGGTGAAATGTGGGTAAGGTAAGGTTAAGTGTAGTAGTGCATGTATTGATACTGCGTATAACTATACTCATTTTGCAATTGAAGGATTTGTTTTTGGTTGAAAGGACGGACGTTAGGAAAATCGATAAAAGGGCAAGATAGATCGAATGGTTATTTTTGAGAAGGGTTATTGACTTTTATGGTTGTTGTTTTTTTGCTTGTTCTTTTCGTGAAAGAAGTCATGATTTCTAATAGAGAGGAAGGAAGTGAAAAAGATTAGTGTGGGGGTGGAAGAAGAGATGGTAGGGTATATATGGGGTTTTGGGGGAAGATGGCCGTTGGTAACTAGCCATTTGGTTTGAACGTTGGAGGATTAAAATAGGGAAGATATTGCTATTTTAAATATAAAATCGAAAATCCTTCGCCGTTTTAATTAAAACGGCAAAATCTTATCTTTTTATGTTTAAAATGGCAATCTCTTCACCATTTTAACCATCGGCCCACTTGTTCAGTTTACTAGCTACGAAACAATAGAAAACTAGCCAATACCAACTGAACAAGCCATACCTAGTTGCTTGGTGGCTAGTTCATTTCACTTTTTCCACTAAAAAAGCCATTGTTGGTTGTGCTCTCATGATTTGTGTTTGTGCCAAAAATGGTCACAAACCCCAAGTATTGTGAAAGCACCAGTGTATGAATACAAATTAGCAATATTCCAAACACAAATCACAGATCTAAGCAAGTAACAAACAACAATCCAGAAATAATGAACAGAAAAATGCAATTTATAGTGGTTCGGCTATCTCCGGCCTACGTCCACTTCAAAGTTTTATCTTTTATTGATTATCCTTCCTGGTTACAAATGATTACTGTAGTTACAATGAGGAATTTCGAGTATAACAGCAATGGAAAGAAGTAGAATT
This sequence comes from Allium fistulosum, assembly GCA_030737815.1. Taxonomy (NCBI): domain Eukaryota; kingdom Viridiplantae; phylum Streptophyta; class Magnoliopsida; order Asparagales; family Amaryllidaceae; genus Allium; species Allium fistulosum. The sequence continues at coordinate 958,921,033 of CM060901.1, forward strand.
GAATCCGGCAGAGTTTGGACGTTCGATGGCCAAAAAAGCTCCCTTTTCTATAGGCTCCAGGGGGCTATTTATAGGCGTAGGAGGCTGAGATCATGCTCAAACTTCGGGAGACTTCTTCTGGCATGGGAGGGGGCCCACGCGACCGTCCCCACCAAGTTTCGACTCAATCTGCGATCAATACGAAGCAATTTCGTATCCATCAAGAAATGATCCGATCGAGCTAAAACTTGGCAGGATTGTTCTTTACCTTGTATGCAAGCTGCTGTGAAAATTTCATTGTATTTGGATATATGGTTTAGGAGATATGATCGATTCAATCTCATGTTTTTCGTAGTCCTGTTGTCTTCGAACCCATGCTTTCGTATCCCTCTTGTTCGACTCGATCAAGGCACATGCGCATCGATGACGTAGCGCTATTTCCAAGGCTCGATCCATATTCCTCGCTGTTTAGAATGCTTCTTTCTTGGAGACGTGGACGTTCCTCGCTTGCATCCGTATTTCGTGCTTGTTCATATCCATAACTTCGCAACGGTATGCTCGTACTCATCAATTCGTGCTCCTCTTTGCATCGATTCCAGGAGTACACTTCGCATCGACCTCTTACGAATTGATCGATACAAAATGACCATGGGGGTCATCGATACGAAGTGGTTGTGATGATGGATACGAGCGAGACCTCACCTAATGGATACGATCAGAGCTTTACCTGATGGATACGAGCGAGATTTTACCTGATGGAGTTGAACTGAGCTCCTGTGGTCGATACAAGATCATCGACTCGAAGTCCACAACCGCGCTCTGCTTTTGATCGATACGAACAGTATCGATTCGAAACATTGTCTGCCGATCGATGCGAAATGCATCGATACGAACCATTCCCTACGTACCTTAATCCATCCACATCTCGAGCGCACGACCTCCGATCGATTTGAAACTTGAAACATAGCCTCTCCTAGTTCTCATCATCATCTCCAATCAATTCCGTCCTGATCGGAGCTCGGTCAAATTTTGACGACATCGATTGCATCCTTGTTTCCAATTGATCTCCAATCCTGATATCCATCATTCCTTGCCAATTTTGTTGATATTCTATCTTTGACCAAAAGGTGGGATAACAATTTGTAATATCAATCCTAAAATAATCCTTATAAGTACTTATTGCCAAAATTCAAGCTATGAAGATTTGTATACAAGGAGATAGTTTATATTCCTTAGAAGACATCTTGGTTAAATTTGATGTATTCTGGCCTTTCTAAAAAAAAACCCTATAAAACTATGAAAACATTAAATAGGTTTTTATTGAATTAATCGTAGTCGCACAATTTTAAGGATCTTCATAATATCAACCTTCCATATTAGATCCATTCTTTTCTACTTCCCCAACTTGAGGATCTCTAGAACAACTCTTCGTAAACTGATATTTTAAGATGTACTATTATTTTAAAATTGAAATCTAGAAACATTAATATTAAACCCCGGTCTAGAAACCTATTTTTGAAAGAGGGTAATAGTGAATTTTGAAACTTTTGAAGAGTGTTTGGAATAACGTCCCATAAAAAAAAGCGGGAGATAATAGATTTGGTCTAACATTAATTTGAAGTGCATGTAAATCTAAAATATGTTATTTTTCTTTGTACTTGGCGTTTGCTAGTTATCTTATTACAATGACTTTTTCTTTCATATTTTGCAATGTACAATCCTACTCGAGTATCTCTGCTCTTGCAATGATTGATTAAGATACACTTAAGCACCCCTCAAGGTGTTGATTTGATCAAAGTAAAATAAATGCTACTAATAAATCATACAAGATATAAATAATACAATTTTTTGAAGAGTATGGGATAAAATTTGCTTGGTGCCTACTTCTTTTTACTAATTTATAAGAGTATATGATTGATGGATCAAATATTAATTTATTATCCCATAGCTCATTAACTTTGTTTATTAATGGCAGTGCTACTTGTGTATACGACCAAATGAATTGTTAGTTCGGTTTGAATAATCGTATAAATAATTATGTTTGAACTTGTATTTGGTTATTTTAACTAGTTGATTTTCAAAAGAGTTATATTGTCTAGTTGATAAAATTGTACACGAGTGAAACATTTGATTGATTACGTAATTTTCTAAAGATATCATGACGCAATGATTTTCAGAATCAAACTCTTTCTCTTCTACAAACATCAATATATATGAGAAAAATAGCATTGTTAAAATAATAATATAAATAATAATAATGGTATTGATAACTATGTTTTCTAGAAGTAAATTCTATTTTATATCCAGTTTAATTGGTCGGTTCAATTTTAGAATATTGAAAATCAAAACTGATCGTAAACCAAATAAATAATAAAATAAAACCAAACCAATCAATTGAATAACAATGCCGAGCCAAAAAAAATTTAGTATAGTTTTTTTTTGGTTTGAACCAATATAAGCTTTGAAAGTTAAAGTGGTATGTCCTAGGGGCAATTATGTAATTTGTTACAAATCTTAGCTTTGAAACCAATCTCGTTTGAAATAAAGTATGCTTTTGGTATTTATTTTCTTTTATATATTTTGTTATACTATGTTATAAATAAATGATTAAATAATCATTTAATATATATATATAAATTTAAATATAGTGTTATATGATTTACTAACATAAAAATCAATATAACCTAAATTATATATGGACTAAAGAATGGCGACAGATCCTAAAACTGCAGGAAACCCTAACGGTGAATCTTCCGCAATCGAAAAAGAAGACGACACAGGCTGGCAAAAAGTCATATACAAAAATAAAGGAAAGCGTCCAATTGGGGAGAATCTGCAGCAATATAGGAGAGAGGATCCCAATCAGCGTGTATCTTCAGTGGGCTCTAGAATCAATAAACCAGAATTCAAGGAATGGAAAAGGACGTGGGCAAATGCTATTGTAGGTAATACACGTATAGAAGGTGGGGTTAATAATTTCTAACCCCTAGAAGATGCAGAGGGTCCCTTTGTAGATCTGGATGAAGAGGTATTTAATTCAGCTAAAAGCATGTGGGGTACATCCATTTATATCTATGTAGCTGGGAAAAGACCTTATTATATACATCTCAATGCTTACATTAAAAGAGAATGGAAACCTTCAGGTAAATGGGATGTATTTCCTAGAGAAAATGGTTTTTATCTTATTAAATTTAGTAATGAACTGGACTGTAAAAAGGTTATGGAAGGAGGTCCTTGGTTCATTGATAGCAAACTTATTTTCACTAAGAAATGGGAACCTAACCTAAGACTTGAGAGAGATATGTTAGAAACACATCCTATTTGGGTTAAACTGATGAATCTTGACTTATCCCTGTGGAATGCGCGAATTAGTAAAATTGCAAGTCTTATTGGAACTCCCCTGGCCATGGATGACTACACTAGAAATGTTAAAAGATTGAAATATGCTAGAGTCTTAGTAGAAATTAAAGCTAGTGATTCTATCAAAAAGCAAGTTCATGCCAAAGATAGAAGTGGTAATATATATATATATATAGGAAGTAGAGTACGATCATATACCACCTGTCTGCACCAAATGTAAGTGTTTTGGACATTCTACAAAACAGTGTGAAATTTTAATAGGTCCCATTAAGCAGGCGTGGAGACAAAAACATATAGAAGAGACTAGTCAATCTGAGCCTACGCAAAATATACAAAAAAATGAGGCACGGATTGACCCTAGTACTGAAGAAACCCTTATACACATAGAACAGTCAAGCATAGCAGCTAGTAACCAAAAGGAAACACTTGTGGAAACACATGATGCTCTGGATGATGTAGAAAAGGCAGTTGACCCATCATTGGTAAATACTGTGGAAACTGCAAATGACCATATCTCTGCTGGGAAGTCATCAGAGTTAGTGCCTGCCACAGTAGATGAAATAGATGAGTTAAACAAAATTGACCTGGATAAACTGGACTCAGATACAGACATAGAGGAAAAAAGTCCTAATAGATTCACAAAGACCAATTTAGAATACTCTAAACAATTCCAAAATCCAGAGGTTAAAGGAATGACGAAATTAAATCATGAGGTTTCTCCTATGAAACTGAGGAGTAGACCTTCAAACTCCAAATGTCAATAATTAGCTGGAATGTAATAGGTCTAAACAATGATATTAGACATTTAGACCTCTTAAACTTGAGGAGAACCTATTCTCCTTCTATTATAAGTGTTTTAGAAAATAAATTCAATAACGATAATCTATCCTTTTTTACTGACTCTCTGGGAGAGGAATGGTCCTTTATGTACAATAATGATGTAGGCGGCAAAGGACGTATCCTATTACTATGGAATAAGTTAAACTGGAATATCAGTCTCCAGAAGAAAGATGACCAACACATAACAGTAGATGCTACTAATATGGGTGGTCTGAAATTGACTTTGAGTTGTGTATATGCTAGTAACTTGGCCTCTCAAAGAACTAACCTATGGCAAGTCATCAAAGATATAGGTAAAACTACTAACAACCCTTGGATTGCGCTAGGGGATTTCAATTCAGTACTCAGAGCAGAGGAGAAAAAAGGAGGTCTTACCATGAGGGTTTCCCAGTTAAAGGAATTCAATAACTGCATAATAGAAGCGGGGCTGCTTGAACCTATCCACAGTGGCCTAAAATACACATGGAGAAGTGGTGAAAACAAAAGGATATCATGCAGACTAGACAGAGTGCTTGTAAATGTGAAATGTATTACTATGTTTTCAAACATTAGAGTAAACATTCTCCCCCCATCTACTAGTGATCATAGTCCTATTCTTGTTGATTTAGTAGATAAAGGACTGGTAATCAAAGGCAAACCTTTCAGATATTGCAACCACTGGCATGAAATAGAGGGTTACAAAGAAGCTACTAATTTCAATGATCTACCAAGGGTTGAGGGATCTCAATGTTATAAACTAATCCAACTCATAAAAAAAGTTAAAATTGACATAAAGAATTGGAACAGATGTAGACCAAAGGAAGGAGACCAAATCTCTAATCTGCAGGGGAAATGTGAAGATCTCTTGGCTGTGATAAATAATGGAACTGATGATGACAACACATGGCGTAACTATTATCAAAGTCAAAGCAATCTAAAAGAAGCACTTAGAACTAAAGCTGCTGAACTTAAACAAAAAGCAAAGGAGAAATGGATAACTGAAGGGGATGAATGCATCAAATTTTTTTATGCTAAAATGGCTATTCGCAGCAATAAGAATAATAACATACATATTATTAATCAGGAAGGAAACTTAACAATCAATGCAACAGAATTTGAAGAGCAAGCAATCAAATATTATAATGATTTGTTTAATGGTGAAGTTTGCACTAACTTACCAAGTATTCAATGCAGGAGACAGGTTAATTCCCAAGGCAGAAGGATGCTGACCAAGCAAATCACTGAGGCTGAAGTTTTGGAAGCTCTGAACTCCATCCATATCGATTCCAGTCCAGGACCCGACGGATTCGGCTCCAAATTCTACATTCTCCATTGGAGTGACCTGAAAGAACAAATCATATCAGCTATGCAAGAAATTTTACAAACTGGAAAATTTCTCAGAGAAATCAATCACACCTTCATTTGTCTTATCCCTAAAGTAGATAATCCCATCAAAAATTGAGGATTATCGGCCTATTGCTTGTTGCAATGTGATATATAAAATTCTAAGCAAGATTCTATGCAACAGAATGAAGATGATTTTACCTGATCTCATTTCCGATTGTCAAAGCGCTTTCATTAAAGGTAGAAGCATCTCTGAAAATTCGCTTATGGCACATGAATTGGCAAGGAAATTTAATAAACCAGGCACTGATAAATTATGTCTAAAGGTAGATCTCCACAAAGCATATGATAAAATCAGTAGACAATTTATTATCCATATGCTCACTGCTATGGAATTTCCTACAAAATTTGTGAGTCTAATAAATGAATGTATATCTACACCTACCTTCTCTATCCTGATTAATGGCATACCAAAAGGTTTCATTGGGTCCAATAGAGGCATCCGACAGGGTGACCCTCTATCCCCTTATCTGTTTGCAATTGCCATGGAATACTTCACTCTACAAATGGAGTTGGCTACTCATCACAAGCTTATTCAGACTATTTTTAACTTCCAGCCTACTATGAGTCACTTACTTTATGCAGATGACTTGCTCATCTGTATAAAATCCAGTAATAAATCAGCTTTAGCAATCAAATACATTTTCATTAACTTAGAAAAGTATGCTGGTTTAAAACTGAATGAACAGAAAACCAAATGCTATTTTAACAAAACATGTAAAAGGAGAGTAGAGGTGCTGGATCTCTTAAAAGTGCAGGAAGGTAACCTGCCAGTCAAATACTTAGGGATTCCATTGTCTTCAAATAAAATCACAGACAGAGAATGTGCAGCCCTCATATCTTCTATCAGGGATAGAATGCAAGGATGGAGTTCCAAACTGTTGTCTCTTGCAGGTCGAATTGAATTGGTACACATTGTTATTCACTCTAAAGTTAACTTTTGGCTGCAAACATTTCAACTTCCTGATGCTTCTATCCAAAAAATTGAAAGGGTTTGTGCTGATTTCATTTGGAAAGGTGGTCTACATAAGATCAAATATGACAAATTATGCAGGCCCAAAGATGAAGGGGGTGTGGGTCTTAGAAGACTTAAAGATATGAGAACAATCCACACTCTCAAACAAGCTTGGAGAATTATTAATGGGAAAGGATTATGGGGTAAATGGATGAGGAGAAGATACATCAAAGGTAATTTTTGGCAAATGCCCATTGACAATAATGCTTCAACAAACTGGAAGGCAATCTTGAAGGCCAGAGACATATTAGCTTCGCTTTGTACTCGTGGAATAGCAACTGGAAAGGAAACCGACTTATGGAGAGATCCTTGGATTCAAGGTGAATCATTGATTGACATATTGGGAATTCATACTTTCTCTTACTTTGGATGCCCGAATAATAAAGTACAAGATGTGATCAGTAATAATAGGTGGGATTGTTCTTCTCTGCCAATAAATCAAGATAAAAAGGAAGCTATTCAATATATGCCTATTTATTATGGCAGAGAGATGGACATATGGGTCTGGAAGCCTACTGGAAAAGACTTCTCCACTAAGGCTACTAAGAATGAAATCAGGCTAAAAGACAGTAAAGCAACATGGAGTAAAATCATATGGGATCATGTTAATAATCCGAAAATGGCATTCACTGCTTATAAAGCGATACTGAAAAGATTACCTACCAGAGATAGGTTATCGAAATGGGGATTGATAAATGAAACCGTCTGCACCTTATGCAATCAGAATTTAGAAACGCATGAACACTTATTCTTTGAATGCACATACGCTAATCTGGTGTGGAATTCGTGCAATAATTACTTAAACTTAACCCCCACTCTAATAATCTTGAAGAACAAATCAATTACCTGACTCAGAGAGGTCGCGATAAAGACAATGAATCCAAATTGCACAAAATCGCCATCACAGTGACTGTTTGGAATATTTGGAAGGAGAGGAACCGTAGAATTTTCCAAAGCAAATAGAGAAATCAAGTAGAAGTTAGTAAGCTAGCAATAGGAGACATGCAGCTAACTCTTAAAATGATTAAGGGAAATCATCTGACCAGGCAGGTACAAGACGCAACTCGTATTGTAGAAGAGGATCGGAACTATCCAGAGGAAGGAATCCCAGAAACGAGTTATCAGCCGCCATGACTTCGAACAGTTTGAGTGAGGACGATGATAAAGTTGTTTTTTTATGGAAAGGGTTCAGTTGCTTTATTTTTGTCTGTTCTTTGTATTGGTCCAAGCTGGGCTAACTCTTTGGGCTGAAATGCCTTAATAAAATCCTAACCCATTTACAAAAAAATAATAGTGTTATATGATTATAGCTATAAATGTTGTAACAATGAGTATCGAATTATAAGTCAAAAGTACTCATGTTTTAAGTATTCCTAGTCAAGATGTTCCGAGGAAAGGATATCGATACATCCTTTGAGACATGAGTATGTAATGCTTTCCAAATGTTGGATGGTATATTACTTATGGCTGTTGGGGCCCCAATAGGTCACATACTTGTAGTTATTAGATGACTACATAATAACTCGACCGAGAGTTTCTTATTTGTTGATAATAACTAAGATTAAGTAGGAAATCTTAGTATGATAATGCTACGCGGTTCTTTCGACTTGAGAATACTATGAAATTGAGAAAGTTAGTAGTATGCCCTAAGGGCAATTATGTAATTTGTTACAAATATCTAACTCTATAAGCAATCTTGTTTGTAATAAAGGTACCGGTTTTCTAATATATACTTTGTTATATAATGATATAACTAACTAAGTAATTAATTTAAATTATATATTAAATAGAATATCCTTAATGGAATGTTATGCGATAATAATTGCAAGGAATTGTAATTATTAGAAATAATCATAATATAAAATAACATATTATTTTAAATATTCATGGTTAAGATATTTTGAAAATCTGTTGCAATTCTCTCCAAATGTTAGGCGGTGCAGTACCCATGGCAACTAGGGGCACGAAGGGGTTATCTATGGATAGTTAATGGATAGCTATAGAATGACTCATCCGAAAGTTTTCTGTTGGTTAACAATAGTATCTAAGCCTTAATGGTCTACACGGTCTAAATTAGCAACTTTAGGGACAACTAGTAAAGCTCGCTTATTTGATGAGTGTCTAGAATAGTAGTGTCTAGGCTTAAGCTTGAATAATCAATTATTATCCCATCCTTGGCCACTGGCCTAGCCTAATGAGTGGTGTAAGTCCAAAAGGTTGGTCCAATTGTAAATGCGCAAATTGATTTGGGCATTGGGTTAATTTTTAAAATTTAGTTTGAAAATTTAAAAGTTAAGCTTAAAATTTAAAATAAATTTTAAAAAGATTATAAAATATTTTTCAAAAATTACTTTGAAAATAAATCAATATTTTCAAAAATTATTTAAAATGTTAATCAATTAGATTAATCAAATAAATAAATAATTAAGTTTAATTAATTAAAATAGTCATATATACGTTGGCATATGTATATATCAATTATAAATTTTGTAGTACAATATATATATTTATCTTAAATTGTTTAAGGTAAATTAAAATAATGTTCCAAATTTATTAAAAAATATTTAATTAATTTTTTTTAATTAAATAAAATATTTATTTGATAAATATATTAATTAAATGAAAATTAATAAAGACATACACACATAACAGTTCTATCGGGTTAGGCCCAATAGCCATTTCCCTGTGTGGGTTGTTTACGAGGAAGTCCATATACCACATTAAAGGTCCTAGCCTAAGCGTATTCTAATTTGAGAATGAAAGGAAAGATTTTTGATATACATATAATGACATATGTGTATAAAATTATAAATGTTATAGTTAATATTCATTTTAAATTGGTTTGGATGAATTAAATAAATTTCTAAACTTTAAAAATAATTTTAATTAATTTGATAATTAAATTGAAAAATTAAAATTTATTAAATATGGTTAAATTAATAATATAGATATGAATATTATATAAGCTAATCAAATTGTGAATAATGATAAATAAATTAAACTTATATAATATTAATGTATATTATAAGTTAAATTGTAAGAAACTCACCTTAGGTTTAAGGAATAAACATACATATTTTATGTATATCAAAATTTCAAATGTGTTCGACAATTTATATATTAATAGATTACTTACGTACTCAATAAAATAGATTAAAAATTATGAATTTCTAATATATAAAGTTGTCCTCTACCATTTATATATTAATAGATTATTTGCATACTCTTTAGTGTGATGATGATGCACTTCCCTAATGCTGTGTGGAATGGACCTTAAGGCTAATGTAACACTGAGGGGGGAGGGGGAGGGGAGAAGGGTGGGTGAAAAATGCTTTTAAACCAATTACCAATTTAAATTGTGATTATTAAACTTACCAAAGTAGAATCAGATTCACAAGCAATAATATAGTAAATAAAGAAAGTAAAAGCAATAAAAGTAAAGAGAAGACATTGAGAATTTTATACTAGTTCGGATTCCCAATCCTACATCCAATCATGTACCCTTCACAGAATTTCCACTATAAAAAATTTGCAATTCCATAGGCGACAAGTACACCTTTACAACTTGATTTTGAATTAGGTGGAAAATAACATCTATTTTGACTTTCCTACAGGTCGTAGGACACACCTAAACCTTCTTGACTTTGAACCATATGGCAAGAACGCCTATCCTGACTTTCCATAGATGGTAGGACACACCTATACAATCTCGACTTTCTACGGGTGGCAGAATGTACCTTTGGAACAAGTAATAGAGCGAAATCTATAAGAAATTGAACTTTTCGATAATAATATCAAGTATGCTTCAATACAAGTTCCTATTGATCTTTAGTAGTAATATATCTTTAATTTCTTTGAGTAATAGGATAAAAACAGAGAGTAAATGATAGAGACTTTATATGTGGACTTTCTGATTTTAGTATTTTGCAAATCCATGAAGAAATAGAGAGAAAGGGAGTGGATTCACAAAGTATAATTTTATATGAATAATAGGATTTATTTGAGAAATATGAGAATGTAAAGAGTAGGAGAAATGAGAGAGAATTGCTTGAATTTTTTTTTGTCCAAAGCCTTTAAATAGAAGATGAAGAAAAGTGACCCTTTGCGAAAGGATATAAGTATGTGTCCATTCATTTAAAATCAAAACCTACAACCAACAGCTAGTATGTTGACATACTATTTTAGATATGTCGACATATCCTAGTGTAAAATGACAACCTTTTTAGAAAAAATGTTTTAACGCTTATCAATATTGAGCTTTTATAAAAAAGATATGAAACAAATTAAAGAGTTTTAAAATGGAAAATACAAAGAATTGTTACGCAACCATTAACAATTAAATCTAAGATCCGATATACTTTAAAATTGAGTAACTGTTATCTTGTACTCTTCAAGTCTTTGTTCCTTGAATCTCCTATGCTCTCCTAGCCTTTCTTTTGAATCTCCTTTGTTCTTCTAGTCTTGTTCTTGTTTCTTTGGCCTTGATTCCTCCTGATCCAACTTGTGCTTTACTTAAGTTCTTATATTGTTCTGCCTTAATGTGTATACTGCATCTTCACTTGATTTTCCTGCAGTATGCCTTAATAGATTTCTTTATTTGTTGTACCATATCATATATAAACTTGGAAAACATCGATACCAATATTTATATGGTTGTTATCGTCAAGACCAATACCTCTATTTCTAATAGTCTCCTCATTTTTGGTAATGGAAACCATCAAAATATTCTTGGATAAAATATAAGATTAATTTAAATCTGATTCCCCCTAAATCCATTAACTCCCCCTATGTTAATGTTCCCTTTATCGTTTGGTCTATTATAACCTTTTCTCTTCCCATAGCCATCAACAAAAACAAGATGAAATAAATTGTATTAAATTTGGTTAATGTCAATAGGGTCATAGGGTGTTGAATATTTCTTTTAATAATACATGAGCATATATGTATATAAGTTATCAACATAAAGTTTTAAGCCTAAATTATTTTAAGAAATTTGATTATATGTCAACATATAATTTTGTATGTACTAACATAGAATTTTACTTATATGTCAATATATCATTGTGTATGTCAACATATAGAATATTTTCCTGCATTTGTGTTTATGAAATGTACATATACATTAATAGTTTTGCTAACAGTATGTTAATGAAAATGAACATGACTAATAAAATCATATTGTATACAACATATTACCATGAACAAATGCAAACAAATACAAACAATAAATGTAAACAGTATATATACAAAACAATCAATGTCGGTGGTCCTTAACTATTAGGCATTTGTGACATGAAAATTGGGGTAAGTAGCACAGAAGTTTCCCTTTTGTTCGAAAAGCTTCCCTTGAGCATCGAAGATTTTCTCTCCTATAGATCGAATACCATCATCGTTAATTTCAACTTCTTCCTCTTTCTCTTCCTCTTCTTCATTATCCATTATAGGATTGTAGATAACTAGATTGTCTTAGAGTTCATCAATGATTATAGGATCATTCATATCGTTGAGAAGATTATTATGAATGGTATTAATCATTCTTCCTTTTCTTTTTGTTTGTTCTTTAATTGGGCTGTATATCTGCTATCTCTAGAAGTGTATTCAGGACATGCTGCATTTGAGCTTTGATTTCTCCTAATTCCGAGAAGGTGAAATCCCAAAATGGTGAAGATTTTCCCATATTGTTTTTAGATGAAGTGGGATCCATTAAAGTAATTTTTGATTGAGTTTTATGGGGTTAAAAGGTGAATAAATAGGAAAATCCATGAAATTAATCTGTTTTATAGGATGTTTTTTAATTTTGAGTCAATGCGGAAAAATTGGTTATGATTGAAATGACATGTATGTCAACATATGCACACGTGTATGTTGACACATGATTTGATTTTTAATGTTTTGTGATATATATTTATATATTTATTCTGTGTTTTTCTTTTATATTTCTGAGAACGAACACATTCCTAATTCACTCCTTAATTTAATAAAAGTATTTTGAATGAGAGGTTTTGTTAAAATATCCGCTATTTAATTTTCGTTAATATTAAACTATAAAGTTGTATCTCCTTTACTTATAAGAACTCTAAGAAAATGACACCTTATGTCCATATATTTTATCCTAACATAATTAGATGGATTTTTGATAAATTTATTGCACTGGCATTATCACAATATATAGTGATTGGTTAATATTTGGACTAAAATCTTTTAATATTCTTGCATATATAAGATTTGTGCACATGCCAAAGTTGTAGATATGTATTCTGCTTTTGTTGTGCACAAAGAGAAAGAAGTCTGCTTCTTACTGAACGAAGAAACTAGTGAGTGTCCTAAGAAGTGACAAGTCACACTCATAATTTTCGATCGGATTTGCAGCTAGTATAATATGCATCACTATAAGATATTAAATCAAATGTATCCCCCTTAGGTTAAAATAGCCTAATGTTTAGAGTGTTAAAAATGTATCTTAGGATTCTCTCAACATCTTTAAGGTGAATTTCTTTAGGATTTGACTGATATCTCATATAAAGACATACAATATGCATTATATTAGGTCTTCTTTACTTAAGTTGACTCCATATGCTATTGAAGTAGGTTTAGCACTTATATCTGACGTTCTAAACCTTTTTACAAGTTCTTTGGTATATCTTTCTTGACTTACAAATATTTCATTATCTAATTGTTTAATTTGAACTCTTAAAAAGAAGATTAGTTCCTCCATATAATTCATTTCAAATCCTTTTGTCATTATTTATGATTATTCTAGTTTTAGTTGTTCATTGGTTGAACCAAAATTAATATCATCTACATAAATATATATTATTTGAATATCATTATTATTTATTTTTATAAACTATGTTGTACCCGCTTTTCCTATTTCAAAACCTGATTGAATCAAGTAAGAATTTAGTTTTACTTACCAAGCATGCGGTGCTTGGTTTAAACCATTTGAAACCCTTTTTAACTTATAGACATGATTAGGAAATTTTTCATCCCCAAACAATTGGAGTTACTCAATATGTACGTTTTCTTTTATTATACCATCTGAAAAATCACTTTTAACATCCATTTAATAAATTTAAAATTATATAATTTGTGAAGGCTAACAATATACTTATGGCTTCTAGACATGCCGTGACGACAAAAGTTTAATCATAATCCATTCATTCTTCTTGATTATATCTTTGAGCTACTAATCGTGCTTTATTTCTTACTACCTCTCCGAGTTCATTTAATTTCTTTTTATAAACCCATCTAGTTCAGTAACTAATTGATCTTTAGGTCGTGGTACAAGTTCTCAAACATCATTTCTTATAAATTGATTTAATTTTTCTTGCATAGCAAGAATCTATGAATCATTAGAAGATGCTTCCTTAAGATTTTTAGGTTTATTTATTAATATAAATGCTACGTTACTCATTTTATTTAGTTGATTTATTATTCTTACGAATGATTTTATATTTCCTAAGTATTTTCTTTAGAGTGGTCTTTTAAATACGAGTTTTAAGTAGCCTATTTTCATTTATTTCATAAATATTATTATTTTCATTACTAGTATTTTCATTATTTTTAGGTAGTTCATAAATTTCATCTTCATCTTTTTCCATACCAGTTTCTTTAAAATTTTCTTCAAAAGAAACGCGTAAATTTTCTTTAATAGTGTTTGTTTTAGTATTATAAATTTTATATGCCTTGTTCCTACTAGTATAACTAATGAATGTTTCTTTATCTACTTTTGCGTCAAATTTATCAAAATTATATTTTGTATTTATATAAAACATTTAGTCTCAAAAACTTTATAGTATGATACTTTTGGCTTTTTATCAAAAAATAACTCATACGTAGTTTTCCTTGTTAGTGGTCTTATTAAAATTATGTTTAGAATGTAACATGCTGTTGCTACTACTTCTGCCAAAAATTTCTTCTGTAGACTACTATCATTTAGCAATGTCCTTGCCATTCATGAATTGTTCTATTTTTACATTCTAATACTCCGTTTCGTAGTGGTGTTCATGGAAAAGAAAATTTGTGAGTTATTCATTTCTTATTACAAAAAGTTTCAAATTTTTTATTTTCGAGTTCTCCTTCACGATCACTTTTGATGGTTCTAATTTTTAATGATTTTTTATTTTGGATTCCTTTAAAAAAAACGTTCTAAATATTTCAAATGTATCGCTTTTATGTTTTAAGAAAATTGTCCATGTGTATATTGAAAAATAATCTATAATTATGAAAACATATTTATTATGATTAATTGGTTGTATTTGAGATGGTCCAAAGAGATCTAGATGAAGAAGTTCTAGTAGTTGAGATGTAGACATCGTATCTTTTGATTTACAAGATTTCTTATGAAGTTTACCCCTTTGGAAGGCATTACAAAGATTATCTATTTTTAGATTCATCTTTGGAATCCTCTTACTAATTCATATCTTGAAATTTTTCACAAGTGTTTGAACTTTAAGTAACCAAAACATTTATGCCATATCCAGGGTCATTTTATTCATTCATAAGACATAAGTTAGTATTAGACATTTTCATTCTTAACATATAGATGTTTCCCTTCCTAATATATTAAAAGATAATTTTAGAATTTTGATCTAAGATATGGCAAGTGTCTTTATCAAAATTTATCCTAAATCCTTTATCACGTAGTTGATTTACGCTAAGGAGATTATGTTTCAAATTCTTTTAAACATTTGTAATAGTAGGGGTTTCAGAGTTACCCACATTACCGTTGCCAATTACATATCCTTTCGAGTTACCTCCTAAGGTCACTTCTCAGCCATCCTATGCAATTAAAGCCCGGCTAAAGCATCACTAATGCCTTACTGAATATCTTGCACACCTCGACTGCTATTTTCAGTTTAGTGCTATTAAATAATAACTTAAAGCTCCAATATTTTCTGCTACACCAGCTAAATCAGTTTTAACATCCACTTCAACAACTTTAATATAAAAAAGTTAATTTGACTAGTTCCCTTATAAACTAAATCAGCAAATTTAGGATATAAGTAGAAGTACAAGTCCTAAGTGCTCAACATAAATTAGAACTCTGTTATATTCATAAATCTTAACTACATGGATCACGATATTCTTCGGTTTTGTTATATAGGAGTGAACAATGTTTTTTTCTACAGAAATGATGTAGCAATAAGAATAAATCAACTTTAAGGATTTGAATTTATCTCCAATATAGATTTTTACACATCCGCTGTTTTTTGACATATCCCCATTTTGTCCCTTGTAACAACCCAAAATCTTGGCCATTTGATTTTAAATGTTTAATTAATTTTAAATATTTAAGTAATTGGATTTTGTAATTTAATAACTTATAATTCAAATATAGGGCATGTTTAAGATATTTGAATTGTGAATTAAATGTTAGTTAAATGGATTTAATAATTTTAATTAACTCCTTTTTATTTATAAATAATATTGGTGAATTCAATTTGTAAAATTTATTTACAAATATAAACAGATCGAATAAATATCGATAATTAAATTTAAAACGGTATTTAAATTTGTAAAATTAGCACTTCGGGGCACAGTTTAGGATTTCAACAAAATTAGTTTCATTGGATTCGTAATAATGAATTATAATATGCCATCGAATTTCACGGCGATCAGATGAATCGTTTGGTCGTGCGAATTCGAAGCGTGTAGAAATTTATTTCGGAAACTTAATATAATAACTGGGTTTAAAAAAACTATCTTTTGCATATAATCGAATAAGCCTCGAGACTAGTTCCATTGTGTTCGGAATAGGGGTATAACATATAGAACACCAAGCGGCACGTCTCGTTTGGAGTTCTAAATTTTTAGACGTTTTATAGCTTGATAGTTTAATTAAAATAATATATATATATAATATTAGACCATATTTAAGGCTACACCTAGCCCATACCAGGCCATGTCCCCACGTTCATGCCCATACCCTCTCCTTCATTATTTATGTTGCGTTTTCTATTATCTGAGAATTGGTTTCTCGTTTTAAAATTTAAAAAAATAAAATAAAATAAGTTCGCCATTTTTCTTCCTTTAAACCAACCCCAAATCCAACGACAATGGTTGCACAAACCATTAGAGGCCACATTAGCCGACAACGTTAACTAGGGAAAGGACGGCGAGAGGGAGGGGGATCGATCGGCGACAGTGGATGCGGTCGTGGTGTGACGATGCGGCGGTGAATCTGCCGCGTTCGTGGGCCTGGGAGGTTCTTTATTAGCATTTGGGCACGCGCGTGGCGGCAGGAGGGCAGCGTGATGGCAAGAAGTGGTGCGAGCAAGGTGGAACGGCGAACGTGGTGGTTTGAGATTGATTTGAAAAAAGGAAAAAAAGAGCGCCTGGGAATCGCCTAGGCGAGAGAAAGAAGAAGGGTATTTTTTTTGTTTAAATGTTAACTGGTTTAGTTAATTTTAATATAATTATTAAAATGTTTATTTATTCATATTAAACTCATACGAGGTCCAAATTAAGCGCAACATATCGCGTTGCGATCGTATCGGCGAGGGCTACGCTAGGGAGTTAGATTGAACGAGATTGGAGCTTGTTGGAATTTATGCTAAAATCGAACGGCCATTCGGTTTTAGTCCAAATCGGGACGTTTGGCGAAACTGAAAATCAATGTTAGTTAATCTCACATTTTTGGTTAATTAGGAAATTTATATAGTCAATAAAAATTATATATTGGATGCGTGGGTATTTTATTATTGATTGTCATTGATTGTTGGATGACTTACTAGTTTATATTTTTGGTTTGGATATATTCCCGCCTATTGGAGCAGATAAGACCCTATTACGTTCCCGTGTAAGAACGGATGACCTTTTGTATACGAATCCCGCCTCGAAGTAGTTGATTTATATTTTTATGATTATATACTATATGTGATGCAGGGGGACAAGTTGGAGGGATCCAACAGGATTCCTCACACTATTGATTTATTTTATATATATATTGTGATATAGGATATGTTGGATTTTATATTGGATGACATGAATATGATTTTTCTTTCTTAGTGCTTTAGTAGAACTGGTCCTTATTTTGGTATTTGAAATATTATAAAATAATGATTTGATTTAAAAAATAATTTCAAGTGATTTTGGAAATTATAATTTTTTAAATAATTTTTTAAAATAAAAGTATGATTTTAAGAGATTATAAATTTATAGTTTTATAAAATATTTTAAATAGAGATTTTGAACAGTAAATAAAGATTTTTAAATTTTGAAAAAAACAAGCCAGTCTTTTATAATAAATGGATATTGTTTTAAAAAGGAAAATAGAAATATTTTGATATGAATATTTATTAACCATTTTATATAAAATGGTATATAGATATATATATTATAATTTATTTATAAAGGTGAAATTTATAAATATGATAATTTATAAAGGTGATATTTTACAAAGGGAGTGAAGATTTGTAAAATCATATTTTGTTAATAAAAGTATGGATTCATAAACGATGTTTACAAATTTAGGAAAACTTTTATCATTAGATAAATGGGGAAATAAATCACAAAGGGGTGGATTTATTATAAGACGAAGAATATTGTGTTTGAAAATAGTTGATTCTATTTTGAAAATTGAAGGTGAGGGTAATTCGAAAGATGTCGAATGATTTTATAAATAAAAAAGAATTTATAAAGGGAATTTATAAATATGGGAGCAACGTTTCAAATGGGTTGAAATTTTGTTTTAAGTGGGATTTTATAAATAAAGAACATTTATAAAGGGATAGAGTTATAAATAAAGCTCTATAAATAAATGGATTTTTTTAAAGGAAGTTTTATAAAATAGATAAAGATTTATGAATCTTATTTATAAAATATGGAAACGATCATGTGGAAAGTTAACTATGGATATTTATCATGGAAATATAATTATGTTTTAAAAGTTGTTTATTTATATTAATGTTGTTTTAAAGGGTGTAACGTCCCAGATTTTCGCGTTCGAAAATCGACATCCATACTTTACATCGTACTCGAATGTCGTAGATTCGAGCGTTCAAATCCGAGTCGCCGGAGCTTATTACACAGTTAAGTAAATAACACAGCGGAAGAAATGAATAATACATTGATATACAATATCTGATACAACAGAATGATACAATGAATATCAATATACATCAGAGATATGATACAACAAATAGCAGCGGAAAAGAAAACGATAACACCAGCAGCAGATAATCTCCATCTTCAAAGCACTAATCCAGAAATAGCTTGAACTCCCAATAACGATACACCAAGATAAGCAAGTGCAGTCCGATCCAAAGACTGAACTAGCTCCAGATAACCTACTAATCTGACTATTTGAAAAATCAAACTCTAGACTGCTCGTGTAGAAAAATTTTGAGCATCCAGAGTTTAGGAAAGAAACAATAAACTCCGGATCAGTCATGGGACTGGTGTGAGCAACAAAAACAGTTTATCTTTAAAACAAATAGCAGGGAATTTTAAAGTCAATTCGCAATGCTTTTGGAAAATGAAACTACCATAAGACCTCCCACCACACACACAATGCAAACGCAGAATTGGAGGAGATTTCTTCTTATGATAGTCAAAGATGCTTACTACGCAAAATCAAATCATTTGATATTATTACTAGTGCATAGTGTAGAAAACAATTTCGAAAGTAGAATATAAATTTTAGCCAGCATAGACATTTCGCACTTATGCCTACTATAGCTACCATGTTCAATAGCAGGTTACCACCACATTCCATGGCAGGTAATACAACTAAAACCGTACAGGGCTCGTATTGTTTTGTTTGGATTTCCAACAAATGGTCAGGCTAAGGAACTTCCTATTCCACGAAAGAAACGCCTCTGGCGGGACGTTCCGAGAACCAACTGTTCTCTGCCAAACAAGGCCGGCAACCCCTTTTCCCAAGGGATAAAAGAAACCTCAGATATGCCACCCCCGGTCCTTTGGGACCTTTATCCGAGCGCTCGATAACCAACATCACACATCATAAAGAAAGTGTATCCACATGAGTAAGTATCTGGGCTCCATACCATGATACTACCCTTTTCCAGAAGGAATGGTCATACCCTAGGGGAGCTACCCCTGAAAACCTTGCCGCACAATTCCTGTTTCGACCATTACCGGGTTGTGAGGCTCGATGAAGTCTCGTCCACAAAGCTACGCTTTTTCAAAAAGCCACGCTTTGGGTCAACAGATGATCAACCTATGATCACAAAGATAAATGATCAAACAAAAGATCATATCACAAATGATCAAACATTGATCATCACACAGCAACACTCAGCATGCCACATTACCAAATTGGGATATATCGCTGATAAATTTCAACTACATAACCTCTGAGCTCGTACGTCTCAGAGAAGGGTGTTAAGCTAAGAGAATAAATTCTCCGCCACCAACAGAAATGTATTTGAAAGAAATCAGCTTTATATCTCAAAGTGTAATGTCAGACATGTATCCATACAAGTCTGTTCCGGGTTCGAACAGAACCGAAGGCACTTCTCACGAAGCCCTTGCAAATCCGGATAATTCTCAATCACGTCCGGACTTCCCATCACAAAGGGTGATCAAATCTCTATACCGGGGACCAGTCGGTGCAGAGACATTCGACGAGTTGTCCTTTCGTTTTCGTAAATATCCGGTCTTCATCACCGGTCTTCAAATGCTATCCATATACGACGTATCATTATTCGGAATGGGTTATATGACACGAATGTCTTTTCCCGGCTAACCCGAATAACGAGCGCAATCTTTAAAAACATATGGATATTGGGATTTCAATTAAGTCACAACTTATTACCCAAAACTTTTCATCAAATGGTTTAAACAAATTACCATTTTTAAATCTTTAAACCAAAAAGATCCATTTTAACAACCTTAAATGGTTTAACAATTTTCCACATTTTATCTTTTAAACAAAAGATTCATTCACAGATTTTCCAAATCGATTTCCATTTCAATTTAACTCGTTAAATCTTTAAATCAAAGATTTAACTTATAGCTCTCAAAACTCGTTCCCAAAGATTCATTCATAGCCTTTCAAAACAATTTTATTTCAAGTTAGATTAACTCGTTCGGTCTTTGAATCAAAGACTCATTTCATAAATTTCAAAACATTTCAATTCTATTTCAAACTTGAAACCGTTCAACACAATTTGGAAATCCTTTCTTATGTGAAAGCTTTTACTATTTGAAAACAAATAGTTCCGTTTCGGAAAATCCAGTTATATTTACACGAGTCAAAACCCTTGAATTAATTTCAAATTCCCAAACCAATACTTTAAAATAGTTTAACCCATATATAACTTGTACAACATCTTTAATCCCTAGTTTCAAATCATAGAATTCAATTTCAAACTTGAATTCAAATTTAAATCAAATTATTTAAATTTCAAAACTCGATTAAGTTATTCAAAATAACTTTTATCTTTGAAAATTCCATTCCAAAAGCTTTTCACTTTAAACCCAAATTTCCAATTTCAAAATCAATTGAAATTAAAATTTCAATTTCAAAAACATCATATTTAAATTATCTGTGACTTAACTGATTTCCACGTGAAATCCATATTTGTGTGTGTATGGTGTGGTCCAGGGGTTTAACACACAATAGTGCAACATCAATCATCACAGATATATCGATAAGCGGTAAAGTCGATAACGCTCATCTTCATTCACAGATTCATAGATAAAATAAATTTATCGGTCACAAAGATTCACAATTAAAATTCGATGTGGGTTTCGGATAACCAACTGGAATCCGACTCCCAGTCGCATCGAAATTCAAGTGTCGTTCTATGGGTCAAGGGTCTCATATTCACATAGTAATATATCACAGAAATAGAAATTACAGCTAAGTAAATTACAAATCACAGCATAAATCAGGGTATATCACAAAGCATCATATATCAGGGATATCAAACAATCAAGTCATTCAACGAAATCCAAACATTCATAAGTGAAATTAATTAATTGTCTGATTTATTTAAATCAGATATGTCATCAATCATGGTTAATTAACATTAATTAATTTCAAATCATTCGATTAATTGTCCTTTAATCATTTATTAATTAAAGTAGTTATCCTTTAATTATTAAATAATTAACCTTTTATTATATTGATTAATTAACCCTTAATTAATTACCATTTAATTAATTATCCTTTAATTAATGATTAATTATCCATTTATCTCTTGATTAATTAAATCCTAATTATTAATTAATTATTCTTAATTACTTCCATTAAGTAATTATCTTTAAGTAATTAATTACCCTTAGTTACTTACATTAATTTAATCTTAATAAATCACTTACGAAATCACCGTAATCTTCATTAATCAACACCTTACTTTAAGATAAATCCTTTATCTTAATTGACTACCTCATTTCATCATTTAAATCTTATTCAATAACCTTTGAAATAAATCCATCATTAACTTAAAACCTTTAAGTTAAATTAAATGTTTTTCATCCCTTAATAAATTTCAATATTAAGTTTATCTAAAATAAACTTTTCTAAAATAAAGGTTATACGGATTAAACACTTTAAACTTAATTTATAAAAGACTTTAATTTATTCTACATCTAGTATAAAACATTTATTATTAATAATTAAGAAAGGGTTTAAAATTCGATTTATTAAAGTTCCAAAACCTTGAACAGGTTCAGTTTTATATTTTTGAAAAACCTGGAATCACATTTTCTTTTTAAACTTTAAAAGAAAACTGTTTTAAATGTTTACTTCGGGTACAGCCCGACCCCTGCTTCAAGACATGCCCCGATACACGCGAGTGCCCACAGTTCTTCGAGTCAATATCGCCAACGACTCGAGAATATCTCGAACTTCCCCGTAACTTCAATCGTTCCAGAAACGACATGCACGTGTGCACGGTGCACAGCTTCCCGACCACCTCTGGCCAACCTCCTGATCATCGACAGATTGAAGTCGACCTCCTCACCTCAGGCGAACCCCCAGATCGGTGAACTTCCCCAAAAATCAAAATCGAGCTAGTCGATCACCTGCTTCCCAGACCCGATCACCTACAACCACCACTTCTCATCGCCTCAGGCCATTAGCACTGTCAAAACTTCGGCCAGAGCTTCGTTTATGCCTCCTCTACCACCTCCCAAAAACACGCAGCACTCGATCACCTCTAGATGACGCGGCATCCTCATTTCGATCGTGAACAAAAATGGGTTCTCAACCCTAAATCGATCTCGCCCCTACAATATGATGGTTTTAAAATTCGATTCGCATTTTTCTGAGGATCCCAAACCCTCAAGCTAGCCACGACTTCGATCTCGAGATCCACCAACAGTCAGAACATCAGAAATTTGCAAATCTATGAAATTTGCATAAACCCAAACTGCTCTTAAATCTTTGATCTAAAAATTAAGACTTTTGCTTTAAAAATCGTATTTTCGTATAAGAATCCAATTTATAACCCTGAATTCAAGAATTTAGAAATTCTAATTTTTAACAAATTCAAAGTAATATTGAGTTTCTTGAGTTCCCGAGCCAGTGATAACTTATTTTGGCTGAAATAAAATCGTGTACTCTAGTATATGCTATAACAAACAATTCTTGTTTTAACACTAACCCCAATCACCAAGTAGATCAGGTGGAAATTTTTTTTTTTTTGAATCAAAGCCTGGCATCTAAAATTTTCAAAGCAGAGGATGTATACAAGCAAATACACATACTTCCAGTTTTTCTTAGATGTATTCAGAGAATCCATGCATATCTAAACGAGTTTATTCACAGAGATATGTATATGTGAACAACATATTTATACCCTTAAAAGTTAAGGAAAATATGTCACTCACCTTGTTTAAAAGATGATCAGAGTTGCTTCTATGTTTTTCTCTTGACACAGATTTGAAATTTTACAGGCTGAACTTCCTCCCCTGATTCTTTGGTTGTATGGATTCATAGCTGAGATGTTAAGTTGGATTTTACTGAAGTTTGTTTAAGTTGAATGGTGATTTAGGTTGAGATGATGCTTGCTCCATACTTTCTCAGTTTGAAATGAACGAACTGATATGAGAAGGATGTTGATATAAAGAAATGAAGTTACCAGGTTGATGTATTATTTTTGTACGAGTTGATTATGGGTTGTACAAAAATATGCAGGGATACTCTTTTGCTTGGAGGCTGAAATGATACTTCAAACATTTCGAATGACCTAATTGCTGCTAAGAGATGGAAGCATTAAATGCTTTGAGTACTTATGTCTCCAATTTAGATTATTGTATGTTTCATGTGTCATAGATATTTTGCTTATTATTTTGCTTTACATTTCCTTCCTGACTTTGCTTTATTTTCTTACAGGCTACATAGGAATGTATATTTTCTTTTGCTTTAAGTATGAATGCACTTAACATTTATTTTTATTCTTTTCAAGTGTTCATGCTTATGAATGCATGTTGCTGTTTTGTTTCATATTACAAGTGTGCATACTTATCTTTATATAATTGGTTTTGCTCACATTTATCTTTTACTTGTTGAATACTTGAATATATTTGCTTTGCCTTTGTTCATACTACTTTACAATATAATTACATTTCTATTTTGTTGTTAAATTTCTCTAATGTATTCACTTTATATTTTTACAAATTTTATTATCGTGTAATATAATTGGATTTATCTATGTATTCATTTTATTTTATTTATCGTCTTATATTTTTAATTTATAAATTCAAATTATTATTAACCATTTATTTACAATTTAAAATTCAAGTCAAATATATATCTATATATATTTATTATTTTCAAATTCACTCATGTATGCCCAATTACATATATACACATATATACAACATTTATTAAATTAAATGATTTATACAAAATATATTTGGATATCGGGGAAACTCGCTTCAATTAAAAATTGATTTTACAAATTTTTTATTCAAAAATTCATTTAATTATCAATTTAAATAAATTAAAAATCCGGGGTCGTTACAAACTTCCCCCCTTAAAAGAATTTCGTCCTCGAAATTCGCAGGCACGAAACAAAGACAGAGATAGATAGATTCGATCTTCTATAATTGCTCAAACTCAAGATACGGATTCCGAATTCAAGTCGAAATATCTCAGAATACATACCAATTCGTCCATCTTCGGACTTTGGTATTCACAAGAAATTTGAATAAAATTTCAAATTTTGGTTTCAAACGAAATCGTTTTATTGATTCAATTCAATTTAGCCTTCATATTCTATTAATCAATTTAATTCAATTTAAAATTTCCAATTTCAAATTCGTTAAGGTTTAAATCAAAAAGCTGATAAGAAACCGATGAAGATACTAAGTAAAATTTCCTACAACAATTCGTAGGGCATCATCACACCGAAACTTCTTCTTGTAGCGGATACGAAGAAATCAAAAGAATTTGGAAACGAATCAAAGAAGATTGATAAGAAAGTTGTTTCCACTGTTGCAGGGTATTGACCATTTATAGTCGTATTTCCCTGTCCCCTATCTCGTCTTCTTCTTGCACTCATATCTACTATCAGTGGATAGTAAGAGAATTTACTGAGACATTCAGACAGATATCTTAAGGATATACTCATTCTAGAGTTTACTTCACTCTATCTCTAATGAGCTACTTAACGTGTTATACTCCTGAGCTAAAGTTCAACCTTAGCTTTGATACCAAATGTAACGTCCCAGATTTTCGCGTTCGAAAATCGACATCCATACTTTACATCGTACTCGAATGTCGTAGATTCGAGCGTTCAAATCCGAGTCGCCGGAGCTTATTACACAGTTAAGTAAATAACACAGCGGAAGAAATGAATAATACATTGATATACAATATCTGATACAACAGAATGATACAATGAATATCAATATACATCAGAGATATGATACAACAAATAGCAGCGGAAAAGAAAACGATAACACCAGCAGCGGATAATCTCCATCTTCAAAGCACTAATCCAGAAATAGCTTGAACTCCCAATAACGATACACCAAGATAAGCAAGTGCAGTCCGATCCAAAGACTGAACTAGCTCCAGATAACCTACTAATCTGACTATCTGAAAAACCAAACTCTAGACTGCTCGTGTAGAAAAATTTTGAGCATCCAGAGTTTAGGAAAGAAACAATAAACTCCGGATCAGTCATGGGACTGGTGTGAGCAACAAAAACAGTTTATCTTTAAAACAAATAGCAGGGAATTTTAAAGTCAATTCGCAATGCTTTTGGAAAATGAAACTACCATAAGACCTCCCACCACACACACAATGCAAACGCGGAATTGGAGGAGATTTCTTCTTATGATAGTCAAAGATGCTTACTACGCAAAATCAAATCATTTGATATTATTACTAGTGCATAGTGTAGAAAACAATTTCGAAAGTAGAATATAAATTTTAGCCAGCATAGACATTTCGCACTTATGCCTACTATAGCTACCATGTTCAATAGCAGGTTACCACCACATTCCATGGCAGGTAATACAACTAAAACCGTACAGGGCTCGTATTGTTTTGTTTGGATTTCCAACAAATGGTCAGGCTAAGGAACTTCCTATTCCACGAAAGAAACGCCTCTGGCGGGACGTTCCGAGAACCAACTGTTCTCTGCCAAACAAGGCCGGCAACCCCTTTTCCCAAGGGATAAAAGAAACCTCAGATATGCCACCCCCGGTCCTTTGGGACCTTTATCCGAGCGCTCGATAACCAACATCACACATCATAAAGAAAGTGTATCCACATGAGTAAGTATCTGGGCTCCATACCATGATACTACCCTTTTCCAGAAGGAATGGTCATACCCTAGGGGAGCTACCCCTGAAAACCTTACCGCACAATTCCTGTTTCGACCATTACCGGGTTGTGAGGCTCGACGAAGTCTCGTCCACAAAGCTACGCTTTTTCAAAAAGCCACGCTTTGGGTCAACAGATGATCAACCTATGATCACAAAGATAAATGATCAAACAAAAGATCATATCACAAATGATCAAACATTGATCATCACACAGCAACACTCAGCATGCCACATTACCAAATTGGGATATATCGCTGATAAATTTCAACTACATAACCTCTGAGCTCGTACGTCTCAGAGAAGGGTGTTAAGCTAAGAGAATAAATTCTCCGCCACCAACAGAAATGTATTTGAAAGAAATCAGCTTTATATCTCAAAGTGTAATGTCAGACATGTATCCATACAAGTCTGTTCCGGGTTCGAACAGAACCGAAGGCACTTCTCACGAAGCCCTTGCAAATCCGGATAATTCTCAATCACGTCCGGACTTCCCATCACAAAGGGTGATCAAATCTCTATACCGGGGACCAGTCGGTGCAGAGACATTCGACGAGTTGTCCTTTCGTTTTCGTAAATATCCGGTCTTCATCACCGGTCTTCAAATGCTATCCATATACGACGTATCATTATTCGGAATGGGTTATATGACACGAATGTCTTTTCCCGGCTAACCCGAATAACGAGCGCAATCTTTAAAAACATATGGATATTAGGATTTCAATTAAGTCACAACTTATTACCCAAAACTTTTCATCAAATGGTTTAAACAAATTACCATTTTTAAATCTTTAAACCAAAAAGATTCATTTTAACAACCTTAAATGGTTTAACAATTTTCCACATTTTATATTTTAAACAAAAGATTCATTCACAGATTTTCCAAATCGATTTCCATTTCAATTTAACTCGTTAAATCTTTAAATCAAAGATTTAACTTATAGCTCTCAAAACTCGTTCCCAAAGATTCATTCATAGCCTTTCAAAACAATTTTATTTCAAGTTAGATTAACTCGTTCGGTCTTTGAATCAAAGACTCATTTCATAAATTTCAAAACATTTCAATTCTATTTCAAACTTGAAACCGTTCAACACAATTTGGAAATCCTTTCTTATGTGAAAGCTTTTACTATTTGAAAACAAATAGTTCTGTTTCGGAAAATCCAGTTATATTTACACGAGTCAAAACCCTTGAATTAATTTCAAATTCCCAAACCAATACTTTAAAATAGTTTAACCCATATATAACTTGTACAACATCTTTAATCCCTAGTTTCAAATCATAGAATTCAATTTCAAACTTGAATTCAAATTTAAATCAAATTATTTAAATTTCAAAACTCGATTAAGTTATTCAAAATAACTTTTATCTTTGAAAATTCCATTCCAAAAGCTTTTCACTTTAAACCCAAATTTCCAATTTCAAAATCAATTGAAATTAAAATTTCAATTTCAAAAACATCATATTTAAATTATCTATGACTTAACCGATTTCCACGTGAAATCCATATTTGTGTGTGTATGGTGTGGTCCAGGGGTTTAACACACAATAGTGCAACATCAATCATCACAGATATATCGATAAGCGGTAAAGTCGATAACGCTCATCTTCATTCACAGATTCATAGATAAAATAAATTTATCGGTCACAAAGATTCACAATTAAAATTTGATGTGGGTTTCGGATAACCAACTGGAATCCGACTCCCTGTCGCATCGAAATTCAAGTGTCGTTCTATGGGTCAAGGGTCTCATATTCACATAGTAATATATCACAGAAATAGAAATTACAGCTAAGTAAATTACAAATCACAGCATAAATCAGGGTATATCACAAAGCATCATATATCAGGGATATCAAACAATCAAGTCATTCAGCGAAATCCAAACATTCATAAGTGAAATTAATTAATTGTCTGATTTATTTAAATCAGATATGTCATCAATCATGGTTAATTAACATTAATTAATTGCAAATCATTCGATTAATTGTCCTTTAATCATTTAATAATTAAAGTAGTTATCCTTTAATTATTAAATAATTAACCTTTTATTATATTGATTAATTAACCCTTAATTAATTACCATTTAATTAATTATCCTTTAATTAATGATTAATTATCCATTTATCTCTTGATTAATTAAATCCTAATTATTAATTAATTATTCTTAATTACTTCCATTAAGTAATTATCCTTAAGTAATTAATTACCCTTAGTTACTTACATTAATTTAATCTTAATAAATCACTTACGAAATCACCGTAATCTTCATTAATCAACACCTTACTTTAAGATAAATCCTTTATCTTAATTGACTACCTCATTTCATCATTTAAATCTTATTCAATAACCTTTGAAATAAATCCATCATTAACTTAAAACCTTTAAGTTAAATTAAATGTTTTTCATCCCTTAATAAATTTCAATATTAAGTTTATCTAAAATAAACTTTTCTAAAATAAAGGTTATACGGATTAAACACTTTAAACTTAATTTATAAAAGACTTTAATTTATTCTACATCTAGTATAAAACATTTATTATTAATAATTAAGAAAGGGTTTAAAATTCGATTTATTAAAGTTCCAAAACCTTGAACAGGTTCAGTTTTATATTTTTGAAAAACCTGGAATCACATTTTCTTTTTAAACTTTAAAAGAAAACTGTTTTAAATGTTTACTTCGGGTACAGCCCGACCCCTGCTTCGAGACATGCCCCGATACACGCGAGTGCCCACAGTTCTTCGAGTCAATATCGCCAACGACTCGAGAATATCTCGAACTTCCCCGTAACTTCAATCGTTCCAGAAACGACATGCACGTGTGCACGGTGCACAGCTTCCCGACCACCTCTGGCCAACCTCCTGATCATCGACAGATTGAAGTCGACCTCCTCACCTCAGGCGAACCCCCAGATCGGTGAACTTCCCCAAAAATCAAAATCGAGCTAGTCGATCACCTGCTTCCCAGACCCGATCACCTACAACCACCACTTCTCATCGCCTCAGGCCATTAGCACTGTCAAAACTTCGGCCAGAGCTTCGTTTATGCCTCCTCTACCACATCCCAAAAACACGCAGCACTCGATCACCTCTAGATGACGCGGCATCCTCATTTCGATCGTGAACAAAAATGGGTTCTCAACCCTAAATCGATCTCGCCCCTACAATATGATGGTTTTAAAATTCGATTCGCATTTTTCTGAGGATTCCAAACCCTCAAGCTAGCCACGACTTCGATCTCGAGATCCACCAACAGTCAGAACATCAGAAATTTGCAAATCTATGAAATTTGCATAAACCCAAACTGCTCTTAAATCTTTGATCTAAAAATTAAGACTTTTGCTTTAAAAATCGTATTTTCATATAAGAATCCAATTTATAACCCTGAATTCAAGAATTTAGAAATTCTAATTTTTAACAAATTCAAAGTAATATTGAGTTTCTTGAGTTCCCGAGCCAGTGATAACTTATTTTGGCTGAAATAAAATCGTGTACTCTAGTATATGCTATAACAAACAATTCTTGTTTTAACACTAACCCCAATCACCAAGTAGATCAGGTGGAAAAAAAAAATTTGAATCAAAGCCTGGCATCTAAAATTTTCAAAGCAGAGGATGTATATAAGCAAATACACATACTTCTAGTTTTTCTTAGATGTATTCAGAGAATCCATGCATATCTAAACGAGTTTATTCACAGAGATATGTATATGTGAACAACAGATTTATACCCTTAAAAGTTAAGGAAAATATGTCACTCACCTTGTTTAAAAGATGATCAGAGTTGCTTCTATGTTTTTCTCTTGACACAGATTTGAAATTTTACAGGCTGAACTTCCTCCCCTGATTCTTTGGTTGTATGGATTCATAGCTGAGATGTTAAGTTGGATTTTACTGAAGTTTGTTTAAGTTGAATGGTGATTTAGGTTGAGATGATGCTTGCTCCATACTTTCTCAGTTTGAAATGAACGAACTGATATGAGAAGGATGTTGATATAAAGAAATGAAGTTACCAGGTTGATGTATTATTTTTGTACGAGTTGATTATGGGTTGTACAAAAATATGCAGGGATACTCTTTTGCTTGGAGGCTGAAATGATACTTCAAACATTTCGAATGACCTAATTGCTGCTAAGAGATGGAAGCATTAAATGCTTTGAGTACTTATGTCTCCAATTTAGATTATTGTATGTTTCATGTGTCATAGATATTTTGCTTATTATTTTGCTTTACATTTCCTTCCCGACTTTGCTTTATTTTCTTACAGGCTACATAGGAATGTATATTTTCTTTTGCTTTAAGTATGAATGCACTTAACATTTATTTTTATTCTTTTCAAGTGTTCATGCTTATGAATGCATGTTGCTGTTTTGTTTCATATTACAAGTGTGCATACTTATCTTTATATAATTGGTTTTGCTCACATTTATCTTTTACTTGTTGAATACTTGAATATATTTGCTTTGCCTTTGTTCATACTACTTTACAATATAATTACATTTCTATTTTGTTGTTAAATTTCTCTAATGTATTCACTTTATATTTTTACAAATTTTATTATCGTGTAATATAATTGGATTTATCTATGTATTCATTTTATTTTATTTATCGTCTTATATTTTTAATTTATAAATTCAAATTATTATTAACCATTTATTTACAATTTAAAATTCAAGTCAAATATATATCTATATATATTTATTATTTTCAAATTCACTCATGTATGCCCAATTACATATATACACATATATACAACATTTATTAAATTAAATGATTTATACAAAATATATTTGGATATCGGGGAAACTCGCTTCAATTAAAAATTGATTTTACAAATTTTTTATTCAAAAATTCATTTAATTATCAATTTAAATAAATTAAAAATCCGGGGTCGTTACAAAGGGTTTATCAATATTTTTAATATTTGAAAAGTTTATTATTTAAATTATTAATATGGGTTGAAATTAGTTTTAATTATTCATCAGTAAAGTTTTTTGGAAATTAATTATTATTATTTATAATAATGTTGAAGATAAAGTATTACTGTTAATTTAAGAATGTTTTGAAAATTATTAATTATTATTTTAAGATGTTTTAAATTTAGTATTTATTTATAATTTTATTAGTATATAGTATTGTCTAAAGGTAAATGAATAGAATTTACTTATAACCGTTTCCGAGATTTATAAATGGAGTTTTATAAACAGATGGGGTTTTTTATAAGAGTAACCTTATAACTTGTTTTGATAAACATAAAGGAAGATTGCTTAAAAAGGGTAAAAGTGTTTTATAAGGGTTTCAAATATTTATAAAAGAAGTTTAGAAATGGATTTATGGATTTATAAAAGGAATTTTCTAAATGGTTTTGTGGATGTATAATGGAGTTTATAAATGATTTTAGAATTGAATAAAAAGGAAATCTTCCCCCAAGTTGGTCAATATACTTATATCGTTGAAGATAAGTATATGGATTTTTTTTAAGTATTGAGAAATAAGGATTTGTGGATATATATATATATATATCTTTATAAAAAGGATTTTTTATTCAAGTAACTATAAAGTAGATTTAATTGATGAAGGATTTTTAAAAGAGGCTTAGTGTTGCTTGGTGCTTAACCATTGTTGGTTTTCCCTATAAAATTAAATTCCTGATTGAATGTTTGTTGTTCGATTGTTAAATAACCGACTATCGAAATTAGACCCAAAACGTAACTTGGAAATATCTAGGGGAAACATGTGAGTTATATGGCACAGTCATCTTCGATGATGCTGTATTATGCATATAAATCTTGTTTTGTTTTCCTAGGACAATGATAAGTAAATCCATCCACTAACGGTTAGGAGCTGATCTCCGATCTTATCTTTGACTGTTTATTTCCTAAAGAACCGGGGTTGAGTTTATCAGGAATTATCGAACGCTATTTCGAAGAGATCGGGATCAAATACGATATCTGAAAACCACTTCGATCGAACAAATGCATTCGAAGTGAAGACATCTTGAAGATGATGGAAATTGAAGACGGAGCTCTCAAGTGTTTCGTTCAGTCCCATAGCGAACTTGTATGGATGAATGCTGGTATTGCATTGTTGCCTGGAGGGCAGTGTTAGCATTCCAAGTGGGAAGTGCTATATAAAAGGTAAAAGTAGCCTTAAGCCTTATCAATGGGAATGACTAAAATATGAGAGATGCAACAAGGCTAGGTGGGTCACTCCCATGAGGGTAAGGTCATCCCTATCTAGAATCCCCACTATTAACTTATGTATGCTTTGGTGCAGCTGCCGATTCCAACCGAGGGGTGATCTTATCCGGTACTATCCAGTAAAGGGTAGGCCGGTCTTGTGTTGGCATGGGTCGATAGGTTCGACATTGGTGTTATTTCCTAGAGATGAACCGTTATGGGCGATACCCTATTAGTCCAGTCATTGTATGGAATCCACTCTCCAATACAAGCTTTTATGATTTTAGTTGTATACCTATTATGCTTGAATTTAATTAAATTTCAGTTAGGACTAATAAGTATTTGTATATTAGACGCTATTATAATATCAGAGAATTTCATACGAAATGTTTTGGTTATCGTAAGGTAAAAAGCCATGTGTGTTTATGTGCGGCGCGGTCTTATGAGATACTTTTGATTTTCGAATGATTTTCTATAACTTTAAAAATCCAGTTGGGTGTGTTTTCTCACGCTGGTTTTCGAGACTGACTCGGGTGTCATTTTATTATAACGCTCGGGTCGGACCGGGTATATTTACAAATTGCTTTGGATGCATTGGAGCTCAGGAGACGAGTTGAAGGTCTTCAAGTTATATTCACGTATATGTTTATTTTCTACTGCTTTGTTGTTGAAATCATCAGCAATTGTGAGGGCAGGTTGTTATAACTGTCCAAGATAATTGTTGTGATTGTTATTGTACTCCGATGGATGTAAGTATATAACAATTTCTCTTTTGTAAAGATCATTGATATTATAATTATTTGTTGTTCCGCTGCGATTGTGAGATTCTGTGTTGTTTTTAATTTCTTTTCTCTTTCTCTTCTCTTCTTCTTTCTTCTTTCTTTCCCATAACAATTCGTCTTTCCGTTCGATTTGGGTTGGACATGTGTGGTTTATTGTCAACTTGAATAGTGCGGATTGGCGGGTCATTACAGCGTGGTATCAGAGCTAAAGGTTAAGCGAAAACCTTGGCTTTGTTGGGGCAACTCATAAAGAGATATGGTAATGGAATGCCTTATTATGAGTTCGATTGTATATATATGAGCGCGTATTTGTTAGTGATTATATAAAATATTTTATATTGTGTTAATTTATCTGTTGAGTGGCTTATGAATTCTGGTCGATACGTAGGACACCACGATATCGATAGGGGTTTATAAACACTTAAACAAGGCAAACCGACACAGTATTATTTTGAAAGTGGGTAAATGAAATAAATTTACTTAAATTATATTTCATATATAAAGGAATAATTTTTCAAAAATTATTATAGTTGTATATCGCATGTTTGGATGTTAGTGAGTGATAATATTTGATTATTATCATTGGTTTTTTGTTATTCTAATAAAAGGTTGTAATTGTTATAATATGAACATAGTAAAAAAAATTTGTGAATAAGTTATATAAGGAAGTAAATTTATAAGTATGAATTATAGAGTATTGATTATAACTAAAATAATCAACATTTGTGAAATGAATTACATAAGATGCGATATTTTATAAATATGATTTATAAACGTGATTTATAAATGGAAAGAAAATGGAATTGCCTAAGTATATTTATATGAATTGTTAATAGAATTGGATTTAAAATAAGAAGTTTGAGAATTTAAATCTCACTGATTTTGGAAATTGTTTTTCAAGAGGTTTAAGAAAAATTATAATAGTATTATTTTGAAAATATTTTGGTTAGAAATATTTTGAAATAGGATTTAAAGGGAATAAAAAGCATTGTACTCACTTCAGTCGTTGGAAAATAATTTTGGTGATGACTACAGCATCATCTGTATTCATTTTTGAGTTTCTAAGTGATGAATTGCTACCTTAGGGATTTTCCATTGAAGTTTGGTTTTGATAAAATAAATTTGTTTTAGATTCCAGAAGTGTAATTCGATATATAAAGGAGCTATGTATATGTATATATGATTTCAAAATGATTTGAAATAAGACCGGGGGTTTAGAAATCTTGAAGATTTTATCTAAATGTTTTTGAGAAAACATAAGATAATAAATTTTTGAACTTATAAATTGGATATAGTATGGATAAGAGGAGAAATTTGGAACTGAAATATCAAATTTAAAATTTAACTTAAGTAAATGCAAATAAAGTGAATTGTATGAGATGAAGTTTAACTTAAGAAAGATTAAATGAAGTTGAATTGGATTGAAATGAATTAGATGAATTAGTAAAGTGAATTAATTTCACTTAAGTTATAAATTAAATAATAGAATGAATACGAACTTGAGTTATAAAATGAAATGCAATTTGAGTTGTAAAAAGAATTGAATGTGAACTTAAGTAATTGTTTTATGGAAATGGTCCATAAACGAGTTAGTATGCAAATGAATCGTTGTTAACCTTAAATTGAATTTAAGCAGAATGTAAGTTGTTATCCCATTTTTGGTCAAAACTGGAATATCAGTGTTGGGTGCGTTTCCTCCACGACTGAACCAAGAAGAAGCAGCCAGCAAGCGTATATAAGTCTGGGATTTCACTCATGATTCAAGTATAAAAGTCCATTCGGTATCAAAGGTTTAAAGTTTCATTCGGTAGTCAGCATCACCAAGGTCATTCGGCATTCACCTTCCCAATATCATTCGGCATTCAAGATGCCTTGGTTCATCCGGCATTCCCAGTACAATAGCTCATTCGGCACTCCCAAATATAGAAGTTCATTCGGCATCTCACTGCCGAACCAGCTGCACCTCCATGAACCACTGAATCACCTCCACCGAGTCACCTCCACCGAACCAAGGAGTACCGGACCAACACTGCCAGGCCAGATTGCATCAGGCCTGGCCCACTAGCAGCTATCTACATCCAAGACCCCTACCCCCAGCCTCACTCTATAAATAGAGGGGCAGGGGTACAACAATGGGGGACAAGTTTGAGAGCTCAAGCACGGAGAGAACTTTCAAACAACTTTCTTTTACTTGTATCAAAGCTGTGTACTGGTAATCTAAAGAAGAGAAGAAAAATAACATATAAAGTGGACGTAGGCACATTCTGGCTGAACCACTATAAATCTGCGTGTCTTTTTACAGTTCAGCCCCTGCTTTTCATATATTTGCATCCAAATCACTAAGAACAACATAAGATCTACTAAATCATACAACTTTGAGGTGTTTGTCCATTTTTTGTGCAAACATTTTTGGTGCTTTCATTGAGAGCTGAACTCAGGAGTTCTACCACTTGGAAGTCGGATTTGAAGATTTAGGAGTTCGAATTTAAAAAGCTATGTCGAGACAATCAAGTAGAAGGCAGAGACAAGAGAAAAGTCAACATGAAGGAAGTCAAGAGGCTTCCTCCGGAGCGAACCAAACTTCAGTCTTCATCACAAGGGAGGAGATGGAGGCAATGATGAGAAGGCAAGAAGAGATGATCCAAAATTTACTCCAAAAGATTGGGCAACTCGGAGCTCATCACCAAGGAGCAACCGGAGTTCAGAATGAGGCAGGACCATCTGGCGCAGTGCCAGAGCTAGGGGGCACTTACCCGGATCATGTTGACCCGATCCCAGGAGCAGTACCAGGAGGAGCCGCGCAGCGCGGCGTCGATAGAGAAGCAAATGCTCGTTCAGGAGAGCAGACTCCAGGAATCCCTCGTGAACTCGGGGGGCAAATCGGAAACGAAGGACCAGGACTACAACTTGGAGATAGTGACAGACTGGCGGAGATGGTCAGACAAGCCATGAGAGGCGGACTAGTGAATAGAGACCTGGAGGATGTGAATAGGAGTCCTTTTACCACAACAATCAGGCGAGCTAGGAACCCACCAGATTTTAAGCTACCATCATTGGATATGTATAATGGAAGGACAGACCCTACGGTTCATCTGACAAAATATATAAGGCATATGGAAGTGCTGGGGGCATCAGAGGAGGTTATGGCCCGGTGCTTTCCATTGTACTTGGCAGATATTGCGGCGTTGTGGTTCAGACAACTGGAAAGTGGATCAATCGGGACATGGAATGATTTGACTCAAAGATTTATGAGGCAATTCAGGGTCCACATTTCAAGGCCCAAGAATGTGATGAGTTTGGCTGCACTAAAGCAAAGAACTGGAGAATCTTTAAGAAGCTTTTTGACGCGATTCAATGCAGCTGCAGGATCAGTGGATCGACCTGATCCATCCATGGTCTTGATGGCGGCTGTGTCAGGCATAGCCGACGGCACAGAGTTCAAGAACTCGCTAACAAGGGATCCACCTATGGATCTGGGGGAATTTTATCATGAGGCTGAAGGGTTCTTACGGTTAGAGGATGCAAATGCCGAAAGAGAGGAAGGAGAAGGAATCGACGTTTATGCGGTCAAGGTTGGAAATCTTCCTGAGAAAGGTACAGAAACTAGCAAGGTAAAGCGGAAGGCCGAGGATAATGATAATAGATCTACACGACCACGAAAAGGACCAAGATTTACCTCATACACGGAGCTGAATGAGACTTTGGAGCGGATCTACCAGGACACCAGGGGACAGGTTCCTTATCGAAAGCCGGTAAGGAGAGATTCGACTTGCAATGAGAGAGAGTCAGACCAATACTGTTCATTCCATGAGTTGAATGGTCACCGCACAAACGACTGCAGACATTTAAAAGATGAAGTCGAGGGGCATATCCGGAATGGTTTGCTATCACAATATGTGAGAAGGAGGGCCACGACGGTGGAACAAGAACAACCACCGCCCGCACCAACTGAAGACAGCTCGGGATCAAGACGTCGGCTTGTTATCCATTGATTGAAATAACGACGGACGAGCAGCAAACTCCACACTGATACGGTTAAGTTGTTTACACATGTACAGGACCACGAACGATCCTCAGGCATGCTCTGATACAACTATAAACCACATCGATATAGGCGTTTGCACTCCGACGTCACTGCTTTGCTTTTGTTCTTTATTTCTTAAATTTGGATTTGACTTTGCTAAACATTTCTATTTTAAATTTCATCAGTTGAATGGATATTTGATTTTGATAATTCTAAAATGGCTAAGCTACTTACACATGTGCGGGGTCGCGAACGGTCCTTAGGCATGCTCTGAGATGGCAGTAAGCCGCCCTGATAAACGATCCAGGAACTCACTCGAACGTGAACCTGGTATCAATAATACCAAGTCCCTTCCCGGGCACACACAATCTGCCTCGAACGGCACCCGACCTCGAACGGTCACAATTCGCCTCGAACGGCACCCGACCTCAAACGGTCACAAATCGCCTCGAACGGCACCCGACCTCGAACGGTCACAATTCGCCTCGAACGGCACCCGACCTCGAACGGTCACAATTCGCCACGAACGGCACACGATCGCGAACGATCACAATTTGCCGCGAACGGCACCCGACCACGAACGGTCTCATTTCCATATTTGCCGCGAACGGCACCCGACCTCGAACGGTCCCATATTACCTCAAATGACACACGGTCGCGAATGACCGTCATTCGTGGCTAGGAAAGATTATCAAGCTCTTTACAGGTTGTTGATAGGATATGAACATCCAGCTCATGGCATTACAAAACACGTCTTCCTACTGCAAGTCATGTTTTGGGGGGCAAAGTGTTATCCCATTTTTGGTCAAAACTGGAATATCAGTGTTGGGTGCGTTTCCTCCACGACTGAACCAAGAAGAAGCAGCCAGCAAGCGTATATAAGTCTGGGATTTCACTCATGATTCAAGTATAAAAGTCCATTCGGTATCAAAGGTTTAAAGTTTCATTCGGTAATCAGCATCACCAAGGTCATTCGGCATTCACCTTCCCAATATCATTCGGCATTCAAGATGCCTTGGTTCATCCGGCATTCCCAGTACAATAGCTCATTCGGCACTCCCAAATATAGAAGTTCATTCGGCATCTCACTGCCGAACCAGCTGCACCTCCATGAACCACCGAATCACCTCCACCGAGTCACCTCCACCGAACCAAGGAGTACCGGACCAACACTGCCAGGCCAGATTGCATCAGGCCAGGCCCACTAGCAGCTATCTACATCCAAGACCCCTACCCCCAGCCTCACTCTATAAATAGAGGGGCAGGGGTACAACAATGGGGGACAAGTTTGAGAGCTCAAGCACGAAGAGAATTTTCAAACAACTTTCTTTTACTTGTATCAAAGCTGTGTACTGGTAATCTAAAGAAGAGAAGAAAAATAACATATAAAGTGGACGTAGGCACATTCTGGCTGAACCACTATAAATCTGCGTGTCTTTTTACAGTTTAGCCCCTGCTTTTCATATATTTGCATCCAAATCACTAAGAACAACATAAGATCTGCTAAATCATACAACTTTGAGGTGTTTGTCCATTTTTTGTGCAAACATAAGTAAAGTAAATGAGAATCAATTGAATGTAAAGAAATTGAGTGGGAATCAGTTTAAGGTTAATAAGAAATGGAAGTATATAATGTTGAAATTTGAAATTGCAAATTGATGTGAAAATGAATAGATTGAATATAGTTGGAATGTTGTTTGATATAATTGCATATGAACTTAAGTGTTGAATGATAATAAAAATAAGAAGGGTTTTATAAAACATTTAAAAACGAACTAATTTTTTTTAATGGAATGGATGTTAAGTGTTGTTAGTATTAAAGAAAATATACCAAGTAAATTGAACGTGGGATGAAATGTTGTTAAACATGAATTAAATTTATAGTGAATGTTAATAATTGAAAGAAGTTGAATGTAAATCAATTGAATGCAAATGGATTGAATGCAAATGGATTGAATGTTA
Source organism: Allium fistulosum (assembly GCA_030737815.1). NCBI lineage: Eukaryota > Viridiplantae > Streptophyta > Magnoliopsida > Asparagales > Amaryllidaceae > Allium > Allium fistulosum. Next base: position 958,960,307 of record CM060901.1, read on the forward strand.
ATTAATTAAATATGAAATAAGTAAATGTTAAGTAATAGAATGTTAATAATTGAATGTAAATCAATTGAATGTTAAGAAGAAATGAAAGTGCAGAAATTGGACGTTGACATTTGAAAATGCAAAATCAAAATGGCTATGAATTAATTGGATGAATATTATTATTTGATGGTTTCTCTTGCTACATTTGCATATAGTTATTGTATAATGTATATGTTATATATTGATATTACTTTCTATGTACTTGTTCTTATTGGTTGCTGAGTGATTAGTAGGTGCGGATTGCGTATGCTTCGCATTTGGAGCTGCTTTTGCATTATATTGGTTGTATATGCTTGCTAATACTAAGATAAGGTACATATCTCGGATTACATATCGTATTTTTATATTTTCCCTAAGGGATGCCTCATTTTTGAAGATGAGATGTATATTTGTGATTATATATATATATATTTTTTGAAAATTTAAGGCGTTAATGTTTTTTTGAGAATTTTGGAAAAAATTCTGATAATTAAAATTTGGATTTTGGTTTCATAACTTTGAATGGTATTAGTTAGTAACTATGAATTGATTTGAAAGACTTAAAAAAGTTTCTATAAGAAGTTAAACGACTTAGAAGAATTTGGTAATCCATTTCAACTAATTGTCTTTGAAAAGTTAATAAATTTAATAACTCATCTTAATTTATATTTTTAAACTTAATGGTTTGGAAACATTCTCTTCCTTAGGAATTTCGGGGATGAAATACATTTAAGAGGAAGAGAATGTAACAACCCAAAATCTTGGCTATTTGATTTTAATTGTTTAATTAATTTAAAATATTTAAATAATTGGATTTTGGAATTTAGTAACTCATAATTCAAATATAGGGCATGTTTAAGATATTTGAATTGTGAATTAAATTTTAATTAAATGGATTTAATTTTTTTATTTAACTCCTTTTAATTTATAAATAATATTGGTGAATTCGATTTTTAAAATTTATTTACAAATATAAACATATCGAATAAATATCGATAATTAAATATAAAACGATATTTAAATTTGTAATATTAGCCCTTCGGGCGCTGTCCCGGATTTCGACGAAACAAGTTTCATTGGATCCGTAATAATGAATTATAATATGCCGTCGAATTTCATGGTGATCAGACGAATCGTTTGGTCGTGCGAGTTCGAAATGCGTAGAAATTTATTTCGGAAACTTAATGTAACGACCCGTAAAATTTTCAATAATTAAATTTTTAAGTTATAAATTTTAACAAAAAATTTATGTTGTATTAAGTTTAAGACATTAATTACAGTGATTTGTATATACATATTTGTGTGCGTTAATTTGACTTAAGATTTATAAGATGGACTTGTATGCAAAGTTATAACTTTTTAATCTTAAACACTTTTTAATCTGGAGATTAGGTTCAAAATTGTTGTCTTTAATTTTAGGCTCATAAAATAGTGAAACTTAATTTTAACACATTTATATGTATAAGTCTAGTATATATATATATATATATATATATATATATATATACGTATACGTATATGTTTTTAATAATAATGTTATGACCAATAAAGATATATATGAAGGAAACATCATCTTTGTACACAATCTAGTATATTGCACTTACATAATTTACTGTAGAATACATTTGGACATAGTTACATTCCATGCCATGAATAAATAGCTTGTTAATGACATTTAATTAATCAATCAATTTGATTAGAGAAAGAATGAAAGGTTTCTCTCTCCATATACATAATTAAGCTCTAAATTAATTACCTGTTTTAGGGAAAGAAAAGAAAGGTTGCCTTAATTCTTACCTTTTTGTTTTCCTAACATTTATTCCTTTTCTAGGCATTCATTCCTTTAGTTTAGCCATATACTTTGCCTTGCAATTCTCGTACAAGTTTCTCATTTTCTCATCTTCTTTATTTTCTCATTTCCTAAGAGAGAGAAAAGTATTACAAGCTCTAATTTTTCATCGCTTCCCTTTTTCTTCTTTTTTTTTTGTCCTTTTCTAAATTTAGCTCGCCAAAGATTTTTATTTATAAGAAAACTCTAAAATGCATATTTTGGTTATAAATTTACGTTCATCGGAATCTAAATCTTTTTCTAGTTTTCAAATCTGTTAGTTTAATTGAATAAATTCACAACAACCTTTATTTCACTTTTGTTCTTTAAAATAGATTTTATACCTTTTCAAAACAAAATAATTTATACCGTTACTTATATACACTTTTGTAATAAATTTTGGGTAAATGATAAATGAATGAATAAAAACCCAATGTAAACAAATCATGTTTTATTAAGTAATAGATTGCAAAAATTTATGTATAATTAAACTGTTAATTACGCGTTTAAAAAGGCGCGTTATTTGATGGAATAAATAACGTATAAATAGGAAAACGTATAAAATTTAAAACCGTTGTTTTGTTATATTTTGGGCATAAACTATTGCGTCTGTTGTACGCACTTTTAAATATATTTACTTTCCTTCTGATTTAATAGAAGCGTTACCTGCAAAAATTAAAACCATTCACATTCTAATTATGGTCTTTGTTCCTAAATCAATTGTCGTGCACGTTTAAAGGAGGAAATTCACTGTGCCTTGCCATTTCTTCCATTTGTTATAAATGTATATAATCTTTTGACTCTTCCAAAGAGCTGTTAATTTTTTAAAAAACTAGATTAAAATCATCGGGGGTTTCCACTTTCCTTTTTGTGAATAATTGCTAATTTTTAATTCATAGACGTTTCAAAATAATAAATATATTTCTGTCCTTCACCTTAATCAACATTTAAACACGTTCGCACCAGATTTTCCATTTCCGTTTAAAGCTAATTGATTACTTGCCGTTTCTCTACCCTTTATTCACGCCAATTTCGCTAACCAGTGCAAATTATTTCTTGCCTATCTTTCACCAATCAACGCATCCTATTCCTAAGAATTTCTAAACGAATATAAATTGTTAGCAAATAATTCTTGCCGTTTTTATCAATCAATGCAATAAATGTTGCCCATAAAACTCTTTCCTTTCTGGCCATAAAACTCTCATGCCTTGATTACGCATATCCCTATTCCTTGCGTGTAAAGCAACCAATATTTTTCCTATAAATTAAAGCCTCGTACCATTTCCATTTCATCTCTTTTGGCCCCCATCTCCTCCAGTACTAAACTCACGCATCCCCTTTGAAAAAAAAAGAAGCATCGCATCAAGCAATTTTCCACTTCTTTTGTTTCTTCTTCCTTGCATGTGCCAGTAGGTATGGCCTCTTCCTCCTCTTGTTTCCTTTTTTTTGCTTTGTTTCTATAGTTCCATCCTTCTATTATATGAAAAAAAGGAAAATTTGTGTCACTACCATGATTTACCTGCATGAACATATGGGCCAAGCATGGAAATGAGTTGTCAACTCTTGAACCTAAATTTGTGTCACCTTTTGCATGCTTAAAGAAAAATAAAGGTTGCGTGTACTGTTCTTGCCTTTTTAAAAATCACTGCCTGAATTTCCCACTAGGAATCACGTACATGCATATAATTTAGATGTGTCAAATTATCTCGTTCAAATTTTTATTTAAAATTTCGCTTTGATTTGTGATTCAATTCGAGTACTAAGTTTGATTTATTTAACTTGTTTCAAGATCGAGACCAGTTTGTTTCCTCTTCCAATTTTTGATCGTGCCCTCTGTTCTTCTCTTTCGGGGTAGATATTGTTGTTTGATTTGAATCTTCAGCAGCGAAAGGTGAGTAATTCTCACCAGACGATGTGTACTTATATAGTTGATAAACTGACATCACTTGAATCTGTAAATGCATATCATCCTGTTGTAACTGCTATATTATAATCATATGATGTTCACACCTGTATTTACACCTGTTATACTATATGTTACTGTTATTTCATGTTTTTCTGTTCATTTTTATCAGTTTTTCACATTGCAAGTTCCCTGTAGATTAGGTTCATTATGGGTTGAAATGATACATACCCGAACGGACTTTAGAATAGGGAAAGATCGTTATGGGCTGAAATGATAAGCCTGAGCGACTTTTTATTTTTTTTAACTTAGGATTGCGGGTTTGAAATGATAGAACCCGGGTTTTTCTTTGTAAACTGCGGATTGAAATGATACATATCCGTATCACTTGACCTAGGCTAGAAAATTTTTATACAGACCCCTGGTTTATATATTTTTCTGAAATTTTTAAAATATTTTAAAAATGTAAATATTATGATATTTTGATTTAAATATTATTAAAATGATTTTATTAAATATTTGTGATTTTCTAAAAATTAAATAAGTGAATTAAGTAAATGGTGAAGTAGAATTTGAAATACAAGTTAATTTTAGAATTTATGATTTTGTTTATAAATGGAATTTATGTAAAGTATGAAGGTATGACAAATTTGATTTAAAGATGAATTTAATGATTTTTATTAAGTAATAATAATGTTTTAAAGGTGTTAATGATTTTGTATAAATTAAAATATGGAATAAATGAATATTTAAGCTGAATTTGGAAATATAACTTAAATTGAATTTTGTGAAATTTTGTTAAAAGTGAAGTTTTAATTAAGTAAAATAAATGAAAATAAGTTATATTTTGGAAATTTAATATTAAATTATTAAATATAATGAATTGACTTTAAATGATTTAAATGGAATAGTTGATTTTGGAAATACAACTATTTTGAAATATGATTAAATGGTATTTAAATATAATAGATGATGTTTTGAAATGATATTTTGATATTTTGAAATGAATTTGAAATGATATTAAATCTTGGAATAAATAATTGAAGTTTATATTAGTATGAAAACATTTGGTTTACTTGAAATTTGAATCTATTTAAAAGATATTAGACTTGTGAAATATAGATAATAAAGCTTGGATTTATTTTATAAATTTGAATAATTATTTTGTGGATTAAATCTATATTTGAAATTTATAAGATTTGAAATGGTCTATGGAAATTTAATTGAAATAAATGATTGAATTGAATTGAAACTTTGGAAATTTTATTACTTGATTTGAAAGTATAATAATTACACTTTTAAATGGTTTAGATGAATTATTTTGATTGAAATATAAACTATTTAAAAGGTGACTTGAAATGATAATAAATGAATGATATCTTTAAATTTAAAAAGTATTTAAAGTTGAATATTTAGATTTGAACTCAAATGATATTTTGATATATTAAAATGATTTGAAATGAAGTTTTGGGAAGATATGATATTTTGATATATTAAATGATTTGAAATGAAGTTTTGAAAGGATATAATATGTTAATACATTAAAATAATTTGAAATGAAGTTTTGAAAAGATATGATATTTTGATATATTGAAATGATTTGAAATCAAGTTTTGGAAAGATATGATATTTTGATATATTAAATGGTTTGGAAATGATTTGATCTTTATTTTTGGATTTGAAATGATATTCTATTTTAAAGTATAAACTGTTTTTAAATTTTAACCACGGGTTATAATAACGATTGGTTGTTAAAGAGACCGGGATCGGATATGGACATACTCTCTGTCGATACCGAAAACCACTTTGACAACTGTGTACGCGGTGGAGTTTCCAGAATGAAGTAGGATGGTGGCGACGATCCTAAGGTATATACGTGGACCCAACTCCCGTGAGTTGGCATAAGGTGGCTAAAACAGGAGCGATTGACGGACCAAGGAGGTAGCACCTCTGATCGGACACACTTCTTCGATACCATTCTATTACTTGTGATTGATTTGGTGCGCACCCTTGATTTGGGAGTGTTGTTCGAGGTGGGCGGTAGTGGCTGCTATGCGTCACCACCAGTCCGGATGCGTAATTGGTATATCTACCCTGGCATTGCCTAGTTGTGCCGTGTCACCTACCATAGCGAGCTTTACTACGATTTTGGTTTAAAGATCCGACCGCGTTAAGGTTCACCATCCCCTTAACGCTATTTTCTATATGATTATACTTTACTAATTAGACACTACTGTATATAGTGTATATTACTACATAGTAAATAGTTTAACGGATCCTTAAAGAATGGGCGATCCCAAGCATTCTTTGAGTTACTTGTACCTTTATTACAGTTCACTTGAGTTGGTTTACATTATATAAGTATATATTGTCCTGACTCGAGTGTTTTGTGTTTTGCTTTACGCTCGGGTCAGCCTGAGTTATTCACAGACTTGGATTTCCACTCTCTTGGAGATTTGAATCGCTGGAGATTTTCTGCTTGTCTTGTCCTATCTACTTCAGTTTCGTTGTCCTACTCAGCTTGTACTTGGTTATTGTATTAAGACTTCCATTGTACTTTATTTCTTCTATTGTATCTTATTTAACTCTGATATATTTACATAGTAGCTTCATGAACTACTATTTCTTTTACTTTCGCTGCATTATTTTACTCTATGTCTGTGATCTGTGATTATTTATTTACTGTATATTCTGAGATTTGCCAAATTTTATTTACAACGCGGTATTTTGAGCAATTCAAGTCCGACATGTGCGGATGCGAATGGTTGAAAATATCGGGTCGTTACAGTTGGTATCAGAGCTTTGGTAGCTCAAGGCAAAACTTAGAATGTATGGTAAATTTATTTACAAAATCACTTTCATTTGAGCTTGAATCTCTTCCTTTTGATTCGAATTTCCTTTGAATTTTGGAACGTTCCCTGCGGTTCCAAAATTCATTCTTGTCCCTCACTATTTATCTTCTTTTGATTTTGGAGTATCACATAACTCCACTTCGAATGATCTTTATAGTGAATTGGCTGTCTCGCCAATATTCTAATTTTCTGGTAAAGGGGGAAACTCCTTTACAAATTTGCATCGATTCACCAGAGATTTATATCTATCCTTGGTTTAGATGCTAATATCTTTTATTATTCCAAACTCTATCTCTTGAGATCGGATGTAGATTTACCCCAAAAACATCCACATTTGATCTTATTCATTAAGTCACGGTTGACCCGGTTAAGGTTGCCCGCGATTTATCTAAGCTTATCCATCTTCATATTTTGTTAATTAATCATCTTGTCTTTGTTTTCAAACTGTCTCCAAACATTTTGAATTGTACTTGTAAATCTATGTTTGTTTTATATATTGTGTTGTTTGAGTTGTTGATGTTGATTTGGGCTTCCGATCGATTCGTCTGATCAACGCTATCGATAGGATTTCTAAAACACTTTGACAGAACAAACTGACACAATATTATTTTAAAATTTGGTTAATGAAATAAATTTTGATATAAGTAAATTTTATGGAACTTAATAAATTGATTAAAATTGATTATTTGAAACGATAATACTTGATTTATCATTTATTGTTCTATAAATGAATTTATAAATAATTGTTTATAAATTGATTTGAGAACTGAAATGAATTTAAATCAAGAAATTTGAGAGTTTAATTTCCGATGATTTCAAACTTTGTGTTTAAAGTTTTAAAAGGGATACATTATTTAAAGTATTTTCGAATAGAAATTTGTTTCTAAAGAATTTAAAGTTTAAAATTTTATGCTCTTCTCTTTGTCGCTGGAAAATAATTTCGGTGATGACTGCAGCATCATCGACGTTCATTTTCGAGTTTCGAAGTGAAGAAACCATTCTGTAGTCTTGCTACAGCTTTGTTTTGGGAAACTTGATTGGTATGAATTTCTAAAAGATGATTTGATTTATAATATATATAGATATATGACTTAAATTTGATTTGACAAATTTTGTGCATACATTTATTTATCTCTAAATGGTTTGAAAAGAATCGGAAATTTTATTCTTAAATTCTATCTTAAATAATAACTTCAAGTATAAAAAGAAAATCAAAATTTTGAATAAATATTCAAGCTTGAAATGATTGAATTAGAATGTTTATAGTGTATATTAATTTTAGAAAATTTATTTGTATAATTCTCAATTACATTCCAATATAACTTACCTTAAATTTTTAGAAGTTAATAATGTAATTGGATAATATACAATATAAAAAGATTTTTATAAATAAAATTTGAGTGTTTATAATAAATATTATACACCTAAATTTTAGTTATAAAAAGATTAACAGAGGTAAATAGACTAAAAGGTTAATAATTTACAATATAAATGATGTTAAGGGAATTAAAAATAAATTAAAACAGTTATAATAAATGTAATCTACTTAATATGTGTGATAAGATATATTAAGTAGAATATATTTAATAATAATCTGGAATAAAGAAGAATTAAATTTGTTGAATAAAAGATGATTATTATAAATGATTATACAAATTTATGATTTTAGAAATTGTTAATTTCAAAATAATTGGATAATATACAATATAAAAAGATTTTTATAAATAAAATTTGAGTGGTTATAATAAATATTATACACCTAAATTTTAGTTATAAAAAGATTAACAGAGGTAAATAGACTAAAAGGTTAATAATTTACAATATAAATGATGTTAAGGGAATTAAAAATAAATTAAAACAGTTATAATAAATGTAATCTACTTAATATGTGTGATAAGATATATTAAGTAGAATATATTTAATAATAATCTGGAATAAAGAAGAATTAAATTTGTTGAATAAAAGATGATTATTATAAATGATTATACAAATTTATGATTTTAGAAATTGTTAATTTCAAAATAATTGGATAATAAGATAATCAATTTGGAAATAGTTGAGATTGACGTAACTTCAGTAAAAATCAAATGGATTAAATCGATTATTGAATATTAATTAATTTAAATTGAATTTATAATGGTTTAAATCAATGATTCTATTTTGAGTTTCAATTTAGTTTTCTTTCAGGGTGTTTCTATTCTCCTACCTTCTTCCTTTTCGAGGACTAAATGTTTTGAGTGGGGGAGAGTGTAACGACCGGTAAAATTTTCAATAATTAAATTTTTAAGTTATAAATTTTAACAAAAAATTTATGTTGTATTAAGTTTAAGACATTAATTATAGTGATTTGTATATACATATTTGTGTGCGTTAATTTGACTTAAGATTTATAAGATGGACTTGTATGCAAAGTTATAACTTTTTTATCTTAAACCCTTTTTAATCTGGAGATTAGGTTCAAAATTGTTGTCTTTAATTTTAGGCTCATAAAATAGTGAAACTTAATTTTAACACATTTATATGTATAAGTCTAGTATATATATATATATATATATATATACGTATACGTATATGTTTTTAACAATAATGCTATGACCAATAAAGATATATATGAAGGAAACATCATCTTTGTACACAATCTAGTATATTGCACTTACATAATTTACTGTAGAATACATTTGGAGATAGTTACATTCCATGCCATGAATAAATAGCTTGTTAATGACATTTAATTAATCAATCAATTTGATTAGAGAAAGAATGAAAGGTTTCTCTCTCCATATACATAATTAAGCTCTAAATTAATTACCTGTTTTAGGGAAAGAAAAGAAAGGTTGCCTTAATTCTTACCTTTTTGTTTTCCTAACATTTATTCCTTTTCTAGGCATTCATTCCTTTAGTTTAGCCGTATACTTTGCCTTGCAATTCTCGTACAAGTTTCTCAATTTCTCATCTTCTTTATTTTCTCATTTCCTAAGAGAGAGAAAAGTATTACAAGCTCTAATTTTTCATCGCTTCCCTTTTTCTTCTTTTTTTTTGTCCTTTTCTAAATTTAGCTCGCCAAAGATTTTTATTTATAAGAAAACTCTAAAATGCATATTTTGGTTATAAATTTACGTTCATCGGAATCTAAATCTTTTTCTAGTTTTCAAATCTGTTAGTTTAATTGAATAAATTCACAACAACCTTTATTTCACTTTTGTTCTTTAAAATAAATTTTATACCTTTTCAAAACAAAATAATTTATACCGTTACTTATATACACTTTTGTAATAAATTTTGGGTAAATGATAAATGAATGAATAAAAACCCAATGTAAACAAATCATGTTTTATTAAGTAATAGATTGCAAAAATTTATGTATAATTAAACTGTTAATTACGCGTTTAAAAAGGCGCGTTATTTGATGGAATAAATAACGTATAAATAGGAAAACGTATAAAATTTAAAACCGTTGTTTTGTTATATTTTGGGCATAAACTATTGCGTCTGTTGTACGCACTTTTAAATATATTTACTTTCCTTCTGATTTAATAGAAGCATTACCTGCAAAAATTAAAACCATTCCCATTCTAATTATGGTCTTTGTTCCTAAATCAATTGTCGTGCACGTTTAAAGGAGGAAATTCACTGTGCCTTGCCATTTCTTCCATTTGTTATAAATGTATATAATCTTTTGACTCTTCCAAAGAGCTGTTAATTTTTTAAAAAACTAGATTAAAATCATCGGGGGTTTCCACTTTCCTTTTTGTGAATAATTGCTAATTTTTAATTCATAGACGTTTCAAAATAATAAATATATTTCTGTCCTTCACCTTAATCAACATTTAAACACGTTCGCACCAGATTTTCCATTTCCGTTTAAAGCTAATTGATTACTTGCCGTTTCTCTACCCTTTATTCACGCCAATTTCGCTAACCAGTGCAAATTATTTCTTGCCTATCTTTCACCAATCAACGCATCCTATTCCTAAGAATTTCTAAACGAATATAAATTGTTAGCAAATAATTCTTGCCGTTTTTATCAATCAATGCAATAAATGTTGCCCATAAAACTCTTTCCTTTCTGGCCATAAAACTCTCATGCCATGATTACGCATATCCCTATTCCTTGCGTGTAAAGCAACCAATATTTTTCCTATAAATTAAAGCCTCGTACCATTTCCATTTCATCTCTTTTGGTCCCCATCTCCTCCAGTACTAAACTCACACATCCCCTTTGAAAAAAAAAGAAGCATCGCATCAAGCAATTTTCCACTTCTTTTGTTTCTTCTTCCTTGCGTGTGCCAGTAGGTATGGCCTCTTCCTCCTCTTGTTTCCTTTTTTTTTGCTTTGTTTCTATAGTTCCATCCTTCTATTATACGAAAAAAAAGGAAAATTTGTGTCACTGCCATGATTTACCTGCATGAACATATGGGCCAAGCATGGAAATGAGTTGTCAACTCTTGAACCTAAATTTGTGTCACCTTTTGCATGCTTAAAGAAAAATAAAGGTTGCGTGCACTGTTCTTGCCTTTTTAAAAATCACTGCCTGAATTTCCCACTAGGAATCACGTACATGCATATAATTTAGATGTGTCAAATTATCTCGTTCAAATTTTTATTTAAAATTTCGCTTTGATTTGTGATTCAATTCGAGTACTAAGTTTGATTTATTTATCTTGTTTCAAGATCGAGACCAGTTTGTCTCCTCTTCCAATTTTTGATCGTGCCCTCCGTTCTTCTCTTTCGGGGTAGATATTGTTGTTTGATTTGAATCTTCAGCAGCGAAAGGTGAGTAATTCTCACCAGACGATGTGTACTTATATAGTTGATAAACTGACATCACTTGAATCTGTAAATGCATATCATCCTGTTGTAACTGCTATATTATAATCATATGATGTTCACACCTGTATTTACACCTGTTATACTATATGTTACTGTTATTTCATGTTTTTCTGTTCATTTTTATCAGTTTATCACACTGCAAGTTCCCTATAGATTAGGTTCATTATGGGTTGAAATGATACATACCCGAACGGACTTTAGAATAGGGAAAGATCGTTGTGGGCTGAAATGATAAGCCTGAGCGACTTTTTATTTTTTTAACTTAGGATTGCGGGTTTGAAATGATAGAACCCGGGTTTTTCTTTGTAAACTGCGGATTGAAATGATACATATCCGTATCACTTGACCTAGGCTATAAAATTTTTATACAGACCCTTGGTTTATATATTTTTCTGAAATTTTTAAAATATTTTAAAAATGTAAATATTATGATATTTTGATTTAAATATTATTAAAATGATTTTTATTAAATATTTGTGATTTTCTACAAATTAAATAAGTGAATTAAGTAAATGGTGAAGTAGAATTTGAAATACAAGTTAATTTTAGAATTTATGATTTTGTTTATAAATGGAATTTATGTAAAGTATGAAGATATGACAAATTTGATTTAAAGATGAATTTAATGATTTTTATTAAGTAATAATAATGTTTTAAAGGTGTTAATGATTTTGTATAAATTAAAATATGGAATAAATGAATATTTAAGCTGAATTTGGAAATATAACTTAAATTGAATTTTGTGAAATTTTGTTAAAAGCGAAGTTTTAATTAAGTAAAATAAATGAAAATAAGTTATATTTTGGAAATTTAATATTAAATTATTAAATATAATGAATTGACTTTAAATGATTTAAATGGAATAGTTGATTTTGGAAATACAACTATTTTGAAATATGATTAAATGGTATTTAAATATAATAGATGATGTTTTGAAATGATGTTTTGATATTTTGAAATGAATTTGAAATGATATTAAATCTTGGAATAAATAATTGAAGTTTATATTAGTATGAAAACATTTGGTTTACTTGAAATTTGAATCTATTTAAAAGATATTAGACTTGTGAAATATAGATAATAAAGCTTGGATTTATTTTATAAATTTGAATAATTATTTTGTGGATTAAATCTATATTTGAAATTTATAAGATTTGAAATGGTCTATGGAAATTTAATTGAAATAAATGATTGAATTGAATTGAAACTTTGGAAATTTTAATACTTGATTTGAAAGTATAATAATTACACTTTTAAATGGTTTAGATGAATTATTTTGATTGAAATATAAACTATTTAAAAGGTGACTTGAAATGATAATAAATGAATGATATCTTTAAATTTAAAAAGTATTTAAAGTTGAATATTTAGATTTGAACTCAAATGATATTTTGATATATTAAATGATTTGAAATGAAGTTTTGGGAAGATATGATATTTTGATATATTAAATGATTTGAAATGAAGTTTTGAAAGGATATGATATGTTGATACATTAAAATAATTTGAAATGAAGTTTTGAAAAGATATGATATTTTGATATATTGAAATGATTTGAAATGAAGTTTTGGAAAGATATGATATTTTGATATATTAAATGGTTTGGAAATGATTTGATCTTTATTTTTGGATTTGAAATGATATTCTATTTTAAAGTATAAACTGTTTTTAAATTTTAACCATGGGTTATAATAACGATTGGTTGTTAAAGAGACCGGGATCGGATATGGACATACTCTCTGTCGATACCGAAAACCACTTTGACAACTGTGTACGCGATGGAGTTTCCAGAATGAAGTAGGATGGTGGCGACGATCCTAAGGTATATACGTGGACCCAACTCCCGTGAGTTGGCATAAGGTGGCTAAAACAGGAGCGATTGACGGACCAAGGAGGTAGCACCTCTGATCGGACACACTTCTTCGATACCATTCTATTACTTGTGATTGATTTGGTGCGCACCCTTGATTTGGGAGTGTTGTTCGAGGTGGGCGGTAGTGGCTGCTATGCGTCACCACCAGTCCAGATGCGTAATTAGTATATCTACCCTGGCATTGCCTAGTTGTGCCGTGTCACCTACCATAGCGAGCTTTACTACGATTTTGGTTTAAAGATCCGACCGTTAAGGTTCACCATCCCCTTAACACTATTTTCTATATGATTATACTTTACTAATTAGACACTACTGTATATAGCGTATATTACTACATAGTAAATAGTTTAGCGGATCCTTAAAGAATGGGCGATCCCAAGCATTCTTTGAGTTACTTGTACCTTTATTACAGTTCACTTGAGTTGGTTTACATTATATAAGTATATATTGTCCTGACTCGAGTGTTTTGTGTTTTGCTTTATGCTCGGGTCAGCCTGAGTTATTCACAGATTTGGATTTCCACTCTCTTGGAGATTTGAATCGCTGGAGATTTTCTGCTTGTCTTGTCCTATCTACTTCAGTTTCGTTGTCATACTCAGCTTGTACTTGGTTATTGTATTGAGACTTCCATTGTACTTTATTTCTTCTATTGTATCTTATTTAACTCTGATATATTTACATAGTAGCTTCATGAACTACTATTTCTTTTACTTCCGCTGCATTATTTTACTCTGTGTCTATGATCTGTGATTATTTATTTACTGTATATTCTGAGATTTGCCAAATTTTATTTACAACGCGGTATTTTGAGCAATTCAAGTCCGACATGTGCGGATGCGAATGGTTGAAAATATCGGGTCGTTACACTTAATATAATAACTGGGTTTAAAAAGCTATCTTCTGCATATGATCGAATTAGACTTCGAGACTAGTTCCATTGTGTTTGAAATAGGGGTATAACATATAGAACGCCAGGTGGCACGTCTCATTTGGAGTTCGAATTTTTGAATGTTTTATAGCTTGATAGTTTAATTAAAATAATATATATATAATATTATATAGGCCTGTCAATGAGTACCCGAAATATCTGAAATCCGTCTGCATCCGTATCGGAAAACATGAAAAATATCCGATATTCGAAAAGCGGATGCGGATATCCGATATCTGAAACATATTTCGGATACGGATATGGATATGGCTGTATCCGTATCCGATAAATATTTGTCCGGTTTGAAATTAAATATATATATTAATATGTTATTTTATATCCATAAATTTAATATAAATATACTTCATTTTACAAAAATACAACCCATGGTATTTTGCAGGGTAATCTTTTGGTTTTGGAGTATTAACCACTTCATGGAAAAAGAATGCAATATTTTAGGCTATATGTATGTTATGAAGATGATTTTTAATTTTTGGTATTTGTTACAATTAAGAAGATGTGTGATGCATGTTTGCTTTTATGATTTGCTGTGATTGAATTAGCCTATGGATTTTTCGTATGGATTATATTTATATATGCAATATTATTGTATGGATTTTGTGTGATTGGATTAGCTATTGTTAATTTGATGTAATTTATGTATTACAAGGTTTTTTCATCTTTTTTTCAGTCCAAAAAAAATAAAATATCCATTATATTGATTAATTTTCGGATATTTTCGGATACATTTTGAGGTTCGGATGCGGATATTTTCGGATATCCAAAAATATCCGTATTCGCTAAGCCGGATACGGATATTTTCGAATATCCGAAAATATTCATGGATACAGATACGGATAATATTCAACGGGTATTCGCGGATATCGGATACGGATTCGGATACGGATTTTCATTTTCGGATACGGATACGGATACGGATACAGCAGTATCCGTATCCGATTGCATCCGTTTACAGGCCTAATATTATACCATATTTAAGGCCATACCTTGCCCATACCAGGCCATGTCCCCACGTTCATGCCCATACCCTCTCCTTCATTATTTATATCGCGTTTTCTATTATTTGAGAATTGATTTCTCGTTTTAAAATTAAAAAAAAAGAAGTTCGTCATTTTTCTTCGTTTAAACCAACCTTAAATCCAACGGCCATAGTTGCACCAACCATTAGAGGCTATATTAGCCAAAGGCATTAACTAGGGAAAGGACGGCCAGATGGAGGAGGATCGATCGATGGCAGTGGATAAGGTCGCGACGTGGTGAGGCGGCATCGAATCTGCCGCGTTCGTGGGTCGGGGAGGTTCGTTTTTGGTATTTGGGTATGCGCAGCGCGCACGTGGCTATAGGAGGGCGGCACGATGGCGAGGCGTGGCACGAGCGAGGCATAGCGGCAAACGTGGTAGTTCGCGATCGATTTGAAAAAAAAGAAAGGACACCTGGGAATCGCGTAGGCGAGAGGAAGAAGAAGGGTATTTTTGTTTAAACATTAATTAGTTTAGTTAATTTTAATTTAATTATTAAAATGTTCATTTATTCGTATTAAACTCATACGAGGTTCAAATTAAGCGCGACAAGCCGCGTTGCGATTGTATCGGCGAAGGCTACACTAGGGTTATGCTAAGGAGTTGGATTGAATGAGATTGGAGCTTGTTGGAATTTATGCTAAAATTGAATGGCCGTTCGGTTTTAGTCCAATTTGGGACGTTTGGCGAAACTGAAAATCAATGTGATCTCACATTTTTGGTTAATCAGAAAATTTATATAGTCAATAAAAATTATTTATTGGATGCGTGGATATTTTATTATTGATTGTCATTGACTGTTGGATGACCTACTAGTTTATATTGTTGGTTTGGATATATTCCCGCCTATTGAAGTGGATGAGACCCTATTACGTTCCCGTGTAGGAGCGGATCGAATCCCGCCTCAAAGCGGTTGATTTATATTTTTATGATTATATAATGTATGTGATGCAGGGGGACAGGTTGGAGGGATTCAATGGGATTCCTCACACTGTTGATTTATTTTTCATATATATTATGATATATGATATGTTGGATGTTAAATTGGATGACATGAATATGATTTTGCTTACTTAGTGCTTCAGTAGCACTGGGCCTTATTTTGGTATTTGAAATATTATAAAATAATGATTTGATTTAAAAAAGAATTTCAAGTGATTTTGAAAATTATATATGTTTAGATAATTTTTCTAAAATAAAAGTACGATTTTTAGAGATTATAAATTTATAGTTTTATAAAAAAAATTAAATAGAGATTTTGAACGCTAAATAAAGATATTTAAATCTTAAAAAAACAAGTCATCTTTTATAATAAATGGATATATTTTAAAAAGGAAAATAGAAATATTTTGATATGAATATTTATTAACCATTTTATATAAAATGATATATAGGTTCATACATTATAATTTATTTATAAAGGTCAAATTTATAAATATGATAATTTATAAAGGTGATATTTTACAAAGGGAGTGAAGATGTGTAAAATCATATTTGTTAATAAAAGTATGGATTTATAAACAATATTTATAAATTTAGAGAAACTTTTATCATTGGATAAATAGGGAAATAAATCACAAAGGGGTGGATTTATTATAAGATGAGGAATGTTGTGTTTGAAAATAGTTGATTCTATTTTGAAAATTGAAGGTGAGGGTAAATTGGAAGATGTTGAATGATTTTATAAATAAAAAGGAATTTATAAAAGGAATCCATAAATATTGGAGCAACGTTTCAAATGGGTTGAAATTGTGTTTTGAGTGGGATTTTATAAATAAGCGATATTTATAAAAGGATAGAGTTATAAATAAAGCTCTATAAATAAATGGATTTTACGAAAGGAAGTTTTATAAAATAGATAGAGAATTATGAATCTTGTTTATAAAATATGGAAATGATTATGTGGAAAGTTAAGTATGGATTTTTATCATGTAAACATAATTATGTTTTAAAAGTTGTTTATTTATATTAATATTGTTTTAAAGGGGTTTATCAATATTTTTAATATTTGAAAAGTTTATTATTTAAATTATTAATATGGGTTGAAATTAGTTTTAGTTATTTATCAGTAAAGTTTTTTGGAAATTGATTATTATTATTTATAATAATGTTGAAGATAAATTATTATTGTTTAATTAAGAATGTTTTGAAAATTATTAATTATTATTTAAAGATGTTTTAAATTTATTATTTATTTATAATGTTATTAGTATATAGTATTGTCTAAAGGTAAATAATTAGAATTTACTTATAATTGTTTCCGAGATTTATAAATGGAGTTTTATAGACAGAAGAGGTTTTTATAAGAGGGATCTTATAACATGTTTTGAAAAACATAAAGGAAGATCGCTAAAAAAGTGTAAAGGCGTTTTATAAGGGTTTCAAATATTCATAAAAGAATTTTAGAAATGGATTTATGGATTTGCCCCCGATCATGGGATAATTTGTCTTGGTTCAAATTCCTGGGCGTTTCTTGATGCATTTGCCACGGATGGTGGTTGTCCCTGTAATTCTACCACAGTTCTGTTCCTCACATACTGTGGTAGCTGGTTGTTCCGGACCAGTTCTTCTACCAGACCGCGACGGTGTCGACACTCATTCGTTTCATGCCCATTCAGCTCATGGAAGATGCAAAACTTTCCAGATATTTTCACTCGATCAGTGGGCCCCCTCCTAGGTGGCCTTCGGTAGAGGTTCTACCCCCTCGTATTCAAGTATATCCTCTCCGGTGTTTCAGTCAGGTCGGTGTAAGAAGAGAATCTTGGCTCCTTCCTCTGTCGTTTTCGGTCCTTGATGTCGCCATCAGTTTTTCTTTTCCCTTTGTCCTTTCCAATTCCAGCTCCGAATGGTACCCTGTCTTCAACGACTCAGCATCCACATCTTCATCCTCGGTTTCAGCATCTTCCTGACGCAGATATCTCTCAGCTTCGTAGTAGAATTCTGCAAGATCCATCGGTGGATCACTTTTCAATGCGGCTTTAAAATTAGTCTTATTCGCGACTCCAAATACTGCTACCATTAGGATAAATGATGGATCTGGCTTGTCGACCGCCGCCATCGTCGCATTGAATCTTCTTAAAAAACTTCTTAAGGACTCTCCAGGACTTCTTTTTTTACATTTGAGAGCGTAAGTACATTCTTCGGTTGTGAGACATGAACTCTAAACTGCCTCAAGAACTTGGTCACCAAGTCAGTCCATGTGCTAATGGATCCATTTTCCAACCGTTTAAACCACGCCGCAGCTAAATCCGTTAAGTATAATGGGAAGCACCGCCCCATTACCTCCTTAGAAGCACCCAACACCTCCATATGTTAGACGTATCTCATCATATGAATCGTCGGATCTGTCTTCCCGTCGTACATTTCCGACACTGGAAGCTCAAAATCTAGAGGATTTCTCACATTCCTGATATCAGCAGTAAACGAATTCCTGTTCACGTCTTCCAGACCCTGATCTGGGGGTCCTCCCCATATGAACCTTCATACCAATTCAGCAATTCGGTTCTCACCATCCAATGAAGGTCTCCGTCCTAAAGTAATACTTTTCCCCCTGTTCCGGTGGGGAAGTTCTGGCACATATTCTCCTATCAGTCGCATCCTAGTATTCGGACTAGCTCCAGTACCACCAGCTTCTGGTAATTTCAACAATTACTACAGCATTGGGATCGACTCCCATGTTGATTCCAGCGTTGCCCCCAAGTATTGGTTGCACTGGGCGGGGAGGCAATATTCCATCTCGTTCTAACCTAACTCTTGCTGCTCCTGTATTGTTTCCTATGGTCTGAACTCTTGTAGCTCTCGCAATTCCTTATTGTCCTATCCTTTGAAAGAATCCTTCCATCATTTCTTGTTAGCTAGCCAAGATTTCATCTTGCATTTCCTTCATCAGCGTTTCCATTTCTTCTCTAACTACATAGTTGGGTTGGTGAGAATTTGAAGATACTTTCCTGACTGCCTCCAGGCTCTGGTTGACTTGCTTTAGTTTTAGATCTAGTGTTAGGCCTCTTTATTCTTCCCAAATCTCAAAATCAAGCTTCAAGTTTTTGGATCTACCTTTGTTCTCAATGAAAGCACCAAAATGTTAACCCAAAAAATGGATCAACACCCTGGTTTGATTGTGAAAGCACCAGCTTTGTTCTCACAGAGCAATAATATAAACAATAAATGTGACGACTCGCATTTCGGAAGGTTTAAATCGACAATAATCCACACATGTCCGACTTAAACAATCCGAAACGTAGATAATCAATGGGGATAATTAAGAAAAATAAGGAAAGAGAAGAAAACAAACACAGAATCTCACAGCGGAATGACCAAATATAATAGTTAAATAAACAGTTTATAAAGCTGTTTACTATACATTCGATTATAATCTATACAACATTTATCAGAGTTATATATATACATCAGGGATAAATAAATAATGCGGTAGAGTAGCATGATGCAGAGAATAATAATAGTAATAATATACCAAAACTTTGTCTTCGTCCTCCAGGAAATGATCTTAAATGCACTAAAAAAACTCAGGGCTGACCCTAGTGTAATGAAAATAAAAAACATTCGAGTCAGGACTAAAATATTCTTATATAAGTCAAATCAATATCACAAATAATATGAGTGTCGTGGTGTCAAAGATGTTTACAGGATTTTATATCTCTTATCCAATATATAACGTGCGTGCAATAGGATTTTCCATCTCTTAAGGATCCGTTAAACTATTTATACATAATAGTATACACTATAGTAGGTAATGTTTATCAGTAAAATAAATATCAAAATAGCATTAAGGCTTTACATTAATCCACCTTAACGTATTTTATAGCACGTAGTCTATGCACGTCCTGTAACACAACCAGTAACGTCGGTAGCCAGTGAGTCCCCTATAGGTACAATACTAAACCAAAGTCGTAATGGGCTCGCATAAGGATAAATATGACAAGGCACGTGAGGCAATGCCTAATGTAGGATTCTACCAGTTTACACTTTTTGGCTGGTCGTAACCCATCCGTGGCCGACCGCGACAATCAATCCGAACAAAATGGTGCACCCATCGAGTCAAAATCACAATAGTAATACGAGGGATCAACGTCGCCAGAGGTAGCTAACCTCAATGGCCAGACATAAGCTCCTATTTTAGTCATTTTAGTTATGACACAAGTATCAAGGCTATCCATCATCATTCTCTTAATTTATTCCAGTAAACGTTCGCCAATTCAACCACTACATTCTGGATATCATCACGTACACGGTTGTCAAAGTGGTTCCAATATTGACAGAGAGTATGACAATAAGAGGCTCCCGTCTCTTTAACAACCGACTGTCATTTTACACACTGGTTGGTTCTTTGACATTTCGAAAACGATTCATATTTGATATCGAAGTATCATATTTGCTTCAAAATCAAATCCATTTCAAAATCATCATATTTACTCAAAATATACCATATCATTTTTGCCTTAATATCTTGATTTCGCTTCCAAAATTTGGTTCGAATTTCAATTTAGGTTATAACTTTATTTTAACCTCATTCGCATTTAAATCCAAGATTTAAATATAAACATTCCATCTTTTGACCAGTTTGAATTTTTAGAAAATAGTTTGAATAGTTTTAAAATAGCTTAAATAGTTAAAATAGTTTAATAGAAAATAGTTTGAGTATTGAAATGGTTTATTTAGTAAATAGTTTGAAAAATCAAAATAATTTGAATATTAAAAAAAGATAGATTTTAAACAGTTTATACTAAATAATTTATTTGAAAATAATTTCAATGTCAAACTGATTCAATTCTAATTTTTCCAATCCAAATCAACTTCAATTTCCATTTCGATATAATCGATCTAATTCTGATTTCAAGTCGAATTTTACGTCGATTCCAATTTCAATTCAAATAAATTCGATTTCGATTTCGAATTAATTCAATTTCACTTTCAATTCCAATTGATTTCAATTTCAATTCCAACTTGAATAAATTTCAATTCAATCCCAATTTAATTTCAATTTCAATTCTAAATTAATTTCAATTTCAACTATACAATTCCATGATTTAATTTCACCTCAATTCTCAAATTTAAACCATTTCGATTTATATCAATTTTGCATTCGATTTTTAAAATATCGATTCAAAACAATTAAATCAAATTAACTTTCAATATTCAATTTAAAATCCAAATCTTCAAATATAATTCAATTCTGAGCTCAATTTTGAGATATCTTTTTATATTACTTTTACTTAGCAATATTCAAAGTTTGAATAAAAGTACAATCTTTTAAAACAAATCATTTCTGTAATTCAAACCATATTTTGATTATAACTTCAAAATCTCAACTTCGATTATTTAAACAATTCCTGTTATCAAATTTAAATTTTAACATTCCGAGCTCAAGTTCGAAAATAATTCGATTTCCATAAATTCGATTTTTACTTCTTAAAATCAAATCATTTAAATAATTTCAAATCAAAAATTTTAAATCATTTAATTTAACCCATCCGGTATCCGTATATAATTTTCTATCCTATGACCAAGTGAATCAGTTATTTCAATTTTAATTCAGGGATGGATATACACCATTTCAACCCAAAATGATATCATAGGTATATATCATTTCAACCTATTTCTTAATTTATTCGAAATAATTCAAATAACAATTATATACTACCAAATAATATTCAGGGTGATAACAGGATATATATAAAATAAATAAACATCCAACCATCCAATATATCTACCAATAGCATTCAATTTCAATCAACATCCAAATCAGCCAATAATTCACAAAAATTACGTCGTTATCAATATCGTGTATTTTACTAGCAAATAAATTCCATTTTCAAATTTAACTGTCAATTTAAATCCAATCCTTATCAATTCAATTCTTATATCAATCTAATGTCAATGCAATTAAATTACTTCACGACATTAATTTAACTAACATAAAAATTTATTTACTCAATTGTGAGCATATAAAACACTCACCTTTCATTTGAAACTGAGAATATTTCCAGCTTCAAATAAATTTCAAACCAACTCCATAACGTAGCCTTCGTCGATACGATTCCAATGCCACCTGTTTCGCTCGAATCGGACCTCGTATGCAAGAGTTATGATTTAAATTAATATAACGATATAATTTAAAACATAATTAACAATATAATTACCTAATTATATTATTAATCACCGTTCCTCATCCCTCACGCATCTCAATCCCCTGTAAACCCATTGCACGTGACCAGGCTTCACAACACACGCTCCAAACGTTGATCGGACGACGATCGATGACCAATAGCCTAGAGCCTTAGCCGAGCTCTACCTCTATCCTAAACGCCATGAACTCCGGTGCCTCATAGCTCGAGATTGAGCCCTAAACCCGCCGCCGCTTCTCCTCCAAATTGACGTTGACACGCCACGCTAATCCTTATCATCACTGTTGGATGTGGAGAGGAGAACGAGACCGAACTCTTTCGTTTTGGAACCATCGAAGTTCGTTGAGTGGATTGACAGAAAAAGAGGGGAGAGGGAGGAGAAGTATCGGCCGTTGGAATATAATAGGCGGCAGCCATAGACACTAGGGTTGCAGAAATAATTTAATAATAAATTTTCTCGTTATGCGTACCATATTTATATAGTTAGGTCCAAAACAACCTTAACTCTAATCGAAGCATGCGGCTTAGCGTTCATAAAGTTTTACCCTTATTCTGAACACAATGGAACTAGTTCCGAGGCCTAATTCGATCGTATACAGAAGATAGCTTTTCAAAATCGATTAATTTTAATCAAATTCCTTAAATTGATTTCTACCCGTTTCAAGCTCGCACGGCCAAACGACAAGTTCGATCACTACGAAACTTGAAATCCTACAATAACTCACTATTACGGATCCGATGAAACTAGTTTCATCGAAATCCAAGACAGTGGCCAAAATGGCTATTTTTACTGGTCAATTATAATATAAAATTTTCAATTTTTTAATTATTCACTTTTAAATCCAATTTTAAATGTTAACCATCTTCATTCATATTTAAATAAAAATATAAATCAATTTTCGATACCATTTTCATTCGCATTTAAATCCAGAATTCAATTATTTACAAAATTGCAATATTAAATTAAAATAATTTAATTATCAAATAAATCGCATAAATAATCATAAATTTCAATTAAATTTGGGTTTTCAACCATTATTTTATTTCTAACTATTTTTATCCAATAACCACATTAAATTTAATAATTTAAAATAGTTAAAAAAATGGGTCGTTACAATAAATGTATAAAAGCAGAAAAAGGAAGAAGACAAGAGATTTTTATAGTGGTTCGGCTGTTAATGAGGCCTACGTCCACTTTATAGTTTTGTTATAGACTGATCGCTATTATAAGAAGTATTTGATTGCAAGGCTCTCGGTTGTCCTTAGCTAGATTGAATCTCCAAGGTTAGAATCCATTGGTGAATCATAGTAAATCCCTTTGGAGATTGTTGAGGGAAGTGAAGAGTGAAGAAAGTTTCCAGCAGAGCTTCAGCAATCAGTCCAGAGAAGCCCCTGTTTATATTGCAGGTAGGATGGTATTTGTAGAGATCGGAGAGCTTCTGGGCCAGGCCTATTTATTGACTTCTTGCAGATGGACACAGGAAGATGCAACGAAGCTTAGCTCCCGATCTGAGCCAAAACCATGGATTGCTAGCGATCCATAGTCTATGGATTGCTAGCGATCCATAGATTTAGCTCGCGTGTGAGCCAATTACTTAGCCCCTCTTTTCCCTTCTTCACCTAGTTAGGTCACTAAGATTCCATGATCAAGTATGGATCGCCGGCGATCCATAATGTATGGGTCGCTAGCGATCCATACACTTAGTTTATTCTTCGACTTTCCTTTCTGAAGTGCTTCGTCATCTTTGTCTAGTAACTCACGGGTGAGCATCATGGATCGCCAGCGATCCATAGGCCATGGATCGCTAGCAATCCATGTCCTTAGTGGATTTTCCATTCTTTTATCTTGGCTCTCTTTTAGCTCGTTACTCTGATTCTTTTGGTTAACTTCTGAGCTATTCTGACTCGATGTTGGTGTTCTGACCTCCTTGAATTCTGACGGGTTAAAAACTTGGTTAACAATATCTTTATAAAAAGGATTTTTGATTCAAGTAACTACAAAGTAGATTTAATTAATGAAGGATTTTTAAAAGAGGCTTAGTGTTGCTTGGTGCTTAACCAATGTTGGTTTTCCCTATGAAATTAAATTCCTGATTGAATGTTTGTTGTTCGATTGTTAAATAACCGACTATCGAAATTGGACCCAAAACATAAATTTAGAAATATCTAGGGGAAACACGTGAGTTATACAGCACAGTCATCTTCGATGAAGTTGTACTGTGCATATAAATCTTGTTTCGTTCTCTTAAGATAGTGATAAGAAATTCGTCCACTAACTGTTAGGAGGTAATCTCCCATCTTATCTTTGACTGTTTATTTCCAAAAGAACCGGGGTTGAGTTTACCGAGAATTATCGAATGCTGTTTTGAAGAGACCTAGATCGGATATATATCCGAAAACCACTTTGATCCAACAAATGCGTTCGAAGTGCAGACACCTTGAAGATGATGGAAATTGAAGATGAAGCTCTCAAGTGTTTTGTTCAGTCCCAGAACGAATTTGTATGGATGAATGAATGCTGGTATTGCATTGTTGCCTGGAGGGTATTGTTAGCATTCCAAGTGGGAAGTTCTATATAAAAAGTAAAACCTAGCCTTAAGCCTCATCAACCGAGAATGACTAAAACAGGGGAGATGCAGCAAGGCTAGGTGGGTCGCTCCCATGAGCGAAAGTCATCCCTATCTAGAGTCCCTACTATTAACTTATGTATGCTTCGGTGCAGCTTTCGATTCCAACCGAGGGGTGATCTTATTCGGTACTATCCAATAAAGGGTAGGTCAGTCTTGTGTTGGCAGGGGTTGATAGGTTCGACCTTGGTGCTATTTGTCTAGAGATACCGTGATGGGCGATACCCCAGTAGCCCAGTCATTGTATGGAATTCATTCTGCAATATGAACCTTTATGGTTTTAGTTGTATACATATTATACTGGAATTTAATTAATGTAACAATTTCGGCTAAGGTTAATAAGTTTTTGTATATTAGGCACTATTATAATATCAGAGAAGTTTATATGAAATGTTTTGGTTATTGTAAGGTAAAAACCCATCCGTGTTTATGTGCGGTGCGGTCTTATGAGATACTTTTGGATTTCGAAAGGTTTTTTATAACTTTAAATATCTAATTGGGTGTGTTTTCTCACGCTGGTTTTCCAGACTGACTCGGGTGTTATTTTATTATAATGCTCGGGTCAGACCGAGTATATTTACATATTGCTTTGGATACATTGGAGCTTAGGAGACGAGTTGAAGGTCTTCAAGTCATATTCACGTATATGTTTATTTTCTACTGCTCTATTGTTGAAATCATCAGCAATTGTGGGGGCAGGTTGTTATAACAGTCCAGGTTGATGATTGTGGTTGTTATTGTACTCTGATGGATGTAAGTATGTAACAGTTTCTCTTTTGTAAAGATCATTGATATTATATTATATGTTTTTCCACTATGAATGTGAAATTATGTGTTGTTTTTAATTTCTTTTCTCTTTCTCTTCTCTTCTTCTTTCTTCTTTCTTCTTTCTTTCCCAAAATAATATGTCTTTCTGTTCGATTTGGGTTGGACATGTGTGGTTTATTGTTAACTTGAATAGTGGGGATTGGTGGGTCATTACAGCGTGGTATCAAAGCTGAAGGTTAAGCGAAAACCTTGGCATTGGTGGGGCAACTCATTAAGAGATAAAGTAATGGAATGCCTTATTATGAGTTTGAGTGTATATATATGAGCGTGCATTTGTTAGTGATCATATAAAAATATTTTATATTGTGTTAATTTATCTGTTGAGTGGCTTATGAATTCTGGTCGATACATGGGATGCCACGATATCAATAGGGGTTTTTAAACACTTAAACAAGGCAAACCAACATAGTATTGTTTTGAAAGTGGGTAAATGAAATAATTTTACGTGAATTATATTTCTTATATAAAGGAATAATTTTTCATAAATTATTATAGTTATATATGGTGTGTTTTGATGTTAGTGAATGATAATATTTCATTATTATCATTCGTTGTTTGTTGTTCTAATAAAAAGTTTTAAGTATTATAATCTGAACAAAGGGAAAAAAAATTGTGAATAAGTTATATAAGAAAGTAAATTTATAAGTATGAATTATAGAGTATTGATTATAACTAAAATAATCAACATTTGTGAAATGAATTACATAAGAAGTGATATTTCATAAATATGATTTGTAAACGTGATTTATGAATGGAAAGGAAATGGAATTGCCTAAGTATACTTATATGATTTGTTAATAGAACTGGATTTAAAATAAGAAGTTTGAGAATTTAAATCTCACTGATTTTGGAAATTGTTTTCGAGAGGTTTAAGAAAAATAATAATATTATTATTTTGAAAATATTTTGGTTAGAAATATTTTGAAATATGATTTAAAGGGAATAGAAAGCACTAAACTCACTTCAGTCGTTGGAAAATAATTTTGGTGATGACTGCAGCATCATCAGTATTCATTTTCAAGTTTCTAAGTGATGAATTGCTACCTTATGGATTTTCCATTAAAGTTGGGTTTTGATAAAACAAATTTGTTTTAGATTCTAGAAGTAAAATTCGATATATAATGTCTCATTTGGAGTTCGAAATTTTGAAACGTTTTATAGCTTGATAGTTTAATTAAAATAATATATATATATATAATATTAGACCATATTTAAGGCCATACATAGCCCATACCAAGCCATGTCCCCACGTTCATGCCTATACCCTCTCCTTCATTATTTATGTCGCGTTTTCTGTTATTTGAGAATTAGTTTCTCGTTTTAAAATTTAAAAAATAAAAATAAAATAAAAGAAGTTCGTCATCTTTCTTCGTTTAAACCAACCCCAAATCCAACGACCATGATTGCACCAACCATTAGAGGCTGTATTAGCCAATGGCGTTAACTAGGTGAAGGAGGCCAAATGGAGGGGGATGAAAGTCTATATGGATCGATAATATAGTTAAACTAGTCTAGCAAGTGCGGAATTATAAATAATAGTAAATAGCAGTAATAAAAATGACACCAGGGATTTTTATACTGGTTCGAACTTCTCGTTCTACGTCCAGTCCCAGACTCCTTCTGGAATTTCTACGAATAACCCTCACTTAACCCGGAGGAACAGGTATTACACCGCCTGAGCAACCGAACAGGACTTTTCCGCCTAAGCAACCGAATAGGACTTCAGATACAACTTATAAATTGTTTCTTGACTTGTGTGTTCTTGAGTAACACGAATATAGTCAATATAGTACACCCTTCCTATAATCTTCTTGATATGATGATTTGAATGTTCAATTGTAGGAAGTAGAGATTTGAAAATCACTTGAGATTATAATAATATAAAGCAAGAATAGATAGAAAGAATTGGATATTGAAATAGTGGATTTTCATCTCTATTTATAGTATTGAATAGTTTTAATTCAATAGTTGCAACCATTAGAAGGAGTGCAACTCTTGGTGAAGAAGACAACTGTTCAAAATTTGATTTTTCATGAAGAGATGCTTCAGTTCGTCAAGTTCAGATGTCTGAGAGAAAATAGTCAGATGGCTAAGTATGTTTAAAAAGTCAAATAGGCAAGAAGAACAAAATTCAGTGATTTCAGACGTCTGTCACTTAATTCAGACGTCTGTAAATGATGACAGAAGTATGTCTTAAATTATGCAGACGTCTGTTTCATAGGGAAATAGAAAGTATTTCTTCAGAGAGTTCAGATGACTGTATTTTATCCTCAGACGTCTGTAATTGATGACAGACGGCTAGATAAAAGTTCAGTCGTCCGAACTTGTACTGATTTGTTCCTCTTTCTTATTTTAGTAATCCTGAACTTGAGATATTTAAAATTTTTGAAAATACTTTTATATCTTTAAATAGTTAAAAGATATTTTACATTTTTGAAACATGATTTTCAAAAGTATATTTGTGTGTGTGTGTTTTTATCATCATATCCGAGATTGTACAATAATATCTAACCAGAAAATAATAATCAATATACTTGAGAGTTTGAGCTTTGTTTGTTGACGATATGATAATAGCTTTTCTTTGTAGATTCCTGCAAGAATATTTGACATCATAGTATATAGTTTGAAATATATAGTTGTCACATTAAAATCGAAGAAGGCACGTTCCAACATTCTCCCCCTTTTTGATGATGCAACTATATAATTCAACGGTTAGTATAAACTATACCTTTTTGCTCCCCCTGTCAATATGACTAGTTTATATAGTAGAATGATTAATATTTCTCCCCCTTTGTCATTAACAAAAAGAAATTTGTAAGGGGTTTAGAATTTTGATGATAAAATACATTGTTTGAACAGTTTCCACAGTTTAATATACGAAACAGAGTGAAACAGTGATATAGGACAGAAATACACATTTATACAAAAAGATACAAAACATAAAATAAACCACTTATAGAACAAGTCACATATAGAGCAACATATGACAAGTTATACAGAAGTGACAAAAGTGACAAAAAGATGCAAACAGTACACCAAAGAGAGTTTTTAAAGATTCCAAACCATAGTAGAAATTATATAACAATTTGAAACAATCAATAGAGTTAGACGTCTCGAATTTATAATAGACGTCTAAATGTGATGACAGACGTCTGAAGTGATTTGTTCAGACGGCTCAGAGGTGTAAATTTAAAACAGAGAGTAAAAAACATTTTGAACTAAATTCAGACGTCTAAATTTTTGTTACAGACGTCTAAATTCTATTATAGACGTCTGTGACATAATTTTCAGACGGCTCAAATAGGGACAGAGAATTTAAAACTTTTTAGACTAAAGTCAGACGTCTGATATATTGTCTCCAGACGTCTGTGTGGCTGATTTTTAGTATTTTAACCTTTTTAAGGTAAAAAATAACCACACATATATATATTTCTTTAAAGTTACATATAAAAACACAATGAACAATCATAAATCTCATATATATATATATATACTTTATTTTGAAGTCTTCGGAGTTTTTGGAGATTTCGGAGACTTTTCATTGTCTAATTCAATTTGATTGTTATCGTCAAAAGGTTTAATTGGCGACCCCTGAGGTTGACGCTCCCAAGAATTTGGAGAAACATGAGGACGTTGAGGTGAATGAATATGTGCATTTGTGTTTATCAGAGATGAACCACATATTTTTGCAGCACATCGTTCAAGGAAACTAAGTCTTCTACCATGACTCTTTTGCTCAAAATACATTTCACGCTGAAGATTAAGTGTTTCCCTCTGATAGTGATGTAAGTCATCTATCTTTTCTTTAGTAGTTGGGGATGGAAATAAATTTCTTCGCGTGCGTTTATTTTCTGGCGTATATCCCGTATGATGACTTTGTGGTGGACATATCGGAATATAGGCAGGAGTTGGAGTTGGAAGTTCGGAAGACCCTGAACTTGGAGTTTCAAAGTCAATTGAAGAATATCCAGATGAATAAAGAGAAGAAGGCTCATCCGAAGATGAACCGGCCATGGTGTAGATGAATAAAGCAAAATTAAAAAACATAATTGATTTTCTTCTTTTCCCGCTTTTTTTTAAAATTTGAATAAGCTGAATGAAAGTTTTCTTCTGAATGAAGGTAATTATATATAAAACTGAAAGCTAAACAATGAATAGTTAAGATTAAATGTAGAATGATTTAATTTTAACCAGAAGAAAATGTGAGGACAGAAACCAAGTTTATATTGACCTTTAAATAATAAAACTGAAATAAGCTGAAGTAAAATCAAATCCCAGCTTATGCAGAAAATAACCTTTATAAATTTTTGAATGAGATGATTCCAATTTCTCGTCTCAATTTTACAAAAGTGTTTTCATTTAATGGTTTGGTAAAAATATCTGCCAATTGATTTTCCGAAGATACGAATTCTAGATTGATTATATCTTTTTCAATATTATCACGAAGAAAATGATGACGAATATCAATATGTTTTGTTCGTGAATGATTTACTGGATTTTTAGATAAATTTATAGCACTAGAATTATCACAGAAAATTGTTGATTTAGATAAGTTAAAACCAAAATCTTAAAGAGTTAGTTGCATATAAATTACTTGAGCACATGCCAAAGCTGTAGATATATATTCTGCTTCACAAGTAGAAAGTGATATGCAATTTTGTTTCTTACTAAACCAAGATACTAGAGACCGTCCAATGAAGTGACAAGTCCCACTTGTACTTTTTCTATCCGTACGACTTCCTCCAAAATCAGCATCACTATATGAAACTAATTCAAAAGGACATTCTTTTGGATAAAATAGTCCAAAATCTTTGGTTTTGTTGAGATAACGTAAAATACGTTTCACCGCTCTAATGTGCGATTCTTTAGGATCGGCTTGAAATCGTGCACACAAACAAACACTCATCATTATATCGGGTCTACTTGCGGTTAAATATAATAGTGATCCAATCATACTTCGATATAATTTTTGGTCTACACTCTTGCCGTTTTCATCTTTTTCAAGATGTATGGTTGTACTCATAGGAGTTGGTTTGGCAGAAGTATTTTCCATACCAAAACGTTTAATTAAATTATTACAATATTTTTCTTGATTTATAAAAATGCCATTATTTACTTGTTTAATTTGTAGTCCAAGAAAATATGTTAATTCTCCCATGTGAGACATCTCAAATTCATTTGTCATTATTTTAGAAAATTCTTGACATAATTTATCATTGGTAGATCCAAAAATAATGTCATCCACATAAATTTGAACAATTAATATCATGTTTATTTTTCTTAATAAAAAGAGTTTGATCAACCTTTCCAATTTCAAAACCAGAGTCGATTAAATAATTTTTTAAATGATCATACCAAGCACGAGGTGATTGTTTTAAACCATATAAAGCCTTTTTAAGTTTATAAACATGGTCTGGAAATTGTTCGTGTATGAACAAGGGAGGTTGTTCAACATAAACATTTTCTTTAATAAATCCATTTAAAAATGCACTTTTAACATCCATTTGATATAGTTTAAAATCATGAAAGCAAGCATAGGCCAATAAGATTCGTATTGCTTCTAATCTAGCGACAGGAGCAAACGTTTCTTCATAGTCAATTCCTTCTTCCTGATTATAACCTTGTGCAACTAATCTAGCTTTATTTCTAGTGATATTTCCATTTTCATCAGCTTTATTTTTAAAAACCCATTTAGTACCAATAACTGATTGATCATTAGGCCTTGGAACTAAATCCCAAACGTCATTTCTTTCGAATTGATTTAGTTCTTCTTGCATAGCAATAATCCAATAATCATCAGTTGAGGCTTCTTTAAAAAAATTAGGTCTATATTAGAAAGAAAAGCTATGTGACCCATTTGATTTAGTTGATTACGAGTTTTAACTCTTTCATCAATTTCTCCTATTATATTTTGTATTGGATGATCTTTTAAAATTCTCGGTGGAGATTTTAATTCCTTTTCAGTTTGATTTTCAGAAGAAGTGTTTTCAGGTATATTGTTGTCAATATTGGAATTAGAATTAATTATAATATCTTCATCATCATTTGTGTTAATTTTGAAATTTTCATCAAATGATACATAAAGTGTTTCTTCAATTATTTTAGTTCTTTTATTATAGATTATATATGCTTTGCTTCGTTCTGAATATCCGATGAATATACATTCATACGATTTTGGATCAAGTTTTCCTAGTTGATCTTTCGTATTTAAAGCAAAACAAACCAAAAACTTTAAAGTAAGATATATTAGGTTTTCTACCGTTGAAAAGTTCATATGGAGTGTGTTTAGTTAAAGGTCGAATAGAGACACGATTTAGGACATAACAAGTAGTAGCAACGGCTTTTGCCCAAAATTGTTTTGGAAGAGTGGTTCCATTCAATAAAGTCCTAGCACATTCTTGAAGTGTTCTATTTTTACGTTCAACAACTCCATTTTGTTGAGGAGTTCTTGGAAATGAAAAGTTATGAAATATTCCTTTCTTATTACAAAATTTCTCAAACATTTCATTTTCAAATTCTCCTCCATGATCACTTCTAATGTTCTTAATTTTTAGATTTTTAATATTTTGAATTCGTTTAGCAAAGATTTTGAAATTTTCAAAAGTATCGCTTTTGTTTTTCATAAATAAGGTCCATGTATATCTAGAGAAGTCATCAACTATTACAAAAACATATCTATTGTGATTAATAGATTGAGTTTGAGTTGGTCCAAATAAGTCTAGATGTAACAACTCAAGAGGTTGTAATGTTGAGATGATTTTCTTAGATTTAAAAGAAGATTTAGTTAGTTTTCCTAGTTGACAAGCATCACAAATGCTATTTACTTTAAAATTCATTTTAGGTAACCCTTTACTAAATCGTTTTTGGATAATTTATTAATAGCTTTGAAATTTATATGACAAAATCTTTTATGCCATAGCCAAGGATCATTTTCTTTGACTAATAAGCACATACTTGTATTATGATTGATTTTCATATTCAAAATATAAATATTACGATCTCTAACTCCTTCAAAAATAAGATTTTTATTTAGATCAAAAATATTGCATTTATTTTCAAAAAATACTATGTTAAAACCTTTATCACATAATTGACTAATACTTAGTAAATTGTGTTTTAAATTTTTAACTAATAGAACATTTGTTATAAGAGGTAAATTAGATGTACCGTCATTGCTCACATCGCCTTTGCCGATGATGTAACCTTTGGAATTATCTCCAAAAGTGACAGATCCTCCATCTGAGTAGATAATGTTTGTTAACATATTTTTGTTGCCTGTCATGTGTTTTGTGCAACCACTGTCTAGAATCCATTTTCCTCTTTTCTTAATTGGTACCTGCAAAAAATATTGAAATTCTGTTGGTACCCACTTCCTCCGTTAGGGTCCTAAGGGTTAAATCTTAGGAAGCCAAACCCAGTTGTGTTTAGAATTCCCTTTAAAAATAAAATTTTCATTCTTATGTACAGACATAATGAAAGATTTAATGTAGTTATTCCTAATCAAATTATTATTAGTTTTTGGAACCCAAATCATAATTGATTTTGGATGAACAACTTTAGAAGAAGATTTTTGAGCAGGTATAGATTCCTTTTTCTTAAAATTAGTATATAATGAACCATTATTTTTAGAATGCTTTTGTATCGGTTTTTATATCCTAACCCCTTTATATTTGAGCAGGTTTGAGAATTCTCAATTATTTTAGAGAGACTCTCTCTTCCACTGTTAAATTTAGAAACATTTTTAGAAATATTTTCCAGTTTTGTTTTAAGATGTGATACTTCTATATCAAGTGTTTTAATATTAGAGTTTAAATCATAATTCTCTTTTGCTAATTTAACATTCTCATATTTTTGTCTTTCCATTTCACTACTTAAATCAGTGAATTGAGATGTTATATTAACATAAGATTCTTGAGATTTTACTAACTCTTCCTGTAATATTTTCTTTTCATCTTTTAACATGTCAGTTTCTATTTCAGTTCTATTTAATTTCCCTAAATCATCTTTATATTTACTCTTAAGGGTTCTAAGTTTATCTAACAATTCAGAGTTTATTTCTATTAAATCGTCAAAAGTTAGATCACTTACATCATCATTTGTTGCCATAAAACAAATGTTGGCTTGTTCTGAATCACTGTCACTATCACTGTCTGACGAAGAAGATTCCGTATCATCCATGTAACTGAGAAGGCTTGCTTCTTTTTATATTTTTCCTTTTTGAGATTATTTTCTTTCTCCCGATCAGGACAATCTTTCTTCATGTGGCCCTTCTTGTGACATTCGTAGCATTCAAGAGATGAGCTTGATGGCTTATTGAAACCCTTGTTATTTCCAAATTTATTGCTCTTTTTGAATTTTAAAAACTTTTTGAAATTCTTAGCTATAAATGCCATATCGTCTTCAGATTCAGAGTCTTCTTTTTCTGCTTGAAAAGCGATAGTTTTCTTGTCCTGTGCTTGTGCTCGTCTTGCCTGTAAATTTACTTCATAGGACATTAGATTTCCTATTAACTCTTCTGTTTTTATGGTTGAAATATCATTAGCTTCCTCGATAGCTAAGACTTTTCGTTCCCATTCATCAGTTAAAGAGTTAAGGATTTTTGAAGCAATATCAGGTTGAGTATAAGTAACTTCTAAAGCTAATAGTGAGTGATAGATATCCTGGAATCTAGAGTACATTTCACTAATACTTTCTCCTTGCTTCATTCTAAAATTTTGAAATTGGTTTTTAAGCATAGAAATCTTGCTTTGTTTTACTTTATTCGTTCCTTCGTGTGTAACCTTAAGTGTATTCCAAATTTAAAATCCAGTTTTACAAATACTGACTCGATTGAATTCATTTTTGTCTAAAGCGCAAAATAACATGTTCATTGCTTTTGCGTTTGCAGTAGCATCTAGTTTTTGTGTATTAGACCATGCAGCATACTCTGTAGTAGGAATAGTATATTCAGTTTGAATGATATTCCAGGTTTCAAATCCACTAGCTTGCATAAAAATTCTCATTCTAGTTGACCAATAACTATAATTTAATCCATTAAACAATGGTGGTCGTGTAGTGGCTTGTCCCTCAGTAAAACTGTTGCTAGTGTTATTGTCCATATTATTTAAATATCAAATAACTATGTTATAGTTATGTGGTGACCTTGCTCTGATACCAAATGAAAGTCTATATGGATCGATAATATAGTTAAACTAGTCTAGCTAGTGCGGAATTATAAATAATAGTAAATAACAGTAATAAAAATGACACCAGGGATTTTTATACTGGTTCGAACTTCCCGTTCTACGTCCAGTCCCAGAATCCTTCTGGAATTTCTACGAATAACCCTCACTTAACCCGGAGGAACAGGTATTACACCGCCTGAGCAACCGAACATGACTTTTCCGCCTAAGCAACCAAATAGGACTTCAGATACAACTTATAAATTGTTTCTTGACTTGTGTGTTCTTGAGTAACACGAATATAGTCAATATAGTACACCCTTCCTATAATCTTCTTGATATGATGATTTGAATGTTCAATTGTAGGAAGTAGAGATTTGAAAATCACTTGAGATTATAATAATATAAAACAAGAATAGATAGAAAGAATTGGATATTGAAATAGTGGATTTTCATCTCTATTTATAGTATTGAATAGTTTTAATTCAATAGTTGCAACCATTAGAAGGAGTGCAACTCTTGGTGAAGAAGACAACTGTTCAAAATTTGATTTTTCATGAAGAGATGCTTCAGTTCATCAAGTTTAGATGTCTGAGAGAAAATAGTCAGATGGCTAAGTAAGTTTAAAAAGTCAAATAGGCAAGAAGAACAAAATTCAGTGATTTCAGACGTCTGTAGATTATGACATAAGTATGTCTTAAATTATGCAGACGTCTGTTTCATAGGGAAATAGAAAGTATTTCTTCAGAGAGTTCAGATGACTGTATTTTATCCTCAGACGTCTGTCATTGATGACAGACGGCTAGATAAAAGTTCAGTCGTCTGAACTTGTACTGATTTGTTCCTCTTTCTTACTTTAGTAATTCTGAACTTGAGATATTTAAAAATTTTGAAAATACTTTTATATCTTTAAATAGTTAAAAGATATTTTACATTTTTGAAACATGATTTTCAAAAGTATATTTGTGTGTGTGTGTTTTTATCATCATATCCGAGATTGTACAATAATATCTAACCAGAAAATAATAATCAATATACTTGAGAGTTTGAGCTTTGTTTGTTGACGATATGATAATAGCTTTTCTTTGTAGATTCCTGCAAGAATATTTGACATCATAGTATATAGTTTGAAATATATAGTTGTCACATTAAAATCGAAGAAGGCAGGTTCCAACATTCTCCCCCTTTTTGATGATGACAACTATATAATTCAACGGTTAGTATAAACTATACCTTTTTGCTCCCCCTATCAATATGACTAGTTTATATAGTAGAATGATTAATATTTCTCCCCCTTTGTCATTAACAAAAAGAAATTTGTAAGGGGTTTAGAATTTTGATGATAAAATACATTGTTTGAACAGTTTCCACAGTTTAATATACGAAACAGAGAGAAACAGTGATATAGGACAGAAATACACATTTATACAAAAAGATACAGAACATAAAATAAACCACTTATAGAACAAGTCACATATAGAGCAACATATGACAAGTTATACAGAAGTGACAAAAGTGACAAAAAGATGCAAACAGTACACCAAAGAGAGTTTTTAAAGATTACAAACCATAGTAGAAATTATAAAACAATTTGAAACAATCAATAGAGTTAGACGTCTCGAATTTATAATAGACGTCTAAATGTGATGACAGACGTCTGAAGTGATTTGTTTAGACGACTCAGAGGTGTAAATTTAAAACAAAGAGTAAAAAATATTTTGAACTAAATTCAGACGTCTAAATTTTTGTTACAGACGTCTAAATTCTATTATAGACGTCTGTGACATAATTTTCAGACGGCTCAAATAGGGACAGAGAATTTAAAAAAATTTAGACAAAAGTCAGACGTCTGATATATTGTCTCCAGACGTCTGTGTGGCTGATTTTTAGTATTTTAACCTTTTTAAGTTAAAAAATAACCACACATATATATATTTCTTTAAAGTACATACATATAAAAACACAATGAACAATCATAAAATCTCATATATATATATATAGATATATATATATATACTTTATTTTGAAGTCTTCAGAGTTTTTGGAGATTTCAAAGACTTTTCATTGTCTAATTCAATTTGATTGTTATCGTCAAAAGGTTTAATTGGCGACCCCTGAGCTTGACGCTCCCAAGAATTTGGAGAAACATGAGGACGTTGAGGTGAATGAATATGTGCATTTGTGTTTATCAGAGATGAACCACATATTTTTGCCGCACATCGTTCAAGGAAACTAAGTCTTCTACCATGACTCTTTTGCTCAAAATACATTTCACGCTGAAGATTAAGTGTTTCCCTCTGATAGTGATGTAAGTCATCTATCTTTTCTTTAGTAGTTGGGGATGGAAATAAATTTCTTTGCGTGCGTTTATTTTCTGGCGTATATCCCGTATGATGACTTTGTGGTGGACGTATCGGAATATAGGCAGGAGTTGGAGTTGGAAGTTCGGAAGACCCTGAACTTGGAGTTTCAAAGTCAATTGAAGAATATCCAAATGAATAAAGAGAAGAAGGCTCATCTGAACTTGGAGTTTCATAGGGAAATAGAAAGTATTTCTTCAGAGAGTTCAGATGGCTGTATTTTATCCTCAGACGTCTGTCATTCATGACATACGGCTAGATAAAAGTTCAGTCATCTGAACTTGTACTAATTTGTTCCTCTTTCTTATTTTAGTAATTCTGAACTTGAGATATTTAAAATTTTTGAAAATACTTTTATATCTTTAAATAGTTAAAAGATATTTTACATTTTTGAAACATGATTTTCAAAAGTATATTTGTGTGTGTGTGTTTTTATCATCATATCCGAGATTGTACAATAATATCTAACCAGAAAATAATAATCAATATACTTGAGAGTTTGAGCTTTGTTTGTTGACGATATGATAATAGCTTTTCTTTGTAGATTCCTGCAAGAATATTTGACATCATAGTATATAGTTTGAAATATATAGTTGTCACATTAAAATCGAAGAAGGTAGGTTCCAACAGGGGATCGGTCGACGGCAATGGATGAGGTCGCGTCGTGGCGAGGGGGCGGCGAATCTGCCATGTTCGTGGGCCGAGGAGGTTCGTTTTTGGCATTTTTGCGCGCGTGACGCTGCATGAGGGCGGCGCGATGGCGAGGCGTGGCGCGACGGAAGTGGAGTGGCGAATGTGGTGGTTTGCGATCGATTTGAAAATAAAAATAAAAAAAGAAAGTGCACCTGGGAATCGCGTAGGCGAGAGGAAGAAGAATGGTATTTTTTGTTTAAATGTTAATTAGTTTAGTTAATTTTAATTTAATTATTAAAATGTTCATTTATTCGTATTAAACTCGTACGACGCCCAAATTAAGTGTGACAAGTCGCGTTGTGATCGTATCGGCGAAGGCTATGCTAGGGATTGAACGAGATTAGAGCTTGTTGGAATTTATGCTAAAATCGAACGGCTGTTCGGTTTTATTCCAAATTGGAATGTTTGGCCTTTAACCAATGTTACTATTAATATCATTATCGCTATTGGTATTATTATTATCATTCCTCTTATATATGTACATATATTTTTTTATTTTATTTTATTTTACTTGGTTATTATTATTAATTTACTTATTTGACTTTATTTTATTATTGTTATTGTTATTGTTATTATTATAACTTTTAAATTGATTTTGTCATTTAGTTTTGGGTTCCATCTCTAGCCAACCCCAACTTGTTTGGGAATAATGGCTTAGTTGTTGTTGTTGGAATGTTTGGCAAAACTAAAAACCAATGTGAGTTAATCTCACATTTTTGGTTAATCGAAAAATTTATATAGTCAATAAAAATTATTTATTGGATGCGTGGATATTTTATTATTGATTACCATCGACTGTTGGATGACTTACTAGTTTATATTGTTAGTTTATTTATATTCCCACCTATTGGAGTGGATGAGACCCTATTATGTTCCCGTGTAAGAGCGGATGACCCTTTGTATACGAATCCCACCTCAAAGCGGTTGATTTATATTTTTATGATTATATACTATATGTGATGCAGGGAGACAGGTTGGAGGGATCTAACGAGATTCTTCACACTTTTGATTTATTTTTCATATATATTGTGATATATATCATATGTTGGATGTTATATTGGATGACATGAATATGATTTTGCTTACTTAGTGCTCTAGTAGCATTGGGTCTTATTTTGGTATTTGAAATATTATAAAATAATGATTTGATTTAAAAAGGAATTTCAAGTAACTTTGGAAATTACATATGTTTAAATCATTTTTCTAAAATAAAAGTATGATTTTTAGAGATTATAAGTTTATCGTGTTATAGATATTTAAATAGAGATTTTGAATGGTAAATAAAGATTTTTAAAATCTTGAAAAAAACAAGCCAGTCTTTTATAATAAATGGATATTATTTTAAAAAGGAAAATAGAAATATTTTGATATGAATATTTATTAACCATTTTATATAAAATGATATATAGGTACATATATTATAATTTATTTATAAAGGTAAAATTTATAAATATGATAATTTAGAAAGGTGATATTTTACAAAGGGAGTGAAGATTTGTAAAATCATATTTGTTAATAAAAGTATGGATTTATAAACGATGTTTATAAGTTTAGTGAAACTTTTATCATTGGATAAATGGGGAAATAAATCGCAAAGGGGTGGATTATTATAAGATGAGGAATGTTTTGTTTGAAAATAGTTTATTCTATTTTGGAAATTTAAGGTGAGGGTAAACTGGAAGATGTTGAATCATTTTATGAATAAAAAGGGATTTATAAAGGAAACCATAAATATGGGGCAACGTTTCAAACGGGTTGATATTGTATTTTGAGTGGGATTTTATAAATAAGCGAGATTGATAAAATGATAGAGTTATAAATAAAGCTCTATAAATAAATGGATTTTATGAAAAGAAGTTTTATAAAATAGATAGAGATTTATGAATCTTGTTTATAAAATATAGAAACAATTATGTGGAAAGTTAAGTATGGATTTTTATCATAAAAATATAATTATGCTTTAAAAGTTGTTTATTTATATTAATATTGTTTTAAAGGTGTTTATCAATATTTTTAATATTTGAAAAGTTCATTATTTAAATTATTAATATGGGCTGAAATTAGTTTTAGTTATTTATCAGTAATGTTTTTTGGAAATTAATTATTATTATTTATAATAATGTTGAAGATAAATTACTATTGTTTATTTAAGAATGTTTTGAAAATTATTAATTATTATTTTAAGATGTTTTAAATTTAGTATTTATTAATTTATAATGTTATTAGTATGTAGTAGTGTTTAAAGGTAAATGATTAGAATTTACTTATAATTGTTTTCGAGATTTATAAATGGAGTTTTATAAATAGACGTGGTTTTTATAAAAGGAATCCTATAACATGTTTTGTAAAACATAAAGGAAGATTGCTTAAAAAGGGTAAAAGCGTTTTAAAAGGGTTTCAAATATTTATAAAAGAATTTTAGAAATGGATTTATGGATTTATAAAAGGAATTTTATAAACGGTTTTGTGGATGTATAATGGAGTTTATAAATGATTTGAGAATTAAATAAAAAGGAAATCTTCCCCAAAGTTGGTGAATATACTAGTATCGTTGAAGATAAGTACATGGATATATTTTTTAAGTATTGAGAAATAGGGATTTGCATATATATATATATATATATATATATATATATATCTTTATAAAAAGAATTTTTGATTCAAGTAAGTACAAAGTAGATTTAATTAATTAAGGATTTTTAAAAGAGGCTTAGTGTTGCTTGGTGCTTAACTAATGTTGGTTTTCCCTATGGAATTAAATTCCTGATTGAATGTTTGTTGTTCCATAGTTAAATAATCGACTATCAACCAAAACGTAACTTTGGAAATATCTAGGGGAAACACGTGAGTTATATGGCACAGTCATCTTCGGTGATGTTGTACTGTGCGTATAAATCTCATTTCGTTCTCCTAGGACAATGATAAGAAAATCCGTCCACTAACAACTAGGAGGTGATCTATGTTCTTATCTTTGACTGTTTATTTCCTAAAGAACCGGGGTTGAGTTTACCAGAAATTATCGAATGTTGTTTCAAAGCAACCGGGATTGGATATGATACCCGAAAACTACTTCGATCCAACAAAAGTATTCGAAATGAAGACATCTTGAAGATGATGGAAATTGAAGATGGAGCTCTCAAGTGTTTCGTTCGGTCCTAGAATGATCTTGGATGGATGAATGCTAGTATTGCATTGTTGCCTGGAGTGTATTGTTAGCATTCCAAGTGCGAAGTGCTATATAA
This sequence comes from Allium fistulosum, assembly GCA_030737815.1. Taxonomy (NCBI): domain Eukaryota; kingdom Viridiplantae; phylum Streptophyta; class Magnoliopsida; order Asparagales; family Amaryllidaceae; genus Allium; species Allium fistulosum. Next base: position 959,001,632 of record CM060901.1, read on the forward strand.
AAGGTAAAACCTAGCCTTAAGCCTCATCAATCGGGAATGACTAAAATAGGGGAGATGCAGCAAGGCTAGGTGGGTCGCTCCCATGAGGGTAAGGTCATCCCTATCTTGAGTCCCTACTATTAACTTATGTATGCTTCGGTGTAGCTGCCTATTCCAACCGAGGGATGATCTTATTCGGTACTATCCAGTAAAGGGTAGGTCGGTCTTGTGTTGGCAGGGGTCGATAGGTCCGACATTGGTGTTATTTGTCTAGAGATGCACCGTGATGGGCGGTACCCCAGTAGCCTAGTCATTGTATGGAATCCATTTTCCAATACGAGCCTTTACAATTTTAGTTGTATACCTATTATGCTGGAATTTAATTAATGTAACAATTTCGGCAAAGATTAATAAGTATTTGTATATTAGGCGCTACTATAATATCAGAGAATTTCATATGAAATGTTTTGGTTATCGTAAGGTAAAAACCTGTCCGTGTTTATGTGCGGCGCGGTCTTACGAGATACTTTTGATTTTCGAAAGGTTTTCTATAACTCTAAAAATCCATTTGGGTGTATTTTCTCACGCTGGTTTTCTAGACTGACTCGGGTGTTATTTTATTATAATGCTCCAGTCAGACTGAGTATATTTACAGATTGCTTTGGATGCATTGGAGCTCAGGAGATGAGTTGAAGGTCTTCAAGTCATATTCATGTATATGTTTATTTTTTGCTACTTTGTGGTTGAAATCATCAGCATTTGTGAGGGCGTGTTGTTAGAACTGTCCAGGCTAATGATTATGATTGTTATTGTACTCTGATGGATGTAAGTATATAACAGTTTCTCTTTTGTAAAGATCATTCATATTATATTATATGTTGTTCCGCTATGATTGTGAGATTCTGTGTTGTTTCTAATTTCTTTTCTATTTTTCTTCTCTTCTTCTTTCTTCTTTATTTCCCATAACAATCCGTCTTTCCATTTGATTTGGGTTGGACATATGTGGTTTATTATCAAATTGAATAGTGTGGATTGGCGGTTCGTTACATCCCTGCTATAGCTTTTTGCTCCTCTACCATAATCACTAAGCACTTTAACTGCACATCCTCCATCCTTATAAATGATGTCATCAATAGTTTCGAGTTTCCAGTCATATGTCTTGAACATCCACTATTTAGTATCCACTCATCCTTCTTGAATTTTGGTACTTGTTCATTCTTAGCCATAAAGCATACCTCATTACCTTCATTCTCTAAATTGGTGCAACTTGGTGTGGTGTCATAGTTTTCCCAAGCTACTATGAGCGCTAGTTTCCTTTTTTGACTAAATGTGTGTTAGGAGAGTCCTTTGATTTCTTTAGTGTTGGGCAGTCCCTTTTCAGATGTCCAATCCTGTCGCATTCAAAACATTTTACTGAACTTCCAAAGTTGTTATTATCCATTCTTTGGAATTTGTTCCTCTTTCCATATTTTAGAAATCTTCTGAGATTCCTTGCCTTAAATCTTATCTCTTCATCCTCATTGTTAGACCTAGTTCTTCAATTGTAGTTTTGAAGCAAGTGACTTCTTTTCATTTGCCCGGCTTTCCTTTCTTCCCTACAACTGAACTTCATATGCCATTAAATTACTTACTAACTCTTCTACTTTCATAATACTTATATAGTTAGCCTCTTCTATTGCCAAGGTCCATTGATCTCATTCACTTGTAAGTGAATTTAGAATCTTTCGAACTTTGTCTTCCCTAGTAAAGTTTTTGCCTACAGAAATTAAAGCATGCAATATATCTTGATATTTAGAATACATGCCAAAATTAGACTCGTTGGGTTTTTTTTAAATAACCGAAACTAGTTGGTTAACATAGAAATCTTGGTATGCTTAACTTTACTTGTGCCTTCGTGTGTGACTCGTAACGTCCTCCAAATTTCATATCCACTTTTATAAGTAAACACTCAATTAAAGTCATTTTTATCTAAGGCACAAAATAAAATATTATTTACCTTTTCATTGTTGTGTTCTTGTGCCTTTTTCTTATTAGACCATTGTGTATAATTAGTCTAAAGCTCAGTGTACTCAATTTGTGTGATATTCCATATATCTGAATCATTAGATTGTTGGTAAATTTTCTTCCTACATGACCAATATACATAATTACTACCATTAATAAGAGGTGTTCTAGTAGTTCATTGTCCTTCTACAAAAGTGTTAAACATGTATTTTCATTACTAAACATTTAAATTTTCAAAAATCAGATTATAGAATTTGGAAAACCAAAAGCTCTAATACCAAATGTGGGTAACAGACTGCTTCCTTAATACTGTGCGGAATGGATCTTATGGTTAATAACACTAGAGACAATGTGAATAGTGTTATTAAACTTATTACCAATTTATATTATGATTCTCAAACTTATAAACATAGTTAGATTTACAGAAAGTAATATAGTAAATGCAAAAAGTAAAAGTAAACATGAAGAACTTTTTACTGGTTTGAATTCCCAATCCCACATCCAGTCTTGTGCCTATACAAAATTTCAACTATAACAAACTTGTTATTCCATGGGTGAAAAGTACGCCTTTACAACTTGACTTTGAATCAGGTACCAAGCAACACCTATCCTGACTTTTCGTGGATAGAAAGACACACTTAGACATTCTTGGCTTTGAGTTAGGCAAGAACACCTATAACAACCCGTACCTTAAAAGGGATCAAATTTTCAAGTAATCAAAAAACAAAGTCCATTAGGGTGTGGATTGTTGGTGTTGGTATCCTGAAATAAACATAAATATATCAGAGATCCATCGATAAGAACTTACGGTGGAATGATAAAGTATATAAAACATATACATACTGACTAAGGCTAATACCTTGGAACCAATATCATTCCTAAGATATCTAGTGCCCTTGTCAGTATAGAGCATGCATGAGGAAATCTTCCTTCTCTCCTTTCCTACCTACTACCAGTACCCGTCCTTCTAAATCTATCCCGTGGGTTGTAATGAGGATGGGATCAGAACAACATTTTGGTGACTGGTAAACTACATACTTTGATTATATGTATTATATATATGTCTATTATTCATAAATTAGTCGTTTTGACTTCTTATATGCATACGGTACATCCTACCTACCTCGAGATATGAAATAGATATATATATATATATATATGTGTGTGTATGAGTTTACATATATATAAAAGCATCCCCGTCCCTAACGGACAAGGATAAATTCCTCGCTAGTATTCATAACTACGCACCGCGTTGGGCATCCACAGTAGTGTTTAGGCCGAATTGCCCATGTATGTAGGGTAACTCCCGTTGGTGCCTAATAACGACATTATAACTAATTAGCCGTACTACTAATTCGCCTTAAAGCCTTATCTAAGGGTTAACGAGCCAACTCCTAATGACAACAAACAAACAAAATTTGAGGCAATTGCATATCCTATACGAAACCTACACCAGTACAAAGTGTTGTCTGTCTCTAGGCGTAACCCAAATCTTTCTAACGACCACTATAAGACCGATGGCACTCTTGACCTATATGTGCAGCTCTACTCGTCGAATGTATGGTACAAACAATGTTGACATAGTGCTGAGCTTTCGCCTACCATCCTAGTTACTTAATACCTCATTTTGGAATTGAAGTAGACTTCAGTTGGCCATTTAAGACTTCAAATCTGATGCGAATCCACTTTGATATATTCCTTAAACCTATACGCAGACCGAAATCCCCATGAGTTCTACAATTGGAGATGTCCCACATAAGTATAATGTATACACAACTGTTGGTAGCCCCTTGTGGAGGGAAGACTTCTGTTGTATAACATTACTGACCTCGCATCCCAACCCATACTGATGACTGCGTCGGTTATAATTAATCTAAATATTTGGGGTAGACCTAATAATCCACACCTATCATAAACGCATTCTTGGGTTCATATAATTTCAACTGGAAAATTATTATGTCTCCTAAGTCCAATAATTAGTATTCATTTACTTGCCATGAATTTACTTCTTATTTCATTAATGTTAATATATATCATTCACCATTTCTTTTCCGTTAATACAATTAAGTATCATTTACTACTAATTTTCAGTTAATATAATTAGTATCATTTACTGCTTCTTCCTGTTAATACAACCACGTATCATTTACTACTTTTTTTCTATTAATGCAATTATGTATCATTTTAACTTGATTAATATAACTTCTCTAATTCTTTAATTCATTGTCTTATTCATATTTAGCACATATTATTTGTTTATTAACTTATATTTAATCATTTCTACTTTTCAATGCATTAGAACTATATCTTCCCAATAGGAAGTGTTATCATTGTAACTTGTCATAAATTATCCAAAAGAGGGATTGTGTTGTGTTTGGGATTACAAGGAGTTACCCATTTCTGTTTTTACTGAAATAGATTGTACAAAATACGGTAGAAATCCATATTTTGTATCTCTTTTCTTTAGGCATATTCCTTATTATTTCAAACGACACACTTTCATATATTATTATAAAGTTGGATAATTTATAGAATTCACATAGAAACACTCTTCATTCCAATGAATTAAAATATAACTTAAATCCCAATCAAATTTGAAACAATCATCAATTCAAGTTTAATAACGTATAACATTTAAATAACAAAATATGAAATTAATATACAATCTTATTAATGACTTGTCTCATAACTTTTAGGGACTACTTTCATCCTTACATTCCAGGTGTATAATACACATAATCAAAGTTAACAATCTACCGAATATGTAGGCTAGAATCTCAAGTTCATTATATATATATATATATATATAAGCTTACAATTCCATATTTTATATTCAGCCATAAAAGGAATAGATTCACAATGATATAAATCCAATATAATGTAAAAACATATAATTTCCCACCCACCTTTAAGCTTCCAAATATCCAGATCTAAACACATTCTTCTTATTTGACTCCCTTTCTTTCAATCAAGATATGTATCTAAAATGCATACATATTTATTAGATATATATTTGAGATGAGATTTAATATATGCATAGTTTAATTTTAGATTTCGAATTTACCTCTTCTTCATAGAATCGATTCGCCCCTATTTTTCTTCTCTTTTATTTTCTGTTATTCTCCACTTATATATATATATAATATTTTAAAATTTCTACAATTTATTGAATTTATGGAGAAAAGAAACTGGTGGAGCTTCGCTCCTTGATTCAGAAAATATAAGAGGAAAAGTGAGGGGTTGAGCATGAATTTATAGGTGCACCGATAAATTATATCCATTCGACTTTTATTTATCAATTCCGGGTCATTTGGCCTAGGTTCATTCTCAACTGCCACTGCACTAACCAGTCGACTTCTCCTTCAAAGGCGATCGATCGGCCCATCGAAGACGTCAACCAGTTGGTGTCGGGGCATTATTTATGTTAATTAATCACTTTAAATTTGTTTTATTTCTTTTTAACATTGATTTGATTAGATTTACCTACTTTAATTTTAACATTTTTATTTAATATTTACTTTAAAGTTAAGTTAATGATATTTATTTCCCTAATATATTTGTAGTTATTTCTGATATGAAATCTTCAAATGTTGATAACTTCTTCATTTGAACTCTGGTCGTAAACTTTATATATGAATATTGATTAGAAATCGCCACGCACACAATAATGCTGTAATGACCGAGAAATTTTAACGATTTAAATAACGTAATTAACTAAATTTTTCATGAAAATAAACAATATATCTTTTGTTTTATCGAATTATCAAATCTGGTTCGCTTCGTTTTGCTTTGCCACTGTCAGGAATATTTCAGCAGCAGTTTGTCGCATTATTCGTTGTTCTGTGCTTATCCATGTCCGTTTGCTTTCATTCTCGTTGTTTCTCTAGCCTTGAAAGGTGAGTGATCACGCAAGATTAACATTCATAGGTTAGTAAATTTATTTCAGATGAAATGACGATTGAAATGTGTTGTTAAAATTTAATTGGTTAGTTATTAAATTGTTGAATATGATATGTTAATATTTATAATTGTTTACCTATGTTAATTGACATATGACACCATCACTTGTTAGTATATATATTATATTTTAAATTGTTAATTATGATATATGCCTGTAATTGATACGCTATGCTATTTTATATTATTATTATATTGTTCTCACTCTGCAAGTTCCCTGATAGTTAGAAAAATCACTATGGGTTGAAATGATACATCCCCGAACGATATTATAGATTAGGGAAAATCGTTATGGGTTGAAATGATAAACCCAAGCGATTTTATTAATTTTAAAATTTTGGGGTAGCGGGTTGAAATGATATATACCCGTAAATTTTAAATTATTGCGGATTGAAATGATAAATATCCATATCACTTGACCATAGGATAGAAAACCATATACGGAGCCCGTTGGTCTACTTTTAAATGATTTCCAGAATTCTGAAAAGAAAATATATGTGTTTTAATAAATATTGATTTTTAAAATATTAACTTAAAAAAATATAATATATAGATATTTTAATTTTAATATATGTGTAAAATTTATATTTTTAAATTATATGTTTGGAAATTTTAAAATTATAAGTTAAGTTTCGAAAATATAAATTATAAGATTTTACTTATAACATTACTATTTTTTAAAATATATAAAATAAGATTTAAAATAGACCGAATAATAAGATTTAATTTAACAAAAAAATTAATATAATAAAATTTAATTTAATTAATATATAATATGTTTTAAACTATTTATTTAAATTTATGTTAATATTTTGAAAATAGATTTTTGTAATAACTTTAATATATATATAATATGTTTAAGTATTTATTTGAATTTATGTTAATATTATAAAAATAGATTTTGTGATAACTTTAATAAATAAAGGTTGGAAAGATAAATTCGAATTGAGTTGTAATTTAGTTTGTTTAAGAATTGTATTTAAATGGGAATTGATTTGAACTTATTGATTTTGAGATTTTTAAAGATATGATTTTATAATTTGATAACTTGGTTTTGATTTAAAGGGATTAAATGAATATTTCAAATTTAAATAAATTGAAATTGAATATTTTGATTTTGATTTAAATTTGTAATTTGATATTTTATTTAAAGGTTTATATAAAGGTGATTAAATGAATATTTTTAATTTAAATAAATTGAAAATGAATATTTTGATTTTGATTTAAATTTGTAATTTGAGATTTTATTTAAAGGTTTATAAAAAAGTGATTAAATAAATATTTTCAAAATTAAATATAATTGAAGTTAGATATTTAATTTTGATTTTGATTTAAATTTGTGATTTGAGATGTTATTTAAATGTTTATAAAAGTGATTTTATAAAATGACCACGGTGTGAAATAAGCGTTTAGTTGTTAAAAAGACCTGGATCGGATATTGTCATACTCTCTGCCAATACCGAAAACCACTTTAACAACTATGCACTTGGTGGAGAATCTAGAATGAAGTAGGATGGTTTGGCAAACGTCTGTATGAGGTATGAACGCAGCCCTGACCCCCTCGGGTCAGCTTGATATGACTAAAACAGGAGCCACACCGGGAAAAGTGAGGTCGCACCTTCGATCAAGCATGCTTCTTCGAACCATATCTATTACTTTGTGATTTGATTGGGTGCACCTTTGATTATGGGAGTGTGTCTCGAGGTGGGTGGTAGTAGCTGCTATGCATTACCACCAGTCCAGATCCGCAAAACGGTAATATCCTACCTTGGGCATTGCCTCATGTGCCTTGTCATATGCCTTATCACGCCCATTACGACTTTGGTTTGTATCGTACCTATGGAGTGCTCACTAAGCATCCCACCGGTTTGGTGGAGCTTATAGTTTCTGTATAAACTACGATATTTATATAAAAATGTGTTAAGGGGGATATGGGTAATGCCTTAACGCTATTTTAATATTTTACTTTACTGTAGACATTATCTATGTAGCGTATTGTACTATGTATATAGATAGTTTAACGGATCCTTAAAGGATGGGAATCCCAAACATCCTTTAAGTTATATTGTATTTCACTTGGACATTTCACTTGAGTTGATTTACTTGAATAAGAATGTTAATCCTGAATCGAGTGTTTTATGTTTTGCTTTATGCTCGGGTCAGCCTGAGTGTCACAGCATTTGAGACTCACCTTTGGATCTTGGAGCTTTGCTTGGAGGTTTATCTTTATCTATTCATCTTTCAGTTACTTCCAGTTATTTATGTTCAGACGTGTCATTTGCTTTTGTATTAGAGACTTTTATGTATTTGAGATTTCTGTTGTATTTGCTTTAGACTCTGTTGTTTCTGTAGTAGCTTCATGAACTACTATTTATCTATTCCGCTGCTTATTGGTATTACTCTGAGTCTATGATTCTGTAATTGATTTATTTACTATATATGTCAAATTTGCCAAATATATATAACAATATGTTGTTTTGAGCAATTCAAGTCTGACATGTGTGGATTATTGTCGATTTGAATGGTTCGAAATAGTGGGTCGTTACATGTGGTATCAGAGCCAGGTTTATGCAAAACTTAGCATATGGAGTAAAAGTTCATTAGAGATAGGGTAGTAATACCCTAGAATGTGTGGAATTAATCGTACAATCATCTTCGTTCGAGCTTGAAATTCTTAGTTAGGATTCTCTTTGATTTGGATTTCTTTTGAATTTTCGAACTTTTCCTTTGTTTTAAAAATCCATTCTAGTCATTGCTATGACCTCTTCCACTCCTCCTTCAGCCAGTGATACCCAAGGTACTCTCCAGGGCATCTTTACTTTGCACGATTTTCATGTTCGTGTTCTTTTTGATACTGGAGCATCACATAGGTTTATTTCTGTTGATCTCTGTAATAAATTTGAGCACATCTTGCAACCTCAATTAGCAACTTCATCCTTATGTGTGACTAATCCCATCGGCGGTCCCGCCAACCTTAGTATGATCTGTAAAGGAGTGAAACTCCTTTACAACAGGCGTCGATTCACCGGAGATTTCTATGTCCTCGGTTTTGATGCATTTGATATCTTACTTGGAGGTGATTGGTTAAAGCATTATGATGCAGTCATTTCGTGCAAAGCCCGAACCGTTTCTTTAGTAGACGAACATGGAAATTCTCTTGTGATCGTATGTCGAATGCCTTAAGATTACGCAGGCAGTTTTATCTTTTCGCTTGATGCTCAACCTAGTGATCTTGACTCCACCCCGATAGTCAAGGATTATCCTGATGTTTTTGCTGAAGTCATCTCTCTACCTCCTAAGCAGGAAATTGAATTCTTCATCGATCTTATTCCTGGAGCTTGACCTGTTGTTCTTCCTCCCAGAAGGATGGCACCTAGTGAGAAAGTCGAGTTGAGGAAGCAGATTGAAGACTTGTTTTCAAAGGTCTGATTAGGCAGAGTTTTTCTGAATGAGGAGAAGCTATGATCTTTGTCACCAAATATGATGGTTCTTTGAGGATGTGTATTGATTATAGAGAGCTAAACAAGCTTACTCTTAAGAATAGATATCCTATGCCTCATATCAATGATATGTTTGGTCAGCTCTACGGAGCTAAAGTATTCTCTCAGCTTGATATTGCTACCAGTTTTCACCAGCTTCGTGTAGCCGAGGAGAGCATTCCCAAGACAGCTTTCCGAGCAGAGAATGGTTTCTATGAATGGATAGTCATGCCCTTTGGATTAACCAATGCTCTTGCCTTCTTCGTCGATCTCATGAATCGTGTTTTCCGCGATGTTCTCAACAAGTTTGTCATGGTTTTCGTTGATGATATTCTTGTCTATTCTAAGTCTGAGAAGGAACATGATTCACATTTGGGCTATGTGTTGGAAACTCTTAGGGGTCATCAGTTGAAAGTCAAATTTTCTGAATGCCATTTCTGGAGGGATGTAATCCGATTCCTTGGGCACATTGTTTCTGAAAATGAAGTCTTGGTTGACTCGGTTAAGGTCCCCACGATTAATATAAGTCTATCCATCTTTCCTCTTTTGTAATTTAATTATCTTATCTTCTTTTCAAGCCTATCTTCTTAGTTAGAATTCCCTTTGATTAGGGTCCCTTTAAATTTGAATCTCTATCCTTGTTCTAAAATCCATTCTTGAATCATCCTATGAGGGAGCATACTTGTAATCGATATAAAAATGTTTTATATTGTGTTGTTTGAGTTGTTAAGTTGAATTTTGGGTTTCGATCGATCCGTCTAACTAACGCTATCAATAGGAATTCCAAAATACTTGAATAGAGAAAACTGACACAATCTTGTTTACGAAATTGGTAAATGAAATAATTTTATGTATGATTATGTTTTAGATATAAAAGTATAATTTTTTGAAATTGGATAGTTAAATGAATTGGTTGTTAGAAATGATAGTACTAGATTATCATTTATTGTTTTGTCAACATTCCTAAACCGTTAACTATTGTTGTATGTTATAAGGAGATGAAATTTTATAAACATGGTTTATACATCTGATTTGCAAATGAAATGAATTTAAATTAAGGATTTGAGAATTTAATTTTGGGTGCTTTTCAAAATTTGGTTTTCAAAGTTTTGAAAAATATATTATTTGAAAGTATTTTCGAATGGAAATTGTTTCTAAAGAATTTTAAAAAAATTAAGTCCGTACTCTCCTCTTATGTCGCTGGAAAATAATTTTGATGATGACGCAGCATCATCGACATTCATTTTCAAGTCTCAAAGTGGGGAGACCACTTAGTAGCTTTGCTACACTTTTGTTTTGGAAAATGGATTTGATTTGCATTTCTTGAGTATGATTTGATGTATAAAAAATATATATGTATACATTTATTTCAAAATGGTTTGAAGTGAAACCAAAAATTTAACTCTTAAGTTTTATGTTAAGTGATGGTTTTCAATTATTGAAATGAAGCAAATATTTTGAACAATTGGAGTGCCTAAAATGAGAAATGGAATTGAAACAACTTGAAATAGTTGAACTAGGATTAAATTTATTTGTATAATACTCAATTGCATTCTAAAACATATATAACTTACCTGAAATATTCAAAAAGGTTAAAATGTAATGTGAATATGTAATTGAAGGTTATACAAGAGAAAACTTAAGTAAAAAAAATGTTCAACCTAAATTTTGCTTAATGGAAATGTTGTAAATAAAAGGTAAATTTGTATAGTGCTCAATTGCATTCAGAACATTAATAAAATTTACCTGGAAAGAGTTTGAATGTAATGAGAACATGTAATTGAATAATATACAATATAAATGTAAGTAATAAGATGTCCAAAAATGAAATTTTGTAAAGGGAATTTATAAATAAAAATTGAGTGGTTATAATAAATGTTTATACACTTAATCTATGTTGCAAGATATGTTAAGTGAAATAAATTGCATAATAAAAAAGAATGCTATTTAAGTAAATAAATATGAACTTAAGAAACTAAACAGGTAATTAATTAATTCATATCTTTGTAAACCGTTTGTGATACAAGAGTAAATTACAAAGAATAGTTGAAATTGAATTATGAAGTGGAATTAACTTATGTGTAGTCAAATGGAATAAATAAATAAATAAAATAGAATTTGTTTTGAAAGAAAAAAAAAATGAACTTAAGTTATAAAGAAAAGGGTGAATGTAAATTAATTGAAGTGGGTTAATTAGAATGATAATAACAAATGGATGTTAATAAGTAATGTGATGTATAATGTTAACACTCGAAAATGAAATTTATATGGTTTTGAATTAATTGTGGTATCTGGTGCTATGTATTTTGAATTTATCTTATCTTTATGTTTGCTTCTATTCTCCTATCTCGTTCCTTTTCGAGAATGAAAAGTTTTGAGTGGGGGAGAGTGTAACGACCCAGAAATTTTAACAATTTAAATAACGTAATTATCTAAATTTTTCATGAAAATAAACAATAAATTTTTTGCAAATGAAAATCTGATATTTGGTATGCGTCTATTTAAGCATAGCAAGTGGTAGATTTTCATTGAAAAATATGAAAGTTTGTTTGATTGTGAAATTTCAATTTAAAATTTAAAATCTATTAAATTTGCTGGAAATTAAATATTTTTGAAATCTGAATAATTTTACATAAGAAAAATGTAAATCATTTTCTGAGAGAGATGACATAATTCGTTTCGCCAAATTTGGACTGCTCTAGCCCCGTTTATCTTTTTTTCGGCGATTTAGCAGCAGTTTGGCAGCGAAAATCAAGTTTTGATAGGATGGTCATGTCACTCATATTTGTATACCATCTGGTTCATCTCATCGTGCTGACCTCCACAGTATATTCATTTGTGCATTTCGGCGTCTGGTACACGGCGAAATCTGCAAAATGGTTAGCTTTATCGGTCCCATTTTGAGCCTTTTGTTTTCTCTGTGTCCTTTCAATTGTCCAGCAGTGAGAAATTGAATGGCCACTAACCTTTATAATCCCCAGGATTCAACTACTAGCTTTTGTTATTCTTATATGTTCAATATATTTTCTTGTTCCTCATTCTTTCTCTCCCCTCTTTTCTTCTGTTCGTCTGTTCTCAGCTTAAAATAAAAATAAAGCAAGTTTATATATTTCTGAAACCTATCTGCTCGTCTTCATTCACCCCTTCACCGACGCCTACCCACCTTCATCTGCCGATCACCCACAACGCTCCGCCTTCCCTCAAGCACCACCACCCATCACCAACACAGCCTCCCTCTGTCGTCTCATCTCCACCCAAACACTATGTCACTCCACGCTTCCTGTCAAACAACCCAGCGCCTTGCTTCCCCTCCAACCCAGAGATCCACCTACCATCAGCCGATACCCCACATCCCACCTCCATTGCCGCAACCCTCCAGCGCCTCTCCACGCCTGGACAGCAGCCTTCTAGCCATCCACAGCCTTGCCGTTGTGCTCCAGCCGCACCCGGCTCTCCCACAGTCAACCCAAGCACCCTCCACCAACGTACGTCTGCCACAGCCGATATACCTCTCCATCTTTCCACGCCTCGCACCTCTAGCCTGCCCATTATCCTCCGCCCAACCCAGCCTACTTGCTTGGCCAACGACCACCTTCCCAGTACCCCTCTCCGCCTTGTCACTCCAACCTTTCCACTCGACCTATCGCCTCACACCCTTCGTCCAACACCGCAACGAACTCCAACAGCAGCACTCCACCACCCTGAGCTCGAACCCAAACTTGATCCGCCTCCCTACCCGAACGCAACATAGTCAAGTTCCCCTCCTCCTTGCCGAGCAGCATCCTCCACTTATATATAAAAAAGTAAAGATATATATATATATATTATATCTTTTTTTATCGAATTCTCAAATCTAGTTCACTTCGCTTTGCTTTGCCGCTGTTCAAAATATTTCAGCAGCAGTTTCTCGCATTCTTCGCTGTTCATTGCTTATCTGTGTCTGTTTGCTTTCATTCTCGTTGTTTCTCTAGCCTCGAAAGGTGAGCGATCACTCACGATTAACATTCATATGTTAGTAAAATTATTTCACATGAAATGACGATTGAAATGTGCTGTTAAAATTTAATTGGTTTGTAATTAAATTGTTGAATATGATATGTTAATATTTATAATTGTTTACCTATGTTAATTGACATATGACACCATCACTTGTTAGTATATATATTATATTTTAAATTGTTAATTATGATATATGCCTGTAATTGATATGTTATGCTATTTTATATTATTATTATATTGTTCTCACTCTACAGGTTCCCTGATAGTTAGAAAAATCACTATGGATTGAAATGATACATACCCGAACGATATTATAGATTAGGAAAAATCATTATGGGTTGAAATGATAAACCCAAGCAATTTTATTGATTTTGAAATTTTGGGATTGCGGGTTGAAATGATATATACCCATAAATTTTAAATTATTGTGGATTGAAATGATAAATATCTGTATCACTTGACCATAGGATAGAAAACTATATACGGACACCGTTGGTCGATTTTTAAATGATTTCCAGAATTTTGAAAATAAAATATATGTGTTTTAATAAATATTGATTTTTAAAATATTGATTTTAAAAAATATAATATATAGGTATTTTAATTTTAATATGTTTGTAAAATTTAGATTTTTAAATTACATGTTTTGGAAATTTTAAAATTATAAGTTAAGTTTTAAAAATATAAATTATAAGATTTTAATTTTAACTTTACTATTTTTAAAATATATAAAATAAGATTTAAAATAGACTGAATAATAAGATTTAACTTAACAAAAAAAATTAATGTAATAAACTTTAATTTAATTAATATATATATATATATAATATGTTTTAAAGTATTTATTCAAATTTATGTTAATATTTTGAAAATAGATTTTTGTGATAACTTTAATATATGTATATATATATAATATGTTTAAGTATTTATTTGAATTTATGTTAATATTATAAAAATAGATTTTGTGATAACTTTAATAAATAAAGGTTGGAAAGATAAATTGGAATTGAGTTGTAATTTAATTTGTTTAAGAATTGTATTTAAATGGGAATTGATATGAACTTATTGATTTTGAGATTTTAAAGATATGATTTTATAATTTGATAACTTGGTTTTGATTTAAAGGTGATTAAATGAATATTTCAAATTTAAATAAACTGAAATTGATATTTTGATTTTGATTCAAATTTGTAATTTGATATTTTATTTAAAGGTTTATAAAAGGTTATTAAATGAATATTTCAAATTTAAATAAATTGAAATTGAATTTTGATTTTGATTTAAATTTGTAATTTGAAATTTTATTTAAAGGTTTATAAAAAAGTGATTAAATGAATATTTTCAAAATTAAATATAATTGAAGTTGGATATTTAATTTTGATTTTGATTTAAATTTGTGATTTGAGATTTTATTTAAATGTTTATAAAAGTGATTTTATAAAATAACCACGGTGTGTAATAAGCGTTTGGTTGTTAAAAAGACCGGGATCGGATATTGTCAAACTCTCTGCTAATATCGAAAACCACTTTAACAACTGTGCACATGGTGGAGAATCCAGAACGAAGTAGGATTGTTTGGCGAATGTCTGTATGAGGTATGAACGTAGCCTTGACCCCTCGGGTAAGCTTGATATGACTAAAATAGGAGCCACGTCGGGCCAAGTGAGGTCGCGCCTCCGATCGAGCATGCTTCTTCGGACCATATCTATTACTTTGTGATTTGATTGGGTGCACCTTTGATTATGGGAGTGTGTCTCAAGGTGGGCGGTAGTAGATGCTATGCGTTACCACCAGTCCGGATCTGCAAAATAGTAGTATCCTACCCTGGGCATTGCCTCGCGTGCCTTGTCATATGCCTTAACGGGCCCATTACAACTTTGGTTTGTATCGTACCAATGGAGTGCTCACTGAGTATCCCACCGGTTTGGTGGAGCTTACAGTATCAGTATAGACTACGATATTTATATAAAAATGTTTGAAGGGGGATATGGGTAACGCCTTAACGCTATTTTAATATTTACTTTATTGTAGACATTATCTATGTAGCGTATTGTACTATGTATGTAGATAGTTTAACGGATCCGTAAAGGATGGGAATCCCAAACATCTTTTATGTTATATTGTATTTCACTTGGACATTTCACTTGAGTTGATTTACTTGCATAAGAATGTTAATCATGACTCGAGTGTTTTGTGCTTTGTTTATGCTCGGGTCAGCCTGAGTGTCACAGCATTTGAGACTCACCATTAAAGCTTGGAGCTTTGCTTAGAGATCTATCTTTATCTATTCAGCTTTCTGTTATTCAGTTATTTCCAGTTATTTATGTTCATACATGACATTTTCTTTTGTATTAGAGACTTCTATGTATTTGAGATTTTTGTTGTATTTGCTTTAGACTTTGTTGTTTCTGTAGTAGCTTCATGAACAGCTATTTATCTATTCCACTGCTTATTGTTGTATTACTATGTGTCTGTAATTCTGTGATTGATTTATTTACTGTATATGCTAAATTTGCCAAATATAAATAACAATCTGTTGTTTTAAGAAATTCAAGTCTGACATGTGTGGATTATTGTCGATTTGAATGGTTCGAAATAGCGGGTCGTTACAAGTGCAAGGTTCATATCCAAATTCTAACATTTGTAAAAATTCTATTTTTAAGCTTTGATAATTCTTTATTGATTCTTTTTAATTAAATACTGTTCAATTTTCCTGGTGTTATATTCTCCCTTCCTTAAAAGAATTTTGTCCCCAAAATTCCTCAAGGACTGAATCATATAACATAACGTGCAACCATTTCTAAACTATCCAACCAATTATTATACAACCAATTTTGTAGCCAATCATGTACAAGTGTATGATGTATCACAACATATATGATATGTTTGCTGAATAATTCTAAATTGGCACCTTGATTATGAATGCATTTTTATTTTATTTTTGCAAGCATGATGCAAACAACAAATATATACTAGCAGTTGTAAATGTAAGCAAGTTTCCAAATACCAAAATCTTTATTTTCACCCAATAATTTCCACACTCCTATGAATAGGAGTATGGTTCAACCAATTTTGTATTCAATCATTAACATCTAATAGCTAACATACAATTTCAGATATCCAAAATTTTGAAAACCCAGTTTTTCTAAATCTATGTTGTTGTGCTGAAAAAAGAATTTAGATGGATAATTTCATATTTCCACTCTTCTTTTGTGTACCCATTCTTCTGTACCTTGGAACCTTCTCTTTGATCGTCAAATCTTTTCCAACTTTCCAAGTACAGTTCACATAAGAAACTTTATTTTTAAAATTTTAAAACAAAATTATTATTTTTTTAAATCCAATTTTGTTTGCTATCAATAATGTATGGAAAAGAAATTTCAAATCTAAAATAACTTTTTCCCTTGCCATTATCTATGTTTTGCACACTTTCACACTTACTAAATAGTAAAATTCATATTCACTAACACATTGAGCTTCTTGCTATGTTAAGCACATGGCATTTCTAAAATCAAAAATTTTCTCCTTTTCCATTTAAGATCATTTTCAACTAAATTTGTGAAATAGTTGGAAAATTTTAAAATAAATCTCACTTTTCAAAACTTTTTCAAAAGTATTTTATAGTTTAAAAATCATAGATTTTTGAACAAAATTTTCAAAATTATTTGTTTTTAATTTTTCAAAGCAAATCAAGCTACATCCCAACGTAATCAGGATTCAATTAATGGGTTAATACCTACGATTGACCTTAGCTCATTACATAGTAAATTTTCAAATTTTGAAAAACCTTTTCTTTTATTTTAGAACAACAATCAACACATAAGTACATATATAAATTTCAACTTTTAAGGCATAGGGATAGTGAGCCGTGGTTCCGCAACAACATTTCTGTGTCCTTCGCTCACTAAAATTTATCTCTTCGGAATTTTAATGCTTTTGAGACTTAACATTATTTACTTTAGTAACTAATTCAATAAATTTTCTAGTTTATTTTATAAACTTCCAATCTTACTTCGCATTAGTTAAGCATCTTAATGAGATTTTCCTATTTATATTGTTTCCCTATTTATATAACGATCAATTTAGAAAATCAACATAGTAATAAAAAGAAACATTTCTCATAAAAAATATCGTACGCTTTTTATACAAACAAAGACAGTTAATGCTTACAATCCAAAGCCTAAAAAACGACTGCTAGAAGCTACTCTTCAACATCAACTGGTATTAATAATGTTGTGGCCCTATCACTTCTTACTCAATTAAGATGGACATTTCTAGTATGTCATTCTACTATAATCCATATGTCTTAACTTACCTTTTTGGGTTCTAATAAGTAAGGTCCATCCAGTACTTCAATTAATACACCCGATTATGGGATAAATTATGCATTTCCACACTGCAGTGGATAAGAAATATAAACTATGCACATTTAGAATAACTCATTGAAAAATTGGTTTGGCGGAATAACTATCTTACCACCTATGTGTGTTTGCCATCTCATTACCCTATTCTCTAATCAAACTACTATCTTCTTTAAATTTAAATCTCTTGATAGTATTCAAATTTCAGTATTTATTTTCTTTATCTTTGATCTTTCATATGAGTATACTCTAGGACTTGCAAAAGTGTACTTTGATACCATTCCCTATTCCTTTGTGGGTTCTTCTTATGACATTCACACATGTCTAATAAAACATTCCTAGGTTCATACTAATACTCCTTATATTCTACGGGAATTCCTTACTGCTATTCTACAAGCAGTTGTAGCTATTTCGTTCATAGCCTTAACATTTTCCCTGTTTTAGCTAGGCAATCATCCACATCTCCATATCAAAGTTGATTTGGTTTTCCCCACTCTTTATAAAAATCAATAAACTTCACAGTCATGAAGTACTTAACCTCAAAAATTTAGTCTTTAAAAATATAAACTTAGAACTTTTAAAACTATTTTTTATGGATTTATGAAGCAGGTTTATTTATTAAGTTCCAAAAGTCAATGTTAGAAACTTAAAAGATCTTTTCCTTTAAAGCCTTTTCACAATAAAGATTTTACTTCTTAAAAAGCAGGGTTTTTAACTTAAACCATTTATTAAGTTTAGTGTATCAAAAACTCAATTTTTATACCAAATCATTTTCAAAATCCACTTCATAGTGTTTCTAAAACATCTTTTATAACTTTAAGCAATAAAAAATAGAGTAGATAAGGGCAACTCCCATTCTATCATTTTCCTATCACTCATGTTATTTTCATTTTCAACCTTTGTGGAGACTCTGATAGCATATGAAGGGGACTTTTAAAACAAATGTGTAATCACTGCACATATTTATAAGAACTATCCATTTTTTTCTCATATACTGTTTCTAATTAGATTAGTAACCTTGCTTTAAAATAAGTTCCTAACGTTGTTTTTATTTTAATTTCCTAATATTGCTACCCTCTAATTTCCTTCCACCTAAATTGCATTTATTTAAATGGCTTCCCTTATATAGCTCTTTTTATATTTAAACCTATTTCAGTTGGCTTTTTTCTTTGGATTTTCCTTATACATGGATATTCTTCCTATCTTCACTATCAGGCATCCTTACCCTTCAATTCTCTGTACCCTATTTAAAACCAATACCACTTTCCACCCTTTAAAAGATTTTTAAAACTTCGAATTTACAAAATCAGAAAACCATCGAGCAATACATACGCTCTATTTTCTATTTATTCCAAAGGAAATGTCTCTTTATTAAACCCTTTGAATTGAAATTTTTTGTCTAAACAATTATAATTTTAACTAGAAATTCCAATTAAATAGAAAAGATATTTTATATGGAAAAAATTTCTAATATTTACTTACTTTTTCAAAAATAGGATTTTTCTACTTTTAAATAGATCTTTTGAAAACCATTTCAAGTATTCTTAAGGAAATTTAAACTTTTTTACTAAATTCTTTCATATGGGGTCAGAGTCAAAGTAGGTTTTATTTGGCCATCTTTTTGGACTTTTCTTCCTTTCGACTTAGTTTCTGACTTATCTTCATTCACAATATATTAAAAATCCATCTATCATCTTAAAGTGATTATTACACACCTTCCTTTGGGAGCTTGCTCAATTCTTGCCTTCACATATGTATCACATATAGATTTTTACTTTTCATTTATCTAGATCTAATGTACATCACCAATCGATAATCCAGCGGAGATCCATAACCATATGGCAAATCTAGGTCCAACAAAGGAGTCAAGTACCATCTAGTTTCAAGGACCCTTCTATATGTTGCGCGCACTCATGCTCTTCTTAAGTCAATGCCTTATGCAATGACCTATCTCCCATGGGGTGATCGGGATAGGAATATAACATATTCTAATTCTTATGATCAACTAACCTCACTTTGGTACCAAATGAAACAACCTGTACCTTAAATGGGCCAAATTTTCTGACTAATTGAAAGACCAAAGTCTATTAGGGTATGAATCATTGGTGTTGGTATCTTGAAATAAACATAAATATATCAGAGAGCTATCAATAAGGACTCACAACGGAATAATAAAGTATAATGAAACATATATATATTGACTAAGGCTAATACCTTGGAACCAAAATCATTCCTTAGATAGCTAGTGCCCTTGTCAGTGCAGAACATGCATGGGGAAATTTGCATTCTCACTGTTCCCAACCAGGTACCAGTACTAAATATATCATCTGGGTTTTAATAAGAGGGGATTAGAATAATGTTCCGGTGATGTGTAAATTATATACTTTATCAATAACACTATTTTTTGTCGATTGGTTTCCACTACGTGTTATGTCTATTATTCATAAATTAGCCATTTTGACATCTTATACGTGTAGGATACATCCCATCTACACCCAAGGTATGAAATATATGTATAAGAATTACCGCTCCTCATGGACAAGAATACATTCCCTACTACTATCCGTAACTACACACCGCACTGGGCATCCACAACAATGTCTAGGCCGAATTGTCCGCATACACAAGGGAACCTCCTATTGGTGCCTAATAATGGCATTACAACTAATTAGCTGTACTACTAGTTTGTCTTAAGACTTATTAAAGGTTTAACTAGCCGACCTCTTAACGACAACAAACAAACAAAATTTACAACAATTGTGTATCCTATATGGAACCTACACCAGTAGGAGGTGTAGTCCATTTCTTGGTGTAACCTAAGTCATTCTAATGACTGCTATAGGACCGATGGTGCCCTTGACCTATGTGTACAGCCCTACTTCTCAAATATATGGTACCAACAATGCGGACTAGCACCAAGCTTTCGCCCATCATCCTATGTAGATTGCCTAACACAAATTAAGGAAATGCCCCTTGGTTACTTAAAACCTCGTGTTGGAATAGAAGTAGACTCCAATTAGCCATTTAAAACTTCAAATCAAAGAAATAGAGAGAAAAATAGTGGATTCGCAAAATATAAGTGTAATAATATGACTTAAATGCAAAATATGAGAATGTAATGGTAGGATAAACGAGAGAGAATTGCTTGAAAATTTCGTTGTCCAAAGCCTTCAAATAAAAGATGAAGAGATGCAACCCTTTGTAAAATGGCAAAAGGAAGCGTCTGTTCTTTAAACCAAAAGTTGCAACCAATGGCTAGTATATCGACATACTATTTTGGATATGTCAACATATCCTAGTGTAAAATGACAATCTTTTTATAAAAATTGTTTTAACTCTTTTTAGTTGTTAAACCAATATTGAACTTTTGCAAAAACGTTACAGAAAACAAAATAAAGAGTTTTAAAAGATAAAATTCAAAGAATTTCTATGGGATCTTTAAAAATTACATCTAAGATTCGATACACTTTAAAATCGACTAACTATTGTCTCGTGTCTTTATCCCTTGATTCCCCTATGTTGTCCTAGCCTTGTCTTTAAATCTCCTTTGTTCTTCAAGTCCTATTCTTGTCTCCTTAGTCTTTATTCCTCTTGATCTACATGGTGTTGTACTTGAGTTCTTGTATTGTTCTGCCTTGATGTGTGTACTGCATCTTCACTTGATTTTCTTGCAATATGTCTTAATATATTGTTTTGTTTACTATACTATATCACACATGAACTTGGAAAACCACTTGTACCAATATTTGTTTGGTTGTTATCATCAAATCCAATACCCATGGTTCTAACATATAATTGTCGAGCAAACACAAGGTTGGGATTATATGTAGTGGTGTTAATATATTGACTAGACGAGGTAAGATACATGCATGTATTTATTGTGCAAACTCAAGGTACATGCACTATACTTAAGCCATCACAAAATGGTAGATAAGAGTGAATAATCACTCTTGATTTGTTGGGAAAACTCAAGGTTAATGTTGTGATTAAGGCAAAGACCATGGTTGGGAGTCGTTTGTTATACAATCAATAACGATTTTCCATCGCTTGCAGGCTTATGATTTATTGAGAAAACTCAAGGTCAGAATTCCAAGGCAAGCGAGTCCTAACACTCACCAGAGGAATCGAAAGATTTCTATATTTTTCTTAGGGTTTTGAGGAATATAAAAAATCTAATGTGAGTCTTATTAGAAAAATGAAACGGATACATTTAACCTTTCTAATGTTATAAGAATATATGCTGTACAAGTTAAATAATCTACTTCTATAAATTTTTGCAAGTAATATATTGATAAAATGTTTATTAGTTAAAATATACAATTGAAACTAATAAGGATTGACATAGAAATATAAAATATGCTTACAAATAAATCCTTTGGCATGTTGTCACTTCAAGACCTATGCAGAAGCCAATTTACACAACTAATAAAACATTCGTGCCTTGATCGCTTAAGTGTTTATTTGTTCAAGATTATGTATCGTCTTCTATGAGTTTTGAACTCTTAAGAATCACAAGAATATGAATGTTTGGTCCAAATTTTGATCATATACAAATGTTTTATTGTGAATAGTCAAGATTCGTAATGTACAAAGTCTCAATGAAATTGGTTTATTCGAAATGAGAAGTAAACCATAATGCAAAACTGTATATTCAATTTAATTGATTACAATAAGAATCTTATTATGTTAGATGTAACACTGGACCAAGAGCTATAAGATGGATCAAGGAATTCGATTGTTGAAATGTCAGTTTGATAAGTTTACATAAGGCGACCTTATTCAGTATCCTTAAATGTTAGAGATATTCGAAAGCATTCTTGTAAAGAATTTGGTGCAATCTTGTACAAAGGATTTCCTTTGAATGGTTTAACCATTTGAAAGGAAGCGAATGTTTGAGAGTGGATGTAACTTAGGCACAATTGGGATGAAGCGAATGGATGGTTACCTCTGCTTCATGAAGAGACATTGTAAATGAAAATTGTATAAAATACTAATAGATACTTAATATGGAATGAGAAACTTGATTTCGATTCCAAATGATTTTTCATATAAAAATAGTTTTTAGGAAAGTTATTTCTTCGAGTTCAAGATATTTGTTCTAAAATTATTGACTGTAATCTAATTACAGTGAATGAAAAAATTTAAGTGATTGAAAGGATCTTTATATTTCATGCGCTGTTATAGTAATGGTAGAAATAATAGGAGTATGTCATAGAACACTTATCAGTGGATGCATTGAGATATGAAAATTACTATTATAAATATACCAAATATTATTTATGAAATAATAACTGTTCTACGTATTGATTGAAAATAGATGTATTTTTATTTTGTTATGAATATTTTGAGTATTTGTTATGAAATAAATCAGTTATAATAACAGTATTTGTTTTATAACAAAAGTGATGCATTAACTGTAGATAATACAGAAGTATATGAAATTATACAATTATTTTGGAATAATGGACTAAGCTATATCCTTGAGATATAATACAATAATCATATGATAGTGAATCATATGGTAATAGTGAATTTTATCTAAAACAATTAAGGCCAAAGAACCCATTCAGTGGGAGGGACAAAAAAGTTGGTGAACTCTTCGGATTGATACATATAGCTATAAGCAGTTCAAAGTCTAATCATACTAAAATGGATCCACTTACTTTGTTGAATTCACAGATGAATTATCATAGAAATGAACGTGTGTATTTGATACAAAAGTAGTGATTATGATAAGTTCATCGAATATAAAATGAAAGTAGAAAATATAACATGCAAAGTAAATAATGAAATTCGATTTGATTGAGTAAGTGAGTTTGTTGGAAAAATGTTTCGAAGGTGCCTAGAAATAAATAGGATTCGATCTCAAAAGTCACTCTCCCTATGATACATAATGATGTATCGATAAGGAGTAACTGGATTTTGTTGGACAAAGTACGATTGACGATGAATGAAGTTAAGTTAACTTCTTTCTGTAAGGTCATGTACTAAGAATAAGTACATGAGGTTAAAATCAATTTCTTTTAAAGCATAATATATGAGGTCATAAATGATAAGAGTCTATGAGAAACCCCTACATATCCTAGGTCAAGAAGTTGATAGGTCAAGTGAGTTGATAGGCAATACATAATATTCGTTTGTGAGGGATCATCCGTGGACCACCCCGAAGGAGTTTGGGACCAACCAATATCGATCGACTAACTTATGTTATGAATATAAGTTTTGTAAACTAAAAACTAAATCAATATTGTACATATATAAAGGCATTTCATAAATTTTTTATGATTACCAATTCCATTGCATTGAGAATGTAACAACCTGCACATCAAGACACACCAATCCAAAGCCCAAGATGGCATTCGAACTCATGCTATGCCAAGAGGTACGAATTGTTAGGTTTTTGTGATTTGCAAGATACATAGATAAATATAATTTTTAAATATTCTACACCTTCAGATCTCATAGCAGAAGAAAATAAAATATAAGTACTAAATATACCCAAAATAATATAGTCTCAAGTCAACCATGGTCCATACAATAACTAAGAAATAATATTTAAAATGACAACACAATACAGTTTGTATGATAGATAAAATAAGGTACACAGGAGAAAGGCTATAAACAAATATATCTCCATGCGTCATGTCACCTCCCTAGCGCACCTTATCCAAGTCACTTCACCTACTGCCTTATCCTCATGATATAGATATAAGAGGGGGAAATGGATGGGATTAGACAAGGTCCGGTGAATGAATCGTACCACTAGTCATATGGTGCTGACAAATAATTAAATTGCAGTTATAATCTACACAACCCTGGGGTGTTCATTTGTGTTCATGGACTACATACGAGAAGTGGTCAATTTATACGCTACAGGGTAACTATTTCTAATACGCCTAAACCCACATACAGTCTATGAGAATTTCCACTCGAAGGTTGGACATCCACAAACTAAGTAAATGCAGGAATGTCCTTAGTATAAAATCTTGAAAATAAATCGCCTACCCATACAATGAGATAACACTCTCAATGATAAACTGCTTAAACTGCACGTACGCATGGAGCCTACATCGCAATGCCTAAGCACGGGCGGAGTATACAAACCGTATAATTTATGCCTATGGAAGCATTTGAGTAACATTCTCAATGCTAAATGTGTCCTATGCTCTATATCATTCAACCTAAAGCTAAAGAAGTCGTTTAACAATACAACCCGATAAGTTCAGTCGCCTTACCTGGTCGTATTACCTTACTATTACTAACATCCTCGCCACCCTTCCCTATAGTCTAGCATATTAAAACATGTGATTGAGTGCGTTATAGCAATGAAAAGAGCATCCAGTTGTGATACAATTTCACGCCTCATTGAGTGTCATATTATACATGCCACAAAGTGTGAACCTAGGTATACCACAAAGTGTGAAACCAATCACGCTTGTTGCATAGCTCCATGCAGCTACGTGAGCACCCAAAAGTCGGGAAGCAGGAATAAGTTTTCCTGATCCAGTCTACTTGGCATACACTAGGTCCAGGTTTAACCTGGACTTGCTTCAGCCATTCAGACGACTAAATGGCGTATTCAAATATCTTACCCTTGTTCAGACGTCTGGTTACCTAGGCATTAAGACGTCTGACCATCTATTTAGACATTTGAGTTTGATTCTAGACATTTGAGTTTGATTCTAGACATTTGAATATAGGTTTAGACATGTGAATCATGTCAGATTTGAACAGTTTCCTCTTTATTTTGATTTAATCTAGATGTCTAGTCTTGAATCTAGACGTCTGAATAAGTGTGTTTTGGTTTATTTTCTTCTTTATTTTGTTCATATTTGTTACAAACTTGTGTATAGATGAAAGGTTCAATTCTGACAAGTATTCCGAGTATAATTTCAGTTTTCTGTATTCAACTTCATGTAGCTAACCCATTTGATTATATATAGATATTTATCCATTTATCTATGTATGTTCTAGTCTATTCGAAAATGCTTTAAAATCTAGGAGATTCGGGGAATATATATATATATATATATGTCTGTATGTATGTATGTATGTATGTATGGATCTACTTTTATTAATTCATGCATATTACATAAATCAGATCTACAAGTTTTATAAGTGAATTCCACTAGTTTACCCTCCCCTCATGTTCCAATAGTTATATTTTTGAATTATCGCCTAGGGTTTTTCCACTATTTATATCCGGATATTAAATTGAAATTACCAATCCAAGAAGAAAATCATATTTTTAATTTAAATAGATGTATAAAAGAAATTTAACCATTTGGTTTATATCACAAACACATCGTAATAGATGCACTAACCAATTTTGCTTTCCCTTCCATTTAAACTCGAAATTCCCCTTTGTGAGCCCCTTTTTTCTAGAACTCAATCCCTTGATTTGTTTGCTCATCTCTCCCTCTCTCTTTTTAATCTAATTTGTTTTGTTTTTTATTTAGAAATTGAAGAAGAGATTTAGTACATGATGTTTAGTTCTAGGTATAGATTAAGAAGTTTAGAGGAGGAGGAAGTTTAGATTTTCTTAGAGGAGACTAAAGTTTTAAGTGAACGGAGGTCAGGGTTTGGTCCATATTTATAGCAAAAATCAAGATTTTGATGGTTTGATCCCGAAATCACTTATTAAAAAAATTCCGCTGGGTCTAGTTTCACCAATTCTGACCCATTTTATAAAACTCAACAAGCTATGTTCCTTAAATATAAATGGCATTCTGGATGCAATGGAATAGATTTCGAAGTCTAAATCCTCTATTTGTGAAAATTTACTATTTTTCCCTTTTGTGTAAAATTATATTTTTACTCTTATTAGAATTTTTAATTTATTATTAGAATTTTCGAGGTGTAAGATTCTACCCTCCTTAAAAGGATTTCATTCTCGAAATCTCTAAGGATGAAAAAATGCAATCAATATCTACAACCATATACTCAACCATCAACCACTGACAAATATTGTCCTTAAGTTCAAAAGTTTTAATGCAACATGTACATTTAGGTATGAAATGCAAATGAACATATATGTAATGCAAAGTTTGGCGGTCTCCTAAACTAGCCAACCTCCTAAAATGCAAGTGCTTATGTCATGTATCCAAAATGTATGTAACGCCCTATATATACACTTACAATTCTATATGGATGAGCAACCATTCAATACATATGCAAAATGCAAAAACCATAATGCATCTAAACTGATATAATATAAATGACATGGTAATGTATGTCATAGGCCAACATGAACATATCATCCCATATATATAATAGTGGTACTAACTAATAAAATACATCCATTATCAACCATCATACAAGACATGTCCTAATGATAGGTCCACATCCATGCCTAGCATCCATACACACCTACCTATGGATTATACTAAGCTAAATATTATGCATTCAAGAAATTTGACTAACTTTAATAGAAACTTACCAGAGAAGAGCTCTGGATGGGTAGCTTGAATTTCTTCTCGGTCTCCCGAGTACTCTCAGCCAAATCATCTCCCTATTGGACTCTAACCAATCTAATTTATTTATTCCGGAGTTGCTTTGTCCCATGCTCAATAATACAGGTAGGTGCACGATCAACAAATGACTCCCTTTCCATATCAACCTCTTCTAATTGACTCAGCTCTACCATGGTAGCTTAATCATGTAAACATTTCCTCAAGTGTGACACATAGAAAATATTGTGAACCCAGACCTTCTTTTTAAGAAGCTCCATCCTGTAAGCAAACTTCCTAACTCTTTCCAAGATCGGAAAAGGCCCTACAAACCCCGGTGCCAACTTTCCCAAACTACCAAACCTCATAAAGTGTCTAAGTAGCGACAACTTCATAAACCGAGGTTGCCCACTACGAACTCCAACTCTGTGCATCTCCTGTCAAAATATGATTTCTACCTATCTTGTGAAGTCTTCATCCTTCTATGGATCAAATCTACTTTTTTCGAAGTCTCTCTAATCATCTATGGCCCAAGAATGATTCTATCTACAGTGTCCCATCAACAAGATGGAGAATTATGTTGTAGTACCCTAAAAATTTTAGTAATAAATAAAAATAAGGGTAAAAATGTAATTTTACATAAAAAGACAAAATAATAAATTTTTTCAAAAGTTGGAATTAGATCTCGGGACCTATTCCAGTACGTCCGGAATATCATTTACAATTAGATACCATTTTGAAACCTAACAATTCTTACTTTTTTGGCATGACGGTGGTTCAGAAGCCACTTCTAAGCTTTCAATCGTTATGTTCGGAGGTGTAGGTTGTTACATACATGGCGTCCCATACAACGCCTCAAATATTACCATTCTGATACTTGCATGATAGCTTTTTATTATATGCAAACTCTACTAATGGAAAGTGATCCCTAAGAACATCTAAAGTTCAAAATACACATTTGCAGTAAATCTTTTAATACCTTATTCACTCTCTCAATCCCTCCATGGGTGACATGCTGTACCAAAATTTAGTTCAGTGCCCGAGGCCTCCTGAGGACTCCTTCTAAACTCACTAGTAAAAAACGAATATTTGTTACTAGAAGGAACTGCATGTAAATGAACTATCTCCCTCACATCTAAAGTTGCTAAAGACGTGGCTGTCCTTGTACTCCTAACTGGAATAAAATGAGCACATTTGGTCAGTAGATCGCTATGGCCCAAATACTCTGATTTCCCTTTCTACTCCTAGGTAGCCCATCAAAAATATCCATGGAGACACTCTCCCGTTTCCATGACAGAATGTCCGAAGGCTGTAATAATCCACCAGGCTTTTTCTACTTTGTCTTTAGTCTTTGACAAGCCACATGCTTGGAAACAAAGTCTACAACATGCCTTTTTATACTTGGCCCCATAAAACACTCTCTTCATATCAGGATACATTTTGGCACCACCGGGATGAACGTTCATTCTAGAATGATGGGACCCTCTTGGTACCCTATCCACTAACTCCTTAATAAGAGGAGCAAGCCACCTACTATCTCTCTGCATCCATCTCCTGGAATTAATAGAAAAACAGTCTAAATGACTACAACGCTCTCTTTTGTTCAGCTTCTCAAAAAATACCCAATAATTTTATATCTTGTTTCTTACTCGAACCAATACTGTCCATAAGTGAAGGCTGAATATCTAAAGCTGCCAACAGCCCCCGTGTAAGGTCTGATGAAGGTCAAAAATCAAATGTAGAAACGAACTTCAAGTGCTTCCACTATAAAAACATAGAGCCTGGCATTGCATGCTTCCTGCTCAAGGAATTGGCTACAACATTGCCTTTTGCCTGAAGTATACGAGTTACTGAAATCCTACAATGCTAAGAAATCCATCCACCTCTACTGCCTCAAATTTAGAGTTTTTAGGAGAACAAATACGTAAGAGACTTATGATCCATGAGTAATTCATATCTCTTCCCTAAAAAGATAATGCCTCCATGATTTAAGGGCAAAAACAATAGCTGCTAACTCAAGATCATGGGTTAGATTGTTTCTCTGATTACTTTCAACTTTCGACTAGCATAACAAACAACACTACCCTTCTGCACCATAACCACTCCCAGTTCTATATCATAAGCATCGATATATACCGCAATTGCTTTCAAACCATCAAGAAGGACTAAAACAGGTGCACTAGTCAATAACTCCATTAGCTTAATGAAAGAATATTCGCCTTTCGAATTCCATGAGAACACTAAATTCTTCATGGTAAGGATTGTCAACTGTGGAGAAATTTCTACGAAGTACTATAATAACCAACCAATCCAAGAAAACTTTATACCTCTATAGCATTTTTGGGTACATGCCATTCCTGTATTACAACAACTTTACTAAGATTGACTGATAACCTATGCTCAAAAACAACATAACCTAGAAAGCGAGCCTCCTTATGTCAAAAGCGGCATTTGGAAAATCTCTCCTTTAACATATGCCTACGTAGAGTATTGAGCACTTCTCCTAAATGGAACTTGTGCTCTTCCTCGCTTTTTCAATAAATAGGTATATCATCAACAAATACCATCATGAACTTATTCAGCAACCCTCTAAAGACTCAACTCATGAGGTCGACAAAATATGCTTGTGCATTATAAGCCAAAATGATATGACCGACCACTCATAAGTCCATCAGATGTACGAAAAGCAGTTTTCTTAATACTATCCTCGAGCACGTGCAATTGGTGGAATTCGATTGCCAATTCAATTGATGAGAATACCTTTTCTCCAACTAACAGATCAAAGAGATTGTTTATATACGTCAGTGGATAACGAGCCAGCTTATTCAGCTCATGACAGGCGACGCAAAGCCTCAAAGAACCGTCTTCTTTGGTAGCAAAGACAACCGGTGCTCCCTATTCCGAATTATTTCTTCAAATAAAACCTTTATTTAATAATTCATTCACTTGCTTGTTAATTTCACATCTTTCTCTAAGAGTTATATGCTCAAGGGATAAAGCAATTGGTCTAGCATTCTTTTTTATATAAATTCAAATTTTGATCTCGCTGTGAGGAGAAAGACCAGAAACATCGGCAATGATATCTAGGAAGTATTGAACAATCAGTATGGAAGTTAACTCATCATGTGACATGTCTAGGGAATACAAGTAGGTCAACATAACCAAACTTTTTAGAGCATAATAAACCTCAAGCTTGTGCCCATTGCAAGTACCCAAATGAACCACTTTTCTATTACAATCTAGTACTGCTCCATATATAGTCACCTAGTCCATCCTTAGAATTAAACCAAACTCAGAAAATCGCAATATAAATGCATCACAATTGAATATGACACCTAAAATATACAATTTCAAACCATTAAAAATCGTGGATAAGTGGATCTATCCCCTAACAAGGTTCAGTACTACAATGGATCTATAACAATACAAGTCTATAAGTGCAATTTATCTACTAGCTTACTCGAAATAAATGAGTATGATGCCTATAGTGTTAAATAAAGCGAGAACAGATAAATGAAGGAGAGTTAACACATCTTCTACGATAACCTTCTTTCCTTTTTCCACAATTGGGATGTGCTTGAGCTAGGAATAACATCAAGTGCACAAGCTAGAACCGTCTGGGTAGAAGCTATTGTTAGACACTCCCTCCTCATGTGTCCAAACTAGTTGTAATTGTAGCATTTGATCTTTGCAATACTCGTTTTGCAATCCTTTGTCAGATGCCCCTTGCCATGAAACTTCTTACACTTAAACCTTGGTTTTGTTTACTTTTTCCTAAGCTCCCATTCCGCCCTTGTGTTGATCTTACTGAACTGGCTTCCTTTCTGCCTTCTTATTCTTCCTCCCAGTAGAATTTTGCAACACCATCTCAACAAAGCTCTCAAAAGTAACTCCATTAGGTATATAGCTCAAAGCAATATCCCTTATAGATGGATTTAACCCTTTAGCAAACTTTGTTGCTTTTTCACTTGTGTATTGATAAGGTCTAGGTCATACTTTGCCACCTAATTAAACTCATTGATGTATTCCTTAACACCGTTGTCTCCACGCTCCAAATGGATGAACTTCTTTAGCTCCACTCCTCATTCTACCTTTGATAAAAACTTAGTCTTAAAGCGCCTCTTCGGTCCAGAAAATCCCAATCTCGTATGTCTCGGCAATGACATTATCCTACCAATTCAAGGCCCCTCCTTGCAAGTGCCACAAAGCTAATTATCTCTTCATTGCATCCTCCACACCCATTATAGCAAAAATCCAATCACAATTCCTCATCTATGCTCGTGTCTCAAAAAAAGATTTGGCCTTAAAGTAACTCTTTCCACGTAGACCCTGTAAGTCCTGACATAAGTTGGGGAAGTCCAAAGCAGGCAGAGGAGCCGAGGCTACACCTTATGCTTATGCTATGTGACCTCTATTGGGGTTAAATTCAGTCCGACCTCTTGCTTGTAGATATCGATAAAACCATATCTGGACATTCATGCCCTGAACCTCACTTGCTTTACCAGAACTACTTCTGGTTTGATTATTAATCTCACTTATCTATAATTAGGAATTATAAGCAACTTTCCCATGATAGCAGTAAGCATTAAATGGGTGTTTACATGTTATATACATATAATAACTTTTGAAAATATGCAAGCATGTTCTCTTAATACATGCATAATCCCTAAGGAATCTTCAACCAGCTCTCTGATACCAATCACCTCCAAACACACCGAGCCAAAGCCCAAGGTGGCATTTGAACTCGTGTCGTGCTAAAAAGTATGAATCGTTAGGTTTTTTGGTTTGTAGGATACAAAGATAAATATAATTTTTAGATATTCTACACTTTCAGATCTCACAGTGGAAGAAAATAAAAATATAAGTACCAAAAATAACCCAAAGTAATATAATCTCAAGAGAACTATGGTTCATACAATAAATGAGAAATAGTGGTTTAAAATGACAATACAATAAAGCTCCATACGATAGATAAAATAAGGTACCTAGGAGAAAGTGGTTAATTTATGGGCTATGTGGTAACTATCGTTAATACCTAAAACCAAATACAATCTATGATAATTTCCACCTGAAGGTTGGACATCTAGAAACTAAAAAAACCTTGGAATATCCTTAATATATGTCCTGATAATAAACCATCTAACCACACATTGAGTTGAAATTCTCAATGGTAATCCACTTAAACCATACACACATTGAGCATACATCACAATGCTTGAGAACGTGCCAAGTATACAACCCCGATGTTTTATGGCCTACTTAAACATTCATGTAGTGGTAAACATATCATATGCTTCATGCCATTCAACTTGAAGCTAAAGAAGTAGTTTAACAATACGACTCGCCCGTAGGTTCAACCGCCATGCCCGGTCGTATTATCCTACTATTGCAAACATCTATGTCACCCTTCGCCATAGTCCAGCATGTTAAAATATGTGACCTAGTGTGCTACAGTAATTTCAAGAACATTTAGTTATGATACAATTGCATGTCTCATTGAGTGTCTTGTTATGCACGCCACGAAGTGTGAGCCATGGAAAGTCACTAAGTGTGAAACTAATCCTGCTTATTGCATAACTCCTTGTAGCTACAGGAATTTTCGAAAGTTGAGAAGTGGGAACAAGTTTCCCCAATCCATCCTATTTGGCCTACATTAGGTCCAGATTCAACCTGGGATTGCTTCAACCATTCATACGTCTGAATGGCGTATTCAAACATCTATCCCTAGTTCAGACGTCTGACTCTGTGGTTCAGACGTCCAATTATCTATAAAAACCAGTTATAGGTGTTCAGACATCAGCCTACTATTTAGATGTCTGACTTTAAATCCAAACATTTAAAAATAGGTTCAAACACCTGAATCGTGGCAGATTGAACTGTTTCCTTTGCGTGTTGATTTTCTAAAATTCAAACATCTTGTCTCGAATCCAGACATATGAATAGACATGTTTTGGTCTATTTTGTTCTTTAATTTATTCATCTTTGTTACAGACTTGTATATAGTTGAAAGGTTCACTTTTTGACTAGTATTCCGAGTATAATCTCATTTTTATTTGTAATCAATTTGGTGTAGCTTATCTATTTGATTATATATGGATATTCACCCATTTATAGATGTATGTTCAAGCTTATTTGAAAATGATATTATTTAATCTAGGCGATTCATGGAATATGTACATAGATCTACTTTTATTAATTCAAACCTATTACATAATCAGGTCTATAAGTTTTAGAATTGAATTCCAATAGTTTGCCCTCCCTCCATGTTTTAGTAGCTATAATTTTGAATCATTGCCTAAGGTTTTTCCACTAGTTCTATCTATATAGATTTTCAATTAGAATCACTAATCTAATATAAAAATCATATCTTCAATTTAGATAGATGTATAAAAGAAATTTAACTACTTTTTACATCATAAACAAATCGAAATAGATCCACTCAATTTTTTATCTTTCCATTCTATTTTAACCTCAAAATTCCCCTTTATAAGCCCCTTTTTCTAATTCTTAATCCTTTGATTTATTTGTTCCTCTCTTATTTTAATTTGATTTTTTTATTTAGAAATTGG
This sequence comes from Allium fistulosum, assembly GCA_030737815.1. Lineage (NCBI taxonomy): Eukaryota > Viridiplantae > Streptophyta > Magnoliopsida > Asparagales > Amaryllidaceae > Allium > Allium fistulosum. The sequence goes on from CM060901.1 coordinate 959,035,429, forward strand.
AGAAGAGATTTAGAAAAATGGTGTTTAATTCTAGGTTTAGATTAAAAAGTTTTGAGGAAGAAGTAGTTTAGAGTTTCCTAATGGAGGCTAGGATTTTGGGTGAAGGGAGGTAGGGGTTAGGTCTATACTTATAGCTAAAATTAGGGTTTTTTGTAGTTTAATCCACAAATTACTAGTCATGTAAACGCCGTTGGGTCCAGTTTTAACCAATTTTATCCCATTTCATGAAATTCAATAAGTTGTATATGTTTTTCGACTATAAACAAATTTTTGGACGTAGTGAATTAGGTCCCGAAGCCTAATTCTAATGTTTATAAAAATTTACTATTTTTACTTTAATGTAAATTAAATTTTTACCCTTATTAGGGTTTTAAGTTTATTATTAAAATTTCTAAGGTGTTACAGAGAAACAATTGTTGTTCCAAGAAAGGCCAACTCATGATGAATGAATTTATTTTAGAAATTATTAGTAGTAAAATGGATTTGATACGGTACAAAGATAAAACCGATTATGTATGATGAACTGAAATTAACCAAGCCAACATAAACATGACTCATTAGAATGTCTTAAAAGAACACTCACACTTTATAGAGAAACTATGAATTTCTTATCAATGTCGAAAAAATTCCCTCAAGTTTCCAATAAGCCAACTTTAGTGTTGACTCTTCAATATGGCACGATGCGCAAATCCTAATGGATTTCAAGTACTGTATCAAAATAAGATTTTGATAGTTGTACCTAAAGGGATTTGATCCATCAACAACAAATGTGTCTTCTAGAAAAAGACCAATATAGTTGGAATATAATACGCAACATTGATAAGAATAAAATCTTAAATTTCAATTGTTGAAATGAGTGTAATAGATTCGTTATTCAATGTGTTTGAGTTAATTTGGATTATACTCACCAAAATTATCTCCCGATATGGCTTTGACTTTTAGTACATATATGTTCTAATAGAAATTCTAAATAATGATTTAAAATAGAATGTCTGCACGTAACAACCAAGGAGTCTTGAAGTCGATTGGAACGGTACTGAGTTTATGGATTTCAAATAAGATCCAAGATCTGATATGAAAGTATCGTTAGATAAGCATCAGAATTTAGAAAGCATTATGAAAGAGAAATCAAATAGTTTGATTTTCAGTCAAAATACAGAGGAAGTGTGTGTCTATAAGAAAGAATATTAAAATGTACTAAGATATTTTTAAACTATAAGTAAACAACATACTATTGGTCATTATTAATGTACTCATGTTAAAATCAGTCTTACTTTTGTTGTTTAATCCTCGACATTGGATTAGAAAATGACACCTTTTATAATCAGTTTAAAAGGATGTCTGGATAGTCCTAAACAATACAAACAGACACCATATTGAAATATATAATATGGAGCATATAAGATGGATTCTTTACGCATCGACATAGGGATTATCATATATAATATGCTGCCTTATGTATCATAATTTTGCTTATGAACTTGGTACATTAAGCGAATATTAAATTTTAATTAAGATCACTGAATGGTGTTTAAGAGTTTTCTCAAGTGTTTGTGAAATACTAGGGAATTCTTTATGGAAACAATGAGCTTCTTATGAAGGAGTACTCAAACTCAAAATTCATAAGTGAATAACATATGGTATGTCAATCCTAATTCATGTTGAGTCTTAGTTGTGGAGCTTTAAGTTGGTTGTTCCAAACAAAAGTTTGTGGCTAATTCAACCAAAGGTTAAGTACATCACCTTGAATAGGGTCACAGTAAAAGCTGTATATATTTATATAACGCATAATTTAAAACTGAACTAGGGGTGATTCCAAATGTTAAGAATCCCATAATATTGCTATACGATAACAATACCATAATACAGTTTGCAAAAGAACCTAGAGCTCACTACAAGTTTAGAAACATATTCCGTAAAGTTCTAAATGATAAAAGCAGTTTATTAGTGTCAGAGAGAGTTGATTGACAAAATAGATAACTAATATAGCATACTTGTTAACTAAGGGACTAGCTAGATCATTTTGAAAAAATGATCGAAATGAAGGAATATTATTTCATAATTGATCCAAATTGTAAGTGGGTGATCGAAAAAGTTAGCGGTATGCCCTAGGGTCAATTATGTAATTTGTTATGTATATCTAACTCTACAACCAGTCTAGTTCATAATAAAGTATTTTTTTTCTACTATATACTTTGTTATATATTGATATAACTAATTAAGTAACTAATTCAAATTATATTAAATAGAAAGTAGTTGAATGATTTGTTATGTGATAATAATCACAAGGGGTTGTAATCGTGAGAAAATTATCACCATATAAAATAACATATAATTTTAAATATTCCTGGTCAAGTTGTTTCGAGAAAGGATACCAATACATTCGTTGAGACCAGAGTACGTAACAGTCACCAAATGTTGGGCAGTGTATTACTCATAGCTTTTGGGGCACCAAGTGGTTATGTATTGCGAGTTATTGGATAACCATGAAATACACACCCAAGAGTTTCCTATTAGTTAAAACTTATTGACTTAATCAAAACTAAATTAGATAATTTTAATTTTATTTTACATAATTAGTTTCATATATATACATATATATATATATATATATTTGAAATAATGTTTAAGGCAATCAATACATATATAAATGGTGAATGTATACATAGTAGATGGAAATCCCAACCTCTATATACTTTAGTCGGGTACATGATTTCTATGTTGCACGTGGACAAAATACACATATGAGTATATAATAATATACCCATTAACTATATAAATATTAATTAATTAATTAATTAAATCAGAAAATTAAATAAAATTGGATTTCATTTAAATAATTTGGATTTGATCTAGTACAAGCCATTAGGCTACATAGTCCCACTATGATCCAAAAAAGGAATCTTTTTTTTGAAATCTACTTACTTCACCACTACCGATCGACGCTTTCCAATATGAACTTTGACGTGAACAGTCCACTTAGATTATAGTTGAATCATGGCCTTACGACCATCGAATGACTATAGCTGGGCTTAAGTTAAAGCGTAGGAAGTGAAACACTATTCAATAGAGACTTCGTCTCCTTTGTTATGAGAGGTTAGTATCATGGTCAAATATGGTCAACTCAAGTCAAAAGTCTTCGATTGGGAATGGACGATTAATAATAAATGTTATTATTAAACCAAAGACTTTGGAGATGGACTAAATAGTCGTATACAGATATCATTGTAGTTTTCACCATGGCGAAATTAGAAGTGGTGTAGTGGTGACGAAAAGAACATGCATATAACATATAGTTGCTTAATGGCGCGCTTAAAATAATCTAAAATATGATTTTGCTAAAAAGACTTGTAAGCGATGAATTCGGCTAAATTATCATACCATTAGCAAAGGTGACATTTGGACAATAATATTTAAATTGTTCAACATTAATCACTGACTGAACTCACATCCGTGGGTCGCACAACCAAATCTATCTAGTCTTTGAAATATCACCAGATTTAATTATTTTATAATGTGTTATAAATTAATTAAATTAACTAATATATAAGGTGTATTAATTATGAGTGCTTTTAGTAGTAGGGTGCCATTGATAGTTTTGGTAGCCTTTAGAAATTTTCTAGATGCCTTTAGTAATTATTTGGCTGTATATAAGCGTTATACATACATGTATTAATATATGATATTAGTATATATTTAAATGGGTTTTAAAATATAAATAAATGCACAAATAACGGGGAGAGGCGGTCGCATTTATGGAGATGAAAGGGATTTTGACTTTAGATTTTAAGAGTCATTAATGGTAGATAACTCTTCTAATAAATGTCTAATAAATGTCATCTCAAACTCCTTCATTATCCTTCTTGGATTGTAACGACTCGCTATTTTGAACCATTCAAATCGACAATAAACCACACATGTTAGACTTGAATTGCTCAAAATAACAAATTGTTATTTATATTTGGCAAAACTTAGCATATACAGTAAATAAATCAATCACAGAATCACAGACACAGAGTAATACAACAATACGTAGTGGAATAGATAAATAGTAGTTCATGAAGCTACTACAGAAACAACAGAGTCCAAGACAAAAGACAACAGAAGTCCAAATACAAAGAAGTCTCTAATACATAAGCAAATAACAAGTCCGAACAGAAATAACTAAATGACTGAAATAACAGAATAACTGGAAAGCTGAATAAATAAGATAGATCTCCAAGCCAAGCTCCAAGCTCCAAAAGGTGAGTCTCAAATGCTGTAATACTCAGGCTGACCCGAGCATAAAGAAAAACACAAAACACTCGAGTCAGGATTAACAATCTTATGCAAGTAAATCAACCCAAGTGAAATGTCCAAATGAAATGCAATTACTTAAAGAATGTTTGTGATTTCCATCCTTTAAGGATCCGTGGAACTATCTACATACATAATACAATACGTTATATAAATAATGTCTACAGTAAAGTAAAATATTAAAGTAGCGTTAAGGCGTTACCCATATCCCCCTTAACACATTTTTATATAAATGTCGTAGTCTATATAGTACCGTAAACTGGTGGGCTATCAGGGAGCACTTCATAGGTACGACACAAACCAAACTCATAGTGGGTGCGATCAGGATAAATATGACAAGGCACGCGAGGCAATGCCTAGGGTAGGATACTACCATTTTGCGGATCTGGACTGGTGGTAACGCATAACAGCTACTACCGCCCACCTTGAGACACACTCCCAAATCAAATCAAAAGGTGGCCACCAAATCAATCATAAAGTAATAATAAGGTATCGAAGAAATGTGCCCGATAGGGGGAGCGACCCCAGTTGGCCCGGCGTGGCTCCTGTTTTAATCATTTTAATTATGACCCGAAGGTCAAGGCTATCCATCATCGTTCTCTTACTTCATTCCAGTAGTGTTCGCCAAACCATCCTACTTCATTCTGGATTCTCCACCACGTGCACAGTTGTTAAAGTGGTTTTCGGTATTGGCAGAGAGTATGACAATATTTAATCCCGGCCTCTTTAACAACCAAACGCTTCTTTCACACCAGTTGGTTCTTTTACATTTCCAAAACCGATTCATAATTTATATCAAAGTATCATACTCACTTCAAAATCATATCACTTTCGAAATCATATTCACTTCAAAATCATATCACTTTCGAAATCATATTCACTTCCGAAATCATATTCATTTTAAAAATCATAATCACAAAATAGGTTAAACCATCATATCAAATTATTCATATTTTAAATCAATTAAATCTAAATCATAACAGTTCCAACTTTAAACATTTTGAATATTGAAAGTAGTATATATATTGGAATAGTTATACATTAAAATAGTTTATATTTTAAAAATAGGTTATAGATTGAAATAGTTTATATATTAGAAATAGTTTATATATTAAAATAGGTTACAGATTGAAATAGTATATATATTAGAAATAGTTTATATATTAAAATAGGTTATATATTGAAATAAATATATTAATTTAAATATTTAATACAAGATATATTTAATTTTTATTAAATTAAATCTTATATTATGAAGAAAAAAAAAGTAAATAAAGTTATAAGTAAAACCTTAAAATTTACATTTTAAAATCTAAATTTTACATATATTTTTTAAAATAAAATCTTTATATTAAATTTAAAAATCATTTTCCTTTTTTTCCAAACACGTCTTTCCAAAATTTCAAAAATCACTTTAAAAAACAGACTCCATACATAGTTTTCTATCCTAGGGTCAAGTGATATGGATATTTATCATTTCAGTCCGCAATAATTTAAAATTTACGGGTATATATCATTTCAACCCGTAATCCCAAATTTCCAAAATCAATAAAAATAACTTGGGTTTATCATTTCAACCCATAACGATTTTTCCCTATTCTAAAAGGTCATTCGGGTATGTATCATTTCAACCCACATGGAATTCCTAAAACTAAGGGAACTTGCAGCCTGATTTACATAAAATAAATAACATAACACAAAATCATACATAAAAATTTACATAAGATGGCACATAACTTACATAATGAATCACATGACATAACATATTACTTACATAACCAATTACATACAATAGCACATAATTAAAACAAACCACATAATATAGCATATATGCATATTTAACATGGAAGGTGACATAAGATTCCTACCATAACATAACCCAATATGCAACCATTTTTAACATAGCAATTTAGGTGATTTCCAACATAACACATATATGCATATAATTTTTTTCTTTTCTTTTTTCATTTCACACATAAATTTCACATAACATACTAATGACAATTTCCATCACAAAAGTTTCAACCTTTAAATCAATATAACATTTTCCTTTTTTTTTCTTTTCAACATAGCAATTTAATATTAACATCATGAAGCATATTAATAACCATATCATCACATCTATTTTTTTTATAAATAAATAACATAATATCCATAACAATAATCATGTCAAAATAATAAGGGAACATAGGTGAACATATGTCATATCAAATCATAACCAAACTACGCAAAATTTCTTAACTATTGCAACATTTCAATAACATATCAATTGATATTCATTCACTTAGCATAAGGTTATAAATCGTGAATGAATAGCTCACCTTTCGAGGCTAGGAAATGTTTGACAAACAAAGCTATGAATTTGAATCTTAATTCCAAAGCAAAGCAAGCTAGAATCATTGGATCTCCAAAATAAAATATGTAACTTTGTTTTTTTTGTGAAATAAAAGATAAAAGAGACAAAGAGAGCTTGGCCTAGGGTAGGAAATAGGCTCGACTATAAGGTTTTTGGGAGGGTTTGGGTGCGGCCTAGGTGAGCTAGGGTGGAGGAGTGGTTGTAGCTAAGGCTAAGGAGGATATGGTGGTTGAATTGGTGGAGTTGTGGTGAGGTAGGGCTCGGCTATGGCTAGGAGAAGAGGGGTAGGGTTTTGGCTTTGGGTGGTGATTGGTGGCCGAAATAAGGAGGAGGAGATGAGGGCTTGGATGGTGGAAGAGAGGGCGGCACAAGGAGGAGGAAGGAAGGATTGAAGGAGAGGAGGAAAGAGTTTTGATTTGTGATTTGAGATCTAGAACTCTCTGTAAATTTGGAGAGGAAGAAGGAAGCTTGTTGAGAAAGTTTTCTGAAGAGAAAATTATGTATGTACAAGTTAGTCAGAAGGAAACAAATGGTCGTAGGCGTAGGAATAGACACAAGTCTCTTGGTATGATTAGAGTCTCTTGGTTAACCAAGGCCCATGAGGACTAAACCAAACCCATTAGGACTTAGCCAAATTTCACAACAAAACACCACAAACTTATGTCAGTTTTTCACAGAAATTCGAATATTTAGAGCAATAGAAATTTGATTTTGACAAAACGAAAAGTGGAGAAAAGATCAGAATCCAGTCTAGTATCATATAAAAAGAATAAAATTTTAAAATTCAAATTTAAATTTTCAACCAAATGTCAAATTTTGACTAAGTTTGATCAAAATTTAAAATTTTAGAAAATTTTCTATTTCATTGAATTTGAAAAAATATATTACTCGATATTCCAAAATCTGTTCTTTAATTTTAACCTTTAAATTTTATTTAAATTCAAATAATAATATATTTTAAAATTGACTGAATTGAATCTTAATTTTATTGGCATTGGTTTGTCTTCATTCAAATGTTTATTTTGTTCAATTCAACATATGTTGCTTATTCTTGACTGAATCAATTACCATCTGTTTCTCTATACATTAATAAAAAGATTTAATTCCAATTAATTCAATATTAAATTTCCAATTGAATGTTGGTAACACACTAATCGTTTTATTTTCATTAAATAATTCAAACAAAGTTTTATCATTTTATTTCGATTTACATGTTCTTTATATTACATCAAATTTATCTTTCAATTGAAACATATGTTGTCTTTTTATTTCCTCAAATTCCTCTTTTATTTTAATTCAAACATACGTTTCTATTATTACGTCCATTAATTACAATTAATGTTCTCTTTCCTTTTATTTGAAAGATTTCAATTACATTTAATTCCATTGATTACAAAATAAATTCCAAAGCGGATTAATCAATGGTATGAGGAATAAATCAATTGTTACAACTTAGTAATTTATATCTATTAATTTATTGTTTACACAAGGAGTATAAATCTACTTACCAAATAATTGATTTCTTATTATATGCTAACATATTTAGAATATTGTTTATCCCATTCTTTAGTAACATTTATTGTTACAGTTGATTGAAATTACATTAATACGGTTGTCAATTACATTCAATTAAATTATATTCTAATAAGCGTTACCACCTTCCATTTCATTAAAGATTATTTGTTTTAGAATTTTATCTAAGATCATGTTTTATTATTATTATTATTATTATTATTATTATTTTACAGTAATAATTGAAAATTCTTTATTTCTAACCATATTTTATTCAACAATTAAAATTAATATTTTTAAAATTTGTTCGAATTTACGTGTCGCTACACTCTCCCCCACTTAAAAACTTTTCATCCCCGAAAAGGAACGAGGTGGTAGAATATAAGCAAACAAAAAGATAAGATAGATTCGAAATGAATAGTACCAGGTACAAACAATTAATTCAAAACCATATAAATTTCATCTCGAATGTTAACTTTATACATTTTTATTACTTATTAACAACCATTTATTATTATCATTCTAATTAACTCACTTTCAATTAATTTACATTCATATCCAATTTATTTGCATTCACCTTATTTACTTCTTAATTGATTAACATTCAATTATTATTGTTTATCTCGTTAATCATTCAATGGATTTATATTCAATTCATTCGATTTTAATTGATTTACATTCAATTAATTTGGTTTCAATCCATTTTATTCGATCAATCAATATTCATTGCATTCGCATTTGATTGATTCCAATTTAATGTATTTACATTCAATTGATTTTTTTTCAATTATTTACATTTGTTTCATCCACATTTAATTGGTTTACATTCAATTGGTTTACTTTCAATTTATTAACATTTGTTACAAATTTTTTTTCCATGCTTACTTATTCATATTCAATGAATTCTCATTCCATTAATTTCCGTTCTATTATGTCCAATTTACTTACATTCAATTATTAACGTTTATTATGTTCACCCTATATATTTACATTTGTTTACAATCAAATGTGTTATTCTCTTTCACATTCAAATTTATTTATGATCATTTATTTTATTTCATTCACATAGTATATTTCCTTTAATGTCAATATCACTTAATTAACCATTGTACAAATTTACTTAAGCTTAATACCAACATTCCATATTTCCTTTTGCCTATCCAAAATGTTTAACCACATTCTTATTTTGTTTTTCACCTCTTATTTTCTCAAGTTTCAAGTTATATAACTTATATATTCCAAATTTCCTACATCTCTACTTAATTAACTTTCATTCGTACTTTATTTACATTCACCTTTTCTTTATAACTTAAGTTCATTTTTTTTCAAAACAAATCCTATTTTATTTAACTCATTTCATTTATTTAATCCACTTGACTTCACTTAAGTTAATTCCACTTCATAATTCTATTTCAACCATTCTTAGTAATTTACCTTTGTATCACAAACAGTTTACAAAATATCAGTTTATTTACTACTTGTTTAGTTTCTTAAGTTCATATTCATTTACTTAAATAGCATTCTCTTTTTATTATTCAATTTATTTCACTTAACATTTCTTGTAACATAGATTAAGTGTATAAACATTCATTACAACAACTCAATTTTTATTTATAACTTTCCTTAACAAATTTCATTTTGGATATCTTATTACTTACATTTTATATTGTATACTATTCAATTACATGTTCTCATTAACATTCAAACCTTTTTCCTGGTAAGTTTTTATTAATGTTTCAAAATGTAATTGAGCACTATACAATTTACCTTTTATTTACAATATTCTTATTAAGCAAAATTTAGTTTGAACATTTTTATTACTTAAGTTTCCTCTTGTATACCCTTTTACATATTCATGTTAACATTTTAACTTTTTAAATATTTCAGGTAAGTTATATATGTTTTAGAATGCAATTGAGTATTATACAAATTAATTTTATCCTAGTTCAACTATTTCAAGTTGTTTCAATTTCATTTTTCATTTTAGACACACCAATTATTCAGAAATTTTACTTCATTTGAATAATTGAAAACCATTACTTAACATAAACTTAAGAGTTTAATTTTCGGTTTCACTTCAAACCATTTTGAAATAAATATATGCATATATATTTTTGTATACCAAATCATACTTAAGAAATTCAAATCAAAATCCAATTTTCAAAACAAAAGCGTAGGAAAGTTACTAAGCGGTCTCCCCCACTTTGAGACTCGAAAATGGATGTCGATGATGCTGCAGTCATCACCGAAATTATTTTCCAGTGACATAAGAGGAGAGTACTGACTTACTTATTTTAAAATTCTTTTGAAACAATTTCTACTCGAAAAAAATTTCAAATAATATTAATATTATTTTTATTTTCTTTTCTTTTCAAAACTTTGAAAACCAAATTTTGAAAAGCATCGAAAATTAAATTCTCAAATCCACAATTTAATTTTTATCTCATTTGCAAATCAGATTTATAAACCATGTTTACAAAATTTCATCTCCTTATAACGTACGATAATAGTTACAGGTTTAGGAATGTTAACAAAACAATAAATGATAATCTAGTATTATCATTTCTAAAGACCAATTCATTTAACTATCTAATTTTAGAAAATTATACTTTTATATATAAAATATAATCATACTTAACAAAATAACAATACGATATAAAACAATTTTTATAGCACTAGCAAATACGCTCTCCCATAGGATGATTCAAGAATGGATTTTAAAACAAAGATAGAGACTCAAATTTAGAGAAACCCTAATCAAAGAGAATCCTAACTAAGAAGATAGGCTCGAAAGGAAGGATGATTATGTAATTGATTCTACTCATTCTAGGGTATTGCTACCCTATTTCTAATGAGTTTTTACTCCATAAGCTAAGTTTTGCCTAAACCAGAGCTCTGATACCAACTGTAACGACCCACTATTTTGAACCATTCAAATCAACAATAAACCACACATGTCAGACTTGAATGGCTCAAAATAACATATTGTTATTTATATTTGGCAAAACTTAGCATATACAGTAAATAATTCAATCAAAGAATCACAAACACAGAGTAATTCAATAATACGTAGCGGAATAGATAAATAGTATTTCATGAAGCTACTACAGAAACAACAGAGTCCAAGACAAAAGACAACAGAATTCCAAATACATAGAAGTCTCAAATACATAAGCAAATAACAAGTCTGAACAGAAATAACTAAGTGAGTGAAATTATAGAATAACTGGAAAGCTGAATAGATAAGATAGATCTCCAAGCCAAGCTCCAAAAGGTGAGTCTCAAATGTTGTAATACTCAGGCTGACCCGAGCATAAAGCAAAACACTCGAGTCAAGATTAACAATCTTATGCAAGTAAATCAACTCAAGTGAAATGTCCAAATGAAATGCAATAACTTAAAGAATGTTTGGGATTTCCATCCTTTAAGGATCCGTGGAACTATCTACATACATAATACAATACGCTATATAAATAATGTCTACAGTAAAGTAAAATATTAAAGTAGCATTAAGGCGTTACCCATATCCCTCTTAACACTTTTTTATATAAATGACGTAGTCTATATAGTACTATAAACTCCACCGTAAACTGGTGGGCTATTAGGGAGCACTCCATAGATACGACACAAACCAAACTCGTAGTAGGCACGATCGGGATAAATATGACAAGGCATGCGAGGCAATGCCCAGGATAGGATACTACCGTTTTGCATAATGAATCACATAAGATAATATATTACTTACATAACCAATAACATACAATAACACATAATTACATACAAACTACATAATATAGCATATATGCATATTTAACATGGTTGGCCCCTTGCTCCATTTTAGAAATATAAAAGTCTTCTATCTTCAAATGGTCTAATTCTCTAATTCTTGCAAAATAAAAAGGTGGAAGCAGATTTCAATGAGACATACATAGATCAAATTACGACAAGTGACATGAATAGATCCACATATGTCATGTCCAAATTCTTGTATATGATGATATTATCGTTCATGTAAGTTATTTGATAATCATAGAATTGATAAATAATTAATATAAATCTTGTATACAAATCAACATGTTGTATAATTCAACAACCCTTATATTTTAATAAAAATAATTAATCAACTAAATAGGGTATTTTGGTAATTTTACATAAACCTGAAAAATTAAATTTTCACAAATTAAGTATTGGAGAATATTACTTTTCCATTGCATCAACTAGATTTTTCTAACCAACACACACACATATGTATATATATGTCAAAAATGGATATTAGATGAAGGGGATACATATTGTTTAATGTAGTGCTCATTTCAGAGTGAAACGAATCAAGGCTCAAGTGGGACTGAAAGGGATTTCAGGATTTGTGCATGTAAGAGAATATCTTAACCCTAATTCACCTCATTCTCATTTCTTTTTTACACCAAAAGTGGCACAAACCCCAAAGATAACCTGTTCTAGGATCTGATCTAGCAAAGTGTATGCAAAATGTAAAGAAACACAAGAATTTTTATAGTGGTTCGGCAATCTCTGGCTATGTCCATTGTAGCTATTATTGATTTGTAGGTTTGAGAGAGTTTTAGAGATATTTGAAGAGATCTAGAGTCACTAGTGTGAGAGATTTACTAAAATACAGTTTAGTACAATAAATAGTAGCTTCCTTAGTGACTACCAAAATGAGGAGATAGGAGATGAAGTAGGAGAAGTCCCAAAAGTCCTCTCTTGGTTACTATAGGATTTATATTTATGGGGGAGTACGCCAATAGACTCGAAGGCCTACAAAGTAGAAGGTCCAGATCCAAGTCCAAAGGTGCAGGGGAGCCAAAGTCATCCCAACCATAAACTGAAACCACTCGGTACCAAGAGGTTCCTCTCGGTTCGAAAGGCTTATGTCGGTGGAAACTTCCCTCTTCTCTTCCAACTTGCCTTCTTATCTTCGACTACTTGCATTCCAAGCTATTTTCCATGAAGATCAAGCCCTTTCTGGTAATTTCCTTGGTATTGCTTTTCTTTTCCTTCTTTCTTTGCTTTCTTCTCATAAATCCTTAGAGTTGCTCGTCTATTCTATGAGAAAAGTGCTTCATTACGATTGCTTTAGGCTGTACTCGAAGTATATAAGGAGTTGGGGGTCCCAAGTGGAGAAAATTTCTTCCGTTACCAAGAGGTTTCTCTCGGTACCGAGACGTCCACTTAGCTCATATCCACCTTAAACTTCTTGTGTCCAATCTTCTTACCTTCCCGAGCAAGTTTCCAAGTTCATGAGTTATTCCATCTTTGTTTAGACATTCTAACTTCTATTGAAAATATGCTTGGTTAAAAAGCTGGTTAACATTTCTTTTCATCCTGTAGCCATCGTGTAGCAACTCGTAATTTCAAATGCTTCATCTTTGAATATTGGAATTTTTGAAATATGGTTAAATGTTATAAAAGTGATTTTATTTCTTTATTAAACTCCTTTTAATTAATAACTAATGATAAGAAACTTCTTTTTTGAAATTTGTTTACAAAAATAAATACTTTGAAGAAATATCGATAATGTGACCGAAAATCGTTCTATCGACAAACAGCTTTTTATTCAATATAATTTGTTCAACTCTTTGTACATGTGTAAGTAACATATGAAGTCATTAATAACTAATAAAAATATACTCACTAAATATGGTTAACTAAATTAGCTTCTAGAAGGAATTAGATATTTTGAGTGGAATTTAGGCTATATATTAGCTTTGGCTCATGAGGTAAAAAGGTGTGGCGCATGGAGGGGTGAGGGCTTTGGCTAGCTAGAGAGGGTGAGGGAAAGGGTAAGCTAACCCCTTAAATGCCTATATAAGTGCACCCTTGTTTCATAGAATCCTTTTTACAATTTTTATGCAAAGATAGAAAAATCTTCATTCTCTTTTCTCTTCATAAATTGCTAAACACAAAGCAACTCAAATCAACTAAACACTTCACCAAACTCTTGTATAAGCCTTAAAACATCATAGTGACAACTATTAGAAACTTGGAACTTGAAGATTTGGAGCATACAAGCTCCCACATATTAAGGCCATGAGCACCTATAGGCATTTTTGCCTTACGCCATGAGCAAACAAGGTAGAGGTAGGAAGTTTGGGAGCTTGCAAGGTTGAGGTAGGAAGTGAAAGTTTATGCTTGGTTGTTGACTTGTTGAAGGGTGAGCTAACTAACATTCAGATGAATATGAAGTGTATAATAACGCTTATGTTTAACTATAGTATTGTGCTTGATTTAATATGGTTATATTTGTTGTGATCCTAGCTTTGGAAAGTAAATGGAATATGTAATTGATGTATTTGGACTCGTATGACTTTCTATGACTAGTTGCATAGCCATGCCATAAAGCACATAGGGTTTAGTTGAACAATGATTGAATTAGACTTAGATTTGGAAGTGGTTTTATAGCGATTAGTCGCTATAGAAGCACTTAGCCAATTCTTGCCATGAGAAGAGAATTGGGCCTCTGTACATGTATCTCTATATATGTTCATTTACAATAAACATATATCTCATCTCAATGCAAATAACAACAAAATATGAATTTAAACAATTTACTTAGACGTGATTTTCATATCAAAAATCAAATTACTAACAAACTTACAACAGTTGTTATTTCATTAAAATATACTAACAAAGGTTCAGTATCTCACCTTCCTCACTTATTTGTAATGCCAAATCCAAGCTTGAGTTTGTAAAGTTTTGATTTTTGGGTTTAAAAAGTTGAGATTTTTCAAAATTTTGAAAAAAATAGAAGAGATAGAAAAAGGGAGTTAAGAAGATGAAGTATAGAATCAAAGATGTAAATATATAAGATGGAATAAAATAAAAGTAAAATAAAGGAGACAAAAGACCAAAATGCCCTTAAATCTAAATTTCAACCCTACCATCGTATCATAAGCCACTAAAATGTCATGCATTAGAAAATATGGTGGATACTAGGATGATCATGTACCTTTGACTAATTTTCACACTTAAGGACTCTTTTCATTTCAAATCCAACATCATATCCATCACTTCATTTCCAAATTCAAAAAGATATTTTATAATTATTAATTCTTATTATTATTATATTGCTTATTTACTTTAAAATAAAATGCTTTCTTAACTTAACTAGCATTTAAATGTGTTTAAAATGTATACAAATGCCAACAACTTTCTACAACTTTTCGTTCGATAAAACGCTAAATATATCTGAAAAAAAGGTTTCAGTCACATTTTTAGTTTTCCATCGAAATACCTACTTATGTAAACAAAATTCAAAAATTAATTTTCTACCACTAGTATTAATTAAAAGAGGCTTATTTAATTATTGAACCATTAATTGAATATTTAAAATAAATTAAATATTCCCAAATCAAATCGATAAAAGACCAGGTCGTTACATTCTCCCTCCTTAAAAGAATTTCGACTCCGAAATTTCATCTCAAACAAACAAAGAAGGAAACCAGTTAACACAAAACTTACCCATTTTACTTCCATAACTATTTATGAAAACATTTCCATAAACCCAACTTAAGTTCACTAACTCGTATAATACCCTACTATATCTTGAGGGTATATACCCCTATCCGATTCAAACCTTTTTTATTTTGAATTTATTTCCCTTAAAGTAAACTTAAGATCCAAATGCTCGGTTTTATTTCAAAACCCTTTTTGAAATGATACTATATATTTTAACCATAGAAAATATACATATATTCCGAGTAATCTAAAGTGATACTAAGAAACTGGGTACTAACAAATAGTATCATGCATTCTCTTACTAAAAGGGTAATACTTAATAGAAGTGTTTACCATCCGAACACATCTCTTTCCCATTTTTAGTTATTTTCGAGCCGCTCAAACTAGTTAACCAAAAAATACTTGTATTATTTTCAAATCCATTTTGAAACTATACAGTATAAATTTTCATATAGATAGTTTTAAAAAATTATCCATTTTCCAACTTGATTTGGGTTCGTTCGAATTCGAACTCGTTTCGATCATACGATGATAAAAAGAATAATTTACTAAGTGCACTACAGCGTTTACTTAGGCAAACATCTGATCGTCACTTAGAAGATTATTCAGATTATCGTAAAACAAATCGGGACTCATTTCCCAAACCCACCCAAAGAAAATATACCTTACTAAAAACTCTCTTTCTAAAATATTCATACTTGTAAAATCTTTCAAGAAATACTATTATTAATTTCTCCAAAAATTATTTTAAATAATAACCTACATATCTCCTTTTCTAAGTCAAACCATGCTTTTGGGATTGAATCAAAATCTGCTTTATCAAAACAATTCTATAGCAAATTACTATGGTAGCATTTCCCCACTTAGAAACTCGAAAATGAACGTCGATAATGCTACAGGCACCATCAGAATCACTTTTCAGCGGCAGAAGTAAGCTCAGTGCTCTCTATCTCCTTAAAAACCTTTAGAAATATTCCTATTCATAAGTACTTTCAAATAATACTAGTAATATTCCCATAACCTTGAAAACCATTTTTCAAAAGCATTGGAATTTAAGTCCTCAAATTCTCTACTTAAATCCATTTTATTTATAAGCCACAGTCTCACAAATCAATTTCATAAAATCAACTTCTTCTATAAAATCATTTCTCAAATATTTATTCGAAATTTTTTTAGCTTTCTTTTAATAAACATCTTTATTAAAATCTAATTTTAACCTACATTATCTTCGTATGCCTTATAGTCAAATCGCAAAACTTAATTCATTAGGTGTTTGTTTCAATGTTCCCACCATTTATATTGGCCTAACCCATGCTTTAAAAAAGAAAATTATTGATAAATCAACAAACAATAGTCAATACCCAAAACTGAACGAGCATGACTAATCAAACCCTAAATGATAATAATTGAATATTATCATCTTCTAGTAAACAAACACATCATAAATAACTATATTATTTTTCGAAAATTATTCATATATAAAATATAATCCTAGGTAAAATTCTGTCATTTACCGATTTAAAACATTACTGTGTCGGTTGGCTTTGTTCAAGTGTTTAGGAATCCCTATTAATAACGTTGGCTACTCGTATTGACCAAAATCCATAAACCATTCAGTGGATCAACTAACATAATGTAAAATATTTTTAAAGCACTAACAAACACGCACACTTATATATATACACTCAAACTCATACTAGGGTGTTACTAACCCTATCTCTAATGAGTTTAACAACCTGCCCTTACAATTGTTGATAAATGCAATAAGAATAAAACAACAAAAGATAAAAGAAAATATGGGAGTACATCTTGGAGGCATCCAGCTCATCTCCTAAAGCTCCAAAGTGTCTAGCTAAATCTGGAAAATATGCTCGGGCTGACCCGAGCATTATAACAAAAATAACACCTGGATCAGTCTGGTAAAACCGGCGTGATTAAAAAAACCTTTCAAAATAAAGGTATCTCATAAGACCATGCCGCACATAAACACAGACGGGTTTTTACCTTACGATAACCAAATTATTTTTATTATAAATCCAGTGATATTATAATAGTGTCTAGGGGTTGAAAATAAATATGGAATCATAGCCGAAATTATTACATTAATTAAATTCTAGTATAATAGGTTTACCACTAAATCCGTAGGTGTGTGTATTGGAGATTGGATTTCCATCAATGACAAGGCTACTAGGGTACCGCCTACCACAATACACCTTTAAAAAATGTACCAAGGGCCTCACATGGACCCCATACCAACATAGAGTCGGCTGACCCTTTAACATGGCATGTTGGATTCCATCATTTCCCTAGTACCAAGGCTACAAAATAATGTGCACCAGCCCTAGCCCCACTTTCCTTGTGCGCATGCATACCAAATTCATAAATACCAATTCTAATCGAGGAATGACCGCTTCTAATGGTAGCAAACTGCATATCCCCTATTTTAATCATTACCGGGTTATGAGGCTTGTGAGGTCACGATTACATTTTTCCTCTCTTAGCAAATCCCACTTGGAATGCTAACACTGCCTTCAGGGAACCATGCAATGCTAGCATTCATCCGTACAAGTTGTTCTGGATAAGAACAAACCGAAGGGACTACTTCTACGACATCCATTATGGAATTACCCTCAGGATTAATAACAAGTAGCCCTTGCACTTCAAAGAACTCCGTGTTTGATCACCTCGAACCGGTCTTAAAAACCCTTCCAAAGTATCGAACGCGCATATGGTTTCAGAGTGGTTATGGTTTTGAGTCATCTTATTTAAGTACACTCCCCCACTTATAGGTTGCTCCAAAACCTAATCGATAGTTCCAATAAATTCAATTCTTGTTCTTTTAGAAATAATCAGACAATACATAAGAGCAGAGACCAACTCCTAACCGTTTAAGTGGACAGATTTCCTTATCATTTGTCCTAGTTGAACAAAATGAGATTTACACGCATAGTACAACATTATTGAAGATGACTGTGCCATATAACTCCTGTGTTTTTCTAGATATTTCCAGAGTTATATTTTGACCAAGATTTGATAGTTGGTTATTTAATTATCAAACAACAAACAATCAAACATAGATTTGATTCCATGTGGGATCCACTAAGCCTCTATTAATTAATCTTTCATTAGTTAAATCTCTTTTAAATTATTTGATTAAAAATACCTTCACAAAAGATATGTTCCACAAACTCCTTATACTCCTTTCAATACTTGGAAAAAATATTCATATACTTATCTCATTAGTATAAGTATATTATAAACCATTATTCTTTCAATACTTAGAAAATATATCCATATACTTATCCCAATGGTATAAGTATATTAACAAAAGCTTAAGAAAGATTTCTTCTCTTCCAAATTCATATTAAATGGGCCAAAAACAATTATTATTTAAGACATTGTTTATTATAGACCAAACCACCTATCCTTCGGTGTTAAGTATGAAAAGAATGTTTCCATACCACCATAATTAACAAGGATTAATTATCAAAATCAAATCTTATTCCCTTTATAAAATTATTTTTTTATAAGCCCATTTCATATTTACAAATCCTTTTTATAAATCTCCAAATTCATTTGTAAAACTTCTTTTATAAATCTCTAAGTTGATTTATAAACTCCTTATAAAACTCCTTTACCAAATATCGTTTATAATCTCCTTTACAGAATATCATTTGTAAGTCTCTTTAACAAAATATCATTTGTATATCTCCTTAAATAAATCCTTTTTACTAAGTACAATCCTTTTTATTAATCAATTTATCATTTATAAAATATCTTTATTCAATTAATTAATTACTTTAAACGTCATTAATAAATAATTAATTAACTTAAAAACACCATTAATAAAATAAGTAATTAACTTTAAATACATCATTAATAAAATAATTTATTAACTTTAAACAAAACTAAACCAATTAACTAACTTAAAACAACATTAATAATATAATTAAATAACTTTGAAAATCTTTATAAAATAATTAAATAAATTTAAACATCTTTAATAAAATAATTAATTACTTACTTTAAAACATCATTATAAACACTTGGCCTCAAATTGTTATCAAATTGAAGTTATTTTTAATCCATAACTTTATAAATTTGGAAAGAGGCTTAGTGACCACAATAGTACTAAATCGAGTTACCATTTAATTCAATTTGACTTTTCTAGTCACATAATTAGTATTTGCGCAAGCAACATGATGTAAATCAAATCCATAATTAACCATCCACGGTTAATGTGTCATTTATCCCATATAAATCAACTGGCATAAAATTAAATGACTAAATTTATTTAATACCAGAACGATGATTTGTATTGCTAAACAGATGTACAAAATGATCCAGTCAATTTAAATATAGCAGAACTGTGTTTTATTCTGCTAACAGATGTTATCGATAATCTATTTAATTTAATTATAGCATGACGGTGTATTATTCTGCTAAATAGATGTCACCGATGAAGTATAATTAATTTAACCATGCTATTATTTAAAATAACGCAATTAAAATTCAACCACTATTATTTTATCGTAAATTTATACTTCAACAAATGTGTCAATTAATCACTCAAATGAGTTATACTAGCTTAAAGGAACCTAATTTCGAAAACCATGGGTTAAAGGGATCTCATATGGGTGAGCTATCAAATCGGTTCCTCTAAATCCAATTTAATTGTTCCCTCCTTCCAAAATCATATTATCCCCAAATGACATTATAGTCACCAACGTGCATGCATGCACGTGACACGGCCACCGCCACCACCTATAGACAATCCAAACTCACCCTCAAACTTCACTAGCCTTGCTCGTCATGCTGCTATCATCGCCTCCTAGCCTAGAACCTTTGATTGAAATCCTATTGGAAGAAGCCAAACAAAAACCGCCTGCAACCTGAAATGAGCACGATCAAACCACCTTGTCGACGCCTCGCTCAATAATAGCCTATGCTACTACCACAGAAGCTATCCCCAGACACAACTCTAGTCGCCTCCGAGTCGAACCCAACCTTCCCATTCGCCGCCAACATTCAGAGATTCACACTCTTGAAAAACAGCAGCCGAAACCCTAATCTTAGCTCGACTGAATGACTCCGACCACCAGAGACCATGTGACCAATTCTATAACCACCGTCATAACCCAAGTTTGCTTCAAAACCCATCGCCGATCTCCCTCGACCTTCACCTTGCCGGAAATCCAATTTTGAACCAAAAAAGTTCATCTCCTCACCATGATGTGATCTCAAGCCCTAAAATCACAAGACTATCCTTAGAAATCATGATTCGCAGATACGAACATGACTGCACCCTCCATTCGTCAATCTGAGCTTGACGAACAACTGACAATGTTTGACCATTTATTTTTTGACCCATATCTCGCACACCACTCGACGAAATAACCCTTGACTATTTTTAAAGAAAAACTAGGGTCTAAGACAAACAACTTTCCCGTTTGATCATTTTGGCTAAAAGTGAATGGTTAAGGAGAAAGTAATTTTTGAAGGTGAGGGAATAAGCTTATATACAAAAGAACAGAGAGCAAGAAGAAGAAAGAATAAGAGAATTGGGCCTCTATACATGTACCTCTATATATGTTCATTTACAATAAACATATATCTCATCTCAAGGCAAATAACAATAAAATATGATTTTAGACAATTTACTTAGACCATGATTTTCATATCAAAAATCAAATTACTAACGAATTTACAACATTTGTTATTTCGTCAAAATATACTAATAAAGGTTCAGTATCTCACCTTCCTCACTTATTTGCAATGCCAAATCCAAGCTTAAGTTTGTAAAGTTTTGACTTTTGGGTTTAAAAGTTGTGGTTTTTCAAAATAAAAAAAATAGAGAAGATGGGAAAATGGAGTTAAGAAGATGAAGTATAAAGATGTAAATGTATAAGATGAAATAAAATATATAAAATAAAAGTAAAAAGGAGGCAAAAGACCAAAATGCCCTTAAATCTAAATTTCAACCCTACCATCATATCATACGCTACCAAAATGTCATGCACTAGAAAATAGGATGGATATTAGGATGATCATATACCTTTGGCTAATTTTCACGCTTAAGGATTCTTTTCATTTCAAATCCAACTTCATATCCATCGTTTCAGTTTCAAATTCAAAAAATATTTTATAATTATTAATTCTTAATATTATTATATTACTTATTTACTCATTTCTAAATAAAATGCTTTCTTGACTTAACCTAGCATTTAATTGTTGTTTAAAATGTGTACAAAGGTTCAACAACTTTCTACAACTTGTTGTTCGATAAAAAGCTAAAAATCCTAAAAAGGGTTTCGGTCACATTTTCAGTTTTCCATCGAACTACCTATTTATGTAAAAGAATTCAAAAATGAATTTTCTACCATTAATTGTTAATTAAAAGAGGATTATTTAATTATTGAACCATTAATCGAATATTTAAAATAAATTAAATATTCTCAAATCAAATTGATAAAATTCCAGGTCGTTACAATTATCTAGTCTACTTGATTAAGAGTACCCAAGGTAATAAGTAGAAAAACATAAATTCTTGAGTCAGAAAACAGTGTGTTGTGAGCGATAAAAAATCTCAAAATATTATAAAAGTCCATATAGTATATGCAACGGAGAGTATATGAACCATACCTGACCTGTCCCAGCAACCAAAGAGTTAGCACATAACATCAATAATATGCTACTCTACAAACATCATAAAGGGCACTCCATGCTAAGTACAATGTCAAGGTGCCTAGGTATCACTATCCATAATAGCTATATCATGTTAAACCCCTAGAGTGACAGACTACATAAAACAATCATAGCAAACATGGAATTCATCGAACAAGCCTCACTGTCACTCGATGTACTTTGGATATATGATAACTCATATTACCATTCCCCGCCAGGGATTAATGGAAAAATATGGGATTTTAGTGTACTCACATATCGTGTAGCCTGAAGCTAGATACTAGACCTAACCCATCGGTCTAAGGTGTATGGTTCCAAACGAACGATCCGGGATAACCAAACAAAGTGCCCATGAGTGCACTCACAATACCTCTATTTTGAGTACAACAGAAAACACTCCGAGTATCAACGATCCCTTAGCGAGCATCTTTGCGCCTTTTCCTAGTTCCATTTGACTTCCATTATTCTCAAAGAACCATTCCTACATTCCTTCGTTCCATAATAGAATCAAGCAATATTATATCCACGGGTCACCCTTCCTAGAACCTGCCCTTGTAAAAATTCATCATGACTCCCATCCATCGAGCCGTCATCACCGGAACACAACTCCAATCACCATCGAGTCATCGTCATCAAAGTCCTAAAGCCACCATGTTGAAGCGTCATGTCATCTCTACGCCATCGAAATCGCTCGTCGTGGAGCAATAACATCAAGACCCAGAGTCGATCGTATGAATAAACCATCACATCGCACTCCTTGAAGCCACCTCACATCCATGTCAAAGATCGACCAAATCGACCATCACCAATAGTGATAGGCACTAATGTAACGACCCCAGATTTTTAATTAATTTAAAATGATAATTTATTGATTTTTGAATAAAAATTGTGAAATTAAATTGATTAAATGGAGCGAGTTTCCCCGATATCCAAGTATATTCTGTATAAATCATTTGAGATTAAAATATTGTAAATAGTGTATATGTGAGTATATGTGTGTATATTGAATGTATATATATATATATATTTAGGTATATACGAGCAAATTTAATATATATTTGAATTGATGGTTAAAGATGGTTTGAGTTTATAAAATTAATATAAGGTAAGTTTTAATTAAAATAGAAATAGAATATTTGTTAAAATCTAACAACAATTTAGAATATAAATTTATTTACATTTCAAAGTAGTAAGAAAACTAGAGAAAACAAATAAACAAGAAATAAAATCAAGTGTGAAAGCAAACCAGGTTTGTGTAAAATAGAAATAAATCAAAGTATAAATGAATGAAGACAGCAAATATCTCTTGTACATATAAGCAAGATAAAACCAATACAACATATCAGCCGAACTAAAATTCTTCATATCAATAAAACAATGTTCGAATATGATATGTATACCTGCAAAACTTAAGAGCAATATGAATCAAAGCAAAATGTAAAATGTTATAGCTTGTTAATGAAGTCACAGGCAAGTAAAAGAAAATGAGATATGTATAAAGTATGAAACATAAGTACAATAGCATTAAATGCTCCATATCTTAACAGCATAACAAAGTCATTTCGAGTTGTATACAAATCTCTTTCAGCCACCAAGATATAAAATTTTCTCTGATAATTTGTACAAATGTGTACACTGTTTGTATAGGATATTATTACCTGTAGCTTGTTTAAACATCACTCTGTAAACTTCTTTCCCTTATCACTTCTCATTTCAATTCGAACTAAACAAGACTAAAAATGAAACTCCATTTGAAAACCCAAACAAGCTTCTACATCATCAAATACAATTAAACATAAGCAACTACAACAAAGTAGAGAAGCAAAATGATTTGAAGATCAAAGTTGAAAACATGTTTCCAGTTCTCAAGTTCAAACTGTCTGCAAAACTAAGAACTCTGTTCCTTCTTCAAAACCACTGTGAGCAACTCTTCTTGTTTACTTGTGAAGTAACAATTTTCTTTTAAAATTAAAGTGTTTAAATTTGCGCTTATATGATCATCTGTATATATATATATATATATGTGGAAGCTGGAAGTATGTTATTCTTGTTGTTGCTTAAACTTTCTCTGTTCTTAGTTCCTAAATACAAAACTGTTGATTTCAAAAAAATCAATTCCTCTCTTTCTAGTTGATGATTGAATTTGAGATTTGAACAAAAGTCGTTTGTATTATCATAAACTTTAGTTTAAATTTTGTTTTAAGAAAAACGAATGTGAGTTGTCACTGGGAAGGCTCAAACTACAGATCATCTTCATATTTGTTAATTTTCGAATTACTTGATTTACAAATTCGTTAATATAAATGGAATTCGTACGCGAAAATATGATTTTTAGAACGAGATTCGTGATTTTTAGTGGAAGGAGTGGGGTGCAGTTCGAAGTTGAACGGAAAGTGGTTTCTGGGGTATTTCCGGCGATCGCGATGATGGGAGAGGTCAGGGCTTGGTCTGGAGGTGGAGGAGCCTATAGTGGTGATGGAAAAAAATAGGTGGAGGTACCATCGGTGATGGTGGTGAAGGCGGTGGACATTTTAAATTTCTAAACCTAGTTTTAACATGGTACGGTATTTGGTCTCGTTCGTCGTCGAGAAGCGATCGAGTGCTTCGGGGTTTGGAGCGATGGAAGATGGGGTACAGACGAGGTGGCGGTCGGAGTTGTACGAACTCCGATGTTTGAGGCGTCGAGAACCAAGCGATGACAGGTTTGGGTTTGGGGAGGATTCCGTTTGTTCCAGGTTTTGATTTATACTCGAATTCGAGTTCGAGTCGAATCAGAGGGGTTTGGTTAGTTGTTGTCAGATCGGAGGATGATAGTCGATCAGTTGATGACGTCGGCGATGACCGGAGTTGGCCTGAGGGGCTGTGCACGTGCACGTACGTTTGTGTGGAGGCTGTCTTTTTGAGTGATGCAGTTAGGACCCAGGAAGAACTCGAGTATCTCGAGAGTTTGCTCGAAGTAGAGACAAGAAAACTCGAAGTCGTTTAATGGCTATAGGTCGAATATGCTAAGTGTTTGCATGGAAATGCTCTCGGGGAAACTCGAGTAAATCGCGTGCAAGACTCGAAGCAGAGGCGCGAAAACTCGGAGCAGGCTGTCTGGTCTCGAGGCAGAAGAATGGTTCCAGTTTTTAAATAAATTTGATTTCCGGGTTAAATTCGAGTTCAAAAATTTAAC
Source organism: Allium fistulosum (assembly GCA_030737815.1). Lineage (NCBI taxonomy): Eukaryota > Viridiplantae > Streptophyta > Magnoliopsida > Asparagales > Amaryllidaceae > Allium > Allium fistulosum. The sequence goes on from CM060901.1 coordinate 959,060,928, forward strand.
AAGTTTTTAATAGTAGTTTAAAATCAAATGGTGGATGGATTCAAGAGATATTAGAATTCGAAACTGAAATTTTAAATTTATTTTAATTCTAAATGTTTGAAACAATATATAGTTTAAATAATCAGTTTTAAAAAAAAGAGTAGTTTTTGTTTATAAAAAAAAATGTTAAAGGAAATTTTATAACTTTAAGTTTATCAAGTTAATAATTATTTTATTTTATAAATTTAATTAAGAATTAAGAGGAAATTAAATATAAGTAATATATTTAATTTATTAAGAATTAAAGGTTAATTAAGTGTTTAATTTCAAGAATAATTAATTGACTAATTAACTAATGATAATGATTGAATGATAAATAATTAAATTTATAAATTAATAATTAAGAGATAATTGATCTAAAATTTAAGGTAATTAAGTAAAGATGATAAATTTATTAAAGGTGATTAATTAATGATAATTACTTAATAAAAGTAATCAAATAGGGATAATTACTTGTTATGATCAATTAAGGGAAATTAATCAAATGGGGAGTTATTAAATGAGATTTGTTAAGATTAATTTATTTTTTTTAATTAATTAAATAAGAAATTTGAGGTTTAAATTAATTTAATAATTAGAGATTAATTAATGGGTAATTACTGGTTATAATTAATTGATGAATTATAACGGAAGATTAATCAATGATTTAAGAATCATTAATCCAAATGTTTTATAATTAATTAATGATTAATTAACCAAGATTTGTAGTATTCATAAGTAATAAATCTGATTTGAATTAATCAAACAATTAACTGACCTTACTTGTGAATGTTTAGGTCCTATTGAATGATTGAATTACTTGATATCCCTGATATTTGATGCTTTGTGATATACCCTGATTTGTGTTTTAATCTGTGACGTATTTTATCACCTGTGATATTTATATGTCTGTGATCTATGCCTGAACGATAAGCGATATAGTTTATATCAATTATCAACTATATCCTGTATTTTGATCTGTGATGATTCATTGTGTTGCACTACTGTGTGAAACCCCTGGACCACACTTTTACACACACAAATATGGATTTCACGTGGAAATCGGTTAAGTCACAGATAATTTAAATCTGATGTTTTTGAAATTGAAATTTTAATTTCAATTGATTTTGAAATTAGAAATTCGGGTTTAAAGTGAAAAGCTTTTGAAATAGAATTTCAAAGACAAAAGTTATTTTGAATAACTTAATCGAGTTTTGAAAATTTAAATAATTTGATTTAAATTTGAATTCAAGTTTAAAATTGAATCCTATGATTTGAAACTAGGGATTAAAAATGTTATAAATGTGTTTATCTGGATTTAAACCATTTAAAAGTATAATTTTGAGAATTTGGATTTAACCCAAGAACTTTAACTCGTATAAATGAATCATATTTTCTGAAATGAATCAGATATCAATAGAAGTGATAACTCCAAAATGATCTTCAGACAAGAATGAATCCACAACTCCAAGATAAGCAACGTCAGTCCATGAACTCCAAGAACTGAACTAGCTCCAGATAATCTACTCAACCTGAATATCTGAGAAAACCCAACTCTAGACTGCCCGTGTGGAAAATAATGGGCACCCAGAGTTTAGGAAGGGAACAATAAACTCCAGGTCAGTCATGGGACTGGTGTGAGCAACAAAAACAGTTTATCTTTAAACAAACACAAAAGGCTTTTAAACATTGAAATCCGCAATGCTTTTCAAAAATGAAACTACCATAAGGCCTCCCGCCACACACACAATGCAATCGCAGAATTGGAGGAGATTTCTCCTTATGATAGTCAAAAATGCTTACTACGCAAAATCAAAACTCTTTTGATATTATTATCATTAGTGCATAGTGTGAAAACATTTCGAAAATATAATATTAATCTTAGTCAGCATACAACATTTCATCGTATGCCTACTATAGCTACCATGTTCAATAACAGGTTACCGCCACATCCCATAGCAGGTAATACAACTAAAACCGTACAGGGTTCGTATTGTTTCTTTGGATTTCCAACAAATGATCAGGCTAAGGAACTTCCTTACCGAAATAGAAACGCCTCTGGAAAGACGCCCCGGATCCTAACCGGATCTCTGCAAACAAAAGGCCGACGCTACCTCACGCTGTACAGCTGTAACTAGGTAACTAACACACGAGTCATGTCATCCCCCGGTCGTTACCGACCTTTATCCGAGCGCTCGATAACCAACATCACACATAATAATAAAGTGTATCCACATGAGTAAGTATCTGGGCTCCATACCATGATACCACCCTTTATCCAGAAGGAAATGACATACCCTAGGGGCGCTACCCCTACAAACCTTTGCCGCAACATTCCTGTTTCGACCATTACCGGGTTGTGAGGCTCGACGAAGTCTCGTCCACAAAGCCACGCTTTTTCACAAAGCCACGCTTCGATCAACAAATGATCAGCAGCACTTCGTATGCCACATTACCAAATTGGGAATGTATCACTAGTAACCATCAACTACATAACCTCTGAGCTCGTACGTCTCAGAGAAGGGTGTTAAGCTAAGAGAATAAATTCTCCGCCACCAACAGAAATGTATTTGATAGAAACCAGCTTTACATCTCAAAGTGTAACGTCAGACACACATCCATACAAGTCTGTTCCGGGTTCGAACAGAACCGAAGGCACTTCAGAAGAAGCCCTTGCAAATCCGGGTATTCACAATCTCGATCGGACTTCCCATCACTTAGGGAATCTCTATACCGGAGCCATGATGCAGAGAAAATCGATAGGTCATCATATCGCTCTCGTAAATACCCGGTCTTCACCACCGGTCTTCAAATGCTATCCATATACGTCGTATCATTATTCGGAATGGGTTATATGACACAAGGTCCTCTCCCGGCTAAACCGAATAACGAGCGCAATTAAAAATCATATGGATACTGGGGTCTCAGTTAAATCACAGCTTAAAGCTTAAAACTTTTCATTCGAATGGTTAAACCAAATTACCATTTCCAATCTTTTAAACAAAAAGATTCATTTCAAAAACCTTCAATGGTTTAAACAATTTCCACACTTTAATCTTTTAAACAAAAAGATTTATTTCACAAAGTTAACCCCATTCACAAAGATTCATTCATAGATTTTCAAATCAATTTCCATTTCAATTTGATTAACTCGTTAAATCTTTAAATCAAGATTTAACTTATAGCTTTCAAAACTAGTCTATTTCAAGTTAGATTAACTCGTCCGGTCTTTGAATCAAAGACTCATTTCATAGTTTTCAAAACATTTCAATTCTATTTCAAACTTGAAATTCTTTCAACACAAATTGGAAATTCTTTCTTAAAATGAAAGCTATTACTATTTGAAAACAAGTAGTTTTCGTTTCGAAAAAATCCAGTTATTATTTACACGAGTTAAAACCCTTGAATAAAAATTCAAATTTCCAAATCAATATCTTTTAAATGGTTTAACCCATATATAACTTGTACAGCATCTTTAATCCTTAGTTTCAAATCATAGAATTCAATTTAAAACTTGAATTCAAATTTAAATCAGATTACTTAAATTTTCAAAACTCGATCAAGTTATTCGAAATAACTTTTATCTTTGAAATTCCCTTTCAAAAGCTTTTCACTTTGAACCCAAATTTCCAATCTCAAAAATCAATTGAAATTAAAATTTCAATTTCAAAAACATTAAATTTAAATTATCTGTGATTTAACCGATTTCCACGTGAAATCCATATTTGTGTGTGTATGGTGTAGTCCAGGGGTTTTACACAATAGTGCAACATCAATCATCACAGATATATCGATAAGTGGTATAATCGCTAACGCTTATCTTCATTCACAGATTCATAGATAAAATAAATTTATCGGTCACAAAGATTCACTATTACAATTCGATGTGGGTTTCGGATAACCAACTGAAATCCGACTCCTTGTCGCATCGAAATTCAAGTGCCGTTTTACGGGCCAAGGGTTTCATATTCACATAGTAATATATCACAGAAACAGATATATATATCGCAGATAAGTAATTTACCGATCACATCATAAATCAGGGTATATCACAAAGCATCATATGTTAAGGATATCAAACAATTCAACATTCAATGAAATCCAAACATCCATAAGTAAAATCAATAAATTATCTGATTAATTTAAATCAGATTAATTTCTTATGAATTTCTAATCCTGGTTAATTTCAAATCATTTGATTAATTACTCTTTAATTATTTATTAATTAACGTTTAAATCCTATATAATACTCTTTGGAAATAAATTATCAATTACCAGTCAACTTAAAACCTTTGAGTTAAATCATTCTTTAAAACACTTTTAAACTCAAGATATTTTGTTTTGAAATCTTAATAAGTCCCGACTTAAATCAATCATTCCTTATTCAAAAAGAAATGGGTAAGAAATTGTTTAATCTTGACCCGGTTTTAAAAATTTAAAAACCTGTTATTGCATTTAATTCCTAGACCCGAGCCAAAAATGCAAAAATCCTGGGCTCTACTTCGAGTTTTCCTTCCACATGCTTCGAGCCAAACATCCCAAAGCCCCGAGTAAACCATCCTTAATCAAATTTCCTGAACCCATATTAAAGTTTAAAACGACAGTTCTATATACACGCGCAAACTCGAGTCCTGCTTTGAGTCAAAAGCCCTCTCGCTCGAGCAAACACACGCGAAGAACTCCTCCTTCCCAAACACTTCAACAGCCCAGATTCAGATACTCGAACCCATCGTGTGCACGTGCACGAACGTCCTGACGTCTTTCGATCAACGTCGTTCCTTCCGGCAAGTCACCAACGACCTCTACCTTTGATTCCACCAACCAGCTCTGCCTATCTCGACCCAAATCAAAATCGAGTATTTCGATCAAAACTGGAACATCGTCGAACCTGGAAAACTCATCATTCTCATCATCAAGATCATCGGAGTACTCGAAACTCCGATCATCACTTCGTCAATGCCTCCTCTACCACCTCCCAAAAACACGCAACACTCGATCAACAAGGGAGGATGAACGAATCGAAATACTGAACCTAGTTGAAACTAGGGTTCCAAGCAAGAATCAACTACCACGAATTTCTCAATGAAGTAATCATCTCCTCGACAATTTTCCCATCATCCTCGATCACTCTACTCCCTTCAGCAAGAACCATAACACCCCAAATCGCAGAGATGACCAGAAAACTTCCCAGAAACCCATTTCTGGTTAAACCAGAATGCACCCATATCCCATCATTAAAAATTAAGTTTTTAGATAAAAAAAACATGTTTTAAGCTAAGCATTTAATCTATATCCCTGAATTTATTAATTAAGATGTTTGGGTTTTCAGTTTTTATTTCACATGCACTATTATTGTTTTAAATTTCCTGTGAGATTTTAAATAAAATTTAACTTAAACAAAATTTTAAAACTTACTTTATGATGAAACGCCCATTTTTTTGTTAAGACTTAAAGCCAAAAATCATTTTAGGTGGATAGTTTAAATTTTAAATCAGGTTTTAGAACCTATAACTATAAGAACAGAGGTATACAAGTGTTTATAGGCATGCAGTCTTATATCTGCATATTTATTAACATGCAAACAAAATTTCACCCCATCATTTCAACACATTTCATAGAACATCAAAATATACATGATAAGGATTTTAAAAGGGGGAGTTTGCTCACCTGTTTCTAAAAAAAAATGCACAGAGCCTCTTCAATGTTGAACTGGAAGCTGGATCTTCCTTTGATCTTTAATACTCTAGTTTGGATTATTGTTTTCAAGTTGAAGTTTGTTTTGTTTAAGTTTAAAGATGATACACTTTATTTTTTCTCAGTTTCGAATGAACAAACTGATATGAGGAAGGCTTGATAAAGAAAATGAGTTTACTGGGTATTCATTTGTACAGGGTGTTATAATGTAGTTTGTACAAAACAGGACAGGGATATTTTTCCTTGTTTCATAATTTATGCAAAATGATCTTCAGACAAGAATGAATCCACAACTCCAAGATAAGCAACGTCAGTCCATGAACTCCAAGAACTGAACTAGCTCCAGATAATCTACTCAACCTGAATATCTGAGAAAACCCAACTCTAGACTGCCCGTGTGGAAAATAATGGGCACCCAGAGTTTAGGAAGGAAACAATAAACTCCAGGTCAGTCATGGGACTGGTGTGAGCAACAAAAACAGTTTATCTTTAAACAAACACAAAAGGCTTTTAAACATTGAAATCCGCAATGCTTTCAAAAATGAAACTACCATAAGGCCTCCCGCCACACACACATCGCAGAATCGCAGAATTGGAGCAACAAAATCACTTCAACCGAATTTAAATTTTGACTTACGGATGTAACGACTCGGGTTTTGCCCGCTCGAAAATCAACATCCGTACTTCACATTGTACTAGAATGCCGCAGATTCGACCGTTCAAATCCGATTCGCCGGAGCTATAACACAATTAAGTAAATAACACAGCGGAAGAAAAGAATAATACATTGATATATAATATCTGATACAACAGAGTGATACAATGAATATCAATATACATCAGAGATATGATACAAGAAATAGCAGCGGAAAAGAAAAGATAACAACAGCAGCGGAACAATATCAATAGAAATGATAACTCCAAAATGATCTTCAGACAAGAATGAATCCACAACTCCAAGATAAGCAACTCCGATGAATGAACTAGCTCCAGATAATCTACTAAACCTGAATATCTGAAAAGAAACCCAACTCTAGACTGCCCGTGTGGAAAATAGTGGGCACCCAGAGTTTAGGAAGGGAACAATAAACTCCGGATCAGTCATGGGACTGGTGTGAGCAACAAAAACAGTTTATCTTTAAACAAACAACAAAAAGGCTTTTAAACATTGAAATCCGCAATGCTTTTCGAAAATGAAACTACCATAAGACCTCCCGCCACACACACAATGCAATCGCAGACTTGGAGGAGATTTCTTCTTATGATAGTCAAACATGCTTACTACGCAAAATCATTCGATATTATTATCATTAGTGCATAGTGTCAAAAACCATTTCGAAAATATAATATTAATCTTAGCCAGCATACAACCATTGTTGTATGCCTACTATAGCTACTACGTTCAATAGCAGGTTACCGCCACATTCCATAGCAGGTAATACAACTAAAACCGTACAGGGTTCGTATTGTTTCTTTGGATTTCCAACAAATGATCAGGCTAAGGAACTTCCTTACCGAAATAGAAACGCCTCTGGAAAGACGCCTCGGATCCTAACCGGATCTCTGCAAACAAAAGGCCGACGCTACCTCACGCTGTACAGCTGTAACTAGGTAACTAACACACTGACGCTACCTCACGCTGTACAGCTGTAACTAGGTAACTAACACACGAGTCATGTCATCCCCCAGTCGTTACAAGTGGTATCAGAGCTAAGGTTGAACTTTAGCTCAGGAGTATAACACGTTAAGTAGCTCATTAGAGATAGGGTGGAGTATACCCTAGAATGAGTATTCCTCAGATATCCGTTCGAATGCCTCAGTAAATTCTCTTGCTATCCACTGATAGTGAGTATGAGTGTAAGAAGAGGATGAGATAGGGGACATGAGAATACGACTATAAATGGTCGATACTCTATAACAACGAGGGAGCAATCTTTTCTCTATCAATCTCTTTTGTTCATCATCTCTTCTCAATTCTTCGATAGTTCCTGGTAAATCCAGAAAGAAATTCGATATATTTGTATGGGACATAAACTCCAAAAGGCCAGAATTGTTTGTTGGATGTATTGGTTGATTTGGTTGCTATGGTTGATAGGTATGCTTTAGTTCTAAACTGAAAATTTTGAAATTGTATCCATATATCTATCTATTCTTTGGGTCCCGATATGTTCTACGAGTGGTTAGTTATCCCTTTGAACTAACCGATGCCACTGTATATTTCGTAGATCTGGATCACCCGAGTATCTTATGAAGTGTTAAACAGATTCGTTCTTGTATCTGTTATTGATATTCTGATTTGGTAAGCCAAATGCAGAACAGATGTTCAGTTGATTTGATAAAATATTCTTCATCTATCCTTGTGTCTCTTGTCCAAATTTCGAGGACGAAATTCTTTTGGGGGGAAGTTTGTAACGACCTCGAATTTCATATAAATTTAAATTGATAATTTAAAGAATTTTTGAATAAAATTTGTTTAATAAAACGGTAGATAGATTGCGAGTTTCCCCGAGACGAATACATTTGTGTTAACCGATTAAATTTAAATATTATATAAATATTATATATGTGTATATATATGTATATATTGGATTTGGAAATAAATTTTTTAAATAAATTGTTTTGAAAAAAATAAATAATATATGTATATATAGTTTTATACCAATTAAATCTTAGTTACATATTTATAAACTAGTATAAAAATAGAACAAATGGAATAAATGAAACCAGAATAATAATAGGAGTAAAATAAAATTTAAATAGAAGTTACTTATATTTCAAAATACAAGGGAGCAAGTATATATGTAAGCAAGAAACAAGACACGTATGCAAACATCAAGACATTAAATAATATATTCAAATCAAGTATCCAAAGCTTAAGCCAGGCAAATTCAGATTCAAATACCAGAGCCTGGAAATTAACTCATGCAAGACCAAGACAAAACAAATTATCTCAGCCGAAGTCAATATGTATAAGCTTGTAAAAGAAATTCAAACAAGACAAATATCTTTAGCCAATTTCAGCCACCACAAAGAAGCTTTGTCAAAGATAAAGTGTGAACAAACAAATTAAAATATAAATATGCATAAACAAGTACAAGCAAAGAGTAAGTTCAGTTGTGCTTGTTGTACAAAGCATTAAATACAAGTATGTAAAAGTAAGATATATATATATATATAACTGGTATAATTTGTTAAGCAAACAAAGGCAAAGTCAGTATAAAAATTGATATTGTACATGGCAATTAATGCCATCTCACTTCAGCCACCAAGTGATTGTTTCAGCCTCCAAGCGAAAGAAAATATCACTGATCTTATATTGTACAAACAGAAAATATGGTCTGGTGTTGTACAAAACAACATTATCACCAGTACTCATTCTTTTTATACATCAAGCTCTCACCTCATTTCGTCCATTTGAAGCTAAGTAAAAATCTGAAGAAAAAAAATCCATTTCAAACTTCAACAAATTCAATTTAAACCATTAAAACAAATTCAGATCAACCAGAGATTGAAGGAAGAGAGTTCAACTTGCATTTTTTTACAACCTGTTCAACATGAAGTGCTCTGTTTCATTTCTCTGGAAAATATGTGAGTAAACTTCTTTCTAAAAAGCTTAAACTTGTTTTTATCTGTGATACCTGTGATCTTCTTTGAAATTATGATGTGAATGATGTTTGCATGTATGAAATGAATGGGATGTATGTATATAGGTAGTACTTGTCTGTGCATGTCTGATATACAGGCAAATTCACTTCTGTTCCAGATTTCAGGTTCCAAACCTGTTCAAAATTCAAGATCTCACCCCACAATTCTTTTTAGGCTTGGAAGCTTAAACAAAACATGTTCAATTTAGCAAGATCTTAAATATTAAAAATAATATTAAGTGAAATCATTTTTGATTATTGAAAAAAAAATGAAAGATATGGTAAGAATTAAACCTTCTTAAAAATTCAACCACCATGATTTCTTGGTTTATTTATATAGTCTTGTTCGAAGTTGAAAACTATGATTTTTAACGATAAAATCAAGATTTTTAGGATGGTAGTTTGAGAGAAATAATGGGATGATCAGATTTGGGGTTTTTACCAATTGCCGACGATTGGCGAAATAATATCGGTCGAGATTGGGTCTGAGGGAAGCTTGGGGATTAGGGAATGAAGGAAAAATGGCGTTTGAATTTATAAATCGCCATGGCAATAGAAATTGATCGAGGTAGGGTTTAATACCCAGTTTTGGTCAGGGTAGTAGTTTAGGCTACTGTGGCGGTTCCAGTGTTTCGAGTTGATCGAGACTTTGGGCATTGATAGCATGGAAGTCTGGCGAAGCTTGGGAGTGGGGTGATCGATCTCTGGTGGCCGGCAACGTGAGTTCAGGGCAGCTTTCTGGTGATGTCGCTTGCGCTAGTTTGATCGAGGTAGCTCGATCTAGTTTTTGAGTTAGATTGGGATGTCTGGGTGGTCATACTGATGGACGAGGTCGTCAGTGACATGTTGGAGGTTGGAGCGATGATGAGAATGTCGACGATGATCTGTGCACGTGCACGGCTGGGCTGCCGTGTCTGGTGATAGTTCGCGTGGAAGTGACTCGAGTTGGAACTCGAGCACAGGAAGTTTTCGCACGGGTCACACTCGGGTGCATGCTCGAGTATGCTTCTGAGTGATATTATGATTAGCAAGTTTTCAGATTTTAAACTGAAGCAAAGAAAAAAAAAAGGGGGAAGAGAAGAAGAAAGCTCGGGGTTTGAGTGTTTTTGTTCGGGTAAATCAGGTGTTGGGCTCGGGTTGGGTTGTTTTGAACAGGTTTAAATTTTTTTAAGAAAAAGAAAGAAAGTATTTCAAGTTTTAAACAAAGAACTCAAGTTTTGCAAAAAGTTCAAAGTTTAAAAGTAAAGTTAAAAACAAGTGATTTTGAAATATATGATGATGTAATTAAGGAAGGTAAAGTGTTTTAATCCTTAATTAACTTAAAGATTTAAAGTTAATTGGTTAATTAGTTAAAGTGAGTAATTAAAAGGATTAATTATGTAATTAATTAAAGATTAATTTACCAAGGTAATTAATTTAATTAGGTGATTAATTAAAGGCTTATTAATTAATAATTGAGATTCATTAATTAATGATTAAGGAATGAATTCAGGGTAATTAATTTATTTTTAAAAGTTGATTAATAAATGATTAAAGGATAATTAATCAGAATGATTTGTAATTAATTAATATTAATTAACCAAGATTTGTAGTTTATTCATAAGTAATTAATCTGGTATAAATTAATTATAATCAGATATTAACTGATCTTACTTATGGATGTTTGGATTCTAGTGAATGTTAAATTGTTTGATATCCCTGATATATGATGCTTTGCGATACATCCGGATTTATGTTGTGATCTGTAATTGATTATCTGCGATATATATATATATATGTGATTTCTGTTTTTGTGATATATTACTGTGAATATGAAACCCTTGACCCGTAAACGATATTTGAATTTCGATGCGACAGGGAGTCGGATTCCAGTTGGTTATCCGAAACCCACATCGAATTGTAATGATGAATCTTTGTGACTGATAAATTTATTTTATCTATGAAATTGTAAATGAAGATAAGCGTTATCGATTATACCGCTTATCGATATATCTGTGATGATTGATGTTGCACTATTGTGTGTAAAACCCCTGGACTACACTCTTACACACACAAATATGGATTTCACGTGGAAATCGGTTAAATCACAGATAAATTAAATTTGATGTTTTTGAAATGGAAATTTTAATTTCAATTGATTTTGAAATTAGAAATTTGGGTTTAAAGTGAAAAGCTTTTGAAATGGGATTTCAAAGATAAAAGTTATCTTGAATAACTTAATCGAGTTTTGGAAATTTAAATAATTTGATTTAAATTTGAATTCAAGTTTGAAATTGAATCCTATGATTTGAAACTAGGGATTAAAGATGTCGTATAAGTTATATATGGGTTAAACCATTTTAAATTATTGATTTGGGAATTTGAATTTAATTGAAGGGTTTTGACTCGTGTAAATATAACTGGATTTTTATGAAACGAAACTATTTGTTTTCGAATAGTAAAAGCTTTCACATAAGTAATGAACTTCCAATTTGTGTTAAAAGGTTTCAAGTTTAAAATGGAATTGAAATGTTTTGAAAACTATGAAATGAGTCTTGATTCAAAGACCGGATGAGTTAATCAAATTGAAATGGAAATTGTTTTGAAATCTATGAATGGATCTTTGTGAATGGGGTTAACTTTGTGAATTAAATCTTTTGTTTAAAAGATTAAAGTGTGGAAATTGTTTAAGCCATTGAAGGTTTTTGAAATGAATCTTTTTGTTTAAAAGATTGGAAATGGTAATTTGTTTTACCATTCGAATGAAAAGTTTTGGGCTTTAAGCTGTGATTTAACTGAGACCCTAGTATCCATATGATTTTTAATTGCGTTCGTTATTCGGTTTAGCCGGGAGAGGACCTTTGTGTCATATAATCCATTCCGAATAGTGATACGATGATATGGATAGCATTTGAAGACCGGTGGTGAAGACCGGGTATTTGCGAAAGCGATAGGATGACCTATCGATTGTCTCTGCACTGAGTAGCTACGGTATAGAGATTTCCTAAGTGATGGGAAGTCCGATCAGGATTGTGAATACCCGGATTGCAAGGGCTTCTTTGGAAGTGCCTTCGGTTCTGTTCGGACCCGGAACAGACTTGTATGGATGTATGTCTGACGTTACACTTTGAGATGTAAAGCTGGTTTCTATCAAATACATTTCTGTTGGTGGCGGAGAATTTATTCTCTTAGCTTAACACCCTTCTCTGAGACGTACGAGCTCAGAGGTTATGTAGTTGATGGTTACTAGTGATACATTCCCAATTTGGTAATGTGGCATACGAAGTGCTGATGATCATTTGTTGGTCAAAGCGTTGCTTTGTGAAAAAGCGTGCTTTGTGAAAAAGCGTAGTTTTGTGGACGAGACTTCGTCGAGCCTCACAACCCGGTAATGGTCGAAACAGGAATGTTGCGACAAAGGTTTGTAGGGGTAGCGCCCCTAGGGTATGTCATTTCTTTCTGGATAAAGGGTGGTATCATGGTATGGAGCCCAGATACTTAACTCATGTGGACACGGTAATTTATTACTATATGATGTTGCTTTGTTGGTTTTCGGGATCCCGGGATAAAGGTCGGTAACGACTGGGGGATGACATGACTCGTGTGTTAGTTACCTAGTTACAGCTGTACAGCGTGAGGTAGCGTCAGTGTGTTAGTTACCTAGTTACAGCTGTACAGCGTGAGGTAGCGTCGGCCTTTTGTTTGCAGAGATCCGGTTAGGATCCGAGGCGTCTTTCCAGAGGCGTTTCTATTTCGGTAAGGAAGTTCCTTAGCCTGATCATTTGTTGGAAATCCAAAGAAACAATACGAACCCTGTACGGTTTTAGTTGTATTACCTGCTATGGAATGTGGCGGTAACCTGCTATTGAACGTAGTAGCTATAGTAGGCATACAACAATGGTTGTATGCTGGCTAAGATTAATATTATATTTTCGAAATGGTTTTTGACACTATGCACTAATGATAATAATATCGAATGATTTTGCGTAGTAAGCATGTTTGACTATCATAAGAAGAAATCTCCTCCAAGTCTGCGATTGCATTGTGTGTGTGGCGGGAGGTCTTATGGTAGTTTCATTTTCGAAAAGCATTGCGGATTTCAATGTTTAAAAGCCTTTTTGTTGTTTGTTTAAAAATAAACTGTTTTTGTTGCTCACACCAGTCCCATGACTGATCCGGAGTTTATTGTTCCCTTCCTAAACTCTGGGTGCCCACTATTTTCCACACGGGCAGTCTAGAGTTGGGTTTCTTTTCAGATATTCAGGTTTAGTAGATTATCTGGAGCTAGTTCATTCATCGGAGTTGCTTATCTTGGAGTTGTGGATTCATTCTTGTCTGAAGATCATTTTGGAGTTATCATTTCTATTCATATTGTTCCGCTGCTGTTGTTATCTTTTCTTTTCCGCTGCTATTTCTTGTATCATATCTCTGATGTATATTGATATTCATTGTATCACTCTGTTGTATCAGATATTATATATCAATGTATTATTCTTTTCTTCCGCTGTGTTATTTACTTAATTGTGTTATAGCTCCGGCGAATCGGATTTGAACGGTCGAATCTGCGGCATTCTAGTACAATGTGAAGTACGGATGTTGATTTTCGAGCGGGCAAAACCCGAGTCGTTACAATATCAATAGAAAATGAAACTGGGTTTGTACAAAACAGGACAGGGATATTTCCCTTATCACTTCTCATTTCAATTCGAACTAAACAAGACTAAAAATGAAACTCCATTTGAAAACCCAAACAAGCTTCTACATCATCAAATACAATTAAACATAAGCAACTACAACAAAGTAGAGAAGCAAAATGATTTGAAGATCAAAGTTGAAAACATGTTTCCAGTTCTCAAGTTCAAACTGTCTGCAAAACTAAGAACTCTGTTCCTTCTTCAAAACCACTGTGAGCAACTCTTCTTGTTTACTTGTGAAGTAACAATTTTCTTTAAACTGTTTTTGTTGCTCACACCAGTCCCATGACTGATCCGAAGTTTATTGTTCCCTTCCTAAACTCTGGGTGCTCATAATTTTCCACACGAGCAGTCTAGAGTTGGGTTTCTTTTCAGATATTCAGGTTTAGTAGATTATCTGGAGCTAGTCAGTCTATGGACGACTGACCTTGCTTTCTGCTAGCTATGGATTGAAGCATTCTATTGGAGATATTGTTCCGCTGCTGTTGTTATCTTTTCTTTTCCGCTGCTATTTCTTGTATCATATCTCTGATGTATATTGATATCTGTTGCATCATTCTGTTGTATCATATTGTATCAGATTTTGTATCTGTCATTGTATCAATGTTATATATATATTGATATATTCTTTTCTTCCGCTGTGTTATTTACTTAATTGTGTTATAGCTCCGGCGAATCGGATTTGAACGGTCGAATCTGCGGCATTCTAGTACAATGTGAAGTACGGATGTTGATTTTCGAGCGGGCAAAACCCGATACGTCACATGTGGTATCAGAGCTAAGGTTGAACTTTAGCTCAGGAGTATAACACGTTAAGTAGCTCATTAGAGATAGAGTGAAGTAAACTCTAGAATGAGAAATTCTCAGATATCCGTCCATACGCCTCAGTAAATTCTCTTGCTATCCACTGATAGTGAGTATGAGTGCAAGAAGAGGATGAGATAGAGGACAGGGGAATACGACTATAAATGGTCAATACCCTGTAACAATAGTGGAAACAATCTTTTCTCTATCAATCTCTTTTGTTCGTTATCTTTTCTCAATTCTTTGATTATTTCTGGTAGATCCAGGAAGAAATTCGATATATTAAAATGAGACATAAACTCCAGATAGGCCAGAATTGTTTGTATGGATGAATTGATTGCATTGGTTGCTTTGTTTGCTATGGTTGATAGGTATAATTTAGTTTCTAAACTAAAATTTTGAAATCGTATCCATATATCTATCTATTCTTTGGGATTCCGATTTATTCTACGAATGGTTAGTTATCATTTCGAATCGACCGATGCTACTGCATATTTCGTAGATCTGGATAACCCGAGTATCGTGTGAAAGAATTCAACAGATTCGTTCTTGTGTGTATTATCGATATTCTGATTTGGTAAGCCAAATGCAGAATAGATATTCAGTTTGAGTTGATGAAATATTCTTCATCTATCTTTGTATCTCCTTGGTAATTTCGAGGACGAAATTCTTTTAAGGGGGGAAGTTTGTAACGACCCCAGATTTTTAATTAATTTAAAATGATAATTTATTGATTTTTGAATAAAAATTGTGAAATTAAATTGATTAAATGGAGCGAGTTTCCCCGATATCCAAGTATATTCTGTATAAATCATTTGAGATTAAAATATTGTAAATAGTGTATATGTGAGTATATGTGTGTATATTGAATGTATATATATATATATATTTAGGTATATACGAGCAAATTTAATATATATTTGAATTGATGGTTAAAGATGGTTTGAGTTTATAAAATTAATATAAGGTAAGTTTTAATTAAAATAGAAATAGAATATTTGTTAAAATCTAACAACAATTTAGAATATAAATTTATTTACATTTCAAAGTAGTAAGAAAACTAGAGAAAACAAATAAACAAGAAATAAAATCAAGTGTGAAAGCAAACCAGGTTTGTGTAAAATAGAAATAAATCAAAGTATAAATGAATGAAGACAGCAAATATCTCTTGTACATATAAGCAAGATAAAACCAATACAACATATCAGCCGAACTAAAATTCTTCATATCAATAAAACAATGTTCGAATATGATATGTATACCTGCAAAACTTAAGAGCAATATGAATCAAAGCAAAATGTAAAATGTTATAGCTTGTTAATGAAGTCACAGGCAAGTAAAAGAAAATGAGATATGTATAAAGTATGAAACATAAGTACAATAGCATTAAATGCTCCATATCTTAACAGCATAACAAAGTCATTTCGAGTTGTATACAAATCTCTTTCAGCCACCAAGATATAAAATTTTCTCTGATAATTTGTACAAATGTGTACACTGTTTGTATAGGATATTATTACCTGTAGCTTGTTTAAACATCACTCTGTAAACTTCTTTCCCTTATCACTTCTCATTTCAATTCGAACTAAACAAGACTAAAAATGAAACTCCATTTGAAAACCCAAACAAGCTTCTACATCATCAAATACAATTAAACATAAGCAACTACAACAAAGTAGAGAAGCAAAATGATTTGAAGATCAAAGTTGAAAACATGTTTCCAGTTCTCAAGTTCAAACTGTCTGCAAAACTAAGAACTCTGTTCCTTCTTCAAAACCACTGTGAGCAACTCTTCTTGTTTACTTGTGAAGTAACAATTTTCTTTTAAAATTAAAGTGTTTAAATTTGCGCTTATATGATCATCTGTATATATATATATATATATATATATATATGTGGAAGCTGGAAGTATGTTATTCTTGCTGTTGCTTAAACTTTCTCTGTTCTTAGTTCCTAAATACAAAACTGTTGATTTCAAAAAAATCAATTCCTCTCTTTCTAGTTGATGATTGAATTTGAGATTTGAACAAAAGTCGTTTGTATTATCATAAACTTTAGTTTAAATTTTGTTTTAAGAAAAACGAATGTGAGTTGTCACTGGGAAGGCTCAAACTACAGATCATCTTCATATTTGTTAATTTTCGAATTACTTGATTTACAAATTCGTTAATATAAATGGAATTCGCACGCGAAAATATGATTTTTAGAACGAGATTCGTGATTTTTAGTGGAAGGAGTGGGGTGCAGTTCAAAGTTGAACGGAAAGTGGTTTTTGGGGTATTTCCGGCGATCGCGATGATGGGAGAGGTCAGGGCTTGGTCTGGAGGTGGAGGAGCCTATAGTGGTGATGGAAAAAAATAGGTGGAGGTACCATCGGTGACGGTGGTGAAGGCGGTGGACATTTTAAATTTCTAAACCTAGTTTTAACATGGTACGGTATTTGGTCTCGTTCGTCGTCGAGAAGCGATCGAGTGCTTCGGGGTTTGGAGCGATGGAAGATGGGGTACAGACGAGGTGGCGGTCGGAGTTATACGAACTCCGATGTTTGAGGCGTTGAGAACCAAGCGATGACAGGTTTGGGTTTGGGGAGGATTCCGTTTGTTCCAGGTTTTGATTTATACTCGAATTCGAGTTCGAGTCGAATCGGAGGGGTTTGGTTAGTTGTTGTCAGATCGGAGGATGATAGTCGATCAGTTGATGACGTCGGCGATGACCGGAGTTGGCCTGAGGGGCTGTGCACGTGCACGTACGTTTGTGTGGAGGCTGTCTTTTTGAGTGATGCAGTTAGGACCCAGGAAGAACTCGAGTATCTTGAGAGTTTGCTCGAAGTAGAGACAAGAAAACTCGAAGTCGTTTAATGGCTATAGGTCGAATATGCTAAGTGTTTGCGTGGAAATGCTCTCGGGGAAACTCGAGTAAATCGCGTGCAAGACTCGAAGCAGAGGCGCGAAAACTCGGAGCAGGCTGTCTGGTCTCGAGGCAGAAGAATGGTTCCAGTTTTTAAATAAATTTGATTTTCCGGGTTAAATTCGAGTTCAAAAATTTAACAAGTTTTTAATAGTAGTTTAAAATCAAATGGTGGATGGATTCAAGAGATATTAGAATTCGAAACTGAAATTTTAAATTTATTTTAATTCTAAATGTTTGAAACAATATATAGTTTAAATAATCAGTTTTAAAAAAAAAGAGTAGTTTTTGTTTATAAAAAAAATGTTAAAGGAAATTTTATAACTTTAAGTTTATCAAGTTAATAATTATTTTATTTTATAAATTTAATTAAGAATTAAGAGGAAATTAAATATAAGTAATATATTTAATTTATTAAGAATTAAAGGTTAATTAAGTGTTTAATTTCAAGAATAATTAATTGACTAATTAACTAATGATAATGATTGAATGATAAATAATTAAGTTTATAAATTAATAATTAAGAGATAATTGATCTAAAATTTAAGGTAATTAAGTAAAGATGATAAATTTATTAAAGGTGATTAATTAATGATAATTACTTAATAAAAGTAATCAAATAGGGATAATTACTTGTTATGATCAATTAAGGGAAATTAATCAAATGGGGAGTTATTAAATGAGATTTGTTAAGATTAATTTATTTTTTTTAATTAATTAAATAAGAAATTTGAGGTTTAAATTAATTTAATAATTAGAGATTAATTAATGGGTAATTACTGGTTATAATTAATTGATGAATTATAACGGAAGATTAATCAATGATTTAAGAATCATTAATCCAAATGTTTTATAATTAATTAATGATTAATTAACCAAGATTTGTAGTATTCATAAGTAATAAATCTGATTTGAATTAATCAAACAATTAACTGACCTTACTTGTGAATGTTTAGGTCCTATTGAATGATTGAATTACTTGATATCCCTGATATTTGATGCTTTGTGATATACCCTGATTTGTGTTTTAATCTGTGACGTATTTTATCACCTGTGATATTTATATGTCTGTGATCTATGCCTGAACGATAAGCGATATAGTTTATATCAATTATCAACTATATCCTGTATTTTGATCTGTGATGATTCATTGTGTTGCACTACTGTGTGAAACCCCTGGACCACACTTTTACACACACAAATATGGATTTCACGTGGAAATCGGTTAAGTCACAGATAATTTAAATCTGATGTTTTTGAAATTGAAATTTTAATTTCAATTGATTTTGAAATTAGAAATTCGGGTTTAAAGTGAAAAGCTTTTGAAATAGAATTTCAAAGACAAAAGTTATTTTGAATAACTTAATCGAGTTTTGAAAATTTAAATAATTTGATTTAAATTTGAATTCAAGTTTAAAATTGAATCCTATGATTTGAAACTAGGGATTAAAAATGTTATAAATGTGTTTATCTGGATTTAAACCATTTAAAAGTATAATTTTGAGAATTTGGATTTAACCCAAGAACTTTAACTCGTATAAATGAATCAGATTTTCTGAAATGAAAACTGTTTGTTTTCAAATGATAAAAGCTTTCACATATATAAGAAATGAAATTCCAATTTAAAGGAATTTCAAGTACGAATTGAAAAATGGTTTTTCCAAGTTATGAATGAATTGTTTTGAAAAGTTATGATTTGAATCTGTTTATTTTTAACAGATTTAAATTAATGATTGGTTTAAATCATTTGAAATGGGATTGTTTTGAAAGCTATAAGTTAAATCTTGATTTAAAGGTTTAACGAGTTAATCAAACTGAAATGGAGATTAATTTGGAAAATCTGTGAATGAATCTTTTGTTTAAAAGATTAAAGTGTGGAAACTGTTTAAACCGTAAAGGTTGAATCTTTTCGTTTAAAAATTTAAAATGGTAATTTGTTAAACCATTTGAAAAGAAGATTTTGGGTAATAAGTTGTGACTTAATTGAAATCCCATATCCATATGTTTTTAAATATTTCGCTCACTATTCGGTTTAGCCGGGAGAGGACCTTTGGGTCGTATAACCCATTCCGAATATGTGATACGTCGTATATGGATAGCATTTGAAGACCGGTGTTGAAGACCGGATATTTTTGAAAACGGAAGGATTACCGTCGAGTTACTCTGCATCGGCTGATCCCCGATATAGAGGTTTTATCATCCTTAGTGACGGGAAGTCCGGACGTGATTGGAAATTATCCGGAATTGCAAGGGCTTCGTGAGAAGTGCCTTCGGTTCTGTTCGATCCCGGAACAGACTTGTATGGATTGTATGTCTGACATTACACTTTGAGATATAAAGCCGATTTCTTTCAAATACATTTCTGTTGGTGGCGGAGAATTTATTCTCTTAGCTTAACACCCTTCTCTGAGACGTACGAGCTCAGAGGTTATGTAGTTGAAATTTATCAGCGATATATCCCAATTTGGTAATGTGACATGCTGAGTGTTGCTGTGTGATGATCAGTGTTTGATCATTTGTGATATGATCATTTATTTGATCATTTATCTTTGTGATCATAGGTTGATCATCTGTTGACCCAAAGCATGGCTTTGTGACAAAGCGTAGCTTTGTGGACGAGACTTCGTCGGGACCTCACTACCCGGAAATGGTCGAAACAGGATCGTTGCGGCAAGGTTATGAGGGTCGCGCCCTTTAGGGTATGTCATTTCCTTCTGGAAAGGGGTGGTATCATGGTATGGAGCCCAGATACTTACTCATGTGGATACACTTTCTTTATGATGTGTGATGTTGGATACCGAGCTCGGATAAAGGTCCCAAAGGACCGGGAGGTGGCATATTCGTGAGTTACCTGTTACAGGGGTAACCCGGCCTTGTTTGGCAGAGAGCAGTTTGTCTCTCGGGACGTCCCGCCAGAGGCGTTCCCATGCGGCGGAAGGAAGTTCCTTAGCCTGACCATTTGTTGGAAATCCATTTCTCCAATACGGAACTTGTACGGTTTTAGTTGTAGAACCTGCCATCTACTTATGGTGGCGCCCCACTGTTTGGATGGTAGCTATAGTAGGCATAGTTCGGAATGTCTATGCTGGCTAAGATTAATATTATACTTTCGAAATGTTTTCTGCACTATGCACTAGTAATAATATCCAATTTTTGCGTAGTAAGCATCTTTGACTATCATAAGAAGAAATCTCCTCCAATTCTGCGTTTGCATTGTGTGTGTGGCGGGAGGTCTTATGGTAGTTTCATTTTCTAAAAAGCATTGCGGATTTCAATGTTTAAAATCCTTTTGTTGTTGTTTAAAGATAAACTGTTTTTGTTGCTCACACCAGTCCCATGACTGATCCGGAGTTTATTGTTCCCTTCCTAAACTCTGGGTGCTCATAATTTTCCACACGAGCAGTCTAGAGTTGGGTTTCTTTTCAGATATTCAGGTTTAGTAGATTATCTGGAGCTAGTCAGTCTATGGACGACTGACCTTGCTTTCTGCTAGCTATGGATTGAAGCATTCTATTGGAGATATTGTTCCGCTGCTGTTGTTATCTTTTCTTTTCCGCTGCTATTTCTTGTATCATATCTCTGATGTATATTGATATCTGTTGCATCATTCTGTTGTATCATATTGTATCAGATTTTGTATCTGTCATTGTATCAATGTTATATATATATTGATATATTCTTTTCTTCCGCTGTGTTATTTACTTAATTGTGTTATAGCTCCGGCGAATCGGATTTGAACGGTTGAATCTGCGGCATTCTAGTACAATGTGAAGTACGGATGTTGATTTTCGAGCGGGCAAAACCCGGTCCGTCACAACTAACCACTCTACAGTGGTCAATGCCAACCACTTTGGTCCTGCACTTAACAAAAATGGATAAGTACAAACCAAACGGAAACATCCAGCGTCCATCAATAAAGTGTTAAGCCCGTCCAAGTCCATCGTCTTCCATCTTTAAATCGGTTAGCATGCATCTTAGTACTCTTCTACAACTTATCCTATTAGTTTGGCTTTCCGATCAGTAGGCATAAAACCCCAACATGTGGGATATTCCCTAATGTTAGAACATCGATAAATCGGCGTTTTCAACCAAAACAAGAAAATAAGTTCATTGTTCGTCCCTAGAGTTATTTAAAGGTCAATTGCTACCTCACGGTTTAATCTAACTCCAAGTCATAGAAGTTTCCTTTGCAAATGTCCTTCCAGTCTTGCATCTCAACAGCCGACTCTGTTCCAAGGAACGGTCTTCCTTATGGACTCATGAAGTCTTTATACAACTCAACAATGTCGACACTAGGTGTTTGCAATTGGGCGTCATATCCATTTGGAATAATTTAGGCATTCTTCGCATCATCCCTGTGAACATATTCTGTCAAGCAAGGTTCGTAGCCCCTGACCCTACCTACTCCTCTAATCCAGATATGGAGTCAATAGTAGCCTTTCACATATGCCAGATCATTCCTAATCTACGATAAGGATGATTAGTTTCTCATGAAGAAAACTGCATCAATAGTACTCGTGTATGCAGTATAACTTATATATTATATATACTACTATATAGTATTGAAAATCAAAATATATAACAAATACGCAATCTCTTGTATATAGGTATACTCTCGATCTAGCCGAAGGTAACAACTCCTACCCTACCTCTACTGGACCACATTATCAATTCAAGTTAATCATGTAACCCGAGCTCTGATACCAAATGTAACGACCATCCTACACCTTCATACTTATATAATCGAATAATGCACTACTGGAGTATCCGACCAATGTAGGAAGATTGTCATGGGAAAGAAAATAAGTAAATAAGAGAAATAGAAGAGAATAATAGGGAAAAAACATCAAACAATTACAGAATCTGTCATATATCTCACAGCATATCGAATAAAATATAATAATTATCACAGATATAAAACAAGCAAGACAATAATAACTAAGTAAACCACAGAATCAGAGTACACAGGCTCATACAATTATACAAAACAGTAATATATTTTATACAACTGAAAAATAAACTCAATTGATAAACTGTCTCTAATAATAGTAAGTCAAACATTGTCAAGGCTCTACAGTGACACACAATGGAATATGTAATAATAAGCTCAAAAAATAAGTATGAGAAAGTGTTGCCCCTTGCTAGTCCATCTGTAGAACTCTATGTACCTTTTACACCTGTTATCCAGTCTACTCACTTAAGAGTACCCAAGGTAAGAAGAAGCAAAGCATAAAACCTCGAGTCAGACAACAGTTTGGTGTGAGCGACAAGCAATCTCAAAATAATATAAAAGTCTGTATAATATATGGAATAGAGGGTATACGCACCATACCTGACCTATCCCTGCAAACCAAAGAGTTAGCATATAACATCAATAATATGCTACTCTGCAAACATCATAAGGGGGTACTCTATACTAAGTACAATGTCGGGGTGCGTAAGTACCCCTATCCACAATACCTATATCATGTGACATCCCTAGAATGGCAGACTACACAGAACAATCATGGCAAACATAGTATCCATCAAACAAGCCTCACTGTCACTCAATGTGCTTTGGATATATGATAACTCGTATGACCATTTCTCTACCAGGGTTAATGGAAAATCCCAATTTTCAGTGTACTCGCGTATCTCATAGCCTGAAGCTAGATACGTATCTCATAGCCCGAAGCTAGATACTAAATCCAAATCCACCGGCCCAAGGTATACGGATCCAAACAAATGATCTGGGGTAGACAAATAAAGTACTCATGAGTGCACTCACAATACCCTTACTCTGAATACAACAGAAAATACTTCGAGTATTAACGATCCCTTAGCGCGCATCTTCAAGCCCTTTCCTGGCTCCACTTAACTTCCATTATTCTCAAGGAATCATTCCTACGTTCCTTCATTCCATGATAGAATCAAACACCATTTTTTCCATGGGTCACACTTTCTAGAGTTCGCCCTTGTGGAAAATCATCATGATTCCTATCCATCAAGTCATCATCATCGGAACACAACTCCAATCACCATTGAGTTTGTTGGAACTGGGCTAGACCACAGAGGAAGATATGGGTGAATTTCAAAAAATTTACCATATTGGATCTTTATTGGGCCTATGAAGTCTAATTCATTTTGAACATTTCTAAATTTAATTTAAATAAAATCATATATTTCATTTAAATTTGTGATTTGTTAGTTGAAATTTATTTAATTTGTTGTACTTTATATATAAGCATACATATGCATCATATATATATATATATATATATATATATATATGTATGTATATGTGCATGCATGTGTAACATAATATTCCATGCAAGGTATAACATGCCCGTATATAGATGTTGGGATTTACATCGCGGCGGACACATAAGCTCATCCTATGTGTATTGTATGTTGTCCAAATATGGGAATATTCTTATAGTTATTTATTTAGAGCTTACTTTAATCAATCAAGCAAGCAACTAACCAACCAATCAACTAACTAATCAATCGATCAATCAACCAACTAATCAATCAATCAATCAACCGATTAATCAATCAACCATTAATTTATATCTTAATTTATGTCCCTTAGATCGATTCGTATATATATTATGAAAACTATTATCTATATATATATGTAATAACCAAATAATTATACATATATTTATATACTACGAAATTATTAATATATATGTATATTAAAGTAACATGATTATATGTACACATGTATAAATTAAAATAAATATATATAGTAATATTTTTAAACACAATATATCAAAATACATTACAGCTCTAAAAATTATTATAATTTTATTTTATCAATATATATATGTTATTAATTAATTAATAAAACTATCATTAGTAATTAATATAAAATAATTTTTTTAAATATTTCAAATTTTATATTTTTCAAAAAACAAGAATAATATTTTATAGCTTGTGAAATTTTTCCAGAATTTTCTATGCTAAAATGTTATTTTTAATAATTAATTACTGTTCAGTCGAAAAATAAAATAATTTTAAAAATATAAAACAGTGATTAGAAAAAATCTAAAAAAAATTCAAAAGATTCTATGATGTTGATTTAATTCTAAAATTTTAAAATTAAATTTTCAAAACATACTTTATTTTATATGAATTTATTAGTTCATACAATGGTTAAATAATAACCATAAATATATAATAATTTTCAAAAATTTATTTTTATATAGTAATATTCATAATTAGTGCAAATATACATTTGAAAATTATTAGATCAAATAATTATGCAATAGAGACATACATACATTAATACAATTCATACAAGTCGGTTAGTTCACATATTCCAACATACACACATATATGGATAAAATAATATTAATAATTAAAATCACAATAATTTGAAAAAGCATTTCAGATTCTTAGTAAAAAATTATTTTTCATTTGATAAGCTTATGCAAATAACCAATCAAAATTGTGACAACATCATTTCTTATATAAATCTCCCTTAACTAACAATACAGAAAAATATATAAACATGTATAGGAACAACATACAATTATACAAAATTATACATCTTATATAAACCTGAAATTGATGCCCTTAAGTCCACATTGAACGGTGCATTCTCTTCCTCTCGATTTGACGTATTGCTAGTCCTAAAGCCGCAGAACTTTACTATCAAATAGCTATTGATTTGTATTTGATTTGATTTGAGAATTAATGAGGTTAAGAGGGGTTTGGTTTAGCCATTAGAAAGAAGGAGGAGGGGGCTCCAAAATCTCATTATAGGTTAGGGTTAAAGATGCTTTTATAATGATTGAGAAAGAAAACAAAGGATCATATCTTTCTTTTTCTTACCCAATCTCCACTATCCATTTTAAACCTTATTTTCCCTCATCTTTAGCCCTTATCATATAATTGCAGCCAAAAATCTCTTTCAAACCTATGGATTAATACCCCATTAAGCCCAGACAGATATGGTAATTAAATCTAATTTAATTTCTTATCAATCTCATATTTATCGATATATTTATAACTATTATAAATATATATACACAATATTTGTTTCTCAAATCATATTCAAATTTCAAAATTAATATTTCATAAATATTAATTAATTTGTAACAATTATAAACTAATTAAACCATTCGGTTTAAAGAGAATTCATCATTTCAATTGTGTGGCTCTTGGGTGTAAACTCGGCCATCGATTAACATCGAACTATTCAAATGTTAATGTTCACATGTTACTTAGCAGGTGGTGTGACATTATGGCCAAATTTATCGCTTATTCAGTTTCGGTAAAATCCAATTTTAGTTTAATAAGCGTTACTTGATTATGATATTTATTTACACCAATTCTCTTCGTCAAAACTATATCACTTTGGACTTATGGAATTTGGTAACGGTCAAAATTCCAATATCGTCCACATTCAACTGGTTCAATAGTAACAATTATTATTAACTGAAATGCTCTAGGCAAAGACTTTGAGTTTGAATTGACTTGAGTTGACCGTGATACTAAACCCATATAACTGAGGAGACGAATCCTCTCTTCAATAGTTCTTCACTTCCAATACTTCCACTCGACCCAACTATAGTCACTCGATGGACGCCATGCCATGATTTGACTATAATCAAAGTAGAGCTTTCATATTGAAGATCTATAGTATTCTCAAGTCAAGAGAATTGTGTAAATCAGTCACATCGATATTTTCTGCTTGACCTTAGTTATATTAACCAACAAAAAACTATCGAAAGAGTCATTCCATAGTTATCTAATAACTATCAGTATGTAACCTTTAGGTGCCCCAATCAGACATGAGTAATACACTGCCCTACATTTGGAGAGTGTTACGTACTCTAGTCCCAATGGATACATCGATATCCATCTCGATGCATTTTGACTGGGAACATTGAAAATGATTTATTTAATTTTATTGTGATAACTTACTCATGGTTACAACACTTTGTAACTACTATTACAAAACATACCATCTATGGATTTTCTATTAAATATACTTTTAATTAAATTAATATAATCATATTATATCAGGTATATAATAGAAAGAAAACACCTTTATTTCAAACAAGATTGGTCAACGAGTTAGATATACATAACAAATTACATAATTGGGGCATACCCCTAACTCTATCAGAGTCGTCGTCATCAAAGTCCCGAAGCCATCACGTCGAAGCATTATGTCATCACTTTTGCCATCGAAATCGCTGATCATAGAGCAATAACATCAAGCCCCAGAGTCGGCCGCACAAACAAACCATCATCTCGCACTCCTTGAAGCTACCTCACCATGCCAAAGATCATCCAAATCGGTCATCATCGATAGTGATAGGCACTGACCACTATACAGTAGTCAATACCAACCGCTTTGGTCCTATAATTATCAAAAATGGATAAGTACACACCGTATGAAAACGTCCGGCGTCCATCTTGAAGCCCGAAGCCCGTCCAAGTCCATCATCTTCCATCTTTAGATCTGTAACACCATGTAATTTGGCATTAGTTATTTAATTGGTTAGTTAATTAATTAGGCTTCAAAAATGGAATTTGTGCAAATGATAGAATTTGACCATGAAACATGCACCACTGCGTTCGTCGTGAAATTCTGAGCAACTTTCATATTTTAATTTTGTGACGGAGTCCAAACGAAGAAGTTACGGACAAAAAACAAATTTGGAGCAAAAATATTTCGAATATGAAAATTAACGTTTATATATTAATTACCTAGAGCCTACAGGTTGACCTGCATATTCAAGCAGACGACCAGGGGTGGTCGACCGCTTCATGTGTGGCGGTTAGGGTTAATGTAGGCTCAATGGCCCAAATTTAATATATTACGCCTACAAATTCTGACCCAATCCTCCCTTCATTTCTCATATTTTTTTAGAGAAGCTCTACCATTTCTTATTCTCCACTTTCTTTCTAAATTATAAAAATAGATATTTGTATCTATATTCATACAAATTGGAGAAGAATAGAAATCTAATAAAAAGGAGAAGAGAAGAGGATCAACTGTATGCGTATTTGAGGTAATTTATATATATTTATTTATTTGTATCTATTTTCTCTCACAATCCCAAATCTCTTCTCAGATCTGTAATTCTAATATATGTATGTACCATTTTTATACATTTTTCTTGGATTAAAAAGGATTTGAAGATGAATTTAATGTTTTACTTCAGATCTGGAGATTTGGATCGTTTTTAAAAGATGGGCAGGAAATTTTATATATTGTTTATGATTTTAAATCTATTCCATTGGCATACGTTTGATTTTTATGCCTAAATTAATTTTATATGTGAATTGTAGGCTTAAACTAGTGGAGAAAACTATTGCCTACATATTCTTGTTTAGATCTAATTTGGGATATGTTTACACCAAGGTCTGGAAATCAGTCCCAAATTTTTTATAATTTAAATGATGTATATTTTATTCCAGATCAATACTTGGGTGTAAAATAGGATATTTGGATTATTGCCTAAATTTGTGCTAAATCGTATATTTTCCATAGTTTAATTTGTGGAAAGAACATCCATTTGATTTTTATAAAATTGTTAACTTTACCCACTTTGATTCAAAAAGGCGACACTTGATTTAACAAGGAATAAAATAAAATGAGAAGAGATGTGTAAAGTACAGGTTTATTCTACATATTTTACACTGTTTATTCCAAATAAAAAGAAATAATCCATTACTTGGAATTTCAAACGTAGTAAATCTTTCCTTTTGTGTTAAACCAATTTATGAAAATCATAGGGGAAAATCTTCTTAATGAATTTAATTCCAGCAAATTAAATATGGAAAGTATATTCTAGTTAAATATTTATGACTAGAATTTGTTTGGGTAAGAATAATACTTTCATTAGGTAGTTCAAATGTATTTATTGTGTTAATAAAGAAGAACAACGTTATTTGTTTGTTATTTATGCATAATGTTCGTTAGTTATTATTATATTTATGGAAGCGAATAGGTAGAATTATAAAATGTAGTAATTCCTGTTAATGGATAATAAATTAGGAATTGCCAATAATTAATAGGAAATAAAGGATTGTAACCCTAATTAATGGGCAATTAATGGGAAATAATGGATAGGATTAGATTATGGGTCGCAATTTGTTAGTTGAAGACTATAACTCCAATTAATGGAAATGAATTTGGGAGTTAGTAAGGACAAATGTATAAAAAAGCACTGGTAAAAAAGGAATAGATATAAAAGGTTGCTAATTTGAAATTACTAGTCATACATAAATGTCTTAGGAAATGTCCGTTAGGATTTTATGGACAAATTAACATTTATGAGCATAAAAAGGGGATTTATGAGTAGATAAGCATTTAAGGTAAATCTTTTTGCCTTAAATAAAAAGGAAGTTAGTAAGCTAAGTCCAAATTCTACTTAAGATAATATAAGTATAGACTTAAGATAGTTAACTGGACTTAGTAGGTTAGTGATGTGAGTTCAGTAGAATCGCTCGATGGAAGACTGCCCTTCATTTTGAGGCTACCAACAGTCGGGTACATTTACTAATGATGTGAGATATAACTAATCGTAGGACCCATGACAATGTGAGAGATTAGGCCTGCTTTCTTAATTGCAAAGTATTAAATGGTCCAAAGTTGGAATTAGGAGCGGTGATGGGTATCTCTATAGGGGTTCGCTTCTGGTTTGAGGTATTAAGTGGCTATAGGTCTGCCTCTCTCCTTAAAGGAAGTATTAAGTAAACTAGTGAGATTCCAAAATAAATAAGGTGTCTCTAAAAGGGTTTACTTCAGTGTTGAGGTATTAAGTGGATATTTTAGGGCCCGCCTCCCTACCGATAGAAGTAACCTAATGACGTTCCATATTTGTAATTAAGAGTGAGAGTGGATATCTCGAGAAAGGTTCGCTTTGGGTTTGAGGTATTAAGTGACTGATATAGGGTTCGCCTCTCTCCTAAAAAGAAGTATTAGTAACCTAGTGAGATTTTAAGCAGTTTCAGCTAGATAGTATAAGTGAGGAGTCCGCCTTAGGGTTGGGTATTAAATGACAAAGGCATTCCTATGAATAGATGTTAAATGGTCAGGGGCCTGCCTAGTCCTTACTAATGAGGTATTAAGTGTCTTGGGTATAGTTTCTCACATTTCTAAGGCCGTAATAACGATAGTACCAGTAAGGAGTCCGCCTGGGATAGGTATTAAGTGATATAGGACCTACCTAGAATATAGGTATTAAATGATTAGAAATCCGCCGAGTCCTTTTGAAGGTATTAAGTGGCTTGGGTACTGTCATTAACATGGATACGATTTTATTGGCGATGGATGCGGTAATAGTTAGATATTTAATTCTGGAAGCCTTAAATAGTAGTTAGAGGTCTTTGTAGCTAGGACACACCAACCATTGACAATATTGTTAGCAAACCACCTTGGGAATATGTCTTAAATGGTGGGATCTACCTTAATTAAGGTCTTAAGCGGCCGAGTC
Source organism: Allium fistulosum (assembly GCA_030737815.1). Lineage (NCBI taxonomy): Eukaryota > Viridiplantae > Streptophyta > Magnoliopsida > Asparagales > Amaryllidaceae > Allium > Allium fistulosum. Next base: position 959,091,108 of record CM060901.1, read on the forward strand.
TGCTTATTTCTCTTTTAAAAGTATTATATGGTGATTATAGAAGCCGCTTCATATTTAGAAGTATTAAGTGGCAAACGGGTTTGGAAGTATTGGGTGGTTGATAAGGCTTCGTCAATATTTTGTACCTTGGGAAGAGGTAGATAAGTAATCGTGCGTGCAATGTAAAGTTAGATTAGAATTGCTAACCTTAATAGACATAACAATTAAATGGAAACCAATTGGGATAAATTTATATTACAGACAGTTTGTAGATTTTCCAATCACTAGAACGTTGTTCTCACCCCCTCCTCATTACGACCTACCGGATAGATTTAGAAGCCAGGTTACTGGAGTTGGATGTGCTTAGTTGTTGGAGAAGTCTTCTTTTCTCTCATGCTCATTGCCGATGTGATGACCTATTATCCAAGGAATACCATTAATTTCAAGGTAGTAGCCATAATCAGTATTCTTATCATATTATTGTTTCCGCTGTGAGTTTAGATTTCTATCAATCTCCGATGATGCTCATGCTTACTTGCATGCACCAAATCTAACGATCTATGCTTTAATGGACTTTCATTTCGATTTTATCGAAATTTAGGCCCATTAAGATATGGGTTGTTACATTTGGTATCAGAGCTTAGGTTAGTAGATCAGAGGAATTTGGATAAATTGAGAGAATGTATTCATACTTCCCTATCTAATAATATTATATTTTTACCCTAGATTCTAAGATTTCCGAGTGTAGAAGTAGTTGTAGTTCCACTCCAAAGGAATGGGCAAAGCAACTATGGGTTGGAAATATGTTAGAGTTAAGATTTTCACGTCGACTCTGAAGTACCCTACAGAGTGCTAGCGATGCGTAAAGCACTGTTGATGAAGAGCATGAGTACGACATATATCAGAATCCCGGAGACTGGATGTGTTCGACTTGATGGTTGAGATTCTAGCTATCTTATGATTTTTGATTTTGATGATAAGTTCCAATCAGAGACACACATTTATTCCAGGTGAGCGGGAAATTACAGTATGTATATCGCAATTGTCCGGAGGCAAGTTTTTGCTAGGGTGCATTAATTAATCACCTGTTTGAGGCAAACCGGATTTTTATTTGGATAATTAATGTCAATTCCTTAGTCTAAAACTTGTGAGAGAATTTTTATAAAGTATATTTTAGAAATGCCTTAAAATTTAGAAAAATCCTTAAATATTTTTATACATTGATAATGGCTTGATTTTGATTTTTGAAAATATAAGTTTGATTTTTAAGAAAAGTTTTGGTATGAAATGGTTTCTATTATTTTGAAACAAGTATAAAGGAGCATATAGTTAGCTCGGTGATTTTTCGATTTACAAAATTGAGGTTTTTAGATTTTCTCCTTTTAAGGTACAGACAAAATAGGAATGATGTTCAATTTTATTGGGGTATATAGTTTGAAGTGTTGTTGTACCACCGGCTATTAGAAGAAATATTTCTGTGTGATGTAGGCAAGAAATAGCAGTTGGAGTATCTTTTGGTTTTTCAGAATTGTTGTTGGTCATGGCAGTTTTGATAGGACTACTATGAATTGCTGGAGCATGGTTCGGGACTAGGCGGTAGGCCTTGACACTGCCGTGAAGATGACATGGATTTTTCGGATTATGTCGAATCGGAGGAGACGGCGCGAAACGATTATTATTATTTACTCCGACCCTAATTGGGTCTAGATTTAATTAACGTCTAAAGCCTGTCTAGCGGTTGACCACCTAGCAGGTAACATAGAGTGGTCTACCGGTTAACGATTTTTGGCATAACTTGAACTTAGAACGGGACTATAAAGTCGCGCCCGAATTTCCCCAATTGCATTCTTTCCTTCTTTCTCCCTCAATCAATCGAACCCAATCTCTATCCTCCTCCTCCTCCAAATAGCAGCCTCTCTCTTCCCTTCCCCCCTAGGTGATGCCATTTTTTCTTAGGAGCAGCAGCCTCGCCTCCCCTTTGTGCTGGTTTTGTACATTAGATCTTGCCTCATCACTACTTCAAATCTAAACCGTATTTCTCCCTCCGACCACTTCTTAGCCTAAGACACCTTTCTGCACTGTCGGTTTTTCCTCGCACCATTATGGTCTCAATTCTCAAGAAGCTACTTGGCTGGACTGGAATGAGCAGAAGGTTTCACCGCTTTTAGGCTGGAAGATCTATTTGCCATAGTAGGATTTGCACCAATCCGCTGCTTCGAGACTTTTGAGCGGGAATGTTACTCATGTTGCATTTGCCTTTTTGATATCCTATTGGCACGAAATTTCGATAGAGGAAATAATTTGATTCGTTCGGAGGTGAAGGGTGTCTTGATTGAGCTGACTAATGATGATCTCCCTGATATTTTGGAGGCCTCCGCGAAGGACATGGACTTGGATTATTTTGAAGTGACCAACTCAAAGAATTTTTTTGCAGCAGACCTTTTTCCAAGATGTCGGTGTTTGGAAGATGGATAATCTACGTCCGACTGCCCATCTGATTATATGCATCATTCGGCACAACATTATCCCTAAGATGAGAAGTTATAGCTGGATTTGTCCCATGGTGCGGAAGACCACCTATGCTAGTATTGCGGCATTGCTATCAATTGGACTCGCGCTCTTTTGATTCAATTTGTTGGTCAAGGATTAGGACTCTATAGAGTCACTTTCCATATTTTCATCTATCCACACTCGTTTTTAGGTAATATGGGTGAACCTCCGGGGAGAGGCAGTTTAGTAGAAGGTTCCTTCTACCATCATTAGATCCTTCCTTAGGAAGATGGCAATTCAAAAGCCATAAGCAACACCAGCAGCGCCAATGGGACGAGACTGGATTTATAGCCGCCATGTTACAACCATTCAAAGGCCGCAGCAATGGATCGAGTTCCAGCCACGGAGCAAGGCATCTCGTAGTCTATAGCCATTATTTTAGGATTTATGGTGTTGTTGTCTTTTCCCTTCTAGCATTTGTTCTTTTCTTTTAGGCTGTTTGGGTTGTAACTGTTAATTGTTTTTTTTAGAAGGCACACACGATATTATGAGTTTCTATTTATTTATTGTGTTATTGTTTCTGGATATGCAAACGCTCTATATATGCATAGTAAAGAAGTAGTATAAATATGAAAATCTCATAAAGACACTTAACTAACAGTAAATGCAATATATGACTGGAAGTTTAGAATAGTTGAAATTTTTTAGCGAAGGGCATGATAAAGTTGTTTTAATATCACGGGTCATTGCTCATGTTCCTTGAAAGCTAATTTTTTTGAAAAATTAGATATGATAAAAATTTTAAATAAAATGTCAAGTTTTATGGATAAAGGTTAAATATAGTTTTTAGAATTTGGTTTATGCGTTTAGCGCATAATCGTCTTCTGACTATGCTAAAATTTTGGCTTGGTTTATCAAAATTTTTGAGAAGGAAAATATTTTGAAAAGTTTTTCCTTTATTTGAAAAGTTCTCTTTTGAAAAAAAAGTTTTTAGCTTTTATTTGTTTATGAATCTTAAATTATTTTTAGAGTTTTTATCCAAAAATTTGATTTCAAGGGAAAATGTGCATCTAAATATTTTAGGATCTTATTTTGATATACGAATTTGAAAGTGAGAAAGATTTTTGTGAAATATTTGATTTTGAAGGCCACGTGTTAGGCTTAGTGAAGACAAATAGAGTTAGAATTTAGTGGTGCATTAGGATTGTCGATGTGATAAATGCAAGCGATAACAACGGAAAAATTGTTTTAGCCTTGGAATTTCTATTTCCATACGTTGTCGATGACACGTGCGAGTCTTTTTTTAGACTTCATTCCGTTTTAGACTTGAAATAAGCCTTCTTATGTGTTTTGTAGGTGGAAAATTTGTAGTACATCCAGGGTAGCGAGGAAATTTCCACTGTACTACGGGGATAGGAAGATTATATAGTGGTAAGAATATTAAATGCTCCACCTAAATTCCTTTTTCGGCATAGGAGTAAAGTTTAGGAAGCAATTTTTCAATGCGTTAGATAATTGGATGGTAGGAAGTAGATGCAAAATTGGTTGATTCAAACTTCTATTCGTAGGAGTATAGTGGTTTTAGTTGAAAAGATTTTTCAAAAGCTACATATATATAGAACTGCCAATATATATATATATGTTATTTGCATCATGTTTCCAAAAAAATTCAAAAGAAATGCATTCATATAGGAGGATCCGATGTAGAATCATTCTGCATACATATTTTCTGTGTGGAGATATAGTAATACACTACGCACTTGTGTATGTTTGGTTGCAAAATTAGTTGTACACTCATTGGCTGTATAATTTAGGATAATTAGGAGCCAAAACCATGACTTAGTCATTGGTGAAATTTCGGGGACGAAATTCTTTTTAAGGAGGGAAGAATGTAACACCCATAATTTGACATTAGTTAATTAATTAGTTAGTTAATTAATGAGGCTCAAAAAATGGAATTTGTGCAAACAATAGAATTTGACCATGAAACTTACACCATTGCGTTCGTGGCGAAATTCTGAGTAACTTTCGCATTTGGAGTTTTGTGATCAGATTCCAAACAAAGTAGTTACGAACGAAAAACGAATTTGAAACGAAAATAATTCGAATAAGAAAATTAACGTTTATATATTAATTATCTAAGGCCCACAGGTCGACCCGCATATTGGAGTGGTCGACCAGTGGAGCCGAACCCTAGGTAGGGGGCGGTTGACCTCTTCATGTGTGGTGTCTAAGGTTAACCCGGGCCCAATGATTCGGACTTAATATATTTTGTTCTGACGGTTGGGGTTGATTCTTACGCCTATAAATTTAGGCCAAACCCTCCCGTCTCTTCTCATATTTTTCTAGAAGCGGTAGAAAAGCTCTGCCATTTCTTATTCTTCACTTTCTTTCTAAATTATAAAAATAATATATTTATATCTATATTCATACAAATTGGAGAAGAATAGAAATCTAATAAAAAGGAGAAGTGAATCAACTATACGCGTATTTGAGGTCATATATATATATTTTTATTTTTGTATCTATTTTCTCTTCCAATCCCAAATCTCTTCTCAGATCTACAATTCTAATGTATGTATATACCCTTTTTATACATAGATTAAAAATGATTTGGAGATGAATTCAAGGTTCTACTTCAGATCTAGAGATTTGGATTGCTTTTAAAAGGTGAGCAGGAAATTTTATATATTGTTTATGATTTTAAATCTATTTCGTTGGCATACATTTGATTTTTATGCCTAATTTAATTTTATTTGTGAATTATAAGCTTAAATTTGTGTAGAAAACTATTGCCTACGTATTCTTGCTTTAGATCTAATTTTGAATATGTTTGCACCTAGATCTGGAAATCAGTCTCCAAGTTTTAGAATTTGAATGATGTATATTTTATTCCAGATCTGTACGTGGGTGTAAAATAGGATTTTTGAATTATTGTCTAAATTTGTGCTAAGTTGTAGATTTTCCATAGTTTAATTTGTGGGAAGAATATCCATTTAATTTTTATAAATTTGTTTACTTTTTCCAGTTTTGATTCAAAAAGGCAGCGCTTGATTTAAAAGGGAATAAAGCTAAAAGGGAAGAGATGTGTAAAGTACAGATTTATTCTCCATAGTTTACACTATTTATTCCAAATAAACATAAATTATCCATTACTTGTAATTTCAAATGTAGTAAATTTTTCCTTCTGCGTTAAACCAAGTTATGAAAATCATAGCGGAAAATCTGCCTAAGAAATTTAATTTCAGCAAATTAAATATGGAAACTATATTCTAGTTAATTTTATAACTAGAATATATTTGGATAAGAATATTAGTTTTATTAGGTAGTTTATACATACTTATTGCGTTAATGAATAAGAATAACGTTTATTCGTTTGTTATTTATATGTAACGTTCGTTAGTTGTTCTTATTATATTTAGGGAAGCGAATAGGTAGAATTAGAAAATGTAGTAATTCTTATTAATGGGTAATAAATTAGGAATTGCCAATAATTAATAGGAAATAAAGGAATGTAGACATATTTAATGGGCAATTAATGGGAAATAATGGATAGGATTAGATTAGGGGTTACAGTTGGTTAGTAAAAACTGTAACTCCAATTAATGGGCAATTAATGGAAATGAATTTGGGAGTTACAATTAATAAGGATAAACGGACAAAAAGGGACAGATAAAAATAGAATAGGTATAAAAGATTACTAATTTGAAATTAGTAATCATATATAAATGTCTTAGGAAATATCTGTTAGGATTTTACGAACAAATTGACAATTATGAGCATAAAAAGGGGATTTATGAGTAGATAAGCATTTAAGGTAAATCTTATTACCTTATATAAAAAGAGAGTTATTAAGCTGTCCAATGTCTACCTAAGATAATATAAGTAAAGACTTAGGCTAGAATTTAGTAGGTTAGTGATGAGAGGTCGGTAAAGTCACTCAACGAAAGACTGCCCTTCACTTTGAGGCTACCAGTAGTCGGGTGCACTTAATACTAATGTGAGATATCACTAATCCTAGGACCTATGATGGCGTGAGAGATTGAGCCTACTTTCTTAATTTAAAAGTATTAAATGGTCCAAATTTGGAATTAGGAGCGGCGATGGATATCTCCATAGGGTGTAACACCCCTAATTTTTGATAACATTATTCAGGATATTTAATTAGAATAAATTAAATAGAATAATGTAGAGTGATAAGAAGATTGAGGTTGGTTAATTAATTTAGTGGTTGTGCTATTTAAATTTAATGAGCTTAAATGGTTAAGTGTTAGCTAATTAACATAAGGACATGAGAGTAAATTGCCACCCATGTTTCCCACCCTTATACTATTATCCCCTTAGCCATACACGTTCATTCTAACACATGCAAAATTATAAACTCAAGAAGAAGAAAAAGCCGACCATTAGGAGGAAGATAAGAAGAGAAATCAAAGTATAAGCTTAGGATCAAGCTGGAAGAAATCAATCTCAAACAATCTCCAATTTCTTTATCCAATCTAAGGTGAATAATAATCACAACATCTCTATTTTATAATCATATGTTTTCGAATTTTAGGATAAATTCGTTTTTATGATATATTGAATTATGACAAGCTTGATTTATAATTTTTTTCGATTAAACAAGATTGTTTCAAGGGAGATATGCATGGTTTTAGAGCAAAACCGAGACTAAATGATTTTTAAATGACATGGAAAAAAATTGTGTCATGAGAAACATGATTTTCGAGTTGGGTTTCAATTTTTATAATTTTCCAAGCCGTGGAGAATTAGTTATGAATTTTCAAAGAAAAATATGGTTATTTGGGTTTATAAATTTATTTCAGAAATTACAATAAGAATTTAGGTCTGAAATTTTGATATGTTGGATAACATGATTAAAGTGAATTTCTGAAATTTTTAGGGATTTTTACTAAGTGATTTAGTATGGAAATTAAATTATTTTGAAAGAAGGACTGTTAGCACCAAAATTGGTCACTAACCTCGTTGAGAAAGATTGTGTAGAGATATAAGTGATGAAGTTAAATTAAACAAGGAGGAATATGCTAAATTAAATGCAAAAAGTAAGAACACCGGATTTATAGTGGTTCAGCGTAATTGCCTACGTCCACTTTGAGGTTAAACTTTATTGCTTTACTTGATGATTGATTACAGATACAATCCGTAGACCAAACACTTGAATACAATTGCTAAGTAAAGAGGATGAGTCTTGATAGCGGCAGAGTCTCCCTAGTGTTCTCGAAAAAAGGTCCCTTTTCACTGTGCCCCTGCCCCTCTATTTATAGACAAAGATGGGTTGGACTTCCCAGGTGGGCTTGGCAACCGAACACCTTGGCCCAAATGGAGTGGTCGCTATATGCCGAACCAAACAGGCCGAACGGCTGGATGCCGAACCACACTCTCCATGCCGAACAGGGCGCTTGTCGTGTGGGAAGAGTAGGCTGAATAGCCAACGAAGCCGAACGTGCCTTCTGGCCGAACGTGCCTTCTGGCCGAACGAAGCCCTTAGCCGAACGATGCCTTCTGTCGAACGAAGTATTTGGCCGAACGTGCCTTCTGGCCGAACGAAGCCCTTAGTCGAACGATGCCTCTGGCCGAACGAAGTATCTGGCAGAACGTTGCCTCTGGCCGACCGTTGCTAATGCCGAGCGCTTCTGGAGGCCGATCACCCTTAGATGTCGAGTACTCATGGATGCCGAGTACGCAGTTGCCTGGTCAGATCTCCAGGAAACACTTGCCCCCCAAAGTGTATTACGTGACTGAATGTGATACGCTTTGAATTTACGTAACCTCCACGTTTCGTTTTAATCCTTGACTAACTTCTAATGGAGATGCCTTCTTGAGAATATCAGTGGTTGTGGTGTGCGCCTGATGTGGTATAAATGCCGAACGATACGTTCGAAGCCGAACGTTCCTCATGTGCCGAGCAACTCTACGTTTTGAAGCCGAACGTTATGGCTTTGACCGGTTCTACCGGATATAGCCCCTTCGACTTCCACTTTCTCCCTATAAAACCAGGCACCTCCCCTCTTCTCTCCTTTTACACTTTATTTCTGTCACTCCATAAAGACTTGCAATCTTCGCTAGTCAATCAGACTTAAAGCCTAATCGATCCTTCCTAAGCTCCGATCTACAAACTAGGTATTACCCCTTCTACGATTTAAATAATTTCAACACGAGACAGCTGAGTGGGTCATGTAGAAAACTTTTGATTAGGTCGTCTTTATTGCCGAACAATGCGAGGCGAGGAGGAATGACCAGGAGTGTTCGCACATAAGATCATTGGGCTATCAGCTTCTTCGGGCCGAATCGAAGCTAAAGGAGAAGAAAGAAAAGTGGAAGTGTTGGAGGTGGTAAGGGTGTCGAACGGCATAACTCTGGTTTGGCGTATGTTATCATGCGCCGGACAGTGAAATAGAAGGCTAGGGTGAAGGCATGAATTAGTGGGATGCCGAATGATTATGAATGCCGAACAATATCTTAGTCGAACAAACGTAAATGCCGAACCATGTTAAGGCCGAACACTACTCAAATGCCGAACAATATCTCAGCCGAACAATACCAAGGCCGAACACTACTTAAATGCCGAACAATATCTCAGCCGAACAATACCAAGGCTGAATGCTACTTAACTGCCGAACCATACCAAGGCCGAACAATACCAAGGTCGAACATTACTTAACTGCCGAACCAATATATGTCGAACAACATAAATGCCGAACAATGCAAATGCCGAACAATACAAATGTCGAACAACATAAAGGCCGAACAACATAAATGCCAAACCACAATTCACCGAACGATTGTGAATGCTAAAAACCACTTTGGCCGGACAAAACTTAGCCGTATGTGCCGAATGATACCTTTAGCCGAGCAGGAATTAGGCCGAACACTTATTAACCATGCCTATTCATATAGCAAACCAAGGACCAGGACCTAAGCATACTAGCATATATGAAACTGACCCGGATCATTAACTTCCTAACTTTAGTAGACATAAATCTGAACTTAGATTAACATACGTTTTCTGAATCTGGAACTGTAATCACCACAAGGCGGGCTTTTTAAGACAGTCAGCGATGACGGTCTTCGAAGGCGACGATTCGAAGCTCATTTTCATATCTTTGTAACCTTCAAATTCTCAGTTCTTATACATGATTGCTTGCACTAGTTTTACACACCATGTGGGGGGAATACTCATGCTGTTAATTCTAACGTTGAATGTTTTTCAAGTATAGTTTTCACAGGCGCTTAGATAGATTCATTATTTATTAGGGATGTCTAAAAGGTCTAGCTCCGCCACTATATCTTATAGGCCTGGGCCGTCATCAAGGCAAGAAGTCACTGACACTTCAAATCCATCGACTTCCCCTGTTCATAACTTAGCTCTTGATGCCCTGGAGGCAACAATTCTCTTAGACAATCCGATCGACTCACAGGCTTCAAAGATTAATGAAGTCGCATTTCGGCGAATATGCTCCATCCATGGAATCCCCTTTGCCGATGTGTTGGTCCCGTCGCGACACGATCGTCCTCACCTGCCCCCAGTCGGATATACCGCTTGTAACAAGTTCATGTGCTGGATGGGCAGCGTGCCTCCATTCAATTTATTTCTTCGGGACGTGTTGCAGTACATAGACATCGCCCCGTCGCAGCTGCATCCAAACGGTCGCGCGTTCATATACGAGACCTACCTACTCTTCATGGCCGTCTTCTCAAGGCCTCCAACTTCTGGCGACATCAGATATATTTACATGATCAAAAAGCGGAAAGATAGCCCCTCTTTTATGTTCCTCGAGCCGTACCACAAGTGCCAGATTTTAACCGGGGCATGTAGCAAATTCTCCCTGTACAAACAGGAATGGTTCTATGTGCATTGCCCATCCGGTTTCGCGAGGTGATGGGTCGAAGGCAGTAAGTCTCCTCCCTGAGTCGACATTCACGCTCAACTGGAGCTATGCTTTTTCTAACTCCTTGTTTCATCTTTTTCAGATATCAACCCGCGTCCTGAGGGCCGAGGATATTCCGAGGTCGTCGAAGCCATTAGAGCTCTTCCTGCCGAGGAACGGGACATCTGAACCCTCCTTTCAAATGAATCACTATCGAGGTTCGGACTGTTAGCAGGTGGTCACCGGATTAGTCTCCCGGAGGGTGTTTCCATTCCCAAGCCTGCATCCGGTAAAGGGAAAAAACAAGCTGGATCGTCATCACGCCATACTCCCGATGGACACGAAGGGGGTGAACACAAGGAGGATGAAGCTCCTGAGACTCAAGGCGAGAATGTGGGTCCCGCTTGGAACCCGGCGGTCGAAGTGCACGATATTGAAACGTCGTCCTCTCCTTCGAAGGGAAAGAAGAAATTGACGTACAAGATACGGAAGGAGAAAGTTGGCGGAACTTCAAAAGTTACGCTCATCTCGTCAGAGAAAGGGGCTTCTTCACAGCATATGGAAAGTTCTTTAAAGGGTCTGTCGAACCTTACCATCCTCGACGATATACTCAATTATGGTTTCGACGATCCGGAAGCCCATAAGTTTCATTCGCCTGCTAGAGGCAACGCGGGAGTTCAACCCCCAGTCCAGGGAGATAACACTCCAATCAGTAAAGATAAAGGAACCGGTCCATCGGGGGGAACACTAGGACACACACGCACACATGCACTTCACCAAACACTTCAAGTTTTTTCATTACCCCGATTTTTCTTAACCCACTGTTATTTTTATTCTTTGCAGGTGACATGGGGCGCTCCCACGGACTTGATCGCCTCCACAGTTCTTCTATATTCCACCATCCCGAACGGGATTTGGGCTCGGGTAGACGCAGGGACAGAGACGATTACGAGGATCGAGACAACCGTCCTCGCGATTCTTCTTATCGAAAGAAAACATATTCTTAATCTTCACATTCTCATGATCCTCTTCCTCAAACTGAGACAGATAGAGAGAAGCTTTCACAGAAGGGGTCCCTACCCGATGTCTCCCGAGAACAACATTCTGGTTCGTCGAGCACAAGGCAAACTCGGGAGCATCGGAAAAGAGCAGAACTTTCAAAGCCTCCTCCCCCTATTCTTGCGGCTGACCCCACTATAGCAGAGAAGATGGTCGAACTTAAGGCCAAATTCCCAAAAATCTGTTTCGATGGCCTGAAATTTCTCCCAGCTATTCATCACATCCCAGGGCATGTCAAACAGAGCGCTCTTGCCTGTAACAACGACGTCTATGTTCAACATGACGCGTTTGCACATTTGGTCGAGAAAGTCTCGGAGGTATCTGTTGAGCGACAACATGAAATTGATCGTTTGAAGTTGGAAGCTGGCTTTGACAAGGATATCATCAAGAGTCAAGATGAAGAGCTTGCTTCATATAAGTCGAAACTTGAAGCTGCAGAGCAGAGTGCAAAAGACACTGCCGAGGCCGTCACACGTCTAGAGGCGACCCATAAAAAGGAACTTGATGAAGCAGTCCAGCGCAGTGGAGCTCTTGCCTTAGAAAAAGATTCTATCCAGAAAGAAAGGGACGCGCTCACCCTGTAAGTCAGAGAGTTGAAAGAGCTATTCTCTAAGGAGAAAGAAGAGAAAATAGCCGCTCTAGAAGAGTCCCAACGATACTGCGACGAAATTGTTGCTACACGTCTCTTAAAAACCAAGCTCGATGATGAACTTGCTAAGGTTGAGATAATGAAAGACGAAGCCCATGAGGAGGGCAGGAGAAAAGCTTCTGAGGAGATTGACTCTCGCCTTGAAGTAGCTGCAGAGGCGGGTAGAGAAGAGGTCAAGTGCATGTTTGACCCACTGATCGTCGAGTACAGCGCCCGTGTTCTTATGCACCGTGACTTGACATTCCTAGGCGAGGGCTATCTTGAATCTCTAGCTGAAGCCTGGGAAACTTTAATAAAGATCAGAAAGATCGATTCGGGCTCTAAGGAAGTCGATGAGGATGCTCTGGTGAAAGAATTTCTCTGGGGGAACGAGCCAGCGGACTTATCTGCAGCTTTGGCTCTTTATAGCAAAGGCTCTCCCCTACCAAAAGAGAAAAACAACGAAGCTGGCACATCTGGGGCTAAGGCTGTAGCTCCTCATCTTGCTGCTCCTCCTCCTGCTCAATCGGCCAGTCGGCCAACACTTGACCCATTCGAGCAGCATACCGGCTATGATCCAAAAGATCCCGGGCTTGGCGTTCACGTGCTATCCCCTATCTTAGAGGGTGAAACTCCACGCGCAACTGATAGCCAGCCAGAACCCGGTACGAAACTCTTCTTTTAGGAGTTAAAAGATATGCCACTTTCTGGTAGCGGTTATTTTGTCATGATGCTCATTCTTTATGTTTTTTATGCAGGCTGCTCTGATCCCGAACCGACTCCAAGGAGTGATGACACCAAGGAGAAGGCAGAGAAAAGCAGTAATATCGCTCATGCGGGTGTAACTCCTGGCCCTGACGCTCAAGTGATCGGGGCGCTAGATGATGATAAGTCTGACACTTCATCTCCCGTCGAAGGGAGTGATGAAATCGAAATCACTGGCGCCTTCGAACATACTTCGAAGATGAGCATGAAAGAGCGTCTCGCCGAAGAGGAGAAAAAGAAAGTCGAGATAAAAGTCGAGCCTGAAATACTGGAACTTACCGACCCGTGGAATAGACCTTTGAAAATCATTCTCCTCGGTAAATCCAAACCGCTGGATGTTCCTTCTCCCGCTCCTGACTCTGCTTCCTTGGCAAGTAAAAAATCCAAGAAGAAGCGTGAAGGAGAGGAGTCATCGGAGAAAACAAAAGAAGACAAGAAGAAGAAACCGAAGAAATAATCGCTATACTCGTTCAACGAGATTTTGTTTAAGTCTTGTAACTACTTTTATCTTTTGTTTCCGTAGTTTGTGTAGATAGGTTCTTGACTCCAAGTTTTGGAGGAATAACTGTGTAACCCCATTTTGGACTATTAAATAAAGTTTAGTTCCTTAGTCATTTGAACGATTCTTTTACTTCTTTAGCTTTCTGAATAACTGCGGTCAAAACTCAAGCACTTATGAGTTGCACATTTCCCAATCCATTCTCGCGTTGTTCAAACAATCCTCGGAGTGGCATACTTCTTGTTCTACATTTCTTGAGTACTTAGAATTTTTTCTAAATCCACATTCCAGGGATTTAGAGTAAGTTGATCCGCACTCAGGGGATTCGGAGATTCGAATCGTTTATACTCTAGTCCGCGCTTCGAGGACTTAGAGTACTCCAGCCCGCGCTCAGGGGAATCGGAGGTTGAAGTCGTTCATACTCTAGTCCACGCTCCGGGGACTTAGAGTACTCCGGTCCATGCTCAGGGGACTCGAAGATTTGAATCGTTTGTACTCGAGTCCGCGCTCCGGGGACTTAGAGTACTCCGGTCCGCGCTCAGGGGACTTGGAGATTCGAATCGTTTATACTCTAGTCCGCGCTTCGGGGACTTAGAATACTCCGGTCCGCGCTCAGGGGACTCGGAGATTTGAATCGTTCATACTCTAGTCCGCGCTCCGGGGACTTAGAGTACTCCGGTCCGCGCTCAGGAGACTCAGAGATTGAAGTTGTTCATACTCGAGTCCGCGCTTCGGGGACTTAGAGTACTCCGGTCCACGCACAGGGGACTTGGAGATTCGAATCGTTTATACTCTAGTCCGCGCTTCGGGGACTTAGAGTACTCCGGTCCGCGCTTAGGGGAATCAGAGATTTGAATCGTTTATACTCTAGTCCACGCTCCGGGGACTTAGAGTACTCCGGTCCGCGCTCAGGGGACTCGTAGATTGAAGTCGTTTATACTCCAGTCCGCGCTCCGGGGACTTAGAGTACTCCGGTCCACGCTCAGGGGACTCAAAGATTCAAGTCGGTTATACGAGTTCGTACATCATACAGAATAATGTAACTCCAGCAATTCGTCACCCGACAGTGAGATATAGAAACATTAGTGATTCATGGGAAAGATGGCTTCAAGCCTTTATTAATGAAAAACAACTAAATCGCCTGATTACAAGGTCAAAAAGAAAATAAGTGACAACAGAACAAAAATATAAAGGAAATAACTGTGCCTAAAACAAGAAAGAAACAGGCTAAATGTAATAATGTCGCAAATGTTCACTGTTCCATGCTCGGGGTAGTGTTACGCCATCAACGGTCGCTAGCTTGAATGTTCCCTCTCCAAGCTTCCGTTCAACGACGTATGGACCTTCCCAGTTGGGATTCATACGTGATGGTACTGGGAAAACTCGTTTCAAAACGAGATCACCCACATCAAAAATCCTTGGGCGGACTCTGCCATTGTAATATCGCTTGACTCTGTGCCTATGTGCTGCCGCCCTTAATTCAGCCTCTTCACGTTTTTCATCAATGCAATCCAGCGATTCCAATAAGAGATCCTGATTCGTCCTGGGATCAAAATATGTCACTCGATGCGATGGAACTTCCAGTTCCACGGGTATAACGGCTTCCGAGCCGTAGGCCAATGCGAATGGAGTGTGGCCAGTCGCGGACTTGTGGGTAGTTCTATAAGCCCATAATGCTATTGGGAGTTCATCTACCCACTTGCCTCCGGCTTTTTCCAAACGCTTCTTTAGTATGGACTTGATTATTTTGTTCACGGCCTCGACTTGCCCGTTAGCCTTCGGATGCGCAACGGCGGCGAACTTCTTCTCAATACCGTACTTTAAACAGAAATCTTTGAATTCTCTGCTTTCAAACTGTGTTCTGTTGTCCGTAATGATGGTTCGAGGGAGACCAAAGCGGCATATAATGTTTCGCACAACGAAATTAATGACCTTCTTAGAGGTGATTGTGGCTAAAGGTTCTGCCTCGGCCCATTTCGTGAAATAGTCGACTGCAACTATCGCATATTTTGCACCACCTTTGGATATAGGCAAGGAGCCGACTATGTCGATTCCCCAGATTGCAAATGGCCAGGGACTAACCATTTGTGTGAGTTCTGTTGGTGGAGCTCTCGGGATTTTCGCATATCTTTGACACTTGTCACATTTCCTCTCGTAGTCGGCAGCATCTCGATTTACAGTCGGCCAATAGTATCCGTAGCGGAGTATCTTTTTTGCCAGTGTTTGCCCCCCAATGTGGTCGCCACACTCTCCTTCATGAACTTCCTCCAGGACCCGCTTTGTCTCATCATGGGCAATGCATCGTAATAAGGGGACTGAGAACCCCTTCCGATACATTACTCCATCATGAATTACATATCGTGCGGCTTTTCGGATGACTTGCCGTCTTTCGCTCCTTTTTTCTGGTAAAGTCCCGGTTGTCAAGTATAGTTTGAATGGGGTCATCCATGACTCTCTTTCGATTTCTGTTTCCAACACAAAATCAACTTTCATTGCGTCTATGCTTGGAGCGCGTAAAGTTTCAACAGGAACCAATCCCATTTGCTGTGCATCGCCAGTGCTCGCGAATTTATCCAACGAGTCGGCTTCTTTATTCTATTCACGTGGGACATGTGAAATGTCATAGTGCTCCAAGTTCACCAATAGTTCATGAACCATAGCAAGGTACAGAGCAAGCTTCTGTCCCCTTGCTTGGTAATCTCCCCGCACTTGGTAGACCACAAGTTGTGAGTCATAAAAGATTTCGACTGATTTAACCCCAAGTTCTCCAACGAGTTTTAAGCCAGCAACTAGTGCTTCATATTCTGCTTCATTGTTCGTAGCCGGGAAATCGAGCTTTAAAGCGTAACATATCGATCGATTTTCTGGAGTTACCAGAACTATGCCAGCTCCGGAGCAACGATCGTTTGATGCCCCATCGGTGTACAATTTCCATCGAACAGGGGGAATGACACTGTGATTATCTGGTTCATCATATACAGTAAACTCAGCAATGAAATCTGCTAATGCTTGTCCTTGTATGGTTCTTCATGGCAAGTAGATAATATCGAACTGGCTCAACTCGATATTCCACTTCAGCAATCTCCTAGAATTTTCTGGTCGCTGGAGTACCTACCGTAGGGGTTGATCAGTATAGACACTGACTGAGTGTGCTTGAAAGTATGGGCGCAGCTTACGTGATGCAATCACTAAGCAATATGCCAATTTATCGATTTTGGGGTAATTTCTTTCTGCCCTTGTTAAACGTTTACTAACGTAATACACCGGCTTTTGGACTCGGTCCTCCTCGCGGACCAAAGCCGCACTTATAGCATGCAGGGATACGGCCAAGTATACGTACAGCATCTCGTGGTCTATCGGCTTCGACAGCACTGGAGGACTTTCCAGATGCCTCACCAGATCTCGGAATTCTTCCTCACAATTAGATGTCCATTCGAAATTCCTCTTCCCTTTCTTTATTATATCAAAGAAAGGAATGCACTTGTCTGTGGCTCTGGATATGAATCGACTCAGCGCAGCCACTTTTCCATTCAAGCTTTGCACCTGTTTTATAGTTCTAGGCACTTGCACATCTCGAATGGCTTGGATCTTTTCTGGGTTAGCTTCAATTCCCCTAACATTGACAATGAATCCCAAAAACTTCCCCGACGTAACGCCGAAGGAACACTTCAGAGGGTTGATCTTCATCCCATAATATCTGAGTATATCGAACATCTCCGCTAAGTCTCGAATGTGGTCGTTTGACTGTCGTGACTTCACGAGCATGTCATCCACATAGACTTCCATCGTTCTACCAAGCTGGTCTTTGAACATTCGATTCACCAAACACTGATAAGTTGCTCCTGCATTTTTCAATCCGAAAGGCATTACTACATAGCAATATAGCCCGACATCTGTGACGAAACTGGTGTGTTCTTGGTCCGAAATATGCATCGGGATTTGATTATAGCCTGAGTATGCATCCATGAATGATAACAGCTCGTGCCCTGCAGTGGAGTCGACCAACTGATCAATCCTAGGCAACGGGAAACTGTCCTTGGGGCATTCTTTGTTCAAATTGGAATAGTCTACGCAAGTTCTCCATTTCTCGTTCGCCTTTTTCACCAGCAAGGGGTTCGATACCCATTCAGGGTAGAGGGCGTCGCGGACGAACCCATTGGCTTTGAGTTTGTCCACCTCCTCTCTGAGAGCAGCGGACCCCTCTGGGTCCATTCCTCTCCTCTTTTGTTTAACCGGGACGTATTTCGGGTCTATGTTCAACATATGACTCGTAATGGCAGGAGAAATCCCGCACATATCAGAATGCGTCCAGGCGAAAACATCAAGATTCGCTCGGAGGAAATCACTAAGGTCTTCAGTCATTGTGGGGCCGAGTTGTGATCCGATCTTCAGTACTCGCGATGGATCGTCTCGGCTGATTGAAATATCAACTGTTAATTCAGCCGGCGCTGCCTTTTCTTCCCTGGATTTCTCATCGTCGTCTCTCAGATCTATGTCTCTTAAGATCCGAGAATTATGCCCAAGCCAGGGCTCGGGCACTACTTGTCAATTATCAGTATTATGGATGCGGACGGGATTGTCCGCAACCTTTCCTTTCTCCCTCCGATGGGCCTCTCGGAGCTCAGCCACATAACAGGCACGACCAGTCGCCTGGTCGCCATGAACAACACCTACTCCTTTGTCAGTTGGGAACTTCAAAGTTAAGCACCACGGGGCTAATGCTGCCCTAAACTCAGCCAGGGCTAGTCGGCCTAAGAACACATTGTACGAAGAATCCACATCTAAAACTACGAAGGATAGGATTCGCACCCTCCGACGTTCGCCTTGTCCCGGTTCAACTGGTAACTCAACATACCCCACTGCATCGGTCGTTGCGCCATTAAAGCCATGTATACGAGCTTTAGACGGTTTCAAATCCTTCGTTTCCATCTTCATCTGGTCATAAGCCTTCTTGAAGATGATGTTGACAGAACTTCCACAATCAATCAAAATTCTTTTCACATAAGCTGGTCCGATTGTCGCAGATATGACCATCGGGTCAATGGTAGGAGCCTCCACTTGGTCAGCATCTATGTTTCTGAATACTATATCGTCTGTCATCATGCGCAGCTGTTTAGCAGGGTCACATCCTCTACGTTGGAACAACACTCGAAATCTGTGTGCTTCAGGGAACTAGCATACCGCTCCATCTCTTGCCAATTCTTATCTGCGGGATGAGGTCCGTCAATGATCGTGTTTATGACTAGTCTACCCACAGTCCGGGCAGGCTCCTCAGGATGACGCGGAGCTGGTGCACGACCTGGGTTGGATGTTCCCTGTCCTCCTTCCTGTGGATCCTTCACAAACTCCTATAACTTTTTCTGCCTGATCAACTTCTCTATAGCGTCGTGTAGGTGTCTGCACTCTTCCGTATTATGCCCATAAGTCTCATGGAAGCGGCAGTATTTTCCGGTCCGCTTCTGTTCCTCGGTTGACTCCTTTGGACGTGGTTTTCTGTACTGAAAGGTATTGCAGGTTGATAGATAAATGTTCTCCAGAGACGCATTCAGCGGGGTATACTCGTTGTAGCTTGGAATTCTCGGCTTCCACTTCCCTGCTTCTCTCTTCTTTCCTTGACTTCTTCCTCCGGATTCCTTAGGCTGCCCGGGTTTGTTCTGGACATTGACTTGGACTTTTCCCGAGTTGTCTTCGGACTGCTTCACAGCAATGTTACTTTTTACAGATTCCTGAACAAGTCCCGGGGCCTTATCTCGCCTTACCCACCTGGCTTCCTCTCTTCTTATGAACTTGTGTGCCTTTGAGTAAAAAGGCTCTAGCGTAGTTGGAGGTTTTCCTGCCAGCCAGTCTCCAAACTCGGAATTCGGTTCCACACCTCGCATCACAGCCATTAGAATTGCATGATCATTGGGATTACTGACTTCAGTCGCCGCAACATGGAATCTTTGTAAATACTCCTTCAATGACTCCCCAGAATTTTGGATTACACTTGATAGAGACATCACGTCCTTTGGACGAGTAGTGTGTATCCTGAACTGCTCAATAAATTCTTTGCCAACTCCTCGAAACTGGATACGGACCGCGGAGGAAGTCGGGTGAACCACATAGTAGCGATCCCAGATAGAGTAATTGGAAAGCATCTACACTTGGTTGCATCATTTGCTCTGGCTGAATCCATCATCCACTCGTACCTCATGACATGCTGTTTGGGATTAGTCTTTCCCTCATAAGCAGGGATAGTTGGCATACTAAACTTTCTGGGGTATGCTGCCTGTATAACAATGTCTGTGAATGGAGTATGACTTCTTGACACTCCCCAATCGTCATTCGATAAGCCTTGATTCTCTTTCATTAATTGCCTGATCATGGCTGTCAGGTCTGGTGTTTGTATAGAAGGTGGAAGGCTGGAGTCTATTCTATGTGACTGATCATGCTGATGCCTCCTCTGCTGGCGATCTGCCAAATGCACATCTTGAGGTTCGACATCGTTAGCGTTTTGATGGTCTGGGCCTCCATCCTCCACCTGCACTCCAGCTATTAAGTTTCCAGCTCCGACTTGGTCACGATCTCCAGTTGTTCGGACAGCAGCACCTACCCGTGTAGTTTCAGTCTTACGGCGCCTACGCCTAGGAGGTTCATCAGATGAAGTTGAGCTGTCGGATGAGGAGTAAGGAGCGGGATTGCCCCCAACATTCTGTTGCTGTTGTTGAGTGAGTTGTGCCATCAGGTTGGCATTAGCTTGCATCTGCTCTCCTAGTTGTCTCCTGCTTTCCCTGAGTTCTCTCATCAAGTCGTTGAACTCTATTCTGGTGACAACCGGAGTCTGATCCTGGGCGGTAGTTCCTACACCCGGACTCGCTAGCTGATTGCTAGGTCCTGCTTGTTGCACGCAAGCAGTCTCGTGGGCGTCCGCATTATGAGAAGCTGACCTGGACCGCGGTCTTGCCATTGTAGAGTTATTGGTATGAACTCTGAGTAGAATCAACGGACGTCCTATCAATGAGTCGGATCTTCTTTGGGGATTTATTCAATCCAGTAGCTTCAAAGCAGATCCTTAAGGTCTGAGAATTCAATTCTCAGTGAAAGCACCAAAGTGTTAGCACCAAAATTGGTCACTAACCTTGTTGAGAAAGATTGTGTAGAGATATAAGTGATGAAGTTAAATTAAACAAGGAGGAATATGCTAAATTAAATGCAAAAAGTAAGAACACCGGATTTATAGTGGTTCAGCGTAATTGCCTACGTCCAGTTTGAGGTTAAACTTTATTGCTTTACTTGATGATTGATTACATATACAATCCATAGACCAAACACTTGAATACAATTGCTAAGTAAAGAGGATGAGTCTTGAAAGCGGCAGAGTCTCCCTAGTATTCTCGAAAAAAGGTCCCTTTTCACTGTGCCCCTGCCCCTCTATTTATAGACAAAGATGGGTTGGACTTCCCAAGTGGGCTTGGCAGCCGAACACCTTGGCCCAAATGGAGTGATCGCTATATGCCGAACCAAACAGGCCGAACGGCTGGATGCCAAACCACACTCTCCATGCCGAACAGGGCGCTTGTCGTGTGGGAAGAGTAGGCTGAATAGCCAACGAAGCTGAACGTGCCTTCTGGCCGAACGAAGCCCTTAGCCGAACGATGCCTTCTGACGAACGAAGTATCTGGCCGAACGGGCCTTCTGGCCGAACGTGCCTTCTGGCCGAACGAAGCCCTTAGCCGAACGAAGTATCTGGCCGAACGTTGCCTCTGGCCGACCGTTGCTAACGCCGAGCGCTTCTGGATGCCGATCACCCTTAGATGCCGAGTACTCCTGGATGCCGAGTACGCAGTTGCCTGGTCAGATCTCCAAGAAATAAGGACCTAAATGATTTTATTGCTTTATTACTTGAAAGGACTTATATGTTAATTGGTTTTAGATCTGAGAAAATGTGGCAAACATTAGCCAAATTATTTGAAAGTTTATGATAGCCAATCAAGTGTTTACAAGTGGGCAAGTTTGTTACAAAAAGTTTACTTTATTTAGTAAAAACAGCCTTTAGCTCAGAAAAGTGGGTTCCGCCTCCTTTGGAAGGAGCTTTTGACCCAGAGCTTCCGCCTTCAACTTAGTCGAAACCCACTACCATGTAACCAATACACATGGTATCACTTAGACGGTATGCAGTGGATTGGAGAAAGGCGGAAGGTAGGGCGTCGAAACGTAGCTTCTGAAGGTGTCGATACCTTTGTTTTGTTTTTAAAATAAAAAGCGCTTGCCAGTTTACAATGTGGTTTTGACCTAGTCAAAACCAATGGTCGCGAAATGGTATTTCAAAAGAAGCTTTCGAAGGAGAGCTGCCGCCTTTTTAAAGTAGTAACTTTCGAAGGAGTTACTTAGTTTTAATTGAAGCTTTAATCGGAAGGGGTAGTTTCGACCAAGTCGAAACCCTTCCATGATTTGATGCCTTTCGATGGCATTGAAGATATTAATATTGTTCAAAGGTACTGTTTGTTTTTATAAATATAAGCCACTTCCTACTACTTTCGAAAGGGAATAGGGTTTCGAAGGCAATGGTTTCGAAAGGGGTTTCGAAGCAAACCTTCAGTTGTTTTACCCAGATGTTTTTTGCTTTCGAAAGGATGGTTTCGACGCCATCAAGTTTCCCCAATACTTTTATGAAATAAAGAATGGTTTCGAAAGAGATGCTTTCGCTTATGTACACTTTGACCCAAAATGATGTTTTAAACCCAATGATTTTGAAAGGGGTACTTTCAATGGTGTCGGAGGGGTAACCTCCAATGGTTTCGTAAGGTATACTTCCAATGGTTTCGAAAGGGGGTATTTTCACTTGTTTCGAAGCTATGCTTCCAAAGTAAAAGGTTAATGCTTTAATACAATCGAAAGGTTTTAAAAGAGGAGTTTTAAAGTATTCGAAAGGCAGGAGCCTAAGGTTTTGAAGATATGTTTTAATGCTTTCGAAGGAGGTCATCCTATGAGGTCAAAAGCAAGGTTTCGAAGGTGTCAAAAGGTTTTATAACCCAAATATCATTTTAAAGGAAAAAATCCATGGTTAAATAAAGGAGTTTTGAAAGGATATCAAGTACGTAAATTTGAAGAAGTATTTCCTTGATAAAAGTATAGGTTAAAGGGATTAACCATGTTTTATATGTAAATGTTTTCAAGGATATTAAACCCACAGGAGTGGTATTGTTAAGTTGTTATATTTGCTTCTTCAAATAGGAATATATTCACATGATAAAGAAACCATAACTGTACTTTAGGGGATAAAGGGGTAGAAGAACCAGCTAGGTTAACCTAGTAGTGAATATAAATTGATTAAACTCCTATATAAGTAGAATTGCATCCAGGGGGTCAGGGAGACCAAAATATAAGGTGCCAAAACCTTGAAGTTGTTCAGGAGATAGGTTCATAGTAAAACCATGCAAACTATGATTAGGAAGTTATTGGGGGTAACCAACAGGTTCATAGTAAACCCATGAAAGTATTAAGGATGGTTAGCAGGAGGCCAATTGGTTTGTAGTGAACCTATGAAAACTATATCTAGATTAAGTATTGACATCAGTCAAAAGGTTCCTAGTCAACCCATGAAAACTAGGAAAATAAAGAAGTAAATGGAGGAACCAGTAGGTTCCTATTCAACCCATGAAAACTAGGCTAAGAAGGGAGCTACTGGAGTAATCCATATGTTATTAGTCAACCCATGAAAACTAGGATAAGAGATGAGTTATTGAAATGACCAATAGATTCAGGGGAATCCATGAATTAATTAATTTTATTGGCAGGGGCCTATAGGTTCTTAGTAATCCCATGAAAACTCTGAAATAGGTCAGGGTGTCCATGAATTTAAAAAAGGTTATTAGTAAACCCATGAAAACTAATAGGTTAATGTTGACCCTTGAAACTATAAATATGACAGGGAGTCAATTAAACTGTGGATGGGATATCCAAAATGTTTATATATGTATATTATCATCATATTTTAAAATGCTATGAATTAACCATTGTGAATGCAGCAGCACAGTATATGATTTTATAAAAAGGGTTTTAGGATACTAGTAAGGGGAAAACCCGTTCCGCTAAGCAGTGTGGTCTCACTAGATATCTAAATGGATTGAGATGTTAGATTATTATTCATACCAGGCTTTATGTCCGACTCGAAGTTTTTATTTTCCCCTTAAACTCTCGGGTACTCAATTGATTTTGAGTAGTTTGAGGTTTAGGGTTTCCAGGTTCTCTTCTTAGACGAATAAAGCTTCCGAAGGCGTGCAGAAGGAAGTTAGTTATTTAGTGTTATCTTTTTCCGTTGTGTATTTTATATACTCTAATCAACCAAAGGGACATCTTCATATGTCGCTCTTGGTGTATGTGTAATAATTGTATTTTTCGGAACGTGGTTAACATTTGTGGGATTATGTAATGAACATAAAATGTTTTGAACAGAATGTCAAAATGTTTTTTTATTTGTTAATTTTTTTCCATATTCTTGTGATCTGTGTATCAATGTATTTAACACCGCCGTATTTGGTCACCGAAGATTAATAACTATGGATGACTGTAGCATCCGTAGCCATTATTTTTGGGCCTCCAAGTAGGGGAATGTTACAAGTTGGTATCAGAGCATAGGTTTATGAAACTTTAAAATAAAAATAAAACCTAAAAGCTTTTTGAAACATAATCCGATATATTAGCAATATGATCGGGGTTTTGGATAATGCTATAGTAACGTACTTGTATTTGATATATAGGTATATATCTAAGTATGTGTTCTCCTCTCTCTTAGACCGTTCTTCTGTATCTTACTAAGGCTCATATGTAGATTTACGAGAAAGAAGATATGGAAGTAAGAAACGGAAGAGGAAATCTAGGTGGAGGAAGTACCACAACCAACAGAAATGCTCGACCTAATACCAAGAGGAACCAAGGTCGACAGGCTAATGCTAATCCAAATGTCGAGGCCAATGTAGGTGCTGGAATGAGAGGATAGTGTATCAGTTGTTAGCTAATCTTTTGCAAGCATGAGCTGCTGGTAATGTTGGAGGAGCTAATCTTGTAGCTCCAGTTGGAATTAATTATGCTAGGTTGAGAAAGAATTATACCAGTCTGTATGGAAAGCCGTTTATGGGAACGGAGGATGCTATTGAGTTGAGAATTGGCTGCTGAGCTGTGAGAGGATTTTTACTGATTTAGGCTTGGATGATGGGGAAAAGAGGAGGCTGGCCTCTAGACAATTGCAAGGGGCAGCATTCCATTGGTGGAATAGTGTGATCACCGGAGTTCCGAAGGAAGAACTGACTTGGACCGATTTCAAAATGAGGTTTGAGCATAGGTTTCCATCTGAGGTAGTTAAATCGGCGCTGATGAAGAAGTTCATGGATCTTGTCCAGGGTGATATGTCAGTAATCGAGTATGTTGTTGAGTTTGATGAACTGTCTCGCTATGGATATGCCACTATAGACACTGACATCAGGAGGAATGAGAGGTTCATTTGAGGACTAAGGCCTGAGCTAGCAAGAATGACCATGACACATGTCCGAGAACCCTGTAATGTAGTGGTGGAGATGGCTATTCGCCATGAGGAGATGCTTGTTGTTTCTGCTAGGGAGAAGCCAGTTGAGTCCTAGGGTCCTCAGGGAAAGAAGAGGAAATTCTTTAAGAAGAAGGGAGCCCAGAAAGGGGATGCTACTAAGAAAGAAAAAGCTGATTTGGTGTGCTTCAAGTGTGATAAGAAAGGTCATTATGCTCACGAATGCAGAACGGGCAAAGGGAAGAAGCCTGCAGAGAAGAAGAATGTGAAATGCTTCAACTGCGACCAAATTGGGCATTACAAGAACCAGTGTCCAGAGCCAATCAGGGCGGACAGAGGGAAGGTTTTTGCTATTGGACCACCATCTTCTTCTAGGCCTACTACAGCAGAGAGAGGGAAAACCGTGATGGAAGGTACACTTTTGATTCAGAGTATACCAGTTAGGGTACTATTTGATATCGGTGCATCAGACTCATTTATATCATAGTATTTTGTTGATAGGTTATGCATAGAACCCACATACCTTGTTACTTCCTTAAGGGTTGCGAATCCAATAGGAAGGTATGCATGTCTAGTGATGATATGCGACCAGTTAGAACTTAATTTGTTAGGGCATAGGTTTGCATGCAGTCTGTATGTTTTGATTTCGTAGATTTCGAGATCATTTTGGGTAAGTATGAGGCTAGGATATTTTGCCAAGATGGGAAAATACCATTGAAACACCCAGATAGTCATAACTAAATCATCTTCTCAGTGGAAAATTCCAGTAGGATTGTTTAGGCTTTGTTAAGTGCCATGGAGGTTGGAGAAGAGTTAAGTCAGGTTCGGGTGGTAAGAGAATTTGCAGATGTCTTTGAGCCAGTTACGGGATTACTATCGAAACGAGCTATTGAGTTTCAGATAGATTTTGTACCAGGAGTTGAACCTGTGAGTAGACCAACTAGCAAGATGACACCGACAGAGATGAAGGAATTGAAGGTGCAGCTAGTGGATCTTGAGGGAAGAAATTTTATTAGACCGAGTAGTTCGCCTTAGGGAGTGGCTGCGGTATTGGTAAAGAAACTAGATGGGTCGTTAAGGATGTGCATCGAGTATCGTAAGTTAAACGAAAGGACGATCAAGAATAGGTACCCTTTGCCGAGGATAGATGATCTGTTTGATTAGTTGTGTGGAGCCAAGGTGTTTTCCCAATTGGATTTGGCGACAGGGTTCCATCAGTTGAGAGTGGCGGAGGACAGCATTCCTTTGACAGCATTTCGAACTAGATATGGTTCGTATAAGTGGTTGATAATGCCATTTGGATTGACGAATGCACCTGCTTTCTTTGTAGATTTAATGAACCGAGTCTTTTGAGAGTATTTGGATAGATTCGTGTTGGTGTTTATAGATGACATTTTGGTATACTCTAAGGATGAGAAGGAGCATGAAGATCATCTTAGAGTTGTGCATGAGATGCTGAGGCGGAATCGGCTAAAAGCAAAGTTTTCCAAGTGTCATTTTTGAAAGAAAGAGGTTAAGTTTCTTGGTCATGTGGTTTCAGAGAAAGGATTGTCAGTCGATCCAGATAAAATTGAAGTTGTGAACAATTGGAGAAGACCAGAGACGGTGACCGAGATCAGAAGTTTTCATGGACTTGCTGGCTACTATCGGAGATTCATCAAGGATTTCTCGCGGATAGCAGCGCCTTTGACTAAGCTTACCATAAAGGAAGTGAAGTTTGTTTGGTCCGACAAACGTGAGGAAGCATTCCTTAAGTTAAAGCATTTGTTGACCAATGCTCCGGTGTTAGTAGTTCCAGAAGGAAACCAAGGGTTGGTAGTATACAATAATGCATGTGGGACTGGATTGGGAGCAGTGTTGATGTAAAAGGGCAAAGTCATTGCCTACGCATCTAGGCAGCTTAGACCGTACGAAGTAAGATATCCTACTCATGACTTGGAGTTGGCTGCGATGATTTTTGCCTTGAAGATTTGGAGACGTTATCTCTTAAGGGAGAGATTTGAGTTATATACCGATCATAAGTCTTTAAGGTATTTATTCTCTCAGAAGGAGTTGAAAATGAGACAGCAGAGATGGCTGGAATTTTTGGCTGCTTATGATTTTGGTATCGAATATACCCCAGGGAAAGGAAATAAGGTAGCGAATGCTCACGACAGAAGACATCAGAATGTGGTGTTGGCTATGTTGGCATAATGGAAGGATCTAGAAGCTTTGGCCAATTGCGGTGTGCAGTTAAGATCGACTACTAGTTCTAGTCAGAGTACTGCCATGTTGTCTTGTTTAGAAGTTCGACCAGTGCTGATCGAAAGGATAGCTTCTAAAAAGAAAGAGGATCTAGGATTAGCCGAGAAGATTAGAAGGCTTGAGGTAGAATCAAAGATCGATGATCTAAAGGATTTCTGTCTTGACCAGAGAGGATAGTTGAGAAAGAAGGGACGATTATGTGTTCCGAATGTAGAGAGCTTAAGGAGAGAAGTTTTGGACGAATGTCATCGATCCAA
This sequence comes from Allium fistulosum, assembly GCA_030737815.1. Lineage (NCBI taxonomy): Eukaryota > Viridiplantae > Streptophyta > Magnoliopsida > Asparagales > Amaryllidaceae > Allium > Allium fistulosum. Next base: position 959,118,436 of record CM060901.1, read on the forward strand.
GCTTACGATTCATCCTGGAGGGACCAAGGTGTATCAAGATATGAAGAGAAGCTTCTATTGGGAAGGCATGAAGAGGGATGTTGGCTTGTGGGTTAGGAAGTGCATGAACTATCAACAAGTGAAGGCCGAACATCAGAAGCCGAGTGGATTGCTTCAGCCCTTAGAGATTCCAGTTTGGAAATGGGATTCGATATCCATGGATTTTATAGACAGTTTGCCAAGGTCGAATAGGGGAAATGAAAGTATATGGGTTATAGTGGATAGGCTGACCAAGAGTGCCCATTTCATTCCAGTCAAGTCAACCAGGACGACACCTGTTTTGGTGAAGTTGTTCCTGAAGAACATAGTTATACTCCATGGGATTCCTAGTAGCATAGTCAGCGACAGAGATGCACTATTCACTTGCGAATTTTGGAAGAGTCTATAAGAGGTATTGGGTACCAAGCTCAAGATGATTACAGCTTATCACCCATAGACGGATGGGCAGACAGAGAGAGTCAATAAAGTACTCGAGGATTTATTGAGTGTGTTGGACTTTGGTGGATCTTGGGAGGACCACCTACATTTGATTGAGTTTTCCTATAATAATAGTTATCAGACTAGCAAAGGAATGGCGCCTTTTGAAGCTTTCACTACAAGAAAAACAGTCTTTTGTAACGCTAATTTATAACGCGTTGTTTCATTGTGTTATTGTTTATTCCATTTTTTTTATTTGGAGCCAGTGTTTGGTTGCATAACGCTTTCTACCGCCAATTATTTCCTTTGGCCGCGTCCTCATCTAATTATTTTGCTCTTCCCTCCTCCTAAAATTATTTCCCTCTTTTCTTCTTCCCTCTTCCTTCTTTCCCAAATTATTTCCACTCCTCAAACACAAAATTAGCAAATCCCAGCTGTCGTCGATATTTGTACGCCTTGAAAAACTGCCACTTGTCTTATGTCGACACTTGCTCGAATCATGGATGAATTTTTTTATCCCAAAACGAACTATTATCCTCCTTCATCAAATTATCGTTCTCGCATCAAAAGTTACACCACCCTAGCCAAAATCTATTGCCATCAGTTTCTGCCGCCTTGCTTATACCTTCGAGTTTATTCTTGTTGTCAATTCTAGAGGTTGAATAATTAAGAACACTGCAGTACCAAGCTTGGAGATGTCAACGACTGTAGTTCTGGATCTTGAAATCGATGCTCTGATAAGACGTGTGTGGAGTCTCGTCCCTTGCCATAGAGTGAGTTTTTGCTATAATTCCATTTTTATTTTTCTACAAAGTCTTCGTGAACCAGCTGCATCTTCATCTTCAACTCCGTTACTAATTTTTCCTTCAACTTCAGATGCAAATTCCTTATGTACGTTAAAAATAGCAACTCATATACTCTCTTCAGATTGTGTTCGTTATTTTGTGTACCCTCTTTCATCATTTGATGAAAAATTGAAATTCCCTAACTTGGATTTTCAGAACCCAGACCAGCCTGTTTCAATGCTTCTAATAAACTGGGGTTGTCGTAGAGGTATGAAAAAGTATTTGAATATCAGTTTAAATGCTATGGTGTTTGTTATTGACATCCATCGACCAATCCATTTACATAATTTAAGGAATGAGAATGAGCAAGTTATAGTTTTTTACTCTAGAGAGGATAAGTAACAGGCTGATTTGGTGTATAATTTCAATATTTCTGCATAGCTAATTCGTCTGATTTGAATAGTGATGATGAATTAGGCAATGATAGTGAATTGAATCTGTGATAGTGATAATGAAGGTAGTGAAAGCGAGAGGGAGAAAAAAAAGAGTCAAAGATTATCAGATGAAAACAACTCAGACCCAGTTAAACTATTTGGAAAACTAAAAAAAGAATATTATAAATTGGGCACCTTACACGAAAGGTCATCAGGGTTTGTTATATTTGAGTTGGCTCATTCGTTGAGAAAAAAACACGAATGAGTTGCTTTGGTTAGCTCATGTTTCTTTGACTGATCAGCTTGTTCATGAGAGACTAACTACTGAAAGGTATCAAGCAGGAGTTATGGAGCTTGAGCAACATATAAATAGTTCAGGAAATTTGGATGTGATATCATCCGTTACTTTAAAAGATGGTATAAATGTGCTAGCACCAAATTTTTTTAGAGTTTATTATGACGACGAGCCCTGACTTATTAGCTATGAACAACTGCATTCAGATCTGAAGCTTTTTGTTTAGGTTTCCTCCTCACTTAATTCCGCTTTCTTTCCTCTACTTCATCTTCTCTCTCATTTTCCTTGGACAAATTTTATTTAAACACGTAGATACGTTGAGCTTACCCAAAAAAGAAAAGAAAAAATAGAGCAATTTGAGCATTAGGTTTGATATAAACTTAGGCTATAATTTGACAATATTGCTCCTAAAGTATGGAAAATATCTGCTTAAACATTTTTTTATATTCAACACTTTAGGAAAGGTCTAGAATTGCATGAAATGGACGCTTGGGGAAGCCATATGATCTCATGAAACATTTAGCTTTCTCAAATTTTTATGAAGTGATGTTTATCCAGGCTTGCTATTCACACCACAATTTGCACTACTTATTAACTATTAAATTTTTAAGCCAATTTAAGCGTTTCAGTCAGCGCTCATTTGCTGTATGTTATATGGTAATTTTCCATGTTTATCAATGCAATTTTGATTGGCAACAAAATACTGATAGATACTGAAAATGAATGGCTTTTCATTGATGTTGTACAAAATTAAACTGGTAATGCCATGTGTAATGTGGTGCGAATGACGCGGTTCTATTTATTAAAAGCTTTAGCATATCTTATGTTTGCCTTGTATAAAGGTGTCAGTTTTAGCTAAATATATGCTTTCTAAGATTCAGGAACTTGGGAGAGAAAATTATGAAATCCAACTTATGTTCTCTTACTTTCTAATAACTAAAATTTGAGCTCTTATTGTAGGTTACAATATATATTTTTAATTCCTTAAGAAAGGTAAATTAAAAGGATTTTTTATTTTTATTTTATTTTATTTTTCGTTGACATATGAGATAAATCATTGTACACAAGCAAGCTAAAATAATTGTCATATTACACACTTCATCTGTAACAACTATGGAAGTTCATTGAAGAATCAAGCTATCCTAAAATATTGAAGAAAAAAACCAGTGTATGTCCATTTTTATTTCAGGAAGCATGTTGAATTTAACTTCCAACTGTTGCAGGCACAAGCAGTTACTTCCTGAATTTGATTTAGAAGAAACACGCACTTTAGCCGAGACATTGTGCAGGTAACATTGTGCAGAATCTTATCTGAATTTTTTTTTGATTATCTATTAAGATAACGCGAGTTGAAAATTTTGATTACCTCATATGCAACAAGTTGCTTTCTTTTTCCATTTATAGGGACATAATCTATGGCAGTCCAGATGTAAAATGGGATAGCATTAAGGGTTTAGAAAATGCAAAGCGTCTTTTAAACGAAGCAGTAGTCATGCCTATAAAATGCCCGAAGTATGTATGCATTTCTAACGTATTTTGCTTTTTATTTAGCTCCTTATTTTAGATTGCTATATCTGTAGCTAAAATTGTCTCAAAATTCAAGTTGTTTATCATCCATTCATCATTTATTTTTGGATAATTTGAATCAGCCATCTCTAACTATAATGGACCTGGTGTATTTTTATCTCAATACTTCTGGTTCATTATACACTATCTGATATTTGCACATGCAATATTTATGTTGTCTAGTACAGTGCATACATAAGCATTTCATGTATATGCTTCCTTCAATGAATGTAGTAATATACATACATACACATGTAATCTACAAAACGTGCGCGCGCACGCACGTGTACATGTTTCAGTAAACATAATGCAATGTGTCATTTATATTTAACACAACACGTTAATCTATGTATATCATATTTACCTTATGGCTAACCTTCCTTTGTACACATGTATTTTATTGCTCTTTTCTCACCTTGGAAAGGTATTTTACTATTTGGCCCTCCTGGTACAAGAAAGGTTTGTAGTCGCAGTTCTTTGCATTTGCAGCAGTTTACAAGAGTTTTATGTATGCTAAATATAAACTTGACTATGGATGCTGATAATTTCTTTTTTCTTTTTAAATCCTACTTATTGTTAGACCATGCTTGCAAAGGCTATAGCAACAGAGTGCAACATGACGTTTTTCAATATTTCGGCATCATCGATTGTCAGCAAGTGGCGTGGTATGCCAGTTATTAACATAATGCTTTAAATTATGCTTTTTTATAGATTAATGTAAGCATGTTATAGTTTCATTTTTTAAAACCTGTTATAACAGTTTATCTGCTTTCTTGTGAAACATGGTTTTCTCTTTGGAAAAAAGAACATCATAATCGTTGAATGCCTTAGGACTGTATGGGCTTGGTTTGTATGATAAGATTTACTCATTTTGTATTTGTGTCAAAATTCAGTGTTTGAGCTGGTACCATTTTATTGTGATTAAAACATCAAACAATTGGATCTGAAGTAGAAGAAAGAAAATTCCCTTCACCAACTTATTATCAGTTTCAATAAAATAAAAATAAAACAACAACCTTTTTTTCCTTCTTCTAAGTGTTGTCTTATAAAAATGGCATACTTAGGTGCAAGGAGTTCCATCTTTTATAATAGGATGTATGGATCACGAAATCATAGTAAATTGCAATGATTCCACAGTATTTTCATCATGCCTTTTGAGTTGTATGTTCACATTTAGTATTTGTAAAACAGGTGATTTTGAAAATCTTGTAAAAGTGTCATTTGAGCTTGCGAAACGTCATGCACCTTCTACTATATTTCTTGATGAGAGTGACGACATCATTAGTCAGCTAGGAGAAGCTCGTTGTGAACATGAAGCAAGTCGGCGATTGAAGACTGAGCTTCTTATACAGGTGTGTTGACATATTGTCAGACTTTCTTTTCATAATGTAATTAGATTTATTTTTTTAAACTTTTGAATTTAATAATAATTATCATATAACATTCAAATATCAATTTTAACATGCGTGAGGATTAGAGTTTTATGCCTCCAGCCTCTTAAACACATGGTTCATGTTCTGTAATTAATGCTCAAGAAAATGTGAATAACCGGATCATTTCTAAATTTATAATTTTTTGTTGGAGTTTTACATCATGTACAATTGTGATTTATTTGGGTACCCTAAATCCTACCTGGATGCCAGTAAATGTATTAATATTTTACAGTTGTTGCACATTAATAATTTACATTTAGGTGATATTTAATGAAAAATTGGTTCTTCTGACTTTGTGTTTCTCTAGATAATTAGCAAGAAACCCTATGCGTATAATAAGCAGTGATCAAGTCTTCCTATATAACACCAGGCTATGTATCAATTTGTTTATTCATAGGAAACATACCTACTGTGTTGAATCTTCAAATCCTTCTAGTAAATGTTCAAGATCTTTTTACTCTTTGATCAAGTGCTGGTTGACTCTTTAATATTTTCTAAAAGTATATAATTGAAACTGAAATAAGTGCTAAAGTTTTAGGCTTGTTTAAGCTTTGGAATATTCAAGTATGGATTTTTGTACGTGTGTTAAGTCCAAAAGATAAGTCTATTACTTGTTAAGTACAGAGGATAAGTCTGTTACTTATTAAGAGATCTAAAGCATGCATCCTCCCTATGCTCAGATGTGAAGTCCTAGAGATAAGTTTATTACTTGTCTAGCTTTCACAGATATATACTTCCATTCTGTTGTTAATGATATTTAGCAAAAAATTGACTTATAGGCCAAAAAACTGCCTGATCTGGATCCCGCAATCGCTTACTTTGAATGACAATTACCGTCGAGCATTTTATATTCATGTGAATAAATTTATGTAATAATAAAATTTAAGATTAGAAAAGGTTAAATCATTACCAATGAGCATATGAGGCGGGCTGAAGACTGATAGTTCATATGATCATCTTTTGGTAAACCACTCATACGTGTTGGTAAGTATACTAAATGACCCATTCTCTGCAAATTTCCAACTCGACGATGTTGTTATTCTATGTACGCTTGGATTTAGATGATCTGATTCCGATGTATTCTAGGATTTATTTGCAGATAATCTGTTCAGTGTTGCGAGCATTATTAAAAACTCTGTTTTTCATTTCATGCCATATACACCACACAGAGGTTGAGACACGATTCTCGCAATGTCACTGCTTTTATTGTTTATTGAAAATTTGTTATCTGGATTAACGACCTCCGTGTTTAACAAAAATACTTCAACGTGAGATAACGACCATTTCAGCTTAAAACACCACCATTTCCATACGACTGCCATGACTTACACTTGGAAAAAAATTGCATATTGTCTTCAGTGTGTTACAGCATAGAACACATATCGGGTTTACATTGATATGTTGTATTTGTATTTATTTGGTCGGCAAAAAATTATTTAATGCTCTGTATAGACATATAGCCATTTTGGGGATGTGAATCTTATGTCAAACCAATTTAGCCCAAGCTTTGTTTTTGGATGAAATTTTAATTGTTTCCTAGACACTTTTTCTACTTCTTTCTTTTCTGAACAGTGATTTCTTTTGACTAAGAGTTGTGTTTTGAGATTTATATTGAAGTAATTTAGTCTGGTTACATGCAGGTTTAAGATGGCTGTAGTAAAAATTGTGGGTGCTATTGCCGGATCCTTTGCAATTGCGTATACTTGCGATTCAACTATTTCAGATGGAAAGATCTTTGAGGTAAGGGAACTTCATTATTTCATTATTTATTGGTAGTAATACCGACCACGTTAATTCAATATTACAATTGAAATTAATTTTATGTCAAAATGAGAAGTGAAGTCATAGGGGATTTGTTTTTTGAATTATTTAGTTCCATGTTCAAGAGTGTTAAAAAGAGTTGAGAAAACATTGTAGGGTTGATCTGCATACAAGCCTTTTAGTGTATACGTACATGCATTCCAAATTGTTGTATTTGGGACTAATTTGTTGTGTAAATTAGTTCATATGATGTATTTTGATGTTCATTTAATATAAAAAGTCAGTTCTTAACGTATCAGTGTTATAGCCTTAGATGGATGCACACTATGTACCCAATGGGTGTATTGATAATCGATTACAGTTAATTATAATCGAATGTGCATATAAATATGTACCGTTTAACTTATTAAGCATGAATGGAATAATGCTTCATTTGATGCAATCTGCTTCAAACTGAATGTGTCTTTATTCAGTTTGGTTGGGTTTTGCTAGGTATAAATTCTACATATCCTTAGATGCAGTGACTTTTTGCTTTTGATTGAACCTAGACTATCTTCTTTTGCTAATTGAAAAGGACGACTGTTCACCTACTATGATTTTGAAACCGTGATTTTTTTCTATAACCAAAAATAGTGTTTACCTGCTACGATTGAAGAAACAACCAAAAGAATATGTCACGTCGTAATTCTAATTTATCCATTTGTTTTTATACAAAGATCAATTACTTAGATTAGTCAATAGGACACAGTGGAAAATTACCAGACTTGATATAATTGGAATCTAGTATTTAGTGATAATTTTATGGCCTATGGATCATACTTTTGAAATGTGGACATTTTATGGTGTTTGTACAATTTTGATTATGGGAACCAATAACTTGTTAACATACTGATAGTCTATCATTATTTTGATATTTTTCTTAATATCAAAAAGTCCTTGACCAATATTTAGATGTTAATGAGATTAACAACACAGGTTTATGCAAGTAAAATACTGACTATATTTGTTTTATATTGGGTGCTTCTTGATAACAGGCTAGGAATGCAAATGTTTGATGGAGGATGTGTGCATCATGGGTTGTTAAAGGCAGCTATATGGGTACTGAACAGGGAAGCAGAGATGATCAGGGAACTTTTGAACAAGGAAAAAGAGAAGGGAAATGATTATGAGTTGGTTTTTATAGGGCATTCACTTAGATCTGGTATGGCAGCTCTGATGACGATTATAGTAGTTAACCACAGACAACAGTTTGGTAGAATTTCTAGAGAGAAGATTAAGTGCTATGCGCTTGCACCTGCCAGGTGTATGAGTTTGAATCGTGGTCAAATATGCTGATGTGATTTCTTCAGTTGTGCTGCAGGTGTGTCTTTAAAAAATAAATTACTGAATTTGATGGTATAATCGATTATATTATGAGATACTTCAATTCCGTATTCAAAAGAAAAGGGTAGGCTTGAATGAATTGGATAACTACAAATTGAGATTGCCAAATTGTTTAGGATCAGTGTTTCACATTTAGACCCTAAAGAGTTCATATTTAGCCATTAGAAAATAAATCTGAATCTATTCTTATTGAATATTGGCTACGTTGTGATCCTGCAATTTAATTTGTGTAGTTTAGCATCTATACTCCAGGTGGGATATTGATTATGATTCAATAACTTGGGGTAAAATAAAAAGTGTGTATTTGAGTTTGTTTTAGGTTTCACAAGTGATGATCTGTGTGCTTCTCAACTTTTATTTGAATACTGTACAGAATATTAAAGCATTCTTTTTATTTGGAGCTCTATATTGCCAAAATAAAGAGTACATCTTCAACTAGTCAAGCATGTTGTTTATTTGGATCTCTATTATACTTAATTGTAGAGTACTACCAATAACCTGTAATTATCATCACATTTTTATATAATTATTTTCAAATTGTTCTGAATTTTCAGGAAGTACTACCAATGACCGAAGACATGCGTGAAGAAAGGCTTTGAGCAGTTCAAGTTCTTAGTGATGCATTTAGTACTTGTAGACGTTAACTTTGAACTATGTTGTCTTTTGTTATCATGAATATGTATTGAATTTAGTAACTCATGTATTGAAATTATTTTTTGATAGTTGATACTTTATTTTGTTATCATGAATATGCATTACATTTGCTGATTATTACATTTTTTCGTTCGTACATTGTTCAAATTGTTATCTATTTAAAAAAGATTCATTTTGATTGTTATTATTAAAATGTAATAGTGGGGTGCATCAAATATATAGTAAAATAAAGCATACCTCCTAAAAAGCGTTATAACTATATGACATAAGTGCTATAAAAAGATAATGCAATGTATGAGGTTACTTTCAAAGGATAGCAGCAAATAGGCGTTATTGTATCTATACCTTTTATAGCGGCATATATATGCTGTAAATGGATGTAGAATGTACTACAAACATGTTGATATATAGCGTGAAATAGGCCCTATAGAATAACTATTTTATAGCGGCTATATTATGCTATGAAATCATGCTCTTTTATAGCGGTTTTTTTTGTGTTATAAATGTGCAATTCTTTTTTATAACATGTCGATATACAGCGTTTATCAAACCGCTATAGTTGTGTTTAATAGCGGCTATATGCCACTATAAAAGACTATTTTTCTTGTAGTGTTTGTATGGAAAGCCATGCTAATCACTCGCATGTTGGTTAGAGACTGGAGACAGATTGGTCTTAGGTCCGGATTATGTTAGAGAGGCATCAGAAAAGATTGAGTTAATCCGAGGACGGATGAAGGAAGCTCAATCCAGATAGAAGAGTTACGCAGATAAGAGGTGTAAAGACCTAGAGTTCTCGGTGGGAGACAGGGTTTTCATTAAGGTATCACCGATGAAGGGTGTGGTACGATTTGGAAAATCGAGAAAGTTGGCCCCGAGATATGTTGGTCCATTCCAGATTTTAGAAAGAATTGAAAAGCTGGCATGTAGAGTAGAGTTGCCGAGCAGTTTGGCAGGTGTCCATAATATATTTCATGTGTCTCATCTTCGCAAGTTTGTGTATGATCCAGAGACTATTATTCCCCAGACAGAGTTGGAGGACTTGGTAGTACAGCCCGATTTGACTTTTGTTAGGCAACCAGTTCGGGTTGTAGCGAGAGATGAGAAATGATTGAGGACCAAGACAGTCAAGTTGGTGAAAGTTCAGTGGAGCGACAACGATAAGGACTGTACTTGGGAGACAGAAGACAGGATTAGAGATACTTATCCTGATCTGCTTTGATGGTATGTCTATATTAGATTTATATAGATTAGTTGCTAGTCAGGTAGGCTAGTATGGATGTTAGGAGTCGTTACAGGTGATTGCTATGTTTGCTAGTTAGTCCTTACTGAATTTCGAGAACGAAATTCTTTAAGGAAGGGAGCCTGTAACATCCCTAAGTTTTGATAACATTATTCAGGAGATTTAATTAGAATAAATTAAATATAATAATGAAGACTGAAAAGGAGATTGAGGTTGGTTAATTAATTTAGTAGTCGTGCTATTTAAATTGAATGAGCTTAAATGGATAAGAGTTAGCTACATAAGGGCATGAGAGTAAATTGCCACCCATGTTACCCACCCTTATACTATTATCCACTTAGCCATACACATTCATTTTAACACAAGCAAAAATATAAACGCAAGAAAAAGAAAAGGAGCCGACCTTTAGGAGGAAGATAAGAAGAGAAATCAAAGTAAAAGCTTAGGATCGAGCTAGAAGAAATCAATCTCAAACAATCTCCAATTTTCTTATCCAATCTAAGGTGAATAATAATCACACCATCTCTATTTTATAATCATATGTTTTCAGATATAAGGGTAAATTTGTTTTTATGATATATTAGATGATGACATGCTTGATTTATAATTTGTTTAGATTAAACAAGATTGTTCAAGGGAGATATGCACGGTTTTAGGGCAAAACCGAGATTAAATGACTTTTAAATGCCATGGAAAAATTTTATGTCATGAGAAACATGATTTTGGAGTTGGGTTTCAATTTTTATAACTTTCCAAGCCGTGGAGAATTAGTTGTGGATTTTCAAAGGAAAATATGGTTATTTGGGTTTATAAATTTATTTTGGAAATTATAATAAGAATTTGGGTCTGAAATTTTGATATGTAAGATAACATGATTAAAGTGAATTTCTGGAATTTTTGGGGATTTTTACTAAGTGATTTAGTATGGAAATTAAATTATTTTGAAAGGAGGACGTAAATGATTTAATTGCTTTATTACTTGGAAGGGCTTATATGTTAATTGTTAATTGGTTTTAGATCTGAGAAAATGCGGCAAACATTAGCCAAATTAATTGAAAAATTATGATAGCCAATCAAATGTTTACACGTGGGCAAGTTTTTTACAAAAGGTTTACTTTATTTAGTAAAAACAGCCTTTAGCTCAGAAAAGTGGGTTCCGCCTCCTTTGGAAGGAGCTTTTGACCCAGAGCTTCCGCCTTCGACTTAGTCGAAACCCTCTACCACGAAACCAATACACATGGTATCACTTAGATGGTACGTAGTGGATTGGAGAAAGGCGGAAGGTAGGGCGTCGAAACGTAGCTTCTGAAGGTGTCGATACCTTTGTTTTGTTTTTAAAAGAAAAGGCGCTTGCCTGTATACAAAGTGGTTTCGACCTAGTCGAAACCAATGGTCGTGAAATGGTATTTCAAAAGAAGCTTTCAAAGGAGAGCTACCGCCTTTTTAAAGTAGTAACTTCCGAAGGAGTTACTTAGTTTTAATTGAAGCTTTCGGAAGGGGTAGTTTCGACCAAGTCGAAACCCTTCCGTGATTTGATGCCTTTTGATGGCATTGAAGATATCAATGTTGTTCAAAGGTACTGTTTGTTTTTATAAATATAAGCCACTTCCTACTACTTTCGAAAGGGGTTAGGGTTTCAAAGGCAATGGTTCCGAAAGGGGTTCCGAAGCAAACCCTCAGTTGTTTTACCTAGATGTTTTATGCTTTCGAAAGGATGGTTTCAACCCCATCAAGTTTCCCCAATACTTTTATGAAATAAAGAATGGTTTCGAAAGAGATGCTTTCGCTTATGTACACTTTGACCCAAAATGATGTTTTAAACCCAATGATTTTGAAAGGGGTACTTTCAATGGTGTCGGAGGGGTAACCTCCAATGGTTTCGTAAGGTATACTTCCAATGGTTTCGAAAGGGGGTATTTTCACTTGTTTCGAATCTATGCTTCCAAAGTAAAAGGTTAATGCTTTAATACAATCGAAAGGTTTCGAAAGAGGGGTTTTAAAGTATTCGAAAGGCAGGAGCCTAATGTTTTGAAGATATGTTTTAATGCTTTCGAAGGAGGTCATCCTATGAGGTCGAAAGCAAGGTTTAGAAGGTGTCGAAAGGTTTTATAGCTCAAACTCATTTTTAAAAGAAAAACCCATGGCTAAATAAAGGAGCTTTGAAAGGATTTCAAGTATGTAAATTTGAAGAAGTATTTCCTTTATAAAAGTGTAGGTTAAAGGGATTAACCATGTTTTATATGTACATGTTTTCAAGGATATTAAACCCATAGGAGTGGTATTGTTAAGCTGTTATATTTGCTTCTTCAAATAAGAATATATTCACATGATAAAGAACTCATAACTGTATAGGGGATAAAGGGGTAGAATAACCAGCTAGGTTAACCTAGTAGTGAATATAAATTGATTAAATTCCTATATAAGTAGAATTGCATCCAGGGGGTCAAGGAGACCAAAATATAGGGTCCCAAAACCTTGAAGTTTTCCGGGAGATAGGTTCATAATAAACCCATGAAAATTATGATTAGGAAGTTATTGGGGGTAACCAACAGGTTCATAGTAAATCCATGAAAACTATGTATTAAGGATGGTTGGCGGGGGCCAATTGGTTTATAGTGAAGCCATGAAAACTATATCCGGACTAAATATTGATATCAGTTAAAAGGTTCCTAGTCAACCCATGAAAACTAGGATAAGAAAGAAGTAAATGGAGGCAGCAGTAGGCTCCTAGTCAACCCATGATAATTAGGCTAAGAAGGGAGTTACTTCCTACCGAAAGAAGTATAGGGTTTACTTCAGTGTTGAGGTATTAAGTAGCTATTTTAGGGACCGCCTACCTACCGAAAGAAGTAACCTAATGAGATTCCATATTTATAATTAAGAGTGATAGTGGATATCTCAAGAAGGGTTCACTTCGAGTTTGAGGTATTAAGTGACTGATCTAGGATTCACCTCTCTCCTAAAAAGAAGTAGTAAGTAACCTAGTGAGATTCCAAGCGATGTCAGCTAGATAGTATCAGTGAGGGCTTCGCCTTGGGATTAGATATTAAATGACAAAGGCCTAGCAATAAATAGGTGTTAAATGGTCAGAGGTCTGCCTAGTCCTTATTAATAAGGTACTAAGTAGTTTGGGTACAGTCTCTCACATTGCTAAGGCCATAATAACAATAGTACCAGTGAAGAGTCCGCCTGGGGATAGGTATTAAGTAATGTAGGACCTGCCTAGAATATAGGTATTAAATGGTTAGAAGTCTGCCTAGTCCTTTTAAAGGTATTAAGTAGCTTGGGTGTTGTCTCTTACATGGATACGATTTTATTGACGATAGATATGGTAATAGTTGGACATTAAACGTTGGAACCCTTAAATGGAGGTTAGAGATCTTTGTAGCTAGGACCCACCGACCACTGATAATATTGTTAGGAAACCATCTTGGGAATAGGTCTTACATGACGGGATCTACCTTGATTGAGGACTTAAATGGCAGAGTCTTCCTATTTCTCTTTTAAAAGTATTATGTGGTGATTATAGAAGCCCGCTTCATATTTAGAAGTATTAAGTGGCAAATGGGTTTGGAAGTATTAAGGCGGTTGATAAGGCTTCGTCAGTATTTTGTACCTTGGGAAGGGGTTGGTAAGTAATTGTATGTGCAATGCAAGGTTAGATTAGAACTGCTAACCTTAATAGACATAAAAATCAAATGGAAACCAATCAGGATAAACTTATATTACGGACAGTTTATAGATTTTCCAGACATTAGAATGTTATTCTGACCCCTTCCTCATTACGACTCACGGGATAGATTTAGAGGAACTGGTCAGTGGAGCTGGATGTGTTTAGTTTGTTGGAGAAGTACTCTTTTCTCTCATGCTCAATGCTGATGTGACAACCTGTTATCCAAGGAATACCATTAATTCCAAGGTAGTAGTCATAATCAGTATTCTTATCCTATTATTGTTTCCACTATGAGTTTAGATTTCTATCGATCTCTGATAATGCTCATGCTTATTTGCAGGTGCCAAATCCAACGATCTGTGCTTTGATGGACTTGGATTTCGGATTTTGTCGAAATTTAGGCCCATTTAGGTATGGGTTGCTACAAGATCGGTCGGCATGCATCCTAGTACTCTTCTATAACTTATCCCCTTCACTTGGGTATTCGATCAATAGGTACAAAACCCCAACATGCGGGATATTCCCTGATATTGGATCGTCGATGAATCGCCGTTTTCATCCAAAACAAGCAAACGAGCATACGTGCAACCAATAAGCATATATGCATCCAATATAGTAAACACACAATATGTATAATGCTTCTACATTAACCAGTGTGGGATTCGTATCAAAAACGGCCTAAAACAAGAAATCTAGTAAAATAGTAGGTTAATGGGGAAATGTGATGTTCGATCTAACCATTTTAAAATAGTTTTAGTTTCTTTTATAAAAATCATATGTGTGTTTAAATATATTAAAATCACATTTTAGAGTTAGAAATCATTTCAGAACATCGTTTTTATATTATACTAACGATCATAGTATGGTGAGAGACAATGTTACTCACCTCCACAAAAGCTGACCAACTGACTCAAGTCGTAAAGCTCTCCATCACGAGTGCAACGTAAGAAACCACGTCCAAAACGGACCTCGTATGCAAATGATATAGACTTTATAAGATTTCTGATTAAATAAGTAATTAGTTAACTTAATATTACATTAATTACCTCATTAACCACTAATCCTTCTTTCTCTTCGATTAACATTTCCAGGCCGTGTACACGGACCATTTCCATTGTGCATTCACCCCCGATTTCTCCATGATTATTCAATGAAATGATGTGCCGTCTTTGCCAATGAACTCCAGTTCGCGATCTCTCCACCCCGGATCCAATGACTTCAAGCTCGACGGCCCCCTATCATTCGCAACCTGATGGTGTCACATGCGACTTTATAATGTCATGTTTCACTTTACCAAGAGAAACACAACCGGGCTATCCATTTTGGTCCACAATGCCTAAACTGGCGTCGACCCTTAACCCTAGAACCACGGCTATAATAGGTCGATCATCTAAATGACACCGCAACCCACAAAGATATTGTGGATGTGAAGCTCTTCTCCCACGAGTCCGAACGGGTTTGGTCTCATTGATTTTTGTGGCCTACAGCTCTCGATTTAATTGGTTGAAGGTTTAGGGAAGTGGCAGCCATCTCTTTGTTGCCCAGCAATAGAACAGTGAAATGGAGAGAGGCATTTAGGTAAATGTTTATATAAATAATATAATATAATATTTGTTTGATTTCTCAAATGAATAGTTGTACATTTCGAGCTCGTACGATCACACGACACGTTCGATCGCAACGAAACTCATCGGTATATATCACCTTGTTTTTTTGGTCCTAATGGTATAAATTTTGTCGTTATCTAAGACAACACTCTAGAATGGTAATTTCGCGCATTTCGAGATCGTTTTGGCTATCAGATCGTTCGTTCTCCAAATATAGCGGTATTTATACTCGTTTTAATCCGCAATGTCCATTCGAGCTTAACAAAAGTGGTCTTGATTCCTGATTCGACCGCATGCAAAAAATCATATTTTTGGACCTTCAATTA
The DNA here is from genome assembly GCA_030737815.1 of Allium fistulosum. Lineage (NCBI taxonomy): Eukaryota > Viridiplantae > Streptophyta > Magnoliopsida > Asparagales > Amaryllidaceae > Allium > Allium fistulosum. The sequence continues at coordinate 959,134,049 of CM060901.1, forward strand.
ATTAACGATTCAATATTTAAATAAATTATTTAAATATCCTACCTTTAAAAATACGGGTCATTACACCACTTCTCTAACTACCATAGGTCTCGAGTTAATTAATTAAGTGAGATGTTGCCTCATCATTTTCGTCAACTGGGGCACGCACCTTAGTACCAACTTCAACACGATCTTTCGGGGTTGCCTCACCTCCTTGGTCATTAGTTTGCATACTGTCAGTTTCTCTACTAGTATTCGCTCTCGTACTTATTAAAGGCAAACGTCGATTACATAGGTCCATTCTTGCTTTCTACATATGCAAGCGTTTGTATGAAATGAAAGTAAATAGAGCGAAGCAATAGTAGAGAGGTAGATATATCCTATTATATATCTATATCAGAGTACAAGTAAGTTATATGTAGCATATACCCTTCCCAAGGTGTTCTTCTTCTACTACTTGATTTCTACTTAGCTTTGTTTTACTTAAGTGTTTCCCATAAGCTAAGCTTTGATACTGCGTTGTAACATCCCCCACTTCGAAATCTAAAAATAAACATCGATGATGCTGCAGTCATCATTAGAATCAATTTCAAGTGACAAATTGAGTTCAGTATTTATTTTCCACAACATTAATTAAATAGACCAGCTAAATAAATTCCTATCACGTTAATTTGTTTTTACATAATTCATTACATCATCTTTTACCTTTCTCATTCACAGTAGGGGTAAATATAATAAGAAATAAATGTAGTGTAATGGGAATTTATTTAGCTGCTATGTTTACATAATTTTATGCAAAATAAATATTAAAAATCACTTTTTCACTTGAAAATGATTCTAGTGATGACTTTAACATCATCGGTGTTTGTTTTCGGGTTTCGAAGTGGGGGATGTTACACTAAGTGTAATAGATATCTCAAAATACCAAAAGGTGAACACGTTAGAGCATTTAATGTAATTTGGACAAATTCCACCCCGCCAGATGTGTGAATGAACTACGAAGGTGTAGGGGAGATGTTGTGTGAATTCCCACACATGTAGTATAAATCTCACATTAAAAGGTCACCCTCGAAAAAGAAGCCTTGGCCCAATGGCAAGAAAATCCCAATACTCAACCTCGCAACAACATACACAACATACTCAAACTAACTCAATATCCTCCCTAATTATTCTGCTTGAATATCATGATCTTCTTTCATATCTGAACCTTACCTCACCATGCAACATGAACTAGCCTCAACAATTACCCAAACCTACCCATGCTTTGACTACAATCTTTACTAAGCCCTCTGACCACTAATCAGGATAACCGTGCAACCATCAACGACCCAATACAACCTATCAACAAAGATGTGTCTACTTTGGCTTTTCCATACATTTTGCCACATGCGAGTTGAATGTCGTTTAGAGCCCATAACAGCTAAAATGGCTATAAAGCATTAGATCCCTCGAGTAAAACATGGTTGGACATTTACAACTTAATAAAAGCATGTTGCTAAGGATATTGACCCATGTCAGCTTATGTACAAATGGCTCAATGGTGGAGGAGGATTCAAAAGGAGATGTTTGGACCATTCTTTGGCATCTAATGCTTAGAGAATAATTAAAAGGCAAGGCAAGCAGCCAATCTGTTTATCCCATGCCATAAATAAAAGTTTAAGGGGTATGTCCTAGAGGCAATTATGGCATTTATTACATAACCTAAATTTCAAACCAATCTTATTGAAAATGAAGCGAGCTTATGGTTTTTTTTTTCTATTATATATGTTGTTATATGTGACATAAATAATGATAAAATCATTAAACATATATAAGTGGAAACTCCTTAAATAAAGTATTATACGATTGTGGTTACAAATGTTATAACCATGAGTATTGAATCGTAAATTAATTAATATTTTTTTAAATACTCCTAGTCTAGATATTTCAAGAGAAGGATATTGATATATCCATTAAAACTAGAGCACATAACGCTCGTCGGGTGTTGGATAATGTATTACTCATGGCTGCTGGAGGCATTAAAGGGTTATATACTTGTAGTTATGGGATAGTTGTAGAATGATTCAATCGAGAGTTTCCCATCGGCTAATAATAACTGGGTCAAATAGGAAATCTCAATATGACGATTTATGTAGTTCTTTTGAATTGAAAATACTATGGAACTTTGATGTGAATGCTCCACTTTGATTATAGTTAAATCACTGCATGATGTTCATGATACAGTTATAGTTGGGTCTGAGTTAAAGTGTTGGAAGTGAAACACAATTCAGCATAGAATTCGTTTACTTTATTGTCATGGTCAACTGTGGTCAACTCAAAGTCTTTGGCCATAACATATAGGTTAATAATAAATGTTATTATTTAATCAAGAACTTTAGAGATGGACTACATAGTTGTATACGGATAGCTTTGAGTAAGACCAAGCTCTAGATATCGAAAGTGATACAGTGACGATGAAGAAAATTTGCACATAATATCATTGCTTAAGGGTGTTGCTTAGAGCATAATTTTACCTTGAAAAAATGTAAGTGATGAGATTGGTCAAGCCATCACACATTCAGCTAAGGTGATGTGTAAATAAGCACTCAATATTAACCGCTGACCAAGATCACACCTATGAGTTGCACAACAAAATCTGTGCAGTCTCTGAAAGTCTCCTAATTTAATTAGTTTGTAAAATGTTATAAACTAATTAAGTTAATTAGTATACTTTTTATATTAATTACTACATGTTTTAGTGTTTGGGGTGCCATTAGTAATTTTGGCATCGGTTTTAGAATTTTTAGGTTGCTCCTAATAAATATATGGGTGTGTTTATATAATAGTAATGTATGCACATAAGCGTTAAATATGATCTAATATTGAGCTAATATTTAATTTTGATTTAAATATATTGATATATTTTGTGGGGTCGAAAATTTTAAGAGAGAGATAGAGGGGCGGTTAAGGGTGAGGATTGACGAGATGGCATGATTTGAATTAAGAGAAAGAACAAAATGAGGAGATATTTTAGGGAATATATCTCCTCATACCCCCTTACATAAACCTAGCCCCATCTTCATTATTTTACACATCTTTTGTCCCACTGTTCTCCTCCACAACCGAACCCCTCTCCTACCCTTACCTAAAGAAAAATACTCTTTCTCCTATTTGTTCCTAGCAAACTCCACTAAGTGGGATACCGATTCTAATAGGAGACTGTCAGATGATGTGTGACAGATAAGGAGGATTTAAGAGGTACATCTTCCGTGGATCTACATCATAAACACCAAATTATATCTATAAATTTTTGGCCATGAACACTTAACTATATATATACACACACTTAAATGTATACACACACACACATATTTATTTTTTGTTATAGTTTGAATAAATTTTATTTAATATATGTGTTTAATTAAAATTGTTTTAACAAAAGAAGGAAAAAAATTACGGCTTATGGACTAACATAATTTATATATAATATATATTGAAATCATAACATGATACCACATTATATATAAAATATATGTCCTATTTTAACAATATATATGCATATGTCTATTTTAAACAAATTAAATATATTTGTATATAAGTATAAATATTAATTATTATATATATGTGTGAGTGTAATACCCTGTGAGGATTGGACATATATTTTATTAGTAGAGGCAAAGTAGTAATTTTGCAAATTTTGGAATTAGACAACGGGAACTATGCTATTGCGTAGAGCATATTTTTTTAGTCGAAATGATATGATGGTTTGTCCGGATCAGAACTCGTATGAAGGAGTCATGCATATTTTAACTAAGTGGGTTTTGGTTGGTTTAAACGGGCCTAAGCCCATTTGGATGAAGCAACAGTTCAGAAAGTATAAAACATGCCATGTTGAATTTGAATTCATTTTTCTTTCTCACTCGCATACTTTTCAGTCCTAAATTCTCCTTCATCCTCCTCACTACCATCATTCTCTCTCTTTCAAATCTAAACTGAACCCCTCACATATATACACATAGACACACACAAACATACACACCCCCCACCCAAATCGATGAGCGTGGAGAGGACTAAAGAAAACACCTATTGTTGGTGGAATCAAGAACTTTGTGGAACTGCGTTTCCGACCAACGAGGAATTGGAGAGCAATTAGGTGATTTCTAGGGCTTGGTGGCGTAGATAGGTAAATGGGAATCATTATCAACTATATGTTGTTCACATGAAAGTAGTTTCGTTATGTGATTGCTAATTAGGGTTAGTGGATGTAGAATTAGGAATAATAAAATTAGGAAATAAATACTGATGTAATTATGGGATTAGAGAATGTTAAAGATAATTTAATTAGGATTAAATTGGTATTAGAGAAGCAGATTAGAGTTAAATAATTTAATATATGGTAATTAAAGTTACATTATGGATATATGGTTTATATATGATATATGAATGGTTAAGGTAGTATGAAATAATGTTTAGGAGAAGTAGAAACACATTAAAATGGTAAGAAATGGTGAATAATCGAATGGGAGAAAAAACAGTTTAGATTTTTCATTTTCTATGCATTTCAGACGCACATCAATCCACTGGTGTTAAGTGCACCGGTCCACTTATGAACGTTCAGGAGGCCAAATTGAACCTGGACCAGGGCTGAAGCATTTTTACTTTAGCCAAACATATATGCAATGGGATGTGAGAAACATGATTGGTTCTCTGAGACATGGGGAGGTGTTTAATGTCCAGAAATGTGCTTCTATGATTGTACATTGTGATGATTGTGATAAGATGTTTATTAAAGGAGTTAGGTTTTGTTTACCTGTCCTTTAAGTATACGCAAGTTAGTCTACATTTATCTAACTCATACTCTTGTTTATGTTCATGGGATTAGTTTATGTTTAACTATATCCTAGGGTTAGTCTCTGTTTAAATAACTATTATATGTATTGTCGGAATAGTATATGTTTAACTAGTTCTTTACCTCTCTTATGTTTAGATGGGTTAATCTGGGTTTAACTAACTCTACCATATGTTTAATGTTGTTAAGTACATTGATAATGATCCCTATGCTATGTTTGTTATGATGGACTAACTCTATAGATGCAGGTGAGACATGCTGAGGTAAAGTAAGTATTAGTTCTCATAAAATGTTTATGAAATCATGTTAGCAGTGTATACTTGATAATATTTTTACTCACCGGATATATGTGTCTGAACCCTCTCCTCATACACTATAGGTTAACAAAGTAGCTTTGGCATTTATGGCTTTAAAGATGGTGATTATAAAGGCGTTTACATATATTATCCATTTGTTGGTATATATTTTATATATGGTGTGACAGTGTGTGTGTGTGTGTATGAAGACTATGTATGACTTATGATGTATATTGATGGAATTTGTTTATTTTAGCTATGTTGTATTTTTGATCCATTCCACGGTGATTTTTGAAAGATATGATTAGTTAACTTACCTCTTTGTATACTATTGTGTTTAAAACAATTTTCATTTTACAATGCATATGACTTGAATCGTATGGTCATGAAAAGTCGAGTTGTTACATTTGGTATCAGAGTTGTAGGTTATGACGTAGAGAGAGAGAGAGAACATACTTGTATATTTTTATATAATATATAAGTGTGTGTACATATATTAGTTAAAGTAAATGGGCGTATTGACATATAATTTTGGGTTTATGTTCACCATCTCTATTTACTACCCTTGGAGGATCAAATATTGAATCCTATTTTACAGATAGTAGAGATGAGTAACCCGATTTGATAATATTTTTACTCACTAGACATATGTATCTGACCCCCCCTCCTCATACACTATAGGTTAATAGAGTAGCTTTGGCATATATGGTGTTTGAACACGGTGACTATGAAGACATTTACATATGTATCCATTTGTTTGTACATATTGTATATACGGTGTGACAGTATGTATATGTATGAAAACTACGTTTGACTTATGACGTATGTAGATGGAATTTATTTATTTTATCTATGTTGCATTATTAATCCATTCCACTATGAGTTCTAAAAGATATAGTTAGTTAGCTTAGCTCTTTGTATACTGTTGTATTGAAAACAATCTAGCTTTTCATTTTATGATGCATATGACTTGAATCATATGGTCATGAAAAGTTGGGTTGTTACAGTGCACGTGCACGCACGCGTGCTTGCGTGTTTCGGCCCTATATATATTTTAATACAAAAAATTAATTTATATATCTATTTTAGATTTAATTAAAAATACAAAATTATACGTCTGTATTTACTAAATTATATAATATTAATTAAACATGTTTTAATATATTATATGCAGTGTGTGTTTATTCGACACAAAATTATTTATGTAATTTTACTTTAATTTTATAATATAATAACCATTTGAATTAACATAAGATATATTGAGTAAATATACACACATACATACATATATATAATCATATTCATTTGACTTGGTAAAATAATTCAAACAAAAAATATTTTGTATTTAAATGATACTTGAAAACATGGAAGTATTTATACATATATATACATGCACAACTCTCTTTAAAGTTTAATTAGATACTTTATACACACACACACACACATAATGCTTTAAATATATAAATTATGTAATGTATATAAATAGCCGAAATATTATAAATGACATGCATATTTATATAATATATATGGTATTAAATATACATGTGTACAGACCATATTCATAAGTTTTAACACATATAAACACAAATCTAAAAACGCTGGGAAAAATTAATTTATTTACGCAATACACTAAGACAGATTACAAAGTAAAGGGTTGTTTTAGCATATTGCTACAGTACAAATTTTACTACAGTGTTTTCAGAATCTTACGAATTAAACTGAAAAGACCAGAACAAATATGGGAACATTTTACAAGTCAAGTATTGATCTGACAATAATTTCTGGTTAAAAGAAAGTCCTAAAAACGCCTTACCATGGCTCTGAAATGGACTTGGAGGATAGCTAGAAATTACTGTCCTCTGATACTGTTCTTAACCCATGAATGGTATTCTCGGTTTATTATGTATTCCTTAAACATTTGAACACATGAAAACATACATACAGAACAGAAGTAATTCAACACACAACTAAATTAGCCTACCATTTAGGCTCTATTCAATATATTAATACAAATTTAAAACTTGAAAATAAAAACTTACAAAAGATAGCACAAGTGGAAGTAGCAAGTTCTTCCTTATTTTACACACTTTAATATTACACACTTATATAATGGCAGAAAGTTTTTAAGTAGAGCGGAGAATGGAAGAATGAAGTCTGCCTCCTTCACAAGAAGCACCTCTCTTTATATAGTTGAGGTTGGAACTAAAATGGAATTCAAATCCATTTTTCTTCGGACTTCAAAATTTTTGAATCCTAAAAGGAATCTTTAGAGTACTTATCTGTCTTGAATTAGCTAGCCACCTGTGTTGCTTTTTATAAAAGCATTCAGTCTACTTTATAAAAGATTAGCCACCTGTGTTGCTTTTTATAAAAGCATCTAGTCACCTGTTCTACTTTATAAAGGATTATCTTAATCAATTATCATTTTGCCAGATCATTATTAATCCAAAATCATTTTGCCTTTGTCTTTTCCCATATTGTGGGCCTCCTTTTCCAATTTTTTGAATATTTCCGCAAAATCTTCATCATTTAGATCTGAGAATTGATCTTCCTCAGCTATTTCTTTGGCTTTTGATGAAGCCATTGATGTATCTGAATTTGCATCTTCCTTACCAATGTTTTTTATTAAGTCTTTCTTTATTTCTGCAATATAGGCATAAAGAATATCTTCTTTAGTGACCGTACCTTTTTGCATTTTCAATTTTCTGATAATATGTTGGAACGGGCTTGGAGCTTCCTTATGTTGAATTATGGATTCCTGTTCCCGATAAAAATCTATCTTTTTCTCTATTTCTGATATCATTTCTTGGCCAAATATCTGACATGTACTATTGTCAATTCTGGTTAATTTATCCTAGAATTTTGTAAAGAAACATCTGTGTAAACAAGGAATTTCTTTGTTGGTATATCCAGTTTCCATTTCCAAATCCAAGGAATTGAAAACTCAATGAAGAAATATTGTGGGCCCGCTCCTGATATCATTAGATATTGTTCAAGATTACTTAATCTTGGTGAAACATCTACCCATTCTGAATATAATTCTTTCAATTTTCCTAGGAGAATATCATGTGGTGGTCCATATTTTGTCCAACGGTCCATAAACCAGTTTGGTATTGGTCGTTTATAAACTTCCCCGCAAATTTTTATAAACCATGAATGTTTTCGTTTATTATTTTCATAGAGGAGTACTTTATGTAGTGCTTCGACATAATCCCAGTAGTTATACCTAATAGAAATTTTTTATCAGGTAAAAACATTTCTTTTTCTTTTAGGGTAGATAGCCCCCATTCTTCAGGCACTATTAGCCTTTTAACAATTATTTTACTGAAACTATAAACATTCGGGTCGCCTGCATTGAAATGGGTTATTTCACAAGTTTCAAAGGCTTTTATTATTGCCTCATAATATGCCATTTGCTTATATGCCGTGACAGTAAATGATGAAGTATCAAGGTACCTTTGTAATAGGTTCCAGGGATCATTCTCCCTTTTTACATCATCAAATTCTAAGAGTAGTATGATTTCTCTATGTGGGTTTTCAGCATAAGTAGTTATATTTTCCTCAACTTCTTCATTACCGGTTATGCTGGCATATGATGACAAACCAGATTGGCTATTAGCCCCCTGTCTCTTTTTAAATTCTAAAAATTCCTTGAACAAAGGATCATTAGAACTATTATTCCCTGAAGTGGCTGTTAAATTTTCAGCAAATAGTTTTTTATTGCCATGCCATGCTGGGCTAGGAGGATATTTCCTCTACCCTTTCCTCTGTAAAAGGAATTACCCCTTCCTCTGGTGATAATTATCCTGCAAAAATTCACGAGTTAAAAAATCAGGAAGACTATTTTCTTCACCTTTTTTATAAAGGATTTCAAAATCAAAAGGTGCTAGATGAGCTTGCCATCTGGCAAGCATCTGTTATGATACATCATGTTTAAAATCTTTATTAAACATATATTTAGCTGATTTACAGTCAGTTTTTAAAATAAATTTTTGATTATATAAATCGTCTTGAAATTTTAAAACACATTTAACTATAGCAAGAATTTCCTTGGCTATGGTTGCATAGTTCTTTTGACTGTTAGTCCATTTACCTGAGTGAAACCTGACAAGATATTCTTGTTTTGTTTTTGGACATGTTTGTTTTAAAATTCCACCAAATCCTAGATCCGATGCATCTATCTCTATTATCTTTTCCCAATTTGAATTTGAAAGCATTAAACAAGGCAAATATTTTACCTTTTCTTTTATCATTTTAACAGCTTTAGTATGATGTTATGTCCATGGACCTGGATTCTTTTTTAATCTATCATATAAGATAGCAGTATCTATGGCTAAATTAATATAATAAGAAGATATATAATTTAAGCTACCCAAGAACCTTTGTAACTGTGTTTTATCAGTTATTATATTAGGAAATTTTGAAGCAAATTCTATACTTCTATTTATAGAAATTATTTTTCCCTTTTCGATATTATGGCCTAAAAGTCTCACATTTGTCTGAAACAAAGACATTTTTGCTTTTGATATTACTAAGCCATTCTGAATAATGATTTTTCTAAAAATATCTAAGTGTTTAAAATGTGTTTCAATATTTTTTTGAAAATACTAGAATGTCATCGATATAAACTATGATAAATTCACTATATGGAATAAAAATGTCATTCATTATTTTCTGAAATTCTGAGGGTGCATTTTTCAAACCAAAAGGCAGTACTGTCCATTCATAATGTCCAATTGGGACATTAAAAGCAGTTTTGTATTGGTCAGATTTTGAAATTTGGATTTGCCAATAGCCAGATTTTAAATCAAACTTAGAAAATATGATAGAATCATATAGTCTATCTAATAAATCCTTTTTGTTAGGAATTGGATGCCTAATCCATTTCAAAACCTTATTAAGAGGTTTGTAATTTATTACTAATCTAGGTATCCCTCTTTCTTGTTCACTATGTTTATTTACATAAAATGCAGTGCATGACCAGGGTGATTGGGATGGTTTTATTAAACCTTTTTGTAATAATGATTCAATTTCTTTTTTACACAATTTTAGATATTCAGAATTCATTTGACATGGTCTTGCTTTAGTAGGGATTTTTCTTTCATCAAAATTCTCTTCATATGAAAGATTAACAATATGTTTCTTTCTATCCCAAAAGGCATTTGGATGGTCATTACAAATTTCTATAGAAAATTTGTTATAAATCACTTTAATTTTTTCTTGTAATTTTGGATTTTGGAGTTTTTCTTCTATATTAAGAGAAATAACTTCTTGTTTTAGATAATTTAGGTGATAGTTCTTTTGTGTCAAAAGATCTTTTATTTCATGTAAGACCTTTATAAAGGGTTTAGTTATAAATTCAAAAGTAATAGGCTTATTTTCCTAAATACTTGTTATTCCATTTTTATTAATATTTTTTATAGGATAAACTTTATCTATAAATGGTGTTCCAAGTATGACTTGATTAGTAATATTTTTTACTAGTAAAAAACTTGTAGGAATACAAGTCTTATTTTTACATATATAAGCATGTGGTAATTTAAATTTAATATCAAGTTTTCCTCCACCTGCATGACTTAATTAATTAGTGGTTTTATGAAAATACCTAGTTGGAATTATTCCTTCTTGAATTACATTCATGTCTGCACCACTATCTATAAGCGTAGTTAATTCCTTTTTAAAATGGTTATCAATAAAAAGAGTTATTTTGATAAACCATTTTTGAGATATTACAATATCCAATTTTGAAAGAAATCCTTCTTGTTCTGGAAGTTTTACTTGAGAACAATTTATTTGATTGTTTTCAATAGGGATAGTTTGTTTTGACTGTTCTAGAAAAGAAAGTCTATAATCAAGATTTCTATTTTCATTTTTTATGATTTGGATTTCCTTTTTAAGGTTTTGGATTTCATTATTAAGGTCTTCTATGGTAGTAGGATATTCAATTCTTTGTCGTCCTTTTAAAAGTTTATGAACTTCATTCATAAAATATGGATTTTTAGAACTTCCAATATTTTGAAATGTCTCTGTTAATAATTCATTATTTTTGCTTGTTTCTAGAATATCTTCCATTTGATCTATCATTTTTTATCTTAATTCAGGGTCTTTAACTAATTTTAAAAATTCTATAATAATATTATTAGTTAATACATTTATATTTAAATCTTGAAATTGTGAGAGGATTTTATAAAATTCATCCTTTTCATCTTCACTTCCTATTATTGGGTTTAGATAGGGTTTTCCCTATCCACAAGGTTCACAACATTCATCGGATTATGATGATTCCTCATCAAGAACTTTAAATTTTTCAAAAGTAACCGAATAGTCTGAATCATTTTCATATTCTATTTCTGAATTATTTTCAGAGCTAGAGTCTAACAGAAGTTTTGATAACGTTTCTTTTAATTCATTATCAGCCTGTAAATTATTAATTTTCTTTTTTAGTTTGCATCTATTAGCATAATGTCAAATTTTTCCACATTTATAACAATGGATAATTTTATTTTTCTTTTTATTTAATCTTTCCTATTTTCTTTGAGCTCTTTGTTCTATCTTTTTATGAGAATAAAATTTCTTCTTTTTTCGAAAAGATTCCTTAAATTTATTATCTTTTCTATGAGGTTTTTTAATGTTTGGAACATCCATTCGAAATTGACTACAAAATTGTCCTAATTGATTCATTTCGGTTAAATTTTGGCGTTTTATTTGTTGTTTCAATTTTATTTCATTACACAATGATAAGCCTTCTTAGATGCATGTTCCAATCAGCTTACCATAAGTATAACTTTCATAAGGAATATTTATTGTATCCTTTCTTAGAGACTTTCTTACCCTTTTTGCAAATAAGGAGGGGAGTCCATCAATAAATTTTGATTTCCAATGAGAGCTATTACTCTCTGGTAATTCCATTACCCTATTTAAAAAGGTATCGTTATACCATCTGAAATTGGTTAATGTTTTACACCTTAAATTTTGTAGAAGTGTACGAACACTTTCATTATTATCTGATACTCTTCTAGTAAAATGTTCTAGAATAGTAACTATTAAAGTATATACAGCATTTTGGACCATTTTTCCATCTTCTTGTTTTACTATGTTGTAAATTTCATTTTTATGAGATGTAGGAAGATAATTATCCCACCATCCTTTAAGCTGGCCATTAAAACCAGCGACTATCATCCTTGCAACAGTAACATCATTATTACCATTATTTTTACAAACTGTACTATACATTAGCATATGATGGGCTAGATTAAATATTTGTTTTTCCACTGAATGTATCAATATTCCATTCATATATACTTTTCCCATTGTAGCTATTATTGCTAATAAAATCTGGTTCTTCAGGTAAAGTATCCATAGGAGAAGGTCTCCTATAATAAAATAATTTTTGAGAAGGCTTATATGCATATTTTTCAAGTTTATTTATCTCATCTTGGACTGTTTTATTATTATTATTTTGTTGAGAAGATTCTTCTTCAAGAGTATTTAATATAATATTATCCATCCTTTCTTTTAGGAATTTCCCTAAGTCAGATTCAGACCTTAATTTAAAAACCTTTTCTAATTCTGATTCTGTTTTCAACTTAAAACCTTTGATTTCAAGGGGAGGTTGAAGACTTGAAGTTGCAATTACTTCACTTACTTCTTAGGTTGTAATTGAAACGGTAGGTTTTATATTATTAATAGCAGAAAATATTTTTTCTATTTTGTTATGTAATGAAGTAATTTGTTCACCAACAACAGCTAAATAAAGATTTTCATAATTTTGTTGTTCAAATATTTGGTTTATTTGTCTTACAGTAATTTGTAGTGTATCATTTTCTAATATTTTAGGAAATGCATTAAAACTTAAGTACTTCCTATTTTATTCTATTTGAAAAGATTGTTGAGGAGGATATACTGCCTTTAGCAGATTCCCATTTGACAGTTTATAATCTCTCTCTATTACAGAAATATATTGTTCAATATAATTTGCTGTAAACCAAGGAATAAAGGGAAACATTATATTTCTTTTAGTTGTGAATTTATAGAATTCTTCCTGAAAATATTTCTGTTCTTCTTTTGAAAAAATTTCAAAAATCCATTTCCTAAATGGTGTCCATTTTGGAAGATTAAATTCAAATTTGATTCTTTGTATGGCCTGAGAGCCAGAGCTAAAATCTATTTTAGTCATATAATCCATTAAATAGAGAAATTCATTTCTGGTTCGGTTATATCCGCTTCTTGATTGTTGTAAATACCTTTTACAATATTATTTCTATTTACATACAATTTTTCTACAGTGTTATCTTTTAAAGATCCATCATTAAACGATTTTCTTTCAGTTTCTCTAATTAGAGATGTGGACATACTTGATGGAGATTCAACAGTATAATCAAGTGAAATATGAGAGTGAAAGGATTTTGTTCTTGATAGATATATGTTACTAGAACTAGGTCTAGAAAGATTATTATCTATTTGTATTTGAATAGTTCCTTCAGGGGTTTGTATAATATTAGTAATATTATTATTTGTCATTGGTGTATAGAAAGGACTTCGTATACATATGTTTAGTATATTATATATGTACATACATTAATTATAAATCCAAACAATTATATATATGTGTGTGTGTGTGTGTGTTACTTATGCTTAGTATAGAAATATATTCATTATCTTATACCATATGTTCCATTCATATTGCACTTAATATAAGTCAAAACCTTATATAAAAATATCATGCTAATGTTGGGCAATATTTGATACATTAAATATGATTTAATAAGAAATTATTAATTATATAAGCCTAATATAGATCCAACTAGCGAAATAAATTTTTTACCCCAAACTACCCACGGCATATCGGACCAAATTCAACAATGGCATCAAAGCCCTATTAGGTTTACATAAATAACTAGTTAACATTCAGGCCAAGCCCTGGGCTTTTCTATCTAATGGGTGTTTAGAATATGAGTGCCTAACGCTTGGGGTTGGAGTATCCAGTACCCCTTGGCTCCTCGTCTGGCCTAATGGATGGAGGAAGTTCTTAATGTTGGCCCAAATGTGAGGTCCAAAATTGTTTTGGGACTTAGGCGAATATCAATTATGATACTGATAGATTACAAAATATATTTTGAATTTAAAAGTTAAATTTGAAATATAAATATTTTATAAATGTTGTAAAACTATATATAAATTTAGAAGTGTTTTTTTAAAAATAGGGTACTTTATTTACTTTTAAGCAAGATTACAAAATAAATTGTATGTGTTCAAAATAGGTGTAGAAGTACAACTAGTTACCACTCAAAAACACTCACATGGTGTAGCAAATAATAAACAACGAACAATAAAATAACGCTACACGATAATTAAAGAAAAGGATAGCTACTACTTACTTCTATTACTGACAATTCATTTATTATTGTAATTAATTAGTTTACCACCTACTTTACTATCCCAAAATACATTCGGCCTAGGACAGTCTTACATGGTGATTCCAATTCTTGCCTTTGCAATTATCATGTGCTCTTTCTAGTCATTGTTGGTGCCAGCCTCCTCTGCTACCGCTATCCAATACCTTGACTCGGTCCAGAAGTCCGCTATGGGGTCCTCGTTTCCAATAATGTCCTTTGGTGTTGTTATCACTTATTTTGATAGATCTATTATGTCTTATTTAATCTGAATGCTTCGGATCTGGTACGAAGTTTCGATCCCTTTAAAAGTTCAGTTGTTACGTTCATTCCAAAGGTGCCATATGCTTGTTAAGATTGATATTCCTACTACAACAGCTTTTATTTTATTGCTTTTGCCTGTTGTTATTGCTGCATCAAAAACTCATGTAAATTGCCTAATGCACACTGAATTTTGATAGTTTTGCTGGCGTCATTCCAAATTTGTTTAGAATAGCAGCAGTTAAAAAAATGTTATCTCTATATTCAATATGTTGTTTACATAGCACACATGTGGGATGGATAAAATTGTTCCATCTTATTAGTCTATCCTTTGTATTTAGTTTGTCCAATTTAACTAAAAATGTGCATATTGCCATTTTGGGGGGTTGTAATTACTCTATACCATTTTGGTTCGTTCGAGTTCACTTTGTTTCATTCAAATAGTGTTCCACGCTGATTTTAAAGAGAATCTCCTTAAAGAGTCTGGTAACCACCACCAATAATCACCCATACCTCCAGTCTCTACTGTAATCTGCTAGATTCAGTGCAAATATTGGCCAGTTAGGAAGAGGAGTTTGTTCTCTACTCCCAACGAGAGAGGAGAGTAATGACTTTTTTATTTGGTCCTTCCATCAATGTTATTGCATTCTACCTTAATATACCAACTCGCGAACAACTATGTATTCAGGGGTCGAGCCACAAGTTAGTGTTATTACCATTGATTATCTATTCGCTTATATGACCTTTACCATTTTACCTTGCTTTGAGGATTGTATTCCAGGTTGAAGAGGCGTTGTTGTCCACTTGAATTGTCTAAATGTTTTTATTCTTACACTACTTATTTTTCATCCAAACAGCCCACGGGCTATTTGAATTTAAAAACTTCCACAATGTTGGCTTAGTACATGTCTTTTAATTTTCTAAGGCCCAACCCTCATTCTATTTTTGGTTTACATACATCAGACTAGCTCAAATTGTGGAATATCTCTCCATACTCTCTTATATAAACCTAGTCCCTCTTCATTCTTTTAAACATCCTTTCACCCACTCTTCTCCTACCATAGACAAAACCTTCTTCTCCTCTCACCTAAACACAAAAAATCTTTCTTCGGTGCATTGTTGCGAGCATTGCAAACTCCAATAGGCAATACGGATTCTAATATTGGATTATTAGATCGTTGTATGACAAACATGCAAGGTTTGAGAGTTAAATCTTTTCTAGATCCACATCACAAACATTAAATTATATCTATACATTTTTGGCCATGAACACTTAACTGCATATACATACATATATGTGTGTGTATAAATATTTATTTTATATTTTATTTTGAATTAAATATATTTAACACACGTGTTTAATTGAAATTGATTTTAATTAAAAGAAAATTATATTGGTTCACTCTAACACCCCGAAAATTTAACCGTAAAATTTAAATATAACAACGGCAAAAATGAAATTTTTTCAAATGTTCGAATCTAGCTATGAAACTTGCATCATTGCGTTCGTAGCGATTTTTTGGAAAATATTCATATATAATGTTTTAAAATCGGAGCTTGTACGAAGAAGTTATAATTTTTTTTAATTTTGGAATCAGAAACAATTAAATAAGAGAATAAGGAAAGAAAATAATAATTTAGTAAGCTCCACCGGTCGAAATCTATGTTAGGACTGGTTGATCACTAGCGGCCAACCACCTCCAAGTATAGCGGTCGACCAATTGATGATTCAGGATGAGGGTTTTGAGTGGCCAACAACCCAGATTTAATCGTATATTTTTCTTAACAGCAAAGGAAATTAAATTGCATTCGAGATTTAACTAAATAATCTCTAGCAGTCGATCAATGGTCAGTATCAGCTTGAACCCCTATAAATACAACACTAACCCAAACCTTAATTCACAAAAATTAGAATTGAACATTCAGACTCTGTCAAATTCAAATCTCTTTCTCCAATCACAAACTTTTTCAAAAAATAATAATAATAGTAATAGAGAGATTGAAGCAATTAAATCAAGCAAAGAGCTTGCAAATGGATTAGATCCCAAGCGCGATTAAGAGGGGAAACTTGGATTGGAGGTGAGTGAGTATATTTTCAATAAGATGATTTCTATGCAGTTAATTTTAGTATACCCTATCTGATTTAGACTGTTAGAAATTAAATTGAGAATCATGTTGTTTAAATCTGAAATTGAATAATAAGTGTAAATTGATGTAAACCGGTTAAATAAGAATTGATCTAGGTTATACCCTTTTTTTAATCAAATACGAATTCATATAACCAGTTGATGTTAAACCTAGGTCGACCGTTTACTATAAATTGGGATTGGAATTTAATATAGAATTTTTATAATTACAAACTATAGATTTACATCAACTATAATGATCATAAGTTTACTGTAATTAATGAAATATTGTAATAAAATTTAGGACGACTATGGTTTACGAACAAAAACAAAATTTGGAGACGATAATCCCTAATTAAACAACGATGACCAGTCGACCACACTTACTAGAGCGGTTGACACAAAGTGGTCGACCGCTCCAGGAGCAGGCAGTCGATCGGTTAGCGTTTTCTGGGCACAGTACAAGCTTCAGCCTAAGGCCTAGGTTATAAATAAAATAATTAATATTATATATACACGGATGTTACTATAGGTAGGGAAGCTAGTTCCCTATTTGATGACTTTAGGACGTTGCGGGACAGGGTAAATGTCATTTACCCAGCAGGGGTAGATATTCAACTAGGGGCGATTATATCATAAATTTGCACTCACAAAAGATTCTACAGTGGACATGCAACACTGATATGATATCTGATGATGTGTGTGACCCAACACTAATTGGAGTTCCTTCGTATTCATGGTGACACGACGTGATGTTGTGTTATTAGATCCCGATGCTGAGTGATAAGAGGCGTTACGCCATGATTGAGAGGTGGACATGGATGCAGACGATGAGACACCTCGGCGAGTCGGCACTGTAGGCTCCCCCTTAATGTGTAATTAGAATGCGTGTAACCATAGTCGTGGGAAATTTAGTCCCATGTTGAAATTGTAGCTATACCTATTCATAGTTGTGGGAAACATAGTCCCACATGGAAATTGTAGGGAAACCTATATGGAATAATTATAGTAGCTATTAGCCGATCATACGTTGTATTGAGGTTCGATTAGTTGTTCGACTCTTAGCATGAGCCTGTAGGAGTTGTTAGTGTCGGTGTGTATTGAGTTAAACCCCTTAAGTAAAGAAAACAAGTACCTCACGGACACTTGTAGGACATTCTAGGTCACATAGATTATTACTAAAGTCAATTGCATGTGATCACCGTATATTAATAATGTACTCATTCATCAGACTTCTATCTGACCCACTCCTTTCCTTTCTATTTTTCCCACCACTGGAGGACAAGGCTACAGGTGATAGGCCTAAGATCAGTACATGGAGAGACGATCTTAGCGTTGGAGTTGCTATATATTTTCCATTTCTCTCCATGTATTTATTTATCATATTCAGTACCTAGTATTTATCAGACTATACATCGTACTTCTATGTACTTTGGATTTGACCATGTACTATTTTTTAAGACGTTATTTTGAGATATTTTCTGAGATGGTTATTTTATATATTTATATTTTGTTGGTTTCCGCTATGAAATATGAAAGTTTAGGATGTCTTAGATCATATTTATTTATTCTTAGTCTCTGTAATGTTTAAAAACCCCGACAGCTTGTATTTCTCGGCATTGACACGAGCCCAAAGTCGCCGTAGGCTTTGGATTGGTGTCGAGAGGTGTAGGTTGTCACAGTTGGTATCAAAGCCTAGGTTTGAAGTTCTTTATTGATTAAGGGCATATTGAGAGAATGTAGTTGGAAAGTTTTTTTATAAGTTTTCCAAAAGGTGTTCAAAATGGGTTTTCAAAGTGTGTATATATATAAACATATATATATATATACATATAGATAAAAGTTATTCAAAAAAAAGTTTTATATTAGTGTATTGTACATACCTCCTTCCCTTTATTCTTCCCAATAATATTTGTGGAAAAGTTGCTAATAAATTTAATAAAATCACAAATAGAAAGGATAAGCGATCCTGTTGGCTCTGGCGATGTAGTATAGATTCCGGGTGTGAATGTTCTGATTTGTTTCTGTCAGTATCTACAAGCAAGAGGTCAAGCCGAGCTCAACCCTAACAGAGAACCCATAGACCCTACTCCAGGTGCAATTCCTACTCGACCGCCTACAGCTGATTTCACCAAGCTATGTAAGGAATTCTCCAATCTAGGAGGGAAGCCGTATATAGGGACTAAGTTATATGTAGATTCGAGGGCATGGATTTGTATTTGGATTGATGGGCCTTGCTGATGAGGCGAGGAGACAAACTTGCTACTTGGCATTTACAGGGAAAGGCCATGAATTATGGGATGTACTGGTGGCGGAGACTAATGAGGGAGAGATCACTTGAGGGAGTTTAAGAGATGTTTTAAGATGAAGTTTCTTTCCAGAGCAGAGGAGGGTGTACGTTGGAGATTCATACACTTGCGGTAGGAAGAGATGTCAGTAAAGGAGTACATAAATCAGTTCAATAGGTTGACTAGGTTTGTGTAACACCCCCCCCCCCCATTTTGAGGCCTAAAAATAAGAGTTAATGATGTTGCAATCATCAATAGTATTATTCTCCAGCGACAAAATGTGATTATGTGAATCATATCAATATTATCAGAAGCACATGAATATGAAATTTTCTTAAACACAATTTCAAAACAAACTTTCACATTTCATTTTAAAGATAATATTTCATATTCATTACATAATCCCAAACGTTGCCCAGGTTCAAATAAAATATAATTATTACAAATACTTCAAAAGCGATACATGAAGATGCCTCATTGGTTAATCAGAGTATACTACTAGACTGTTATAGCATCTGTCATTACATACATTCCAACAAAATGAAATTTCAAAACACCGAATAATATATATATATATATATTCCTTCATAGCTAGATCTGCCTCCTACACATCTTCGGAAGTTTTATTCGTCCAACCTAAATAACCTGTGAACCTTACTCTTGCACTACTCAATTGAGTACCCAAGAGTTGAAGGGGAAAAAAATTTAGGTCAGACAAAAAGTCTGGTGTGAATAACAATATGCCATCTTGATTAATAGATATCTATAAGACCACGCCACTAAGCGAAACGGATTTTCCCCTCACTAGTATCCTCAAAATATGTCTTTATAAATCAAGCTCCTACAACCATAAGGGTTAAACTATACAATATAAACAATCATGTGCATGCATGCAACATGGGTAATCATGATCAATCTGTTTGAATAAATGGACTATCTGTCCCATGTCATATTTTCTTAGGGTAACTACAAACCTATATGGCTGACTCGGGCCTACCAGATATATCAAATTCTCTAACCTACTATTAGAAGGAAACTGGATGGTCTATCCGAAACTTACTATTCCTAGGGTTACTTTGATCCTAATGGTTTTGCAGGCCAACCAATAACCTACCTCATCTCTGTATATTTCTTTCTATGCATAAACCTACTTTTAATCTTACACGTGACAAAGCCCTACGCACTGGAAGTTTGAAATAATATCAGGTAGGGGCTAACAGCTAAAGTATAGGGCGCGACTCTACACCAGTCCCATCTGGTTTTCTAATCTCTGAGTCAATTCATCCTATCACAATTTATCTAAAGGTGGTAAGTATAACAGTCTCTTTAGTAAAATTCTATGCTAAATACCCTTTTATACTTCCTTGAAAACACAAGCCTTTATAATTGATTTACCCTTGACATCATACTTTAAAATAAGGAAAATATAGCCCTTTACTTTCCAAAATATTTATGCTAAGATATATGCTTTTATAAAATGACTTTGATGAACTTCGAAATCACTTAAAGGTTGTCGCACCTCAAAACCATAGGCTATAAAGCCAAACAATCTTTGTACATGGATAAAATGCGGCATTGATATTGCCTATATGCGATTATCGCATCCCTCTTTAACAAAATCATGTTAACCCTTTATTCTATAAAGTATAAGGCCACAGGGCTGAAACAGTTTATATTGCATATATAGGTTGCCAAGCATAAGCGGCGTCATTATTGGTTTGCATAGTATAAAACTTTACAGCTTAAAGTTATGGGAATATCGAAACTAAGGTTAGGCAGCATCATGGCCCTTTTATAATCGATGTCGAAAGTAATAATATACCAACGACATCACTGCCTTAAAGAAATGTGCAGCATCACCACCTTATTATATGGTTAAGGTCAAAAACTTACGGCATGGAAAGATTGCAGCCTTAAAATCTTAAGGAGTTGTTATTGAAACTAGCAGCATCAATACTTGCAGATATAGATATTTGCAGTAACAAAATAAGCGGAATTGAATACCTACGATATTATTAGAGTCGGCATAGATAATTGCGGTATAGGAATATATGTGGCACCATTGACGTCGTAAGCATGCATACCGACATTTACTCCGACCTGAATGAATTCATTCCATATCACCTGGTAGTGATATCCTATACAGTCACTAAGGTCAACATCGTATAACTGTGGCATCAATGCCTTCGGCGTCAATGACCTCGGCATGGCAAAACCGTTATTATTATAAAAACTGCTATTTTGCTAAATAAAGTATTATCCTTTCAACCACTTCTATTGTTTGTCAAATTCTTATTGGTTAACAAATAATTTACAAATTTTTCTTTTCAGAAACCTGCTATAGGACTGATTTCCAACTCCAAAATAATTTTGCAACCCTTAATTTTATATTATTATTTTAATATAATTATTAAACTTTTCTAGCCTAATAAATTCATAATAAATCATAAAAATATGGAATAAATCCTAAAAAATCACAATAAATCAGTATTCAACACATAAAAATTTCGAGGCCGAAAACATTGTTTAATTATTTTTAATAATTAAAACTCGAAATAAACCATTTTCTCCATTTAGAAAATTCACGAAATATTCATACTTAATTGAAAAATTATGAAATTAAAAACCCACTTCTAAAATAATGTTTAAAACATCAAATCAAAATTTCAAGTCATTTGGGTGTCATATGATAGGTTTCCATATTTAAACCTACTAATAAATTTCATAAATAAATCCAATAAATCATCATTAAGCATATAATCATTAATCATTCAAACATGCATAATAACACGTATAAGTTTTGGATTTAATCATAAAACCAAATGAAATAAACATATATGAGATGTATCATTATTCACCTTGATTTGATAAAGGAACTTGAGATTTGAATGTTGATTAAGTTTCCTTAAGCTTTCTCTTTGATTTCCTAGCTTTTCTTCCTCCTAAAGCTTTTGGTAATGGCTGACATATATTCTCTTTTAATTTGTTTTTATAAATGAAGTGAGGGAGGAATGAGAATGGGAAGGAGTATGTTAAGAAAATGCAGCATTTTCCTATTTTTCCCTTCACATAATCCTCCTTCTTATTTAAGTTATAACAATCCTTGTTAACTTATTAATTAAGGCACGCCCTATTATTAATTATTAAATCTCCATCTCCTTATTATCCAATAGTATTTTATTTAATTTACCTAATTAAATATCTAAAATAATGTTAATCAAAATTAGGGGTGTTAACTCCCTTCTTAAATAATTTCGTCCTCGAAATTATGATAAGGTACATAACAAATATATAATATAGGCATAGAACATACCATCAAAACAAATCAATATAAGTGTCTCTAATCCTATCCTCTGTCTTTCAAGTATAGCCTTTCTCATTGTCACTCCACTAAACATTTACTAATCTGACTGTCTTATTCCTTAGCTTCTTCTCATCTCTAGACACAATACAAACTGGTTGCCTAAAAATAGTCTTGTTCGGTTCCACTACTAAATCTTTCAATGCAGTCGGGGTGATAGTAGTCTCTGGATCACGAACACACTTCCTAAGATGATAAATATGAAAAACATTATAGACTTCTGAAAAATTGCTTGGTAACTCTATCATGTAAGTGAGTTTCTCGATCCTTTCTATAATAGGAAATGGTCCAACAAACCTAGGTGCCAATTTCCTAGACCTCCCAAATCTTACTACACCCTTCATTACAGATACTTTGATGAAAACATGATCTACCATTGAGAATTCTAAGTCTTTTCGTCTCTCATCTGCATAACTTTTCTGCCTAGACTGAGCTTCCCTCATCCTAACCCGAATTAACTTAATTCAATCTTTTCTGTTTGTTTCGCTTCCTAAATCTGGACCAAGAATCAATCTATCTTCGGTCTCTACCCAACATATGGGTGATTTACATAGTCTTCCATATAAAGCTTCTAAATGTGTCATTCCTATACTAGTTTGATAACTATTGTTATAGGAAAGTTCAACTAAGTGCAAATGGTCTTTCCATGACCCACCAAAATCTAGCACATAAGCTCTTAAAAAAAATCCTCCAAGACTTTGTTAACTCTTTCCGTTTGCCCATCTATCCTTAGATGGTAAGCGGTACTCATCTTGAGCTTAGTACCTAAAACCTCTTGTAGACTTTTCTAGAATTTGCTAGTGAATAAAGAATCTCCATCACTTAGTATACTACTAGGAATCTTAAGAATATTCTTCATAAATAACTTAACCAAAACAGGTGCCTTCCTTGTTGACCTAACAGGAATGAAATGTGCACTTTTTGTCAATCTTTCCACTATAACCCAAATACTTTCATTTACCTTACTCGACCTTGGCAATCCGTCGATGATATCCGTAGATATAGAATCCTATTTCCATATTGGTATATCTGAAGGCTGAAGCAATCCACTTAGCTTCTGGTGTTCGAGTTACACTTGCCAGCAATTTAAGCATTGCTTTACCATAAGTCTGCATCCTTTTTCATACCTTCCTAGAAGAAACTCTTTTCCATATCCCGGTACATATTAGTTCCTCCAGGATGAATAGTAAACTTCGATCGATGATATTCCCTAAGTACTTCCTTCCTTAGGTCTTCAACAACTGGAACACACAATCGTCACTTCTTTCTCAACCATCCATTTTGTAGGTAAAAATCCTTCAAGTCATCGATTTTGGTTCCACATTCAATTTTTCTTATTCATTTAGTTAACAATGGATCATCTCTTTGTTTAGAAGCACTCCTTTCAATCAACACTCGTCTTCTTCCTCCTCCATCGCACCCAACAAAGTACAAACATCAAAATTCGAGTTCTCCACTAAGTATATAATCCGGTCGCTACTATCATGGTGTCTTAGTGATATCTCCCTACCTTGGCAAAATATCCTAGGGTCATATTTTCTTAACCAATCCATACCCAATATAATCCTAAAGCCCATAAAATCAAACACGTGCAAACTGCAGGCAAATATATGGCCTAACAATTCAAACTCTAAATGGTCACATTTCATCCCTAGAGTTGCATAAACTCTTATCGGATTCACAACTCTTAAGGAAGTAACTAGGTATAATGTTTCTAAACTTAGCTTATCTACCAAACAATGAGAGATAAACGAATGTAATGCACCAGTATTAAATAGTACTCTAATAGGTATACCATGAATCAAAAGCGTACCTCCCATCACCACTTTTCCTTTCTCCTCTACCGTTGGTCTCGAGGTAGCTAGTTCTAAAGCAAATACTTTTCCTTTCTCAACCTTAGCTAGTTCCTTGAACTGATTCTTATAATGGCCTATCTAATCACAATTGAAGCACTGCATTTTCTTCCTCCCAATAACTTTCTTTCCATCTCCTCAATGACACTCATTGGTAAAGTGCCCTGTCTTGTCACACTTGTAGCATATAACATTCGCTTTTCTTTTCTTAGTAGCTCTGCCCTTCTGAGCTCCCTTCTTATGAAAGAACTTTATTTTCTGACTCTACCCATTCCGAGTCTCCACTGCTTTGTTACCACTAAAGAAAGCAAAAAAAAGTTCAATTCTCAAAGCCATCCCCACTACAACATTACATGGATCCCTGAGAGGTAGCAAGGTGGCCATCGCAAGCTTTGGTCTTAATCCATGGATGAACTTTTCACTTCTCTAAATCATTATGTCAACCGTAGCATACCTATGCCTGGATAACTCCTTAGATCACATACTCTAACACAGTCATGTCTCCTTACACTAACTCAACGAACTTCCTAAGCAGAGTCAAAACAATTTTCGACATGAATCTCTCCTCAAACCTCCACTTGAACTCAACCCAAGTCAAAGTTTCCTCGACACTCCAATAGTAACACTATTCCACCAGTATAATGCAGCTCCTTGTAACTGCCTGGATGCCAACCTCGTTTTCTGATTATCGTTTAGTCCTAAATCAACAAAGGTCCTTTCACAATGAAGAGTCCAATTCTCTACTTCGATAGCATCCTCAGTTCTAATAAATGGTTTTCCTCCAAGTCTTGCATAATCCCTACTCAAAACAACATAGTTGTTGACAACTTGAACTTCATTATTTGCCCAGCATTACCACCAACTAATACAGCTACAGCTCTAGTTTGCATCATGTTGACAAAGAATTGATACATAGCCCTCGTATCTATCGACGGTGTTACAGCACCTACATTAGCAGCCGTTAGTCGACCCAGATTCCTCCTTGTATTGGGTCTAACAGTTCCGTCGGTTGTGGTACTTCCTTCATTGAGATCCACTCTTCCATTTCCCGTCTCCATGCACTTCCCTTAAATCTGCATTTGAACCTTAGTAAGATAAAGAAGAATAGTCCAAGAGAGATGGGAAGAATAGCGGTAAGATATATACTTATATATAACAAATACAAGTACGTTACTATAATGTTATCCCATACCCAAGTCTTATTCTCAAATTCGGTAGGTTTATGTTTTTAAAAATCTTTTAATCTTCAAAATTCTCTTAGTTTTTACATAAACCTATGCTCTGATACGAAGTTGTAACATCCCCAATTTTGAGGCCCGAAAATAAGCGCTACTAATGCTGCAATCACCAGTAGTATTATTCTCCAATAACAAAATGCGGTAAGGTGAATCATATCAATAACATCAGAAGCACATGAATATGAAATTTTCTTAAACATAATTTCAAAACAAACTTTCACATTTCATTTCAAAGATAATATTTCATATTCATTACATAATCCCAAACGTTGCTTAGGTTTAGATAAAATATAATTATTATAAAATACTCCAAGAGCGACATACGAAGATACCCCTTTGGTTGATCAGAGTTTACTACTAGACAGTTATAACATCTGTCATTACATATATTCCAACAAAATGAAATTTCAACACAGCGGATAATATATATATATATATATTCCTTTATAGCTAGATTTGCCTCCTACACATCTTTGGAAGCTTTATTCGTCCAACCTAAATAACACGTGAACCTTACTCTTGAACTACTCAATTGAGTATTTGAGAGTTAAAGGGGAAAATAAAAACTTTGGGTCAGATAAAAAGTCTTCTATAAATATGTCTTTTATAAATCAAAATGTCTTTTATAAACAAAAAGTTCGAGAAAACAAAAGCGGAACGGGTTTTCCCCTCACTAGTATCCTTAAAATATGTCTTTTGTAAATCAAGCTTTTGCAACCATAATGGTGAAACTAGACAACATAAACAATCATATGCATGCATGAAACATGGGTAATCATGATCAATCTGTCTGGATAAATGGACTATCTGTTCCACATCATAGTTTTCTTAGGGTAACTACAAACATATATGGGTGACTCGAGCCTACTAGATATATCAAATTTTTTAACCTACTATTAGAAAGAAACTGGACGGTCTATCAAAAACTTACTGTTCTTAGGGTCACTCTAATCCTAACGGTTTTGCAAGCCAACTAATAACCTACCACATCTTTGTGTATTACTTTCTATGTGTAAACCTACTTTTAGTCTTACCTATGACAAAGTCCTACGCACTAGAATTTTGGACTAATATCAGCTAGGGGTAACAGTTGAAGTATAGGGCGTGACCCTACACCAGTTCTATCTGGTTTTCTAATCTCTGAGTCAATTCATCCAATCACAATTTATCTAAATGAGAGAAGTATAAAAATCTCTTTATTAAAATTTTGGGCTAAATACCCTTTTATACTTCCTTGAAAACATAAGTCTTTCTAATTGATTTACCCTTGAAATTATACGTTAAATCAAGAAAATTGTAGCCCTTTACTTCCAAGATATTTATGCCAAGATATATGCTTTTATAAAATGACTCCGATTAACTTTGAAATCACTTAGAGGTTGTCGCACCTTAAAACTATAAGATATAAAGCCAAATATTTACCTTCGTGCATGGATAAAACGCCGCATCGATATTGCCTTTATGGGATTATCGCATTCCTCTTAAATAAAACCATGTTAAGCCTTTATTCTATAAAGTATAAGGCCACAAGGCTAAAACCATTTATATCGCTTATATAGGTTGCCAAATATAAATGGTGTCGTTATTGGTTTGCATAGTATAAAACTTTACAATTTAAAGCTATGGGAATATTGAAACTAAGGTTTGGAGGCATCATTTCCCCTTTATAATAGGTGTTGAAAGTAATAGTATACCAGCAACATAACTGCCTTAAAGAAAAGTGCAGCATCATTGCCTTCTTATATGGTTAAGGTCGAAAACATGTGGCATGGAAAGCTTAAGGAATTCTTATTAAAACTAGAGGCATAATTGCTTATCCATATAGATATTTGTGGTAACAAAATAAGAGGCATGAAATGAACGGAATTGAATACCCGTGGCATCATTAAAGTCAGCATAGATAATTGCGGTATAGGGAATATATGCAGCACCATTGACGTCGTAAACATGCATGCCGACATTTACTCCGACCTTAATGAATTCATTCCATATCACCTGGAAGTGATATCCTATGCATTCACTAAGGTCGACATCGTATAATCGCGGCATCAATGCCTTCGGCGTCAATGACCTCGGCGTGGCAAAACCGTAATTACTATAAAACTGCTATTTTGCTATATAAAGTATTATCCTTTCAACCAATTCTATTCTTTGTCAAATTTTTATTTGTTAACAAATACCTTACAAATTTTCTTTTTAGAAACCTGCTACGGATCTAATTTCCAATTCCAAATAATTTTGCAACCCTTAATTTTATATTATTATTTTATATAATTATTAAGATTTTCTGGCTTAATAAATTCATAATAAATCGTAAAAATATGGGAAAAATCCCAAAAATCACTATAAATTAGATTAGTCATATTCTTTGACATATAAAAATTTCGAGGTTGAAAACATTATTCAATTATTTTCAATAATTAAAACCCGAAATAAATTATTTTCTCCACTTACAAAATTCATGAAATATTCATACTTAATTGAAAAATTATGAAATTAAATATCCACTTCTATAATAATGTTTACAACATCATGTCAAATTTTAAGTCATTTGGGTGTCATATGATAGGTTTCCACACTTAAACCTACTAATAAATTTCATAAATAAATCCAATAAATCATCAATATGCATATGATCGTTCAATCGTTCAAACATGGCATAATAACACATATAAATTTTGGATTTAATCATTAAACCAAAATGGAACAAATATATATGAGATAGATATCTTTATTCACCTTGATTTGATAAAGGAACTTGAGATTTGAATGTTGATTAGGTTTCCTTAAGCTTTCTCTTTGATTTCCTAGCTTTTCTTCCTCCTAAAGCTTTTGGTAATGGTTGAACTATATTCTCTTTTAATTTGTCTGTATGAATGAAGTGAGGGAGGAATGAGAATGGGAAGGTGTATGTTAAGGAAATGTAGCCTTTCCCTATTTTTCCCTTCATATAATCCTCCTTATTTAAGTTATAACCATTCATATTAACTTACTAATTAAGGCATGCCCTATTATTAATTATTAAATCTCCATCTCCTTATCATTCTACATTATTTTATTTTATTTACTAATTAAATATCCTAAATAATGTTAATCAAAATTAGGGGTGTTGTAGTTTGGGATGGAGTTGATAAATACCCCTCATAAGAAAGCTTTGAAGTTTTCTAAAGGGCTAAATCAACCTCTTCAAGATTTGGTTCTTAGTCATACTCCTATGGGTGCAATTTATAAGGATTTGGGGAGATAGCCTTGCTGAATTCCATCTCCAAGGAGGAAGTGAAGGAAGAACCCATGAAGTTTGGAGGAATGGCGTCATAGCAGAATCAGCGTCCGGGCGGAGGAGGATCCAAGGGAAAGATCAAGAAGCAGGAGCTGAAGTGTAAGAGATATGGTAAGAAGAGGCATTTTGCTAAGGAGTGCAAGACATGCATCTCAAAGATTAAGTATTCTAACTGTAATCAATTGGGGCACATGAGGAGGGAGTGTCTGGCACCATGGAAGACCTCTACTCAGGTAGTTGTCGCTTACGCACCAGATGTCATTCCTAGCTCGAGCGCACCTCCAGTAGTAGACAAGGTGAAGAAGGTCATGATTGAAGGTTGTTAACTCTGTCTAGTTTATCCATTTGTACCTTATTTGACACTAGGGCATTACACTCATTTATTTCCAGTAGACTTGTAAATGAGTTAGACACTAGCATAGTTACAGACCCTGTAGTTGTATCAAACTTGTTGGAGGATCGGTTTATTTGTCTATGATATGTAGCAGTTTGAAAGTGTTTTTTTGGGGGTCGAGTTCGATTGCAATGCTTTTGTCTTAGAATTTTCTAGGTTTGGTTTGATTTTGGGCATGGATTGGATGATGATGTATGGACGATTCTATATTGTGATAGAAAGGTTGTTAGGTTGGGTACTTGTAGAGGGCGTAGTCAAGACATTTATTGCGATCCTAGAGGTTCAATTATGTTAAGTTACCTATATTCATTAGACATATTACATGACGAGTTAGATTCAGTGCCTGTAGTTAGAGACTATCTAGACGTCTTTTGCAAGGTTACCAATCTCCCGCCCTAGTGAGAGATCGAGTTATGGATTTATCAAGAGGAGAACATCGGACCAGTTGCCTTGCCCTTAAGGTATATGGCTCCTAAGGAAAACCGCGAGTTGAATAAGCAAGTGAGTGAGCTATTAGAGAAGGGCTTCACTAGGAGGAGCATTTTAGAGTTGGGAGCACCGGTTGCCTTTGCCACTAAGATAGATGGTTCCCTGGGACTTTGTGTTGATTATCGGAGCCGAAAAAGCTGATAAAGAAGAATCGTTACTCACTGCCCCACGTAGACGATCTCATTGATTAGTTGGTTGGAGCGAAGGTGTACTCTCAGCTTGACTTAGCTATCGGATTCCCTCAGTTGGGCGTAGCCGAGGACAATATTCATAAAACTGCTTTTTGTACACTCGACAGACTTTATGAGTGGTTAGTCGTTCCTTTCGGACCGACTAATGTGCCCGCCTACTTTGTTGATCTAATGAGTCAAGATTTCAGAGGGTTGCTTAATAAGTTTATGGTGGTATTTATGGATGACATTTTAGTCTATTCAAGGAGCTAGGAGGAGAACGGGTTGCATTTAGAAGAAGTGCTCAATGCACTTCATGAGCATAAGCTAAAGGAAAAATTTTCTAAATATCACTTTTGGCACGAGGAGGTATGCTTTTTTAGGACACGCCTTGGAAAGTGGGTTGGCAGTCAATCTAGTAAAGTAGCTGCAGTACAAGATTGACATGTGCTGAAAAATGCCATGGAAGTGAGGAGTTTACTAGGTTTGGTAGACTACTATAGGAAGTTCATTAAGAACTTCGCGAAGATCTCTGCCTCACTGACCTGCCTTACCAAGAAGAATTTGGTTATCTCTTGGGCCGCAAAGTGTGACGATGGTTTTATTAAGCCGGTAAAGGCAATGGCTAGTGCACCTATTCTAGTGTTACCCGATGGCAAGAAAGCATTAATGGTATATACCGACACTTATAGTATGGGGATGGGCATAGTGTTAACGCAGGAAGGGAGAGTGGTGAGCTATGCTAGTCGACAGTGGAAAGTCCACAAGAGAAATTACCCTACCCATGATCTTGAGTTAAAGTCCATTTTCTTTGCACTCAATTCAAGGAGACACTATTTATTAGGAGATCGATTTGAGTTAGGTACAGATCATATATCTCTGAAGTATTTATTCTCTCAGAAGGATTTGAACTTAAGGCAGTAGAGGTGGATGAAGTTTTTAGCATCGTATGACTTCGATATCTCATATACTCCACGCAAGGGAAATGTTGTGGTCGATGCCTTAAGTAGGCAGCATGTAGTGTTAAGTCCTTTGTTCTTAGAGTGGAAGCATTTAGAGTTCATTTCTACTTTTGCTTTCTGACCATCATCGGTCATCACTCCGGGATTGTTAGCAGCTTTGGATGTGTAATCTACACTCATGGATCACATAGGGTCTAGTCAAAAGCAAGATAAAGAGCTATTGGATATTTTTGAAAGGGTTGGTAGAGGAGAGCAGTCGAGCCTTGAGATACTATGCCATTGATTCAAAGGGGTGGTTACAAAAAGATAGTAGATTATGTGTTCCTCTCATTATGGATTTGATTGACATGGTACTAGCAGAGTCTCATCGCTCTAGGATGACCGTTCATCCTGGCGAAGACAAAATGTACCATGACATGAAGAGAGTCTTTTATTGACCAGGTATGAAGAAGCATGTGGTGGAGTATGTAGCTCGGTGTATGACTTGTCTAAGGGTTAAGGTGGAGCATAAGAAGTCAGGATGATTGTTGCAGCCATTGGATATTCCTCAATGGAAGTGGGAGAGTATCGCTATGGACTTCATCGATGGCTACCTAGGAGTAGGAGAGGGAAAGAGAGTATATGGGTCATAGTTGACCGACTAACCAAATATGCTCATTTCATTCCAATTAGGAGTACGAGGAGTGCATCTTCTTTGGCAACACCTTACGTAAGAGAGATGGTTTTATTACATGGAGTTCCTTTTAGTATCATGAGTGACCGAGATCTACTTTTCATCAGCGAGTTTTAAAGGAGACTATAGAAGGCTTTAGGCACTGAGTTGAGTTTGAGTACCGCTTATCACCCGTAGATAGATGGACAAACAGAGAGGGAAAGTAGGGTGTTGGAGGACTTACTTCAGATGTTGGAGGACATGCCATTAATGGAGTTCACTTATAATAATAGTTATCAGGCAAGTATTAGGATGACACCGTTCGAGGCGTTGTATGGGAGGCCTTATAGGTCACTGTCGTGCTGGTGGGAGACTACAAATAGGATTATTCTTTGACCAGATATGATGAGGGAGACATCATAGAAGAATGGATTTGATCTATAGGAGGATAAAAACTGCATAGGATAGGCAGAAGTCTTCGCTGATAGGAGATGCACGAAGTTGGAGTTCGTAGTGGGAAACATGGTTTTTATGAAGGTCTTACCGCTTAGGTATGTTACGAGATTTGGTGGTTTAGGAAAGTTAGCATCGAGGTTTGTAGGGCCCTTTCTGATCATTGGTAGAGTAAGGAAGTTAGCTTATAGAGTGAAGCTTTTTAAGAAGTAAGCAAGAGTACACAATGTTTTCCATGTGTCACACTTGCGAAGTGTCTACATAATACAACAGCTGTAGTCGAGCCGAGTCAGCTAGAGGAGGTGGAGATAGAAGGGAGTCACTTGTTTGCCGTGCACCCACTTGTATTCTTAAGCATGGTACAAAGCAACTCCACAACAAGGTCATCAAGCTTGTTAAGTTTCAATAGGGAGATGACTCAACGGAGAGTATATGGGAGCCTAAGGAGAAGACCCGAGCTAACCATCCACAACTCTTTTCTTGTATGTTTCTATTTTAGATAAATAAAAATAGATCACTTATGTTTTTAGGTTCCAGCTTGGTATACCCTTTAGGTAGAGACTATTGGATGCTAGGAATGGTTGCGAACATGTCATTAGGACATATGTTGGCTGATGGATGCTAGTGGATGTATTTATTGAATTGATCCATGCGCACGTAGGCAAATATATTCTTGAGTTAGCATACACACACACACGCACCATCACCTGTTTTATTCCATTAGTTATATGTATATGGTTGTTGCATACGAATTGAATGATTGTGCATACATGTAGAATTGCCAGTACACTTACATAGGATGTTGCATACATTTGGATACATGGCATAAGCATTTGCATTTCAGAAGCTCGACTAAATCAGGAAACCGTCAAATTTTTGCATTATTATAGGTTCAGATGCATTCCACGTCTACATGTACATATTGCATTAGATATTTTACTAAGAATAATAATTGTCATTGATTGATGGATGAGTAGATGGTTGTAGTTATTGATTTTTGTACGCACGAATTGCATTTTTCCGTCCTTGGAGATTTTGGGGAGTAAATCCTTTTAAGGAGAGAGAATATAACACCCCGAAAATTTAAGCATAAAATTAAAAAAAAATTAAATTATAATAAGGGCAAAATGCAATTTTTGCAAACATCCGAATCTGGCTACTAAACTTACACTATTGCGTTCGTAGTGATTTTTTGGACAATTTTCATATACAACGTGTTGAAATCAGAGCTAGTACGAAGAAGTTATGAACGTTTGAATTTTGGAACCAGAAATAATTAAATAAGAAAATAAGGAAGTAGAATGTTAATTTAATAAGCTCCACCGGTTGACAATTACACTGGGATCGGTCGACCATTTACGGTCGACTGCCCCCAAGCGTAGTGGTCGACTGGTTGATGATTTGGGACGAGGGTATTAAGCGTCCAACGGCCTAGATTTAATCATATATTTTTCTTAGCAGCAAAGAAAATTAAATATCGTTTAGGATTTAACTAAATAATCTCAAGTAGTCGATCAATGGTCAATATTAGCTTGAACCCTTATAAATACAACACTAACCCAAATCCTAATTCACAAAGATTAGAACTGAACGTCCAGACTCTGTCAAATTCAAATCTCTTCCTCCAATCATAAACTTCTTTAAAATAATAATATAGAGATTGAATAAATTAAATCAAGTGGAGAGCTAGCAAATGGAGTAGGTCCCAAGCGCGATTCAGAGGGGATAACTCGGATTTGAGGTGAATGTGTATTTTTAATAAGATGATTTATATGTAGTATAACCCATCTGATTTAGATCGTTAGAAATTAAATTGAGAATCCTGCTGTTTAGATCTGAAATTGAATAATAAATGTAAATTGATGTAAACCTATTAAATAGTAACTGATCTAGGTTACACCCCTTGTCTAATCAAATATGAATTCATATAACCTTTTAATGTTTATGTTAAACCTAGGTTTGACTGTTTAACTGTAAATTGGGATTGGAATTTAATATAGAATTTTTATAACTATAAATTATAGATTTACATTAAATATAATGATCATAAGTTGTAATTAATGAAATATTGTAATGAAATTTGGGACGATAATGGTTAACAAACGAAAACAAAATTTAGAGACGATAATCCCTAATTAAACAACGACGACCGGACAACCACACTTACTGGAGTGATCGACAACAAGCGGTCGATTGCTCTAAGAGCAGCGGTCGACCTATCAGCGTTTTTTGGATGTAGTACTGTTATCCCGCTTTTTGGTCAAAGCCGGAATATCAAACTAATCGACAAGAAAGGATGGGTATCAGGATTGGAAGTCGATTAGAGACAGGGTTGTGATCGATGTCATCAAAATTTGATCGGGCTCCGATCAGGATGGAATCGATTGGAGATGATGATGAGGACTAGGAGAGGCTACGTTTCAGGTTAATCGGAGTTTGTACGGAGGAGATATGATCGATACAAGGTAGGAAGAATGCTCTGTTCGAATCCATCATTTCCATACCCACACCTCAGTTCGAATCCATGGACTTCGCACCACCAGCTTCGAATCGATGAGAAGTCCTTTAGCTTCGACTCCATCAAGGTTAACTCCATCCACTTCGTATCCACCGGAAAGCATTCTGCTCGAATCCATCGGTTCGACTCCACTTAGTTCACATCCACCAGACCAACATTCACTCGAATCGATCAAGGGATGAGTCGCTTCAAAACCATAAAGTTAAAGGCCGGTGTCCTTCGATTCCATCGAAATAAATACCTTTGAATCCAATAATGACTTCGAATCGATTGGTTGTAGCATAACATGATCGATTCGAACGAGCACACCTTCGAATCCATTCTCTGGAATCCACTAAGTCAAAACAGCGGAAAAGATGGAGTCGACCCATTCAACTCGGAGTAAAAAGTGGATTGACCCAGGAAAGGCGCACCACGTCATCGCAAAGGCGCGTGAGGCTACCGAGTCGAGCCTATCGATTCGAACGAATCGAGTCGAAGCAAGCGTGTCAGCCAGGGATGCAATCTTGACTCGATCATAACTTGAAATCTATAAGTCCAAATGCTATAAAATTTTCACAGTAGCTTACTGACAACCTAAGGAATGTTCATGCCAAATTTCATCTCAATCGGAACAAATCTTGATCGATTCGAAGCAAGGGTCGAATCGATCCCGGTGTGGGTCCGGATTTCCAGAAAGCGGGCATGTGGGCCCCTTGACGTACCAGAACTGGTCTCCCTTCAATTTAGGCGAAATATCAGCCTCCTACACCTATAAATAGAGCCCCTGGTCATTCAGAAAAGGGGTCGGACAATTTTGAGAGCTAAAGAGCGCCCGGACTCTGCCAGATTTACTCCAGATCACCATTGCTGCCTTAGATTCAGATTATAATCATAAAATCCGTTGTACTACGCGATAGGAAATTTTAATCTTCAAGCATCGATCAATAAAAGATAAAAACTTTGGAGTGGACGTAGGCCGGAGATAGCCGAACCACTATAAATCTCGTGTTTTTGTTCATTATTTCTGAATTGCTGTTTGTTGTTTGTTTAGATCTAAGATTTGTGTTTGAATATTGCTGATTTGTATTCATACACTGGTGCTTTCACAACATTCGGGGTTTGTGACCATTTTTGGCGCAAACAAGTACGAACCTCGACCAAAGGCCCATGTTATAAATAAAATAGGTAGCATATAATATATACATACACACACACAAATATATTAATATATATATATATATGCATGTGTGGATGTTACTATAGGTAGGGAAGCTAGTTACCTATATGGCGACTTTAGCATGTTTCAAGGCTGGGTAAATGCCATTTACCCAACAGGGGTTGATATTCGACTTGGGA
The DNA here is from genome assembly GCA_030737815.1 of Allium fistulosum. NCBI lineage: Eukaryota > Viridiplantae > Streptophyta > Magnoliopsida > Asparagales > Amaryllidaceae > Allium > Allium fistulosum. The sequence goes on from CM060901.1 coordinate 959,169,927, forward strand.
GGGCAATTCTATTGCAAGTTTGCACTCATAGGAGGTTCTACGGTGGATGCATAAGACTGATGATGATGCCTGACGAAGTGTGTGGCCCGACACCAATGGGAGTTCCTTTGTATTCACAGTGACGCGACATGATGTTGTGTTGTTGTTGGATCCCAATAAGATGCGATAAGAGGCGTTACATTATGATTGAGAGGTGGACATAGATGTAGACGATGAGACATCCGGGCGAATTGGCATTGCAGGCTCCACCTCAATGTGTAACTAGGATACATGTAGTCGTAGTTTTGGGAAATTTAGTCCCATATGGAAACTGTAAGGAAACCTATGCTAGAATAGTTACGTATAGTCATGGTTGTGGGAAATCCCATGATGGAAATTGTAGGGAAACCTATGTCGAATAGTTCTAGTAGCTATTAGTCGATCATTAGTTGTCTTGAGTTCGATTAGTTGTTCGACCCTTAGCACGAGCCCGCACATATTGTTAGTGTAGGTTTATATTGAGTTAAACCCTTTAAGTAAAAAAATCAAGTAACTCATGAACACTTGTAGGACATACTAGGTCACATAGAGTATTACTAAGTCAATTGCATGTGATCACCATATATAAATAATGTATTCATTTACCAGACATTTGTCTGACCCGCTCTTTTCCTTCCTTTTTCCCCCACCACAAGAGGACAAGGCAGCATGTGATAAGCTCGAGATTAGTACGTGGAGAGACAAGCTTAGCCTTGGAGTTACTATATATTTTTCATTCTCTCCATTTATTTACTTATCGTTCAGTACCCAGTATTTATCAGAATACGTATCGCATTCCTATGTACTCTGAATTTGATCACGTATTGTTTTCTGAGACCGTATTTTGAGATATTTTCTGAGATGGTTATTTTTTGTATTTATATTTTGTTGCCTTCCACTATGAGATCTGAAAGTTTAGAATGTCTTAAATCATATTTATTTATTCTTAGTCTGTGTAATGTTCAAAAACCCCTACAGCTCGTATTTCTCGACATCGATGCGAGTCCAAAGTCGCCCTAGGTTTTAGCCCACATAATGAAATCCTTTGGAACTTCACCTTCAACTGTGCTTTTGAAGATATTACATTAACCCAATTTGTATCGCTTTATACTAATTAGAATATTATAATATAGATAACAATAGCGACATTAAATTTAGATTGGGAGAAAAGCAACATATTTTCCTCAAAATTTATGTACAAGTTCTTAAATTTTTCAAGGACCAAAACAAATATTTTTAAAGTTATTTGGAAAGTAAATGCTCTTACTAAAACAAAACTACACAGGTGGCTAATCATACACAAAAAATTAAGTACAATCAAATTTCTTATGAAAAATGATTTACTTATAGATTAAAAATGTGTTTTTTTGCAACTCAGACCTAGAAATCGTAACACGTCTATATTTCAAGTGTCCATTAACTAAGCTGTTCTTGTATACACACTGCAAATTTTTGATTATAACATGATAGACTTTGACTTTAGCTATGACAAATACTAGAATGAATTCATATTTCATTACGTCGAAGACTATAGACTTTTACTTGATACTATCATCACTATTACTTGCTGGTATATTATTTGAAAAGAACCAAAGAATGTTCAATAACATTGGTATTTTTTGATAAGCTAACTTATGCTATTGCGCTTTTTAGTTATATTTAGGTTGCGAATCCAAGCTTCAGCTTAGCCAAAATGTTTGCTTCAATGATTACCTTAAAAGGTAAAAAGATGCATCGACACCTTAAAGGTAAAAATCACATTTAATAATAGGAGACACAATATGACCTTATGCAATGACCCACTAAATACTTTCAACAATGATTACTCTTCGAACATTCTTTTGTTGATGGAAAATTAAGTGTGCCATATTATTTTTTCATGCTTTACATTTCGGACATATATTTGTGCATAATCATTTGATTATATACGTACATATGTTGTTCTCATGTTTTTATTGAGCTTTTCAGTTTTACTAGCTAATGTGGACTGGTCGGCTCACACTTTGACATTTACACAGTTAGATAGTTGTTGGTGCACTATTGAGATTGACTCCCTATTGTCGACTTACCTTGGAGTTTGGGTCGTTGTGTTACTGCTATTTTTATTTTGTCTACCCTGCTTCTACTATTTACGTTGGGGAATGACGGATCTAGTTTATGACTTCATACGCTTATATTTATTGATTACTCTTTTTAGTAGTTCAATAGAGGACTTAGCTTTGCTTGCTTCTTTAGCTTTCTAGTTTTATTACTACTCTTTAGACTCTAGCCTTTAGATATGAGAGGTTTTTTCCTTTTCAATATACGGGGAGTTTTCTGTTACCTGTCGGGTTTGTTGGCTGCTTCTTTTTTAAGTGTGGAATAAAACTATATAAGTGTTATCCTCCTAGAGATGATCACTCATTTCTCTTAAAAAACAAATTAAATATGTTTGTATATGTGTATAAATATTATATATATATATATATTCGGCCCTACATATCTTTTAATAAAAATTAATATATATATATATATACATATACATACATATATACATACATATACACACACATATACACACATACACATATATTCCATATTTAATTATAAATTCAAAATTACATACTTAATATTTACTTAATTATATATTAATTAAGCATATATTAGTCTATTTATAAGTTTAATATTTATATGTGTGTGTGTGTGTTTGGTATAAAAATATTTATGTGATTTAAATTTTAAAATTTGTAATATTATAATCTTTGAATTAGCATAAGACATTTTGAAAAATGTGTGTGTGTGTGTGTGTATAATATGCATATTTATTTGACTTGGTAAAATAATTCAAACAAAAGATATTTTGTATTTAAATGTTACTTGAAAACATAAATTTGTGTACACACACATATATATATATATATACAGCTCAAAGTTTAATCAAATATTTTATATATATGTACACAATGCTTTAAATATAAATGAAATAATATATATATATATGAATAGCCGAAATATTATAGATGATATACATATTTATATAATATATATTATTAAATATGTGTGTGTAAGGGCCATATTCATATATTTTTATACATATAAACATATACTATATATACATATATATATATTCAATATGTATATGAAGGACCTCATATACATATGTTAAGTATATTATATGTGTATATGCATTAGTTATAAATCCTAATAACTATATATGTGTGTATGTTAAATATGTTTAGTGTAAAAATATATTCATCATCATATACCATACGTTCCCTTCCTATTATACTTAACATAAGTCAAAACCTTATATAAAAATATCATGCCGATATTGGACAATATTTGATACATTATATATATGATTGATGAGAACTCATTATTTATATAATCCCAACATATATCCATCTAGGGAATTCTTTTTGAAATTTACCCCAAACAACCCGCTGCATATTAGACTAGATCCAAAAATAAATAGCTATTATAAAGCAAAGTCTTTATACAAAGGTTCAACCAAAAAACATACTTTAGAAAGGAAACTCCATTGCTCTCTTTGTACTAATTGTAATTAAACTATAAATTAATAAAATGAGAACAACTACAATGGGCATAAACTGTCATATCAACCACTTTAAAACTTACTTTATTTCCTTAATTCATATTTAGTAAATTAGTCTTAACACTCTTTAACATCTCTAATATGAACTCGGCTAAAGATCCTCACAAACGCGTAACTTCGAGATTGGTTGAACTATTCAACCAACATCAACAAATGATTTTTTTGAAATCTGCCTCTATTTCTAATACACGTGATCCAACATTATACACTTAAGATTCATTGTATTCTCAAGTCAAAAGACCACTAGACATTATCACGTGAGATCTTCTATTGAACTTTATACTTAACCTATGGAAGGCTTTCTATTGCTCAAATTTCTTATAAGTAAAATTAGAAAACCAGTTTGGTACGGCCCAACTCAATTCAAGCCAGCCAAGCACATATAAGCCCAGCAGTTCATGTCGACCCATACTCTATCTGGCCCCATAGCCCGAGGCTAGCCCATCTACTTAACAACAATCCAAGTCCATGGTCGGTTGGGTCAACTCAAGACGGATTCAACAGCCAACTCATCAAACAAGGCCTAGTTCAAGCGTGACTCATCCTTGGCCTGACTTCATCATAGCCAGCCTTCGCCCGGTCTTAGGCAATCCATCTCGTCATCCCATAGTTGGACTGGCACATCCCTTACAACTTGGTCCTTAGCAACATTAAGCTTTCCTTGGCAAGCGTCGGTAACAGGTGATCGGCCAACAAAGCCTGAAAAGAAGCTATGTATCCACCTTTCCACATGGATATAGGAAAGTAAACAACAACTTGCACAACCAGCTCTACTAGGTGTTGTAGCAGATCTTCCAAAAGCATGCCTACTGTTGTAGATCACCACCAACATTAAATGTTCATTAAATGCAAGACACGTGCCCTATACGAAGTGACAATTGGCATACTTTTAAGCTACACATTCTATTTTACCTTTAAAGGCATCTTCCATCTGCCCATGTAACCAGATCGACGGTCAAGCATGCTTCTCACCTGATTTTTTGTGCAATCTCAGCCATACATCATCCATTTCAGCTACTATAAATATCTCATGCCACACAATATCAAATGGGTTGATTTTTAGGCTTAGAATTCTTATTTCCAACAAGCAATTCCTCTCAAGTTCTTATGTTTAATACTATTTAAGCTTAAGGGCTAACTTTCTTATTATTCTCTTATAATTCCTATAATTTTAAGAGACAAAAATAATAAGAGATCTTTCCAGTGGATGTAAGCAAATCTCTATCGAACCACTCTACATCTTGTGTCAGTTACATTTTTGTTTATTTTACTCATTATTTTATATTTTTAGGCCTAGTATTAGAAGTAATCTTAGCTGATACAACACATTAACATAATTCCGAAGATGGCTAAATTTCTAGTCAACATTTCAATGCTAGAAGGAAGGCCTCCCCCTAAAGCTCTCATCTTTTATCATTATTGCTTCTCTATAAAAATCTTATCTAAATTGTTACTATAGATCCAACTGCTGAAAACAAAAGTAGCAACTCTAATAACCATGAGACTTATGGCAACACCATTGCCAGTGTTATCTGCCCCATTCGTGGGCTCAACAACGACATGTGGCAAAGTGTGTTACAAGGATTGACAAACGTGGGTACTCCAGCCTATGGGGTATATAATCTAAGGACCATGTTGGACACTCAGACAACTATAGACTTTGTCCCGTTAGTACCTCTAGCGGTCGACCTAGCTCTTGCCTGCTCTTTCTAGCGCTTATGACCTCATGAACACTCTTGGGGCCTGGGATAGGGTGGTGCTTGAAAAGCCATGCATGCATGTTCATGCTCATCCTAGAAGATATGCTATGCGTGGGGCAAGTCACGTTATTGACACTGCTCTAGATTTGGCCGTGCCCAAAGAACCAAGATATTGTCGTTCCCCCTTACTGGAGCAGCTATCTGCATTGAACGTTTGTGGGCAGAGGACAGGTGTCCATATTTAAGATTTGAGCGTCTCAATGGTGGTGCTCATGTCATTGGTAGAGCATATGGGGCCCACCTTAATGCATCTAGATCCCATAGGGGTGTGCCCGGGCCCATATCCAAAAAGGGTTGGGCCAAACATTCACAATCACCCTATGTGCATATGGGGAGGAGCTCTCCCACTCCAGCTCTTCATCGTCGTTATCGCTGTCCTTACCATCATCGGTCTCTTACTCCACAAAGATGCTAATTGAGCCGACAATTCGTTATTGGCCATATTATCCCACAGTAGGCTAACGCTAACCTCCAAGAGCAAATGAACATCCTTTGCTAGTAGCTTAACATAATGCAAGCCCAAAGTGCCAGGGGCGAAGATTTTGTTGTTGACAAGAATAGTGAGTCTTTTTCTGAAGAAATCTTGAGCACAAACATTCACAACCGTCATGCCTTGTCACCCATTGACAAGTATGATGGGAGTGCTGACCCATCTGATCACATCACTACATTCAAATCCATCGCTCGTGCTGGCCTTCCGATTCAGCAAAGTGCCTACTCTTTCCCTTTACTTTAACATGACTGGCCTCTCGTTAGTTCCTGCATATATAACCGATCAGCATCCATTCTTGGGCCCAGCTATGTATAGACTTCAAGAGCGGGTTCTTCACTTCAAAGACCCATGTTATGATGGCTAGCGAGCTAGGAAACATCAAACAAAAGTCGATCGAGAATCTTCGATCGTATGTCAATCGCTTCAACAAAGAGTCCACCCGAGCAAGGTGTGTTGACATGTATAGTCTAGTAGTAGTCCTCTGTTCGCGGGTTAGTATAAGTAAAGAATATGAAAGGAGCATCAAAACATCTGACTATGTCCCCTACTGACTTCTACAATAGGTGAACGACATAATGAGGATGTAGGACGCTGATCCTTCAGACAACAATAATAAAACCCTATAAATCACTCAAGCAGTTCCTCGTGATAATACCAAGCGACGAGACAATGGTTGGCAGAATAGCGTCAAAAGGCATGTAGAGATCGACACCTAATATAGGTCCAGGTACGCTAACTATGCTACTTTGAACAGGGATATGGAAACAATATATCTCACTACCCATGACCGGGTGCAATTCTAAAGACCAAATGCCAACATATGCGAAAGAAGGGAGGAACCTCAAGGTAACAACAAATACAACGAGTTCTATCAAATTAATGGCCACTCCATGAGTGTTGGGTGCTTAAAGACAAGATTGAAAGACTTACCATGAAGGGACACTTCTAGAGTTTGTTCAACATCAAGTGGAACAAAGGACAAATTGCAACAACCAGCCAGCACCACCCTAGCAACCCAACAACAACGTTGCAGCCACAAGTGAGACCTTGACCATGTACAAAGGCCCGCATGTGGATGCCAGCAGTCAAGGAGCACGGGCCCGGTATCATAGGGAAGCGGGTTTAGTCGGCCAGGTATGTTCTTTGGAGCACCGAGCGTCCAAAGCACCCATTTTGGAATTAGATCAACCGATATCTTTTATTATCGAGGATAAGGGAGAAATCTCTTACCCCTGTCATGACCATATGGTCATCACTTTTGCAATTACCAACTCAAATGTACATCGAGCCATCGTGGACGGGGGAAGCTCAATCAACGTCATGTTCAAGCATGTTTTTGAGACTCTCAAGCTTCCCACCTCTAGCCTCAATCCCTAGGCCTTACCAACTTATGGCTTTAGGGGTACGGGTATTGTTCTGATGCATACTACCACGCTCAGGACAATATTCGGCCGAGAACCCCTTACTGCAAAGATCTAAGTAAACTTTGTAGTATTCGATTTCCTTTCTTCTAACAATCTTTTGACAGGACGACTTACACTTGTTAAACTGGATGTCGTCGTCCCAGACTCATCATGAAATTCTCGGTCTAAGGCAGGGTTGAAATAATACGGGATAATCAGTAGAAGGCTAGGGAGCTTTATGGGGCCTTCCTCAAATAAGCAAAGAAGGATACCCTCGTGCTTCATCAAGAATTCACAACAATCAACAATGAGTCACTCAAAAGAACCATCAAGCTGGTTATCGCTTTGGTTAATGCCGAGACCACCCATAGATCTGCAGCATCAACATCAATAGCTCCTCAAGAGAGCAATGCTCTACTTGAGCAAGTTATGCCAATCAGTGACGTGTCACCAAAGAGAGTGTTCGACACTTGTGTCGGGACCGTCCTTGCCCTTTAGATAGAAAGGCCGACGGTGTGTCACTCAAGAGTACCATCATGTAACATCCCCTATCTAGAGGCCCAAAACTAAGCGCTCCAGATGTTGCAGTCATCTATAGTATTAGCTTCCGGCGACTAAATACGGCAATGTTAATGGTATCTATAATATCAGAAGCACTTGAATATGAAACAAAACACAGATTTCAAAACAACTTTTCTTCATTACATTTAAAACAGATGTTCTGTATTCTTAATACATAATCCCAATACGTTCCCAGGCACTGATAAAATATACTTAATACAAAATATGCCAAGAGCGGTATATGAAGATACCCCCTTGGATGATCAGAGTTATATAGTCATAATAGACTTAATACAAACACAGTGGAAATACAACAAAACATAAAAATGCAACTCCTAAATAGCTATCTGTTTGCCTCCTGCATGCCTTCGGTAGCTTTATTCATTATCCAACTAAACCTAAAAAAGACCTTAACCCCTCAGCCTACTCAAATCAATTTTGAGCACCCGAGAGTTTAAGGGGAAAACAAAGACTTCGAGTCAGACATAAAGCCTGGTGTGAATAATATTATACATCCCGGAATAATTATGTTAAGTGAGACCACGCCGCTTAGCGGAACGGGTTTCACCTCACTAACATCCTTTTAAAACATATCTTTGTAAAACCTTTCATAAAGACATATATTGTGCTCCTGCATCCACAATGGTTAAATACTATAAAGCAATCTTTGTGTAAGCATACATAAACATCAGGTAATAATGAACTATCTGTTCAAACACACAAGTTTTGTTTGGATAGCTTTTAACCTTTGGATGACTCGGGCCTACCAGACAATACAATCAAAATTAACCTAACACATGTTAGATATTCTTCTTCTAGATTATCTATCCTTAACTATCTGTTAAACATTTCCCATCTAGACGGTCTGTTCTTAACTATCTGTTAGATACTTCCCTTCTGGACGGTCTGTCCTTAACTATCTGTTAAATACTTCACTTCTGGACGGTCTGTCTCTAACTTAATCATCTCCTGGGTCTTCCCGATCCTAATGGTTTTTCGGGCTCACCAATAACTTATCTGTATAAAAACATATATTCCTTTCGGTGTGTAACCATAATTTTAGTCTACCTGTGACAAAGCCCTACACACTGGAATTTTGGACAACAATTAGTCGGGGCAATTAGCTAATGTATAGTGCTCTACCCCATACTAGTCTCATCTAGTTTTCTAATATCTGAGTCATTTTCACTTAAGGATCCCCTCCCATAATTTTCCTTGAAAACAATTTCAAATTGATTTAAAACCTTTAAATCAAACTTAAGCAAGGAGAAGTAGATAATCTTTATGCTTTACTCAAAATCATATCATCATGCCATACACACACACACACATATATATATATATATATATATTCTTTACTTAATTCTTAGTTGATGAAATGTTTAAACACTTAAAAGAACCTCTTTCTAAACCGTTGAAATCATCTCTTTCAAGCCAATATCAAACCTTTCGAAATCATTCCTCAAACCTTTCGAAACCATTCCACAAACCTTTCGAACCCATTGAAAAGCAAACCTTTCGAAATAATTCCTCAAACCTTTCGAAACCATTCTCCAAACCTTTCGAAATCTTTCAACTAAAACCATTCAATAAACCTTTCGAAACCATTGAACTAAACCTTTCGAAATCATTCAACTAAAACTTTTCGAAACCATTGGAAGCAACCTTTCGACTTTGTCGAATGCTCTGCTTCGAAAGCTTTAAACATATCCTTTAAAACAACTCTTTCGAAAGCTTTGGGTTTTACTTCAATTTATAAAACAAGGGTAAATCACCTAAGTTGAAAGCTTCCTTTCGAAAGCATGGAGAAGCGGCTAGTTTTTAAAACAAGTAAACCTTTCGTCTTTGTCGAAAGGTTCAAAACAAAACATTTATAAAGCGGCAGCAACCCTTCGACTGTGTCGAAAGGTTTCAAAACAGAATAGTGTTAAAACAGCAGTAACCTTTCGACCGTGTCGAAAGGTTTAAAACCCTTACTTTAAACATTTGACCTGGTCGAAAGCAACCAAGTCAAAAGCAAAGTAGGTGAAAGCTTTTGGTTTATAAAACAAACATACCCCAACCTCTTTGGCCATCAACCCTTCGACTTAGAACCCTTCGACTCTGTCTAATTCATTACGTACCAAGTAGCTTGATACCATATACATTGGTTTGACCTTGTCAAAAGCTTTGAACCTCTCGACCTTGTCGGAAGGTCTGGGTCGGAAGGTTTATTGCCGTAAAGGCTGAGACATGTAAAAAAAATGTGATTTCTTTGTTTTTAATTTAAAAAGGAAATCTTTTCAACTAACCTGCCTTTGTTTGTCAAATTCTCATTGTTTAACAATTACTTTTTAGAAATGTGCTATCACTATTTTTAAAATTAAATAATCATTTTATTTTGCAAAATGCCCCTTCTCCTTAATTAAATATATTAAGCATTTAAGTCCCATACCTTAAATAATTTTATATATTCATCAAAACAGTTCGAAAAAATCTGGAAAAATCCTAGAAAATCTATTTTAATATGTTGCCTAACATATAAAAATTTCAACCCCGGATAATTATTATTTTAGCCGAAAATAATTTATAACCCAATAAACAATTTCCTTCACTAGAAAATTAATATAAAATCCATATTAATTCAAAAAATTATGAAAATCGAAACCCATCTCTAAAATATCATTTTTGACTTATATTTAAATTTTCAAGGCATTTGGATGTCATTAAATAGGGTTTTCATGTGAACGTATCTAAAAACTAACATGAACATATATACTCCATCAACAACATATATATATATATAGTTTTAATCATCAAAACATGGCATATACTTGCAAAATCATTTCGGGTCTAATATTAAAACCGAAAACCAAAAGAAAATGGGATGTAGTAATTATTCACCTTAGCTTTGAGATTATAAGATGTGAGATTTGATGTTGATTATGTTGATTATCTTCCTTCACTTGAATCCTAGCTTTAATCTTTCCTTAAGAACAATAATGGTGGCCGGTCTTGGTATATTTTTAGTTAGAGTAAAAATGAAATGAACGTGAGCCTTCTATCTTCTAAGGGTTTAGGGTATAAGCTCCACCTATTTCTCATATTGCTCTTCTCATATCCTAACACATTAACTTAGGTTATTTCATTTTAATTAACACACTAACATGGCACGGCTACCCTTTGTTAATCAAATATCAACCTTTTAATCTTCACATTATTTAATTTAATTTACCCAATTAATTATTCTAAATAATGTTATAAAAATGTGGGGTGTTACAGACTCCCCACCTTAAAGAAATTAATCCTCGAAATTACGATAAGGTACACAACAAAACAATTAAAGGTAGACAATACCATCAAACAAATCAGGGTAAGAGTCTCTAATCCTGCTCTCCGTCTCCCAAGTACAGTCTCTAGCATCGTCACTCCACTGAACCTTTACTAACTTGACTATCTTGTTCCTCAACTTCTTCTTATCTCTAGCCACAATCTGAATCGGCTTTCTAACTATGGTCAAATCCGATTCTACTACTAAATCCTCTAACACTGTAAGTGCTATGGTAGTCTCGGGTCTCTAACACATTTCCTAAGATGAGAAACATGGAAAACATCATGGACTCCAGCCAAACTACTCGGTGACTTTACTCTATAAGCGAGTTTCCCGATCCTCTCAACAATACAGAAAGGTCCAACGAATCTAGGTGCTGACTTCCCAAATCTCATCACACCCTTCATCGGTGAAACCTTAATGAACACATAGTCTCCAACATAAAATTCCAAATCTTTCCTTCTTCTATCAGTATAACTTTTCTACCTAGATTGAGCTTCCTTCATCCTAATTCAGATCAACCCAATCTTCTCTACAGCTTCCTTCACCAAATTCGGACCAAGAACCAACCTATCCCTGGTCTCTAACCAACATACGGGAGATTTGCATGGTCTTTCATACAAAGCTTCAAACGGTGTCATCCCAATACTAGTATGATAACTATTGTTATACGAGAACTCGACTAGATGAAGATGGTCCTCCCATGATCCCCCAAAATCCAATACATAAGCTCTTAACAAATCCTCCAAGACTTTGTTAACTCTTCCTGTTTTCCTATCAGTTTGTGGATGGTAAGCGGTACTCATGTTGAGCTTGGTTCCTAATGCCTCCTGTAGACTTTTCCAAAACTCACTAGTAAGCAAAGAATCTCTATCACTGACAATACTACTAGGAATCCCGTGCAGTCTAACTACATTCTTCATAAATAACTTCGCCAAATTAGGGGTCGTCCTAGTTGACTTTACCGAAATGAAATGGACACTCTTAGTCAATCTATTTACTATGATCCATATGCTTTCATTTCCTCTACTAGACCTTGGCAACCCATCAATAAAATCCATAGAGATGGAATCTCATTTCCACAATGGAACTTCTAACGGTTGAAGAAATCCACTAGGCTTCTGGTGTTCAACTTTTGCCTATTGGCAATTTAAGCACTGCTTAACACACAAACCAATGTCCCGTTTCATACCTTCCCAGAAGAAACTTCTCTTTATATCCTGATACATCTTCGTTCCTCCTAGATGGATAGTAAACTTCGAACGATGGGACTCATTCAAAACTTCCTTCCTCATGTATCCTACATTCGGAACACACAACCTACCTTTCTTCCTCAACCATCCATTTTGGTCAAGACTGAAACCCTTTAGGTCATCGCTCTCCGTTCCTTCCCTCAACCTTCTGATCCGTTCAGCCAAAACTGGATCCTCCTCCTGTTTAAAAGCTATCTTCTTAATCATTACCGGTCGAACTTCTAAACAAGAAAACATAGCACTTCCTGCACTTGAACCTACCTCGGAACTAAAATGCACACTACAAGTTGATAATGCTTCCAAATCTTTCCACTCAGCAACCATAACCAATACTGCATTCTGACGTTTCCGGCTGAGTGCATCCGCCATCTTATTTCCTTTTCCGGGTGTGTACTCAATTCCAAAATCATAAGCAGCAATAAACTCCAACCATCTTTGTTGTCTCATGTTCAACTCCTTCTGAGAGAACAAGTACTTCAACGACTTATGATCAGTGTAAAGCTCAAATCGCTCTCCCAAAAGGTAATGTCTCCACACCTTCAAAGCAAATACAACGGCAGCTAACTCCAAGTCATGCATTGGATACTTAACTTCATGTGGTCTGAGCTGTCTAGAAGCATAAGCAATCACTTTACCTCTTTGCATCAACACAGCTCCCAATCCAGTTCCACACGCATCAGTATAAACAACCAAATCTTGATTCCCCTCCGGAACCACTAACACCGGTGCATGGGTCAATAAGTGTTTCAAGCTCTGAAATGCTTCCTCACACTTATCAGTCCATACGAACTTCACATCTTTTTGCGTAAGCTTAGTCATCGGTGCAGCTATCCGCGAAAAATCCTTTATAAACCACCAATAATATCTAGCCAATCCAAGAAAGCTCTTAATCTCGGTCACTATCTCGGGTCTCTTCCAATTATTCACCACCTCAATCTTAGTCGGATCTACAGACAACCCTTTCTCTGAGACGACATGACCAAGGAACTTCACTTCCTTCTTCCAAAAACGATACTTTGAAAACTTAGCCTTCAATTGATGCTCCCAACGTTTCGACCACAACTCTAAGATGAACTTCATGCTCCTTCTCATCCTTAGAGTATATCAAAATGTCATCTATGAAGACCAACACAAATCTATCCAAATGCTCTTGGAAAATTCTATTCATCAGATCCACAAAGAATGTCGGCGCATTAGTTAGTCCAAACGGCATAACTAACCATTCGTACGATCCATATCTTGTTATAAACGCCGTCAAAGGAATACTATCCTCTACCACTCTAAGCTGATGAAATCTCATCGCCAAATCCAGTTGAGAGAATACCTTGGCTTCACTTTACTGATCGAACAAATCGTCAATTCTCGACAATGGATATCAGTTCTTTATCGTCTTCTCATTCAACTTACGATAATCGATACATATCCTCAACGATTCGTCTGGCTTCTTAGGAAACACTACGGCAGCCCCCCATGGTGAGCTACTTAGTCGGATAAAACTCTTGCCTTCCAAATCCACCAACTGCACCTTCAACTCTCTCATCTCAGTGGGTGTCATCCTGCTTGGCAGCCTACTCACCGGCTCTGCTCCAGGCACCAAATCAATCTGAAACTCTATGGCTCGTTTTGGTGGCAGTCCAACTACCGGCTCAAATACATCAGCAAATTCTCTAACTACAAAGACTCGATGCAACTCATCCTCCAACTCCATAATACCCAATAAAGCATTCACTTAACAACTAGGGTTCTCAATGGTATAAACTATCTGATCACTACAATCCGGGTGACTAAGTGATATTTTCCTATTGTGGCAAAATACCATAGCATCATATTTACTTAACCAATCCATCCCAAGGATAATCCCAAATCCCACAAAGTTAAACACATGCAAACAGCAATCAAAATTATGGCCTAGCAAGTCAAATTCTAAATGGTCACACCTCACCCCAAGTGTTGCATACCCTCCTATCGGATTTGCAACCCTTAAGGAAGTAACTAAGTATGAGGGTTTTAGATTAAGCCTATCTACCAAACATCGAGAAATAAAAGAATGAGATGCTCCAGTATCAAATAAAACGCTAACAAACATACCGTGAATCTGCAGCGAGCCTCTCAAAACAGCCTTCCCTTTGTCCTGCACAACTGGCCTTGAGGTTGTGGGCTACAAAGCATAAACTTGACCCCTACCTTCTTTAGAAGGCTCCTTGCATTGGTTCTTATAATAGCCGATCTGATCACAATTAAAGCATCAGATGTTCTTCTTTCCAATCACCTCCTTTCCCTTTTCCCTTTCCGGTCCAACACTCATTAGCATAGTGTCCCTTCTTATCATATTTATAACAAACCACCTCAGCTTTTCCCTTCTTTTGTGCTCCTCCCTTATGAGCATTCTTCTTATGGAAAAACTTTCTTTTCTGGCCTTGTCCCGCCCGGGCCTCCTTCATCTTCTACCTTAAGCAAGCCAACGCCTCTTCTTGCCTTAATGCCATTTCAACCACTACATCACTGGGATCTCTCAAATGCGGCAAAGTGGCACTTATCAACTTTGGCCTCAAGCCCCTTATAAACTTTTCATTCCTCCTGATCACGGTGTCTACCAAAGCATATCTGTATCGGGCCAACTCCTCAAACTTCCTCGCATACTCCAAGATGGACAAAACTCCTTGTTCCAACTCTGCAAACTTCCTCACCAATGCCGACTGCGCCATTACAGACACAAATCTTTTTGAAAACCTTCTCCTAAACTCCTCCCAAGTTATGGTTTCCTTATCAACTCTAGTAGTAGCAGTATTCCACCAGAATAGAGCAGCTCCCTCGAAGCCAATCTCCTTTTCTATGCATCATTCGATCCTAAGTCAGCAAAAAAAATTCGCAATGCAGTACCCAATTCTCCACCTCGATCGCATCTTCAGTACCAATAAACGGCTTCCCTCCAAGCCTGATGTAATCCCTACTCAAGTTAGCATACTGATTAATCATCAGAACTTCTTGAGCTCCACCTCTAGCAGCATTACCTCCAACAACTCGGACTGCTATTCCAGCTTGCATCATGTTTACGGAAAACTGATACATGGCTCCCATATCCACTTGGGGAACCCCGCACCAACATTTTCAGCTTGTACCTGACCAGGACCTCTCCAAATATTTGGTCGGGCATTTCTATTAGTGATAGTGCTATCTCCTCCAAGATTTACTCTGCCTCTTCTTCCCTCCATATCTGTATTCAAACCTCATGAGATATAGATGAATAGCCTAACTAAGATAGGAGTCTAAAGAGATAGCGTATACTTATATATATAGCAAATACAAGTACATCACTATAACGTTATCCCATACCCCGATCTTAACTCTAATTTCTAAGGATTATGTTTTCAAAAATCATTTTTAGTTAAAGTATTTCATAAACCATGCTCTGATAAAGAGCCGTAACATCCCCTATCTAGAGGCCCAAAACTAAGCGCTACAGATGCTGCAGTCATCTATAGTATTAGCTTTAGGCGACTAAATACGGCTATGTTAATGGTATCTATAATATTAGAAGCACTTGAATATGAAACAAAACAAGATTTCAAAACAACTTTTCTTCATTACATTTAAAACAGATGTTCTATATTCTTAATACATAACCCCAATACGTTCCCAGGCATAGATAAAATATACTTAATATAAAATACACCAAGAGCGGTATATGAAGACACCCCCTTGGATGATTAGAGTTATATAGTCATAATAGACTTAATACAAACACAGCGGAAATACAACAAAACATAAAACTGCAACTCCTAAATAGCTATCCGTTTGCCTCCTGCATGCCTTCGGTAGCTTTATTCGTCATCCTACTAAACCTGAAAAAGACCTTAACCCCTCAGCCTACTCAAATAAATTTTGAGCACCCAAGAGTTTAAGGGGAAAACATAAACTTCGAGTCAGACATAAAGCCTGGTGTGAATAATATTATACATCCCGGAATAATTATGTTAAGTGAGACCACGTCTCTTAGCGGAACGGTTTCCCCTCACTAACATCCTTTTAAAACATATCTTTGTAAAACCTTTCATAAAGCCAAATACTATGCTCCTGCATCCATAATGGTTAAATACTGTAAAGCAATCTTTATGTAAACATACATAAATATCAAGTAATAATGAACTATCTGTTCAAACACATAAGTTTTGTTTGGATAACTTTTAACCTTTGGCTGACTCGGGCTACCAGACAATACAATCAAAATTAACCTAACGCCTGTTAGATATTCTTCTTCTGGATTATCTATCCTTAACTATCTATTAAACATTTCCCATCTGGACGGTCTGTCCTTAACTATCTATTAAATACTTCACTTTTGGACGGTCTGTCCATAACTTAATCACCTCCCGGGTCTTCCCGATCCTAATGGTTTTTCGGGCTCACCAATAACCTATCTATATACAAACATATATTCCTTTGGGTGTGTAACCATAATTTTAGTCTACCTATGACAAAGCCATACACACTGGAATTTTGGACAACAATTAGCCGGGGCTATTAGCTAATGTATAGGGCGCGACCTTATACTAGTCTCATCTGGTTTTCTAATATCTAAGTCATTTTCACTTAAGGATCCCCTCCCATGGTTTTCCTTGAAAACAATTTCAAACTGATTTAAAACCTTTAAATCAAACTTAAGCAAGGAGAAGTATATAATCTTAATGCTTTAGTCAAAATCATATCATCATGCCATATATATTCTTTACTTAATTCTTAGTTGATGAAAATGTTTAAACACTTGAAAGAACCTCTTTCTAAACCTTTGAAATCATCTCTTTCAAAACCAATATCAAACCTTTCGAAATCATTCCTCAAACCTTTCAAAACCATTCCACAAACCTTTCGAACCCATTGGAAGCAAACCTTTCGAAATCGTTCAACTAAAACCTTTCGAAAGCATTCAATAAACCTTTCGAAACCATTGAACTAAACCTTTCAAAATCATTCAACTAAAACTTTTCGAAACCATTGGAAGCAACCTTTCGACTTTGTCGAATACTCTGCTTCGAAAGCTTTAAACATATCCTTTAAAATAACTCTTTCGAAAGCTTTGGGTTTTACTTCAATTTATAAAACAAGGGTAAGTCACCTAAGTCGAATGCTTCCTTTCGAAAGCATGGAGAAGCGGCTAGTTTTTAAAACAAGTAAACCTTTCGTCTTTGTCGAAAGGTTCAAAACAAAACATTTATAAAGCGGCAGCAACCCTTCGACTGTGTCGAAAGGTTTCAAAACAGAATAGTGTTAAAACAGCAGTAACCTTTCGACTATGTCGAAAGGTTTAAAACCCTTACTTTAAATATTTGACCCGATCGAAAGCAACCAAGTCGAAAGCTCTTATTCGAAAGCAAAGTAGGTGAAAGCTTTTGGTTTATAAAACAAACATACCCCCAACCTCTTTGGCCATCAACCCTTCGACTTAGAATCCTTCGACTCTGTCTAATTCATTACGTACCAGGTAGCTTGATACCATATGCATTAGTTTGACCTTGTCGAAAGCTTTGAACCTCTCGACCTTGTCGGAAGGTTTGGGTCGGAAGGTTTATTGTCGTAAAGGCTGAAATGTGTAAAAAATGCGAGTTCTTTATTTTTAATTTAAAAAGGATATCTTTTCAACTAACCTGCCTTTGTTTATCAAATTCTCATTGGTTAACAATTATTTTTTAAAAATGTGCTACCACTATTTTTAAAATTAAATAATCCTTTTATTTTATAAAATGCCCATTCTCCTTAATTAAATATATAAAACATTTAAATCCCATACCTTAAATAATTTTATATATTCATCAAAACACTTAGCAAAAATCTGGAAAAATCCTAGAAAATCTATTTTAATATGTTGCCTAACATATAAAAATTTCAACCCCGGATAATTATTATTTTAGCCGAAAATAATTTATAACCCAATAAACAATTTCCTTCACTAGAAAATTAATATAAAATCCATATTAATTCAAAAAATTATGAAAATCGAAACTTGTCTCTAAAATATCATTTCTGACCTATATACAAATTTTCAAGACATTTGGATGTCAATAAATATGGTTTTCATGTCAAACATATCATAAAACTAACATGAACATATATACTCCATCAACAACACACACACACACACACACACACACATATATATATATATATATATATATATAGTTTTAATCATCAAAACATGACATATACTTGCAAAATCATTTCGGGTCTAATCTTAAAACCGAAAACCAAAAGAAAATGGGATGTAGTAAGTATTCACCTTAGCTTTGAGATTATAAGATGTGAGATTTGATGTTGATTATGTTGATTATCTTCCTTCACTTGAATCCTAGCTTTAATCTTTCCTTGAGAACAATAATGATGGCCGACCTTGGTATATTTTTAGTTAGAGTAAAAATGAAATGAACATGAGTATTCTATCTCCTAAGGGTTTAGGGTATAAGCTCCACCTATTTCCCATATTGCCCTTCTCATATCCTAACACATTAACTTAGGTTATTTCATTTTAATTAACACACTAACATGGCACGACTACCCTTTGTTAATCAAATCTCAACCTTTTAATCTTCACATTATTTTTTTAATTTACCCAATTAATTATTCTAAATAATGTTATAAAAATATAGGGTGTTACACATCGTGTCTAGCAACACCCAAGGTCATGTTGAAGCCACCCTCAACTACAAAGCTACACCAATTGGTAGCATGTCACTCGAGAGTACCATCGAGCATAATGACTGTAATACCCCAGAAATTTGATAAATAATTTAAATAAATATTAATAATATGATGATGTGAAAAATAATTGAAATTAATAAATTAATTAAACAAATTAAAAATATGGAGGGGCAAAATGGTCATTTTCAAATGTTGAAATTTGATGATGAAACTAGCACCAATGCAACTATCATGTTTTCCTCAGTCGTGCAGTATTTTTGTTTGCTTTGTTAGGAGTTTATATGGAGCAATTTTAATCAAAATAGCGGTGAGTAGAAAGGAAGCCAAAGGGTAAGGGTTTGAATTTGAATTTTGAAAAAGGACATACAACTGTTTTCCCTTTAACTACATAAGAAACGAACGCATGTATAATTCAGTTCATAAAACCACTCACCCGACTCTTTCTTCTTCCTCTATCTTCCTCTCAACTAACCAAGAATCAAAACCTTTTATCTCTCTCAAAACTCATCCAAATCGAACGAGACCGAAAGCCTTATGAAGCTATCAGACAAGGCTATGTACCACCAGCTATTGGAGGTGGAAAATCTAAAGTGAGGAGAAGTAGTAGGTTGGACAGTAAGGATCTAGGTAGATTAGAATTTTGGTGAATGATTTGTGTTCTCTTCATATAATGCAATTATAACACTTTAATAGTGATATGTAGGCTATAATACTGTAGAACAATGTAGTTAAACCCCTAAATTCAGATTCAAATGTGGATTGGGAGAGATTTGTATATGAACAGTGAATTAAAACTAGGTTTTTATATAAATATGTTTAATTTGATGAATTCCACTTAAATTAATGAAATAAATAACAATATGGGATTTAGAAACTTAGAGTTGGACCCTAGGCACAATCTCAATCGATCAAAGGTGGAACAGAGGTGGAAACGACGATGAAAACCATATATTCCCAGAACCTAAAACACTCGGAAAATACATACACTGGTCACCCGGTAGGCTTGTACCGATGGCTGTGTCCAGGCATAGGTTGAACCTTGACTCAAGAAGGCATATGTAAATAAATAACGAATGATTCGAGTCTTGTTTCTCTTACATTTTAGAAGGCAGACGAAGACTAGTGAGGAGGCAGAGGATAGTGATACAAATTGAATGAATGGTTGTGATGATTTAGTTGTCATTTGAAATAAATATATATGTTATTGTAGTGCAGAGACGTGATATGATGTTAAACGTGGGATGTGAATGAATATGTATTGCAAATAGATGTCAAGGGACATGGGTATAGATGTAGATATGAATGTGGATATGGATACAGATACCGATACAGACATGGATAAAGATACAGATACGAACCTATGGTGCTTCGATGGTCCATGTATTGCATTTCTCCCCTGTAGTGCTTTAGCAAACCAGGTGGCAGAGTGGATGTAAGCGACCCTATAGGGCATGATGCTAGTCTAGGATGTGAGTCCAGTTAGGTAGCACAAGGACAGCAGGCGACCCTATTAAGCATGAGGCTAGTCCAAGGCATAAGTCCTATACGCGACGATGGACAATAGGTGACCATGTAGCACATGAGGTGAGTCCAGGGAAGTGAGTCCTCATAGATGTGATGCGATATGGTTAGATATATATGACAGTTAGGTATGACGTGGCGACGGAATGTGTGGTGGCCGAGTGATAGACTCGTGTCATACTATAGTATTATTTTTGTAGTATATGTAGAGTAGAGTATGACTCACTTACTAGACTTATGTTTGTCCCACTCCTATATATATTTTTATACATATCCAGGTTGATGGAGTCTAGTGGTGAGATGGTATTAAAGATGGAGATTCATTTATAAATTGTATTTATGGTGTATATAGGTGTTGCATGTAGATTTTGCTCTGTGTATGGATTGGGTTGTACTTGTATTATTCAGACATATGCATCTGACATTCTAAACATGTTGTGGTGCTGTGACAATGGTATTTATTCATGTATTATATTTTATTTCATTCCATTGTAAGACTTTGAAAGTAGTTATTAGATGGTGTTAGTTAGAACTATATCTGATATTTGTCTTTGTTAGTAATTGTGTCTCTCTATGTGTGTATTATCTCACCCCATTGACTTGTCCTTTCGTTCTTGGGTTTTGGCATCGGTTCGGGTATCGAACTTGGGGTCAAAGAGGCAGGTTGTTATAGTAGCATTCAGGGTCATGCCAAAACCAAAACCACAATGAAGACTGGGATGTCAAGGATCCTATCTCATTAGCCACTCCCTTGAGGAGCTCATCACAACATGGAATGAGCAAGTTGAACACCGTCAGTGAGTGGGGACATCCCATATAAAAACTCCCATCCTCTCAACGTTGGCAGACTCATCTATAAGAGCTAAAGGCAACATCAACACACTGACTTGAGCATAGATGTCTACCTTGGTAGAGGATCTTTTAGAGTGCATGATTTTTGCGCTAGATAAATGCGACTTAGAAACAAACTCAGATCCCGATGATGACCCACTGGACCCCCGCATAGGAGATTCGAATATTGAGGGCGGTCCTAGTAAAGTTATTCAAGTCAGCACAGAACTCAGCTCGATAATTAGAGGTGACCTTATTAAATTCCTATATAAAAGAAAAGACATCTTCACATGGGGGCATGCTGACATAATCGATATTGATCCCAAGATCATCTGTCATGCACTCAATGTTAATCTTAAAGCTACCCATATCCATTAAAAGCGTTGACCATTCAATCCAGAAAGGTACCTAGCTCTTAAAGAAGAGGCAGAGAAGCTGTTAGCCAATGGCTTAATTCGGGAGCTAGAGTATCCAGTCTGGGTAGCTAACCCGGTGCTGGTCAAAAAACCAAGTGGGTCTCGAAGAACTTACATTGACTTCTCTGATCGCAACAAAGCCTACCTCAAAGACAACTTTCCATTTCCTCGCATTGATTAGTCAGTGGATGCGACCAGTTGACACGAGCTCCTCACCTTCATGAATGCATATTCTAGGTACAATCAAATCAACATGCACGGCCCGAACTAAGAGCACTACACCATCATCACAAATACCAGCCTATACCGCAATTGTGCCATGCCTTTTTGCCTATGAAACGCAGGCGCTATCTATCAACGCCTCCTTAATCACATGTGCTCTAAACATATCGTCTAGTCTATGATGGTGATTGTAGATGGCATGCTGGAAAAGTTTAAAAAAGTCGGGGGGCATGTATAAAACCTAGCCGAGACTTTAGGATACTATGTTGGTACAACATGAAGCTGAACCCGAAGAAATGCTCCTTTGTCATCTGGTTTGGTAAATTCCTTGGTAATGTTATGAGCACCAAGGGTATTGAAGCTAACCCTAACCAAGCCATCTGAGATATGTAAGTCCTCAGAATTAGGAAGCAAGTGCAAAGTCTGGATGATATGGTGGCAGCATTAAGTCAGTTCGTGTCAAAGGCAACCGACCGATGTCTCCTTTTCTTCGACCTCATCAAGAAAGGAAAGTCGTTTACTTGGAATGATGAATGCACTAAGGCATTCGAGGAGCTGAAGCAGCATTTGGCCACTCCCCGATACTATCCAAGCCATCGACGGGGAGGATTTGCACATGTATTTAGTAGTGAATGACTACGCGATCAGCGCTGCCTTAATTAAAGAAGATCCAATGGCTGGTCTACCATGTCAACAAAAGGTTGTCATGCCCAAAAATGAGATACATAAAGTTGGAAAAGCTTGCCTTCTACTTGCTCATGGAAGAAAAAAAAACTCTTACCATACTTTCAAGCTCATCCCATCAGAGTCCTAACCAATTAATCTCTGAAGCAAGTCCTTACCAACCCAACAAAACCGGTTGGTTGTAAAAATGGTCTGTGGAGCTTGGGCAGCATCACATCTCATTCTAGCCTTGCACTTCTACCAAGGGCTAGGCCGTCGTAGATTTCATTGGCGACTACTCAAACACAGACAGTGACGAAGAATATACCATCACAAGCTAATAGGTTTGAGGCCTGTATGTGGATGAGACGTCAAATGGGAAGGAGGGAGGGGTCGGCATGGTCCTTTCCACTCCTAAAGGAAAAGAACCATGTTTTGCGACCCGTCTCACCTTTAAGGCAACCAACATTGAAACCAAGTATGAAGCTGCCCCAATGGACATCAAGCTGGTAAAGGGGTTACACGTGTATTGCATCCATGTTTTCATTGACTTGTTGTAGGTCATTAATTAAATCGTCAAGTGTGAAAGTAAAGGGTATGACACTGGCCTTGTATGTTGTCGAGACCGAGAAGATAATTAGCATGATCATAGAGTTTAAGCTAGAGCAGATATCCAGGAAGCATAATGCCTAGACTATTTGGTTAGCCAAGGCAGCAAGCAACCCAGAATAAGTCATTCCTTAGATCCCCTTAGAGATCTGAAGCACCAGTTGTTATAAGTTGGGGCAAACAACAATGGAGATCGACACATCATCCACGGACAACTAGATGGTGCCCCCGTCAAATACTTAACAAGTGAAGAACTTCCTACTGACCAAAAAAGTCAGGAAAATTCTCTATCGGCTCCCCACTACACAATCGCAGATGAAAAGCTCTACAAATGAGGGTACTCCACACTATTGTAGCGGTTCATGTCTAAAGACGAAGGTCGGCCAAATCTTGGAATAGCAACATGAAGTGTAACGACCCAGAATTTTGGACATCTGAATTTGAAATATTTAATTAATTTTAAATATTTAAATATTAGTTTTATAAGTCAAACATCTTAAATTTCAAGTATAAGGGTTATTTGAATATTGGAATAGTGATTTAAACATCGAAATTATTTAAATGATTGAATCTTTATTTAATTTGAATAAATGGATTTTAAAAGCTTATTTAAATTCAATTTAAATAATAAATAGTTAGTGTAAACTTTTAATTTAGAATTAAAAGTGATTAAAATGGTTTTAGTAATAACTCGTTTAATTAACGAGTGAAATTATCATTCTGGGGGCACTATATCGGATTTTGATGAAACCAGTGCTATTGGATTTGGAATAGTGAATTGTTGTATGCCAGCGAGTTTTGTGACGATCGGACGTATTGTGTAGTCGTGCGAGCTCGAAACGCTTAGAAATTAATTATAGGAATTAAATATAATATAATTTGATTTGAAAAGCTAACTTCTATATATGATGGAACTGGGTCCCGATACTAGTTCCATTGTATTCGAAATAGGGGTATTTTGTATAGAACGCTAGGTGGCATGCCTCGTTTGGAGTTTGAGATTTAGGAGGGTGAATAGTGTTTGAAAACTTTCTATATAAGGATCTCAATTTTCTAAAAACTAAAACCCTAGCCGCCTTCATCCAATGGACGATCAAAGCTGTTTTAGGCAAAGTGCCCAACATGAAAGTGGTGCGACGAGCCAAGGGGAGTTCATCTATGGTGGCCAATCATTGAATGGTTGAGCTAGGCGGCAGCTAGGTCGCGTTGAACGATGACCGTTCTCTTAGCTGGATCTCGACGTACAGGCGAGCGTTTGAGGCGAGGTTTGTGGTGAGGCTTGGGCGTTCGTCTATGATAGTGCGGCGGTATGCAATCAACCAATGCGATGGCGGTTTGCAAATGAACGGCGATGCCGAGTTTGATGAGGCGGCCTGGCTTAGAGATAGAAGAAGGTGATTAACGTTATTACCTATTTAATTAATGTTAATTATAGTTTAATTATCTCTAAGTTCTGACGATCGTATCTTGCACATACAAGGTCCGATTGAGGCGTTGTTTTTGCCATTGCATTCGTATCGAGATTATCTATGTCGTCGAGTTGGATTCGTAAAATTCAGAGCTTATAGAATTTCAACCTAAAATCGAACGATGCTCTATTTTAGTCGGAACTAGAATGTTTCGGCGACAGTTGGAATTTTGGTTAGTTAACTCACCTCTTTGGGCCCACTTATATTTTATATAAGTGCAGATATTTTTATTGATGTCTGTTTGTTGCTTGTTTGGATGATTTACTGCTTTATCAGTTGGTTTGGATTTATTCCCGTCTTGGAGCGGATAACCTTTTATATGTACCCGCCTAGTAGCGGATGAACCATATTATATGATCATATACGTGGAAATTAGCCACAAGGGTCTCTTTAGCAAGTGGAATTAGTTTCTAGGACACACAACTGAAATAATTATTTTCAAGGACAAAACGTAAAATAATTAGTTTCTAGGGTCTAAAAACCTATGAAATTATGTCCTTGAAAGTAATTTTACTGCTGATTTTGTCCTTGAAAGTAATTATTCTGCTGACTTTGGCCTTGAAAGTAATTTCTTTGAATGTATGTCCTAGAAACTAATTGGACTGCAAAGTTTGTCCTTCTGGTGAAATGCCCCATTATATACTGTATGTGATGCAGGGAGACAAGTTGGAGGGGTCCAACATGATTCCTCGCCATTGTTGATTTTATTTACATACACACACACACACACATATATATATATATATATATATCTGTGTGTGTGTGCTAATATATATGTGAGCTGTGATGCAGGGGGCAGGTTGGAGAGATCCAACGGGATTCCTTACACTATTGATTTTACTTTTCATATATTATGATATATGATTTCTTGGATGTCATATTTGATGACATGGATATGATTTTACTTATTTAGTGCTATAGTAGCACTTAGCCTTATTTTTAGTATTTTAAAATACTATAAAATAACGATTTTGAATTGAAATGATTTTTAAGGTGATACTTGAAATAATAAATGTTTTAATAATTATTTATAAATTATTAAAAGAAGGAGTTTACTGAAATGAAATAAAAACATGATTTTTGAAATATTAATTTTACTGTTTTGTGAAGTATTTCTAAATAGAGATTTTTGAACTGTATTATAAACGTTTTAAAACTTAATAGATAAGTCCATCTTTTATTTATTATAAAGGAAATACGGTTTTAAAAAAGATAGAAATAGCTAGAAACAAATATTTCTGAAATGGTTTATATAAAAGATTTATAAAAGCAATATTTTATAAATAAAGTGATAGATTTATAAACGGTGTTTTATAAATATTAAAAATGGATTAGTAATTGATATTTTGTGAATAGATTTATAAATGGGATGTTATAAATAAATGAGATTTAGAAAGGAATAAATTTATAAATGGAATTATATAAATTAAAAGATTTTATAAAAATAAGTTTTATAAAATAGTAAGGAGAGAACATGGTTTTATAAATATAAACGGGTTATCTTGATAAGGAGAGGGTGGTTTTTATAAAGGGAGATACACTTCGTTTTAAAAGTTAAAATAATCTCTTAAAGGAATGTTTTAAAAATGATATTTGCAAATGGAGTTTAATGGTTTTAAAAGTGATTTAAAATGTGTTGAGTGATAGAAACGCATGAATTTCAACATTTTTGTTATAATAATTGTTTTCGAGAAAGTGAGGACGACATAGACTATAACACTATTGTTATAGTACATGATTTCCCGAAGGAGATGTTTCATATAGTATATGGGATTTATACATATCGTATAATTGATGTTAATATTTCAGTTGGGTAACTATATCTATTTCAAAGTTAAGAATGTCGTCCATTCAAGGTCTGAGAGGTAATGATACCCCAACTTGATCGGCTTCATTGTTGACTAATAAATAGTTTACGTTCGACATCGAAAGTTAATATTAAGTATAATCAATCAGATCCCTATACTAGTGTTTTGGGTTGTAGTAACGATGTTTAACGCAACATTCATTTTGACCCGATAAAGTGCGTTTTGGAAAAATATGAAGCTTTCCTCAAAGATTAGTAAATATATTTATTACAAGTTTAAGTATATAGAGATATTTTCTAAGCGTTGAAAGTGAAATAGTTTGTGAATATACTTATACCATTGAAATAAGTATATGGAAGTGTTTTCCAAATATCGAAGATTTTAAAGTGGTTTGGAGAATATATCTTCATAAAGATATTTTGACATAAATATTTAGAAAGTGATTTAATTAATAAAAATTAATTAAACAAGCCTAGTGGCTGCTTGTGTGCTAGATTTTATTTTTCGTTCCTTGACGGATGTGTAAACTGGTTAGTCGTGTACTTAGCATGAAGCCAACCGAGTAGGCTTGATTATCTTTGATGTTAAGAATGATGATTCGAGTAAAGCGGAGTGACTATGGCCTTCCAATCTACTGGGCTTCCTTGTTGGCCGAAGGATAACAAGTTGAGAGTTGGAAACGTGATAAGTCTGCGAGACTTGGTTTCCATATGAGGTTGAGGGCCTATTACCGATTGTTGGTCCGGAGAAACCGGGATTGGATTTATCCGAAAACAACTTCGGACCAATGTATGCGTTCAAAAGTGAAATTTACCCGTAGATAATGATTTTAAAGATGGAGACCTTCATGATGCAGGATTTCTTGCCACTAACCTCTCAGATGATTCCCACATTATATATATAGTGGCAGTAGTGCTTTCGTTCCAGAAATCTTCAGTTTGCAAGTACCGCTCGCTACTAATTCTGGGGACGATTCCCAAACAGGTTGTAGTAGGAGGGTACCTTTGGTTTGTCTGTTCTTGGACAACTTGTGTGGACGAATTTCTGACATTACATTTCTAAGACCACATACATTGGTTTTTATAAACGTACATCTATTTGGTTTTGTAGGAGGTAACCCCTCTACACTTAACACCCTTCCCTAAGGCGTATGAACTCGAGGGTTGTACTTTTGTGGAAATCAATTAGTGTGTGGTTGGAAATGGCAATGTGGCATTCAAAGTGGGATTTGTCATATGAAAGGTAAAATGTTACCTCAGGCATCACACATCGGGTATGACAAAAACTGGATAGATGTAGCACGGCTAAGTGGGTCGCTCCCATTAGAAGATGTTCATCACCTTTCTAGACTACCCTCTATATTTCAGGTTTGTTGTGTATGTTGTGGCCACAGATAGGTTGGGAACCACCGGGGTGATGACATATTCGGTACTATCTATAGTAAAGGTAGGTTGGTCCTATGTTGGTAGAGGGCAACATGGTTATGCCTTGGTACGTTCTTCTAGAGATGTACTATCGGAAGGTAGTCCCTTACCTTGCCATTGTTGGAAATCCACTCTCCAATGCATGCCTTTACGGTTTTGATTGTAGAGCGTAGTTTGTTGGCATTTAATTAATATAAAAATTTCGACAATTTTAATATGTTATTTGAAAAAGGTTTTTAAGGAATGTCATTAGAAATAATATCAAATGATTTGATAAAAATGTTTTGGTTATCGTAAGGGAAAAACCTGTCCGTGTTTATATGCAGCGTGGTCTTACGAGATACCTTTATTTCAAAAGGTTTTATAGCATTAAAATCCAATTAAGATGTGTTTTATCACACTGGTTTACCAGACTGATCGTGGTGTTCTTCCCTTTTAATGCTTGGGTCAGACTGACTATATTTACAGATTCGATTTGGATGCATTTAGAAGGAGCTTGGAGTAGGAGGCTTCATCGATAGCTAGTTATTATCTTATTTCTACTGTATTGGTTGTTTATAATAATCAGCATTTGTGAGGACAGGTTGTTATAACTATCCAGGCTGATGATTAGTGATTTGTTGCTGTACTCTGATGGATGTATATATATTATAGTTTTTCTTTTTGTAAAGATCATTGTTATATTATATAATGTTCTATTGCATTGTGAGATTCCGTGATTGTTTAGTTTCTTCTTCTTTATTCTTTATTTTTCCCTTAATGATCAGTTTTTTTGGCATTTGAATGCTTGGCACGCAATAAAGTGGACGCATTAGGATCGATTTTTGAGGGTCGAAAATTCAGGTTCTTTACATGTGGTATCAGAGCTTAGGTTTAGCGAACACCTAGGCTTTGGTAGGGTAAGACTCATTATAGATAGGGTTAGTATTACTCTAGAATGAGTAACTCATTAGAGATAGGGTTAGTAATACCCTAGAATGAGTTTGAGTGTGTAAATATATGAACGCGTATTTGTTAGTGATATAAAAATGTTTTATATCGTATGGATTTTGGTCAATACGAGTAATTAACATTATTGATAGGGATCTCTAAACACTTGAACATAGCAATTCGATATAGTATTGTTTTGAAATTGGGTAAATGAAATAATTTCACCTTGATTATATTTTATATATAAAGGAATAACTTTTCATAAATTATTATAGTTATATATGGTTTGTTTGGTTGTTAGAGAATGATAATATTCGATTATTATCATTTATTGTTTATTATTTGTTTTAATAAAGGTTGTTTACTATTATAATCTAAATAAAGGTAAATAATTGTGAAATGAGTTATATAAGAAAGCGAATTTATAAATGTGAATTAAAAAGTATTGATTATAATTAAAAAAAATTAAGTTGAGCATTTGAGAACTTAAATCCCGAAGAATTTGGAAATGTTTTCTAAAGGTTTGGGAAAATAATAATAGTATTATTTTGAAGTATTTTTGAATAGAAATATTTTAGAAGGATTTGAAGGAGATAAAAGCGTTGAACTCACTTCAATCGCTGGAAAATAACTCCGGTAATGACAGCAACATCATCGGTATTCATTTGGATTTCTAAGTGACAGATTGCCACCATAAAAGTTTTGTTTTGGCAAATAAAGATTGTTTTAAATTCCAAAAATATGATTTGACATACAAAGGAGTTATGTGTATTATTATTATTTCAAAATGATTTGAAATAAAAACCGAGTGTTTAATTATGAAATTTTCAGTCAAGTGATATTATATAGACTCACGCATCTTATCCCTTAGGATAAGTTGGGTTTGTGCATCTCATTTTGAGATGTTATTTGGAAATTTTTATTTACTAAAATAAAATGGAATTTTCAACAATTTTGGATAGTTGAAAATTTCCGAGTTGGAATAAATTAAGTTAAGGGTTTTATGAAAACATAAGAGATAAGTTTTATAACTTGTAAATTTGAGAATTAATCGGTTAAAATAAATTTTTAAATTTGTTGGATATGCATGTTAAGAAAAGAAAATATAAAATGAACTATGAAATAAAATTTAACTTAAGTAAAGTTAAATGAAATTGATTGTGTTTTAAAATGAAAATGAACTTAAGTTTTAAAGTGATTGAATGACATAACTTGTGTTATAAGATGTAATAAACTTAAGTAATGTTTTATGAAATAATTCATAAATAATTTTAGTATTAAAGGGAATATACTAAATAATAATGAATGTGAGCAAAAGAATTGGTTAAATTTGGAAACCATTGAAATAAATACGTAAGTTGTACATAGATTAATTTATTCGCATAACTGTTTGATCCAGTTTCGAGTACACGATTTCGAAATGATTTATTTCGGTCCGAACAATGATTTTTCACTCAATTCTTGACGACAAACACTGGATATGGATTTTTGATTTGATTCTGAAGTTTCTCTATCATAGTATATGGCTATGAAGGAGAACGATGGTTTCTAATCAAGGAACTGGATCGGAGTCCACACTAGAGAGATCGAGTAAGCGATACTAGTTCTGAGGTGAAATTGTATGATCGAGCGAGTTATCAGATTTGATATTGCATACGAGTGGTATATGTATATCGTACGAGTTTTATTAAATTATATGTTGATTTATGTTAGGAAATGCTAGTTTGGATGGATATTATTCGTAAATAAGAAGAAGGTTTATGGAAGCAAAGGCTAATTGACGCCTTTGGTTTCATGAGCAGAGTTTGGTTGCCCGACAAATAGGCACACATTTGTGGCATTGTTTGGATTTGATGATTTTTTGACTAGCTGCTTGGCTGTTGTTTTCTTTTGTTGGTTTGGGCTCGTAGTGGAAGTTTGTAGTATTTTCGATCGGGCCGCGCAAAGGAGACACTGCCGAAATTTTCCGTAAATTTAAAGACTTAGAAAATTTGATAAAAGCTTCAACTAATTGTTTTTGAAAAGTTAAAGGGTTGGAGACATTTTTCTTACCTTTGGAATTTCGGGGACGAAATTCTTTTAAGGTGAGAAGAATGTAACAACACAGAATTTTGAACATTTGAATTTGAAATATTTAATTAATTTTAAATATTGAAATATTAGTTTTATAAGTCAAACAACTTAAATTTCAAGTATAAGGGTTATTTGAATATTGAAATGGTGATTTAAACATCGAAATTATTTAAATGATTGAATCTTTAATTTAATTTGAATAAATGTATTTCAAAAGCTTATTTAAATTCAATTTAAATAATAAATGGTTAGGGTAAACTTTAAATTTAGAATTAAAAGTGATTAAAATGGTTTTAATAATAATTCGATTAATTAACCAGTGAAATTATCATTCTGGGGCACTGTCTCAGATTTTGATGAAAACAGTGCCATTGGATCCGGAATATCAAATTGTTGTATGCCGGCGAGTTTCGTGACGATCGAACGTATTGTGTGGTCATGTGAGCTCGAAACGCGTAGAAACTAATCACATGAATTAAATATAATATAATTTGATTTGAAAAGCTAACTTATGTATATGATGGAATTGAGTCCCAATACTAGTTCCATTGTGTTCGGAATAGAGGTATTTAGTATAGAACGTCAGGCGGCACGCCTCATTTGAAGTTCAAGATTTTGGAGGGTGAATAGTGTTTGAAAATTTTCTATATAAGGACCTCACTTTTCTTTATTTTCTAAAAACTAAAACCCTAGCCATCTTCATCCAATGGCCCACTTTTTCCACGACGATTGGAGCCGTTTAAGGCGAAGTGCCCAACATGAAAGTGGTGCGGTGAGCCAGAGGGAGTTCATCTATGGTGGCCGATCATTAAATGGTTGAGCGAGGCGGCAGCATGGTCGAGTTGAACGGCTACCGTTCTCTTAGCTGGATCTCAACGTACAAGCGAGGTTTGTGGCAATGGACGTGGCAAGGTTTGGGCGTTCGTCTGCGATAGTATGGCGGCGTGCGATCAACCAATGCGGCAGCGGTTTGCAAATGAATGACGATGTCGAGTTAGCTGAGGCGGCTTGGCTTAAGATAGGAGAAGGTGATTAACGTTATTACATATTTAATTAATGTTAATTATAATTTAATTATCTCTAAGTTCTGACGATCGTATTTTGCACATACGAGGTCCGATCAAGGCGCCGTTTTTGACAATGCGTTCGTATCGAGATTATCTATATCGTCGAGTTGGATTCATCAAATTCGGAGCTTATAGAATTTCAAGCTAAAATCGAACGCTGCTCTATTTTAGTAGGGACCGGATCGTTTCGGCGACAACTGGAATTTTGGTGAGTTAACTCACTTCTTTGGGCCCACTTATATTTTATATAAGCGTGAATATTTTTATTGATGTTTGTTTGTTACTTGTTTGGATTATTTACTGCTTTATTAGTTGGTTTGGATTTATTCCTGCCCTTGAGTGGATGACCTTTTATATGTACCGGCCTAGTAGCGGATGACCCATATTATATGATTATATACTATATGTGATGCAGAGGGACGGGTTGGAGGGATCCAACAGGATTCATCGTCATTGTTGATTTTATTTGCATACATACATACATATGTGTGTGTGTGTGCGCGCGCGCTAATATAGATGTGAGCTGTGACGTAGGGGGACATGTTGGAGAGATCCAACGGGATTCCTTACACTACTGATTATACTTTTCATAATTGTGATATATGATTCGTTGGATGCCATATTTGATGACTTAAACATGATTTTACTTATTAAGTACTATAGTAGCACTTGGCCTTATTTTTAGTATTTTGAAATACTATAAAATAACGATTTTGAATCGAAATAATTTTCAAGGTGATACTTTAAATAATACATTTTTTAATAATTATTTATAAATTATTAGAAGGAGGAGTTTACTGAAATGAAATAAAAACATGATGTTTGGAATATTAATTTAACTGTTTTGTGAAGTATTTCTAAATAGAGATTTTCGAACTGTATTATAAAGGTTTTAAAACTTAATAGTTAAGTTTATCTATTATTATAAAGGAGATATAGTTTTAAAGAAGATAGAAATAGTTTGAAATAAATATTTATGAAATGGTTTATATAAAAGATTTATAAAAGTAATTTTTTATAAATAAAGTAATAGATTTATAAATGGTGTTTTATAAATATTTAAAATGGATTTGTAATTGATATTTGTAAATAGATTTATAAATAGGATGTTATAAATAAATGAGATTTAGAAAGGAATAGATTTATAAATGGAATTTATAAATAAAGAGATTTTATAAAAAGAAGTTTTATAAAATAGGAAGGAGATTATAAAACATGGGTTTATAATATAAAAGGGTTCATTTTGATAAGTGGAGGATGGTTTTTATAAAGGGAGATACATTTCGTTTTAAAAGTTAAAATAATCTCTTAAAGGAATGTTTTGAAGTGATATTTGCAAATGGAGTTTAATGGTTTTAAAAGTGATTTAAAATGTGTTGAGTGATAGGAAGACATGGATTTCAACATTTTTGTTGTAATAAATGTTTTCGAGAAAGTGAGGAAGACATAGACTATAACACTGTTGTTATAGTAAGTGATTTTCGGAAGAAGATATTGTATATAGTATACGGGATTTATTCATATCCTTTATTTAATGTTAATATTCGAGTTAGGTAACTTATATCTATTTCGAAGTTAAGAATGGTCGTCCATTCAAGGTCTGAGAGGTAATGATACCCCAACTTGATCGGTTTCATTGTTAGCTAATAAATAGTTTAAGTTCGGCATCGAAGATTAATATTAAGTATAATTAATCGGATCCCTGTACTAGTGTTTTGGGTTGTAGTAACGATGTTTTACGCAACATTCATTTTGACTCAATAAAGTGTGTTTTGGAAAAATATGAAGCTTTTCTCAATGATTAGTAAATATCCTTATTACAGATTTATGTATATAGAGATATTTTCTAAGTATTGAAAATGAAATAGTTTGTGAATATACTTATACCATTGAGATAAGTATATGGTTTTCCAAATATCGATGATTTAAAAGTGGTTTGGAGAATATATCTTCGTAAAGATATTTTGACATAAATATTTGGAAATTGATTTAACTAATAAAAGATTAATTAAACAGGCATAGTGACTGCTTGTGTGCTAGATTTTATTTTTGGTTCCTTGACTGGATGTGTAAACCGATTAGTCGTGTACTTAGCACGAAGCCAACTGAGTAAGCTTGATTATCGTTTGATGTTAAGAATGATGATTCGAGTAGAGTGGAGTGACTATGGCACTCCAATCTGCCGAGCTTCCTTCTTAGCCGAAGGATAGTAAGTTGAGAGTTGGAAACATGATAAGTTTGAAAGACTTACTTTCCATATGAAGTTGATGGCCTCTTATCGATTGTTGGTCTGAAGAGACCAGGATCAGATTTATTCGAAAACCACTTCGGACCAACGTATGCGTTCGAAAGTGAAATTTACTAGAAGACAATGATTTTGAAGATGGAGATCTTCATGATATAGAGCTGCTTTCCATTAACCTCTCGGGTGATTCCCATATTATATATATGGTGGTAGCAGTGCCTTCGTTTTGGAAATCTTCGGTTTGCAAGGACTGCTCACTGCTAATTCTGGGGATGATTCCCAAACAGGATGTAGTAGGAGGGCGCCTTAGGTTTGTCTTATTCCTGGACGACTTATGTGGACGAATGTCTGACATTGCATTTCTAAGACCACATACATTGGCTTTTACAAACGTACATCTGTTTAGTGGTGTAGGAGGTAATCCCTCTTACACTTAACACCCTTCCCTAAGGCGTATGAACTCGAGGGTTGTACTTTTATGGAAATCAATTAGTGTGTTGTTGGAAATGGCAATGTGGTATTCAAATTGGGATTTGTCATGTGAAAGTTAAAACGTTGCCTCGGGCCTCACACATCGGGAATGACAAAAACAGGGTAGATGTGGCAGGACTAAGTGGGTCGCTCCCATTAGGAGATGTTCATTAACTTTCTGGATTACCCTATATATTTTGGGTTTGTTGTGTATGCTATGGCCACGGATAGATCGGGAACACCCAAGGTGATGACGTATTCGGTACTATCCATGGTAGAGGTAGGCCAGTCCTGTGTTGGTAGAGGGCAGTGAGGCTGTGCCTCGGTACATTCTTTTAAAGATGTACTGTTGGAAGGTGGTCCCTTACCTTGTCATTATTGGAAATCCATTCTCTAATATATGCCTTTACGGTTTTGATAGTAGAGCCTAGTATGCTGGAATTTAATTAATGTAATAATTTTGGCTATTTTAATATGTTCTTTGAAAAGGGTTTTTTAAGGAATGTCATTAGAAATAATATCAAATGATTTGGTAAAAATGTTTTAGTTATCATAAGGTAAAAACCCATCCATGTTTATGTGTGTCGTCGTCTTATGAGATATCTTTATTTCAAAAGGTTTTATAGCATTAAAATCTAACTTAGATGTGTTTTCTCACGCTGGTTTACTAGACTGATCCGGGCGTCCTTCCCTTTTAATGCTCGGGTCAGACTGAGTATATTTACAGATTCGATTCAGATGCATTTTGGAGGAGCTTGGAGCAAGATGCTTCATCGATAGCTAGTTATTATCTTATTTCCGCTGTATTAGTTATTTAAAATTATCAGCATTTGTGAGGACATGTTGTTATAACTGTCCAAGCTGATAATTAGTGATTTGTTGTTGTACTTTGATGGACGTATGTATATCATAATTTTTCCTTTTGTAAAGATCATTTTTATATTATATATTATTCCGTTACATTGTGAGATTCCGTGATTGTTTAGTTTCTTCTTCTTTTGTTCTTTCTTCTTCCTTTTCCCCTAACGATCGGTTTTTCTGGCACTTGAATGCTCAGCATGCAATATAGTGGACGCGTTGGTGTTAATTTTCGAGGGTCGAAAATTCTGGTTTGTTACATGAAGAGTTTTGTGAGGATCACACCGAGGGGAAAAGCCTAGCAAAGAAGGCCCCCAACAAGGCTATTATTGGCCTACCATGATCAAAAATTCTATGGACTACGTCAAGAAGTGCGACCAGTGATAGTGATTCGCTAGGAACCTTAGAGCCTCTCTACCCTCCTTACCTTATGACTTCCCCATGACCATCCGACATGTGGGGGAATTGACTTGATGGGAAAGTTGTCTATTACCAAGGGAGGGTAAAATCATGCCATAATCGTCATAGACTACTTCACAAAATGGATAAAGGCCAAGTCTCTTACTGGGGTCACTGCCCCGTGGATCTTGAACTTTGTCGTATAGAACATTGTCCGCTTTTCGGCTTGCCAAAGAAGATTGTCATTGACAACGACACTTAGTTTGAAAGAAGTCTCTTTCAATACTTTTGCATAAGGAACATAATCGAGAAACGCTTCTCTTTCGTTGCCCATCCTCAAGCCAATAGACAAGTCGAGGCTATAAACGAAACCATCAAGTCTACACTCATGAAGTGCCTCATAAAAGCAAAAAAAAAGACTAAAGAACTGCCACTCATTCTTTGTTCTTACTACATTCCAACCGCACTTCAACCAACCATACTCCCTTCTCGCTTTCCTATGGGTATGAGCTACTCAAGCTTGGGTTCGATGCCCTTGAAGAACGAAGAGCTACAACTCCAGAGCGAAGATAGCCAAGTACTACAACTCCAGAGCGAAGCTCCGACAATTCATTATCGACGATCTTGTCTTACATCGGGTATTCGCAAGTACAAATAACCTGACTTAAGGAGTGCTTAGCCTGAATTAGGAGGGGTTATATGTCATCAACAATGCCTTATCAAATGGCACCTACAGCCTCTCTCGTCCGAACGGATATGTATGCCATACTTGGAACGCGAAACATCTCCAGGCCTACCATATATGAAAACTAGCCATAATTATAAGGCTACGTAACACATCTTTTATGAATAATACGATGAAGACTTTAGAGCCAACCGTCTAATACACTCTCTAAGGCTATCCAACAAGGATGAGTTATTATGTGCTTATTACCTTGCTAGAGGACTGCCGACCTTTACCACCAAGGACCGCATGAGCCACTCAATGCTCCTCTCCTTGCCAATAGGCTATCCAACGAGGGTGAATTACTGTGCATTCACTTCCTTGTTCAAGGACTACCACCTCTATAAACTATCCAATAAGGATGAGTTATTATGCGCTCATTACCTTATTTAGGGACTACCGACCTTAACACCAAGGATGAAGCAAGCCATGCTCCTTTCCTTGCCAGCCAGTGATCTATGAGGGTGAATTACCATGCATTCATTACTAGTTTAGGGACTGCCAGGCTATCCAGCAAGGTTGAATCACCATGCATTCACTTCTATGCTTGGGGACTGCCCACTCGCTCCATGGATTTGGGTGAGAAATCTCTCCCCTTTGTGCTAGGATGCATTGTTGATTGGAAACACGACTACAACAGTATTATATCCCTCGTCTATGATGTCGTTGTCCCTCTTGTAAGACATGTCACTATTGTTGAGACTGGAGCTGTTACCCTGAATGACACTGAAGTCTGGCATCCGTAATGCACCCCTATAAAAATATGCTGGGTTCAATACCAATTGATCGTGTGTCATCCATAAGAACCTTCAAGCCACTTAATGCTCAGGTTCGTGCCATGACCGCCTGCCACTCAATCTTACCACATGTCACCGAGGAGAACCTTCATGCTTAGGTTCATACTAAGACCACCTATCATTCAATTTTACCATGTGTCACCCAGGAAACCTTCAAGCCAGTCAACGCTCAGGTCCATATCAGGATCAGTTGCCACTCAATCTTGTTGCGTGTCAC
The DNA here is from genome assembly GCA_030737815.1 of Allium fistulosum. Lineage (NCBI taxonomy): Eukaryota > Viridiplantae > Streptophyta > Magnoliopsida > Asparagales > Amaryllidaceae > Allium > Allium fistulosum. The sequence continues at coordinate 959,207,754 of CM060901.1, forward strand.
CCAGGCGAACCTTTGAGCCACTCAACGCTCAGGTTTGTGTTAGGACTTCCTGCCGCTCAATCTTGCCGCATGTCACAAAGTAGAACCATCGAGCCACTTAATGCTCATGTTGACCGCCCACTGGTCAACCTTGCCATGCTATCCTGGCGAAATTATAAGCCACTCAATGCCCAAGTTCATGCCGGGGCCACCTAGCAACGAAACAACACAAAAAGATTCAGCTATCATATGCCGACCTTGGCGTTGGATAAAGAACTGGGTTGCATGGGAGATGTTCAAATCCGAGTCCATTAGTCGGCCTGACCTATCAACTAAGATGATTTTACTTAGTCAATTCAATGCAAGGTTTGCAAAAAATGGACCACACTCGTTGCCCATTTCCTACCTTACTTTGATGTTCTATCTATCTTGTGAAAACACATAGGTGCATATACTTAGGGGCTATAACGGCTACTCGAAGTATGCTACTCTGTAAATTATGCATAAATAGACAAGAATAAATAAAGCATTAAATTAATTAAGCAATTTTCACAAAAAAGAATCATACATTCACAAAATGCACGGCACGCAGTTTGCCCCGCTAGACATACGAAAAGATGAAAGTGAACATATCTATACAGTCGGCTCATCAGCAGGCTAGCCAAGGAGACTAGCTGCTCCTATGTGAAGATGACTGGCATGGCAATCCCAACTGCCCTCATCTGTTCGACCACCTCCTCCCAGGCTTGAGCAAAGGCCTTAGCATTAAATCTACAGATGGAGATCGAGAAGCAAAAAATTTCCCTAAGCAGAGCCTTTATCAAATTCCTCAGCCCATAAGCCCATCTATCCTCCTCCACCTTTTTGATGGCCTCCACCTCCGCATCCATTTGATATCCATCCATGTGCTTGCCCAATCAGCCTGCAACTTGTCAGCCTCCTTTTTAGCCTTATTTAGGCTCTCCCTAAGATCATCCATGGTCTTCTCTGCCCTCTCCATCACCGCATCTACCTTCTCCCTAACCTTTATTGCCTCCCTCGCCGCCTCCTCAGCCTCCTCCACCGCCTCCTTTGCCTAGACGTCCTCAGCCTCTACTACTGCCAAAGCATCTTTCTTAGCCTTCAACTCCTCTCGAAGCTTCTCAACTTCATCCCATATGCAAATGGCATGGTACCCGAACAAAAAAACCAGTATTAGAATAATAACTAAGTAACAAAGAAGAAAATTCAAAGTTGGCAACTTATTAGTAAGGTGTCCTGGGTCAAGCCATTCACCGTGGACTCCAGGGAATGATAGCTCTGACCAGTCCTGACCTGGTGGAGGTACGATATGGTCTCCATGGAAAGAAGCTCGAAAGCCATTAGTAGGTAATCTAGATCTTCGGTATTCGAACCCTGGGAGATCTCCAAAGTTACCTACCCTAGCGGTACGACCTCATCCTCAACAGCTAGCCCCTGCTTGTTATAAATACGAAGGAACTTCGAGTAAATATGGGTGTCTCAACAGGTGAGGACATGTCGACCATGCCTCGCTTCCTTTTCTTGCTTTCGGTGGTGTGTTGTAGTGACCGCTCAGGGTTGGGTCAAGTTGATGATTTGTTGACCTACTTTGGTGCCTTAGGCATAAGAGCTGGGGAAATGGGAATGTTGGTGTCAAGGTCGTTAAATTCTAATGAAAGCTTGACAGTCGTTGAAAAAAAAGAACACGAGTTAGTCAAAATTCAAGAGTCGAAGGGTTAGTCATGGAGTTAGTCAAAATTCAAGAGTTTAAGGGTTAGTCATGGAGTTAGTCAAAGAGTCGAAGGGGGATGGGGAATGTTGGTGTCAGGGATTTAGTCAAAATCCTAGAAATAAAGAAGAGGGAAGAGGAGGAAAGCTTACTGTTTCTCAAAGAAAACTTGAAGAGTCAAAAGGTTTTTTGAAGGTTTTTGATGCTATAATGGCTGAAAATTTCATTTGCTTCGGTAAAGAATAGAAGGGGAGAAGATAAAGGCTATTTATAATACCTACCCCCTTCATTACAGCCTATGGATTCAAATAGTCATTAGATCTCAACCGTCTAGGTGTAATCAATGCCCTTGTCACTTCACCCACAGTGGAAACGTGAGCACCCCTGCCACATCTGGAAAAAGTGAACCGTCTTAGCCAATCACAAAGAGCCATGTATGACATGCATTAAATGCATAGCGGAATAATCGGTCGGTAGGATCTTTATGATTTGACAAGCCCGCCCCTGCTCATAAAGACGGACTTAGAGGAAAATGTTGCTCAAAATTTCTCGCAAGTATAATTAGCAAGTTAGTTCGGCGCAACCTGACCAAGTTCAAGCTTGCTCCAACACATCTATGCCCGATAGTTCATGCCTGCCCACACTTAGTATGCCCTCAATTCAGCTCATCTACTCGGCAACACTCCAGGTCTATGGCCGGCCGGCAACTCAAGACAATTTCAATAGCCAACTAATCAAACAAGGCTTGGTTCAAGCATGATCTATCCTTGGCCTAGCTTCATCATAGCCCGCCTTCGACCGGTCCTAGGTAGCCCGTCTCGTCATCCCACAACCGGCCCAACAAATCCCTTATAACTTGGTCCATAGCAACATTCAGCTTCCCTTAGCAAGCATCTACAATAGGTGACCGGGCAAGACAACTCAGAAGAAGCTACGTATCCGCCTTGCCACATGGACATGCGAAAGTAAATGACAACTTGTACAACAAGCTATACTAAGTACTATAGTAGACCCATCAAAAGCATGCATACTCATGTAGCTCGTCGCCAACATTAAATGCAAGGCACACACCTAGTATGGAGTGACAATTTGCATACTTCTCAACCACACATTCCATCCCACCTTTATAGTTGTTTTCCATCAGTCCATGTGACCCGATCGACTGCTAGGCGTGCTTCCCGCTTAATTTACTATGCAATCTCAGTTATACATCACCCATTTCAACTACTGTAAATTACCCCATGCTATACAACATCAAAGGAGTTGATTTTTATGCTCGGAATTCTTATTTCAGCAAGCAATTCCTCTCAAGTTCTTAAGTTTAGCATTATTGTAAGCTTAAGGCTAAATTTCTTATTATTCTATTGTAATTTCCTATAATTGTAAAAGAAAAACATAGTAAGAGAACCTTATAGTGGATATAGGCAAATCTTTGCCGAATCACTCTACATCGTATGCCAGTTACATTTTTTGTTCCTCATTTCAAAATTTTAAACCTAGTATTAGTAAGTAATCTTTGCTAATACAAATGCAGTATCATAATTCCGAGCTTGGCTAAATTTATAGCCAACACTCCTGGTGAGTCGTTACGTAATTATTCCAAACAATCACATGCATGTAATCCCTTAATGCTCTCAATAAACATGAGTAATCCACCGTCCTTTTGTATGAAGAACTTTACGTACACTAGTTTCAATGAATGTATCATTATCATGTTCTCGATACATCTTGACTATGAATATTTAAGGATAAATATTTAATTTATTGACATGAGTTAACACTCATGGTTACAACTATAATCTATTAAATACTTTTCCCAATGATTTTCTACTTGTATATGTATTTAATGTATTTAAAATATTACTTATATCCCAATGTAACAATATCTACAAAACTAAAGCTTGCTTTATTTCGAATAAAATTGTTATAAGAATTAAGTTATATGATCATGCATAATTGCTTCTAGGACAAATCCTTAACTCTATCTGTTTTAGCTACATAGAGCCCACGTAGTTTTAGCTACATAAGTCCAATTTAACTTTAGCTAAATAGAACCAATGCAGCTAGAATTACATTAGACCAAGGTAGTTATGGATACATTAAACCAACACAACTTTAGCTAAACCAAAGCTATAATCTTGCCATTTTTCTTTTGTCTTTCAAATGATTCCAACCGTTGTTAAATCACTAAATGACATGAACAAATTTTCTAATGCAGGAACGTTGCTTCCTCACTCTTAAGGAAAGCGGTTTCTCATTGACCTTCCACTCCCTGAGCGACCTCCACGACATTAACGATTAGTTTGATCACGACGAGGGTGTTGACCCAACTCTCGACTTCAAAATAACATAATTTATGAATAATTATTGGATTTTCTTATGTTTGAGAACTTCTTATAAATGATTCAAACTACGTATAAATAACTTATTTGATTTTTTATGTTTGAGAACTTCTATAAAGAGTCGGTAAAATTAGTTTAGAAGTAGAAATCTAATAAGTAACCATTTGTTGTTTACAATTAATGAAAGAATTTAATAAGCTATCAATTAAGGAAATCCAAAATAAATTATTGTTAAGAAAAGGCTTATTTATGCACTGTGAAGTGTTAATAATGAGTATGAGAACATGGGCGTTAGTTGATGAAGATTAAAGCATTGCCTTAATTCGTAGATGAGTTGAATTATTTGGCGAAAGCTCATAAAGAAATCCCAACAACAATATCCCTCGTGCCGTAATCGCGAAACCAAATTGACTCAAATGAAAAGCGATCAGCTAAAACTAGTCACTGACCACCACACAATAATTAACGTTCCTGATTATTTATATCAAAAATTAAATGGTTGGAGCAAGTGTCGAGCAAGTGTCGCATATAATTCACGTAATCCATCCGCATAGTAAAACCAACTGCTCCATCTCTAATCTCACATCTACCGGTTTCCTTTTCATCCCATTAATCATTTCTTCGCAATAAACTTGTTTTGCCCCTTTTTTTTGCAAAAAAGTATTTTCATGGATTCGATCGATGCAGATGCTTCGATCGACAAAGAATCGGCTAATGTTTGTTCAATCTGTTTTGAAATTGTTAATAGAATTTTCGATCGGTCTTCGGCGAGGCTTAAATGTGGTCATGAATTCCATTTAGGTCTGTTTTTTAATCCATCTATATGACCTTTGAGATTTTTAATTGGTTCTCTGTTGATTGTATCTTGATTTAAGTAAAACATGGAGGATTTTGTGAAAAGATGGTAGATAGTTGGAAAGTATGTTAATGTGTATGTGGAGTTAAATAAATAAATTTAGGACTGTTTCATCTGATAGATTAAAGATTTGTAGTTAATTCGAAGCTTGATTTGCGAAATTCCAATTTCCCCCGTCTAAATTTTACTGGTAGCGACTTAATGTTGGCCAGATATATACTAATTACCCACATCCATTCCTCGCATTGTGCAAAACGGTGAACTGAGCTATTATCATATTTTGCTATATGATCATAGAATTTTCTGTCTGTGTAATTTGTGCAGGACTCTCCGAAGTATAAAATATTCTAAGATCTTTTTTTTTCTAGCACAAAAAACGAGTAAGGAAAGCCGATAACCAGCTCCTACTTGGCCAAAATATTAATTACTAACATTGTTCAACAATACATTTTCCAATGTGTAACTGCAACCAAAAGGCAAGTATCATTGAAAAAGAAAAAACTGCCATTGCTAGTTACCTTCTTCATACAAACCAATTAATTACCATCATTACAAAGCAAACTCTAAACCCTAGACTGTTCGTATGAAACAGTACTAGCACCATTAGAGCCCATTTCATTACTTCCTTCCGAGGTATGGTTGGAAGAATCAGAAGAACGGCTATTAGCTGAACTTGAACTTTCTGCATCAGTGGTTGAGCTTTCTTCTAGTCTGTTTCTTTTGTCTGCAAGTCTGGCATCCAGTCCATTATGATAGTATACACAACTAGCATTAAAATTCGTGCTTTTCATTTTTAGCAATTCAGTAGTGTTCATTATTTTGGGTTGCAATCCACATAAAAGCTTTAACTCTAGAAGGAAATGCTTCCATCCAAACATACTTAAAAAATATGATTGCTTGATGTTGAAAAATTGAGAAATTTATACACTGACTGAACTGTATAAATTCCTTTGACCGAACTTCCATTCAAATTGATCCTCCTCATTGCTTAATTTTGTATCTTCTAATAATCTTTAAATACCTCTCATTTGCTTTAAATTTCTTCCTTTTGTCTTTCTATCAAAAGATAAAATTTTGGATAGTAAGTATTTATCACCAAAATATCTTTTGCAATAGCCATTGCATAAAGCTCTGGAAATTCTTTATCCAATGAAATCTCCATTAACCTTGTGCCTTTCCAGAAGTGGATTCTACTTTTGTCAGCAATTGTATACTTACTACCCATTTTAAAGCTGTTTATGTTAGAGAGAAAGTTTTTTTCCCAAGAACATTGACATCTTACTCGTATCTACTTATTGAAATGTAAAATTCTCGTTATAATAACTATTGCAATCCATTTTCTCCATGATGCATCCTTCTTTTCTTATCCATATCCATTTTACCAAAAGTGTTAATTTCAGATTGTACAAGTTAACGACTTCCAATCCTCCTTGCAAGGTTGCTTTGCAGACTTGTTCCCAATTCACTAAACAATTAGTTGCTTCATACTCTTTATTATCCTTCCATAAAAGTCTCTTTGAATACCATCAATTCACTATTCACATTTTAAGATTTGTACCCGTGGATGTTTTATGTTAGTACATAAAAAACACGTAGGTATAATTCTATCTAGCTAAATGGTTAGTATATTAAAACTAAAATATCACTTGTCAAGTGTGAGATTTAATGGTATTAGAAAGAATTTTGACTAACATCATCCTTCTTGAGTACATTCATGCATTGGAATGTAGAACATTGAAGCTACAAGAAACCTTTTTTTAGGTAGAAGTTTCCTTGGTTGCACCATATTCGCTTAATGAAGCGAGTCCACATGAACAAGATTATAATAAATTTTCCTTATCCAAATGTGAACGCCAAAATTTAGACAAAATTATATATTAATGATTCGAAGGAATTATGTAATATCTACGAAGACAAGATTCAAAACATCGTTAGAAGATGCTAATTTTTAATTTGTTGATAATAACGTGGAACTTATAGTGAGGGTAGTGCAACATTTGGAGTGTCTTGCATCACAATGACATTAATGGCTATTGGGTCCCATTTTAAGTTGGTTGCATGATGTAATTATATAGCTAATTAATTGTAATTGGAAATGTAGAATATTATTTGACTTAACTTCTAAGAACATTTTCAACACCAAATCACTCACTCTTATTATTTTTAATGCGTTCTTACAATAATTTCTTACTTATATTCACCCACTCGTACTTCCTAACACCCAACCTTAATATATAACACGGATCAAACGCTGAAAGTGGGTAGAACCGTAGAAGTAAGTTATTCAATTTCTACAGCCAACTATTTATTATTATATTCTTGGCCATTTGATTGCATTCCACATTGATAAGCTTGAGCGATCTCAAACATTTGATTTTACCAATGCCAATAATGCTAGATAAATCTCTTCTCCAAATCACAATTACTCCACTCTTAATCTAAATCCACCTCAAGTAAATCAAGTAAATTTGAGCGTGTAACTTATTTTATATTTTCATTTTTAAATTAAAAATTGAGAATACAGACAAATTTTATTGGAGGAAGCAATAGTAGAATTGATGGTACCGATGATAGTGGAGATGGGTCATCATATAACTACTTATTACAAGTGACCATGACCAATGTATGTTTTAATCTGTAACTGCTATTATAATGCTACCAATTATATGTTGGTGTGATAATGGTTCCATGACATAATTATATTAAATAGCACAGTTAACTTAAATAATGTGATTACAACAAAAAAATTGCAGTATAAAAGATTATACAAAACAAAAATTACATTACATTAAATAAATATCATACTTCATTGTCTTCGTAATCTCCATGCCTATTCATCCCTAATTCTCGACCTTTTAACTTGTAGATAACTTTCCTTTTTTCGTTTTCTATTTGTAAATCATCTTTGATTTTTTTTTGTCAACTAGCGTCTTTTGTGTATATTTTATCCTTTCATAAGTGCTTTTGTACCGTGCACACATTTGACACATATATTGACAACTGCTAATACAAAGGTAGGTTCATTTTTTTCTTATGAAATTCACAACCTTTTTTTTGCAATTGTTAAATCGACTATCTGCATTTTCTAAGTGTTTTCATGTGAATTTTTAAAACACATTCTTTATATCTGCAAATACGAGGACCTTCTTTCTAACGTGGAACTTCACTATTTGAGGTATATCTTCGATATCAAAGATAACAGCGTTCTCAATCTGAGATGTAAATTCCAAAATGAGATCCAGTTGTAGCGGCTATCCAAAGCATTATCTTAGAATTTGGTTTGAAATTATGTATGATTTTGAAGAGATTATGTTATTTTCTTTGAAGAATAATCACACTATGTTGTAGTTTGTATGTAATACAGATTTATGTTTATTGTGGAAGCACCGTGTATGATAACAAGTTGGTTTAGCCTAAGACACATGATTACATCCACTATTTTAGCCAATGACACAGTGAGTTGTTACAACAACAGTTAACTTAATAGGTCACTAAAACTCATACAATTTTTGTAGTACATTCTCAATTCTTTGACGAAAGACCGTTTTATCTAAAAAATTGTGTAAATATTATCTTTCCTATATAAACCACAACAATTTGTTCAAAAAATACTCCATACCGATATCATCAAAATATGAAAAAAATAGTACTCTTAAAATGATTATTTTCATTCTAGTTTCAATGAACATGAAGTAATTTGCTTCCACTATTCGGTCAGTATTTACATGTTCAAACTAATTCGTATTTGTACAAACTAATAGAACAAGATTTATACAATGAACCGAAACAAATGACATGAGAACAAGGACAATCAAACAAAGGTTAAATGCCATTGTAGAATGCTAGAGCTTATAACATCATATAAACATGCTGGAATCTCTAATAGTAACTATGAAGGTATTGTTTTTGATTGGATCAATTTAAGATAAGGGAGAGATTATGCCCATTGATATCAACATATATTGCAAAAAATTATAAATAGATCTTGTCTACCATTTAATAACAATTCATGTTGCTTATGTATGTTTCTATGTATTCAACACGGTATTAGAAAAGGTATCGACAACAAACTTTTATTTTAGTTATAAATAAAATGCATTCAGGCAAGTAGGTCTCTCCCCTCACCAAAATGTAATATGCATTATGCATGTTAGCTGATGAGACATCTGGAAATTATCAAGATGAGTATATTTAAATATGGAATTCATTGTTATCAAGCGTCTCAATTTTTTTTGTAAAAACACAGTTTGGTGAACAATAGCTAAGAATGTCTAACCCTTAAGATATTGATCGATTGTTGGTTATAAAGGGAATGACATTAGTTTCCAACTGTATTACGTTGCTTGGATTGTATGCATCATAAATAAAAGAACCGCTTTATTGATTTGCAAGGAAAATTCATCAATCAAATGAAATCACCAAATTTAATTTTAGAAGCATATAAATTGTTTAATCTACCGATATGATTTGTTTTGTGCTAGGTTCTCTTAATGACATCAATATTGAAAGGCAATTTTATTTACTCTCTGATCCATCAAGCAGAATGGAATTACCATGTAATTAAACGAAAGATGACTAATAATATCATATGAGATATTATCTTGTTGATATAGTATTGTGACTATAGCCACAGTAAAAATATATTTAGTCCAACGTTTGAAAGATCAAATACTCATAAGGAAGCATTATTTGACAAGTAAGAAAGTACAAGAAAAAACAGAGAACATGCTTTTACAGTTCTACAAGTTAGGTTCCACAATTTAAAAAGTTTTATCATGTTTTAATTGTTTTATTTGATATATGTACCATTGTATAATATTTGTAACATTATTGTTGAGATTGTACCACTTCCATTCTATAACGTGATATCATCTTCTAGAGCTGTTATAGTAACGATTATCGTTACCAATAATGATTTGTTTACTGTACCGATACTATCAGTGAATCTCAAATCAAAACCGTTATCGTTACCAAAATTATTGGTATTACCGACAGCCGATACACCGATATATTGGTATACCAATCTTTGATAATGGTAAATTTACTGTTGAGAAAACATGATGATAATCTAATTTAAACCATGTATTACAGATCACATGAACCAAAAGCATTTACCTAAATTGTTGATGCCAAAATCCATGTGAAGCATCAATACAAAATAGAACCATTTAATATAAATCATTAGTACAAAATATATACACTTTAAACAACCACGTAAGTGCAATTTTCCATTCCAACTTCCAAGTTCCAAAATAAAATCTAAAGTCTTAAACATTCATTAATAGATATAACTTAAATTAAACATTAGAGCTAAAACTCCTACATACCTCAGTGAGTATGTTAGAGAATTATCTTCAATATTTTCCATCAAATACATCCAGACTGAACAAAATGTGTCTAAGCATCCAAGCACTGACCAATAAAGCAATCAAAACATCAATTTAATTTTATGGGTGAATAAGTGGATGTGAAGAAGAAGATGGTAGCTCAAAAGATGAAGCCTGTGAGTTTGGCTTTCCTACATAAAATATGAAATCCATCAAAATGACAAAAATATGTTTAATCATTTTTAGATAACTGCTATTGTTCTGGATTCAATAATGTAACTTCTTACACATTTATACTCACTACATACTAAAATTAAATAATGTATCCTTACAGAAATGCAGCTAAACATACACTAAAATTTTAATAACTCAATTAATATTAATATAAGATGAGTTTGATGTAATGTTATTTGACTAAACATTGGAAAGTTAATTGTAATTGCTACTATAATTTGCTATGGAAACAAAATAAATAGAATACATTTATAGCTATGATTTCGAAGGAGATTAATTATCCATATTAAGCGGTAGTAAACAATTAATGCTCACCAAAAGATTCAATAAATATTAGTGTTAATAGTATTTCATTACAGATGGTTGACAACATTTCCCTTAATGAAAGAACAATGGAAGAAGTTTCTCTTATGTTCTTAGCAATGACATTGATATTTGTAAAAAGTTTCTCTTACAAAATTAATGTTTCTGGTATAATTAAATGGTTTTGTGACTATTTATCAACCTATTACTGACTGGTTTATCAATTAATATTTAATGAACTTTTATGATAGGTTTATGAACTATTGTTTGACTCAATTTCTCCTAAAAGTCTTTTAGAGTTTCAACAACGTATTAGATACATTTTAAACAAATTAAATGAGTTAATCATAAATGATTCTTCAAGTCCAAAATTTAAGTACTATTATATGTTGCCAACAATTGGTTATTTTTTTGAATTAACCAAACCGATTTAGTGAATTACCATATCAATTACAATTTAAGTTCTAAAAGTCTTTTATATATCACATCCTAATTCATATTAATAACAACAAAATTAATGTGTCGTTTTACCCGTTGAAGCAGCAAGGACGAGTTTAGGAGCTTCACTTTGTATTGTAGGATGAGAAGCAATTTGATCACCTTCAAGTTGATTACAAACATTTGAGTGAACATATTCCATCATAATTGTAACAAAAAATTAACACTAAGATGATGAAGAGAGAGATTTATTGTTTATATTTTATTTCACTATTTTTCATCTTAGATTTTTGATTTTCATTGTAGATGGTAAGAGAAATGGGAAAGTGAAGAGGAACAATGAGAGAAAATGAGATAGTAAAATATAGCGGTGGGTGATTTGATGAATACTCTAAAAGAGAAAACCTAATGATAGAAGGTCGAGATATATTATAAAAAAATCCAATAGCTATTGTTGTGAAATTGCTCGAGGATTTAGATTTAACATTAAATCAACCCGATAACTATTGATTTGATAAAAATTAAAGGTCAAGGTCAGTTTTATTAATGTAGCAGATGGTCGGATTATGTGCATCAAAATAAATTAACAACTTATTGGTAAATTTACCATTACTAACGGTTTTTACATTTTTTTATCGACATATTTATCGTAAGCAACGGTAAATTCACCATTACCGTACCGACAGTTTTGATATGCTGTTTTTTCTAATTATTGGTAACCGATAGCTCGATAACGGTATGATAATAGTAAATACCATTACCATAACAACCCTGGACATCTTTTATATGTCAAGATATATACAATGATGTTATTTGATGAAACTCAAGGATGCATAAATAATTAACCATTTTTAAAAAATTAGTGTTACTAAAAAAGTCACAACACAAGTTCTGAACATACAACGGAAGATACAACATAATTTTAAATTAAAATAAAACGACACAAGTGGTTCAATAAATGAAATTTCCGAATCCATTTCTATGTTATCATCAAACTATCCACCATAATGTTTATTATATTCTTTAAGTTTCCTTTTCATATATATAAACCAAGGGTTGAGGTTTTAACATAACATTGAGATTTTTACGTCTCAATTTAGTTTTGATCAGAATTGAGAAATATTTCAATCAAAATCTAGTTTCGCTCAGTTACCCACAAAAGAACGTCAAAATTGTATTCTTATTACTGAAAATATAGAACGAAAAGCAACATAATTTTATTTGGGTAATTTTAAAAGAAAAAGCAACGTAAAATTAGATTGAAGGAACAACAAAAGCAAATCAATTAGAAGAAAAAGTTAATATAAATATGAGAATAAACACATAACAAGAAAATTGACATTGATCTCTCAATCAATTCGATTTAATTTTTTTTAATTTTGATTGCATCTAGGGTAGCCCTTAACAACAACATTATTTAGTGTAACCCTAAAGCGATAACGTGATTTGAGTTAGTTATTTAAGTTGGGAATGAATGATACATTTCTATTGGAAATGTGAATGGATTGCCTAGGGTTTGTAAATAATATATTCGTGTTGGGAAAAAATTGGATCGGGCTAGGAATAATAATATGTTTGAGTTTAAATAAATTGGCTTGTTGTTTAATTAAATTTATGTTAATCAAATTTCAAACTGAAGTTGAAACCAAAACAAAAACTTTCATTTTTTTAAGTTAATCAAAATTTCATATGATCGAAACTAAAATCAAAACCTCGTACGTTGAAGTGAGTTTAGATTGTCATTTCTTGATTTCTTAATTGTGTCATCTTTCTTGTTTTTATACTCAATTTCTTGTCTAATCTTTTTCTTCTCGTGCTTCCTTTCCATCCCCCTCAGTATAACCTACATATTTCGATACTCAAAACTAACATCAAAACGCTACCATCAGTTGTCCTGGTCTCGGTTTTAAGCATCCAAATGGGTACAGTACCTCAAAATATAATTTATAAGACAAAACATGACCCGGTATAAATACGACATATATATCATAGTAATATATTGTCAATACAATATAAACATCATTTATCGCTTGCTATTAAGACTGGTATAACATCTAATCTTAAATATACGTACTGGTACAAACAAAAGCAAATTGCTATGTGGAAATGGTAAATAATAGATAATAGCTAAAGTTTTTTCCTTGTTTTTAGCTACTAAAAACATCTTCCAATATTATTCTATACACTCGGCTTACTCGTACAAGTGCATGATAGTTCAAGGAAAAAATAAAATAAACAAACAGAAGACTGTCTTTGTGCGATGAATACCTTTAAAAATATATGAGGTAATATGCTCACAACGTACGCAGCTATATGGGTGCAATACTTCATACCTAATCATGATTCATGTTCTTAGAGTGAGAATAAAACATAACATTCGACTATGTTCAACTCATTCTTCTACATACACAAATGTCAACATACATATGTATACATACATACATATATGTGTGTGTGTGTTAATTATCTTCCAATTGGACTCAAATACATGTCAACAAATAAAGATAGTGTAATGCACCCCATGTCTGTCTAATTTCTTACATATACAACACTTATCATCATAATGTGATATGTCACTAATGTTATGCAAACCACCAATTACAACACTTGCCAACTTATCGGTTATGCCTACACATTTTATTGGGTGTTATTCTCATCGCACCACTTTTACTTTAGTGAGTTGTCATAATTCAATCTAGCTTGATTTTGACCTATACCAAGAGAAAGAGTAGGAGCCATCACCGTGATTCAAACTAAAAGGAGCTATGGTCGTGGTCCAAAGACCACTAAAATCTCTATCTCAAACAGTGGAGTGTCCCCACTTTGTCCTCTAGTTGTAAAATCGCATTTGTGGTTTGGATACCACTATGTCACTGCAGGGTTTTATTTCTCGACCGAGATCTCATTTTGAGAGCTAGACGATTCAAAACGAATAATTTTGCTCGTATCTCATTTCACTTATATCTTATCTAATATCCTCAGATCTTCGATGAATCTTGATCGAGATCTAAATGCAAGATCACGACGGATTAATTGTTTTTTTTTCTTATTTAATATAATAGGTAGGCCCGTTAATCAACTCTAAATTTTTAGTGCGTTTTGAATTTACTTTTTTACCCTTTCTAAGTTATTTATTTTTCCATTTTTTTATTCACTTCTATTTCATTGTTTGATTTGATTCAATTTTTTCTTTTTAATTCTTGTCTAACCCTAATTTTGTTCGAATTTAAATCTTTGTTCCAATTGAATTCAATTTTGATTTAGTCTATACATCATTTGTTTTTTGATATTGTTTGATCTGTAAAGTTGATTTATGATGCTATATACCAACTAATTTAGCACTTCAATAATTACTTGCAAAAATCAGTACTTTTGTTATATTTAATATGTATATAAATTTCTTATGTTATGAAAGTTTTGGAAATTAAAATGATTAAATTTGGTTAATTATTCGTTAATTGTTTTGGTTAATTGCATGCATTCATATATAGTTTTGGAAATTGAGATGATTAAGTTTTCATTCAAACAACCCATTTCACCAGTACAATTTGATGATTAGAATATAAAACAAGTACTAGTAAACTCTGAATATACGAATTCCAAGCTTTTCATTTCATAATTGAAATTTATGCAAGTAACACAACTCTTGTAATACGAGTAGATTTATATTCTTCATATAACATGAGTTTCCAATCCAATAAGTATTCTTATATTCAGGTAAGTTAAATTACTTTTTTAGAAATTAGTATTTGTAATTTAGTTGTATGCAAATTAGTATTAGACATGACATATATTTTGATATTATCATGAGATGAACTTTGGGATCCAAGATGTAAATCTAAAATGTACACCGTTATACATTTATCTCGTCCGAGATTTCATCCGGGATACAAGATTAGATCTTCGAGACGAGATATGCCCAATTTTGATCGTATGGTCATACCTCGAAACAACTCTAGGTGAGACCATTAGACACGATACTCGGTTTCCTATCATACCTCGAAACAACTCTAGGTGAGACCATTAGGCATGATACTCAGTTTCCTAAGTACAATCATTAACATCGTCGCTCCACCGAACCTTGATTAGCCTCGTGGTTCTATTCCTCAACCGCTTCGTATTTGTATCCACTATATGAACAAATTTTCTTACATAGGTCAAATCTGATTTACTTTCCAATCTTCTTACTAATTCGGCTCTACTATAACACTCGTCAACATCCAAAATGCGTTACCCATGGGTGGATCTAGAAATTAATACCAGGGAGGGCAAAAATCAAACATTAATGCTTAATGATATATTTTTAATGCATGAATTTAATAAAACCATCAAAAAGCATGATGATTCTTCAATCGTAAAAATAATATACAATTGACTCAAATTTGTGTATATTCCCATTTAATTATCATCTCTGATTAATCCTAGATCTTATTTACTCCAATTAATTATTTAAAATTGATTAATAGTTCAATCTTCTTGTATCATTATGTATTAAGTTTGATCAAATGATATTTCATAGTTACAGTAACAAGCAATATAAATTACAGTCACTCTATTAAGTAGAAGCGCTAACTTCAAACTTAATTTCAATCAATTATATCAAACAAAAATTTCTAAGATCTCAAGTTTCAATCATCAAACAAAATATAAAGCTCTGCGCTTCTACCACATTGGTAATTGAAAAGGTAAAAAGAGAAAAATTATAACCTGAACTACAAAATAAGCAAATCAGATTCAGGATAGTCAACAATTGTAACCCATCAGCATCATATATCAAGTTCGAGATTTTGATGAGGAGTTGTCCAAAGAGACCTAATGTAGTGTGGTAGGCATAGGAGGTGGAAAATTACTTTTAGGGTGTGTTTTTGAGATAAAAGGGTTTAGGAGATCGGTGGTGTTGAAATTTTGGTCCTGTTTATGTTTGATGGCATGCCTGTAAATTGTTTTGAAATGTGGCTGGTATTTTTGTAATTCCATGTCATAATAGCAAGGGAGGGCATTTGCCTTGCCTTGCTTAACATGGAACCGCCCTTGTGTATACCACATTATTAAAAACATGAGAGTCGAGGATTGGAAATCAATTTATTATTTTTGCTTGCATTTTTGTATACTTATTCTGCAGTTGTTTCCATGTCAAGTAACTTTACTATGTTATGAGTAATTTGTATGTTTGGTCATGGAGTTTTAAACCAGTTCAGTTGGATTATTTTGTAATTATGACATCACCATCACAACATGTTATATCATCTCCGTGTTTTTATCTTTTGTTGTTTGTGTATAATATTGGTCGGATACGGTTGTTTGAGAATTCAATCACAGATCATTATGTTCTAATGATGACTTATACACGTCTTGTTTAAACATCCTGCATATCGAAATCAGATCAAATATGTTTTAGAAGAAGTTTAGCATATTATCTGAAATGTTCGATCAAGTTTTGGTAACATGATTAAAAATCAAGGTACCTTAATAACATTTGTTATTAATACTACAGCATCAGTGGCTATGCTCTCTGCAACCCTAGTTTAAATGGTCCAATCACGCATTTAATATTTAAGCTATTAAACATAATACAAAATATTAATGCAATATAGAGTATCAAGGATCACCCTTATTTTGGGACATCTCATGTTAAAATCATGACCGAAAGAAGAAGAAAAATGTCATCTTCCTTTTAAGTCACTTTACACACACACGTTACAACTGAGCAATTGAATCCAAAATCGCTGACATCAACTTAACTTGTGCTGTTAATGTCCTGAACAAAATGGAGTATTATAAGCTTATGTTGATAAAAGTAATATTACATATTTAATCATGTCTATGACTTTGTAGCATCACATGTATGCATACACATAATTACAGGATAGAAAATGGCTTCAGTAAAAGAGTAGTGGAAGCTCTCTCAGATTATTCTTAACTATTGTCTGGTTTCAGTTGATAATTTTACCACAAACCTATTTCAGATTGCGTCGGATCAGCTTTCAATGCTAAAGGAGTGATGCAGTGTCCAAATTGTCGAGATGTGGAAAAAGGAAAATGGCTTTTCGCTAATGGTTCTCGGTCACTGCCAGATTTTAACTTCGATGAGTGGAACTACGATGAAGATCAATATGACAATTCCGGAATGGTACAACAAAATTGCATCTTTTACTCCCTATACTTATTAAAATTCATTATATACTGGAGTAAGTTGGTTTTAAATCTTTAGCACCATCAAGCATTAATCTATTATTTGTTCACTACTAAGTTTAAATTAATGTATGTTAGTATGGTTCTCAAGAAATGTATACACTAATTTTTATGAAGTTGCTAAGGCTTTCTTTGGCGACTGAAAGCAAAAATTAAATTAATATTAGTCAAACCTAATTTTATAAGTTAACCAGCAAAAAATAATTGCTTTCAAATTAAGTCAAGAAGTAATTTTCTAAAGACATTATATTTTCCTTATCCAAATTGGCTTTTTGGCTTTTACTTTTGGAAAGAAAAAGTAACTTATTTAAAGCTATCCAAACGAACCCTGAATATTGTTCATAATTCATTACTATGGATAAAGTCCATATCTTAATGTGGAAATAAATTTCTGTCAATAGTTCATGTGCAACTAACATTTAAGCAATCAAGTAGTAGTTGCATCATGGATTAGTTAGCCAAATTAGATTGGTCAATTAATAAAATGGTTGCACTACTCAACTTTTGAAATCAATTTGAAAAATATTTTTCATCGAGTCATTGTCTATTTCCTGGTCCTCTCAACGTTTGCAGAATAGTAGTCACTTATTTGAATATTATTTTTCAATCTTTGTCTGTATCCATTTTCACATTGGAACATTATTCTCAATGAGATCTACATTACCCATTGTTATGATAGTTAGTGGTGCCCTAATATGATATCAAAAGCTAGGTTTACCAACTTTGCATTCAGCTTAACCACCACACTTGTTTCACATCATTCAATATAAGTATCCATGAATTTGGTTCAAAGTGCAAATTATGTCACATGTAAAGAAATGTAGTAAAAATAATCTCTCATCAATAAGTTAATATAAATGAGAGTTTAGAATAAAAAGAAACCATTTTTAATTTTGTTGCTTGGTATCGTTATAATAATTGGTAATCCAATAGTCCATAATCTTGTGTGAGCAATTAGAAATTTGAAATGTGAAAATCAAATGAATCTCAAGTAATATGTTTGATTTATGGTTCTTAAAGTTTTGTATCTTTAAGTAAACATGCTTCAATTTTACCTCCATAAAATGGAGGTAAAAAACATTTCACAAGTTCAAAGACATGCTACAAGTAAATAACATTGGTGATGAAATTACAAAAAAGATCGGTGAAAAATATACTTGTGTGTGTATTATATTGTGGTTGACTTTTAGTAAGATTTACGATACTTCAAAGAGTATGATGTTACAAAATTTCACATACACTTACATATTGATAAAAACATCATTATAGAAAAGTTTGAAATGTTTTACCAAATCGTAGGATTTTAAATGCTTCATTCTACATTGGTATGATAATCCTTGTTAGGAATTGCATATATTGCTCTGTGGTAATCATATGAAACATTATGAAGCTATATTGAAACCTTTTCCTTTAACTTGTTTCTAATATGTCATTCTTTCAATTTTTTATACCAAGCAATATTATAGTTTATAAAATTTATTCGCATGCAATTATTTACATTAATATAATATTTTCCTAGTAAGGGAAAAGACTGAATTTGTAATGTTATAAATCAGAGCTTTCCTTGAAGGAAAAAAACATCAGTTACTTTTTTGTCTCATTGAGTTGTAACATGTGCTATATTGCAAAAATAAATTTCCAAATTGAACAACCTTCGTTAGCAATTAGAAAATTGGAATGTGAAAATCAAATGAATGTGAAGTCACTTTTTTTTATGGTTCTTAAAGTTTTGTATCTTTAAGAAAAAGCGTTTCAGTTTTACCTCCATAAAATGAAGGGGAAAACTTATCAGAAGTTACAAGTAAATAAAATTTACTTGCATATATATGACGACAATGATTTCATAATTTCGAAGACACCTCTTTACACTCATTGGTGATGAAATTACAAAAAAAATGAAAAAATTGTATATGGTATATTATTGTTGACATTTAATAACATTTATGATACTTTAAAGAGTACTATTGTATAATTTTTTTATTACATGTACATACATATGCATACATACGTACATACATATACATGCATGCGCACGCGCGCGCACACACACATACATATAACAAGATTACAAATGCTTCATTCTACATTAGTATGATAATCCTTGGTACTTTATGCAATTTACCTCTCATGAGTTTCTTGTTTCTTAATTCACGTCTCATTTTCTCTCCTGGTTTTCATTTCTCATGAATTTTTTTTGCTTAATTGTAGAATCTAGTTGAAAGGGTTTATGGGGTAGGAGGCATACATGAAACTTATTTTTTTACGGCCCCGAGGGGGTTGGGGGAAGGGGGGGGGGATGTTTATAATAACATGTTATTGTTCTAATTTTTTATATCAACCATTAACCAATATTATGATATAATTTTTCTTTTACTCACATGCAACCATTTACATTAATTCAACGTTTCTTCCTAATAAGAGAATGAGAGAACTTGTAGTATTGTAAAATATAGCTTTACTTGGAAGAAAACATCAACTACTTTAAATTTCCAACTAGGTACATGAGCATAAAATAATTATTGGCTATAAAAGTGAATTGAAAGAATCAAAGTCAAAAGAACTATATAAATAAAATCCCCAAAGTAGTGTCTTGAAAAGGTAAGTATGTGCTTTGTTAAATAATTAACATAAGAATGTATAGTTCAAAATGACTTGAAAACTTTTCATTTTAATTGAGTTGGAAAATTATAAATATAAAATTAAGATATATCAAAAATTGACCAAATAAATAAATAAAAAGTTGATGAGTTTTTTTTGGAATTGGGAAATATTTTCTATATCCAATATAAAAGTAGAAGATTAATTTTGTTAATATGGTTTTTAGGTATGTACAAAAAATATCTTGAAAGTTACGTTTTGGATCGTAAAAACACAACTTTTTCATGAAATATTTAACCCAAAGGGCAAATATTGATACATCATGAATATATTTTCGAATTAACTTTAGGTTTTCTACTGTAAAAAATAATATAAAAGCATTTTTTTCAGACGGTGAAAATGGATAAAAAGAGATATGGATTGATATTTTTTGAGAACAAGTGTGATACTTTATTCAAGCAGAGCACTCATTTTGATATCTCGGAGGTTTGAACTCATGACCTCTAAAACCTCAGTCTAGAACGTCACACCACTTACCATTTGAGATACGAATTGATATTGTAAAGAAAAACATAAAAGAAGAGAAAATAATGTTTATATATTATGGATGAGATTAAAACCATGGTTTAAAATTCCATTCATACATCAGAATTTCGGTGATTCCATCCTGATTTTGGCTACGGTCGGAATTAAATTCAAATAAAACTTTGATTCCGGTACCAACAGTTAAAAAACAAGAAAAAACTATATTTTTATCAAAATAATCAACAAAAACATTAACGACTTTGAATCTTAAACAATAAGTGAATATGTTATTTAAATATAGAAATCAAATGCATAACCGAATCCTTTTCAATTAGATTTCGTTTTACAACAACTTATTTTATATGTTTTAAAAATAAAGTTTTGAATAATAACTTTTATGTAGTTTCGAGTTAATATTAAGAAGTAAAAATATTTGGATAGATAAATTGAAATTGTGATAAAATTCAGTAGTAAAAATTGCAATAAGTGATAAGCAAGTATTTATTTCTTATGACCTGTCAATTTATTTCTGATTTTAAGTTAGAAAATTAAGTTGTTGCCAAATGTTTTTAAATTGCAAAATAACTTGTTAGCTACTTTTGCTACTTATAAGTCATTGCCAAACACCATCTTAATCAATTCAAAATCAACTTTATTCTAGATTAAATAATTCAATCCACTTTGCAATGGTTATAAAAGAAGAAAAGTGTTTCAAAGAAAAATAAAAACAGATCACAAGCTATATTATTTTTGAATCAGACCTGATTTATTATTAAAAAAATAGCTCAAAAAATACTAACTAATCATACATAAAAATGTCTTGAAATAAAAGTACTCATTTTGTTGTCTAATTATTTCGTTTATAATATACATACAAGCGGATTATTCATCTTGTTCGTAATATTTTTTAGTGTAGCACTAAAAAAAGTACCAAATGCAAAACCGGAATTGAAAAGGAAATCCAATTTTTTTTTAAATGAAATCGAACTTTCAAAATTTTCACATGACCAAAACAGAATCCGAAACCAGAATTTCAAACTTTGATTTGCGGCAAACTTATTTGTAATAAGATTATATTGAATATTTATGTCATTTTATGTATGATACCAGTTTCTAATCTTTATAACAGTTGTAATACCTTTGGTGTCATACTTTTTTGGTGTCGGCGTGAATTATTAAAAACGTCGCTTTACAAATATTATCAAATATTAATATCACTTAAAAATAAGATCTAATAATTAAACTTTATTTACAATTTAAAACGTGTCTCTACAAATATTACCAAATCTTAATATCACTTAAAAATACGATCTAACAAATAAACTTTGTTTACAAATTCGTTCGTGATTAATTAATAATATAAAATTCAAACTAACAAAAAATTAGACATTGCTACTTAGAAATAAAAATTTAAACTAATTATACATGATTTCAACGCAAAAATATAATTAAATATTTATGCAAATCATTTTCTCTTGAATATATTAAACAAGTACAATTTGTTGGAAAATAATTCATGCGCGAAGCGCGTGCCATAACGCTCGTCTTAAATATGACATTTGGAAAGTTTGGGTTTAGCTTAAATTTTACGACAAAAAATTAATTCATTTCTGGTTCACACGACTTCAGGCAGATAAAGCAACTACAAAAGCTATGCTCGTCAATCGAGTAGGTGATTTTGGATTAGCTCTTGGGATTTCGGGTCGTTTTACCCTCTTTCAAACAGTAAACTTTTCCACCATTTTTGCTCGTGCGTTTACCCCCGGAAATTCATATCTCAACAATAATGTAAAGATAAAGATAAAATTTATGAAGCTCTTTAAAAATATAAACACTATTTTTCCCTTAATTTGTCATGATTTGTAGATTTTGGCAAATTCAATAGAACATAAAATAATTCAGTGACCAATTTACATCGTCCTTTTCCTTTTTCCCATAGAAGAAAGTTTCGTTGAGCAAGTTGAGGCAATTAATAGTTTATATTGATCAAATTATAATTTAACAGATTCTTATATAGCTAATCATCCATGTTTAGATGTGAGAGTTTGAATTATTATTATATTGCTCCCGCTAGCTAGAATACCTTTATGCCACCTTGAAGAGAAAAAATTATAGGAAAAAATCGAGTACACAGTTTTGTAATACAGTCCTTCGACTTGCTATCATGGTATGCTTCTAAAACAGATGATGTAAGAATAAGCAAGTATGAAAACTAGTACTGTATAAAACTGTTTGTACTAAAATAATCATGGAATCAGGTACTTTAAATAAATCATCTATGAGACAATATGATATATGTCATGATAGTTGATATGTAAAAATAAGAGCATCTGCAATGGTGAGATTATATATATTGCGAGTACGTAATTTGAAACCAGATCAGCTTTCAGCAGTCAATTACAAATTGTAATATCGTGTGGTTTTGGCCAATTCAGCTACAAATTATATATATGTGCGCGCGCGCGGGGGGGGGGGGGGGGGGATGGATGGATTCTAGAAGTTATAATCAATAAATTCTGATAATTATTATAATTTGTTCTTACTTCCGCTTGTTTGTCATGATTTTATTTACATTTTGATCATTTCCTCAGGGGTTTGCATGTTGCTTACTACTGTTGCTTATATGCTTAATATCTTTAAAAAATAAATTAACCTGAGGTTTAATCACCGAGGTAGCCTAGTCGACGTTAATATTTCCATATGATTTTGGCAATGTATATATGGATTTTGGAGGGGCATTGCATTTGTGCCAATAAAAATATAGATACATCAAAAGCTAGTGAATGCAGGAGTGATTATTTCAGCACCTTTCTGACATGTTGTTTGTTTTTCAGCCATTTGGGTTTCATTGGTGTCCATATGGAAGTTTAGCTCGATTGCCACCATTGATTGAGTAAGCCAGAACTTTATCATATTCGGCTGTTAGGTTGAGATAAACAATATCATGTTAGTTAAAGTTTTTAAAATAGATCCTTTATGTAAGACTTAAGTATGGAACATCATGACACTCTCTTCCCTTTCTAACGCTCATTTAGTCTAATTTACTTTGCAGGGATGGGGAATCTTTTTTAGGAATGCCTTGTAAGAGTCCTTTTACTAGACACAGATATATTCAATTGTTTGATATGCAATTCACTGTAAATTGTTTTATTGCTTAGCAGATCCCGATTTTATAGGATCATACTTGGCTTACTTTCATCCACCATATGTATTTACTCCCGAACAGTGGAATCATATTTTAGCGAGCGAGAGTCGAACTCTGCATGATATGGGACACTATAATCCACCATATTCATCGCCTAACAATCACTATGGCAGTTCCCAGCAAAATGCAATATCTTCAGCAATTGTTCAGTCATCAAGAATCCATCCTTTTTTTGGACATAGGTATGCAATATTTATAACACAAACACACACATACATATACATACATACATAGGGTGTGTGTGTGTGTGTGTGTAAAATTACTCTACAACCGTAATTTAGTGTGACTAGAACTTTTAGATTTCTTCAAGGGGGTTTCCTATTTTAGTACCAAAATCTTTTATGGAGTAAAAATATTATTTATCAAGCATATCATGAAACACATTAAATAATTAGTTATTACAATATCATAAATTACCGGACTACTTGCATATTTAGCAGGCTTTTTTTGGTTCTAATTTATTAAATTTGCCCCTTCTACCCTAATATTCACAAAGTTTTTTCAGAAGTTTGGCTTCATTTTGACCTTTTTTAACATAATATCAAAAAAAAAAAAACAAGGGAGTAATATCCCAATTAGTGTGAGGGGTTATGTCATTTTTTATGTAATATAATATAAGATATTACCTTTTTATGATACTCTTTCTCTATTGTACCAAGTTTGTTTAGTACTTTTCACTATAAGATGTTACCTTTTTATGATGCTCTTTCTCAATTGAACAAAGTCTGTTTAGTACTTTTCATTCATATTAAACTTTAGCTAATCAGTCTCACCTTCCGTGTACAAACTAGTGTGGATTTGTGCTACGCATACAAGTTTTAACTGTATTTTTTGCAGTTATCATTGAATCTCTATTTTTTCAGCAGAAATATTTGTAATGATAATGAACTTGAGCATTATTTATTTCGATTAATTTCTTGGCAAACGGTTCTTATAGTTTAAGTAATTTTTTTTTAAAAACAATATTGTTAAGCAATATTAAACTATGTTGCAGTCCATGCAACAAAACTGATCTATCAATCTTTCATGCTCATGAAAGTTATGTGAACACAAATATAATCTTACCAAGTGTCTGCAGAAATACACACCTTTGATGTATAAAATGAACAATGTAGTTTAGACCCACTTCATTAAGCAGCAACGTTTTTCAACATGTAGTAGTTAGATGGTGCACAGTAGTTTGAAGATAAAAATTATTCGAATAGTGGAAAATCAAGGGTTGGCTAGTTGATAATGCTTGAACACAATTGAGAAAACAGATAAATCATGATACCAAACAATTAGAAAAGAAGGAGCCCTCATATAAATATATAGTTCTTTGTAATTAGTGTTTTTCTCAACACTTGAATATAAATATGCTGCATAGGACTGTCCACATTGGTTCCACCGCCTGTTGTACAAACTCTGCTGGAGTTAGAAAATCACCATGGCATACATGGATTATTCTTACCTCTTCTCCTTTTTTATATTTGTACAGAAAACCTTCAGTTTTTGTTCCATTTGGTCCATTACCTCTTTTGATATACATGGCACTTCCAACTCACTTGGTGGCCTTTCATTCTTTTTTTATAGTGTTGCCAATACCTATAATAGAACAATATTTTTGCTAAATTGCATTTTATAATGTATGAAATCAAAAAACAAATAATGCTAATGAATTCACAAATAAATAAAAAATACTTCGATTGTCTTTGCATTGACTTTACTGTTTGGTGATACCAAGGTGGATTAGACAAGCCATTATGAAATAGATAATGATGCCATAAATCCAAATCAATCATATTGGTGGTGGTAGATTTTCGAAGTATGTGAAGAAACAGAAAACAAAATTGACCAATACGAAGTTCTTACATAATGCTAATGCAACACATCATAAAGTCATAGACAGTACTCAGATTAATGGAAAAGAAATTGCTAGAGGTTTCCATTTTATGATGCATATTTTATCATATGACGTTTGAGTATTTTAAAATAAAACAATTTACTTTCTCTATAATGAATGTGAATATGTTATATTGTTATAGTGTATATCATAATATATGGCATTTAAGAAGGAAGGAATCCTTAAAATTATTTTTAATGAAGACGCCAATTAAAGAATTAATTCAAATGGTTCATGAATCTTGTACGTTGATTCCCTTATTTGGGAATATGATCTGGATAAATTGTATTTTCAAAATGCAACAATTAAAATTATCAATCATGGAAATATTCTAACATTGATTGCATGCGGAATATAATTAGTCATTAGTTTAAAATCGCTATAGACATTTGATAATATTTTATTAAGTATATTTCAATCGCATAACATGGTTTTAGCGGACGTTTTTTTTATGTTGTTTTTATACCTGAAAGTTTTGAAGGATTGCAGATAATTATAATAAAATAAAAAATGATATCAAATGCAACCTTTTAACAGAAAAATAGCACAAAGTTATACATACTTAACTGACATAAAGTTATAAACATAAAAAGCCCAAAATTACAGTCAAAAGTTGAAGAATAGTAATTGCCCATTAAATTTTACACATCTCAGCAATGAAAGTTCATTTGTGTCATGTATGCCAACTGCCAAGTATATAATTATATATACGTGTTTATTAAAAAAAATGATACAGTAGGCGTGAATGTTTTTTTATCTCTCAATTGGATATAACATTGAGAATAAATTATCCATATATATGTTTTATAGATTCTTGTATGTTATTTAATATAACATACAACATCGACATTGTATATCATCAATGTTTTTCTCATAAAACTGCACTAATACAGTCAAATAATTATTCTCTCATTAATTGTAAAAGAAAAGGTATGTAGAAATCAAACGACTTATGCCATTAAAAAGGTAAAAGAAGGAAAAATGTTCATTTTACTTCAAATCTTTCAAAGGGTCTAATAAATATGGTTACTTCCACATACTACATTTTTTGGAAGTTTACAATCATTTTCATGGATACAAAGATCACTAAATATATGTATTGGAAAGTCGTGTATTCAATCTTTATTCACCTTTTTAAGGAAAGAAAAAGTTAATAAGAAGCAGACTCTATATTTATAAGCAAAGATTAAATCAACGAACGCCTGATACATACACACTCTTCCGACAAATTGCTAACCGTTAGCAATTATCTAAACTGTAAATAAGAATTATTAAACTAATGGGAGAGTTTGAATTTTGGGAGCTATTGAAAAGATTATATTTTTCCTACTACCAACTTCATAAAAAATCACACAACTGTCTGTATGAGCTAAAAAATTTAGTAGTAATATTTTATAAAACAAACAATACATTGAACTTTGTCATGTTGATGATGAACATTGAAAATCAACGGAAGTAAGGCTTATCATGCATACATACTAGCTATCTTTCTATCCTAGGGAAACTTATCCAGTTCATAATTTAATAAACAATAATGTTACCATTATAGTAAATTGTGTATTAAACAATGATGTTACCATTGTAATAAATTGTGTATTATCAAAGTTATTACTCTCTAAATTTGTGATTGAACCGAGAATGATAATAAAACAAATCAATACCAATATAGATGAAACAATGGAGAACAAAATTATAGTGGAAAATGAGTCCGCTCTCATTTGCAATGTTCAAATCAATTAGCTTTTATATTTAATCTTTTTTGTTAGTTTCTATCAAAACCTTTTACTAATATAATTAATGTTATCTTTGCAACTGGTGCATTAGTTGTTGATATTTGAATTTGACATAATGCAGGCAATGCATCGAAGTCATGCTATGCAAACACTAATGAAGTCTAATCTAGCAAAATTCTAAAGTATTTTAATGGTAATTTAATTTTTCTTTACATACTCATATACGAGCTTTCAAAATAAACATGAGTACATCTATGCAAATGATCTCAATCATTTCACTACAACCAATTAGTGCATAAATTAAGTGCGGAAATATAACGAGTTGAAAATAAATCAAAGTAATGATACTGATAGGCAGTGGAGGATCTAAGATTTCGTCTCAGCGGGGCTTAACACAGAATAGTATAATAGATAATAATATCAGTATTAAAAAACAGTATATAGTTGAGATTAGTAGGACTCTGTGCAACAGAATATAAAAACTTCTATGCACCTTTTTAGAAGGCTCATTATGATCCTATTTCACATGATTCATTGTAACTTCTTGTGAAGTTTCTTTAATATTGTTTCTTTTGAAAGAAAATGTTAGCATATACTCCGAAAGGAGATATTAAGGTGGTACAATATCAATTATTATTATTATTTTCTGAAACGTAAAGTATCGAACCTGTGACCTCTCGCAGCAAAGTCAAAACACCTAACCACTGGGACAGTGATGCTAGTCGATATCAAAATTATTTTTATTCCATATTTTCCTTCTTTGATACATAGTAATGTTTTTTTTTTCAATTTTCAAACTATTTGTGGGTTTTTTTTCATTTGTTTGTGGATAAAAGAAAACAAAAATCCTTTCTAAAATAAAAAACAACAATCTTAGAATAATCACTTAACAGTTTACTTGACATTGTGCTACTATTATATTATAACAATCTTACAATCAAGATGTTAATATTAGCTTTAATAACAATATTTGTGAAAATGTGACACCAAATAGTATAAAACTAGCATAAATTTTCTATTGCTAATGCGTATTGATTAATTACCAGACCATTAACAGTGGAGTCAAAATTCTAGTAAATATTTGATACTAAGTTAACAGTTATTAAAAGCACTTGTTTTTACAAAGTTACATCACAGTTTATCCCATACAATTCTAATGGTTGGTACCAAATACAATATTGAGTAGCCAAAATATAATTTTACCCCTAACATTTAAATGGAACCAAGTAGTTGTTTTACTACTTTTATTTTTCATTAAAAAGGTATTATAGTCATATCAAGAGTAAATATCCAAGTTTACACATAATTTATTTAGTCATTCTAATCTTAAAAACTAAAATTTACATGATCCATATTTTATATTTTGCCGAATAAAAAAGAAAATCATTTGAATGAAATACTAAAATGATTTAAACCCCACTAAATCCTCTTCCATTTTGATCAGGATCAACAATTGTAAGCTTCGAGCTCTGTAAATCAGTCAAAAGCACTCTAATATTGGATAAAATTTGACTATTTGAAAAAAAACATAGATGATACCTGGTAGAATCATATGAATATAGGAAAACAAACGTGACAAAGATAATTGATATTATTGTTAAATCAATAAATTTTACTCCAAATACTTAACGAACAACAAATGAAAGGAATGAAGAAAGACACTACATTAAATTACATAATAAGTTTGTATTGTACCTTAAAATTTGCTTCATCAATCAGATAGAGATGTCTCATTCCTATACCAAAGTCAAATTCATATTCAGCAAATTAACATTATCAAATTCTATATTAAAATCAAATGAAATAAATGAACGTCACTACTTATACCCATTGATGAAAATATTAATTGTAACTAAACTATATTCAAAATAATAATAATCTATGTTCAAAATTAAAAAAAAAATCAGATTGACTTTGTCGAATGGTCTAATGAACCCAGTTTGTTAGATGTTTTTTATCATATTGCTTTCTCCAATAAAATAAGAAAGTCATCGCATAAGTAATACATATTCAAGGGCACATAATATCAAGGAGATTAAGAAACATACTTGTTGCACGTATTAAAATTAAATTCTCAGTCGACAAACCTTATCAACGACTACATTAGAAAATATGGACTAAGTGATACTATCAAATAATGAGAATACCAAGGTATAACTATCATGGTTTTAAATCTCCTATATATCGTCCGAGATCTCCCCGAGATCTTCTTTTCACACTTAAACGAGATGAGACATCAAATCTCCTCCGTATCTCTCTCGACACTCATCTCATCCGAGATATTCAAATCTCACCCGAGATATGGATCAAACCTCAATCCGAGATCTCACCCGAAATTATACATTTTTCTTATTTTGCGTAATATTTTTTATTTTCATATTGATTCAAAAAAAACTACTCAATCCAATTATAATTTACCAACTTCTTGAACATATTCTTTACTTTTCATCTTAATGAGTCATAGCGAAAGGTTTCACTTCTTTATTATGTTCAAATAAAAGGATATTATTCAATCATTACCAAATCAATTAAGCTAATCAAGCTACTACTCTTCTAAAAATATTTCTTTTTCCATGTAAATCAAGTATGTACCATTTTTATTTTTACTAAGAAAGTTATAACCGTTAAATAAATTGTTGACACATTAATTTTAGACACATAAGTACATCTGAGATATTTCCGAGATGCATTATAAGATCCGAGATGTCAATCCGAGATGTACACACGATATGTACTCATTTCGTCCGAGATCTCCCCCGATATGAGATAACTTGTGTAAAAAATCCGAGACGAAACGTGACCGAAATCCGATATTTAAAACCTTGATAACTATTAATAGAAAATAAAGAACAATCCTTTTATCTTGCTTTATCCATTTAATCTTCACATTTCAACTCATACTGAATTGATCTCTCATGTTCATCTATAAGTAGAACTGTAATTTTTTTTTCCTAAGTTACCAAAATTGTGCATGTATACACGTAATTAACAAATCTTAGTTGTTGATCAGAACTCTAATATCGATAATGAAACTATTAAGATCTGTAATTTGGAGTGTAAAATAAAGAAATAATAGATTTTGCTTATCATACTAGAGTCCCATTCATCAAAATTCACTCTCTTTTATTTTTCAAGAAGTTGAATGAAAGAGAAAAGAAGAGAGAGGGAAGAAAAAGGAAAAAAATAGAGAAATTTTTGTTGTGACGTGGAAATGGAAAGAAATGAGAAATTTATTGCACGATAAATTAATTGTATAGAGAAATTTACAGGGAGCGACAAAGATTGAAGGAGTGAGGAATAAAAACGGAAGAAAAAAAACATACAGAGAATGTTTTGTCGAGAAGTGGAAATGGAGAATTAATAGAATCGAATGTAAAAGCGAGGAACTTGAACTACGGAATGTTAAGTTTGCGCCTCTGTAAATTTTATTCCTCTGTATGTTTTAGAATCGAAATGGAGAATTTCTCACTCCTTCAATAGAACTGCATTTCAATAGGCACGTAAGTGACATAAAATGAATCGCTCCATTTGATTTCACTAGAAACCAATTCATTAAGCAGTTCCATGTGACTCTATCATTGAAATGCACGGTATGACATTTCATACACCAAAGAACTTGAGTGTTAGATTATGATCTCGTTCTGTCACCATTTTGCATAGGGGATTCCCTAAATGATAATTTCAAGATCAACAGAAGTCTGCTACAATATTTTCCAATACTTGGCCAAATTCAGTTTATACTACACACTCAAAACTTAACTGTAATAAAATTCAATGCAGAAATGGTTCTAGACATAGAGGACTACCTGCATTTTCACCAGTTCCACCTTTCATGACCAATCCGTCAATACCTGATCACCCACGGCAAAATAGATCTCTCCCACGTCAAAATCTTCAAGGTTCCAGAGAGCACTTCTATTCATTTGAAAGAGCTCGGTTTGCTCAATTTCCATTAACAAACATGCCTACAAATCGACATTCAGGTGATTGGAGATTTCCTCATTATAGTAACTATTCATATGCATCAGTAGACCGTGGCATTTGATCTCATTTATATTGGAATTTGGAATTGTTACTATATATAGAAAAAATATATCGTGTCAATGCTCGGGTTGCCAAACTTGAACTGGAATAATCTTTTCATGGCCAGAAATATTTTTTGAATGTATATTTTTTAATTCATATACATATAAGAAACGTGCTTGGAAAGCATCAGATGTTTTATTAATTGATATTGCTGAAAATGAGTTGCAATAGTAGTCATGCATTTCACTTGCAACGGAATTATGTAAATGAAAGAATTATCTGCTGCCCATCTTGTTGTTGGGGGTTCATATTTTTCGTACTGTTGGATTTTGATTAGTATTTCTCTGTAATTATTGGTGAGTGTAATGTCCTTTGGGTGTAATGTGCTTATGGTAGAATGCTGTATGGTCTATAGGTTCATCTGCAAATAAAAAGATAGAACTTCTTGTTGTGTACTGCCAGTTTGAATTTTCATGCATTGATACCTCACCCTTCATATTATTTTCAAGGACTTCTGCTTGCTATGTTCCTGACAGTTGGACTTGTATTTTAAAATTATTTTGTGCGTAAGACAATCTATTGTAAAAAATTCACTTCTTGATATTGTTATTGTTGTTGTAATTGCAGTAGATAAATCAAACTAGTTCTGTTCTCTAATTCGACAAATGAAATATGTTTTGAACAGAGATTTCAAATAAAGTTTTGGGTAAAAGAACTAATCGGTATTAGTCTAAAGCATGCATTTGGGATCAAAATATTTAAGTTTTGTTTTGATACAACAACAATAACAAGGCACAGTAAGATTATTTATTTTACAGAAAACCATGGAAGTTTAATATCTATGGTAATAAGAACGTGAAAATTGGAAGCTATTCTTGTTATTTTAAGCCAAGTCATAGCATGAACTTAGGGTCGGCTTTAGGGTTATGCGAGCTAGCAAAGTCATAACAACTCATCATGATGGGAAGATGGAGTAGCAACAAAAAAATATATATATAGAAAGAAAGAAAAACTTCAACCACATTTTACATTTTTAAATGAAGGACGCATGTTTTAAAATTTAGTCTGAAAGACATTGAATGCTATAATAATATAGCATGAGATAAAACTGATGCTATATGAACTACGAATACGAATGCTATATGAACATAACATTATATATATGTAATGTTGTATGAACTTAGCACTATATATGTATGATGATATATTAATTTGACATTTCTATAAATGTGAAAATGAATGTTATTTTAGTTCATTTAATGTAGTTCATCCGATGATAGTTTAATTTAGCATCGTTTATCTAATGCTAGTTTATTATATCATTTTGTTTTATCTAATGCAATATTAATATAACATTCAACGTATTTTAGACCAAAGTTTAAAACTTGCGTCCTACTAAAATCAGTTTTGCGTTATTCTTTTAAACTAATTCCCTCCAAAAAAATATATCTGAAATTATAAGTTTGACTTTGTTAGAAAATTTAAAATTGAAATGCTTCGTAGTGCAAGGTTAAGATGATGTATATCTTAGTCTTGGATTAGGAGTTCGGCTTCGGTGTATGACAATAGTATTTATCATTTTTTTCCTTTTCATTTTTCTACCATATTTCTTATTTTTTGTTATTTATTCACTTTTTTTCAAGGTTGTGAAAATCTCTAGGCAGTTAGTATGGACTATGGATTAATCGTTTAGGCAGAGATTAATCGAGGATGAATCAAATATAAGAATTTTTGATAACTCGTGTATTTTGAACAAAATCTTAGTGTTCTTTAGTGTGATTGATGTACATTGGAATTTTGTGAATTCAAATGTTCTTAGGAGTAACCAAGGAGGCAAGATCTTTGAAATCTAGGATATTTATGCTTATATGGGACATCAAACCTTAAGTAATGCATAATCAGTGTCTAAATACATGTTTTGATTCTTACATGAGACGATGAACCTTGTGTAGGCAGGCCCATGTGAATTGTTAGGCGGTAAGCCTCGCCTAGCGCCTAGGCGGGGGGCCTAGACGAAGGTCTAGAAGAATTTTTATAATAGTTCCTTTTTATTTTATTTTATTACTTTGTATATTATTCAAGTTTAAAATGTGTTTCTAGTGATACTAAAACCAATACTTACCATGGTTTCATCCAAAATAATTATTGATCAATAACTTATATATAGAAAATATTGATTTTGGAATGTAAAAAGAGGAGAGAAAAATATAAATTTGCCTTGGGCAAACCAGAACATGGAGTCGGCACCGTGTAAATTTAATAATAATCCACAAAGTAAAAAAATGTTAGAAAGAAAGAAAAAATAAAAATACACACGAAGAATGGCACATTTATTCTTTAAAAATAAAGTTTAAAATTGGTAAATTTAGCTTTATTAAATGAGTTTTTTTAGCTCATGTTCAGAGGACATTTAAATAACCGCTAACCATCATTAAAAAACAAACAACAATCATTGATAAAACAAAAGAATGGTAGCTAGAAACTCACATTTCACTTATTAACCAGTGCAAATTCGTGCTACGCAGGCGATGTTAAAAATAAAATTAACTAAAATAATTAAATCATCAATGTAGTACTTCGTAACGGTGATTCCGAAGTAAAAAAAATCATGTTAATAATAGAAACATATAGTGAGTTTATCGCATTGAAAATGTAATATAAAATTAACTTTGAATATCAACATGTTAATATGCGACTAAATACATATGATATACTTTTGTTTTATAGTCTAAATTCATTAAGAAAAACCGTATGTTGCATTCCCCTTTCCAGAAATGAGATGTAAATTTAAAAAAAAAATGAAAAGAGCATAAAAAAGAAAAAGGAGAAAACAAATATTTATTAGTACCGCGTCACCATGTCTACTAAATTTTCATAAAACAATGTGATATCAATAACACCAAGCATCTGCGACAAGTTATAATTAAAAAATATATTTCTAAATTACATTATCAAACCCAAACAGGAATTCAAGTATTTTAGTATTTGTATCCAAATGTCTCCCGTAAGAAAGGTGTTTGTTTTCTTTTAGAATATGAAAGTTGGCGATAGTGCATAAAGCTATACTACTGATTATTATTCAAAGTTGAATTGTCTCCTACCATAATAATATTACGTCATTGATGTAAACTACAACAAAAATTCAAGTTTGCTCTTAGCAATGTTAAATTATCAAAATACTTGAATTTGTACTAGCTATTATAGAGCATCCATAATGTAAATTTCACAAATTACTATAAGTGTGTAAGATAGTGTAACATTACATGTGGTTTGAACAACGAAATTGTTGGATTTTGCTTAACAGTTAACGGTTTGATTGTTCCATAACTCACCCACCGAACCGAATACTTAATGTTTGGGGATTTTGCAACGGTTGACCCAGATAACATAGGTGATATTTCATTGTTGTGCAATGTTGGGTATGCTATATGTAGAGAGTTTAATTGTAATACCTCGAAAAGTTAGTAAATATTTTAAATAAATATCAATAATGTGATAATATGAAAATAGTTAGAATTAAGAATTAATTAACTAAATTAAAAATAAGAAGGGGCAAAATGATCATTTTTCAGACATTGGAATTTGACGACAAAATCGGTGACATTGTGACCATCTCATTTTTTTGATTTACGCAGTATATTTATTTGTTCGGTTTGGAAGTCATATGAAGAAGATACGAGCGAAATAAGTTTTGGAGCTAACTGGGCTTTGGCCTTTTGAATTGACAGTCGTTTCCTTCCTTTTACTTAAAACCAACCCACCTACATTTTTCAGTTTAGAAAACTGACTCCTTCCTATCTCTTTCTTCCTCTCTTCTTCCCTCTTTCTCTTAAGAATTCAAAAGGCCATAACTCACTCATTTCTTAACGGAATTCAATGATCCATCCATCACAACGACCGTATGGACGAGGACTACGATTTGGAAAAGGAGTTGGAGCGAAAAACAAAGATCTTTTTGTTGAAAATGAACAAAACAGTGAAGGCAGGAGCAACCTTGGAGTTTTGATGAGTGATTCATCATTTCTTCCTTGTATAATGCAATTATAATGCCATATACATGACCTGCTGGCTATATTAGTGTAGTATGACATTAATAGATAGTTAAATTCAAATTAAAGGGGATTTAGGAGGGATTTGAATGATAATAGTACTTAGAAACTAGGTATAGTAATAATTTGGTAATTTGGTGACTATATAGCAAAATTGGTGAAATAAATGTTATGAACCTAGGGCTAGGGTATAGGCACGTTCTTAGACGATCAGAGGTGAAGCGGTGGTTTCCAGAGGTGGAAACGACGACGAAGACTTCAAAATCACAAAACCTGAAATCTACTTGAAACGCGTACGCCGGTGCACCGGTCATGCCGACCGGTTTAAGGGCGCACTAAATACCTATCAGTATGAACCTAGGCCTTAAAGGCCTATATAAAAAATTAACGAACGATTCGACTTTTGTTTTCTCTTATGTTCTAGAAGGTGATTTGAGGCGTGACGAGATAAATGATGGTGCTACAGAATGAATGAATGTGTGGAATGGTTTATTTGTTATTTGAAGTGGATATGTATATGTATTGTGATACACAAATGTGATACGACGATGGACGCGGACGAGAACGACTCTGGGCACACGATAAACGGTCCAGAATGTGTATGCAATACAAATGTAGTCCTTTGACTAGGGCATGAGTCCAATTAGGTAGCACGAGGACAATAAGGTTTCCTGTAGGCTTCGGGCGGTCTAGGGAAGTGAGTCATATACATGATTTAGGTGATGGCAGGCAACGGGCGATCTTGTAGGGTATGAGGTCGGACCAAGGCGTGAGTCCGTATAGATATGATGCAATACAATTAGATGTATAGGACAGTCAGATATGATGTGGTGACGAAACCTATGGTGGTCGGACGATAGCCTCATATCATGTTATAGTATTATTTTTGTAGTATATGCAGAGTAGAGAACGACTCACTCACTAGACTTATGTCTGACCCCCTCTTGTTTTTTTATATATATATCCAGGTTGTTGGAGTTTGAAGATGAGATGGTACCAGGATTAGAGATTCGTTCGTATATTGTGTATATGATATACATAAATGTTGCGACCTGGAATTGACTATGTATGTGGATTGAGTTGTATTTGTATTACTTGGCCATGTGTATTTGACATTGTAGGCAATGTTATGATGATGTGACTACGGTATTTATTTATGTATTATATTTATTTCCTTCTACCTTGAGACTTTGAGAGTAGATAGTGATAGTTAGAATTGTATCAACTATCTTGTATCTACCCATGTCTATATATGTTTATTTATCCCAGTCCCAATGACTCGTCCTTTCGGTTCTCGTGCGTCGACGTCGTTCGGGCATCGGATTCAAGTGTAAAAGAGGCGGGTTGTTACATCTGGTATCAGAGCATAGGTTAGAAACGAGGATAGGAACTAGGAACGTATTAAGGGAGCATATTTGTAAATTCAATTAGACATATAATATATTATAGGAACTTGATATGTTTGTAGCTATTCTAGTTGAGCTATCTATCTATTGGGGAGTTGCTAATGAATCCCAATTACAGATAGCCGAAAATGAATAAGTTAGTGAAAATGGAAATTGCAACAGAGATAAATATTAGTGGGGTAAGACCAAACTGGAATGGTACTAGAGTCGACCTTAGGAATACTGTGCTGTAAACGACCACGTTCGGTTCTACCAACATCCGTAAGCGATGAGCCATACTAGTGCAAACCTCACAGTACTTCCATTTGTTGTATGAGGAGTAGTTCTTAGTATTACGTTGGAGTTGAACCCTAATTTGTAGTGGGGACATGGCTAAGCAATTGTGAGTGCATATGTGATCCCTTGGATTTGATTTGATGGATGTACCAGAGAGGAAGCTAGTGAGGATGGTAAGAGGATTGAGTTTTGGAAGTAAAATATTTTTAAGGGTGAAAATTTAAAGAAATTGTGAAAAAGAAATTAGTTTTGAAAGATGAAATTATAAATTTCATTTCAAAGAAAATTTATAAATTGATATTGTATTTATATAAGATAATAAGTGTTTGGATGATTTTTGAAAAAGAGATTTAAAGGCTAAATCCAATGTAATAGAATTTTGTGTTAGGAACTGAGATGTTGGTTTTGATGACAACAACCTTTTAAACTTATCTTATTATAAAATATATACTAACACTATTATCTAGATAGATATGTATATGTAGGAACTATGTAGGGTATATATATATATATATATATATATATATATATATATATATATATATATGCAGGTATTGATTACTGAAGCCTGATCAGTATAAAGACTCAAGACTCAAGATTCAGAATGGTGATATCAAGATTGAAGACTCTAGAGTATCAAGATCAAGATTTCGAGATAAGTGTATAGTTTTTGTTAAAACTTCATAATAGCACCGAAATCTTCATTCCAAATTTCATTTGGGATGGAACCCATTTCTATCTTCTTAGTGGCTTACAAACCCACGACAAGTAGCTTACAAACCTACAACAAGTGGCTTACAAACCCACGAACATCTTGGTTTTGTACAAGTTCTCGAGTCCTGATGTGATGAGATATTCTTCAGGAAGAAGCTTGTAAAACTACTTCAAAATGGTTTTTCAAAATGATTTTCAAAACTGCTTTTCAAAATGTTTTAGCCTTAAAAATTATCTTTTCAAATGATTTTCAAAAAGATGTTTTAGCCTTAAAATATTCTTTGTTTTTGTTTTTAAATAAACTCTTGTTTTAAACTTCGTTTGTTTTTAAAACTATCTTCCGATTTTTAAATATTCTTTTATAATATATATACTTGAGATTTAAAATCAAATTTATATATACATTCTAAAAATATATTTTTCTACTCTTCTTTATTTTAAAACATAGGAAAATTAGTTTATTTTACTCCAGAATCATTTCATCTTGTTTTCCTTTCATTACCATTTTCAAAACAAATTTTACATTGTTTTTAACTAAGGGATGTCGACATCATAAGATACCCCATGTCAACATGGTTGCCGTTAAATTCAGAAGTTTCAATTTTCAAAAGAAGTGTCTATTCGTTTAAATCTCTTCACGAATGGTTATGACCGTTACTAGTCTATAAATAGCCTTCACAAACGAATTTTTTAACTAACTATTTTCTTATTTTCTTCACTCCTTCTCCACAAATCCACATTCTAAAATTTTCATTTTTTTAAGATCGTGCCGAAATTCTGCCGAATTCTCAAGTGAATCAAATTAGAATCTCATTCTTGTTTGATTCTCTGCCCTCTCTCGAAGATCAAAGTGCTATTCAGAGTTATAGGATCAATTTGTAATCAAAAGTTTATCGAGTCTCTCTATAAGGTGTGGTTGTGCTTGGAAATCAATTGGGTGATCTTGTATCCCGTAAATCAAGAGAGTTTGCCCCGAACTCGAAGACAGGAGGGTACCTCAAGGCCTTTAGAAATTGAGGATTGTAATCTCGACATTGGTATAATAAAAATATGTACGAGGTGTTTGCCTTGGTGCATGACTGGACGTAGGGTAACTCCGAACCAGTATAAAATCCGGTGTGTCTTTCCTTTTACTGCTTTTTATTTACTTTCTGCATCTGTGTTTGATTCTGTAACTGTTCTGTGATTAAGTTCTGCATTTGTTTGTGTCATAATTTTAATTTAGTCCATATAAGTCTTAGAATCCATTAAACACTATTCACCCCCCTCTAGTGTTAAATTAGCCTTAAGATCCTTAATCCGCACTCCCTTTCAATTGGTATCAGAGCCTTGGTTTTCATAGTTTTCTTAATCTGAAACTTGAAAATTGTTTTAATGGCTACCAACGCTAGTAATGTCAACTCTGGCACTAGTTCTGTTAACACTAACGCTAGTTCATTTGTAGAAGGTCAGCCTACTATTAGACCACCATTTTTCAATGGCAGTAATTATGCATATTGGGCTTGTAGAATGAAAATTTATTTACAATCAGTAGGATTAGACACTTGGAATATCACACAAACTGAGTATGTTGAACCAACTACCGATTTTGCCTAGTGGACTGCTGAGGAAAAGGGTGTTGCACAAAATAACTCAAAGGCCATGAATATATTATTTTGTTTACTAGATAGGAATGAGTTTAATAGAGTGTCTGTTTGTAAGTCTGCATTTGAAATCTGGAAAACTTTGCAAGTTACTCATGAAGGAACAAGCAAAGTTAAACAGACTAAAATTTCCATATTAACTAATCAGTTTCAATTGTTTAAAATGCATGCAAATGAGTCCATTTCCGACATGTATTGTCGATTTCAAGATATTGTACATTCACTAATTGCACTGGGAAAAAGCTTTTCAGAGGAAGACCAAGTCAGAAAAATTATAAATTCACTCACTCCAGAATGGGATCAAAAGACACTTGCAATCGAAGAAGCAAATGATATCAGTCTAATGAAAATAGAAGAATTGACTGGGAATCTGATGTCTTATGAAGTTCAACTGCAAGGAAGAAGAGAAAACATGGCTACAGAAAAGAAGTCATTAGCATTCAATGCAACAAATGAAGATTCGGAATCAGACAGTGATGAGGAGATTGCTTTCATGACAAGAAACTTCCGAAAATTCCTAAAATATAGAAAAATGAATAATTACAAAAGAAATGATCAAAGGAATTCCAGAAATAATATGGAGAACGTCAACAATGATAGATGCTACAATTGCAATAAAGTCAGGCATCATAGGAAAGATTGTCCGTATCCAGATAAACAGTTGTTCCCTCCAAACAATGATTCGTCAAGGAAAAGAAAGAAAGCATACACAGCAACTCTTGATGACTCAGACTCATCATCCAGTGACGATGAAAAGAAGATGGACAACTCAAATCTGTGTTTCACTGCTATTCATGAATCAGACGACGCTGGGAGTATGGATCTAAAAATAGGTATGCATTTACATTATTTTTAATTTTTCTTGTTTGAATGGATGCTTGTTTGTTTGCTTGATTTTTTTAAATTCCTTGAATTTTAAATTCAAATTTACCCTTGAAATTTGAATTTTAAATTTAAAAATAATATTATTTTAAATATTAAATTATTAATATTTAAGTATTATTATATTTAATGTTATCACAGGAATTATATAAGTAGAATATAGGATATAATATATACATTTATTAGAAATTAGGAATAGACACTTGTCCTTTGATTCAATAGGCACATGTCGACATACCTGGATACCCCATGTCGACATGCCCCTCAGAAATTTGATTTCAAAATTTGAATTTAAACTTTTGAATTTCCCTCCACCTTTTCACCAACTTCAATGCTCTTGAAAGATGCCTCTTGACCAGAGAACATGTCTATAGAATCTCTATTTAATTCACTCTCCTTATCATTACTTTTCACTTTTATTTCAAATTTCAAATTTATCTTCATTATCTTCAACTCCTCTCAAACTTCTTCAATGGCCTCTTCAAGCACTCCTAACACCATTAGGCTTCCAAAAGCTATCAAAAACTTTCTTTTTAATGACCCGGAAGCTATCAAAGCTTAC
Source organism: Allium fistulosum (assembly GCA_030737815.1). Lineage (NCBI taxonomy): Eukaryota > Viridiplantae > Streptophyta > Magnoliopsida > Asparagales > Amaryllidaceae > Allium > Allium fistulosum. Next base: position 959,248,655 of record CM060901.1, read on the forward strand.
ATCAACTATGTAAACTTTGGTAAAATTCATACAGGGAAATTTGCTATTTTTGAAGATTTTCCTTCTTATGAAATTGAAAATCTTTTTCAACAACGTTCTATTCTTAGTGTAGCAGATAAAAAACAAAATGATTTTGTATGTTATCCAAATCTTGTTAAGATGTTTTATGCGAATTTGAATCGTGGTTTTCATGATGGGAAAGATGGACAAATTTGAAGTAGTGTTAAAGGAACACAAATAGTTTTGGATTGTGAAATTTTAGGAAATATTTTGGGATGCAAGTATACCAGAATGAATCTCTCAGAATTTCAAATAAATGAAAACGATCGAGAGACATTTCATCACATCTTTGAAGGGGATGACAATTATGAATTCAAAAATCGTTATTTTCGTCCAAAAGCAAGAATCGTTAACCTTCTTATTCAACACACCCTTATACCAAGATCGGGAAACTACAACAACCCAACTTTGAAAGTTTGCAAAGCTTTTTTGCAATTTTTGGAAATTAAGATGTCAATTGGGCTCAAGTTATTTTGGATGAGCTAAGGCCCAAGAATTTTACTATGGGTGAAAACACATTATATCATGGAGTTTATCTCACTCAGATTTTTAATTACTTTGGAGTTGATTCCAAAAGGGAAGAATTTATAGCTAGAAAAGTGTTCAACCATGGAAACATTTCCCTTATGCAAATTCCATTAGTGTTTCAACCATATGAAACACTTACGGAAAAGGAAGAAAGGCTTGCTCACGAAGAGATGGAAGAAATGGAGGAGGAAGAAGAAGAAGACGAAGAGGAAGGAATGGAAATTGAAGAGGAGGAAGAGGAAGATCAAGAAACTTCCTTAGAGAGTATTGAATATCCTACTAATCCTGCTAATCCATCCAGTAAGACCATTCTCAATAATCAAAGAATTATAGTGGAAAATCAAAAGACACTCAAAAGATCAATGAGTAAGAAAATGGATAAGATTTCCACTAAAATCAACAAGTTCTTCGGGAAAGTTAGTAGAAAGCTTGGACTATCATCTTCTTCATCTTCATCTAATTAGTTTTAGTTCATGTTATCTTGTTTGCTTCAAGTTCTATCCATGTATTTTCCTTTATTTTAGTTAATATTATATTATTTTATGTAATTTTGACTAGAATCATTAATGAAATCTTTTATTTCCTGTTATTCAAATTCACTTGTCTCTGTAATTGCTTGTTTTTATATTATACAAATTTTAGTTGCATAGATTTGTTCATAATATTTAAAACAAAGCAAATTGTCACTTTAGGCAGAGGCATGTCGACATCCCCCATCCCCCCATGTCGACATGCAACGGGCAGAAAGTAGTTACACTTTAAAATTTTAATATCATGTAACTAACTTGTGTCTATTCATTTTAAACGACTTTCTACCCCTATTTATACCTGTTTCTTCCAGAATAAATTATCAAACTTCATTTCTAATCACTCCCTTTCATATTTCTTCATATTTCTTGAATTATGGCTTCTCTGATTAAGAACCTAAGTGATAATCTTAAGGAAACTCTCACTTCCTTCAAGAATATCCTTACATTCATACTTCATAATCAGCGCCACTTAGAATTGAGTCAAATGCAGATGATCAAGGAGCAAGAGAGACATTTCGACGCCCTTCGTTGGATGATCTCAGCCCTTAACAAGGACAATCTCGAAGGAAATCTACCAGTCACTCTCAACAAAGATAAAGAAGAATGGGATGCCATCAAAGCAGACCCTATCTTTGGAGAAGATGGATGGGTGGAAGTACCAAGGAATGTCTAGTCATTTTGTATGTTATTTGTTTGATTTGATTTGTGTGTTTTAAACTTGATTGACTTGACTTATTTAAAACATTTGGTGTGGTTTGTATATATGATTGGATTGAATAATTACTATAAATATGATTGGATGATGATTGATTTACTGCTGGATTACACTTTTGATCACACTCATGATCACATTTCACATTTATGATCACATTTCATACTTATGATCACACTTATCACTTATTACACTTATATATGGATTACTCTATTGTATTATGGTTGATTATCTTATATCAAGTTCAGGGAATTTATTAGTAAGAAGTTTTTGTTGATGACAAAGGGGGAGAAGTTATAAAATAGTAGTTGGCTTGGTGTAAGGGGGAGTTATGATTGGAGTAAGGGGAGTCATGGAGTAAGGGGGAGTTATGATAGGAGTTATGGTATGGTAAGTATATTTTATAAATACAGGTTGTCATCATCAAAAGGGGGGAGATTGTTAGGAACTGAGATGTTGGTTTTGATGACAACAACCTTTTTAACTTATCTTATTATAAAATATATACTAACACTATTGTCTAGATAGATATGTATATGCAGGAACTATGTAGGATATATATATATATATATATATATATATATATATATATATATATGCCAGTATTGATTACTGAAGACTGATCAGTATAAAGACTCAAGACTCAAGATTCAGAATGGAGATATCAAGATTGAAGACTCTAGAGTATCAAGATCAAGATTTCAAGATAAGTGTCTAGTTTTTGTTAAAACTTCATAATAGCACAGAAATCTTCATTCCAAATTTCATTTGGGATGGAACCCATTTCTATCTTCTTAATGGCTTACAAACCCACGACAAGTAGCTTACAAACCTACGACAAGTGGCTTACAAACCCACGAACATCCTGGTTTTGTACAAGTTCTCGAGTCCTGATGTGATGAGATATTCTGAAGGAAGAAGCTTGCAAAACTACTTCAAAATGGTTTTTCAAAATGATTTTCAAAACTGCTTTTCAAAATGTTTTAGCCTTAAAAATTATCTTTTCAAATGATTTTCAAAAAGATGTTTTAGCCTTAAAATATTCTTTTTTTTGTTTTTAAATAAACTCTTGTTTTAAACTTTGTTTGTTTTTAAAACTATCTTCTGATTTTTAAATATTCTTTTATAATATATATATACTTGAGATTTAAAATCAAATTTATATATACATTCTAAAAATATATTTTTTACTCTTCTTTATTTTAAAACATAGGAAAATTAGTTTATTTTACTCCAGAATCATTTCATCTTGTTTTCCTTTCAATACCATTTTCAAAAAAATTTTTACATTGTTTTTAACTAAGGGATGTCGACATCATGGGATACCCCATGTCGACATAGTGGCCGTTAAATTCAAAAGTTTCAATTTTCAAAAGAAGTGTCTATTCGTATAAATCTCTTCACGAATGGTTATGACCGTTACTGGTCTATAAATAGCCTTCACAAACGAATTTTTTAACTAACTATTTTCTTATATCCTTCACTCCTTCTTCTCCACAAATCCACATTCTAAAATTTTCATATTATTAAGATCGTGTCGAAATTCTACCGAATTCTCAAGTGAATCAAATTAGAATCTCATTCTTGTTTGATTCTCTGCCCTCTCTCGAAGATCAAAGTGCTATTCAGAGTTATAGGATTAATTTGTAATCAAAAGTTTATCGAGTCTCTCTATAAGGTGTGGTTGTGCCTGGAAATCAATTGGGTGATCTTGTGTCCCATAAATCAAGAGAGTTTGCCCGGACTCGAAGACAGGAGGGTACCTCATGGCCTTTAGAAATCGAGGATTGTAATCTCGACATTGGTATAATTAAAATCTGTACGAGGTGTTTGCCTTGGTGCAGGATTGGACGTAGGGTAACTCTGAACCATTATAAAATCCGATGTGTTCTTTCCTTTTACTGCTTTTTATTTACTTTCTGCATCTGTGTTTGCCTATGTGATTGTTCTATGATTAAGTTTTGCATTTGTTTGTGTCATAATTTTAATTTAGTCCATATAAGTCTTAGAATCCATTAAACACTATTCACCCCCCTCTAGTGTTAAATTAGCCTTAAGATCCTTAATCCGCACTCCCTTTCATTTTGATGTCTTTACACACACATACACTCTTTTCTACAAGAAATTGAAGGATTTGTGTAAAGAAATTTTTGAACACATATATAGAAAATATATGCTTTGAGATCATAGAAATGGTTTTCTAAATTGATATAAATATGGTGAACAGCTAAAGTTGAATTTTAAATTATATTTTCATATATATATACAGGATGCATTATTTAAAAGTTTTAGAAATTTTCTATTTACGAAATAAATTAATGTATATTTAAATATGATAAAATAAATATAAATTATTCGAAATGATCTTTTGAAATAAAACAAGAGTATTTTAAAAACAACCATAGTTTATTTAAAATTTAAAAGTATTTTAAACAATTGATATTAGGTTATTAAAGTTAAGGAAAATAATTGGCGTTGAAATTAAAATTAAAAGACAAAGTAAATGTTCGATGAAAAGATTTTATCTTATGACTTTTAAGCAAATGAGGTGTTTTGGTGAAGCAATATTTTGAAAAGAGATGATCTATTTTAACAAGTGAGTGAAAATTTTAAATTTGGATACCGTGATAAGTTTCTGATAACAAATCTTTTGCTATAAATATAAAGTATAAAAAGGAGTTTTGAATGGTTAAGTTAAAATTTGTTTGATGGGCTAGAAAAAGAACGAGGAAGAGAAGGGTATTGAAGGTGGCCCTAAGTAAAAATGTGCTACCATTTGTTATAAAGAAGGGGAAATAGATTGTGAAAGGAGGCGAGTTATGATTTTCAATAAGGAATGTAACGGTAAGTAGTTCAAGTGTGAGTCTCACAAAGTGTGTGTATCGATCGACTTTGGAGTAGATTGAATAACTAATTCTAAGATGATGTTGGATGAAGATAAGAATATGGCATGGATAAGGGTTAGCAGACTGAACATGATATTGTCATAAGTCATGATCTCGGTAGTCATACAGAATTAGATGGAAAAAGAAATTCCATATGCCGTCAAAGAAGATTATGAACTTCCTCCCCAAAGAAATAAGAATTAACAAGATATATGGATATACTGCTCAGGCACACAATTCTAAAAGAGAATCAAAAGTTGGATAAGAGAATTTCCAAGTTAGCGAAAGAAAGATGGTGGTTATGGATAGAAAGAAAGAAATAAATCCAAATTAACATGTTAAAGTATTATAGAGAGAAGATCATTACCTAATAATAAATTGAAATTGGTTAAGATTCATATAAAGGAGATTTGGGCCTAAATTATACTTATTTGACATTGGAATGTTTTTAAAGATGTGGCTAAAATAGAATTTCATTTTAAAGACTGATTAGTGTAAGAGGCATAAGTGATATTGGAATTTCAATTAATTGGATTCCATTAACCAATTGATTGAAATATTTTGGAGACATTGATGAAGATTTTTGTTGTAGGGCTAGAGTTTATTTTAGTATAGGATTCTGATGACCCAATGATGCTTATGTGGTCTGATTCGATGATCATCCATAGTGCATAAATGAAATAGCTGACATTTGCATTCTTTTGTTCTGCATTATTGCGCTAATGGTCAGAGATGGAATTAAAAGATATTTAGGATGCTTTGTTGTTTGATAACGTTTAAAAGGTAGATTATTCAAGGTGATCTGGGGATGGGTGTTGTTGACCTAATGTGGTAGGTAGCGTCACACCATTTGTGTTATATGGCTTGAATGGATGTTGTTCTCCAAGCAAGTGATTGTTGTCTTATGTCAATACCAGAGTGATGGTTGTAACTACAAGTATATGATTTGGATTGGGTATGACATGTTCACTAGGCTAGGATATTCCTAGATATATTTTAGAGTAAGATGTTACTATGATTATTGAGTATTTTATTTATTCGATTTATGTGGTGAACACCAAACCTATTTAGTTGTCTCATCCATAGTATGGAAAGATAGCAAGTCGGTGAGATGATATATGAGGAAAGGTACCATTGATTAGTTGTTATTAGAAAATGATTTGAGCTTAGACATTTGGTTATGAAGAATATCAAGTTTTAACTTTTAATTTAAAAAGGATATTCTAAATTAAATTTGGAATTAAGATTATAAAGGGACAAGTATGTGGTATGACGGATAAAAATATATAAATACATGGATATGGATAAGTATTAAGGCCATGTTGGTATGTATTTTTAATGAATGGGGGTGAAGTCATTGGAATTGTGTAGGTAGATAAACAATTTGGATAAAGGATTTTGATAATGAATTTTAAGCTATTGAGATAAACCTGATTTGGAAATTTAAGAAAATATGTACTTGATTTAAAGGATACTGGTGTAAAACAAGAAAATACCATGAAAATTTATTTGGAAAGATTGAGGAAAGAGTATTATGGCTAGCATGCATAAAAAATGCGGAGGCGATTCTATGCAATGGAATTGATAAGGTTCAAGTTCGATTTTGAGTGAGGAGTAAATGATTCTTTTCAATCATCCCTTGGATTAAAGAGAGACTGTCTGTTCGAAGAAACTCTTTTGGAATAATGACTTAAAGGTACAGAGTTTACATTGCATAAAAGATGCATATAGACAATGTATTATACGGTTGATTCTTTTAACTCTATCACTATCTTAGGTTAGCATTTTTATTAGGTTAGAATTTTCACTTAGATTTATGATTTTGATTTCTATGGTTGTATTGGTTGAACAAAATTGGATTTCTCTTGTTTAGATGCTTGTTTAGTTATAGGATTTAGGATGGAACATTTAGAAAATTTAGATGGTGATAATTTGTGTATCAAAAACTTGTTGGATATTTGAAGAAGTGATATCGTAAGCATAACCACTTATGTTGGATCAGAGGTTTGGATGAGAGTTATGTTGTGTTCACCAGGTTAAGACATCGACCATTTTGGATGTTCTTAGGTGAAGGAATAATGTGGTGAATCAAGTTTCTCGGATTTGTTTGGGTGAGACGCCGCCCAATTTGAGTTTTCTTACCTTAGAAATCAAAAAAGTGAATTAAGGAAACTATTACTAGATGATTTAGGTATTGGGTGTGTGCATTTAGGAATGGTATAAGGGACTGCAATTTGACTTGGGGCATGTTGGTGCTAAGACTACCTGTTGATATGCATTGTGATGTTATTTATTCAAGATGGTAATAGTGATTGCAGAAGTTTAGACATGCAAGTACGGTTGAGATAGGTATTTTGGGATAGGTAATGCCAGTAGTAGCCTTTGTCGGATTATTTTATAGAGAACGATTTGGTTAGGGATAACTGGAAAGTGGAGGAGTAGATCCAATCTTTTCAATTTGATTACTTTCTAGAGCGTTTTCCATTTACTCGATTATTTCTTTAGTTATTATCTAGGTTTGGTTGAATAATTGCTTAAATTAACTGTTGTTTTATTTATGTATGGATTGTGTTATATTATGATGTGTTTTATATGTTTTGATTTTGTTTGTGATTTATCATGTGTATGTTCACCATATGCTATTTTGGTGTGATTGGTTATGCATACATATAGAATTTATATGTTTACCCTTGGATGCTCGCATACATGCCCTATATATCATATCATCTCATTCATATAGGAGGGATCAAATGTTAGATATTTGCATGTATACATAATATCATATGCCATTTAAATACATACTGTGATACTATGTTATTGGTTGTATGTTATAAAAGCACACAAACACCATTTATGTATGCTAATGGAACACGTACACATATTTTATAAATTTGATTTCAAAATTTTATATGATGTGCATGGATGCTTGGTTTGATTGGTTGCTTAGTTTTGTGGATGATTGTTTAGATGAATGGCTGGATAATTTATTTTATATACTTATGTATTTGAGTGATACGAGAGAGTGCAATGCATTCTTTGTCCCTTGGGAATTTCGAGAATGAAATTCTTTTAAACAGAAAGAATGTAATATCCCAGAAAATTAATAAATATTTTAAATATTAACGATGTGATAATACAAAAATAATTGAAATTAACGAATTAATTAAGTAAATTAAAAACAAAAAGAGGCAAAATTGTCATTTTTTAGACTTTGGAATTTGACGACGAAACCATCGTCATTGTGATCGTCTTGTTTTTTGATTCGTGCAGTATATTTATTTGTTCGGTTTGGAAGTCATGTGAAGAAGATACGAGTGAAACATGTTTTGAAGCTAATTGGGCTTTAGGCTTGAATTTGAATTGACAATTATTTCTTTTCTTTTACTTAAAACTAACTCACACACATTTTTTAGTTCAAAAAACCAACTCCTTCCTATCTCTTTCTTCCCTCTTTCTCTTAAGAATCCAAAAGGCCATACCTCACTCATTTCTTAATGGAATTCGAGATCCACCCATCGAAACGAACATATGGATGGAGACTACGATTTGGAAAAGGATTTGGAGAAAAATCGAAGGTCTCTGGCCAAAAATGAACAGAACAGCGAAGGAAGGAGCAATCTTGGAGTTTTGATGAGTGATTCATTCTTTCCTCCTTATATAATACAATTATAATGCTATATACATGGCGTGTTGGCTCTACTAGTGTAGTATGACATTATTAAACACTTAAATTCGTATTACAGGGGATTTAGGAGGGATTGAATGATAATAGTACTTAGAAACTAGATTTAGTAATAATTTAGTAATTTGGTGATTATAAATCAGAATTGCTGAAATAAATGATCAAATCTAACTTAGGAACCTAAGGCTAGGTATAGACACGTTTTCAAACGGTCCGAGGCAAAGTGGTGGCGACCGAAGGTGGAAACAACGACGAAAACTTCAAAATACCAAAACATAAAATCTGCTTGAAACGCGTACAGCGGTGCACCGGTCATGCCAACTGGTTCATCGGTGTACTATTTTCCTGTCAATATGAACCTAGGCCTTAAAGGTCTATATAAAAAATTAATAAACGATTCGACTCTTGTTTTCCCTTATATTTTGGAAGGTGATCTAAGGCATGATGAGATAAACGACAATGCTACGAAATTAACAAATGTGTGGAATGATTTACTTGTTATCTGAAGTAAATATGTATATGTATGGTGATACGGTAATGTGATACGATGATGGACGCGGATGGAAATGAGTCTGGGCATAGGATAGAAGGCCCAGAGTGTGTATGCGATACGAATGTGGTTCTGTGGCACTAGTAGCTGGTCTAGGCATGATGATTTGCTCCCCTGTAGTGCTACGGCAGGCTAGGGGAGGCGGTGGATGTTAAGTGACTCCGAAGTCTACGGACGAACTAGGGTGTGAGTCCAATTTGATAGCACAAGGACAACAGGCTTTCCTGTAGGCTTCAGGCGGTCCAGGAAAGTGAGTCCTATGCGCGATTTAGGTGACAGCGGTCAATAGGCGACCCTACAGGGCATGAGGATGGACTAGTGCATGAGTTCGTATAGATACGATCCAATACGATTAGATGTATAGGACAATCATATATGACATGGCGACGAAACATGTGGTGGCTAGACGATTGACTCATATCATTTTATAGTATTATTTTTGTAGTACATATAGAGTAGTGCATGGCTCACTCACCAGACTTATGTCTGACCTCCCTCCTATTTTCTTTCATATAAATATATATATCCAGGTTGATGGTGTTTGGAGATGAGATGGTAGCAGGATCATAGATTCATTTGTATTGTGTATATGATATACATAGATACTGTGACCTAGGGTTGGCTATATATGTGGATTGGGTTGTATTTGTATTACTCAACTATATGTATTTGACATTATAGACAATGTGTGATGTGACTATGGTATTTATGTATATATTATATTTATTTTCTTCTTTTGTGAGTGTAACGATCCCGGATTTTAACTAAGTTTAAATTGATAATTAATTTAATTTTTGAATAAAAAATTGTGAAATTAATTAGTAAATTGATTTGAGTTTCTCCAAATTCAAATAAAATATGTGTTGAATCATTGAATTTAAATCTTGTATATATATGTGAATATATATGTATATGTGCATATATGAGTAGATTTGAATTTATATATACATTGGATTTGAATTTAAAGTTTAAGTAAATGGTTTAAAAATAATTTGAATTTATAAATAGATATATATAAGATAAATTATAAAAAAATAAAATAAATACATAAATAAATTCAAACAACATGTTAATAAACTATGTAAAATATAAAGTAACACATTAGATAAATTATAACAACATATTAACTCTAGAACTTCATTTATACTACAAAGTAACAAGACAAATTATATATGAAATGTGCTCACAAAACAAAATCAGGTTGAACATGACAAAAGAAAGATATGTATTAGCTTATAAAACAAGCCACCACAAAATCACGTCAGCCACCATTTGGAAAAAAATCTCTGATATATGGTACAAAGACATTAATATCACCCTGTACAAAACATATCCCTGTATATTTCCTTTATGTATCACTTCCTCATTTCAGTTCGTTCAAACATAACTTAGCAACCCAGAAAAAAGAAAATAAGTATCATCATTTTTTTAAACTCAAATCCATTCAACTAAACAACAATACAAATTCAACTTGCCAATTTTACAATCTGTTTCAAGCATAAAAGAAAAGCTCTGTTCTTTCTCCTGAAACACTGTGAGTAACATCACTTTTATAAGTTTAAGTATTTGAATCTGTTGCATGATAATTGTTGTGTTAAGTATGTATTATGTATGTATATATATATATATATATCAGTAGATCTTCTGTGTGAATATGAATGGATATATGTGTACATGTGTTGTCTCTGTATTACACTGTTTAGTTTACAGGTTCAAGAATTGTTCAAAATCCATTATTACATGACTTAAGCTATGTTAGTGTTTAAGATGTAAACAAAATTTGATTGTTTAGTCATGAATTAAAGTTTAAAAAATTCATTTAAGTAAAAATAAATTTGGGAGTTGCTCTGTAAACCATAAGAACAGAAATGATTAAACTTTGTCAAAATTTCAAACATACAAATTTCAAGTTTCAGGCTTAGGATCTGAACTCTCATCCAAAATCTGGATTTTTAAAAGTAAAATCACAATTTTTAATGTTAGAGTTAAAGAGCAGTTCTAGTTTGTTTGGATTGTGCATTTTGGATTGCCTCTGATGATCCAAATGATCGGAGAGGATGGGGTTTCCATGGGAGGTGCATGAGTGATCGGAGGATCGGGGAAAATTGCCAGCAAGTTGATCTAAGTACGGTGGAGGTGGTGGTTGACTTTTCTAGTCTGTAACCCTAGTTTTAACTAGGCTTGGTAATTTGATCACCACGACATTTAGGATTGATCGAGTGCAACAAGACTTAGGTGAATGGATGCTAGAGTGTCGACGAAGGTGTAGCCGGAGTTTCAGACCCTCTGGTGGTCGGAGTTTCGTGAACGGTGATGTTCCAGGTTTGGGTGTTTTGGTTCCTATTGTTCCAGGTTTGGGTTTGAGGTCTCGAATTCGATTTCGAGAGTTGGAGTTCGATCTGATGATCGTGGTGTGGTGATTTAGTGTTGGTCGATGTGGGAAGATCATCAGTGGTGGCCAAAGATGATCAGTGCCACCATGCATGTGCACGGTGCACTGTATTGTTTGATGAAGTTTGGTTTTGGGTTGTCTCGAGTAAATTTATGTTTGACTCGAAGTGTTTTGATGGTTTGCTCGAAGTAAAGTGTGTTTGGGCTCGAAGCAAAGTAAGAAGGCTCGGGTAGATGTTGTTACAAGCTTTAAACCTGTTCTGTTTTAAAATTCAAAATTTTCATTTTTGAATTTATAAAGCAAAATTAAACTAAGTTTTAAATCAAAAGTTTAAATATGAATTTCAAGTTTAGTTTCAATCTTAGTTTAGGAATAAATAAAGTTTTTAAATTTAAATTGTTTAATAAAAGTGTTTAAGTAATTAAAAGTGTATTTAAAAGAATTTGAATTTTAAATGGAATTTGAAATTGTAAAGGAAGGATTAATTAATAAATGAGATTTATTAAGATTAATTAAAGATTAATTACTTAATGTAATTAATGTAAATAGAGTAATTAATTAAAGAAGTAATTAGAGATCATTAATTAATATAATTAATGATGTAATTAAGGGTTGATTAATTAAGATTAATTAATCAATGATAAGTGATTATGAAGTAATTAATTAATGTAATTAATTAAGGATTAATGTAATTAATTTTAGTTAATTAATTGATGAAGTAATTAAAGGTTAATTACTGTAATTGGTTAAGAATAATTAATTTGTGTAATTAATTAAGGATAATTACTTAATGTAATTAGAGTATGATTAATCATGTAGGATCTAGATTAACCCTAGAGGGGGGGTGAATAGGGTTATAGCAAATTTTCTCGAATTAAACACAAAAACAAACTGCAGAGAAGTAAATATGCTGAAAAGTAAATCACACACAAAATTTACCCTGCTTCGGCAACCCCTGCCTACTGCTGCATTCCCAGATTTCTATTAGAATTAAACAGTCTCCCGCTTACAAACACTCTAACAGACTCACAAACCCTGCTACCGCCTATAGAGTTTTGCAAACTCGCAAACCCTGCTTACTGAACTAATCCTAACTAGACAATCTGACACAATCTAAATCCTAGGTGGTGATTTACCCAGATTTGATTTGAAAAGTACAAACTTCAAAACAAAAAAAACAAGAGCAAAAATAAATAGAAAACTTGAAAACAAATTTTTGCCCTTAATTAAAATAACCCCGGCCCAAAAAGAAAAATAAAATAAAAACTAAAGCCCTGATTAAATTAACAAGGCCGGCCCCTTTTATCTTCTCTAGCCCGTTCCTTTACAAAGCTTGTGTAAAATGGTGGCTTCTCTTTCGTTCCTCTTTGCGCTCTGGAATTAGAGCTTGTAATTTGGAGCGCCGATTCTATTTTCTCGATCGAATAATGATTCGATATTCGTTGCTTTTGTCGATCGATTGTTTCTTCGTCTTGCTTTACGGCTGCTTCAATTTGCTTGTTCGTTGCTTATGAAATTAGGGCTTTGGCTTGGTTGCTTTGAGCTTGATCGAATTCGACTTCTCTGGTATGTTATTCGATCCTTCAGTTATCTGGATTGATTACTTGAATTCGATTATTAATTGCCGGTGATGATTGTGGGTTTATATAGGGTTCGATCCCCTATATTTTTGTTCGTACGAATTTGTTTGAATTCGTCAATACTTCTTTTCTTTGCCGTTCGATTTAGTTTGATTTTGATTGCTTGGTTGAGATGTTTTCTGACCTTTTCCTATACGTATATTTTTCTTTTCTATTACTTGATAATCACGGCTTGGATTTCGAAGTGTTCGATCTTTCCTTGATCGATACGGCAGAAACTTTCCTCTTTTATTTGGATTTGGTTTTTGACTTTTGGTTATTTTTGATTTCGAGAATATTTTCTGGTTGACTTTGACTTTCTGGCCCCTGTGAGCTTCGTCTCTAGCCATCTTCTCTGCACACTGTTGCATTATTTCTGATATTGATGCTTTGAGCTAGTTTGCACCGCCTATATGTATACATGCTGTTTCGCACGCGTATATATGTATGGTTGCTTGTGGTAGCTGGACTTGCTCGAGTTCATATATCTGACTTTGGTCATTTTTGGAATTGCTGTTGTTACATTTGGGGTCATTGCTGTATTGTTCACTTGATTACTTCGGCTCTGACCTGACATGTTCATTGTCACCTGACTTGGTATTCATTCATAGTTGATTTTGTAAGTTTATTTGCGTTCAACATTTGACATTATGTTGACTTTGTTTGACAGTGGTGATTTTCGGCTTTGGCCATCTGACTTTGTTCGATTTTATTCTAGACCACCTAGATGCTATAACCAGGCTTCGGCGTGATTGTTCTGTAGCTTACTCTTATTGTAGTTGTTAATTTCTTCTGGCTTCACTGTGAACTTTGATGAAGTGGTTAATGTCTCTGTACATTTGTTGCTTCCCTGACCTGTGCAATCCATTCATGTGTATTCATCCAAGCTTGGTCTTTGTATACTCCTGGTCTTTGTTTGTTTAATGGTTGTTGCACTTCATACTTTGTAGCTAGTTAATCATATATGTTGACTTGAGTTTCTTTTAATGTGTACATTTGTGTGATCACTATAATCTTGTTGTATCTGAATCTTGTAGTCTTCATTGTGACTTCACCTTGAACCTGTAGTTGCTTCTTATCTGCATTGATATGGTGCAATCTAACTATATAGTCTTCACTGTAGTGTTGTTGTGTTGTCTGGTCTGGTTAATGATACTGCATGTATATGTATGTGATGTTTTGAAGCTGCAATCTTCATGTTTTGCAGTTTTGGGTTTCCAGTTGCACTTGGTCCATGTCAGACTTGAAGTCTAGTTCCTTTTGTAGCATTGAGTTGCACTGCACTTGAGTCTTGTCTCCATTTGCTTGATGTCTTTGATTGGTTCTGGTCTTGCTACTTTGAGTTTGGTTTATTTTGATTTTGGTTCAGCATACTTAGGTTGTAACACTGATTCATCACTTGTTTTTGTGTCATTGCGTCTGGCAATTTGGTTGAGTCTGGACACTGTGATTTGTTTGCATCTATATATCATCACTTTGATATTGCAGTTGTCCACTGGTAGACATGTTTGACAGTATGTGTTCATCTCCACTTGATTCTGATCAGTTGTCATTGCACTTTGCTTAAGCCATTTTGTACTTCTGGTTTAATTGAGATTGCACTTGTACATTTGGGTTTGCGTTTTGGAATTTTCACCTGAGTTGAATCCAGCTTAAACGCTCGGGTTTGACCTCTTGCTCACCTGTCCCTGTTACTATATCAAGTGTATATACATATATTGGTGTGCACGGCCTTGTGGCATGTACAGTGATACACTGTGCATGTCACAAGCTATTCGTGTATGATGAATTCAAATATAAATGATGACGAACAACCCAAATAATTGAGGCAAATATTATTTTCAAAATTCATATTTTGTTTTATATTGCAAAAATATTTTATTTTCAATTTTACTGCGTCAATGTATATTTCTGCAGATTGCTCAGATGCTGGATTCACATTGGAATGAAGTTGAAGATAAATACGAGTGTGAGTGATATGTAGTGAGGAACTGATGTAACTATGAAATTGTGATGTAATTGTATTGTGACTGAAATTGTATAGTTATAGTGAGAGCTTGAAATTGTACTATCAAAATTGTAATAAATATTTGTTTGAATAAAATATTCGTTTAAATTCCAATTTTGTGTTATTTATTTTATTCAACAAATATTTATTTTATCTGTGAAAAAATAAAATAGTACAATATCAAATACATTTAAATGAATGTATATATGTTTATTATCATCAAACAAAAATCATATACATGCATATTCAACAATCTCCCCCTTTTGATGATAACAAACATATATTTAAGATTTTGACTATTTTAAATGTATTTGATTATTCAATTTGCTCCCCCTATTTAAATGCTCTCTTTCTACACAATACTCCCCCTACATATATGCATGAGAATAAAAAATTCAAATGAGCCTTGATACAATTAGTACAATTAGAAAATCTTAACTTTTCTCTCCCCCTTTTATTATCAGCAAAAGAATAATAGTAATAGAAAAATAGAGATATAGTGATAGACATTAATACAATATTAAACTCAATCGAGTGTAAATATTAATTTCAATAAGAAAATCAAACAAAAATCATAAATACTTTAATTGACGCATATTCCACTTTAGAATGATAGGATGATATCATCAAATTAAACCATATAGTTGTGTCTATTTGTGGTATATTTATTTCAGGAAATTTAAATATCTACTAACCATGCATAACCGTTATGACTTTTAAATAAGATTAGTAGTATTCTAAATTTTTATTTTTATTTTAAAAATGATTTCAAGTATCTTCTAACCACGCATAACCGTGAGTACTTTTAAATGGGATTAGAATCAACTTGTCTATTTAATCAATTAATTTTGATATGCGTTCCATACATGCATAACCGTGAGGACTTTTAAATGAGCATGGAAACACATAATCAAAAATCCAAGTAATTCACCCATGCATAACCATGAGGACTTCTAAATGAGAGTGAATATTTTGGATATTATTATTTATTGTTAGAAATATAATAAAATTGAAGCACAAATGATTTCCCGTTTAAACTACCACATATTGACATACTATATTGACTTTTGATGAGTGATGGTCGATAGAAAAATGATAGAAATAGAAATGATCATGGAATATTTATCAACAAAAAGTTTTTATAACTCTTGTTTAAATTTCTAAAGAAATTTTCTAATTATACTTTCTCAAGTCACAATATATGATTAATATCAACTCTCATCTTATTTTCAATCACTATCTATCTTTTTAGATAATTATTAGGGGGTCAGATCAGTTAACATAGTTATTTAAAATCAATTTCAAAAATAGTTATAAAATCAAATTTTCTTAAATAACTAATCTGATACAAGGTCAACAGAAATTATTTTCTAGAAGGGGTTTTTAAGAAAAAATTCTGCTAAAATAGAAATTATTTCAAGTGAAAAATATGCAGATATTTTCTTTGAAAAATGATGCAGCAAATGAATGTCTCGAAATATAATCACGTTCCACTAGTAATTTTTCTATCAACTATATTACCAGTGTGATCTGCATCTGACTTTAAATTTCACTCAATATTCACTCGTTGGATGTCATAGACCAGATTGTGAAGTTTCAACAAACTATCCAGAATTATTTTCAACAATTTTTAAACGAATTTTTCTTGACTTTGAATTGAAGTCGTGTTAACCATCAAACAAATATCATAGTGTCAGATTTAGAAACTGTAGGATCAACAATCATTAAACCATCATCATTATTTCAAAACAATTTCTTGAAGTTTCACCAATTTCATAAAGTTTCAACAATTTCAACAATTCCTTAAAAACCTTTTTATAGCATGAGTAATCAGTAATCAATCAACATCATAATTTGACCAAACAGAATAAGTTCAATGATGAAAAAAAATGGTTGGTCAACTTTTAAGCACTAATCAAAGTCATAGATAAGAACAAGTCATGTAAGATCATATCAAGTTAGTTAGAATCTGTCAGCCATCATAATTACTTCAAGTAATTCTATTTAAAGATGATTGGTTAATAAAAAAAATCAGAATTAACATCATCAATCATTCCACATAACTGGCTGATTTAATTTAGATTATGGTGCAGATTTTCACATTTTATCTATCGTTTGAAAATAAATACAATTACCTGTTTTACCTGTACGATAATCTTTCGTTGTTTGCCCATTGTGAATCTGTCACCTTTATACTAGGCTAAGGAACGTTGATTTGTCGCCCGTTGTGTGTCTGGAACAGCCAGAATCCAGATAACACTAATGTTGTTCCTTAGCCTGCTACCACACCTACACGGTAAAAGATTTTTGTGACCTATTTGTTTTTATAGGTCCATGGTTGTTAGTGGCAGAATAATTTGATGAATATGTTTGAGTAGACCCAAAACTATTAATATATGTTCCTTTTGGCACCCAAACTTGTTTTGTCCTTTTATTCTTGTTCCAATAGACATGAAATTTGTTTGTAGAATTCTTAGGAGCCCAAACTTGTATAAATTTTGTGTTCTTGTTCCTATGACTACAATTTTCAACACGATGACCAATTATTTCACATCTAGCAAAGACACTCTTACCTTTTGCATTATCATCAACTTGTGTTTTCCCAAAGCCTAGTCCTTTTCTGTTGTTAGCAAAAAGTTGGTTTCCCAATAACATGTTGAATGATTTTTCTCCTCTTGAAAAGTTATTCAGAGATTTCTCAAGATTTTGGACTTTGGTTTTTAGTGTTGTGTTTTCAGTCACAAGTGAGGTGCATCTATTTATAAAATCCTTTTTCCTAGTGTCAATGGTTTCCTTAAGACTCAAGTTTTCTTTTTCAAGATTCTCAAAGCTATTCTTAAGTTTTGATAATTATGAATCTAAAATTTTGCATTTTTTACAGTCTAGGTTTTGAATATTTTCAAGTTCAGTTTCTAACCTAGTATTTTGTAATGACCCTAAAATAAAATAAAATAAAATGATATATATTTATATTAGAAAATTCTGAGATATATATATATATATAAGTATATATATTGCATTAAAACAGAAAAGAATTTGGCAATAAATAAAATTTGCATGGGAGCTTCTGTTTGATAAAATGCAAGGAATTAAGGTAATTAAGAAAGGAATTGGAACTCAAAAATAAATATAGCTTTATGTTCAAAGAATTATGTAAATATATATATACATTTAATATATATGGGGTATTTGCTGTTTTATATAAAGATAGAATAAAATGAAGTTTAATAAAAAAAAATTGTGGTAAATGTCTTATAATTATGCTGGAAATAATTAATATAATATATGTGATTTTTATTTAAAAATAGAAGGAGTTACTGATTTTTACAAAGAGGCAGAAATATATATATATACATACAGAATCAAATAAAAATTTGATTATCTTATATTTATTTCAAGAAAATAATATGGGTGAATGATTTTTACATTACATAATAAAGTATGATAGTATGCATGATTGATTGGAGATAATAGATAGGTAGAAAATACAAAGGAGATTTTCAGATTCCTTAAACTTATAAAAAGAAATGAATAAAGGATCACATGCATATGGCATGAATAAAATGGAGACATGAAAATAGCATGCAGTGTTAAAAATGCATGATCCCTGAAATAACTAATTAAAGCAACCTAATGTGTGCATTTCCAACTTAGGACCACACAGGAATGTGATGTGTAAATAAACATCTAAGGGTATCAGGGGAATTACCCATTTCCTAAAACCCTAGAATGGATTTATAAATAACTGCACATAGCCAAAACCATCACTCTCTCGGGATCAAAAAACAAAATAAAATAAACAAGGAAGAAACACTAGCTTGAGGCTTTGGGGGATTTGCTGTTCTAAGAAATTAAGGCAGTAAAAGGAAAAACATTATGTGAGTATTTATCCTTTGTATGCAATGGCATTAAGTCCTATTGCAGGCAGCCTAGAATATTATGAGACATTTAAATCTCTGAATTAATTTTGTTATGGGTGATATGGATGTTTGTTTGTGCATTTTTTTTTGTTTGTTTGGAGTATTAATCTGTAAGTGGGCTTTTGGTGTTAACATGATTGGAGCATTCTTGTTCTATCTTAGTATCAATAAACATGGATATAGATTAAACAGGGGAACATGGGGTGAATCAGAAAAATATACAAGCAGTTATATCTTTCTGAAATATGAATGAAAGAAAAACTAAATTGGTCACTTGGGAGTTAGTCAATGATTTGCTTACTTCAGGTGGAAGCAAGTATATGCATGGTGCAACTGCACCCTGAGGCCTTTGTGTGTTGGAATAATATAAACAACCTGGGAGTTTCCTTCACAATGCATACATAGTATTCATTTGAAAAGGAGTTAAAGACCATAAAATAAATGGGGATAGGGGTTTAAAAATCTGGGTTATAAATATCCAGATATGGTGCTAATTTAATCAAGTTAAACTTGTTCATTGATTAGTTGCTGGGTGAAAATTTGGAGTATAAAACCTGGGTTTATTTATCTAGATTTGGGGAGAATAAATCAAGAATTATACATATGTTTATCTTTACTGTTTGCTGTGTATTTGTTTGAATAGATGAATGTGTTTTTTTGTATTACCTTGTATGAACCAAAACATGCTAAGTATAAATATCTGTTAAACTAGGAAGGCACTGCAAGCTTATGTTTTAAAATTATGAATATGTATACAAAATTGATAAATGCTCATACCAGTGAAAACTGACCCTTTTGGTTGCCCTTGCAATCATCTGGGTGTCTCAAAAATTCTTTGGGGCAGCTAAATGATTTGCTTGCAGGAAATTGAAGTTGGCTTGATGAGTAGAGAAGGCATTGGCTGCTAGAATAAATAAGAGAGACTTGTTTTTAAAATTTGCAGATGCATTGTAATGAAATTACTAGACACATTTTATTTTCTGTAATTGAAGTTACTTTTAGGAAACTTTTTAAGTATTTTGAGTTGAAGATATGTACTTAATCAAAACCTGTTATGAGTGATCATGGATGATGGTTGGTTAACTACAAATTTATTTTATGAATGTCTGATTTGGAGAAAATAAGGAGTTAGACATGTCATATGCATATGATATGGATATATATATATATGTTTGAACTCTGATTTTTATTGCTTATGTTTTGCCTTATGGAAATTAAAAAGCTAAGGGGATTGATTTTTAATGAACACTCAAGATTTTAGTAGAATATTCAAGTGAGATGAATTTGTGCATGGCAGGTAAGTGATACTTGCATATGCACGAATTCTGGAAATTTGTAAGTAATTGAGTATTTAAGTTTAACCTCTGAGAAAACTTGTCAACAATTTTAGACGTCTAAGATCAAATTAGACGTCTGTCATAAAAATTTAGACGTCTGGGATCGAATTTAGACGTCTGTCAATAAAAATTTAGATGTCTGAATTTAGTTCAAAATGTTTTCTACTCTCTGTTTAAAATTTAGACACTCTGAGACGTCTGTCATAAAAATTTAGACGTCTGAGATCTAATTTAGACGTCTGTCAACAAAAATTTAGATGTCTGAATTTAGTTCAAAATGTTTTCTACTCTCTGTTTAAAATTTAGACACTCTGAGACGTCTGTCATAAAAATTTAGACGTCTGAGATCTAATTTAGACGTCTGTCAACAAAAATTTAGATGTCTGAATTTAGTTCAAAATGTTTTCTACTCTCTGTTTAAAATTTAGACACTCTGAGACGTCTGTCATAAAAATTTAGACGTCTGAGATCGAATCTAGACGTCTGTCATAAAAATTTAGACGTCTGAACTGCTGATTTTGCCTAATTTGCCTATTTTCGAGTAAATTTCCAAGGTTTATCGATTTTTGTCAATCCAACTTATTGTTATTAATTATTATCAACTTTGATAACTATCATGAGATCAAGTAAATACTATTTTAGAGTTAAATAGAATTATCTAGGCAAGATAAATATATATAAGTGTTAGAATTTGTCAAAGTGCACCTATGGCAGTAGAACAAGACTTAGAAAAGAAATAAGTGGCTATGTCAATAGCTTGTATGGTAGTTTGATTTCTATTTGATTTAAATTCCCTCTGATAAAAAAAAATATAATAGTAATAAAGAAACAATTGTATATCATCAAATATACAATTGACTTAGTTTGTTTGTACACTGATATGATTATATTGGTAAAACCAGGGTCTTGGGAATAATATTTGGAAATTATATAAATATTCAAATATAAAAGAATTGGGGTTTAGTGGTGAATGCCTCTTGTATAAAAAAAAACTATGTGTTATAGAGTGAGGGTCACCACATATTTTCATGGAGAAGTTCTCTCCTATCAAATTTCAGTTTTTCAATTTTAGATTCAAGAGTATCAATTGTTTTAGTAAGATCATAACACATCAAAACAAGTTCTTTATAAGAATAGTCACTTACCTCACTAGATTCCTCTGAGCTTGCTTCTGAATCTGATTTTGCCATAAGACACAAATTAGCCTCCTCTGAGCTATTATTCGAAACTTCCTCTCCTTCTTCATCATCCCAAGTCGTTGCAAAGGCCTTCTTCTTCTTTTTCTTTCCTTTGTTGTTTTTGAGAAATGGGCATTATTGTTTGAAGTGGCCAGGCTTCTTGCAGTTATAACAAGTCAATTCATTATCGGAATTGTCAGAATCTTTTGACCTTTTACCATTTGTTTTCTTCTTGCGTGGCCCGAATCTTGACCATTTTCTAAGATTATTGACAGCCATTGCAATCTCTTCAATTGGATCTTCTTCTTCTTCATCGCTCTCTTCTTTGCTCTTTAAGGCAATCGTCTTCTTCTTTGATTCAGAGTTGTTGCGTTCCTCCTTTGTTTTTAGCTCAAGCTCATATGCCATCAAGTTGCCGATCAACTCCTCCATGCTTAGTTTACTCAGATCTTTTGATTCTTGTATTGCCGTGACTTTTGCCTCAAAGTTCATCGGTAAGACTCGTAGCACCTTCCTCACAAGCTCTACCTCAGTGAATACCTTCCCAAGCGCTCTAGCATTGTACACCAAAGTTGAAGAACGTCCAAACATGTCCTTTATGCTCTCGCCTTTGTCCATCACAAAGTTCTCGTATTCATTGCTGAATAGGGCTAGACGAGACTCCTTGACTTGAGAAGTTCCTTCATGTGTCACCTCCAGGGTATGCCAAATTTCCTGCGCAGTTTTACAATGAGAAATTCTATTAAATTCATTCTTATCAAGAGCACAGATCAAAGCATTCATGGCTTTAGCATTTGTAGTTTTTAATTTCTTATCGTTAGCGTCCCATCTATCCTTAAGTTTAGGAATCTCAGTATCACCAATAGTTATAGTGGGAGATTTATAGCCAGTTTCAATAATGTCCCAAACATCATAATCAACAGAACTAAGATAAATACCCATCCTAACTTTCCAATAAGCATAATCAGTCCCATTAAACATGGGTGGCCTAGCAATAGATTGCCCCTCATAAAAAGCGTTATTTGGTGGATTCATGACTCTAGAGTTAAAGAAAAATACCGGGCTCTGATACCACTTGCAGGATCTAGATTAACCATAGAGGGGGGGGTGAATAGGGTTATAGCAAATTTTCTCGAATTAAACACAAAAACAAACTGCAGAGAAGTAAATATGCTGAAAAGTAAATCACACACAAAATTTACCCAGCTTCGGCAACCCCTACCTACTGCTACATTCCCAGATTTCTATTAGAATTAAACAGTCTCCTGCTTACAAACACTCTAACAGACTCGCAAACCCTGCTACCGCCTATAGAGTTTTGCAAACTCGCAAACCCTGCTTACTGAACTAATTCTAACTAGACAATCTGACACAACCTAAATCCTAGGTGGTGATTTACCCAGATTTGATTTGGAAAGTACAACTTCAAAACAAAAAAAACAAGAGCAAAAATAAATAGAAAACTTGAAAACAAATTTTTGCCCTTAATTAAAATAACCCCGGCCCAAAAAGAAAAATAAAAGAAAAACTAAAGTCCTGATTAAATTAACAAGGCCGGCCCCTTTTATCTTCTCTAGCCCGTTCCTTTGCAAAGCTTGTGTAAAATGGTGGCTTCTCTTTCGTTCCTCTTTGCGCTCTGGAATTAGAGCTTGTAATTTGGAGCGCCGATTCTATTTTCTCGATCGAATGATGATTCGATATTTGTTGCTTTTGTCGATCGATTGTTTCTTCGTCTTGCTTTACGGCTGCTTCAATTTGCTTGTTCGTTGCTTATGAAATTAGGGCTTTGGCTTGGTTGCTTTGAGCTTGATCGAATTCGACTTCTCTGGTATGTTATTCGATCCTTTAGTTATCTGGATTGATTACTTGAATTCGATTATTAATTGCCGGTGATGATTGTGGGTTTATATAGGGTTCGATCCCCTATATTTTTGTTCGTACGAATTTGTTTGAATTCGTCAATACTTCTTTTCTTTGCCGTTCGATTTAGTTTGATTTTGATTGCTTGGTTGAGATGTTTTCTGACCTTTTCCTATGCGTATATTTTGCTTTTCTATTACTTGATAATCACGGCTTGGATTTCAAAGCGTTCGATCTTTTCTTGATCGATACGGCAGAAACTTTCCTCTTTATTTGGATTTGGTTTTTGACTTTTAGTTATTTTTGATTTCGAGAATATTTTCTGGTTGACTTCGACTTTCTGGCCCCTGTGAGCTTCGTCTCTGGCCATCTTCTCTACACACTGTTGCATTATTTTTTATATTGATGCTTTGAGCTAGTTTGCACCGCCTATATGTATACATGCTGTTTCACACGCGTATATATGTATGGTTGCTTGTGGTAGCTGGACTTGCTCGAGTTCATATATCTGACTTTGGTCATTTTTGGAATTGCTGTTGTTACATTTGGGGTCATTGCTGTATTGTTCACTTGATTACTTCGGCTCTGACCTGACATGTTCATTGTCACCTGACTTGGTATTCGTTCATAGTTGATTTTGTAAGTTTATTTGCGTTCAACATTTGACATTATGTTGACTTTGTTTGACAGTGGTGATTTTCGGCTTTGGCCATCTGACTTTGTTCGATTTTATTCTAGACCACCTAGATGCTATAACCAGGCTTCGGCATGATTGTTCTATAGCTTACTCGTATTGTAGTTGTTAATTTCTTCTGGCTTCACTGTGAACTTTGATGAAGTGGTTAATGTCTTTGTACATTTGTTGCTTCCCTGACCTGTGCAATCCATTCATGTGTATTCATCCAAGCTTGGTCTTTGTATACTCCTGGTCTTTGTTTTTTTAATGGTTGTTGCACTTCATACTTTGTAGCTAGTTAATCATATATGTTGACTTGAGTTTCTTTTAATGTGTACATTTGTGTGATCACTATAATCTTGTTGTATCTGAATCTTGTAGTCTTCATTGTGACTTCACCTTGAACCTGTAGTTGCTTCTTGTCTGCATTGATATGGTGCAGTCTGACTATGTAGTCTTCACTGTAGTGTTGTTGTGTTGTCTGGTCTGGTTAATGATACTGCATGTATATGTATGTGATGTTTTGAAGCTGCAATCTTCATGTTTTGCAGTTTTGGGTTTCCAGTTGCACTTGGTTCATGTCAGACTTGAAGTCTAGTTCCTTTTGTAGCATTGAGTTGCACTGCACTTGAGTCTTGTCTCCATTTGCTTGATGTCTTTGATTGGTTCTGGTCTTGCTACTTTGAGTTTGGTTTATTTTGATTTTGGTTCAGCATACTTAGGTTGTAACACTGATTCATCACTTGTTTTTGTGTCATTGCGTCTGGCAATTTGGTTGAGTCTGGACACTGTGATTTGTTTGCATCTGTATATCATCACTTTGATATTGCAGTTGTCC
Organism: Allium fistulosum; assembly: GCA_030737815.1. Classification (NCBI taxonomy): domain Eukaryota; kingdom Viridiplantae; phylum Streptophyta; class Magnoliopsida; order Asparagales; family Amaryllidaceae; genus Allium; species Allium fistulosum. The sequence goes on from CM060901.1 coordinate 959,273,430, forward strand.
ACTGGTAGACATGTTTGACAGTATGTGTTCATCTCCACTTGATTCTGATCAGTTGTCATTGCACTTTGCTTAAGCCATTTTGTACTTCTGGTTTCATTGAGATTGCACTTGTACATTTGGGTTTGCGTTTTGGAATTTTCACCTGAGTTGAATCCAGCTTAAACGCTCGGGTTTGACCTCTTGCTCACCTGTCCCTGTTACTATATCAAGTGTATATACATATATTGTTTTGCACGGCCTTGTGGCATGTACAGTGATACACTGTGCATGTCACAAGCTATTCGTGTATGATGAATTCAAATATAAATGATGACGAACAACCCAAATAACTGAGGCAAATATTATTTTCAAAATTCATATTTTGTTTTATACTGCAAAAATATTTTATTTTCAATTTTACTGCGTCAATGTATATTTCTACAGATTGCTCAGATGCTGGATTCACATTGGAATGAAGTTGAAGATAAATACGAGTGTGAGTGATATGTAGTGAGGAACTGATGTAACTATGAAATTGTGATGTAATTGTATTGTGACTGAAATTGTATAGTTATAGTGAGAGCTTGAAATTGTACTATCAAAATTGTAATAAATATTTGTTTGAATAAAATATTTGTTTAAATTCCAATTCTGTGTTATTTATTTTATTCAGCAAATATTTATTTTATCTGTGAAAAAATAAAATAGTACAATATCAAATACATTTAAATGAATGTATATATGTTTATTATCATCAAACAAAAATCATATACATGCATATTCAACAAATCAAGGGTGATTAATTAGTACTTAGAGGATGATTAATTAATTTGTAATTAATTGATGGTTAAGTAAGCAAGATCTGGAATGATGAAAGTAATTAATTTAATTTATTTTAAATTAGTTAAAGAATGATGATTAATAAATCATTACTTATGGATGACTGTATTCTATTGAATGCTGTGAATTGTTCGATATCCCTACTATGTGATGCTGTGTGATATGAATTGTTTTAATTCAAGCTGTGATGAATGTAATTTATTTTATCTGTGATTTATCTGTGGATCTGTGAATAAGGATAAGCGTTATAGTTTATACCGCTTATCAATTATATTTCTGTGTTTGAATCTGTGCTGATTAAATGATGTTGCACTATTGTGTTAAAACCCCTGGACTACACCATACACACACAAATATGGATTGCACGTGGAAGTTGGTGAAGTCACAGATCTTTGAAATAGTTTTAAAATTGAATTTTTGAATCCAAATGGTTTTGAAAATAGATCGGATTTAAAGTGGAAAGCTTCTGAAAAGGGATTTCAAAGATTAAAGTTATTTTTGAATAACTTGATTTAGTTTTGAAATTTGATTTAAATTTGCATTCAAAATTTGAAATTGAATTCTATGTTGAGAAATTATGATGTAAAAAGGATATACAAGTTTATATGGGTTTTAAACCATTTTTTAAGTATTGTTTGGGAATTTGAATTAACTCAAAGATTTTAACTTGTATAAATGAGATCGGATTTTTCCGAAATAAAACTATTTGTTTTCAAATGATAAAAGCTTTCATATAAGAAATGAAATTCCAATTAAAGGAATTTCAAGTTTGAATTGAATATGGTTTTCCAAATTATGAATAAATCTTTGGAAACATGTTTTGAAAGCTATAAGTTAAATCTTTGATTTAAAGATTTAATGAGTTAATCCAATTGAAATGGAAATCGATTTGAAAATCTATGAATGGATCTTTGTGAAACTGGGTGAACTTTGTGAATTGAATCTTTTTGTTTAAAAGATTGAAAATGGTAATTTATTTAAACCATTTGAAAGAAAGGTTTTGGGTAACAAGTTGTGGCTTAAATTGAAATCCCAATTTCCATATGTTTTTAAAACTAAGCGCTCACCATTCGGTTTAGCCGGGAGAGGACTTTGTGTCACATAACCCAATCCGAATAGTGATACGACGTAAATGGATAGCATTTGAAGACCGGTGTTGAAGACCGGGTGTTTGCGAGAACGATAGGATAACCTACCGATTGTCTCTACACTGAGTAGTTACGGTATAGAGATTCCCTAAGTGATGGGAAGTCCGATCGGGATTGTGAATACCCGGATTGCAAGGGCTTCTTTGGAAGTGCCTTCAGTTCTGTTCGAACCCGGAACAGACTTGTATGGTTGTATGTCTGACATTACACTTTGAGATATAAAGCTGATTTCTTTCAGATACATTTCTGTTTGGTGGCAGAGAATTTATTCTCTTAGCTTAACACCCTTCTCTGAGACGTACGAGCTTAGAGGTTATGTAGTTGAAGGTTATCAGTGATATACTCCCAATTTGGTAGTGTGGCATGCTAACTGTTGCTGATCATTTTTTGATCATTTGTTGATCAAAGCATGGCTTTGTGAAGAAGCGTAGCTTTGTGGACGAGACCTCATCGGACCTCACACCCCGGAAATGGTCGAAACAGGAAAAATGCGGCAAGGTTTCAAGGGTAGCTCCTCTAGGGTATGTCCATTCCTTCTGGAAAAAAGTGGTATCATGGTATGGAGCCCAGATATTTTACCTGTGTGGTTGCTCCAATCTCATTTACTGTATGATTGTTGCTTTGTGATCGAGAGCCCTCGGATAAAGGTCGCAAATGACCGGGGGTGGCATATCTTAGGTTTACTTCCCGGGAAGGGGGTAACCGGCCTTGTGTTGGCAGAGAGCCAGGTAGGTTCTCAGGGCGTCCCTCCAGAGGCGTTCCTATGTGGCATAGGAAGTTCCTTAGCCTGACCGTTTGTTGGAAAATCCAAAGAAACAATACGAGCCTTGTACGGTTTTAGTTGTAGAACCTGCCATTTAAAATGGTAGCTATAGTAGGTATAGTATAATGGTACCTATGCTGGCTAAGATTTATATTATACCTTTGAAATGTTTTCTGCACTATGCACTAGTAATAATATCAAAAGTGTTTTTTTTTTGCGTAGTAAGCATGTTTGACTATCATAAGGAGAAATCTCCCCCATGTGTGCGATTGCATTGTGTGTGTGCCGGGAGGCCTTATGGTAGTTTCATTTTCCAAAAAGCATTGCGGATTTTCATGTTTAAAATTCTTTTGTTGTTTATTTTAAAGATAAACTATTTTTGTTACTCATACCAGTCCCATGACTGACCTGGAGTTTATTGTTCGCTTCCTAAACTCAGGGTGCCCTCAATTTTCCACACGGGCAGTCTAGAGTTGGGGTTTTCAGATAGTCAGGTTTAGTAGATTAGTTGGAGCTAGTTCAGTTTTTGGAGTCCATGGACGACTGGCCTTGCTTATCTTGGTGCAACGTCATGGTGGTTCGAGCTTGATGTTGGAGTTGTTGGACTCATTCTCTTTTAAAGATCGTTTGAAGTTATCACTTCTGTTGTTTCCGCTGTAACATTATTATTTGTCTATGATATTCTTGTATCATATAGATATCATTGTTGTATATCATATTCTGGATATTGTATCATTTGTGATGTATATGATATCATTCATTTCTTTCTTCCGCTGTGTTGTTATACATAACTTGTTATAAGCTCCGGCGAGCCAGATTCGGCATTTGAATCTGCGGCATTCGAGTACAAGTGAAGTACGGGTGCCGATTTTCGTAGGCCGAGTCAGGATCGTTACATTTGGTATCAGAGCTAAGGTTGAACTTTAGCTCAGGAGTATAACACATTAAGTAGCTCATTAGAGATAGGGTGAATTATACCCTAGAATGAGTAATCCCTAAGATATCTGTCCGTATACCTCAGTAAATTCTCTTACTATCCACTGATAGTAAGTATGAGTGCAAGAAGAGGATGAGATAGGGGACATGGGAATACGACTATAAATGGTCAATACCCTGTAACAACAAGGAAACAAGGAAACAATCTTTTCTCTATCAATCTCTTTTGTTCGTTATCTTTTCTCAATTCTTTGATAGTTCCTGGTAGATCCAGGAAGAAGATTTGATATATTTGCATGGGACATAAACTCCAAATAGGTCAGAATTGTTTGTTTGGATGAATTGGTTGCTTTGATTGCTATGGTTGATAGGTATACTTTAGTTTCTAAACTAAAAGTTTTGGAATTGTATCCATATATCTGTCTATTTTTGGGTCCGGATATGTTCTACGAATGGTTAGTTATCCCTTCGAACTGACCAATGCCCCTGCATATTTTGTAGATCTAGATAACCCGAGTATCTTGTGAAAAATTAAAAAGATTCGTTCTCGTATCTATTATTGATATTCTGATTTGGTAAGCCAAATGCAAAATAGATGCTCAGTTTGATTTGATGAAACATTCTTCATCTATTCTTTTGTTGTCTCCCTACTTTCAAATTTCGAGGACGAAATTTCTTAAGAGGGGGAACCTGTAACAATCCCGGATTTTAACTAAGTTTAAATTGATAATTAATTTAATTTTTGAATAAAAAATTATGAAATTAATTGGTAAATTGATTTGAGTTTCTCCAAATTCAAATAAAATATGTGTTGAATCATTGAATTTAAATTGTATATATATGTGAATATATATGTATATGTGCATATGTGAGTAGATTTGAATTTATATATACATTGGATTTGAATTTAAGGTTTAAGTAAATGGTTTAAAAATAATTTGAATTTATAAATAGATATATATAAGGTAAATTATAAAAAAATAAAAATAAATACATAAATAAATTCAAACAACATGTTAATAAACTATGTAAAATATAAAGTAACACATTAGATAAATTATAACAACATATTAACTCTAGAACTTCATTTATACTACAAAGTAACAAGACAAATTATATATGAAATGTGCTCACACAACAAAATCAGGTTGAACATGACAAAAGAAAGATATGTATTAGCTTATAAAACAAGCCACCACAAAATCACGTCAGCCATTTGGAAAAAAATCTCTGATATATGGTACAAAGACATTAATATCACCCTGTACAAAACATATCCCTGTATACTTCCTTTATGGATCACTTCCTCATTTCAGTTCGTTCAAACATAACTTAGCAACCCAGAAAAAAGAAAATAAGTATCATCATTTTTTTTAACTCAAATCCATTCAACTAAACAACAATACAAATTCAACTTGCCAGTTTTACAATCTGTTTCAAGCATAAAAGAAAAGCTCTGTTCTTTCTCCTAAAACACTGTGAGTAACATCACTTTTATAAGTTTAAGTATTTGAATCTGTTGCATGATAATTGCTGTGTTAAGTATGTATTATGTATGTATATATATATATATATCAGTAGATCTTCTGTGTGAATATGAAAGGATATATGTGTACATGTGTTGTCTCTGTATTACACTGTTTAGTTTACAGGTTCAAGAATTGTTCAAAATCCATTATTACATGACTTAAGCTATGTTAGTGTTTAAGATGTAAACAAAAATTGTTTTTTAGTCATGAATTAAAGTTTAAAAAATTCATTTAAGTAAAAATAAATTTGGGAGTTGCTCTGTAAACCATAAGAACAGAAATGATTAAACTTTGTCAAAATTTCAAACATACAAATTTATAGTTTCAGGTTTAGGATCTGAACTCTCATCCAAAATCTGGATTTTTAAAAGTAAAATCACAATTTTTAATGTTAGAGTTAAGGAGCAGTTCTAGTTTGTTTGGATTGTGCATTTTGGATTTCCTCTGATGATCCAAATGATCGGAGAGGATGAGGTTTCCATGGGAGGTGCATGAGTGGTCGGAGGATCGGGGAAAATTGCCAGCAAGTTGATCTAAGTACGGTGGAGGTGGTGGTTGACTTTTCTAGTCTATAACCCTAGTTTTAACTAGGCTTGGTAATTTGATCACCACGGCATTTAGGATTGATCGAGTGCAACAAGACTCAGGTGAATGGAAGCTGGAGTGTTGACGAAGGTGTAGCTGGAGTTTCAGACCCTCTGGTGGTCGGAGTTTCGTGAACGGTGATGTTCCAGGTTTGGGTGCTGTGGTTCCTGTTGTTCTAGGTTTGGGTTTGAGGCCTCGAATTCGATTTCGAGAGTTGGAGTTCGATCTGATGATCGTGGTGTGGTGATTGAGTGTTGGTCGATGTGGGAAGATCATCGGTGGTGGCCAAAGATGATCAGTGCCACCATGCATGTGCATGGTGCACTGTATTGTCTGATGAAGTTTGGTTTTGGGTTGTCTCGAGTAAATTTATGTTTGACTCGAAGTGTTTTGATGGTTTGCTCGAAGTAAAGTGTGTTTGGGCTCGAAGCAAAGTAAGATGGCTCGGGTAGATGTTGTTACAGGCTTTAAATCTGTTCTGTTTTTACAATTCAAAATTTTCATTTTTGAATTTATAAAGCAAAATTAAAACTAAGTTTTAAATCAAAAGTTTAAATATGAATTTCAAGTTTAGTTTCAATCTTAGTTTAGGAATAAATAAAGTTTTTAAATTTAAATTGTTTAACAAAATTTTGTATTTAAAAGAATTTGAATTTTAAATGGAATTTGAAATTGTAAAGGAAGGATTAACTAATAAATGAGATTTATTAAGATTAATTAATTAATGTAATTAATGTAAATAGAGTAATTAATTATAGAAGTAATTAGAGATCATTAATTAATATAATTAATGATGTAATTAAGGGTTGATTAATTAAGATTAATTAATCAATGATAAGTGATTATGAAGTAATTAATTAATGTAATTAATTAAGGATTAATGTAATTAATTTTAGTTAATTAATTGATGAAGTAATTAAAGGTTAATTACTGTAATTGGTTAAGAATAATTAATTTGTGTAATTAATTAAGGATAATTACTTAATGTAATTAGAGTATGATTAATCAAGGGTGATTAATTAGTACTTAGAGGATGATTAATTAATTTGTAATTAATTAATGGTTAAGTAAGGAATATCTGGAATGATGAAAGTAATTAATTTAATTTATTTTAAATTAATTAGAGAATGATGATTAATAAATCATTACTTATGGATGACTGTATTCTATTGAATGCTGTGAATTGTTCGATATCCCTACTATGTGATGCTGTGTGATATGAATTGTTTTAATTCAAGCTGTGATGAATGTAATTTATTTTATCTGTGATTTATCTGTGGATCTGTGAATAAGGATAAGCGTTATAGTTTATACCGCTTATCAATTATATTTCTGTGTTTGAATCTGTGCTGATTAAATGATGTTGCACTATTGTGTTAAAACCCCTGGACTACACCATACACACACAAATATGGATTGCACGTGGAAGTTGGTGAAGTCACAGATCTTTGAAATAGTTTTAAAATTGAATTTTTGAATCCAAATGGTTTTGAAAATAGATCGGATTTAAAGTGGAAAGCTTCTGAAAAGGGATTTCAAAGATTAAAGTTATTTTTGAATAACTTGATTTAGTTTTGAAATTTGATTTAAATTTGCATTCAAAATTTGAAATTGAATTCTATGTTGAGAAATTATGATGTAAAAAGGATATACAAGTTTATATGGGTTTTAAACCATTTTTTAAGTATTGTTTGGGAATTTGAATTAACTCAAAGATTTTAACTTGTATAAATGAGATCGGATTTTTCCGAAATAAAACTATTTGTTTTCAAATGATAAAAGCTTTCATATAAGAAATGAAATTCCAATTAAAGGAATTTCAAGTTTGAATTGAATATGGTTTTCCAAATTATGAATAAATCTTTGGAAACATGTTTTGAAAGCTATAAGTTAAATCTTTGGAAACATGTTTTGAAAGCTATAAGTTAAATCTTTGATTTAAAGATATAATGAGTTAATCCAATTGAAATGGAAATCGATTTGAAAATCTATGAATGGATCTTTGTGAAACTGGGTGAACTTTGTGAATTGAATCTTTTTGTTTAAAAGATTGAAAATGGTAATTTGTTTAAACCATTTGAAAGAAAGGTTTTGGGTAACAAGTTGTGGCTTAAATTGAAATCCCAATTTCCATATGTTTTTAAAATTAAGCACTCACCATTCGGTTTAGCCGAGAGAGGACTTTGTGTCACATAACCCATTCCGAATAGTGATACGACGTAAATGGATAGCATTTGAAGACCGGTATTGAAGACCAGGTGTTTGCGAGAACGATAGGATAACCTACCGATTGTCTCTGCACTGAGTAGCTACGGTATAGAGATTCCCTAAGTGATGGGAAGTCCGATCGGGATTGTGAATACCCGGATTGCAAGGGCTTCTTTGGAAGTTCCTTCGGTTCTGTTCGAACCCGGAACAGACTTGTATGGTTGTATGTCTGACATTACACTTTGAGATATAAAGCTGATTTCTTTCAAATACATTTCTGTTTGGTGGCGGAGAATTTATTCTCTTAGCTTAACACCCTTCTCTGAGACGTACGAGCTCAGAGGTTATGTAGTTGAAGGTTATCAGTGATATACTCCCAATTTGGTAGTGTGGCATGCTAAGTGTTGCTGTGTGTTGCTGATCATTTGTTGATCAAAGCATGGCTTTGTGAAGAAGCGTAGCTTTGTGGACGAGACCTCACCGGACCTCACATCCCGGAAATGGTCGAAACAGGAAAAATGCGGTAAGGTTTCAGGGGTAGCTCCCCTAGGGTATGTCCATTCCTTCTGGAAAAAGGTGGTATCATGGTATGGAGCCCAGATATTTTACCTGTGTGGTTGCTCCAATCTCATTTACTGTGTGATTGTTGCTTTGTGATCGAGGGCCCTCGGATAAAGGTTGCAAATGACCGGGGGTGGCATATCTTAGGTTTACTTCCCGGGAAGGGGGTAATCGACCTTGTGTTGGCAGAGAGCCAGGTAGGTTCTAAGGGCGTCCCTCCAGAGGTGTTCCTATGTGGCATAGGAAGTTCCTTAGCCTGACTGTTTGTTGGAAAATCCAAAGAAACAATACGAGCCTTGTACGGTTTTAGTTGTAGAACCTGCCATTTAAAATGGTAGCTATAGTAGGCATAGTATAATGGTACCTATGCTGGCTAAGATTTATATTATACTTTCGAAATGTTTTCTGCACTATGCACTAGTAATAATATCAAAAGAGTTTTTTTTTGCGTAGTAAGCATGTTTGACTATCATAAGGAGAAATATCCCCCATGTGTGCGATTGCATTGTGTGTGTGCCGGGAGGCCTTATGGTAGTTTCATTTTCCAAAAAGCATTGCGGATTTCAATGTTTAAAATTCTTTTGTTGTTTATTTTAAAGATAAACTATTTTTGTTACTCATACCTGTCCCATGACTGACCTGGAGTTTATTGTTCCCTTCCTAAACTCAGGGTGCCCTCAATTTTCCACACGGGCAGTCTAGAGTTGGGGTTTTCAGATAGTCAGGTTTAGTAGATTAGTTGGAGCTAGTTCAGTTTTTGGAGTCCATGGACGACTGGCCTTGCTTATCTTGGTGCAACGTGATGGTGGTTCGAGCTTGATGTTGGAGTTGTTGGACTCATTCTATTTTAAAGATCGTTTGAAGTTATCACTTCTGTTGTTTCCGCTGTAACATTATTATTTGTCTATGATATTCTTGTATCATATAGATATCATTGTTGTATATCATATTCTGGATATTGTATCATTTGTGATGTATATGATATCATTCATTTCTTTCTTCCGCTGTGTTGTTATACATAACGTGTTATAAGCTCCGGCGAGCCAGATTCGGCGTTTGAATCTGCGGCATTCGAGTACAAGTGAAGTATGGGTGCCGATTTTCGAAGGCCGAGTCAGGACCGTTACAGTGAGACTCTGAAAGTAGATAGTGACTGTTAGAATTGTATCTGATATCTTGTATCTACCCGTGTTTGTATATGCTTATTTTCTTAATCTCAATGACTCACCCTTTCGGTTCTCGAGTAACGGGGTTGGTTCGGGTGTCGGATTCAGGTATCGAAAGGTGTGGGTTGTTACACTAATGTTGGATTACTCTGTTAACCCTTACTTCCGACATACTATACTTGGTTCTATCATATAGTGAACAATTTTGATCACACGACATTACTAGCAAGTAGTTATATAATTTTATTTGTTTTTTTGTGCTACTATATGCCCCCGATCAAAATGTTATATTTAACTGATTCGGTTCATGTTGAATCTTTGAACGTATTGGTGGATATATGTCACGACCCACATTTTTGACCCTCAAAAGTCGACACTAATAATTCAACTTATATCGTAGTGTTGTATTCGTTAATACGAGTCCAACGCAAAAATCTGTTGGTTAATCGGATTTAAAATGAGTGAGACATTGCTTTTTTTAAAGTTAACACAACTTATATATATATATAATATAAACAAATAAAATTATATTATTCTCACTCGACTTCCAAACAATACCCAGCAAGGCCCAAAATCACACCTCCCAACCCATGGCCCGTACCCTCTCCCATCTTCTTCCTTCATTTTTAAAAACATTCATAGCCATACACCTACAAACCCAACCACCAACACCTTTCCCAATCTCCAATTCCACATGCGTCCCCCATTACAGCCAAGGCCCAAGAATGCACAGCAGAAACCCAAGAAAACCCAGCCCAACATCGCACAATAAAGCTTCCTCCTCTTCTCACTGCCGCATGCCTGCATAATTCACTCATGGCCGAAGGCTCACTAACTCACTCCATACTCGCAACATCTCCTCCCCTTTCTCCATTTGCTAACGCCTGCTACTTTATTCTCTGGACATGATGCACCATACACTAACTCATACATATATACACACACACATTCACACACATACAAAGGTGTAGCAAGTTCTTCTGTGTATGTTGTGTTCTTGATTTTGTAGAGAAGAGTTTTGAAAATATTTCCATCTTTTGTGTGTAAACATTATTTATAGAGAAGAAATAGGAAAAGTGTGCATATTGCTATCTCCATGCGTGCTGTGTCCTTTAATATATAAGCAAATATTCTTCTAGACTAAGTAAAAGCAAGGTACAAATATTAAATGCAAAACAACCAAAGCACGTAAGGAGGACAAGGAAAGACATGCAAAAAGATTGTGTAAGATTTTGTGTAAAGATTGTGTTGCGTGTGTGTATTGTTTAAATTTTGTTTTTAAAAGATTTTGGGGTACTCCGCTAAACAATATCTCATTCGTGAATGACAGAAATAAAAATACGATCGCGCATAAAAATGTGACACGATCATAAAACAACAAGAAAATACGCTGGTTAACTTATTCCGTAAAATTTCAAAAATGCCAATGTTTGCCATAAAATACGTCAAACGAAAATTAATTACTTTCCAAATTAAAAATTTATGGAAAAATCCTATAAATTAAACTAAAAATACATCATTAAAATCGGGAAGTTATTTGAAACATATATTTTATTATATTTAAATTCAAATTTGAATATTTAAATATTCAAATTCGAAGACTCAAAAATTACGGCTTGTTACATTCTCCCCCTTTAAAAGAATTTCGTTCCCAAAATTCCATCACTATCCAACCAAGAAAGAAATAAGCCTACCTGAATACTTAACATTTTCCATAAGCCCTTAGATGTATATAGATAATTCGTACGTAATATTTGATTCAATCATTTACTCGAATACATAAACTTCTCTTCTTAACTTGTATCGCTCATGCGATTCCCTAATGCTGACTCTAGTCAGGCTTCTTGACTAGAAACCTCCGTTCTCTTTGCATAACCATATACTATGATAGAAAAACATCGATAACATATTAAGAACCCTCATCAAGTGTTCGCCGTCTGGAATGAGTGATAAATCTGTATTCGGGTTGGTGTGAATCACCTCAAGTCATGTACTCGAATCTTGGATCAAGAAATGTGTGAAGAAATGATCTAAGTACAACTTACGTACTTATTCCTATTGATTCTTACTTACCAATTTCTTTTTACTTCCAAAATCATTTATGAAAATATTTCATAAAAACTTAACTTAATTTTATACTTGTATAATACCCTACTATATCCTGAGAGTATATATACAATATCGGATTTGTTTTACTTAACCAGGATGTCCAAAAACCTTAAAACTTGTTTAGTTTTTCTATCTCCTCAAATTTATAAGTTATGAAAACTTATTTTCTTATAATTTCACAAAAACAATTAGCTTCAATTTCTATATCCATTCGGAAGTTTCTGAATGTTCAAAATCACCAAAAATTCCATTTCATTTCAACAAATGAAAACACCAAACAACATATCTTTATGAGATACACAAACCAAACTACCCTAACGCATAGGATACATGAGTCCATATAATTACTTAACCGAAAACTCAAGAATTATATGTCAGGCTTTTATTTCAAATTATTTTGAAATAATATATATATATATATCTTCTTTTGTATATGCGATCATACCTTTGGAATAAAATCAAAATCTCTTTTATTAAAACAACCGTGAAGTAAAACTACTATAGTAGCATTTCCTCACTTAGAAACTCAAAAATGAACACAAATGATGCTGTAGTCATCACCGGAATTATTTTCCAGCGACAGAAGTGAGTTCAGTGCTTTCTATCTCCTTAAAATCCTTTTGGAAACATTTCTATACACAAATACCTTTAAAGAAATACTATATTATTTTCCTACCACCTTTGAAAAACAATTTTCAAAATACCCGGATACAAATTCTCAATTTTAAACCCTTTTTATTTATAAATCATATTTATAAACCATACTTATATAATTTCACTTCTTATATAACATTATTTCACTAATGTACATCTTTATTTAGATTAAATTAATTTTTTTATTAAACTTAAATACTAACACAACTTTACCATCGAACGTCTTATAGTGAAACTGTGAAATTTAATTCACAAGGTGTTCGTTTGAATGTTCCCACAATTACTATCTACCCAACCCATGCAGTGAAAAGGTACAACTGCTCATAAACTGGCCGAGCACAACCAATCAAATAATAAATGATAATAATTGAAGATTATCATCTCTTGACAACTAAAATCTATATAAATTTTTAGAAATTATTCTTTTATATATAAAATATAGTTCTAGGTAAATCATTTCATTTGCTGATTTTAAAACAATACCATGTCGGTTTTTCTTATTTAAGTGTTTAGAAACTTCTATCGATAAAGTTGATCAGAAGCATCGACTAGAATTCATAAGCCACTTAATAGATCAATCAACACAATATAAAACATTTTTATAGCCCTAGCAAATACGCACTCTTATATACAATATGCACAAACTCATTCTAGGGTGTCACTTAGCCTATCTCTAACGAGTTTACCCCTTCAAAGCCAAGGTTCTCGCTTAACCATCAGCTTTGATACTTTGCCGTGCCTACCCACCTTTTCGCTCCTCAAAAATCTACACCAATACTTCCATGATATTCATGTGTTGGGCATCCAAGTGCCGGAAAGAAAGATTGTTGCGGTGAAAGAAAGAAAGGACAGAACATAATCTCACATTGTGATGAGTAATCTATAATATACACAGATCTTTACAAAAAGGAAACTTTTATATACATACATAAAACAGAGTAAACTAATCTATCATCAACCTGGACAGTTATAACAACATGTCCTTACAAATGCTAATGAATACGACACAACTAATACAGTGGATATAAAGATATGTGAATACGTCTTGGAAGCATCCAGCTTGTCTCCTGATGCTCCAAAGCATCCATTACTTAATCTGGAAATATGCTCAGGCTGACCCGAGCATTATAAGAAAATAACGCCCAGATCATTCTGGTAAACTAGCATGAGAAACACAATCAAATGGATTTTTAATATTATAAAACCTTTCAAAAATAAAGGTAACTCGTAAGACCACGCCGAACATAAACACGGATGGGTTTTTACCTTACGATAATCAAACCATTTTATAGAAAATCTTGTGATATAATAATGTCAAAGGTTTAAAATAAATATTAATTATAGCTGAAATGGTTACATTAATTACATTCCAGCATAATAGGTATACAACTAAGTCCGTAAAGGCACGTATTGGAGAGTGGATTCTAACTATGACAAGGTAAGGAACTACCTTCCGTACAGTACACCTCTAGATAAAATGTACCAAGGCTGCAAGCATTGCACCTCCACCAATGCAGAGTCGGCTTCCATTTTAAAATGGCATATCAGATTGCATCATCCATCGGGCACCGAGCCTGCAAACATTGCCCCCTGATCGCACCTCATGCACATACCAAATCCGAAAATCCTAATTTAGATCGAGGAACGATACTCCTAATGGTAGCAAACCACACAGCTCAACTGCATCTCCTATGTTTTAGTCATTTCCAGGTTGTGAGGCTTGGGAGGTCACAATTTTATCTTTTCCTCCTAGCAATTCCCACTTGGAATGCTAACACTACCTTCCAAGCAACAATGCAATGCCAACATTCATCCATACAAGTTGCTTAGGATATGAACAAACCGAAGGCACTGCTTCTACTACATCCATTTTGGAATCACCCTCAGGATTAGTAGCAAGTAGCCTTTGCACTTCAAAGAACTCCATCATCGATCTCATTATCTCGAACCAGTTTAGAATCTCTTCCAAAGCATCGAACAAATATATGGTTTTGGTGTGGTTATGGTTCCGAGCCATCTTATATAAGTACACTCCCTCGCTTACCAGTCACTCTAAAACCAATCGATAGATTCCAGTAAACTCAACCCCGTTTCTTTTGGAAATAATCAGACAATACATAAGAGCAGAGGTCAGCTCCTAACTAGGGGTGCACACAACCCATACTCAACCCGACCCAACCCACCAACCTCACCCAACCCACATAAACCCGACCCAACCCATCATAATTCGGGTCGGATATGGGTTACAATTTGTAACCCATACTATATACGGGTCGGGTGAAATATTTTGTTCAACCCAACCCTATTTTAACCCAACCCAACCTTATATAATAAACTAATTTAATATCAGCCCATGTAAAATTAGAATAGTCAAAATCTAGAATAAAATTTATGTATTCTCGAATAAATATACCAAAAAAGCATATTTGACGTCGGTCCAAAATACATAGGATTGACTAAGAGATTTCGAAGAGCATTTAATGTATTTTGAAATGAAATTCTTACTCTAATATGTAGTGAAAAAATTTCGTATGATGTATTTTATAATGAAATCCTAATAAATATGTATTGTAGTGAATCGGTTATATTTAATTTATGCTAGCTAAATTTTGATATTTTAAGCCGAATATTTTAATATTATATTTTAATTTTCTCTTTATATTCTCATTTTTATATTAGATTCATGTAACCCAACCCTACTAAACCCGACCCAACCCATACTTCAACCCAACCCATATCCAACCTCATATAGGGTCGGATACGGGTTGAACTACCTTTAACCCATACCTATACGGGTCGGGTGAAGTATTTGGTCAAACCCGACCCAACCCATACTTTGTGCAGCCCTACTCCTAACCATTTAAGCGGACATATTTCCTTATCATTTGTCCTAGGAGAACAAAACGAAATTTATACATATAGTAGAGCCTCATCGAAGATAACTATATCATAAACTCCCCTGTTTCTTTTAGATATTTCCAGAGTTATATTTTGGCCAAGATTTGATAGTCGGTTATTTAACTATCAAATAAACATACAATCAAACATAGATTTAATTCCATGTAGGACTTATTAAGCCTCTATTAATTAATCTTTCATTAGTTAAATTCCTTTTCAATTATTTGATTCAAATATATCTTCCCAAAAGATATTTTCACAAACCCCTTATATTCCTTTCAAGGCTTGGAAAAACATCCATATACTTATCTCATCGGTATAAGTATATTAACAAAACATTATACTTTCAATACTTAGAAAATATATCCTTATACTTATCTCGATGGTATAAGTATATTAACCCAACCTAAGCAAGTTTTCCTTTTTTCCAAATTCATATTTAAATAGGCCAAAAACAAATATAATTTAAAACATTACTTAGCTAAACTCAAACCACTTGTCCATCGATGTTAAGTATGAAAAGAATGCTTTCATACCACCATAATCAAGAAGGATTATTTATCAAAATCAAGTTTCATTCCTTTTAGAAAATTCCCTTTTTATAAACTCATTCCATATTTACAAGTCCTTTTATAAATCTCCAAATTAATTTATAAAACTTCTTTTATAAATCTCTAAAATTATTTATTAAACTCCTTTCTATTTATATAACTCTTTGATAAATCTCCCTCTATTAACTCCTTTATAAAAATCCTTTATAAAATCCTTTTATAAATCCTAAACTCATTTTTATAAACCTTATAGATTTAACACAGTCTTCATTATTTTTTTAAAATATCACTTATAAATCCATTCTTTTATTTATAATTTACCATTTATAAATCTCTCTTTTATTTACAAACAACCATTTATAAATCTCTCTTACACAATATCATTTATAATCCTTTACACAATATCATTTATTAAGTAAAATAAACAATCTATTATTTATAAACACCTTTATTAAATTAATTAATTACCTTTAAACATCATAAATAAATAATTAATTTGCTTTAAAACATCATTAATAAAATAATTAATTAACTTAAACATCATTAATAAAATAATTAATTAATTTTAACATATAAATAAAATAATTAATTAACTTTTAACCTCAAATTTTTATAAAATTTAAGTTAAGTTAAATCCGTAACTTTTCAATTTTGGAAAGAGGCTTAGTGACCATTATGATACTTAAACAAGCTACCATTTATGTTTAATTCACTTTCCAAGTCATGTCACTTGTATTTACATAAGTAAGCATACATGTGAATAAAATCGACAATATATAATCATTAGCTAATCCATCACTTATCCAATATTAGTTAATCCACATATTAATTAACTGGCCTATGAATAAATGTCCAAATTAATATAATAGTAGAACAAGGATTTATTCAGTTAAACATATGTCATCAATAACCTATTCAATTTAATTATAGCAGAATGACATTTTATTCTGCTAAATAGATGTCCAAAGTAATTTATTCCATTTAATTTAATAGAACGATGTTTTATTTGGCTAAATAGGTAATACCAATGAAGTATATTTAATTTAACCACATTATTATTTAAATCAACGGAATCATATTTTACCATTATTTATTTATTATTAATTTATACTTCATTAAAACTATCAAATATTTATACCATAGTGTTGTATTCGTCAATATGAGTTTAACGCAAAAATTCACTGGTTAATCATATTTAAAACAAGTGAGATATTGCTTTTTTAAAAAGTTAACACGGCTTATATATATAATTTAAACAAATAAAATTATGTTATAATCACCCCAAGTCCAAACAATACCCAGCAAGGCCCAAAATCACACCTCCCAACTCACGACCCAAACCGTCTCCCATCTTCTTCCTTCATTTTTAAAAACGTTCATAGCCATACACCTACAAACCCAACCACCGACACCTTTCCCAATCTCTAACTCCACATGCATCCCCCACTACAGCCTCGGCCTAAGATCGCACGACTGAAACCCAAGAAAACCTGACCCAACATCACACTATAGAGTTCCTCCTCTTCTCACTACCGCACGTCTGCATACCGCACTCATGGTCCCAGGCCCACTAACTCACTTGTAACAACCCTAGATTTTGGCCTATATTTTAAATTTTGACTTTATTTTATTTTAAATTATTTTAAACTTGTTCTATTTCAAACATTTCATTTTAAATATAAATGTTGACTATTAAGTGATTTATAGTTCAAACTAGTATAAATTGGATATTTCACTGAAAAGTGAATTTCTATTGAAACTGGTCAAACTTTGACTTTTGAACTTTAAATTTAAATATTTCAAATTCTTAAATTTTATCTTTTATTATGAAAATAGATTTAATTCCATGGATACAGCTTTTCGTTTCGTTGGAAACGGAGTTAAATTGTGAAAGTTATGTATATTTCAATATTGTGTGTAAACTGATGTATTTAGCAATATTGTCTATTTTAAATTATATTTTATTTGTCATATTTTGTTCTAATATGTGTTAGTATTTTATTTTATGTATAATTTTGTCTTTTAAATAATTTAAAGTGATTATATAATTTTTCCAAAGCGTATTGAATTTATTTTCTATTTTTAAAGGCTAGTTTCTATTTTTCTGCTATTTTCTTCAATTAAATTATATTTAATTAAAATTTATTTATTCATTTTGTGAATGCATTTTTATTTTATGTTATTATCTTTGTTTATAAATGTTTTACAAGTCCATAAACTTTTTCCAAAGTCCGTTGCATTTATTTTTCATATTTTCAAGACTAGTTGCAATTTTTGCTGTTTCACTTAATTAAATTTTATATAATTAATAATTAATTAATTTATTTTTGTTTATTTACTAAATTTTCGTATTTTATCTGAGTTTATATATATATTTCAGTTATATAAAACTTAAAAAGAAATTAGAAGAAATATGAAAAGTTTTAAACTATTGAAATTCCTATGGCTTTTCACCTCCCGACCTTTCACTTTCTCAACTCCTCTCTTCAATGTTTTTGGCCATGCATACCCTATTCTTTTCAGCGGGCTTCTTTTCATTTTTTTTTCACGCAAACACTTCTCTTTCTCCTCCAAAAAAATCACGGCCATGGCTTCAAAATTTTGGGTAAAAAATTCCTTCTTTCTTCCTTGTTTTCTATGTTTTTTCTATTGAAACTGCATATGCTCTCTACCTTCATAGTTTGGTTCCTCCTCCTCTAGGCTTTGGCCGACCACCACGACCCCCTTCCTCTGACCATCACCCATCCTAGCAACCCTGCTCCTCAGGCCTAACCAATCCAAGTCCAAGATCTACACAAAATCCACCAAAAACCATCACAAACTATCACTTATGACCTAGAATTGTCATCTCCTCCTTCTACCACCTTTTGCCACCACTACCTCCACCACCACCACCTCTGACCTGACCTTCCACCACCTCTGGCCCACACTCCAGCCACCACCTGACCACCACATACCATGGCCAAGCCACATCAGCAAGGGGCCGAACCCTATGGTGCAACAAAAGCCACACTTTGCCTTGAAACCCTTTGGTATTCCATTGCCTTCAACATCTTGTAACTTCCACTCACCTTCATCACCTTGTAGCCGCACCTTTTCCAGACCATACCTGATCCAAACCATGCCTTTAGCCGTGCCATTTCAGATCTGGAGCTGAAGCATAGGTGGTAGGAAGCAAGTGCAAACACTTTGACTTTGTTTATGCATCCATTTCTAGCATTGTTTATTGAATTTTTGGGTTGAAATCTTATGTTGTTTGTAATTGTTTGGTTTGAATGTGACAAGGCAATTAGCTTTGGCTCTCCCACACTCAAATAATTATCGTGCTCTCGTGCCTCTGGAAATCTTTGTTGTGCGTTTGTGGTTGTCATCTCCAGCTTGAACAAGTGAGTAATTCTCACCAGACAATGTGTACTTATATAACTAGTAAACTGACACCATTTGAATCTATAAAATTATATCATCCTGTTGTAACTGTTATATTATGATCATATAATGTTTACCCCTATTATTACATATGTTATATCATCTATTACTGTTATCTCATGCTATTCTGTTTATTTATATCAGTTTATCACACTGCAAGTTCCCTGTAGATTAGAATCACTATGGGTTGAAATGATACATACCCGAAGGGACTTTAGAATAAGGAAAAATTGTTATGGGCTGAAATGATAGGCCTGAACGGTTTTTATTTATTTATTTATATTACTTGGGATTGTGGGTTTGAAATGATAAAACCCGGTTTTTCTTTGTAAACTGCGGATTGAAATGATACATATCCGTATCACTTGACCTAGGCTAGAAAATTATATACAGACCCATGGTTTATATATTTTTCTGAAATTTTTAAAATACTTTTTTTAATGTAAATATTATGGTATTTTGATTTAAATTTCATTAAAATAATTTCTATAAAGTATTTGTGATTTTCTACAAATTAAATAAGTGAATTAAGTAAATGGTGAAGTAGAATTTGAAATATAAGTTAATTTTGGAATTTATGATTTTGTTTATAAATGGAATTTTTGTAAAGTAAGAAAATATGACAAATTTGATTTAAAGATGAATTTAATGATTTTTATTAAGTAATAATAATGTTTTAAAGGTGTTAATGATTTTGTATAAATTAAAATATGGAATAAATGAACATTTAAGCTGAATTTGGAAATATAACTTAAATTGAATTTTGTGAAATTTGTTTAAAAGTGAAATTTTAATTAAGTAAAATAAATGGAAATAAGCTATATTTTTGGAAATTTAAACTTAGTTGTTAAGTTAATAATTTAATTAAAGAAATGAAAATTTAATTGTTATTAAATTTGATTTTGGTATGGAAATTTGACTTTATAAAATCATAGAAATAAAGGTATTTAAATGATTGTGTTAAATGTGAAATATATGATTTTATAAGTTAAAATGATTTATATTAAAAGTTAATTATTTGTGGAATTGTAAATAAAACTCTGAATATGATTTAACAGCATTTTGAAATGTAATGTAAAGGATATTACAGCATTTTGTAAATGTTGTAGTGTTTTAAATGAACTAAAAGGTTAATTTGAAATAAAGGCTATTATAGCACTTTGTAAGTGCTATAGTGGTTAAACTTAACATGTAAGTTAATTAAAACTTAAAAGAAATCTATTACAGCATTTAACGCTGTCTTTTGTTAATTAACTGTTTTAAACTATAACTTTACGTAGCATTTTATAAGTGCTACGGAAACTATATTTTGTTGTTTTAAATTAATTTTAATGAAAAATAATCTCTGGAAAATGATATAATTTTGGGAAATTAAATGTTAAATTTCTA
Source organism: Allium fistulosum (assembly GCA_030737815.1). NCBI lineage: Eukaryota > Viridiplantae > Streptophyta > Magnoliopsida > Asparagales > Amaryllidaceae > Allium > Allium fistulosum. Next base: position 959,294,172 of record CM060901.1, read on the forward strand.
AAGATAACGAAGAGATATTTAAGTGGAAGAATTTGATTTCTAATGTGAGTTTAAAATGGTATTTAAATTTAATAAAATGAATGGATTTAAATGGTATTTAAATGAATAAAAATGAATGGTGTTTTGAATAATATTTTGATATTGTGAAATGAGTTTGAAATGATACTTGATTTCTGACCTATTTAATTTATTTGATAAATGAATATTTGAAGTATATATTAATTGAGTTTATTTAAATGATATTGGATTTATGAAATGTGGGAGATTTAAAGTTTTGAAATATACTAAAGATTGAATATTGTATTTTGTGGATTTAATCTATATTGGGAATTGATAAGATTTGAAACGGTTTGTTGGTAAACTGTAATTGAATTGAAATTTGATGGTTTGAATTTAATAAGTTTGTAAATGTATAGAATTAAAAGATGATTTTAAATATATGATTTCGAAATGCTGTGATTTTCAAAGTATAATGATTTCAAATGTTTTGTTTCAAAAGAGTTATAACTTTGAAAGTATAGACTATTTGAAAGGTGAATATATGTTTGAAATGGAAATGATGTTGTTTTGAAATGAACATAGTTTTGAAATAAAATGATTTTGGTTTCGAAGTATAACTATCAAAGGTATGATATTTTGATATATAAAAATGATTTGAAATAAAGTTTGAAAAGATATAATATTTTGATGTATTAAAATGATTTGAAAAGAAGTTTGAAAGGATACGATATTTTAGAATATTGAAATGATTTGGAAATGATAAATCTTTATTTTGATAAAGACATGATCTTGAAATGATATCTTATTTTGAAGTAAAGTATTGTTTTTAAAAGTTATAACCACGGGTTATAATAACGATTGGTTGGCAAAGAGACCGGGATCGGATATGGACATACTCTCTGTCGATACCGAAAACCACTTTGACAACCGTGTACGCGGTGGAGATTCCAGAATGAAGTAGGATGGTGGCGACGTTCTTAAGGTATGTTACATGGACCCAACTCCCGTGAGTTGGCATAAGGTGGCTAAAACAGGAGCGATTGACGGACCAAGGAGGTAGCACCTCTTATCGGACACACTTCTTCGATACCATTCTATTACTTGTGATTGATTTGGTGGCCACCCTTGATTGGGAGTGTTGTTCGAGGTGGGCGGTAGTGGCTGCTATGCGTCACCACTAGTCCGGATGCGTAATTGGTATATCTACCCTGGCATTGCCTAGTTGTGCCGTGTCACCTACCATATCGAGCTTTACTACGATTATGATTTTAAGATCCGACCGCGTTAAGGTTCTCCATCCCCTTAACGCTATTTTCTATATGATTATACTTTACTGATTAGACATTATTATAATAGTGAATATTACTACATAGTAGATAGTTTAACGGATCCTTAAAGAATGGGCGGTCCCAAGCATTCTTTAAGTTACTTGTACCTTATTACAGTTCACTTGAGTTGGTTTATATTATATAAGTATATATTGTCCTGACTCGAGTGTTTGTGTTTTGCTTTACGCTCGGGTCAGCCTGAGTATTCACAGATTTGGATTTCCACCTTCTGGAGATTTGAATCGCTGGAGATTATCTGCTAGTCTTGTTCTATCGACTTCAGTTATGTTGCTCTGTTCAGCTTGTACTTGGTTATCTTATTTATACTTCCGTTGTACTCTATTTCTTCTATTGTATCTTATGTACTCTGATATATTTATATAGTAGCTTCATGAACTACTATTTCTTTTACTTCCGCTGCATTATTTTACTCTGTGTCTGTGATCTGTGATTATATTTATTTACTGTATATTCTGAGATTTGCCAAATTTTAATTACAACGCGGTATTTTGAGCAATTCAACTCCGGCATGAGTGTCTACCTATACACTTATAATGGATGCGAATGGTTGAAAATATCAGGTCGTTACAGTTGGTATCAGAGCTTTGGCTTTGAGGCAAAACTCAGCATATGGAGTAGATTTATTTACAGAATCACTTTCGTTCAAGTTTGAATCTTTTCCTCTTGATTCGAATTTCCTTTGAATTTTTAGAACGTTCCCTACGGTTCCAAAAATTCATTCTTGTCCCTCACTATTCGTCTTCTTTTGATTTTGGAGTATCACATAACTCCACTTCGAATGATCTTTATAGTGAATTGGTTGTCTCGCCAATATTCTAATTTTCTGGTAAAGGGGGAAACTCCTTTACAAATTTGTATCGATTCACCAGAGATTTATATCTATCCTTGGTTTAGATGCTAATATCTTTTATTACTCCAAACTCTATCTCTTGAGATCGGATGTAGATTTACCCAAAAAAATAATACACATTTGATCTTATTCATTAAGTCACGGTTGACCCGGTTAAGGTTGCCCGCGATTTATCTAAGCTTATCCATCTTCATATTTTGTCAATCAATCATCTTGTCTTTGTTTCCAAAATATCTCCAAACATTTTGAATTGTACTTATAAATCTATGTTTTGTTTTATATGTTGTGTTGTTTGAGTTGTTGATGTTGATTTGGGCTTCCGATCGATTCGTCTGATCAACGCTATCGATAGGATTTCTAAAACACTTTGACAGAACAAACTGACACGATATTATTTTAAAATTTGGTTAATGAAATAAATTTTGATATAAAGAAATATTATGGAAATTAATAAATTGATTTAAATTGATTATTTGAAATGATAATACTTGATTTATCATTCTATGAATGAATTTATAAATAGTTGTTTATAAATTTGATTTGGGAACTAAAATGAATTTAAATCAAGAATTTGAGAATTTAATTTCTGATGGTTTCAAACTTTGTGTTTAAAGCTTTAAAAGGATATATTATTTAAAGTATTTTTGAATAGAAATTTGTTTCCAAAGAATTTTAAGGTTTAAAAATCAGTGCTCTTCTCTTTGTCGCTGGAAAATAATTTCGGTGATGACTGCAGCATCATCGACGTTCATTTTCGAGTTTCAAAGTGAAGAAACCATTCTGTAGTTTGCTACATCTTTGTTTTGGGAAATTTGTTTAATTTGAATTTCTAAAAGATGATTTAATTTATAAAATATATAGATATATGATTTAAATTTGATTTGACAAATTTTGTACATACATTTATTTATCTCAAAATGGTTTGAGAGGAATCGGAAATTTTATTCTTAAATTCTATCTTAAATAATAACTTCAAGTATAAAAAGAAAATCAAAATTTTTGAATAGATGATTCAAGCTTTAAATGATTGAATTAGGATGTTTATAGTGTATATTAATTTTAGAAAGTTTTATTTTTATAATTCTCAATTGCATTCCAATATAACTTACCTTAATTTTTAGAAGTTAACAATGTAATTGGATAATATACAATATAAAAAGATTTTTATAAATAAAATTTGAGTGGTTATAATAAATATTATACACTTAAATTTTGGTTATAAAAAGATTAACACGGGTAAATAGACTAAAAGGTTAATTGAATAATTTACAATACAAATGATGTTAAGGGAATTAGGAATAAATTAAAACAGTTATAATAAGTGTAATCATATTTAACATATGTGATAAAATATTTGAGAGGGATAAATTTAATTATAATTAGGAATAAAGAAGAATTAAATTTATTGAATGTTATACACTTAATTTTAATCAAATCATGATTTTAGAGATTGTTTGTTTAAGAAAATTTGATGATAAGATAATGAAATTAGAGATAGTTAAGATTTATTTAACTTGTGTAAAAATAATTATCAGTTAAGCGGAAACCATGGAAATTTCAAACCTATTATCTTATTTTGTTTTTCAAACTTATTACCTAATTTTGTTTTTCAAACTGTCTGTTAGTTGTCCTTATTTTTCCTTATCTTGCTACAGACTGGTATAGGCATCTATCTATAATCTTTTTTCTTAGAAATCTTTCTATAATCTTTATAATCTTTGGTACTCATTTTAAATCTGAGCACTGCTTTCCACCCACAGACTGTCGGTCAAGCGGAAAGAGTGAATCAGATTCTAGAGGATCTTTTCGTACTTGTGTTCCTGATTCTGGAGAATCTTGGGAATACCATCTCCACCTTGTTAAACTTACCTATAACCACAGTTATCAGGTATAATTTCAATCTTTTGTCATCTTGTCTTAATCTCATTTCAATTTTATCTTTCCTGTGTTTTCCCGTACTTCATTCCTTTTCGGGGACGAAAAGTTTTGAGTGGGGGAGAGTGTAACAACCCTAGATTTTGGCCTATATTTTAAATTTTGACTTTATTTTATTTTAAATTATTTTAAACTTGTTCTATTTCAAACATTTCATTTTAAATATAAATGTTGACTATTAAGTGATTTATAGTTCAAACTAGTATAAATTGGATATTTCACTGAAAAGTGAATTTCTATTGAAACTGGTCAAACTTTGACTTTTGAACTTTAAATTTAAATATTTCAAATTCTTAAATTTTATCTTTTATTATGAAAATAGATTTAATTCCATGGATACAGCTTTTCGTTTCGTTGGAAACGGAGTTAAATTGTGAAAGTTATGTATATTTCAATATTGTGTGTAAACTGATGTATTTAGCAATATTGTCTATTTTAAATTATATTTTATTTGTCATATTTTGTTCTAATATGTGTTAGTATTTTATTTTATGTATAATTTTGTCTTTTAAATAATTTAAAGTGATTATATAATTTTTCCAAAGCGTATTGAATTTATTTTCTATTTTTAAAGGCTAGTTTCTATTTTTCTGCTATTTTCTTCAATTAAATTATATTTAATTAAAATTTATTTATTCATTTTGTGAATGCATTTTTATTTTATGTTATTATCTTTGTTTATAAATGTTTTACAAGTCCATAAACTTTTTCCAAAGTCCGTTGCATTTATTTTTCATATTTTCAAGACTAGTTGCAATTTTTGCTGTTTCACTTAATTAAATTTTATATAATTAATAATTAATTAATTTATTTTTGTTTATTTACTAAATTTTCGTATTTTATCTGAGTTTATATATATTTCAGTTATATAAAACTTAAAAAGAAATTAGAAGAAATATGAAAAGTTTTAAACTATTGAAATTCCTATGGCTTTTCACCTCCCGACCTTTCACTTTCTCAACTCCTCTCTTCAATGTTTTTGGCCATGCATACCCTATTCTTTTCAGCGGACTTCTTTTCATTTTTTTTTCACGCAAACACTTCTTTTTCTCCTCCAAAAAAATCATGGCCATGGCTTCAAAATTTTGGGTAAAAAATTCCTTCTTTCTTCCTTGTTTTCTATGTTTTTTCTATTGAAACTGCATATGCTCTCTACCTTCATAGTTTGGTTCCTCCTCCTCCAGGCTTTGGCCGACCACCACGACCCCCTTCCTCTGACCATCACCCATCCTAGAAACCCTCCTCCTTAGGCCTAACCAATCCAAGTCCAAGATCTACACAAAATCCACCAAAAACCATCACAAACTATCACTTATGACCTAGAATTGTCATCTCCTCCTTCTACCACCTTTTGCCACCACTACCTCCACCACCACCACCTCTGACCTGACCTTCCACCACCTCTGGCCCACACTCCAGCCACCACCTGACCACCACATACCATGGCCAAGCCACATCAGCAAGGGGCCGAACCCTATGGTGCAACAAAAGCCACACTTTGCCTTGAAACCCTTTGGTATTCCATTGCCTTCAACACCTTGTAACTTCCACTCACCTTCATCACCTTGTAGCCGCACCTTTTCCAGACCATACCTGATCCAAACCATGCCTTTAGCCGTGCCATTTCAGATCTGGAGCTGAAGCATAGGTGGTAGGAAGCAAGTGCAAACACTTTGACTTTGTTTATGCATCCATTTCTAGCATTGTTTATTGAATTTTTGGGTTGAAATCTTATGTTGTTTGTAATTGTTTGGTCTGAATGTGACAAGGCAATTAGCTTTGGCTCTCCCACACTCAAATAATTATCGTGCTCTCGTGCCTCTGGAAATCTTTGTTGTGCGTTTGTGGTTGTCATCTCCAGCTTGAACAAGTGAGTAATTCTCACCAGACAATGTGTACTTATATAACTAGTAAACTGACACCATTTGAATCTGTAAAATTATATCATCCTGTTGTAACTGTTATATTATGATCATATAATGTTTACCCCTGTTATTACATATGTTATATCATCTATTACTGTTATCTCATGCTATTCTGTTTATTTATATCAGTTTATCACACTGCAAATTCCCTGTAGATTAGAATCACTATGGGTTGAAATGATACATACCCGAACGGACTTTAGAATAAGGAAAAATTGTTATGGGCTGAAATGATAGGCCTGGGATTGCGGGTTTGAAATGATAAAACACGGTTTTTCTTTGTAAACTGCGGATTGAAATGATACATATCCGTATCACTTGACCTAGGCTAGAAAATTATATACAGACCCGTGGTTTATATATTTTTCTGAAATTTTTAAAATACTTTTTTTAATGTAAATATTATGGTATTTTGATTTAAATTTCATTAAAATGATTTCTATAAAGTATTTGTGATTTTCTACAAATTAAATAAGTGAATTAAGTAAATGGTGAAGTAGAATTTGAAATATAAGTTAATTTTGGAATTTATGATTTTGTTTATAAATGGAATTTTTGTAAAGTAAGAAAATATGACAAATTTGATTTAAAGATGAATTTAATGATTTTTATTAAGTAATAATAATGTTTTAAAGGTGTTAATGATTTTGTATAAATTAAAATATGGAATAAATGAACATTTAAGCTGAATTTGGATATATAACTTAAATTGAATTTTGTGAAATTTGTTTAAAAGTGAAATTTTAATTAAGTAAAATAAATGGAAATAAGCTATATTTTTGGAAATTTAAACTTAGTTGTTAAGTTAATAATTTAATTAAAGAAATGAAAATTTAATTGTTATTAAATTTGATTTTTGTATGGAAATTTGACTTTATAAAATCATAGAAATAAAGGTATTTAAATGATTGTGTTAAATGTGAAATATATGATTTTATAAGTTAAAATGATTTATATTAAAAGTTAATTATTTGTGGAATTGTAAATAAAACTCTGAATATTATTTAACAGCATTTTGAAATGTAATGTAAAGGATATTACAGCATTTTGTAAATGTTGTAGTGTTTTAAATGAACTAAAAGGTTAATTTGAAATAAAGGCTATTATAGCACTTTGTAAGTGCTATAGTGGTTAAACTTAACATGTAAGTTAATTGAAACTTAAAAGAAATCTATTACAGCATTTAACGCTGTCTTTTGTTAATTAACTGTTTTAAACTATAACTTTACGTAGCATTTTATAAGTGCTACGTAAACTATATTTTGTTGTTTTAAATTAATTTTAATGAAAAATAATCTCTGGAAAATGATATAATTTTGGGAAATTAAATGTTAAATTTCTAAAGATAATGAAGAGATATTTAAGTGGAAGAATTTGATTTCTAATGTGAGTTTAAAATGGTATTTAAATTTAATAAAATGAATGGATTTAAATGGTATTTAAATGAATAAAAATGAATGGTGTTTTGAATAATATTTTGATATTGTGAAATGAGTTTGAAATGATACTTGATTTCTGACTTATTTAATTTATTTGATAAATGAATATTTGAAGTATATATTAATTGAGTTTATTTAAATGATATTGGATTTATGAAATGTGGGAGATTTAAAGTTTTGAAATATACTAAAGATTGAATATTGTATTTTGTGGATTTAATCTATATTGGGAATTGATAAGATTTGAAACGGTTTGTTGGTAAACTGTAATTGAATTGAAATTTGATGGTTTGAATTTAATAAGTTTGTAAATGTATAGAATTAAAAGATGATTTTAAATATATGATTTCGAAATGCTGTGATTTTCAAAGTATAATGATTTCAAATGTTTTGTTTCAAAAGAGTTATAACTTTGAAAGTATAGACTATTTGAAAGGTGAATATTGTTTGAAATGGAAATGATGTTGTTTTGAAATGAACATAGTTTTGAAATAAAATGATTTTGGTTTCGAAGTATAACTATCAAAGGTATGATATTTTGATATATAAAAATGATTTGAAATAAAGTTTGAAAAGATATAATATTTTGATGTATTAAAATGATTTGAAAAGAAGTTTGAAAGGATACGATATTTTAGAATATTGAAATGATTTGGAAATGATAAATCTTTATTTTGATAAAGACATGATTTTGAAATGATATCTTATTTTGAAGTAAAGTATTGTTTTTAAAAGTTATAACCACGGGTTATAATAACGATTGGTTGGCAAAGAGACCGGGATCAGATATGGACATACTCTCTGTCGATACCGAAAACCACTTTGACAACCGTGTACGCGGTGGAGATTCCAGAATGAAGTAGGATGGTGGCGACATTCTTAAGGTATGTTACGTGGACCCAACTCCCGTGAGTTGGCATAAGGTGGCTAAAACAGGAGCGATTGACGGACCAAGGAGGTAGCACCTCTTATCGGACACACTTCTTCGATACCATTCTATTACTTGTGATTGATTTGGTGGCCACCCTTGATTGGGAGTGTTGTTCGAGGTGGGCGGTAGTGGCTGTTATGCGTCACCACTAGTCCGGATGCGTAATTGGTATATCTACCCTGGCATTGCCTAGTTGTGCCGTGTCACCTACCATATCGAGCTTTACTATGATTATGATTTTAAGATCCGACCGCGTTAAGGTTCTCCATCCCCTTAACGCTATTTTCTATATGATTATACTTTACTGATTAGACATTATTATAATAGCGAATATTACTACATAGTAGATAGTTTAACGGATCCTTAAAGAATGGGCGGTCCCAAGCATTCTTTAAGTTACTTGTACCTTATTACAGTTCACTTGAGTTGGTTTATATTATATAAGTATATATTGTCCTGACTTGAGTGTTTGTGTTTTGCTTTACGCTCGGGTCAGCCTGAGTATTCACAGATTTGGATTTCCACCTTCTGGAGATTTGAATCGCTGGAGATTATCTGCTAGTCTTGTTCTATCGACTTCAGTTATGTTGCTCTGTTCAGCTTGTACTTGGTTATCTTATTTATACTTCCGTTGTACTCTATTTCTTCTATTGTATCTTATGTACTCTGATATATTTATATAGTAGCTTCATGAACTACTATTTCTTTTACTTCCGCTGCATTATTTTACTCTGTGTCTGTGATTATATTTATTTACTGTATATTCTGAGATTTGCCAAATTTTAATTACAACGCGGTATTTTGAGCAATTCAACTCCGGCATGAGTGTCTACCTATACACTTATAATGGATGCGAATGGTTGAAAATATCAGGTCGTTACATCACTCCATACCCGCAACATCTCCTTCCGCTTTTCCATTTGCTAGCGCCTGTTACTTCATTCTCTGGCCATGCATGCACCATTACCCTAACTCATACACAAACACACACATTCACATGCATACAAAGGTGTAGCAAGTTCTCTATGTATGTTGTGTTCTTGATTTTGTAGAGAAGAGTTTTGAAAATATTTCCATCTTTTGTGTGTAAACATTATTTACGGAAAAGAAATGGGAAAAGTGTGCATATTGTTGTCTCCATGCATGTTGCGTCCTATAATATATGAGCAAATATACTTCTAGGCTAAGTCAAAGCAAGGCAAAAATATTGAATGCAAAACAACCAATGCACATAAGGAGGACAAGGAAAGATATGCCAAAAGATTGTGTAAGATTTTTTATAAAGATTGTGTTGCGTGTGTGTATTGTTTAAATTTTGTTTTTGAAAGATTTTGGGGTATTCTGCTACACAATATCATATCCGCATATGAGCCGCAGACGATAGAAATAAAAATACGATCGCACACAACAATGTGACACGAGCACAAAACAACAAGAAAATACACTGGTTGACTTATTCCGTAATGTTTCAAAAAGGCCAATGTTTGCCATAAAATATGTCAAACGAAAATTTAATCATTTTCCAAATTAATATGGAAAAATCCTATAAATTAAATTAAAAATACATCATTAAAAATTGGATAGTTATTTAAAACATATATTTTATTATATTTAAATTCAAATTCGAATATTTAAATAAATTAAATATTCAAATTCGAAGATTAAAAAATTATGGTCGTTACAATATATCTCTTTGATTAACTCCGCACATCGTAACACAATACTCGTTGCATATACAAATGTATAAATTCATACTAGCATGATGTACTTGTCACTATGCATGTTGTGAGACTATAACATATCAGACAAGTATGGCATCTTCATCGTCTCGCACTAAGTCCATCACTTCAGCAAGATCTTGCCCACTTAGTGCTCTTGATTCTTCATCCACCACCATACATGGTTCGTCATCAAGACATACTTTTCCTTGGGCTAGCCCACCCAACTATGCTCGTTTATTAGTAGCGTGTCTTTTGGCGTCGCAGCTTTTAGTGGACCCAGCTAACTTAGTTGCCACTACCTTGGTCGTCAAAAATATAAACTCCATTGCCCAAACACATGGGATGCTCGAGGAAGATACGCTTCTCCCTTCTCCTGGTTAATGGGCACATGACTCGTTGAAGGATTATATGTTTTACAGTAGATATCATGCTTAGTTGGCTCTTGTGCTCCATTGAATGCATGGGTCATAGGAGTTTTGATTTACCTCAAGGTTTCCCCGTTCCAACTCCATCCTAATGGATATGCAATCTTGGTCAGCTTATACATCATCGTCACGATGACATTTAACTCCCCTCCTACCAATAGACAACTTCTTTTTTCTGTATATGGTCAAGAGTAAATCTAAGCCATCATGCTTCTTTTACTTCAAAGAATGTAACAAGTCGAAGCCCATGGAAGATCTTTACGTCAAGCACAACATGTTCGAACATGAGTATTTCTTCATTCAGTACCAATCACCTTGCTTTCACAAGTGGCATTCAGGATGCAAGTACCTCTCTTTCTTGTGATCCATTATGCACTACCATGTAGTTCCGTATGCCGACCCATGATTCATCTTTAGGCATTGTTAAGGCGACCGCATGAGACTATTTTGCGGAGATGCTAGATAGCCTAAGGTAAATCCTTCATGAGGAGAAGTAAGCCTCAAAACTCTTCAACAATGAGCTTCTTGGGCATTTTGGACTTATCGACACTGGTAAATCCATTGGTTGAGCGAAGGTTCCACGGATCGAACAATCACAACAGAAGAGAAAGATCATTGAGATGAAGGAGAGGGAGCCTAGTCAAGCTCTAAGTCACAGGATCCATCCGCCTTACTACAATGACTCTTACTAGATCAAGTGACTTAAGCAATCTCCAAGACTATAAAAAAGATGATTGAGCTGATATTACTGTGTCTACGGGTGCTATATTATTCAAGGATATTAGAGCTACCATATTTGATGGGAATGCTCCTTTTGAGAATGTGGTCATCGATGAGTCAGGGGCACAAATCAATATCGTATCTGGATTTGACATTGGCGACACTTTTCATGACATCTTCCAATCCAGACCTAACATTGTGCAATCCCTATTACATAGGACTATCGATGTGTCAGTCGGGGTAATGAGAGCATTGATTCTTTCCTCATTTCCAAAGAACCGAAAAAGACTTTGACGCCCACAAGAGGGGATGTGGAAAAGCATGATGGTCCATTATTCTGTTCTTTCACACTACATTACACCTCATACACGTTGCATGTGTTAATATAATATCCTATAATTTTATATTTAGTAATTATTTGTAGTTAATTATTTTAATTGAATTAAACGAATTAACAACCATAAAAGAAGAATTTTTAAAGATAAATGAATTATGACTCAAGACCTATTCCATTGCATTCATAATTTCTTTTATATATCAAAAATATATAAAGTTTGTTAAAATTGGATAAAATTGCTAAAATGAGAAGAGGAGAAGATAGGGAAAAATGGTCTTTTGGGCAGAATTGCTGTTATATTTCTGATACGGGAACTTTTCCCTCATTCTCCATTCTCTTCTTCTTCTCCATTCTCTTCAAAAGAAAAATAGGTTTTCTATTCTTCAAATCAACATAACTCCTTCATCTCTCAACCAAAAATTATAAAATAAATACCTAAAATTCAAGTTAAGATATTCTCTGCAAATCCATACCTTCAAGTTCGCATTTTTGAGAAGTTTGGAGCCGGATTTCGAGAATCAAAAAGGAGCTTCTAATTAGTTTCATTAGAGTTTATATTTCTTGATATTTGGTGAGTGGGATTTATACTCTATAATATATGATTATTATTATATATGTAAGAAATCATGATAAATACTCAATGGTTGGTTTGAGCTTGAGTAAAGAACTTGAATTAAGGTTTTAGAGATGAGAATCTTAATAATGAACATTTTAAAAGAGTTAATTATAGAATTGAACATGTTAAGTAATTTGATATGATTATATGTTGTTTGGTTTGGCTCTTTGCTTAGGAATTGAAAGAGTAGTTAAGAGATGATCATGACACTTAATGTTATCATTATGAACGAAGTGTAGAGTTGAAATGGTGAATCGAGTGGTTAAACACATTATGAAAACTGGTTCATTGGCTCAAAGTCGCTCATCGAGAGTAAAGTTGCGCTCATCCAAATTTTGAATGACTTATAAAAAGGGTGTCAATTCATGTCAAGCAATGTTAGGGTGAAGTGTCTTGGTGACATAGAGCCGCCATCGAAGATGGGATGGAGAAAGACATATATGCTTATAATAAAAATTGAATACGAGTAGTGAGACGCATGTGCGAAATGTTGCGTTTATGCATATTACATGTTTGATTGGAATGAAATCACATTGAAGTGTGTAGGAATCCATGATATGAGATACCTTTATCGAAGAGAATTTCATATAATTACTACGGAAGAAACATAATGTCATTTAAAGCTACGGATCAAAAGATACAAACATTAAAATTCAAGATTTGTGAGCATTAGCTTTCCAGATATCTAAAATTATAAATTCAGATGTCTAAAATTCATGAATTTTGATGGATTTCATGGTATTTTGACTGTGGGGCTCAAGTGAAATGTATTCCAAAACCAGAATGAGGGACATGGAGGGTGCATCGATGATGTTGGATGACTAAGAGGTCATAGGTAATGCTTGCGATCATTTTAGTTTGTATGTTGACTGTTATAGAATCGTCCTGTAGTTCTGAGATGTGACGACTAGGGTATTATGACATACAATTCCATATGATATTGTGTATATGGAGTAAGTCCGCATCCTTTAGCTATGACCTTGTGATTTGATATTTATGTACTATTCATTGCATGAGGTGTTGTTGCGTCGATAGTGCATGTTCGGGTAGCATCAATACATAGATAAAAGACGGTCTACCTTGGTCGTGTAGGTAATAGACCTTAGGCTACATTGTAGCAAAGGTTATTGTTGACCCCCGGGTTACTCTCTTTGTCCTCAAGGTGAAAATATGTTAGCGGTTAAGCATGTGTATATAGATTTGGGTTCGATATGATTATAGGTGGTGGATGATGTGTTGAAGCGTCGTAGTATTTGTCTTACATTAGTGACCGCACTTGGCTGGTCTCGGCCTTACTGGTAGACTCATTGCCCACTTGCCTAGTGTGTAACGTTTGAGTCATGATTGGTTCCATGATGGCCTTACTGGTAGATCTCTCACTTATACGTAGCACTATAGTAGAAATGTGCTAACTTGTTGGATGCAGGTGAATATGCAGGTTGAGGAATGGTTTTATTGCCTCAAGTACTACCATTTGGTATTATTCATGATGTAGTGGCGTACTAGTAATCATGTAGATTGGTGACATATCCTTTTCATCATACTTTATGCCCGACCCTCTCTTTTTTGTTTCTTTCGCTGTCTATTTTTTAAGTAGGTTGACTTAGAGACCGAGATCTCTGCTAGTTAGAGGTGATCTATAAAGCCATAGCTATTTTACCACTATGTTTATATCTATCCAGTTTCTGGAGAATTAGCATGTAGACTATATGTATATATTTTGAGATATGTTATGTATAGGATTTGATGTACCATTTACACATTATTATGATATAGATCTTATGTCTTTTGATATGATATGCATGTAGTCTTTTAGAATTTTATGTTGATATTATATTTTATTCCTTCTGTTTTGAGATTTAGTTTGCTAGTAGTTGTGACAACCGTGTGGTTGTTGTTCTATATTCTAGCCTTAACGGAACATTGTTAGTGATACTATATGAGGAATCTGGTTGCTTGCATGCACGGATTCCAGGTGTTATGGAAGGCGTATCATTATATTTGGTATCGGAGCTCAGGTTACTCGATCACAATAAATTAAAATAAGTTGAGAGAGCTTATTTGTATTATGATATACTTATGCATATAGCATTTAGCCACTCACAATTTTGTTTCTAGTGCTATATATTATCTTTTTTGGAAGTTGATAATAATTCCCATATACCGATAGTCACTATGAGTTGTTCCAATCGAACACCAACTGTTAGAAGCAATGTTGAGGCCCTGGATCTATACATATTAGCATGGTTCTAGAGGTACTTATAGGCTACAGCGCTGGGCACTCCACCTCCAATAGGAGTCCCACCTATACCGAAAATAGTTGGAGTGATGCCTATCTCCCTTTCACCCGTTCTTGACTCCCAAAGGCTCTATAGGAATATTTCTCTTAGTGATCTAATTCAAACGGACATTGCTTGCAATGGTCTTGGTGAACGGAATTGTCATATTTTGTGAATATAGAGGCCTTGAAAGGGAAAGGCGCTAAAGTTAAACCAATTACTACATTCCGAAGTACGAGAAAGGGAGAATGGGTCAAGAATGATCAAAGCCAAGCTAAGAATTGGGGAGTGATTTGCAATAGATTCCGTTTGAAAGAGCATTTGGCTAGAGATTTCATAGTCAACCTCCAAGTGAAGAGATGTTATCATTATGATTAAACAGGATATCTCAAGAAGGGATTTTTTTGTATATTTTGAAGGGTAGACTAGTAGTTAAAGCTATGTTATCCATGCTACTCCTAGTGCGAGCACCCCGCCAAAGCTAGATAAGGGGAAGAACATCATCATCGAGTGTGTACTCTATATTTATGACTTTCCTATTCGTATTTTATTTGATACGGGAGATGCACACTCTTTTATTGCTAGTTATCTTATCGATAGTTTATGTCCAGTGCCCCATATTATCAATGACTCTCTTATTGTTTCAATTCCAGTTGGGAGTAGATACATCTTTCTATTATATGTAGAGACATTAAATTATTTCAGGGAAAGTTTGGGATTTCTTGTGATGACTTTGTACTCTGTTTTTCGGGTTATACAAAGAATAGATTTGATGACTAAGCACGGGGCTGTTTTTGATTGTGATAGATGTGTTTTTCATATGAAGAATAGTGGTAGTAAAGAGCTTTATGCTTATTGTTATCCCAGGAGTTCCATAATGTCGAGCTATTTGTACTCCTTAGATATCCCATATGATAAGTTGTTGCAAGTTCCTATTGTGTGGAATTTCATGGATGTAGTTGAAGACGTTTCAGGTTTATCGCCTCATTAGGAAATGAACTCCGCATTGATTTTGAGCGAGATGCGAAGCCATTTTTCTTACTTATTAGTTGCATGCTCCGAGAGAAAGAATAGAATTATAAACTCAAACTTTCAAGATTTTGAAGAATGATCTTATTTGGAGGAGTACATCAAAGCGGGAAGCACCCGTCATGTTCGCCGATAAAGCTGATGGATCTTTGAGATTATGTGTAGACTATAAAGAATTGAATAAGTTGACAAGAAATAATAAATATCATCTTTCTCGTATTAATGATTTGTTTGACCAACTTGGAGGGGTGAAGATTTTCTCTAATCTTTCTAAGGGTTTTCACCAACTAAGCTTGGCTGGAGATAATATTCTGAAAATGGCCTTTAGAACTCCTAATGATCTCAGGAATTGTTGGTGATGCCATTCGGTCTTGTGAATGAACTAACATACTTTGTTGGTCTTACGAGTCATTTCTTTCGAGACTAGGTCAACAAATATGTGGTCGTATTGTAGATGATATTTTAATATTTTCTAAAAGTAAAGAAGAGCATAAATTACACTTTAGGGAAGTGTTAGAGGCGTCGAGATATAATCACTTGCATGTGAAGTTCTCGGAATGTCGCTTTTGGAGACGTGAAGTTTTGTTCTTAGGCCATGTCGTATCCGAGCATGGAATTTCCTTTGATCTGAGTAAGGTTACCGTGTTGCAAGATTGGAAGGTACCAAGTAGTGAAACCGAAGTTCGTAAGTTTCTTAGGTTAGCAGGATATTATCAAAAGTTCATTGTGGACTTTGCAAAGGTTGCTACATCGTTAACACGACTAACTTGGGAGAACCAAGTCTTCTTATATGAAGAATCTTTCATTAAGATGAAGCAATTGTTGACTAGTGCTATGATTCTTGTATAATGAAAGGAGGTAAATTGTTCACCGTGTCCACCGATGCTTGTGGAATAGCACTCGTTGTGGTTCTTATGTAAGAAGGCAATGCGTATGCAAGTAGGAACCTAAAGATCCATGAGAGGAACTATCCAACTCATAATTTGAAGTTGGCAAATATTGTCTTTGCTTTGAAGACATAAAGGCATTATTTGTTGGGTGAGAGGTTTGATCTATTCACGGATCATAAATCTTTGGAATATTTATTCTACTAAAAAGATACCAATCTTTGCAAATAAAGATGAATGGAATTCCTAGTTTATGACTTTGGAATTTCCTATACTTCTGGGAAGGGAAATGTTGTGGCGAATGCATTGAATAGAAGGCATGTCATAGTGGGTTCTATGTTTATTGAATGGAAGGGTTTGGATTATATCGCGGAGTTTGACTTCCGACCTTCTTATGATACATCCTAGTCTGTTAGCAAAATTGGAAGTTAGACCCGCACTTATCAATCAGATTGGTTGTAACCAAAAGCTTGATGTAAGCGTTGTAGAGATCTTTAACTGGATTAGGATAAGGAGAAGTCTAGTCAAATTGATCGGTATGCTATTGACGTAATGGGTTGGCTTCGTAGGGATGAAAGATTACGTGTTCCTGAAGTTGAAAATTTAATTAATACGGTACGTTGAGAGTTCCATCATTCTAGGATGACTATTCTGATAGAGTTAAGGTGTGTCTCAGGGGAAATTATGTCATTTATTACGTAAATTAATTACTATGAAAGAATCTTATTCGAAATGAAGTAGGCTTTTGGCTTATTTTTTATATGTGTTGTTATATAGATATATATGGAATGTTAATTAACATATTAAACATATATAAGTAGAGAATCCTTAGGAGACGTATTTTATCGATTATAGTTAAAATGTGTTCATAACCATGGGTACTGAATTGATATATACATATAAATACTTACTCCTTAAATGTTCCACTACAACATTCAGGACTTTTAATAGTGTTCAATTAACGCTATAAAAGGCTTTAACAGCGTTTTTCATGATGCTGTAAAACAACATGCCATTAAAGTCCGGGACCTACCATAGCATTAGATGAACCACTATAAAAAGATAGGTTTTAATATCGTTTAGCTTATGCTATTGAACATTTTTATAGCGTTTTTCCAACCGAGGTAAAACATTTCAAAGCGTTTTACCAATGCTAAGAGTAATTTTTTATAGCATTTTGGTCAATGCTATGAGTACTTTTTATAGCATTTCCAACCCATTTTTTTTTTTGAAAAGCTATGGGCTATGGGAGCCCTGCCCATTTCCATTCCAATTATCCAATTACAATCCAATATCTCAATTACAACATAAACTGTTCAACATACCATTCTCAACTCAAATGAGCTATTGTACAACAAAACAAAAAATCTACTTTATGAATAGTAATATCTAACTTTAGCACAAATAACTTCAAAACCAAACTCAACTCATAAAATCATTTTAACATTCTTAATCCAATTAAAATTTTCTTATGTATCATGCTATATATTGAAGCTGCAGTTTCCTTCTTCAGTTCAAAAATTTATCATTTCTTTCATTCCATATCTCATAAGCAAAAGCCTTCAATATAATCAAAAGAATTCTACTGTTCGGTGTTCTCCATCTTGTTGCCTTGTATATATTAAACCACTCAATTCTGGAATTTTTGTCTGGTTTGTGAAAATTTCCATTAGCTAGAAGCTTGCACCAGATTTGGTATGTATAATTGCACTCAAAGAATAAATGCGTATTTTTTTCAGGGTGATTATTACAAAACACACATTCTTAATTATTTATTACACCCAAGGAAGCTAATTTCTGCTTTGTATTGATTGCATTGGTCATTATTTTCCACAGCAGTAGATTTTCCTTTGCAGCAGAGTTTTCCATCCATATTCTTGAAGCCCATGGAAAGTTTACAACATTGTTATTTTCTAAAAGAGCTTTATAAACCAGAGAAATTGAATGCTTCTTTCCTTTACATGTCCAAAGTACTTTCAGGTTTGAATATGGTAGGGACAGAGAAGATAAAGTTCTCCATAATTTCCTAACATGACTAGAACTACAATAAGGTAAGACAATTGATCTTTCAGTAATATAAGAATCCACTTTTTCCCTTAATGGAATTCCAGTCTGCATTTTTAAAGAGTGTGATATAAGTTCTTGAATAATAACACCAGTACTAGCCCAAGGAGTTGACCAAAAGAGAAGACCATGATTCTCTAATGGGTTACACTGGATCATTGGTAGGAAAGTAGATATGAGTTTAAGGATATTACGCCAACTCCAGCTTACTATACTAGGAATATTCATTGTCCAAAACTCTTTATTTTTGATAATATTCTTAGTTACCCACTGTGTCCAAAGATCTTTCTTGCTTGAAAGAATTTTATCAAAATATACCGAGATAGCTGCAACATTCCATAACTTCAAATTAGTTATACCAAGACCCCCCCATATTTTTAGGCAACTGAATCTTCTCAAAAGATATAGGAATGAGTTTTTTTAGAGAAAGGATCACCATGCCATAAAAATCTATTCAGAGCACTTTTCACCATGGATATCAATTTATTTGGAAGAATATAATGTCTCATCCAATAATTTGTCATTGCATTAGCAATACTTTGAACAATAACCAATCTACCTGCCTGAGTTAACTTTGTGTTTGGCCAAGTTGATAGCTTTTCAATGATTTTTTCATATAAAGGAAGACAATCAGATTTCGTAATTCTTGTAGAGATAAGTGGTAGTCCAAGGTAACTAGCATTATATGGCATCTCATTCAGACCTGAGTGGGCTATGATATCAGCTTTTAAGCTATCACTTAGTCCTGCAATTAAAATATGAGACTTTTTAAGATTAATCTTCAAATCGGTTATAGCATGGAATTGGCTCAGTACTTCAAATATTGAGGTAATATTTTTAACTGAAGGCTTAGTGAAGACAACAAGATCATCAGCAAATAGAAGTGAGTTAATAATGGATTCTTGCATTTAGGATGTAACTCAAGTTTTTTGGAGGTTACTTGCTCAATTAATAATGAATTGAGAATTTCCATCACTATAATAAATAAGTAAGCAGAAATTGGATCTCCTTGTCGAACTCCTTGAGTTCCTTTGAAAAAACCATTTGAAAATCCATTCCTTGAAATAGAAAAGTGAGTGGTTGATGTACAAGTATAAATCCAAGCCAACATTGGTTTAGGGAAGTTCATTCTGGAAAGAATTGCAATGATCGAGCTCCAGGAAATAGTATCAGAAGCTTTTTGAATATCTAATTTCAACATACATCTAGGAGAAATTTTTGCAATTCCATATCCTCTTAAAAGCTCTTGAGTTAACAAAATATTATCACTGATATTTCTCTGTGGCATGAATGCAACTTGATTGCTTGATATAATTGTAGGCAAAACATTTTGTAATATACTAGCTATAATCTTGGATAATATCTTATATAATACATTGCAACACAAAATAGGTCTGAAATCTGCAACATTAATTGGGTTGGAACATTTAGGAACAATATTTGTAGCATTGGCACCAATAGGGAATTTATTGTGGGAGAAGAAACATTGGACTGCTTTGATTACATCTTTATTAATTAATTTCCATGATTTTTGATAGAAGAATGCATTAAAACCATCAGGTCCACGACGATTATCAGACTTTAGAGAAAATATCGCCCTTTCAATCTCCTTTGGTAATACCTCTTCAATCAGTTTTCTAGCTTGCTCATTTTCCAAAAAAGGAGTTTGTATTTTATAAAGAGGGAGAAGTTTTGGAACCATTAGATCAGGGTTTGCTAATATAGAGGAGAAATAATCAATAAAAGCCTTAGTAATAGATTCATCATTGTTCTGCATAACTCCATTCAAATCAGTTATGTTTAAAATCTTCTCTCTGGCCTGCTTAACTTTAATAGAATTATGATAATATCTTGTATTTTTATCTCCTTTCTTTTCATTTATTTCATGAAGAACTTTTTTCATAGTAGCTTCAAAATCCAAGGCCTCTTGTAATGCATTTGATAATTCTGATTCTTGGTAAGCTAATGTTGTATTCATTGGGTTATGTTGCAGTTCCTGTTGTATGTCAAAATGCTTCCTTCTAATTCCATCAGAAAATTTTGATCCATCTCCAAAATTTTCTTTAGCCCATATTTTAAGTTTTGCTTTCAGCCTTTGCAACTTAGCTTTTAAAATGTACATTGGATTTTCAAAAAAAGAATTCCTGCCAAACCTGCAAAACAATACTATGAATTTTTTTATGATTAGTCCAAGAATTATAAAATTTAAACGAGGGATATTTCTTAATAGCATTCTTCCCCATGTTAAGATAATTGGAGAATGGTCTGAGATAGAAGGATTTAGAAATTTGCACAGAAGATTTGGCCATAGATTGATAGAATGAATGTTTTGAAAAGCATGATCAAGCTTACAAAAAGTTCTTGGGCCATTTTTACTTTTATTATTCTAAGTAAATTCAACACCAACAAAATTAATATGACTGAGGGATGAAAGGATAAGAGTTTGTTTCAAAGGAGCTATATCTTTTATAGAAAGAGGAATACCTCCAGATTTTTGATAAGAAGAAAACATACAATTAAAATCACCTAGTATAATCCAAGGTAGATTAGGCTGAACAAGTGAAGGGAGATTGGAAAGGAAAGAGAGTCTTCCGTTTAAACTATTTTGAGCATAAACAAAAGAAATCAAAAAGACGTATTTGAAGCTAATGAAATGGCATTGAAATGAATAATCTGATCATTTTCCAATAATTTTGTGAGTTTGAAAATTGATGAGTTCCAAAGTACTAATAATCTTCCATATGAGGCACTATGTAGATTATCCTCATGTAACCAATTTGGAGCAATATAATTGCAAGCTTTCTCAGTTAATGACTTATTTAGCTTTGTTTCACTTAAAGCAATGAGTTGAATGTTTTCATCTTTAATCAATTTTCTCAGTTCAGTTTGCTTTGAGGATAGATGTCCTCTTCTAATATTCCAGTAAGCAATATTGTTCATCATCATCATCATAACATATGAGGTGATAATAGAGGAGTGGGATGCTTTCTGGTATGCATATTTCCACTTGAATGATTTGATACACCTTTGTTTGACAATGAAGAATCTTTATGACTTTTTGGCTGAATTTCATCAATATTAAAACTATTCCCATTATTAAGATCATTATTTGAATTGTTGAAAGAAACTTTCTTTTTTCCTTTTTTTTCCGTTTTTAACAGCTGAAGAAGTTATTAATAGTATTTAAAGAATGTTGTTAAAGGGTCTAACAACATTTTTATGTACGCTGTATAACAACATGTCACAATAGATCCATAGCCTATTAGGGCAATAAAAAAACGCCGTGAGAAGCTGGAATTTCTATAGCAATTAATAAACGATGTTGTATATTTTCTACATCATATTAAAAACGTTGTTGTTAGCACCAAAATTGGTCACTAACCCCCTTTAGAAAGATTTTGTAGAGAGATAAATGGAGAAGATAAATTAAAACTGAGAGATATGGACTAAATTAACTACAGAAATCTAGAACACCAGATTTATAGTGGTTCGGCATAACTGCCTACGTCCACTTTGAATTGTAATCTTTATTGCTTTCCCAAGTAGTTAAATACAGATACAATCCATACAATAATGACTTGAATACAAGTTTGAACTGAAAAGAGTGAGTCTTCAAAGCGATAGAGTCTCCCCAGTGTTCTCCCAAAAAAGGTCCCTTTCATTGTGCCCTTGCCCCTCTATTTATAGACGAAGATGAGTTAGACTTCCCTCATGGGCCTAGGAGTGAGATGCCTCGGCCCGTAGTAAACGACTCCTGTATGCCGAGCCATAATTGCCGAATGGAAATTGACGAACCACAAATCCGGGCCGAACGGCATTCATATGCCGAACGAGGAAGATATGCCGAATGGTATTTGCATGCCGAACGACCTTGCTATGCTTTGTAAGGAGAAATGCCGGACAAGGCTTCTGCCGAACGATGCTTAGATGCAGGCCGAGGCTGGAATGCCGAACGAGGTTGGAATACCGAACGAGGTTGATGCCGGTCGAGGCTGGAATGCCGAACGAGGTTCTTGCCGGTTGACCAATTGATGCCGAACGAGGCCAGATTCCAGACGAGTCTAGAATGCCGAGCGGTACTCCTAATGTCGAACGAGTCTCGAATGCCGAGTGGTGCTATGGTGTCGAACGAGGCTTGGACGCCGAGCGGTGCTCTGTGCTGAGCCTTTCGTTACCGGGCCAAATAACCGGGTAACACTTTGCCCCCTAAAGCATATCATGAGAGTCAATCATGGTATGCTTTGAACCATAACACATCTATCCTTACTCCTCTTTTATCATTCCTTCTGTTCTTTACGGCTCGGTCTACTCGTGTGCCTGACCATTCGATTGTCAAATCCGAAGGTCGGTCGGCATAATTCCTGCCGAACCATTAACGTACCTTAACCTAGCCCACCGGTCGATGCCTGTTCAACTTCCCCCTCTTCTCATATATAAGCGGATACTTCTTCTCCTTCTCCCCTTTACTTTTACCTCAACTCTACAAGAACTCATAACTTACCTTCCCTCAAACCTCTGCTACCTCTCTAATCTTACCCTCCTACCCTGAATCTAGTAGGCTCTCTCTACAGCTCCTCAACAATTTGAGTCTGAACGACTTTCAATTACAAGCCTATCAGATCCCTAAGCTTCGACCATTCTCTTAGGTAAGAATCTTTTGTTCAAAACGTCTTCTCAAACTAGGAAGTATAGCATGAAATTCAAATTCGCGAATTTTCGAAAGACCGTGGACAGTAGGAGGCGTGTAGATGAGGGAGACGAATCGAGGTTCGGACGTATCTTAGGGCTAGAACTTAGTATGACTTTAGTCGATTTCAAGGCTGGTGGAATGGAGAGGAGAAGGGAAAAGGATACCGGCCGTTTCTAAGTTGTGGGTTCCTATTGGATCATCGAGCATTGGGGTTAGGATGTTGAGGTGGAACGAGACTGTTGTCCAAAGTCGCTCGGCACTTGTATCTTGAATGGAGATCGGTCAACTACGAAGTAAGCGGCTCGGTAGTGTGAGAGTGGAGTTATGAAGGTAGGAAGTAAGCGGCTCGACGTAGTTTGAGTGAACCGGCATATCTAGTTTAGACGGTGGAACCAGAAAATGCCGAGTGATGGACTTATGCCGAACGGCATTTAGGCCGAGCGGCATTTAAGCCGTGTGTTTCGAGTGTCTCCTGGCCTCTAACTTTGGACTGTACCGAGTGGTAGAGAGGATGTGTAGGAGCGATGTTGCTTGGCATGTCTGCGGTCCAACATGATTGTGGTTCGGCTTGTCTTGCCGCATGCCGAACGGCAGTGATGTGTGGTAGGAGAGTGGTGTACAACAGCAACACTAGACGAACAAAATGCACAGTTGACTCAACCTATTTTTTATGCCCGATCGTATGACAGTGAACAAGTACGGGGACTTAAACAATTAAGCATATCGGACAATCTAGACTGATAACGCCCTTGTTTTGGCAAATATAAACCCGAACTCAACTTGTTTTAAATAGATGATAGCCTTTAACACATAGTGTCGATGTCGAGATCAAAATATAAACTATTATACGGCAAGCTCTCGGAGACGGTCAGCGATGATGGTCTTCGAAGATGATAGTTTAAAGCCTAACTCCATTTCAGCACCTTTATGACTTGTAATTCTGTGGCACTTATACTTGAATGATTACACTAGTTCACACACTACACGGGGGGAGTATTTTTGTTGTTATGTCTAATATCGATCGTTTTATAAGTATAGTTCAGACAGGTGTTTTATCTGATCCAACATTCATCAGGGATGTCTAGGAAATCCAGCTCTGCCACAATCTCGGACAGACCCGGACCATCTTCTCGACAAGAAGAAGTTAGAACTTCAAATCCGTCGTCCACTCCTGCACAAGACGTACCGAACCCCGCGATCGCATCTATCGACTTGGCCCCCGATGCCTTGGATGCATCGATCTTTTTAGATGATCCGATCAATTCTCAAGCCTCGAAGATTAATGAAAGCACGCTTCGCCATATATGCTCAGTACACGGGATTCCTTTCGATGACATATTGGTTCCATCGGGACAAGATCGTCCTCACTTGCCCCCAGTCGGATATACGGCCTGTAATAAATTTATGTGCTGGGTTGGTAGCGTGCCGCCATTCAATTCCTTCCTTTGTGATCTGTTACAGTATATTGATATAGCTCCATCATAGTTACATCCTAATAGTCATGCATTCATATATGGCACGTGCATTCTCTTCATGAGTGTTCTCTTCAGGCTCCCGACTCCTGGCGATATCTGTTATATCTATCGCTTCAAGAGATGGTCAGATAGTCCATCTTTTGTATTTCTTGAACCGCATAACAAGTGTCAAATTTTGACTGGAGCGTGGAGCAAATTCGCTTAATATAAACAGGAGTGGTTCTACATGCGCTGTCCTCCCGGCTTCGCGAGGAGATGGGTAGAAGGGAGTAAGTACTTTTTTCTGGATCAATACCCGTGTTTGGCGGAAACTGTACCTTTTCTCACTCTTTTTATACTTTTATAGGTATCAACCCACGTCCCGAAGGCTCCTGGTATTCTGAAGCTGTTGAAGCTATTCGAGCTACTCCCGCAGAAGACCGGGACATCAGGTCTCTCATTTCAAATGAATCGCTCACAAATTTTGGGCTGCTGGCGGAAGGTCGCCAAATAAGCCTCCCTCAAGGTGTCATTATAACCAAGCCTGCTTCGGGCAAAGGAAAAAAGCAAGCTGGGTCTTCAACACGTAACGCCCCTGACACACCAGAGGAGGGGGAGATAGAGAAGCCAAAACGCTCGAAGTACAGGGCGAAAATGTTAGTCCGGCTCGGGACCCGACAGTCGAAGTCTACGATATCGAGAAGACGCCTTCTCGTCCAAAGGGAAAGAAGAAATTAACTTATAAATTGAGGAAAAAACGGCGGGTGGAACCTCTAAGGTCACCATTACTCTAGTAGAAAGAGAGCCTTCTTCTCAGCACTTGGAGAGCTCGTTGAAAGGCTTGTCGGACCTCACTATTCCCGACGATTTGCTCAACTATGGCTTTGATGATCCAGAAGCTCTTAAACTTCATTTGCCCACGGAAGGCGATACAGGCGCTCAGGCCCAAATTCAGGGAGAAAAAACTCCTATTAGTAAAGATAAAGAAACTGGTCCGTCAAGGGGAACACTAGGACACACACGGACACATGCACTTCACCTTGCACTTTAATTTTAGCCATTACTCTGTTCTTTTCTAACTTGTCGTTATTCTCGTTTTGCGCAGGTGACATGGGACGCACTCACGGACTCAATCGTCTTCGCGGGTCATCTATTTTTCATCATTCTGGCCGGGATTCGGGCTCCGGCAAGCGTCGAGACAGAGATGACTCCGGAAACCAAGACTATCGCCCCTTAGAATCAACTTATCGAAGGAAATCATACAGCCAGTCTTCATATTCCCACGATCTCCCTTCTCAATCAGAGAAAGGCAGAGAGAAGTCTACGCAGAAGGGGTCCTAATCTGATGTCCCCCGTGATCAACACTCGGTTCATCTAGCACACGGCAGTCTCGGGAACATCGTAAGAGAACGGAACTTTCAAAGCCATCTCCCCCTGTTCCCACAACAGATCCGACGATATCGGAGAAGCTGGCCGAGCTTAAAGTTAAATTCCCCAAAATCTGCTTTGATTGTCTAAAGTTCCTCCCAGCGATCCATCACATTCTGAGGCATGTCAAACAGAGCGCCATTGCTTGCAACAACGACGTTTATGTTCAACATGACGCGTTTGTCCATCTAGCTGAAAAAGTCTTGGAAGTCTCTGTTGAGCGTCAACACGAAATCGACCGCCTGAAGCTTGAAGCCATTTTTGATAAAGACATTATCAAAACTCAGGATGAAGAGCTCTCTTCATACAAGTCCCAACTCGAGGCTGCCCAACAAAGTGCTAAAGATACTGCGGAGGCCGTCACTCATCTGGAGATAACTCATAAGAAGGAAATTGACGAAGCGGTCCAACGCTGCGGGGCCCTGGCTTTAGAAAAGGACTCTGTTCAAAAAGAAAGGGATGCATTCGCCCTGCAGGTCAAAGAGTTGAAAGAACTGCTCTCTAAGGAGAAGGAAGAGAAGATAGCTGCTCAGGAGGAGTCCCAACGATACTGCAATGAGATTGTTGCCACTCGACTCCTCAAAACACAACTAGATGAGGAGCTTTCCAGAGCCGAAGCACTGAAGGAGATAGCCCGCGAGGAAGGTAAAAAGATGGCGCTTTCTGATATCGATTCACGCCTCGAGGCGAATGCCGAAGCAGGCAGGGAGGAGGTCAAGTGCTTGTTCGACCCGCTTATAGCAGAATACAACGCTCACGTCCTTATGTATCGGGATTTGACTTTTCTCGCCGAGGGTTACCTCGAATCTCCAGCTGAGGCATGGGAAACTTTGGTAAAGATTAGGAAGGTTGAGTCGGGTACCGAGGAGGTTGACGAGGATGCTTTAGTAAAGGAGTTTCTTAGGGGGAATGAGCCTTCAGACTTATCTGCAGCAATGGCTCTTTTTGGCAAAGGCTCTTCTCCATCAAAGGAGAAAAACGACATTGTTGGTCCATCTGGAACCGAGTCTCCAGCTCCTCCTCCTACTCAATCGGCTGATCGGCCAGTACTTGATCCATTCGAGCAACATGCTGGTTATGACCCGGAAGACCTTGGCCTCGGCATTCATGTGCTATCTCCCATTCTAGAGGGTGAGACTCCTCAGACGGTTGAGAGCCAACAAGAAACCGGTACATAACTCCTCTTCTTAAAGTTCAAAGAACTGTCGTCTACGGCGAGAGGTTATTGTATTCTAACGTTCGCCTCTTGTGGTTTTGCGCAGGCTATTCTGATCATGACCCGACTCCAAGGAGCGATGACGCCAAGGAGACAAAGGGGACAGTGAGCGAGGCTACTCACGCGGGAGTAACCCCTGGTCCTGATGCTAAGGTGATTGAGGCGCTCGACGAGGACAAGTTCGAAACTTCGTCCCCCATCGAAGAAAGTTATGAAATTGAGATTACCGGCGCTTCCGCACATACCTCAGAGCTGAGCATGAAGGAGCGGCTCGAGGAAGAGAGGAAAAAGAAAGTGGAGATCAAGGTCGAGTCTCAAGTAGTAGAACTTGACGATCTGTTGAACAGGCCTCTAAAAGTCATTCTTCCTGGCGGAACCAAGTCATTGGTTGTTCCTTCTCCCACTCCCGACACTGTTTCTCTGGCGAGTCAAATGTCCAAAAGAAAACGGGAGGAAGAGGGATCGTCTGACAAATCGAAGAAGGGAAAAAGCCGAAGAAATACCAATAGCACTCGTTCAACTGAGGGATCTTTCTGGATCGTGTAATCACTTTTATTTATTCTCATAATCGTTGTGAATAGATTTTTGGCCCCGAGTTTGGGAGAAGTTGTAGTAGGACTCTATTTTGAATTGATGAATAAAATTTGTTCTTTGTCATTCAAATGATTTTTGTCGTTCAGCCCACTGTCTAACCTGTAGTCGCAATCTGAAACCTTGTGAGTTATATAAGCCTTCAATCCATTTTCACATAACTTGGAGATTCCTCTAGTCCGTACTCTAGGGACTTGAAGGTTTTCAGTCACTTGTGCTCTAGTCCGCACTTTAGAGACTTAGAGCACTCCAGTCCACATTCTGGGGACTTGGAGATTTTAAGTCATTTATACTCTAGCCCGCACGCTGGGGACTCAGAGTACTCTAGTCCGCACTCAAGGGACTTAGAGATGTCAAGTCGTTTATACTCTAGTCCGCACTCTGGGGATTTAGAGTACTCCAGTCCGCACTCAGGGGACTTGGAGATTTAAGTCGTTTATACTCTAGTCCGCACTCTGCGGACTCAGAGTATTCCAGTCCGCACTCAGGGGACTTGGAGATTTAAGTTGTTTATACTCTAGTTCGCACTCTGGGGACTCAGAGTACTCCAGTCCACTTCAGAGACTTAGAGTTTTTAGTCGTTTATACCCTAGTCCGCACTCTGGAGACTCAGAGTACTCCAGTCCGCACTCAGGGACTTAGAGATTTTAGTCATTTATACTCTAGTCCGCACTCTGGGGACTCAGAGTACTCCAATTCGCACTCAGAGGACTCAGAGATTTAAGTCGTTTATACTCTATCCCGCGCTCCGGGGACTCAGAGTACTCCAGTCTGCTTCAGGGACTTAGAGATTTTAGTCGTTTATACTCTAGTCCGCACTCAGGGGACTCAGAGTACTCCAGTCCACACTCAGGGGACTCAGAGATTTAAGTCATTTATACTCTAGCCCGCGCTCCGGGGACTCAGAGTACTCCAGTCCGCTTCAAGGACATAGATATTTTGCTCAAATCGTTTATGCGCGTTCGTACGTCAGACAAAATAATGTAACTCTAGTTATTTGCTATAGGATTATCATGCGTAGAAACATCAGTAATTCATGGAAAAGATGTCTTCAAGCCTTTATTAATGAAAACAAACTAAATCGTCCGATTACATGCTAAAAGAAAAACTAAGAATCAATAGAACAAAAACATACTGGAAATAATTGCACCTAAAACAAGAAAGAAACAGGCTAAATATAATAACGTCGCAAATGTTCACTATTCCATGCTCGGGGGAGTGTCATACCATCAACGGTCGCTAGCTTGAAAGTTCCCTCTCCAAGCTTCCGTTCAACGACATATGGACCTTCATAGTTGGGATTCATACATGATGGTACCGAAAAAACCTGTTTCAAAATGAGATCACCCACATCAAAGATTCTCGGGCGGACTTTTTCGTTATAATATCGCATAACTCGGTGCCTATACGCTGCCGCCCTTAACTCAGCCTCTTCACGTTTTTCATCAACGAAGTCCAGTAATTCCAACAAGAGATCCTGATTCGTCCTAGGATCATAATGCATCACCCGATGTGAAGCTCCACGGGTATAACGGCCTCTGTGCCATATGCCAATGCGAATGGAGTGTGGCCAGTCGCGGACTTGTAGGTGGTTCTATAAGCCCATAGCGCTGTTGGAAGTTCATCTACCCACTTGCCTCCAGCCTTTTCCAAACGCTTCTTCAATATGGTCTTGATTATTTTGTTCACGGCTTCCACTTGTCCATTAGCCTTAGGATGAGCAACTGCGACGAACTTTTTCTCAATGCCGTACTTTAAATAGAAATCTTTGAATTCCCTACTTTCGAACTGAGTTCCTTGTCTGTAATGATGGTTCGCGGGAGGCCGAAGCGGCATATAATGTTTCGTACAACGAAATTAATGACCTTCTTAGAGGTGATTGTGGCTAAGGGCTCTGCCTTGGCCCATTTGGTGAAGTAGTCGACCGCAACGATCGCATATTTTGCACCACCTTTGGATATAGGCAAAGAACCGACTATGTCGATTCCCCAAATTGCAAACGGCCAGGGACTAACCATTTGCGTGAGTTCCGTCGGCGGAGCTCTTGGGATTCTCGCGTATCTTTGACACTTATCACATCTCCTTACATAATCAGCAACATCCCGATTCACAGTTGGCTAATAATATCCGTATCGGAGGATCTTTTTTGCTAATGTCTCCCCCCCAATATGGTCGCCACATTCTCCTTCGTGAACTTCCTTCAATACCCGCTTTTTCTCATCATGGGCAATGCACCGGAGTAAGGGGACCGAGAACCCCTTCCGATACATTACTCCGCCCTGCATCACATATCGCGCGGCTTTACGAATGACCTGTCGTCTTTCGCTTCTTCTTTCGGGCAAAGTCCCGTTTAGCAGGTATTGTTTGAATGGGGTTATCCATGATTCCTTCTTGATTTCCATTTCCAACACAGAATCTATTTCCATCACATCTATGCTTGGAGCATGTAAGGTTTCGACGGGAACTAATCCCATTTGCTGTGCCTCGCCGGTACTTGCGAATTTGGCCAGCGTGTCGGCTTCCTTGTTTTGTTCACGTGGGACATGCGAAATGTCATAATGTTCAAGGTTCGCCAATAGTTCCTGAACCAGAGCAAGGTACGAAGCAAGCCTTTGTCCCCTGGCTTGATAATCTCCTCGCACTTGGTACACCACCAACTGTGAGTCACAAAAGATTTCAACTGATTTTACTCCGAGTTCCATAATAAGCTTTAAGCCAGCAATCAATGCTTCATATTCTGCTTCATTATTCGTTGCCGGGAAATTGAGCTTCAAAGCTTAACAAATCGATCGATTTCCTGGGGTCACAAGAATTACACCAGCCCCAGAACAACGGTCGTTGGATGCTCCATCGGTGTACAATTTCCATCGAATGGGGGGAATGACACTGTGACTATCTGGTTCGTCTGACACAGTGAACTCAGCGATGGAGTCTGCTAATGCTTTCCCTTGTATGGCTCTTCGTGGCAGGTATGTAATATCGAACCGACTTAGCTCGATATTCCATTTTAACATCCTTCCAGAAGTTTCTAGTCGTTGGAGTACCTGTCGCAAGGGCTGATCGGTATAAATACTGACTGAGTGTGCTTGAAAGTATGGACGCAGCTTACGTGATGCAATCACCAAGCAATAGGCTAATTTCTCAATTTTAGGATAATTTCTTTTTGCCCCCGTTAAACGTTTACTAACATAGTACACCAGCTTTTGGACTCGGTCCTCCTCGCGGACCAAAGCCGCATTTATAGCATGTGGGGATATGGCTAAGTATACGTACAACATTTCATGGTTTACTAGTTTAGACAGCACTGGAGGATTTTCTAAATGCCTTATCAGAGCTCGGAACGCTTCCTCACAGTTAGATGTCCATTCGAAATTCCTTTTTCCTTTCTTTATTATATCGAAGAAGGGAATACACTTGTCTGTGGCTCTTGATATGAATCGACTCAGCGCAGCCACTTTCCCATTCAAGCTTTGTACCTGTTTTATAGTCCTGGGCACTTGTATGTCTCGAATAGCTTGAATCTTTTTCGGGTTAGCTTCGATTCCCCGGGCATTAACAATGAATCCTAAAAACTTCCCTGACGCTACGCCGAAGGAACACTTCAGAGGGTTGATCTTCATCCCATAATATCTGAGTATGCCAAACATCTCTGCTAAGTCTCGAATGTGGTCGTTTGACTGCCGTGACTTCACGAGCATGTCATCCACATAGACTTCCATCGTTCTACCTATCTGGTCTTTAAACATTCGATTCACCAAACGCTGAGAAGTCGCCCTCGCGTTTTTCAATCCGAAAGGCATCACTACATAGCAATATAGTCCAACGTCTGTGATGAAACTGGTGTGTTCCTGGTCCGGAATGTGCATCGGGATCTGATTGTATCCCGAGTACGCATCCATGAATGACAATAACTTGTGTCCTGCAGTGGAGTTAACCAACTGATCAATTCTAGGTAATGGGAAACTGTCCTTAGGACATGCTTTGTTTAAATCAGAGTAATCTACGCAAGTTCTCTGAAAAGACCCTCCTATTTCCACCCTAATTTCATAAGAATTTTTTTCTTTTTTTAGAGATGATATATAGATATATCATTCATTACAAATATATTTCCCAGGGTCATTTTCTTTCTCCAATAAACAAAATATATCCAGGATCAAAATAACTTACCAATATAAATATATCAGTGTATATCTAATAACATACACATACATATGAAGATGTATGTGTTCCTCTTGTTTACATTCAGAGTATATACTTTATTATTATTTTTTTGTACAAGAACATTCTGTTTGATTTAGACTTGGCAATTCAGATTAATTGATTTTTGACCATAAAATCCACTGGAAACATGTACTTTAGTCTGTTATTATAATTAAGCAATGATCAAGTAATAATCAGTGGTAAACAAGCTTTTAACATAGATGATTGTGTTAAAGTCTGTATAGTGTCAAAATCAGGCTAAAAGAAAGTGGATCCTAAGTGAACACAAGCAACATCTAGGCGTAATGGAAACGCGCCTAACTTATACATGAAAGGTCACGAGTTCGAGTACTATGCTGGTCGGTTCAAACACAATTTTTGTTTTTGTTTTTTTCTCTTGTATGGTTTGAAAACTGATATCTACCTATATCTGCACATATATATTTAATTTTTGCCTATAATCTAACATACAAAACAATAATTTCTTGCTTTATTATTTTTAAAACCCTTTTCTACAATTGTTCTAGGAATTTAGGTTTATATTTTTGCCCAGATATCAACATGTACACAGATATACATGTTCATGTCAATATCCTTGCTCATTTTCCAGAAAACTGGGTGAAACAAGTGCTAAATGTACTAAGCTTTTGAAATGCATTTTTATTGTCAGAATACAATCTATCATGATCAACCAATACTTCATTTATTTGAAGCTGGTTAACTCATGAATCCTGTATCTGCTACACACTAGTTCAAAACAATGGAGATACCCTTCATTGCATTCTGTCTGAAGCTTTTAAAAACATTTTACTTTTCTCAATACAATTCAGAAATGAATTCAAACTTATTTACAAAGCATTTCAGTAAAAAGAAAATAGAATCCTTTTAAGTTTACTTCTTGCTAAATCCAGATTTTATTCTAAAACTCAGTGCTCTGTTATGTCTCAAGATTAGCTAATACATAATATAAATTATGCAAAACAGTAGCTCACATAATTGTGTATATTTCTTACCAGATTTTTATAGCTGATACTTGAGCATATTTTTCTTGTTTATGTTTCAGACACTACTTCAAAAACAAATCAAACCTTAACACACAACAATTTCGATAGAACAACTAATTTAATCTGACACTTTACAGAACATAAGAGCAACTTGATCACTAACCATAAAATATTCAATACATGTCTGGAAATCTTAGAAACATAAAATTTTTCCTGAATACATGCAGATATAGTCAATTTAAGCTCTTATTGAAACTAGCTAGCATGTTCATTCACTCCTCCATAATAGCCATAACTTCATTTTTACTTAGTGCCTGGGTTACCTGAAAGAGCATGAGTGGCTGCCTCATTTTGAAATGAGACACCCCAGATGCCATGAGCAAACAAGGGTCAGATCTATGATCTGGTATGAGTAACATCAATACATTCATGATATTAAGCAATAGAGAATATAAGGGTACTAACTTGTTATTTAAGCAAATTTCTGCAATCAATTACTTTAACATAGTATAATTAAGTTGATTCAGGTATGATATATTCATTTATCATTCTTACACTTGCATACATAATCATGTAAACATAATTATCTATTTGCAACAATTGCATTCACTGGAACCATCTTGGTTCCATATCATTCAACCTAAGAAATATCCATATTCCTATTTCTTCATTTACAGGTTGTATAATTCAATTTAAATCCCTGCCTCATCTGCTATTAAGGAATCACTGGGACACATTGCAATGAACTAATTCACATCATTGCACAAAGATCTCAGGGCTTAAACAAACCATGTGCCAACTTGCATACTTCAAATATGACAAGCATTCCAGCAGTCTTCTTGGCCTTCCCTTCCCTAGTTTATTTACTAGTGTATTGTCTTAAATCCTATCATCAAATATGCTAAGTGAACATGTCACTGTAAACATGGAAACATCCATAAT
This sequence comes from Allium fistulosum, assembly GCA_030737815.1. Classification (NCBI taxonomy): domain Eukaryota; kingdom Viridiplantae; phylum Streptophyta; class Magnoliopsida; order Asparagales; family Amaryllidaceae; genus Allium; species Allium fistulosum. The sequence goes on from CM060901.1 coordinate 959,328,204, forward strand.
CTTTCCTAGCATAATTCTCCTCAGAAATAAGCAGACAGTTATTTCCTAAATGGGGTCAATATGTCTTGATCTTAGTAAAATATAAGAATATTTTCAACTGTAAAAAAAAGAGGCATGGCATGTTCTTATTATATTGATCTGCAAGCCTTTATGATTGATTCAGATTCAGGATCTGGTTCAATCATAATTTTAGCTTGTGGGTTTCTTTTCTTTTTTTTTGATTTGATTAAGGGCTCAGCACTTAGAAAATTTCTATTGCACCCTTAACATTTTTCTTCTCAAGCCTCAGCACTTATACCAAGTATAATGCAGCTCCCAACATTTTTGTAAAGTTTCCATGCCATAGATCTATAACAGTTGAGAGTATTCTCTATATAATTTTTAAGATCCTAAACTTTAACATTTATGAGTATAAATAAAACAGTATAGTACTCATCCAAAGACAAATGTCTCAACCAATCAAAGATCATCAAAATCATCCATATTAAATCATATCAGATTTAAAATAAGACATCCAAAAAGCATTGATGAAATCATATACATCAAAACCAGAAATATATAAATGGCAATATAAAAAGTGGCTGCCTCATCTCAGGTCTTAATGCCATGAACTCAGTGAGATTACTCACCTAAATATTTCTTCTTATTAATCCAGAAAATCCTTGTATGAGTGTTTTCTTCTTCCTTCCAATATTTTTCTTCCTTTCTTATTTTTGTGCAGCTCGGGGTAAAAATAATTCTACTGGCTAAACTGCCTATTTATATACATCTTTCCACTAGGGTTTTGTTAAAACAGAATTCCATTTCTGTCCTGGCTAGCATCATGCATTTCTCATTCATAATACCCCGGCCATATTAACCAATTTTAAGGCTGCATTTTCTTTCTTTTACTTTTCATAAAATGGCCACTCACCTAGTCATGTTAAAAGTGTGACTATCCTATTTTATATTTTAATTATTCCTGAGAATCCCCTTTGCTATTTTTGCCTATGCAAGCATATTGACTTGTATCACATTTCATGTCATTTTAATGTTATAGTTTCACTTGCTTATATTTTTTTTTCAGTATTTAAAAACATATATATTTGTACACATATCTTATCTAGGCTTATTTAATTCCTTTTTTAATTTCAGAAGCATATGCACCTATATGTATACAGGTTTACAAATATATATATATAATTTTCTTTTCTGGGTTTTAAATAAAATTTATTTACTAATTTAAAGTAAAACTTACTTTTCTTATTTTCTAAGATGATCCATATAATTCCAGAAATCAAATATCTATGTTGCAAAAATCATGTTTGTATTGCTTTTTAATTCTTGTTTTAAATCCAAGAAATCTGGAGTTCTTCCTTGTGCCATTTCAGTGTGCACGTGCACACATATACTTGCACACTATTTATTCCAGAAATTTCACCATATTTAAATCTAAATATTTCAAAAATTAAATCATTTTACAAAAATGATTTTTCACAAAATTTTGGGGTATTACATTCACCCCTCCTTTTAGGAATTGTGTCCTCACAATTTTTCTAACATTTATATCAAGCATCATTTTCTTTTCTGAAAACTTATCAAACATATGCATAAGCAAACAAATTCAATCATATCAACCATGCATAACAAATTTTTCCAGAAAAAAAAAATTACCTTTTAATTTGCAAAAAGCTTAGGATAATCCATTTTAATCTTATCCTATAACTCCCATGTGCAGTCATTAGGATCACTACTCCACTGGATCTTAACTAGTTTCAAGGTTTTGCTCCTTAATTTCTTTTCTTCCTTGGCTATAATCCCCACTGGTTCTTTTTCATAAACCAAGTCAGGATTTATTTGAATTTTGGTAGGCTCTTCCAAAATGTCTTCTTTATCATGTACCCATCTTCTAAGTTGGGACACATGAAAAACATTATGCATTGCTTTCATTTCCTCTGGTAGTTCTAATTTGTAAGCCAATGAACCAATTCTTTCCAGAATTTTATAGGGTCCAACATACCTTGGTGTAAGCTTACCTTGCTTGCCAAATCTCATGACTTTCTTCATAGGTGAAATCTTGATGAAAACAAAGTCTCCCACTTCATATTCCACTTGCTTTCTCTTCCTATCTGCAAATTTCTTTTGCCTATCTTGAGCTGCTGCTATTCTTTTTCTTATTAACCCAATTTTCTCTGTAGTTTCTTTAACATATTCAGGTCCAAGAACAGCCCTTTCACCAGTCTCTACCCAGCATATAGGTGATAAACATGGCTTGCCATATAAGGCTTCAAATGGTGCCATCCCTATGGTGCTTTGGTAACTGTTATTGTATGTGAATTCAGCTAGATGGAGGTGGTCTTCCCAGTTGCCTCCAAAGTCCAGTGTACATGCTCTCAACAAATCCTCTAAGACTTTGTTTACCACCTCAGTTTGACCATCTGATTGTGGATGGTAGGCAGTGCTTAAGCACAATTCACTCCCCATGGCCTCTTGAAAACTTTTCCAAAATCTTGAGGTGAAGATGGTATCCCTATCACTCACAATGGTTTTGGGTATGCCATGCAACCTTACTACCTCTTTCATGAATATTTGAGCCAATTTTGGAGCATTTCTTTCTGTTTTAACTGGGATAAAATGTGCTACCTTAGTTAGCCTATCCACTATTACCCATATACATGTGTTTCCCTTCTTAGATCTAGGAAGACCATCTATGAAATCCATAGATATATCCTCCCACTTCCACTGTGGTATACTAAGGGGTTGCAATAGTCCTGATGGCCTTTGTGTCTCTGCCTTGACTTGTTGGCAAGTCATGCACCTTGCAACATATCTGGCCACATCTGACTTCATCCCCTTCCACCAAAGATTTCTTTCAAATTTTGATACATCTTGGTGCTACCTGGGTGTATGGAGTACTTACTCCTATGGTACTCATTTAATATTTCCTCCTTCAATTCTATATTTTCTGGAACACATATCCTATTTTTATTCCTTAAATAACCATTTTTATCAATTTGATAATTTATTACTCCCTCCCCTTTTGATATGAGCATTTTCTTTTCCACCATGTTTAGGTCTTGTTCCTGCATTTTCCCAATCTTAAGAAGTAAATCTGATTGCAGAGATATCATACTTAATTTCCCTTTACCTTCACCTTCTTCAATGGACATCATTTGTACCCCACTGTTTTCCTCAATTTCCAAATCAGTAAGTATAGACAAATCCTTAAATTCTTCCATCATCAACATGGCTACTTTGGCATGTTGTCTACTCAAGGCATCTACAACTTTATTTGCCTTGCCTGGTGTATACAGTATATCTAGATCATAGGCAGCTAGGAACTCTACCCATCTATGTTGCCTCATGTTCAAATCTTTTTGTGAGAATAAATATTTCAGTGCCTTAGGATCAGTGTACAAAATGAATTTGGCACCTAACAAATAATGTCTCCAAAGTTTCAAAGCATACACAACTGCTGCTAGTTCAAGATCATGGGTTGCATACCTGGTTTCATGTGGCTTTAATTGCCTAGATGCATAGGCTACCACCTGGTCTTGCTGCATCAACACAGCCCCTAACCCAGAGCCACTTGCATCAGTGTACACAACCAAATTTTCATTTCCTTCTGGCACTCTCAATACTGGTGCATTAATCAGAGCTTCTTTTATTTTGATAAAAGCTTGCTCACATTTTTCTGTCCATACAAAGGCTTGGTTCTTTCTAGTTAAATTGGTAAGTGGTGATGATATTTTTGAGAAATCTTTTATAAATCTCCTATAATATCCTGCCATCCCCATAAATGATCTAATCTCACTGATGGTACTAGGCCTTTTCCATGCTTGGATTGCCACTACCTTATTAGGGTTTACTGATATTCCTTTGGCAGAGATAACATGCCCAAGAAAATGCACTTCTTCTTTCCAAAATGCACATTTTGAAAATTTTGCTTTTAAATCATTTTCCCTTAGTCTTGACAAAACTAAATGCAAATGTTTTTTATGCTCTTCCACTGTCTTGGAATAAATCAAAATGTCATCAATAAAAATCAGTACAAACTTGTCTAAATAATCTCTAAATATTCTATTCATTAAATCAACAAAATATGAAGGAGCATTTGTCAAACCAAATGGCATAACCAAAAATTCATATAAGCCATATCTTGTGTTAAATGCAGTATACTTAACACTTGAGTCTTCAACCTTCATTTGATGGAATCCTGATGCTAAGTCTAATCTAGAAAATATTTTAGCTTCACTGAGTTGGTCAAAGAGATCATCTATTCTAGGCAATGGGTATTTATTCTTGATGGTTACTTTATTTAGTTCCCTGTAATCTATGCACATTCTCAAGGTACCATCATGTTTTCTTACAAACACTACTGGAGAACCCCAGCAGGAATTGCTTGGCCTTATAAATCCCTTGCCCTCTAATTCTTCCAACTGATTTTTCAATTCTTTCAGTTCACTTGGCCCCATTCTATAAGGTTTCTTGATTATTGGACTTGCTCCTGGAATGAGATTAATTTGGAACTCAACTGATCTGTGGTGTGGAACACCCTTAACTTCCCCAAACACATCCAAGTATTCATTAACTATGGGAATTTCTTCAATGGTTAATTCACTCAGATCTTTTTCTAAGTCAACCAAATGATACAATTTCCCTTCCTTAGCTACTTCACATAGAACTGTGATTCTCTGGCCTCTAGAATTTTGCAATGATATGGTGGATGAGTCTAAATTAATTATGGCTTTAAATTGCCTTAACCAATCTACCCCCAATATAACTCCTATATTTGGGTAATTTAAAACATATAAATTGGAAATAAAAATATTTCCTCCTATGTTTAACTCCACATCCACACAATTCATGTTCAAAACACTAGAACTCCCTAGGGGACTTTGTACAAGCAATGGGGTTTCAACCATTATGCAGTTTAATTTTAACACTTTAACTAATTCATAGGAAATCAAAGAGTGTGTTGCTCCAGTATCATATACTACTGGTATGGGTATGGCACAAATGAGTAATGTACCTTCCACTTGGCCATGATTTTCAGCATCAATTTTCACTGCAGATTTGCCTTTACCTTCCAAAGTTGCCAATTTCCCTTGCTGTTTATTCTCAGGACAGTTCCTCTTCATATGCCCCTCTTTCCCACATAGGTAGCATTTGAAGGCTCCTCCTTTTAACTCTGGGCACCTTGGTTTGATGTGTCCTTCTTTTCCACAATGATGGCAAACCAATTTCTTCTTAGTATCATTGGCTTTTGTATCTTTACTCTTCCTGTTGTCTGCCTCCTCCTTCTTTTTATCATAAGGGTGATATCTTCCCTTATCCTTCTTGTTGCTGCTCTTAAAATTCCTATATTTCTCTCTTTCTTTGTCATGTTGTTCCAGTTTCAAGGCCAGATCAATTACTTGATCAAATGTTCTATCTGCATATGGTAGCATAGCTCTGCTAAGTCCTGGGTTCAGTCCTTTTATATACCTATCATTTTTGGATGCTTCATCTGCCACTAGCATTGCTCCATAATTGGATAGCCCCTCAAACTTTTGAGTGTATTCAGTGACATTCAAAGTTCCCTGCCTAAGTTTTATAAATTCTTCAAGCAAAATGGTCTTGGCTGATGCTGGTACAAATCTTGCCTCCAACATCTCCTTGAACTGATTCCAAGTGATTTCATTTTCATTTCTTCCAGCTATGATCACCTCCCACCAGCTTAAAGCTACCCCTTTCAGTTGTCTAGAAGCTACTTGCCTCTTCCTTTGGTCATCCAACTGCATGTCATTGAAAATCCTATCAAGTGTTCTCAACCATGCTTGAATTTCCATCACACTCTCAGTTCCTTCAAAACTCCTGCCTCCCAAATTGGAATAAGTCTTCAGTAGTTTTGAAAGCTCTTCATGTGGGTTCTCAGGCCTATGCCCAATTCCATCTCTTAAAACCCTCACAAATTCTTGCATGTCAAGCATTTGAGGTGCACTGGGTCCTGCATTGTGATGAGATCCTCTTCCTACCATGGTCTGCTAACTAAATTCTGGGCAAATGGTATTAGTATATTATGAGTACTTCTATAATTTCTATTTTCTTATCTAAATTATTTCATCCAAAACAAACAGACATAATACATTTCTATAATACTTAACAATCAATGCAACCAAGTGCTCTGATACCAACTGAAAAGACCCTCCTATTTCCACCCTAATTTCATAAGAATTTTTTTTTAGAGATGATATATAGATATATCATTCATTACAAATATATTTCCCAGGGTCATTTTCTTTCTCCAATAAACAAAATATATCCAGGATCAAAATAACTTACCAATATAAATATATCAGTGTATATCTAATAACATACACATACATATGAAGATGTATGTGTTCCTCTTGTTTACATTCAGAGTATATACTTTATTATTTTTTTTTGTACAAGAACATTCTGTTTGATTTAGACTTGGCAATTCAGATTAATTGATTTTTGACCATAAAATCCACTGGAAACATGTACTTTAGTCTGTTATTATAATTAAGCAATGATCAAGTAATAATCAGTGGTAAACAAGCTTTTAACATAGATGATTGTGTTAAAGTCTGTATAGTGTCAAAATCAGGCTAAAAGAAAGTGGATCCTAAGTGAACACAAGCAACATCTAGGCGTAATGGAAACGCGCCTAACTTATACATGAAAGGTCACGAGTTCGAGTACTATGCTGGTCGGTTCAAACACAATTTTTGTTTTTGTTTTTTTCTCTTGTATGGTTTGAAAACTGATATCTACCTATATCTGCACATATATATTTAATTTTTGCCTATAATCTAACATACAAAACAATAATTTCTTGCTTTATTATTTTTAAAACCCTTTTCTACAATTGTTCTAGGAATTTAGGTTTATATTTTTGCCCAGATATCAACATGTACACAGATATACATGTTCATGTCAATATCCTTGCTCATTTTCCAGAAAACTGGGTGAAACAAGTGCTAAATGTACTAAGCTTTTGAAATGCATTTTTATTGTCAGAATACAATCTATCATGATCAACCAATACTTCATTTATTTGAAGCTGGTTAACTCATGAATCCTGTATCTGCTACACACTAGTTCAAAACAATGGAGATACCCTTCATTGCATTCTGTCTGAAGCTTTTAAAAACATTTTACTTTTCTCAATACAATTCAGAAATGAATTCAAACTTATTTACAAAGCATTTCAGTAAAAAGAAAATAGAATCCTTTTAAGTTTACTTCTTGCTAAATCCAGATTTTATTCTAAAACTCAGTGCTCTGTTATGTCTCAAGATTAGCTAATACATAATATAAATTATGCAAAACAGTAGCTCACATAATTGTGTATATTTCTTACCAGATTTTTATAGCTGATACTTGAGCATATTTTTCTTGTTTATGTTTCAGACACTACTTCAAAAACAAATCAAACCTTAACACACAACAATTTCGATAGAACAACTAATTTAATCTGACACTTTACAGAACATAAGAGCAACTTGATCACTAACCATAAAATATTCAATACATGTCTGGAAATCTTAGAAACATAAAATTTTTCCTGAATACATGCAGATATAGTCAATTTAAGCTCTTATTGAAACTAGCTAGCATGTTCATTCACTCCTCCATAATAGCCATAACTTCATTTTTACTTAGTGCCTGGGTTACCTGAAAGAGCATGAGTGGCTGCCTCATTTTGAAATGAGACACCCCAGATGCCATGAGCAAACAAGGGTCAGATCTATGATCTGGTATGAGTAACATCAATACATTCATGATATTAAGCAATAGAGAATATAAGGGTACTAACTTGTTATTTAAGCAAATTTCTGCAATCAATTACTTTAACATAGTATAATTAAGTTGATTCAGGTATGATATATTCATTTATCATTCTTACACTTGCATACATAATCATGTAAACATAATTATCTATTTGCAACAATTGCATTCACTGGAACCATCTTGGTTCCATATCATTCAACCTAAGAAATATCCATATTCCTATTTCTTCATTTACAGGTTGTATAATTCAATTTAAATCCCTGCCTCATCTGCTATTAAGGAATCACTGGGACACATTGCAATGAACTAATTCACATCATTGCACAAAGATCTCAGGGCTTAAACAAACCATGTGCCAACTTGCATACTTCAAATATGACAAGCATTCCAGCAGTCTTCTTGGCCTTCCCTTCCCTAGTTTATTTACTAGTGTATTGTCTTAAATCCTATCATCAAATATGCTAAGTGAACATGTCACTGTAAACATGGAAACATCCATAATCTTTCCTAGCATAATTCTCCTCAGAAATAAGCAGACAGTTATTTCCTAAATGGGGTCAATATGTCTTGATCTTAGTAAAATATAAGAATATTTTCAACTGTAAAAAAAAGAGGCATGGCATGTTCTTATTATATTGATCTGCAAGCCTTTATGATTGATTCAGATTCAGGATCTGGTTCAATCATAATTTTAGCTTGTGGGTTTCTTTTCTTTTTTTTTGATTTGATTAAGGGCTCAGCACTTAGAAAATTTCTATTGCACCCTTAACATTTTTCTTCTCAAGCCTCAGCACTTATACCAAGTATAATGCAGCTCCCAACATTTTTGTAAAGTTTCCATGCCATAGATCTATAACAGTTGAGAGTATTCTCTATATAATTTTTAAGATCCTAAACTTTAACATTTATGAGTATAAATAAAACAGTATAGTACTCATCCAAAGACAAATGTCTCAACCAATCAAAGATCATCAAAATCATCCATATTAAATCATATCAGATTTAAAATAAGACATCCAAAAAGCATTGATGAAATCATATACATCAAAACCAGAAATATATAAATGGCAATATAAAAAGTGGCTGCCTCATCTCAGGTCTTAATGCCATGAACTCAGTGAGATTACTCACCTAAATATTTCTTCTTATTAATCCAGAAAATCCTTGTATGAGTGTTTTCTTCTTCCTTCCAATATTTTTCTTCCTTTCTTATTTTTGTGCAGCTCGGGGTAAAAATAATTCTACTGGCTAAACTGCCTATTTATATACATCTTTCCACTAGGGTTTTGTTAAAACAGAATTCCATTTCTGTCCTGGCTAGCATCATGCATTTCTCATTCATAATACCCCGGCCATATTAACCAATTTTAAGGCTGCATTTTCTTTCTTTTACTTTTCAGAAAATGGCCACTCACCTAGTCATGTTAAAAGTGTGACTATCCTATTTTATATTTTAATTATTCCTGAGAATCCCCTTTGCTATTTTTGCCTATGCAAGCATATTGACTTGTATCACATTTCATGTCATTTTAATGTTATAGTTTCACTTGCTTATATTTTTTTTTCAGTATTTAAAAACATATATATTTGTACACATATCTTATCTAGGCTTATTTAATTCCTTTTTTAATTTCAGAAGCATATGCACCTATATGTATACAGGTTTACAAATATATATATATAATTTTCTTTTCTGGGTTTTAAATAAAATTTATTTACTAATTTAAAGTAAAACTTACTTTTCTTATTTTCTAAGATGATCCATATAATTCCAGAAATCAAATATCTATGTTGCAAAAATCATGTTTGTATTGCTTTTTAATTCTTGTTTTAAATCCAAGAAATCTGGAGTTCTTCCTTGTGCCATTTCAGTGTGCACGTGCACACATATACTTGCACACTATTTATTCCAGAAATTTCACCATATTTAAATCTAAATATTTCAAAAATTAAATCATTTTACAAAAATGATTTTTCACAAAATTTTGGGGTATTACATTCACCCCTCCTTTTAGGAATTGTGTCCTCACAATTTTTCTAACATTTATATCAAGCATCATTTTCTTTTCTGAAAACTTATCAAACATATGCATAAGCAAACAAATTCAATCATATCAACCATGCATAACAAATTTTTCCAGAAAAAAAAAATTACCTCTCCGGGTCCATTCCTCTCCTTTTTTGCTTAACTGGAATGTACCTCGGGTCTATGTTCAACATATGACTCGTAATAGCGAGGGAAATCCCGCACATGTCGGAATGTGTCCAAGCGAAAACATCGAGATTCGCTCGGAGGAAATCACTGAGGTCCTCGGTCATCGAGGGGCTGAGTTGTGATCCAATCTTCATACTCACGACGGATCGTCTCGGCTGACTGAAATGTCAATCGTCAGTTCAGCCGACGCTGCTTTTTCTTCCCTGGGTTCCTCATCATTGTCTCTCGGATCTATGTCTCTATAGATCCGAGAATGTTGCCCGAGCCAGGGCTCGGGCATTACTTGTCAATTGTCAGTGTTCTGAATGCGGACGGAGTTGTCCGCAACCTTTCCTTTCTCCCTCCGCTGAGCCTCTCGAAGCTCAGCCACATAACATGCACGACCGGTCGCCTGGTCGTCATGCACAACACCTACTCCTTTGTCAGTCGGAAATTTTAAAGTCAAACACCACGGGGCCAATGCTGCCCTGAATTCAGCCAGGGTCGGTCGACCTAGAAATACATTGTATGGAGAATCCACATCCAAGACTATGAAGGGTAGGATCCGTACCCTCCTGCGTTCACCTTGTCCCAGTTCAACTGGCAACTCAACATACCCCACTGCATCAGTCACTGCACCGTTAAAGCCATGAATACGAGCTTTAGACGGATTTAAATCCTTCGTCTCCATTTTCATTTGGTCATACGCCTTTTTGAAGATGATGTTAACAGAACTTCCACAATTAATCAAAATTCTCTTCACTAATGCTGGCCCGATAGTCGCGGATATGACCATCGGGTCAACGGTAGGAGCCTCTACCAATCAGCATCTCGGCTCCTGAATACTATATCGTCTGTCATTGTCCGCTGCTACTTAGCCTGGGACCCATCCTCAGTACTTGAACAACACTCAAAATCTGCATGCCTCAAGGAGTTAGCATATCGCTCCATTTCCTGCCAATTCTTATCCGCAGGGTGAGGTCCGCCTACTATCGTGTTTATGACCAGTCTACCCACAGTTCGAGCAGGCTCCTCAGGGTGACGTGGAGCTGGTGCGTGACCGGGGTTGGATGTTCCCTGTCCGCCCTCTTGAGGACTCTTTACAAACTCTTGCAACTTTTTCTGTCTAATCAACTTTTCTATAGCGTCATGTAGGTGTCTACACTCTTCGGTACTGTGCCCATAAGTTTCATGGAAGCGGCAATACTTCCCAGTCCGCTTTTTCTCCTCGGTTGACTCCTTTGGGCGCGGCTTTCTGTATTGAAAGGTATTACAAGTTGATAGGTAAATATTCTCAAGAGATGAATTTAGTGGAGTGTATTCGTTATAGGTTAGAATTCTCGGCTTCCATTTCCCTGCTCCTCTTTTCTTCTCCTGATTTCCTCTTCCGGACTCCTTAGATTGCCCGGGTTTGTTCTGGACATTGACCTGAACTTTCCCCGAGTTGTCTCCGGATTGCTTTACAGCGATGTTGCTTTTCACGGTCTCTTGAATAGGCACCGGCGCCTTATCTCACCTTATCCACCTAGCTTCCTCTCTTCTTATGAATTGATGAGCCTTTGCGTAAAAACGCTCTAGCGTAGTTGGAGGTTTTCCTGCTAACCAATCTCCAAACTCTGAATCTGGATCCACTCCTCGCATCACAGCCATAAGAATTGCGTGATCATTAGGATTGCTAACTACAGTAGCCGCAACATGGAATCTTTGTAAATACTCCTTCAACGACTCCCCTGGAGTCTGGATTACAATTGATAGAGACATCACGTCCTTTGGACGAGTAGCATGTATCCTGAACTGTTCTATAAATTTCGTTGCCAGCTCCTCGAAAATGGATACAGATCGTGGAGGAAGTCGGGTGAACCACATAGTAGCAATTCCAGATAGAGTTATTGGGAAGCATCTGCACTTAGTTGCATCATTCGCTTTAGCTAAATCCATCATCCATTCATATCTCATCACATGCTGTCGGGGATCGGTCTTCCCTTCGTAGGCCGGGATGGTTGGCATGCTAAACTTCCTAGGGTATTCGGCCTGTAGAACAGTGTTTGTGAATGGAGTATGACTCCTGGATATCCCCTAATCCTCATTAGTCAGGCCTTGATTTTCTGTCATCAGCTGTCTGACCATAGCCGATAGGTCTGGGGTTTGTATGGAAGATGGAAGGTTGGAGTCCATTCTACGGGATCGTTCAGGTTGATGTCTCCTCTGTTGGCAATCTGCCAAACGTGTATCTTGAGGTTCAGCATCATTGGCGTTTTGGTGAGCCGGGCGGCCAGTTTCCTCACGCGCTCCAGATCTTAAGTTTCCTGTTCCTGCTTGGTTGTGGTCTCCGAGGTGTAAGTGATCCCTAGTTGATCGATCAGTAGCACCTGCCTGTGTGGTATCAGTCTTATGGCGTCTACGCTTGGGAGGTTCATCAGATGAAGTCGAGCTATCAGACGAAGAGTAAGGAGCTGGACTACCCCCAGCATTCTAATGCTGTTGTTGAGAGAGCTGAGCCATAAGGTCGGCGTTAGCTTGAATCTGCTCTCCAAGTTGTCTCCTTCTTTCCATGAGTTCTCTCATCAAGTCGTTGAACTCTGTTCTGGTGACAACTTCCATTTGATTTTGGGTGGTAGTTCCTGCACCCATATTTGCTTGCTGATTGCTAGGTCCTATTTGCTGTACGCTAGCAGTCTCATTGACGTCCGCATTATGAAAGGATGATATGGTACGTGGTCTTCCCATAGTAGAGTTATTGACATGAACTCTGAGTAGAATCAACGGACGTCTTGTGAATGACTTGGATCTCCTTCGGGGGATTTATTCAATCCAGTAGCTACAAAGCAGATCCTTGTGGCTTGAGAATTCGATTCTCAGTGAAAGCACCAAAGTGTTAGCACCAAAATTGGTCACTAACCCCCTTTAGAAAGATTGTGTAGAGAGATAAATGAAGTAGATAAATTAAAACTGAGAGATATGGACTAAATTAACTACAGAAATCTAGAACACCAGATTTATAGTGGTTCGGCGTAACTGCCTACGTCCACTTTGAATTGTAATCTTTATTGCTTTCCCAAGTAGTTAAATACAGATAAAATCCGTACAATAATGACTTGAATACAAGTTTGAACTAAAAAGAGTGAGTCTTCAAAGCGACAGAGTCTCCCCAGTGTTCTCCCAAAAAAGGTCCCTTTCACTGTGCCCCTGCCCCTCTATTTATAGACGAAGATGGGTTGGACTTCCCTCATGGGCCTAGGAGTGAGATGCCTCGGCCCGTAGTAAATGACTCCTGTATGTTGAGCCATAATTGCCGAACGGCAATTGCCGAACCACAAATCCGGGCCGAACGACATTCATATGCCGAACGAGGAAGATATGCCGAACGGTATCTGCATCCCGAACGACCTTGCTATGCTTTGTAAGGAGAAATGCCGGACGAGGCTTCTGCCGAACGATGCTTAGATGCCGGCCGAGGCTGGAATACCAAACGAGGTTCATGCCGGTCGAGGCTGGAATGCCGAACAAGGTTCTTGCTGGTCGACCAATTGATGTCGAACGAGGTTCTTCTCGGTCGACCAATTGATGCCGAACGAGGCCAGATTCCGGACGAGTCTGGAATGCCGAGCGGTACTCCTAATGCCGAACGAGTCTCGAATGCCGAGTGGTGCTATGGTGCCGAACGAGGCTTGGACGTCGAGTGGTGCTCTGTGCTGAGCCTTTCGTTACCGGGCCAAATAACTGGGTAACAGTTGTTGTAGGTTTTCTATAGCATACTAGAAACGCTATTATAAATTTTCTATACATTTCAAAAACGCTATTTTTCTTTATCCCTGCTTTGAGTTTACAATAACCTTTCTATACATTAGAACATCTAATAATAAGATATATTTGCCTCTATTCATGAACAATTCAATCAAATCAAACAACAATAATAGAAACTTTTGCTAATCAAAGTATATTATATATTATATGTAGTCAGAATTACACCAAATTCAAATTGTATATACTATTTCATAGCCGATATTTTGAAACATACATGATAATAGTACCATTAGGATTCTACAAAAGAATATACCAAAATACCATGATTGTAGAATGTCCATGTTTGTCATCAAACATCCAATCCCCTACAAGAAAAGGAGAAAGCATTTAAAGCATGTGTACGAAGACATACAAGAAAAGATATATGAATAAGGCATAAACAAAATGATACATATTAAACATATTGACATGCTTAATGTCGATACACACTCTACATAATCTTATGTCAAATATATAATGCTATCATGGTTAAAGATTGTTTATAATACTTGTTATTCACAATTCAAACTCAAATTAGAATAAGTATGTGTTGAACTCATAAATCTAATAGTTGTGTTTTACAGTTTAACTTAATTAATTTTTATGAACTCATTTAATTATTATAAAACTTAGTTAACTTGATTTTTATAAACTTAGTTAACTTTTATAAAATTATTAATTATTATAAAATTAAATTAACTTAGTTAATTTTTATAAACTTATTTAATTATTATAAAATTTTAGCGAACTTAGTTAGTTTTTATAAAGTGGAAATTAGGTCGAAGGGCTTCTTATTTCAGGGTAATAAGTTTTAAGGACAATAATTTTGAATAATTAGTTTTAAGGACAATTTAAAGGAAAATGATAAATTCATTTATCCTTTAAAGTTATACAGGAAAAAGATAAATTCATTTATCATTATTTTTCTATAACTGAAAATGATAACTTCATTTATCTTTTTCCTGTAATTTGTCCTTAAAACTAATTTTTCGGAATTGCTATCCTTAAAACTTATTATCCTGCACAAAGAAGCCCTTCGAGTGAAAATCCCCTTTTTATAAATAGGTTAATTTTTATAAGATTTAGTTAATTTTTACAAAAAATATTTAACTTTTGTAAATTAGATTAATTTTATAAAATTTAGTTAAATTAATTAAATCTTTATAAAACGTAGTTAAATTATATAAAAAATAATTAATTTTTATAAACTTGGTTAATGTTTTTAAAATTTAGTTAATTTTTCTAAAATAGGTTAATTTCTATAAAATTTAGTTAATTTAGTAAAAAATTTTTTATAAAATTTAGTTAAATTTTATAAAACTTAGTTAATTTAGTTTAAATTTTATAAAACTTAGTTAATTTTTATAAAACTAAGTTAACTTTGTTAATTTTTCAATGCTTAGTTAATTTTTATAAATCTTATTTAATTTCTATAAATCTTATTTAATTTTTATAAGACTTGGTTAATTTTTATAAGATTTATTTAATTTTTATCAACTTTATAAAATCTAGTTAATTTTCATAAAACTTAGTTAATTCTTATAAATTTAATTAGTTTTTATAATACTTTGTTAGCTTGGTCAATTTTTACATAATTTAAATAATTTTTATAAAATTAATTAATCTTCATAAAACTTAGTTAATTTTTATAAACTCAGTTAATTTATCTAAACTTATTTAACATGGTTATCTTTTATAAAACTTAGTTAACTTGGTTAATTTTTATAAAAGATAGTTAACTTTTAAAAACTTAGTTATTTTTAAATTTTAATTAATTTTTACGAAACTTATTTAACATAGTTAACTTTTATTTATAAATAAAAATTAATATTTTATAAAACATAGTCCACTTAGTTAATTTATTATTATTATTTATAAATTTAGTTAATTTTTATAAAACTTAGCTAACTTGGTTAATATTTTATAATTTATTATTATCAGTATTATTAGTACTATTATTATTATAAACTTGGTTAATTTTTATAAAACTTGTACTTAATTTATTATTATTGCAAACTTAGTTAATGTTTGTAAAACTTAGTTAATTTTAATTATTATTCTAAACTTATTATTGTTATTAGTATTCTTGTTATTATTCTAAATGTATTTAATTCGGTAAATATTTTATAATTTATCATCATCATCATCATTATTAACTTAGTTAAGTTTCATAAATTTTTTAATTTATTATTATTATTATTATAAACTTAGTAAGAAATTTATGATATAAAACTTATTTAGAAGAAACTTAATTACAAATGATAGTCTGGAATCGAATAACCCTAACATTGAATATACCTATAACCACATTATGTCTATCGATATCTATAGCTACATTATGTTAAATAAGATAAATTTGCAAGTCACGAGAGTAGTATGGTAATCATTTTGTCTGCCTATATCTATAGCCACGTTATGCATTGAAGTTGTCAAAAGGATATGGCAAAGGAACTTAATAATAGCAAGCTTCATGTGATCCTCCAACTGGCAGTGCAAAGTGTTCAGTGGACTTCCGACATGGCAGCTCTTCCCAAAACAAGGGTGTGTTGGTTTTTCTTGAAATTTCCACTAAGCGCTCAAATGAACTAATTAATAAGGATTTGGAATGGGTAAGGATGTTAATATGGTGAGATGGATACAACAATAGAGCAATAAAGACAAAAAAGACAGTGCAAGGGGTTGAACTTAGCGCATATGATGTACCGATACATAGAGGCCAACAGTTAAGAAGCTCCACGAGTCAGTTAAAAATGTAGGCGACGTTGAGCAACCGAGTCGTGTATCGTGCACTTCTTTGTCCCCGAAGATTTGTTTGAGTATGAATGGTTATACCTTATGTGTTTCTCCTTTGTTTTTCCTCTAGGTCATGGGTAGGTGATATGCCAAGAAGCCTTATTAAAATTCCGGTAAAAATGAAAAGATAGAAAAGTAATAACAACAAATGTTAATTTTAGTATTGAGTAGAATAAATTAGCTTACATATTATTGCGCATATTACTATAAACCTAGATATATCATCTTATAAAAGACACGTGTATTGTCGAAAATTTATAACCAAATTTCAAAAGCATGGTTGACACTGGTAATGCTAATACCTTAACTAACAAAACCTGTATGCCTTAAGTTCAATTGAAAATGCTATGTTGTATCAAATCTGTACTATATTTGACACTGTAACTAACATCATGATAATATATGACCCCAAACTTGTTTATTTCATGTCTTCAATAGGGTCTCAGTAAACATGTTAACGCCTTGAGAAAAAAATTCTCAAGAATACAGAATAACTAAATTCATGTACTATTTCTCTTTTAAAATTGTAAATACATCAAAAAAACTTCATAGCGATCAACACAGTTATCCAGCCTTTTGGTCCGACTATACCCGAACTGATTGGACAAGTTAGATTCGACTGTCATTAAGATCGACATGTTAGATTAACGATCATGAACCCCAAAGATTAGGCACAAATGATTATATAAAGAGCGGTGAAGTGAAAGCGGAAGATGAACTCAATAGAACGTGCAAAGTATGAAAATACACCATTTACTTAAAATGGATTGGGCACGATCCATATTCACCAAATATGGATCTTAGCATATCGATATTGCAGTTCAACTCAGCGGAAAACGTTCGATATCTCAAAATCTACAAGTCGAATAAACATAAAACTTTGGGAACATTAATATATTGAAGAGTGGAGCCTACCATATCGATCGCATGCCAAAAGGAGCTCATAGAACGATCGATTTCAATCATTATTATAATGATGTGGGACCCACGATCGATACTATTACTTCTTCTAGATCTGGAGATTCCACTGCCGAAATTTCAAAAAGATATTTCGTTTCCTTCCCCTATAAATATAGACTTGATTGTTCATTTTTGAGGATTTTACACTTTTGTTTCCTTTGTACTCTATTGTAACTACGAATCATACCCAATCCATCCCTCTGTACTCAGCAATTCAAGTGATTAATAAAGTTATTTCTCCAAAGTGGACGTTGGTTTTCAACGTCGAACTACTATAAATCGTTATGTTCTTGTTATTGCTTATTTTCTATTATTTAATTGCTTGTTTCCTCTGTTTTCATTTATTATTCTTTATTTATTTCTCTACATAATCTCTATTAGGTGTTTGTACCAATTTTTGGTGCAAGCATTTTGGTACTTCTGCTTAGAAATGTCTTCTCTGCTCGACTGGAACTCATCATCTACTTGGATTCCCATATTCACGAGATAGATCCAGCTTTCTATCGAAAAGCTTTAGTTTCAACTTAGATTTGAAGAAGAAATCTATAAGAAAAACTATCAACAATGGTTAGGAACACCAAATCTACCAGTCAAAACACAAAGGCAAACGAGAACGCCAGCATCCAGCAAGGAGGCTAGAGCAATCTACCAGTGATGTTAACGCTCCCAATTTAGTTGATGTCCAGAATCCAGCTGATTCCATCATAAGAGTTGATTTCCAGAATCTGATGAGAGAGCTTATGGATAACCATCGACAGTTGAACTAGCAGATTCAACCAATATTAATCTAATGAACCAACTCAGGGATCAACAACACGTGAAAACTAGGGGGTGCCAACTCCTTATTCTACATCGAAGAGCTCAACTTCCTCATATGACCATCCTAGGCGCAGACCTCGCAGAACCGACGGATATCATGCAGAAGTGTATGGACATCAATACATAACTAATCCCGGGCTGCCAGGATCGATTGGACTCGATCCATCTATAAGGACTAGGACCGACCCTCCTCTAGGGGAGGAGCCTTACCCTTTTCTGATGGAACTCGAACTAGAGCCGCTGCGGTTGATCTGGATGCTGGAATTCAAGTTAATGTAGATCATTTATCTCTTTGGAATGACGAGTATGTGAACGCACATCAAGAGGATGTCGAGCCAAGAAGGCGTGGAACTGCTTGTAGACATCGACCAGACCATTCAGGTGGAGCACAACCACCGCTTGGCTCCAACTATCCAAACACCGGACTTGATTGGCAATGATGAAGTAGCTAGTAAGCGAGAGCCAAGGCTTGATCAATGATGATTGGGGGATCTCAAGGGGTCATACCCCGTTCATCGATAATATATTACATGCGGTATACCCAAGGAGATTCAGCATGCCGTTGATGCCTGTCTACGAGGGAAAAACCGACTCCAAACAGCACATCATGAGATATAAATGGCCGATGGACTCCGCACGAGCGAATGATGCCATAGAATGCAGATGATTTCCCATTACTCTTTCTGGCATAGCAACGATGTGGTTTACGAGATTTCCCCCAAGGTTAATCTCTAGATTTGATGATTTAGCAATAACATTTGTGGAGTGGTTCCGTATGCATGCAACTCGCCCTAAAGATGTAATTTCCCTATTAAGCGTGATCTAGGCTCCGAGAGAATCGCTGAAAGACCATTTGTAGAGATTTCATACAACCGTTACAGAAGTCAGTAATCCAAATGATCGTTCAATATTGATGGCGGTAACAAGAGGTATCGATTTAGAATCTGACTTTGGCGATTGGTTAGCTAGCAAACCACCCATGACATTGGAGCATTTCTATGCAAAAGAAGCTCAGTATTTGAGGGAAGAAGAAGCTAGATGCTCTAGGAAGAAGAATGTTGTCAAACCAAGTGAAGAGGGAGTGCATAGTAACATTGCAATGAAACAGTCTGAAAAGAGTTCCGGAAAAGTTCAAGTAAATGTCCAAAATAAACTGAATCAACAATAGAAATGTGGTGATAGGAACCGTGAACAAAAGAGATATTACAGAAGAGGAAAGTCAAAGATTCCAATATATGATACCTACATACCACTGAACAATACCATGCAGTATAGGAAGCCACCTCCGAAGAAATCGATGGAGAAACAAAAGAAGACTGGAAAATATTGCTGGTTTCATGAATGCTATGGTCACAACTCAAGTTAGTGTAGGCATCTTCGGGACGTTACCGAGAAACTGATTCGGGAAAGAAAACTACAGCAGTTTGTTAAAGCCCTACAGGATGGCGGGTATGGGACATCTGACCCCAACCGAGGACAAGAGTCGCACAGTGCCGAGCAGCCTACGCGGACTGGTGGAAGATTAGTTATCAATACAATAGCTGGAGGACCACACCCAGTCGCCAAAAGTTGGCACGAGATGGAGCGCTATTCTAGCGTAATCAAGCACGTGGATTTTGAGTGTTGTTCTAATACAAAAAATGGGGCTCCAGCTAAAAAGCAGCGTACAATGGCAGACGACATTGTATTCAGAAACAGAGATGTAGATAAGGTAGAGGCACCAACGATCAACCCAATGGTCATTTCGACCATGGTCGGCCCCGCCTTAGTGAGAAAATTATTGATTGACAGTGGTAGCTCGGTGAATATTATCTTCAAAATGGCATACAATAAAATGAGAATGGAAGTTAATGATCTAAAACCATGTAAAGCCCGCATTCATGGCTTTAACGGTGTTGCAACGGAAGCGGTAGGCTATGTCGAGCTACCGGTGGAGTTAGGAGAAGGTGACCGTAGGAGAGTACGGATGCTGCTATTTGTTGTGTTGGATGTGGACTCTCCATATAATGTTTTTCTAGGTCGACCGGTCCTTGCTGAACTCCGGGCAGCCATTGCCTCTTGGTGCCTTACCTTAAAATTCCCAACTGATAATGGAAGAGGTGTTGTGCATGGAGATCAAGCGACCGGACATGCCTACTACGTGGCTTATTTGAGGGACGCTCAGCGGAAGGAGAAAAGTACCACCGAAGATTGACAACCAGCGCCTGGGCCTTGGCTCGGGCGCCATAGTCAGTTCTATAAAGATATAAATCCGAAGGCTGGCGAGGAGGAGCCCAAAGAAACCAAGGCTGCACCGACTGAGCTGACGATTAACATCACGGTTAGCCACGATGACCCGTCGTGGGTCCTAAAGATCAGACCACAGCTCAGCCCCCCTATGATGAAGGAACTTGCTGGTTTTCTCCGAGCGAATCTCGATGTGTTCGCTTGACTCACTCTGACATGTGTGGGATCTCGCCTGCCATTGCGAGCCACGCATTAAATATCGACCCGAGGCATGTCCCGCTAAAACAAAAAAGGCATGGCATGGATCCGGAGAGATCTGCCGCACTTAAAGAGGAGGTGGATAGGCTCAAATAAAATAGGTTTATTCACAACGCCCTCTACCCTAAATTGGTATCCAATCCTGTACTTGTGAGAAAGGCGAATGGAAAGTGCCGAACTTGCGTTGACTCTTCGTACTTAAACAAGGCATGCTCGAAAGACGGTTTTCCCCTTCCAAGGATCGAACAGCTGGTGGAGTCAACCGTAGGACACGAGTTGCTATCATTCATGGATGCGTACTCCGGATATAATCAAATCCTAATGCACATTCCTGACTAGGAGCACACTGACTTTATTACAGACATGGGATTGTATTGCTATGTGGTAATGCAGTTTGGATTAAAGAATGCTGAAGCAACCTATCAGGGCCTGGTTAACCGAATGTTTAAAGATCAAATTGGGAAGACGATGCAGGTATATATGGATGATATGGTCGTGAAGTCACGATGATCAAGCGACCACATTAGAGACTTGGCAGAAATGTTCAATATCCTCCGATATTACAAAATGAAGATCAATCCTCTAAAATGTTCCTTTGGCATTGCATCAGGAAAAATCTTGGGTTTCATTGTCAACGCTCACGACATCGAAGCTAATTTCGAAAAGATTTGATAAATGGAATCCTTTCTTCGTTGATTAGAAGAGGGGAAAGGAAATTTGAATGGACACAGGACTATGAAGATGCATTCCAAGCTTTGGTGAACCATTTAGAGAGACCTCTCATCTTGTCAAAGCCGGTAGATCACGAAGACTTGTATATCTACTTGGCCATATCGGTACACGCTATAAGTGCCGCACTGCTTCGTGAGGAGAATCGAATCCAGAGACCGATCTATTATGTTAGCAAGTGATTAACATGAGCTAAAAGGAACTATCCGAAGATAGGGAAATTGGCATACTACTTGTTAATTTTTCCATGAAAGCTCCGCCTCTATTTTCAGGCTCATCCCATCAACGTATACACCGATCAGCCGTTATGACAAGTCCTACAGCGACCTGAGACGTTTGGAAGGTTGCTCAAGTGGAACATCGAGCTGAGCCAATTTTACATTACCTATCTCCCTCGGAGAGCCATCCAGAGACAGGCATTTGCGGACTTTATAACTGAGTTCACTACACATGATGATCTTCTAAGGAGCGGTGGAGCCCCTACTGGAAAATGTATGCGGATGGAGCACCTAATGGTCGTTGTTTTGGAGCCAGAGTCGTGCTAATTCCAGAGGATCGATCAATTTGCTACGCTTTGAAGCTTGACTTCCCTACAACGAACAATAAAGCTGAGTTTGAAGCTCTGATTGTCGGACTCAAACTCGCCAGAGAACTGGGAATAAAATCTCTTGAAATCTTTTATGATTCCCAGTTGGTAGTATTCCAAGTCAGGGGAGATTACCAGGCTAAAGGACAATGACTCGCTCCATACCTTATCCGAGTCCAAGAGTTATTGACCGACTTTGAGTATTATGACATCACGCATATTCCTCGAGATAAAAAAAGACTCATTGGCAAAGTTTGCTAGCACCAGGGATGCACAACAAATGTGCTTGGTTTTGTCGAAGTACTAGATGCTCCGAGCATAAACCAGATGGAACTTGACTGGGTACTAGAGATGGAGCCTGAAGAGTCATGATGACTCCAATTAAAGATTATTTGCTATAAGGAGTCCTTCCTGAATGGAGGAATAAAAGACGACAAACCCTCCGCAAAGCTTCACGATATATCATTCAGGAAGGAGTCGTGTATAGAAAGGGTTTTTCCATTCCTCTGCTCCAGTGTATCGCTCATGATGAAATTAAACGAATCCTAGGGGAAGTTCATGAAGGGGAATGTGGAAATCACACTGGAGGGCAAACCCTAGCAAAGAAAATAATCTGTTATGGGTATTACTAGCCAATTACCAACCGAGATGTTGCTGATTATGCTAAGCGATGCGACAAGTGCCAGATGTATACAAAAGTTCCAAGAGTTCCACCGATGGAAATTACACAAATGGTCAGTCCATGGCCGTTTGCCACATGGGGCACAGATTTTATCGTTTCCTTACCGATCTCTAAAGGTGGTGCAAAGTACGCCATCAAAATAGTTGATTTCTTTACCAAATGGGTCAAAACAGAACCTTTAACCATGATCACGACAAAGAAAGTAATCAACTTCATTATCCAGAACATCATCTGTTGTTTTGGCCTTCCACAAACCATTGTAACTGATAATGGAACCCGATTCGGCAGCGCTGAATTCAAAGACTTCTGCCGTTGGCATCATATTGAGAAGAAATTTGCGGTAGTTGCTTACCCTCAAGAAAATGGACAAGTTGAAGTTTTGAACAAAATCATAAAGTCCATTTTGAAAAAACATTTGGAAAAGACTAGAGGCAAGTGGGTGGATGAACTCCCAAAAGTATTATGGGCTTACAGAACCACCCATAAGTCCAAGACTGGCCATACTCCATTCGCTCTTGCTTACGGCTCTGAGGCCGTCATTCCTGTTAAGCTCGAAGTCCCTTCTCATCGAGTGACCTACTATGACCCTAGAATGAGTAGAGATCTCCTCTTGGAATCTCTAGACTTGGTAGATGAGAAGCACAAAGAAGCCGATTTGTGGGCAGTTGAGCATCAATATCGAGTCGCCCGATACTACAACAATAAAGTCCAACCCAAGTCCTTTGAAATCGGTAATCTCATCTTGAAACGTGTTTTTCCTATCCGTCACACATGATTCCTACTTGGGAAGGACCGTACGTCATTGAACAGAGGCTTGGAGAAGGAACTTTCAAGCTAGCGACTGTTGATGGCGTCACACTCCCAAGGGCGTGGAATAGCAAGCATTTACGATGCTATTTCACTTAGTTTATTCTTCTTCATTCAGTTGTATTCAATTTCTGAATTTGCTTTAGCATTTGATTTTCCAGATATGTAATAAGACAAATTATGTCATTTCTTTCCATTAAGTAATAAAGTTTGAAATTTCTTTAATATATGTGATTGTTGTAGCACTACATATTAGTTAGGATACTCAACTAACTAATACTGACATGTCCGAGCAGGTTTCCAGAGTTTGGAGCCAACCGATTACACAAGTTCACGATTGGACTAAACAAAATGAACGTGGTCCGACCGTTCATTCGAAGATTCCCACTCACAACCCGATGGGCAGAGTACCTAACGAGAAATGGATGTGACTTGACCATCCGATAATCAAATTAATCCCACCAAGCAATGGGACATACATGAATTAAAAAGCGATTGTGACATAGTCGATCACTCTCCAGGTTAAACCATAGGCTTGGGGGCAAGGCAATCAATCAAGGAAATACGGTTCAACTATTTTTCGAAATAACTCTAAGTCTCCAGAGCATGGACCGAAGTATAAATACAAATTGGGTGTGATCTGACCATCTGCCAACAAACTCTTATCCCCAGAGTGTGGATATGAGTATAAAAAAATAAATGAGTGTGGTTCGACCACTCACTATTCCGTTAACTCCGATCTGAGATCGACTGGAGGAGTGTAAATTCACTAGAGATGGAATTCGACCATCTATTATCTAACTCCTTTGACCCAAGAACTGGGGGTAGGAGTATAATCACTTAAACCGCTGAATCCGACAGTGTAACACTAGAGATTGAGCCTAGTGTTTAGTATGACTTGAGGCCAAGACTGTATGGAGGCCTTGAGATAAAATTAACGGATTATCATTCGAATCAATGAGTAATGAATTACCAGTACATTGAATGGAAAATGTAACAGCTCAATTACTTAAGCAAATTCACATAAGAGTTCAACAAAAGTAAAAGAACTTTATTTACATAAGCTTGGAAAGTCAAGTACAAGTATTCATAGCAAAAGAATCAAAATAGAGGGCCGATTCCATACAAATTCAATCATAAAAACTCAAAAGACTTTGGAAGCATGAGTGAATGCAAAGAATCACTTCCTCCTCGGCTTCCTTTTCTTCTTCTTGGAATCAGGAGAGATTTCACTCGAACTTTTCACACTCCTCTTCTCTCCTCTCTTCCCGCTTCCTTGGACTTTCATCGGAGTAGTCTGGGTTGACCCAGTAGGTGCATCTTGACCAGGTTCTGGCTAGGGATTCGAAGCATCCCAGTTTCTCTAGGAAAAACAATGGAGATGGGAGGGGGAACGATCTTCATTTTCTCCTATTTGACTTTTGTCTCAAGGGCAATGTCCGCCCCAAGTTTCTGTGCCATTTCTTGCATAGAGGTGCCTAATAATGATTGGGAAGCTCTAATAATCACAACATCGTCATCAACATGAATCTCTTGATGAGGATCTCTTTCTTCCCTCAACAAAGCATCCTCCAAGTGCTCATCGATCATAAAAACTTCCTCTTCGGGGTATCTTGGGTCATTGCCGAAGACGTAATAATAACGAATCCCATTGCAGGCACCTAAGGTCCTGGTTGAGATTCTTGAGGAAGAGGTTGAACTGTAGCTGGCAGATCTAAAGATGAAGAAACATAACTAAAGAGATTAGATATATTGACTGGGGACACTCCAGCTTTTTGAAGGATAGATGAGTTTAATGAAATACCTTCTCTAGATTGGTCCCCACGTGAGCCGAAGTGCCACCGGAACTTCCTTCCATAATCAGGGAGAGCCGACTAGATACATTAATATGCAACTTGTCCGGATTGTAACCAGTCTTGATAGAAGAATCCATAGCGGTGATGGGAATAGCTTGGATCATTGGATTCTGGGGTCATCTATGACATTGTGTGACATGGATCCGGAACCTTCACAAGCTTCATGTTGAGAGGTTGTGGCATGCTCTTTTTGGAGTATAAGCTGAGTTTCATGTAGAACCTTAGGTTCGTCACCCTATAGTATCTTGCCTTCCAGCCTTATCGGATCGATTTTTTGATGCCGAGAGCCTTTTTCACCTCTCAAACAAGATGCTCCCAAGCACGTACAAGATGGTAAAGGTAGTCACCCCAGAGCCACCACAAGTTTCTATACTTTAGGATGTCGGTGTTGTAAAGAATAAGCAGAGGATCTAGTTCTTTCATAACCTCCTCCCTGGGCTTTTCTTTTGTGGCCTCCACTTCTCGTTTAACGAGGGCATCAATGTATTTAGCCTTTTCAATAGCCGCATCTCTTTCAAGCCTAACAATAACCAATTCATCACAGGCATCTTGACTGTTTTTTAGCGCTTCCTCTTTATCTTTGGATTCGTGCTCAAACTTAGTTTTGTACTCAGCTGCGCTTCTTTGGGCCGCATCCCTTTCTAACACCAATTTATGGTTCCAATGATGAAGTGCTTCAACCTCGGCCAAGGGCCTGGCCTTCTC
Organism: Allium fistulosum; assembly: GCA_030737815.1. Classification (NCBI taxonomy): domain Eukaryota; kingdom Viridiplantae; phylum Streptophyta; class Magnoliopsida; order Asparagales; family Amaryllidaceae; genus Allium; species Allium fistulosum. The sequence goes on from CM060901.1 coordinate 959,354,381, forward strand.
ACCTTGAGTGCCTTGATGGCCGTTTCTGCTTTTCTCTCGGCTTCTCTTTGTGAGCTCCTCGAAGATTCTAACTATTGGTTAGAGTTTCGATGATCCGTATGTCCTGGGCCTCTTGGCGTTTTAATTTCTCAATCTTTGCCACTCTCTTCCAAGATACTTTAGAAATCCTCTCTGCCGCTCTCATCCATTCATTATACTGCTTGTGGATATCATTCACACAATCCATAGTCATTTGATGGACTTTTTCAGGAACTTTCTTAAGATTAGGTACAAAGAAAAATCCATCGAGACATACATCTGGAAAATCTGACTTAAGTTAGGCCATATGAGCGGCGACATCGACTTGTTGAGCTTCAGTAAAAATTTGGGTGTCAGCGCTTTCTTGCCCGGCTTTTGTTGGTGAGTATCATGCTCACTATGATCTCGATGATTGCTAGGTCGCTGAGGATGAGATGGAATAACAGACTGCGAAGAAACTGAAGTGGGAGGGGGACCACGAGAGGTGTCAATAGAAGGAACGTCGTCACAGCGATCTTGTTGCTTTTCAGACATTTTAGAAGGATGAGATCTAGATTTGGATCGATGTTTATCATGGGAAGACCTGTCTTTGTCACCTCTATTCTGGTAATCCCGATCCCGACTGGAGCGATAGCTAGGGTCGTATTCACGACCGCTACCTTGGCGGTATGGGCCCGAACGAGAACCAGGATTCTGGCGTGATATTTCCTATAGAGACTGAAACATGTGCTTCTTCCTCACCATTGTTTCTACAAAGAAAAACAAAGAATGAATCAGCTCTAAGTATCGTACGACATGAGATAAGTGCAATGTAATATTGTGAAGTGCGTGCGAATATGCATGTCCTTGTGTCCCCCCAACGGACCGGTTATTGAAGCTTTACTGGCAGGAGTAACCTCTCCACTAGTGGTAGAAGGGATTCCAACCTTAGCTCTGGAAGGAGATTCTGATCCGCCGATGCTCGTGTCAGTAAAATGGAAGGCATCAACATCATCCAGTATTGGAAGATCAGATAATGCCTCAAATGTTTCGTCTAAGTGCTCTGAAGGTTGAGAAGCGAACTGATCTGGATAACCTAAGGGGTGATGGATAGCTTGGGCTATTTGAAGAAGCAACTCTTAAGGAACCTACAAATGAGTTTCTTCCTATTTCCTTTTTCGAGAGTGGGGGGCTGTGAGGTTTGCGAGGATCCGACCATAGCCCTAAAACTAGAATCCGCGTCATCGCCACCAAGGTCGTCACCCTCTTCTCCCGCTGCATCTTTATCGGTAGCTTCCTAAGCCCCCTCAACTGGGGGCATGATAGAATCAGCTTGATGGCTTTCATCATCATCCCCATCCAGCTGCTCAGTCACTATAACTCCAGTAGTGACCGATAGCCCCATGCTATGACCCTCTTCCATTAGGCAGTATGTAATAAGGCGTTCATCAGTAAGGAGATTCTCAATATCTCTATCTTCCGATGGAACTCTTTTGAGTGCCAAGACCGCATCTTTGTATTGTTTTCCATCGGGTCGTGGATAAGAACCTGCACAAACCAAAAAAGTTTCTTAATTCAGGATACGACCTGCACTCAAGAAATTAAGCAATGAGTAATACTTACGTCCTTCTAATCACCGTCTGGCAAAGCCGGGTGGGCAACAAATATAGAACCACTCGCTTTTGAAAGCACTCAACTTGTTCCAAATACCAGCCAAGATTTGGCACTTTTTGGCCGACTCGAGAAATGTGAATGAAAGGCTTCCCTTTCATCGCTCAAAAGGTAAAAAGAAATCAAATGTCTTCAGGAGTTGGAGGATGAAATAAAAACTCCATGAATGCCATATATGTATAGTTAAGCAAGGCATAGCCGTTTGGATGCAGTTGTGCTGGTGCTAACCTCATATGATATAGCATCTCTTGGATAAATGAATTGAAGGGTTGGATGCATCCTACCCAACATATGAACTTGTTGCATGCAGTGAACACCTCAGGGGGCATATGAACTCAGTTATTTCGAGTCGGAACTTGCACGTCATCAAACGGGATCCCGTGTTTGGCACAAATTCTGCGGAAGGAGGCTTCATTAATTTTCAAAGCTACATAATCCTCAGGATCTTCCAAAAATATCGCGTCTTCTAGAGTGTCGGGGGTAGGGTCTATCACTTCTGCCGGAAGGGCAGGAACGACAGAGAAAAGATCGAGTAATGGACATGAACTTTTCGGTTGTTCAGCTTGATGTCCAGGAGAAAGTCTATCGGAAGTAGTTGCGGAGCTCGATTCGGCACTTGTATTGTTATGATGTGAAGACTGTCTAGAGGACATAGCAGCTAAATGCTCTGAGCGTCTGGAACCCATAACTAGTAAACTCAGTAGATAATCATCATTAGAAAAAATAATTCGTTTCCCTCGTGCAAAGTGTGTGCTAGTGCAGAGTGGTGCAGTGTCGTGCAATGCAGTGAAAAATAGTTCAAAATTAAAGACTATAACTATGACGAGACTCCAGGGTTCGATTGGAGTGACCGTCATTGCTGACCGTCTCAACCGATTCTTTACTTCACTGGCTAAAGATTCAGTCTAAGCATCAGGATCATTGGCATGTGGAAGTTCAAATCGTGCGTTCAGGAGTGGATGAGCTTCAAAGATCTATCCAAGGTAAGGCAACAAATATAAATATGCAGAAGATTAGTCAAGTTCATTCCACAGTCCAATTATCATATACATCTGAATATGCAGTCCATTTCATATGCAAGTCATGTATGACCATTCAAGCGTTCAAGGCCAAAGCTCATCGCAGAGTTCTAATTAAGATTTGAGGATTTTAAGTATGTTCATTAAACTTAAACCAACAACTGATCGTTAATGATGTTATGACCGATCTATCCCAATGCGCATAACAGATCGTTTATGCACGATCATTTCACAACCGATTGTTCTAGCAACTCTAACCGATCGTTATTTGTATTGATCGTTGCGATCCATCCAACCTTCGGCTTCGGTTCCACACTTCAGTTTAATTTAAATCTCCAATCTCCAGCCACCGATCCAAAAAAAATGATCGGCCAAAGCCCTACAAGAAGACGATCGGTCCAATTTCTCTTTATTTTTTCAAGTACCAATCCATCAAGATGATCGGTAAGATTCCACATTTTAGAACTCCAGGAACGATCGGATAGAATCGATCTTCCACCCTCAACCATTAAAGAAAACGATCGGTACAACCACAACCGTTTCAATTGCTCCATCACTATCTCCAAAAATTTGACATCATCTTCCATTTCAAAACACAAATGCCATCGCAACCATCATATCAACATAAACAACTCAACTTGATCGTCACCATTTCCTCCTCCATTATGATCGATCGAATCACCATGACCTGAATCATGCAAACTAGAATGAGATCCAATCATCTCGTCACTAAATTATTATAAGTAAGAGAAGTTCGACCTATCTATGTCAAAAATTAAAAAGCGGAGGCGATTTGGATTCGATTATGAAATAAGATCTGAGGAGATGGAGGCGGTGATGGTGGATATAGTGAAGGAGTTGATCGGTTAAGAGATGGATAACGTTTGGGAAATGATTTTGGATCCAAGAATTTAGATCGGAAGTGAAGGGGAGGAAGATGATGGAGTTTATTTTCTTTTTGGTTCGGTTAGTATACTCTTGCTAATGAAATAAAATAGGGAAAATAATCTAAGTATCCAAGTATATATATGAAGGAAGTAATACGAACCATTAAAGTTTTGCAGTTCAATGGAGAATCCAACCGATAAATGATTGGATACCATCGTTTTATGATGATCTTGCGCCGATCCATCTTTCTTAACCCACGACTCAATCAAATGACCAAACCAAGAAATGATCGGCTGTGATCATTCTATGATGGATGTATACCGATCCTTTTTTTTGATATGCAATGCAACTGGTTCATTCAACATATACTTGGATCATGTATGATCCAAAACTAATGGCTTTGGAGCGATCCATCATTTAAAAAATGATCAGCCATGACCCAATATCAACGGATTTGACCTGATCCATATAAAAATGGATAAAGTATGATCCACTATTGATGGATTCATGTCGATCCATCTAAAACATATGCAAAAAGTTGGCAATGACTCATGAACATGCAATCGTGATCGGGAGTCTGGGATGAACACGTATACATGCAAGTGTACGTCCCAAAAATTCAATTTCTTGAAATTGGCGGAAATTGAATTCTCACCTGTATTAAGCAAAGGAAGTTTAGAAGAAGACAACCAAGGCCTGTTGACTCACTGGAACGAAGATTTAAATGATCACCATTAGGATGTGATCCAGAATTTATACTATTGGAAATCAACCAATCGTCATGTCAAACAGAAAGAGATGCAGCTCTTCAAGGAAAAGCAATTCATTGAAGGGATAACTATTGTTTAAAAAACTAGATGGATTCCTTTCCGACAACACTAACTTGCATCAATTCAAAGCACGCCATGTTGAAACAAGATGAACTTTGGGGGGCAAGTGTTATCCAGCCTTTTAGCCTGACTATACCCGAATTGACTGGATAAGTTAGACTCGACTGTCATCAAGATCAACATGTCAGATTAACAATCATGAACCCAGAGATCATGCACAGATGATTATATGAAGTAGTGGCGATGCAAAAGCGGAAGATGGACTCAATAGAACACTCAAAATATGAAAATACACCATTTATTGAAAATGGATCGGGCACGATCCATATTCACTAAATATGGATATTATCATACCGATATTACAGTTCAACTCAGCAGAAAATGATCGATATCTCAAAATCTACAAGTCGAATACACATGAAACTTTGGAAACATAAATATATTGAAGAGTGGAGCACACCATATCGATCGCATGCTAAAAGTAGCTCATAGAACGATCGATATCGATTGTTATTATAAATGATGTGGGACCCACGATCGATACTGTGACTTCTTCTGTATCTGGAGACTCCACTACCAAAATTTCAGGAAGATATTTCGTCATCTTCCCCGATAAATATAGACTTGATTGTTCATTTTCGGGATTTTTATACTGCTGTTTCCTTTGTACTCCATTGTAATACAGATCATACCCGATCCATCCCTCTGTACTCAGCAATTCAAGTGATTATTGAAGTTATTTCTCCCAAGTGGATGTAGGCTTTCAACGCCGAACCACTATAAATTGTTGTATTCTTGTTATTGCTTATTTTCTATTTTTTCATTGCTTGTTTCTTCTATTTTAATTTATTATTCTTCATTTATTTCTCTATAAAATCTCTATTGGGTGTTTGTGCCAATTTTTGGTACAAACAAACATCAAATAGTCTTTTACTTGAACTGGTGTTTATAGGTTGAACCATCCAACTAACTCTACTCAAAAGCATGGTAAAGAGCTCCACCGAACAATTTCCCTCTTCGTTAAATTTGATACATGAATTGGGTTGATTTATTTAACAACTAAATAAAGAAATTTAAGATAAATTTAAAATTCAATAATAATATCAATGAACCAATACAAACGCTACAAATGAATGTCGAAAAGAAAATAAGATTGAATTTAAAATGAACAAAACAAATTTTGAATGGTTTCAAGAACTATATCAAATTATTTTGAATTATATTCCAAGCTACAAATTTGTAGAAAACTATAAATTAGTGTAAGCATGCTAAATAATGCAAAATCAGTTTGGGTTGTAACTCAGTTTACAGTTAAAAAATAATTTGAAATGTTATGCTAGAGGAGAACTGAATAATTTTTATTTGTATTCCAAGTCTCCTGTATATCAGTTAAACATATACACAGGGATGGCTTTTGCATACAAAATGTGGTATCTTTATATTTATTATATTGACATTCCTATATCATTGTACTCATTACAATAATTAATTATAATGTAAAATTTTGATCATATAAATAACATCTTTATATTTAGCATTGAAAACAAAGTAAAATTTTAATGTTATTAAAATAAGAAATAGCAATTAATAGTTCATACAACAAAGAGAAAATTTTACAATTTTCCATTAATGTTTGATCAAATTGGTTAATACTTGAAATATAGCCTTCCTATGGAAATAAATATAGTTTTTTTTTACTAATAAATTTTTAACATACAGTTGTTCGTTATAAGAAGATTTTAGAAATCATCTAAATTTTTACGCAAGAAAATTTGTTATAGAATACGATGAAAGAGAACAAATCAACTACAAATCATAAATATATTGCATATTAAGAGAAAGAACGAGGAAAAAACAAATTGCATGCTATTATACCTACAAAAACATTAAAATTTAAGCTCGCAAATATGGTTAACAAAAAGGTGTCAGTAATCAACAGATATGCGAGGGGTACTTAATGGAGTTGATCATATAAAATCATATATGAACTTCATTTACACTAAAAGTAACTGATATTGAGTAAATAATATTAGTATTGCTAGACTATAAAATCTCACGATGCAATCTTTGTTTCATGCTAGTTTACAATGTATGCACCGTACAATAAATAAATTTATAATATCCATACTTAAACCAAATATCCAAAAATAATTGAATTTTAAAACAATTTCTTTGAAATACGAATATCATTTCATTAATGCAACCATAACATTTATTCAAAATAATATATTCAGCCAAAATTTCATGACAAACATTTATTCAATAATTTAATTGAAAAACCATGCAAAATCAAACTGATAAAATCATTAAACGAACTAATAAAATCGAATATGTTAAATTAATAGATCAAAAGGATAAAATAATGCAAAACCAACCGATTGAACATATTGAATTAGGCAAAACAAGAATGGGAAAATAGTTTACCTCAGCTAGGGTTTCGTTCGATGGAAAAAGGAGATGTTAGGGTTTCTTGAACAAGTTCAATCGATGATTTGAAGGCTGGATCGAGGAAGATTGGTTGTTGTTAGGGTTGCCCGAGCGAAGAGGGAAAAGAGGTTTTGGGAGCGAAACATAGGACGAGGGAAACGAGAAGGAAGGAAATTTTTTACCGCCTTTTGTTTTTCTGTTTTACCGTCGGGGGAGAGGGACCTATCATGTAAACACTATTTTATTAAACCTTGCCCATCAAAGAGAGCACAAAGCATTAGAATTAGGGGTGGGCGTGGGTCGGTTTGGTGCGGGTTGGAGTCCAAACCGCTTCTGCACCGCATCAAACGGTTAATTAAAAATACAAACCATTATACTAATCTTTTAAACGGTTCGGTTTCGGTCTGGTTTGAATGTAATACGGTTCGGTTTCGGTCCGGTCCGGTTTGAACCCATATTAAATATGAAATAAGAAAATTACTTTCATCAACAATCAGTTTACGAAGGCAACCGTGTGAAACTTTTACACTTAAAGGTTAAACACACAATGTTATACTGAAATGAAAAATTAGTTCTTAATTGTATGAATATTTCAATTTGACATTTACCTACAAGTGAGATTTTTTTTGGTAGATTAACCAAACATCAACATTAACCAATGCATAATCATTAAGGAAATGACTACGATTATAATTACCATTTATCCAAAAAAATTGAGATGAAAAATATTATACCAAAACTAAAGCTTCTTCCTTTATGATAGCGATTATTATTAATATAACAACAACATACGCTAAAAATAGAATGTACATCATTAGAATCTAAAATAAGATAGGAGTTGCTTATATTTTTATCATAAGATTACTAATGTAAATTTTCGGTTCGGTCCGGTTTAATATGGTTGGTTCAATCGTCCAAACCGCAACCAAACCGTATCGATGCGGGTCGGTCCGGTTTGGGGTATCTGCTTCGGTTAGAAGATTCGGTGCGGGTTTCCGCATTGTTTTTGCGGTCCGGTGCAGGCGGTTTCCGTATAGCGGTGCGGTTTATGCCCACCCCTAATTAGAATGCTGTCCTATATCCATCGAAAGTGTATTTTCTTGTTATCTTCTTGTAGTGTTCCTACCGAACATATATTGAGAAAAGGATGTTGATATAAAAAGAAATTTAATAGCGAATGTTTCTCTGTTGTTTTGAAACTTCTTTCTGTATGCACCTAACTTCTTACCTCCTTAAGCCTACCACCCCATATGCAACCGCTCCCTACCTTCTATGCCCCCTCTCAACCACACACCCTCCTGTAGCCTACCCCATTCACAGCTATAACCTTCCCAACCTCATTTTCTCTATGATAAACAAACATATGGCCTAATGTAGATGGGAGATCCCCCGCCTCAATCGTAAGAAGATTTCCTTCCTCTTTCCTCCACAGTCTCGGCAAATGCTCTAGCTTTGATGTGCATTACAAACTGACAGGCGAGGGGTCAACCGACGTCCACGTTAGACATTCCCTCACCCTCACATGCTGTTTTGAAGAGTTTCTTGAGTATAGTTGCCGGCAATGATAAACCCAAAACTAGCAAGCCAAAATCGAGTTTCAAGAGCGAACCAGCCATGTTTATCGCCACCGAACAACTCGACCATTTTACCAAGCCTCTCTGTCACTCTTTGATAGGTCATTTTGTTTGAATTAGGCTCTCAGTTGAAGCAATTAGAAAAGCGTTTGCTCTTATTTCACAAGAAAAAATCGGTGTAATAGATAAAAGCATATATTAATGTAATTATTCAATGAGGAAGATTTCCTTCGTCTATGGTTTCGTGAAGACGTAACCATTCTCAATGCTTAAATGAAAGTGTTCAAGTAGTCTATTGGCTTTTATCCTATGCTTGATAGTCCCTTGTATCCTATATGGCCTTTATTTCCATTTTTTCTAGCTCACCTATATAACAAAGAAGCCCTCAAAGAGATATGTGATCAAATTGCCAAACTGCTAAAAGCGGACGAAGCTACAATTAACCTCAACCGTTCTAGTCCAGCTCATGTTTGTGTTAAAGTCGATCTATCTATTTTCCCTTTGATGTGTATTTTTGTTGGCCAATAAGGCACTAGTTATTGGCAATATGTAGAGTATGAAAATTAACACTATATTGCGCTAAGTGTCGAAAGATTGGTCATCGACAAGCTCTGTCATGTAAGGAGATTGTCAAAAATCATAATTGTGAAATCACTGCCATATATGTCATGTAAAGAATTTGTATGAGTCAAAATGAGGCCAACGACAATAATCAATTCCATACATGGCCTTATCCATCGCAAAAACTTATATGCCTCGCACCAGTGTCAATGTACCCATGATGCACATATCCATGTCAATTCATTTAAGCAATGGGTGCATGTTCATGTTCAGGTTGATTCATCATAACCTATCAGTTCCTTAGACCTGACTTCTTCTCAGCAGATTGTAGCCTCGATTTTTGGTTCTTCCTCTGTCACAGTCACAAACTGCGCCTCCTCCTCTTCAGAAAAACCCTCCCTGACTACTGCTCCTATTCCTTTCCCATAAACGTCCAGTAAATCTCTAATTCTTCTAATCCATAATTAATGTTATGTCTCAGCCAATGCGGTCCATGCACCGTGCAGTGTCGAAGTTATCTAATTATCTTGGACAGTTTAACAAAGTGTTTTCCATGTTGCCCAGCAAGAAGCTTCAGGCTATCCACTATGAAACTCGCACTTAATTAATCAGGAAAGCTCTCTCATTTCTGCTAGTCAAAATATTTCTGGTTCCATGTCAGCCCAGCAAGACACATCAGGCCCAACTTTTTAGCTTGTGTCTGATTCCAAAACAGCAAAAGCTAAAGGCCCATAACTCATCAACTTAACTACACACCCAATTCCAGAATATTTATTATAATAGGTTCTAATTTCTTAAGTTGAAGACCACATCTCACAATATGTTCCAGTGTAGATGCCTACTTCAACTTATCCTGCTCAGCCCCTCTTATGAAATCTGCTCCTCTAGTAGCCACTGAAAACTAGTTCCATCAAATCTGGTCTCCAGGCACATGGTAGGCCGCAACCGGTTAAATCTTCATCTTCGTCCAAGCACCGGAGAGGTAAGCCTGCAAGATTAGTAGTGCATCAACTCTACTAGCAACACATTTGAGGTTCGTGCCCCTTATTTGATCTTCGATCCCTCTGAAAAGAGCGAGGATCCAGCCGCTTACTGTGATGATGACGATCTTCTTAACGATGCGGACATCAATGTTGGGCCTATAATTCCAGCCTCTATTGTTGCTAAATCCAACTCCAAGTATAATCTTATGATCTTTGGAAGTCTGACTCTCTAAATGATTTAATAGCCCTGCCAATGTCTAATGAGTAATTTATCACCTCGGTTAGTGATGGTGAAGCAAAGCTAGTTCCTCTCTCTCTTCTCTTACTAATTATAGTAAAGATGTATCATATGATATCCCACCTATCACGACACTATTACACATGTACACTCGTCTGTTTCTCTTGGTCACTCCCCTTAGTATTTGCTCAGTCGATCCCTATACTAATTAATCAAAGAAGTACTATCACCCGCTCTTCCCCATTGGCCAAAGAGCCAACTATCTCATCATCACAATCTCCTGCTTCGGCTCATATTTCAACCTCCAAAAGTCCAAACATCTCGAATAGACCTAAGAAGTATAAAACCATTTAGTTTGCCCTGATCTCATAATACCACACGAGATCTACCCAAGCTAAACTCTCTAAAACTTCAACCATCACCCTCACACTATTATGATCAACATCTTATTTTGGAATATTCGGGCAATTGATTATGATCATATTGTTGCCAGTTTCAAACGAATTCACCGCTAAACACAACATTAGTGTCATTGCTATTTAGGAACCTCTCATTAAATGCATAACATCTCCATTTTGATAAAGAAAGATAAACTTTAGTGGATACATCCACAACCGTAATGGAAAAATATGGATTCTTTGGTAACTCGATTCGGACGCTACCTTAATTCTTGACTTGGATCAATCTCTTGCCTTTTCCACTAAAATTTGACCTTAATATCCATCCCAGTTGTTCACCCGTGTTTATGCCAAGTGCTCGGCCATTGGAAGGCGATGTTAATGGGATGATATGCATCACCTCTCTTTATTAAACTTTAAACTTAGATCATCAAAGGAGACTTTAATGTTACTGCCACTGACAATGAAAAGCTCCGTGGAGCCCCCTTGTATCTGTGCCATCAATGATTTTAGTGTCGCCATTTTCTCTACTAGACTCCACGAAATCCCATTATATGGATTGGTCTACACCTGCTGCAGTAATAGAGAAAGTGATGCTTGATTTTTTGCTGGGATTGATCGTATTTTTGGCGATGACGGGTGGTTTTCTAACCCTTTTTTCTCCGTTATTGACCATCTTCACCACACTAATTCTGATCTCTCTCCCATGATTCTTCAACTATCTTGTAGTTCTATTTCTTTTCCTAGACCATTTCGATCCCAAAACATGTGGACCTCTCACGACATGTTGCTAGACATGGTCAAAAAAGCATGGAATTTGCCCGCTATAGGTCCGCCTTAGATCACTTTTTCCCTGTAACACCTCGCCTTGAAACATGCCTAAATTCTGATCCAGAAAAGGTCCATTGAAACTTAGACCCATTTCAAAGCTGGCTATTGGTTGATAAAAAGAAAAATAATACATATCTATCTATCTATTCATTCAAAACTCACAGCGGAAGGAACAAAATATGATAGCAATAATAGTACCCATTTATTTCAAACCATTTCAAATGTCATAAACATATCATAATGTTAACAACAACCATTACATCAGTTTGTTCCAAAGTATATTTTATGGATATAATAGAAAATAACATGAAAAGATAGGTAATGACTGTTACAAGCTTCACTTTCGCCATCTTCAAGCATCACTAACTTCTTTTCTAATCTGTGTTGTGATGAGGAGGAAGCCAGAACAACAAGCATCCATTGTATAAAAACCTCGACCCTTATTATTTTAGTACTTGGGCAGTATATTTCAAATTAAGAATATGCCTTACGTATTCTGAAACCATTTAATAATTCATATAAAGAAAGGAGGCAGGCCCTCAAACAACCGCTTAATACTTCCAAGACCCCAAAGTAGGTCCTTCGCCTTATGACCCGTACCCTATGATGACGTTTCATATTAATCCGGCTATTCGTTGGTACTAGTAGTCAGATTAGCTGGACAGATTTATCCTATAGAATTAAGACTAACCTCACGTCATCGTAGTTACTTATCATAAGTGATGTCCCTATGACTTGATCATATTTACAACACTCATAATATATTATCACTATGTTCATTATTTAGCTATATAAGAATTCTTTCTTATTTTGTCTTAACAATCAATTACTTTCCTGGCGGGAATTAGTGACAATTATTGCCTAATTAACTATGCAAATAATACGCTATAATTGTACACTATTTACGACAATTAATATATAAATAAATATGGACTTATTATTTTCTACGGAGATTACACCCTAACTAACGTTAAATGCCAATTCCTTTTTAACAAAAATAATACAAGTCCTATTTCCATATTATCAATGATGCCAAATTTTCAATATCTATAACAAAGGATTCTAATATCCACAACAAGAATTCAATACTCATATCCAAAATTGCAATAAATAGACTTGTATACAAAAATATAAACTTAATCTGTTACATCAAACCAATGAAATAACCTCAATAATAGAAATTGCAATTCTAATTTCATCTTCTATTCAGCTCCTCTTTTACAAAGAAATAAACAAGGGAATTTTTGTTTAATTTTTGCGGAATAAACGGTGCAAACTATGAATAAGATTCACACTTTACACCCTTATTTTATTATCAAAATTTCATAATCAATCAAGGAATAAGGAGAAGTGGAATAGACTTTGAAATTATCAAAAACTGCGAAAACTACATAATTCCATCAATTTAACATAAACAATTGAGAATCTCCATCTAGAGTTGACATTTCAAATTAAAGGATTTTAGGTGGTTTTATAGTGTTTTGTTTTAGAAATCCCAGAACTCCCACAGCATATCCAAATCCATCATATACTAATCAATTACTGAAATAAAAATGCTAAGATTTCCACTCATTGTTGGTTCTTAGCTTTGCTTCTCTTTGGATTTGAAACGCCCATTATGATCTTCTTCAGATCTCTTCTTATTGATATGTACAACAAGAGATTTGTGTATATATATTAGATTCAAAAAGATTAGAGGAGAAGTGATTTAAAAATTAAATATACAGAGATAGGTATATAGGATTTCTTACCTGAGACCCTAATAGAGTTTTTTGAATCTAAGAAGAGATGAACTGAAAGAGCTTCGCTGATGTTCCCAAAATATCTGTGAATAAAAGTGGAGAAAGTAGGGTCTTATTTATAGAGGTTGAAACGCATTAGAACCGTATAATGAAAGTAGGTTAAAAATAGAAAATCTGTTACGTTCATTACCTCAAAACCCTAGCTGCCACCCTTGGGTAGCGGTCGACCGCCCATATGCACCGATCAACCATTTGGAGTCGACCGGTTGGGTCTTATTGGTCGATCGCTCCCTTATATTTGAGAACGTTCATTTGTTTATTGTTGTTTAATAATTTTATTCCTCAATTACTTTTTAACGTTAATGTTAACTTTAATATCTAAATTAATTTTTAAATTTCAAATTTGAGAATTAATTATTTATTTGAATTTGAATTCTATTGAAATTATTTTAAATCCGAAAACTTCAAACGCTCATAACTTCTTCATCCGAGCTCCGTTTTCAGCATATTATATATGGAAACTGATTGGAATTGCGCCATGAACGCAACAGTAAAACTTTCATGGCTAATTCCAAATTTTACAAAATTTCCATTTTTACTCTTACCTTATTTGATCTAATTTATTCACTTTATTTACTGATGGTAAATTTTACCGGGTGTTACATTCTTCCTCTTTAAAAGGATTTTGTCCCAAAATGTTTTCAAGGGGCGAACAACATAACGCTCAATAACATCCATATTATACAACGAAGTTATCTACATAACCATCTACTCAATCAAAGTGCAATGTGATTATGTACTGCAGACATTCTATAAATAAGCTCAACCCTAGCATGAGTGTGTGATCGTGTCATGCAAGTATGTACGCAAATACACTAAACTTGCATAAAACTTCTACATGATTGTAAAATGAATGTTAAAAAGTGTAACAACAATCTCCTACCATCCAATGTAGCAACCACAATGGAACCAAATTCCTAATTTTGGAAAGAAAAGTTTACCAGAGCAAAGCTTAAGACGAGAAGTTCTCATGCCTTCCACCAGATTTTCTCCCTATTGTACTCGAACAAATCTAATTTCTTTATTATGGGGCTTCTTAGTTCCGTGCTCCACAATGCATGCAGTTGCACGGGACGCTATTGGTTCCATCTCAATATCCCCCAATTGATTAGGCTCTACCACAATTGCTATGCTATGAAGGTATTTCCTCAAATGAAAAACATGAAAAACATCATAGACTCTAGCCAACTTACAAGTTTTATTACTTTTCCCAATATTGGAAAAGGCCCAATAGATCTTACTGCCAACTTTTCCAACTTTTCAAACCTTGCAACCTTCACACGCTGCATAACCATTTCTAACTTTCTGAAGTCCCTTAATTTAAATTTGGCCTTTGTAGAATTTTGTCGGTGGTTTCCCACTCACAATTTGGAGATTTGTATGGCCTCCCATAAAGTGCTTCAAGAGTGCCGTACTAATCGTCTATTGGGACTATTATTATACGTGAATTCTACTAAGGGTAAGTGCCACTCCTGATGTCCTCTAAAGTTCATGATGTAAGCTCTCAACAAATCCTCCAAGTTTCCATTCACTCTTTCAGTTTTCCCGTCGGTCTGTAGGTGATAAGCGGGGCTAAAATTTAAAGAAGTTCCTAAAGCTACTAGCAAACTCCTCCAAAATTTGCTAATAGTTAAGGGGCCCCTATTACTAATAATGTTAACTGAAATTCCATAAAGTCGAACCGCCTCTTTGATATGAATCTGCACTAGAAACACTGCGGTCCTATTGCCCAAATGGGAATAAAAATAGTCTCTCTCTCCTAGAGATAATTTTTTTTCTACCTTCTTTTCCATACTTGTCTAATAGAAAATTCTCTTTACATGTCTATATATTTTTTCTCTTTGTTGAATGGTGACATTCTTTGAGCTAAATTTTTTTTTCCTAAAATTTTAAAGTTTTGAGATTGAAACATTTATTTACTTTAGGTTGCTAACATAATTTCCTCATTAGCTTCTAGTCTAACCTATGGCTTATCGTTAGTTAAGTGTCCCCACAAAATTTCCTTTTTTATGTTGCTTCTCAATATGTATACATTTATTAAGTGGTTTAATCCCATCCATAAAATCAACACAGGAATAAAACAGGGATATATCTTATACCACATCATTCACTTTTCCAATAACCAAGGAAGACAACTAGCGATTACAACCCAAAAACTCTGAAAGAAAATTTTGCTGGAAGCTTCCATTTATCATCAACTGGTATAAATGGTGTTGAGGTCCTAACACTTCTTACTAAATTAAGATGAGTATTTCTAATATGTCATTCCATTGTTATCCATTTTCCTTAGTTTTCCCTTTTGGTTTCTAATAAATGTGGTCCATCCATTGCTTCAATTAATATATTCATAGAAGTTGATCATTATTTCCAAAATTAGACCATCCCCAATTAATCCTTATTTAATCCCTTCAACCTTTTCCAAATTCCAAAAATCATCCATCATTCCAGTTCAATTCTTCCATAAATGTCATATTGAGTTTCCCTAGTGAGTCCCCATTCAATTCATTTCCTTTCATTAATTATAAACTTATTACCCATTAAATTTTTATTTGATGTCCATAAATCCCAATCCATTAATTACTAATGAATACGTGTATAGGTGTAATTTATGCTATATATATATTCTTATTTTAGTCGTTAGACGTGGTTATACGTGTATACTAGTTTCTAAACTAGATCGCTTATTTCCACATTTTTAATTTATTAGAGCTATCCTTAAAAAGGACTATCGTTATAAAACGAGGCGTATATTCAAAATAAGTATATATATTTATATATTGTAGGGTTTTTGGAAAATATTTTCAAAAATAGTAAGTACGCCACTCATACGTATACCTTCACCCTTTGATCGGGTAACCTAAGCTCAGATACCAAATGTAACAACCTGCCCAGAAGCAGGCTTAAACGAACCCAGAAAAGGCCTATTAAAACTTGGATCTATTCCAAAGCTGGTTGTTGGTTGATAAAAAGAAAAAAATATAAAGCTATCTATCCTTTTAGAACTCATAGTGGAAGGAACAAATGTAACAAGGTATATCATAATGTTAACAACAACTGTTATATCAATTTGTTCAAAAGTACATTTTATGGGTACAATAGAAAATAACATGAAAACATAGATAATGACTGCCACAAGCTTCGCTTTCGCCATCTTCAAGCATCATTAACTCCTACTCTAACCTGTGTTGTAATGAGGAGAGACTCAGAACAATAAGTGTCTGGTGAATAAAAACCTTGAGCCTTACTATTTCAATACTTGGGCAGTATGTTTCAAAAAAAGAATATGCCTTGCGTATTTTGAAACCATTTAATACTTCATATAAGGAAAGAAGACAGGCCCTCATATAACCACTTAATACCTTCCATTCCCAAAGTAGGTTTCCCCATCCCATAACCTATAACCAACGTCATAAATGTCTAACAATACGAGAGATGGTACCCAAGTCACTTAATAACCTTTACTGTACTCAAGTCATAGGTTCCTATTTAGCTGACATTGCACAAAATCTCTTCGAGCCACTTAATACTTCTTTATGGGAAGGCAGACCCTTTCCAAGATACCATCTACCGTGCCTAAATAAGTAACCCTTGACCATTTAATACTTCATTTTAGGAAAGAGGCGGGCCTTCAAACAACCATTTAATACCTCCAAGACCCCAAGCAAGTCCTTCGCCTTATGACCCATACCCCATGGTGACGTCTCACATTAGTCCGACTACTAGTAGGTATTGATAGACAGATTAGCTGGGCAGATTTACTCTATAAAATTGGGACTAACCTCACGTCATCATAGTTACTTATCATAGATGATGTCCTTATGAATTAGTCATATTTACAACACTCATAATGTATATTATCACAACTTACCGTATTCATTATTTAGGCTATATAAGAATTCCTTCTTATTTTGCCTTAATAATCAATTACTTTCCTAAGAGGGGAATTAGTGACGATTGTTACCCAATTAACTATGCAATTAATACATTATAATTGTATGCTATTTACGGTAATTAATATATAAATAAATACACACTTATTATTTTCTATGCATGCAAAGATTACACCCTAACTAACGTTAAATGTCAATTCCTTTTTAACAACAATAATACAAGTCCTTTTTTCATATTATCAATTATGCCAAATTTCCAGTATCCATAAAAAAGGATTCTAATATCCATAACAACGATTTAATACTCATATCCAAAATTGCAATAAATAGACTTGTATATAAAAATATAAACTTAATCTATAACATCATACCAATGGAATAAGCTTAACAATAGAAATTGCAATTCTAATTTCATCTTCTATTCAACTCCTCTTTACAAAGGAATAAACAAGGAAATTTCTATTTAATTTTTCTGGAATAGGTGGTGCAAACTACGAATTAGATTCATACTTTACACCCTTATTTTGTTATCAAAATTTCATAATCATATCAAGGAATAAGGAGGAGTGGAATAGACTTTGAAATTATCAAAAACTGCAAAAACTACATAATTCCATCAATTCAACATGAACAATTGAGAATCACCATCTAGAATTGATATTTCGAATTAAAGGAGTTCTAGGGGGTTTTATAGTGTTTTGTTTTCGAAATCCAAAACCTCTAAGGCATATCCAAATCCATCATATACTGTGACGACTCACATTTCGGAAGGTTTAAATTGACAATAATCCATACATGTCCAACTTAAACAATCCGGAATGTAGATAATCAATGGGGATAATTAAAAAGAATAAGGAAAGAAGAAGAAAAAAAACACAGAATCTCAAAGTGGAATGATAAAATATAATAATCAAATAAACAGTTCATGAAGTTTTTTATATCATACATTTGATTATAATTTATACAACATTTATCAGAATTATATATACAACAGGGATAAATAAAAATAAGGGGAATTTTACCGTAAGGGCCTTCTTTCATCAAACAATAAGTTTGTAGGAAACGGCTTTTAAATAATTACTTTGTAGGACAAAATTTTATACATGTTCCGTCAGCCCTTCAATCCGTTACTTCATGCCCTTCTTTCGTTCCATTTTCTCTTTTGCTTTCTACCATTTTTCAGAGCTGCAAACCAAAACTAGGTTTTAAAAAACAAACGATTGATTTCTCTTCCCAATATTTCTACTAAAACGATTACAAATCATTTATCAGAGCCGCATTTCAATTACAACGACTTCAGCTTCATCAATTTCTTCTTCATCGATTTCAGCTTAAACTAAAATACTTTCATCGAGCAATCTCTGCAATCACCTCAAACTTAAATGCGGAACAAGTAAGCTGTATTTTATTTTGATGTAAATGTTTTAGTTAGATGATAAATTGTAGTTAAATATTCATTCTTGCCGATACTGATGATATCTTTTGTAATGGATTTAAGGTATTTTAGTTCTTGTTATAATTTAACATAATCGACATTTGTTTAATTAAGCATACATAAATATTCAATGGCAGATGATACTAAACCCTAGGTGTTAAACTAAACAAGTTATTGTTTAGCTGTTAAAAAAGATAAACACATATACCTTTTAATGTAAAAGATTTAAACTACATGCTAAACCCTAGGCGTGTTTAATAATTACTGATACTTATTAGATATGTTTTTGTTTTTTGCATGATTTAAAGTTATTAGAAAAAATATACAACTAATTTAAAACCTAGGTCGAAAAGATAAAAGCATTTATGTTTTTATATAAAACATTTAAATACATAATAAATCCTAGATAAAGTTTTATATTAGCTACTACATATAACATAATAAATACTGAATTTAAATCATTTGTAGTTTTCCTAAAAGATTTATGTGAAATAAACATACTTAAACAACTTTTTAGTACAAAAATATTATTCTTCACTCTTGCTAACATTTAATTATACATGACAATTTTTATGCAGCATAAAGATGCAGACAAGATCTTCTAAATCAAAGTTATTCATTGAAAAAGCTACTTGCATATTTATAAAGGAAGGAGGAACTCAATGCATAAACATAAGACCTATATCTTGTCCTTTCTGTGATGAACATAGCCAGAGACCATCATTATTTTTAACTCCATTGGTAACTATTTTCCCACTTATGCTTCTTATAATATTTAGTTTTACTCTTCAACTTGTATATGCATATTAAATTGGAAGCTAGATTCCATATTTTAAATAAAAAAATAGTTAAATTTCAAAAAAGGTTATGACAAGTAAAAAAGATAAACCAAATTATCTTTTTATATAAATTCTTGTGGAGATATTTTGGCATTTTCTTTAATCTAGTTTGCAATTTCCATTCACCACTTTTATTCACTATTTGTTATTATTTTTATGTTGCATCTTCTATTTTAAGAGTTATTAATAAAAAGTACAAATTTATGTGTGCTCTCCTCTATTTCTAGAAGATCACATATTTTTCTCAAAGAAAAACAAAAAGTACAAATTTATTTACTACTTTCTATTCACTTTTTTCTTTGTTGTTTGCACATTAGACTCTTTATTCATTCACTTTGTAGTGTTTATAAAGTAGCATAATTTCAAAAAAACTTAAACCAACTAAAAAAGATAAAACATATTATCTTTTTGTAAAAATTCCTATAGAGATATTTTGGCATTTTTTTACCACAATTTTCCAATATCCATTCATTATTTTCCATTCATTGTTTTCATTGATATGTGCACATTAATATCTTTATTCACTCACTTTATAGTGTTCATACGCTGTTACATTGATCATTTTTGTGTTTTTACTATTGTTATTGCATTTTCAACTTAGTGTTTTACATTCATCATTGCTATTCCTATTTTTGTCTCCTATTTCCATCCTCCATACAACCTTTAATCTTTGTCACCCATTGCTCCTTCCTTGTCACCATCTATTTCTTCTCTACCTTCTACAACAACAACTTCACCATCCTTCTATTTGCTCACAAAGTACAATCCATTACTGCTCAAACAACTTTTGTACCAATCGCCATCCAATACATTTGAAGTCAAATCTCTACCTGAAATATGACATCCTCATACCCCATCCAAACTACAACCTGAAATAAGGACAATAACTCCTCAATAATTCACCTCAACTACTTCAATAATAAATTCCATCTTCCACTCACCCTCTTCAATACCACTGCAATTTCTTCCCCCCATTACACCTCATTAGAACCGATTAAGTTGCTATACTGCACCAAAACTTCAACTATCTACAACCAGACCTTACAACTACCCACTGAAACCACAACCAAAATTGTTTCTCCCTAAAAATGTTTTTGATTCTGAATGTTGACTGTTCTAAACTTTTAATGTTAACAAACATGTTTAGTTATTTGAAAACATTTTCTTAATTGTGAATATTGGCTATTTTGTGTTTGGTTCTCTCTAAGTTTTCAAATTTCTAATTGACCATTACTTAGACAACTAAAAAAGATAAAGCAAATTATCTTTCTATACAAATTCCCGTGGAAAATTTTTGAAACTTTCTTCACTTGCTTCTAATTGTTAATTTTCATTTCATCAAATAATGCTTGTTGATTTTCAGTTGTGAATATTCACTTTTCTATTTTATTAATTTTCACCTATAGTCTTATTTAGTTTAACTTGCTAACTAACTTAGCATAGCCATTATTATCAAAAACTTTCTCAATAATATTCGCTATAATGTTCAGTTAAGATGTTTGATATTTACTTTGTGAAAGAACAATTATTCATTGATAAACTAGTGAAGATCCACAACTTAAGCACTATATTGAAATTGCAACATTAATGTGAAAACTTATAATTGGATGAAGTGACAGTTTAGAATGTACACATTCTACTTTAGCAATTCCATTTGTTTCTAATTTTTATCTATAGTCACTTATTGAAGAAAAACAATATCAGTATAATTTGGTTAAAAAATTGGATTCATGAATGGAAAAAACTTAGACACTTATCTTATAATTGTATATAAATATACATGTTACATCGTAATGATCTTAAAATTGATAACAATATTTAATGGCCAAAATGTCTGCATGTCATGTATAACAAGAAAATTTTAAACTGTGTAAATTGAAACTGGTGTAAAAAAATTTCAAACATTTGTTCCTTCCAAAAAAACCTGTTGGATTTAATTTGTATTTTTTTGAAAAAAGAGGTACTTTATATACTAAAAAAGTGCTTTATCTTTTTTTTTGAAAAAAGAGGTACTCTATATACTAAAAAATATCTTAATCCCAAAAAAATACAAAACAATTAAAAAGATAAAGCATATTATCTTTTTATTCAAATTTTTGTGCAGTATGATATTTTTTTTGAAGAATTTGTTATTTTTACCTTCCAATTGATTTTATGATTTTCATAAATGTAGAATCAAACTGGACCAATACAGGAAATACCTGATGCTTATGAAAAAGAAGACTTGACAGATAAGGACTTCAAACATAATCAATTAGAAAACTCTGATGAAGAAAAAACAATTTCATAACAACCGGTTGAAGAAACTACTGATTCGGATGATGTCGATCAGTACGAAATTAAAAAAATAGCTAAAAAGCAGAAAAGACAACAATACACAGGTACATATAGATGTAATTTGGATGCAATCTATAAAGTGCTGTCAATCATAAAGGAGAAAAACATTCTTTCACATGAAGCAACAGCTTTTATAGAAAAAACACCATTCAAAAGATTCTTTAATGTTTTTCTTAGAGATTCAATAGCACGACAATATTTAAGAAAAAGTGCTTCGAATTTAGATGACATCATTACTTCTTTTGATGTAAAAGAAAATGCTTTCAGAATTGGAAACAAATTTCTGAAAATAAGTCCTGAAGAAGTCAATCTAATATTCAGAATGCCATTAGCTGGAGAAGACTTCTTTCCTATACCAGCCTCTAACAAAGCCTCAACTATGGAAAGTTTCTCCAATTTTTTAAGTGCCAATTTTCAAGAAGAAGAAATAATCAACCAAAAAACAATAACAAAACGATTGAATACAATGTTAAAAAAGGAAAAAGGGAATGAAGATTTAGTGAAATTGTTATTATTATTGCTAGTTATAACTTTCCTTTTTCCAAACAACCAAACTATATGCAATGGGGTTTCTTGCCGAAGTTGTTAAATTTAAAAAAATTGAATTCAATCTCCTGGCCATGGGAAATATGTGAAAATGTTTTGAAAAATGTTAAAAAGTATCATGCTGACCCAAGAAGTACACCATGCTGTACTATGATGTTACTGGTATGCTTTTATAACTTTAACTAAATATAAATATATTCAAATTTATATTTATTACAAAAATATAAATCTATTTATCTTTTTTTTGTAATACTGGTTTTGTGAACGAACACAAATAATTGATGAGAAGGAAAATCAACAAACCAAAATCCCAAGAATGAGAAAATGAGATTTATCAAAACCGAAAGATTTGGACCTCACTGAAGTTGACAATTACAAAGTATGCTAGTTTTTTTTAACTATACATTTTTTTAATTTCTTGGAATGCCATTTCTTGGAATGTTAGTGGCCTAAATAATAGAAAACAAAATAAGTATAGAAACTAAGCTGGTTTGAGTTGGTACTTATACAGGATCATACCTCTATGTGAATTACATAACAATATTATATTAAAGGCTGAAATACTGAAGTCAAATTCCACTTTATAAGTTTGAGGTATTACACTTTTCCCCGTTAATTAAGGGTGCTAATTTTTATAAATAGCTAATAATAACAATAAGTAGGGAGACTGTGACTAACGTGATAGAAAATAGAAACGATCAACTTCTCATGTTCTAAGAAGGTGGGACTACCCATGTTCTATTATATAACTCTTTGATTCTAGAAAAAAACTATTTTCATTAATTATTTAGCTCAGGACTATACTATCTCAAAACCGGTTACGTGTAACTTGTCTAGTACTTTATTGACAGTATATGTGCAAGCTTAACTTTAAATATATTCCTTGCAGATTTAAAAAGAAATTTCAAATGTAACAAAAGAAGAGAAAGAATTTCTTTCAAATAAAATAAAAGCTATTGAGGTGGAAGAAGATCAAAGCAAGAAAAGAAAATTAGATGAGCGTCATGAAGGCACAAGTCTGAAAAAATATGCCAAAGAATGTGCTAGTAGCATAAAGGAGCTAGAGTCAAAAGTCACTTTTTTGACTACTGAGATGAAAAATGTTGCAGAACAATTAAATGAGGAAAGACATTTAAGAGAAATGGCTGAAAAAAGAATCCAAATTCTTGAAATGAAGCTCGAGAAGTTGGAAAAGTTAGAAGAGCATGATGTGAAGGAAAAAGATGATTTGAAGGAAAAAAACTGAAGCTGAAAAAGGTAAGAAGAAAGAAAAATTGTTGGTTTAATTCACATAAATAGTTCTGCTAATTTTCCAACTTTTGATATAATGCAAACTCAAGATTTCGTACTAGAAGAGCAGACACAAGATAGTTTAAAATCTGACAATCTGAAAGTACCTACTCAAGAAACTGCTCCCGAAAATCCTATTGTTGTTGAAGATGTTGTCCTAAAAGAACCAAAAAAAGAAGAAGCCAAGGTATGTTGAGAAATGTCCACTCCTCAAATATTTTACTGAAGAACAGAAAGAAATTGTCAATTTTTTTTTCGAAATTCTTGGAGGAAACAAGTAAGTAACTAAACTACTTTTCACTCAATTTTACTTAAATTTAGGTTTATTCTAATAACATATTGTTTATGGTACAATATGTTAACAAAATATAACTCAAAAAAGCTTTTTATTTCAGCATGAAAATCTGATGATTTACAAATAAAAAAATATAAAAAAACTAAACAAAACTAAAAAAGATAAATTAATTTATCTTTATCTTTTCATACAAACTTCTACAAAGGTTGTTATTTTTTTTTATTAACAAATAAATAGAAACAACACAGTACATACTAATCTTAATTTCTTCTATTAACAACCATCAAATTTTTCAGTGATGAAGCATTTACTTGTGATGATGGAAACTTCATCACCATCACAAAAAGTATGATTGAAGAACTTCTCTATGGAGGATATATTTTTGGTCAACTAAGTAGAAAAAACTATACTTTGCTTCATTATAAATTCTATACTTAATGCATATTCTTTTTGAAATGTAGGTTATTGATTGGTTTTGGTTCATAAAAACAAAATTATTAGAACAAAGTTCTAGCATTATCTACGTGAAAACAACAATGACAGTAGGTGAACTATAATGTCAAATTAAAAATTTCCTTATAAGATCAATTTTCTGAAATTATTTTTTAACAGAAAAGTGCAACATATGGAAACATGGAAAATATCAAAAGAGATATGTTTAATCCTTTTTATTAAACAAACACTTCTAAATCCATTATGTTGCAATATATTATTTCCTATACACGGCAACGAACATTGGAGCTTGCTAGAACTAGTAGTGGAATCATGTACTTAGAACCATTACGATTCTCTACACTTGACCACAAGATCTAAGACCTTAAGAAGTGGACATTCAAAGTTTTCTATTAATGTGGTAAGTAAAAATACACAGAAAGTAAAAAAGATAAATAGATTTATCTTTATTCTAAATAAATTATATATATTTTTGCCAGAAAGCATCAGTAAACAACATTAATAAAAATCTACATGACGCAGAGGAGAAAACAATTCTGGAGAAGTCTACATTGCTTAAAAATGTTGACTGTGCCCAACAAAGCAATGGGTAATTTTGAAGATAGTGGAGATTGTTATACAAAAATGCATGTTACACGATAACTAGGCCAATTAGATACTATTATTATACACATACTGTTACTTAGATAAACACACTATTAAATACAATTCATTATCAAAATGAACAAAAGATAATCTGTTTTATCATTATATTCAAATTACTAAAATTAACAAACACAGGTTCGACTGTGGAGTTTTTGTAATGATGTTCATACAAAAGATTGCACAAGGAATGGAGACTACATCAAAAATAAGTCTTGAACAACTCAATGCATTTAGAGCGCAAATAGCTACACAAATCCTCTCTGACGAACCATATTGCTGGACAGTTGAAAATTTTTGCAGCTCAGCTTCAGCTACAAAAAATTCAAACTGAGAATGATAGGAACAATTTGTTTGATGTCTGACAGTCTTTTTATCATACATTTGTTAAATTTTATTTGATGATCGATTTTAGGCAGTATATCTGAATTTACTGATGAATTTGATGATGAATTTGTAATGGCTGATGTTAACTAGCAAGTAATTACACAACTGATGTTAATTTGATGATGAAATTCTAATAACTGATCATGAATTTGTAATGGCTAATTTGTTTCTAATGCTTTGTTAAGAAAGATAAAAGCATTTATCTTTTATTGATAATATTCTGATGTCATAAAATAATACGTTATTAACAGTATGTTGTATCAATCTTTTACAGTATGCACTATTTTTATGTCTCCCAGATTTATATGTATAGCAATATTCACTTTATTTCATTTACTATTTAACATTCTTCATATTCTCCTATGTCTTTATAAGAGCAAGCAGCCTGAAAACAAGCAGATGACATTGTTACAGGGTAAACTATTAAATTTTCACCATGTTTACTTGATTCTTATAGCTACAAAAGCAAAAGAAATGCCAATCTCCACTTTAAATTAACGTTAGAAGATAATAGGTGTCAATTAAAAAGTTTGTCAAAATGCAAGATACACCGGAAGAAACACTGCATATAAGGGAATAAAACATTTTTTACTTACCTTTTGGTCCATTAATATTACAAAACTAAGCTGATTATTCAGGATATAGATAAAAACATTGATTAGATTATTGGTCTCAGTTGCACTGAAGTCACCACCTTGACAATGACATTTGTAGAATTGACAACCTAAGAGAAATCCTATACAACTTGTTCTTTTCAAAGTATATTATGTATAAATTCTGTTTGTTCATTCCTGAAAGTTTAAGGGGGAGAAAGTGATCAAATAATTTATGGCAAAATTATCGTTACACAAATAAAAGGTTACAGATCTCATACTAATGCAAGTAAAACTTAGGCTAGAATAGTATAATACAAGTGGTGCTGCTGTTAGTTTTACTACGGAATCTTAATTTTATGAAATTAATATAACACCTACTATCCCATATAACTCTTTCTGTATACTTGCAATATGTTCTGATTGAAAATCATTTAATTACAAATAAAGATAACAAGGAAAAATTTTAAACTCTCATCACAACATACAACATGCTAGCATTATTCAATCTTTTACCTAATAGTTTACACATACCAAAATATTAGTGTAACAGGACAAAAAAATAATTTCTGAAAAGCAAAGGACACTTGGAAGATTGATGTATCTTTTAATCTAAAACAGAACAAAAAAAGATATATGAATTTATCTTTTTCACAAAACTAACAACAATGTATACCAAATAACAATTAATAAAAATTGCTTAAAACTAAAAATAATCAGAAACATATCAGCAACAATTCAACATACCCAATTATTCAAATATTCAACTCAAAATATTCAAAGAACAATCAATCAAATACATTGGATTAAAACACTCAACTCAATTATTCAAAGAACATCCCCTTCTATTATGTCCTAGTTTTTTACACTTTCCACATCTGTTTTGCTTAGCATGAAAATCAACCCCTTCAATTCTATTCATCCTAGGCCTACCAGCTTCACGAATAGGCTTAGGAGGAAGAACAGTAGATGATTCTTCGGCTTCAATTGCTTCCTTATCAAAAGTTGGAATAGGATTGATCACATGTGAATACGAAGCTCGATAATACTCAACAGTAAAGTAATTCTCAATATAATCATAAACAAAATTTCTAGTTAAAGAAATACACTTCAAAGCATGTGCACAAGGAAAACCCATCACTTTCCATTGATTGCAACTACATATGTGATTTTTAAGATCAACCTTTTGCGATGTTAGAGAATGAACTTCAAAAATATACCTACAAAATTTAAAAAACGTGATGAATGCATCAAGTATATAAAAAAATCAACAGAGTAAAGCAAAAAAACGTAAGCAGACATATGCTCTAAAAATTACACAACCACAACAGAAAATAAAATTGAGAATTTTAGCATCAAAACAAATATTGGGAAAATCATTGTTGGAAAATCCTAATATAGGATGTTCACCACTATTACAAAAGAAACATAATAGAACTATGAAGACTAAACGCAATAAAGGATGTTCACCACTATTACATTTGTTGTCAAATATCATTGGGCTAGTGAAGATTCTTTATGATGTTAGAGACAGAGTTGACAGAACTATTGATGTTAATTTTAGCTGAATTTTCAACACACATCTCCTGAAAAGTGCTTGAATCCGGACAGCCAGTTTGAATGAAATCTAAATAGTTTTCATGGGATGTTAGATTGTGAGAGTTTTCATTGTAAAGAGTATTGCTTTAATTATGCTTGTATAAAGGCATCTTTCATATCATTCTCAATTGTTGGATCTAAATTTACAGTCATATTATTATTTGTATAACAAAAACTCTAGCAATAGAGTGGCGGTTAAGTTTACGATCATCGATCTATGTCTATCCAATTCTCGCTTAGAATGTTGAATTAAAATTAAAAAATGATCGTTGAAATATCCTAACATACATATGCAAGACAACTGCCGATTCTGCCATTATATTGTAACATACATATGACACAATCTTGCATATATATATATATATATAAACAAGTTGAATTTCCAAACAAATGTTATTCACGCTATATATATTCTCTGTAACACATAAGCCTCAAAGTATGTGCAGAAAAGTGTGTCAGATAACAAAATGAATTCTTTAATGCAAAAATAACATGCAGCAACAAAATCAAAACATAATACACATGGTATATAGTAGATAGAAAAAAAGATAAATACATTTATCTTTTTCAGAAACTGTGAGAAGCATGTAATAAAATACAAACACATACCTAGATGATTTAGAAACACTCCATACAAATCCTTCTTCCTTCAATTTCAACAAACGAGCTTCCATTTTTGGACAAAGCACACTAGTCCACTTAGATGCCTCTTCTCTTCGATTAGACATTTGCATCATAAGTTTAACCCAAATACCATCAAGACATGAAGTGACAGGTAGACTTCTTTAATCCAAAATCCAAGTATTAAAACTTTCGGCTACATTAGACTTATTTTCACCATATCTTTTCCCAGGAAAAAAATAAATTAGCCCAGTGGTCATATGGATTATCATTCAAATATTCAATAGCTTTTGCACCTCCAATTTCTTTATACTTTGACATAGCCTTTTCAAACTTATAACAATTAGAAGCTAAAGCACAACGTTCTAGTAAATGAGCTACCCACAAACCCTTTTCACTTTTCACAATACTAGCAATATTATTTTGCATATGATGCAAACAATAAGAATGATAACTATTTGGAAAAATTTTAGGAATATTTAAAAGCAAATCCCAATGTCTATCACTTAAAAAAGTCAATGGTCTATCACAACTAAGAGCATTCTTTAAGTGAGTCAAAAACCTTCATTTTCCTTAGGAACAAGAACCATTGCCAATGGAAAAAAACCTGAAACAAAAAAAGCAAAATACATTCACTGTTAATCCACATAGCAACAATAAATTACAGCAGCACAACTATCTAACCCAAATTTATAAAAATAAATTACCGCAGCACAACTATCAAGCCAAAATTTATAACAAGGAAGCATGAAAACACTACAAAGTATAACCCATATACATTAAAAAAAACAAAACAAAACAAACGTACCTTGATTCCCATTTTTTGCACTGGCTGCCATCAAAATACCACTTCGACCTTTCAAAAATGTTGCATCTAAAAACACCATAGGACGACAATAACAAAATCCAAAGATACATGCCTCATAACAAACAAAAAACTCTCTCAAATTGATTAGTATCCGGATCCACTTCCATACTTGAGTAACTATTCGGATTATTTATTTCCATTGCCTTCAAATACCAAACCAAATCATTATAAGATTTCTTTTCATCACCATAAATATCATTCATAGCCATTTTCTTACCCTTATAAGCAAAATAATAGCTCAAATCCACATCATAATCTCTTCTAAAACTTTTCATAATATCCTTCATTTTTCTTTTTGGCTCATCACGAATTTGATTAACAATTAAACTTCTCACAAGGTCACTATTAATAGTTGGACTACTAGTCGATCGAAATCCACCACCACAAGAATGACTTAAATGAATATTTTTAACAAACAATTGGTCCAATTGCTTCAATTTGCAAGAAGCATAAATCCTACAAGGACAACCATCTACAACACATCGAACTGTCAATCGTTCCTTTCAATTCTTAATATACTGTACTTTAAACCCATTCTTCAAACAATAATCACTAACTGTTTGACAAAATCCAAGAGCAGAATCAAATTGTTGACCTACCCCAGTAAAAAATTCCAAATTTGAATTCTTCTTCATCAGCTCATGTAAATCCCTTTCTTGTGTAAAACCAGATTGTAAATCATCAGCATACTCTAACATATTACTACTTGATTCTCTAACAACAAGTGAACAAGATTTACTACTTTCACCAACAACAGTATCCATGGAATTATTCTTCGGCTTTAGAAAAAAACCAAATATTCTTCCTTTTTAAACCAAGATAAGCATAATACAACTTGAAGATCACTATTTGTTTCAACAAAGGTGGTCTTTGATTCTCGAATATAAAAAATATCGAAGCATAATGGAGTAAAATTATTCCACTCCTCACAAATCTTATTCCTAACACAAGAAATAGAAGCATCCAATCCAAAACGAGCACTAAAAGAATTCTTATTGAAATCAAACACAACCATAACAGATGAATAACACCTGCAATTAAAGATGTAAACAAATAAATATATGTATGAAAATGTTTGAAAACATCTAATCTTAATTAACAACTAATTACATGACAAACCCTTTTTTAGCCCACTTTTCAGAAAAAGATAAAACCATTTATCTTTTCCAAAACTCAAAATTACAATGTCATCCATTTAACACATTCACCAAGAACTAAAGAAGAAGCATTGTCAACAAGAAATGTCAAAACTAAATAACAAAGCAACAACTAATAATCAACCAAAATAATCAACCTTTTTTGTATACTACTTTTAACAAAAATACAAATTCATTTATCAAACAATTTGAGGAGGAAGTCAGAAGAGTGGACTAAAAAGATAACAAGTTGACGAATTATTATCACAACCAACCAAAACAGATACTTAAAAAAAAGCAATACCTTTCATCACCACAATCCATTAACTGAGCTCTTGAACATTGATTTTCAGAGCCCATTATTCCACCAACGATATCAAATCGACACCTTATTCCACCAAACGACACCTTATTCTACCAATGATATCAAATCATGCATGAAACCAAATAGAAAGATTGCCTGATCAAATTAGAAAGATCGCCTGATCGATTTAAGAAATTTGCAAGTTAATTTAATTTGAAAAAATGGCCGGACGTATGTTTTTGTCCTGCAAAATAAACCATTTGAAACCGTGTCCTAGAAAATAAATGGGCCTAACTTATAGGCTATTACCACTAATTTCCACTAAAAATAATGCAGCAGACAACGTGATGCAGGAATATTAATAGTAATAATTTATCAAATCGTCGTCCTTTGAAAAAATGATCTTCAATGCGCTGAAAAACTCAGGGCTAACCTGAGCGTAATGAAAAGACAAACACTCGAGTCAGGACTAAAATACTCTTATGTGAGTCAAATCGATATCGAATATAACATGAGTGTTGTAGCGTCAAAGATGTTTACGGGGATTCACATCTCCTATCCCGTGTATAACGTGCGTGCAATAACTTAAGAGATGTTACGGGATTTTCCATCTCCTAAGGATCCGTTAAACTATTTATATATAATAGTATACGCTATAATAGGTAATGTCTTATCAGTAAAATAAAAATTAAAATAGCGTTAAGGCATTACATTGATCCACCTTAACACATTTTTATAACATGTAATCTATGCAGGTCCTGTAACACAACCAGTAACATCGGTAGCCAGTGAGTCCCATATAGGTACAATACCAAACCAAAGTCGTAATGGGCTCGTATAAGGATAAGTATGATAAGGCACGTGAGACAATGCCCAAGGTAGGATTCTACCAGTTTACCCTTTCTGGCTGGTCGTAACCCATACATGGCCGACCGCGACCATCAATCCAAACAAAAGGGTGCACCCATCGAGTACGAATTCACAATAGTAATATGAGGGATCAACGTTGCTAGAGGTAGCTAACCTCATTGGCCAGACATAGGCTCCTGTTTTATTCATTTTAATTATGACACAAGTGTCAAGGCTATCCATCATCGTTCTCTTACTTCATTCCAGTAAACGTTCGCAAATTCAACCACTACATTCTGGATATCATCCACCGCGTATATGGTTGTTAAAGTGGTTCTAATATTGACAGAGAGTATGCCAATAAGAGGTCCCATTCTCTTTAACAACCAAACGTCGTTTTACACACCGGTTGGTACTTTTACAATTCGAAAACAATTCATCCTTGATATCAAAATATCATATTTGTATCAAAATCAATTTTACTTCAAAATTACCATATTCACTTTTAAAATCATATTTTTACTTCAAAATGTCAATTCAGTTTGATATATTGATTTCACTTCAAAATTTGATTCGAA
Source organism: Allium fistulosum (assembly GCA_030737815.1). Lineage (NCBI taxonomy): Eukaryota > Viridiplantae > Streptophyta > Magnoliopsida > Asparagales > Amaryllidaceae > Allium > Allium fistulosum. The sequence goes on from CM060901.1 coordinate 959,386,262, forward strand.
TTACAATTTTGGTTATAACTTTAGTTTAACCCATTTCGCACTTAAATCCAAGATTTAAATATAAACATTCACCCTTTTGACCAGTTTGAAATTTTAGAAAATATTTAAAATAGTTTTTGTTTGCACCAAAAATGGTCACAAACCCCAAGTGTTGTGAAAGCACCAGTGTATGAATACAAATCAGCAATATTCAAACACAAATATCAGATCTAAGCAAGCAACAAACAACAATCCAGAAATAATGAACAGTGACACGCAATTTATAGTGGTTCGGCTATCTCCGGCCTACGTCCACTTCAAGGATTTTTATCTTTTATTGATGTTCTTCGCTGATTACAGATGATTACAGCAAATACAATGAATGAATCTGAATATGACAGCAATGGAAAGGAGTAGAGTTGAATCCGATAGAGTCTGGACGTTGAATGGCCAAAAGATCCTTTTTTCTGGTGATTCTGGGGCTCTATTTATAGGCGTAGGAGGCTCAGATCTCGCCTAAACTTTGGGAGACTTCTTCTGCCACGTGAGTGGGCCCACGCGACCGGTCCCACCAAGTTTCAACTCAATCTGTGATCGATTCGAATCAACTTCGTATCGATCAGGAAATGTTCCAATTTAGCTGAAACTTGGCAGGTGTGCTCTTTACCTTGCATGGAAGCTACTCTAAAAATTTCGTTGCATTTGGATCAGGGATTTGTGAGATATGATCGATACGAGATCAAGGCTCCATATGCGCTGCCCGGTTCGAATCCATGAATTCGTATCGATGACTTCGCATCGATACAGCACGTGGTTTTGCAGTGGCGTAGCGCGCATCCCTCGGGTTGATCCACCATTTACTCCGAGTCGACCGCGTCTCCCCTTAACTTCGCCTTACTCGTATCAGAGACGTTGCCCGAATCCATCGATGCCAGCTGGATACGAAGACTAATGGATACGAAATCAAGGCTTCCCGATGGACTCGATCAAGCCTCCTTTCTTTCGATACGAACTAAGACTTATGGGTACGAAACCGACCGATTCGAAGCAAGGTGCACCAATGGATGCGAAGCAGCGTGGATTGATCGAGTCGAACGTCATGGATTCGAACATGCGGACACGAGAACACCTGATGGATTCGACCTACGCAAACATAATGGATACGAAATCTGATCGATTCGAACGGTCTTTGATGGATACGAACAGCGCACTTTATCTAACTTGTATCGATCATATCTCGTTCATATGAACTCCGATTTACCTGAAACTTGGAGCACTGGCTTTCATGGCTTTGCTTGTCATGTCTTGTCAATTACGGTCCGATCCGGACTCGGGCAAAATTCATCGATATCCATGATCATCCTGCAATGCATATTTAATATTCATGGCTGATTAATATTGACTTCAGTTAATTTTTTGGGTATCCCAGCTTTGCCAAAAAGTGGGATAACAGTTTTAAAATAGTTAAATAGTTAAAATAGTATAATAAAAAATAGTTTGAGTGTTGAAAATAGTTTTTATAATAAAATAGTTTGGAAAATTAAAATAATTTGAATATTTAAGAAGATATATTTTAAACCGTTTATATTAAAATAATTTATTTGAAAATAGTTTCAAAGTCAAACTAATTCAATTCCAAATTTTCCAATTCAAATCAATTTCGATTTCGATTTGGATTTAATCGATTCAATTCCGATTTCAACTCGAATTTTTACTTCGATTCCAATTTCAATTCAAATAAATTCGATTTCGAATTAGTTCAATTTCGCTTTCAATTCCAATTGATTTCAATTTCATTTCCAACTTGAATAAATTTCAATTCAATCCTAATTTAATTTAAATTTCAATTCCAAATAAATTTCAATTTCAACTATCCGATTTAATGATAAAATTTCAACTCAATTCTCAAATTTAAACCATTTCGATTTATATCAATTTCGAGTTCGATTTTATTATTTTTAAAATCGATTCAAATCACTTAAATCAAATTAACCTTCAATGTCCAATTTAAGATCCAAATCTTCAAATATAATTCAATTCCGAGCTCAATTTTGAAATATTGTTTTATATTACTTTTACTTAGCAATATGCAAAGCTCGAATAAAAGTCCAATCTTTTAAAACCAATCAATTTCTGAAATTCAAATCATATTTCGATTATAACTTAAAAATCTCAACTTTGATTATTTAAACAATTCCTGTTATCAACTTTAAATTTCAACATTTCTCGCTCAAGTTCGAAAATAATTCGATTTCCATAAATTCTATTTTATTTCTTAAAATCAAATCATTTAAATAATTTCAAATCAAAATTTATGAAATCATTTAGTTTAACCAATCCGATGTCCGTATATAATTTTCTATCCTATGGCCAAGTGAATCAGTTATTTCAGTTTAATTCAGGAATGGATATATATCATTTCAATCTAAAATAAATGTCATAAGTATATATCATTTCAACCTATTTCTTAATTTATTCGAAATAATTAAATTTACAATTTTATATATTGTAAATAATATACAGGATGATAACAGGATATATATAAAATAAATAAATATCCAATCATTCAAATCTCAACCAATTTTCATCCATCACAACAAACATCCAAACAGTCAATAATTCACAACAATTAACCAATTATCAATAATCGGGAATTTAACTAATAGTTTAATTCTAATTTCAATTTAACTGTTAATTTAAAATTCTAACATATAAATTTCCATATCGATTTACATGACAGTTAAATTTACCAAACAACAATTAATAATTTAAATCACTTCAGAATTTCAATATAACTAACATAAAAATTATTTTAGTTAATTGTGAGCATATAAAACACTCACCTTTCTATTTGAAACTAAAAATATTTCAACTTCAAATAAATCTCACTTCGATTCCAAGCTGAAGCCTTCGTCGATCCGAATCCACTGTAATTTATTTCGTCTGAAACGGACCTTGTATGCAAAAGTTACACTATAATTAATATAACGGTAATTATAAAATTTGATTAACTTAATTAACAATCTATTAACTTAACGGATACCACTCGTTCCCCTTGCTCGCTCTTTTTTTTCCAATTCACGAACGAATCGCCACAGACTTTCATGACATCGCCTACCTGCAACCATCGACCGCCACCCCATGGTCGCCGCGACCATCACGTCGCCTCAACAGCCACCAAATTTCATCGAATGCGACAAACCATAAACGAGAACGAGCCATGGAGCCCTAACTGCGAACAAGCATCGCCTCGCCTCTTCTCCGGCCTCCCTTTGCCGCGCTATTGCGACCCTCGCCTAGGCTCCACCGCATGTGCGCACGTGTTTAAAATCGCGGCCCAAAACCTAGAACTACAGCTCAACTATCGCCATCGCGAGTAACTCACACGGAAGCCTCACCTCCAGGCACTCGCTAACTTCCGATCGCGATTTCGTTGATTGAATTTTTTTTTTTCGATCGCTTCGTTTTTTATTTGTTTGATCTAAGAGATTTTAAAACAAGGCAAGTGGGAGGAAACGTGGACAAAGAAATAGGCGGTTTGCACAATACGTTTGGGGAAAAGTGTAGATATTTATATTATTATTTAAGTTGAAAATATCTAACGTTTAACGTTCGAAATTTCTCGAGCTCCAAACGAAGCATGCCGCTTAACGTTCATAATGTATTACCCCCATTCCGAGCACAATGGAACTAGTTTCGGAAGCCAACTCGATCGTATGTAGAAGATAGCTTTTCAAAATCAATTTATTATAATTAAATTCTGAAATTAAATTGTACGCGTTTCAAGATCGCATGGCCAAACAATAATTCCAATCGCTATGAAACTTGAAATCCTACAATAACTCACTATTACGAATCTGATGAAACTGGTTTCGTCGAAATCCAAGACATTGGCCAAAATGGCTATTTTTACACGTTAATAAAACAAGAAATTTCCAAATTTTAAATTTAATTACTTTAAATCAATTACTATTTAAAAATGCTAAGATTTTTACTTACTATTGGTCTTTAGCTTTGCTTCTCTTTGGATTTAGAATGCCCATTACGATCTCCTTTAGATCTCTTCTTATTGATATATACAACAAGGGATTTATATATAATTAGATTCAGAAAGGTTAGAGGAGAAGAGCTTTAGAAATTAAATAATAAACAAAGATAGGTATATAGGATTTCTTAGATGAAATCCTAATGAAGTTTTCTGAATCTAAGAAGAGATGAACTGACAGAGTTTCACTGATGTTCCCAAATTATTTGTGAATAAGCGGAGAGGGTAGGGCCCTATTTATAGAGGTTGAAATGCACCAAAACGATAGGATAAATGCAGGTTAAGATAGAAAAATCTGGTACATTCATCATCTTAAAACCCTAGCGCTACCTCTGGGTTGCGGTCGACCACTAAGGGTTGACCGGTTGGGTCTCACTGGTCGATCGCTCCCTTATATTTGGGAACGTTTATTTGTTTACCATTGTTAATTAATTTTATTCCTTAATTACTTTTTAACGTTAATGTTAACTTTAACGTTTATTTAACCCCTAAGTCTAATCTCAGTTAATTTTTAAATATCAAATTTGAGATCTAATTATTTATTTGAATTTGAATTCTATTTAAATTATTTTAAACTCGAAAACTTCAAACGCTTATAACTTCTTCGTTCGAGCTCCGTTTTTAGCATATTATATATGGAAATTGATTAAAATTTTGTCATGAATGCAACGGTAAAACTTTCATGGCCAAATTCCAACTTTTATAGAATTTTTATTTTTACCCTTATCTTATTTAATCTTAGTTATTCACTTTATTTACTTGTTTACTAGTTTACTTGTGGGAAATTTTACGAGGCATTACATGCCCACAAACTTAAAAAAGTTAAAAAAATATGCCTAAGCTTGGAATAAAATTACATTTTGAAATATTTTCGCCTAAAGTGAGCAATACTGGATGTTTCTTTGAAAGAAGCCATGTTTGATGCTTATCCATCTCCTCCCCACAGCGAGGAGTGGATCAAAGCCAAAGATAATTTCAATTACGAACTCCTTATCAAAGAAATGTTTTAGAAGCAGAAAGCATGCATCAAGTGGACGATGTACGGAGATGCAAACTCCAAAAAATTTCATTCAGTGGTTAATATAAAAGCAAACTTTATCTTCATAAAATTATGAAACCAGACGACTCATGGACCTCTTCTGGTTTCAAAATAGAAATAGTCATCTCAAGCCACCAGTGACCTACTCGGTACTGACTCAACCACTCAAAATGATCATGATGTGCGAAGCCACATTCCTTGTCTTTTAACTGACATTGAGAACTCCGATTTAGTCAGGATCCTCTTCCGGATGAAATCAAAAAAGCGATTTTCAAATTGGCCGAAGACATCATTGCAGGTCTTGATGGACTCAATGGCTGCTTCTTCCATACATGTTGGGATATCATTACCCAGGTCTTATTTTGGCCATTCAAGCCTTCTTCGTTAGTGAAAACCCACCACAAAACTGGACTGCAGCTAACATTGTCCTCATCCCTAAGAATGGAAATCTAGAAACTTGTTTAGACCTTAGTCCCATTAATCTTTAGAACATTTCTAACAAGATTATGTCGAAGGTTTTAGCCACTTCCTTTTCTCCTATCTTGCAAAAAATAATCTTACCGTCCCAAGCCGGTTTCATTAAAGGAAGAGCTCTTATCGATAATATCCTACTTGCTCTCTTAAATTTCTCACAAAATACTAGGTATTAATATATTAATGAAGCTCGATATGGCAAAGGCCTATGATCTTATATATTGGTTCTTCATCATTACAGTCCTCAGGGCCTTCGGCCTTTTAGAACCATTTATAGACATGATATGGAGGCTTGTGTCTAATTATTATTACTCGACCCTTATTAGTGGTGGTCTAAAGGATTACTTCAAATATGGTAGAGGTATTAGACAAGGGGATCCCTTAGCACCTGTTCTCTTCATCATTGCAGCTGAAGCGCTTGGCATGGCATTCACGACCTTACATCCTGTGGGATCAATGGGCACTTCATCTATCCTACCGGCACCCCATGTATCATCGCTATCCTTCACTGATGATATTATCATCTTTATGAATGACCAACTGTGGTCTATTCGTAATCTCATGTGTTTTCTTTATGCATACGTAATGACTTCAGGCCAAAAATTAACATAGCTAAAAGTTATATCATCACATCCTCTCTTGCTAGTATGAAACAAAAGGCATGATTAAACAATGCTAAGGGATTCCGTATGTCCTCTCTCCATGTTACTTACTTAGGAATACAACTATATAAGGGAAGAAAAAAGAACTTATACTTTAGGAATCTAACTGCTAAGATTCGTAAATTCATTGGGAAATGGAGTCCATCTCTTGTTTCTTAAATGGACAAACTTGTTTTGACTGGTTTCTTAAATGGAGTACATATCCTCTCTTGCTAGTATGAAACAAAAGGCATGGTTAAATAATACCAAGGGATTCTGTATGTCCTCTCACTATGTTGCTTACTTAGGAATAAAACTATATGAGGGAAGAAAAAAGAGCTTATACTTTAGGAATCTAACTGTTAAAATTTGTAAATTAATTGGGAAATGGAGTTCATCTCTTGTGTCTTAAGTGGACAAACTTGTTTTGACTGGTTTCGTCCTTAGATCTCTTGGCTCCTAAATTTTCGTTGCTACTACTCCTACAGAAGGCTTCTTCCAAGACTATCAGCCCCAATGTTCTGATTTTTTCTGGGGCTTCTCAGATGGGACTCGTAAACACCACTGGGTTTCATGGGATTGCATTTGTAGGCCTAAGGCGAAGATTATTTGGGATTGCGTGACCTCCGTGATGTTTGTCAAACCTACACGTATAAACTTTGGTTTTGCTTCCATCAAAATGATTTCATATGGGCCAAATTTCTCAACTATAAATACGATAAGTTTAAGACCTATAATTTTACTAGCTCTCCCTCCTATTCGGGCGACATTCTATTTTAGCAAGACTTGGAAACACATGCAAAAATAAAAAATCTACTTCAATCATCATATTGCTGCTTCTCCTAACATGCGGGACATAAATATAAAAGCGACTTGGAACATTATCCGAGATCATTACGCTGTTAATCTATCTTTTAATAAGATATGGGACTCTTGCATCCCTCCAAAAGTTTCCATTTTTATGTGGAAACTCTTTCATAGAGTCTTGCCTTTAGACCCGAACCTCACTAAAATTTGCATTCCTCTAGCTTCTGAATGTAGATGTTATACGCTTAGTTCTACCGAGTCAATCTCCCATCTCTTTGAAATCGATGAAGTAGCTCTCAAAATTTGGAAGTCTTTTAAAGGTCTAATTAGACTTCCTAATATGTTATATGCCATAGAGCCTATCTCTCTGGTGGTCGCACTCCAGAGGCAAGTCCATTCGAGCCATCCTCTTTTGCATTATTCCATCCTTGATTTATTGGTGAATCTGGTTTCTTTTGAAATCAATTCGTGTTCGATAATCATCTTCTCAACATGCCTGATATTGTAGCATTTATCCTTGATGATGTTAGCTTTTAGAACCAAGGAAGATACTGGTCCAAAATCGATTCCTAAATTCATATATCATTGACTTTTCTGTCTTGACCTCTCAATGAACCTCTTCACAAAGTGTCTATTTATTTGTCACACACTTTCTGCATATATTATTTTAGAATATATCTGCTACTCTTGTTGTTCTCTTCTTTTAGGTATTCAAGACACCTTAACTAACAACATGCTTGGACATTGGCTTAAGCAACATGATTTTTCTTTCAGTGGTGCTCGCCGACCGTGGTTTATATCCAATTTGGCTTGCTATACCCTTAGAGATGTCCGGTCTTAGATCCCAAAGCCCCTATGTATTCAGAGTCCCTACATGGAATATTTTGACTATTTCATGACATGTGGTCATTACATCATTATGTATGCTCGAGTCTATGAGAGCTTACGTGCTTTATCTTTCCGCACGATTTGTTCACCTATGGTGGAAGACTTTTTCATTCCTATTTGGTTTTTTATATAGTGTTCCCACTTTTCATTCTACTTCTCAGTTGGAACTAGTATAGTTTTGAGGGGTAGTCCCTTTATTTAAAAAAATAGAAAAGGATGATGCATCCGTTGAAACTAGTGTACGTAACACTCTTCACATGATGGACGGTGAATTACTCATTATCGTTTAACGCGCCGAAGGGTGACGTACTTGTGGTGGTTCGAAACAATCACCGAACGACTTGACAAGACTTTTCCACAGGTTAATACAACTAAGTCAAAATGATAGAATCAATTATATCGATGTATAATAGTCTTTTGACTTAAGGGTACTGTCGATCTTAAGTAGTCAGACTATACTTTGGTTATGGTCAAACACTCGGTGTGGTGACCTTGTTACGACCATAATTGGGTACACATTGAACTACTTGAAGTAAAACACTACCAAAGAGAGGATTTATTTCATTCATTGTAGAATGATAGTATCACTATAACGATCCGAATTTTACCACTTTGATCTGTGAATATTTAATTAATTTTAAATATTCACTTAGTGGTTTCAATATTCAAATAACCCTCTTTTAATTTATAACTAATGATAGAAAAATTCATTTTTGAATTTTTCTTACAGAAATAAGTAGATCGATGAAAAATAAAAAATGTGATCGGAAATTGTTTTCCGAATTTTTTCATCATCTAAAAGTTGTCGAAAATATTGTGCACACTTTAGTATGTACACACACATACATATACAAATAAAATAGGTGCAGGTTAAGATAATATATGGTATATATTTATTTACTTAAGTAAAATGGAAAGAGATGTGACTTTTTATCCAAAATTTTAAATAAAATAAAATAAGAAGGTAATGTCACATTAGAACACATCATAGTACATGGAAGTGAGAAATATGGTGGACAAAAAGGGGGTCTTGGCTGTTGCGTGTGGAAGAAGGAATGAAGGGAGGTGGTGATGTGGTGGCACAATATGGGTGGAGGGTATAAGACTAAGGGTTAAAGGGTAATTTACCTTACTCCATTTTATATATAAGCTTTTTCCTTTTTTTCCATTTTCACTTTCATTTTCAATTCTAATTTTAAAAACTTCATCTTCTTTTTTTCAAAAGCTCAATTCTTATTTTAATGGCTTCCTTAAGTTTAAAATTTCAAAAAAAAATCTTCCTTTTTCTATTTTAAGTGCTTCAAAAACCAAGTTAAAAATACACTTTTTCCTTTTACACCTTCTCTTCTACAACAAGTCAAAAGTCCCACTCCTCCAAGCATGGTCGAGCCCACCTACCCTAGGGCCGAACCATCTTGGCCTCTTAAGGCTTTCAAAAATCAAATTTTTATAAAGAAAAATCAAAATTCGGGTGGTGGAGCAAGTGGTTGTGATTTTTGGTTTGGTGGAGCAACACGTACTTGTGGCTGTTGCGTGTGGAAGCCGTCGCTTATCGCGTTATACAAACTTGCTACCCGAGAGAAAACATTTCATTTTCCTCTCCCCAAATCCACTCAGATCCGCCGCCCCCCGCAACGAGCCGCCGCCCTCTGCCACAAGGAGCCGGCGCAACCTTTCGTCGCTAATTTCAACCTCTCCAAACTTGTCGGTATCTCCTATTTTCCATTATCTTTGTTTAATTTAGGTTTAAATTAAATTAGTTAATGATTTAGGGATTTGGAATTGGATGATTTAGGGGTTTGGAATTGATGAATATATGTTATTAGTTTATGACATATAGTTTCTTATTTGAATTGGGTATATAATGGTAAACCTAATTTAGAAAATTAGTTGATTATGTGTTTGAAAATGGTGATTATTGCATATTAGGTGATGATATTTAGTGTTGATTTGGTGGTATTAATTAGTGAATTTATTGTTTACTATATTGTTAAAAATTATGGCTAATTTAAAATCCAAAAAATAGTCCATGATTATTGAGTAATATGTTTATTGATTAGTTTACGAGAATGTTTGTTATACTGTTGTAAGTGCTAACTACTTATTTAGTTCACAAAATCGTTAATTAAAATTTATGTAGTTAAACAAAAGTTAAAATACGTTTTAAAATTTTAGATTTAATTAATAAATATTTAAATAGTTAAATGAATTATAAAATAGATTTTGTAGTTGTTAAAATAGTAACTCATAGTTCCCATTTGTGAGATAAGGCATATTTTCCGAGTTACTAATAGTTCCCATGGATTTTGATTCATAATTAAACGAATTCTATTTGGCTACATTACTAAAAAAATTTAAGATCATTATTTCACTACAGACCACTAATACTTCAATATTAATATTTTTTAATTTGTGCTTTATTTATGTGAACCCCTTAGAGAATTTTGGGCCTCGTCGGACAAGTGTTGTATATGATCGTTATATGGATATTCGTTTTTCCACAGAACGGACATCTATATTCATCTGATACAAAATTTGTTGGATTTTTCCTAGTATTTGGACAAGTTACAAACACAATAAAGTAATCATATTTTATAAATCATTTCAGTTTAAACGGTTCAGAAAATTTCGATGGCACTTCCTTTTTTCTCTGTTTACACGCATTTGTGTACGATACATGGAATAAAGGGAAGTGCTGCCGAAATTTTTTAGAATCGTTTAATCTGAAATGATGTAACGACCCGGTATTTTCAACCATTCGCATCCGCACATGTCGGACTTGAATTGCTCAAAATACCGCGTTGTAAATAAAAATTTGGCAAACTCATCATATACAGTAAATAAATAATCACAGATCACAGACACAGAGTAATATAATGCAGCGGAAGTAAAGAAATAGTAGTTCATGAAGCTACTATATAAATACATCAAAGTTAAGTAAGATACAATAGAAGTACCAAGATATAACAGGAGAAACAGTATGATAATCAGGTACAACTCAGAATACAACTGAAATCAACTAGATAACAAAATGAATAGATATCTGGATCTTCAAAGCAAAACTCCAGCTCCAAGGGTGAGTCTCTAATGTTGTATCACTCGGTCTGACCCGAGCGTAAAGAAAAACACAAAACACTCGAGTCAGGACATACATACTTATACAAATGTAAACCAACTCAAGTGAACTGTAATAAAGGTACAAGTAACTTAAAGAATGCTTGGGATCGCCCATTCTTAAGGATCCGTTAAACTATCTACTATGTAGTAATATTCGATATTATAATAATGTCTAATATAAAATAAACATACTTTTTAATAGCGTCAAGGGGTTACCCATATAGCCCTTAACACGTAATAGTCCCAGTAGTCACAAAATGGTGGCTACCCTCGATACTCCACAGGCTATGGGAGAAATCACAAATCGTAGTAAAGCTCGATATGGTAGGTGACAGGGCACACAAGGCAATGCCAGGGTAGATATACCAATTACGCATCCGGACTGGTGGTGACGCATAACAGCCAGTACCGCCCACCTCGAACATCACTCCCAAATCAAGGGGTGCACCCAAACAATCACAAAGTAATAGAATGGTATCGAAGGAGTGTGTCCGATCAGAGGTGCTACCTCCTTGGCCCGTCGATCGCTCCTGTTTTAGCCACCTTATGCCAACTCATGGGAGTTGGGTCCACATATATACCTTAGGATCGTCGCTACCATCCTACTTCATTCTGGAAACTCCACCGCGTACACAGTTGTTAAAGTGGTTTTCGGTATCGACAGAGAGTATGTCCATATCCGATCCCGGTCTCTTTAACAACCAATCGTTATTATAACCCGTGGTTATAAATTTCAAAATAATTTATGTTTCAAATCAAAATACATCCTTTGAACCATTTCAATATCATATCGTTTATTTCAAAATAATACATACTTTTAAACCCAAAACATATCCATTCAAAACCAATTCAAAAATATATCATTTCCATTTCAAAACCAATTCAATAATATATCATTTCAATAAAACCCAAATTTCAAAATCACTGAATATTTCCTTTAATTTATTAAACTTGAAATCTTCCTTTAAATTATCATAGCATTTTGGTAATGTAACCTTAAGGAATCATAGCATTTTTGGAATGTAATACTTTCCAATTTAACATTTTATATAATCAAAGTATTTATATACTTACAAATTTTTAATATGGTCATTTTATCATAGCATTATAGTTAAATAAACTTTGTTACTGTAATATCCAATTTAATGCTGAAATTCTTATGTTAAGTTAAAAGTACCTTATTAACTTACATTATCATTACAATAAAGAAACTTTATTATTTTAGTCATTAAAATATGTCATTTACATAAATTAAAACTTACATATTAAATGTACTTTTTAACCTACATTTCTATTACAATAAAGAGCATTTATTATTTAATCAATATTACACTAATTAAACTTACATTATCAAATGTACGTTTTAATTTACATTTTATTACAAAAAGGGCATTTATTATTTTAATCAATATTATACTAATTAAGACTTACATGTTTCTTTCATTAATTAAGACTTTACATGTTTCTTTCAGTAAGTAAAACTTTACATATTTCTTTCATTAATTAGAACTTTACACGTTTCTTTCATAAATTAAAACTTTACATATTCTTTCATTAATTAGAACTTTACACGTTTCTTTCATAAATTAAAACTTTACATATTTCTTTCATTTTTGTTATTACAGTAAAGAACATTTATTATATTAATCAATTAAAATATTAATTAAACTTACATCTCACATGTGTGTTTAACTTACATTTTTCCATTTTAAAGTCATAGCTATTTATCTTACAAAACATAACATTTCACAAAAGAATATTTTATCATAGTTAATATAACAATCAAATTCTTTACAAATTTATTCCATTAGACATCAATTCCACTATGATTCCAAATCTTATTACAAGATGTCCCATAAAAAATGTATTTCATTTTATTTATTCAAAAATACATTAGTTATTATACAAAATATGTCCATCCTAGGAAACAACCTTTATTACAATTACTAGGTTATATTTAAGATTCCAAATTAAATCAAACTTAATTATTAAGTTATTTATCATACATAAGACTCTTTAAATTCCATTAATTAAAATTTCATGTCAAATGTTCATTTTTAACTTACATTTTATTTTCACAATAAAGAGCATTTATTGTCTTAATCAATATCACATTAATTAAAATTACATGTCAAATGTTCATTTTTAACTTACATTTTAAAAACTAAATTAAAATTAAAATATCAAAATTTACATTTTCAAAATACTTAAAACTTCCAGAAAAAAATATAAAATAACCACGGGTCTGTATAATATTTTCTAACCTAGGTCAAGTGATACGGATAATATATCATTTCAATCCGTAATTTACAAAGAAAAATCCGGGTTCTATCATTTCAAACCCGCAATCCCAAGTTAAATAAAATAAATAAAAATCGCTCAGGCTTATCATTTCAGCCCATAACGATCTTTCCCTATTCTAAAGTCCGTTCGGGTATGTATCATTTCAACCCATAGTGATTCTATTCTACAGGGAATTTGCAGTGTGAGAACAGAATATAAATAAACAGTAAAATAAAATATAACAGATGATGTAACAGGCATATAAACAGTATTTAATATCATATAAATATATCACGGGCATGTATAACATAATTTAATTATTTCTACACTTTCACTTGCTATCAATTCACAGTTATATAAGTATGAATGTCAGGGTGATTACTCATCTTTTTAAAGCTGGAGTTCGCAAACAAAACACACAAAACGATTCCAAAAGCACGACAGGCACAATTTTGATTTGAATGGATGGAGAGCCAAGATATTGATCTTGTATACAAAAATTACACAAACAATAAGTGTATAATTCAACATCCAAGATTATGAAATCAAACAATGAACCATATGGATCAAAGGGGCATAACCTTTTGATAAAACAAAGCAAGCTGCAAACTTGAGTGATGGAGGGTCAATATCCGCATCTTGTATACAAATGAACACCAGAAACATAAGTATAAACTTTAGCACAATAATTTATAAATTAAACAATGGAAGAATATGAATCAAAGATGAGATAGGTGGCTTCACCTATGCCATTTGGGCTCAGCCATGGTCACACTAGGCTAGGGTTAAATCAATTTGGTGATGGTTTTGGTGGTGTACTCTTCATGGTGGTCACGGCCATGGCTTGGGGTGATGGAGGAGGTGGAGATGGTCAGCATGGTGGAGGTGGATAGGTGGTGAGGTCGGTTAGGAGGTGCATAACTGAGCCTAGCCTAAAGAGAAAAGGAAAAGAGAAAGAGGAAGAAAGGAGCCATGGATCTAGCTTTGAATAGATTTTTTTTCTTTTTTTCTTTTCACGCAAAAGGAAATGAGAAGTTGAGATGCTAATTTTTACGTGAATGACAAATCAAAGTGGCGGCTAGGGTTTCCCAAAGGATTTGAACGGCTACAGAAAAGGGAATTAAATGGAAAGGTTAGAAAATAAAGAGGCAAAAGAGGAATGAAATGTTTGGGAATTATTTGTACGTGATTTGTGGGATGAATACACGGCTAGAATGTGGAAGAATGAACGGCTATGAGAAGAGGCCTAGAAAATAAAAATGCACACTGTGACGACCCGGGTTGCTAACATCTGTAGTTTGGTAAGTAAATTAGTTTAGTATTGGAATATTGACTTTAGTAGTTGAATAAATAAATTTTCTCATATTTCAAATATCTGAATATATATATATATTTGATGTAATTTTGATAGTAAATTATTAACTTTAAGAAGTAATAAACATTATGGTAAACTCTAGAACACATATGCACTTAGGCAAGTAGTAATATAATGATGATAAGTATAGACAATATGTATATATGAATATGCTCGCCAGAACAAAAAAAATCAGGATGCACATAAATATATATATATATATATATATATATGAATGTATAAGATTTTAGAGCAAGCCATAAGTAATAAATGCAGCATACATTTTTTCATTTCAGCCTACAATGTGGAAAAAATCTCTGACCAACATTTATAAAATCTTTCCAGTACAATATTCTTGTACCATCTTCAAACTCAAGCCTGCATATTCTTTTATAAATATCATCTCATGTTGTAATTCAATTCATTCAAAAACTGAGAATAATTAAAAAATATATAACAGCATATTCAACTAAATCAAAAGCCTTGATCATCTCAACAACAATGATTTCCAGTTTTAAAGATCAGTAAGCAATCAAATATAGAGATAGTTCAAATTTCCAGATCAAAAGCAAGTATTTTCTGGCCTTCTCTGTTTTCAGTTTTCAAGGTGAGTAAACTGGTTTTGGTTGAATTTAAGATGCATGAGTTTAATATGTTTGCGTGAATGTTCTTTACTGGAATATGACTGAACTACTCTGTAATTATGGATGTATATGACTGTGTGTATATATCCTTGTCCCTGTTATGATCACAGCCTTCCTATCTTCCAATCGAAACCATATTAGACTTGGATTTTTGAAGAGCAAACATTTGAAACAAGGAAACATCATTTGTAAAATGATTCAGGTATAATGGTTGGGTATTTATTTCAAAAATGATATTTTATAGTGAAAATCCTTTTTAAATTAGAAAAATCAAAACTGTTCTCTGTTTTAAGCTGATCAGGTGAGTAAACAAGAATTTTAAAGCTTTAAGATATTTAAAAATAGATCAAGGTTCATTTATAATCTGGCTTGTGTATATTTCACTTTGAATATGATTCTATGCATATGTATATGTTGCTCTGTACATATATTTCCCTATCACTTGATACATGATTCATGCTTCTGTTCAAACAAACATATTTAATCTGTAAGTTGTCAACTAAAACAATATGTTTAAACTAATTTTAAGATTTTAAAAGCTAATTAAAACTATGTTGTAAGAGTATACTACTGTAACTTGTTCTACAGGTAAATCAAACATTTCTTTGATAAATTTGAATGCTATAAAATGCTAATTCAAGTATATATCTTGAATTATTACTGCAAGTTGTGATTTTTAAATCAAAAAGGAAAGATTTTTAATTCAGTAATTCAAGAGCAGTATGCATTTGAATAAAAATTGTATTTCTATCAATTTCTAGTGATTGAATCAATTTTCAATGTTGAAATTTGGGTTGAAGCAAGTTTAAGCATCTGTGATTTTGTAAAAATTATCAGAAAAATTTTCTATTGAGTAAATTTAAGAAACTGGATCATTTTAGGGTTTTGTTTAAGGATTTGGTCATGCCAGTAAACGTGACGAGTTCATCATCTACGCGTGATCGAGCTTCACGCAATTCAAGAGGGAGGAAGCTTGTCGTGTTGTCGTGGTGTGGTTGAATTTTAGGCGTCTCCGGTGAAGTGAGGGGCGGTGGCGAGGTGATCTTGTTGATTGGTTTGAGTTATGTATTTTGGGTCGAACTGTTGAATTTCGATTCGAAATTTCTGTAGGCAATTCGAACTTGGATTTCGAATATGTGAGTGATTTTTGATGTGCCTGAGGCATGGGTGTTCGCTGGAGCTAGGTGGTGCTGCCATGCACGTGTACGGCAGGAGGATGTGTCAGCGTCGTTGATGGGTGTACGATCTCGAGTCGTTGCTCGATTTGTTTAGGTGTTTGCTTCGGGTGAGATATTCGCGTTCGAGTGTTACCTGATGCTTTTATATTTTACTTAAGTTTAAAAACTTAACTTATTGAAGAAAATAAATAAAAGAGAAAAAAAGAGGGAGAAGAAGAAGTATTGCGTGGGAGTGGGTGTGTCAGGGGCTGGTTTGGGAAAGAAGGCCTGTGTCTCGAAGTTGTGTTCGGGGTAACGTTGTGGTAGCTCGAGAATGAGTACGGGGCTTGTGTATATGTTATACTGGGATAGTTATAGTATTATCTGAAATAAAGAAGATGGGTTTTGAGGTGAATTCGTGGATTAACTCGAGAATTTTTGAGGGATGGTTTGGGTAAATTCTGATGGACTTGGGTTTTGTATCAGGTAAGGATAAATTGTAACATGATGTTTTATGGTTAAATAAAATTAAGTTTTAATAATGCACTAAATCATTCTTTGATAAATAAGTAATTATTTAAGTGGTCGATTAATTAAGTTGAATTAATCATTTAACTTAGTAAGTTAATTCTTAGAATTTACTTAATTAATAAAATTTTAAATAATGATTAAGAAGTTAATTAAAGTAAATGACTTATCTATTAATTGATTTAGCTTTGGGTGATTAAAGATCAATTAATAAGAGTAATTAAGGGTTGATTGTTGTAATTAATTAATTATTAAAGGTTAATTAACAAATAATTAACTAATGTGATTAATTAATTAATTAAGGATTAACAAATCAATAAAATCATTAAGGTTTATTGTCAGGGTTAATTAATTAAGAATAATTAACCAAATAGGGTAATTACTTAATGAAAGTAATTATGAAAAATAAATTTAGATAAATAATTAAAGGTTGATTAATTCTGATGAATGGTTAATGGATGATTAATTAATTTATTTGTAATTAACCAATGTTAAGTAAGTAGGATTTAACGGTAATCTAAGTGATTAAAATTGATGATTTATTTAATTGGAGATTAATTAAATTAATTAGGAATTAAATTATGAATCTTGCTTGGGTGGATGATTTAATGATATTGGATTGTGAATATCTCTGATATTGAGTTGTGATGTACGGTGATATGATATGATGGATTGTACAGTAAAGATATGGAGTATAAATTGATAATTAATTTTGTTGTATGACTATGACACCTTGTATTATGGCTGATATGTATCACTTAAACTAGAATTAGAAATGACATTGTATTTGAAGAGACCGGGGTCGGGTATCAGTAAATACCCGAAACCACTTCGATTCTTTATAGATTGATTTGTGAAATCAATAGTCTGGAATGAAATGATTTAAGTGAATTAGACCATTTAATCTAAGTTTTGGTACTTAGAAATTGATATGTGAAATAAGTGATGTCCATAACAAATTGTGAATTTGTAAATTGATGCGAGTTACCCCGGGTTTTATGTAGTTCTATGCTGTTGTATTCCATGTTAGATGGGTTTACTCATGCTGGTTTCCAGCCTGACCCGGGTGTTACTTTGATGTAATGCTCGGGTCAGACCGGATATTACAGATTTCCAGGTAAGGACGTTCTGGAGCTCAGGAGACGAGCTGGATGGCAGGAACGTATGAAGTGTTTCCGCTGTGATATATTGTAGTTTATTTGGGACAAGTTAGTTTTTAACTGTCCAGTGTTTGTGAATGTGTTGTAACTCTGATGTATTAAAGTGTAATTTAACTGATACAGTTTCCTTGTATAAATGATATTATATGATATTATATTTTGATCCGCTGTGAATGTGAGATTCTATGTCTGGTTTTCTGTTTTCTTCTTCTACCTCTTTTCTTCTTTTCATAACTATCTGGAATTTTCAGGATCGAAAATTTCGGGTCGTTACACACACTTTAAGGGAAAGAATCTTGCCTATTTTTTTCTTTGTTTGCACGCAAATAAAAAGGAAATAAATACATAAAACAGGTAACCTATATCTCTTGAAATTCCTAAGCTATTATTCAAAGAAAAATCAATCAAAGAACAAATGAATATATTCAAAGTTTATACAAATAAAATAGAAAATAAAAATTAGAGAAACAAACATAGGGAAGTAAAATATAGAAAGTCATTGCGTGCAAACACTATATTTTTATCTAAATTAAAAGTATAAGTTTAAATTCCCAAAATAATCCATATTAACATTGGTTTAGATACTAATACATTAATAACTTCCCAATTCAGTCAAATTTCAGTTTACATAGTAATTAATTTCATTCTCTTACCATAAATCTATTTGTTATGAAATTGAATTCCCATAAGTTATAAATAAATTTCAAATAAACTGATTTGATTCAATTCTAATCCATTTATTAAGTCTATACCACTCTACAAATTTCATTACATTAATATATATACAAATATCCATCTTTCCTTTGGATTAATAGTTGTTCTTAATTATATTGAATTTGTTAAATGTATACATTTATTATGATTGAATACTCCATTAATTCATTCAGATAGGTTTCATTATTTTATATTACCTTACGAATAAAATATGCATTTCCATTTATTTCATTACATTCACATTTTACAATTTACTGTCCTATCCCAAGTTAATGAACATTTACTTGCATTTAAATGTAATAAATTTCCAATTCATTTTATAGCCTAAATAGAATGTAACTTGCAATAAATGTTATCATTATCTTTATATTACATTCAAGTTTATTATGTCCACTAATTATCATAATTGCTTACAAAATGTTTAATTCATCCAATTACCATAAACTATATACAAATTCATTTATTCATACCACACTTACATTTATTCACTTATATTCAGTTTTATACCCCAAATCTAACATTTACAATTTAATTAATAGACCAATTAAATAGTAACTTACAACCGTTACTATAACTTTTAATCACCCTTTTTAAATTCATTGTTCACAAACATATGTTACCATTCTTATATATCTAATCTTTATCCAGTGGTCATTTATTTCATACTAAATCATTTATAAATTTTAATGTTTGCATTTGTTATCTTACATAAATTTATAGCCAAGTATAACAATTTACATTACTTCAATAAATTGTAATTTCATTTCAATTGTTAATAATTAGTTTTTAAATACATTGTTACATTTCATTTTGGCATTCATTTCCTCATTAAATTACAAAGTTTTTATTTCTTCCAAATTTATTTACCAAAATCTTATTAAATTGACAACTTTAATTATTGAAAATTTACGGGTCGTTACAAATGATTTATAAAATATGATTACGTTATTGTGTTAGTAATGGGAAGTAGGATAACCGGCCGCCAAAGTAAAAAAACAATAAACTTAAGAATTGAAAATTTGAATGCAGTATTTATTTGAATTTGTTAAAATAGTAAAGGGTTATATATGAATTTTTACAAGACTTTAATATAAAGTGTGTTATTCAATCTTCTAACCTACATTTTACAAATCAGGAAATATGTTCGATTATTTTCTCGATCGTAGTTGGATGTATGAACCTCGAAAAGGTATGAAAGGATCAATAAAAGAACGTTTCTGTAATGGTGTACACGTATTTGTTAGATTTTCTCAATCTAATAATCGAAATAACGTAGACATTTGTTGTCCGTGTAGTAAGTGCAAACATCTGAAGCATTGGAAACCAGATGTAGTAGAAATACATTTGTACAAATTTGGTTTTGTGCCGAATTATTACTTATGGGAATCTGAAGCATTCAAAGTAAGTTATATTGTCACTATATTTTTACATTTAAATGTGTTGAATTATTTTACTTAATAGTGTGTATAAATTAATAGGAATTATCGGCAAGAAACAAGGCTAATAGGAACAAAAACCCCGCTTTACATCGTGGTGGCTCAAAATCCTTCCAACAACATAGGAGGGAATTGGTAAATAAATTAACCCATATTTATGTTATTGATGTATATATTTACTAGTGTCTCTTTACCATATATTCTATTCTTGTATATAATCTATTCTTGTATATACTCATGCAAATTATCAATATAATTTATTCTTGTATATATTCAGTGGGCAAAGTATGAAAGGGAGCCTACAACGGCTGAGGTTTTCAGAGTCACACATGCAGTGGAGCATACAGATGAGGATGTGAATGTTTCATATGATTGGTCGGATGACAAGGCTGCTTCTATAATGGTTAATATGTTTATTTCTGTAATGAAAATAGTTCATATTCGTTTATTTCACAGTAAATAAGTAAATTGTATAGCAATTGTGTCAAATATCTGTTCGTAATTGTAGGAGAGATATAAAGCAGAGCATGCACGAGCGATACAAGTGAGTTGTAACGATAACGAATTTTGCCCGCTCGAAAATCGACATCCATACTTTACATCGTACTCGAATGCCGTAGATTCGACCGTTCAAATCCGAGTCGCCGGAGCTTATAACAACATTAAGTAAATAACACAGCGGAATAAAAGAATAATACATTGATATACAATATCTGATACAACAGAGTGATACAATGAATATCAATATACATCAGAGATACGATACAACAGATAGCAGCGGAAAAGAAAAATAGATAACTAATATCAGCAGCGGAACAAATAACTCTAAGATAGTCTTCAAGAGAGAACTCCAGCAGTAGCTCGAACTCCCAATAACGATACACCAAGAATAAGCAAGTACAGTCCGATCCAAAGACTGAACTAGCTCCAGAAAATCTACTAAACCTGACTATCTGAAAAACCAAACTCTAGACTGCTCGTGTAGAAAATTTTGAGCATCCAGAGTTTAGGAAAGAAACAATAAACTCCGGATCAGTCATGGGACTGGTGTGAGCAACAAAAACAGTTTATCTTTAAAACAAATAGCATAGAATTTTAAAGTCAATTCGCAATGCTTTTAGAAAATGAAACTACCATAAGACCTCCCACCACACACACAATGCAAACGCAGACTTGGAGGAGATTTCTTCTTATGATAGTCAAAGATGCTTACTACGCAAAATCAAATCTTGATATTATTATTAGTGCATAGTGCAGAAAACATTTCGAAAGTAGAATATAAATCTTAGCCAGCATAGGTACCATTATATTATGCCTGCTATAGCTACCATATTAGATGGCAGGTTCTACAACTAATACCGTACAGGGTTTCGTATTGAAGTTTGGATTTCCAACAAATGGTCAGGCCAAGGAACTTCCCATTGCCACATGGAAACGCCTCTGGATGGACGTCCCGAGAACCTAACCGGATCTCTGCCAACACAAGGCCGGGTTACCTCTGCAAAAATAGGTAACTACTGACACGAGTATGCCATCTCCCGGTTGTAACAACCTTTAACCGGGGCCCTGAGCAACAAATCACAAAGTAAGATATATATATACTTGCGACATCCACATAAGTAAGTATCTGGGCTCCATACCATGATACCACTTCTATCCAGAAGGAAATGAACATACACTAAGGGGCGCTACTCCCTATAACCTTGCTGCATCTTTCCTGTTTTGACCATTCCGGGGTGTGAGGTTCGGCGAAGTCTCGTCCACAAAGCTATGCTTTTTCAAAAAGCCACGCTTTGGGTCAACAGATGATCAACCTATGATCACAAAGATATAAGATCAAACAAATGATCATATCGCAAATGATCAAACACTGATCATCACACAGCAACACTCAGCATGCCACATTACCAAATTGGGATATATCGCTGATAAATTTCAACTACATAACCTCTGAGCTCGTACATCTCAGAGAAGGGTGTTAAGCTAAAAGAATAAATTCTCCGCCACCAACAGAAATGTATTTGAAAGAAATCAGCTTTATATCTCAAAGTGTAATGTCAGACATGTATCCATACAAGTCTGTTCCGGGTTCGAACAGAACCGAAG
Source organism: Allium fistulosum (assembly GCA_030737815.1). Lineage (NCBI taxonomy): Eukaryota > Viridiplantae > Streptophyta > Magnoliopsida > Asparagales > Amaryllidaceae > Allium > Allium fistulosum. Next base: position 959,408,634 of record CM060901.1, read on the forward strand.
GCACTTCTCACGAAGCCCTTGCAAATCCGGATAATTTCCAATCACGTCCGGACTTCCCGTCACTAAGGGTGATAAAACCTCTATATCGGGGATCAGCCGATGCAGAGTAACTCGACGGTAATCCTTCCGTTTTCAAAAATATCCGGTCTTCAACACCGGTCTTCAAATGCTATCCATATACGACGTATCACATATTCGGAATGGGTTATACGACCCGAAGGTCCTTTCCCGGATAACCCGAATAGTGAGCGAAATATTTAAAAATCAGATGGATATTGGGGTCTCAATTAAGTCACAACTTAATTATTTAAAACCTTCTTTCAAATTGTTTAAATAGATTACCATTTCCAAATCTTTTAAACAAAAAAGATTCAATTCACAAAGTTAACCCCATTCACAAAGATCCATTTATAGATTTCAAAAACAATTTCTATTTCAATTGAATTAACTCGTTAAATCTTTAAGTCAAGATTTAACTTATAGTTTTTAAAATTCGTTTCCAAAGATTCATTCATAGCCTTTCAAAACAATTTTATTTCAAAAACTGTTCAGCACAATTTGGAAATTCATTCTTAAAATGAAAGCTATTAATATTTGAAAACAAACAGTTTTCGTTTCCAGAAAAATGCAGTTATATTTACACGAGTTAAAACCTTTGAATTAAATTCAAATTCCCAAATCAATACTTTTAAAATGAATTAACCCATATATAACTGGTATAACATCTTAAATCCCTAGTTTCGACTCATAGGATTAAATTTCAAACTTGAATTCAAATTTAAATCAAATTATTTAAATTTTCAAAACTCGATTTAAGTTATTCAAAATAACTTTTATCTTTGAAATCCCATTTCAAAAGCTTTTACTTTAAACCAAATTTTCCAATTTCAAAATCAATTGAAATTTAAATTTAAATTTCAAAAACATCAAATTTACATTATCTGTGACTTAACCGATTTCCACGTGAAATCCATATTTGTGTGTGTAAAAGTGTAGTCCAAGGGTTTTACACAGTAGTGCAACACGATGAATCATCACATATCAAAATACAGGATATAGTTGATAAGCGATATAAACTATAACGCCTATCTTCATTCACAGATCACAGATATATAAATATCACAGATAAGTAAATTACAGATCACAACATAAATCAGGGTGTATCACAAAGCATCATATATCAGGGATATCAAACAACTCGACAATCAATAGAATCCAAACATTCATAAGTAATGTCAGTGAATTTATCTGATTAATTCATTCAGATTTATTTCTTATGGATAAATTACATATCTTGGTTAATTAATTATCAATAGATTATAAACCATTTTGATTAATTATTCTTTTATCATTTATAAATTAACCATTAAAAATAAATTAATTAACCTTCAATTATAATTCATTAATTAAATTTATTATCTTTAATTAATAAATTAACCCTTAATAAATTACCACTTAATTTAAAAAAAAATATAAGTGATCATCCTTAACCATTTACATTAATTAATAAACTTTGATTAATCATCTTTAAATTTATTACTTAAATTTATTAACCATACTAATTAATTATTCTTTGATTAATCATCTGATAAATTCAATCAACTTTAATCATTAGATAAATTATCCTTAATCAATTGTTTCTTAATCACTTGAATTATCATTTTTTTTATCATTAATTAATATATCTCAATTATTAAATAAATAAACTTTCAAATTAATCACAAAATTAAAATTTTTAATTACCTTGATAAATTAATCTTGAAGTAATTACATAATTGATTCTTTTAATTTAATTACACAAGGTAATTAGTTTTCAAACCATTTATACAAAGCAATTAGCTTTAATTTAATTATACAAAGTAATTATTTAACAATTATCATTTAAAACTTGGCTTGTATAAAATTTTTAAAACCGTTTTATTTTGAACCCAAAAATCTCGAGTCAAACCCGAGTGAAACCATCAAATACCCCAAGCTATTCCCGTGCCAACCAAATTTCCATCTGCTTCGAGTCGTCCCTGTATTTTACTCGAGCTATACCCGATACCAACCCTTCTTCCCCAACGTTCGATCAACCAGACAACAACCGTGCACGTGTGTACGTGCACACGAACTCGTCGCCCCTTTGGCCAACTTCGCAACCACCCACGAGTCACCTTTGACCTCGTCGATGACCCAGACTCCCAAAAATTTCAATCGACTTCCTCTATCCAAAACGAGGTAGTCAAGTGCCTTACTGGAGCAACGTTCGATTTGATAATCCAACTCTAGCCATCGCCTCCCACCACCAATCAACTCGCCACTGCGTCCAAAACTTTATCACACCCCAATGCCTTGATACAGCCCAACCCGGCCTCTTCCGATCCACCACCGGAGCTACACGAATTCGAAGAACAACATCAAAAGATCCTGCTATCAAAACCCTACTTCTTCCATTCGCCGTCGCCTCGACGATTGAAAAATTCAACGAGCATTTTTCCCATGCTCTCCTATACGTCAGCTTCCTTCACCCTTGATTACGACGCCCAGCTCGACGTTGATCGCCGGAATTTCGTTCAAACCCATTTTCCGTTCAACTCCTGATATCACTCAATCTATCGACCTAAAAATCTTGAAACTTGATTCAAAAATCATAGTTTTCTATTACAAATTACTTCATCAAATCAAAACAAGAAACCATAATCATCGATTTTTAACTTGAATTAGATTTTCACTGTCATATTCAATTTTATGAACATCCCACAAATATCTACACCTAAAATTTATTTTTAAAAAGTAGAGTATAGTGTTATAAACAATTTTTATTCAGACATCATAATCTAAATGTCATTATTCGAAGAGATGTTGGATTTTTATATTTTTATCTTATATTTTAAACAAAATTCTAAATCCTGTAACTAACAGAGGCCCCATATTTACACATATGGCCATGTTTATCTGCTCAGCGATGTTCATCTATTTTCGTAAAACAAACATTCATGCTAAACATAATTCAAGTTATTATCATAGGCATATAGAAATCAAGCAGATCAGATTTTAAAAATAAGGTTTGCTCACAGATTCTCAATCACTGAATTCAAAGAAAGGGTTTTAAAAGTTAAAGTTGCTCACCTGGATCTTGAATAAGGCAGAGAACAAGAAGAAAAGAGAAAGAACAGAGAAACAAAGCTTGAACTTGCTTTTACTTTGAAACAGGCTGAACCTTGCAAGTTGAAATCTTTTCACTTGATCTTGCAGCTTTTGTTTTATTTTGTTAATTGATTTCGAGTTTAGAAATATGGTGTTGTTTAAATTTTTTCTTTGCTCAGGTTCTAAATGAACGAATGGGATGAATATGGATGTATATATGAAAGAAAAAAAAAGTGTACAGGCATTAAAATTTGTACAGGGTTATAATATTTGTTTGTACAAATTTGTGGCAGTGATATTTTTCTTTGTGGAGGCTGCATTTATGAAGTTGTCCCTTATGTCTTCGGTTGAGATGGTATGTTCTTGTGTACCAAGATATTGGTATTTATTACTTGTACAAATTTTCATATCTATATACTTATGCTTTATCTTCCTTTCAGCTATTCAAATATTCGAGATGGTGGTAGCTTATATTTTATTTGTACAAAGATATTTACTTTGTTTGTGTCTTTGTTTATTGCAGCCATACTTGCTTGTCTCGGCTGATAAGATGTTATCTTCTTTTGTTTTGCAACTTGAATATATTCGCTTTGTTTATAAATTCAAGTTTGTACATGACCATATACTTTACTGTCTTGATTTGCAAGTGTACCTAAATATGTATTATTTGTTTACTTGTCTTCTTTTACAATCTAATGCCAAATTGTTATAATGTTGTTTTAGTTATTTGTATTAGTTTAACTTAGGTTGCATACTTGTCTTTATACTTAATTGAATATATTTTATTTTGTTTTATTTCTATGCTTTTATTTGTACTTGTTTGCATTTTGTTTTGCATGCATCTTATTTTGTTATTTTACTTTGTTTTGTATTGTACATTGCTTAATTGCTTAGGGATGTAAATGAGTTTCTATTTTTAATATATTGTTTAAATCTAACTAATTTGTTTACTATATATTTTTATTAAAATTTAACTTGTTATAATTTCTCGTATTTATTAACCATCAATCCTAAATTTAAATCATTTATTTACAATTTAAATTCAAATCAATTGTACATACATATATATTCACATATATATAAATTGTTTAAATTCAAATGATTTATACAAAATTTATTTTGATGATTCGGGGAAACTCGCTTCTCATTGTATAATAAATTATACAATTTTAATTCAAAATTTCAATAATTATCAATTTAAATTAAATTAAAATCTGGGGTCGTTACAAACTTCCCCCCTTAAAAGAATTTCGTCCTCGAAATTCGCAGGCACGAAAATAACGCAGAGATAGACAGATTCGATCTCCTATAATTCCTTAACTTACGATATGAATTCCAAATTCAAGTCGGAATATCTCAGGATACATACCAATTCGTCCATCTTCGGACTTTGGTATTCACAAGGAATTACAATAGAATTTCAAATTTGGTTTCAAACGATATCGTTTTATCGATACAATTCAAATTTAGCTTCATATTCTATTAATCAATTTAACTCAACTTAAAATTTCCAATTTCAAATTCATTAAAGTTTAAATCAAAAAGCTGATAAGAAATCGATGAAGATACAAAGTAAGGATCTTCTACAACGATTCGCAGGCCACCATCACACCGAACTTCTTTCTGGAGCTATCACGAAGCAATCAAAAGAATTTGGAAACGAATCAAAGAAAATTGATAGAGAATATTATTTCCACTGTTGCAGGGTATTGACCATTTATAGTCGTATTCCCTTGTCCCCTATCTCGTCCTCTTCTTGCACTCATACTTACTATCAGCGGATAGTAAGGAAATTTACTGAGACGTTCAGACGGATATCTTAAGGATATACTCATTCTAGAGTTTACTTCACTCTATCTCTAATGAGCTACTTAATGTGTTACACTCCTGAGCTAAAGTTCAACCTTAGCTCTGATACCAAATGTAACGATAACGAATTTTGCCCGCTCGAAAATCGACATCCATACTTTACATCGTACTCGAATGCCGTAGATTCGACCGTTCAAATCCGAGTCGCCGGAGCTTATAACAACATTAAGTAAATAACACAGCGGAATAAAAGAATAATACATTGATATACAATATCTGATACAACAGAGTGATACAATGAATATCAATATACATCAGAGATACGATACAACAGATAGCAGCGGAAAAGAAAAATAGATAACTAATATCAGCAGCGGAACAAATAACTCTAAGATAGTCTTCAAGAGAGAACTCCAGCAGTAGCTCGAACTCCCAATAACGATACACCAAGAATAAGCAAGTACAGTCCGATCCAAAGACTGAACTAGCTCCAGAAAATCTACTAAACCTGACTATCTGAAAAACCAAACTCTAGACTGCTCGTGTAGAAAATTTTGAGCATCCAGAGTTTAGGAAAGAAACAATAAACTCCGGATCAGTCATGGGACTGGTGTGAGCAACAAAAACAGTTTATCTTTAAAACAAATAGCATAGAATTTTAAAGTCAATTCGCAATGCTTTTAGAAAATGAAACTACCATAAGACCTCCCACCACACACACAATGCAAATGCAGACTTGGAGGAGATTTCTTCTTATGATAGTCAAAGATGCTTACTACGCAAAATCAAATCTTGATATTATTATTAGTGCATAGTGCAGAAAACATTTCGAAAGTAGAATATAAATCTTAGCCAGCATAGGTACCATTATATTATGCCTGCTATAGCTACCATATTAGATGGCAGGTTCTACAACTAATACCGTACAGGGTTTCGTATTGAAGTTTGGATTTCCAACAAATGGTCAGGCCAAGGAACTTCCCATTGCCACATGGAAACGCCTCTGGATGGACGTCCCGAGAACCTAACCGGATCTCTGCCAACACAAGGCCGGGTTACCTCTGCAAAAATAGGTAACTACTGACACGAGTATGCCATCTCCCGGTTGTAACAACCTTTAACCGGGGCCCCGAGCAACAAATCACAAAGTAAGATATATATATACTTGCGACATCCACATAAGTAAGTATCTGGGCTCCATACCATGATACCACTTCTATCCAGAAGGAAATGAACATACACTAAGGGGCGCTACTCCCTATAACCTTGCTGCATCTTTCCTGTTTTGACCATTCCGGGGTGTGAGGTTCGACGAAGTCTCGTCCACAAAGCTATGCTTTTTCAAAAAGCCACGCTTTGGGTCAACAGATGATCAACCTATGATCACAAAGATATAAGATCAAACAAATGATCATATCGCAAATGATCAAACACTGATCATCACACAGCAACACTCAGCATGCCACATTACCAAATTGGGATATATCGCTGATAAATTTCAACTACATAACCTCTGAGCTCGTACGTCTCAGAGAAGGGTGTTAAGCTAAAAGAATAAATTCTCCGCCACCAACAGAAATGTATTTGAAAGAAATCAGCTTTATATCTCAAAGTGTAATGTCAGACATGTATCCATACAAGTCTGTTCCGGGTTCGAACAGAACCGAAGGCACTTCTCACGAAGCCCTTGCAAATTCGGATAATTTCCAATCACGTCCGGACTTCCCGTCACTAAGGGTGATAAAACCTCTATATCGGGGATCAGCCGATGCAGAGTAACTCGACGGTAATCCTTCCGTTTTCAAAAATATCCGGTCTTCAACACCGGTCTTCAAATGCTATCCATATACGACGTATCACATATTCGGAATGGGTTATACGACCCGAAGGTCCTTTCCCGGATAACCCGAATAGTGAGCGAAATATTTAAAAATCAGATGGATACTGGGGTCTCAATTAAGTCACAACTTAATTATTTAAAACCTTCTTTCAAATTGTTTAAATAGATTACCATTTCCAAATCTTTTAAACAAAAAAGATTCAATTCACAAAGTTAACCCCATTCACAAAGATCCATTTATAGATTTCAAAAACAATTTCTATTTCAATTGAATTAACTCGTTAAATCTTTAAGTCAAGATTTAACTTATAGTTTTTAAAATTCGTTTCCAAAGATTCATTCATAGCCTTTCAAAACAATTTTATTTCAAAAACTGTTCAGCACAATTTGGAAATTCATTCTTAAAATGAAAGCTATTAATATTTGAAAACAAACAGTTTTCGTTTCCAGAAAAATGCAGTTATATTTACACGAGTTAAAACCTTTGAATTAAATTCAAATTCCCAAATCAATACTTTTAAAATGAATTAACCCATATATAACTGGTATAACATCTTAAATCCCTAGTTTCGACTCATAGGATTAAATTTCAAACTTGAATTCAAATTTAAATCAAATTATTTAAATTTTCAAAACTCGATTTAAGTTATTCAAAATAACTTTTATCTTTGAAATCCCATTTCAAAAGCTTTTACTTTAAACCAAATTTTCCAATTTCAAAATCAATTGAAATTTAAATTTAAATTTCAAAAACATCAAATTTACATTATCTGTGACTTAACCGATTTCCACGTGAAATCCATATTTGTGTGTGTAAAAGTGTAGTCCAAGGGTTTAACACAGTAGTGCAACACGATGAATCATCACATATCAAAATACAGGATATAGTTGATGAGCGATATAAACTATAACGCCTATCTTCATTCACAGATCACAGATATATAAATATCACAGATAAGTAAATTACAGATCACAACATAAATCAGGGTGTATCACAAAGCATCGTATATCAAGGATATCAAACAACTCGACAATCAATAGAATCCAAACATTCATAAGTAATGTCAGTGAATTTATCTGATTAATTCATTCAGATTTATTTCTTATGGATAAATTACATATCTTGGTTAATTAATTATCAATAGATTATAAACCATTTTGATTAATTATTCTTTTATCATTTATAAATTAACCATTAAAAATAAATTAATTAACCTTCAATTATAATTCATTAATTAAATTTATTATCTTTAATTAATAAATTAACCCTTAATAAATTACCACTTAATTTAAAAAAAATTTATAAGTGATCATCCTTAACCATTTACATTAATTAATAAACTTTGATTAATCATCTTTAAATTTATTACTTAAATTTATTAACCATACTAATTAATTATTCTTTGATTAATCATCTGATAAATTCAATCAACTTTAATCATTGGATAAATTATCCTTAATCAATTGTTTCTTAATCACTTGAATTATCATTTTTTTTATCATTAATTAATATATCTCAATTATTAAATAAATAAACTTTCAAATTAATCACAAAATTAAAATTTTTAATTACCTTGATAAATTAATCTTGAAGTAATTACATAATTGATTCTTTTAATTTAATTACACAAGGTAATTAGTTTTCAAACCATTTATACAAAGCAATTAGCTTTAATTTAATTATACAAAGTAATTATTTAACAATTATCATTTAAAACTTGGCTTGTATAAAATTTTTAAAACTATTTTATTTTGAACCCAAAAATCTCGAGTCAAACCCGAGTGAAACCATCAAATACCCCAAGCTATTCCCGTGCCAACCAAATTTCCATCTGCTTCGAGTCGTCCCTGTATTTTACTCGAGCTATACCCGATACCAACCCTTCTTCCCCAACGTTCGATCAACCAGACAACAACCGTGCACGTGTGTACGTGCACACGAACTCGTCGCCCCTTTGGCCAACTTCGCAACCACCCACGAGTCACCTTTGACCTCGTCGATGACCCAGACTCCCAAAAATTTCAATCGACTTCCTCTATCCAAAACGAGGTAGTCAAGTGCCTTACTGGAGCAACGTTCGATTTGATAATCCAACTCTGGCCATCGCCTCCCACCACCAATCAACTCGCCACTGCGTCCAAAACTTTATCACACCCCAATGCCTTGATACAGCCCAACCCGGCCTCTTCCGATCCACCACCGGAGCTACACGAATTCGAAGAACAACATCAAAAGATCCTGCTATCAAAACCCTACTTCTTCCATTCGCCGTCGCCTCGACGATTGAAAAATTCAACGAGCATTTTTCCCATGCTCTCCTATACGTCAGCTTCCTTCACCCTTGATTACGACGCCCAGCTCGACGTTGATCGCCGGAATTTCGTTCAAACCCATTTTCCGTTCAACTCCTGATATCACTCAATCTATCGACCTAAAAATCTTGAAACTTGATTCAAAAATCATAGTTTTCTATTACAAATTACTTCATCAAATCAAAACAAGAAACCATAATCATCGATTTTTAACTTGAATTAGATTTTCACTGTCATATTCAATTTTATGAACATCCCACAAATATCTACACCTAAAATTTATTTTTAAAAAGTAGAGTATAGTGTTATAAACAATTTTTATTCAGACATCATAATCTAAATGTCATTATTCGAAGAGATGTTGGATTTTTATATTTTTATCTTATATTTTAAACAAAATTCTAAATCCTGTAACTAACAGAGGCCCCATATTTACACATATGGCCATGTTTATCTGCTCAGCGATGTTCATCTATTTTCGTAAAACAAACATTCATGCTAAACATAATTCAAGTTATTATCATAGGCATATAGAAATCAAGCAGATCAGATTTTAAAAATAAGGTTTGCTCACAGATTCTCAATCACTGAATTCAAAGAAAGGGTTTTAAAAGTTAAAGTTGCTCACCTGGATCTTGAATAAGGCAGAGAACAAGAAGAACAGAGAAAGAACAGAGAAACAAAGCTTGAACTTGCTTTTACTTTGAAACAGGCTGAACCTTGCAAGTTGAAATCTTTTCACTTGATCTTGCAGCTTTTGTTTTATTTTGTTAATTGATTTCGAGTTTAGAAATATGGTGTTGTTTAAATTTTTTCTTTGCTCAGGTTCTAAATGAACGAATGGGATGAATATGGATGTATATATGAAAGAAAAAAAAGTGTACAAGCATTAAAATTTGTACAGGGTTATAATATTTGTTTGTACAAATTTGTGGCAGTGATATTTTTCTTTGTGGAGGCTGCATTTATGAAGTTGTCCCTTATGTCTTCGGCTGAGATGGTATGTTCTTGTGTACCAAGATATTGGTATTTATTACTTGTACAAATTTGCATATCTATATACTTATGCTTTATCTTCCTTTCAGCTATTCAAATATTCGAGATGGTGGTAGCTTATATTTTATTTGTACAAAGATATTTACTTTGTTTGTGTCTTTGTTTATTGCAGCCATACTTGCTTGTCTCGGCTGATAAGATGTTATCTTCTTTTGTTTTGCAACTTGAATATATTCGCTTTGTTTATAAATTCAAGTTTGTACATGACCATATACTTTACTGTCTTGATTTGCAAGTGTACCTAAATATGTATTATTTGTTTACTTGTCTTCTTTTACAATCTAATGCCAAATTGTTATAATGTTGTTTTAGTTATTTGTATTAGTTTAACTTAGGTTGCATACTTGTCTTTATACTTAATTGAATATATTTTATTTTGTTTTATTTCTATGCTTTTATTTGTACTTGTTTGCATTTTGTTTTGCATGCATCTTATTTTGTTATTTTACTTTGTTTTGTATTGTACATTGCTTAATTGCTTAGGGATATAAATGAGTTTCTATTTTTAATATATTGTTTAAATCTAACTAATTTGTTTACTATATATTTTTATTAAAATTTAACTTGTTATAATTTCTCGTATTTATTAACCATCAATCCTAAATTTAAATCATTTATTTACAATTTAAATTCAAATCAATTGTACATACATATATATTCACATATATACAAATTGTTTAAATTCAAATGATTTATACAAAATTTATTTTGATGATTCGGGGAAACTCGCTTCTTATTGTATAATAAATTATACAATTTTAATTCAAAATTTCAATAATTATCAATTTAAATTAAATTAAAATCTGGGGTCGTTACATGAGTGGACGGGAGTCGCTTACGGTTGATGAGTCTAATCGGATATGGGATTCAATCATTGAACTGGCAAGTCGAAACAAGCATTACAATTTTGGCAATATGGTATGTACTCAACGTTTACATAGTAGAAACCTGTATGCCATGAACTTCTTATTCACTTGAGTTTATTACCAATAACTTTAGTTTTCTTGTTGTTACTGTATGCCATGAACTTCTTATTCACTTGAATTATTTCACAGGCTCTTAATTTCCAAAGGGCATATAGGAGATCCATAGATGAGGAAGAGATTGCTCGGTTGCAAACACAATTGGATGAGCTCAATGATTGGCGAAAGAGTCAGTTGGCGACGCAGATAGATGAGCGTATTGCTGCCTTCTATCAAGAGCATGGGTCAATTCCTGGGGAAGAAGGTGCAGATGCTAATGATGATGCTTAGTTGGTTTGTTTTGATGGGTACGCTTTATATATATATGTACATATTATGATGGGTTTGACATTTGGTACTTTGGATGTTGTGATTGATACTTAGTGTTTTGGTGGATTTGGTATTTTGGTTGTTGTGATTGATACTTTGGCACTTGATATGTACTGGTCGTTTAGTTTAGTTATGTGGTTTGGTTTGGTGGATTTTCATATTTGGTTATGTTGATTTTCATATATGATTTTGTGAATATATGTTGGAATATGCAATATTTGATGATTTGGTTGTGTTGATATTGATTATATGGTATGATGGAATGGTATTATATGTGTGGAATGATGGAATTATATTATTTGGATTGATTGGGATTGAGGGTTGAAGGTGCTGCAATGTGGCAGCAAATATATTCCAGTTTTGCAACGGCTAGCAACGGCCATATTGCAACGCTTGCAACGGTTTGCATCAACGATCCGGGAAACCACCAACCCCAACGGTTGCTTCAACGTCGACACTTAGCCGTTACAAGCCGTTGCAAAAAGAACAGCGGAGCCGTCGCTAAGGCTGTTGCTTTCTTTAGTTGCAACGAGATATTTTGCAACGGCTTTTAGCGACGGCTAGCGACGGCCGCCAACGGCTATTAGCCGTCGCTAAACAGTGCTTCTTTTGTAGTGTAAATTAAGATATGATTATTATTTAATTACAATTAATTTTTTTATTAAATAAAGGTTTATTTTTGAACTCTATTTCCAAGGATTGGTTTGTTTAAAAAGCATTTTGTTTAAAGAATGGTTTTAATACAAGGGATTCTCTTTGTCTGTGCCATTAAGTAGCCATAAAAATATGGAATAGATTATTGATGACATCTGTTTAGCAGAATAAATCCCCATTATGCTATAATTAAGTAGAATAGATTATTGATGACTTCTGTTTAGCAAAATAAATCACCGTTCTGCTAATATATAGTAAATTGGACATTTATTCAATTGCCAATTAATTTATATTATGAAAAGTGATGTGTTACCTATCGATGGTTAATTATTGATTTTATTTACATATATCCCTGCTGATGTAAATACAAGTTATGTGACTTGAAAGGTCAATTTGAATTAAATGGTAACTTGATTTTGTACCATTGTGGTCAAATTTACAAAGTTATGGATTTAAATTAACTTCAATCTTATATCCATGTGAGGTTAAGTGTTATAAATGATGTTTTAAAGTAACTTAGTTAATTATTTATTAATGAGGTTTTAAAGTTAATTAATTATTAATTATGCTGTTTAAAGGTAATAAATTAATTAAATAAAAGGTATTTATGAATAATAATTTGTTTATAAAAGCGATTTTACTTTATAAAAGGACTTATTTAAAAAAGATTTTTTTTTCAAATGGTATTTGGAAAATGACATTTTATAAAGGAGTTATAAAGGAAGATTTATAAAAGAGTTTTATAAACAGAAAGGGATTTATAATATAGTTTTGTAAATTAATTTGGAGATTTATGAAGTATTTGAAAATATGAAATGAGCTTACAAAAATAGAATTTATAAGGGGAATGAGATTTGTTTTGATAATCGATCCTTTTTAATTATGGTGGTATGAAAGCATTCTTTCCATACTTAACACTAAAGGATAAGTGATTTGTTTATAGTAAGAAATGTTTTTAAATGATATTTGATTTGGCCCATCAAAATATGCATTTGAAAAAGAGAAAATCTTCCTTAAGTTTTGTTAATATACTTGTTAAAAAGATTTCTTGTCAACACCCCAAAGTTGTGCTAAGGAATGAAGATTATTCTTTAGGAAAAAAGTGTGGAAAGGAAGGAAATTATCCTTCTTGAATTTCCTTTCAAATAGGCTTTAGTAGACAAAAGTTAAGCAGATTGATCTTTCGACCCCGTCAAGTTAGTGTAGATTCTATTTTAAAAGCTTTCCATTTTGAAATAGATGAAATTTCCTGGATAAGGTTTCTCTTAATTGGATTCGACCTTGTCAAAAGCTTCGGTTATTGGTTGGCTAGGATTCTATCCTTGAATCTGAGACAAAGGTTTCGACTCTGTCGAAAGCGAGGGTGTTTAGGTGTTAAAACTAATCCAGGAACCTAAGATAGGGGTTTTGACTTCGTCGAAAGCTGTGAGCTTAACCTTCTTTGGTTTGAACTAGTAATCTCAAGCTACAATGTTTTGGTAAAGGGTTTCGACCTTGTTGAAAGCTAGATCCTCGAGCTCCTTGTACTGGTTGAAAGTTTAAGTAAGTTGTGACCTGGTTTCAACCTTGTCGAAAGCTAAAACTCAGAGGAAGGTTACTTGAATTATGAACTTGAAGTGGTTTAAATTTTGCTAGGTTTCGATTGTGATGATAGTGGCCTTTCGATGAAGGCGAAACCTAAAACACAAGAGTGAAACTGATAGGAGCTTAGATAAAATGATAAGTAATCTAAAATACTTGAAACTTCCCTTTCATAAGCAAAAGATGGTTTTATTGCTTCAAATCCCCAAATTAATCTTGTAGTTAGGGTTACAACACTTTTGATTAAAGAAGTACAAGTTTAGGCTGGGAGGAATCCGATCCCCAAAACGTGATCCCTTAGGGTCTTATTTATTGATACGGGTCAGCACCTTTCGACCTTGATGCTTTCGACTTGGTCGAAAGGTGGCTGTCGAATGACTTAAGTATGCTTCATCTTTGTCGAAAGGAAGGGTTGCACCTCTTTACTTTGTATTGCCTTGTAAGTGCTTCCGACTCTATCGATAAGTTTTGTTCAAGGGTTTCGATGATGTTGGTTATGCCTGAGCACTTGTTTCTGATCTGATGCGGAACCCTCCTAGATCACACTGGTTTCGACTGGTTCGAAAGGCTTACCATAGCTTTCGAAGGGGTTGACCTAGACAATGCTTGCTTTCGCATAGTTTAAACAAAGGCAAAACTTTTGGTGTCGAAAGGTTTAGCGCATATGTAAGTAGTTGTTCTCATTGTCTTCGAAAGGTGCTGCTTTGACTCAATCAAATGGTCATCATGCACATGAAAGGACCCAATCGAAAGGTGGCTATTGAAGCCGGAAGGGTGCTTTTGACTCCTTTGTCTCCTTCGAAAGGTATGAACTCGTCGGACCTTTGTTGTTGAGACCTTCCGACGCCTTCAAAAGGTTTTGAAGCTTCCATACTTTAACGGTAGCATCCCTTCGACTCTTTCGAAAGGTCTAGCTGGTGTTTTTCTTTCTGGCTTTCTTTTGTTATCTGCTTGGAATGGTTCCGACTAAGTCGAAAGGTGATTTTTGGAGTAAAAAGGATGCACTTGACTTTTCAAGTCAACATTTTCGAATCCTAGAAGCTTCCCGCCTTTTGGTCTTCCCACGTGGATCTGGACCGTCTATTCAAATCTTATCTAGCCGCTGATAATTCTGGGCGACTTTTCTTATAAAGTACGCTTCTCCTCCTTCTTCCTCATTCACTTTTCTGCCATCAAAAATTTGAACACAAGTTAAAGAATTCAAAAAATTCTCAAACTTTCTATTCACTTCCAGAAATCAAAATAAACAGCAAATCTAAATCGTAAGTCTAGATTCATTCTTGTTTTGCTAGTTTTAATCGAGTTTTGCTTTTCCAGATTTCAAAATCAAGATTCGAACTTAAAATATTCGAATTTCGATTTTTTTAGAGTGGGTTTAGTTTGATTTACTAAGAAATATTTCTTAAACCAGTCTTATGAATTGATAGATCCTGCTTCTTGTTTTGGATTTTTACTTTGATATTTACAATTTCTGTTCTTCTTTAGGAAATCTAGATTTTTAGTTTAATAGTAATTTTTATACTTATGAAATCGAAGAAGGTCGATTCCTATTGAAATCCATATTATTTTTATTTTTATCTTATTTTATTTTTTAACATCCACTTTCTTATCGGGTTTGGTTTACTTGTTTTAATAAATTTGAAATCCTGGATTTGCAATCGAGTTTGGGGAAGGTGGTAGAACCTGTTTTCTTCACCCAGAAGTTTCAAATGTACAGGTGAAAAATTGGCGCCACAAAATGACCTTTCTACCTCTTCGAAAGTAATTGAAGCGGCAATTTTGGTTTTACTTCCTTAGCCCCTTTCGATGGGGTCGAAAGGTGTTGTGATGCCAATTTGATCAACCATGTGGAAAGGATATGTAGTTAAGTAGAGTGTAGCACCCCTTCGAAAGCAAAATGTTTCGACTTAGTCGAAACCTGTATGCCGATTGCAATCCATTCTTTCTAGTTTACCTTTGGATCCATCATACCCCTTTGACCCTTTCGACACCATTTAAATCTAATGAGTCGAAACCCTTTAGAGTTACCTTTCTACAACATTGCCGAACCGTTCTAAGTATACATATGTTTAACTAGTACCTTTCGACCCAATGAATTTGTAAGGTTTCGACAACATTTGTATTTTTCTTAGGAAACCAAAGTTATTAGTTTCGACAGTGTCAAAGGGTCTTGCTATCTTGTTTGTGAAATGTTTATAGTGTATATTTTTACTCAAGTTCTTAAGTTAACCTTGACTATCTCCTTTTAGCAATTTGGTTCCTGTAGAGCTTTCGACACTATTGAAAAGTGCTAAACGAACAAATATTTTGACTTATACTTTCAACCTTGTCGATAGCTCAAGGAACACTCTTATTTAGGCTTTCAACAATGTTGAGATGTTCTTTCCAAGTGTTGATGCCTTTTTCCTTTTGACTATGTCGAAGGCCCAATGTCTTGACTTTTTAACTTAAACATTCTACAAAAACTTGAAGTTTCACATTTGATTTATGCTTAAGTGATTCAAGTAGGTTTTCTGACTAATTCTTGAAAGTATGCTACATTCATAATTTAACAAATTTTTTACTTAAAACGTTTTCACCTGGCAGAATCATGAGCTTTCCAAAGAAGGCTGAAGCTATCTCCAAGCATTCTCTCATATCAACTCAAGATGAAGTCAATGCAATCCTGAATGACTTTGGTGTTACTGGTATCGAAGCCATTCCTCCCAAGGAGACCGACACTATCAACAACCGTAATACTCATATAAGTATATATCATGTTTCAATTTTACCCATCTATTTTACCTCTAGTTGGCTAGGAATTGATTAGAGCTTCAATTTTACCCATCTATTGCAATCTCAAACCGTCCAATTCTAGAACATCATGTTTTACTACTTTTTAGCCTCCATAATTCGTCAAATTTTGCATAAAGTCATCAAAATAGGCTCACCTATTTGCACAACAAATCAAATCATCACATGTTAAAATCAACCATTTTCAACCCAATATTCTACCAATACATCTACTATGTTAGATAAAACAAAAATTTGTTTGAGTTACATTAAATCACTTAATTACAAAGTTCATGGCAAAAATTTCCCGTCTACCAATCTCCGTCTTGCACCTTTCTTCTCGCTGCCTATAGATTACCTACCACCACTTTCAATGTTATTATTCAATAATCTATGAATATAGACCTATAGAATTTGAATTTCACTCTAGCTTTTCTTCTTATAGCCTTCCAAAATGATTGTTGAAGCTCTATATTATGTTAATCTAATTTTCTCAACATCAATGGAAGGTGGAGATGGAAATTAATAATATATATAATTGTAATTAGAAGTAGTGGAATGTGAAGTTGGAAATATATAAGAGATATGTTACTGTAACTAGAAGTAGTGGCAGCTAGGTTAATAGTAGGTTGTGTTAAGTTTGTTACCAATTAGCCTTCTAACCAATAGGCCGAATTAGCCAAGTTTCCTTATTTTCACTGTTTCTCCATATATGCTGAACCCTACAATCCATACTGAAAATACGGGTTTACAAATAGATTCAAAATACTATTTCCAAACAAATGATTTTTCATTTACATATATTTTCTTTAGTGACCTACTTTATGTGTTATGTTCAAGCTTTTTTTGCAAAAATAGGTAGAAAATAGGTTTTCAACAAATAACCAAAACCATATGAACATCAAGCGCACTGTAATCTATGTGCACATGCTCATCCATGTACATTTGTGCACTCTCGTAGTTGCATACACATGCACACTTATAAGTATACACATACTCATGTTGAGTTTCAATAAAAAAAACAACGTTCTTGTAAAAATTGATAGTGTTAAGGGTGCACCCTAAGGGCAATTATGTAATTTATAATATAACTTAACTCCTATATAAGAATCTTATTTGATATAAGGTATGCATTTGGTTTTGTTTTCTATTATATGCTTTTATTCTTTGTGGTTTGGTCTCTAAACCCTTTTAGTTGTTCTGTGCATGTATAGAACACCAGTTTTCCCATTTTTATACAGTGGCATAGCCCACTTTAAAGTCGGCTAGCTTTGCTAAAAATAATTTTAGAAGAAATATTTAATCGATTGCAGTTGTGAACGTGTTAGTAATCATGAGTTTTAAATCGAACATTTAAACTATTATCCTTAAATTTTCTAGTTAAGAAGTATCGAGACGAGGGTACCGATATACCGATTAAGACTAGTGTACGTAACGTTCTCCATATAATAGGCGGTGAATTATTCATGACTATTAGAGAAAACAAGGGATTACGTACTTGTTGTTGTTTGGAATAATCACATAACGACCTAAGGTGAGTCTTTTATAAGGTAAAACAACTAAGTCAAAATAAAAGATCTAATTTAATAGTGTGCAGTAGTCTTCAGATTTGAGAGTACTGTTGGTCTTGGATATCTAAATTAGTTTAACTATAGTCAATCATATGACATCATGACCATGTTACGACCATAGTTTGGTAAACGTTGAACTACTTGAAGTGAAACGCTGCTAGAGATAGAATTTGTTTCCTTCGCTGCAAAAGGTTAGTATCACTGTAATTGATATTCAACTTAAAATCAAAATCTCTGGCTAGAGTAAGTTGGTTAATTGATATATATTACCAGATTGAAGAAAGGGCTTTAAAGTAGAACCACGCAATTAATAATGAATAATATTGGAGCTTTGGATAATTGATCAAACTCTAGATATCTAAGTGATATGGTGATGATGAAAAGATAACGTGTAGAAAACATCATTACTTTTGGTGTAGCTTAACAAAATATAGAAATTGGATTTCATCTAAAGGGTCCATAAGAAATTGAATTTGTATCTGATATTGTACTTCAGTAAAGTCCATATAGACTTGAACATTTAAATTGTTTAAGTATTACCGAGGGCCAAGTTCACACCAAGGAGTAATAACCTTGGCTTTTTATTATTTATTTAAGATCATAATCTAATTAAATAACATATAATTGTTATACATTAGTTTAATTGAATATATGGGCTAAAATAAATAATTAATTAATCAATATATGATGTAATTTAGGCCTAACATCACAGGATTAAGTCTCTTGGGGTTTTTATTATTTATTTAAGATCGGATATATAGTAAAGAAAGGAAGAAAAGGTAGAGATATTTGTGATATCTAGTGGCTATAAACAATACACTTTTTCTCATTCAACATGCAAAAAAAGAAAACCCTGGCCCCCATTAAACTAGTTGGGGTTTATAGTTAGGATTTGCATGCCAAACTAGGAGGACGAAGTAACCAAACTTCGAAAGGAAAGGCTAGCAACACGACGTGTCAATGTCGGTCGGATCTATAGGTAATCTTTGATTAAAATACATGTTTATGTGTGTGTGCACACATCTATTTTCGGCCTTAGAAAAAAAATTGACTTAAAGTACATGTAAGTTTTAAATACAAATATATATACACACTCACACACCAAAGAACATTTTTTATTAATATTCGACTAACAAAAGCTTGCGCACATATATGTATGTATTTTAAATAATACACACACACACACACTTATTTACTGATATAGTTTAAAATAAAATTGATTTGTTTTGTTTTTGTAGGCACAAAAAATCGGCTTCAAACTAGTACACACGCAAATCTTAACAAATTTAAATTTTTAAAATTAAATACACATATTTATTGCGTAGATAGAGAGTGTGTGCATATTGAAACTTAAAACTAGATAAACATACACTGACACACACATAAAGGTCAAGGGCCTTTTTCTACAAAAAAATATCATTTTAATATTGAAAGGTCATGAGCCTTCTATTAAAAGAAAATTATATGTATATATTTTAAAATGCCGTGAGCCTTTGATAATATGTATGTATGTATTAAAGGTCGAGAGCATTTATAAAAAATTATATGAATGAATAATATATATTCAGATTCATATAAAATAAATAAAAAATATAATTTTTTTATAAAGGCACTCGACCTTTTATACACACACACAAAATATATATGTGGGGGAGGGGGGAAGGATCGGCTACACCACATTTCCGCTACACCTCTATTCCCCCTGATTTCAACTAAACATTCCAATTTAAATAATATATTTTCTCTCTTTTATTGCCTCATTATACTATTTAAATCGGAATGTGTAGTTGAAACCAGGGGAATACAGGTGTGGCAAGAATGAGATGTAGCTAATCCCTATATATATATATGCATAAATATATTAAGAAGACATTATATTAAAAATCCCCATTATATACTCAATTTATAATGAGATCATAAATCCCAATGATCACAAAACCCTATTCTATTTATATAATGTAAATATTTAGTTTATTCAACTCACATTGTAATCTTCATATTGTGCATATAAATCTCCAATAAATAAAATAAGCTAATAAGATTCAAAAATTAAATTAAATTAAAGTCAGAATTAAGTAATAATCAATCATTTATCTCGATAGCTTACCAATTACTTCAATAACTAAAATACAACTACTTTAATAAGCATTTGTTAATCATACAAAATATAAACTTATAAAACTTACCAACCACTTCAATAACTAGAATACAAACTTTTCGATAATCAATCATTTACATCAATATAGTTATTACCTATCAAATAACATATTCGTATTTTATTTATTGTCTCAAAATTAAATTGATTAATTTGATTTTTGTACAAATGAAACTAGCATAGTTAATATTTATGCATAGAATAAAGATTTACTATAGAAATGAAATCATAATTTTTTTTAATATGCAATACGTGGTTGTGCACTAGTTTATATAATGATCTTGAAAGGATTACACAATAGGAAGAAGAATAGGTACAATCAAATAATATAAAATATCATTATAGAATTGGGGTGTGCGTTCGTAGATAAATTTTGACCAGCTCACATTAACATCGTGTCAGACATGTCAGATGCATCAAGCGTGGGACCCACAACTTTGGACCAGTTAGCTAAACGGTCCAAATTTAATGGTTAATGTCAGATGCATTTGATGCCAACGGCTAACCCAATGGTCACCCCTTCCCCCAACGTCCATAATTTTAACCTATATATGTTTCTATCCTTCTCTCTTCTTCCTCCTCACCAACATCGATCCTAACTTTAACCTAAAGAATTTGCAAAAGACAATCACATTTTAAGGTAATTTTTGATATACTCATTTAATCTCATTTCTGTTTATTTTACATATTTTTTCCGAATTCTAGTGAGTTTTTTTAGTTTGAGGATGGCTGAAACTGTTCAAAAAAACTCCTGTTGAAGTCCTAAGAATTGGTCCAAACAAGCTACATTATTTTTCATGCGCTGCACCGTCAATGCTTACTGTTAGCACTAAATTTAGGTTAAGCAATTTGAGATACTTGAGTAGGATTATATTCCTAATTAAATACGCTAGTCATAAATTCGTAGGAAATGGCCTTGTATTCACAAGAAGTCGTTAAGTAATTTGTTGATTGTTTTATTCCTGTGTTGCGAAGTTATAAAACCAAGATGTTATTATCGACCATTAAAATTCTTCACTCAAGCTTTTCAATACAATGTAAAAAAATGAAGGAGAATATGGAACCAGAAAATCATCCTCTTTTGGGGGTTACTGTAACGACCCGGTATTTTGGACTATTCGCATCCGCACATGTCGGACTTGAATAATTCAAAATACTGAATTGTTAATTTAAAATTTAGCAAAACTCAGCATATACAGTAAATCAATAATCACAGATCACAGACACAGAGTAATAAATGCAGCGGAAACAAAAGATAGTAGTTCATGAAGCTACTATATACATATCAGAGTTAAATAAGGTACAACAGATGTCCCGAATACAATAATCAAATACAAGAATCAGAATACAATCACTGGAATCAACTTGATATCTGAAAGCTGGATAGATAGCTGGATCTCCAAGCGAAGCTCCAACTCCAAAGGTGAGTCTCGAATACTGGTACATTCAGTCTGACCCGAGCGTAAAGCAAAAACACAAAACACTCGAGTCAGGATTAACATTCTTATATCAATAAATCCAACTCAAGTGAAATAGCAACTGAAATACAAGTAACTCAAAGGATGTTTGGAATAACCATCCTTTAAGGATCCGTTAAACTATCTACTATGTGGTAGTGTACGATAAGTAGATAATGCCTATCAGTAATATAAAATATCAAAATAGTGTTAAGGCGTTACCATTATCCCCCTTAACACATTTTATATAAGTGTTATAGACTATACAGCACTGTAAACTCCACCGTAAACTAGTGGGCTATCAGGGAGTACTCCATAGGTATAACACAAAACAAATCGTAGTGGTCGCGTATATAGGGATACAAGTATGACAAGGCACATGAGGCAATACCCAAGGTAGTGAAACTACCATTTGCCTGATCCGGACTGGTGAGAATGCATCGCCGCAGCGATCGCAACACCGCGAAACAACACTCCCAAAATTTCGAGGGTGCACCAATCGACAACAAGTAATGAGTAGTTTTCGAAGAAGTATGTTCGCTCGAGGTAGCTAACCCCCATTTGGCCCGGCACGGCTCCTGTTTTAGTCATTTCCAATTTGACACAAGTGTCAAGGCTATCCATTATCGTTCTCTTTCTTCAGTCATCACGTACATCATTCCAACCACTTCATTCTGGATCATACTCCGCGCATAGTTATTAAAGTGGTTTTCGGTTTAGATAGAGATTATGTCCATAACCGATTCCGGTCTCTTTAATAACTTTCGTAATCATTTCACCGATTGGTCGTTTATATATTTCAAAAGCAATCAAATTCAATTTCAATTAGAATTTGTAAATCAACATTTCATTTGTCTTTCTAAATCAATTTCCATAATTTATATTTCAAAACTTCCAAATTCATAATTTCAAAATCTTATAATTCAATTCCAATTTCTATTTAAAACAATTCAAATATTGATTCAAGTTCGTAAATAAGTTTCATTCCAAATCATTTAAATTAGTTTAATTAAACCTTCAAATCAATTTAACTTCATTGATCGATTTTATTCAGTATTCATTAAGTAAAATTGTCATTCAAAACAATTTCTATATAATTTCCAATTCATTAAATCAATTACTTAAGTTCAACTTTATTAAATCAAAACTTACAATTTTGAATTAAATTAAATTCGTCAAATCAATTCTTTCAATTACAAGTCTTACATTAATTTCAATAAATCACATTTTATTTCTTGTTAAAGAAATTCAATTTCACTTATTTATTTACTTAGTAACAATTTCAAAACTCAAATACTAAAGAAACATAATTTTACTTATTCAAGAAGTTCAATTTCACTTAATAAAGAATTCAATTTTATTTGACTATTAAATAATTCAATCTTATTTAATTATTAAATTATTTCAAAACTTAATTATTAACTAATTTCAAAACTTAATTATTAATAATTCCAAATTTAATTATTAAATAATTAATTTCAAACCAACGTTCTTTCATCAGTTTTTACATTAATATTTTGTTTCAGATTTCCAATATAAACATTTTCCTTTCATCAAAATTTACATTCCAATTTTATTTCAAAACCTTATTATTCAAATAAAATCTTTATTTTATTTTAAATCAAATTATTGACCAATCGGGTTTTATTTAATTCTCTATCCTAGGTCAAAGTTTAATTTGGATATTTATCATTTCAACCCGATTCTAATTCAATTCAAATCAAAGCATAGCAAAGGGAACTTGCAGTGTGATAACTGGGATGATGTCAAAGTAAATAAACAAGCAATAACAACAATCAATAACAATCCAATAATCAATTCAAATAATCCCGAAATAATCGTATTAATTTACATTGTTGTTTGTGCAAATTAATATAATTATTTCTAGAATCTACATTATCATTTCATGTAGATTAAAGATTATTACACTAATTATTCTATGTAATTCTACACTTGACATCAATTATTCAATTTCATACTTCATCAATTAATACAACATAAATTCAAATGGTTCAAGGGTAATTTACTATTTTTCTATGTGTCAACTGATTTAACATTTACAGGGGTCATATTATACAAACTTGTCTAATTAAATTCAACATATATATCAGTTTCAAGTCGCTAACAATTCTACGTCAAATTCAATTTCATATTTTTATCACTTCTTACATTAACAAATTTTAACGTCCAATATCAATATCAAACAATCAATCATCTATCAACCAAACTTGATTATCATCATATAAGTAACAGATAAGGGTGTTAGATGTCACAGGTGAACTGATACAGGTAATAGCATATATAACAGTGTAATTAACTAACAGCAGCATATTTCAATTGTCGTTTCAATTGAAATCAAATTTAATAAATAAAAGAACATTAATCGTGAGTGATTGCTCACCTTTCGAGGCTAGAGATGATTCAATACATAGAATGAGCTACGAATCCAAGCATGGGTTGCAAAGCAAAGTAGATGGCACAAATCGACGAACAAAGCTGACGAATAGAAATGTACGAAATCAAATCAGAATTGGATGGATGAAGATAAATGGTATAAGTGAACCTATATATATATATATATATATATATTAATTTAAAACGTATAGTTAAAATAATATATATGTGTTTATATTTCAAAACAATAGTTAAATCCCAAAACGCACTATATCTATATACAATTGGAAAACCCAGTTCACATGTATATAACCAAATGCATATACACCAATATAAAACTTGTACACGTGTTATAATTTAAAGGTTAATATTGTTTAACCTACCTTTAAAAATCATTCAGCAATATCATAAACTAAAATATTACCACCTATAGACACGCAGGACTAAATAAGCTTACTTTAATAAAATCTAGGTAAAAATGTATATACTAGCATAAGTACACTTGCATAAATACCTATATATATAAAATCTGACATAACTGTATGGCTTCCTTTACAATAATATAAAATATGATACTGTTACTTATTATAAAACTCTCTAAACTATGTATACATATACTTATATAACTATATAATACAATGCGAACAGAACAGTTAACCAACTTTATAACTAATTATGCTATACCATTGTCATGTCATAAAAAATTATATATATGGGTATAACCGAACAAATTGACCAAACAGAGCTTATGCAGAAAAGACACGTGCATATTACATATGCCCAATTTATAAATAAACCTGCAGATGTATATTAAAACTTTTATAGTCTATTCATCAAAATTTAACTTCCCTGTATGTATTTTAAACGTTATATTATACCAAATATCAATTACTTAGACAAAAAAAACAAAACAAAAATATTATATATATAGCCAACATTGAATACCCAATATAAGACTCTGTATATATATAAAAAGCTAAAATATGAACTTTTGTAATAGTGTATATATATATACACGAAAACACATATCTGACAACGATACATATATAAAATACAATTATACAAAGACTTATATTTTTATTACTTTATATATTTTAAAAACGTAACTCGTATGCTTAAACTAACATATATAAATGTTATAAGTAAAACCTTTCAGGGAAGCAATGCCTATATATACAAAATACATTACATCACTTATATATTATATAAAATAAAAGCATGCGAACAGATTATAATTACACCTAACTAATATAAGCTAAGTCATAACGCACAGATCTCAATACTATGGATTATAACTGTTAAACAAATATAACAACTAACCTATAACAATAAAGAGGAGGACGTACGGCTGGAGAGGGAGGCGCTGCTACAAGCGGACAGAGGGTAGCAGGCTACGACCAGGTAGATAGCGGTGGGGGAAAAACTTCGATGAGGTGCTTGGCTTACAAGTGGAAGGGGAGGGCGAATGAGTGAGGGGAGAAGCAAGGCCAAGGAATTTGTGGTCATGGATGAAGAGAAGCTGGGCAGTGTTCGGTGGTGGGAGGGGAAGAAAGGAGGCGGCAGGCCGAGGCAGTTGTAGTGGTGATCTTAGTAGGCGCGGTGGAGAATCAAGTTGAAAGGCAGAGGGGAAGGAAAGAACTCGGTGGCCAAGGGAATATGAAAATGAAGATGAAGCAGATCTATTTTTTATTACAAATGATTATTATTGTTCTGAAGTGTGAACAGAAGAAAAGAAAATAGATGGAGAACGTGCACCATTATCGATAAAAGCAATGGGAATCGTGAAAGTCTGGCGCGGGAATTTTGAATGTCAGTTTCAGAGAATATTAATAGCTGGTGGTGGTTTGAAATTTGAATAGCCGCTGAATATTAAAAGCTCAAATGGATGCCAATATGGTTAACCCGTATTCACGGATTTCGTTGCGAACCAGACTTCAAAACACAGAAATAAAGATACCATAGAGATCAGCGTGACGAGACGATCAAAACGGTATACAAATATTAGTGGTACGATCGAATTATAAAATTCGAATTTTCTACTGGTGGAATATGCAGCGAAAACGCTGAAAAATAAGATCGACGGAGTTAAAGAAGTCCGAATTTTGAAAAACGAAAAATGTCGTCTCGCTCAGAAGATGATTTAGAATTTTTTATGTAAAAATATTTAGGTTTCGAAAACGTTTTATTTTCATCGCTTTTTAACTGATTAAATTGAAGTAAATTTACGCACGAAATAAACTTTCATATTTTTCGGACGAAAATTTACCAGTTGCTATGTTTAACTAGACGCATTCCAAATATCAAATTTATATTTCAAAATTTTATCGTTTAAAATTTCGCAAAATTTTAATTAATAACGTTAATAAAATCAGTTAAATTTACGGGCCGTTACAGTTACCTTGTATTATAGATTATCTCAACTATTGGAATTGGTGCCACGTGTCGTCGAGAATGAGCAAATGGAGGAGGTTGATCTTCATAAGAAAGAACCAGCGCTCACATGGAGATTAATACGCGATGACTCTAGGAAATGTTCACGATAACTTCTTTTTTCCATTTCAACTTGCAATTTTATCTCACGATAGCTGATATATACCACAAAGGCTTTACTTTATTTTATGGTGACTCCACGAAACTCTTCGCAATGGCTCTATCATATTGCTTCACGATAGCTCTTAATGCTTTTTATCTTCGTTTCATGATAGCCTTATGAATTCCTCACGATAGTTACTTTCTGCATTGCTCCACGATGGTCCCAATGCGTCTTTTGCTCATGATAACCTTTGGAGTTATCACAGAGGTTCCATTAAGTTGTTTCACGATGACTACTCCATAACTTCATTAAGTTAGTATGCAAAGCTTCCTCGGATTTTACTTACAATGACTCTTCACATTGGCCTTGACTTACCATTTGAGAATGGCTCATACTTGCTTTATTTTACTTCTTGAGATAACTTTTGTTTACCGTTTGACAATTGCAGGCGATGGCTATGTTTAGCTTCTCACAATAGCTTCATAAGGCTTTCCACTATACCTTTAGGATTTATCTTGATTGGCCCTACAAACTCTTCATGATGGTTTATATGGGACTCTTCACGATAGTTATATAGAAACACTCCCAAGTGTCTTCTGGAGATTCTTTGTGATGACCATATCAAATCTCCCATGATAGCCTTCATTAGGATGTTAGTTTATGTCGCTTTGTTTACACGTGATGGTTTGATTGCCTTGATTTCTCATTTAGATATAGATCACGAAGGCCTTGTAGGATTACTCACGATGACTTTTTTTACCTTGTCTAACGATTGTTTCAAGAACTAAGCACAATGGCTATGGCATGTTCATTTCATGACGACTCTAATGGATGTCCCATGATGAATTATATGAATTATATCAAGATGGCCTTTATAAATTGTCTTGCGACGGCTTCCATCTGCATATGAAGGCTCAAAATAGGATATGATAACCTCTAATTGCACATGATGGCTTCCTTATACATATGAAGGCTTAAAATAGGACACGGTGACCTCTAGTTGCACGCGATGGCTTCCTTCTATATACGAAGGCTCGGAATAGGACACGATGACCTCTTAATTGCACACGATGGCTTTCTTTTTTATCGATTTGCTCTTGGAATTTTGAGTGTAACACTTGCCCCTTCCCTCTCTTGTATAAGAAGTTTGTTATGCTTTAGCTTAAGAAAACTTCTATTCTTGCATTGTTTTTTTCCTCTCAAGTTATCATTCCTTGGTGCTTTATCCTTCATCGTTAATGGTTTGTGCTACCCCTTCTTGTTAAAACTTTTGCTTTTTAACACTGACTTTCCATAAGGTTTTTTAAAATGCATAGGTTTTGCAATCCTTTAGAAATATTTTTAATTGCCAATGATCGCTCTTATTAAAAATAAAATATTCTTTATGATGAAGAATTTCCTACAAATTTGCTCGAAGATACTCTTTATAACTTTATTTGGAAACCATTTGATGTGAAAACTGAATATATATATATATATATATATGCTTATTAAGTTAGGATTTTCTAAAAAATGAATTTCTGAAAGTAGGACATCTTCTTGAAATCTTTTGGGAATAGCTTTTATTAGAATGAATTGATAAGACGGAAATTTCTAAAGCTTTCGGAAATACATTTTGTCCTTTGTCTGTTCTGAGTTTGGTTGTTCATCGAATCAGGAGTTTAGTCGATTGTCCATCTTTGGACGGTTGTTTTCATAGACCTTGCTTGATTGTCAAAGTTTCTGTTAGCCATCTCCTTTGGATGGGTGCGTTGACCAGGCCTGGTAGTGCAAAGGCTTAATTAACCATCACTCTTTGGATGGTTGCTTTGGCCAAGGCCGAAGGCGGGACAAAATGCTTTTCATCTATCTCCCTTGGATGAGTGCTTTGACCAAGCCCGATGGTGGGATTAAAAGCTTAATTGACCATCACTCTTTCGATGGTTGTTTTGGTCAGGCCCGAAGGCAAGACCAAAGGATTTTCGTTCATCTCCCTTGGATGGGTACTTTGACCGGGCTGGATGGCGGGATCAAAGGCTTAATTGGCTATCACTCTTTGGATGGTTGCTTTGGCCAGGCCTAAAGATGGGACCAAAGGATTTTCGTCTATCTTCCTTGGATGGGTGCTTTGACCAGGGCTGGTAGAGGGATCAAAAGCTTAATTAACCATCACTCTTTGGATGGTTGCTTTGGTCAGACCCAAAGGCGGGACCAAAGGCTATTCGTCCATCTTCCTTGACCAGGCTTGACGGTGGGATCAAATGCTTAATTGACCATCACTCTTTGGATGGTTGTTTTGGCCAGGCCTGAAGGCAGGACCAAAGGCTTTTTTGTCCCATTCCAGATGTGAATAATGCCTTTGTTCAATGAATATTACCAACCTGATCATGTCAAAAGTTAAGTCTGAACACGTGCATTTCACCTCTAGGGTAAATTACTTAAATGGGCTCCCTCTTTCATCCAATAGTTCATTTTGGATAGCTTGCTTTATTCATTCAATGTCATGAAATATGGCCTCAAGTTTTCGGCATTCTAAGTCCTTCGTATTACATTTCCATTGGGTTTACTTAATCGATATGTCCCTTACGGGATTATTTCATGAATGACTACCAGACCTTTCCAGTTTGGTCCGAGGGCACTGTCTACGTGATCCTTTGTGTTCGTTGTTATTTTCCTTAAAACCAAGTCTTCTTTGTTGAACATCTTCTCTTTCCCACCTGAATTATAATACTTCATGATTTTGCGTTGATATTCTAAAGTTTGAATAGAAGCTTGGTCTCTTAATTCGTTAAGCAAGTCAAGTGATTCCTTTTTCAATTCTTGATTCATCTCATAGGTATAAGCAATTCTCCAACACAAGGATCATCGACTTCAACGGGTAGCATTGCCTCAAATCCATAGGTTAAGGAGCATGAGCTGTGTCCGATAACAGTCCTTGTGAATGTTTGATATGACCATAAAATGAGAGGAAGTTCGTCCACCTAATTTCCCTTGGCTTTTCCCAATTGTTTCTTTGAAATGTTCTTTATGGTTTTGTTTGCTGCCTCTACTACCCCATTAGCCCTTGGGTGAGCTACCGATGAAAACATTTTGTTATTCCATTCTTTTCACAGAAGCGAGTGAACTCCTCGCTTTCGAGTTGGTTCCACTACCAGAGATGATCTTGTTCAAAAGCCCAAATTTTGTTACTATATTCTTAATAACAAACTTTAGAACTTTTCTGGCAGTTATGTTAGGTAGAGGTTTAGCTTCCACCTACTTAGTAAAATAATTGACCGCTACTACAGCAAATTTTGCTCCTCCTCTTGAGACTGGAAGGGGAAAGTTCAAGTCAATCCCTCATTCATCAAGGGGCCATGGACTAGAAATGGTGGTTAGATTGTTGGGAGGAAGTCATGGTATTTTAGACAATATTTGGCATTTATCGCACCCTTTGACATAATTTATGGCCTCTTCTATCATTTAAGGCTAATAAATCATTGTCTTGTCGCTTTTCTGGCTAGTTTTATCTCATTCGAATGGTCTCCATAGAATCCTTCATGGGATCCGGTTAGCAATCTTATGCCCATTTCGAGTGTAACGCACCTTAAGTAAGGCGTCGAATACCCCTTCTTATACAATACTCCATCAATCATAGTATATGAGAAGGCCTGGTACTTTAGTTTTCGGCTTCTTTCTTTTCCTTTGGTAAGATTTTTTTTCAATATATTTGACCAAGAGTGTCATCCAATTGTTAGCGCGTGGGTCTTTACGAGTGCATACCTTTTTGGACTTTTTCCGTCGTTATCTTCTCGAGAATTCATCTCATTATCTGATTATTTGTGAACCTCGGATCTAGTTAGGACCAAAACTTCCGTACTTAACTTCTCTTTCTCTTCTTCAATACTTGGGTTTTGTTGAAATCCAAGGGGTATGATTTTGACTTCTGGCACTCCTCGTGAACTGGATAGCTTTGCTAAGGAATCTTCTTGCGCATTCTTTTCTCTTGATATTTGGTGTATAGAGAAATCCTCGAAGTGAGCCAACATTTCATGGATTCTTTTGAAGTATTGGGCTAGTCGAGCCTCTTTAGTTTGGAATGTCTTGTCAATTGGTTTGCCATTAACTGCGAATCACTAAATATTTCGATTTTAGGAATTTTGAGTTGTTGTGCTATGGTCAACCCTACGATCATTGACTTATATTATGCCACATTGTTGGTTGATGGAAAGCCTGATTTCATAACATATCCTGCTCCTACACCCTGCTTGTTTGATGCTTCGTCTATATATAATTGCCATTCAGCTCGAGTTTCCTTTCTCTCTTTAATGTT
The DNA here is from genome assembly GCA_030737815.1 of Allium fistulosum. Classification (NCBI taxonomy): domain Eukaryota; kingdom Viridiplantae; phylum Streptophyta; class Magnoliopsida; order Asparagales; family Amaryllidaceae; genus Allium; species Allium fistulosum. The sequence goes on from CM060901.1 coordinate 959,439,481, forward strand.
CCTCAATGAATCCTATGCACTCTACAAAAAGTTTGGCAAAGCTTGTCCTTTGACCGACATCCTGGGTAGGAATTCAATATTATATTGGCTCCAATCCACTCTTCATTTTATTAGCCTTCCTGATATTTTGGGTTTACTTAGAAATTGCCTCAGCGGGTAATTAGTTAAGACTTTGATTGGATGAGCTTGGAAATACGACCTTAGCTTCCATGCTGACAACAATAAGCAATATGCTAACTTTTATGTAACCGGATACGTAGTTTTAACATCTTTTACCCTTTTACTCGTGTAGTAAACTAGGAATTTGATTCCATATTCCTCTCTTACCAAAACCAAGATGATGGCATGTTCCGATACAGCCATGTGTAGAAACAAATCTTCTCCTTCTACGAGACTTAAGAGTATCAATGGTGATTCTAGAGGAAATTTCAACTCCTGCAAAGCTTTTTGACATTCCTCTGTCCATTCGAAGGTTTTCTTTTTCTTAATTACATTGAAGAAGAAAAATACACCTATCGGTTGTTTAGATATGAACCGATTAAGGGTCATGACTCATCCATTCAACCCCATCATTTCCTTGCACGTCTTAGGTGGTGCCATATCTCTAATAGCTTTTATCTGATCGGGGTTAACTTCGATTCCTCTGGCACTCACAATGTATCCTAAAAACTTCCTAGATAGGATTCCGAAGAAGCACTTTTGTGGATTTAATTTCATCTTATACTTCCGTAGTATGCCAAACACTTCACTCAAATCTTCTATATGATCCTCCTCTTTCTTGGATTTTACCAACATACGATCAACACATACTTCCATGTTTCTTCCTATTTGATTTATGAACATTCTGTTTCCAAGTAGTTGATACGTTGCTCATGCATTCTTTAGCCCAAATGGCATTACTTTATAGTAGTATGTTCCTAATTCATGACAAAGCTTGTGTGTATCTCATTAGGTTTAAACATCGGAATCTGATTATATCCCGAGTAAGCATCCATAAAAGACAACAGTTTGTGTCAGCTGGTTGCATCCACGAGCTGATCGATTCTGAGTAACGGATAACAATCTTTTGGATATGCTTTGTTGAGATCTGTATAATCGACGCATGCCCTCCATTTCCCATTAGATTTACTAATACTGGATTTACAAACCATTTGGGTAAAACACCTCTCTTATGAATCCATTTTCCAACAACCCTTTCACTTCCTCCTTCAATGCCGCGATGCAGATTTTATCAAACTACGTTTTCTTTTGTCTTATAGGGACAAACTTTGGGTTAATATTGAGTGCGTGATACATTACAGATGGATCGATCCCTTCCATGTCTACATGGGTCCATGCAAATACATATATGCTTGACCGTAAAAACGCGATCAACCTTTCTTTAGTTTCTTTATTCATCTCATTACCAATTTTCACGGTTTTAGTAGAGTCTTAAGAATCTAACATTACCTCTTCCAAGCTTTCCATTGATTGCGCGTTTTCTCACTTATCCCTTGAATCTATGTCCGGGATTATTTCCTCCAAAACCTCGCTCTTATCATGATTAACTTGGTTTAATCCAACATACTTCCTTTTTCTTGCTCCAAATCTAATTTCCTTGCTGATTGGTTGATTTTCCATTAGCGAAAAACCTGAATTATTTGCATTAGATATCAGTTCTCGAGGACTAATATGCAAGGACTTCTGGTTTTGATCACATTTATTTGATACGGGCCTATAGCAAGAACTTGTCATTTTTTTAAATTGCTCAAGTGTAGCAAAATACACTTCATGAGAATTAAACTACTCTCCACGAATAGTTCTCTATCCCGTTTTGCAGAGAAACTTAACCAACAGATGCTTTGGTGATACAAAAGCATCAATCTTACCAAGAGACGGTCTTTCAAAGAAAGTATTGTAGTAGGAAGGTTGGTCCATGATCACAAATGACATCTCAAATATCCTTGAATGCGGAGGAGTGTTGATTTGTACAAACAATTTAATCGGACCTACAGGAGTAGAGCCTTAATTTTTGAATTCAAAGGTTGGCTCCAAGCTAGGTTCAAGCTTTTCTTTTAGAATTCCCATTTGTTCAAAAGCACTTTTAAAGATGACATTCACTATGCTGCCAGTATCTATTACAATTTTGAATATAAGTGAAAGTCCTAATTGAGCTGTTATCATAAGAGGGTCATTGTGGGGATGTTGAATTCCTCTGCTCTTGAGGAGTTACCACCAAATCTGGCATTTTGATCGCGCTTTTGAAAAATTTAAATGGAGGCTTATCGCTTATTGAGTAGATTCCCTCTTTAACCTCTCTTACATACCTACTTCTCGATCCCTTGCTTAAGCCTAGTATGTGTGATCCTCCATTGGTCATATCGATCATCGGTTGTAGTAACCCTTGTGGAAGTTCGCTTTTCATGATGTTAGTGTTGTTGATGGGTGGCTTTTCATGACGGATGGGCTTTTGTTCAATCTTCACAAATTCTTTGAGAACTCTGTTTTTAACCATGTTCTAAATAATTCATGCTGGGACCCTACATTCATCCATCTTATAGTCGTTTACTTTATGGTAGGCACAATAATCCCCCATTTATTCAGCTCTAGGTTCATTTTTGCTTTAAATGAAATTGGATAGTCAAGTTCGTCTTTTGTAATAGCATATATATAGGAGATAGGCTAGTTCAATTCAACAGTTTTTGCCTTGGAAAATTCTTCCTACCTTCCCTTTTTGTTTGGAACCAAAAAGTTTCTCTTCTCCCCTTATTTTCTCCTGTTATGAAATATTTCATCCATTCGTACGAACTTGTCAACCTGAAAGTGTAAAACTTGTAAGATTCTTCATCCATGGATGTAGGGACTCTTTCCAGAATGGTGTTTTGATTAAACCATATTTGATCGCTATTAATTCCTCTTTGTCACTTACCATTTCCACTTTATTAGCTTCTGCATTAAATCATTTTAGATAGTCCCCTAGTAATTCCCCGGGCTTTTGTTTGATGTTAGCCAGTATGCTCGTATTAATTATAGGTTCCTTTGAAGTACAGAATTGGGCCGAAAACTCTTACGAGAATTGTTCCCATAAATAAATTATCTTTTCACTATAGCATCTATACCATTTTTCTACCGCTCCAAAGAATGTGGTCGAAAACAGTTTGCATCGCACTGCGCCTAAGGCATTGTACAAACCCATTTGACTTTGTGTTAGCGCTAAATTTAGGTCAAGTAATTTTGGATACTTGAGTAGGATTATATTCGTAGTCAAATATGCTAGTCATAAATTCGTAGGAAATGGCCTTGTATTAACGAGAAATCATTACGCAATTTATTGATTGTTTTATTCCTTTATTGCGAAGTTACAAAACCAAGATGGTATGATCGACCATTAAAATTCTTCACTCAAGCTTTTCAATAAAATGTAAAAAAAAAATTAAAATGAAGGAGGAAATGGAACCTGAAAATCATCCCCTTTTGGGATACCCTATATTTATAAATGATCTCAGCATTTGGATTGGTGCCACGTGTCGCATATAATGAATGAACGGTGGAGGTTGATCTTCATAAGAAGGAACCATCGCTTGCGTGCAGATTAATATGCGACGACTCCAAGAAACATCCATGGTAACTTCTTTTTTCCATTTTAACTTACAAGTTTATCTCGCGATAGCACATACATACCACAAAGGCTTCACTTAGTTAATCCATGATGGTTTCACAATGGTTGATTTAATCATGATGACCCTGTAAGTATCCCATGACAGCTCCTCATTCATCCACATGATGACCTTAAGTTTTAACACATCAATTATTCTTCACGATGACCTTATTACTTTATTTTATGATGACTCTACAAAAATCTTCATGATGGCTCTACCATATTGCTTCACAATAGCTCTTAATGCTTTTTTATCATGATGGCTTTATAGAAACACTCCACAATTGACACCCCATAAAAATTAATAAGAAATAAATTAAATAAGATGAATTAATTAAATATGATAAGGCTAAAACTAGAGATTTTGTAAAAGTTAGAATTTGATCACGGAAGTTATGTCATTACGTTCGTGGCAAAATTCTGATCAATTTCCATATTTAATATGATGAAAACAGAGCTCAAATAGAAAAGTTATGGACATTTGAAGTTTTCGGATTAAAAATAATTTAAATGGAATTAAAATTCAAATAATTAAATAATTCTTAAATTTGAAATTTGAAAGTTAATAGTAATTAGACTTGGGGGTCAAGTAATCTTTAAAATTAACATTAACGTTAAGTGGTAATTAAGGAATTTAATAATTGAAAACAACAACCAATAATTTTTTTCCGAAATAGAAGGACCAGTCGACCGCTCCTCTAGGACTGGTCAACCCCTAGCGGTCAATTGGTGAGTAGCAGTGGTTGACCGATGAAGGTTGTGGCGGCTAGGGTTTTCTTTAACTTATGAACGTTTGGATTTTTTTATTGTAAATCGACTTAAATCCGATAGTTCTAGTGCATTTTAACCACTATAAATAAGAACCTAGCCCCCTTTCTTTTATTTCCAAATTATTTTGGAAACCTAGCAAAGCTCTATCAGTTCATCTCCTACAAGAATCAGAAAACTTCTTTACGGTTTCAGGTAAAAAATCCTATATGTTTATTTTTGTTTATTGATTATTTTCTAAACCTATTCTCCTCCAAACCTCTAATTTTCGAATCTAACGTATGTACAAATCCCTTGTTGTATATATCAAAAGGAAGAGATTTGAAAGAGATTATTGAAGGCGTGTCAAATCCGAAAGGAGGCAAAGCTAAGGACCTTCAATGAGTGGAAATCTTAGTCTTTCTATCTTAGTAATTGATTAGTGTAGTTTGGATTTGAATTATGCCTTGGGGAGTTTTAGTTCACGAAAACATCATTTAAAAATCCCCAAAATTCCCCTAAAGCAAAATGTCAATTCTTGGTTGAAATCTCAACTTTTTATACTAAAACAATGAAAATTACGTAGATTTGCAATTTCAGTGTTTTTACCTTCTATTCCACTTCTAATTTTTTTTATTTGGATTTGATTAAGGGGATTTGATTAGGAAATAGGGTGTAAGGTATGAATTCTTATTCGTAGTTTGCACCGCTTGTTTCCAAAATTTTAATAGAAATTCCCTTTATATAAAAAAGGTTGAATAAAGCGTAAAAGGAATTGAAATTGAAAGTTTATCGATTTATTCCATCGTTTTAATATAATAGGTTGAGTTTGAATTTTATTTTTATAAAAGGCTTTGATTGGGAATTTAGATTTTGGATTTATGGTATATTGATAATATGGAAATAAGACTTGTATAATTTTAAAAGAATTGACATTTAAACGTTAGTTTAAGACGCAATCTTTGCATGCTTATGTTAAGCACATGTGTATACACACACACACACATACAAAAAACACATATATTAGCGTAAATGACATACAATTATAATGTCTTAATTATGTAGTTAATATAATATTAATTATCATTAATTCCCCCTTAGGAAAGTAATTAATTGTAAAGGCTAAATAAGGATTCTTCTTATAAGGCCTTGATATGGAATGCAGTGAGATGTGGGATAATATATTAAGAGAGTGTCTTAGATTATGACTAAGTCGTAGCAATGCGAGGTCAGTCAAAAGCACAGAGAAGTCTGCCTGATTAATCTGGCTACCAGCAGTGTGACTTTGGAGCTGATATGAGACATCTCCTATAATAAGTAATCATGGAGGACACGAGATTAGTCCCAATTCTGTAGAGTAAACCCGTCCAGTTAATCTGGGTACCAGTACCTACGAATAGTCAGGTTAACATGATATGTCACGATTGGTTTACGGGTCATAATACGAGGACCTGCTTCGGGGATTGAAGGTAGTAAGTGGCTAGTTGAGGGCCCTCCTTTTCCGTATATGAAGTAAGTATTAAATGGTCAGGATTAATTGGTGGGCATGGTAGAGGATATCTTGAGGAGGACCCGCTTCAGGGTTAAGTAGTAAGTGGCCTGAAGAGATTCCGTGCAAGGTCGTTGGATAGAACCGAAGAGGTTTCCGCCTTGCTATAGCTAGTAAATGATAGGGATCTGCCTTAAATAAGGTAGTAAATGGTCGGAGTCTACCTAGTTTCCATTAAAAAGGTATTAAGTGACTTGGATACTATCTCTTACATTGTTATGACATTATTGACGATGGATATGGGTTATTTGTTTGGACTGGGAAAGCCTTAAGGTTATTGTTGAAAAAATCATAATATAGCTAGATACGTAAGACATATTCTTATATAAATTATACTGCCCAAGTGCCATTATAATAAGGCTCGGGATTTTTATTCACCATACATATGTTGTTCTGACTCCCTCCTCGTACAACACGGATTAGGAAAGGTGATGTTGAAGGCGAAGGCGAGGAGGAAAATTATGGAAGTTTATTATTTATTTGTTCATGTTATTTTCTGATGTACCCATTGAAAACAATGTTATATTTTGAAATTGTTGTACTACGGATATGTGACAATTGTTATTGGTTCTGTGTTATGCATTTTATGACATTTGGATTTTAAATAAAATAGGTACTGTTTCTGTTATTATATTTTATCCTTCCATTGTGACTTCTAAATGTATAGATAAATAGCTATGTATTGTTCTTTATACAAACCAACAACCAACTTTGGAATTGGTCTATATTTCGATGGACCTTTTCTAGGTTGGAATTTAGGTCCATCTGAGGGTAGGTTGTTGCATTTGGTATCAGAGCCTAGGTTACCCGATCAACGGGGGTAGGTATATGTATGAGAGGCGTACTTGTTCTTTTTAAAAATCTTTTTCAAAAATACTACTATATATAAATATATATGTACTTATTTTAAGCGTACCCAAAAACACTAGGCAAACCTTTACTTCAACATTTAATACTATCTTAGGAAATATAGAAGGAAAAGATTGTAACTCCAAAGTTAATAAGGCGATAAATATGCAATAAATAAGGAGTTACAAGAATTTAATATGGATATAGATGGACCAATTAAGAGATTATTAGGATAATTATGTAGAGATAAGGAAGGCATAATAGGTAAAATTTGAATGAATAAACAAATGCCTTTAAATTGTCCGTTAGAATAATAATCATTTATTACGGACAATTGACATTTGTAGAAATAGCAAATAAACATGCTAGGTAGTAATTAAATATTATGAGGCAGTATAATCATCATTATGGTAGATTATATAGCCTTAATTATACAGACGAAGGTTAGTGGGCCTAGCCCAATACATAAAAATAGATGGGAGATAAGAACTATGTGTTGTAAACATCTGGAAGTAAGGAATGATAGGAGCAAAACAAAATGTAGTGGAGCAAGTTCCCGCAAGAAGGTGTACATTAATTACTACAAGAAGGTAATCAGATTTTTATAAAGATTGGGTAAGAAAGAAAGAAAGTTCAAAAGAAAGGACAATAAAAATCAATTTCTAAATCCAACCCCATGAAAAAGAATTTGATAAAAGATTTTAAAAAAATTCCTTGGAATGTTTTGAATAATTTTTTTAAAAGATTTATTGGGAAGTTGTTGCTTTGAAATGGAAAAGAAATTCATAATTTAAAATTTTGTTGAGTCAAAAGTTTCTGATTAAAAGGGTTTTTGGTAAAAAAGGATTTTTTTTTCCAGTTTTTTTTTAATTCTAGTTTAAAATGGATCGAGTTAAATGTCTTTGATTTTTGGAGAAAGGGTTTCTTCGTTTTTAAAATAAATGTAAAATAGAGCATAGGTCGGACTTGATTATTTTTCTTCCATTTCATAAATTTGGAAGTTTCTTGTTTTAAAAAACTCTTTCTTAAAAAGGAGAATAAATGGAAATGGAATTAAATTAAATTAAGGAATAGAGAATAGAAGAATAAGAATAACTAGGATAAGAAGAACATTTCCGTATAAGGAAAATACGGAAAATAACTGTTGATGTAGAAGTTAATTAGTTTGGAGAAATATAAATAGAGGCAATGTTGAGAGATTTGGATAGAAATAGGATCAGTAATCTAATTAGAAATCAATAGGATAGAAGTTATCCTTGTCCACTCCACTTTTCATTGTTTGAAGTTAAAGAAGATGTTTTTGAAAAAAAATTAATAATTGGATGGAATTAAATGATGATAATTAATAAATGAGCAGGGATAATTTTTTGAATGTTATAAGGAAAATTATTTATGTGAGGACGAGAATTTTATATATACATTTTTCTATTTAGAACTTGTTTGAATAAGAATAAAATACCACTGAATTTAAGATGGCAATGAAAGAGAAATAATTGGGATTGATAAAAAAATGATTGCGAAAGATTATAGGAGTTTAAATAAGACTTAAACAAAGTTATAAAAAGTATTTAGTTTAGTGATAGTACATTTTGAGTAATAAAGCAATAGATGATGTATGTTTTGGGGATAATATAACAACTTGAAATTAGAAATTTGGCATGCATATGGTCTACTAAAATAATCTTCTTGTAACTAGAAATATCTTTGAAATAATGAATGTCTAATAAAGGAAAACCTATTATTTTGAAATGCTATTGAAGTTATAATCTTTATAATAGATTTAAAAGGAGCTAAAAATTTGAAAAATAATAGTAATATATCCTTAAAATAGTAGTTGATGAACTTTTCATAAGTATAGGCCATAATTTCATGGAGTAATAACTGATGATTTCCAATTTAATATAATAAGTTTATTTGTATGAAAACAATTTATTGAAAATTATTTTTTACATTGTAGAAAGTTTTTGAGAAGGGAAAATATTTTGCTCCTTTACGGAATTAAGCAATTTTTGAATTTTTAGTTTAATAATAGTTTGGCTTAATAATTGAGTTTTAAATGTTTTGAATTAAAAGTCCAACTTTTAAAGACATAAATCTTTGTTGTAGAAAGTTCTTTAAAAGGAAAGTTGGATAGAAAAAGGAAAAATTTTCATGGTACCTTTCGGGAACCAAGCAATTTTTGAAAAATTGACAAAAAAAGGGTTTCCAAGTTTATATTCTTAAAAGGATAAAGATTTCGGATAAGGTACTTTATAATTGTGAAATTTTAGTTTTAAGAATGGTGAAGACTAAACAAAAAATTTTACGAAGTAGATATGGAGCACTACCTAGGTAAGACGGGATAAAGATTTTCGGATATGAATAAAAGAGGAATAGTATGTACAACCTGATCTGAAAGTTTTAAATTAGTCCCGGATATTTAATTGTAGAATATTGGTAAAGTTGTGAAGATATTTCAGATTTATAATTGGGTTGTAAGTTAAGTTGCCCTAGTTGACTTGGAATGTGAATTTCTATGTTTTGATTATTTGCAGCGGTTTCCGTGTAACTTCCATAAATTTTCCAATTCCAAAATATGTATAAAAGTACGGTGTTTGAATTAATAAGAAATATACCATAAAGGGAAAAAGATGTGTAAGGTATGGATATTCTTTTTCGTAGTTTATTAAAATGTGGAAATGGATGTTTTAGTTTAGAAATTAATGATTAGAAATAAGAAATATACATACACACATATAACCATGGTAACGTATAAAAATAGAAATATATAAATAGTGTACTTTACGACTATACACGTATTAGTTAGTAATTAACGGATTAGGATTTATGGACATTAATTATAAATTTAACGGACAATAAATTTGTAATTAATAAAATGAATTAAATGAGGACCGATTAGAGAATTTAATATGACATTTATGGAAGAATTAAATCGGTATAACAAAGGGATTTTGAAACTGGTAAAAAGAAAAGGGATTAAAAGAGGATTTATTAAAGATGGTCCAATTTTGACAATAATGATCAATTATTAAGGGTATATTAACTGAAGTAATGAACGGACCACATTTATTAGAAACCAAGAAGGAAAGTTAAGGAAGATGGAGAATTAACTGGAATAAGATATTAAGGATGTTCACCTTAATATAGTAAGGAGTATTAGGGCCCCAACATCATTAACACCAGTTAGTGACAAATGGCAACTTCCAGCAAAATTTTCTTTTAGAGTTTTTGGGATTATTATAGCTAGCTGTCACCCTTATGTTATGGAAAGAGTGTATGATATGGTATAATATATGTTCCTATTTTATCATTGGGTTGATTTTATGGATGGTATTAGAACGCCAGATAAATATATATATATATAGAGGAACAACATAAACAAGGAAATTTCGTAAGGATACTTAACTAGCGATAAACAGTGGGTAAGAGTGGAAGTTAATGAGGAAATTAGGTTAGTAACTAAGAATAAAGTATGCTTTAATCCCAAAAAATTTAACATCTTGGAAAAAATAAATTTTAACTTACGGAGAGACATCATTCAAGGATGACTCTTCACCCCGGAGGAGATAAGACGAATAGGAGTATGAAGAGAATTTTCTATTAGACGGAGATGAAGAAGAAGGTGGCAGAATTTGCCACTATGCGTTTGATGTGCCAAAATGAAAATATAGAATTGATTAGATGTCGAATGAAGACTGCACAAGATCGTCAAAAATTTTGTGCGGACAAGCGAAGGAAAGAATTAGAGTTTGATGTAGGGAATATGGTGTTTATCAAAGTTTCCCTCTTAGAAAAGCCGTGAGATTCGGAAAGCCGGTAAAGTTGGCATTAATATTTGTTGGGTCTTTCCCAATTTTAGAAAGAATATGAAGACTTGCTTACCGCGTGGAGCTACCAGATAAATTGACTGAAAGTCCATGATATTTTTCACGTTTTGCACTTGAGGAAATGCCTTCATAGCACAGCTTTTGTTGTAGAGCCTGATCAAATGGGGGATATTGAGACGGTGCCAAAAGCATCTTGTGCTACCGCACGTAGTGTAGAGCACAGAACTGAAAAACTCCGTAACAAAGAAATTAGGTTGGTTTGAGTACAATGGGGGGAAACCCAACGGAAAGCGTAAGGACTTCTCATCCTAAGTTTTTCACTAGCGAACTTTTCTCTCTAAAATTAGATTTTGGGTGCATCGTAGTTGCTAGATTAGATAGTAGAATATGGTTGCTACACATTTTCACGGTCACTTTGCACCCATACAGAAATTCTATGTATGTTTAGGGTGTGCATACATACTTATATGTCACAATAATATGCTCATGCTAGGATTAAGCACACTTATAGTATGTTTACACACAAAATCACATTGCACTTTTGGTCGAGTAAACGGTTGTGTAGATAACATAATTGTCTAACATTGATGTTTATTGCGTGTTTCACTGTTCATCCCTTGGAAAGATTTCGTGGACGAAATCCTTTTAAGTGGGGAGAATGTAACACCCCGTAAAAATTAATAAGAAATAAATAATATAAGATAAATTAATTAAACAAGACAAGGCTAAAAATGAAAAAAAATTAAGTCGAAATTTGATCACGGAAGTTATGCCACTACGTTCGTGATGAAATTTTGATCAATTTCGATATATAATATGTTGAAAACGGAGTTCAATTGGAAATGTTATGGACGTTTGAAATTTATGGATTCAAAACAATTTAAATAAAATTCAAATAATTAAATAATTCGTAAGTTTGAAATTTGAAATTTGAAAGTTGACCGTAATTAGACTTAGGGGTTAAGTAATCGTTAAAATTAACATTAACGTTAAGTGGTAGTTAAGGAATTCAACAATTAAAAACAACGGCCAAAAAATACAACGGCCAATAAAATTCTTCCTGAAATAGAAGGATCGGTCGACCGCTCCTCTAGGATCAGCAGACCGCTAGTAGTCGACCGGTGGGTAGCGGGGGTCAACCGGTGGAGGTTGTGGCGGCTAGGGTTTTCCGCAACAGTGAACATCCGGATTTTTATTATTTTAAACCGATTTAAATCCGACTATTCTAATGTATTTCAGCCACTATAAGTAAGAGTCTAACCCGTTCACTTTTATTCACAAATTATTTTGAGAACCTAACGAAGCTCTCTCGGTTCATCTCTTCTAAGATTCAAAAAACTTCTTTAGGATTTCAAGCAAGAAATCATATATGTTTATTTTTGTTTATTGATTATTTCTAAACCTATTCTCCTCCAAACCTCCAATTTTCTAAATCTATCGTATATACAAAACTCTTGTTGTATATATCAAAAAGAAGAGATTTGAAAGAGATTATTGAAGGCGTGTCAAATCCGAAAGAAGGCAAAGCTAAGGACCTTCAGTGAGTGGAAATCTTAGTCTTTCTATCTTAGTAATTGATTAGTGTAGTTTGAATTTGAATTATGCCTTAGGGAGTTTTAGTTCACGAAAACATCATTTAAAAATCCCCAAAATTCCCCTAAAGCAAAATGTCAATTCTTGGTTGAAACCTCAACTTTTTATACTAAACAATGAAAATTATGTAGATTTGCAATTTCAGTGTTTTTACCTTCTATTCCACTTCTTATTCTTTTTCTTTGGATTTGATTAAGGGCTTTTATTAGGAAATATGGTGTAAGGTTATTCTTATTGAACTTGTACAATGCCACAGAGATAGCCAACTCTATTATCAAAGAAACAAGGAAACATCGATTATTTGGCACCAGATATCCAGAGGTGTGGAAAGAGCTGTTGTGAGAAGCGGAAAAACTATCAAAAAACGACGATTGCTAGTGGAGGTTTATGTAGTTTTCACTGCTTATTTCCAAAATTTTGATAGAAATTCCCTTTCTCTAATTTTATATTAAAAAAAGTTGAATATAGCGTAAAAGGAATTGAAATTGTAAGTTTATTGATTTATTGCATCGTTTTAATATAATAGGTCGAGTTTGAATTTTATTTGTATACAAGTATGTTGATTGGGATTTTGGATATTGGATTTATGGTATATTGATAATATGGAAATGAGACTTGTATAATTTTGAAAGAGTTGACATTTAATCGTTAGTTTAGGGCACAATCTTCCCACCCCTATATTAAGCGTGTACTTATATATACACATATATTAGCGTAAATGACTTACAATTATAATGCTTTAATTACGCGGTTAATATAATATTAATTATCATTAATTCCCCCTTAGGAAAGTAATTAATTGTAAAGACGACATAAGAGTTTTTCTTATAAGGTCTTGATATATAATGGGTGAGATGTAGGATGATATATTAAGAGCATGTTCGGATTATGACTAAATTATAGGGATGTGAGGTCAATCAAAAGCACACAGAAGTCTGCCCAGTAAATCTGGCTACCAGCAGTGTGACATTGAGGCTTATGTGAGACATGAGACATCTATAATAGGTAACTACGGAGAACATAAGGTTAGTCACAATTATGTAGGGTAAACCTGCCCAGTTAATATGGGTGTTAGTACCTATGAATAGTCGGGTTAATGAGCGATGTCACGGTTGAGTTACGATTCGTAATACAAGGACCTGCTTTTGGGATTGAAGGTAGTAAGTGGCTGGTTGAGGGATAGGTGGGCACGGTAGAGGATATCTTGAGGAGGACCCGCTTCAGGGTTGAAGTAGTAAGTGACCTGAAGAGATTCCGTGTAATGTAAGCTGGGTAGAACCGAAGAGGATTCCGCTTTGGGATAGGTAGTAAATGACGATGATCTGCCTTAAATAAGGTAGTAAATGGTCAGAGTCTGCCTAGTTTCCATTAAAAGGTATTAAGTGGCTTGGGTGATATCTCTTATATTGTTATGACATTATTTATTGACGATGAATATGGATTATTAGGTTGGACTGGGAAAGCCTTAAGGTTATTGTTGAAAAACTTATAATATAGTTAGATACGTAAAACATCTTCTTATATAAATTATACCGTCCAAGTACTATTATAGTAAGGCTCGAGATTTTTATTCATCAGACGTATGTTGTTTTGACTCCCTCCTCGTTACAACATAGGTTAGGAAAGGCAATGCTGAGGCAAAGGCGAGGAGGAAACTTGTGGCAGTTTATCTATTTATCTATTCATGTTATTTTTTTGTATCCATTGAAAACAATGTTATATTCTGAAATTGTTGTACTACGGATATGTGACAGTTGTTATTGGTTCTGCGTTCTGAATTTTATGACATTTGGATTTTAAATATAATATGTACCGTTTCTGTTGTTATATTTTATCCTTCCGCTGTGAGTTCTGAATGTGTAGATAAGTAGTTTTGTATTGTTCTTTATACCAACCAATAACCAGCTTTGGAATGGGTCCAAGTTATGATGGGCCTTTTCTGGATCAGAATTTAGGTCCATTTTAGGACGGATTGTTACAACAATGGCTCCAACTCTTCATGTCATGATAGCCTAATGAATTCCTCATGATAGTTGCTTCCTGTGTGGCTTCATGATGGTCCCAATGTGTCATTTACTCACGATAACCTTTGGAGTTATCATAAAGTTTCCATTAAGTTGTTTCACAATGACTACTCCATGACATCATTAAGTTGGCATGCAATAGCTTCCTCGGATTTTACTTGCGATAACTCTTCACCTTAGCCTTGACTCACCATTTGAGGATGGCTCATACTTGCTTTATTGAACTTCTCGTGACAACTTTTGTTTGTTGTTTGATGATTGCAAACGATTGGCTATGTTTAACTTCTCGCGATAGCTTCACAAGACTTACCACAATAGCTTTAGGATTTATCTTGATTGGCCCTACAAACTCTTCATGATGGTTTATATGGGACTCTTCATGATGGCTATAAAGGAACACTCTTTAGTGACTTTTGGAGATTCTTCGCGATGACCTTATCAAATCTTCCACACTAACCTTCATTTGGAAGTTAGTTTGTGTCGCTTTGTTTGCACGCAATGGTTTGATTGCCTTGATTTGTCATTTAGAGATATATCACGAAAGCCTCATAGGGTTACTCGCGATGGTTTTTTTACCTTATCTAATGATTGTTTCAAGAACTAAGCATGATGCTTATGACATGTTCATTTCACGATGACTCTAATGGATGTCCCACGATGACTTCTATAAATTGTATCACGATGACCTCTATAAATTGTCTCGCAACGGCTACCATCTACATATGAAGGCTCAAAATAGAACACGGCATCCTCTAATCGCATGCGATGACTTCCTTTTACATATAAAGGCTTAAAATAGGACGCGATGTCTTCCTTCTACATATAAGGCTCAAAATAGAACATGATGACCTCTTAATTGCGCACGATGGTTTTTTTTGTTTATCAGTTTGCTCTTGGAATTTTGGATGTAACACTTACCAAGCTAGTGGAACCAACGAAAAAGGCATCCATACGAAAATATAGTGGCATGGAATGAGGTTTTTGCGACTATTTCGAATGAAATACCAATAACAGACAATCGAATTCGCTACAAATACGATGTACTAAAGAAACGATGGTCAGTATAACCGTCTAAGGAAGAAATCTCGTTCTAAAATAGATAACCCCTCCCCTAATCCTAGTCAATTCCCATATACTACTCCCTCCCCTAATCATGATCCAAGTATATCATCTGTTTGCCCGTTTACAGCCTTCAAAGTTGCCATTGATCGTGTTAGAAAAATGAAGAAATTCAACTTTCTAAAGTCGTATCACTACTCAAGATTCAAAAAAATAGAAAAGTTTTTTCTTCTTTGGAAGATGACGATGCTTAGAATTGGTTTTGATCAAGATCGAATGTTCACAACACACAATTAGATACCTGCAGTTTATGATGGACTGTCCACTTGTCTATCCACTGTTCGAGTTTTATTTCGTTTTTTAATGATTAATGGAAGTTATCCCATTTAATTATGTTATTTCACGACGTAAATAGAAAATAACTAAAACAAAAATAGAATAGCAAAATAATTATTTATACCAAAACAATTAAAATGCCTCTTTCAAATGCTCTTTCGATAACACAAAAACGCATTTCCCTTTCGTGGACCATGTCATTTTCGTGCCATTTTTAAATGCCCATTTCGTGTCACAAACAAACATACCTTTGGATCCATTGTCGTCGTTTGTGTGACGCGACAAAATAGTAAGCATTCCTTTTGGTATGCTTATTTTCCATTTGCTTGTAAATAATCATTTTCTAATGTATCTTTGTATTAGTTTCCGAAGCATTACATGAAATACGAGGATTTTGATTGTATCCGATTTTTAAATATATTTTAATTTTCATCTTAGTTGTAATATGAACTACAATAATATCTATGAATTGTTTGAAATAAAAAAACACAAAATTACAAATGAAATATTATTGTATTGCTTAAAATACAAAAATAATGGATATTTCTTAACTTATTTAGAAGCCAAATTTTTTCACGTAAATTAAGATATATATTTATCAACTTTATATAAACAAACAAGTGCAAACACACTCACACTCATTAAGATAGCAATCTAACCATTCATATAAGCTAGGTGTAGAAAGAATCATTCATCAAGCATCCAGCATTCCATATGCTAGATGATTTTTAACCTCTGGCGTCTGCAAATGCCTGTTGCTATGTGAATTAGAACATCGTACAAAAATATCGCTGCTATTAAGCAACATATACATTTTCATAACTATAAGAGCATCTGTAGCGGGCTGGGGCTTTTAGGATGGAAAAGAAAGAGAGAGAAACGCTGACTCCTCCCACTATTCCAGAAGTGACCGGAAGGAATTGGCTATCATTTCATTTTTAAAAATAGAATAAAATAAACGGTTTTTTTGAAAACGTTTAGTGTTAAACAACTTTTAGAAAATTATAAACTATCAACCGCCATCAATTTACAAACGGTTTTTTTGAAAACCGTTTACTGTATCCACGCTAAAAAAATTGCAGTTTGTCCGACTTTTTCTTCGTTACGACATTCAAACTCGCTCTGCTGTGGTGGACAGAAAAAAAGGGGGGATTCACATCCACAGAAGCATATCGATCAGTACGCACTACCAGACTCCTTCAAATCAAAGTACATCCTGATACAGAAAAGGCACTGCAATAATCCAAGAAACGTAACCCCTCTGCAGTTGTCTAAACGCTATGGAATTCACATTATTTATGAGCCAACATTCTGACTTCATCTGAACAAAAGATGATGTGAACACGATTTAGTGTAAGTCATATGAAACCCATAATATACATTATAATGTAATATTAACCAAGATACGGAAGAGAACCAAATACCTACCTTCATGTACTTCTCGCTGGACTCATCGGTTCCTTCGCATTCTTGCCATTCTGCATGAATTGTTTAGCAAGTGAACAAATGTTTTGAACAGGTTGAAGACCTTAAGCCAAATTCATACAAGATACAACATTCTGAACGGCCAAATTCTGGCATTTATTTATATCCTCATACCATCATAAATCCGTTATATCATGACATTACTTATTTTTTTTATATCCTTTTTAATAAGCTGGAACTTACTGTATTTATTGGGGATCTGGATCTTGATCGAGATCTGCAAAAATAGAAACAAATGTATGCAATATCCAAGAATATGTTGATGATAATAAAAGCACTAAAAAATATTAGATTCCACTTCAGCTGGAAATGCCAAAAATGAACCCCAAAAAATAATTAAACCCTTTAGCAGCATCCAATTATATAGCAGAAACACATTCAAATGAGGGCAATTGAATATAAAGTGTGTTCAGCTTGAACGATTAAAGTATGTTGTAGCTCAATCATTAATGTTCCAGTGAATTTCTTTTCCAGACATTGCATGTTGCTAGAAGGAACATTCAACGATCTATAAAAACATTAGTCTGATTTAAAAATAGAAATTTTAACAGACTTCAAGCATCAATTTACAAACCTTATTAGGAACCACCCTTCCTAGAAAATGATAATTCACAACAATATAGGACACTACTTGTGGAAGATGTCGCGTAAAATCTAAATTGATATTTATACTAATGAATAGTAGAAGTTAAAGACGTACCTTGACACAGAATGCACTTCCGATGTAGAATGAGAGCATGGTGAACTAGATCTCAACCGAGATTCAGGCTTAGGAGATTTGCTGCATGATGAATCACAAGAGATTACTAAAAAAATTTTTGACAAATTCAATATTCATGGCGATTCTCATATGATTGCAGTAATAATGATGTAAGAACAAACCTTCTGCTCAAACTCCGCTCATGGCAACGGCTAGGGCTTCTTGAATTGGAACGACTACGGCTCCTGGAAGAGCTTCTTTTTGGGTCATACTCCTTAACCTACAATAATCGACAAAATCTCCAACAACTATAACATGTTGGCAAAATAAAAGGAAACTAGGGAACCACAAAGTTGTGCAGAGACTGCCTACCCTTATATATCCTCGAGAAGATGCATTTTTGAACTCAGAGCCATCAAACCTTTTGATCTATAATAACAGAAGGAAATAGTCCAATTGATTGTCAAAGTCCCTTGAAATGCTCATCAGATAAGGAGTTCGTCAAGCAAAGCAAAAAATCTTACTGCGTATTTCATATCATTATAGTTTGTGAAATCCACTATTCCAGTAGTGGCTGTAACAGAAACATTTCTAATTTAGTAGGTGATGATTGACTGGTTATCTCCAGTTAAAACTAGCAAGTGCTAAATTATTTTGATAAATAAAACTTGTTTATAACTTAAAAGGGGGAAACATGTTTATAATTTTATCTGTTGTATTTACCTTCACCATCATGATATACTTCAGAGAGACAAACATCACCAGCTTGACGCATGTAGTCCTAGTAAATAAAGAATATATTAGACTTCAGAAATTATATGAAGAAGCATATTGAAACTGGTCCAGGAAAAACCTTCAAGTCCTGCCATGACACCGATGACGGCAGTCCAGTAACTTTAACTGTATGAAATCATCACCAGTTATTAGAAATTGACATGCATTAAATGAATAGTTTAACCAGGTATTAAAGTTAAATAATGAAAATATACCTCGATAGCTTGTATGCCTTAACACACCAATGCCTCGAGGACCTCCTCCACTAGAATCACGGTGAAAGTCATAAGATGATGACCCTCTTCTACCATGTGCAAGTTCCACCTACAACGCACATAAAGCATAAGTGATTATAGTGGACATCGCAACAAAATGACAACTGTCTAACGAAATTATTTCTTTCCATACGACCCCAAACATCATATATATATTGACCTAAAATGTTGTATGTGGCCAGAAAACTGAAATGCGTATTATCAAAATATTCTTACTTATTTACCTGTGTCCATGATTTGACATTTGTGTATAACACTTGCTTGCACATGCTACAATTTTCGATGTTTTCTTAAATAATAATACTATTTTGAATATAGTTTTTTAGATAACTGTATTTTAACTCCTTGAAAACATAATTAAAATGATCAAAAACACACTTTCATTTTGTGATGGTATGTAAATAGCTGTTATTTGAAGCTATGCTTACTTGTAATCTGTTGCCATCAAAATTATAGCCATTGCGACCACGAATTGCATCTTCAGCATCACCCGCATCATCAAACTACATAGACATAATTTTGCAACATAAGAGAACTCTATTGATCATCTAAAAAATGTAAGATAAGCCACGTTTGACTTTAATGGTCAAGAATCAATCTATAACATGCTAATAAGTTATTCTGTTGTTCAGACCAAGGTGGGTTTTTTCATCACACAGAATGTTATTTAGATGAAGTACCTCTATGAATGCATAACATGGAGGCCTTGCAGGAATCTTCAGGTCGATTATCACAATGCGTCCATACTATATAAAGGAAAAACATTTGTTAGCAATGAACAGTTGTAGGTAAGCATGTGAGTAGGTAATAGGAGACCGCTAATGTTCAAACTTGACCACATGGATGTATATGTTACCAGTAAAGCCTCATCTAGTGTTAGTTTCTTAATGCAAATGATGAGCTAACAAACCATAAAAGGTAATAAAGAAAGATTGACAACGACAATACACTAGCTACGTATGTCATGTATACTTACATTGGCAACAATAGCAATGATATTACACTAGCAACATTCATGTTTTGGTCCTCATGTCAACTTCTAAAAACAAATTGAGGTTTTTTATAAGAATCTAGTATCCTATTGGTGCAGGAGGCTAGTAGGCTACATGTGACACATGTATCATGTTTGGATATGTACCTTATTGATACAAAAATAGTAAACTGCAAATGATCAGAACGAAAAATTACTGAATTTCAGGTATTGATGTTTGATGGGGGGTTGTACATGCTTCTGATGATAATACATATATTTATTTAACAATTAACAGCATGCATGTAGCACATATTTGCATCACATAATGACGGATAAAAGCCGAGCACAGTTTAATGCTTTAGTTTTTGTTGGTTACTTGCTAGTAACACTGAGATAGCTGACAACCGTTTTATTTTGATCAATGACATTTTGCTACAAAACATTAGTGCTTGTTCACCGTCAATATTTTCCAAGTTGAAGCGTCCGAAGCGTTCGTCAAATAGTAGTAGCAGCACCAAGCTACGTTCGATGTGTTGGACTTCAAAGATTAGAAACTGGTAAAAAGTTTCATCTCTTTATGTATTAAATCGCTATTTTTTCACCATGTTCACAATCACAAGCCATATCTGAAGTCTGAAAATCAAATCATGATTTTGAGATAATTTTCTTTGTCACATAGTATTTTTCTAATATTTATTTCTTGATTTTCGCATGTAGAATATCGTCGATGGGTTCGGCTTCAAATGAGATTCAAACTATTGTGGTTTGAAAACTAGGTAGTATTGCGCTCTTCATCGCTGTTTGTAGCAAATTTTTCATCGAACCGTCGATATTAGCAAATGCTTACTATGCAAAAGTTTGTGATGTCTTCATTAAGCATGGATGGGCTAAATTTCTCAAATCCAATGAGGACGACATACACAGACTTCCAACGAAAACCGAAGATGAATTTGTTCAAGTCTCAAATATTCACCTTCGTCTCAACAGTCACAGAGAGAACAACAAAATCAGGCAGGACCATCCAGATCCAGAGTTCCACAGCAGTGGGATATAGTTGTTACACAGATGGGTCATTATAAAGATGCCAACCACATGATGAAAATTAACAGAGAGATCATGTGCACTGTAAAGTCTTGGTGTACTAGCAACAGTTAAGCTTATTATTCTGGACATTATTACAGCATACAATGTTTAGGAGGCACGAAAGAGTGTTGAACATTTGTAAATTTACAATATTACACTCTTTATTTTTATTAACTTACAGTTGTATTCATCAAATCTTCTAGTTTCTTCAACCCGAAAAAGAAATAACATCACTCTAAATTAGAAACAAGTTAAATCCATAGCAATTAAATTCAGCATAGGCAAAATATTACTGCAATTTTATTTGTCATATTTTTGTAAACTAATTCGAACTTAACACTAATTATTGTTGTATGAGTGAAATATATGATTTTTTGCTTTGAAATGATCACTGACTGTGTAACAAATTTGTGTGATTATGAATGCACAAAAGGGTCTGATATAATATCAAAGAAATTTATTTAAATAATTTAGGGTTAAAGTGATTTATAAATTAAGGTTAAAAATGCAATTAGCATTTACATTATAAGAGAAGACCGAATATCCAATGACCTCACACAACAATAATTAAATTTATAAACATCTCCTAATTATTTTAGGAGTCAACAACCCATGAAAGTTAATAAAAAAACATACATATAAATATATATATTGCACATTAATTAATCGCTAATTAATCATTAATCTTAAAGTAATTCCATCAACTACTTTACAGCGTTTGAAGAACTACAAACGCTTTGCTTGGCCCCCAATTCCCTCTGCATCAACTCAAATGCACTCTCAGTTCTTTGCTTTCAAATTTGTTTGAAAGGAGAAAAAGAATCGGTCTTTTCAAATGCACTCTCAGTTCTTTGCTTTCAAATTTGTTTGAAAGGAAATTACGTTTTTTCTGCTGTTTTCTTAGGACTAAACAGCCTATTCACATTCAACTACATACTATAACAAAAAAAATTTAATACCAAACAGTCTAAAATACAAAATATATTTTATAGTTAGTGTAAAAGTAATAAACAAACCTTGTAAAACAAATCTTCAACCTCTTTTTCTCGAATATCACCAGGAAGATTACCAACGTATAGTATTCTATCATTATTCCGGCTACTCATAATTCCGGATGTAATATGATCGTACAGTTAGAGATAAAGGAAGCTCAGAGTTTCTAATTCGTGTTCTATCTTTGAAAAATCGGACCTTCTGGAAAAAGTGGTAATTTTAGGCTAGGGGGCTTATAAACAAGTGTGAAATTTCGCTTTCCCTAATTCTATTTCACCCGAACCATATCACGGCTTCAACCGGTTTGAAATTCAAATCACGCCGTGTGGGAATATTCTGGACCCTAAAATTTGAATGACCCGTGAAATTACGTTCCACGTTCAATCCGCATGTCATGACCCAAGCGAAGTAGAAATCGCAGAACTGTAAAAATAATTTACATTGTGCGTTACACATTGTAAATTGTAAAGAAAACAATTTACAAAGATTTTCAAAATTTTGAATTTATTACCCAATATATGATAAGCATGTTAAGATTTTTTTTTTTTTTTTTATTTACATAGGATAGAGAAGCGCATGGTAGGAATCGAACCTGTGTCTTTTTACCAAAACCCAAGTCTCATTTTCACTGCGCCGCACCCGCGGACATAAGTTTGCTAAGATAAATAAGTCATACTTAGCTATTATGATTTATGGTTAATAAATAATTTTAATGTTTTAAATCAATGATAACGTCATAAATGTATATATACACAAATATTTAAATTTATTTCTACACTAAAATAATAAAAAGAAAATTCAACCATTAATTTATTAATTAATATTTCTACATTACACATACACATATGTGTGTATTTCAAAAGTTGGCACTAACATCCTAGAAATTGTAGAAGATAGTAAAATGAAGAAATTAAATGAAAACGATTAAAAACGACACACAACAATTTGTAATGGTCAGCTAAACACCGACCTACATCCACTCGAGTTTTCTTAATGATTCTGTAAAGTTTTTACAAGTAAGATCTTATATATCGTTGGTCTATGTTACAATAACAGTACAGAAATTTAAAATGCAGAAAAAAGGATCCCAAATCATTGCCTCTGTCCCTCTATTTATTGGTAAAGATCGGCAGATTTGTCACGTTCTTCACGTTCCACCGGAGGTCGCCTGAAAAGGTTGTGGTCATATCAATAAGTCGCTTCAGAGATCGGTACCGAGTTGAGCTCCATGGATTGGTGGCGATCCCTGGTGATGGTTCGTTGTGCCTTTGCTTCATTTATATAAGTTGACGCCATGGATCGGTGATTATCCATAGCTCTTGGGTCGATTGTGTTTCAATTGACTTGGTCCTTACTCGGTCCTTATGCTTCTTGGTGGTGTTGTTCATAGTTATGAATCAGTGGCGATCCATAAGTTGGATTCATTGGGTTATTGAGTCTGGCTCTCAACGTTTCTACCATGGATTGGTGGCAACCCATGGCCCTTGGATTGCCTCGCTTCTGAACATGTCCTTGTCTTCAAGTAGCTTGAAGTGGATTCCACCATGCTTTGGTTCAGAGATCGATGCTGATATAACGACTTGGAATTTCAGACACTTCGTATTTAAATATTTGAATCATGGATTAAATGTTATTAAATTGACTTAATAAACTTGTTAACCCCTTTATTAATAAATAACTAACTATGGTAGACTTGTTTGTGAAGTTTGTTTACAAAAATAAATACTTCGAAGACATATTGATAATGTGACTGAAAATCGGTTTATCGATAAATAGCTTTTTAATCAATATATGTTGTTCGAATTCTTCTGTACTAAGCTAATGAACATTGGGGACTAATTAACACACTTTTCTTTATAAAGTAATTAGAATTTTCTAGAAGCTTCTTAGGGATAAGAGATATTTCTATGTAAGAGGCATAAAGGTAATTTGATAAAGGTAAGACATGTAAAGGAGAAGTGATGGGCATGTGGAGGGGTGAGTCTACCATGGCATGATAGGGGGTGAGAACAAGGTTAAGGAACACAATCTTGAACCTATATAAGAGAAAGCATACCCTTTGAAAACACTTTACTAATTTACAAAATAAAAGCAAGCCCTCTTTCACTCTTTCTCTACATAAACTTCCTAAGAAAATAAATTTCAAAACAATTCCAATTCAAATCAAACTTGGAATAGAGCCTTAGAACAATATCACAACACCTCCTAGCAACTCATATCTCGAAGAAGTGAAGCAAAACTCCCCTACTTGAAGAGGTCATGAGTTATTTGAGGGGTAATTGGGCTTAGGGCTAGTGCAAAGGCAAGGAAGAGGTAGGAAGTTAGGTGTTTACAAGGTTGAAGTAGGAAGTGGTTGCTTGGACTTGCTTGTTTACTTTGTTAAGGGTGAGCTTGCTCACCATCTTGAATGAAAATATTGTGTATATGTTTGTGGTTGATTGCTTAAATGTTGTTTGAATTGATATTGACATATGTTGTAATATTGATTGTGATTCTTGCTTTGAAAGCAAATGACATATGTAATCCATATGTATAGACTTGAATGGACTTATATGACTTGAAGCATAGCCTTGAAATAAAGCACATAGGTTATAGTTGGACTTTGGTTTAGATTGGACTTGGATTTGAAAGTGCTCTTATAGCGATGGTCGATATAGATGCACTTAGGAATTGTCTTATGCCCGGTAATTTCTATGGAACTTTGTAGAGAGATTCTTAGGAGTTTCTCGCCATATTTGTGATGTATATTGCGTATGCTTTCTATTATAAAAAGATTGGATGATAAAAAGTTACGTAACATATTGTAAAATGGTCAAACTTATACTAGTGTGAAATTGCCTCGTTTAGCCTTTATTTTTGAACTTTAAAGATTTGGAAAGGACTTTAAAATTAAGTATTTGGTTTCATTCTTTTTACAAGTGTTTAGTAACTCTTATTAAAGTATTTTAAAAGTGGTTTGTTTATTAATTTTTAAGAATTAGTTATGAATTTTTAAAGAAGAGGATTTGCTTTTAAATATAAAGGAAACGTGGTTTTTCCAAATTTTTAAATGAATTATAAACTTGTTATTTTTAATTAATATTTTAGGTAAATGTTTTAAAGCCTATTATAAGTATTTTAAAGTATTTCAAAAGTATTTTTAAGAATATATAGTTTTTAGAAAATGTGTTGACTATTTTATCAAAGTGTAAAATCTTATGTAATAAAATATCTTTTAAATCGTTTATTAAATATCTAGTTTTGTAAATAAATTACTATACTTGTGTGTGTGTGTGTCATTTCTAAAAGGGTTTAAATTATAAACAAAAATTTTAGAAAGGGATTAGGAATTGCTTAGTGGCTAAATCATATTTTGTTTAATTAATTGTTTGAAAAGTAATTAAATATGCTTAACTCTAAAACCTGATGAAGTAGGCTTATTTATTTGTGAGTATTAAGATTGATGTTTAACTAGGGATGGAAGCAATGGTGCTATAACCTACCGGCTTCACTCTTGATCGAGGAATAATTAAGTCGGGAATGTAGGAAACGTGTTAATCATATTGTTCACTTACATGTCGATGGAAATTATTTAGCCGTGTACTTAGCACTAAAAGCCAACTAAGTAGACTTTGATAGAGTTAGGGGTATGCCCTAGGGGCAATTATGTAATTTGTTACATATATCTAACTCGTTGACCAATCTTGTTTGAAATAAAGGTATTTTCTTTCTATTATATACTTGATATAATATTGTTATATTAATTAATAAATTTCATTATAAGTATATTTAATATAAAATCCATAAATGGTATGTTTTATGATAGTAGTTATAAAGTGTTGTAACCGTGAGTAATTTTTTCACAATGAAACAAATGTACCATTTTAAATGTTCCTAGTCAAGATGCATCGAGACCGGATATCGATGTATCCGTTGAGACTATAGTATGTAACGCTCTCCAAATATTGGGCAGTGTATTACTCATGACTGTTGGGGGCACCAAGGGGTTACGTACTGATAGTTATTGGATAACTATGGAACGACTCACTCGATAGTTTTCTGTTGGTTAATAAAACTAAGGTCAAATAGAAAATATCGATATGACTAATTTACACAATTCTTTCAACTTGAGAATACTATCAACCTTCAATATGAAAACTCTACTTTGATTATAGTCAAATCATGGAACGACATCCATCAAGTGATTATAGTTGGGTCGACTGGAAGTATTGGAAGGAAGACACTGTTCAAGAGAGGATTCGTCACTTCGGTTATATGAGGTTAGTATCATGGTCAACTCAAGTCAACCCAAAGTCAAAATCTCTGGCCGGAGTAGTACGGTTAATAATAATTGTTATTATTGAACCAAGGATTTTGTGTTTGGAGAGTTGAATATGGACAATATTGGAATTTTGACCATTACCAAATTCCATAAATCCAAAGTGATACAGTTTTTGATGAAGAGAATAGGTGTATATAAATGTCACTAATGGGTAATGCTTATTAAATTAAATAAGATTTTACTGGAAATGAATAAGCTATAAATTTGGCCATAATGTCACATCAGTTGCTAAGTGACGTGTGAACGTTAAAATTCGAATAGTATGGTGTTAATTACTGACCAAATTTACACCCAAGAGTTACACAACTGAAATGATAAATTCCCTTAAGACCGGATGATTTAATTAGTTTATAATTGTTATAAATAAATTAAATTAATTAATATTTATGAAATATTAATTATAAAATTTGAATATGGTTTGAAAATAAAAATTGTTATATATTTATAATAGTTATAAATGTAACAATCGATATACGATATCAATAAGCGATTAAATTAGATTTAATTGCATAGCATTTTGGCTTGGGCTTAAATGGGTTTAAAGCCCATCATTAGGGCTGCAAATTTTGGTTTTGACAAGTTATTGGAGGCGGCTAAAACTTAAGATTAGACCTAGAGATGGATGGCTAAGATTAAGAGAGAATAGGTAATGAGATTGTCCTAATATCTCTCTCGTACAAGGCTATATATATGGATCTCTAAACCCTTAATCAAAAAAAACTTTTGGTAGCCATAATTATCAAGTTTGTTGGCCGAAATTAATCCCCATATCAGTTCTAAGAATCTCAAATCAATTCAAGTTAAATAAAAGCATTGATAGAAAAGGTCGACGATTCCAGACTTGCAATCTGACGGATCGAGCATAACTAGAGAAGAGAATTCATTGATTCAAGTGGACTCAAAGGCATCATCAATTGGTATTTTATTTGTATATTACAGTAATCATATCATATTTTATGATTTAATATTGATTAATCCCAAATCTGTATATATATATATATATATATATTAATGTTGTATATCTAGTTAGGTTAGATTTTCGTAGGTATATGTAGTTGTCACAAATTAGTTTGGTTATGTGCATGGTTATATTATTATGTGTTTTAATTTATTTATAAACAAATCTAATTTTCTGTAAAAATTAAATTTTGTCATTATAAATTATTTTATGTATATTTATATATTAATTTAAATATAGACTAATGTATATTTTAAACATATAATTACATATATGTATATTTATAATGTATAAACAGCTTAGAATTTGTCTTTACACCTATTTATACATAATATGAATTATCAAATTTGAAAATAATTTTTTATATATATAAATAATTTTAAATTATCTTTTATTGATTATTTAAATTATTTATTATATCTAAAATAATTATTACACTGAAAATTCAATTTTATATTTTTTAAAATTACTATATCTATGCAGTAACCGATGGAAAAAATTTCAGAATTTTTTGATTAGATTTAATATTTTTAATAATTAAAGTACTTCGGTTGAACATTTCTTTCATTTATTAAAAATAACATTTTATTTCAAAAAATCATGAATTTTTTTTAATCTTGTATTCTATGATCCTAAATTTTACAAAATTTTGAATTTTGATTTTTTAATATTTATTACTAATATTTTTAATTATTATGATCAAAACTATTTATTATATATATATATAATAATGATAAAACTATAAAATTATTATTTTATGTTTGTTATGCTAATTTCGATCTGGAAATAATTTTAATATATATATATATATTTATATTTTAAGTATTTGAATGTAATTAATTATTCATATATATACATTTTATTTAACCTTATATATAATTTTAATTATTATATATATATATGTATGTATGTATGTATGTATGTATGTATAATTTTATATGTTTAATTATGCATATACATTTATACATGTTTTAAATTATATATGTATATTTAATTTTGAGACTTTAAGTTATAAAATATATTTTAAATATATGTATACGTATTTATATAAATATACTTTGCATTATAGATTTATGCACATATTTAGGCAATATACAATACATACGAAATGAGCTAATGTATTCGTTGGGATGTAAATCCCAACATCTATATACGGGCATGTTATACCCTTCATGGATTATTCTGTTACACATGTACACACATATGTATATGTACATGATACATGTATATATATAAATTAAATCATTCAATTAACTTTACATTAAAAAATACTTAAATTAAAATAAAATACATTATTTTATTTTAAAAAAAATTAGAATTGTTCTAAATGAATTAGACTTCATAGGCCCAATAAAGATCCAATAGGATAAAAAAATTTGAAATACACCCACCACTACCGCCGCGGGCTAGCCCAGTTCCGACAATGGTATTAGAGCCCAATAGCCTATTCGGTCTAAATTAATCATGTTAGGGCTAACTTATTAAGCTTTCCCACTTAGTACGGTGTTTAGAAAGGTAATGTCTAGGATTGAAATTGGGTAATCAAGTACCCTGTCATACTTGGTTACCGGCCTGGCCTGAAAAGTGAAGTGAGCCCAAAGGTTTCCCTAATAGAAAAGGCCCAACTTAATTTGGGCCTTGGGCTAATTTTCAAAATTGTCTTGAAAATAGTAAAAGATATTAAATCTAATTATTAAATTTAAAATAAAATATATGTTTATTATAATAGTTATAATGTAACATATTTTCAAAATGTTTGAAAAACAAAATAACATAATTTTCGAAAATTATAAATTTTATTAATAAGTTAATTAATAAAATGTATGTGTATGTAGTAAATATATTACGAAATATGTTATGATATTTTAAAACGTTTAAGATATCATAAATATGCATGCATACATGAATAATGATTTTCAAAATAAAGATAATTTAATTAAAAGGTTAATTAATTGAAATTATAATCACACATGTATATGATATATGTGTTATACTATAAATGTTATAGTACATAATAAATATAAATGTTATATCAATATAAAATTAATTAAATATGATTTAATTAATATAATATTAAGACTATTATATAAGTAATGTGAAATATAAAAACTACATAACAACAAAACTTATATGATATGAATGTATAAACTAAAAGTGGAACATTAAAGAAACCCAAATAGACTTAAGAAATAAATACATACGTAAATGTACGTATACTATGATTTTTGATGTGTCTAACACTTGAATCACGAGGGTATTTCATAAGAAATACATTATTCCATAAGTCAATATCACTCAATATAATATATTGAAGATTATGAATCTTCAATATAATGTTGTCCTCTACCATATGTATATTAATAAATTACTTACATACTCCTTAGTTGTTGAGCAAACTCAAGCTGGAGATGTTATGTGTAATATTATTAATATATTGAATAGATGAGTTAAGATAACTATATGTATTTGTTGAGCAAATTCAAGGTACATATACTATACTTAGGCCATCACGATATGGTAGGTATGAGTGAATAATCTCTTTCAATTTGTTGAGTAAACTCAAGGTCGAAATGAGATTAGGACAAGGAAAAATGGGTTAGGAATTGTATGTGATACAACCGATAAGGAGTTATCCATCGTTGTGGGGCTATGATTTGTTGAGCAAACTCAAGGTCAGAATACTAAGACAGACGAGTCCTAACACCCACTAGTGAAGTCGAAAGACTTCTGTGTTTCACCTTGGGGTTTGGAGAAACATAAAAGACTAGTGGGGGCCTTATTGGAAAAATGAAACGGTAACATTTAACCTTTCTAATATTGTAAGAACATATGCTAAATAATGTTATAATTATCTACAATGATAAATTTTTGCATTTAATATGATTGATAAAATGTTTATCAATTATCATATACAAACAAACAGAATTGAAAGTTGACAAATGAAAATATAATACCCACTATCAAATTCGTATAGAATGTTAACGTTTCAACACCCATGCAAGTGTCTGATTTTACAACTACTGAATACATTCGTGGTTTGGTCACTTATGCATTTATTTGGTTAAGACCATGTATTGCATTTTATGAGTTTTGAACTCTAAAACAATATAAGACTATGGATATTTGATCCATATACAATTGCATATAAATGTTATATGGTGAATGGTCAAAGTTTGTAATGTACAATATTTCGATGAAATTAGTTCATCCGAAAAACCAAATAAACCTTAGTGTGAGATCGAGTATTCAATCCGATTGATTACAAAAGAGATCATATTGTGTTAATGTAACACAAGACCAAAAACTACAAGATAAATATAAGAACTTGATCGTTGAAGGTCATTTTGATCGGTTTACGTAAAGTGCAGCATATTTGATGTCCTTAAATGTTAAGGATAATCAAATGCGCTTTTGTAAAGAGTTATTATGTATTGTCGTAAGGTTTTCTTTTGAATAGTTTGACCATTTGAAAGGAAAACGAATGTATAAGAATAGATGTAATTTAAGGTACAGTTGGAATGAAGAGAATGAATACTAACTTCTGCTTCATAGAGAAACATTGAAAATATGAATTATAATAAATAATTGATACTTTATATTGGAATAAGAAATATGATTTCTATTCTGAAATGTATTTTCATATAGAAAATTATTTTCTATGAGATTTATTTCTTTGAGCTCAAGATATTTGATCAACGAACTCTCCACTGTAAATAGTTGCAGTGTATGAAATGAACAAATTGTATTAAGTGAATGACGGATCTCCAAATTTAATACGTTATTATAGTAATGGAGGAAATAGTGGGAGCATATAATATAGCACTTATTAATTACATCATAGTACGAAAACTGTTTTCGTATAACTTACCATACATTATTTATGAAATAATGATTATTTTTGGGTATCGACTGAAAAAAATAGACATACCTATTTTCAATATGAATATTATGAATATTATTTGTGAAATAAAACTATAATGTGGTAATTTTTCTTCTAAGAAAAGTGATGCATTGGAAAATACGAAAGTATCTAATATTATTTATGGTTGTTTTGGAATTATAGACTAAGCCTTAGTTTTGAGAAATAATTTTATTGTATGATTTTGAATCATATGATACTTGTTAATTATATCTCAAACAATAAAGGGCTAAGCACCCATCTAGTGGGAGTATCATAAGGGTTGATGAACTCATAAGATTGATACATATAGATGTATGCAATCATAATTCTATAAATACTAAAACAATTTCTTGTACTTCGTCATATTCACTGATGAGTTATCGTCGACATGGACATGTGTTTTTGGTACACATGTAGTATGTCTACGGTAAACTCATAGAGTACAAAACATAAGTAGATAAAATAACATTCAATAGAAATGATTCAATTTGATAGAATGAGTGAGTATATTGGAGAAAGGTCCGAATGTACCTAAAAATGAATAAAGATTCAATCTCAAAAATCACTCCTCAATGTGATGCATAATGATGCATCGATAAGGGGTAATCGAACTTTGTTGAATAATGTGCGATTAATTGTGAGTGAAGTTGAGCTAGTTTCTTTCTATAAGGTCATGTACTTAAGAATAGTACACAAGGTTAATATTATTTCATCTAAATAACAGTTTACAAAATCACACAAGATAAGGGTTTATAAGAAACTCCAACATATCCTAGGCCAAGGAGTTGGCAGGTTGTGTGAGTCAAAGGATTGCACATAATAATTATT
The DNA here is from genome assembly GCA_030737815.1 of Allium fistulosum. Taxonomy (NCBI): domain Eukaryota; kingdom Viridiplantae; phylum Streptophyta; class Magnoliopsida; order Asparagales; family Amaryllidaceae; genus Allium; species Allium fistulosum. Next base: position 959,471,393 of record CM060901.1, read on the forward strand.
CATGAAGGATCTTGTATGAATCTTCCCAAAATGATTTTGAAAAGACTATCATTGGATGACATATTTATGTTTCGAACATAACTTTTGTAAACTAAAACCAAATCAGTTTAATGAATAAGGAAATTCATAAAATGTTTATGAATACCTATTCTATTGCACTGAGAAACATTTCAAGAAATACCAACTTCATTGTGAAGGAATTTCCTTGAGAAATTATTGGTAGTAAAAAGGATTTGAATACGATCCAAAGATAGAACTGATTAGATGAGATGAAATAAAATTGACTAACCTAAACGAACACATTGCATTAGAATGTCTAATAAGTATTCTCGCTCATTGAAGGGAAACTATGAGTTTCTTGTCAATGTCGAAAATATATAATCCTCGATTATTTAATTAAACCACTAAGAGTGTTGACTCTATCATATGGTATGATGCGCAAATCTGAATACGCTGTCAAAATATGATTTTGGTAGTCGTAACCTAAGGGATGTGATCCATCGGCCATGATTATGTCTTTATGAGCAAGACTAATGCAGTTGGAATTAAATGAGAAACGTTGATGAGAATAATATTGTGTTGAAATTAGTGTAATGGATTCAGTATTCATCGTTCTCAAGTTAATTTGGATTTACTCACAAAATTACCACTTGATATGACTTTATGTTTGGTACGTATGTATTGAAATAGAAAATTCTAAATAATGATTTAGAGTAAACTGTTTACACAGAATAACCAAAATGTCTCAAAGTCGGTGGGAGAGATATTGAGTTTGTGAGTCTTTGGATATGATCCAAGAAATGATTTGAAAGTATCATTTTATAAGCATCAAGATTGAATAAGCATTTTGATAGAAATATCAAATAGTTTGATTTTCAATCAAAGTGCAGAGGAAGCGTGTGTTCATAAGAAAGAATGTTAAAAGGTACAATGATATTTATAAGCTATAAGTAAACAACACGTTGTTGATTTTAACGATGTACTTGTGTTAAAATCATCCTTAGTTGTTTTAATACTCAACATTGGACTAATAAATGATGTCTTTTATAGTAAGTATAAAAGATGTCGGGAATGTCCCAAATGATATGCAAAGACACCTTATTAAAATGTTTAATATGAAACATGTAAGATTGATTCCTTTGCATTGGCAAAAGGAATTATCATACATGCTGTGTTTTCTACGATATCATGATTTGTTTATGTATTTGATACATGAAACAAATATCAAATCCAAATTGATATCAATAACTGGTTGTTTGAAGTTTTCGTGTATTTATGAAATACTAGAGAATTGTTTACAAAAACATAAATTCCTTATGAAGGAATGTTCAGACTCAAACTTTCACAAGTAATATCGAGCATAATATGTCAATAACAAATCTTTAAGTTAGAAATGTTCCAATGAAAGACCGTGGCTGATTCAATGAAAAAGGGCTAGGTACATCACCTTGAATAGCACCGCAATCAAAACAATGTATATAAAAAAATATAAGTGTACAAATTTATAACTGAGCCGATTCCAAATATTGAGAATCTCATGACAGAGTTATATGATAACAATGTCGTAATATAGTTCGTAATAGAACTTAGAGCTCACTCGAAGTCGAGAGACATACTCCAAATAAATTTCCACATGATAAAACTATTTATCACCGTCGGAGAAAGTTGATTGACAAAGTAGATAATTAAAACATAATAGCATACCCGTTCACAAAGGGACTGACCTAATTGGTTTTGAGAAACCGATTGGAGAAGTTGGAATGAGATTCCATAATTGACCCAAGTGCAAGGGGAGATTGATAGAGTTAGGGGTATGCCCTAGGGGCAATTATGTAATTTGTTACATATATCTAACTCGTTGACCAATCTCGTTCGAAATAAAGGTATTTTCTTTCTATTATATATTTGATATAATGTGGTTATATTAATTAATAAATTTAATTAAAAGTATATTTAATAGAAAATCCATAAATGGTATGTTTTGTGATAGTAGTTACAAAGTGTTGTAACCGTGAGTAATTTATCACAACGAAACAAATGTACCATTTTAAATGTTCCTAGTCAAGATGCATCGAGATTGGATATCGATGTATCCGTTCAGACTAGAGTACGTAACGCTCTCCAAATTTTGGGCAGTATATTACTCATGACTGCTGGGGGCACCAAGGGGCTACGTACAAATAGTTATTGGATAACTATGGAACGACTCACTCAATAGTTTTCTGTTGGTTAATATCACTAAGGTTAAATAGAAAATATCGATCTGACTAATTTACACAATTCTTTCGACTTGAGAATAATGTCAACCTTCAATATGAAAAACTCTGCTTTGATTATAGTCAAATCATGAAACGACATCCATCAAGTGATTATAGTTGGATCGAGTGGAAGTATTGGAAGGAAGACACTATTCAAGAGAGGATTTGTCACTTCAGTTAAATGAGGTTAGTATCATGGTCAACTCAAGTCAACCCAAAGTCAAAATCTCTGGTCAAAGTAGTACGGTTAATAATAATTGTTATTATTGAACCAAGGATTTTGTGTTTGGACTATAGAGTTGAATATGGACAATATTGGAATTTTGACCATTACCAAATTCCATAAATCCAAAATGATACAGTTTTTGACGAAGAGAATTGGTGTATATGAATGTCACTAACGGGTAACGCTTATTAAATTAAACAAGATTTAACTAAAAATGAATAAGCGATAAATTTGGCCATAATGTCACACCACTTGCTAAGTGACGTGTGAACATTAACATTCGAATAGTTCGGTGTTAATTGATGATCAAATTTACACCCAAGAGTTACACAACTGAAATGATGAATTCTCTTAAGACCGAATGATTTAATTAGTTTATAATTTTTATAAACAAATTAAATTAATTAACATTTATGAAATATTAATTATAAAAATTTAAATATGGTTTAACAAATAAAAATTATTATATATTTATAATAGTTATAAATGTACCAATCGATATACGATATCGATAAGCGATTAAATTAGATTTAATTGCATAGCATTTTGTCTTAGGCTTAAATGGGTTTAGCCCATTATTAAGGCTGCAAATTTCGGTTTTGACAAGTTATCGGAAGCGGCTAAAACTTAGGATTAGACCTAGAGATGGATGGCTAAGATTAAGAGAGAATAGGTAATGAGATTGTCCTAATATCCCTCCTGTACAAGGCTATATATATGGATCTCTAAACCCTTAATAAAAAAAATGTCTGCCATAATTATCAAGTTTGCTAGCCGAAATTAATCCCCATATCAGTTTTAAGAATCTTAAATCAATTCAAGTTAAGAAAAAACACTATTTGATAGAACAGGTCGACGATTTCAGACTTGCAATCTGACGGATCGAGCATAACTAGAGAAGGGAATTCATTGATTCAAGTGGACTCCAAGTCATCATAAATTGGTATTTTATTTATATATTACAGTAATCATATCATATTTTATGATTTAATATTGATTAATCCCAAATCTGTATATATTAATGTTGTATATCTAGTTAGGTGAGATTTTCGCAAGTATATGTAGTTGTCACAAATTAGTTTCATTGTATGCATGGTTATATTATTATGTGGTATAATTTATGTATAAACAAATCTAGCTTGCTGTAAAAATTAAATTTTGTCATTATTAATTATTTTATGTATATTTATATATTAATTTAAATATAGACTAATGTATATTTTAAACATATAATTACATATATGTATATTTATAATGTATAAACAGCTTAGAATTTTTCCTTACACCTATTTATACATAATATGAATTATAAAATTCGAAAATAATTTTTTATATATATAAATAATTTTAAATTATCTTTTATTGATTATTTGAATTTTTTATTATATCTAAAATAATTATTGCACTGAACGATTTTATATTTTTTAAAATTACTACATCTATGAAGTAACCCACGGAAAAAAAATAGAATTTTTTTAATATTTAATATTTGTAATAATTAAATTACTTCGGCTGAACAATTCTTTTATTTATTAAAAATAATATTTTATTTTAAAAAATCATGAAAAAAAAATTGAACCTGTATTTTATGATCCTAAATTTTAGTAAATTTTTAATTTTTAATTTTTATTACTAATACTTTTAATTATTATGATCAAAACTATTTATTATATATATAATAATGATAAAATAATAAAATTATTATTTTATGTTTGTTATGCTAATTTTGATCTGGAAATAATTTTAAAAAATATATATATTTATATTTTAAGTATTTGAATGTAATTAATTATTCATATATATATACACATTTTATTTAACCTTATATATATAATTTTAATTATTATAAATATATATATGTATGTATAAATTTATATGTTTAATTATGTATATATATTTATACAAATGTTTTGAATTATATATATATATATATATTTAATTTTGAGACTTTTAGTTATAAAATATATTTTAAATATTTGTATACGTATTTATATAAATATAGTTTGCATTATAGATTTATGCACATATTTAGACAACATACAATACATACGAAATGAGCTAATGTGTCCGTTGCGATGTAAATCCCAACATCTATATACGTGCATGTTATACCCTTTACGGATTATTATGTTACACATGCACACACATATGTATATGTATATGATACATGTATATCTAAAAATTAAATCATTCAATTAATTTTACATTACAAAATACTTAAATTTAAATAAAATACATGATTTTATTTAAAATAAATTTAGAATTGTTCTAAATGAATTAGACTTCATGGGCCCAATAAAAATCCAATAGGATAAAAAAAAATTAAATACACCCACCACTACCGCTGCAGGCTGGCCCAGTTCCAACATACTTATCTATCTGTAAGAGTCAATAATGAAGTGTCTAGGCAAGACTTTGATATGCAACTAGTGCTCTAACTTACTTGGCTTCACTCTTGATCGAGGGATATATAAGTTGAGAAGTTCGAACACGTGATAAGTATACGAACCTTGATTTCTATAAGTGATCGTCTTTAGAATTTGATAGTTAACTAGTCAAATACCGAACTTGACCGAATATAACTTAGATCTTTAAATAAATGTTTTAAAGATAGTAACAAGTATAAAATTGGTTTTGGGTTTGTTGTGACAATATTTTAATAACATTCATCTTTAACCTTTTTTTTATTATGCTAGCGAATGTAAATAGATCTTTAAAAGAATCTTTGAAAGATAAGCATACGCGAAATGTTTTTGGGTTTGTAGTGATAATGTTTAAGTAATATTAGTCTTAAACCTTTTGATTCGAATGGATTTGTGAAAGTACTTAGATCCTTAAAATGGATATTTTAAAGGAAATTATAAGCATGGAATCTTTTGGAAAAAATTAGAAAAATAAAGTTTTAAAGTAATAAATCTTATTAATGATTTGTGAATATACTTATACCAATTGAGATAAGTATATGAATACGTTTTGAAGTATTGAAAGAGTATAAATGAATAGTAGTAATTGATAAACGAAGTTTTATTATATAAAAGAAGTTTAAATTGTTAACTGGGTTTTTAACCTAACAGAATTCAATAGGAGTTAGAACATCCAGACTAAGCTAGAATGACTTGAAACTTAAACAAGGCATCTAAAAGAATAAGCCAATTGAACTTAAGAGAAACAAGCCAAAAATTCACTAAGTAGACGGATTGCTGGCGATCCATCATCCATGGATCGCTAGTGATCCAAAAGAAAGCATTAAGAGTTGTCGAAACCACTTGCATCATGATCTACTACTTCTTCTAAGAATACTTACCAAGTTTCGTAGCATTCCAAGCAATGTAGTTCAAGAAGTAAAGACTCAGCTGATTCAAGCTGTTTACCCGCTTTTTGATCAAAGAAGCTAACTTAAAACGGACCTAGAGAACCGATACGATGTCGGATTGACTTGAAATTTTGGAAGAACACTAAGAAGATATAAAAGAAGGCACTCACCAAAAATGAGTTTCATTGGATAAGATTAAATGGGTCGCTGGCGACCTAACTAGATGGATCGCTAGCGACCCATGATAGTGGGCCCCACCACTTGAAAATTTTATGGTAGGTCCCTGACACCCTCCAAAGTGTATTTGCAAAGTTTCGTCTGATTTCATTAAGTTTTGAATGAGTTATTGATGATTCTTTTGGACCAGATGACCCATGAAGACAGATGATCAAACAAACTCCAAACGACTTGATATTTGGACAAGGAACTTAAATAGAAGATAGAAAGACAACCAAACTAAGATCACTCAAAAATATGCTAAATAGATGGATAGCTAACGGTCCATCCTCTATGGATAACTAGAGATCCATCCCCTATGGATAGCTAGCGATCCATCAAGATAGGTCAGATCGACCTCAAACTTTCCGAGCTCCTTCGTAGCACTAAGTAAACGCTTCTGGTAGAAAAATATGCTAAGTGGATGGATAGCTAGCGATCCATCCCCCATGGATAGCTAGAGATCCATCAAGATAGGTCAGATCGCCCTCAAACTTTCCGAGCTCCTTCATAGCACTAAGTAAAGGCTTCTGGTAGAAAAACATGCTAAGTTGATGGATAGCAAGCGATCCATCTCCTATGGGTAGCTAGCGATCCATCTCCTATAGATAGCTAGCGATCCATAGAAATGGATTAGATTGATTTGAGTTTTTCAGTGATGACTTGGCATAACAACTGGACTTTTATGCACTTAAACTTCTAGCCCAAGTTCTCCCCAACCCCTATAAATACAATCCTACCTACAACATAAACAGGATCCTACGAACTAGTTGCTGAAACCATGCAGAAAGCTTTCTTCACTCTTCTCCTTCCTCACAACGGTCATCCAAAGAGTTCACTGTGATTCTCCAATGAACTCTAACATTGGGGACTTAATCTAACTAAGGATATTCAAGAACTTTGTAATCCAATTAACTTTGTAACAACAATCAGTCAATAATAAAAACTATAAAGTGGACGTAGGCTTCATTAACAGCCGAACCACTATAAAAATCTTCTTGTCTTCTTTCTATTTCTACTCTTTTTACATTTATTCTCTATATTATTGCTCTGTAAGAATAGGGTTGGTGCTTTCATACTCAATCCAGGGTGTTGATCTATTAGCTAGCGATCCATCCCCATGGATAGCTAGCGATCCATCCCATATGGATAGCTAGCGATCCATCAAAATGGGTCAGATCGCCCTCAAACTTTCCGAGCTCCTTCATAGCACTAAGTAAAGACTTCTAGTAGAAAAATATGTTAAGTTGATGGATAGCTAGCGATCCATCTCCTATGGATAGCTAGCGATCCATCTTCTATAGATAGCTAGCGATCCATAGAAATGACTCAGACTGATTTGAGTTTTTCAGTGATGACTTAGCATAATAACTGGACTCTTATGCACTTAACTTCTTGCCCAAGTGCTCTCCAACCCCTATAAATACAATCCTACCTGCAACATAAACAGGATCCTTCGGACTAGTTGCTGAAACTATGCAGAAAGCTTTCTTCACTCTTCTCCTTCCTCACAACGGTCATCCAAAGGGTACACTGTGATTCTCCAATAAACTCTAACATTGGGAACTTAATCTAATTAAGGATTTTCAAGAACTTTATAATCCAATTAACTTTGTAACATTAATTGGTCAATAATAAAAACTATAAAGTTGACGTAGGCTTCATTAACAGCCGAACCGCTATAAAAATCTTCTTGTCTTCTTTCTATTTCTGCTCTTTTTACATTTATTATCTATATTATTGCTCTGTAAGAACAGGGCTGGTACTTTCACACTCAATTCAAGGTGTTGATCCATTTTTTGGGTTAACATTACTGTTATCCCGCCTTTTGGCAAGGCCGTGACACCAGGAAATTGACTGAAAATCAAAGACAGTTCGTCCCAAAGATCGGTTATACACTGGTTCACTATGGATATCGATGAATTTTTCCGAGTCCAGATCAAGCTAGAATTGATATGACACGACAATCAAAGCGGCGGAAGCTAACGTTCCAAATTTCAAGATAATCGGAGTTCGTATGCTCAAGATATGATCGATGCAATTTCAGCAATCACCTTGTTCGTATCCATCAAAAAGCCATAGTTCGAATCGATCTGTTCGAATCCATTGTGCTATCCATCTGTTTGAATCCATCGCGCTATCCATCGTGTTACCTGTTGTTCGTATCCATCGCGTTATCGGTAGCTCGTAACCATCGTGTTATCACTTTTTCGTATCCATGCTACTGGTTCAACTTCGTATCGATCGACTGAAGTTAATTCCGATCGATACAAACAAGACTAGGTCCACCAACACAAGCATAACGACTTCAACCGATACGAACAATGCCCACGGTGATTCGAGTCGAATAGACCCACTCCGATCGATACGAACAGAACAGACGATCGATACGAACAACATACTACAGATCGATACAAACAACATACTACTGATCGATTCGAACAAGACACGTGCATAGAGGAGACTCGGTCGATTCGGCATGAACTTCAGATCGATCCTAAAGACAAGTGCCACGTCAACTTGCAGGCACGTGCTCGATAAAGATTCGAACCGATCGATATGAATGTATCGATTCGAACTAAATAGCCTGCCGAAAACTCGAACTTGCATCGATCATAACTCGCAATCCACAAGTCCAAATGCTATGAAATTTTCACAGGAGCTTACGTACAAATCAAAGAACGTCCATTCCAAATTTCGACTCGATTGGACCACATCTTGATCGATACGAAATTCGTCCGTATCGATCATGGATCGAGTCAAAATTATGTGGGATCGGTCGCGTGGGCCCACTCACGTGCCAGAAGGAGTCTCCCGAGATTTGAGCGAGATATTTGCATCTTTCGCCTATAAATAACATCCCAGGGCCTACAGAAAAAGGATCTTTTGGGCTCTTTGATGTCGAGACTCCGCCGAAACCATTTTCATACTTCAAGGCTGCTGTTGTACTCGAATTTTATCATTGTAATCCGCGGTAATCGGTTGTAATCAGCAAGTGAATAGCAATAAAGTCATCAACTTCAAAGTGGACGTAGGCCGGATTGCCGAACCACTATAAAATCTGTGTCTCTTACTGCTTTCGTCTAGATTTTCTAAGTGTTCTTCATTTTTAATTCTCTACATACTTATTATCTGTGATCTGTGATTGTAAACTGGTGCTTTCATCGACAATTGGGTGTTTGTGACCAATTTTGGCGCAAACAATTACATAAAAGATATTTTAATTAATAAAAAGTATTGATTAAAGAAAAGGGGATTAGAAGTCGCTTAGGTGACTTAATCGTGCTTTGTGTTACTTAATCGTGTTTTATGTGACTTGATCGTGCTTTGTGTGTTTATTCATTTATGGAAAGTATACGAGGCTTATATGGTACAATTATCTTCGTAGATGTTATACTGTACATATAAACTCGTCTTGCTATTTTTGGACAAATGATAAAGAAATTCGTTCGAATACGAAATGATCTCCACCCTTATGTATTGTCTATTTATTTCTGAAAGAACCGGGGTTAAGTTAATTGGAAATTCATCGATTGGTTTTGGAGCATCTGGTAAGCGGGGGAAGTGCACTTATATGATGACCATAACCCGTAACCACTTCAAAACCATATACGATTTCTATGTTTTGGAAGCAGTTGTAAAGTGAAAATTTATAGAGTTGAACTGTCTATTCTAAGGTTAAGTCCAAGAGAGAGGTCGTCGTTAACATTTTGAACGATGCTATCGTGTGGGACTGTCCATCTCGAGGAGTATTCCAAGAGAGATGATAGCGTTAGCATTCGTCGAAGGACTTATGTAGGAATCTATATGAAGATTCGAGATCTGTTCGAGATGCTTGAATCCGTGTAGTGATTCGTAATCTGTTCGAGATGGTGGAATATATTTGAGAATTTGTGTTCTGTTCAAGTAATGAAAGACTCATGTGAGAGATGTCGAACGTAGTCTCGACATCGAAAATGACTAAAACCAAATTAGGGTGCCTAGCCATGAAGGGGTTAGTGAGCCCAAATACGGTATATCAACTCCAAATCTAAAGATGCCATCGATATTGCTAGTGGGAGTTAATGATATTCAGTTAACATCTCGACGTTAACATCTCGACGTTGATCAACTATGGCTTATCTTATGGTATATTTATCTAGAGATATACGACGCTCGTAAGGATATTTCTGATCCTTGTGTAGAAGGACTGTTCTCGATGTACTATGGGCATGCCTTAGTGGTTCTTGATTGTATACCTAGTTATTATTGTGGTGTACACGTACCATAGTTATTTATTACTTCTATTCTACACTCCAGACATTATCTATTATATAGAAGTATGTACTTAATAGATGGTTGGTTCTTTTGAGGGGATAACCGTTATGGTATATGCAGTCTCAAAAGGTGCTGTTATATGTCACACATATTTCTTGAGTTTCTCATGTCTGACTCGTGCTTTTATATTTCCCTTATTTTCATGAGTGCTCTTTCGAGTAGTTTGAGAAAGCACTACATCATATTTGTCTTTTAATAGCACGTGAAAAACGCTATAATATCTTTACATAGAATTAGTGACGGTGCTATATAATGACATGTTATAATAGCCCCGACACATCTCATAGCATAAAACAAAGGGCTATTGTTGCAAACATTTTATATCACATATACACCACTATGAAAACTTTTCGTAGCATTTTACCCATGCCAATTGGTAAAATTTCAATTTTTTATAGCAGCATGTTATCAACGCTATAAAAAAAGTTTCCATAGCAGTTTATTATTTTTCATAGCCCTTTTTCCGCACTATTATATTCTTTTCTATAGTGTTGTCTCCCCCTTTCTAAGCGGTGTTTTTCCACATAATATGTTTAATATATAGCACTTAATTTTTGCTATGTTGTTCTTTTCAAGGTTCGAGAACTCGGTTTCGGTCGTTTGAAATTTTCTTAGTTTCGATCAATTTCGAAAAATTTCGGTTTTTGTTTCGGTTTCGGTCTTGATATCGGTATATTTTAAAATAAATACAAACTATAGTGTATACAAAGAGATGAACCCAGCCCATTAACATTAAGCCCGTTAAAATAACTATTTTAATTAACAAAATAACTAACCATATATTTTATCAGCCCACCCCATTTACCTCCAGCCCACCCATATCCTAACTCCAAAACCCTAATTCCCAAAAACATCCGTTTATGCAAAAAAAAAACGAAAAAAAACTTCACCCGTTGGACGACGAAGAAGAAGGACGAGATCGACGACGCTATTTATCAACTTTCATCTGCTCTCCCTTGCTTCTAATGCTCGATTTCCTTTGCTCGAATTATGGTTCCCATGCTCGAGTTTCTCCGGTAAGTTATGATTTCAATTTGGTGATTTTATAACAATTTTGATTTGATTTTACCTTTCTTTCTCCCTCACTACAGCATGTCCGATTTTTTGATTGATTTTTTTAAATTTTTTTCTGCTTTCAGAACCGAGACGGGATTTTAACCTAATCTCGCCTCACCTTCGGCCGAAACCGAATCGAGATGGCCGGGATCTCGGGGTTCCGGCCAAAACCTTATACCATGGTTTTTCTATAGTGCATTACAAATGCTATTTTCTCTCTTATCTAAATTGTGCACATTACAAGCATTTCAACAGTAAATCTTCGAGAAAAAAAAACTACACATCTAATAGCAAAAACCTGCAAGCAAAAAATCTAATAGCAAAAGCATGTTTGATTGCAAAAGAAAAAATAAATATGGTATTACATAGTTGATATTCTTGCATTGATTCTTACATAGCTAAGTAAACAAGTTTAGACATGATTTCAAAATAAAAACTAGACATGAAAAACCATGCTCCTTAGTCTACCGTCCATCAACTCATGCATGTTGTATACTTCATGTTAGAGAACCATATATTATCACAAAACCAATTGGTGATGTGAAAGGAGATCTCTTTGGTATTTATGCATGATTTATATTGTAAATTGTCCGATGTGGGACTAATTTTAACACGCCCCCGCACGTGTGGCGTATCATCAGCCAAACACGTCGACATTCAATGAGGGTGACGTGTGACATAATTAAACCCGCTTTGATACCATATTAGAGAACCACGTATTATCACAAAACCAAACCTGCAACCTACACAAGTACAAGTTTGAGATGAAAAAGGCATGCAAGCTGAAGCATTTGAAAACTGGTGGCTTAAGTGCCAAATCTTATATGATTTCTGTTGTATAAAATATTATCCAATTATTGGGTGAACACCTGCTAAGGAAAGAGCTTATTCACAAACCTTTTAACTATGTGAACTGGTTACTAAATTTTAAAAGATCAATACTGGAGCCTAAACAGAATGGATTGTTGACTAGTATAAAATCGTATAAACATTTTGTGGACGTATGGTAGTAGATTGTTGACTAGTTATGTATCATGTGACTGTGGTAGATGGATATGCGTATGCTGGAGGGTAAATTATAAAATGTACTATGACATGCTCAAATAGAAAAGTACTCCCTTTAGGTTTTTGGCGAGTAGCATTTTAATAGGATCTGAGTTCTTTATACAAATCGAAGATAACAAATGAAGTTGCGGCTATCTGATATTTTTAGGGCTACGTATATCTTATGCCACGAGATCTCTATCTAACGGTGTAGATTACGTTGCCTTTGCAATGCAGTTTTTGGGCCTATCTGTTAAAGCCCAATCATGTTTATTTAAATACAAGATGTTGTTACTCTACATTGTATTGAATTGAATCATTAATACAAGATACTTCTGTTTTACATTCTCTCTTAAGAATTCAGTTAAACTCTTCTTCAAATCATCACATTACTCAGCAGAAAATCTAACATGGTATCAGAGCATTCAGGCTTAACAGCCAAGTATTAAGATCCAATTCACTCATCAGAAAAGTTTCATCATCTGAGTCATCACCACTCATCAGGAGATAGCATCTCATCATCTGAGTGGGACAGATTCAACTGGGAAAATCAAGTGCCACGCCTGAGTTGTAACGACTAGGCTACATCAGGACTTTCCCATCAAATCTTGAAGAAATCAATCAAAAGAGAACAATCAGAAGAAATCAAGAAATCAAGAATCATCTCAAAACGTAAGAAAGTGCTCATCAGCAAGACTTATCAGAATTTAGCCAAAAAGGAGGTTCTCATCATTTAAATCTTGCAGTGAACCTGGTTGTGAGCAATTTCTGTCCCTTAACTTCTTGATCTTTATCTTTGATTGACTTTCTTGTTTTATCCCTCTTTTTCTTGTTTTAATTGTCTGAATATTAATTGAATTCATCATGACTGATGATTCTGCCTCGGCTACTTCTGCCAATATGACTGATAATCATCAATCCCAAACTGTTGTTGAAAAATTGGTTAACACTGTTGTCAGTCCTCAAACCAATCTTGTAACTGCACACTTGAGTGAAGATAATTATCTTCTCTGGAAACTGCAGATTGAAACTGCAATCCAAGGATATGGACTTGAAGGTCATATTCTTGGAACCATCTCAATTCCTCCCAAATATAAAACTGTTGAAGAAAACAAAACTGTTATTAATGAGGAATACACAAAATATCATAGACAAGACAGACTTATCTGCTCTTGGCTATTGTCATCAATAAACACAAAACTATTGTCTCATGTCATTGGATGCAAGACAGCAAACGATATATGGTCTACAATAGAGAAGGTGTTTAATACACAGTCAGCAGCCAAAGTGATGTATCATAAGAGACAATTACACAGCATGAAAAAGGATGGCAATACCATGAGAGAATATCTTTTTAAGGTAAAAGCAACTTGTGATCTTTTAGAGGCTGCAAATCATAAAGTTTCTGATTCAGAACAAATCTTAACCATCCTAAATGGGTTAAGTGATGACTATGAGTCAGTAGTTGCTGTTATTTCATCTCAAAAGGAGTTACCATCTGTCGATGATGTTTACTCCATACTACTGGCCCATGAAGCAAGAATAGATATCAAGAAGCCACAAGACTCTGACTTCTCCATCAACTACACTACTAACTCCAAGAACAAAGGTCAAGGCAACAACAGGTCTGATCAGAACATACAAAGAGGAGGAAATTCTAATAGGTCTAGAGGAAGAGGCAGATGGAACAATAATAATAGACCCAAATGTCAGATTTGCGAAAAAGTGGGTCATACTGCTGTCAAATGTTACTTCAGGTACTCTAATCAGACCAATGGCCAAAGGAACAGTAACCCAAGTGCTAACATGGCTCAAGCTAATTCAGAAACTCAATCAAGTGGTGAAAAGAATCATAACTCTAATGATACAACAAAGTCAGAAAGCATTCAGGATGACTGTTGGTATCCAGACTCTGGCGCAACAAATCATATAACAAATAATCTCGATAACTTGAATCTTGGCAACAGGGAGTATAGAGGTAAACAATCAATTTGCATGGGAAATGGTAAGTGTATCAATATTACTCATATTGGTAATGCTCTTATTAAAGGCAAGAAACAAATGTTTCTGCATAACTTATTAAGAGTACCCAAAATAAAGAAAAACCTCATTAGTGTATCCCAATTTGCCAGTGACAATAAGGTTTATTTCGAATTTTATCCTACATACTGTTTAGTCAGAGACATACTAACAAAAGACATTTTGTTGCAGGGTGATGCTGAAAGAGGACTATATAAATTCAAATCTATCAATAACAATGTGTCCTCAGTCAATATGAAATGCTGTAACATGTGTGTGGGGCAAGACTCCAAGAGTGTATTTGATACATGGCATTATAAACTTGGTCACCCAAGTGTGAAAGTTGTAAAGCAGGTTCTCAATGAAAATAGAAATCCTTTTGATAGTATTTCATTACCTTATGTTTGTACATACTGTCAAATGGGCAAGAGTCATAAATTAGCTTTTAATGAGTCTTCGACAGCCTACTCAAAACCCTTAGACCTGATTGCCATAGACTTGTGGGGACCAGCACCCATATGTTCTGATTTTAATTATAAGTATTATGTCTCTTTTGTTGATGCACACACTAGACACACATGGATTTACTTCTTAAAATCCAAAACTGAAACCAATAATGCTGTTATAAACTTTATAGTTATGGCTGAAAAACAAACTGGCAATCAAGTTAAAATAATACAATCAGATGGGGGAACTGAATTTAAGACTCTCAGTGATTACTTTAAAAAGAAAGGAATAGTACACAGAATCACTTGCCCATACACTTCAGAACAAAATGGTCTAGTTGAAAGGAAACATAGACATATTGTTGAAATTGGGCTTAGTCTATTAGCACATGCATCATTACCACTAAAGTTTTGGCCAGAGGCCTTTAATACTGCTGTGTATCTTATTAATAGATTACCTACAAAGGTAATAGGTGGAATAAGTCCAGTGGAGAAGTTACATGGGATTAAACCTGACTACTATAGTTTGAAAACCTTTGGATGTCTATGTTTCCCTTACTTAAGACCCTACAATGCAAACAAACTTAACTTTAGATCTAAATCCTGTACTTTTCTTGGATATACTACTAATCAGAAGGGTTACAAATGTTTGGATGAAAATGGAAGAGTTTTTGTCAGTAGACATGTTGTTTTTAATGAGAAAGTCTTCCCTTACAACAACTCAGAAATAAAAACAACCAATAAAGTGTACAATCCAAAGGTGTCAATACCTGACTTACCAATCTATTCTGAACATGAGTCTCAGAATGAAGAGGTGAGGTCTACTAGAGATCACCACACTCAAACCACTGTATCCGGTCAGCATAACTCTGAGTGGACAGATGATCCTAGTCATGCCATTCACTCTCCTGTTCAAACAAGTGAAGAAAATCAGACAGAGGAGGATGCTGAACAGAATAATACAAATAACATGTCAAGACAAACAAATGAGGATAACTCACCTGATTCTGAAACTCATACAAAGCCCAGTCACCATATGATCACTAGGGCTAAAAGTGGTATCTTCAAGCCCAAGATATACAATACAAGCATACTCTTGCATGAGCCAGAAACATATGAGCAAGCTGCAAAAGATAAAAACTGGACAGCAGCTATGGATGAAGAATACAATGCACTGATAAATAACAATACATGGAATCTCGTACACCCTCCAGACAACAAAAATATAGTAGGATGCAAGTGGACATACAAACTAAAGAAAAATCCTGATGGGACAATTAGCAGATACAAGGCAAGACTCGTTGCAAAAGGATATACTCAGCAATATGGTTTTGATTTCAAGGAGACTTTCTCCCCAGTGATCAAACCAACCACTATAAGGCTCATTCTTACCATTGCCTTGCACAAGGGATGGCATATAAGACAATTAGATGTCAATAATGCATTTTTGAATGGGATACTACAGGAAGATGTATATATGCAACAACCACCAGGGTATATCAAGTAGGCAAACCATGTGTGCAAACTAAACAAAGCCATATATGGGCTCAAACAATCCCCAAGGGTCTGGTTTGATAGACTAAAGGGAGTATTATCAGATATGAAGTATCAGCCTATCAAATCAGACAACTCTTTGTTTGTAAAAATTAATGATTCTGTGACTGTCTACATACTAATATATGTTGATGATTTAATCATTACAGGAAACAGTAATGAAGAAATCAGCAATGTCATCAACTGCCTGAACAAGGAGTTCTCAATCAAAGATCTAGGAAATATCAACTACTTCTTGGGTATAGAAGTATTGAGAAAAGGAATTTCCGAATTAATATTATGTCAGAAAAAGTATATTCAGGAACTACTCATTAAAACAAAGATGGATGGTGCAAATTCTCAACCAACTCCTATGGTCAGCAATCATCAATTATCTAAAAACAGGGGAGAAGCCATATATAATACTAAACAATATAGAAGTGTTGTAGGAGCATTACAATATGCTACTATAACACGGCCAGACATTGCTTACAATGTTAACAAGGTGTCTCAATTTATGCAGGAACCACTAGATGAACACTGGAAGGCAGTCAAGAGAATTCTCAGATATCTTAAGGGAACCCTAAGCTATGGATTGCTATTCAAGACATGCAGCAAACTAAATGTAACTGGATATTCAGATGCAGACTGGGCAACAGATCCAGACGATAGAAAATCTGTCAGTGGATACTGTATATATGTCGGAGACAACTTAATATCATGGTGCTCAAAGAAACAAACTACAATATCCAGATCTAGCACGGAGGCAGAATACAGAAGCATAGCTAACGCCACAGCAGAAATTATGTGGTTACAATCTATACTAAAGGAACTAAGAATAGAGAATACAATGAAACCAGTACTATGGTGTGATAATCAAAGTGCCGTGTTCATGACTGCCAACCCAGTACTACACTCGAGAACCAAACATATCGAAATCGATATGTTTTTCGTTCGCGAGCAAGTTCAAAAAGGAAATCTGGAAATCAATCATATACCTGCCACTTACAAGAGGGCGGACACCCTCACTAAAGCACTAAGCATGAAGAACTTCACCAGGTTTAGATCCGACCTTCGAGTTGAAAACGTCGAAGACAAACCTGCCAACAAGGACCAAAGCACAAAAATCTTCACCAAATCCAGATCTGATTTTCGAGTTGAAGACATCAAAGACAAAACTGCCAACGAAGAATCAGACTCAAGACCTCAGCACAAAAAGTTGAATCAAAGAAGACAAAGTGGTGAAGAGAGCCGCGATCGCCATTCGCCTTCAAACCCTAACCCTAGCAGCTTGGGTTTGAGGGGGGCAATCGAAGATAACAAATGAAGTTGCGGCTATCTGATATTCTTAGGGCTACGTATATCTTATGCCACGAGATCTCTATCTAACGGTGTAGATTACGTTGCCTTTGTAATGCAGTTTTTGGGCCTATCTGTTAAAGCCCAATCATGTTTATTTAAATACAAGATGTTGTTACTCTACATTGTATTGAATTGAATCATTAATACAAGATACTTCTGTTTTACATTCTCTCTTAAGAATTCAGTTAAACTCTTCTTCAAATCATCACATTACTCAGCAGAAAATCTAACAATACAATATTTTAGTGGTTTACCAATCAACAAAAAATAATAAAGTACCGCTAAAGAATATGATCTTAGGCTAACAAAAAACAATAAAGCTGTTGACCATCCATTTTATGTTCAGTGCCAAGTATATATTCTCAAGTAAAGACAAGTTTTTAGCTTTCAGGAAAAAAAATAGTGGCATATGAAAGCCCAAAGCCAACATTGAAATCAAAGACCAGACTGTCTGTTTTTTTCTTGCATATCAAATTTTTTTTAGATCTCTACGAAATCAATGGAATGTTCGTTTCAGTTGTTTGGACAGATATCATGCATGTCTAATCCATATCTTGCATCAAGAACATGTCAACTTATTTCACCATAACTAAGTACATAAACTCAATTCTTCTCCATGTGTGTGCTCTTTTTTGCATCTTTCACGTCAATATATATATGTTCACACAGTGACAGTATCAATTTGACATGATATTTACAGTGACAGTGTCGGTTACTTCGACACGGAAGAAAATGGAAAAGCTAATGTGATCGAGAGGTCATTTTTAGAGGCTTTAGTCAATTTTTATGGATGCAAACTACAAGTGCAAGAAAGACTAACTCAACAAATAGCTGAAACAGTGTATTAGAAGGGTGGTGGTAGTAGTGGAGGCTAACCACATGTATGATTCAAGAGGCGTGGAAAAAATGGGAAGTAGCACAGCTACGACGTCATTTATACATGTGAAGTAAAATCTTTCAAATTACCTGACAACAGTTTTGGTAGTGATTTATGGTATACCAATAAATAGTGAACAATACACCATAAGTGGAAAAAACAACGTTTAACAAACTTTTTAGTTTTTTGACTACTTTTATCAGTTTTATAAACGTAAATATAATGTACAAACTACAAAGTATTCAATTTTGTAAATTCTACGAATGAACACAGTGTAAATGTTGCTTCATAGTCATACTATTCTTTCAATATCCTAAAAAGAGTTAGAATCTTTTTACACTAGATTATTTCCTCTTTTCTTTTGCAGACTCAATTTGTTCTACAATGAGTTGCAAGTTGTCAAAATAAATTGAAACACATAAATACCGACGTATGCAAAAGCAAGACGTTGTTCATCATTATTTTGCAAAAAGCGTTCTAAATCAACCAGAAGACAAAGATAATACACTTCCATAGTAAAAGGTGCAAATTTAACTTTATGTTTCCTGTTAAAAAATGTTAATGTTATCAAACGGTTATTATGGTACATAGTCTGTTTTAATATTAACTACATTTATTAATAGTAACAATCTTCTCTATTCTTACTTCATGATACATATTACATTATATACATAAGCAGTAACCATAATAATCTCATTTTAAACATAAAATTTTGAAAGTTATGGGTCGTTTTCTGACTGACTTTAAAGCTAAGGCGTTATTTTTTTAGAATATTTCAAACAACACTGCTTCGGGAGGGTAATTATTTACAGCATATTCGATTGTCCTTACTTTACATGTGTTTGATAGATCATAATAGGTAAGCAATGCATAGGTTCTTAAATACAATTACCTATATTGATAGCAAAAGTCCACGTCCATTTTCCAAAGATGGTCAACAGCAACCTACATACAAGTATGATGGTTGATTCATAAATTTAAAATTTTATATTTGAACAGTTTTAACAATAATGAAATACGCTTACTAGAAGTTGGTTTCATTACAAGATTCGTCATAGGCCAAGCTATTATAGAGCCAACGACATCTTCAATACATTCAAACTCAGCAGTAGGTCTTCATAAACGTACAGTTGGAACTTTTGCAACGTCGATACAAACTCTAGATGCACCCTCTCCCAATGGAACGAAATGGACCGTTATTTTTGGAGATGTTGAAGCCACACATCCCTCAGCAACTATATTTCCCATTCCAAAACATCAATCAACTTACATTTATTCTATGCAAAATTTGCAACCTATCAAGTAACATAAATAATTGTTTTCAACAATAGATTATATGAACTATTTGAAACATATTACCTTATAATCAAATGCTCAATAATGGTGATTCCAAATTGATGAGTGAAGTTTCGACAATCCAATCAAAGACATAATTTTTTTTCCACTTTTCCTAAACTTCTCTTTGCAGAATTCACAAAATTCCTAGCCCCTTACTCGTACTCACCACTAGTTCTCACTACTAGAAAATGCTTGAATTCCGACAGCGAGGACCGACGGTTTCCGACGGCTTTCGACGGGCCGTCGGAAGCCGTCGGAAAACTGCGATTATAGTGCTCAGCCGAGCCCTCTTCTTCTTCCTCATTTCATACGAAAATTATATCAAAAAATCCCCAAATTCGTTCTCCAAGCTTCCAATCCCTCATTTCGAGCTTCCGGATCCTCCACGGCTGCCTAATCAACCTTCATTACTCTTAATCTCAGGTATAATCTCTTATTTTTGTAAAAAATTCAGTTTTTTTCTTAATTTTAGATTTGCATAAATTGATAAATTATGGCGAATTAAGGATTGCAATTGTTTCCAATAGCGTAATAACGGTTTATAGCATCATATGGTATACGTATTTCATCTTTTATCGTGAAATTGTGAAAAACATATATAATTTGTGATTGTTCATGTATATGTAAATTGTTATGTATGCCTTTATTGTACGATTGTATACGTTAGTTGGAATAAGATAAAATGAATGAATGAACTCGAAGTATTATATTGTGCACGTATTTACTTATGAAACAAAAAAAAATGCATTACTCTAAATTATAATTGTGTGTATTAAAAAATGATAAAAATGTTAAACCAGCCTTAAGTTGATGTAATACGTCGAATAAATGTGTTAAATTAATTAATATATATTTTTGTAATTGTGAACAGTGAGTAAAACTGTATTTTTTCGTCAAATGCGCGTATGTAATTGACAAATGTCCCTTAGAGAGTTTTTTGCTCCGTCTGACGAGTGTTGTACATGATCGTTGTATAAATAGTCGTTTTTTTCGAAAAACGATCATTTATATTCATCTGGTACAATGTTTGTCGGATTTGTCCCTGTATTGGACAAGTTATGAACACAGTAAGCGTTTACATTTTGTATACTACTTCGTCTCAAGCGGTTCATAAAATTTCGGCCTAACCTTTCTTTTTTGTTTCCTGCGTACACACATTTCTGTACAATGCAGGAAACAAAAGGGAAATGCTGCCGAAATTTTATAGAATCGTTTGAGACGAAGTAATATACGAAATGTAAATGCTTACTGTGTTTGTAATGGGAAGTAGGATGCTTGATCAATGAAAAAAAAACTATACAATTTTTTGTATCGATACGTTAAAAAATAAAATGTGCCATAATTGAAAATATTTTTAAATTTATGAAGTTGTTCTTTAAATTCAAATATTATACGACCATGAAAATAATCGTTTTCGAATTTGTATTCTTCAAAATAAATATTAAATTTTGAACTTCTCATTTTGTCAAATAGGAAAAATGATTGATCATTTTGTTGATCGGTGGAGATGGATGTATCAAAGAAAAGGACTGAGGGGCTCAATAAAAGAAGATTTTTATAATGGTATAAACGTGTTTGTTGAATTCGCTTTAAGTAATAACGGAAAAGATTTAGAAATTCGTTGTCCGTGTAGTAGGTGTAGACATTTGAAGTATTTGTTACCAGATATTGTGAAAGTTCATTTGTGCCAACACGGTTTCACACCCGAGTATTATGTTTGGGATCGACATGGAGAAGTTGTAGCAAATACTTCTGTACAGTCTGAAAGTGTCGTTAACGAAATAGTTTCGACGACCCGTATATAAAATATGGTCGAAGATGCAGCACGATCAATGTTTCCTATGGTTGAAGTTGACGAAGATGATGGAAATGTTGAAGAACCAAATATTAAAGCAAAAAAATTTTATGATTTACTAGATGCTGCTAAGAAACCTATTTGGGATGGTTGTAGAAGCGACACTCAGCTGTCAGTAATCGCAGAATACATTGCGATGAAGTCAAAATACAACATCACTGAAGCATGGTTTACGGCTGTTGTACAAGCTGCAAAAAGACATATGCCGCCCGATAATCTAATGTGTGAAAATCACTACGAAGTTAAAAAACTTATATCGGCTTTTGGTTTACCTTATCAGAAAATAGATACATGTTTAAAAGGCTGCATGTTGTTTTGGAAAGAAGACGCAAACCTTAGAAATTGTAAAGTTTGTAATCAGGAGAGATACAAACTAAGAAAAAAGAAGGGGAAGGAAGTTCCGTACAAGCGTATGCATTACTTAACCATAACTCCAAGACTTCAAAGATTATATGCATCTTCTGTAACTGCATCTAATATGAGATGGCATAGCGTGAGAACGGAGGAAGAGGGTACATTGACACATCCGGCCGATGGAGAAGCATTGAAGCATTTCGATAAAACGTATCTAAATTTTGCAGCGGATAGTCGAAATGTTAGATTAGGATTATGTACGGACGGTTTTTCTCCATTTTCTCAGTTTGGTTCTAAATATTCATCCTGGCCCATTATCGTCACACCGTATAATTTACCTCCATGGATGTGTATGAAAACACAATATATGTTTCTTACTGTTGTCGTTCTTGGCCTCGACGATCCGACACAAGGAATTGATGTATATTTACAACCGTTGATTGAGGAATTAAAAATACTTGGAACGAAGGAGTAGAAACATATAACGTGTCCAAGAAGAAAATTTTTCGTATGTTTGCTTCTTTGTTGTGAACTATAAGTGATTTTCCTACCTATGCAATACTTTCGGGATGGAGTACTGCCGGTCGTCTAGCATGTCCATATTGTATGGATGAAACTCGAGTGTTTTCTTTACCTCATGGTAAGAAAATTTCATGGTTTGACTGTCATCGATATTTTCTCCATGTAAATCATCCCTTCAGAGGAGACAAGAAAAACTTTTTAGCTAATAGAGTAGAAACCAGACAGCCACCGATGATATGGTCAAGCG
The DNA here is from genome assembly GCA_030737815.1 of Allium fistulosum. Classification (NCBI taxonomy): domain Eukaryota; kingdom Viridiplantae; phylum Streptophyta; class Magnoliopsida; order Asparagales; family Amaryllidaceae; genus Allium; species Allium fistulosum. The sequence goes on from CM060901.1 coordinate 959,494,376, forward strand.
AAGACATATATGAACTTGTTAAGGACTATGCAAAGATATATGAAACTGGCGAGCAAACAGAAATTGAAGGCAAATCAGTTGTTCATAACTGGTGCAAACAGAGTATTTTTTGGAAGTTGTCGTATTGGAAACATCTTCTGCTTCGCCATAACATAGATGTGATGCATAATGAGAAAAATGTATTTGATAATGTTTTTAACACAATTTTGAATGTGAAAGAGAAGACGAAGGATGATTTGAAATCAAGACGTGATATAGAAGAATTATGCAAACGTCCTGAGCTTCATATGAAACCAAATGACAGTAAAAAACCCAAAGCATGTTACGAATTAGATAATAATCAAGTTAAAGCTGTGTTAAAATGGGTGGAAGGGTTAAGATTTCCTGATGGGATATCATCAAATCTTCGTAGACGTGTTGACTTTAAAAATGGTAGATTGAGTGGAATGAAAAGTCACGACTGTCACATAATGATGGAAAATTTATTTCCCGTAATGTTCAAAGAACTACTGCCGTTAAATGTTTGGAAGGTAGTAATGGAGCTTAGTATGTTTTACAAAGAGCTTTGTTCGACTACTTTAAAAGTGCAACGTTTACGTAAACTTGAAGTGGACATTCCTATATTGCTTTGCAAATTAGAGAAAATATTTCCATCAGGTTTTTTTAATGTAATGGAACATTTACTTGTTCATCTCCCATCTGAAGCACGACTTCGAGGTCTTGTCCAATATGGATGGATGTATCCATTTGAGAGGTATGTAATATGTTATAACGTAATTTAATTGCATTTGAAAGATGAAGTTAATATAAATTAATTTTGCATAGATATTTGAATCATCTGAAGATAAAAGTGAGGCAAAAAGCACGAGTTGAAGGTTCGATATGTAAATCTTACATCGAAGAAGAAGCTTCGTTCTTTTTCTCTCACTATTTTAGTGACCATATGAATATTTCATTTCAATGTGTTCCTCGTAATGACGAAGGCGACGAACAAGAGTCCTCTCAAGCAATGTTATCTATTTTTAGACAACATGGTCGACCTTCTGGAAAATGTGTAGAAATATGGTTAGACGATAGAGATCTTCATGTAGCACACACTTATATTCTTCTAAATTGTGCCAAGGTTGCACCATTTGTTAGGTAATCTGAAATAAAAATTTGTGTTTTATTCTTTTCTATAATGCATGTGCGTGTATAACCTAATGTAATAATTTGTTTATATGAATAGTGTTTATGAACGTGAACAACCCAACGGAGATCTCAGTAAAGAATTTTCCGGTTGGTTTTCAAATTACGTTTATGAGCCGAGAAATTGTGTTGTTGACGAAGGGTTGAAACATCTTGCGATGGGACCAAAAAGAGTGGTCAAGACATATCCAATATATTTCGTCAATGGATATAAATTTAACACCAAAGAATATAGTGTGGAAAAATTAACAAATAATACTGGTGTATTTGTTAAAGGTAGTGACGATCCAGAAAATCACTTAAATGATTTTTATTGCGTTCTAACACAAATTTTGCAACTGACATATTTCTCACGACCCGCGGAGGAGGTGTTTCTATTTAGATGCAATTGGTTTAGCAATGTTCCAGGTTCTAGAATTAATGTGCACAAGGATTATAATCTTATCGAAATAAAGCATACGTCGCACTATCACAAGTATGATCCTTTTGTACTAGCCAAACAAGCATTGCAAGTTTATTACACTCCTTATCCGTCTCTAAAAGGAGATAAAACAGATTGGTCTGCAGTTTTTAAAACAAAGGCCAGATTCACATTCGATGGGAAGAATATTCCGGACGAACAAGCTTATCAGGCAGATCTTGAGCAAAATAATGATATAATAATTACAGACGATCATACAGATTTTGGTCCTTTGATCGATGAATCAAATGTTTTGGTAGAAGCGTTTGACAGTGCAGAGGAAAATATCGTTGAAAATGAGACCGAATCTGAATCAGAAGACGATGATGACTGATATAAATCTGAATCTGTTTTTTTGCAATTGATGTAAGTATGTTGAATTCTTGATGTATTATGAAATTGATGTGACTATGAAACCAAATCCGATTACTATTGTTTACATGTTTTATGTTATTTCCATTTGTCATTTATTTAGCAATTTTAATTAAAAATGCAATGAACTCTGCTTATCGTTGGAAGAGCACACCCATTATGAATCAGGTATAACACACTTCCATTTCTATTTCCATTTCAGTCATTAATTAAGCAATTTATACCGTTGATGTCATTTTGATATGAAATATATTTCATTATCATGTTATTATTGTCTTATATAATGATGTGTATATGTCACAGGTTTAACATTATGTCATATAGAGGTAGGAGCTCTTCACGATCGTCAGGAGGCGATGGCAGTGGCCTATCGCAAGAGCCACAGCGTCCAGTAGTATCGTTAGTTCCTAGAGCAGATGGGTAAGAATTAAATTTTATTCAGCATCTTATTTTTTTATGATATATGTACGTACTTATCTGTATCATACTTAAAAAACATGGGGTTCGACCTACTTCCCTCTAAGGTTGTGCTGGATGTCTCTAGAGCTGCTTATCGCAGTAGGATCAGTGCTTGCTGGCTGAAGTGGGATACCATCCCTCCTCACATCATAGAGTGCATATGGCAGGATGTCTTAGTATGTGTATTTTTCTGTTTTCCATTTTTAATTCGTTTTTGTCGTTTTCCTACTGTTTATCATTTAAAGTGTAATTTTTTTTAACACAGGCTGAGATAGATATTTAGACAGACGATATAATGCTGGCACGAGGATACTGGATGAAGAAGATGCGCAAGAACTACAGGGACACGATATCGGAGATTAAGAAATCTGGTAAGAAACCACGATGGATGGAAGAGAGCGTGTGGCAAGCTTGGTTGAGATACTGGGAGACGGATGAGGCGAAGGCAAGTATACTAATTTTTTTTGAATTATTAATTTATCGTGATCGAAAAATAATGTATCAAATTTTGAATGTACAGGCAGAGTCGGATAGAAACTCCGCAAATAGAAATAAGAATCCCGTCACTCATCGTGGAGTATCGAAGTTGTTTCAGCAGTATCGGCAGAAGTTGGTAAATTTACTGAATAATAAATGTAAATAGTTTATGCTATATGATTTTAAATGTATAATAATTGTATGTAACGATCAACTTCAGAAAGTCGAGGCACATGGTCATGTCAGCTATATGGACGTGTTCACCCATACGCATGCTGTCGAGCATGTTAATCCAGACGGGACTGTTTCGTATACATGGCAGGACGATAAATCCAGCAAAAGCCATGTAAGCATATTTCATTTTATTCAGTATTAGTAATTGTTTTAACTGTTAAACTATAATGATATAAGATATGATATTATTAATTTGTTAATGCAGGAGAAGTTTATGGAGCAGCGGCAGAAACTCCTTGCTGATACGGGTCGAGATCAGCTGATGACCGATGAGGAGGACGCTATTTTTGAGTCCGTTATGGATCCAGTAGAGCATGGTCGACGATACGGATTTGGAAATCTAGCAGTAAATAATTTACTTTTTCTTAAAATACTTCAAATTTGATATTTTGACGTTTTCAAAACAATAAACTTGAATTTTATTCATTTTTCCATTGTTGCAGTCCAACAGCCAGAGTAGGGGACGATGGAGTAGAACTCAGAGCGATCTAGCTGATATAGAAGACTTGCGGACTAGAGTGTCCTAACTAGAGGAGCATAACCGCCAACAGGCCATGCACACCACACAGTTGCTAGAGTACATACAGCAGTTTGGTGGCCGCTTCCCTTCCTCGGCTGGCTCTGGATCTGGCGGAGATTGATTCATTGCTTGCTTGCTTGCTCGTTCAGGTATGTTTTGTTTAGTTTTGAATGATTTGGTAGACGGATGATTTAATTGTTGATTTATGTATAAATACGTTTGATACACTTGGTTTTATGGTTGTATGACGATGTGGATGAGGATGTTGATGATTTTGTGTATTCATAACATGATAGAACACTTACTGTTATGATTATTGTCAATGTTAGGATGATTATGTATATTATGTATTTTTTTTGATTTAATTTTATTTATTTGTGTGTTTATTGAATTTTGTGTAGTTTGGGTTTTGATATTTGGTTGGAAGAGTATATACTGGATTGTGCAGTATTGATATAATAGTGTTTGGAAGAGAAATGTGGTTGGAAGGCTATATTTGCAGCGAAAATTAAAAAAAACACAGCAGATTTCCGACGGCTCCCGACGACTTACATGTACAAAATTTCCGACGGCTACCGGCGGCCTGTAGCTCATTATTCTCGACGGTTTCCGATGGATCCCGACACATGTCGGTATCCGTCGAAAACCGCCGGAACCCGTCGGAAATATGTTCAACAGCCACCGTCGGAAGCCGTCAGAAATACTACTCTCCGACGTAGTAGATTTCAGCGGCTTTTTCCGACGGCGGCCGACGGTCGCCGACGGTTTTTGGCCGTCGGAAATCGCGTTTCCCCTTGTAGTGTCTGTAAATATAAAATTAACAAGAAATAAATATTGACTTTCAAAATCAAAACTTATTTTTGCTCGCAGTCACTAGTAGTTATCCGTGTAGATGCATCCAATCTTTATCTATCTTGAGATGCGATACTACTTAAAGCAAGCAAATTTCTAAAATTTAAACCAATATTTAGTTAGTGATTAAAATGAAAGTAGTAATTGTTTCCATATACTTTATATACAGCACAAACAATCATTATCTCAGTTAACTACATATGCAAAGTGTAGATCTGAAGTTTCTATACAGCGGAAGTATATTTTGATATGTAGATATATGTATATCTATATAGTAACAAACATTGTTAAAAAAATGAGAGCACACAATTTAACAAGGTTCGGCAAATAGCTTACGTCCTCGGATAAAGAGAGAGTGATTTTATTTACCACACTGGAGAAGCAAACGAGAGATACATACAAAGATTACACAAATCTCTCATGACAGCTGAAGCAAAACCTTTTCTTGCTTTCTATTTTTCACACACACTATATTTGCGTGAAAGAAAGCACACATATATATGAATGAGTTCACTTGGGCTTTAACTAGTATAAGGCCCACATAATAAAACATTGCATCAAATACACTTGGCTCACTACTAGAAAAAAACTAAATACCGACGGAGGGGGGCGACTGCTTCCAACGGCTTCCGACGGGCCGTCGACGACCGTCGGAAGCCGTTGGAAATTATCGAACTACAGGCTCAGCCGAGCCTTCTTCCTCCTCACTTTTCATACGAAAATATTAATCCCTAAATTCCCAAATCTCTTCCCCAAGCTTCCAATCATTAATTTCGAGCTTTCGGATCCTCCCCGGCTGCATAATCAACGTCTATTGCTCTCTAGGTCAGGTATAATCTCTTATTTTTGTCAAAAATCTAATTTTTACCGTAAATCTAGATTTGCGTAAGTTGTTAAATTAGGGCTAATTGGTGATTGAAATTGTTTCCAATAGTGTTATAATAGTTTCTAGCATTCCATGGTATTCCTATTTCATCTTTTATCGTGAAATTGTGAAAAACATGTATAATTTGTGGTTGTTCGTGTATATGTAAATCGTTATGTATGCCTTGATTCTACGGTTGTATATGTGTGTAGCGTTGCTATCATTGTATTGTGTTAGCTGGAATAAGATAAAATGAATGCACGAGCTAGGAATATTATATTGTGCACGTATTGACTTATGCAACAAAAAAAATGCGTCAAACGAGCCTTAAGTTGATGGAATACGTCGAATAAATGTGTTAAATTAAAATATATTTTTGTAAATGTGAACAGTTAGTAAAACTGTATTTTTTCGTAAATTGCTCACATTTAATTAACTAATGTTCCTTAGACAGTTTTTGGCCCCGTCTGACGAGTGTTGTACATGATCGTTATATAAATAGTCGTTTTTTTTTCAAAAAACGACCATTTATATTCATCTGGTACAATGTTTGTTGGATTTGTCCCTGTATTGGACAAGTTATGAACACAGTAAGCATTTACATTTTGTATACTACTTCGTCTCAAACGGTTCATAAAATTTCGGTCTAACTTTTCTTTTTTGTTTCCTACGTACACGCATTTGTGTGCAATGCAGGGAACAAAAGGGAAATGCTGCCGAAATTTTGTTGAATCGTTTGAGACGAAGTAATATACGATATGTAAATGCTTACTGTGTTTGTAATGGGAAGTAGGATGCCTAACCATGGAAAAAAAAAATTATACGATCATGAAAATAATCTTTTTCGAATTTGTATTCTTAAAAATAAATATTAAATTTTGAACTTCTAATTTTCTCAAATAGGAAAAATGATTGATTATTTTGTTGATCGGAGGAGATGGATGTACCAAAGAAAAGGACTGAGGGGCTCAATAAAAGAAGATTTTTATAATGGTATAAACGTGTTTGTTGAATTCGCTTTAAGTAATAACAGAAACGATCCAGAAATTCGTTGTCCGTGTAGTAGGTGTAGACATTTGAAGTATTTGTTACCAGATATTGTGAAAGTTCATTTGTGCAAAAACGGTTTCGTACCCGAGTATTATGTTTGGGATCGGCATGGAGAAGTTGTAGCAAATACTTCTGTAGAGTCTGAAAGTGTCATTAATGAAATAGTTAGGACGACCCGTATAGAAAATATGGTCGAAGATGCAGCACGATCAATGTTTCCTATGGTTGAAGTTGACGACGACGATGAAAATGTTGAAGAACCAAATATTGAAGCAATTTTTTTTTATGATTTACTAGATGCTGCTAAGAAACCTATTTGGGATGGTTGTAAAAGCGGCACTCAACTGTCAGTAATCGCAGAATACATTGCGATGAAGTCAAAATACAACATCACTGAAGCTGGGTTTACGGCTGTTGTACAAGCTGCAAAAAGACATATGCCGCCCGATAATCTAATGTGTGAAAATCACTATGAAGTTAAAAAACTTATGTCGGCTTTTGGTTTACCTTATCAGAAAATAGATACATGTTTAATAGGCTACATGTTGTTTTGGAAAGAAGACGCAAACCTTAGAAATTGTAAAATTTGTAACTAGGAGAGATACAAACCAAGAAAAAAGAAGGGGAAGGAAGTTCCGTACAAGCGTATGCATTACTTACTCATAACTCCAAGACTTCAAAGATTATATGCATCTTCTGTAACTGCATCTAATATAAGATGGCATAGTCTGAGAACGGAGGAAGAGGGTACGTTGACACATCCGGCCGATGGAGAAGCATGGAAGCATTTTGATAAAACGTATCCAAATTTTGCAGCGTAGAGTCGAAATGTTAGATTAGGATTATGTACGGACGGTTTTTCTCCATTTTCTCAATTTGGTTCTAAATATTCATCCTGGCCCATTATCGTCACACCGTATAATTTACCTCCATGGATGTGTATGAAAACGCAATATATGTTTCTTATTGTTATCGTTCCTGGCCCCGACGATCCGATACAAGGAATCGATGTATACTTACAACCGTTGATTGAAGAGTTAAAAATACCGTGGAACGAAGGAGTAGAAACATACGATGTGCCGAAGAATTTTTTTTTCCGTATGTTTGATTCTTTGTTGTGGACTATAAGTGATTTTCCTGCCTATGCAATGCTTTCAGGATGGAGTACCGCCGGTTGTCTAGCATGTCCATATTGCATGGATGAAACACGAGCGTATTCTTTACCTCATGGTAAGAAAATTTCATGGTTTGACTGTCATCGATATTTTCTCCATGTAAATCATCTCTTCAGAGGAGACAAGAAATTTTTTTAGCTAATAGAGTAGAAACCAGACAACCACCAACGATATGGTCAAGCGAAGACATATATGAACTTGTTAGGGACTATCCAAAGATATATGAAACTGGAGAGCAAACAGAAATTGAAGGCAAATGAGTTGTTCATAACTGGTATCGCCGAGTATCGCCGAGTACATGCGTATCGCCGAGTACATGCAGCAGTATGTCCAATAAGGGACCACACAATTGCTAGAGCAGCATATCGCCGAGTACATGCAACAGTATGGTGGCCGCTTCCCTTCCTCTGCTGGCTCTGGATCTGGAGGAGAGTGATTGCTTGCTTTTTCTGGTATGTTTTTTTAAGTTTTATATGATTCGGTAGACGGTGGAGGTAGTTGTTGATTTTTGTATGATTATGTTTGGTAAACTTGGTTATGTGGTTGTATGATGATGTGGATGTTGATGATTTTGTGTTATATTGTGTATGTATGACATGGTAGAACACTTGTTGTTGGGAATGTTGGAATGGTTATGTATATTATGTATTTTATTTTGATTTAATTTGGTATATTTGTGGGTTTGATTAATTTTGTGTAGTTTGGGTTTTGATATTTGGTTGGTATATTGTATATTGGATTGTGCAGTATTGCTAATAGTTATTGAAAGAGAAATGTGGATGGAAGGCTACATTTGCAGCAGTAATAAAAAAACAGCAGATTTCCGACGGCTTCCGACGGCTCCCGACAGTTTACAGGTACGATATTTCCGACGGCTTCCGACAGCCTGTAGGACATTTTTGCCGACGGTTTCCGACGGGTCCCGACACATGTCGGAATCCGTCGGAAGCCGTCGGAATCCGTCGGGAATATGTATGGCGACTTCCGTCGGAAGCCGTTGGAAGTACTGCTCCCCGACGACGTCAGTTCCGACGGCTTTTTCCGACGGCCGCCGACGGTTTCCGATGGATTCCGACGGTTTTCAGCCGTCGGAAATCACTGTTCCCCTTGTAGTGGCTGCATGCACCAGGCGTGAATTATATTCCACAATTCTCCACCTCAGATCATGCTCAAAAGCATGAGATGATCACAAAAAAAACTTCAAATTGCCTCATAACCAGCTGCACCACCAACAATAGTAGCTGCCTACGTACCCAAGGGATCAAGCTGCCGTAGTTCATCAACATGTCTCAAAAAAGACTTCATAGTGTTTCGAAGAATCTCCACCCCATTGGGTATCATATATCAAACATCAAGAACATTAATCAAGTCAAGACAATGCTTGAACTTGACACTAGGAACTACTTTAGTCAACATGTTTGCTGGGTTCTCTTTTGTATCAATTTTCACTAATAAAATCTAATTCTCAGCTAATACATCTCTGATGAAGTGATAACGCACATTTATGTGCTTTGTTCTGGCATGATGAACTTGATTCTTTGCTAGGTGAATGGCACTCATACTATCACAATGCACAACAAGTTGATTTTGCACCACTCCCAAGTCATCCAACAAACCCAGTAGCCATATAGCCTCCTTAAAAGCTTCAGTCACAGCCATGTATTCTTCTTCAGTAGTAGACATTGCTACTGTTGATTGCAGAATTGATCTCCAACATATAGGACCTCCTGCCAAAGTAAATACATAACCTATAGTTGAGCGTCTCTTATCCAAATCACCAGCATAATCTGAGTCTACATAACCCACGCATAAGTGATTGTTATTTATATCTCTCACAAATTCCAAGCCAACATCAATAGTTCCCAAAAGGTATCTCAAAATCCATTTGACTGCATCCCAATGCTCTTTTCCAGGAGCATGCATGTAACGACTGACTATACTCACCACATGTGATATGTCAGGTCGTGTACACACCATCATATACATAAGACTCCCCATAGTATTAGCATTCGACACATTTGCCATAAATTGAATTTCATTATTGGAAGATGGACACATACTTGCATTTAATTTAAAATGAGCAGCAAGAGGGGTACTCACAGGTTTGGTACTTTCAATGATACCAAATTTCTTTAGTACCTTCTTCAAATATGCCTTTTGAGATAGACATACCTTCCCATTCATCCTGTCTCTTCGGATCTCCATGCCAAGAATTTTCTTAGCATCTCCAAGATTCTTCATTTCAAATTCAGTTGACAATCTACATTTTAACTTCTCAATTTCAGAATTGCAAACCGCGACAATGAGCATATCATCTACATATAAAAGCAAATAAATGAAAGAACCATCACATAGCCTTTTGAAATATACACAATGATCATGGTGACTTCTTGTGTATGCTTGATCCAACATAAACTGATCAAACCGTTTATACCACTGTCTTGGTGATTGTTTCAATCCATACAATGATCTTTTCAGCCTACACACAAGATCCTCTCCACCTGAAGCTTTCAATCCACTTGGCTGAGACATATAGATTTCCTCCTCTAGATATCCATGTAAAAACGCTGTTTTTACATCCATTTGAACAAGATTCAAGTCATATTGTGCTACCAAGGCTAATAAGATACGAATAGAGGAGTGTTTCACAACCGGAGAAAATACTTCATTACAGTCAATTCCCTCCTTCTGAGCATAGCCCTTTGCAACTAGTCTTGCCTTGTAGCGGATCTCATTTTTATTTGCTCCTTCTTTCTTAGCATATACCCACTTACACCCAATTGCTTTCTTGTCATTGGGTAATTTGGTAAGAACCCAAGTGTCATTCTTGTGAAGAGATGCCATTTCTTCACTCATAGCCTCTTTCCATTCCTCACATTCAACACTATGAATAGCTTGTGTGTATGTTTCAGGAACTCCTTCATCATTAACTGACAGAGCATAGGTTACACAATCTCGAAACCAACTTGGTTTCTTAATATCCCTTTTTGGTCTGCTGGTAGTAATCGATTCCTGAATATTCCTCTCCATTTCTGCTTCATTTTCTAATCCAATTTCTGAATCATCAGCACTGCTTGGGCCAGCCGCGTTGTTGTGACAGCCCATAGTTTAAGAAAATATATAAAATTTAAATATTTTATAAATGAAAGACATTTAGAAAAAAAAAAGAGAAAAAAAATACAATTCTCTGGAAAGATTTGTGTGAGAATGAGTGTGCATGCCCTTGTGCATGTGCACACTGTTCCAGCATACTACATGAGCAAGGCACTTTAGTGAGTAAAGGCCTTGTAAATAAATACAAATAATAATAATAATAAATGAGTACATGACTAGTTAGTGTGTACACATTAGCATAGTTACAATACATAAATAACTTAGGCAGTTTTTAGTCTTAATTTCCATAGATTAAATAGGATCATAGTTGCTTGTGTAGGTAGGGAATGCATGAATATATAAGATGTGCTAAATACTTGATTGATGCACACACATAGCTGGTTATACAAATAAGCTTATATGCATGATCAAAACCAGAATAGACAAACAATGCTCGAGCCAGAGTCATGCATATAGTATGTGAAGAAATTTGCCAAAAGTGGGTAAGACAAGGGAAAAGGGAGAAATGGTGAGTAAAGGAAAGTGGAGAGGGTGAACTTTGGGTGAAACCGAAAATGGTGATGGGATTTTGGATGAAAATAAATTACTTAACTAACCTTAAAACCCCAGTAACTTCCTTATATACATCATTATCTCCTACGGTTACATGTTAGAACCAGAAAACAAAATATAGAAAAAAAAGAAAATAGGCTCCAGTTTAGAAAATCAATGGCAGACCTGAACCAAGATTTGGGAAGGAGAACTTTGGTGAGTAAACCCTCACTTGGCAAGGCATTAAGACCTATGAAAGGCAGCCATTTAACCTTTAGTTTATTTTTACTTCTGTTTGATGTTTTGCATGCATTTCTGGTTTAGCAATTTTTTATTGCTTCTGAGATTTTGTGACTTGCATTGCTTTGTTGTCACTTAACCTATGCTTGTTTATATATGAAAATTTAATGAAGGAATAACCACTGATTTATTTATATGTTTATGAACTCAAGAAATATTTTTAGTTAAAGCATGAATTAATAAGAAAAGTAGGGTGCAAGGCAGTAAGAGGAAGGGGTTCTCTGGCTTATGTTTTGCAACTGAAAAGATGGTTAGGGTGCAATGGAATTTCCATGTGCTGAGTCTTAATCCATCAGTAAGTATTCTCTAGAAATAGGGTTGAGTAACAAGCAAACACACTTTAATATGTGGGTTGATTGTGAGAACCATATTACTGGAAACCACAGTAGCATTTCACTCTCTGAAAGTGCTTTAATCTATGCTTTAACCAAGGATATATCTTTGTGCAAAACTGACTTGAAGTGATATACAAGTATAATTGACTAGTTGTTGAATGCATGAATGGATGAAGGTTTGATGGATGTATGAAATCTGTTAGCATATATTAGTCGAGTATACAACAGTCTTGGGTATGACACTGCATAGACCATATTGAGTCATAAGAAAGAAAAAAAAACTTAATAATTAAACTAGGAACTGGGTCACCTCTACCAGGTTGGGTATGAGGGAAGTGGGTATGACATAGTGGTTGGCTTGCATCAAGGTTGGGGTGTGAGTTTGGACATGGCATGGTTATGCCCAAATAGCTTGTAGTGTACTGGAAATTAGGTAGTAGTTCCAGGCAGTGTGCACCAGTGCAACCATGAATGTAGTACTGGATCCTTAAAAATGACATGAAGTGATCAAACATGCAAAAGGTAAATAGGCTAGAAGTATGTGGGAGTCCTAACATGTAGACTCAGGATTGATACTTTAGCTCAGTTCCATGAAAACTGAATGTGTATGTTGTGAAAAATCTGGGTGTTAACATCAACCTATGTGATTTGTATGATGATTGTCATGATTTCTTAAAATAGAATTTCTGATGGAAAATTAGTCTAAGCATGTATACATGTATTTAGCAGTACATTCACTCCACTGTTATAATATTTAGTAATTTGAGCATGAGAAAGTAATTTGACTAATTTAAGTAAAACACTTAACTTCTGAAAGACAAAAAAGGAATAATGGAACCTATCTCATTAGTCTTTATGCATTACCAAATGATTTTACTTACACCAGACACAAGTCTGACCTGTTTGTTGCTTGCATCAAATGGGTGTTTCATATGCATTGTGGAGCAGTTCATGTGATGTCTGCAGGAAAGAAGGAAGCTAAGTAATAAGGAGCAGAAGTATGTTGCTAAGGAGAAATTGCTAATTAACTCAACTATGACTGTTGTGGGAGAATGGGTTTTATGTTTTATTTTAGCTGAAAGACTTCTATGTAATGATATTTGCAGTGTGCTAAACTTTGGTTGTGATGTAATGAATGGTTTAAAAAGATTACAATGTGATGGAACTATTGTTTGTAGAAAAAGATAAAAGTATTTAGATTTATATTATAACCCGTAAGCATACAATTTTTAGGAATTGAGAAGTAAAGTTAGTAGTAGAACTGGGGAATATATGAACTAGTAATGTATACATATGTATTGGACTGTATTAGAAGCTAGAACCTATTTACAAATTAACTTCAAATATTATAAAGTAAGGATAAACACATAGGCAGAGAAAAAAAACATGAGAAGTATGAACCCAAATTTACATGAGTTCTATGTTTAAATGAATGAGCAGAGCTAGTAAATTATAACAAGACAATATAGGGATCTAACCTAATCAAGTTGATCAACCTGAAAACTCAGGTGTAGTAAATAGCAGTTGTACATGTTTATGTTAACACAGATGCACAGAAGCATGCACAACTTCCTTTGCTATTTTAAAAACAATCTTGTAAAATTTTAAATGTCATGAGTCAATTCACATGTTTGATCAAATATACAATTGTCAAACACAAATAAACAAACAGGAATTGGTTAGTAAATTTGCACAAAGATTCAAATGGGAGAGGGTCTTTCCCAATTCTTTTTACTGTGGCTAAAACATAGGTATTTTAGTTTAAAATAAACTGAGTTATTCTTTATTCAAAAAAAACTCTGATATTAGAATTATAATGATTTGTATGTTTATATGTACATACAAATAATTTTACAAAGAAGTATATCAATATTTCTATATTGATCAGATTGGATCTTGGGAAAAGAAAAGAAAAGAAAAAAATTTGGTCTTGGAAGTAAGTAACCCTGAATTTAGCACAAACCAAATTGAGTCCTTCAAATAGAATGGCAAGTTAGAAAAGTAGGGTTGCTTCAGTTGGTATCAAAGCTATGTTATTAAATACATAGCCAAAACAAACACTTGATTGAATCTGTGTGCATTGTTTGCATTGTTTGCTGTTTGCTTTGGTTGCTTTACTTATTATGAATGAATGAGTTCACTGCTAGTCTTAAAAGTAAAGTAGTGAATAGGAATAAGAACTAACTACATTAGAAATGTTCAATAGAGATCCAGAGCAGTTAGAATCAATCCCTAGGCTGCTGGAGAAAGGGAGAATGATCAATCCTCTGATAGTACTGAACAAGCAACTGGAGTGGCTGCTGGTCCCCCAATGATTAACATGCAAGATTTTGTTAGAATACTGAGGGATGGAATGGCACCTAGGGCAGATAATCCACATGAAGATCTGTCCAAATTGCTTAAAACATATACACACCTAGGAGGCAGTAGCTTCGATGGCACAGAAAATGTCATGGGTGTCCAGACATGGTTAAGAACAGTGGAGAGGATCTTTGGAGATATGCAGGTTAATGACCAGAGAAGAAGGCAAATAGCTTCAAGACAACTAAAAGGCCTTGCTTTGGATTGGTGGGAAGTGATCATTGCAGGCAGGCAAGAGCAAGAGATCACATGGAATCAGTTCAAAGAAATGTTAGAAGCCAGATTTGTCCCAGCCTCAGCAAAAGCTTCATTACTTGAGGAGTTTATCAAGTTGAGGCAAGGATCTATGAGTGTCACTGAATACACTCTGAAATTTGAAGGGTTGCCAAGTATGGGGCAGTACTAATCCCAGATGAAGTTTCAAGGAATGCAAGGTACATTCAGGGATTAAATGCTGGATTGAGTAGAGCCATGTTACCATACAAAGACAGAACCTTTGACCAAGTTATGGACTTGACATTGTCATTTGAGCAGCATGACAATGCCAGAGAAAAATTTAAGAATTTCAGGAATAACAAGAAAGGGAAGAATAGAGCACACCCATATGAGAAGAAGAAGGGAGAAGCAATGAACAAAGAAGGAAGTAAGGTGGTAAGCTCTGACAATAAGAAACCTAAAGTGATCTGTTACAACTGTGGGAAGGAAGGCCATATAAAGACCAAATGCCAAGCACCCAAGTCAACTGTTCTTAGGTGCTACAACTGTGGTAAAGAAGGGCACATGAAAAGACAATGTCCAGAAATGGCAAGGGTGGCTGTACTTGAAGGGAAGGGCAAGGCCATGGAAGCACCTAGCCAAGTGGAAGGTATATTATTCATTAAAGGCATACCCATATCAGTTATTTATGACACAGGAGCTACACACTCTTTTATTTCATGTGACATAGTTCAGAAACTAGGGTTAACATGTGTTTTTGTTGATAAGCCATTGCATGTTAATAGTCCTATAGGTAGTTCCTGCATTATAAATATGAAATGCATGCAAGTAGAATTATGTATGGGTGGTCACACCTTTATTTCAGAACTATATGTGCTGAATTACCCTAAGTTGGATATTATACTGGGAATGGATTGGTTAAAGGGTTTTTGTGCTATCATTAACTTGGAAAATTCCACAATCTCATTACAACTTCCTGATGGAAAAAGAGTTTTGGTCATATATGAGGCAGCCAAAGATAGGGGTATGGGCAGGATGTTCAACTTGAACAGTGGTGAGGTTGAATCAAGCCTAGAGAAGATACCCATAGTTAACCAATACACTGATGTGTTTGGTGAAGTGAATGGCATTCCTCATAATAGACCAGTAGAATTTCAAATAAGACTTAAGCCAGGAGCAAGCCCTGTCATTAAGAAACCAAACAGAATGGGTCCTAAGGAACTGATTGAGTTGAAGAAACAATTAGAAGAATTAGAACAAAAAGGCTTCATTAGGCCTAGCAGTTCAAATTGGGGATCACCAGTAGTATTTCTTAAGAAGCATGATGGTTCCTTGAGAATGTGCATAGACTATAGGGAACTAAACTCAGTCACCATAAAAAACAAATACCCTCTACCTAGAAGTGATGATCTTTTTGATCAATTAAATGGTGCTAAGGTATTTTTTAGACTTGACTTAGCATCTGGTTTCCATCAAATGAAAGTGGAAGAAGAAAGTATCAAGTATACAGCTTTCAATACCAGGTATGGCTTGTATGAATACTTAGTAATGCCATTTGGTTTGACCAATGCACCATCCTATTTTGTGGATTTAATGAATAGGATTTTTAGAGATTATTTAGATAAATTTGTACTAATTTTCATTGATGATATATTAATATACTCTAAATCAGCAAATGAACATGAAAAACATCTGCACATGGTACTAAGTAGACTAAGGCAGCAAGGCCTTAAAGCCAAGTTTGCAAAGTGTTCTTTCTGGAAGAATGAAATAAAATTCTTAGGCCATATAATTTCTCAAGAAGGAATTTCAGTAGACCCTAGTAAGGTCATGGCAGTGCAAGCATGGAAGAAACCAAGCAGTGTTACTGAGATAAGATCATTCATGGGCCTGGCTGGATACTACAGAAGATTTATAAAAGATTTTGCTAAAATGGCAACCCCATTAACCAAGCTAACAAGGAAAGACCAGCCTTTCCTATGGACTGAGAAGTGTGAAGGGGCATACAACCAATTGATGGAAGCACCAGTGCTGAAAATTCCAGAAGTCAATGATAAGCTGGTAGTGTACACTGATGCATGTGGGTCAGGTATAGAAGCTGTTCTTATGCAAGATGGTAGAGTAATAGCCTATGCATCAAGGCAACTGAAACCAAGTGAGACCAAGTATGCAACACATGACTTGGAATTGGCAGCTGTGGTGTATGCATTAAAGCTTTGGAGACACTACCTATTAGGAGCAAAGTTTGAGCTTTATACTGACCACAAAGCTTTGAAATACTTATTTTCTCAAAAAGATTTGAAAATGAGACAACATAGGTGGGTGGAATTACTTTCTGCCTATGATTTGGACATTATGTACACACCAGGGAAAGCAAATAGAGTGGTAGATGCATTGAGTAGGCAACATGCCAAGTTGGCTACACTGATGATAGAGGAGTTTAAAATGCTATTAACACTAACTGATGTAGAAGTGGAAAGCATGGGAGAGCAAACTATGGTGTTAGATGAGGACATGGAGCACTATGGCAAGCTCAGCCTCATCACAATAAAATCTGACTTAGTGGAAGAAGTGAACCGGTCTCAAGACATGGATGCATCCCTAAGAGAGAAGAAGGAATTGTTGAGGAATGGTTCAAAGCTTGACAAGTTTGAATTGGATGAAAAAGGATTTTTAAGATACAAGGGAAGGCTGTGTGTACCTAACACAGAAGCACTACAAAGAAAGATCATGGATGTCCATCACAATTCTAAGTACACCATACATCCAGGTGGTAATAAAATTGTATCATGATCTAAAGAGGAGCTATTGGTGGAAAGGAATGAAGAGGAGTGTGGGTGAAT
The DNA here is from genome assembly GCA_030737815.1 of Allium fistulosum. Lineage (NCBI taxonomy): Eukaryota > Viridiplantae > Streptophyta > Magnoliopsida > Asparagales > Amaryllidaceae > Allium > Allium fistulosum. Next base: position 959,511,728 of record CM060901.1, read on the forward strand.
ATGTGGCAAAATGCATGACTTGACAACAAGTCAAGGCTGAGTACCAAAGACCCAGTGGACTGTTGCAACCTCTGGAAGTTCCAAGATGGAAATGGGAAAGCATATCAATGGATTTCATTGATGGCTTGCCAAAGTCAAAGAGAGGTAATGACAGTATTTGGGTGGTGGTAGATAGATTGACTAAATCATCACACTTCATACCAGTGAAGAGTGATAGGAATGCACCAAAATTGGCACAAGTTTTCATGAAAGAAATAGTGAAACTGCATAGAGTTCCTATCACTATCATTAGTGACAGAGACACCATATTCACATCAAAGTTCTGGAGTAGCTTTCAACAGGAAATGGGGGTTGAGTTGTGCTTGAGCACAGCCTACCATCCCCAAACTGATGGTCAAACAGAAGTGGTTAATAAATTCTTGGAGGATCTACTTAGAGCTTGTGTACTTGATCATGGTGGTAATTGGGAAGACTACCTTTATTTAGCAGAATTTGCTTACAACAACAGCTACCAGAGTAGTATAGGGATGGCACCCTATGAAGCTCTATATGGGAGGCCTTGTTTGTCACCTGCTTGCTGGCTAGAGGTAGGTGATAAGGTGATGTTAGGACCAGATCATGTGAAAGAGACAAATGATAAAATCACACTGATCAGACAAAGAATGAAGGCAGCACAAGATAGAATGAAATCATATGCAGATAAGAGGAGGAAGCCACTTGAATTTGAATTAGGAGATTATGTGTACTTGAAAGTTTCACCTATGAGGAAGGTATTGAGGTTTGGCAAGGAAGGGAAGCTAACCCCAAGATATATAGGACCATATGAAATCATTTCAAGAATAGGAAAGATAGCTTACAAGTTGAAGTTGCCAGAAGAAATGAGTGGAATACATAATGTATTTCATGTATCACAATTGAGAAAATATGTACATGATGAAGCATCAGTGATTCAGTCACAAAACAAAGTGGAAGTCAGACCAGACTTGGTGTATGAGAAGAAGCCAGTGGGCATTGTAGCTAAAGAAGATAAGAAATTGAGGAACAAAACTATTAAACTGGTAAAGGTGTAGTGGAGTCTAGACTCTAATGATTGCACATGGGAGGTTGAGGACAAGATAAAAGTCCAGTACCCTCAATTATTTGCAACTGACAATTAAAGTAGAGGTAATCTATTATTCATGCTTGAATTTACCTAGTTAAATATAGTGTTCAGTGTTGAATGTGTTTGCTTGATGTATGTTTTGGTTGAATTAAGAATATGTGTGCATGTTTGGTCTTGATACATGACTAACATAGGAAGAAGTGTTAAATTGTGGGACACAATTTCTTAAAGGAGGGGTATATGTGACAGCCCATAGTTTAAGCAAATATATAAAATTTAAATATTTTATAAAAGAAAGACATTTAGAAAAAAAAAGAGAAAAACAAATACAATTCACTGGAAAGATTTGTGTGAGAATGAGTGTGCATGCCCTTGTGCATGTGCACACTGTTCCAGCATACTACATGAGCAAGGCACTTTAGCGAGTAAAGGCCTTGTAAATAAATACAAAACTAATAATAATAAATGAGTACATGAATTGTTAGTGTGTACACATTAGCCTAGTTACAATACATAAATAACTTAGGCAGTTTTTAGTCTTAATTTCCATAGATTAAATAGGAGCATAGTTGCTTGTGTAGGTAGGGAATGCATGAATATATAAGATGTGCTAAATACTTGATTGATACACACACATAGCTGGTTATACAAATAAGCTTATATGCATGATCAAAACCAGAAAAGACAAACAATGCTCGAGCCAGAGTCATGCATATAGTATGTGAAGAAATTTTCCAAAAGTGGGTAAGACAAGGGAAAAGGGAGAAATGGTGAGAAAAGGAAAGTGGAGAGGATGAACTATGGGTGAAACCAGAAATGGTGATGGGATTTCTGATGAAAATAAATTACTTAACTAACCTTAAAACCATAGTAACTTCCTTATATACATCATTATCTCCTACGGTTACATGTTAGAACCAGAAAACAAAATATAGAAAAAAGAAAGAAAATAGGCACCAGTTTAGAAAATCAATGGCAGACCTGAACCAAGATTTGGGAAGGAGAACTTTGGTGGGTAAACCCTCACTTGGCAAGACATTAAGACCTATGAAAGGCAGCCATTTAACCTTTAGTTTATTTTTACTTCTGTTTGATGTTTTGCATGTATTTCTGGTTTAGCAATTTTCTGTTGCTTCTGAGATTTTGTGACTTGCATTGCTTTGTTGTCACTTAACCTATGCTTGTTTATATATGAAAATTTAATGAAGGAATAACAACTGATTTATTTATATGTTTATGAACTCAAGAAATATTTTTAGTTAAAGCATGAATTAATAAGAAAAGTAGGGTGCAAGGCAGTAAGAGGAAGGGGTTCTCTGGCTTATGTCTTGCAACTGAAAAGATGGTTAGGGTGCAATGGAATTTCCATGTGCTAAGTCTTAATCCATCAGTAAGTATTCTCTGGAAATAGGGTTGAGTAACAAGCAAACACACTTTAATGTGTGGGTTGATTGTGAGAACCATATTGCTGGAAACCACAGTAGCATTTCACTCTCTGAAAGTGCTTTAATCTATGCATTAACCAAGGATATATCTTTGTGCAAAACTGACTTGAAGTGATATACAAGTATAATTGACTAGTTGTTGAATGCATGAATGGATGAAGGTTTGATGGATGTATGAAATCTGTTAGCATATATTAGTCGAGTATACAACAGTCTTGGGTATGACACTGCATAGACCATATTGAGTCATAAGAAAGAAAAAAAACTTAGTAATTAAACTAGGAACTGGGTCACCTCTACCAGGTTGGGTATGAGGGAAGTGGGTATGACATAGTGCACTACACCAAACAGGCCATTTTGTCACACTTTTTTCGTTTAATTTTGTCACGGTTATTATTGTTGGAAATTTGTAACGGTTATTACTGTTACATTGTATTATCACGGTTATTTCCGTGACAAAATTTGGGCTTTTCGTAAATAACCCAAAGACGTTGGATAGAGTCATCATTTAAGTTTCAGTTGTTACTTCAGTTGTTTGTCACGCTTCTGCTTCTGTCATTCTTCCCCAAATCAAATTAGGTTTAAGCCGTTCTATTTCAAAGCCTCCTTCGATCCAGCGTGTCGCCCCTCTCTTTCGCCTACCGCCGTTCTATTTCAAAGCCTCCGCTCTTCTCTTTCGCCATATCCGCCCATCTCTTTCACCGCCTTCGTCCTTCTACAAAGTCAGGTAATAATTTTTGTTTGTATTTCACATTTTTGTTTGTATTAATTTTGTTATTTATTCAATTTTAATTATGGATCTATTTTATCATGGTTTGTATTTCACTTTTGTACGTTTTTGTAAAGTCAGGATTTTGTTTAATTTTTTTATCAAAAGTTTTTTGGTTTTGTTTTTGAGTAGCTGATATTGCTTCAAGAGAGACGTGTTATTTATTCAACTTCGAAGGGTGAATAATTTCCCATTCACTAGGTATCAATTTGTGGTATTGAAGAATCACTGGATAAAGGTTCCTTGTTTAACAGCTGTGTCCACTCTCGTATTCATGCAATCACCACCAGTTTTTGGTTTTACTTTTTTACTTAAGTTCTCATTAGTCTTGAATAATTCATCAGCTGAAACCAGTTATTTCAGTTCAACATGTGTGCGCCCACATTATTGATCCTGGGTATGAATTAATGGGTTGGAATAATGAATTAGAAATAATATTTTATGGTATATATGATATGAAATGCTAGCATCAAATTCCAACATCCTCCGGTTTTCTTAGCTAACTTTCGTTGTCTTTTGTTAATAGATTACCGTATCTTACATCTTGTTTGTAATGTATTATTGTCATAGCACTATTTGATACGATACTTATTTTTCTACATGATTGATAAAAGAAATTTTCTATGACTATCATTCCCAAACCCTACATTTTGTTAGAATTACATTATTGCCAAGCAAAAATCCCGACTATGCATGCGATTGTGATTTATATCGGTGTCCCTGTACACAACTGCAATAGTAGTGTGCAAATATTTTATCCTTGATCTTAAAATAATATTGCGTTTAGTAATCATAATTATTCCAATGTGCTATAACTAGAATATGAGAAATGAAATAAAAGCAATATCTAAACAACAAGAACATGAATGTTGGGAAACTGATATAGGGAGTCAAGGGTTTTGAATCAGTAACTTCTTCAAATGAGAAAACTAAATCAGTTCAAACTTCAATTATAGTTGTTGCTCATGTAACTTTCATTTCGCTTTTGTTTTTTTGTTTTTTTTGATAGTTTCTTATCATTTGATTCATCTTCAGTTTTGCTCCAAAAAATGATTATGATAAGTGGACTAGCTACACACATTCTTTATTTTATTTTATAAATTATTATTGAACTTTCTGGTAAACGTAAAACATATTTCAATTGCAGTTTTTAATGAACTAATCACCAAATTGTTTAATTAATCATAAGTTTTTGGTTTCTAATTCTTGAGTCATAATCATGCAATTATTTTACTACTTTTTAAGGTAGTTTTTAACTTCTTTTTAATTAACTTCTTTTTACCTAAACAACTCCAGCTCCAATTCAGTCAGGATGTAGATCTATCCTTGGAGAAATCGAATCCACCATTGCTGAAGGTACATAATATTTCTTTGGAGCATTTTACATATACATCTACAGAACTTTCTTGTTAGGGTTCTAGAGAATAATAAGCCATTGTGATTTATAGCTTGGATATTTTTGAGGATAAATCTTTTCTAATGTGTATCAGATACACATTGATTATTTTGTATCTGTTATGATTTTATCTTCTGGTATGTATTGTATATGAAGGTATATCTAAAACTAAGAGAAAGGTACAAGTAGGTTGCAATTTTATCTATTCTACCGCTATACATATGCATTGGTTAAAAGGTATAAATACTACAAAAAACATAATCGCTTTAATTTATTCTGCAACTGATTTGGTGTTATTTGGTAAATCAATATTGATTGTATTTTTCAAACTAACCGTTGCATTCGTTTGTCAGTGACGAAGCTGTTGCTGCATTTGTAGAAGCATCGGGAGGGTTATTAAGTGTGCTGCATTTGGTAAATCTCCCACACTTTACATGACTTCATAGTGTATGTTAGATATTTTGTTTACAATGTTACCTGCAGTTTGTTTTTCGTTGGGTATTAGTTTTTGGTTTACAATGTTACCTGCAGTTTGTTTGCAGATCAGTTTTAAACTTAGTTGCAAACTGCAAATCAATTGCAAAACTACTCAGTTTTGCAACTGAGTACAAATATGAGCATTATGATATGAACTGCTGCAGCTCTTTTATTGCAATGTTTACTATTTGGATGAACTGTTCTTATCCTCGCTTCCACCTATTGTGTGTAAAAAAAAGGACTAACAATATATTATATTCACGTTAGACAAAATGTTGCCATAATAACATAATGCATGAATGCTGATTTATACTTTAGTCATAGACAGTTCTATGATAATGTGTATCATGGCTGAGAAATCTTTAATTCAAAAAGAGATCTATAAAAAATTAAACATTTTATAACATCCAAATCGTTGTGTTTGTACCGAGTACAAACTATGTCTGCAATCTGCATTAGTGCAACACAGTTGGCACTCAGTGCAAAATGACATGCCAGTTTGCGTAGAGTGCAAATTGTGTTTGCACTCAGTGCAAACTCAGTGTATATTCGGAGCAAACTGTACAAGTTTGCACTGGGCAGTTTGCAGTCAGTGCAAACTGTGGAAGTTTGCACTCACAAAACTGAGTGCAAACTGTGTTCGCATTTCACTGCAAACTGTTTGACCGTTCCGTGGGAAATGTTTGTAGCACATTGTAATATATAAGTAAACGGTGTTTTGATTGTTCTTCTTGGATACATGGTTATTCAAAATTTGGTACTCTAACTAATGGACAAAATCGATAACAAAGTGAGTAAAATTGTGATATTGATCATAAAAAATATGTATATTTTGTGACAAAAACAAATGTCTAAATGACATATTTTTGTACTATTCTGTTGCCTGTTACTTGCGGAAAAACAATGCTGTTGCCTGTTACTTGTTATAACTGAACCACGATTTATATTCGTTTGCAACATCAACTGTAAATAAAAGGTATAAAAGGGATTGCTGTTACTGTATAAATTTAGCTCTCTACTAAGCTAAGGTACATTAGTATTTGGCTGGCTGTTCTGCTAGTTCTTCACTCATTTTATTTTCAAAACAACATTTCAACCAAATATTTCATGCTACCTAGCATTTTCTTTTTGGATCTTCTACCCATTTTGTCACCTTTATTTACTAATATTTTTTAGCTTCGTCGAAATCATTAGCCCGTGTAGTTAAAACTTGTTAGTAATTTATTTTTAGAGTGTGCTTTATCTCAGACTTAAGTTCTTAGATATTCCTTATTAACCAGAGCCAAGAAAAGCTTATCTTTATTGCTTTGGTATGAAAGCCCATACTTCTTTATGTCTTTACATGCTATATATGTTTACTATATTAAATCTTAAGAGATTGAATCAATACAAAGGAGTTTCACATAGCAAATATTCCTGTTTGTTATTTTGCAACCGCCTTCCTTAATTTCTTTTGAATAGAACTTTCTCGATTGAAAAGTTCTAGCATAACAAAGGCTTTTGTTAAAAATAGCTATTAATGTTCATTAATTTAATTTGTTACAGGTGATCCTACAGTGGACAAATTTGAAGGAACACATCTGGCTTTTGTGGCTGCCGGACCGAACCCATTTGATGTCATAACAAATGCAGTAAAGTGAGCATCGTTTACCTTTTTATTCATTCATGTTTATGTTGTTTAAGATAAGTTAGGATCTTCCCATACAAGACATGGGTGGATTGTTATACATGGAAAATGTTTTCTCTCCCAAAGCGCATAGTTTTGAATGAAATTTTTTTATAAGGATACATGAAAATTACCTATGCAGGTTGTTATCAGTTGCACTGATCAAAAATCACTATATTTTGATAAACTGATGATGCTTTTTATGTAGAAATTACTTAAAAGAATTTTTGATAAATTATGTGCTTGTTGTGATTATATTTCCAAATTGTGACTATTATGTACAATGAAGATTATCCGTGCAAGTTGTGATTATTTGTGCATATCAGAAATCAATTTATTTTTTTATATTCAGAAATTACTTATAATAAATCTTGAGGTGCTATGCTGCTCCAATTGCAACAAGATTTTATAGGGGATAAAGATGACTGTTTGGGTGTCCAACGGAACCTGTTCTTTAGTTACATTTTTCTTTGGGTTCTATTCAGAGTTCTTACCTCAAAACCAATATTTCTGCAAAATAGTTTCATTATGAGATGTCGATCTATATATTCATATACTTCTTATTCTTATTTTAACAACTTGTTTCTATGAGTTTTAAAAGATGCGGGTTGGAAGATATTGGTTGTAGTGGGTATTGTAGGCGATGGTTTTTGAAGGTAGTGGGTTGTTTGTGGAGGTGTGGTAGGAGTATGCGACTGTAGCAATGGTTATAGTGCAATTTATAAAGGAGTTATGAAGTGATGCAGTGGCAGTTTTGAATTCGTTTGGTTGAGCAGTGGTGGATGGTTTATTTTGCAATCCGGTTGTTTGTGGAGGTGGAGAGGCTGTTGCAGTTGAGCAGTGATGCGGTTGCTATTGGAGAAGTGGTTTTGTATGGAGTTGAAGGTTTGGAGAATGGAAGTTGTAGGTGATGTGGTATAGGAACAGAGGTGATGCAGGGAAGTGAGGTTGAGGGTGAGCAGAAGAAGGTAGCTTAGGTGCTCCACTAAATGGAATAATGGGATGTGGTATTAGTAAGTTACTGAACACTATGTAGTTATATTCTGAAACTGTGTTTTAAAGTTTGTTATATATATATTATGCTTGTATGCTATAATTTGTGGTGTTGGTATGAAGTATCCTTTGTGGTGTTTGAATGAAACATAAATGTTTGGTGTTGTTCTAATTATTGATCGTATGTTTTCTTAATTTTAATACTATATATTTTTTGTATTGATTGTTTGTAGCTGTAATAAAATATTGGTGCTATATAGTTTGTTTGATACTGTTTTAGTTATCACGGTTATAAGTGTTAGAAAATAACCTTTCGTAATGGTTATAACTGTGATATAATTTGCATTTGTCACGGTTATAAGTGTTAGAGTTTCCTTTTTGGTAACGGTTATAAATGTTAGAAACCATTGTTCTGTCATGGTTATAAGTGTGAGAAATTACTATTTTATCACGGTTATAACCATGAGTAAATACTATTCTGTCACGGTTATAAGTGTGAGAAATTACTATTTTGTCACGGTTATAACCGTGAGTAAATACTATTCTGTCACGGTTATAAGCGTGACAAATTACTATTTTGGTCACGGTTATAACCGTGAGCAAAAGTGTGACTGAATTTGCCCACGGTACTTATTTTCACGGTTATAACCGTGACAAATTAGTTTTGTCACGCTTATAACCGTGAGCAAATTGCCTTTCTGGTGTTGTGGTGGTTGGCTTGCATCAAGGTTGGGGTGTGAGTTTGCACATGGCATGGTTATGCCCAAATAGCTTGTAGTGTACTGGAAATTAGGTAGTAGTTCCAGGCAGTGTGCACCAGTGCAACCATGAAGTACTGGATCCTTAAAAATGACATGATGTGATCATACATGCAAAAGGTAAATAGGCTAGAAGTATGTGGGAGTCCTAACATGTAGACTCAGGATTGATACTTTAGCTCAGTTCCATGAAAACTGAATGTGTATGTTGTGCAAAATCTGGGTGTTAACATCAACCTATGTGATTTGTATGATGATTGTCATGATTTCTTAAAATAGAATTTCTGATGGAAAATTAGTCTAAGCATGTATACATGTATTTAGCAGTACATTCACTCCACTGTTATAATATTTAGTAATTTGAGCATGAGAAAGTAATTTGACTAATTTAAGTAAAACACTTAACCTCTGAAAGACAAAAAAGGAATAATGGAACCTATCTCATTAGTCTTTATGCATTACCAAATGATTTTACTTACACCAGACACAAGTCTGACCTGTTTGTTGCTTGCATCAAATGGGTGTTTCATATGCATTGTGGAGCAGTTCATGTGATGTCTGTAGGAAAGAAGGAAGCTAAGTAATAAGGAGCAGAAGTATGTTGCTAAGGAGAAATTGCTAATTAACTCAACTATGACTGTTGTGGGAGAATGGCCCTTATGTTTTATTTTAGCTGAAAGACTTCTATGTAATGATATTTGCAGTGTGCTAAACTTTGGTTGTGATGTAATGAATGGTTTGAAAAGATTACAATGTGATGGAACTATTGTTAGTAGAAAAAGATAAAAGTATTTAGATTTATATTATAACCCGTAAGCATACAATTTTTAGGAATTGAGAAGTAAAGTTAGTAGTAGAACTGGGGAATATATGAACTAGTAATGTATACATATGTATTGGACTGTATTAGAAGCTAGAACCTATTTACAAATTAACTGCAAATATTATAAAGTAAGGATAAACACAAAGGAAGAGAAAAAAAACATGAGAAGTATGAACCCAGATTTACATGAGTTCTATGTTTAAATGAATGTGTAGAGCTAGTAAATTATAACAAGACAGTATAGGGATCTAACCTAATCAAGTTGATCAACCTAAAAACTCAGGTGTAGTAAATAGCAGTTGTACATGTTTATGTGCACACAGATGCACAAAAGCATGCATAACTTCCTGTTTTGCTATTTTAAAAACAATCTTGTAAAATTTTAAATGTCATGAGTCAATTCACATGTTTTATCAAATATACAATTGTCAAACACAAATAAACAAACATGAATTGGTTAGTAAATTTGCACAAAGATTCAAATGGGAGAGGGTCTTTCCCAATTCTTTTTACTGTGGCTAAAACATAGGTATTTTAGTTTAAAATAAATTGAGTTATTCTTTATTCAAAAAAAAACTATGATATTAGAATTATAATGATTTGTATGTTTATATGTACATACAAATAATTTTATAAAGAAGTATATCAATATTTCTATATTGATCAAATTGGATCTTGGGAAAAGAAAAGAAAGAGAAAAAAAATTGGTCTTGGAAGTAAGTAACCCTGAATTTAGCACAAACCAAATTGAGCCCTTCAAATAGAATGGCAAGTTAGAAAAGTAGGGTTGCTTCGGTTTTCTTCAATTTCAGCACCCGATTTTGTTATTTCAGAAGCAGGTTGGACTGAAATCGTGTCATCTGGAGCTTGCGTTACAACATCAAACTTCACATGCTGCACATTTTTGTGGCTGCTGCTGCTGATCTCCGTCGGTGTAGCATTATTTGGCTTCAACATAGCTGCTTCATTGAATGTAACATCTCTACTTATAATCATCTTCTTTTCAACAGGATTCCACAGTTTTAATCCTTTTACTCCATTCTTCATGCCAACAAATATTGACTCAACAGCACGTACACCAAGCTTATTGTCCTTCACATGATACCAAGCAGGACAACCAAATACATGAACCAAATCATAATCATAAGCAGGTTTACCATACCAGACTTCCATAGGTGTTTTTCCTTTCAATGCAGATGAAGGCAACCGATTGATAAGGAAACATGCATATGTAACAGCTTCAGCCCAGAATGCTTTGCTCAAACCAAAATTTGATAACATACATCGTACTCTCTCTAACAGTGTACGATTCATTCTTTCTGCAACTCCGTTCTGCTGTGGTGTTTCTCTAACTGTAAATTGTCTTTTGATTCCCTCATCTTGACATACTTTATGAAATGGATCACTCTTGTATTCTCCACCGTTGTCTGAACGAAGCACTTTGATTTTTATGCCCGTTTGATTCTCAACCACTTTCTTCCATCTCACAAATATTTCTAGAACATCACTTTTCTGTCTCATAATATACACCCATACACGCCTAGAAAAGTCATCAATAAAAGACACAAACCAATGCTCACTACACCATATAAGCAATTTTGCAACACCATAGTGCGGCAAATTCACAACGGTCTTAGGCCGTTGCAATATTCCAACGGCTTTGATCCATTGCGAACCCTTTGGCAACGGCTTTGAGCTGTTGCTATATTAGAATGGGTTAGGGCTTTATACGTGTGGTCTTCAAATAATAGCATGCCCTCAAAACAACGCCCCGTATCCTTCAATTTTTTTTGCTCCCGCGCCTCCTTCCTATTTTCTTCTGGCAACCGGGCGATTTCCCCAAATCCCACAAAACCCTAGCTCCACGTTCTTTCCACTTGTCTTCATCGCTACCTTCCTCCTCCCCAATACTAAACCCTAATGCCGAAATCAAATTCGCGCCTGTCGCCTTGTGGATTAGCACGAACTTTAGCTTATACCACATCTTACAAAGCTAATAAATTATAGGTAATCATCTCAACTCCATTTACATCTCAACAGAATCTTGTAACTCAGCTTTACAGTAGATTAAAATGAGGTTTTGCATTTATTTTAGATACTTTTGACGTTGCAAATAAAGATCCCATGTGGATGTAACTACGGAAGTCATATAAAAAGTCAAGCTTCCTTAGCTAGGAAATGAAAGTAGAAACCTTACTGACAAATCAACTGCCAAAATGTTTTGGAAAGGGTTAAAGATTTTTAAATTGTGTTACCAGAGTTCTTGAATTCGACAGACACACCAAAATTAGTATTATCTAATTAAATAAGTTTTTTTTGTTTTTTTGGATTTTTGAAGGTCAAAATAAATTGTTTTTGGTTTTTCAAAAAGCACATAAGTAACTTGCTTAAGCATATTCAAACAGGCGCTATCTAATCAACCAGACACTAATTTTGACAACCATTCATTCCGTTTCCTAATGATTTGTCATAGATTGGGAAAACAAAGATAAGATATTGGGTTTCTTTGACAATTTTAGTTGAACGCAGCCATAAAGAAGCATGTGGAAAACAAAAAAGACGAGTTTTAAAGTGAGAAGAGTGACACAGCATGTTTAGATGTATTCCTAATTTGGGAGCATTTGACACGTCATTGCGCCCTCGATATGCTGCAAACTTTTGCTACTTTGGATAGTCTAGCCACTTCTATTTTTCTTTGGAATACAATTTGGTTCATGAATTAGATTTCAAAGGAGCTTTTATACTTTATGCAATGCGATCCACATCATCTTCGTAGGTTGACACTTCATATAAACTTTAGCTTTTCTTTTAACTTTAATAGTTCAAATTTGATTTTAATGGTAACTGTCCTGTAACAGAGTATTTTTATAGAAACAGTGTTTGCTTGTAAATGCATTTATATCCATGAATGATTTTATTTTTTGACAACAGTTCAAACTATAACAGTTTATTTTTACAAAAACAGTAAAAAATCAATTATTTTTATAGAAATATGTATGTTATGGGAGTGAACTCCATATATTCCTCTGTATAGACCTGACTACTTGCTAATTATATGCCTAGTGCAATTCAGATCCAATTTCCATTTTTCATCCTGTTCTGTTATTTGGTAGAAGTAGTTGATTTAATTCTTGATTTTGTTCTTATTGTAAAAAACATGATGTGCCAGCATCTTAACTAGCAAAAGAGGGAGTAGTTGTTACACCAGTCTATTAATTGGTTTGAGTTTTGGTAATTGTCTGTGGTTTGTGAATCAGGGTAGAAAGGCAAGGGGATGTGGTAGTTGGAGTGGTAGGTTTCTGGCAACTTAGTTAGGTCAATTTTCTTTGTTGTTGGTCAGTAGTTTTTTTTAGTTGTTGGTGGGGACTGTATTGCAAGTAGTTTTTTTTAGTTGGAGTGGTAGTTTTTTTTAGTTGTTCGGTCTCTTTTACAATCAATTTCTTAACTTTAAAAAATAGTCAATCTCATCTTGCTGAATAGGATTGGATATGGAGAATGACTAATATGATTTCAGATCAAAATTTCTCTCAAAATATAATAAGTTAATGCTTTTATTTAAGGATAGGTGCTTCTTTAAGTTTATTATAATTTCAAATTGTGTAAAATTTATTATAGTTACTGAACTATAATTTTCAATGGCAAATAATACTGGACTATTATTTTGATTTTTCAAAATAAGTCCTATTAGAGCATATATATGCTTATTTTGATCATACCGTGGTGTAATAGGAAGTTAGTATGATCACAGTGTGATGAATACATATTTTAAAATGGAGAATTGGCCATATTTTAGTGTTTGTAATTTTTCCATGTTTCTAAAGCCTTTGATTTATTAATAACTTCACCTTTGTTATGGCTAGAATATTTGGGTCATATTTTAAATAAGTTCTTACTATTAAACTAAACATTTGTTCCAAAAAAATTATCCAGCACAAAACTTTACCTTATTACCTTTTTTGATTTTCTGATTGCAGGCAACCAAATCTTAGCTCGACCGTTGCAGCGATCATCTACAAAAATCTGGACTTAGCCAATGATTTTTTTTTGATTAAAAGGTACTTTCGATATGTATCTCCCTTTGTTTAAATTAAAACGTACCTTCGATATGCGATACACATATATTTACACTTCATTGTTCCATGATCCAATCTTAACTTGCCAAAACCATGACATCTTTTGTAATAGCTTCGAAAAAAGAAAAATAAGTGCTCTTAACGAAGACGTGGTGAAGCGTGGTTACCGATTTGCTGTAGTGGAGGAAAAAACTCTAGCTGAAATATTGATTGCAGGCCTGCACAAGAAATTTGAGGTAAATCAATGTATTTTGCAACAAAAATATATTCGAGCCCAGACATTAAATTTCAGTTCAAATGGCTGCTGCCAAAAGGACTTTTTCCTTCAATGGTGAGATGATTGACATCGATCTTGACACTGGATGGAGCTATCTATCATGCAACATATGCAAGTCCATATGGTCATGATTTTCAAGGTGGGATGCCCACTGGTTGGTTTTCCAATGGTCGTATTCCTATTGATTTTAGGTCTGAAGCATTTGGGATTAAGCCGATAATAAGGGCTTATCTTAATACCAGTTAGGGGATTAAGGACTTGGCTACTGGTGTTTGCTTTGCTTCTACTACCACCGGCTATGAAAATTCAACTGCTAATTGCTTTTAGTGTTACCTTTATAAAAAGGAATGCTGGAATGAGGATTTAAATAAGGAAATGGGACAAGCACGAACTGCTCGGAGTGCAAGCATGATACGGTAGCTGATCTGATTAGATTGTAGGCACAACAAAAGCATGATTAGTGGGAGTTAGCTGGCACGAGCATGAACTAAATTAGACTGAGGCATGATATCTACGTGTGGCACAAGAACTAATGCGTATTGCATCTTTTGAGTTACTGCATGGTATAAATCTAGCAAGAGAATAAATGCATAAGCAAGCTGCTTGAAATATGAAGTGCATAGGCTAAAATGGATCGGGCAGAAGCGGCAAATGCAAGAGTGGACAGGCGTAGAAGCCGGGCAAGAGCGGCATGTGCAATATGAATTAGGCATGAGTGAAGCATGTTGCTGAGGAGAGCAGATAGCAGCAGTCACTACAAAGTGCTAGATATGAGCAAGAAAGCATACGTGAGTAATGTTTCAGAGAACTTTATCATATAAATTTATTATTTAGGAGTTCCAAAAGATGGACTCGACTAAAATTCACTAATGGGATGCTTGCCGCAAGAACAAACTATGAATTTATTTTCTGACAGTTACTGCAATAAAGATTATAATAAAGTTGCTGGAGATTTTAATATGAAACTGAGAGGCATGGCTGATAAACTGAATAGTAAATTCCGGGATGAGAATTTTGTTCGCTGATGTTTATATAATTGTGCAACCACCTATCCATGCACCGTTATCCTATGGATTTGAGAATACGGTGGTATTGTTCATTGAGCGAAAAAATGCAACAGGTACATAGAATACCCAATCTACAGGTATTGTTCAACTATTTACGAAACCCAACTTGCACTCCATCCTTTCATCATCATTTTGTATTTTTATTAAAATACATGCAGGTTCCACATGGAATTGATGGTAAGGGACAACCATGCAACTGAGACCATGATTACTTTTGAAAAAGACAATGAATATATGCTCAAACAGAAGGCTGAATCTATATTGAACATGAAACTTCAGCAGGTATGCTTGTGGTAACAGATTACATATAGTGATTATCTTCTTTACTAGGACAGAGTTGATATCGTTGTTTCTATTTATAAAATTAACACAATATTAGCTTATATTAGTAAAATTATATTGAAATCGCATGCTTCAATATCTTAAAATTTAAATTCAATCTTATTAGAGTGAAATTTAAAATATACATATTAAGCTATGAAAAAAATGGAACAAAAATGAACCTAAAGTTGCTTTTGACTTTAGGGAGAAAGTTTAAAAGACTTTACAGTAGCTTACAGAGTTTGGCTGTCTTATATATATATATTACATCAAAAGTAGAAATGACTTCAGGGAGAAAGTTTAAAAGACTTTACAGTAGCTTACATTGTTGACTCTGCACAACCAACTTCCTCTTATATATCTTACATCAAAAGTAGAAATGATAAATAAAATGTGTGTAATTCCTTTTTAGTTAAGTAAGGTTAGTTTTCTATCAAGATCGATCTAACTATACAGGATCGGTTCTTTCTAGTTAAGGTTTGTTCATAATCTCATGTGTGTTAGTGTTTAAATTGTATGCTATGTGTCATGTATTACTTACTATGTCTTAGGGAAGAACAATTCCTATTAATTTTTACTTCATAAAATTTGGTTCCAAAACACAAAGTGCAACAACAAATGCAAAACACATTTTTTTTCTTCTTTTTTTATAAAAAAATAACGCAAGTATAAAATTATATTACTTTCAGCTATGGTCCACCATCACAGATCCTCACCAATAACAACAAATGCAAAACACATTTTTCTTTTTTGTCTAAGCCACATGCGTACAACAGAGTGGTACACCTCATATGACATATCTGATTTACTATCTGTATTCAAACCACTCCTGTTTCATATTAATATCCTTCTGGTTGATTTTTGTTATGTGCAGATGATATTGGTTTTCCAGCACTTGTAGTTGAAGAGGTTATGTGCTCACTTAGTGAAGAGGTTAATATTTGTATTTGTATTTGTGCGAGAACTCATAATTTGTATTTGTGCGACATAAGACTAATCAACCAAGGCAGGTTAAACATAAGATTGCAATGTAGTATTATGTAATGATTTCGCTGTTTTACTATATAGTGGTATGTGTTGATGTTGAACATTATAATTCAAACATTTGTTATGTTTGGTTTGTGATGAATGTATGAAAAATATTTGGTTTAATAATCTTTCTTTTGTGATAGTGTTAAATTTGCAAATTTTTTTATTAATTATGATAATGAAATGACTGTCACTGGTACAGAGAAAAAAATTTGATTTTTAAAAAAAAAATTAGTAATTAGCAACGGATTAAAGCCGTTGCTAATAGGTAAAACAACCGTTATACGTCTACATTTAACAACGGATTTAAGCCGTTGCGAAATTAAATCCGGAACGGCTATGAGCCGTTGCTAAATAAGATTCTGCAACGGACAAGAGCCGTTGCGAAATTTTTACCACTGCCCATTTCGCAACGGCTCAAATCCGTTGCGAAATCATTTTGCAAAGGCTTAAAGCCGTTGCGAAATGAGGATTCTGGTGTAGTGGCTTACCTCCCAGAGATGCATTTTTGGAAGGACCCCATACATCCGATTGAACATAATCCAAAATACCACTGGATTTATGCATTCCTTTACTGAAATGGGACCTGGTCTTCTTGCCTTTCACACAATGTTCACAGAAATCTAACTTGCTGGCAGTAGCTCCTTTTAACAGATTTTTTTGTATCAAAGTATTCAAAGATTTTTCACCTGGATGTGCAAGCCTCATGTGCCATAGCATTGTCGATTCCTTAGCTGCAACTTCACTTTGTTCAGCTGTAGTTACATCTCCAAACATTGTACTCCCATTTAAGTAATATAAGTTTTAACGACGTGTACCTTTCATGACAACCATAGCTCCAGAAATCACCTTCATAACTCCATTTTGGCAATCAAGTCTGAGTCCCTTTGATTCAAGCATTCCTAAAGAAATTAAATTCTTTTTCATACTTGGCACACACCTCACATTTTTTAACTCTCTAATCATCCCATCATGCAGCTTTAGCCGAATGCTCCCAATTCCCACAATGCTACAAGAATGGTGATTTCCCATCAACACTTCACCTTCAAATTTTGTAAAGCTTGAGAACCATTCTCTATTTGGAGTCACATGAAAAGTAGCTCCAGAATCTAGTACCCATTCATCATCTTTTGCCAAGAGAATTGAAGGCACTATGACTAAGGAAAAATCTGACTCACCACCTGCATCTTTGTTGGACTGCACAACATTTGCTGCACTCTTACTTTTCTTGTCCCGCTCCTTTACTTTGGGACAGTCTTTAGCCCAATGGCCTTTTTCATGACACCAAGCACATTCATCTTTAGCCAAATGTCCTTTTACCTTCGAGTGTCCTCTACTCTTATCACGATGTTGGCCAACGTTTTTCTTACGGTTTGGTTTTCTGCCTCTCACTAATAGAGTATCACCACTGTCTTCTCTAGAGATATCATCTCTATCCATCTTACGAAATTCTTTACTGCGTAATGCGGCAACAACTTCATCATAAGTCAGCTTGTCTTTGCCATGAATCAATGATTTAATTATAGGTTCATATTTCTCTGAAAGAGAATTCCCCAAACATATAGCTTTTTCTTGATCTGGAATGACCTCATCATAATTTACCAGTTCGGTTAGAAGCTTATTAAAGGAGTCTATGTGCTCAGTCAGAGTTACACCCTTCTTCATATTGAACCGATACAAATTCCTTTTCAAATAAATTCTATTTGCCACATTCTTCACAAGGTATTTAGCTTCAAGCTTCTCCCACAACACTTTTGGCGAGGTTTCATGTTGATAGTTTACTCTGATATGGGTTTCTAGACAGCCCCTAATCGCAGCCAAACAAAGCCTCTGATTCTTTTCCCACTGTTTGTTTGACCACTCTTCTGGCTTCTCTGTTCCCAAACATGCTTCTAAATCCAAATGCTCGAGTGCATCAAGCACATCAGTCCTCCATAAACCGAAGTTATTGGTACCATTAAACTTATCTACCTCTAACCTTGCTCTATGATAAACTGTTCTCTCCTCCTTTGGCACTTGAACAGTTTCAACAGTTTCAGATTGACTAGATTCGTTCATATTCACAACACAAGTAGCTTTCAGAAAGGAAAAACAAACACAACTGGAAGATCTGACTTATCAGAAATTCCTTCAAACACCTTTTGTGCACTCAACAAAACTTAAAGAAATCCAGAACCTGAAACCTAGAGCTCTAATACCAATTGTAGATCTGAAGTTTCTATACAGCGGAAGTATATTTTGATATGTAGATATATGTATATCTATATAGTAACAAACATTGTTAAAAAAAATGAGAGCACACAATTTAACGAGGTTCGACAAATAGCCTACGTCCTCGGACAAAGAGAGAGTGATTTTGTTTACCACACTAGAGAAGCAAACGAGAGATACATACAAAGATTACACAAATCTCTCATGACAGCTGAAGCAAAACCTTTTTTGCTTTCTATTTTTCACACACACTATATTTGCATGAAAGAAATCACATATATATATGAATGAGTTCACTTGGGCTTTAACTAGTATTAGGACCACATAATAAAACATTGCATCAAATACACTTGGCTGTATGCACCAGACGTGAACTATATTCCATACAAAGTATAAATAATCTTTATGATTATAATAATATCACCTTGCTTATTCTTTCTCGATTAGTATAATATAATATATATATAAAATAAAGCATGAAGTGATATTCAACAGTGGAAAATAGTCACAAGGACAGACTTTGAAAATAAATTTAAGTTGAAGGACATCAAGTTTTATTTTTAAGCTGAAAGACAAACTTTGAAAAAAATTAGGCTGAAGGACAATACTAATTATTGCTAGCATTTTGTATAGTGTAAAACTGAATATAATCCTAGTTATAACTAGCATTTTGTATAGTGTAAAAACTGAATATAATACTAGTTATAATTAGCATTATTCTTTAGTTTAATTTTTTTTTCTTCAAAATTTTCCCTTTAGCCCAAAAATGAAACTACATGTCCTTCAGTCTAATTTTTTCAAAGTTTGTCTTTCTCTCTATTTTCCTTTATTGAATATATATAAAAGGTGGAACCTAGTGCACGAGGCTTCCACACGATAGCGGGTCCTGGGAGGTCGATAATGTACGCAGTCTTTCCCTCTATTGAATATATATAGTTTAAATTGTATGTCTATTTCCATTAGTGCATTCTTGTGGGAAAAAAAATCTCCACCAAATGCCTAAACCACTAAAAAAAAGTAAATGCATCAATTATAGTTGTACTTTTGTAAACAGTAATCAAAATATGCATAATGGACAATTATTTTGCAAACTGTTTTGTCCTTATCGGTGCTTGCCCATAATATTTCAATGCTAGGAAGCTTACTTGATGCAGCGCACCATGAAAACAAGCGAGACAAGCACGAGATAGCAAGTTAAGGACTCATATTGGAGAAAGTATCCTTAGGTCCTCCGCATTTAAGTCTTCCGCGCTTATGTCGCATGGTCGTTCCGCACCTCTTCAACGACTCAACGGAGCGACTCAAATGGGTATGGCTACTTTTGTTAAGTCGTCCGCCTTATGTCGCCTTTCCTTATGCCGCACTCTATAAGTCGTTCGGTTTGTTAAGTCGCCAGCCTTATGTCGCCTTTCCTTATGCCGCACTCTTTAAGTCATTCGGAGCCTTATGTTGCCTTTTCCTTATGCCGCACTCTTTAAGTCGTTCGGACTATGGCATTTTCCTTATGTCGCTTAAGTCGTTCCTGAAGTTGTGCTATCTTCTTAAGTCATAAGTTCTTATGCCGACTTCTTATGTCGCATTGTTGTTAAGTCGTATGATGTTGTAACTCGTATGACGTTAAGTCGTTTGGTGAACTTAAGTCGTATGTGTTGAGTTAAGTCGTGAGTCGCATGTGTGTGTTGTAATTTCCTATAAATAGGGGTGTGTTGTCATTTGTAATGGTGGTTGATTGAAAAAATAAATTTGTGTGTGAGCTTTGGCCACCATTGTTGGAAGTTGAGTGTGATCTCCTTCTTCTTTCCATCTTCGGTTTATTCGTGAGCGAATCAACGAATTTGAAGCCAATTCTCGGTATCACTTACGAGTGATCAACAATCGAATTGTAGATCTTTCAACACGGTATCTTGCGAGATCAACGGGTTGGAGATTGCTAGATTCTGGCATCATCACGATCAACGGAATTGAGCATTTATCGTTTTATTAGTTTATTTGACACGAAATCATCATTTTGTGAGGAAGATCCTGGATAAGTTGCAATAGTTTGGTATCAAAAATTGTTCGAGCCTAGTCTAAGCTGCGTCAATTGGTACCAGAGCCAAATTAGAGACGGAAACGAGATTGTTTTAAGGATCATGCCTCCGAGACGTGCTAACCGCTATCAAAATGTTGGAAGAATTGAATAGAAGACAAGAAGCTGAGCAGATGGAGCAGCGTATCAATGAAAAGTTCAATGAGGGTATTGAAAAATTGGAGAAATTGATGATCGACATGAATCAAAATCAAAGGAGAACGTCACCAGTTTCGAACTAGGGTGGAAACAGGGTTTCACCATCGGTTTCGGAAGAAAGGAGGATGTCACCCCAGTCTTATAGAGATAGGAGAGAATCATCAGTTTCAATGATGCGAGACCACCATGGGTGCCGAAATGAAGAGGGAAGAACTCAACGTGGTTTCGAAAACGAACCATATCGTGATGCTGAAAGACAAGGTAGAAGGAACATGTGTGGTCGTAGGGATGTAGATGGTCAGGATCGATATCGAAATACATCTGATTTTGAGGAAGATGGTGATGGAGGTAGTAGTCATTATCGAAATCAAGGCCAAGTGCGAAATCAATATCGGGATTCAGAAAATGATCGTAAATGGGAGTCAGGTATGAGGATGGAAATTCCAGAATTCAAAGGTAGTATGCAAGCAGAAGAATTTCTTGATTGGTTGTCGAATGTTAAAGAAATTTTGGAATTCAAGGATGTGCCTGAGAATCACAGAGTCCAATTAGTTGCTACAAGACTAAGGGGAAGAGCTATGGCTTGGTGGCAACAAACTAAACTAACTCGGGAGAGAATGAGAAAATAAAAAGTTGTCACTTGGGAGAAGATGAGAAAGATGATGAAAGCGACTTTCTTGCCGTACAATTATCAATCTCGTATGTATCAACGTTTGCAGAATTTGAGACAAGGGACAAAGACAGTGAATGACTATGCAGATGAATTCTACCAATTGATTGTAAGGAATGATATTATGGAAACCGAGGAAGAGCTAACAGCTAGATATGTTGGAGGGTTACGAATGCAAATTAAAGACATGGTTAATATGTTTAATCCAATGTCTGTTGCTGAAGCACATCAGAAAGCTCTAACTTGGGAGAAACAAGGGAGACGAGGCAGTGGTGTGTTTATGAGTTCCAACAACCAAAATAAGGGTGCTAGTAGCAGTGCTAATGTTTCCAAGGCAGTCAATAAACCAATTATCAATGAAGCCGCTAAAGCAAAGGTCAATAACAGTATCAAGTGCTATAATTGTCAGGAGTTTGGCCATAAAAGTAATGAATGTACAAAATCAAAGAAGAGAGCATTAGTTGCAGAGGAATGTGAGTATGAGGATGTGGAAGATGAAATTGATTATTCTCAACCACCGAAGTTTGATGAAGATGAAGAAGTTGTGTCAGGAGACGAAGGGTGTAACTTGATGATGAGGAGGTCTTGTTTAACGCCAAAACATGAGAATGATTCTAGTTGGCTGAGAAGCAATATCTTTCAGTCTACATGTACTATCTTGGGAAAGGTTTGTCGATTTGTTATTGATGCGGGAAGCTGCGATAACATTATTTCTGAAGAAGCCACCAAGAAGTTAGGGTTGAAGACT
Source organism: Allium fistulosum (assembly GCA_030737815.1). Classification (NCBI taxonomy): domain Eukaryota; kingdom Viridiplantae; phylum Streptophyta; class Magnoliopsida; order Asparagales; family Amaryllidaceae; genus Allium; species Allium fistulosum. The sequence goes on from CM060901.1 coordinate 959,533,780, forward strand.
GAAAAACACCCTAGACCTTATAAATTGGCATGGCTAAAGAAAGGTGGAGAAGTGACAGTGGGAAGACGAGCATTTGTTACATTTTCTATTGGGAAGAAGTACAAAGATGAAATATGGTGTGATGTTGTCGATATGGATGTGTGTCATCTACTATTGGGAAGACCATGGCAATATGATAGAGCTGTACAACATAATGGTCGCACCAACAGCTATAGTTTCATGTTTGAAGGTACTCAAATCACCTTAGTTCCTAAGAAGCGTGAACAAAGTGAAAGCAAGTCAGAGAAGAAAGTGGAACCAACTAATCTATTATCTTTGAGAGAATTTGTTAAAGAAGTGGAAGATAGTGCTGAATTGTTTATGTTCATTGGGTATGAAACAAGTGAAGATCTTGAAATTCCTATGAAGGTTAGACCGGTGTTAAATGAATTTGAAGATGTCTTTCCTGCGGAATTATCCAAGGATTTACCACCACTAAGGGACATACAACATCAAATTGATCTAGTGCCAGGTGCTGTTTTACCGCATAGGCCGCATTATCATATGAGTCCGAAAGAGCATGAAGAGTTGAGGAGACAGGTTGAGGAGTTGCTTGAGCAAGGGTGTGTTCGAGAGAGTCTCGGTCCTTGTGCTAAACCAGCTCTATTGCTGCCAAAGAAAGATGGTTCATGGAGAATGTGTACAGACAGCAGGGCACTCAACAAAATAACTGTCAGATACAGATTTCCTATGCCAAGACTTGATGATCTATTGGATCAACTCAGTGGGTCTGTAATCTTTTCTTAGATCGACCTTAAGAGTGGTTATCATCAGATTCGCATAAGACCAGGTGATGAATGAAAGACACCATTCAAGACTCGGGAAGGATTATATGAATGGCTGGTCATGCTATTTGGTCTATCTAATGCACCAAGTACATTTATGAGAGTGATGAATCAAATTTTCAGACCTTACATCGGGAAGTTTGTTGTAGTCTACTTTGATGATATCTTGATATATAGTGCTAGCACAGAGGAGCACATTCAACACTTGCGAAAGGTGTTAACTATTCTTCATCAAGAACAGTTCTATGCAACGACGAAGAAATGCGTGTTCATGACGCCGAGTGTTTTATTTCTGGGTTATGTCGTGTCCAAGGAAGGGATACAAGTGGACCAGAGTAAAGTAGCCGCAATCAAAAATTGGCCACAACCCAAAACTATAACAGAAGTCAGAAGTTTCCATGGGTTAGCTTCATTTTATCGAAGATTTATACCGCACTTTAGTAGTGTGATGGCTCCTGTTACTGATTGTATGAAAGGAAAGCAGTTTTCATGGGCGAAAGAGGCGGGATCTGCTTTTGAACAGATCAAGGAACTTTTAACCTCAGCACCGATTCTAGTGTTGCCCGATTTTCAGTTACTATTTGAGTTACATACAGATGCGTTCAAAGTTGGAATTGGAGGAGTGTTGAGTCAGAAGGGTTGTCCAATTGCCTATTTCAGTGAAAAACTTTCTGAAGCAAAGATGAGATACAGTACTTATGATGTGGAGTTTTATGCTATTGTGCAGGCCGTGAAGCATTGGAGACATTACTTGTTCCACAAAGAATTTGTTTTGTATACGGATCATGAAGCATTGAAACATTTACAAGGGCAGAATAAAATTGTAGCTAGGCATGCATCGTGGATAGCTTATTTGCAGCAATTTACATTCGTCGTAAAGCACAAGTCTGGAGTAACTAATCGCGTCGCCGATGCATTGAGTCAGAGGAATAATTTACTAACAACCATGCGAGTAGAGGTGATGGGTTTTGACTTACTTCCAGATTTGTTTACTTCAGATTCATATTTTTCCAAGGTCCTAGACAAAGTCAAGCAAAGAAACATGGATGGATATATGCTGGTTGATGGTTTTCTATTCAAAGGAAATCAGTTGTGTATTCCAGATTGCAGTTTGTGAATGAAAATCATCAAAGAATTACATGAAGAAGGACACGTGGGCCGTGACCGTACTATGCAGTAGATCTCAAAGTCTTATTTTTTGGCCGTCAATGAGGAAAGAGGTTGAAAAGTTCGTTCAGAGGTGCCATATTTGTCAAGTTTCAAAGGGGACCGCAACAAATGCAGGTTTATATATGCCGTTGCCTATATCTACTAAACCATGGGTGGATGTTAGTATGGACTTTGTATTGGGAATGCCAAGAACGCAACGTGGCAATGATTCTATCTACGTGGTGGTTGATCAGTTTTCAAAAACGGTACATTTTATCGCATGCAAGAAGACGACAGATGCAGTTAATGTCGCACAGTTATACTTCAAAGAGATCTATCGTCTTCATGGGTTGCCTGAATCCATTGTATCAGATAGAGACACTCGTTTTCTGAGTCATTTTTGGATGAGTCTATGGAGAATAATCGGGACAAAGCTGAAATTCAGTAGTGCGTATCATCCACAAACGGATGGACAGACAGAAGTTGTGAATAGATCCCTAGGTAATCTATTGAGATGCCTCGTGAATGACAATTTGAAGAGTTGGGATTCCAAGCTGTGTCAAGCTGAGTTTGCACACAACCATGCAGTTAATCGTAGCACTGGGTTCAGTCCATTCCAGGTCGTTTACTCAACAATGCCTAAGGGACCATAAGATTTATCTATAGGTGAAATGACCCGACTTTCCAGACCCGGAAAATCGAACCATTTTAGTTAAGAAGAAGAGGTAGAAGAAGAAAAATAGAAAACAACATCAGAATCTAACCATCGCAGCGGAATAAAATATAATATATTAACAGATCTTTACACAAACCAAAAACTATATCTGTTTATACAATACATCATCAGAGTACATCAACATCCATAACATACAACTGAATACACAGCGGAAAAATAATAGCAAGTACGAGAGTACGTATCGTCATCCAGCTCGTCTCCTGAGCTCCACAGCATCATATCTTAAACCTGTTTATCTCGGTCTGACCCGAGCATCATATAAAACAATACCCGAGTCAGTCTGGAAAACCAGCGTGAGAAAATCACACTCAAATTGATTATTAAAGTTTCAAAATCCTTTGAAAACAAAAGCATCTCGTAAGACCACGCCACAAATAAACATGTCGGGTTTTTACCTTACGATAGCTAAAACACTTTATATCAAAATCCTCTGATATTATAATAGTGTCTACAGAAAGTAAAATAGAATCTAGCTGAAATGCTTGCATCTCACATTTCAACAATAGTTGGGCACAATCAAAACCGTACAGGCACGTAGGGAGAATGGATTTCCAACGAATGACTAGGCACTGGGGTACCACCTGTCACAGTACGTGGCCTAGATCACAGTACCGAGGACCCACCTTAAGTCCCCTGCAACACAAGGCCAGAATCACCTATGGGCAATTCCGAATATGATCACCCCACGGTTGGGATCAGCAACCGCACCACTAAGCCGAAATAAAGGGACCTCTAGACAGGGATGACCATACTCTCCAGTGGGCGCTACCCACGAAGCCTTGCTGCATAACCCCTGATTTTCAGTCATTCCCGGTTGATGAGGCTTGAGGCTAAACGATACCTTTATAGAACGTATCCCTTAGAATGCCCATCATCCACCTGACGATGTTTCGCAAGCATTCGTCCATACAAGTCCGTCCCGGGTCCGAACGGAACCGAAGGCACTATTCCTACTACATCTATTTTGGAAATATCCTCAGGATTAGTAGCGACTAGCCCTTGCACTTCACTGCTCCATCTTCGACTCCGAACACGTTACACGAACCGTACAAACCGGATCGAAGTGGTATTCGAGTTTCCAGACCTAGAATCCCGGTATACGGAAACTCGATCCCAGTCTCTTCGAAACGATCAGCGCATTTGGCCAATATTGATAGTCGGTTATTTAACTATCAATTAACATCCACAAGCAACCATCACACAATAAATAATTTCCCACATTATTTATTTGCCCAAATATCTTTCCAAGATATATTTCTAAATTTTCAAAGCTCATTTGAAAACAATTTCAAAACAGTTTCCGCTTACGGAATACATTTCCCAAATAATTATTTCCACTGAATCACCAAGTACAAAATACTTTTAATTTTAAAATAATTTTAAAACACTTTATTATAAATATACTTTAACCTTTGAATTTGGAAAACTACTTTAATACTTAATTAAAAATAATACTTTTGTGAATATTTAAAATAAGGTTACTTTATAAAATATAAAACTAAGTTTCCACTTTTAAATAAAATACTAATCACCCTTTAAATAATTATTACGATAATAGATTTGGAAAATATTTACTTTAGAATTTAAATATTAGAAACAATAAATTTTCTAAACATCCCTTTTTAAACAACATGAAAACTTTTAACTTATATTTAAGAATTTTCTTTGAAATCGTACTTGGCTATCCAGGGAATACACTTTCTTCCATATCTTTTAAAAATAAATCACCATTTATTTTTAAACACATTTACATTCCTCAATAAATTCCCACCTTGAATTTATATTTAAAATATCCACCGATATTTCATTTCACTTCATAAACCCAGTTTATAAATTTTAAAACCTCATTCTCTTTTAAAAATCCAAGTTTTAAACACTTAAATCAATTTCCAATTGATTTCCATTTTTCTTCACTTTGAAATAAATTTCCCTATTTACTTCAATTATTTCAAATACATTAACTTTCATATTTTATTTCTTTATTATGAGTTAAAACCCTTTTAACTAAAATACCAATTTTGGATTTCCAAACTTCTTCAATTAATATTTTAATTAAATTAAATCTTTAAATTCAATAAAATCAATCCTTTTATATTTTAGATAATATCACTTTAGTTAAAGATTTATTTCTTCCCTGTTAAATTCAAAATCCTCTTTCCCCATATTTGTTCGAATTAAGAAATTTCTTTATTTCTTTTACAATTCCTTATTTAATTTATTCGAATTCACTAGAATTATTTAACTTTGAATTTTACTCTTTTATTTCTTTCCAAAAATCCAATTCAATTTCTTTTGTAACTCATTATACTGGGAAATTCAATCCAACCAGATTATCCAATATAAATCATCACAGGATATCAACAAACATATCACAGAATATTTAAACAAAATTAAATATTTTGAGGAATCCAGTTGGATCCCTCCAACCTGTTTCCCTGCATCCACAGACGTTAGCACAATACCAATTCCACTTCGAGGTGGAATATCGCGGTATATGGGTTTAATACAAAATCATCCGCTATTATGCGGCGCATAGGGTCTCATCCGCTATATAATGCGGGAATATCAACAATTCCAATATATACATATGCCAATATGTATATATTGCTATATACTACTATATATAGTATCACATCACACCAAATCAATCATTCAATCCATTATTTAAATTTAACCATTTAAATTTAAATTAAAAATTCAACTGAGTGAGATTAACTCACCTTTGATCATTTGTTTAGCAATCCATCCAGACCAGCTTGTTTCTTGATTATTGACCTTGAATAAACATATTATGATCCTATTAATATTTGACTAATTGACCAATTTATTTAACCATTTTATAATTTTAATCCAACTAATAATAATTATTATTTTCTTTTCTTTTTTTAGGAACTAAAATAGATCAACAAGTTAATAAAACAAATAAATCACCATAAACTATTATTTAAAATCAACTTATACAAATGAATTTAATATATATATATATATATAATCCAAAACCTGCCCTCATATTTTCTGTTTACCTTTGTATAAATAAAACAGGTCTGTGTACCTATGTATCTATATTCTTTTCTATTTTAAACCTTTACATTTTATATCTACATATATATATATATATACACTTATTAAATTAAATTCAAAAATAAAACAGCCTATACTTAACTATATTTCTTGATTCACTATATATATACACATATATAAAATAAATGAACTGTGTGTGAATATGTATGAACTTGCTATAATTATTTTTCTTTCTGTATAGAATTCCTTCTAATTATATATGTTTACAAATTACATTTAATTGAAATAGAAATAAAAAACGAGATTACCCTCACCTCGCAGTCTCGACTTCGTCGAACCCTACCCACTACCTCGAAGGAATTCGCAGCCATCACCATGCCAACGCGAGCTTGAGATCGAAACCTCCAGATCCATCGCGAACGAGCGTCTCGAGAATTCCCAGATCGAAACCCCTTCTTTGTCGAGCCGCTGGATCACCATCGCGAGCTACTCGCGAAACCTGATAATCGCCAGAAGCCTAACTCACTGCCTTCTCCCAAATCGTGCTTGCAACATCCTGAGACCCAAACCCTAACCACTTCATCGAACTCCCCAGTTATGCGCACCTTCCCTCGACAACGCGACACGATCGAATCCCCTTCCGCCTATCACGAACGAACTCCGATTCGATCTCTATTCTAGTTTTGGAGAGGACGAGCTTCGAACGAGTTCGATTTGATTTTCACCCCGAGCGAGACTTCGATTCCAGAAACCAAAGTGGAGGGAACGACATTAAAATGTTTTCGAATAAATTCTGGGATGTAATTTCTCAATTAAGAAGTTCGAATTTAAGCATTTCGTTCTTCTTGATTTTCCCTCTATTTATCGAATTTTGTTTTGAAAAAGTGAAAGAGGAGAACGCGTTAAAACTGGGTAAAGCTTCATGGGTACGATTGGTTTCAATTGAAAATAGGGAAGAAGACGTGATTTCAGGGAACGAGATTTTCTCGAATTGAATAAATGAGGGAGGACCAGATAAGTTTAGAAGGAACGAGAAGTGTGAGATGGAAGATAAGGGTAGCGTGATTAAAACGAGAAAAGGAAAATATCTCTACGCGTTCAGAAGGTAAGGTGGCTAATGTAAGATGTATTGGACAGGTTGGAATATTAAATTTAACTTCGAATCGGTTATTATCAATTAGATTTTACACGCGTTTATATATCGTACGCTCACACAACAACTCCAAAAGCTACGAAACTTGAAATCCGATAATAATACAATATTACGGACCCAATGGAACTGGTTTCGTCGAATTCCGAGACTGTGCCTCGTTTAAATTCAATTTAAACAATATATTTTTAAAACTGAACAAATTACTTTCGAATTCAATTTTAAAAGTTCTATTATCTTCAGTATTATTAATATGAATTTTACGAGCTTTCAAATATTTTTAATTAGCTTAGAATACCAGATTTACTATTTTATCCAACTTCAAATAAATTTAATTTAATAATTAAATTACTCAATAAACAGCGATATTTGAAATTTTAGTTAAAATTTAACCCTTTGAATATTTAAAATCAATTAAATATTCCAATTTCAAATGCTCAAAAATTCCGGGTCGTCACATTCCTCCCCCCTTAAAAGAATTTCGTCCCCGAAATTAGCAGTTAAGAGAAATGGTTCGATTCCCGTTAACTATTCCCTCAACCCAAATAGTTTTTAACAATTAACCCAACAAATCTTTGTATCACAGACCCACTAAGTCTTTTCCTAACCTTTCAACTTACCCATAAATCTCAACCCATAATACTTACTTAACAATTCAAATTTAAATTCAAAACCAAATTTGAATTATCAAAATTTTCTCAAAATTTTTCTAACTCTCTAAATTTTCGAAATTTTTTGCCAGCGTCTCCTTTGCGCGGCTAGCTCGGTACAACTACAAAATGGCTCTACGGCCTCCCAATCTCAAAAAGAAAACAAAAAGCCAAGTGGCTGGATCAAAAAACCAATCAAATTTCATACAGAAATTCAAATACATACCTTTTTGTCGGACCATTAAATTTTATCTTCTAAAATCAAAAATCTCAATTTATCCATTGCTTTTATACACCTGTATATCCTACTAAGCAATAATATTCAATCTCAATTCCAAAGTCATTTCATATTTTTCTTTACAAATTTACAATATTTGTTTTACTTAAGCCCGTACGATGCACATATATCATCCATACGCAAAATCACATTCGATCGCTCAATCGATCACACAATTTCACTTCCGAACTAGTATTGTCCACCCGACTTCCTAGTGCGGACTCAGATCTGATTTCTTGATCAGAAACCGTTATCCTCCTTGCATAGCCACAAACTATGATAGAGAATATCCAGAACCAATCAACAATCCATATCCAGGTTCGCCGTCGAAAATCGAGTGAAAAATCCTAATTCGGATCGATAAAACTATCTCGAAATTCTGTGTTCGAATCCGGATCAAATAGCTATGCGAATAAAATAATATACGTACATCCTACGTATTAATTTCAATTGATTATCAGCTATCAATTCTCCTTTATTCACATTCTTTTGATTGTTATCCCCTTATGCACAACTATCCCATTTCACAACTTCAGTTTTAGTCTTCATTCAACTATTCACTTAGTATATATATTTTCATTCCAAAATTACTAAGTATATTTCCAATACCAATTTTCCCAAGAATTTCATTCTTCAATTCTTAAGTTCATATAAATTTTCTTATATTTATTTACCACTTCATCATTGAAGTGTATATATTCAAATTGAACTCCCATTTCATATGAATTCCAACTTACTTCAATTTACCACTTCATTTCCAATTTTTTTTTAAATTCAATTCATCTCCAACTTCTGAATATTCAATTTATTTAGCTCGAAAACAATCCAAGTTAATTCATTCAACAATTATTTTCTCAACTTATTTAAACCACTCTTCTGTTTGAGTTCAGTTTCCATTCAACATTTACTTAAGTCATTAACTTAAGTTTATTTTCCATTTAACCAACCTTTTAAAGTTTTATTTCCATCTTTCATTTGATTCTTATTTAATCAAATTCCATCCATTTATTTATTTAATATAAGTGGTTCATTCACTCAATCATTATGAATTTTATTTTCCATACTCGATTCATCTGGAATTATTTTATTAATAACCAGGTCATTTCCAATTTATTTTCACTTATTTGGATTTCATTCGCAATTCAAACCATCACTATTTTAATCCAATTTCATTAACTCACAATTCAAATTCATTAACTAATTTATTATCTAATTAGTTCCTCTGCTGGTTAAAATTAAATACTTGCTTTTTAATTCCAAATATCACTTCACTTAATTATCTTAAGTTCAATTTATTTTATAATTCAAGTTTGGATTTATTTAAAAATTAAGATTGCTCATCTTAGTCATTTCCATTTGATAATTACAAATTTCAAATTATAACTCTTAATGGTTCAAAGAAATGAATTCCCATTTATGACTTGCACTTTCATTTCTATTCATAAGTTTTAACTTACTTACTTAAGATCTGGGACTATTCATTTAAGTCCATCTTCATCTTTACAATCAAATTTCAAATTATTACACTTAAGAACTTAAGAATATGAATTTCTTTACACGATTATAAGCATTTTACATTACCTTATATCCAATTCAATTCGACTTCAACTTATTTACATTTAATTCAATTCCAATTCTCAATTTTATTTAACTTATCTTAAGTTAAATTCAAATATATTTTGTTCACCTTCATATACTCGAATTAAATTTTAATTCTAGGATACAATTTATATAAGTTTTACAATTCATTCACCTTCAAGTTCTCTAACTCTTTTATCTACCAACTTATATTACTCATTGAGTTGTTTTCATCTTATAATTATAATCCAAGAATTAAACTTTCATTCCCTTCTTATTTCAATCAACTTCATTCTAATACTTTATAGTGTTGATTCATTTAAATTTCCACATTTATATTTTAAATAGAATTCCCAGAATCCAATTGCCCGATTTATTTCAAAAATCATTTTGAATCCATAAATAACTCATACACATCTTGGTATATCACATCAAATCCAAATTTCCAAAACAATCTGCTTTTACCAAACAATTTTCCCTTTGAATTTCAAAACCAACCCAGTTCACAGTCATTTCCAATTTTAAACAGTTTGGTAGCAATTTCTCTTTGGAAACTCGAAAATAGACATCGATGATGCTGAAGTCATCACCGAAATTATTTTCCAGCGACCGAAAGAGAATTTAATGCTTTGATCACTTTGAAACATTTCAAACATTTTTAAATCCCAAATCCCACTAGATTTCAAATCCAATTCAAAAAAATATTTCTGAAATAATATCACTATTATTTCTCCAAATCTTTTTGAAAACCATTTTCATATCCAAAGGAATTTAAACTTCCCAAAATTCCAAATTTCAAATCCATCCAATCTTATTCAAACATTACTCCGGAATTTTATTTCAAATTTTAAATCACATTTGTATATGAAGTTTTATTTCAACTTATAAATTACATTCATAATTTATATTCTCAAATTCCATTTGTTATATCAATTTTATTCTTTAACTTTGATTATAAGTTTCAATTTCTTATTCAATTTCCTCCTAATGATAATAATTTATTATCATCATCTAACAACCAAACATCCAAATATAACTATAATAATTTATAAAAATTATTTCTTTCATATACAAAAATAGTTGGGCAAAATTATTTCATTTACCCTATTTAAAACAATACTGTGTCGAATTGTTCTATTCAAGTGTTTAGAAACCCCTTCGATACAGTTGTCCAGACTGTGCCGACGAAGGTTCATATGTCACTCAATAAATCAACCAACACAATATAAAACCATTTTATATTCACTAACAAATACGCGCTCATATCTATTAGTACTCTCAAAATTCCCACCAGAGCCAAGGTTATCGCCAACCTTCGCTCTGATACCAAGTGAAACGACCCGACTTTCCAGACCCGGAAAATCGAACCATTTTAGTTAAGAAGAAGAGGTAGAAGAAGAAAAATAGAAAACAACATCAGAATCTAACCATCGTAGCGGAATAAAATATAATATATTAACAGATCTTTACACAAACCAAAAACTATATCTGTTTATACAATACATCATCAGAGTACATCAACATCCATAACATACAACTGAATACACAGCGGAAAAATAATAGCAAGTACGAGAGTACGTATCGTCATCCAGCTCGTCTCCTGAGCTCCACAGCATCATATCTTAAACCTGTTTATCTCGGTCTGACCCGAGCATCATATAAAACAATACCCGAGTCAGTCTGGAAAACCAGCGTGAGAAAATCACACTCAAATTGATTATTAAAGTTTCAAAATCCTTTGAAAACAAAAGCATCTCGTAAGACCACGCCACAAATAAACATGTCAGGTTTTTACCTTACGATAGCTAAAACACTTTATATCAAAATCCTCTGATATTATAATAGTGTCTACAGAAAGTAAAATAGAATCTAGCTGAAATGCTTGCATCTCACATTTCAACAATAGTTGGGCACAATCAAAACCGTACAGGCACGTAGGGAGAATGGATTTCCAACGAATGACTAGGCACTAGGGTACCACCTGTCACAGTACGTGGCCTAGATCACAGTACCGAGGACCCACCCTAAGTCCCCTGCAACACAAGGCCAGAATCACCTATGGGCAATTCCGAATATGATCACCCCACGGTTGGGATCAGCAACCGCACCACTAAGCCGAAATAAAGGGACCTCTAGACAAGGATGACCATACTCTCCAATGGGCGCTACCCACGAAGCCTTGCTGCATAACCCCTGATTTTCAGTCATTCCCGGTTGAAGAGGCTTGAGGCTAAATGATACCTTTATAGAACGTATCCCTTAGAATGCCCATCGTCCACCTGACGATGTTTCGCAAGCATTATTCCATACAAGTCCGTCCCGGGTCCGAACGGAACCGAAGGCACTATTCCTACTACATCCATTTTGGAAATATCCTCAGGATTAGTAGCGACTAGCCTTTGCACTTCACTGCTCCATCTTCGACTCCGAACACGTTACACGAACCGTACAAACCGGATCGAAGTGGTATTCGAGTCTCCAGACCTAGAATCCCGGTATACGGAAACTCGATCCCGGTCTCTTCGAAACGATCAGCGCATTTGGCCAATATTGATAGTCGGTTATTTAACTATCAATTAACATCCACAAGCAACCATCACACAATAAATAATTTCCCACATTATTTATTTGCCCAAATATCTTTCCAAGATATATTTCTAAATTTTCAAAGCTCATTTGAAAACAATTTCAAAACAGTTTCCGCTTACGGAATACATTTCCCAAATAATTATTTCCACTGAATCACCAAGTACAAAATACTTTTAATTTTAAAATAATTTTAAAACACTTTATTATAAATATACTTTAACCTTTGAATTTGGAAAACTACTTTAATACTTAATTAAAAATAATACTTTTGTGAATATTTAAAATAAGGTTACTTTATAAAATATAAAACTAAGTTTCCACTTTTAAATAAAATACTAATCACCCTTTAAATAATTATTACGATAATAGATTTGGAAAATATTTACTTTAGAATTTAAATATTAGAAACAATAAATTTTCTAAACATCCCTTTTTAAACAACATGAAAACTTTTAACTTATATTTAAGAATTTTCTTTGAAATCGTACTTGGCTATCCAGGGAATACACTTTCTTCCATATCTTTTAAAAATAAATCACCATTTATTTTTAAACACATTTACATTCCTCAATAAATTCCCACCTTGAATTTATATTTAAAATATCCACCGATATTTCATTTCACTTCATAAACCCAGTTTATAAATTTTAAAACCTCATTCTCTTTTAAACATCCAAGTTTTAAACACTTAAATCAATTTCCAATTGATTTCCATTTTTCTTCACTTTGAAATAAATTTCCCTATTTACTTCAATTATTTCAAATACATTAACTTTCATATTTTATTTCTTTATTATGAGTTAAAACCCTTTTAACTAAAATACCAATTTTGGATTTCCAAACTTCTTCAATTAATATTTTAATTAAATTAAATCTTTAAATTCAATAAAATCAATCCTTTTATATTTTAGATAATATCACTTTAGTTAAAGATTTATTTCTTCCCTGTTAAATTCAAAATCCTCTTTCCCCATATTTGTTTGAATTAAGAAATTTCTTTATTTCTTTTACAATTCCTTATTTAATTTATTCGAATTCACTAGAATTATTTAACTTGAATTTTACTCTTTTATTTCTTTCCAAAAATCCAATTCGATTTCTTTTGATAACTCATTATACTGGGAAATTCAATCCAACCAGATTATCCAATATAAATCATCACAGGATATCAACAAACATATCACAGAATATTTAAACAAAATTAAATATTTTGAGGAATCCAGTTGGATCCCTCCAACCTGTTTCCCTGCATCCACAGACGTTAGCACAATACCAATTCCACTTCGAGGTGGAATATCGCGGTATATGGGTTTAATACAAAATCATCCGCTATTATGCGGCGCATAGGGTCTCATCCGCTATATAATGCGGGAATATCAACAATTCCAATATATACATATGCCAATATGTATATATTGCTATATACTACTATATATAGTATCACATCACACCAAATCAATCATTCAATCCATTATTTAAATTTAACCATTTAAATTTAAATTAAAAATTCAACTGAGTGAGATTAACTCACCTTTGATCATTTGTTTAGCAATCCATCCAGACCAGCTTGTTTCTTGATTATTGACCTTGAATAAACATATTATGATCCTATTAATATTTGACTAATTGACCAATTTATTTAACCATTTTATAATTTTAATCCAACTAATAATAATTATTATTTTCTTTTCTTTTTTTAGGAACTAAAATAGATCAACAAGTTAATAAAACAAATAAATCACCATAAACTATTATTTAAAATCAACTTATACAAATGAATTTAATATATATATATATATATATATATATATAATCCAAAACCTGCCCTCATATTTTTTGTTTACCTTTGTATAAAATAAAACAGGTCTGTGTAGCTATGTATCTATATTCTTTTCTGTTTTAAACCTTTACATTTTATATCTACATATATATATATATATACACTTATTAAATTAAATTCAAAAATAAAACAGCCTATACTTAACTATATTTCTTGATTCACTATATATATACACATATATAAAATAAATGAACTGTGTGTGAATATGTATGAACTTGCTATAATTATTTTTCTTTCTGTATAGAATTCCTTCTAATTATATATGTTTACAAATTACATTTAATTGAAATAGAAATAAAAAACGAGATTACCCTCACCTCGTAGTCTCGACTTCGTCGAACCCTACCCACTGCCTCGAAGGAATTCGCAGCCATCACTATGCCAACGCGAGCTTGAGATCGAAACCTCTAGATCCATCGCGAACGAGCGTCTCGAGAATTCCCAGATCGAAACCCCTTCTTCGTCGAGCCGCTGGATCACCATCGCGAGCTACTCGCGAAACCTGATAATCGCCAGAAGCCTAACTCACTGCCTTCTCCCAAATCGTGCTTGCAACATCCTGAGACCCAAACCCTAACCACTTCATCGAACTCCCCAGTTATGCGCACCTTCCCTCGACAACGCGACACGATCGAATCCCCTTCCGCCTATCACGAACGAACTCCGATTCGATCTCTATTCTAGTTTTGGAGAGGACGAGCTTCGAACGAGTTCGATTTGATTTTCACCCCGAGCGAGACTTCGATTCCAGAAACCAAAGTGGAGGGAACGACATTAAAATGTTTTCGAATAAATTCTGGGATGTAATTTCTCAATTAAGAAGTTCGAATTTAAGCATTTCGTTCTTCTTGATTTTCCCTCTATTGATCGAATTTTGTTTTGAAAAAGTGAAAGAGGAGAACGCGTTAAAACTGGGTAAAGCTTCATGGGTACGATTGGTTTCAATTGAAAATAGGGAAGAAGACGTGATTTCAGGGAACGAGATTTTCTCGAATTGAATAAATGAGGGAGGACCAGATAAGTTTAGAAGGAACGAGAAGTGTGAGATGGAAGATAAGGGTAGCGTGATTAAAACGAGAAAAGGAAAATATCTCTGCGCGTTCAGAAGGTAAGGTGGCTGATGTAAGATGTATTGGACAGGTTGGAATATTAAATTTAACTTCGAATCGGTTATTATCAATTAGATTTTACATGCGTTTATATATCGTACGCTCACACAACAACTCCAAAAGCTACGAAACTTGAAATCCGGTAATAATACAATATTACGGACCCAATGGAACTGGTTTCGTCGAATTCCGAGACTGTGCCTCGGAAGGCTATTTTTAAATTCAATTTAAACAATATATTTTTAAAACTGAACAAATTACTTTCGAATTCAATTTTAAAAGTTCTATTATCTTCAGTATTATTAATATGAATTTTACGAGCTTTCAAAATATTTTTAATTAGCTTAGAATACCAGATTTACTATTTTATCCAACTTCAAATAAATTTAATTTAATAATTAAATTACTCAATAAACAGCGATATTTGAAATTTTAGTTAAAATTTAACCTTTTGAATATTTAAAATCAATTAAATATTCCAATTTCAAATGCTCAAAAATTCCGGGTCGTCACAATAGTACCACAACAGAAAGGAGTGATCAAATGAGCTAGTGATTTTGTGAATGAATTGCAAGAGTGCCACAAGGTTGTGCATGAACGATTGCTTAAGGCGAATGAGAAATATAAGCAATCCGCGGATATTAAGCGACGAAATGTTGAGTTCAAAGAAGAAGATTTTGTATATGCAGTATTGACTAAGGATCGATTTCCTATTGGTACTTACAACAAACTGGCTGCTAGAAAGATTGGCCCTTTAGAAATCGTAAAGAAGATTAATGAGAATGCTTATCAGTTAAGATTGCCGGATCATATCCATACTGCTGACGTTTTCAACGTCAAATACTTGATTCCATATCATGAGAATAAGCATGTCGAAGAAGAGGAAAGTGTGAATTCAGGATCGAATTCTTTTCAACCCGGGGAGGATGATGCAGCGCACCATGATAAACAAGCGAGACAAGCACGAGATAGCAAGTTAACGACTCATATTGGAGAAAGTATCCTTAGGTCGTTCGCATTTAAGTATTCCGCGCTTATGTCGCATGGGTCGTTCCGCACCTCTTCAACGACTCAACGGAGCGACTCAAATGGGTATGGCTGCTTTTGTTAAGTCGTCCGCCTTATGTCGCCTTTCCTTATGCCGCACTCTTTAAGTCGTTCGGTTTGTTAAGTCGCCCGCCTTATGTTGCCTTTCCTTATGCCGCACTTTTTAAGTCATTCGGAGCCTTATACTGCCTTTTCCTTATGCCGCACTCTTTAAGTCGTTCAGACTATGGCATTTTCCTTATGTCGCTTAAGTCGTTCCTGAAGCTGTGCTATCTTCTTAAGTCACAAGTTCTTATGCCGACTTCTTATGTCGCATTGTTGTTAAGTCGTATGATGTTGTAACTCGTATGACGTTAAGTCGTTTGGTGAACTTAAGTCGTATGTGTTGAGTTAAGTCGTGAGTCGCATGTGTGTGTTGTAATTTCCTATAAATAGGGGTGTGTTGTCATTTGTTATGGTGGTTGATTGGAAAAATAAATTTGTGTGTGAGCTTTGGCCATCATTGTTGGAAGTTGAGTGTGATCTCCTTCTTCTTTCCATCTTCGGTTTATTCGTGAGCGAATCAACGAATTTGAAGCCAATTCTCGGTATCACTTACGAGTGATCAACGATCGAATTGTAGATCTTTCAACACGGTATCTTGCGAGATCAACGGATTGAAGATAGCTAGATTCTAGCATCATCACGATCAACGGAATTGAGCATTTATCGTTCTATCAGTTTATTTGACACGAAATCATCATTTCGTGAGGAAGATCCTGAATAGGTTGCAACAGTTTGGTATCAAAAACTGTTCAAGTCTAGTCTAAGCTGCGTCATTACTATTCTGGTGGTACATGTACTTAATTTTTCTCTTTACAAGTCTATACGATTTAGTAACTTTTTAATTGTGTAATTTACTACTCTGGTGGTACATGCACATATGACCTACTCCATGTTAATAATCTGTTTTCAAAGGTCAAAAAGAGGCAACAAATTTCACAATGATTAAGTATATTGTCATTTCGTCTTCACTAATAATATGAGTGTGTTATGTCCTAATAAGTATTTCAAACTGCAAACCCGGTTTCAAAACTGCCGTGTTATAGATCTAATATGTTGTGATCGCTTTGCTCGTTTAGTGTTTGCTTACAATTGCCATTAGTTTCTTTTAATTTTGTGACTTCCCAGCTAGCATATACTGTATTGATGAAATTGTGTTGTATTATAATATAGTTGGGTACAGCATTATTGCCGTTAAAATTAATTCACTGTGTAGCATCTCACAAAATTACAACTTAAGACTACAATCTCAGAAGAACAGAAAAAAAACGCAAAATTACTTTCAGCGTCTCATGTTCCCTACGTTTTTCCTTTCTTTTTCTATACACTGCACATGAGTTAGCAGAACCTATCATTATATGGCAAAGTGGTATCTAAAGATTTCCCAGAAACCCATCTATGACTACTGAAATGATTGTAAATGCCTGAACCAAGTTATCATATGGCAAAAGACTAAGAGAAGAGCTTTGGCATTCAGAAAGACAAAACTAGGTGATTTCACACCAGTCTAATTAACTGAAATTAATGTGATCACTTGGTTTGATTTTCTATATTTTCTGCTGTGTTTCGATTTTACTTTTTTATCTTGAAATCAAAGACTTACCATTATGCATTAGACGTTGCACCAAATTTCAGTGGATGGTGCATGTAGCTTCCACGGTTTTGTTAAAAATGGATGGTTAAACGGATATTGAATTAAGAGAACTACAACACATGAAGTAAGAAGTCCTGGCGATCAAAAAGAATTTCATATGTTGATATATAATAATCCTTTTCAGAGAATAATACTGGATTAAAGTGTTTGAAATGCAAATCTGTTTGATATTAAAAAAAACACTAGGGATAATAAAGGATAACTATTTGAATTTACATGTATACCAACTCATTGTGCATATCTAAAAGTTTCAATGGTAATGAGCAATGAATAAAACAGGCTTAATGGCCTTGCTGTTCCATCTAAATTACACTAGAAGCAAACTATCAAACAATGTCAACCACAACATGTTATACCTACCTCAGCTAATTCATAATTCTCTTTTTCTTAGCATGTCAATGCGAAGATCTAACAACAATCAAAAAATTTAAAATCATAACTAACTTGTCATTAGTTTATCGCTTAGAAATTGAATGACCCAAATTGATAATCTATATGATTTAAAATCACACAAATGATGTAGAGTTATCAAATCTAATCAAATGTCTAAGTGAGGAAAAGGTTTATATGGACATTGTTTTGCATTTTTAGTAATAAACATTTTTGAACGTTAACTTGACGCTTCAATGCAAACATTTACTATATCATACATTAATTCACTTCGTCACTTCTATCATTCAATTCAAAATTAGATAATCCATGAAAGACTCTTGTTAACATAAGCATAAAGCCAATAACACAATATCACCTTAAACCTTTTATTTTGTAAACATATTTGTTGAAAAACTAATTAAAACTGCTATTAGTCATTATTGAATCATAACCATGACTTCTCCACTTTAATCGCCATTTGCGTTTGATGGTCAACAGCTTGACAAATTATCAAGACATATATTTGAAGTCGGGTTGACATACAGTAAACTTAGATTGGATCCTGTTGGAATTCCTAAAGCATAAAAGTGTAAATGAAAATACACTTGTCGCACATCACCAAATATACAAACAAAGCCTAGTTTATATATGGCTTTATAATGAAGGTGTTGGGGCCTAGGGGCATCCAAATGTATGATTCGTTGTGAGGAGGGAGATCATGCATCACCACCACACGCGTGCCGTCCGTCTGACCGAACCGGGCCGGACTCTGATTTGGGTATAATATGATTTTAATTTTACTGCAAAACTGGATCGGGCTTTTTAACAGTTGCAGGCTATACGAACAAACGCGACTGTTCATACAGCGGACGCGGATTACTAAGGAGGTGCGACTTCTGAAGCGAGCAGGTGCGACCTAACTGACGAAGCACGGACGAACAGAAGCGGGTGCGGCCCGTGTGACGCCCCACCTCTATGCTCACAATAACAAAGGTTATTATAAGGAATAACGTCTGCTATTGCGAAGAATAAGGCTTGTTAGAAGCGACCATCCGTAAGTTATGCCTTAGACGAGTATTGATTACATCGATAGAAGTTGTATAAATTACTCCCAAAAATATATATTCAATCCAAATCTAAAACGAAACTACACTGGCTTAAAAAATCCAGAACAATTCATAATAACAATAACACAAATAGTATAATCACATCAGAACAGAAATATCAGATATATAGCGGAAGACAAGTCTGGAATACATGCTACAACAATCGATAGTTCACAAGAACTGATACATATACATATCCATCAATACATACATAAGACGATAGTCAATAACCAAAAGAACTCCTCGAAGTCTAGACAAAAGATGATGTGAAATCCCAAAAGCTGAAACTGCAACTGAATCAGAGATGAAGACTATCCTGAAATAACTCGGTCTGACCCGAGTATTATTTAAAAGAAAATAATAAACGGATCAGTCTAATTTATTCTCAGAAATAAGTGAATGATAAACAACACTTAAACAAATAATTATAGTCTCGAATGAGACTATACAGCATAAATAATCAACATAGTTTAAATGAAGAAATCTCAGTTTAAACTCCATCAAAATCAGTTTTCAAATTCACAATTGAATTTAAAACGGCAATACGCAAATTT
Organism: Allium fistulosum; assembly: GCA_030737815.1. Taxonomy (NCBI): domain Eukaryota; kingdom Viridiplantae; phylum Streptophyta; class Magnoliopsida; order Asparagales; family Amaryllidaceae; genus Allium; species Allium fistulosum. The sequence continues at coordinate 959,553,478 of CM060901.1, forward strand.
ATAATCTCAGATGAGATTATACACAAACTCAACTTCCAAATTCATAATTGAATTCAAAGTAGCAATTCACAAAATCTAGAAATCAAAACAAGATAACTAGAAAAATCAGCATAAAAGGTGGATCGATCCCATCAGATGGCGAGTTTTTAATTCGCCGCACGTGCATCTCAGAGTGGCCGAAGCCTACCAAGTACTCAACAAAATTTTGGCGCCCATCAGATTGACCCGAAGGTCCGCAGAGTGACCCGAAGGTCTAGTACTGGTATTTGACCCGAAAGTCCGCAGAGTGGCCCGAAAGCCCAACAAATGACCCGAAGGTCCAACAAATGACCCGAAGGTCCTCATAGTGGCTCGAAAGCACACGAAAGCATCAAAATGTTTCAATTAACGAGTCCGGAATTAAGCGAATTAGTAAAAGCGTGGTTCCATACTCCGCACTTTTGCTAAATCGTTTAAATCTCTTCATCGTTTCCTTGAAAGTGCAAAATTGTGTATTTTAAAAAAAATACATTTTACGTTCTCAAACGGACAAGTCCGGAATTAAGCGAATCAGTAAAAGTAAGGGTTCATAGTCCTTAGTTTTGCTGAATCGTTTAAATCGCTTCCTCATTCTTTTGAAAGCGCAAACTGTAGAATTTTTGGAAACACTTTTATTTTAAAACGATTTTTAAAATACGTGATTAAAACAGCAACATCTGTGGCAATTTCGAAGAGGAAATTGCGCTTCACAAAACACCATAAAAACGGATACCAAATCGGCGTTGCGGGATAACCGCTTTAAAAATTAATTTTAAAATTGACGGTTACTGAAGTCAAAAACACAGTAAATTTGTTCGTCAAAATATCATCAAAACAACACACATAAAAATATAGTACCGGCGTACAAATTCCGTTATAAAGATAACGGCAACAAAATACGTTTTACAACGTAACACCGGTTCAATGCAAATTTAATAACGGACTGCACTAAAATTTTTAAGTATGAAATATGATGTCTGGGAATTTTACACTCCCCATTTGCACGTAACACTTTAAAATGCTTGGCTTATACTTTTCTTTTTCTTTCACGCATGCAAGTTTAAAAATGAACGCCTCTGCAAGCATCACTCACCTGGCCCATAACTATAAGCAGTAAGAAATTTGCACACGAATAATCATAACTGAACCATTTTCCTTCAGGTATTTCACGTGTACAAAGCAAATGCAAAAGACAGAGATAAATGGTCAGGACAACACTTGTCTAGTGTGACACGCACACACACTTTAATATATGCTAGATATGCACGCACAAAGCTTGTATGCAAGTTGGCCAAGCAATATTTTCATGCAAAAGTTGTATAAAACTATAACCTGGTTAACATTTTCGTGTAATAGTATTTACACGCATGCATAGGGACAATGGAAACAAAATTAATGCTGCCAAACTTTCATGTAGCCTCATAAAAATTTGCAGGAAACATTTTAAAACGTATGCACTATTTTAAAATACATTTGTGAATTTATTCACGTTTTTGGCACAACTGAAATGAACAAAAGGCTAACACTTTTAAACAACACAACTTAACTATATAAATGCACAATCGAAATGAACAAAATGACAGCATTTTTAAACAACACAACCTATACCATGTTAATACGCACTGTACAATAAAGTCAACACGTCTTCAAGTTTAATTACTCAAAGGACCAGAGTATAAGCAAAGCAAAATGACCACTAAACTAACTGATTCAGATGAAAGGCAATTTATACACATGAAGTCAATGTGATAAAGGCAAGCAATTTGACTACTGGGATCCATAAAAACAGAGTATTCAAAGGAATACCTGTATGTGACAGAACTTCAATATGAAGTAATAGTCACGGTCAGATATACGATGCATATTCAAGTGCATCAGTGAACAATGCAACTAAAAATGACAGAAAATGAAATAGTTTGAACGCAATTTCTCGATGCACCCAAAATAGCCTGGAACTCCTTTATGTACAACAGGGTTTTGTGCAAATCAAAATAAACAACAGGAAAGCACCAAAATAGAAATAGGCAACATAGTTTTTAAATTAGAAATGTGAGTGTAGCACTCACCTAAATTTTTGCTTCAAATCAACTAGCGACTAGGAATCCAAAAGAGAGTAAAATATTTGAGCGACCATTAAAGCTTCACCTAGCTTATGAAAAATAGCAAAAATAATGTTGCAGTGTTCTTTTTTTTTTCAAGATTGTGAACAAGTCAATGGAAGATGTGTGCTGGCCAACCTCTTTGGTACCAAAGCAATTAATGCCAACGTGCATTTGAAAAGAAAGTACACGGCTACAATACTTGATGATGGCAGAGCAAAGCAAAGGTTCAAAATTTGCTTTATAAATAGAGTGACAGCAAGGCAAAGCTATGAAAGAAAATAATGCAAAGTGTTCACATATTTTTGCTTTTTAACTAGTGGTGACAGCCATGTTATAATATGTTCCACTTAGTTTTATATTAGCCTATATTCACCTATACACGTGAAGAAGGAAAAACCAAGTTACAACACACTTAATTATATTCAACATGCAATGCCATATGCATTTTATCTCAACTGCTACCACTTTAATGAATTTAACTGACTATGAATCATGATTTGCTTTGCAATTTTTTTTTTCAAATTTTTATTTTAAAAATTTTCAGTTTAAAAATATTTTCTCCGACCGTAACTCAAAAATCACGTTCGTTACCGATTTTTAAATTATTTAATACGATGGTACAAATTACAGTCGTTACAGACTCCCTCCCTTATAAAAATTGCGTCCCCGCAATTTTCATACTAGAAGCAGTCAAAAATGCAAATCATTAATCACAACAAAGATTTCAAATAGAAAAGATAGATAAGAATGCTCACCCCCACCCGAAGAGGAGAGAAAACCCAGATAAGAACGCTCGATGAATTCTCTGGTTTCCCAAGTACAATCTTTGGGGTTTGTGGACCATTGAATTTTCACAAGCGGGACTTCTTTGTTCCAAAGGTGTTTTAACCTCCGAAGCTAGCACACGAATAGTATTTTGCACAATAGACAAGTCGGATGAGATCTCAAGATCTTGCAACATAGAAGGATCAATAATAGAATCTGAATCTCGAAGGCATCGACGAAGCTGGAACACATGAAATACGTCATGAATTCCCGAAAACTGAGCAGGTAGCGATACACGATAAGCAACTGGGCTAATGCGTTCCGTAATAGGAAACGGTCCAACATATCGAGGAGCCAATTTCCCGGAGTGACTAAAACGCACCACACCCTTCATCGAGGAAACACGAATGAATACGAGATCGCCAACAGAAAATTCCAAAGGCTTCCTACGATGATCGACATAAGATTTCTGCCTATTCTGAGCCTCCTTCATTCTCTGTCTAATAACATCAATCCTCTCCGAAGAATCTCGAATATAATCGGGGCCGAGAACTAACTTTTCCCCCGATTCCAACCAACAAGATGGTGATCGACACGGCCTTCCGTAAAGAGCCTCGAAAGTAGCCATACCGATACTGGATTGAAAACTGTTGTTGTAAGAAAATTCAACAAGAGACAAGTGGTCTTCCCAACTACCACCAAAATCGAGAATGCAAGCTCGAAGGAGATCTTCCAAAACTTGATTCACCCTTTCAGTCTGACCATCAGACTGTGGATGATAAGCTGTACTGAGATTGAGCTTAGTGCCCAAAGCTTTTTGAAGACTCCGCCAGAAACCACTAGTAAAAAAAACGGATCTCTGTCACTAATAATAGAACTAGGCACACCATGAAGTCAAACGACTTCTTTAATAAACAGCTTAGCCAACAAAGGAGCAGTCCGATTGGACTTGATAGGAATAAAATGGACTGATTTAGTCAATCGGTCAACAATTACCCAAATACTGGTATGGTCCGACCTCGAACGAGGTAGACCATCAATGAATTCCATAGAAATTTGATCCCATTTCCATAATGGAATCTCAAGAGGCTGCAAAAGACCACTGGGACGTTGGTGTTCTGCTTTAACAAGTTGACAAGTCATGCAACGACTTACGTAACTTGCAACATCACGCTTCATACCCTACCAAAAGTATAAGCGTTTCATATCAGCATACATCTTGTTACTGCCTGGATGGATAGTATACTTAGAACGATGACAGTCCTCAAGAATGTCATTTCTAAGATTAGAAATATCAGGCACGCTCAATCTACCCTTCTTCCGAATACAACCACGAATATCAATATCGAAATCCTTCAGATCATCACTTCGGGATTTTGATTTACAACACTGAAAAAGATAAGCAAGATCTGGATCTTGCTTCTGGGCATCGGCAATGCGATCTAACAAATTAGGACGAGCTTCCATGCTAAATAAAAGCACGGGAGAATCAGAAACTGAAGGACGGTCTCTAATATCACAAAGAGATAATGCTTCCAAAATATTCCACTCTGCTAGCATCATGGAAACAACAACCTGCTGCTTGCGACTGAGCGCATCTGCAACTTGATTACCCACACTAGGGGTATACTGAATATCGAAATCATATGAAGCAAGAAGTTCGAACCAACGCTGTTGTCTCAAATTAAGTTCTTTCTGAGTGAATAGATACTTCAGAGAATTGTAATCAGTGAAGAGAATAAAACGCTCGCCCAAAAATAATGTCGCCAAATCTTTAGAGCAAAGACTATGGTGGCTAACTCCAAATCATAGGTAGCATAACGAATCTCGTTGGGCTTTAATTGTAAAGAAGCATAAGTGATAACACGTTTTCTTTTTGCAAGAGAACGACACTCAACCAATACGACTAGCATTGGTATAAACAATAGAGTCTTGGTTCGCTTCGGGAACCACAAGAATAAGAGTATCGGAAAAGAGTTCTTTCAAATAATCTTCTTTCCTGAAAAGCTAAAACTTCTAAAATTACAATTATCTTTATGAAATCATTTTCCAGAAAAATTTACTTTTTTATAGGTCAATTTATTATGTCAAATTGTCTCATCAAAGCGTTTAGGAGATTCCTATCGATAACGTTGATCAAGCGCATCGACCAGAATTCTTAAAGCACTCAATGGGCAACACAATCACAAAATCATCTTCTATATGATAAACACAAATCCAATTATACTTGTAAGTAAATCTTATGAAAAAGATTTGCAAAATTTTTAAACTGTTGTTTTCATCCAAAATCAATAAATACACAAATGGAGTCATCGAGATATTCGTAGAATACTCGATTCATAAAATGGATGAAATAAGCTGGGCAAACTGAATGACATAATAAGTCATTTATAAGAATCATAACGAGTGCGGAATGCGGTAAGTAAAATGCTAACTTCCGCAACTTGTAGCCAAATGAAAACCGGTAGTAAGATCGAGTTGGGAGAAGAGCTAGAACGAATAAATCGCTTGACTTCCAACTCAGATAATTGAAACTTGAGTTCCTCATTTTCCTTAACAAACATCCTCGTGGGAGGACGACTGACAGGATGAGCATCAAAGATAGGATCAATACGGAACTCAATTTCCTTATTCGACGGCAAACTCGAATTAGGCTCAAAGACAACAGAAAAATCATAAACAACTGGAATATTTAGCTATAACAGCCTCCGATTCGAAGGAAGAATGATAGCATTCGAAGTACGGTCCATACTTCGAAATACAATAGATAACTGCTTGATAGCATCGGGATGTTTGAGATACAAAATTCTTTTACGACATAGGATTGAACTTCATAACGGAGGAGCCAATCCATACCCAAAATCATATCAAAACCAAGATGATCCATAACATGCAGATTCGCACGAAAGGAACAACCACATAGAATAATCCCAACGCCAACACACAACAAACCAAGAGTAGCGGATCCACCAATAGGATTTACAATCTTCAAAGGGTCGCAACGAGTAATAACATCCAAAGGAATAACAACAAAGAGCTCCTTTGACACGAATGAACGCGATGCACTCGTATCGAAAAGAACTCTAATAGAATGGCTACGAAATAAAATAAAACCTTCCTAAACAGAAGGAGTAAAACCTTTGGACCGAGAAGAATCACCAGAAGCTTAAGCAACATTAAGCTTCCCAGATTTGAAACCCTTAGGAGCAGTTAAACCAATCGGAAACAGAGGACTTTCCTTGTTTTACTCAAGGAAACTACAAGCAAGATTGATAAGGAATTTAACAAATGAAATACTACGGAAATATGAGATATATTTCTAGACATATTCCAACTTGTTAGAGAGGATAAAAGTTTAAGAACAACGAAGGAATAGATTTGAAAGGCACGAATAAAACCCTTGAATAGTTGTAACACATGTTCCATTTTACTTCTGTTCTGTGTTTATTATAATTTGTTCTGAATTTCGGCTCTGATACCAAGCTGTGACGCCCCACCTCTATGCTCACAATAACAAAGGTTATTATAAGGAATAATGTCTGCTATTGCGAAGAATAAGGCTTGTTAGAAGCGACCATCCGTAAGTTATGCCTTAGACGAGTATTGATTACATCGATAGGAGTTGTATAAATTACTCCCAAAGATATATATTCAATCCAAATCTAAAACGAAACTACAGTGGCTTAAAAAATCCAGAACAATTCATAATAACAATAACACAAATAGTATAATCACATCAGAACAGAAATATCAGATATATAGCGGAAGACAAGTCTGGAATACATGCTACAACAATCGATAGTTCACAAGAACTGATACATATACATATCCATCAATACATACATAAGACGATAGTCAATAACCAAAAGAACTCCTCGAAGTCTAGACAAAAGATGATGTGAAATCCCAAAAGCTGAAACTGCAACTGAATCAGAGATGAAGACTATCCTGAAATAACTCGGTCTGACCCGAGTATTATTTAAAAGAAAATAATAAACGGATCAGTCTAATTTATTCTCAGAAATAAGTGAATGATAAACAACACTTAAACAAATAATTATAGTCTCGAATGAGACTATACAGCATAAATAATCAACATAGTTTAAATGAAGAAATCTCAGTTTAAACTCCATCAAAATCAGTTTTCAAATTCACAATTGAATTTAAAACGGCAATACACAAATTTATAATCTCAGATGAGATTATACACAAACTCAACTTCCAAATTCATAATTGAATTCAAAGTAGCAATTCACAAAATCTAGAAATCAAAACAAGATAACTAGAAAAATCAGCATAAAAGGTGGATCGATCCCATCAGATGGCGAGTTTTTAATTCGCCGCACGTGCATCTCAGAGTGGCCGAAGCCTACCAAGTACTCAACAAAATTTTGGCGCCCATCAGATTGACCCGAAGGTCCGCAGAGTGACCCGAAGGTCTAGTACTGGTATTTGACCCGAAAGTCCGCAGAGTGGCCCGAAAGCCCAACAAATGACCCGAAGGTCCAACAAATGACCCGAAGGTCCTCATAGTGGCTCGAAAGCACACGAAAGCATCAAAATGTTTCAATTAACGAGTCCGGAATTAAGCGAATTAGTAAAAGCGTGGTTCCATACTCCGCACTTTTGCTAAATCGTTTAAATCTCTTCATCGTTTCCTTGAAAGTGCAAAATTGTGTATTTTAAAAAAAATACATTTTACGTTCTCAAACGGACAAGTCCGGAATTAAGCGAATCAGTAAAAGTAAGGGTTCATAGTCCTTAGTTTTGCTGAATCGTTTAAATCGCTTCCTCATTCTTTTGAAAGCGCAAACTGTAGAATTTTTGGAAACACTTTTATTTTAAAACGATTTTTAAAATACGTGATTAAAACAGCAACATCTGTGGCAATTTCGAAGAGGAAATTGCGCTTCACAAAACACCATAAAAACGGATACCAAATCGGCGTTGCGGGATAACCGCTTTAAAAATTAATTTTAAAATTGACGGTTACTGAAGTCAAAAACACAGTAAATTTGTTCGTCAAAATATCATCAAAACAACACACATAAAAATATAGTACCGGCGTACAAATTCCGTTATAAAGATAACGGCAACAAAATACGTTTTACAATGTAACACCGGTTCAATGCAAATTTAATAACGGACTGCACTAAAATTTTTAAGTATGAAATATGATGTCTGGGAATTTTACACTCCCCATTTGCACGTAACACTTTAAAATGCTTGGCTTATACTTTTCTTTTTCTTTCACGCATGCAAGTTTAAAAATGAACGCCTCTGCAAGCATCACTCACCTGGCCCATAACTATAAGCAGTAAGAAATTTGCACACGAATAATCATAACTGAACCATTTTCCTTCAGGTATTTCACGTGTACAAAGCAAATGCAAAAGACAGAGATAAATGGTCAGGACAACACTTGTCTAGTGTGACACGCACACACACTTTAATATATGCTAGATATGCACGCACAAAGCTTGTATGCAAGTTGGCCAAGCAATATTTTCATGCAAAAGTTGTATAAAACTATAACCTGGTTTACATTTTCGTGTAATAGTATTTACACGCATGCATAGGGACAATGGAAACAAAATTAATGCTGCCAAACTTTCATTTAGCCTCATAAAAATTTGCAGGAAACATTTTAAAACGTATGCACTATTTTAAAATACATTTGTGAATTTATTCACGTTTTTGGCACAACTGAAATGAACAAAAGGCTAACACTTTTAAACAACACAACTTAACTATATAAATGCACAATCGAAATGAACAAAATGACAGCATTTTTAAACAACACAACCTATACCATGTTAATACGCACTGTACAATAAAGTCAACACGTCTTCAAGTTTAATTACTCAAAGGACTAGAGTATAAGCAAAGCAAAATGACCACTAAACTAACTGATTCAGGTGAAAGGCAATTTATACACATGAAGTCAATGTGATAAAGGCAAGCAATTTGACTACTGGGATCCATAAAAACAGAGTATTCAAAGGAATACCTGTATGTGACAGAACTTCAATGTGAAGTAATAGTCACGGTCAGATATACGATGCATATTCAAGTGCATCAGTGAACAATGCAACTAAAAATGACAGAAAATGAAATAGTTTGAACGCAATTTCTCGATGCACCCAAAATAGCCTGGAACTCCTTTATGTACAACAGGGTTTTGTGCAAATCAAAATAAACAACAGGAAAGCACCAAAATAGAAATAGGCAACATAGTTTTTAAATTAGAAATGTGAGTGTAGCACTCACCTAAATTTTTGCTTCAAATCAACTAGCGACTAGGAATCCAAAAGAGAGTAAAATATTTGAGCGACCATTAAAGCTTCACCTAGCTTATGAAAAATAGCAAAAATAATGTTGCAGTGTTCTTTTTTTTTTCAAGATTGTGAACAAGTCAATGGAAGATGTGTGCTGGCCAACCTCTTTGGTACCAAAGCAATTAATGCCAACGTGCATTTGAAAAGAAAGTACACGGCTACAATACTTGATGATGGCAGAGCAAAGCAAAGGTTCAAAATTTGCTTTATAAATAGAGTGACAGCAAGGCAAAGCTATGAAAGAAAATAATGCAAAGTGTTCACATATTTTTGCTTTTTAACTAGTGGTGACAGCCATGTTATAATATGTTCCACTTAGTTTTATATTAGCCTATATTCACCTATACACGTGAAGAAGGAAAAACCAAGTTACAACACACTTAATTATATTCAACATGCAATGCCATATGCATTTTATCTCAACTGCTACCACTTTAATGAATTTAACTGACTATGAATCATGATTTGCTTTGCAATTTTTTTTTTCAAATTTTTATTTTAAAAATTTTCAGTTTAAAAATATTTTCTCCGACCGTAACTCAAAAATCACGTTCGTTACCGATTTTTAAATTATTTAATACGATGGTACAAATTACAGTTGTTACAGACTCCCTCCCTTATAAAAATTGCGTCCCCGCAATTTTCATACTAGAAGCAGTCAAAAATGCAAATCATTAATCACAACAAAGATTTCAAATAGAAAAGATAGATAAGAATGCTCACCCCCACCCGAAGAGGAGAGAAAACCCAGATAAGAACGCTCGATGAATTCTCTGGTTTCCCAAGTACAATCTTTGGGGTTTGTGGACCATTGAATTTTCACAAGCGGGACTTCTTTGTTCCAAAGGTGTTTAACCTCCGAAGCTAGCACACGAATAGTATTTTGCACAATAGACAAGTCGGATGAGATCTCAAGATCTTGCAACATAGAAGGATCAATAATAGAATCTGAATCTCGAAGGCATCGACGAAGCTGGAACACATGAAATACGTCATGAATTCCCGAAAACTGAGCAGGTAGCGATACACGATAAGCAACTGGGCTAATGCGTTCCGTAATAGGAAACGGTCCAACATATCGAGGAGCCAATTTCCCGGAGTGACTAAAACGCACCACACCCTTCATCGAGGAAACACGAATGAATACGAGATCGCCAACAGAAAATTCCAAAGGCTTCCTACGATGATCGACATAAGATTTCTGCCTATTCTGAGCCTCCTTCATTCTCTGTCTAATAACATCAATCCTCTCCGAAGAATCTCGAATATAATCGGGGCCGAGAACTAACTTTTCCCCCGATTCCAACCAACAAGATGGTGATCGACACGGCCTTCCGTAAAGAGCCTCGAAAGTAGCCATACCGATACTGGATTGAAAACTGTTGTTGTAAGAAAATTCAACAAGAGACAAGTGGTCTTCCCAACTACCACCAAAATCGAGAATGCAAGCTCGAAGGAGATCTTCCAAAACTTGATTCACCCTTTCAGTCTGACCATCAGACTGTGGATGATAAGCTGTACTGAGATTGAGCTTAGTGCCCAAAGCTTTTTGAAGACTCCGCCAGAAACCACTAGTAAAAAAAACGGATCTCTGTCACTAATAATAGAACTAGGCACACCATGAAGTCAAACGACTTCTTTAATAAACAGCTTAGCCAACAAAGGAGCAGTCCGATTGGACTTGATAGGAATAAAATGGACTGATTTAGTCAATCGGTCAACAATTACCCAAATACTGGTATGGTCCGACCTCGAACGAGGTAGACCATCAATGAATTCCATAGAAATTTGATCCCATTTCCATAATGGAATCTCAAGAGGCTGCAAAAGACCACTGGGACGTTGGTGTTCTGCTTTAACAAGTTGACAAGTCATGCAACGACTTACGTAACTTGCAACATCACGCTTCATACCCTACCAAAAGTATAAGCGTTTCATATCAGCATACATCTTGTTACTGCCTGGATGGATAGTATACTTAGAACGATGACAGTCCTCAAGAATGTCATTTCTAAGATTAGAAATATCAGGCACGCTCAATCTACCCTTCTTCCGAATACAACCACGAATATCAATATCGAAATCCTTCAGATCATCACTTCGGGATTTTGATTTACAACACTGAAAAAGATAAGCAAGATCTGGATCTTGCTTCTGGGCATCGGCAATGCGATCTAACAAATTAGGACGAGCTTCCATGCTAAATAAAAGCACGGGAGAATCAGAAACTGAAGGACGGTCTCTAATATCACAAAGAGATAATGCTTCCAAAATATTCCACTCTGCTAGCATCATGGAAACAACAACCTGCTGCTTACGACTGAGCGCATCTGCAACTTGATTACCCACACTAGGGGTATACTGAATATCGAAATCATATGAAGCAAGAAGTTCGAACCAACGCTGTTGTCTCAAATTAAGTTCTTTCTGAGTGAATAGATACTTCAGAGAATTGTAATCAGTGAAGAGAATAAAACGCTCGCCCAAAAATAATGTCGCCAAATCTTTAGAGCAAAGACTATGGTGGCTAACTCCAAATCATAGGTAGCATAACGAATCTCGTTGGGCTTTAATTGTAAAGAAGCATAAGTGATAACACGTTTTCTTTTTGCAAGAGAACGACACTCAACCAATACGACTAGCATTGGTATAAACAATAGAGTCTTGGTTCGCTTCGGGAACCACAAGAATAAGAGTATCGGAAAAGAGTTCTTTCAAATAATCTTCTTTCCTGAAAAGCTAAAACTTCTAAAATTACAATTATCTTTATGAAATCATTTTCCAGAAAAATTTACTTTTTTATAGGTCAATTTATTATGTCAAATTGTCTCATCAAAGCGTTTAGGAGATTCCTATCGATAACGTTGATCAAGCGCATCGACCAGAATTCTTAAAGCACTCAATGGGCAACACAATCACAAAATCATCTTCTATATGATAAACACAAATCCAATTATACTTGTAAGTAAATCTTATGAAAAAGATTTGCAAAATTTTTAAATTGTTGTTTTCATCCAAAATCAATAAATACACAAATGGAGTCATCGAGATATTCGTAGAATACTCGATTCATAAAATGGATGAAATAAGCTGGGCAAACTGAATGACATAATAAGTCATTTATAAGAATCATAACGAGTGCGGAATGCGGTAAGTAAAATGCTAACTTCCGCAACTTGTAGCCAAATGAAAACCGGTAGTAAGATCGAGTTGGGAGAAGAGCTAGAACGAATAAATCGCTTGACTTCCAACTCAGATAATTGAAACTTGAGTTCCTCATTTTCCTTAACAAACATCCTCGTGGGAGGACGACTGACAGGATGAGCATCAAAGATAGGATCAATACGGAACTCAATTTCCTTATTCGACGGCAAACTCGAATTAGGCTCAAAGACAACAGAAAAATCATAAACAACTGGAATATTTAGCTATAACAGCCTCCGATTCGAAGGAAGAATGATAGCATTCGAAGTACGGTCCATACTTCGAAATACAATAGATAACTGCTTGATAGCATCGGGATGTTTGAGATACAAAATTCTTTTACGACATAGGATTGAACTTCATAACGGAGGAGCCAATCCATACCCAAAATCATATCAAAACCAAGATGATCCATAACATGCAGATTCGCACGAAAGGAACAACCACATAGAATAATCCCAACGCCAACACACAACAAACCAAGAGTAGCGGATCCACCAATAGGATTTACAATCTTCAAAGGGTCGCAACGAGTAATAACATCCAAAGGAATAACAACAAAGAGCTCCTTTGACACGAATGAACGCGATGCACTCGTATCGAAAAGAACTCTAATAGAATGGCTACGAAATAAAATAAAACCTTCCTAAACAGAAGGAGTAAAACCTTTGGACCGAGAAGAATCACCAGAAGCTTAAGCAACATTAAGCTTCCCAGATTTGAAACCCTTAGGAGCAGTTAAACCAATCGGAAACAGAGGACTTTCCTTGTTTTACTCAAGGAAACTACAAGCAAGATTGATAAGGAATTTAACAAATGAAATACTACGGAAATATGAGATATATTTCTAGACATATTCCTACTTGTTAGAGAGGATAAAAGTTTAAGAACAACGAAGGAATAGATTTGAAAGGCACGAATAAAACCCTTGAATAGTTGTAACACATGTTCCATTTTACTTCTGTTCTGTGTTTATTATAATTTGTTCTGAATTTCGGCTCTGATACCAAGCTGTGACGCCCCACCTCTATGCTCACAATAACAAAGGTTATTATAAGGAATAACGTCTGCTATTGCGAAGAATAAGGCTTGTTAGAAGCGACCATCCGTAAGTTATGCCTTAGACGAGTATTGATTACATCGATAGGAGTTGTATAAATTACTCCCAAAGATATATATTCAATCCAAATCTAAAACGAAACTACAGTGGCTTAAAAAATCCAGAACAATTCATAATAACAATAACACAAATAGTATAATCACATCAGAACAGAAATATCAGATATATAGCGGAAGACAAGTCTGGAATACATGCTACAACAATCGATAGTTCACAAGAACTGATACATATACATATCCATCAATACATACATAAGACGATAGTCAATAACCAAAAGAACTCCTCGAAGTCTAGACAAAAGATGATGTGAAATCCCAAAAGCTGAAACTGCAACTGAATCAGAGATGAAGACTATCCTGAAATAACTCGGTCTGACCCGAGTATTATTTAAAAGAAAATAATAAACGGATCAGTCTAATTTATTCTCAGAAATAAGTGAATGATAAACAACACTTAAACAAATAATTATAGTCTCGAATGAGACTATACAGCATAAATAATCAACATAGTTTAAATGAAGAAATCTCAGTTTAAACTCCATCAAAATCAGTTTTCAAATTCACAATTGAATTTAAAACGGCAATACGCAAATTTATAATCTCAGATGAGATTATACACAAACTCAACTTCCAAATTCATAATTGAATTCAAAGTAGCAATTCACAAAATCTAGAAATCAAAACAAGATAACTAGAAAAATCAGCATAAAAGGTGGATCGATCCCATCAGATGGCGAGTTTTTAATTCGCCGCACGTGCATCTCAGAGTGGCCGAAGCCTACCAAGTACTCAACAAAATTTTGGCGCCCATCAGATTGACCCGAAGGTCCGCAGAGTGACCCGAAGGTCTAGTACTGGTATTTGACCCGAAAGTCCGCAGAGTGGCCCGAAAGCCCAACAAATGACCCGAAGGTCCAACAAATGACCCGAAGGTCCTCATAGTGGCTCGAAAGCACACGAAAGCATCAAAATGTTTCAATTAACGAGTCCGGAATTAAGCGAATTAGTAAAAGCGTGGTTCCATACTCCGCACTTTTGCTAAATCGTTTAAATCTCTTCATCGTTTCCTTGAAAGTGCAAAATTGTGTATTTTAAAAAAAATACATTTTACGTTCTCAAACGGACAAGTCCGGAATTAAGCGAATCAGTAAAAGTAAGGGTTCATAGTCCTTAGTTTTGCTGAATCGTTTAAATCGCTTCCTCATTCTTTTGAAAGCGCAAACTGTAGAATTTTTGGAAACACTTTTATTTTAAAACGATTTTTAAAATACGTGATTAAAACAGCAACATCTGTGGCAATTTCGAAGAGGAAATTGCGCTTCACAAAACACCATAAAAACGGATACCAAATCGGCGTTGCGGGATAACCGCTTTAAAAATTAATTTTAAAATTGACGGTTACTGAAGTCAAAAACACAGTAAATTTGTTCGTCAAAATATCATCAAAACAACACACATAAAAATATAGTACCGGCGTACAAATTCCGTTATAAAGATAACGGCAACAAAATACGTTTTACAACGTAACACCGGTTCAATGCAAATTTAATAACGGACTGCACTAAAATTTTTAAGTATGAAATATGATGTCTGGGAATTTTACACTCCCCATTTGCACGTAACACTTTAAAATGCTTGGCTTATACTTTTCTTTTTCTTTCACGCATGCAAGTTTAAAAATGAACGCCTCTGCAAGCATCACTCACCTGGCCCATAACTATAAGCAGTAAGAAATTTGCACACGAATAATCATAACTGAACCATTTTCCTTCAGGTATTTCACGTGTACAAAGCAAATGCAAAAGACAGAGATAAATGGTCAGGACAACACTTGTCTAGTGTGACACGCACACACACTTTAATATATGCTAGATATGCACGCACAAAGCTTGTATGCAAGTTGGCCAAGCAATATTTTCATGCAAAAGTTGTATAAAACTATAACCTGGTTAACATTTTCGTGTAATAGTATTTACACGCATGCATAGGGACAATGGAAACAAAATTAATGCTGCCAAACTTTCATGTAGCCTCATAAAAATTTGCAGGAAACATTTTAAAACGTATGCACTATTTTAAAATACATTTGTGAATTTATTCACGTTTTTGGCACAACTGAAATGAACAAAAGGCTAACACTTTTAAACAACACAACTTAACTATATAAATGCACAATCGAAATGAACAAAATGACAGCATTTTTAAACAACACAACCTATACCATGTTAATACGCACTGTACAATAAAGTCAACACGTCTTCAAGTTTAATTACTCAAAGGACCAGAGTATAAGCAAAGCAAAATGACCACTAAACTAACTGATTCAGGTGAAAGGCAATTTATACACATGAAGTCAATGTGATAAAGGCAAGCAATTTGACTACTGGGATCCATAAAAACAGAGTATTCAAAGGAATACCTGTATGTGACAGAACTTCAATGTGAAGTAATAGTCACGGTCAGATATACGATGCATATTCAAGTGCATCAGTGAACAATGCAACTAAAAATGACAGAAAATGAAATAGTTTGAACGCAATTTCTCGATGCACCCAAAATAGCCTGGAACTCCTTTATGTACAACAGGGTTTTGTGCAAATCAAAATAAACAACAGGAAAGCACCAAAATAGAAATAGGCAACATAGTTTTTAAATTAGAAATGTGAGTGTAGCACTCACCTAAATTTTTGCTTCAAATCAACTAGCGACTAGGAATCCAAAAGAGAGTAAAATATTTGAGCGACCATTAAAGCTTCACCTAGCTTATGAAAAATAGCAAAAATAATGTTGCAGTGTTCTTTTTTTTTTCAAGATTGTGAACAAGTCAATGGAAGATGTGTGCTGGCCAACCTCTTTGGTACCAAAGCAATTAATGCCAACGTGCATTTGAAAAGAAAGTACACGGCTACAATACTTGATGATGGCAGAGCAAAGCAAAGGTTCAAAATTTGCTTTATAAATAGAGTGACAGCAAGGCAAAGCTATGAAAGAAAATAATGCAAAGTGTTCACATATTTTTGCTTTTTAACTAGTGGTGACAGCCATGTTATAATATGTTCCACTTAGTTTTATATTAGCCTATATTCACCTATACACGTGAAGAAGGAAAAACCAAGTTACAACACACTTAATTATATTCAACATGCAATGCCATATGCATTTTATCTCAACTGCTACCACTTTAATGAATTTAACTGACTATGAATCATGATTTGCTTTGCAATTTTTTTTTTCAAATTTTTATTTTAAAAATTTTCAGTTTAAAAATATTTTCTCCGACCGTAACTCAAAAATCACGTTCGTTACCGATTTTTAAATTATTTAATACGATGGTACAAATTACAGTCGTTACAGCCCGACTGAGGAGGCGCGGCCGAACAGATACAAGCATCAGGCGGGTGCGACCCGTTAACGAACAACAGTGTTCAAAAGGCAGCGGGTGCGACCCGTCAAGCAGACGCGACTGTTTGAAGGGATGCGGACGAAATTATAGATAGGAGAGAATCCTGATCACATTCTCATCCCATTCAATTTCGTTCCCTCTTAAGGAAATCGTTACGACGAGCCTTAGACTTAATCCGGTTAGAATTCTAGTCTGTTTGTATATTTATATACATTATTCTATATTCTATTCGTTATTCTGGTTATACTATTTATTCAAAATAGTATACCGCTGTTGTTGTAACTTATTTACAACATTCATACTGTTATTATAATTAATACAGAATTCCAGTGTAGTGGAAATCTGAATTATAAACTTGTGCGACGAGTTTATAATTGATTATTCTCTGTGTTGGGGCCTAGGGGCACCCAAATGTATGTTTCGTTGTGAGGAGGGAGATCATGCATCTCAGTTTATAATTGATTATTCTCTGTTTTGGTATACTAGACGTATAACAGATCCTAAACCCCTTATTGTTGTAATTGTAATGTTCAAGAACTGAATAAAAAAATGTACTAAGATCAAAATAATTACTAAGGGTGGGGATGGGGGACCATCATGAACTTCAAATTTAAAATGCACGTTTGTAATTTTGTGTATGTAGGAAATATTATAGCTTGAATGTATGGTGGTGGATGATTCATTTTCAAGTACGAACCTTGCTGCTTTATCATCGTCAAAGCATATTTCCAGGTTCTGTTCCATTCAATTAGCACACAATTGTATCTCATAGTGTATAAAGCTATAAACAAGAACATAATTCTCGATAATTATTGTTACAGTAACTAAATGTTGGTCCTGGTGGTTTAAAACTGAATAAAAGTATGCAGGAAATTTGCTGTATCATGTTGTTAATTAGAACTAAAGCAGGTCAGCAAAACATTTACTTCTTTGTCCAGGTACACATAAAATTACCAATCCCATTTTTATTTAATAAGTTGTGGATTTCAATTCCATTTCAAGCGATTCTTAAATACCATATAAAACCTTCAAGTTCACTTTAGCTTTATTATTCCAGTTTCACTTCTAGAAGTAATTCTTTCATTCAAAAATTCAACTGACGAGCTTCCCTTAAGGGACCTGAACAAAATAATCTCATCTTTATTCTTTTCTTTTGAAACCTTTCACGTTTTCGCCATTTTCTCCTGTTGATTCATGTTTAGAAGCAATTAAAGGTTAAATCAGTCTTTCGTTCACATCATGCTTCATTAAACGTTTCTCATCGCATATTGTTGGAAATTGTGCTTGTGAATTGTTTAAAAAGATTAATGAGCTTGGAATATGTGCATTTATTGCTTGAGTCTAACACCATAGAATTATTGAAAGATACTCATAAATATATGAGTTTCTTAGCTCCTAAATTGAGCTTGTTGTGGTGTAGCACTTATATTTTTGGACGAAATTTGTTAGCGTTTTCTGACCGTTACTTTATTTGAAACGATAAAATTACAGATCCGATTTTTAAGCCAACGCCACCCCACTATTCAGTAATACGTTCGACTTGGTATTCCGTCTACTTAATTAGTTTATAGACGAAATCAAAAGAGAACGACATTTTTTTAACCTCTGTGAAAACCTCAACCTATCTTCATCTCCACGAAATTCTTAAAATCAAAAGACGAGCAGTCAATTTTTAAGTGCAACTGAGTCGTTTCGTCTATGCAAGCGAATCGATATCAAACCAGAGAGGCTGTTTTATCCTAGAGGCGGCGGCATTGGCTAGACTGCTTCGTACCACTAAGTAGAACGTCGAAAAGTCTTCAAGACAGTGACCGAGTACACTACTAAGCCGAAGATCATTTGTTTCCAACAAATTGAAGACGACGCCAACAACAATGACTTCTGCTGCAAATTTGGACGATGCTGCCCCCACGTCACTGTTCCAGGTCCCCATGGTGTCTGCTGCACCCTTCAGGTTCGAGGGCCTCCATTTCAAGCGCTGGAGATAGAAGATGGAGTTCTTTCTTACGATGAGGAAGGTGATCGCTGTGCTAACAACAGATAAACCGCAACTGCCAGACAAACCCAATGAAGCAGACATAGATCAGATGAGAGCTTGGACAGAGAAATCAAAGGAGTTGTAGAACTGGTCAAAGCATGATTACTTGTGCAAGAACTTCATCCTCAACGGACTCAGCGACAATCTCTATGACTATTACAACTCTGACAAAACAGCAAGGGAGATCTGGAAAGCGCTGCAGAAAAAGTACGATACAGAGGAAGCATGAGCAAAGAAGTATGCCGTCAGCCGCTGCCTCAAGTATCAAATGACGGATGACAGGTCAGTAGAGATGCAGTCTCATTAGCTTCGGAAAATAGCTCATGAGATCATCTCCGAAGGTATGTGTTTGGATGAACAGTTTCAAGTAGCAGTTTTGATTGATAAATTACCTCCCAGTTGGAAGGATTTTAAGAATAATCTTAGACATAAAACTAAGGAATTCTCATTAGAAATTCTAATAACCCGTCTCCGTATTGAGGAGGAATCTCGTAAACAGGATATGA
The DNA here is from genome assembly GCA_030737815.1 of Allium fistulosum. Lineage (NCBI taxonomy): Eukaryota > Viridiplantae > Streptophyta > Magnoliopsida > Asparagales > Amaryllidaceae > Allium > Allium fistulosum. The sequence goes on from CM060901.1 coordinate 959,572,971, forward strand.
AGGAAGAAGTGCTTGTTGTTTTAGGCAACACTAAGAAAGTTGCAGTTCTGAAACCGAATCCCAAAAGCTGTAAGAATCAAAACCGCAAGCTGAATCAAAACCGCAAGCTTAATTAGAACCGCAACAAATAGAATTTGAATTCGTAAGGAAACCATAGAGGTCAACAGAAACCACCCCAAAAGAATGACTCTGGACAGTTGTTTATTTGTTACAACTGTGGAAAACCAGGTCATATGGCACGCAAGTGTCTGAACAGGCCAAGCTCTGCACCACATGCTAACCTGACTGAGGAGCCTCATACGGCTATGATTTCTGATGAGATTCACCTTGTTGGGGGATCAGAGGGCTGGTGGGTAGATATTGGCGCCACACGTCATGTCTGCTATGACCGTACTATGATAAAACATACACGGAGACTGAGAACAAAAAAGTGTTATTGGGAGACTCTCACACCACTATTGTTGCTGGGATTGGAAGCGTAGAGCTGAAGTTTACCTCTGGAAAGACCGTCATTCTGAATGACGTCATGCACATTTCAGAGATAAGAAAGAATCTTGTTTCGGGTTATCTTCTTAATAAGGTTGGGTTTACACAGACTATTGGGACTGATATGTACACCATCACTATGAATGGTATGTTTGTGGGTAGGGGTGATGCAACTGATGGCATGTTTAAACTGAATGTTGAATGTAATAAAATGTTTGCTTCTGCTTATATGTTGTGTGATTTTAATATCTGACACTCTAGACTATGTCATGTAAATAAACAAATAATAAAGAACATAAGTAGCCTAGGTATAATCCCTAACATGTCACTAAATGATTTTGAAAAATGTGATTTTTGTAGTTAAGCAAAAATAACTAAAACACTACATAAGTCTGCAATTAGAGAATCAGAACCCTTAGACTTGATTCATTATGATATATGTGAGCTTGATGGCACTCTGACTAGAAATGGACACTTCTACATTATCACTTTCATTGATGATTGCTCTGATTTTACTTATGTATATCTTATGAAAAATAAAAGTGATGCATTTAAGAAGTTTAAATCTTTCATAATTGAAATTGAAAATTAGTCTAATAAGAAAGTTAAAAGATCGCGTAGTGATAAAGGAACTGAATATGAATCAAGTTTGTTTATTGAATTTTGCAACTCGCATGGAATAATACATGAAAGAACTACACCATATTCACCTAAAATGAATGGTAAAGCTGAAAGGAAAAATATAACATTAACTGAATTAGTAGTTGCTATTTTACTTAATTCTGGTGCATCATCACCTTGGTAGGGGGAAATTTTATTGACCGTGTGTTATGTTTTGAATATGATCCCTATGTCAAAAAGCAAAATTTCACCTTTTGAAATCTTAAGAAATTATAAACCGGATGTGTCTTATTTTAGAACTTGTGGATGTTTAGCATATGTTCGTATACCTGACCCGAAGACAATAAAATTAGCAAGTAGAGCATATGAATGTGTATTTATTGGCTATGTATTAATAGCAAAGCATATAGGTTTTATGAACTGAATATACACAATATAATAGAATATAATGATGCTGATTTTTATGAATTGAGATTTCCTTTTAAATTGAGGAATAGTGGGAGCACATCAAGTAACACTATGCCTATTAGAACAGAACATAATGAATCTTTTGAAAACGAACTTAGAAGAAGTAAAAGAGCAAGACTTACAAAAGATTATGGTTTAGATTTTTGCACTTTTACTATAGAGGAGGATCCTTTAAACCTCCAAGAAGCCTTATCTTCTTTAGATGCCGATTTTTGGCAAGAGGCTGTAAATAATGCGATGGATTCTTTGCAATCCAATAAGACTTGGCACGTAGTAGATTTACCACCTGGTTGTAAGTCTATAGTCTGTAAATGGGTACTTAAAAAGAAATTAAAACTTAATGGCACAGTTGATAAATATAAAGCTCATTTAGTAGTTAAAGGGTTTAAGCAAAGAGAAAATGTAGACTTTTTTGACACTTTTTCACCTGCTACTAGAATTACATCCATTCGAGTACTAATTTCACTAGCATCTATTTATAATTTAATAATACACCAAATGGATGTTAAAACTGCTTTTTTAAATGGTGAATTAGAAGAGAAAATTTATATGACCAACCTGAAGGCTTTGTAATTCATGGTTAAGAACATAAAGATTGCAAATTAGATAAATCATTATATGGTTTAAAATAAGCACCTAAGCGATGACATGAGAAATTTGATAACTTAATAATCTCACATGGTTTTAAAGTTAATGAAAGTGACAAATGTATTTACTATAAATCTGAGAATGACATTTGCACTATCATATGTTTGTATGTAGATGATCTACTTATTTTTAGGTCAAACATTCATGCAATAAACAATGTCAAATCTTTGTTAAGTGCCAACTTTGATATGAAAGATCCAGGTGAAGCGAGTGTAATCATTGAAATTAAGATTACTAGGTCAAAAAAGGAAATTTCTTTGGATCAACTGATTACATTGAGAAGATACTAAAGAAATACAATTACTTTGACTGTAAACCTGCATGTACACCATATTATCCTAGTGTAAAACTATTTAAGAACACTGGTGAAGATGTAAGACAGTCTGATTATGCGAGCATTATTGGCAGCCTTCGGTATGTCATTGATTGTACTAGACCTATCATTGATGTCGTGGGATTATTATGCAGGTTTACTAGTATACCTAGTATAGAGCACTGGCATGCTATCGAAAGGGTCAGGAGATACATAAAACGAACTATGAACCTTGGGTTACGTTATGAAAAGTTTCCAACTGTCCTTGAAAGATACACCGATGCAGACTGGAATACTTTATCTGATGATTCGAAAGCAACTAGTGGCTATATCTTTAGCATGCTGGTGGAGCTGTTTCTTGAAAATCTAAGAAACATACTATTTTGGCTCAGTCCACTGTGGAGTCCGAAATGGTAGCACTAACCACAGCAAGTGAAGAAACGGATTACTTAAGAAATCTGCTAGCTGAGGTTCCTTTATGGGAAAAAATGATACCAGCTGTGTTGATCCATTGCGATAGTACCGCGGCTATCGCAAAAGTACAGAACCGTTATTACAACGGTAAGAGACGATAGATATGTCGTAAGCACAACACTGTTAGAGAGCTACTCTCTTCAGGAGTCGTTAGAGTGGATAACATACGCAGTGATGAGAATTTGGCCGATCCTTTGACGAAAGGACTACTCAGAGAGAAAGTCCTTAGACCTCTAAAAGAATGAGACTATTACCCTTAGATTGTCGAGTCACACACAATGGTAACCCGACCTAATGACTGGAGATCCCAAGAACTAGGTTTAATGGGTAAGAAAAAGTTGTGAAGTGATATGAGTTGAACATGCTATTTTTATAAATTTTGAAGCATGTATTCCTGAAGTGATTAGAGGATGAGTTAATAGAAACTTTTAATGAGATCTATACTCTTTATAGAGTGGAGTACCTACCTTCAGGAGTACTCTTGATAGACTCACATATGTGGATGTGGAAATGTGGCCATTTCTATGGAATTTTGGATAAAATTCTTATAGCATTCACTAAACTGGGATAGACGTGCATGGCCATAAATGTATGGGCTTATTTGATTGCACTCTAGAAAGATTGTGTGTGGTTTGATGTCAAGAATAGAGTTCAAGGCTACGTGTCACTCTAGTAAAAACTGAACGTTATCCGCTATGCAATGATTCAAATCGAAAGACACCTTTGCTTATGCATAATCTTATGTTTTCAGAACCTTCTCAAAAAATATTTAAATTTTTTTAAGTGGGGGATTGTTGGAAATTGTGCTTGTGAATTGTTTAAAAAAATTAATGACCTTGGAATAAGTGCATCTATTGCTTGAGTCCCACACCATAAGGATTATTGAAAGATACTCATATATATATATATGAGTTTCTTAGCTCCTAAATTGGGTCCTTTGGGCACCCAAATGTTGCTTTTGTGTTGTGGATGGAGCACATGCATGATCATCATACGCGCGCGTGCACCGACCAACCGACTTGACTCGACCTAGGCCGGGCCGGGCCGGGCTTGGGCTTGTTGTGATGTAGCACTTATATTTTTGGACGAAATTTGTTAGGCGTTTTCTGACCATTATTTTATTTGAAATGGTAAAATTACAGATTCGATTTTTTAGCCAACGTCACCCCACTATTCAATATCCGATTTTTTAACCAACGTCACCCCACTATTCAGTAATACGTTCGACTTGGTATTCCGTCTATTTAATTAGTTTATAGACGAAATCAAAAGGGAATGATATTTTTTAACCTCTGTGAAAACCTAAACCTATCTTCATCTCCACGAAATTCTTAAAATCAAAAGACGAGCAGTCAATTTTTGAATGCAACTGAGTTGTTTCGTCTATGCAAGCGAATCTATATCAAACCAGAGAGGCTATTTTATCCTAGAGGCGGCGGCGTTGGCTAGACTGATTTGCACCACTGAGCAGAAAGCCGAAATGTCTTTAAGACAGTGACCGAGTACACGACTCAGCCGAAGATCATTTATTTCCAACACATATTACACAAAAGTAATTAAATCAAGTAAAATGGTAAAACATAAAAAAAACTGGCCAAACACAATTTCAAAGGAAAAAACCTTGAATAAATGAGCATTTCTCTACCAAGTCATCCAAATCTTTTAAAGAAATAAAAATCAAGTCACAGTTTCAACTATGCAGTCATAATACAAAATGATATTTTTACAAAATGAAGGAGGAGGAACTAATGAGAAACAATGGTTTCATAGCAATTGAGATCAATAAATTCATACGAAAGTAAACGTAACGTTAACTAGCGATTTGAAGGGATTAACTGCTAAGGGTCAAATTACAAAATAATTACCTCTTTGAACCATTCCATCGATTTGGACGACTCTGGAGTGAATTGGAGATGGCGTTGAGTAATCGTAGGCGGTCGACCTACATGATGCTGGAGTGGATCGAAAATGGTCTAGTTTGCGGAGCGCGTCAAATAATTTGACGATCTGGGAAGATGTTTGGTCGAGATGGAGAAAGATAGAAGGAATTTTTATTTTGGCGGCTTTGTTTTTTATTTTCGTGCGCTTTGCTTTTCACTCCCGCGTTTTTAATGGGTCGAGCTAATAGAGCACAATATGTTTATATATAACAAAAACATATGTGTTATTTTTTTACTTCATTTAATACAGCACAATTTATATGTTATTTTCTTTTCTTCAATTATTTTATTATAGCACTTTAATATAAGGCTATGACACAATGCTATATATATATATATCATATTTTCTTGTAGTGAAGACAGGTTTTCGTTGATTTTTTTTGAAGCTTCTAGAGACGATCTGGATGCTTCTATTCATCTACCATAGTATTCTTATTTCGTTGCATTACCGTATTGTATATATCAGCATATATGAGGACAAATTGTTATAACTGTCCAGGCTGATGATATTACTTATTTTTGTAACTTTGAAATGTTCTGTACCTTAGAGTGGTAGTTTGTACTGTCTTTTGATATTATATTTTATTGTTCTGTTGTGAGATTATGATGTTGTGTTCTCCTCTTTCTTGTTCTATTTCCTTTTCTTTTATTTTACCATAACAATTCATCTTTCGGGCACATGAGTGCTCGACACATGAATACCGTAGATGTATTAATGTTGACATTTGGGGGTCGAAAAAGCAGATCGTTACATCTAGTATTAGAGCTGAAGGTTAAGCAAAAACCTTGGCTTTGGTTGGGTACGACTCATTTAGAAATAGCATACTGGAATTCCCTAGCATTAGTTGAGTGTATTACACACACACAGATATATATATATATATATTATATATATATATGAGAGCATATATGTATTTGTTATATTAGTAGTATATATAAGCAAGTTGATAGTGTAGTCTAATTCATGTAGGGATTAATGATGTTTATCTATGTTCCCTTGTTGATTAGATTTGACATCTCGGTCAGTTTATGGTCATTAACATTTGTTTGTTGATTATTCATTGTGCTCGACCAGTTTATGAGCAATTTTACCTTTCTACATCATGAGTTGGGTAGCCAGTAATTGTGGGTACATTGAAATGAATACCTTGTGAAATTAATTTCATAGTTTGACTATAAGACTTTCGGTGACAATGTTAGGGTGAAAAAGTTAGATTTAGCAAAAGATGTTTATTATAATCTAAAGAAAAGCAAGATATTTTGGAATAAATATCCGCGATAAGATTTATATGAGAAAGGGCTTTTATCTAAGTATGGTTTAAAAAAATATGGTTTGTGAATGAAGAAATGATTATATTTTGAGAAATTAAATCCTGGTGTCTTTGAAAAGTTTTTTTCAAGATTTTGAAGAAAATAATAATAGTATTATTTGAAAGTAAATATTTAGGAAATTGGTTTATGAAATTGAGATCATGGTACTTAGTAATAGTTACGAAGTATTTGATACCACTTTAAAATGATTTTGGTTAAGTCCAGTAAGTATGGGTTAAGATGTACTGAACTCAATTCTGTCGTTCGAAATTTTTTTGGGTGATGACTGCAGTATCATCGACGTTTATTTTCGGATTTCAAAGTGGAGGATGCTGCCATAGAAGTTTGCTACAAAGTTGTTTTAGCAAAATGGATTTTGATGACATACAAAAGTTATATGTATATATTTGTAACGACCCAGAATTTTAGTCATTTGAAATTTGAATATTTAATTGATTTTAAATATTGAAAGGTTACTTTTATAAGTTAAATAACTTGAATTTCAAATATAGCGATTTATTTGATAATTAAATTATTTAATTTAATATTGAAATTGTTTAAATAATTGAATCTTGAATTTAATATGAATGAAAACAATTTCAAAAGTTGAATTCATTTCTATTTGAACAAAAATGAAGACAGTGAAGTTTTAAATTGGATTTAAAAGTGGTTTAACCAATTTTGGAAATTGCTCGTTTTAAATAACGCGTAAAAATAGTCTTCCGAGACACTGTCTCGGATTTCGACGAAACCAGTGTCATTGGATCCATAATAATGAGTTATTGTCTGCCGGTGATTTTTGTGGCAATCAGACGTATCGTTTGGTCATGTGAGATCGATATGCGTAAATTTAATATTGAAAATTTTATATAATAATTGGGTTAAAAAATCTATCTTTTGCATACGATCGAATTAGGCCTCGGAACTAGTTTCATTGTGTTCGGACTAGGAGTACAGCATATTGAACGCTTGGCGGCATGCCTCGTTTGGAGATCGAGAATTTCGGATGTTTATAGCTTGATAATTTAATTTTAAATTATATATATATATATATATATAACATGCTTTAACCATAACTCTCCCATACCTATCCATTCCTTAACCATGCCTTGCACGTTCAACCCGTACCCCACCCATACCCTCTCCCTTCTATTTAATCGTGTTTACCACAGAACGAAATCGCAAATTTTTTCAACTCAAATCCACCAAATCGAACGGCTAGGGATGATCGAAACCGCTTCGTGCATTTTCATATCTCATCCTTAACTAAAGAATTGTGCGCGACGTCAAGACGAGGTGATTGTACGGTTGAATGGAGGTGGACAGTCGTGTGGTGGCCGTGGGTGGAGATGAACAGCGAAGTTGGGTTTCGTTGTTTTGCGGCCACTTGGAGGGTTTTGGGGCGAAGCTTTCAACTAGAGAAATGTAAGGGAGGGCAGGGCTACCTTTGACCAAAATCTCGTGGCTAACGGTCGACCATGGCGGCGGTAGTTTCAAAAAAACGTGGCCGCATTTATGGGCTCAAGCTCGGAGACGACGGCGTTGTAGGGGTCGAGATCGGTGTGGTTGGACAAGGAATGGCCGGGGCTTCCTTTTGGTGGAGTGCGGCGAGGGATGGTGGCCTACAGCGGCGGTGGAACACGGTCAAAGGGGGGGAGGGGGCGTGGTCAACACGAGATGGTAGAGAGAGGGAGAGGCAGGTTAAGTTTTAAACTATGGTTAATTTATAAAATCTTTTGTAATTAGTAAAGTAATTACAATTTTAATTATAAATGTTGTAGCTCTCTCATTTTAGATCGAATTTGAACGAGACGAGTTGCGTTGCACTCGTTTGGACGTTATCTACAATATGGAATTGGTTTGGACGAATTTGAAGACTGTTGAAATTTGGGCTAAAATCGGACGTCGTTCGATTTTAGTTCCAAACCGGAACGCTTCGGCAACAACATAAATTTTCGATGAGTTAAACTCACCTTTTTTGGATAACTAGTATGATATATGGTTGATAAAAATTGTTGAATGATTGTTTGGATGAATTACTATATTTATTAGTCGGTTTGGATATATTCCCGCCTATTGGAGCGGATGAGACCCTATTACGTTCCCATGTAAGAGTGGATGACCCTTTCTATATGAATCTCACCTCGAAGCGGTGGATTTATATTTTATGATTATACTATTGTGATGCAGGGGATAGGTTGGAGGGATCCAACAGGATTCCTCCCTATTATTGAATTGTTTCAATAATATTTCTTTTATATGGATTATTGAATAATGAACATGATTGTGGACACTATGGTTATAACATCGTTATATGTATGAAAATAAAATCCAGTAGTGATAGAAAATCAATATTGATATTGGTTAAGTGTTGGGTGGCTATTGGCCTCAAATTAGTATTTTAAACATACTATAAATTCCCGTTTAAGTTGGAATTCATTTTTGAGACAAGAAACGATTTTTAAATCTAAAATTGGGTTTCAAAAATATTTTGTTTTAAGGATTATCTATTTAATTATAATAATATTATTTTAAGGTAATTTAATTATATTGATATTGTTTCAAAGTTAATTAATTATAATAATATTATTTTAAGGTTATTTAATTATATTAATATTTTTTTAAAGTTAATTAATTGTAGTAATATTATTTTAAGGTTATTTAATTATATTAGTATTGTTTCAAAGTTTTTTGTTTATAATTAATATTGTTTTAAAGTATTTATCAAAATGTTAATATCTTGAAAAAGTAATTATTTAAGAATGATTTTGGTTTGAAATTAATAATAAGGATTATTAATAAGGTTTTGAAAATAAATTATTATTATTTATAAAAATGGTAAAATTAATTATTATTATTTATTTAACAATATTTTGAAATTATTAATTATTATTAAGATGTTTAAAGTTAATAATTTTCATTTATTTATAATGTTTATTGTTAATAATAAATATTAATGATGTTTTGAAGTAAAATATTTTTAATTGTTCATAAATGTTTTAGACCCATGAATAGAGTTGAAAGACTTGGATTTTGTAAAGGAACTTATAAAATGGTTTGGAGACGTAAAAAAGATTATTTACAAGGTGAACAGTTTTAATACTGAGTTTTATAAATGGTTAGGTATTTATAAACGGACTTAAGAAACAAGTTTATAGATATATAAAAAAAGTTCTATAAATGGTTCAGAGATTATAATGGATTTATAAATGAGTTTTAGAAGTGTATAAAGAGGATTTATAATTGATTGAAATGTATAAAAGAAATTTTACGAATGGCTCCGAAAGTTTTATAAAATGGCTTATAAATTGTTTTAGAGAATTAGAAGGGGTTTATGAATGATTTTTGAATTGAATAAAAAATGGAATCTTTCTCAGCTTGTAAATATATTTATACCGTTGTGATAAGTATATGAATATTTTCTAAGTATTGAAAATATAAGAATTAGTGGATATATCTTTGTAAAAGTATTCTTATACAAGAAATTTACAAAGTGGTTTTTATTTATAAAAGATTTATAAAAGGAGGCTAGTGATTGCTTATGTGCTTAACCAATGTTGGTTTTCCCTATGAAATAAATCCTTGATTGAATGTTGTTATTCGATAGTTAAATAACCGACTATCAAAAATGGACCCAAACGTAACTTTGAAAATATCTAGGAGAAACATGTGAGTTATATAGCACAGTCATCGCTGATGATGCTGTACTGTTCATATAAATCTCGTTTCGTTCTCCTAGGACAATGATAAGGAAATCTGTCCACTAACGGTTAGGAGGTGACCTCTGATCTTATCTTTGACTGTTTATTTTCTAAAGAATCGAGGTTGAGTTTACCGGGAATTATCGAAAAGTTGTTTGGAAGAGACCGGGATCGGGTCTGTTATGAAAACCATTTCGATCCAACGAATGCGTTTCGAAGTGAAGACATCTTGAAGATGATGGAACTTTGAAGACGGAGCTCTCAAGTGTTTCGGTTAGTTTCATACGGACTTGTATGGATGAATACTAATATTGCATTGTTGCCTAGAAGGCAGTATTAGCATTCCAAGTGGGAAGTGCTATATAAAGGTAAAACGTAGCCTCAAGCCTCAAGCCTCATCAACCGAGAACGACTAAAACAGCGGAGAAGCAGTAGGGCTAAGTAGGTCGCTCCCAAGTAGGGTATGATCATCCCTATCTAGAGTCGCTATTATCTTTCATTTGTATGCTTCGGGGATCATTAACGGAGGGGTGATCATATTCGGTACTATCTAGTAAGGGGTAGGCCGATTATGTATTGGTAGGGGTCGGTAGGTTCGACCTCCGTGTTATTTGTCTAGAGAGGCACCGGACGAGCGGTATCTAAGTAGCCCAGTCATTGTATGTAATCCATTCTCCAATAAGCGCCGTACGGACTAAGTTGTGCCCAACTACGCTGAAAGGTGAGATGCAAGCATTTCACCTATATTCATATTTTACTTTGACCCCTAGACATTATTATAATATAAATGGATTTTCTATAGAAAATGTTTTGGTTATCGTAAGGTAAAAAGCCGTCCGTGTTTATGTGCGGCATGGTCTTACGAGATACTCTTGATTTCAAAGGGTTTCAATAACTTTAAAAATCCGGTTGGGTGTGTTTTCTCACGTTTGTTTTCCAGACTGACTCTGGTGTTATTTTATTATAATGCTTGGGTTATACCGAGCATATTCAAAAGATTTAGTTGGATGCTTTGGAGCTTCAGGAGACGAGTTGGAGGTCCAGAGATGTATTCACGTGTGTGGTTATTTTTCCGCTGTGTTCATTGTTGTATTTATCAGCAATTCTGAGGACAGGTTGTTATAACTGTCCAGGATGAAATAGGTTAGTATACTCTGATTGATGTCTGTATATACATATATTACAGTTTGACTTTTTTGTAAAGATTTGTTGTATATTATAGATCATTTGTTCCGCTGTGAGATTCTGTGTTGTTTAGTTTTCTTCTTATCTTCTTCCTTCCTTCATTTTCCCTAACAATCGGGTTTTCCGGCATTCGATTTCTCGGCATGTAATACAGTGAACGTATTAGTATCGACTTTCAAGGGTCAAAAATCCCGGTCGTTACATTTGGTATCAGAGCCAGGTTAAGCGAGAACCTTGGCTTTGGTGGGGTACTCATTAGAGATAGGGTCAGTAGCACCCTAGAATGAGTTTGAGTGTGTATATATGAGCGTGTATTTGTTAGTGATATAAAAATGTTTTATATTGTGTTGGTTGATCTATTGAGTGGCTTATGGATTCTAGTCAATACGAGTAATTAACATTATTGACAAGGATCTCTAAACACTTGAACAGAGCAATTCAACATGGTATTATTTTGGAATTGGGTAAATGAAATAATTTTACCTTGATTATATTTTATAGAACAGAATAATTTTTTAGAAAATTATTATGGTATATATGGTGTGCTTGGTTGTTAGGAAATGATAATGTTAGATTATTGTCATTTGTTGTTTGTTGTTTGTGATCGAATAAAAGATGTTATTATAATGTAAAAAGGGATTAACAATTAAAAAAAATGATTTTATATAACCAAAGTGAGATTATATAAATATATGGGTTATAAAAGTGATATATAAATTGAAATGAAATTTTAGAAGTATAATATAAATATGATTTGTAAGTAAGAGGGATTTAAAAGCTGGGAATTTGGGAATTTAAATTCCGTTGGTTTTGAAAATGATTTTTCAAAGTTTTGGAAAATAATAGTAATATTATTTGGAAAATATTTTGAATAAAATTATTTAAAAATGATTTTAAAGAGGTAAAAGCACTGAACTCACTTCGGTCGCTGGAAAATAATTTCGGTGATAACTACAGCATCATCAACGTTCATTTTCGGGTCTCCAATAGAGGAATTGCTACCGTTAGAATTTTGTTTTGGTGAAACTAATTTTGATATTAAAATTCAAAAGAATGATTTGATATACCAAGGGAATTATGCATATGTATGATTTCAAGATGATTGAAATAAATAAGAACAAGGTGTTTAAACTCTAAAAAATTTCATTCAAGTGTTTTATGAAAATATGATAAAATAAGTTTGATAACTCATAAAATTTGAGAATTAGTATGTTAAAACAATGTTTTAAATTGTTGAATATGAATGTAAGAAATGTAAATTTGAAATTGAACTATGGAATTAAATTTAACTTAAGTTAAGTTAAATAAAATGAATTTTTGAAAAGAAATTTAGCCTAAGTTAGGATAAATGCAATAATTTTTGGAAATGGAGTTGATTGTGATTTGAAATAAATCAATGAGATGGACTAATTAAATAAGTTAGTGAAGTGAAAATAGTTAGAATTAAATATTGAAATTGGAAAATGAATTAAGTTAAATGGAATTGAAACTGATTTGTAATGGATATGAACTTAAGTTGTGAAATGATAATAAACATAAAAATTTGATGGAATGGTTCATAAGTGACATTAGTATTGAAAGAAATATACTAAGAAATAGATGGATGTGAATAAAGCAATGTGAATAATTGAATGCAAATAAATTGAATGTGAATAGTTGAACATAAATAAAAGTAAATAAGGTGAATAGGAATGAAGTGAATGTGAATAAAAGGAATTTGGTATAGCTAAGACATCAACTGAAATAAATACGTAAGTTGTACGTATATTACTTTATTCGTATAACGGTTTGATCCAGATTCGAGTAAATAGTTTCGAGATGATTTACATCGACCCAAGTTAGGATTTTTTACTCGATTCTCGACAGCGAATAATGGATATGGATGTTTGATTGATTCTGGAATTCTTTACCATAGTATATGGCTATGCAAGGAGAATGACGGTTTCTAATCAAGGAACCGGATCTGAGTCCGCACTAGAGTGGTCGTGTGAACGATACTAGTTCGGAAGTGAAATTGTGTGATCGAGCGAGCGATCGGATTTGGTATTGTGTACGGATGATATATGTACATCGTATGAGTTTTAGTAAAGCAAATGTTGGAAATTGGAATTGCAGAATAATATGATTTTGAATTATATGATTAGATATCATTGGTAAATAAGATGCAGGTATATAAAAGCAAGAGCCAGTTTGCTGCCTTTGATTTCATAAGTAAAATTAGGTTGCTCGACTAAAAGGTACACGTTTAATTTGTTGTTTGATTTGATGGTTTTATGATTGGGCCGCTTGGCTTTTGTTTTCTTTTGTTGATTTGGGGCCCGCAGTGGCGATTCGTAGTTGTTTTGATTGAGCTGTGCAAAGGATACGCTGGCGAAATTTTCCGAGAAATTAAGGCGTTAGAAAATTTTTGAAGAAATTTTTAATAACTAAAATTTGATTTTGAGTTATAACCTGAAATGATTTAATGAGATGGTATTGTTGGAATCTATGAATGAATTTGGAAACTTAGTGAAAGTAATAACAAAGTTTCAACGAGTGGATTTTTGGAGAAGTTAAAGGCTTAAAATAATTGGGCGAACTATTTCAACTAATTGGTTTTAAAAAGTAATGGGTTTGGGCATTTTCTTTACACTGGCCAATTTCAGGGATAAATTTCATTTTAAGGGGGGAAGAGTGTAACGACCCAGAATTTTAGTCATTTGAAATTTGAATATTTAATTGATTTTAAATATTGAAAGGTTACTGTTATAAGTTAAATAACTTGAATTTCAAATATAGCGATTTATTTGATAATTAATTGTTGAATTTAATATTGAAGTTGTTTAAATAATTGAATCTTGAATTTAATATGAATGAAAACGATTTCAAAAGTTGAATTCATTTCTATTTGAACAAGAATGAAGATAGTAAACTTTTAAATTGGATTTAAAAGTGATTTAACTAATTTTAGAAAATTGTTCGTTTTAAATAACGTTTAAAAATAGCCTTCCGAGACATTGTGTCGGATGAAACTAGTGTCATTGGATCCGTAATAGTGAGTTATTGTATGCCGATGATTTTCGTGGCAATCGGACGTATCGTTTGGTTGTGCGAGATCGAAATGCGTAAATTTAATATAATAATTGGGTTCAAAAAGCTATCTTCTGTGTACGATCGAATTAGGCCTCGGAACTAGTACCATTGTGTTCGGAATAGGGGTATAACATATAGAACGCCTTGCGGCATGCCTCGTTTGGAGATCGAGAATTTTGGACGTTTATAGCTCGATAATTTAATTTTAAATTATATATATATATAACATGTTTTGACCATAACTCTCCCATACCTATTCATTCCTTAACCATGCCCTGCACGTTCAACGCGTACCCCACCCATACCCTCTCCCTTCTATTTAACCGCGTTTACCACAAAACGAATTCGCAAATTTTTTCAATTCAAATCCACCAAATCGAACGGCTATGCATGATCGGGACTGCTTCGTGCATTTTCGTGTCTCGTCCTTAAATAAAGAATTGTGCGTGACGTCAAACGAGGTGAATATACGGTTGGATGGAGGTGGATCATCGTATGGTGGCTGAGGGTGGAGATGAACGGCGAAGTTGGGTTTCGTCGTTTTGCGGCCACTCATAGGGTTTTGGGGCGAAGCTTTCAACTAGAGAAATGTAAGGGAGGACAGGGCTACCTTCGGCCAAAATCTCGTGGCCAACGGTCGACCATGGCGGCGGCAGTTTCAAAAAAACGCGGTCGCGTTTATGGGTGCAAGCTTGGAGATGACGACACGGTAGGGGTCGAGACCAGTGTGGTTGGACGCGGAATGGCCGAGGCTTCCTTCTAGTGGAGTGCGGCGAGGGATGGTGGCCTATGGCGGCGGTGGAATGCAATCAAGTGGGGGCACGGGCATTGTCAACAAGAGATGGTAGAGAGAGGGAGAGGCGGGTTAAGTTTTAAACAAAGGTTAATTTATAAAATATTTTGTAATTAGTAAAGTACTTACAATTTTAATTATGTAATCTTATAAATGTTGTAACTCACTCGTTCTAGATCGGATTTGAACGAGCCGAGTTGTGTTGCACTTGTTTAGACGTTATCTACGATATGGAATTAGTTTGGACGAATTTGGAGACTGTTGAAATTGGGGCTAAAATCAGACGTCGTTCGATTTTAGTTCCAAACTAAAACGCCTCGGCGACAAAAGAAATTTTCGGTGAGTTAAACTAACTTTTTTGGATAACTAGTATGATATATGTAAGTCCACGGGGTGGATCGTGTAGTGTATATGCAAGTATATGTGACAAAATATATGATGCAACTAAAACAATATTAATCTAAGTAAATATAGAATAAGCACACCCGGATTTTATACTGGTTCGGACCTCCCGTCCTACGTCCAGTCCCGAAGCTCCCCTTCGGAATTCGACTATCAAACACCCTCGCTTCGCCCGGAGGAATAGGCTTGGTTACAATAAATTGTTCTTGTCAAATGTGTGTTTTATAACACAGATATTGACTAATTAGTACAAATGCTTCCAATATATATCTAGAGAGTATGTCTATGAAGAATTGAATATTTGGAAGAGTAAATACAAGTATAGATTGCTAGAGATCAAGAGAATATGATAAAGTATATAATTAGAGAGCATAAGTGAGTAAGGTAAGTGTTCTCTTGATTCTCGATGATATATATAGTTGTAGAGAGGTTCCTTGAGTAGTTGCATCCATTAACAAGTGCTCTACAGTTGCTTCTGTTGATGATGAAGAGTTGCAGCAAAGAGAAGCGAAGACGTCTATTCAAATTTGACAGTTGAAGTTAAAATTTAAATCCCGAGTTTGAAATCAGACGTCTGGTATTTGTATCAGACGTCTGATACTATATTTTTTTTGTACATAGTAGATTTTTAGACGTCTGAGTGCATCTCCCAGACGTCTGCTCTTGTCTGTTTTGTTGTTCCAGAAGACTTTTTCAAACGTCTGGCTTGTGCACTCAAACGTCTGAAAACTGTGCATGTCTGTTTTGTGCATGTTTCTTGTTGCTTCTTTGATCTTGTCGACTTGTAATCTCTTGTATTGTTCTTTGCACCTTGTTCTTGTCTTTCTAGTGATGTTGCTCTAGCAAGTACCTGTATATAGAAATATATACGCATATTCGATTTCCATTGTATAGTTGTTGTCATCGAAACCGTAGATTTGATTTCCTAACAATCTCCCCCTTTTTGATGATGACAACTATACAATGTACTTATAAATAACTTTATAAATCTCCCCCTGAATATGTGCTTATCATAATTTATTGTGATCTTTATTATATCTCCCCCTTTGTCATTATCAAAAAGGATATATAACCTTTTAAATGTATAAATTATTAAATATTTACCAGATATTGTAAGACAGAAATATACACATAAATAACACACTAAAAGAGAAATTTCAGTAATAACATGAAGTTGAGTACATTCATATAGTTTTATAGTTTTGTATACATAAGATGAAGTCCTAGAAATCTAAGAGTCTTTTGGGGATTCTTTCTGTGGATCATCTCCTTTATCTTTATTTTTGGAAGAGCTAGGTTACTTTGTAGGAGATGTCGGAGTTTGTTCTAGAGGTTTGTTTTCTTCAACAAGTTTTGAGTGTTTCGAAGGAGGAGAAGGCACTGGGGTTGGCCACTCTTCTGAAGGTGGTGTAGGACCACGAACCCTTTGAAGAACCTCTTTTAGAACCGATAAGACAGTTGAAAGTGATGTTTCAACTGTGGCCAGGCGTGTAGCAAAGGATGTTTCAAAACTATTAATGCGTTTAGCCAAAGTTTTTTGATTTTGAGATAGAATATGCTGATTATGAAGAGTGAGGTCTCGAATACTTTCATTTGAATTCGTCTCTGTTCGAGTCTCCAAAATATCATCGTGAGACGTATAATCGAATGGTGCAGGGGGAGGAGGAGTAGTGTCGCGAGGTTGTTCCTCCTCTTGTGATGGGTCAGGGTATGTTTGAGGTGGAGGACCAGCTTGTCTGGCTTAACGGCGTTGCGTCCACTCTTCAAATGATATAAACTCTGGTGGATTTTCCGGTAGGTGCATTAGTGAGAAAAACTTTGTGGAAGCATATTTTGGAGAGATTTCTTCAAAAGTGGATAGATAGGAGGGAATGTTGTAAGCTCGTAGAAATCTCATGATATATGTAGGATATATGATAGATGGGCGTGATCGAGTCTAAAAATGTTTGAGCTCGTCAAATATAAATTTTTCCCAATTGACCCTTGTTCCACTTAATATAGCATAAAGGGCCTTGTGTTTTAGTTCCGTGATCTGCTCATGACTACCAAGGCGAGGAATGATAGTGTTGATAATCATTCGAGTTAGAAGTCTCGCCTTAGGTCGTAGATATTTGGATGCAAATTTTGGCATTTCATCTTCCCATATTTGATGTGTTACATTGTTTCTTGGTTTGAAACGCATATCGGGAATACTATATAAATCTTCTCCGGAGTCGGAACATCTGAGAGTTCTGCCTATGATTCCGGGAGTGAGCCTAATTGTGTTCCCATAAACACTAGACCATAACCAATTATCCTCGTTTTCAGTGTTCCAAACTGCCGTGCTATCCAAATTAGCGTAGAAAAGAAATATGGCCAATTGATCAATTTGGATGTTATTGGGGTTGAAGGATATTAAAGTGTCTAAACCAGCATTTACACACATTTCTTCTAAATCATACATTGGAAACTTGAGTAAATTATAAAATGGACCTGTATGGAGTTTCTTTTATTGAATGTCCTCGTATCTCTTGAGCAAATGAGGAACACGATTCATCCATCGTTCTATTTGATCATCTGAGCATACCTGGGGGTTTGAAGAAGTTGGTTAGTCTTGTTTTCACTTAGAGATCTTAGGATTCTTTGTTTTAGGAGCCATCGAATTGGATCGAGTGTGGAAAATAAGCTTGAGAAAAAAAAACCGTCTTTGTTTGTAGAACGGAAGTAAAATGTAAATGAAAAAATAGACGTTAGGAGGGCATTTTAAAGTGCCGATTGAATATCTGACGTCTGGAAGTTAAATCAGACGTCTGATTTAACCTAGTTTTAAGACAGTAAATAGAATCAGACGCCTGGTTGGTTGCGGTAGACATCTGGATTTGATCGATTTGTAAAATTTGATAACCAGAGAGAATTATCAGATGTCTGTTTGTATTTTCAGATGTCTGGGAAAGGTCGAATTTTCATTTCTGAATGACAGATAGTTTTCTCAGATGTCTGGATGTAATATCTGACATCTAACATATGCACGATGGTAAAAAAACTTGTGTGATACAAGAGTATGAGACGACTGACTGCAATGGTCAGACATCTGAAATAACCAGTTTGTCTTAAAATAGCCTATTTTTGAAGGGTATTACTTTTCGATTTTTTATAAAAACATATTATTATTTTCGAGAAACATAATTACAAATATACATAGATACAAATACAATGACAATAATTTAATTTATTTAGATGGTGATGGAGTATTGTGATCTTCAGACTTGTCATCCCTCCATGGCTTGAGTGGAGACCATATATTTCCACGCTCGTGGGTTCTCGGAGAACCAGAGAATTACCTTGGTGAGGAATCCAATGGTGTACGATACGAGGATGAGGGATTCAAATAACTGCAAGGAATCAGATGTGGTTCATGTACATCCTTCTTTCGCGAATTACAGAATTTTAGTGCTACTTGCTCCAAAAAACTCAGTCGTCGTGCCATGACTTTTTGTTCAAAATATAATTCTCTTTGTAGATCTATTTGTTGCTTTTGATAGTGATGTATCTCATCAATTTTCTCCTTGGTGTTAGGAGAAACAAATAGAGATCGTTTGGACTTCTTGTTGTCGGGAGTGAATCCCGTATGATAGGAGGACCACCTATATGTCGGTTCCTGATTTGGTGTAGGGGTAGGAAGGCGTTGAGGTGTATCCGCTGAGCTATCCGTTGTAGGTGTCGAGAAGGATAGATGAGAATTTTCAGAAGACATGATTATATTGTTGTAAAATATGAAATCTATATATCCTTTAATTTGTGTAAAGATTTATATATAATTTTTAAAAAATTATTTATAGACAATTTCAGAACAACCACCTAAAAAATTTAAGGTAAAGGAGTTATCACTTTTAGTTTGTGGATAAAAACACTTTTGGCTAAATATAAAATAAATGAAGATGTGGTGTTAAGTTAGAAGATCATTAAGGGAGCATATTCCTAAGTCGCGTCGTAGTTTAACAAATGTTTGTTCGTTTAGTGGTTTTGTGAAAATATCTGCTATTTGATTTTCGGTATTTACGTATTCTAATGTAATAATTCCTTTTTCGACATTGTCACATAAGAAATGATGTCGTATATCTATATGTTTAATACGCGAGTGATTTACAGGGTTTTTTGATAGATTTATTGCACTTGTATTATCGCAAAATATTGGTGATTTATCAATAACCTTTCCGAAATCCTTAAGCGTTTGTTGCATGTATATTACTTGTGCACATGCTAATGCCGCTGAAATATATTCGGCCTCACAAGTGGATAAGGAGACACAATTTTGCTTTTTGCTAAACCATGAAACTAATGATTGTTCGATAAAGTGACATGTTCCGCTAGTACTTTTACGATCTGTTTTACAACCATCAAAATCCGCATCGCTATATGAAACAAGTTCAAATGATGATCCCTTAGGGTAAAACAAACCGTAATCTCTAGTACTAAATAGATATCGTAAGATACGTTTAACGGCTCTTTGGTGAGATTCTTTTGGTTTTGCTTAAAATCGGGCACAAAGACATACACTCATCATAATGTCGGGTCGCCTAGCCATTAAATAAAGTAAGGAGCCAATCATACTACGATATAATTTTTCATCAAAATCTTTTCCATTATCATCTTTTTCTAAGTGAACACTAGTACTCATCGGTGTTGGTTTGCTTGAAGTTTTATCCATTTCAAAACGACATAATAAATCGTTACAATATTTTTCTTGATGAATAAAAATACCATTTTCAAGTTGTTTTATTTGTAAACCTAAGAAGAAATTTAATTCTCCCATGTGAGACATTTCAAATTCATTTTTCATAATATTTGAAATTGATTACAAAGATTTTCGTTAGTTGAACCAAAAATAATATCGTTTACGTAAATTTGCACAACTAAAATATCGTTATTTTCCCATTTAATAAATAAAGTTGTATCGATTTTACCTATTTGAAAACCAGATGTAATTAAGTGATTTTTAAGACGTTCGTACCAAGCACGAGGGGCTTGTTTTAAACCATATTAAGCTTTTTGTAATTTAAAGACATGATTGGGATATTTTTCGTGAACAAATAATGGAGGTTGTTCAACATATACGTTTTCTTTAATAAAACCATTTAAAAAAGCACTTTTGACATCCATTTGAAATTGTTTAAAATTTTGATTTATAGATTGTACTTGAGTTGGACCAAATAAATCTAAATGTAATAATTCTAATGGTTGTTTTGTAGAAATATTATTTTTAGATTTAAAAGACCTTTTCTTTAGCTAACCAAATTGACAAGTGTCACATAAATTTTCTACTTTATAATTTATTTTAGGTAAACCTCTAACTAGCTCATATTTTGCTAATTTATTAATATTTTTAAAATTAATATGACAAAAACGTTTATGCCACAACCATGGATCGTCATGTTTGGCGGTTAAGCATAAGTTTGAGTTTTGATTTATATTCATATTTAAGACATAAATATTTTTGTTTCTAAAACCTTCAAATATAAGTTGATTGTTATTGAAAATATTACATTTATCCTTTTCGAAATTGATTTGAAAACCTTTATCGCATAATTGACTAATGCTAAGTAGATCGTGTTTTAAATTTTCTACTAACAAAACATTTGTAATAATAGGAGAGTTAGAAATACCAGAGTTGATGACTTCTCCGATGCCTACGACGTATCCTTTTGAGTTATCTCCAAAGGTTACTATTCCACCATCGATACATGTTATATTTGATAACATTTTTGCATTTCTACTCATATGCTTGGAGCATCCACTATCAAGTATCCATTTCTCCTTATTTTTTATTTTGGGTACCTGCAAAATAAAAGATAATTTAATTGGTACCCATATACTTTGTTAGGGTCCTAGATGTTAGGAGGGGTAGGTAGCCATACCCAAGAAGGTTTGGTACCTTTGTGAATATAATTTTTATTATAGACTACGTTGTAACGTCCCAGATTTTCGCGTTCGAAAATCGACATCCATACTTTACATCGTACTCGAATGTCGTAGATTCGAGCGTTCAAATCCGAGTCGCCGGAGCTTATAACAACAGTTAAGTAAATAACACAGCGGAATAAAAAGAATATAGATATACAACATCCGATGCAATATCCAGATACAATGATGATACAATGAATATCTATATACATCAGAGATATGATACAATAAATTGCAGCGGAAAGAAAAATAGATAACATCAGCAGCGGATAATCTCCATCTTCAAAACACCAATCCAGATATAGCTCGAACTCCCAATAATGATGCACAAAGATAAGCAAGTGCAGTCTGATCCAAAGACTGAACTAGCTCCAGATAATCTACTAAACCTGAATATCTGAAAAACCCAACTCTAGACTGCTCGTGTAGGAAATTATGAGCACCCAGAGTTTAGGAAAGGAACAATAAACTCCGGATCAGTCATGGGACTGGTGTGAGCAACAAAACAGCTTATCTTTAAAACAAATAGCAAGAGAATTTAAAGTCAATTTGAAATGCTTTTGGAAAATGAAACTACCATAAGACCTCCCGCCACACACACAATGCAAACGCAGAATTGGAGGAGATTTCTTCTTATGATAGTCAAAGATGTTTACTATGCAAAAATCAAATCATTTGATATTATTACTAGTGCATAGTGCAGAAAACAATTTCGAAAGTAGAATATAAATCTTAGCCAGCATAGACATTTCGCACTTATGCCTACTATAGCTACCAAGTTCAATAGCAGGTTACCACCACATTCCATGGCAGGTAATACAACTAAAACCGTACAAAGTTCGTATTTGGAAGATGGATTTCCAACAAATGGTCAGGCTAAGGAACTTCCTATTCCACGAAAGAAACGCCTCTGGCGGGACGCTCCGAGAACCACACCGTTCTCTGCCAAACAAGGCCGACAACCCCTTTTCCCAAGGGATAAAAGAAACCTCAGATATGCCACCCCCGGTCCTTTGGGACCTTTAACCGAGGTACCTCTAATCCAACATCACACGTCATAAATAAAGTGTGTCCACATGAGTAAGTATCTGGGCTCCATACCATGATACTACCCTTTTCCAGAAGGAATGGTCATACCCTAGGGGAGCTACCCCTGAAACCTTGCCGCACAATTCCTGTTTCGACCATTACCGGTTTGTGAGGCTCGACGAAGTCTCGTCCACAAAGCTACACTTTTTCAAAAAGCCACGCTTTGGGTCAACAGATGATCAACCTATGATCACAAAGATAAATGATCAAACAAATGATCATATCACAAATGATCAAACATTGATCATCACACAGCAACACTCAGCATGCCACATTACCAAATTGGGATATATCGCTGATAAATTTCAACTACATAACCTCTGAGCTCGTACGTTTCAGAGAAGGGTGTTAAGCTAAGAGAATAAATTCTCCGCCACCAACAGAAATGTATTTGAAAGAAATCAGCTTTATATCTCAAATTGTAATATCAGACATACAGTCCATACAAGTCTGTTCCGAGTTCGAACAGAACCGAAGGCACTTCTCACGAAGCCCTTGCAATTCCGGATAATTTCCAATCACGTCCGGACTTCCCATCACAAAAAGAGTGATATAAATCTCTATACCGGAGCAACTCGGTGCAGAGACATTCGACAGGTTGTCCTTTCATTTTCGAAAATATCCAGTCTTCATCACCGATCTTCAAATGCCATCCATATACGACGTATCACTATTCGGAATGGGTTATACGACCCAAAGGTCCTTTCCCGGCTAACCCGAATAGTGAGCGCAATTAAAAAAACATATGGATATGGGATTTCAATTAAGTCACAACTTAACAATTCCAAACATTCTTTCAAATGGTTTAAACCAATTACCATTTCAAATCTTTTAAACAAAAAGATTCATTTACAGATTTTTCCAAATCAATTCTCATTTCAATTTGATTAACTCGTTAAATCTTTAAATCAAAGATTTAACTTATAGCTTTCAAAACAATTTCATTTCTAATGGGTTAAACAAAACATCATTTTAAATCTGTTAAAAATAAACAGATTTAATTCATAGCTTTCAAAAAAGAATTCATTCATAGCCTTTTAAACATTTCAATTTCATTTTGAATTTGAAACCTTTCAACACAAATTGGAAGTTCACTTCTTATATGAAAGCTGTTATTATTTGAAAACAAATAGTTTTCGTTTAAGAAAAATCCAATTATATTTACACGAGTTAAAACCCTTTTATTTTATTCACATTCCAAAATCAATACTTTTTAAAATGGTTTAACTCATATATAACAGGTATAAAATCTCTAATCCCTATTTTCAAATCATAGAGTTCAATTTCAAATCTTGAATTTAAGTTTAAATCAAATTATTTAAACTTCAAAACTTAATCAGGTTATTCGAAAATAAGTTTCATCTTTGAAATTCCATTTCAAAAGCTTTTCACATTTAAACCGAAATTTCTAATTTCAAAATCAATTGAAATTAAAATTTCAATTTCAAAAACATCAAATTTAAATTATCTGTGACTTAACCGATTTCCACGTGAAATCCATATTTGTGTGTGTAACAGTGTAGTCCAGGGGTTCAACACAGTAGTGCAACATCATACAATCATCACAGATCAAAATACAGAAATATAGTTGATAAACGATATAACTATATCGCTTATCTTTTATTCACAGACATATATCACAGATAAGTAAATTACAGATTACAACATAAATCAGGGTGTATCACAAAGCATCATATGTCAGGGATATCAAACAATTCACATTCAATAGAATCCAAGCATTCATAAGTAAGATCAATTTAATTATCTGGTAAATTCAAATCAGATTTATTACTTATGAATAAACCACAAATCTTGGTTAATTAATCATTAATTAATTATAAACCATTTTTAATTAATTAACCTTTAATCATTTTAATTAATTAACCTTTAAATCATTTATTACTTAAGCCTTAATTAATTAATTATCCTCAAATTAATTACCTTAATTTATAAATCATATTAATTAATTAACCTTAAACCAATTACATAATCAATTAACCCCTTAATTGCTTTCATTAAGTAATTAACAATTTACAATTGATTTTCTTGATAAATAAATCTGATTAATTATCAAATTTAAATCACATTTATTTAATTGCTTAATAATTTCTAGTTAATTTCCTTTATTAACTTAATAATTCAGAATTCTTGATTACTTAATTAATCATCCATAGCATTAATTAATTGAATTAATTAATTATCCATTTTTAATTATCCTAACAATTTAGTGAATCATTAAATTCATATAAATGATTTAATTATCATACAAATCTTTAATTACTTAATTCATTTCAAGTATAATTTAGTTAACCCTTCTTAATTACTTCTTTTAAAAACAGTTAAACAAAAATGATCACTTAAAATTGTTTAAGTGATATAACTTCAATTCTTTTATTTTGAAGTTTGCAAACAGTTTCGCCAAACATCAACAAACCCGAGAATACCCCCATATTTACTCGAGCAGTCACTCGAGTTTCCCTCCAACTTTCCCGAGTTGTTTTCTTCCCTCACGTACGTCCTTCCTCTTTTATTCCTTTAAACTTAGTAAAATTTTAAAACTTTAAAACTGCAGCCTATCTCCTACGAATTCACGAGTACGAACTCGAGTAGAAACCCCAAACACTCGATCAAAACTTCGAATCGACCACGAAAATCTCGAGAAAAACACGCGAGAACTTCTTCCCCAAATCGAAACTACTGACACCCACATACACGCGTGCACATGCACCGCGCCGCCTCCGCCTCCGGTCCCCTGCCGATCATCAAGGCAAGTCGACAACCCTCCCCACGTCAAACTCCGACCATCTAAACTCAGACCAAATCTCGAAATCCAAATTCGAGCTCCAA
Organism: Allium fistulosum; assembly: GCA_030737815.1. Classification (NCBI taxonomy): domain Eukaryota; kingdom Viridiplantae; phylum Streptophyta; class Magnoliopsida; order Asparagales; family Amaryllidaceae; genus Allium; species Allium fistulosum. Next base: position 959,598,261 of record CM060901.1, read on the forward strand.
TCCCAAAAGCTGGAACAAAGATGAACCCACATCAAAAGCCTGCCAACACCTCGCGCTCCACGCTCCGACCACCGAAGACCCCCCAACTCCGGCCGTAGCCTCGTATACGACCACGCTACCATCTCTCAAAATCCTACTGCACTCGATCCACTATCGAAGACATGGTGATCGATTTACTAAGCAAAGTAAAAATTAGGGTTCTAAAAAGAATTTCACTGTCGCAACCTCTCTGATGAATTCTATCACCATTACCCATTTTTCTTAGCATCTACTTACACTCCTCTACCACAAGCCACGATCCCGGTCACCAGAACTTCGTAGGTCATCAGAGATCGACGATAGAATGAATTTTGACCAAACTCGAACTGCTCTTAGCATCTAACTCTAAAATTTATGATTTTTGTTTTAAAAATCATGTTTAGGTAGGAGAATTCAACCTACATAGCTGGATTTATAAATTAATAAATTCGAATTTTAACTTATCAAAAATTTAGTTCAGCTATCTTGGTTACCAGACACAATACTGAGTGATTTTGACTTAAATAAAATTTTAACTTTAAGCTTATATTAAACCAATCAAGTGTTGTTCAAAGCCTAAGTTATATCAGTGATTAAATCAAGAGAATTTAAATTTTTGGATTAAAACTTGAGTCTGGGAACACAAACAGGAAGCACTGGAACACATAGTATATACATACTTTCATATATTCATAGATAGTGCCAGAAAGTTATACAAACATTATTTGTTTCAGAAAATAGCATGCAACCAGGTTTACTTTAAGATTTTATTTTTTTAAATGTGAAGTTACTCACCTTTATGTTGAAGACAGAGACCAGCCCTGTTGTTTTGAACTTCAGATTGATTTCCTTCTTGAATCATGTTTTGTATTTGAATGTTGTTTTTGGTTTTATAGATGATGTTTGCTTCCATTTTTCTTTCCAGGCTTTTGCAATTTCCAGTTTTGATTCTCTGGTTGAACTTGCTTTGAGAACTTGAATTTCTTTTAGTTTATAAGATATAGTGATGTTTATCTTTCTGGTTTACTCAGTTTCGAATGAACAAAACTGAGATGAAGCTTGAAGATGGTAATATATAGAAAGAGTGATACAGGTTATGTATTTTATTTGTACAATTTCTTATTTAATAACATAGGTCAGTGATTTTGCTAGCAAATGGAGGCTGAGGTACTTGAACGTGATGGCTATAGGACATGGCATTTAATACTTGTACAAATTTGCATAAAAGTATCTGTATACTTATGCTTTGTCTCGGCTGATAAAATATGGTTTGGTGGCTGAGAATCTTATTATGGTGGCTAATATTTTCATTTCGGCTGATGGGTACAAGGGAGTGTACTAGAGAAGATGTTAATAAATGTATGTCTTCTAATTTGTTTACAAGCTCTTGTTTATGTTTTCTTTTTCTTGGTATTGACTTCGGTTGATACCTTCTCTTGTATGCTAGAGGTATTGTTAGGGATTACTTTACTTTAGTTAAATATATGTATTCAGGGAGGTTTTCTTTTTTACTTTGTTCTTTTGTTTTATAAACATATTATAAAGGTTGTTTTAGTTATGTTATGAATTTTTTTGACTTATGTAATTATACTTATGTTTTAACCATACTATCCTATTTGTATTTATTTTGTAAGCCAAAGATATTTATATTATATCCTTCTTATTATTATCATATACACATTATTTTAAAAGAAAATACTATTAACAAAAAATTTAATTTATAAATTCAAATTATTATTAACCATCCATTCTAATATTTATTATTAAACAATTTATTTACAATTTAAATTCAAAACAACTATACATACATATATATATTCACATATATAAAATAATTACTTTATTTATAAAAATAAATGATTTATACAGAATTTATTCAAGACTCGGGGAAACTCGCTATCAATTTATCAATTGATTTTACTATTTTTATTCAAAAATTTATTTATTACTCAATTTAATTCAAAAATTCATTTAATTATTAATTTAAATAAATTTAAATTCCAGGGTCGTTACAAATTTCCCCCCTTAAAAGAATTTCGTCCTCGAAATTCGCAGGCACGAAAGCAATCGCAGAGATAGATAGATAGATTCGATCTCTTATAACTCCTCTAACACAAGATACGGATTCCGAAATCAAGTCGGAATATCTCATAATACATACCAATTGTCCCTCTTCCGACTTTGGTTTTCAAATGAAGTTTCAATAGAATTTCAAAATTTCGGTTTCAAACGAAATCGTTTTAATTGATACAATTCAATTTAGCCTTCATATTCTATTAATCAATTTATCTCAATTTAAAATTTTCAATTTCAAACTCATTAAGGTTTAAATCAAAAAGATGATAAGAAACCGATTAAGATACGAGGTAAGAATTTCTACAACGATTCGTAGAGCCATCATCACATCGAAACTTCTTCTTGTAGCTAATACGAAGGAATCAAAAGAATTTGGAAACGAATCAAAGAAAATTGATAGAGAAAGATTGTTTCCACTGTTGCAGGGTATTGACCATTTATAGTCGTATTTCCCTGTCCCCTATCTCGTCTTCTTCTAGCACTCATATCAACTATCAGTGGATAGTAAGAGAATTTACTGAGACGTTCAGACGGATATCTGAGAATTACTCATTCTAGAGTTTACTTCACTCTATCTCTAATGAGCTACTTAACGTGTTATACTCCTGAGCTAAAGTTCAACCTTAGCTCTGATACCAAATGTAACAATACGAGACAGTGGGCACCGGTAGGCTTTGCAACCATCCCAGCCCCACCGTGGCTTACACTGGCACCTCGCATTTACTTTTACGGCCAGCCTCTCGACTGTCACGGCCTTCGCCTAACCAACCCATCCCTCTCAGGGACATGTAGGGGTAAGAGTCCCCCGTTCGCCACCAAACTGCGAAGCGAGAACCCCCTATCATGCTGTAATATAGCAAATGCGATCCATAACGTCGTATCACTATTCGGAATGGGTTATACGACCCAAAGGTCCTTTCCCGGCTAACCCGAATAGTGAGCGCAATTAAAAAAACATATGGATATGGGATTTCAATTAAGTCACAACTTAACAATTCCAAACATTCTTTCAAATGGTTTAAACCAATTACCATTTCAAATCTTTTAAACAAAAAGATTCATTTACAGATTTTTCCAAATCAATTCTCATTTCAATTTGATTAACTCGTTAAATCTTTAAATCAAAGATTTAACTTATAGCTTTCAAAACAATTTCATTTCTAATGGGTTAAACAAAACATCATTTTAAATCTGTTAAAAATAAACAGATTTAATTCATAGCTTTCAAAAAAGAATTCATTCATAGCCTTTTAAACATTTCAATTTCATTTTGAATTTGAAACCTTTCAACACAAATTGGAAGTTCACTTCTTATATGAAAGCTGTTATTATTTGAAAACAAATAGTTTTCGTTTAAGAAAAATCCAATTATATTTACACGAGTTAAAACCCTTTTATTTTATTCACATTCCAAAATCAATACTTTTTAAAATGGTTTAACTCATATATAACAGGTATAAAATCTCTAATCCCTATTTTCAAATCATAGAGTTCAATTTCAAATCTTGAATTTAAGTTTAAATCAAATTATTTAAACTTCAAAACTTAATCAGGTTATTCGAAAATAAGTTTCATCTTTGAAATTCCATTTCAAAAGCTTTTCACATTTAAACCGAAATTTCTAATTTCAAAATCAATTGAAATTAAAATTTCAATTTCAAAAACATCAAATTTAAATTATCTGTGACTTAACCGATTTCCACGTGAAATCCATATTTGTGTGTGTAACAGTGTAGTCCAGGGGTTCAACACAGTAGTGCAACATCATACAATCATCACAGATCAAAATACAGAAATATAGTTGATAAACGATATAACTATATCGCTTATCTTTTATTCACAGACATATATCACAGATAAGTAAATTACAGATTACAACATAAATCAGGGTGTATCACAAAGCATCATATGTCAGGGATATCAAACAATTCACATTCAATAGAATCCAAGCATTCATAAGTAAGATCAATTTAATTATCTGGTAAATTCAAATCAGATTTATTACTTATGAATAAACCACAAATCTTGGTTAATTAATCATTAATTAATTATAAACCATTTTTAATTAATTAACCTTTAATCATTTTAATTAATTAACCTTTAAATCATTTATTACTTAAGCCTTAATTAATTAATTATCCTCAAATTAATTACCTTAATTTATAAATCATATTAATTAATTAACCTTAAACCAATTACATAATCAATTAACCCCTTAATTGCTTTCATTAAGTAATTAACAATTTACAATTGATTTTCTTGATAAATAAATCTGATTAATTATCAAATTTAAATCACATTTATTTAATTGCTTAATAATTTCTAGTTAATTTCCTTTATTAACTTAATAATTCAGAATTCTTGATTACTTAATTAATCATCCATAGCATTAATTAATTGAATTAATTAATTATCCATTTTTAATTATCCTAACAATTTAGTGAATCATTAAATTCATATAAATGATTTAATTATCATACAAATCTTTAATTACTTAATTCATTTCAAGTATAATTTAGTTAACCCTTCTTAATTACTTCTTTTAAAAACAGTTAAACAAAAATGATCACTTAAAATTGTTTAAGTGATATAACTTCAATTCGTTTATTTTGAAGTTTGCAAACAGTTTCGCCAAACATCAACAAACCCGAGAATACCCCCATATTTACTCGAGCAGTCACTCGAGTTTCCCTCCAACTTTCCCGAGTTGTTTTCTTCCCTCACGTACGTCCTTCCTCTTTTATTCCTTTAAACTTAGTAAAATTTTAAAACTTTAAAACTGCAGCCTATCTCCTACGAATTCACGAGTACGAACTCGAGTAGAAACCCCAAACACTCGATCAAAACTTCGAATCGACCACGAAAATCTCGAGAAAAACACGCGAGAACTTCTTCCCCAAATCGAAACTACTGACACCCACATACACGCGTGCACATGCACCGCGCCGCCTCCGCCTCCGGTCCCCTGCCGATCATCAAGGCAAGTCGACAACCCTCCCCACGTCAAACTCCGACCATCTAAACTCAGACCAAATCTCGAAATCCAAATTCGAGCTCCAATCCCAAAAGCTGGAACAAAGATGAACCCACATCAAAAGCCTGCCAACACCTCACGCTCCACGCTCCGACCACCGAAGACCCCCCAACTCCGGCCGTAGCCTCGTATACGACCACGCTACCATCTCTCAAAATCCTACTGCACTCGATCCACTATCGAAGACATGGTGATCGATTTACTAAGCAAAGTAAAAATTAGGGTTCTAAAAAGAATTTCACTGTCGCAACCTCTCTGATGAATTCTATCACCATTACCCATTTTTCTTAGCATCTACTTACACTCCTCTACCACAAGCCACGATCCCGGTCACCAGAACTTCGTAGGTCATCAGAGATCGACGATAGAATGAATTTTGACCAAACTCGAACTGCTCTTAGCATCTAACTCTAAAATTTATGATTTTTGTTTTAAAAATCATGTTTAGGTAGGAGAATTCAACCTACATAGCTGGATTTATAAATTAATAAATTCGAATTTTAACTTATCAAAAATTTAGTTCAGCTATCTTGGTTACCAGACACAATACTGAGTGATTTTGACTTAAATAAAATTTTAACTTTAAGCTTATATTAAACCAATCAAGTGTTGTTCAAAGCCTAAGTTATATCAGTGATTAAATCAAGAGAATTTAAATTTTTGGATTAAAACTTGAGTCTGGGAACACAAACAGGAAGCACTGGAACACATAGTATATACATACTTTCATATATTCATAGATAGTGCCAGAAAGTTATACAAACATTATTTGTTTCAGAAAATAGCATGCAACCAGGTTTACTTTAAGATTTTATTTTTTTAAATGTGAAGTTACTCACCTTTATGTTGAAGACAGAGACCAGCCCTGTTGTTTTGAACTTCAGATTGATTTCCTTCTTGAATCATGTTTTGTATTTGAATGTTGTTTTTGGTTTTATAGATGATGTTTGCTTCCATTTTTCTTTCCAGGCTTTTGCAATTTCCAGTTTTGATTCTCTGGTTGAACTTGCTTTGAGAACTTGAATTTCTTTTAGTTTATAAGATATAGTGATGTTTATCTTTCTGGTTTACTCAGTTTCGAATGAACAAAACTGAGATGAAGCTTGAAGATGGTAATATATAGAAAGAGTGATACAGGTTATGTATTTTATTTGTACAATTTCTTATTTAATAACATAGGTCAGTGATTTTGCTAGCAAATGGAGGCTGAGGTACTTGAACGTGATGGCTATAGGACATGGCATTTAATACTTGTACAAATTTGCATAAAAGTATCTGTATACTTATGCTTTGTCTCGGCTGATAAAATATGGTTTGGTGGCTGAGAATCTTATTATGGTGGCTAATATTTTCATTTCGGCTGATGGGTACAAGGGAGTGTACTAGAGAAGATGTTAATAAATGTATGTCTTCTAATTTGTTTACAAGCTCTTGTTTATGTTTTCTTTTTCTTGGTATTGACTTCGGCTGATACCTTCTCTTGTATGCTAGAGGTATTGTTAGGGATTACTTTACTTTAGTTAAATATATGTATTCAGGGAGGTTTTCTTTTTTACTTTGTTCTTTTGTTTTATAAACATATTATAAAGGTTGTTTTAGTTATGTTATGAATTTTTTTGACTTATGTAATTATACTTATGTTTTAACCATACTATCCTATTTGTATTTATTTTGTAAGCCAAAGATATTTATATTATATCCTTCTTATTATTATCATATACACATTATTTTAAAAGAAAATACTATTAACAAAAAATTTAATTTATAAATTCAAATTATTATTAACCATCCATTCTAATATTTATTATTAAACAATTTATTTACAATTTAAATTCAAAACAACTGTACATACATATATATATTCACATATATAAAATAATTACTTTATTTATAAAAATAAATGATTTATACAGAATTTATTCAAGACTCGGGGAAACTCGCTATCAATTTATCAATTGATTTTACTATTTTTATTCAAAAATTTATTTATTACTCAATTTAATTCAAAAATTCATTTAATTATTAATTTAAATAAATTTAAATTCCAGGGTCGTTACTTTCTAAAAAATTATCGATATGTTTTTGCCTAATCAATTTATTATTTGTCTTAGGAATCCAAATTTTTATATTTTTGATATTCGTAATGGAATCAGGTGATCCTTTAGTCTTTTGATAAATAAAACTATATTTCTTAATATTATTCCCTTTTTGTTTAGGAATATTTTTAAATCCTATTCCATTTCTATTACTTGATGGTTTTGAAGTTTTAATAAGATTTTCCAAATCTTGTTTTCCTTTATTAAATTTTGAAACATTATTTGAAATTTTGTCTAATTTTTCTTTTAATTCTAAATTTTCAATTTTCAATTTTCAATGTTTCAATATTACTTTTCAAGTTGATATTTTATTTTAACAAGTCATCCTTTTCTAGTCTAGTTTCAATAACTATAGTTTCATTTTCAATCAAACTATTTTTAATTTTTTCTTGAGATAATTCTAGTTCCTCCTCTAAAATAATTTTTTCATCTTTTAACATTCCTACTTCAAGTTCTAATCTATTTAGTTTGGCTATATGTTCTTTGTTCAATTTTTTAATTTGTCTAAATTTATCATCTAATTCCATGCTAAGTTCTAATAATTCATCATAACTAAGTTCGGGACATACCTCATCAGTTTGTGCCATAAAACACACATTAGCTTGTTCGCCATCACTATCGCTATCACTGTCTGATGATGATGAAGAATCCGAATCATCCCATGTTACTTTGAAAGCTTTCTTCTTTTTGAATTTTTCAAATTTGTTCTTCTTTTTATCATTTTGAGCTTGGGACTGTCTTTCTTCATATGTCCAAATTGGTGACATTCAGAGCATTTGATTGATGTTTGATTTGTTGAACTTGATTTTCCTCCTTTCTGGAATCTGTTCATTTTTCTAAATTTCTTGAATTTGTTGTAGTTCTTGGCTATAAATACGATCTCTTCTTCGTCTAGGTCGGAGTCTTCATTTGTTGCTGGAAATGCTATGTTTTTCTTCTCCGAATTTTGTTCTTTTCTTGCCTGTAAATTAGCTTCATAGGACATTAAATTTCCTATAAATTCTTCAACTATGAGTGTTGAGAGGTCATTAGCTTCTTCGATAGCTAATACTTTTCTTTCCCACTTTGGAGTTAAAGAATTGAGTATTCTAGATACCAAATCTAAATTTGTGAATTTAACTCCTAGTGCCATTAAATCGTGTTGAATAGTTTGAAATCTAGAGTACATGTCTACTATAGATTCATTTTGTTTCATTTTAACTGAGGAAAATTGATTTTGTAAAATTGAGATCTTAGTTTGTTTAACTTTGTTCGTGCCTTCGTGTGTAACTTGTAAGGTACACCAAATATCATATGTAGTGTTACATAACATGACACGTGAAAATTCATTTTTATCTAATAAACAAAATAAAACATTCATAGCTTTGGCGTTATTAGAAGCTGCGGTTTTTTGTGCATCATTCCATGTGTTCATAGCAGTAGTAGGTGCTTCATATTTATTTTGTGTAGCTGACCAAATTTCTAATCCATTAGCTTCCATAAAAATTCTTATACGTGTTGACCAATATGCATAATTAGAACCATTAAAAAGTGGGGGACGAGCTGCGGATTGACCTTCTTGAAAAATACTTGCCATATTAAGGTGATTCAAAAACGTGTTACTGTACTTTGATCAAACCTTGCTCCGATACCAATTGTAAGTCCATGGGGTGGATCGTGTAGTGTATATGCAAGTATATGTGACAAAATATATGATGCAACTAAAACAATATTAATCTAAGTAAATATAGAATAAGCACACCAGGATTTTATACTGGTTCGAACCTCCCGTCCTACATCCAGTCCCGAAGCTCCCCTTTGGAATTCGACGATCAAACACCCTCGCTTCGCCCGGAGGAATAGGCTTGGTTACAATAAATTGTTCTTGTCAAATGTGTGTTCTATAACACGGATATTGACTAATTAGTACAAATGCTTCCAATATATATCTAGAGAGTATTGTCTATGAAGAATTGAATATTTGGAAGAGTAAATACAAGTATAGATTGCTAGAGATCAAGAGAATATGATAGAGTATATAATTAGAGAGCATAAGTGAGTAAGGTAAGTGTTCTCTTGATTCTCGATGATATATATAGTTGTAGAGAGGTTCCTTGAGTAGTTGCATCCATTAACAAGTGCTCTAAAGTTGCTTCTGTTGATGATGAAGATTTGCAGCGAAGAGAAGCAAAGACGTCTATTCAAATTTGACGGTTGAAGTTCAAATTTAAATCCCGAGTTTGAAATCAGACGTCTGGTATTTGTATCAGACGTCTGATACTATATATTTTTTGTACATAGTAGATTTTCAAACGTCTGAGTGCATCTACCAGACGTTTAGTCTTGTCTGTTTTGTTGTTCCATAAGACTTTTTCAGATGTCTGGCTTGTGCACTTAGACGTCTGAAAACTGTGCATGTCTGTTTTGTGCATGTTTCTTGTTGCTTCTTTGATCTTGTCGACTTGTAATATCTTGTATTGTTCTTTGCACCTTGTTCTTGTCTTTCTAGTGATGTTGCTCTAGCAAGTACATGTATATAGAAATATATACGCATATTCGATTTCCATTGTATATTTGTTGTCATCGAAATCGTAGATTTGATTTCCTAACAATATATAGTTAATAAAATTATTAAATGATTGTTTGGATGAATTACTATATTTATTAGCCGGTTTGGATATATTCCCGCCTATTGAAGCGGATGAGACCCTATTACGTTCTCGTGTAAAAGCGGATGACTATTTGTATACGAATCCCGCCTCGAAGTGGTTGATTTATATCTTATGTTTATATACAATTGTGATGTAGGGGGACATGTTGGAGGGATCCAACAGAATTCCTCGCTATTGTTGACTTGTTTTAATAATATTTCTTTTATATGGATTATTGAATAATGAACATGATTGTGGACACTATGGTTATAACACCTCGCATTTTTAGATAATTAAATAATCAAATAACGATGAACGGTAAAATTAAGCATTTTTGGAATTGTCAGAATATGGCCTCGAAACTTATACCATTGTGTTCATGGCGATTTTCTGATCAATTTCCATATATAACTTTTCAAAATCCGAGTTAATATGAAGAAGTTATGAGACAATAAGAAATCAGAATTAAACGAAAAAAAAGCAAGACCCTACCGGTCGACCAGCAAAGCACAAGGGTCGACCTATAGGTCGACCCGCGTTTTGCCCTGGACGAGAAATCGTCCAGGGACGTGCCGAAGTTATAAATTTTGATTTTCATGCGATCTGAAGCATTGTTTTCTGGATCCAACGATTCACAGCGAGCTTCTGACGTGGTTGCACCAGATTCAATCCAAAAATCAGACGGTCAGAGATCCCCAAACACCACTATAAATAGGACCCTAGGCCTAGCTATTTTCTCACAATCATATTTTCTCCCAATTGGGCTCATTGCCTGAGGCTGAACCCTAAATATAAAATATTTCTGGGAAGAAGATCTTCTTAATAAAAATATTAGATGCCTTAGAAGGGGATCCACGAAGGCCATGTAGAAAAGCTAAGGACGATAGGTGAATGAATTTAAATTATATCTCTTCTATGTTTATGATATATAATATCGTTAGATTTCCGTTAAATATTTAATTCAGTAATTAGTTCTACTAATTAGTTATGTTTAAACTATAAATTTTATAAAAGAAGTGTACTTATATTTAAATGTTATTTATTTGGAAAAAGAAAGGAATCCAATTAAATATAAGTAATATTAGGCTTAAAAGTTGTAGAAAAAGGCATAAGCCTAAAAGTGAGAAATTTATGGTAAATTATGTTAAAACAGGAGAAATGAATTAAAAAAGAGAAAATCTAATAACATGATTTAGAAGTTAGTAATAGATTAGTTGGTTGGTTTAGAAAAGGGAATACATTTCCATAGTTTAATGTTGTAAGATAACGATAAACGTAACTGTAAGAATAAAAGCAAGAAAATGGAATTAGTTCAAAATAGAGACATTACTGTATTTTGCATTACCCAATAATTAAAGAAACAATAAAATAAATATCTTGCAATTACGAGTTATTGTTTATAGCATTATTTAGTATTAAAATATGGAAATGGATTTTTAGCACAGTTTTTGTAACCAACCAAATAGAATAGAACTACTTCCTAGAATAAAAGAGAATAACGTGAAGCGTTAAAGAAATTAAAGAAGAGGAAATAATCAAGTTAAATATTTGACAAGACTAGAAATAATAAACAGAAAATGTGACTAGATCTACATTTATTGCGTAGATAGTAGAATAAAAAGTAAAGCAGTTATTATGATAAGTAATTTGTGACAGTTGGACGTAGTCCCAAGTTAAGACGATTATATAATATAAGAGAACTAAAGAAAATTTAGTATCATAATAAAAGAAGACAGACTATAATAGAAAAGAGACACTTGCAATTACATTTATAACATGTAGGTTATAAAAGAAAGAAAATAATATAAAAGTGTCAATTGCAAGTATAATTGTAACACGTAGGTTATAATTAAAAAGAAAGAAATAGAATAGGCTTATTTTATCAAACCTAGATCTTGGATTAAGTTAATAAGCAAAAATAATAGCAGTGGCCCGTACCGGCACCATTCCCTTTCAGGTCTAGGTTTGATGGTCCCACACCTGGGTGGGGCTGGGCATGCTGATTAGGGTAAATAAGTAGCCAACAGAATAAGAAATGTAAACTAAACGCATAATAACAGATTAGACGTAGGGTCTAATAAAATGGTAAGGTGCGTTTGGAGCAGCCCGAAGGGAATCTCGATAAAGAGCCTAACGCAGCAGTTCATCGCAGATTTTTAGTACAGAAAGAGCACGTCCAACTTAGTTATTTTGGGCTAGAAGGAAGTACGAGACTTCAACGGGACGTGAGGATACTCTAGGATGGTACTCTGGGGTAGGCCTAACGAAGCTACACCCCCGGAGGCTGGTCTGTAGGTGTTCCATCAAGAGAGTATGCCTTGATTGCTTTTGCATTGAAGGCCTAACGAAGCGAACCTCTGTAGGCAGTCAAAAGGTTGGTGAAGAGGTAGGATATTCGTATGACACCATACTCTAGTTTGCGAGTAGGTTATAGTGGGCAGGACCCAAAAGGATAGTCGCATGCGGTGATCAAGCCATCATCAGTCAGAGCGAGTTCGAGAAGGACTAGAGTTAAACCAACATGCCAATGGTTCTTTCACTATCGAGACATTGGATGAGGGGCACAACCAATTGGATGTTTAGATTGTTTGCAGTAGGGCACAACCACTTAGCTCATAAAAGGTCTTTCGATTAGTTGATGGGGGACTGCGTAGGGCCATTGCCACGATGAGAAAAGAGACAGACCAAGTAGAATATCTGTATTGTAGGCCTAACGAAGCGGACCTTTACAGATATAGAAAATCCCCGACCGAGTTCCGTACAAGGTAGACCTTGTTGGTGGAATTCAGGGAGTAGACAGAACGATTACGTGTAGTCCTCAAGGTATGCACTTGGTGGTACATTGTGGATGTCCGAGCGCTAGTATAAGCTAGTGCGGATGCAGTTTCACATTTTCATAGTAGACGACGGAACATCTGTATTGTAGGCCTCACGAAGCTGTCCTTTACAGATGTAGTTACAGTACGCTCTAGTAGAGAGACGATGGAGTCCTTTTCGAGGAGGATATGGAAGGTACTATGGGTAGTACCTAGGACCGATGCGGTCTTTGTGCATGTAGCTATATATATATACACTGGTTATTTGGTCTTAATCTACTAGGGAGTAGATGGGTACGATTCACGCACAGAGGCGATAGTATTATAAACCCAATAAACCTAATATAACAGAAAATAGAAATAGAACGGTATATGTTGAATTATGCTTAGAAGTGTATAATTTGTCCATTCACCAGAACTTTAGTTCTGACCCCCTCTTCATACCATCCCACAGGTTAGATAGATGGAAGAGATTTTCCAGCTTTGAGACACTTGTTTAGAAAGTGTTATTACCTTGGTGAGTAATTACTTATTACTATATTTTACTCAGTTCTGTTATGAGATATTTATTTGAGCCCTGATATATTTATCTTTGCCTATTTGCAGGATACCAGACACCCAACTCGGGCTTCAGTGATTTTGGGTTTTAGCATTTTTGCGAAAAATCCGGACCCACTGGAATTCGGGTTGTTACATTTGGTATCAGAGCTTAGGTTAGTAGGTCCTAAGAAAATTAGGAAATATGAGTGAACGTATTTGTATTTTTGAATAAAATAAATATATTATGTAACAAAATCCAAATAATCCCCAATTATAGATTTTAACATATGAAAAGTTTTTAGAAGTATATTTGAGCATAGTTTGCTAGTTGGGTTTGGGATGACCCAAGGATGTTAAGCCCTATGTTATTACCGATTAATAGTGTACAATAAACTATGTTTTGAGAGAAGATTGGTATCCATATGTTATAGGAAGTGGGAAAGTTCCCTATGGATAGTAGGGAGAGTATTTTTATTTTGGAAGGAATAAGAGATTTTAGTAAGGAAATGAGATTTCCAAGGTTTAGGAAGGGTATTCCTTAGGTAGTAAGAAGAAAATCCACTTTAAGTCTAGCCCAATAAAATGAAAATTTTGGAATTGAAAAGTTGAAAATATAATTGTTAATATATTTGAGGAAGTAAATATTGGGTTTTTGAAAAAAAAAGTGGTATGAAATTTAAATTGGTTTTTATATGATGTAAATTTTGTTAAAAGTGAAATTCTTTTTGAAGAATTATAGAGCATGTATAGCTCGCTAGTTTCTTTGTTGGTAAAAAAAGATTTTAAATATAAAAACCTAGAGTGTGTTAAGTATCGAAAACGTAGGTTACAACATTTATTGTTGTAATAGATGTTTTCGTGAAAAATAAAGGAAGCATAGACTATGACACTATTGTTATAGTAGGTGACTCCCAAAGGAAATGTTTTTACATGGCGTATGAGATTTATTAATATTTATTTTAATTGAATCCATATACTAGTATTTTTGGGTTGTAGTAACGGTGTTTTACGCAACATCTGTTTTGACCCAAATAAAAAAATGTGTTTTGAAGATAATTTCTAAGTATAGAAATATAGTGGTTTGTAAGTACACTTATTACTTAAACAAGTATATGGAAATGTTTTCTAGTTATGAAAATATTAAAACAGTTTGGAAAATGAGTTATACTGAAGAAAAAAAATGTAAGTTAAATATTAGGAAATTAATAAATTTCGTAGGAAATGTCTATTGTAAGTGAATATAAATTAAACATACTTTAATCTATTGAAATGAAATGAATAATGATATAATTTTCTATGAAACTAAATCACAAATAAAGATATTTTGTGCAAGTTACAAGGAATACGTGAAAGAGATGTACAAGGTATGGAAAGCGCCATAGTTTGTATAGCCTATTTCGATAAAATATAAAATAAGTTGCTTGTAATTTCATATAAACATGAAATCCTCTTTTAAAGGATTCATAGAAGGTTTTAGCGTTAATGGTTTCTCATAAGAGAAAGTAGTTCTAATACATTAAGGTATAAAACCATTTGGTGTAATAAGAAATGTAATAATTAGAGACAGTGTTAGTTAGGAGGGATATTATAGAGAACCTTAGTAGAAAAGCTAAGCAATGGAAATTTCATGTTTTTCCATTGATTATGCGCATTGGTTGCTTGCCTTTGTAGAAAGTCCCCGTTTGTAGTAAGTTAGAAACTCCTTCAAGGTTAGGTAATTGGAATAGTAGGAAATTTAAGGGATCTTTGATAAAATAATTGTTCCTGTCTACTCCAGTTTTTGTAAATTTGAAAATCTATGAAAAGAAGATGTTTTGAAAACATGTGAGGACATTTTTGGAAGTCAAGAAAAAAAAGAAAGTGTTTTAAGGACAAGCAAGATGTAACGACCCGTAAATTTTCAATAATTAAAACTGTTAATTTAATGAGATTTTTGAAATTTAATATTGAAGAAAATAAAAAATTTGTGAATTATTAATAAAAGTTGTAATAATGTAATAATGAAAATTAACTAAAAGGAAACGTAACAAGGTTAATTAAAGTTATTAATTAATGAACTTGAATGAAATTCCCAATTAAATAAAATAATTTAAATGTTATGACTTGGTTATAAATGGGGTATGAGAAAGCATATGTAATTTTTGAATTAATGTGTGAAATAATATAATAGATGGTAATTGTTTGTGAAGAATAAACATGCAAGTTATAAAGGGGGTAATGGTGACAAATGGTTGTTGTTACCAGTTAATTTACCAATTACGAATAAAGGTAACTAAAGGTTACTTTAATGATAATTAATATAATAACGGAAAGTGTGAATATAAATTTAATAGAAACGCGGATCTATTTTTAAGGTAGTAATTGATGTAATAAAAAGCAGGAAACCAAGTAAATAAATTTATTGAGAATATTAATCATGATTAGTGTATATATTTGGAAAAATTATAATAATGGAAATTTGGATATATTAATGTAATGAAAGACAAACAAATAGTAACTAAGTTTATAGAGTAATAATAGACTTAATTAAAGGATTGGAATTGAATCTAATTAGTTTATTTGGAATTAATTTAAAATTTAATTGGATTCAATCCATAATAAATGGAGTTAAATACTATGACAAATTGATATTAGAATGAATTGGGTAATATCAATGTAATAAATATAACCAATGTCAATTTCATCCATTTTTGATAATAATATATTGAAGAATGGGTATGGAAGGTAATAATGTTAATGCAAGTTAATGAATAGCTAATTTAGTGCGATCCCAGTTAATTGAAAACAATTGTAAGGTTATAATTGATTGTAAATAGTAAATTGGGAAATAAATGCAAAGGTATATTAGTGGATGTAATAATACGTAAAAAACTGGAATTTGATAAATTCAATGTTAGATAAGTGATTATATTATAATATTTGTTGGTTGATAATAAAGTATGAATGAGAATAACCTTGGCTAATGGTGATAATTATTAACTGTTTACCTATTTACTTAATTAAATTAGAGCTAAATCCATTGCAATTAATTAACGTAATTAAATACTACGTTAATATGAATTTAGGTAATGACTGTAAAATATTAGGGTAACTGGATATATAGTAATGTCAAACTTATCCATAAGAGGATGATTGATTAAATAAAGAGATTGGAACCATATTGAATTAATTTATTGAAATTAAAAATATAATTTATTTGAATTTACTTAAATTGAAGGTAAACATTGTAAGTTTGCAATTAATCCTTATTTGATTGACATGGAAATTTTGGTTAATGAATTATAAGTTTATATGTAATCGGGGGGGGGGGGGGGGGTAGAAATTGTTAGCTATTAAATTTGAATTAAAAAGGGACTTAATTCATTTAATATTTATTTATTTAATTAACTGGAAAATAGCCATTTTTGGCCACTAACTCGGATTTCGACGAAACCAGTTTCATCGGATCCATAACGGTGAATTTTTGTAGGATTCCAAGTTTCATAACGATCAGGCTTGTCCTTTAATCGTACGGGCTTGAAATGCCTTGAAATCAATTTAATTGAAATTAATTTGAAATAACTTGATTTTTGCATAACTTCTTCATACGATGGAATTTGGACTTGAAACCTGTTCCATTGATTTTAAAATATTTGAGAACATATATTTTGATATATGGGTTGACCCGTTTCCGTTCCGAAATCGAAACGGGCTTTTCGGGTCAATTACGTTCAAAACTCAAATCAATCTTGTCCATCTACTCTATTTTCTGCTTTGTCTATAAATACCTCGTTATAAACCCTAATTGTTCCTCATTGTCATTTGTCTGTACATATATCACCTTCTTAGCTCCTCATTCCAACGGCAGACAAAACCTAATTCCCAAATTCCAAAATCTAATGTCAAAAAAAAAAATGCAAATCTGCAGCAACTTCGGGCCGCGCTTCGGGTTTCAGAGGCAAAAACCCTGGAGATACTTCGGGTCAGGAAGAAAATGACTCAGGTCTCCGGGTCGTTTTGGAAAAAACTCAGAGCAAGCACCGGGGATTTGAGGCGGTAGACCGAAGTTGAACCCGAAGTCGACCTAGGACCAGAATTTTTCAATACTCTAATTATCATAACTTTTGCATACAGACTCGGATTTGGACGCGGTTTGTTTTGCTGGGATCGTATCGAAATTCAGGACACTTTGATGCTAGTTTGGATGAATTTTGAGACTGTTCAAATTTTGGGTTTAAATTGGATTTAAATTCAATTTAAATCCAAAGGTGAGTGTTTTAACCCACTCACAACTACTAAAATTTCTTATGTGCGTTAAATTAATTGTTGATGTGATTAAAAGTTTATTTATGACTATTTGGCATATTTTTAATCATCATCTCAGTTAAATTGAATTTATTGGATTAAGTTGTTATTTAATTTATTATTGCATTTAAACTGCCAGTTAATTTGTTATATAATTTATTTTTGAATATAAACTGCCAGTTAAATTGTTATATAATTTATTTTTGAATATAAACTGCCAGTAAATACCTGTTATTTATTTTCTGTTCCGTATTGATGTTATTGTTGAATTGGATGATGATTGTGATAAATGGTTGATGGTTGATATTGGATGAATGGATGTTGTATTTATTTTGTTATAAACTGCAAGTTGTTATGCATTTTTATTTCATTCGGGATTGCGGTTTGAAATGATATATAACCGTATTTTTATTTTTAAATTGCGGATTGAAATGATAAATATCCGTATCACTTGACCATAGGATAGAAAATCATATATAGACACCGTCGGTCTATATATATATATTTGGAATGATTTCTACAGGTTTTGGAAAATAAGGGTTTATATATATATATACTAATTTTGATATTTTATAAATATTATTTTATATATAGTTAAATTCTAAAATTTAAGCTATGTATAAATTGATGATGTTTTAAGTTTGATTTACGAATATTTCAAGTTTGAGCTTTATTTAAGGGATATTGAATTAATTAAATAAATATTTCTAAACTAAATAATAGTAAATTGAATTAAGGTATATATAAGATTATCAGATTTGGTTGGGAATTTTGGAATATTTAAAGACTTGAAATATATCAAAATTGAAATGTTTTATTTAAATTAAGGTATTATTGTTTTCAAAGTGTTGGTTTTCGAAATTGTTATAACTTTGAAAGTAATATGGTTTGAAAAATGAATTTATTAGAAATAGAATTTATTTAAGAATTATCTGTGAATATATTGATTGGAAACCTATTGAAATTGAAAATTTAGAATATGACTTCAAATTGTGGTTTGGGTTTAAGATGATTTAAAAGGATATTTCAAGTTTATCTAAATTAAAGAAAGATTAGTGATTGGAAATTGGGTTTTATTTAAATAAGATATTATTGAATTGTTTTGGAAATGGAAATGATATATTATTGAATTGGGTTTCGAAATGGAAATAATACATTGATAATTTGGGTTTGAAATAGCAATAATATTTTGGTTTTAAAGTATATACTCTTTTGAAGTAAAGGATATGGTTTTGAAATGGCAATAATATTTTGGTTTTAAAGTATATACTATTTTGAAGTAAAGGATATGGTTTTGAAATGGCAATAATATTTTGGTTTTAAAGTATATACTATTTTGAAGTAAAGGATATGGTTTGAAATGGCAATAATATTTTGGTTTTTGAAGTATATACTATTTTGAAATAAAGAATATGTTTTAAAAGGGAAATGATTGTGTTTTTAAAAGTATATATATTTTTAAATGACCACGGTGTTATAATAACGTTTGGTTGTTAAAGAGACCGGGATCAGATATGGACATACTCTCTGTCGATACCGAAAACCACTTTGACAACTGTGTTCACGGTGGAGTTTCCAGAATGAAGTAGGATGGTGGCGACGATCCTAAGGTATATACGTGGACCCAACTCCCGTGAGTTGGCATAAGGTGGCTAAAACAGGAGCGATCGACGGGCCAAGGAGGTAGCACCTCTGATCGGACACACTTCTTCGATACCATTATATTACTTGTGATTGATTTGGTGCGCACCCTTGATTTGGGAGTGTTGTTCGAGGTGGGCGGTAGTGGCTGCTATGCGTCACCACCATTCCGGATGCGTAATTGGTATATCTACCCTGGCATTGCCTTGTGTGCCGTGTCACCTACCATATCGAGCTTTACTACGAGTTGTGATTTCTCCCGTTGCCTGTGGAGTATCGAGGGTAGCCCCCATTTTGGGAGTATGCTAATACTGGATAGACTATTGGGACTATTACGTGTTAAGGGGAATATTGGGTCACTCCTTAATGCTATTTAAAAGTATGTTTATTTTATATTAGACATTATTATAATAGCGAATATTACTACATAGTATATAGTTTAACGGATCCTTAGGGGATGTGAATCCCGAGCATCTCTTAAGTTACTGCACTCACGTTAGACACTGGATAGGAGATTTCAAATCCCGTAAACATCTCTGATGCCGTTCCACTCATATATTTATCATTGATTTAACTTACATAAGATCTTTTAGTTCTAACTCGAGTGTTTTGTCTTTTCAATTCGCTCGGGTCAGCTTGAGCATTTCAGGATTTGAAGGCCCTATTTCTGGAGGACGAAGACGAAGATTTTATTACTACTATTTATTATATTCCACTACACCATTGTATTCCGCTGCTTTAATTATCATTCTCTGGTATGTATAACTCTGATATGTATTGTATAAGTATAATCAAATGTTTTGTAAAACAGCTTCATGAACTGTTATTTGATTATTATATTTTATCGTTCCGCTGCAAGATTCTATTTTGTTTCTTTTATTTCTCCACTTTTTCTTAGTTACCCCATAACAATCCGCCCTTCTGTATGGTTTAAGTCGGCACGTGTGTCTGCCTAAGCGTACAAAAAGGTGGGATGTTACATCTGGTATCAGAGCTTTGGTTTAGCGATAAACCTTAGCTTTGTGGGGTCTGACTCTTTATCAATAGGGTAGTAATACCCTATGATGAGTTGCTGAGTGTATATATATGAGAGAGCGTATTTATTAATGTTATAAAAAGGTTTTAATATTGTGTTAATTTGTTCCGTTTTGTATTTGTAAATTCTGTATGATGCATGGGACGCTATGACATCAATAGGGATTTCTAAACACTTAATAGGACAGACCGACATAATATTTGGTTTAAAATATAGGTGAATGAAATAATTTTGCCTATTGTATATTTTATATATAAAATAATATATTTTCTAAATGATATTTTTTGGTTGTAATGTATTTGTTTGTTAGGTATTAGAATTTTAGATATTAGTTGAAAATAAGATTTGAAAATAAAAATAAATGGAAATTGGAAATTTAGGACTTAAGTTCCAGGATTTTGAAAACTTCTTTCAATTGATTTTGGAATATTATAACAATATTATTTAGAAGTATTTCTTGATATAAATATTTCAATAAGATTTGGAAGAATTATTTTTAAAGAAATTTGGAAAGAAATAAATTCTGTACTCCCCTCTCTGTCGCTGGAAAATAATTTCGGTGATGAGTGCACGCATCATCGACATTCATTTTCGAGTTTCGAAGTGGGAAGGCCACTGTATTAGTTTTACTGTAGGTTATTTTGATAAAAAGAAAATGTAAATTTTAATTGTTTTAAATATGATTGGGTATATATATTGTAAGTATATACATTTATCTATTATTTTAAAATGATTTGAAATTAAACCCGGTATTTAAATTCGTAAGTTTTCGTTAATTAATAGCTTCTATTAGTGTAGGGAAATGAAATTCAACTAACAAATTGAAACCTCTAAAGGAATAAGAGATTTAATGCTAAGTTTTAAATGGAATTAAAAGAAATTTGAAATTTGGAACCCATACAAAAAAGGATATTATTATTGAACATTAAATTAATTAAAGGAAATAGGATAAACTTGTGTAGCTTTCAATTACATCCTTAAAGGCATATTTATAACTTACCAATATTAAAAGTTCTAATGCTTATAAGAAAGTGTAATGGAAAATTATACAAGTAAACCTAAAGGTAATGAAAGTATTCAATGCAATTCTTTAGTAAATAAGAGTTGGAAGTTATAGCTGGTATAAACTTAAGTATAATTGAAAGGCTACTAATTAAATAAATAGAAAGGTAAGTATTATAAATAAATGAAAAAAAACTTAAGTTAATTGATATGCAAAGAAATTTAATCAAACATGAAGACTATAAATAAATGAATGTTAATAAATGGAATTATGTAATAATAAATGAATGAATAAATATAATGCAAGAAAGTAGGAACTGATATGACATTAATAAATGAAATTGAACATTTGTAAGTAATAAATGAAATAAAATGAAATGGAATTAATAAGAATGAACTTAATTTATTGTTTGAAATTGTTGTTTGTTTTGGTTTATGAGTTGTTTAGGTAAAAGATACTTTTAAATTGCTTAGATGTATGAATAATCTATTGAGTTATCTAAGGCTGTTGAGTAAATGGAATACTTCATAGTTATTTGTCATTCTATGTGATTTAAAGTGTCTTACCCCGAACAAACCAATTGTTTTATTTTGCTTGAATGGTTGATGTGTATATGATGTGTATGATGTTGGTTGCAAGTGATTGTTGTTGTATTGATTTGTTGGTTAGAGGTTGAAACAACTTT
Source organism: Allium fistulosum (assembly GCA_030737815.1). Lineage (NCBI taxonomy): Eukaryota > Viridiplantae > Streptophyta > Magnoliopsida > Asparagales > Amaryllidaceae > Allium > Allium fistulosum. Next base: position 959,620,120 of record CM060901.1, read on the forward strand.
AAATATTTCATTTTATATAATTATTAACCCTTTTTAGATTATATAAGTGAAATACATGTTATGGAAGCAATTGCTACTGCTTTTGGTTTCATAATTAAGTGTTGAGTGCCCGACAAATAGGTACGTTCTCGGATTACGGTTTTATAGCGTTATTTTATTATTTTCCCGTGTTGGGTTATATTATTTTGGAAAGTATATGTTATATATTGTTATATTTGATATTATTTTTTCTCCCGAGCCTCTCCGTACAAAGGAGACTTTGCCCAAAAATTTTCGTAAAAATTTGAACTTAGAATTTTTTTGAAAATGTTTTCCAAACTTTATTAATTTGGGTATAAAAAGATTTAATAGTATAAAATTGGTATATTTTATTAAAAATAATTAATTTTGAATATTTATTTGTTTATAAAGTTAATATTTTGAATAAGATGTATTGTTTAGTTAATTCTTTCTTTTCCCTTCTTTTCCTTTTCGGGGACGAAAAGTTTTGAGTGGGGGAGAGTGTAACGACCCATAAATTTTCAATAATTAAAACTGTTAATTTAATGAGATTTTTGAAATTTAATATTGAAGAAAATAAAAAATTTGTGAATTATTAATAAAAGGTGTAATAATGTAATAATGAAAATTAACTAAAAGGAAACGTAACAAGGTTAATTAAAGTTATTAATTAATGAATTTGAATGAAATTCCCAATTAAATAAAATAATTTAAATGTTATGACTTGGTTATAAATGGGGTATGAGAAAGCATATGTAATTTTTGAATTAATGTGTGAAATAATATAATAGATGGTAATTGTTTGTGAAGAATAAACATGTAAGTTGTAACAACCCGGTTTTTCGCGTCAGTTTATAAATGACGATTTAATCTAGTTGACAATTGATATTGAGTTCAAATCGTATTTAAAATTCTTTAATAAAAATGTCGACCGGGCTTTACAATTTGAATCTTGGCCCATGTTTCTTGGCTTTGCCGAGATGATATCAGGGGCAAACCCGATCCCCTCTCTTTCATTCTTCCATTTCGTAACCCTAAAAACTAAACCAAACGAGAGAATGAAAAATGGCAGCCGCGATTGCTCTTCCTTCGATCTGGAAAATTGGGGATTTCGGTTGCTCTGATCTTTGGGCTTTGTAATTCGAAGCACGCGAGTGTTTCGATCGTTGTTGAATGTTTTCGATGTTGCTTGTCTCGATCGAAGTTTCTACTCTTCGTGCTTGCTCGTAGAAGAAGCTCCTTGTGGTGACTTTGACTTCGGCTTCGCTGTAGCTTATTTGCTTGCAATCTCGAATTGAAGGTGAGTGATATCCTTCGCTCACATCTAATTTATTCTCGCTTATTCGTGAATTTCGTTGTCTGACTTTTGGGCTACTACTGCTTTGAATTCTAGTGATTTCTGATTGTTCGATTGCCGTTCCATGACATTTGAATATGTGTGTATTTTGGCTCGATTCGAATCCTTTGACACGTACGGCTTTGATCTATAATTAGTCGAACTTGCTGATTTTATTAGTTTGAGACTATTACCTGACTTTGGCCAGTTGGTAATTTGTGAGGAATTTTATTTCCCACATCTAATTCATACCTCTAGCATATTAGTATTTGAATTCTGTGATTTCGTTCGTATGAAAATTGTTGAATTTTGATGGTTTTAATTCACTCGAGTTCTTCGTTGTTGTTTGGATGTGTTGTTTTCTTTGACGTAATTAAATTCGTATAACTAATACTTGTGACTGGTTCATTTTTGAACTTGGTTGATTTCATTTGACTGTTTCAATAAGTAACAGATACGCACTTGCTTTTGGCTTTGCCTCATTGCTTCATCCATTCACTGTGGTGCATTTGGCATTTGTCATGCTGGATCACTGTCTGCATTCATTTCAAATGTTGTTGATATTAGTTGTTTCGTTTGTCAATCCATACCATTGCTGTAATTGCTATACTGTGTCCATTTGAGTAGCACTTCTTTGATCTTTGGTCCCTGTAGTGTTGAGATTGTAATTATGTTGAGTCAGTTGCCAATGTATGTCTTGATGCATATGAACTGTTGTTCATTTGAATTTTCTTTGTTGCCCAGTCTGGTTTCACCTGTGTATAGTCTCGAGTTGCACACTGTAAACTTTGTTGTTCCCTTGGTTGCACTTTGGGTATCACTGATGCTCATCTGTAGTTGGCCTTGTTGCAGTTGACCATCATGTATATTTGCCTTCCACACCGTTGCACATGTGTAGTTTGTAGTAGCACTGTTGTTGCAATTAGGTTGTGACATTGGACTTGAATCTACATACATGTTTGTCCATTTTATAGTTGAACCTGAACTTGTCCTCTGATAGTTCATACATTCTCCAGTCTGATTTGAAGTGGTCTCCACTACATCCATGTAACGACCCAGAATTTTGAACAAATTAAATTGAGAATATTTAATTAATTTTAAATATTTGAACGATGATTTAATTTGAATCCCCGATTTGCATTTGAAGCTGACGATTAAATTATAGAATTTAATCTATTGAAACTGGATAAAAATTTGAATCTTCAATTTTAAGCCGAAGAAAAATATTTCGGAAGTTTTTAAAATTTCGTGTTGATATTACTGAATATAACAGAAGCTTCAGAATCGAATTTAAAACTGTTTTGTTCAGTTTTGAGAATTTAATTGTTCGAATCGATATTTAAAAATAGTCGTCCGAGGCGCAGTCTCGGAATTCGACGAAACCAGTTCCATTGGGTCCGTAATATTGAATTATTACTAGACTTCAAATTTCGTATTGATCGGAGTTGATATGTGACCTTACGGTGAGTTAACGCGTTGAGATTTAACCGAATTCAATTTAAATTTAAAATTTAAATTAGTCAACATCAGCCACCCTAGTTTTCTTAGCAGACCTACTCTCTGCAATGCCGCGTACTCTTGTTCCCCTTCTGTTTCTTTTATCACGCGAGCAGTTTCATCTCGTTCAAAAATAAAAATCAAAATGAAAAGAAAATAATGGCTGAGTAGTTTCTTCCCTTTACAATTCGAAGACGAGCCCTTCCTTCAAATTAAAAATAGTTCGAAGCAGTTTTTCCCCAAACTCCCTCTCTTCCACTCGAGATTCTTTCTCGTTCAAAACAGAAGAACGAAAACTCGAATTCGAAGGGGGTAGTTCGACTGGGTGGCGGCGGTCGACTCGACGTCGAAGCTAGGGCTTGGGATAGGGGTGCTCGCGAGTTCAATCTCGCGTACGTCGAGCTCGAGACGAGTGCGAGCGCGGCATCGTTGTGGAGGCGGCGGCGTTCGTCGATGGCCTGGGCAGTGTTCTGGGAGGCGCGCGCGTAGACCGGTGTAGGTGGGAGGTAGCGCGGCGGCAGTGACAATCTGGAATCGCGATGTCGCGACGTGGAGCTCGCGACCAGGGATCTCGCGTGCGATGGCGACTAGGGGTTTCACTTCGAAGGAGTCAGGGAATTCGCGATTGGGCACGCGTAGCACAGTGTCGCGATTTTCAAGCAGTGACGCACGTGGTCGAGGAAGCTTGTCGCGATGGTCGTGAAGGGTTTTCAGGCGAAGTCGAGGGGGTGTTGGTCAAGCGGTGAACGGAGGTGAACGGAGGCAGTTCGTGATGTATAGCTAAGGCTTCGATTGGTCTCGAATTCGACAGTGAGGTATTCGAATTTTTATTTCAATGTGAATTTGATTTAATAATTTTTATATACGTATAGATGAGAATGGAAAAATAAAAATAATTTTATACAGATTAAAGGAAATATATATATACAGATTTAAATTATATATCAAGTTTAAAGTAGAAAACTCTTTTTGGAAATATATGAATATGGGACTTTGAAACAATATAAAGATTAGATTTTTAAAATAAATATAAGTCATTTGGGATAAGAAATTACAAAGAAATGATATAAAAATAAATATATATATAATTTACGTATGCAGCAGTTTAAATGTTTTGAATTGTAAAGACAGTTTAAAATTTAATTATTTGTTTAATTATCCTATAAATATATATGTACAAACAGAAGATATATATCTAAGTTCTAGAAATATAGGAATCTTAAAACAAGGGGAATTTGTATAAAATTTGATCCTTGGAATCTATAAATTATTTTTATCCATGTAGTTTCAAAAGAATAGAAATGATAAAATAAAATACATACACATTTTGAACTTACCTGTTTATTTTAAGAAAAATGTATTTTGGTAATTAACTTATTTAACCATTTTTATTATAAGAAGATTTTCAAGGGAATCAGTTAAAATTTAAAATTAACTGTTTAAAACGAAGTCACCGATGAATTGAAATTACCAAATGAAAATTTATTGTTCGATTTAATTCGAATATTAATAAATTTGTATGATTATTTATACAAGGTATAAATCAAGAAAATCGAGTCAGGATGATAATGGATTGCGAAATAAAAAGCTAAGGTGAGATCTTCTCACTCAGATTTATAATTGAATTGCAGTTATTGATTGATTTGTTTGAATGTGCTATTAGATATGATAGGATATATCTATATATATAGCAGTATATACATATTGGCATATGTATATATTGGATTGATTGATTTCCCGCCTCGTATAGCGGATGAGACCCTATTGCGCCGTTAGTAAGCGGATTTATAAAAAACCCATATACCGTGATAATTCCGTACTGGAGCGGAATTGGTATTGTGCTAACGTCTTTGGATGCAGGGAAACAGGTTGGAGGGATCCAACTGGACCCCTCACATTAATTTATTTTCTTTATACTGTGGTATGAATCTGTGATTGATTATTGATGTTATTAATCATATTGATGTCTGGAAATTGTTCGAAAGCTAAAATTTAGCTGAATGGATGTTTGATATCATTGGATTCCAAAAAAATAAATGAAATTGAATTTTTGAAATCAAAATAGGAATTTTTAAGTAAATAAATTTTTAAGAAGTTGAATAAATTCGAAGAAAAGAATTTAAAAGTATAAAAGCTGATTTTTATAATCTTATTGAATTATTTCCCGAATAAAGTGAAAATGCTAAATAAATGGATTTCATAAAACAGTGATTTTAAATTGAAGAATTCAATTTAAACTTGGATTTTTAAATAGATTGAAAGAGACAAAGAAATTTATTTAAAAAGAGATAAGTTGGAAATCCAATTTGAAATTTACTTGGTAAATTGAAATGATCTGGGAAATCAATGTAAAATGATTTCAATTTAAAGAATCCTTTTAAAAACAGGATATTGGATAATTTGAAGGAAAATAAGGAATTTATTTTAGTAGGGATAAATAAAATTGGAAATCAATCTGAAACTGAGTTAATATTTTGGAAATGAAATTTTTGAGAAATCAGCATGGAAACTTTATTTAAAGTTGAAAATAAATTTAGAAATCAATATTGGAATTGATTTGATATTGAAGTTCTTATAAATAAAATTGGAGTTTATAAATGCTGTTTTTAAATATGAAGTCACTTATTTTGATAAGTTAAATATAGAAGTTGATAAAAGAAGGTTTATAAGTCGAAGTTGTTATTAAAAAGAGAAATAGAATTTATAAACGTGCTTATAAATTCGAAATAGATTGAATGTGATAAAAATGTGTAGAAATGATTGAAATGGGGTTAAGGAAATTTTATTCACGATTTTGGACAGTGAATATATTGTTAAGTAAAATGGATTCATTTTTGAAGAAGTGATATAAAAAAAAAATGAAGTTAAACATTTTAAAGATGTTTTAAAATGTATTGTGAATCGAAAGCATAGATTTCAACAGTTCTTGTTGAAATAGGCGTTTTCGAGAAATAAGGAAATGGTGGACTATAACACTGTTGTTGTAGTAAATGATTTCCGAAAGGAAATGTTTTTATCTAGTATTGGGTTTTACATATCTATCTTAATTTCGAATCCCTATACTAGTGATTTTTGAGTCGTCGTAACGATGTTTTACGTAACATTCGTTTTTGACTCAAATTGATGCTGTTATAGAAAATAGATTTCCTTAAAGAATAAATATATACTTAATTTGATTTTAAGTATATCGAATATTTTCAAATGTTGAAAATAAATGGATTTGTGAATTACTGACTTATTTTAAATAAGTATGGGAATGTTTTCCAAAATGAAATGAAACGTTTTTTTTGAGAATTTATCTTCTTAAAGATAAATCAAAATTGAATATTGAAATCGATTTGAAAAATCGAATATCAGTAGATATTCGATAAGTATAAATTCACTATGGAATTTATAAAAAGAAATGGGAATTCATTTTAAAAATAAATATTGATTTATTTTTAAAGTGTGGAAATTTTATATCTAATAAAGATATTTTGGAAGATTAAATAATTTGGAAAATTATTTGGAATCTGATGATGTCGCGCATCTTTATTGATAGTTAAATAACCGACTATCGATAATTACCTTAAATAGGTATTTGTTGTGAATTTGATGAATTTGAATGCCACACTTATTTTTGAATAATCGCTCACTATTCGGGTTAGCCGGGAAAGGACCATGGGGTCGTATAACCCATTCCGAATATGTGATACGTCGTTATGAATCGCATTTGAAGACCGGTGTTGAAGACCGGATATTTTTGAGAACGGAAGGATTACCGTCGAGTTACTCTACATCGACTGATCTTCGATTTAGAGGTTTTATCACCCTTAGTGAAGGGAAGTCCTGACGTGATTGAAAATTATCCGGATGTGCAAGGGCTTCGTGAGAAGTGCCTTCGGTTCTGTTCGATCCCGGAACAGACTTGTATGGATTGTGTGTCTGACGTTACAATTTGAGATATAAAGCTGATTTCTTTCAAATACATATCTGTTGGTGGCGGAGAATTTATTCTCTTAGCTTAACACCCTTCTCTGAGACGTACGAGCTCAGAGGTTATGTAGTTGAAATTTATCAGCGATATACTCCCAATTTGGTAACGTGGCATACTAAGTGTTGCTGTGAAATGATCGGTGTTTGATCATTTGTGATATGATCATTTGTTTGATCTTATATCTTTGTGATCATAGGTTGATCATTTTGTTTGACCCGAAGCAGGGCTTTTTGAGAAAGCGTAGCTTTGTGGACGAGACTTCGTCGAGCCTCACACCCCGGAAATGGTCGAAACAGGAAGGATGCAGCAAGGTTCTAGGGAGTAGCGCCCCTTAGTGTATGTCATTCCTTCTGGATAAAGGTGGTATCATGGTATGGAGCCCAGATACTTAACCTCTGTGGTTACTGCATTATTTTTTCTATGTGGTTTGTTGGAAATCGGGGATCCTCGGGAAGATCGGTGACGATCGGGGGATGGCATACGCGTGTCAGTAGTTACCTATTTTTGCAGAGGTAACCCGGCCTTGTGTTGGCAGAGATCCGGTTAGGTTCTCGGGTCGTCTATTCCAGGGACGTACCCATCGTGGATAGGAAGTTCCTTAGCCTGACCATTTGTTGGAAATCCAAAGAAACAATACGAGCCTTGTACGGTTTTAGTTGTAGAACCTGCCATTTAACATGGTAGCTATAACAAGCATACTATAATGGTACCTATGCTGGCTAAGATTTATATTATACTTTCGAAATGTTTTCTACACTATGCACTAATAATAATATCAAAAAAATGATTTGATTTTGCGTAGTAAGCATCTTTGACTATCATAAGAAGAAATCTCCTCTAAGTCTGCGTTTGCATTGTGTGTGTGGCGGGAGGTCTTATGGTAGTTTCATTTTCCAAAAGCATTGCGAATTTACCTTAAAATTCTTCTGTTGTTTATTTTAAAGATAAATAACTGTTTTACGATCTCACACCAGTCACCATGACTGACTCGGAGTTTATTGTTTCCCTTCTAAACTCTGGGTGCCCACCAATTTCCACACGGGCAGTCTAGAGTTAGATTATCAGGATATTCTGGATATTCTGGAGCTTTGGAGATAAGCTGGATGGCGAGACGTAGTATTTGTATCTGATAGTATTTATTCCGCTGTATACTCTGTATGAGGACAAGTTATATAACTGTCCATTGTTGTATATTGACTCTGATGATTGATGTATGTATAAAATGATATAGTTCTTTGTTTTAAAGATTATTCATTTATCTATTATATATTGTTCCGCTGCGATATGTGAGATTCTGATATTGTCTCTGTTCTGTGTTTCTATTGATGTCGTTCAGATGTTTTCTGTTGTTCTTCTTCTTTCTTTCTTCTCTTTTTCTTCTATCTCCTTCTTCTTCTACTTTTTCTTTTTCTTAAAACCCTCACTATTGGAGTTTCCGGCACTCGATTGCTCGGCAGTCGATAAAGTGAGTATCGATGTCGAATTTTCGAAAGTCGAAAATTTCGGTATGTGACAAAGTGGTATCAGAGCATATGGTTAAGCGACAACCCTGCTCTGTTGGGTGTTACTCATTAGAGATAGAGTCAGTAGTACTCTAGAATGAGTTTGAGTGTAATAATAGATATGAGCGCGTATTTGTTATTGAATATAAAATTGTTTGTATTGTGATGATTGGTTTATGGAGTGGTATATGAACCTTCGTCGGCACAGTCTTGCAAAACTGTATCGAAGGGGTTTCTAAACGCTCGAATAGAACAATTCGGCACAGTATTGTTTTAAATAGGGTGAATGAAATAATTTCACCCAAAACTATTTTTGTATATAAAGGAAATGATTTTCTGTAAATTATAGTATATGGTTGCATGGATGTTAGAAAAGTGATAATATTGAGATGTTATCATTTTTATATGAAATTGAATAAGAAATTCAAATCGTAACTCCAAAGTTAAGAAATAAATACATATACAAATGAAATTTGAGAATATAAATTATAAATGTGATTGTAATTTAAAACGGGATTTCAGAGAAAATTTTGGAAATGTTTTAAAAAGAATTTGAAAATTTTGGAGATTTGGAAAGTTTAAATCATTTTTGATTTGAAAATGGATTTCGAAGGTTTGAAAGGTGTTTTGAAGAAAGGAAAAGCTCTAAACTCTTTTCGGTCGCTGGAAAATAATTCCGATGATGATCGCGACATCACCGGTGTTCATTTTCGGGTTTCCAAAAGAGGAATTGCTGCCAAATTGTTTTAAATGGAGTTGTTTGGAAAGTTTGGGTTTTTGTTTTGGAAATTCAAATGGAATTGGAATTGTTTTCAAAATGGTTTTGAAAATGTTATTAAGACTCTGGAATGCTATATAAAAATATTTATGAGAAATATTAATAAGTTGATAACTTATAGAATATTGAAATTTGATTAGAATGAAATTCAAATTGAAAAACGAATGAATTAGAGAATGAATGAATGAATTGCGATTGCAAGTGCCAGAAAATGAAATTGAATGTTAAAATTCATTTTGAATTTGAAAGTAAATAGAACTGGAATTGAATTTGATAAATGAAGTATTAAACTGAAAGTTAGTAAGTGAAGCTAATTGATTATTGACCAAATGGATAAGGTTTGAACGAATTAAAATCAATGATTATAAATGAAGATAAATTGAATTCCAATAGAATTGAAAATGTGAATTATAAGTTCAAATGAATGTGAAATGTAAAATTGAAGATAATTGAATATGTAACTTCAATAGCGAATTTAAAGAGGATATAAGAAGTATATATTGAAAATTTGTAATCGAATTTGCAAAATGATTGAATGCTGTAACTAGATATAATGGCTAGTAGGATATACAGGTATATAAAGGGATTGGAAAATTTATTTCACAGATAATTCGAATTCCTCGAAAAAGGTATGTATTTGAATTATAATATGAGTTTTTGATGATTTCTCTCTAGCCGCTTGGCTTTTTCTTTTTCTTTTTGAAATCTGAGAGTCCGTAGGGACGTTTTGTAGTCGTACCGTATTAGCCGCGCAAAGGAGACGCTGGAAAATTTTTTCGAAAATTTAGGGCGTTAGAAAATTTTTGAGAAAATTTTGAAAGTTTAAATTTGAATTTGAATTTAAATTTGAATTTTGGAGTAAAGCAGTGTTGTTTGAAACCTATAATTGAAGTTAGAAAGATAGTTGGAATGATAACGAATCTTTAGTAGGAAGATTGTTTTGATAAATTGATAAAACTATTGAATGTTGAAAAATAGTAGACGAGTTAAGGACCTTTTTCCCTAACTTGTAATTTCGAGGACGAAATTCTTTTAAGGGGGGAAGTTTGTAACGACCCAGAATTTTGAACAAATTAAATTGAGAATATTTAATTAATTTTAAATATTTGAACGATGATTTAATTTGAATCCCCGATTTGCATTTGAAGCTGACGATTAAATTATAGAATTTAATCTATTGAAACTGGATAAAAATTTGAATCTTCAATTTTAAGCCGAAGAAAAATATTTCGGAAGTTTTTAAAATTTCGTGTTGATATTACTGAATATAACAGAAGCTTCAGAATCGAATTTAAAACTGTTTTTTTCAGTTTTGAGAATTTAATTGTTCGAATCGATATTTAAAAATAGTCGTCCGAGGCGCAGTCTCGGAATTCGACGAAACCAGTTCCATTGGGTCCGTAATATTGAATTATTACTAGACTTCAAATTTCGTATTGATCGGAGTTGATATGTGACCTTACGGTGAGTTAACGCGTTGAGATTTAACCGAATTCAATTTAAATTTAAAATTTAAATTAGTCAACATCAGCCACCCTAGTTTTCTTAGCAGACCTACTCTCTGCAATGCCGCGTACTCTTGTTCCCCTTCTGTTTCTTTTATCACGCGAGCAGTTTCATCTCGTTCAAAAATAAAAATCAAAATGAAAAGAAAATAATGGCTGAGTAGTTTCTTCCCTTTACAATTCGAAGACGAGCCCTTCCTTCAAATTAAAAATAGTTCGAAGCAGTTTTTCCCCAAACTCCCTCTCTTCCACTCGAGATTCTTTCTCGTTCAAAACAGAAGAACGAAAACTCGAATTCGAAGGGGGTAGTTCGACTGGGTGGCGGCGGTCGACTCGACGTCGAAGCTAGGGCTTGGGATAGGGGTGCTCGCGAGTTCAATCTCGCGTACGTCGAGCTCGAGACGAGTGCGAGCGCGGCATCGTTGTGGAGGCGGCGGCGTTCGTCGATGGCCTGGGCAGTGTTCTGGGAGGCGCGCGCGTAGACCGGTGTAGGTGGGAGGTAGCGCGGCGGCAGTGACAATCTGGAATCGCGATGTCGCGACGTGGAGCTCGCGACCAGGGATCTCGCGTGCGATGGCGACTAGGGGTTTCACTTCGAAGGAGTCAGGGAATTCGCGATTGGGCACGCGTAGCACAGTGTCGCGATTTTCAAGCAGCGACGCACGTGGTCGAGGAAGCTTGTCGCGATGGTCGTGAAGGGTTTTCAGGCGAAGTCGAGGGGGTGTTGGTCAAGCGGTGAACGGAGGTGAACGGAGGCAGTTCGTGATGTATAGCTAAGGCTTCGATTGGTCTCGAATTCGACAGTGAGGTATTCGAATTTTTATTTCAATGTGAATTTGATTTAATAATTTTTATATACGTATAGATGAGAATGGAAAAATAAAAATAATTTTATACAGATTAAAGGAAATATATATATACGGATTTAAATTATATATCAAGTTTAAAGTAGAAAACTCTTTTTGGAAATATATGAATATGGGACTTTGAAACAATATAAAGATTAGATTTTTAAAATAAATATAAGTCATTTGGGATAAGAAATTACAAAGAAATGATATAAAAATAAATATATATATAATTTACGTATGCAGCAGTTTAAATGTTTTGAATTGTAAAGACAGTTTAAAATTTAATTATTTGTTTAATTATCCTATAAATATATATGTACAAACAGAAGATATATATCTAAGTTCTAGAAATATAGGAATCTTAAAACAAGGGGAATTTGTATAAAATTTGATCCTTGGAATCTATAAATTATTTTTATCCATGTAGTTTCAAAAGAATAGAAATGATAAAATAAAATACATACACATTTTGAACTTACCTGTTTATTTTAAGAAAAATGTATTTTGGTAATTAACTTATTTAACCATTTTTGTTATAAGAAGATTTTCAAGGGAATCAGTTAAAATTTAAAATTAACTGTTTAAAACGAAGTCACCGATGAATTGAAATTACCAAATGAAAATTTATTGTTCGATTTAATTCGAATATTAATAAATTTGTATGATTATTTATACAAGGTATAAATCAAGAAAATCGAGTCAGGATGATAATGGATTGCGAAATAAAAAGCTAAGGTGAGATCTTCTCACTCAGATTTATAATTGAATTGCAGTTATTGATTGATTTGTTTGAATGTGCTATTAGATATGATAGGATATATCTATATATATAGCAGTATATACATATTGGCATATGTATATATTGGATTGATTGATTTCCCGCCTCGTATAGCGGATGAGACCCTATTGCGCCGTTAGTAAGCGGATTTATAAAAAACCCATATACCGCGATAATTCCGTACTGGAGCGGAATTGGTATTGTGCTAACGTCTTTGGATGCAGGGAAACAGGTTGGAGGGATCCAACTGGACCCCTCACATTAATTTATTTTCTTTATACTGTGGTATGAATCTGTGATTGATTATTGATGTTATTAATCATATTGATGTCTGGAAATTGTTCGAAAGCTAAAATTTAGCTGAATGGATGTTTGATATCATTGGATTCCAAAAAAATAAATGAAATTGAATTTTTGAAATCAAAATAGGAATTTTTAAGTAAATAAATTTTTAAGAAGTTGAATAAATTCGAAGAAAAGAATTTAAAAGTATAAAAGCTGATTTTTATAATCTTATTGAATTATTTCCCGAATAAAGTGAAAATGCTAAATAAATGGATTTCATAAAACAGTGATTTTAAATTGAAGAATTCAATTTAAACTTGGATTTTTAAATAGATTGAAAGAGACAAAGAAATTTATTTAAAAAGAGATAAGTTGGAAATCCAATTTGAAATTTACTTGGTAAATTGAAATGATCTGGGAAATCAATGTAAAATGATTTCAATTTAAAGAATCCTTTTAAAAACAGGATATTGGATAATTTGAAGGAAAATAAGGAATTTATTTTAGTAGGGATAAATAAAATTGGAAATCAATCTGAAATTGAGTTAATATTTTGGAAATGGAATTTTTGAGAAATCAGCATGGAAACTTTATTTAAAGTTGAAAATAAATTTAGAAATCAATATTGGAATTGATTTGATATTGAAGTTCTTATAAATAAAATTGGAGTTTATAAATGCTGTTTTTAAATATGAAGTCACTTATTTTGATAAGTTAAATATAGAAGTTGATAAAAGAAGGTTTATAAGTCGAAGTTGTTATTAAAAAGAGAAATAGAATTTATAAACGTGCTTATAAATTCGAAATAGATTGAATGTGATAAAAATGTGTAGAAATGATTGAAATGGGGTTAAGGAAATTTTATTCACGATTTTGGACAGTGAATATATTGTTAAGTAAAATGGATTCATTTTTGAAGAAGTGATATAAAAAAAAATGAAGTTAAACATTTTAAAGATGTTTTAAAATGTATTGTGAATCGAAAGCATAGATTTCAACAGTTCTTGTTGAAATAGGCGTTTTCGAGAAATAAGGAAATGGTGGACTATAACACTGTTGTTGTAGTAAATGATTTCCGAAAGGAAATGTTTTTATCTAGTATTGGGTTTTACATATCTATCTTAATTTCGAATCCCTATACTAGTGATTTTTGAGTCGTCGTAACGATGTTTTACGTAACATTCGTTTTTGACTCAAATTGATGCTGTTATAGAAAATAGATTTCCTTAAAGAATAAATATATACTTAATTTGATTTTAAGTATATCGAATATTTTCAAATGTTGAAAATAAATGGATTTGTGAATTACTGACTTATTTTAAATAAGTATGGGAATGTTTTCCAAAACGAAATGAAACGTTTTTTTTGAGAATTTATCTTCTTAAAGATAAATCAAAATTGAATATTGAAATCGATTTGAAAAATCGAATATCAGTAGATATTCGATAAGTATAAATTCACTATGGAATTTATAAAAAGAAATGGGAATTCGTTTTAAAAATAAATATTGATTTATTTTTAAAGTGTGGAAATTTTATATCTAATAAAGATATTTTGGAAGATTAAATAATTTGGAAAATTATTTGGAATCTGATGATGTCGCGCATCTTTATTGATAGTTAAATAACCGACTATCGATAATTACCTTAAATAGGTATTTGTTGTGAATTTGATGAATTTGAATGCCACACTTATTTTTGAATAATCGCTCACTATTCGGGTTAGCCGGGAAAGGACCATGGGGTCGTATAACCCATTCCGAATATGTGATACGTCGTTATGAATCGCATTTGAAGACCGGTGTTGAAGACTGGATATTTTTGAGAACGGAAGGATTACCGTCGAGTTACTCTACATCGACTGATCTTCGATTTAGAGGTTTTATCACCCTTAGTGACGGGAAGTCCTGACGTGATTGAAAATTATCCGGATGTGCAAGGGCTTCGTGAGAAGTGCCTTCGGTTCTGTTCGATCCCGGAACAGACTTGTATGGATTGTGTGTCTGACGTTACAATTTGAGATATAAAGCTGATTTCTTTCAAATACATATCTGTTGGTGGCGGAGAATTTATTCTCTTAGCTTAACACCCTTCTCTGAGACGTACGAGCTCAGAGGTTATGTAGTTGAAATTTATCAGCGATATACTCCCAATTTGGTAACGTGGCATACTAAGTGTTGCTGTGAAATGATCGGTGTTTGATCATTTGTGATATGATCATTTGTTTGATCTTATATCTTTGTGATCATAGGTTGATCATTTTGTTTGACCCGAAGCAGGGCTTTTTGAGAAAGCGTAGCTTTGTGGACGAGACTTCGTCGAGCCTCACACCCCGGAAATGGTCGAAACAGGAAGGATGCAGCAAGGTTCTAGGGAGTAGCGCCCCTTAGTGTATGTCATTCCTTCTGGATAAAGGTGGTATCATGGTATGGAGCCCAGATACTTAACCTCTGTGGTTACTGCATTATTTTTTCTATGTGGTTTGTTGGAAATCGGGGATCCTCGGGAAGATCGGTGACGATCGGGGGATGGCATACGCATGTCAGTAGTTACCTATTTTTGCAGAGGTAACCCGGCCTTGTGTTGGCAGAGATCCGGTTAGGTTCTCGGGCCGTCTATTCCAGGGACGTACCCATCGTGGATAGGAAGTTCCTTAGCCTGACCATTTGTTGGAAATCCAAAGAAACAATACGAGCCTTGTACGGTTTTAGTTGTAGAACCTGCCATTTAACATGGTAGCTATAGCAAGCATACTATAATGGTACCTATGCTGGCTAAGATTTATATTATACTTTCGAAATGTTTTCTACACTATGCACTAATAATAATATCAAAAAAATGATTTGATTTTGCGTAGTAAGCATCTTTGACTATCATAAGAAGAAATCTCCTCCAAGTCTGCGTTTGCATTGTGTGTGTGGCGGGAGGTCTTATGGTAGTTTCATTTTCCAAAAGCATTGCGAATTTACCTTAAAATTCTTCTGTTGTTTATTTTAAAGATAAATAACTGTTTTACGATCTCACACCAGTCACCATGACTGACTCGGAGTTTATTGTTTCCCTTCTAAACTCTGGGTGCCCACCAATTTCCACACGGGTAGTCTAGAGTTAGATTATCAGGATATTCTGGATATTCTGGAGCTTTGGAGATAAGCTGGATGGCGAGACGTAGTATTTGTATCTGATAGTATTTATTCCGCTGTATACTCTGTATGAGGACAAGTTATATAACTGTCCATTGTTGTATATTGACTCTGATGATTGATGTATGTATAAAATGATATAGTTCTTTGTTTTAAAGATTATTCATTTATCTATTATATATTGTTCCGCTGCGATATGTGAGATTCTGATATTGTCTCTGTTCTGTGTTTCTATTGATGTCGTTCAGATGTTTTCTGTTGTTCTTCTTCTTTCTTTCTTCTCTTTTTCTTCTATCTCCTTCTTCTTCTACTTTTTCTTTTTCTTAAAACCCTCACTATTGGAGTTTCCGGCACTCGATTGCTCGGCAGTCGATAAAGTGAGTATCGATGTCGAATTTTCGAAAGTCGAAAATTTCGGTATGTGACAATCCACTTGGTCATTGCTCCATGCATTGTTGACCTATTCGAATTCTTGGGCAATCATGGCTTTTATTTGTAATAATTCGAACATGCCCTAGGTATTATTTCGACCTCTGGTCAATTGACTTTAGTTGTTTTTGCCTTGAGTTGAACCCGTATGTTATTTGGAACTTGGGTTTGACCTTGCTTTGAGTTAGTAGCAGTGCAACACTTGCCTCCCTTGTTAATTCGTTTTACAGACTTGCTTGACCTTGGTTTGGATTCTGCATTTTTGAGACGCAGTTTCCTTCACTATTGTATCCTTGGGAGTTTGACATGTCTGCATCCATGTTGAAGCTTTGCATATACTTGAGTTTTCTTTAATATGAAGTGGTCTTCATTTTAAAGTCTGTTGCATCTATCTTTGTTCATCAGTTAGTGTTTCTGTAGCATACTTGACTGTGATATTTCTTAAATCACTGTCTGGTTCATCTTGTTGCTGTGGCCTAGTCCTTGTCCACTGTTGCATTATATTGCACCTGTAATTGTTGATGTCTTTGTACATTTGAGTTTGTCACTATGGTCTCTCTGACCTGGTGCCTGTAGTGTTGTTGTCTTTGACTTTGCATTGATGGTTTGCACTGTATAGTAATTGTTTTTGGAAAAGCAATACATCCCTGTCTTTTGCTTCGGTACTGCAGCCCTATCAGATTTGACAGTTTTAAATTGAGGATTCGATTTGCTGAATTCTTTTGTTGGTTAAATTCAATATTTGATTTGTATTCTGAATTGGATTTGCTGATTTATCATTTGACACTATTTAGTGTTACATATGCCTTTATCCAATTCTCGTATCGAGAGTTGGATATACGAGATTTCTGTGACTCTCGTCTATTTGATATTGGATTATTATTGCTTCTGTGTATTAAATAACTGAGTTTGAATTAGATTGACCCGTGTATTATTTTCTTTTGAATGTAATACTCGGGTCAGACCCGAGTTATTTCAGGTTGTAGATTTTCTTCTTTGAGTTGCTGTTCAGGATATGAAGACTTTTCACATCTTCTGAAGTTGTCAATGTCATTTTGTAGTAGTCGTGTCATTGTATAGAACGATATGTATTCATGTATATTAGTCGATAATGTACTTGTATATATAACTTATAGAGTCGACAGTTGTAGTTGTATCATATGTATCGTGTCAACTATATTGTAACTGACATCGGTTATATATATATATGAGATTTTTGTTAATCTGTGTTCCGCATTTATATTATCTGTGTTATTGTTATATCTAATGTCCTAAACTATTATGAACTATCGTAGTTTGTTTTATACTGATAATTGGATATGTCGATGGGAGTAAATAAATAATAGATGAAAAATAAAAAGTATATACCACTCCTATCGAGATAACCAATATTAGTGTAAGGCCAATTACGGATGGTCGCTCCTATCCAGCCTTATTCTTCGTAATAATAGACAGTATTTCTTTTAATACTCTTTGTTATTATGAGTATAGAGGTGGGGCGTCACAGTTGGTATCAGAGCTTGGGGGTTTATGGACATAATATAAAACATAACTTAGATGGAACATATGTTACAACTATTAGTCGATGTTTTATTTGTGATTTGAGTCAAAACTAAAGTTTTGAAATTTTGATGAAAGTTTTTATATATCATTATTTAAAAATAAAAAGTGGATTTGTGTTCTGATGATTTGATTGATTTGAGTACTGTTTATCAGAGTGCGCAGCGGAAACAGTGAAACTGTCTTCGCTGGGTACAACTGATAATCTATTTGATTTAGAAATTGAAATAAATTTCATTGGTTGTTTACATAGCTGTAATTATTTTGTTTCTTTGAGAATTTCGAATCCGAATTGAGGATTCGAAGAAATTGCAGTTCTTTGATTTTTGTTGAAATTTCTGCTGACTTTCTTTTGTACTAATCATCTATTGATTAGATTTTGCTGTTTTGAATTGTCTTCATTGAAGATACATTCGAATGATTTCTTTGTTTATATTATAATGTGCGTGCAAATATGAATTGCACGTTACTGCATTTATTTTGCGTTGAACCGATGCTTGGCTATGAAACGTATTTTGTTGCCGTTATTTTTATAACGGGATTTTTACATCGATGCTAAATTTTGAGGCACGGTGTTTTGTTGGCATTTTGATGAATGAAAATTCACTGATATTACATTTTGATGTAAATTATTTTGATGCGATTTTGACGATTCAAATATTACTGTCGCTTTGACTTCAGTAACAGTCAAATTTTTAAAGAGTGGATTTTCAAGCGATTATTCCGCAATGCTGATTCTGAGATTTGTTTTATGATGTTCTGGAGAAGTACAATTTCCTTTTCGAAATTGTTACTAATATTGTTGCTTTAATCACGTGATTGGAAAATCGTTTTAAAATGAAAATTGTTTTATAAAATTTTAGCAGTTTGCGTTTTCAAAAGAATGAGAAAGCGACTTAAACGATTCAGCAAAATCGAGGATTATGACCCCTTTCTTTTACTGTTTCGCTTAACTCCGGACTTGTTCAGTTGAGAATGCGAATTGTTATTTTTACAAAATAAATAAAATTGTTTTCGAAAATTTTACAGTTTGCAATTTCAAAAGAATGAGGAAGCGATTTAAACGTTTCAGCAAAATCGAGGACTATGACCCCTTTCTTTTACTGATTCGCTTAATTCCGGACTTGTCCGTTTGAGAATGTGAAATGTATTTTTACAAAATACACAATTTTGCACTTTCAAGAAAACGATGAAGAGAATCAAACGATTTAGTAAAACACGTGGTATGGGACATGTGCGTTTGCTATTTCGGTTAATTCCGGACTCGTTAATTGAAATATTTGATGATTTTGTGTGCTTTCGAGCCACTATGAGGACCTTCGGGTCATTTGTTGGGCTTTCGGGCCACTCTGCGGACCTTCGGGTCAAATACCAGTACTAGACCTTCGGGTCACTCTGCGGACCTTCGGGTCAATCTGATGGGCGCCAAAATTATGTTGAGTACTTGGTAGGCTTCGGCCACTCTGAGATGCACGTGCGGCGAATTAAAAACTCGCCATCTGATGGGATCGATCCAAGCTTTTATGTTGATTTTCTAGTCTTCTTAATTGATTTCTAGATATTTGTTGCATCCAATTATCTGCAGGTAATTGGATATTTGTTGATATGAGTTCTGATTATCGTTTTTGATAATCAGATATTTGTTGTTTCTAATTATCGCTTGTGATAATTGGATATTTGTTGATATGAGTTCTGATTATCGTTTTTGATAATCAGATATTTGTTGTTTCTAATTATCGCTTGTGATAATTAGATATTTGTTGATATGAGTTCTGATTATCGTTTTTGATAATAAGATATTTGTTGTTTCTAATTATCGCTTGTGATAATTGGATATTTGTTGATATGAGTTCTAATTATCGTTTTTGATAATCAGATAATTGTTGTTTCTAATTATTGCTTGTGATAATTAGATATTTGTAGATATGAGTTCTGATTATCGTTTTTGATAGTTGGATAATTGTTGTTTTTAATTATCGCTTTTGATAATTAAATATTTGCTGTTTTGAAATTTAATTATCGCTTGAGATAATTAAATATTTGTTGATTTGAGATTTAATTATCGCTTGAGATAATTAAATATTTGTTGATTTTGAGATTTAATTATCGCCTGAGATAATTAAATATTTGTTGATTTGAGATTTAATTATCGCCTGAGATAATTAAATATTTGTTGATTTGAGATTTAATTATCGCTTGAGATAATTAAATATTTGTTGATTTGAGATTTAATTATCGCCTGAGATAATTAAATATTTGTTGATTTTAGATTTAATTATCGCCTGAGATAATTAAATATTTGTTGATTTTAGATTTAATTATCGCTTGAGATAATCAATTATTTGTTGAATTTGAAATTTGATTATCGTTTTTGATAATCGAATATTTGTTGAATTTGAAATTTGATTATCGTTTTTGATGATTGAATATTTGCGATTTTTGAGATTTGAGCTTCGTCTTTTTCTCTGACGATTCAGGCGAGTAATTTGATTTACTCACATTCAATTCGTGCTCTGTATGGGATTTCTGCTCTGTTTTTCCTTCTCTTTTAGTTGCTGGAACTCGATTGTTCTTGCTTTTGTTAGTCGTCTGATTTTGATCCCTGATTCCCACGATGTTGATTCTTTTGATTTGAAGCAGTCGAACCTTTTGATTTCTTATCTAATACTTCCCCGCTGACACTTGCTTTGCTTATACATTCGACATTGCCATGCTCTTTTGGTTGTTACCTTTTATCCATTTATTCCCTATGATTGCGTGGACGCAATTTCTTTAAGGAGGGGAGTCTGTAACAACCCGGTTTTTCACGTCAGTTCATAAATGACGATTTAATCTAGTTGACAATTGATATTGAGTTCAAATCGTATTTAAAATTCTTTAATAAAAATGTCGAACGGGCTTTACAATTTGAATCTTGGCCCATGTTTCTTGGCTTTGCCGAGATGATATCAGGGGCAAACCCGATCCCCACTCTTTCATTCTTCCATTTCGTAACCCTAAAAACTAAACCAAACGAGAGAATGAAAAATGGCAGCCGCGATTGCTCTTCCTTCGATCTGGAAAATTGGGGCTTTCGGTTGCTCTGATCTTTGGGCTTTGTAATTCGAAGCACGCGAGTGTTTCGATCGTTGTTGAATGTTTTCGATGTTGCTTGTCTCGATCGAAGTTTCTACTCTTCGTGCTTGCTCGTAGAAGAAGCTCCTTGTGGTGACTTTGGCTTCGGCTTCGCTGTAGCTTATTTGCTTGCAATCTCGAATTGAAGGTGAGTGATATCCTTCGCTCACATCTAATTTATTCTCGCTTATTCGTGAATTTCGTTGTCTGACTTCTGGGCTACTACTGCTTTGAATTCTAGTGATTTCTGATTGTTCGATTGCCGTTCCATGACATTTGAATATGTGTGTATTTTGGCTCGATTCGAATCCTTTGACACGTACGGCTTTGATCTATAATTAGTCGAACTTGCTGATTTTATTAGTTTGAGACTATTACCTGACTTTGGCCAGCTGGTAATTTGTGAGGAATTTTATTTCCCACATCTAATTCATACCTCTAGCGTATTAGTATTTGAATTCTGTGATTTCGTTCGTATGAAAATTGTTGAATTTTGATGGTTTTAATTCACTCGAGTTCTTCGTTGTTGTTTGGATGTGTTGTTTTCTTTGACGTAATTAAATTCGTATAACTAATACTTGTGACTGGTTCATTTTTGAACTTGGTTGATTTCATTTGACTGTTTCAATAAGTAACAGATACGCACTTGCTTTTGGCTTTGCCTCATTGCTTCATCCATTCACTGTGGTGCATTTGGCATTTGTCATGCTGGATCACTGTCTGCATTCATTTCAAATGTTGTTGATATTAGTTGTTTCGTTTGTCAATCCATACCATTGCTGTAATTGCTATACTGTGTCCATTTGAGTAGCACTTCTTTGATCTTTGGTCCCTGTAGTGTTGAGATTGTAATTATGTTGAGTCAGTTGCCAATGTATGTCTTGATGCATATGAACTGTTGTTCATTTGAATTTTCTTTGTTGCCCAGTCTGGTTTCACCTGTGTATAGTCTCGAGTTGCACACTGTAAACTTTGTTGTTCCCTTGGTTGCACTTTGGGTATCACTGATGCTCATCTGTAGTTGGCCTTGTTGCAGTTGACCATCATGTATATTTGCCTTCCACACCGTTGCACATGTGTAGTTTGTAGTAGCACTGTTGTTGTAATTAGGTTGTGACATTGGACTTGAATCTACATACATGTTTGTCCATTTTATAGTTGAACCTGAACTTGTCCTCTGATAGTTCATACATTCTCCAGTCTGATTTGAAGTGGTCTCCACTACATCCACTTGGTCATTGCTCCATGCATTGTTGACCTATTCGAATTCTTGGGCAATCATGGCTTTTATTTGTAATAATTCGAACATGCCCTAGGTATTATTTCGACCTCTGGTCAATTGACTTTAGTTGTTTTTGCCTTGAGTTGAACCCGTGTGTTATTTGGAACTTGGGTTTGACCTTGCTTTAAGTTAGTAGTAGTGCAGCACTTGCCTCCCTTGTTAATTCGTTTTACAGACTTGCTTGACCTTGGTTTGGATTCTGCATTTTTGAGATGCAGTTTCCTTCACTATTGTATCCTTGGGAGTTTGACATGTCTGCATCCATGTTGAAGCTTTTCATATACTTGAGTTTTCTTTAATATGAAGTGGTCTTCATTTTAAAGTCTGTTGCATCTATCTTTGTTCATCAGTTAGTGTTTCTGTAGCATACTTGACTGTGATATTTCTTAAATCACTGTCTGGTTCATCTTGTTGCTGTGGCCTAGTCCTTGTCCACTGTTGCATTATATTGCACCTGTAATTGTTGATGTCTCTGTACATTTGAGTTTGTCACTATGGTCTCTCTGACTTGGTGCCTGTAGTGTTGTTGTCTTTGACTTTGCATTGATGGTTTGCACTATATAGTAATTGTTTTCGGAAAAGCAATACATCCCTGTCTTTTGCTTCGGTACTGCAGCCCTATCAGATTTGACAGTTTTAAATTGAGGATTCGATTTGCTGAATTCTTTTGTTGGTTAAATTCAATATTTGATTTGTATTCTGAATTGGATTTGCTGATTTATCATTTGACACTATTTAGTGTTACATATGCCTTTATCCAATTCTCGTATCGAGAGTTGGATATACGAGATTTCTGTGACTGTCGTCTATCTGATATTGGATTATTATTGCTTCTGTGTATTAAATAACTGAGTTTGAATTAGACTGACCCGTGTATTATTTTCTTTTGAATGTAATACTCGGGTCAGACCCGAGTTATTTCAGGTTGTAGATTTTCTTCTTTGAGTTGCTGTTCAGGATATGAAGACTTTTCACATCTTCTGAAGTTGTCAATGTCATTTTGTAGTAGTCGTGTCATTGTATAGAACGATATGTATTCATGTATATTAGTCGATAATGTACTTGTATATATAACTTCTAGAGTCGACAGTTGTAGTTGTATCATATGTATCGTGTCAACTATATTGTAACTGACATCGGTTATATATATATGAGATTTTTGTTAATCTGTGTTCCGCATTTATATTATCTGTGTTATTGTTATATCTAATGTCCTAAACTATTATGAACTATCGTAGTTTGTTTTATACTGATAATTGGATATGTCGATGGGAGTAAATAAATAATAGATGAAAAATAAAAAGTATATACCACTCCTATCGAGATAACCAATATTAGTGTAAGGCCAATTACGGATGGTCGCTCCTATCCAGCCTTATTCTTCGTAATAATAGACAGTATTTCTTTTAATACTCTTTGTTATTATGAGTATAGAGGTAGGGCGTCACATAAGTTATAAAGGGTGTAATGGTGACAAATGGTTGTTATTACCAGTTAATTTACCAATTACGAATAAAGGTAATTAAAGGTTACTTTAATGATAATTAATATAATAACGGAAAGTGTGAATATAAATTTAATAGAAACGTAGATCTATTTTTAAGGTAGTAATTGATGTAATAAAAAGCATGAAACCAAGTAAATAAATTTATTGAGAATATTAATCGTGATTAGTGTATATATTTGGCAAAATTATAATGACGGAAATTTGGATATATTAATGTAATGAAAGACAAACAAATAGTAACTAAGTTTATAGAGTAATAATAGACTTAATTAAAGGATTGGAATTGAATCTAATTAGTTTATTTGGAATTAATTTAAAATTTAATTGGATTCAATCCATAATAAATGGAGTTAAATACTATGACAAATTGATATTAGAATGAATTGGGTAATATCAATGTAATAAATATAACCAATGTCAATTTCATCCATTTTTGATAACAATAGATTAAAGAACAAGTATGGAAGGTAATAATGTTAATGCAAGTTAATGAATAGCTAATTTAGTGCGATCCCAATTAATTGAAAACAATTGTAAGGTTATAATTGATTGTAAATAGTAAATTGGGAAATAAATGCAAAGGTATATTAGTGGATGTAATAATACGTAATAAACTGGAATTTGATAAATTCAATGTTAGATAAGTGATTATATTATAATATTTGTTGGTTGATAATAAAGTATGAATGAGATTAACCTTGGCTAATGGTGATAATTATTAACTGTTTACCTATTTACTTAATTAAATTAGAGCTAAATCCATTGCAATTAATTAACGTAATTAAATACTACGTTAATATGAATTTAGGTAATGACTGTAAAATATTAGGGTAATTGGATATATAGTAATGTCAAACTTATCCATAAGAGGATGATTGATTAAATAAAGAGATTGGAACCACATTGAATTAATTTATTGAAATTAAAAATATAATTTACTTGAATTTACTTAAATTGAAGGTAAACACACTATAAGTTTACAATTAATCCTTATTTGATTGACATGGAAATTTTGGTTAATGAATTATAAGTTTATATGTAATCGGGGGGGGGGGGGAAGGGGGGGTAGAAATTGTTAGCTATTAAATTTGAATTAAAAAGGGACTTAATTCATTTAATATTTATTTATTTAATTAACTGGAAAATAGCCATTTTTGGCCACTGACTCGGATTTTGACGAAACCAGTTTCATCGGATCCATAACGGTGAATTTTTGTAGGATTCCAAGTTTCATAACGATCGGGCTTGTCGTTTAATCGTACGGGCTTGAAACGCCTTGAAATCAATTTAATTGAAATTAATTGAAATCAATTTGAAATAACTTGATTTTTGCATAACTTCTTCATACGATGGAATTTGGACTTGAAACCTGTTCCATTGATTTTAAAATATTTGAAAACATATATTTTGATATATGGGTTGACCCATTTCCATTCCGAAATCGAAACGGGCTTTTCGGGTTAATTACGTTCAAAACTCAAATTAATCTTGTCCATCTACTCTATTTTCTGCTTTGTCTATAAATACCTCGTTATAAACCCTAATTGTTCCTCATTGTAATTTGTCTGTACATACATCTCCTTCTTAGCTCCTCATTCCAGTGACAGACAAAACCTAATTCCAAAATCTAATTTCAAAAAAAAAAATTTGCAAATCTGCAACAACTTCGGGTCGCGCTTCGGGTTTCAGAGGCAAAAACCTTGGAGATACTTCGGGTCAGGAAGAAAATGACTCGGGTCTCCGGGTTGTTTTGGAAAAAACTCAGAGCAAGCACCGGGGATTTGAGGCGGCAAACCGAAGTTGAACCCGTAGTCGACCTAGGACCAGAATTTTTCAATACTCTAATTATCATAACTTTTGCATACGGACTCGGATTTGGACGCGGTTTGTTTTGCTGGGATCGTATCGAAATTCCAGACACTTTGACGCTGGTTTGGATGAATTTAGAGACTGTTCAAATTTTGGGTTTAAATTGGACTTAAATTCAATTTAAATCCAAAGGTGAGTGTTTTAACCCACTCACAACTACTAAAATTTTATGTGCGTTAAATTAATTGTTGATGTGATTAAAAGTTTATTTATGACTATTTGGCATATTTTTAATCATCATCTCAGTTAAATTGAATTTATTGGATTAAGTTGTTATTTAATTTATTATTGCATATAAGCTGCCAGTTAAATTGTTATATAATTTATTTTTGAATATAAACTGCCAGTTAAATTGTTATATAATTTATTTTTGAATATAAACTGCCAGTAAATATCTGTTATTTATTTTCTGTTCTGTATTGATGTTATTATTGAATTGGATGATGATTGTGATAAATGGTTGATGGTTGATAATGTATGAATGGATGTTGTATTTATATTATTATAAACTGCAAGTTGTTATGCATTTTTATTTCATTCGGGATTGCGGTTTGAAATGATATATAACCATATTTTTATTTTTAAATTGCGGATTGAAATGATAAATATCCGTATCACTTGACCATAGGATAGAAAATCATATACAAACACCGTCGGTCTATATATATATATTTGGAATGATTTCTATGGGTTTTGGAAAATAAGGGTTTATATATATACTAATTTTGATATTATATAAATATTATTTTATATATAGTTAAATTCTAAAATTTAAGCTATGTATAACTTGATGATGTTTTAAGTTTGATTTACGAATATTTCAAGTTTGAGCTTTATTTAAGGAATATTGAATTTATTAAATAAATATTTCTAAACTAAATAATAGTAAATTGAATTAAGGTATATATAAGATTATCAGATTTGGTTGGGAATTTTGGAATATTTAAAGACTTGAAATATATCAAAATTGAAATGTTTTATTTAAATTAAGGTATTATTGTTTTCAAAGTGTTGGTTTTCGAAATTGTTATAACTTTGAAAGTAATATGGTTTGAAAAATGAATTTATTAGAAATAGAATTTATTTAAGAATTATCTGTGAATATATTGATTGGAAACCTATTGAAATTGAAAATTTAGAATATGACTTCAAATTGTGGTTTGGGTTTAAGATGATTTAAAAGGATATTTCAAGTTTATCTAAATTAAAGAAAGATTAGTGATTGGAAATTGGGTTTTATTTAAATAAGATATTATTGAATTGTTTTGGAAATGGAAATGATATATTATTGAATTGGGTTTCGAAATGGAAATAATACATTTATAATTTGGGTTTGAAATAGCAATAATATTTTGGTTTTAAAGTATATACTATTTTGAAGTAAAGGATATGGTTTTGAAATGGCAATAATATTTTGGTTTTAAAGTATATACTATTTTGAAGTAAAGGATATGGTTTGAAATGGCAATAATATTTTGGTTTTTGAAGTATATACTATTTTGAAATAATGAATATGTTTTGAAAGGGCAATGATTGTGGTTTTAAAAGTATATATATTTTTAAATGACCACGGTGTTATAATAACGTTTGGTTGTTAAAGAGACCGGGATCGGATATGGACATACTCTTTGTCGATACCGAAAACCACTTTAACAACTGTGTACGCGTTGGAGTTTCCAAAATGAAGTAGGATGGTGGCGACAATCCTAAGGTATATACGTGGACCCAACTCCCATGAGTTGGCATAAGGTGGCTAAAACAGGAGCGATCAACGGGCCAAGGAGGTAGCACCTCTGATCGGACACACTTCTTCGATACCATTCTATTACTTGTGATTGATTTGGTGCGCACCCTTGATTTGGGAGTGTTGTTCGAGGTGGGCGGTAGTGGCTGCTATGTGTCACCACCAGCCCGGATGCGTAATTGGTATATCTACCCTGGCATTACCTTGTGTGCCGTGTCACCTACCATATCGAGCTTTACACGAGTTGTGATTTCTCCCATAGCCGGTGGAGTATCGAGGGTAGCCCCCATTTTGGGAGTATGCTAATACTGGATAGACTACAGGGACTATTACATGTTAAGGGGAATATTGGGTCACTCCTTAATGCTATTTAAAAGTATGTTTATTTTATATTAGACATTATTATAATAGCGAATATTACTATATAGTATATAGTTTAACGGATCCTTAGGAGATGTGAATCCCGAGCATCTCTTAAGTTACTGCACTCATGTTAGACACTGGATAGGAGATGTCAAATCCCGTAAACATCTCTGACGCCGTTCCACTCATATATTTATCATTGATTTAACTTACATAAGATCTTTTAGTTCTGACTCGAGTGTTTTGTCTTTTCAATTCGCTCGGGTCAGCCTGAGCATTTCAGGATTTGAAGGCCCTAATTCTGGAGGACGAAGACGAAGATTTTATTACTACTATTTATTATATTCCACTACACCATTGTATTCCGTTGCTTTAATTATCATTCTCTGGTATGTGTAACTCTGATATGTATTGTATAAGTATAATCAAATGTTTTGTAAAATAGCTTCATGAACTGTTATTTGATTATTATATTTTATCGTTCCGCTGCAAGATTCTATTTTGTTTCTTTTATTTCTCCACTTTTTCTTAGTTACCCCATAACAATCCGCCCTTCTGTATGGTTTAAGTCGGCACGTGTGTCTGCCTAAGCGTACAAAAAGGTGGGATGTTACACAAGACATGTTTTAAAGAAAAATGGTTTGTTGGAAAAGTAAATAAGTTTTTGGAAGAGAAAAACTTAATAAGCAGTTAAATTTAAAAATCCAATTTTTTTATGGAAAGCTGTAAAGATCTTTAATAGTAAAAGAGGAATAAGTTTTGAACTTAGAATTTGTAAGTTTCCCCTCTTGGTTTGGGGAATAATTTAAATTCAAAGAGCTGTAAAGATGCAAGTCTAGAAAGGTAAAATGTTAAGTAACCAAATACCTTTGAATTTAATAGAAACTTCAAAGTAACACTTTTAAAGGCAAGAACTTTGGGATTTGATGTTTCAAAAATTTAGAAGCTTTAATTTTTGAAATGAAATGATAAATACCAAACCAAACTTTTAAATATGGAGTAGATAGAAATCATTTCCTAGGTGTGACGGGAAAAGTGTAAGGCTATAGCAGTGATTACTTTTAGTAGTAGTAATAAAAGTTCCTGTAAAGTGTATAGGACACTAGTGAGAACCTAGGAATGTTGCCTCATGTGTGTAGACTATAGAAGAATAGTGAAGTGATATTAGTAAGTCACACGTGGTTGGGATAGGTAGACCTTAGTTGGGGGAAAAATGAAGGGTAAAGGTAAAGAGAAAATTTTCCCAAACTTAGTTGCCTTTTTAAATAGAGACTGCATAGATTGAAACCCTTATTCGTTGAAGTAAATGAGAATGGTTATTCCATTTTGAGTATGGAATGGAAGAGATGAATAGATCTTATTCATCGTGAGTAACACAGCGTAAGTTAGTAACGAGTAATAGGCGGTAGGAGGAGCATATGAGTTACTTGGATTCCTAGAGTAGGACCCTTCTATGTCAGAGTGGACATGGTCCCAGGCCTCCTAGCCTTAGATGATAGCTGTGTTTAGCTGCTATATTTTGCTATCTAGTATCGCTTTGTAGTAGTTTTCACTTTTAGTTATGAGATTGTACTCCTATGTAAGCATCTAGTTCCTATTATAGTAAATCAGTGATGATTAGTATGATGCTCTTTTTTGTGATGTTCACGAGAAGAGAATAAAAATATAGGATGTAAGTAATGAAAGAAAAGTAAAAGCCAAAAAGAGTAATTAAAAGGAAAACAAAAAATTTACAGAAAGCGAGAGAAACGTCAACAGAAAATTTTGAAAAGAAAAATTTTCTTATGTGAACTGTGCTTGATAAAGTAAATAGAGATTTATATAGAATAACGGCATAGGTTCCAAGTACGGAGAAAGAGGTGCGCTAAAGTAAAATGGTAAATGTGAGGTTTTCTATTTTCTACCTTCTTTCTGACAAAAGAAATCGAGTTTGGAAAAAATTAGATTTTCCTGAAATTCGAATATTAAAAGTTGTGTGGTATGATTTGGATGTAAAATTCGTTGAACTACGCCCCTATTCGGTGGGAGTGTGGGAAAAATGTTTTGAGTTTTCAAAAATTGCATTCATATAAAAATTGCAAGTATATTTAGAATGTGTGCATCGTATTTTAAAAAAGAGTTTTTAAAGAAGAAAAGCATTCATATAGGAGGCACCGCTTAGAAATTCATGTACATGCATATATTTTATGTTGAATGGCACTTTGCTTAAGGACACAGATGGTCGCAAAATTGGATGTACACAAAATGGATGTGATTGATGCGAGGAATTACATAGTTTTACCCTTGTCGAATTTCAGGGATGAAATTTCTTAAAGGGTGGGAGAATGTAACACCCCGCATTTTTAGATAATTAAATAATCAAATAATGATGAACAGTAAAAATAAGCATTTTTGGAATTGTCAGAATATGGCCTCGAAACTTATAGCATTGTGTTCGTTGCGATTTTCTAATCAATTTCCATATATAACTTGTCGAAATCCGAATTAATATGAAGAAGTTAAGAGCGAATAAGAAATTAGAATTAAACCCAAAAAAAAGCAAGACCCTACCGGTCGACCAACAAGTCGACTAGCAAAGCACAAGGGTCGACCTATAAATCGACCCGCAAAACACATAGGTCGACCCGCGTTTTTCCCTGGACGAGAAATCGTCCAGGGACGTGCCGAAGTTATAAATTTTGATTTTCGTGCGATCTGAAGCATTGTTTTCTGGATCCAACGATTCGCAACGAGCCTGTGACGTGGTTACACCAGATTCAATCCAAAAATCTGACGGTTTGAGATCCCCAAACACCACTATAAATAGGACCCTAGGCCTAGCTATTTTCTTACAATCAAATTTTCTCCCAATTGGGTTCATTTCCTAAGGCTGAACCCTAAATAGAAAATATTTCTGGATAGAAGATCTCTTAATAAAAATATTAGACACCTTAGAAGGGGATCTAGGAAGGCCATGGAGCAAAGCTAAGGATGATAAGTGAGTGAATTTAAATTATATCTTGTTTATGTTTATGTTATATAATATCGTTGATTCCCGTTAAATATTTAATTCAACATTTATTTCAGTAATTAGTTCTACTAATTAGTTATGTTGAAACTGTAAATTTAACAAGAGAAGTGTACTTATATATAAATGTTATTTATCTAGAAAAATAAAGGAATCCAAATAAATATAAGTAATATTAGGCTTAAAAGTTGTAGAGAAAGACATAAGCATAAAGTGAGAAATTTACGGTAAATTATGTTAAAACAGGAGAAATGAATTAAAAAGGAGAAAATCTAATAACTTGATTAGGAAGTTAGTGATAGATTAGTTGGTTGGTTTAGAAAAGGGAATACATTTCCATAGCTTAATATTGTAAGAATACCTATAAACGTAACTGCAAGAATAAAAGCAAGAAAAATAGAATTAGTGCTAAATAGAGACATTACTGTATTTTGCATTACCCAATAATTAAAGAAACAATAAAAGAAATATCTTGCGGTTACGAGTTATTGTTTATATCATTATTTAGTTTTAAAATATGGAAATGGATTTTTAGCACAGTTTTTGTAACCAACCAAATAGAATAGAACTACTTTCTAGAATAAAACAGAATAACGCGAAGCGTTAAAGAAATTAAAAAGAGGAAATAATCAAGTTAAATATTTGACAAGACTAGAAATAATAAATAGAAAATGTGACTAGATCTGCATTTACTGTGTAGATAGTAGAATAAAAAGTAAAGCAGTTATTATGATAAGTAATTTGTGTCAGTTGGACGTAGTCCCAAGTTAAGACTGTTATATATAATATAGGAGAACTTAAGAAAATTTAGTATCATAATAAAAGAAGACAGACTAGAATAGAAAAGAGACACTTGCAATTACATTTATAACATTTAGGTTATAAAAGAAAGAAAAGAATATAAAAGTGACAATTGCAAGTATAATTGTAATACGTAGGTTATAATTAAAAAGAAAGAAATATAAGAGGCTTATTTTAACAAACCTAGATCTTGGATTAAGTTAATAAGCAAAAATAATAGAAGTGGCCCATACCAGCACCATTCCCTTTCAGGTCTAGGACTGATGGTCTCACACGTGGGTGGGGCTGGGCATATTGATTAGGGTAAATAAGTAGCCAACAAAATAAGAAAAGTAAACTAAACGCATAATAAAAGATTAGACGTAGGGTCTAATAAAAGGGTAAGGTGCGTTTGGAGCAGCCCGAAGGGAATCTGGATAAAGAGCCTAACGAAGCAGTTCATCGTAGATTTTTAGTGCAGAAAGAGCACGTCCAACTTAGTTAATTTGGACTAGAAGGAAGTACGAGACTTCAACGGGACATGAGGATACTCTAGGATGGCCCTCTGGGGTAGGCCTAACGAAGCTGCACCCCGGAGGCTGGTCTGTAGGTGTTCTATCAAGAGAGTATGCCTTGACTGCTTTTTGCATTGCATGCCTAACAAAGCGAACCTTTGTAGGCAGTCAAAAGGTTGGTGATGGAGTAGGATATTTGTATGACACCATACTCTAGTTTGCGAGTAGGTTATAGTTGGCAGGACCTAAAAGGATAGTCGCATGCGGAGATCAAGCCATCATCAATCAGAGCAAGTTCGGGAAGGACTAGAGTTAAACCAACAGGTCAATGATTCTTTCACTATCGAGACATTGGATGAGGGGCACAACCAATTGGATGTTTAGATTGTTTGTAGTAGGGCACAACCACTTAGCTCTTAAAAGGTCTTTCGATTAGTTGAGGGGGGAGGGGGGCTGCGTGGGGCCATAGCCACGATGATAAAAGAGACAGACCAAGTAGAATATATGTATTATAGGCCTAACAAAGCGAACCTTTAAAGATATAGAAAATCCCTGACTGAGTTCCGTACAAGGTAGACCTTGTTGGCGTAATTCAGGGAGTAGACAGAACGATTACATGTAGTCCTCAAGGTACGTACTTGGTGGTACATTGTGGATGTTCGAGAACTAGTATAAGCTAGTGCGGATGTAGTTTCACGTTTTCATATTAGACGACGGAACTTATGTATTGTAGGCCTCACGAAGCTATCCTTTACAGATGTAGTTACAGTACGCTTTAGTAGCGAGACGATGGAGTCCTTTTCGAGGAGGATACGTAAAGTACTATGGGTAGTATCTTGGACCGATGAGGTCCTTGGGCATGTAGCTATATATATATTGGTTACTAGGTCTTAATCTACTAGGGAGTAGAAGGGTACGATTCACACACAAATGCGAGAGTATTATAAACTCAATAAACCTAATATAACAGAAAATGGAAATACAACGGTATATGTAGAATTATGCTTAGAAGCGTATAATTTGTCCATTCACCAGAACTTTAGTTCTGACCCCTCCGCATATCATCCCACAGGTTAGATAGATGGAAGAGATTTTCCAGCTTTGAGACACTTGTTTAGAAAGCGTTATTACCTTGGTGAGTAATTACTTATTACTATATTTTACTCAGTTCCGCTGTGAGATATTTATTTGAGCTCTGATATATTTATCTTTGCCTATTTGCAGGATATCAGACACCCAACTCGGGCTGCAGTGGATTTGGGTTTTAGCATTTTTGCGAAAAATCCGGACCCACTAGAATTCAGGTTGTTATAGTGGTTATAACATCATTATATATGTGAAAATAAAACCCAGTAATGATAGAAAATCAATATCGATATTGGTTAAGTGTTGGGTGGCTATTGGCCTCAAATTAGTATTTTAAAAATACTATAAATTGCCATTTAAGTTGAAATTGGTTTTTGAGACAAGAAACGATTTTTAAATCCGAAATTGGGTTTTAGAAACATTTTGTTTTAAGGATTATCTATTTAATTATAATATTATTATTTAAGGTTATTTAATTATATTAACATTGTATTAAAGTTAATTAATTATAATAATATCATTTTAAGGTTACTTAATTATATTAATATTGTTTTAAAGTTAATGAATTGTAATAATATTATTTTAAGGTTATTTAATTATATTAGTATTGTCTCAAAGTTATTTGTTTATAGTTAATATTGTTTTAAAGTATTTACCAAAATGTTAAATCTTGAAAAAGTAAATATTTAAGAATGATTTTGGTTTGAAATTAATAATAAAGATTATTAATAAGGTTTAAAAAATAAATTATTATTATTTATAAAAATGGTAAAGATTAATTATTATTGTTTATTTAATAATATTTTGAAATTATTAATTATTATTAAGATGTTTAAAGTTAATAATTTCATTTATTTATAATGTTTATTGTTAATAATTATTATTAATGATGTTTTGAAGTAAAAGATTTTTAGTTGTTTATAAATGTTTTAAAGACCCACGAATAGAGTTGAAAGACTTTGGATTTTATAAAGGAGCTTATAAAATGGTTTGGAGACGTAAGGAAGATTATTTACAAGGTGAAGAGTTTTATAACGAGTTTTTTAAATGGTTAGGTATTTATAAACGGAGTTAAGAAACGATTTTATAGATTTATAAAAGAAGTTTTATAAATGTTTTAGAGATTATAAAGGTTTATAAATGAGTTTTAGAAGTGTACAAAGAGGATTTATATTTGATTGAAATGTATAAAAGAAGTTTTATAAATGGTCCTAGAATTTTTTAAAATGGTTTATAAATTGTTTTAGAGAATTAGAAGGAGTTTATGAATGATTTTTGAATCGAATAAAAAATGGAACCATTCTCAGTTTGTAAATATATTATACCATTGAGATAAGTTTATGAATATTTTCTAAGTATTGAAAATATAGGAATTGGTGGATATATCTTTGTAAAAGTTCTTATACAAGAATTTACAAAGTGGTTTTTATTTATAAAAGATTTATAAAAGGAGGCTAGTGATTGCTTATGTGCTTTACCAATGTTGGTTTTCCCTATGGAATAAAACCCTAATTTAATGTTGTTATTCGATAGTTAAATAGCCGACTATCGAAAATGGACTCAAACGTAACTTTGGAAATATCTAAGAGAAATACATGAGTTATATGGCACACTTATCTCCGATGATGCTGTACTGTGCGTATAAATCTCATTTCGTTCTCCTAGGATAATGATAAGGAAATCTTTCCACTAACGGTTAGGAGGCGATCTCTGATCTTATCTTTAACTGTTTATTTCCTAAAGAGCCGGGGTTGAGTTTATCGGGACTTATCGAAAAGTTGTTTCGAAGAGATCGGGATCGGGTCTGTTATCTGAAAACCACTTCGATCCAACGAACGTGATTCGAAGTGAAGACATCTTGAAGATGATGGAATTTTAAAGATGGAGCTCTCAAGTGTTTCGTTTAGTCCCGGAACGGACTTGTATGGATGGATGCTAATATTGCATTGTTGCCTGGAAGGCAGTATTAACATTCTAAGTGGGAAGTGCTATATAAAAGGTAAAACGTAGCCTCAAGCCTCATCAATCGGGAATGACTAAAACAGGGGAGATGCAGCAGGGCTAAGTGGGTCGCTCCCAAGTAGGGTATGATCATCCGTATCTACAGGGCCCATTAACGGAGGGGTGATCATATTCGGTACTATCTAGTAAGGGGTAGGGCGGTTCTATGTTGGTAGGGGTCGATAGGTTCGACCTTAGTGTTATATGTTTAGAGAGGCACCGTGACAGACTGTACCCCAGTAGCCCAGTCATTGTATGGAATCCATTCTCCAATAAGCGCAGTACGGACTTAGTTGTGCTCAATTACGCTGAAACGTGTTCAGCTATAATCATATTTTACTTTGACCCCTAGACATTATTATAATATAAATGTATTTTCTATAGAAAATGTTTTGGTTATTGTAAGGTAAAAACCCATCCGTGTTTATGTGCGGCGTGTTCTTACGAGATACTCTTGATTTTCAAAGGGTTTCTATAACTTTAAAAATCCAGTTGGGTGTGTTTTCTCACGCTGGTTTTCCAGACCGATTCGGGTGTTATTTTATTATAATGCCCAGGTCAGACCGAGCATATTTACAGGATTTAGTTGGATGCTTTGGAGCTTCAGGAGACGAGTTGGAGGTCCAAAGATGTATTCACGTATATGGTTATTTTTCCACTGTGTTCATTGTTGTATTTATCAGCAATTGTGAGGACAGATTGTTATATCTGTCCAGGCTGAAATAGGTTAGTATACTCTGATTGATGTCTGTATATACATATATTGTAGTTTGACTTTTATGTAAAGATTTGTTGTATATTATAGATCATTCGGTCCTTTGAGAGATTCTGTGTTGTTTATTTTCTTCTTATCTTCTCCCTTCCTTCTTTTTCCATAACAATCGGGTTTTCCGACATTCGATTTCTTGGCATGTAATACAGTGAACGTATTAGTGTCGATTTTCGAGAGTCGAAAATCCCGGTCGTTACAATATGATTTCAAAAGGGTTTGAAATGGAACCCGGTGTTTAGTTCTAAAGTTTTCTTGTTAAGTTATTTCGCGAACACATGTAGCATATGTATTATGACAGCATGGTATGTGCATCATGATATGATAAGTTATTTGAAAATTTTTATTTGTTAAAATGAAACGGGATTTTCGACGTTTTGGACAGTCTGAAACTTCTAAACCATTATAGAACGTGAAGCTAAGTGTTCTATGAACATTTAAAAGTTGAGTTTTTGTAACCCTTGAATTGAGAAGGTAGAAAGTTGAAATAATTTTTGAAATTAATAAACATGATAGTTAAGTAAAACAAATTTTATATTTTGTATGTACTCTTAGGATATAGTAGAGTATTAGACGAGTAATAAAGTGAAGTAAGTTTTCATGAAATGTTTTATAAATGAAGTTATAAAATGTTTATAAACTTGAAGTTAATGTTTTTTTGAAATGATTCATAAATGATTTTAGTATGGAGTGATATACTATCTGTGTAGAAGAATGTGATTTAAAGAATACTGGTATAGTTAAGAAACCAATAGGATAAATACGTAAGTTGTACATAGATCGTTTTCTTCGCATGATTGTTCTTGATCCAGTATTCGAACACATGGTTTCAGGTAATTTACACCGGTCCGAACAAGGATCTTTCACTTGATTCTTGATGGACGAACACTTAATACAGATTCTTGATAAAATCTCGATGTTTTTTATCGTAGTATATGACCATGTAAGGAGAATGAAGGTTTCTAATTAAGGAACCTGATAGGAGTCCGTACTAAAGAGGACATATGATATATACTAGTTTAAAAGTGAAATATGCATCGAGCAAGTGACCAGATATGATATTGTGAACGGATGATCCATGTACATCGTACGAGCTTTAGCATATGCATATTATGTTTTGTTGGTTTATGGAGAGTTTAGGTAACGACTCTTCAATTTGTTATGAGGTAGCGTTGAATCGTCGACTAAGTAATAACCCGAGGCTGTTGAGTGTAAGGCACGCTTAGTAAATTGTTTATCATCCTTGTGGATAAGAGGATTTTTGAACCTGAGCAAACTATGAGCATTGTTTACTAGAATTGTAATGCTGTTAATATTGATGTGTGATTGTTCCCTTTGTTGCTTGTGTTGGAATTTCGAGGACGAAATATTCTAAGTTGGGGAGAATGTAACGTCTTGGAATTTTGGATACTTCGTATTTAAATATTTGAATTATTTAAATATTTGAATTATTTAAATATTTGAATCGTGGATTAAATGTTATTAAATTGATTTAATAACTTTGTTAACCTTTTTTAATAATAACTAATTATGGTAAAGTTGTTTGTGGAGTTTGTTTACAAAAATAAATACTTCGAAGATGTTGGTGAAATATTCGTCTCACAACACCTTAATTGATCGTATAGTAACCGGGGCTTTCCATTACTTCCACAATTTTAGAATCAACGAATTTAAATGATATTAAATTTTCTTTTGAGTAGTAATTGTGTTGCTAGAAGCTTACACAATCAAGTAGTTGCACTCTAACCGTTTGTTAAAATGTCAAATCAGATTTGACATTTTACTAATGGTTTGAAGTTGGATGAGATTTTAAGTAAAATAATTAAGTAATAATGCAAAAAAATAAAAGACAGAGGAACTTTTCATGGTTCAGATTTTTTCAAAATCTTATGTCCACGGGTCAAATCTTTGATTAAATCTTTCCTCCTTATTATAATTTTACATGTATGAGAGCAAAAATAGAAGATACAATTCTTTTGATTTTCCAAAAAAAGGATCCCCTTTCCATTTTTGGATATCCCCTATTTATAGTGTAGGGGATGTACGAGGATCCCTCAATCATTCTTCTTTTGCTGTTTTGATGCACATCATTAGATCATATCATGTGTCATTCATCTACATCATTTGCTTGGTGTGTGTAGATTTTTGACATGTTATTGACGAAAAACCATAATTTGAGCGGCTAAATTCTAGGCATTGACGGGAAGCTCGAAATTGAAGCGGGAACATCTGAATTTGAGCGGGAACATCCGACATCGGAGCTGGAAACCTGAATTTGAGTATGCTCCCTACTTCTGACCTGAGGAGCGGACGACATCTGAGCCGCCCCTGTTCAGTAATAAGAATGTGATGAGGTGTTCCTCTCTTATTCAGCCCTAGGTGTCATTGATGTCCTTGGGGTTGACTTGTACGGTCTGCTTGTGCATTGTTGGTATGATACTGCTATGAGAATGGAGGTGAGATTGGATTGTGAGCATGGGACATCACTAGAGCCCCGTTTAAGTGGCCTCAGCTTGCCATGTTTGTCTAACATCACGCCGAGGGTAGCTGGAGTTGAGTTGCTTTACTCAATGGACTGCACGAGTTATGGATGAGGGAGAATTATATCTTCGCCATTTACTTGCGATCGTGGATCTGTATGCACTGTTTGAGTGGTCATGTGTGCAGCCCTTGGGTTGTTTTTGGCTCCGCATGGTACTGCTTAGGTAGCCCCCAGTGAGTGCGGTGCAGATCCGTTCTTGGAGGTATTTGCAAGGCACAAGATTTTGGAATGATATTGGAGTTTATTCAGCCCTTTGAGTGCGGTGCAGATCCGTTCTTGGAGGTATTTGCAAGGCACAAGATTTTGGAATGATATTGGAGTTTATTCAGCCCTTTGAGTGCGATGCAGTCCTTTTCTTTGTGCTAATGTCTTGAAGGCGGTGCACTTTCTTATTCACGTGTCCTGGTGGAGGCACGTTACGCCATTTCACTCCTCTTTAGTGTTAAAAGAAGGGGGCAGTGCATCCCTATTTTCCTTCAACGCAAGATTGTTAGCATGGTTTTATTATTTGTGTACACCAATCCGTGAATGCGTCATATTATCGCTCATACCTAGCCCCTCTTTTATTTAAAGTGAAGCGTGTTATGCTTAACATGATTAACACGGCTCTTTACGCCGCAACGTAGTATTAACGTTTTATTGTTATTTGTGAGTTTGGTTTCGCTGTGGTTCCAAATATTATAACTGCGGATTATCCTACCTAGGAGGTCCCTTATATGAGATGTGGGCCCACTCTACCGCTCTATCCTTTTACCGACGTCAAGCCAACACTAAGTATGTCGTTGGTATGATGCTAATCAAAAGTTATTTCTTCGACGAGCTATCAAATGCCACACGTGGGACATACCACTAACGTCATACCGACATCATCGGTGAATTTTACCGACGCCGTTTCAAAGTGATGAATCTGGATTTACCGACACTTTGCTGAAACGTTTTTGTTGCATCTCCGCAGCATGCTAGAGTAGATCATATTCATGCATGTAAGCAAGACAAATAAATACATTCAACAACACTACTAAATAAATAACCAAAAAATAAAGTTCATTATTATACTAGAGTTAGTCTCTCGTGGTAATAGAATCTAGTAGTGCGTCAGTCACATCCCACAAAATAAACCCATCCAAGACAGTTATAAATAAACAAGAACAAACTCATCCAACTGTTACTAGTGCTTCATGCAATGGTAATGGCAATGGCAAAGGCAACATCAAAACCAACCATCATCTAATCATCACCAAAGGTGGTCTCTTTGGCCTAAAAAATAAAAGATAGAAGAATGAAGACAACATCAAAAAGCATGTACAAAAAACATACGTTACAACCACTATTTTGTGTTAAAATGGTACCAATTTGCAGTGCTTAATTCAAATGATCATTGATAATAATGTGGAATTTATTTGTAGTGCTTAAATGTGATTCAAAAAATAATGGTTAGTGCAATCACATAATAGGTAGGCATTATAATAAGTACGAATTGGGCATTATAATGAAGCTATGTAAAGGTAGAATTAACTGTCCGTGCAAAGAACAATCTAGATTGTGATTCATAGTATTGCACCAATTTGTAGAGCTTAATTCGAATGGGCATTGTAATGTAATACAAGAATAAAACAATTTCAGGTAAAATGGATATATGTGTATGCAATCTTTATAGGATGGACTTACCCATGCTAGCAGTTCCAGCACTTTGTCTAAAAGGGAGTGCCACCACGATCTCTGCCACCTCCTCTTTCTCCTCTTCCTTTTGAGATTCTGTTATCAGTGACTTCCTCATTTTCTTCCTCTTCTTCCTTTTGATCATCTGTCATGCAAGGTCATAAACAAAAAAGAGTTAATTAAGAATAATGTATTATTATTTTTTCCAACCAATGTGAATGATTCAGTACCTTAAAATCAAAATCTGATGTTTAAATGCCATAGAGAGCATCTAAAGTGGAGCCATACAAGAGCAAAATCAGAACAAAATCATACTGAAGGCAAGTGGCCCAATTAATCAAAGCCGAATCAATTAAGCATTGGTGCTTGTCCTGCCTTCTGATATTATGTGTACAATAAAAGTTTAATGTCTATGATGCACATGGTATAGTACCCACCATATACACGCAGGATCACCGTTCAAAAGCATTAGAGGTGAAAAAAATAATAAAATAAATTTGAACTTAACTGACCTGCTATTTGATCCTTGTAAGCAGCAAGAATTCCAGGTGTGGCTTTAAAACCACGTCCAAAAACTTCACTGGGCAGAAGCTCTTCAGGAAGAGCAATGAGCGATGTTAACCACAAGCAACAAACTTTCTTATTGTGCTCCCTGTAACAAACCTTAAGATGAGTAAAGATATGTAATCTCGATCAGTGCAAGCTTTATAATTTTAATTACCTTCTGAATCACAGATCGAAAGACTCTGTTTGCTACACCAAGTTTCTGAAGAATTCCAAGTGTCAGTACAATCGTAGTAGAGC
The DNA here is from genome assembly GCA_030737815.1 of Allium fistulosum. Lineage (NCBI taxonomy): Eukaryota > Viridiplantae > Streptophyta > Magnoliopsida > Asparagales > Amaryllidaceae > Allium > Allium fistulosum. The sequence continues at coordinate 959,660,801 of CM060901.1, forward strand.
ACATTAGCAACATGCAAAATCAGAGGGCCTTTGTCATGGTGGATGTTCGATAAATACAAATATAAATGACAAAATGAAAAATTACATTTGAAAACGGGAAGTGACAAACTGAAATTGAAAACTAGATGCGAAACAAAAATATGTATCCAAACTTTAGTAAATCAAGCAAACTGAAAATCTTAGGGAATGAATACTGCATGTGAAAATTTTATTTACAGTTAAATAAAATATCCAAATGAAAATCAAGTAAACGTGTGATTACCTAACTATCATCCTGGATGATAAGATTTGCAAGGGCTAGTGAAATAGAAATTTGTTTAAAGATGACTAGCAGATCGGATCACGAAAAATATTTGTAGTTTACTGCATTTAACATCATGTTATTAACTTAATTAATTAATTAATTTCACTATTTAATAAATATATGCAGTTGTCAAATAAAAACCTAAATCTACTAAGGATTGAAGCTCTGCTAAAAGCAGCATGAAAGGATATAGCTAAAGGTTGCCCAAATCCAAAACTGGTATGGCTATCATTACATAAAAATAACAGTTGATGTACTGCTTGCTTAGTGGCTATTATCAGTTTCAACTTTTATCAGTACAAGCTTTTGTTGCTTCTATTCCACCAGAAATATTAGCTATAAATTTTCTAACCAGCCTCTCCCAGTTTGTATACATCACCTCAGATTTGATGAAGTTTCAGTGATTTATGATGCTCAAGGATATGTAGAAACTGCAGAAGATACAGTTTAGGGCGTTTTTAAAGTTTGTAAAATACGTCTTCACATGTCAACTAAATTTTGCAGCAAGTACTCAACGTTCAAAGCGTTTTTGCTAGGAGGACCATGAATTTTTGACTCTATTAACAATGCACTAACAATATGTATGGTTCTGTTAGGAACGGATGTAGCTTATACCTGTTGGAATTCCTAAGTACAAAGTGTAAATGAAATACACTTGTCCCACGTCGCCAAATATACAAACAAAGCCAAATATATTAATAACTTCCTAATGAAGGGGTTAGGGCTAGGGACATCCAAATGTTTGCTTCGTTGTGAGGAGGAAGATCATGCATCACCACCACGTGCGCCGCCGCCGCCATTCGACCGGGCTCGGGTTTGGGTCTGATATGATCCTAATTTTACTGCAAAACTGGGCCGGATTTTTTAACAATTGCAGGCTATACGAACAGACACGACTGTTCAAAGGGGTGCAGACGAAATTATAAATAGAAGAGAATACTAATCACATTCTCATTCCATTCCAGTCTAATTTCTTCTTTCTCTACTGCTCTATACAGTATATCATAGAGTTGATATACTCATTACAATCTCGTGCAGATTACGTCTGTTGTATCTTGAGAGACTTTAAATAAAGTCTTAAGGAAATTGTCACGGCAAGCCTCAAACGGTATTTCCTTCTTCAACCGGTTAGATTTATATATATATATATATATATATATATATATATATATATATATTTCGTTTTCTTTCTACGGTATACTATTTCATTAAATAGTATAACGGTTGATTTAGCATTATAGTTATTATTACTATAGTTGTTGATTTGTTGTTGTAATTTAATTACGGCATAACTATTGCATAAATTAACTAATACAGACTTCTAAAGTAGTAGAAATCTGTTTGATAAACTTGTGAGACGAATTTATAATTGATTATTCTCTGTTTTGGTATACTAGACGCATAACAATACCAAGTGTGCACAAAGAGAGGAACGAATACTTGGCAATTAAAGCAGCAAGACAAGGCATTCTCCCACTGAAAAATACACTATTAAGTATTAACCACTAAGAAGTTATTCAAGGTTAAACTATACTGATAAAGCGAATAAAGTCAAAATACAAATAATAAAACATAACATATGAATACTAACATCGCTAAAACTAAATTCAAACCTCTAAGTTGAGGGCGTGATCATCTGAGGCAGTCTTGATGGAGCTTCTCTCATGGAGTCCCCCACTTGATAATAGTTTATTCAAGAGAAATTTTCATCATTTTACTATTAGGATTTCAATATACTTTAGAATAGATTAAACATGAAACCTTAGATCTGAATAACTGATCCATGTTGATTTGATTGAGAAAAAATCAAAGGAGAGTAAACAAATTAGCGGAAGACATACCTGAATTCATAGTTGCTGATTGGAAAAGTAAATTTGATTTTGATTTTCCATATTAACACAAGCCCTAGAACTTATATTAGATCTGAATCTATGTTGCTCCTTTCATAAACTAATCAAGAGAAAGAGATAGATCTAAAATGTAAGAGTTGAATCTGATCTTCCAAATTGACATAAATCCTAGATTTGAATTATTTCCATAGAAGAGATTAGAAGAATAACTGAAACGTATGTAATTTGGAGACCATAACCTCTTATTTATAATGTTGGCATTTTCTAATTTGGCCCTTCAACAAAATAGAATTGCCTCAGTATCTACACATTAATACCATGACAATTATACCTGTAAACCTTTTAACTTTAATTCATAATTTGATCACTTTAATTAGGCTTTACACCAAAATAGCATGACAAAATTATTTTACATATGTGGTCCACATATTGAAATTTTTCAACAATCTCACCCTGGGTCATATATGTAATAACCTTATAATTGTGTTTAACTTAATGAGCTTCAAAATTTGCTATTTATAACATAAGGTGTTTCTGAAACAATCTCATCCATTAACTATACTGATAAAGGATTGAAGTACCTTTCGTTACTTTCAGTGTAACTAAACCAATTAATGGTCACATATACCAACACAATAAAACGACATAGATCAATCATGAATGCGTAGCATGGAAATTACATGAGATGTGATCTATACATGTCTATTTCCAACCGGTCCTACTTTAGCGAGATCAAAACGTTCAATATTTGAACAACCTAGAGTGCAAACAAAACTTTATTGCTTTATTTCTGATCAGAAAAAAAAGAATATGATATATATATTTGTAACCAAAGTATAGAACAATGTATCATATGACAGTACAAAATGCAAACTCCCATGAACCTAAATATTCTTACATAAAAGTTACATCAATTGAGCAAGATGCTCATGAAAGACCTTGAATGATAATCCTTTTGTAAGCGGATCCGTCATAGTGAGTTTGTCACAACATACTCTATGAATTAAAATCTATTTTGCACTCTTCCCTTACTAGAAAATAATATGTTGTTTATTGTCAAAATATTACTTTAATTGTCTTTCAATTTCTTAATTCAATGGTCCATAAATTTGTGACAAAGTTTTACAATTATTTTCCATCCTTAGATGTCCCATAATAGAAAATAGTAAAGAAGGCTATAAGTATCTATATGACAATTTTTTTTATATAGCTTCATCCAAAAAAAATAACAACAACAACAATATTATTATTGTTATCTGAAGTGGAACTTTTGTACTCTCGGCATCCAAAATATTCGGATTATAATGCTTTAGGATCTCCAACCAATTCAACCTTGAGCATATAATGCTCTGTTTCTTAAAGATATCTCGTAACCATTTTGATTACTTACAATTGATCCACTTTTAATGTCAGTAAGATATCCGTCAAATAATACACGCAATATCCATATGTGTATATGCTTTAACATGCATTAGACTCCACACCACAAATGCTTGAGAAATCTTTTGCATTTCTTTAGCTTCAAGGATGTTCTTATATTACTATATTTTGCATTAGACAATATTTGTCTATTTTGACGAAAGAGAATTGATTTGCAGTTTGCATACCAAACCCCTTCCTTTTTTTAAAGCCTTATCTGCCTAGCCCTTTTGTAATAATCCAAATAGCACTCTATGAATGATAATAGTGTATTTGAATCCCTAATACAAAAGGGTAATTCATAAGTGGTTTTCTTATTTGTTTCATCAATGTCTCTATTGAGTAGCACGACTTTAATATCCCTCCGATATTGCTTAAAATCGTAATCTACAACAAGTTTTAAAATAATTCTAAACAGTCTTTTAGTAAAACCAAAGAGAAAGTATCTTTAAAAATAAAACACTATTTTCCTTTTGATATAATGAGCCTTATACCTTTCAACATTACTCATTTGATCCATTTTTGTTTTGAATAAATATTCATAACCAATGATCTTGTTACCTTAAGGTGTTAGGAAAGATCTCAAACTTTATTATCCTTATAGATTTAGACTATATATAAATACCTTAAATCCACATTTCAAATTAGTACCTCATATGGATTGATGCAAGTCCAAAGAGTCATCTTCATAAATCCAATATTTATCTTTATGAAAAAATACTATATAGTCATCGGAATAATATTTCTTCTTTTTAAGTGGATTTCCTTAGTGACCTTGCACTTTGAGTTTGTAGAGTTTGTTTTCTTGAAACAATAACCTTAATTTGAAGAAAATTTAGTTTGACACTGTCTTATTTTGGTTCTTAATCTACTTCTTATTAATAAAAGGAAACAAGTCCTATATATCATCAGAAGAAGTAACTATAGTTAAATCAAAGATAATGATTCTCCTTAAAGACAATGATACATACCTTAAAATTTTGTTTAACATTATCTTATTATGGTTCTTAATTTACTTCTTGTTAATTAAAGGAAACAAATCCTATACATTATCTGAAGAAGTAACTATAATTGAATCGAAGATAATGATTCTCCTTAAAGACAATGATCCGTACTTTATTTCTCCCTCATACTCACATCCTCAAAAATTGTAGCATTTCCCACCTTATAAATTTTTCTTAGTGTGAGTTTATAAAACTTGTAGCTTTTAAGTCACTTAGAATACTAAAAAGGTATTTGCTATCTTTAGTGCCTCAATCTATAATTATTTAGTAAGCTGAAACAAGTAATCATATTAATCACTGAATCAAAATTTGAGACTTCATTATAAAAGGTATTTAGCATAAGTAGATATATATAAGCTATATTTTAAACATTAAGAGCTTTAATTCCAACAATGTTTGAATTTATTCATAAATTAATCTTATTATTTCTAAATGAATAATAATAACCCAATTTGTTCATATTAGAAATAGAAAATCGAAATCTATCTAAATGACAGCATAACAAAAATATCAAATAAATCCAAACAATATTACCAAAATCTCAATAATATCTTAAAATATATAGTAAACTTTACTTTATATATCTGTATATCTTATTAAAGAAACAACTATAAATATATTTATATGTTATTTCTTTTCTTCTAGATCCTTAGCGACTTCTTTATCCTTATACATTTATTTACAATGTACGATAAATATATACTTTCTATCTTACCATGCTTCAATTTCTCTTCTTCTCACCACAATGTGAAATGAGCTCAATAAAGGTCATTTTATTCTTAAGAAAAATAATAATAATCTTAAAACGGTTATACTGTGAATAAATAGAGTACAAAAAAGAATAACAATAACTTGAATGCCTTTAACTTTTGAAGCAATATTTTCCATATAGTGCTTATTTATGTTTCCTTTATTTTGACTTTATGGAATCAAGCAATATAAAGCATGCTTGTTTCTCCTTACCAATTTAAGGAAACGCTTTTCATTCTCAATAAAGAACTCCTTAAAATTAGTTATCCCTACGGATACCACATCCTTGAAAGCTTCTGAAATATTTTACTTTATGATCTTTTGAATTGTCCCACCTTTGAATGTTCTTCATGATATTATAAGAGCATTAAACCATAATATGAGTGGGTGTGACCCTTCTAATTACAAGTGCTAGATCCATGAAGTTAAGAATAAACAACACGTTCTCTTAATAATCCTTAGAGTTAGTCCCAAACAAGATGAGAACATTAAAATAGCAGACACTTCAGTCAAATTAGTTGAAAAATGAACAAAAATTAAGGATTGACCGTATATGCTCATATCCCTTATCAGCCATAGTAAATTAAAATAATTGGTAAGTCACTTCTCAAGATACCTAACACAACATTAATATCAAGTCTTTGAACAGTAATATTAACTGCAAGTGGTACTCTTGTTGTAATGATTAAACACCGATAATAAATTCAAGTCAAATAACAATCTTTCTTTGCGCCGATTAGTTATTCACTTGTAAAACCTTATAATTATCACATATTTATCACCACACATGTGTAAATTATTCGGCCAAATATTAGTCTTCCTTAGGGATGGCAAACACCCGCATGAATAAATGCACACAAACATCAAACATTTTTATGAACAACTAAAATAAGAGAGGTCACTTTGATAACATGTTATTTCAATTAGCTCACTTGAAATGTATGATATTTACAATTAGTTCGTAAAGAGACACCAAATATATATTTGAATTTATTTCTTAGCGTATGTACAATATTTCAAGTGCTATAAAATACTTTCAAAAGCATTTTAAGTCTATATGACACTTGAAAATCTTAAAATTATAACTATGGCATAACATGTTTTAATCATAGCTGTTATAGTCTTTTACTTTAAGTATGTGGTTACATTCATAACATTTTCTAAATAAGTATGATACATGATATCATAAATAAATCACATAACAAATGTCACTGGTGAACGCCAAAATCAAATGCCATGTAAAATTATACACAAATGACATAGTAAATGTCGTAATAAATAAAATGAATGAATGTAGTAACTATAATGTATATCTAAACCACAATATAATTACAAAGAATGCTACTATACCATTTTATCTTTAGTTTATTATTTGAATACTTAATTAAGGTCAGTAACCATGCATTTTGGCAAAAATATAAAAACTGCCGCTCCTTTTATTTCATGATAAACAAAGCATGAAAGTGAAACTTATTTTTGATGAGCGAGCCATACATATAAAATATCTGTATCTATCAAATACAAATGCATTAAATAATAAACAATATGTCTTTTCTTATTTTAAATACAAACATCCTGCATCGTTAAATTTATTGCAACTGACACATTTACTGCATTTTGATAATAAATTAATTTATTTATTACTATAACAACCACATTTAATGCATTTATGACAAAAATAAATACAATTGACCGTTATGTGGTTCAAAATATAAATTAGTATCATGTTAAAATTTATTTCAATAATAAAATAAACATAAACACTTTAAATGAGCATACTTTATTTCCAATTAACTAAAATTTCTGAAATAACTCAAATACCTTATATAAATATCCAAATTACTTAATCAAAAGTTAAGTAAGGTAAAATAACCATAAAACCAAATTTATATTTCTTGCATAAATGGTTCTAAATTATATATATCTGTTTATACCATTTATAAACAATAAAAAAAAAGATTGTACATATCAGATCCAAAACATTCCTCACCTTAAAATTCACAACTTATTTATAAAACAGACAATAATAAACACGTGAATGCTTTAACCAATATAAGTTGTTTTTGAAATTTAGAGGAAGTTGGATTATTTCTCAAAAGTTTATTGATTTCAAAATTCTAATTGTTTCACAACACCAAAAAGGCCATTTTATCACACTTATAACCGTGATAAATTAAATTCCCCACGGTTATAAGCGTTGTCCCAAGTGGCGTGGGCAAATATTATCATAGAAAAAATAACGCTTATAACCGTGATATTTGGGTATTGCTCACGGTTATAAGCGTGAGAGTTATGGTGTTTACTCACGGTTATAAGTGTGAGAATGATGAATCACGGTTATAAACGTGGGAAATTTCATATCTATCACGTTTATAAGTGTGTTAAATCTGGATTTAATCGTAATTTGAAGTATAACGGTTATAAGCGTGAGTTTTCTGGGGTTTCACCACGGTTATAAGCGTGAGTATTCAAAACATTCAGAAATCATTACCTACCATCCATATCGTTGATAATACGTATCAGCACACTATGTTTTATAATATGCATATATACCTACCAACACATGCATTAATATGGACGTCAATATTGCACATGCAAACAAATAAACTTCATATAGCAATTGACATGTGCATTACTATGGATAGTTTTTGTAAATACATAAATCTCGTACAAAACAGCTAAAAAGAACTAATTAAAACATGACCATAAATATTTTCAGTTCTCCTAGACATAATGGTAGGAGTTAAAAACTACTATTTTAGCATCTATAGGACAATGCCATACATGAACCATAACCTTAACCATCCTGCTCCTCCTCCTACTCCACATCTCCCATAATTCACACCAACGCTGCATTTCAACAAACCCCACTGTCTATACAACCTCCTACACCATCCAACTTCAAAACTGCCTTCAACACCAACTTCATCACCGTCTACACCGAAAACCAACAAGTCCGCAACCTCAACTCATCCACAAACATATCCTGAACCGCTACGTCTTCAAACCAACCCACCATACAACATCAAACCAACCCGATCTTCAGCACCTCCCTCCACTTCCTTAACTTCTTCAATTGAACCCATCAACCACCTTCCAATAGTCAAACTAACACTAACAGTCAAACCACCCATCACATGAACTACATGAGAGCATCTCCCCTGCTCATCAACCTGCCTGAACAAACAGCAATCATCTACAACTCTGCTACCATCACCTATACGACATACACCTATCAACAATATCAACCTGGCACTGCTCCAGCACTACACAAACAATCATGTGCATCCAACCAGAAAACATCAACAAGCTAGAAACCTCCCCAAACCATTGCAATAGGACTGTACGCCAGCAAACTGATTCTGCAAATCGTTCAATGTTAAATACCAACAGCAACAAGAATATTTAGAGTTTCAATGCGCAAATAATCCATTGAAAATATGTGTTCTCAGTCTGAAATTTGCAGATTTAAAAAATATTTGCGTACAACACATGCTGAAAAAACTTCAATACAGACGTCTGCATCAAAACCTTGATGCAACCCTTCTTGAATTATGCCATGTGTATTAAAAGACAGATGACTTTTTTTATTGAAAGAAAATTATAATAAATATATTTTGTTTTTTTAGTACACATTGTGGAATTTAAGGGAGGCTGCATCAATATTTTGATATGATGTCCGTATCAAAGCATTTCTCACATCTGAATCTGTGATATATACCAGCAGACTTGGACACAATGACCAACATTCTTTATAACATATAACATGGTTTATGTATACAGTAAAAATGTGTGCCAAATTGAGGAAAACCAACAGCTTGCCTTTCATGATGGCAGCATTCAGCTAATCCAGCATCAAAATTTCGACATAACAAATTATAGGAGTTCTGGCAAATGTTTGTGAAAAACATTAGTGCAAATTAAACTAGTCCGGTAGCAGTAAAAGAACTTTAAAAAAAGTCAGGGTTACCTGCAGAGTCAATATTTTATTCTCGATACGAGTATTTTTAGCAAGATGGAGGAACTTCATAATTCCATAAGGTGTCTCGTTGCTTAAACCAATATACCTGATCTAACAGCATAATAATATTTCGGTATCAGAAATTTGCATGCCACTATCATGCAATAGAAGGATGGTAAGGAAATAACATACCTTGCCAGCATCAATAGCTCTTCCAAGATCGTGGAGTTGTTCCTCTATATCTACAGACTCGTACTGCCGACTAGGATCATATTCAGTTTCTCCAAACATAGGAATGTAGCTGTAGATAACCAATAGAATGGAAATAAATGTGATAATTCAAAACAACTAAGTATGTATATCATGGTAAGAAAGGTAAAACGTACAGACCGATCATGCCAATGGATCTGATAGAGGTCAACGTAATCAGTGGACATTCTCATTAAGCTGCATGTCATGAAAAATGGCATTGGACATATAAGAAGAAATGGTTTGAAAAGAAGCTCCAACAGACAGTGGTCAGTGCTAGATAAGCAGTTTAGGAGTTTATCATATTGAGCTTTATTTCAACATAAATTTGCAATTTTAACCATAATTTGCGGACAATTTCGCCATTGAATTCACCATGCCCAACGTGGCTTATGTCGGGTCCATTTACCATCAGAATTGCTTTAAATAATGCAGCTTTTGAGGTGCATAAACTACATCCAGCTTGTAAGCTCACATTTTAAAACTAAAATTTTAAGCATCTAATTTTTATAAAATTAATCAAATAATAGATAATACAATTAAATAATCATATTTTACAAATAAAACAATTATATAGTAATAACAAATTCACATGTACTTACTTCATTACACATTCATTAACTTGTGTTAGAATATTTTCACAAACGGGAAACTCAACTGTCCACTATAGAACCTATGTTCACACCCACATTCATAATCTTGCATCAGACAAAAGTGCCCTCGCAAACAAGCCCTTAAGCATGTTTTAACATACATCTTCAACATTGATAATGAAACTGAATAACTAGTACCTTCCGTCGATAGCCTCTAATATGTTACTGCTATCTAAAGATTTAGGCCCTCCTCGAATCCATGTCATCTGTCTGGATGGCCCAGAAACCTATAGATGTCACAATTACATAAAACTAACACACACATATATATTGTAAATTAGATTCATACTATACTTATTGCACGGAAAGAAACAAAAAAAAAAATCAAGAATATTATGTTAGTGATATCAGAAAGCTTTGTATTTGACAAAGAATCCATCGTTTAATTCAAGAACAAAACATAGGCAAATGAAATATCCTATGTTCTTGAAAAGGTGGAGAAAGAAGTGTGAATTTTCAGAATATCCATACGATAGCCTAACAGATGCGTTAAAGAAACCGATCGGTCTTGGCAAGTTTATACAGTGTTGGTCCTCAATTTCGTTAATGCAGCTAGGTTATTTTCCATGCAGCACTAAGAAGGTTGTTCACTCGGTTTTGCAGAAGACCGACATAGGATAATAAGGAAATGAATGCTAGACTCAACGAGTTAAAGGATTCACTTGCTTGACCACCACACTTATTACTTTCAAACAAAGGGCGGTTCGCATATGCTTTAGCATAAAACAAATTATTTGGAGATAAAATCAGGTACTTAAACTTGATCCAAAATGGTCTTTTTTTTGAAAAGGAAAAAAAAGAAAGGCCACCTTTCGCTTAAAGTAATTTTGTTGCATTCATTCTATCCATGTTATGATTGTCATCTCTGTTTCTAATTTTGTTTCTGGCATTATGATAAACCGATAAAAAAACAAACATTGTATCAACATTCTACTATTAACATTGTATCAACAATCATCAACAGCAGGTTACATATAGTTCAACTATAAACATTCATGTTACACAGGGACGGTTACATATAGTTCAACTATAAAAATCAAAATTATGCTAATCACAAAAGAATTAACAATAAAGGACAGATGCACAATTTGTTGAACATAAATAATGAATCACTAATGATGAAAATCACTTAATATGAATAACTTTTCAAGATTAAAAGCATCAGTTCGACAACACATTCAATTAAGAGCATATGAAGCACAGACACAAGGAAAAGGTACAAGTATTTCTTGCATATGTTATCTAGTAATATTGTAATGATCAGGTACTCTCCAAAACTAAGTAGATCGAATATGATTTTACCTAATTAATTAACTTGGTAATAATGGTTTTTGTTTTTACCTGAAAATGAAGTACCCTATTGATGCATATGATGGGAAGGAAAAGTACCAAAGAATGATTAAAGGGAAGGGCTATGACACTCATCAGTACCTCAAATATGAAGTCCTTGCACGTACTTGACAAAAAACAGACTAATGCTAACCAAGTATATGGTTTTCTCATTCTACCTGTCTGATTGGTTAGTGGCTAAAACAGAATAATGAAACAAGTTGAAGAGAAAGAACTGGAATTGATAGGTATATAATAGCAGAACTCTGACAGAAAGTAATTATAGCTGGTGGGTCAGTAATGCATATACTAAGATGATAGCTATATGCCTATATCCATAAACATATTTAAGATGATGCGTTCCTTCTATCACATATGGAATAGCTACATTGCATCAAACTATTGATACTTAGGTTAAAAAAATGCTTCGCTGTATATATGCATAGATGAAGCTGAAGCCTCAGGTGTTACTTGGGTAAAATAAATCACCAACAAATCCTAATTTTGGTCGATATAAGTGGATACTAGATACAATATGCTACAATATGCTACATGCCAATTAGAAGAGAAGGTAATTGTAGGATGGAAAACATTTTTGTTCTTGGTTCAATCAATGAAACAGTTTCATTTTCTCTCTTTTCGGATAAATCAACAATAGTCACTAAGGTACCATATTTGCCTAGAGCCAAAACAATAGCTTTGCCAACACCTTTAGCATCAACCGCTTACAAGAGCAGACATACCCAACTTCGATTCCATTTACTTAATTATGTGATCAAGATTACAGACTAATAAGTGTATTACTTTGTGATAGAGAGAGAGAAGAATTTAACGTAATATGTGATCAAGATTACAGACTAATAAATACAAACCAGTATATTCTAATTTAGAAGCGGAGAAAAAACGAAAATTATTACCTGACTTTGAAGAAGGGGGAAGGCGGTGAAAGAGATGGACGGATTTGGTGAAAGAAATGGACGAAGGCTTTGAAATTACGACGGTAGGCGGGCGGCTCGTTGGATCGAAGGAAGGCTGGAGCGACGGCTGCTTAAACCTAATTTGATTTAGGGAAGAACGATAGAAGCCAGAAGCGTGACAAACAATTGAAGCAACAATTGAAACATAAATGACTACTATATCCAACGTCTTTGAGTTATTTACGAAAAGCCCAAATTTTGTCACGGAAATAACCGTGATAATACAATGTAACAATAATAACCGTTACAAATTTCCAACAATAATAACCGTGACAAAATGAAACGAAAAAAGTGTGACAAAATGGCCTGTTTGGTGTTGTGTTTCATAATAACATATAGATCATTCAGATCTATCCATCTTTCTACACAAATAAAAACAATTTCATAAATTAGTCTATTAAATTTACAACAAAAATTAATACAAAACCAAATTCAAAATCATCATCAAAAAGTCCTTAATGCATAAATCAAGCAGATCTAAAACTTAAGTAAGATTAAAACAAGACTTCTAAGAAAAAGATTCAATTCAAAACTTACTCATAATTAAAAAAACTTTTCAATGAAATCAATGATGGGTGGCTCCGATACTTTTTGTTAGGATTTCAATATACTTTAAGATAGATTAAGCATGAAACCATAGATCTGAATAAGTGGCCCATATTGATTTGATTGAGAAGAAATCAAAGGAAAGTAAACAAATTAGTGGAAGACATACCTAAATTCATAGTTGCTGATTAGAAAAGTAAATTTGATTTTGGTTTTCCATATTAACACAAGTCCTAGGGCTTATATTATATCTGAATCCATAGTTACTGCTTTCATGAACTGATTAAGAGAAAGAGATAGATCTAAAATGTAGAGATTAGAAGAATAACTGTAGCTTATGTAATTTGAGTACCATAACCCCTAATTTATAATGTTGGCAATTTCTAATTTGGCCCTTCAACGAAATAGAATTGTCTCAGTATCTACACATTAATATAATGACAATTATACCTGTAAGCTTTTCGACTTTAATTCATAATTTGATCACTTTAATTAGGCTTTACACCAAAATAGCACGACACATTTTTTACATATGTGGCCCACATATTGAAATTTTCCAACATTTGCATTTTGGAGTTCGTCGAATGAGATTCCAATGCTTCACGCTTAATCGTGACAATTTACGACTCAAGTATGCCTGTTATGGTTGGGCTTTCGATCGGCTGACTCGTTGTAGCTTTGCTGGAGCATGCATGCGGCTTGCTGCGACGATGAAGAGAGGTGCTATGCAACCTGCTGGGGGATGGCGCGGGTTGGGGCGATTTACGGCCCCTACTTTTTCTAAAGCCAAAACCTTTTCAAAATGAACAATTGTCCATCCTATTTTCCAGATGTATGTACTTTTGAACGGCTTAAATTGTTGTGTTCTCTACCAAGTTAGAGAGAGAAAATTATCTTTGTAAAATGTTAGGTCACACTTAGTTTTTTGCCCCCCACACGCAATACTTTTTAAAATTTATCATTATTTTGTTGGCATGCAGAAACAAAAATCAACAGAACTGTTATTTTTTATGTTAGTAAAACTGCTAGTTATAAAAACTAAGCAAATTCAACACTTGTCCACTTTGCCCCCTACGGCTTCCTCTATATATTCTACCCTACATTTCCAGTTACATTCATCATAAACTAATCGGACTGGCTACTCTAAACATGAGATTCATTATACTCACTTTTGCTCTCTCCTCGTTCGTTCTTTCAAGTCATTATGCAATTGCTGATGATGACTGCAATGGCAGCATTCCAAAACTAGCTTTGCTTTGTCAACAGTTTGTACTAAAGAATGGCCCACAAATAGATCCATCTGGACAATGCTGTGCGGTGATTAAGAATGCAGATGTGCCTTGTCTCTGCAGCCATATTCCTAAAGGTTTGGAAAACGTCTTTAGCATGGAAAAGGTTGTTTACGTTGCTAACTTCTGAGGAAATCCTTTGGCGCCTGGAACTAAATGTGGAGGTAATTCATTTATTCATTATATATATTCTACTAATTATTCCTAGTTATATTTCTTTTATATACTTTTTTATTCATGAGTTTGGATTAGCTTGTTATATACGGGTTTGATATATTCATTCTTTCTTCTTTTTCAGACTATACAATTCCAAATAAACCTTGAAGTTCGTGGAAGATGTCGATCAGAGTGGAACAATATGTTTTGTTGTAATGGCTATCTCGTTATGATTGTCCTCATGATGATTTAGATGATCAATAATAACAAATTTCCTGAAAATGTTTAGTTTGATTTATTCATGTGTGCTGCTTGCATTTGTGTTTCTGATTTAAGACATTTGGCCTATCAGTATGAACATCCAAGATTATGTGATCGGAATTTGTTGGATCTGCTATACTATCTGTATATTATTACTGAGTTCAGTTTCAGCAGCTCAGAGAAGCCCTCTAATTTCTGTAACCAACCGTCGCACTATGTTTCCCCATTCATACGAGAGATAATTTTTAAGCTTTTTTCCTCTCTCTTTTTCATTCTAATTTCTAAACCAGATTTTCCTCTAATTTCAGACATACCAACTGAATCACATCATATATACCCACGATCCACATTGACCTTTTCTCCCACCAGCATCACCTAGCCCCTTCGAATTTGAAACCCTAGCTTTATCACCTCGAATCGGTTGACAGCAAGCTTCACCACACCATCCCTTTCATTCTTCTTTATCCAATCGTTAGTGAACATCAGTCTTCTCTGATCGTCTGACGAGTTGTTGGCATCGTGGAAAGGTTGCCCTGAAAGGTGGTTTAGTTGCCCTAGATTTTTCATGTAACTATAATATGTTGCGGTCTTCAACCTTCGTAATCCATATTTTATAATATGTTTTTCTAATACAACCTAGGTATTTATTGTTAGTATTTCATTTGAATTCGATATTTGTATTCGAAAATTTATTTATAGATTTTGGTTTTAGTTGTTAGTATTTCATTTGAATTTGGGATTTTTGTTCAAGAACTTATTTAAAAATTCAACTGATTTAACATATATGAGATTTCGTACGTTTTTTTAATGTAAAACATTTTTTAATGCAATCAAATAGGTAATATCAGAATCTTTGTATTGGTTAACATATATGAGATATTTTAATGTAATCCGAAAAATGTTCAATTTAGTACAACATTTTTTCTATAAATGAAAGTTCTCGAAAAATTATGACATAATTTATCCCCAAAAAATTATTAGTTTTTTCCAAAAATCTATTTTTTTTAATCAAAGACCAGCCAAAACATTTAGCTTTCCCATATTTATAAGTCTTTCCGTTTTTGTTTTTGTTTTTGTTTTTGTTTTGGAAAGCTTTTATTAATATATATATATATATATATATATATATATATATATATATATATATATGGAGTAATTTAGAAAAATATAATTTTAATTCTTGCCTTATAATTTCCCACAAATCTGAAGCCATTATAATTGTGGATGTAGGATTGGATTTTCATCATTTCCTAATAGTTTCTGTACAAAATTCTTATGCTTAACTAAAATAGAAAACATACATGCTAATGTTGAATCCTGGAAAATTTTCTTCTACCTACATTCCTTTTTTTGTAAGCAATGTATGATTTTTTCTTTTTTTTGGTTTTTCTTAAATAGACATCGACTACCTTTTAATTTTCCAAGCCATGACTTATGCATTCTAACCGAGTTCTAAACGACTAACATCAAATGAGACACCAATGCAACAGATTGGCACATTTTAAGGTGAACTATGAATGCACAATGACCATGATTCTATTTTCCTTTCATGTATATGACGATCACAGTAAGATTCGAACTAACGCCAAGCCAAGATATGAGGTTTGTTTAATTTTTTATTGCTCTTATTTATTTTCCTCCTCTTTTATGATTTTAGGTTGAACAATCTATCGTTATACATAGTTGGTGTGATCTGTTATGGTCGCTTTCACCAAGGATTTTATCGTTCGGTTTTCATGTTCATAATTAATAAAATAACACATGTAGGACGTTTGTGACTTTGTAAGCTCTTCGTTTTTCGAAAATCCCTTTTCGTTGTTTGAAAATTCAATTGTTTTATAAATTATAATTGATTAATTGGTAATTTTCAATCATGTAAATATTCTCTAATTAAGTTACTTAATTATGAAATATATTAAGTTCAATTTATCTGATTATAGATTCATAATGTATTCATCCTCTTTTTCGCATCAATTTATTCCCTATTTAGATTAGTGTGGTTAGACTAAGGATAATGAATTTCTTTTAGTTGCATGAATCATAGACTCAATGCTTACTTATACCAGTCAGAGTCACCATTGTTGCTGATGGTTTAATGGATCACCTTTTGAGTGAAAAGCAATAGCATATATGTCAAATTATTCTTTCATCCCATTTTTTCTTTTTCTTCTTAATCTGCTCCAGGGTGTTATTCATGCTCCCTTCTCTCAATTGTGACTCCTTTATTTTCCTTTCTGCCTGCTCAAACAAACCTTCTCTTCAACATGTCATTTCCAGATTTTACATAAATATCCATTTATAAAAAAAAATTGTTCACTTACATGTTCTTTCTACGGACATTTCTATTATTGTGAATTGAATATTTCAAACATGACTAATAACTGAAATTGGGCATAGTTGAATCTCTATGAGGAATTCCAAATTCAAAAGTTATGAACATAACATAAACTTATAATTATCAATACTTCTGTCAAAGATGATTGTACATTGTCTTCACCTATAAATAGTAAGTTATAAATGTTTAATCCATTTTTACTCTATTTGGAGTACATTTGTATACCTCGGAAACTAGCTTATAGACATGACTTTTTCAGAAAATTAAATCAATTTGGTCATTCACAATGGGTTCGAGGCTTACTTGTTCCTTAACATACTTTTTCTTTGGTTCAATAAATTCAAAAGTCCCAACTTTTAGACCATATGAAAATGTAGCATTATGTTTGATGGCTATTGTTGATAATCTAGAAAGCACAAACACACCATGTGATCAGGTATTTAATAAAAATATAGCAAACACAAGGGGCAGTTGATTTGATTACGCCTGTAAAAAGAGAAAATGGTTTTCAAATTTATTTTATATTGGGAATTTTTAGTTCATCCATGTATAAGACCATTTAAAAAAATGTTTATCTCTTTATTATTAGCTCATTCATTTGCGATGTACATATGCTTAGAATTAATTTTTAACTTTCAATGCATATCTCTTATTTTTATGAATATTGCATTGATTTGTCTATCATTTTAATTTACCTTAGATTTCAAAAATCATAAAGCTTTAATTTTATGTTTCATTCTCAAAAAATTATTATTATAAAAATGTGTCAAGCATCAGCTTCAAACTATACTATTGTTTTTTTGATACTGAAGTGTCTGATGCAATATAAAATGGAGAAGGAAGTTGCTTATAAGAGGTAACAAACATTCATATAAATTGGTTATTACAAAAGTGTTCCAAGCTTCAACTTCAAGCTACACTATTGCTTTTTTTGGTAATACCAAAGCATATGATGCAATAAAAGTGTATGCAAATGAACTATAGAAGGAAGTTAGGGAAAAGGTAACATAAATGCTTATGAAACTTTGTTCTTAGTATATTAGTATCATAATTTGGCATGGCTATATTACACATGATGTGCTTGAATGGAAAAAATGCACCAATTTTCCCATTCTCAATTAGTATCAGAATGTGCATGTATATATACATATCAAACACATGTCACTATGGTGAGGTTTCTTCTAATAGGTTTCTAGAAGTAAGAAAATGCATAAATTATTTAAGTAAAACCTTTAAATCATGGACTGACAAGACGTACTTGACTACATTTAACTGGTTTCACAAATACAACTACCAATTGCACTTGGGAAAACCTCATACCATTCTCATTCAAATTGAGTTCCTAGCCGAAGTCATATCAAGAAAACTAACCTACAATTGCTTTTCGACTTTAGTCGATTATTGGTCTACATTTAAGGCCATGATTAATTACCAAATCTTTCATCCGCTACACCAATTTTCTCCACATTCCAAATACCTCCATAACATCATGGCTGAGAGGATCCCTTCATAACTAGATTGAGGATGCACTGAAAAAGGAATTCTATTTCTATGTCTATTCACTATTATAAAGATGATGGTTATATAAATATGTTAACTTTTACGATTTTAGTTCAATTTTATTATTATTTCTTTATGTTTTGTTTCTACTTTATTTTTTAATTTTTCAATGATCTATAATGTGCATCCCAATATATAATCTGATGGAAGTATTGTTTTTTGGGAAATTAAGAATATCCACGAATTCTTTTATCATGTAATTAAATATGTATTTACAAAGTTAGTTGTATATTATATAAAGTCTTTCTTTTACTCTTTAGTTATTGTATATACCTTTTCCAGTGGAATATATAGGAACACTAAATCTATACCTTCTTATTGATGGGCTTTCATTGATGAAATTTGTATGATTAAGATTATGATTATTTCACGAGTAATAGTGAATTTGATGATGCTTAATGTTTTAGACATAAAAGAGATTCATGATTTTAATAAATACATATACACATTAAAAATTAATAATTAAGCATTGAATACTCTATGGGACAATCTTTGTATGCGTAGATTTGAGAAAAGGAATATGATTATGTTTTCTGAAATCATGCTTGCCGATCTTTGTTACCTGCTATGTGAATTAATCCATGCTGATTTTGGTGATTTTTTACTTGCCGTAATGCTTGGGAAGTTATAAATTTTATACTTCTTTTCTGGAAAAAAGGATGCATGACAGCGTTTTTTTGCTACCTATGACATATATTGATGAGGTTATGTACTAATTAGCAGCACAACATGGATTGGATGATGAATTTTTTTTGCTTGGATTCATATTTCCTTTTTGGTTGCCGCTAATACTTTTTACAATTTTCTACGCTTATTTCCATCAACAAATACAGATGGCTAACAGATAATTAATGTGTTTGATGTTCTTTTGGAATATATTACAAGGAATATGATAGATACATGTTTTTCGTTATTATTATTTTGAAAATTTTATAGTTTTTTATTGTCCTTAAGAAATAGTTGTTTAGCATATAGATCCAATTTGCAAAAACTTTTCTATCTGCCTCAATGTTTAATACATGTTCCAACATTTGTCTATATATCGAGAATTACAAACTCTCAACATCTAAGTGCATGTTGAATAGGATCCATACAAATAACATTTTAATGAGATTATTTTTAAATTCATCAATTACTGACATAGATGAATATGCATTATTAGTGTAGTAAAAATTATGGATCTGTATTTTTCATAATGAATTTTTAATAGTGCATTATTATATTTAAATTCTTCAAATAGCCTTTCCTACATGTTTTCATATGTATAGAGCAGTGAGTTTTCTTTAAGCTTTTTCTATACATGTTCCAATTTTCAAACTTCTTACTGTTTATGTTTTGTGGTATTAAGTTTAAATGCAGTATGGTATATTAAATTACTTTATATAAGTTTCCATCTTTTGCGCATAAAGTGATCTTCATTACATTATGGTATTAACTTATTATGGTAGTAACTGATTATGCATTAACAGGGTGGTAGCATTCAAGACAATAAATATTGAGAGAAACAATGATAAAGATTTTCATTTTAATTATATAAGTGTATTTCATTTACTAATTGGAAAATTTCTTACTACCAAATTGATTATTAATGCGCGTTTACTAATACTGTTACTGATCAACCTGATTATGTTATCTTCGTTATCACATGTGTTAGTATCAGTAATACTATTTTCCTTAATTGGGATATTATTTACTATGAAATCAAACTATCTGCAGGTGTATGTGCCTTCCACTGTAGTGAAGGTATACATCCACTCATTAACATATTCAATATGAAGTGAATAACAATAAGACATTATCAGCAAGATATGCTAGCATGAAGGCGTATCTTGGAATTGAATAAAGCAGAAGTGATGATTTTTAATCGTTTGAATTTGTTTTTGATGTACTTATTAAGGGTGGCCTTCCATTGTAAGGTCTAAAAGCATGAAACCTAAGGAAAAAATATGACAAATTACTGGAAGAAAATTCTCGATAACTATTGAGGTGATTTGATTCGACAATCATAACCTGAAACCCATCATATTCAATGGTTGTAGTACTCATTAGATGCTTTAATTTTCAAGAATTATAACATGGCTATCCCTTAGAAATTTCATCACACTTTCATTGTATTTGTTCATTATGATTTGAAATGAGCTAGACTATGCTAATTATCTTGAAAACATTTTCAAATATCTTCTTATTCAGGAAGGTTGATGAAAAGTCTTATGAACTATTTCATTGCGTTTTGAGATTTTCATATCATGAACTTTGATATTATAGTAACTATAGTACTAATATACGATACATGCTCTTTAATAGACATTGACTATTTATATTCAATTTCAGTATCTAATTTAATGAATACATGGTTGCTTTGTATTTAGGGTAGGTAATTACTACATTTGTTTAGCTGAGCTAGATGCTAGCATAATGGGAAATAAGTGTCATAAATTTCGCTCAAGGCATATGAGGTATAATATTCTTTTTACTGTTCCATATTATGCAAGATTTATGTTGTTTAATGTTATAACCATAGTTGCCACCATCTCATTCAGCTATTGTTATGAATATTTTTGCCCATGCCATATCAACTTACTGATCCATAGTTTATTTTGTTGAATGTATTGATGAGTTAAATGTTAATTGATACTTAAATACTTATTTCTTTATTTAGTGAGCTTGGTCAAAAGAGTCTAACATTATTCCCTCACTACTACTGTGAAAGTAATATTAAGTAACACTTGGTTCTTTATTTATAGTTTTAGTACCACCAGTTATCATTTTTCTATTACTGTATGAATATTACAGTTTATTATAGAAAGTACTATATACAAATGGCCAATTGTATTATCACTGTTATACAAATATGAATCATCAATGTAATTATGCCCTATTTACTATTTGTTCTATTTTCACATTGGGTTTACTTCCCTTTTATCCCAATTCCCCAATTACTATACCCAGAGTTTACAACAAAAATAATAGCAATGATATCACGTAACTATGAAAATAAAACCTTAGCATGAGTGAAGAATTTTCATTATCTTAGGTAATAAATTTAGCCTTCTAAGTTGAAATTAAACATGACACTTTACCTGTAAATGAAAAAGTTTCTACTTAGTCTCACAGTACACATAAGTTAACATACCTGTACCCTTTTTCTTAAAATATAAGATATATGGTAAAAGATAAGTTCGGTTTTTTTGGTTACAAAGAAATCTGTGTCTGAGCTAAATGTGTGGCCCTTACAGCTACACCTTAAATATGATGGCAGACCGGCCTTCGATATCATTGGACTAGCACTTTGATCAGCCCTCGATTTCATTGGACTAGCACTTACACCAATTCTTTATATGATGGCTCAACTGCATAACATGGTGAAATATTTCATTGGGTTGTCCTCAGAAGAGGTAACGTAACATATTTTTTATATTGTTTTAAAAGAAAGTGTAGTTATGATCTAGCTATGCTTAGTAACACCTGTAGCATGTTTAATTGTTATGACCTGCTGCAATAGAAGATAGATGCACTGACCTGCTGCAATAGAAGGTAGATACATATATGTGTTGTTTTGAAAACATATAGATCTAAGTAGAGACTAGATTTAGTTGTATATTTTCTGATTGTAAATCTAAAAAAGCTTTTGGCAACTCTTTGGTTTCTAGACAAAGAACAAATGGATAGTGTTTTGTTGATGGTAATTAACTATCTGTTGTATTTGTAATATATTTCTAATTTCAATTTTGAATAAAAAAATTCTACTATAGTAAGCATATGCAGTTTTGATGTGGATAATTGTTTTCTCTAGAAATTTTATTTGAATTGGAACCAACATATGTTTATATTCAAATTAAACATGGATTTCTTACCTATAATCTTGAGTTGTTGGAAGCTTTCTGCAGAAAAAGCTTCCTCATTCATATATCTACTATGAATATTAATGTTCATATTTCCATGTTTCTAGAATCGAGAGGTGATAGAGAAATAATGTTTGTGCCAACTATACAATTTGAAAAATAAAAATATAGTTCATGTAAAATCCAAAGTTACAGGTAACTTGAAATATCAATGCTGAAAATTTGATTGCATATAATGTTTTTTTTTGAAATGGAACTTTATATACAACATGTCACTGGAACAACATATCACATGTTAATAAACGTTCGAATCACGCTACGCAAATTTCGAACTTGTGACCTCTCACACCGAAGCTGAATCACTTAACCACTTGGACAATGGCGCTTGTCTACATATAATGTTTTCTTCCAATATAAGGTTTAACTTATTGTCGTTTAAACAAATGTATTAAATGTACCCGTGTGCGTAGCACGGGTTCGCACTGGTATACTTTATAAACATGTATATGATATACTAATATGCCAGTTAATATCATCCACATTCAACTAACAAAATGATGTATACAAAATGAAACAAATAATATACGATTTAGAAAAATAAGAAAAATTTATACAAGATTAATATTAAAATCAAATCTGGATCTTATACAAGATAAAAATTAGATAAAAATATAGCATTTCTCCCAATTTGAAGTGAAAATTGTTGGTGGTATGTATTAAGTCGCGTCACTTAAAATATAAACTAGGATGGAACCCATATTTTACATTGATAAAGCTGAAGAATTTTAAAGCCTGACATTAACTCTAGCATTTTTCTCTTCTCTCCTTAAAAGTCTCTAGATATTTTATATTAAAAATTTGATTTTATACTTTAATTCATGAAATAAATACATAATAACACGTTATCATTAAGCAAGCCTACCACCAATTTCAAATTCAAACATATGTCAACTGTAACGATCCGCCAATCTGTTCAATTCAAGCTAACAATAAACCACACATGTCTAACCAAAATTGAATGGAAAGACAGATAGTTATGTGAAAAAAAGGAATTAAGAAGAGGGAAGAAGAAGAAGAGAAAAGAAACAAAAACAAAACACAGAATCTCACAATCGCAGCGGAATAATATGTAATATAAAATCAATAATCTTTACAAAGGAGAAACTATTATATACATACATCCATCAGAGTACAACAATAATCAGCCTATACAGTTATAACAATCTGCCCTCACAATTGCTGATGATTTCAACAACAAAGCAGCAGAAAAATACTGTATACGTGAATTCAACTTGACGACCTCCAACTCGTCTCCTGAGCTCCAATGCATCCAAAGTAATCTGTAATATACTCGGTTTGACCCGAGCATTATAATAAAATAACACCCGAGTCAGTGAGGAAAACCAGCGTGACAAAACACATCCAACTGGATTTTAAAGTTCTAGAAAACCATTTGAAAATCAAAAGTATCTCGTAAGACCACGCCGCACCTAAACACTGACGGGTTTTTAGTTTACGATAACCAAAACAATTTCTATAGAAAATCCATTTATATTATAATAATGTTTAGGGGTCAAAGTAAAATATGAGTATGGTTGAAATGCTTGCATTTCACGTTTCAGCATAGTTGGGCACAACTAAGTCTGTACGATGCTTATTGGAGAATGGATTCCATACAATGACCGGGCTACTAGAGTGCCGCCCGTCACGGTGCATCTCTAGATAAAATAACACCGATGACCTCGCCTAGATCCCCTACCAACACAGGACTGGCCTACCGCTAGACTAGTAGTACCAAATTGATCACCCTGCATTGGGCCTCGATGCATATAATTTTGAGAGGTAATAGCGACTCTAGATAGGGATGATCATACCCTACTTGAAAGCGACCCACTTAGCTCTGCTGCATCTACTCTATTTTAGTCATTCCCGGTTGATGAGGCTTGATACTACGTTTTACCTTTTATATAGCACTTTCCACTTGGAATGCTAATACTGCCTTCCAAGCAACAATGCAATACCAACATTCATCCATATAAGTCCATTTTGGGACTGAACAAAACACTTGAGAGCTCCGTCTTCAAACTCCATCATCTTCAAGATGTCTTCACTTCGAAACACATTTGTTGGATCGAAGTGGTTTTCGGTTAACCTATCTGATCCCGGTCTCCTCGAAACAACTTTCGATAATTCCCGATAAACTCAACCTCGGTTCTTTATGAAATAAATAGTCAAATATAAGATCGGAGATCACCTCCTAACCGTTAGTGGACGGATTTCCTTACCATTGTCCTAGGAGAACGAAATAAGATTTATACGCACATTACCACATCATCGAAGATGACTGTGTCCTATAACTCACATGTTTCCCCTAAATATATCCAAATTTACGTTTTGGGTCCAAATTCGATAGTAGGTTATTTAACCATCGAATAACAATCATTTAATCAGGAATTTAATTTCATGGAAAAACAACATTGGTTAAGCACCAAGCAACACTAGGCCTTTATTAATTAACCCTTTATTAATTAATTCACTTTGTAAATATTCATCTCAAAAGCCTTTTACACACACACACACACATATCCACAATCCCTATATTTTCAGTACTTAGAGAATATACCTATACTTATCTCAATGCTATAAGTATATTCATAAAACTGGGAAAGGTTTCCTTTCTTTACAATTTAAAAATCATTTTACAAATCCATTACCAATCTCAAAAACCATTTATAAAACCTTATTTACACATCTCGAAAACATTTAAATAATAAATAATAATCATTCACTCTAAAACACTATTACATATAATAATAACATTATAAATAAATAATTATTAACTTTAAACATCTTAAAATAGTAATTGATAAATTTCAAACATTCTTAATAAACAATAATAAATTATTTTCAACATTTTTATAATTACTAATAATTAATTTCCAAAACTTTACTGATAAATAATTATAATCAATTTCAAACCATATTAATATTTTAAATAATTAACCTTCCCAAAATATTTAAAATATTGATAAACAATATTAATATTAATAAACACCCTTTAAAATATAAATATATTTTCTTGATAAAAATCCATACTTAATTCAACATAATCATTTCCATATTTATAAACCATGTTTATAAATCTCTTCCCATCTTATAAAACTTCCTTTCATAAAAAAAATTCCTTTATTTATGAACCCATTTATACCTTTATTCCTTTATAAATCATGTTTATTTATAAAACCACACCCAAACATATTTTCAACCGTTTAACCTAGCTTTCATAGGTATAAACCTCTTTTATAAATTTCCTTCAATTTATAAAATATCGTTTAACACATCCCAAATTTTACATCATCTTAAAATTTTAAAATAAAATCAACTATTTTCTAAAATATCATTCCTCATCTTGTAATAATCCACCGTTTGATTTATTTCTCCAATCTATTAAATAATAATAGTTTCTTTTTAATTTATAAAACATCATTTACAAATCTATCCCTCTACAAATAAATACGGATTTTACAAATCTTAACTTTATTTGTAAAATGTCACTTTATACATTATCACCTTTATAAATCTCCATATTTATAAATAAATCTTAATATTTGTATATACTATATACATATTATTTTATATAAAATGGTTAATAATTATTTCTAACTTTAAAAAAAAACCGTAATCCTTTATTTTAAAACATGGACTTATTTCCAAGATTTTAAAAATCTTTATTCGCAAATCAAAATCTCTATTTAAAATATTTTATAAAACCATAAATTTATGTTCTCTAAAAATCATACATTTACTTAGAAAAATTATTTAAACATATATAATTTCCAAAATTACTTGAAATTCCTATTTAAATCAAAACACCAGTTTATAGTATTTTTAAAAAAACCAAAATAAGGCCAAGTGCTACTGAAGCACTAATTAAGCAAAATCATGTTCATGTCATCCAATATAACATCCAACATATCATATATCATAATATATATGAAAATAAAATCAACATTGTGAGGAATCCCATTGGATCCCTCCAACCTATTCCCCTGCATCGAATACAGTATACATAATCATAAAAATATAAATCAACCGCTTCGAGGTGGGATTCGTATATAAGGGTCATCCGCTCTTATACGGGAACGTAATAGGGTCTCATCCGCTCCAATAGGCAGAAATATATCCAATCCAACTAATATAAAATATTAAATTATCCAAACAACCAATAACAATCAACGATAAAATATCTACGCATCCAATAAATAATTTTACTGACTAAAGAATATTTCTGATTAGCCAAAAAGGTGAGATTAACTCACCTTGATTTTAATAGTTGTCAAAACATTCCGGTTTAGATTAAAATTGAACGGTCGTTCAATTTAACCCAATATTCCAACTAACTCCGAATTCATCCAATCCAAATCCATAGCGTAGTGCTCGCTGATACGAACGCAACGCGACTCGTCGCGTTCAATTTGGACCTCATACGAACAAGTTATGCATTATTAAACATTCGATATCATTAAATTAAATTAAATTAAAAAAATTGAACTTTAAAACCTTTTCTCCCATTCTCTCTTCCTCACGTTGCCCTTCCTCAGGCTTGCGCGCTCTTACGCGTTCCATTCATTTTATTAAAACTTCGATCACGTGCAGCCAGTGCCACCCCCACCAGCGTCGTCGTCTCTCTGTCGTTGCGCGCGCCAGTAGCCACCGCCTCGACTGCCGCTCCAGCACCCTCCCCCCCGGCCACGTGCTCGTGCGCATACGCCATCGCCAAGCACCAAATCCCCTTGACCTACTATGCAGCCTCGCCTCACTCCACGTGCACACGTCTACGTTCTTTGTTTTTTTCCTCTCTGTAGTTTTTTTTTTGATTTTTAAGTTTGAAAATGGATAAGAGCCTTTAATTTGGTTACATGCATTCTTTATAACTGGGAGGGTACAGGAAAGACATGGGGAAGTGTGGGCATGTTTAGTTGAAAATGTGGGGGGTCGTTGAACAATGTAGGAGTACGGGTAGGGTATGGGAATTATGATATATATATATATATATAATTTTCAATTTAAAATATCGATTTACAAAGCGTCCGAAAATTCCAAACTCTAATCGAGACGTGCGACGAGGCGTTCTATATGTAATACCTCTATTTCGAACACAATGGAACTTGTTTCGAGACCTAATTCGATCATTTGCAGAAGATAGCTTTTCAAACCCAATTATTTTAATTAAAATTCCTTTAATCAATTTCTACGCATTTCGATCTCGCACGTCCAAACCATGGTTCAAGATTTCGGCCAAAACTTTGGGATTCCGGCCATGTCATTCTGGTTCCGACCAGTACCAAAACGGAATATGACTAAGAACCTGGTTTCAGCCGTGAAAGGTGAAAAATAAGCTCGTATGGAGGAAGTAAAATGATGATTAGAAAGAAGATGAAAAGTCGAAATGGAAAACAAAAAATAACATAAGATATTGTGAAAAAAATAAGGAGTGGAAGCAAGCAATCGAAAATCAAAAGAAACTAGGTGAAATTTTTACTCGCCTTGAATTCAAAGTCGACGAACTTTTATGATTGGTTTCTCATATTCTTCTTTCTTTGTTTCAAGACCTAACCCTATTTATCGGCTGCTGAAAGTTAAAACATATAACCGGTTATTAGTGAGAAGGCCTGAGTAGTTATAATTCATTGCTTGAATTCTAAATGAAATAGCTGGATATCATATTTGGGTTTGCTTAAGATGTCCAATACAAAAGTAATTTCTTGGATTGGGTTATTTATATAATATGAGCTGTATATAATTTAGTATTATATTTGATATGTTTTGTATATTTTTTTTAGTTGAAACTTGTATTATGTTTGTAATGGTACTTTATATTACTATTACTGTTATCCCGCCTTTTGGTCAAGGCCAGAATATCAACAAATTGGCAAAAAAGGATGGATATCAGGATTGGAGATTGATTGGAAACCAAGGCTACAATCGACGTCGTTAAAATTTGGCCGAGCTTCGATTAGGATGAAATCGATTGGATGTGATGAACTGGGTTAGGAGTGGCTACATTCCAAAATTTAGGTCAATCGGAGTTCGTATGCTCGAGGTATGGATGGATCAAAGTATGTGAATGTTGATTCGAGTTGATGCATTTCGTATCGATCGTCAAGCAACGTTTCGAATCAATACCGTTTGTATCGATCGGCAGTGGTTCGCATCAATGGCTTTCATATCGATCGGCAGTGGTTCGCATCAATGGCTTTCGTATCGATCAGATTGGTAGGCAAGCGAGCGATGGTTTGTTTGACTCGAGCGGTTCGAATTGATCAGGATGGAGACAGGCAGCGTATTTCGTATCGACATCTTCGTGTCCATCAGTTGGATGCAGATACAAAGCAAAGTTATCGGCACGAACGAACGCAAAATATGGATGCGAGCACGAATCAAGAGAAGAAGCATTCAAAGCGGCGAAGGACATGCATGGTTCGAAGGAAGAAACCTTCGACTCGGCACGAATTTAGGATCTGACCTGGGAAGTAGCGCCACGTCAGTAGATAGGCGTGTGCCTTGATCGAGACGAAGGGTGTGACATCCCGGAATTTTGAGCAATATCAATTTAATAATCTATATTAAATATTAAATTGATATGATGATATTTGTTAATAAGATATGATTTGATTTGATAATTTTCTTTTAAATAAATATTTAGCTGGTAAATTAATAACAAGCTAACATAATACAATGACCATAACAACTTTAAAACTAAAACTTAAGTTAAATATGTTATACACTATAGCAAAATGTATATGTTACAGGCAGAAAAATATCTCAGTGTATACAAATGAAATAAGATAGTATGCTAAGCTTAAAGTTAAACAATATACATATGCAAGTTTGTACTTAAAAAAATAATAAAAGTATGGCTGTTGTAGGCTTGAATAGGAGCAAGGCATTGAATGCCATCACCAAGTACACGAAACATTTCCTTTCAGCTTTCTTTTAGAAATAAAAATCTCTGAAATTTTGTGTACTAGAACAGTAAACAAATTTGTATACTTGTTTTATTTATCAACCTTGCCTCGTTTCATTTCGTATACGAAAGCCAAGCAACTCCAGTTCTATAAGTTTAAACAAATACAAACCTAAGGAAAGAAAGAATGGGAAAAAAATATACAAACCTGAAAACAACTAGAAGGCCAAACATTTCAGTTTCAAGATTTCCAGATCAAATTCATGTTCAAGTTTCAAGCTGTTCAAATTTTCTGGAATCAACAACAAAAAAATATGAAAGTTTCAAAATCCCAGTTTCAAGCTTCTTGTTTTCAAGAAAAAAATCAAGCTTTCTGTTTTAAAAGACAGGTGAGTAAACTTTTAAACTAAAGCTTAAATAACTTGTGAATGTCTGTGTTAATGATTGTTTTATATGCATGTATGTCTGTAAGTCTTTGTGAATATATGTGGTGTGCATATCTACTGATTTTAACATCCCTGATCATAGTTCAAGTCCCTGTCTTGAAACTGTTAACATGAGACCTCTTTTTGTTTTGGTGTATATGACTTATGTTTTAAGTAAACTTGTGATGTATGTATGGAAATATGTTTGTATGATTGTTTTTAAGACTCTGGAAACATGTGTGTATGTCTAGATGAACTACTGTGATCATCTCTGTTTTAAAGTCCCAGAGATTTAAACTTAGATTCACCTTCAAATTCTCCTCACTCTAATCTTCTTTAGGTCTAAGTATTTAAAACAAAATTTGTTGTTTTAAACTAAACCAAGCCTTAAAAATATTTATAAGAATTATAATTAGAAACATTGTCTGGAAAAAGGAAAACACAGAGAAACTTGAGAAAATGTTAAAAACCAAATATTGAAATTTGTTGATATAATTATATAACTGAATCGTATATGGAAGATAGGATTTTTAAAATCAGATTCACAATTTTTAATGTGATATTGAATGTGTTGTTTGGGGGTGACTGGGAATTGTGTTTTCGAGTCTCTCTGGCGATCTGGTTGGTCTGGGAAGTTGTCGTGTTGTCTGGAGGTGGAAGGACGATCAGGGTCTTCGGCAAAATTGTCCGATGGTGATGTATGTCAGAGGGGAGGTGGCGATTGTCATTCGAAGTTTATAACCCTAGTTTAGCTAAGGTAGATAAAATCGACCACCGCAGTCTCTATGGTTGATCGAGTTCAACCGGACTTTTGGGAATGGTAGTAGACGCGTAGAGGAAGTCGAGGCCGGAGGGGTTGACCTGCAGATGATCTGAGCGGCGAGCATTGAAGCGTTGTCAGGCTTTGAGCGTGTTCGTATTGATGGGTTCCAGGCTTAGGTTGAACTCGAATTTCAAATTCGAGTTGAGATGGAAGAATCTGGCGTTGATGATGGTGTTCGGGCATGATTGTCGACGTGGGAACGTCGTCGAACTCGGTCGGCATCGATCGAGATCGATGTGCACGTGCACGGTGATTCTCTGGTGGATGATGAGAAGTCTGGGTGTAGCAGGAATAGTAGTCGAGTTTTCTCGAGTAAATTTAAGAGTGGGCTGAAGTTTTCTGATGTTCGACTCGAAGAATAATGAGGTAGGCTCGGGTTTGTTGAGCTGTTACTAGTTTTGAAGGCCTGTAAGTATTTTTAAGTTTTAAATGTAAAGCTGGGTTTTAACAAAGTTTAAAACCAAAAATTAAAGATGGATTCAAATTTACATTTGACTCCTCGTTTTTAAATAAATAAGTTTTATAAAAATAAAATGTTTTAACAACTTTAAAAATGTTTAAAGTAGATTTTAAAGTGTGTTAAATTTTGCCAAGTTAAATTTTGTATTTAGTTTGAATCTAAAATTTGAGATGAGAAATGGATCATTAATAAGAAATGTTTTATCTCTTAAATAAATGAAATTTAAGGAATTGAAATTATTAAGTAAGTGAATAATTAACTAATTTAATTAATTGATGATTGAAGTAATAAATTTAGTAATTAAAAGTTAAATTAGTTAATTAAGTTTTAAGATAATTAATTTAGAATAGATAAATGGATAATTAAGAATCATTAATTAAATAAGAGTTGAATTTTAATCTATGATTATTAATTAATAAAGTAAGCAAGAATTAATTAAGTGATATTGAATACTTAATTAATTAAATAATTAAGGATTTATTAATGAGTTATTAAAGATGAAATGTAATTGTAAATAGATAATAAATCTTAATTTAATTTCTTTAAGTAAATTTAAGAAGTGTTAATGATTAATGAAGGCTATTAACTAGTATTATAAAATAATGGATTAATATGATTATTTGATAGTAAATTAGATTTATTTGTTTAAGATAAACAGTTGTGAATTATTTAAATGTAACTTACTTATGAAAGTAATTAGGGAATTAATTTCTCATTTAATTAATTAAGTTTATTATGAATTGTTTAAGTTAATTAATTGGGTTTAATTAATTTAAATAACCATTTGATGATGTGATGAGTATAATTACTTAAGGAAGTAATTAATTATGAATGATTTTAAAAATGAAAGTAATTTGAGTGTAATTACTTTGTATAAATTAATCAAGGGATTAATTAGAGAATAATTAATTATGGAGTAATTAAATTATTAATTGAAGTAATTAAGGGTAGTTAATTACTGAATGGAGTTAATCAAGGTGATTAACATTTTGTTTAATTGGAGATAAATTACTAAATGAAATAAATGTAATTAGAGATCATTAATTATTGTAATTAATGATGCAAGT
Source organism: Allium fistulosum (assembly GCA_030737815.1). NCBI lineage: Eukaryota > Viridiplantae > Streptophyta > Magnoliopsida > Asparagales > Amaryllidaceae > Allium > Allium fistulosum. The sequence goes on from CM060901.1 coordinate 959,693,028, forward strand.
TAAAATGGATTTATTTGGGAATAATTAATAAATGAAGCAATTCATTAGAGTAATTAATTAAGAAGAAATGGAATTAATTTTAGTAATTTAAAAGGTTACTTTCTATAATTGGTATGAAGTAATTAATTTGTAAAATAATTAGAGGATAATTACTTAAATATAATTTGAGATAATTAATCTAAAATGGTTAATTAAGATGGAAAAGTAGGAAATGATTAATTAATTAACTTGTAATTAATTAATGGTTATGTAAGCAAGATTAATATTGATGGGGTAATTAATTTAATTTACTTTAAATTAATTAGAGATTTGTAATTAATTTAATTCATTTTAAATTAATTATAAATGAGGTGATTATTAATCTTTGTTTATATATGATGGATGATATTGATTTCCATGATTGATTGTGATCTCAGATATATACCTATTGTGTTATGGATGTTTGGTTCAGTATGATGATATTGATTATCTGTTTGAGTAGATAATATGGATTAGCTGTTTATGATGATGATGTTATTATCCATTGTGATATTGTTATTTATCTATCTGTGTGTATATAGATAATTGAATTTAAATTGTTTTAACTTTAAAACAACTTGGCCTTAAAAGACACGGTTTGGATTTCGATGAGACCGGGATCGGGTTTCCGTATACCGGGATTCTAGGTCTGGAGACCCGAATACCACATCGATCCAAAATAACGTTAGGTCGTGATATTCAAATGGAGCAAGTGAAGACTCGAGGTATAAGAACTATACGTCAGTATAACTCTGTGGGTGATTCCGTAATGAGTTTGACGAAGATAGTACTTATAGATTCGAGATGGTGATTCAGAATGCAAGGGTTATTGTCGTTAACTCTGAGGGTGATTCCAATACGAGTGTAACGAGATAATGCCTTCGGTTTCGTTCGAACCTGGAACGAACTTGTATGGATTGAATGCTTTCAGAACATCATCAGGTGGACGATGAGCATTCTAAGAGATGTGTTCTCTAAAGGTAATCGTGACCTCAAGCCTCATCAACCGGGAATGGCTAAAATAGGGGAGGTGCAGCAATGTTAGTGGGTAGCACCCAAGTAGGACGAGATTACCCCTGTCTAGATGTCCCTTATTATTCGGCTTTGTGTGCGGTTGATCATGACAACCGTGGGGTATCTTGTGCGGGAATTATCCAGTAAGGGATGTTCCGACCTTGTGTTGCAGGGGACTTAGGGTGGGTCCTCGGTACGGTGATCTAGGCCACGTACTGTGACGGGCGGTACCCCAGTAGCCCTGCCATTGTATGGAATCCAAAATCCAATAAGTGCCATCGGATTTGATTGTATACCTATGTATGCTGGAATTTAATGAATGTAACAATTTCGGCTATTTTCTATTTACTTGAAAACCCTAGACCTATTATAATATCACTGAATTTCCTATCAAAGTTTTGGTTAGCGTAAGGTAAAAACATTTCCATGTTTATGTGTGGGATGTCTTACGTGATACCCTTTGTTTTCAAAGGTTTTTAAAAAGTTAAGCAACTTTAACCGTTTACTCATACCAGACCCATGTCCGACCCGAAGTTTATTTCTGTTTTTCATAAACTCTCGGGTACCCAAATTTTTACGGGTAGCCAAGGGATTCAGGTTAGCTTTGACGAACTGTGGAGGAGCAATGGAGCAGGAGGCTTCAGCGTATAGATATATATTGGTTCCGCTGTGTCAGTATCTATGTGTTTATTCTGTATTTCCGCTGTGTTGTATCTCTGTGATGTGTGAGTTGTATTAACTAGACAGGTGTTTATAACTGTCTAGTATGTGTTGTATTATCTGTATAACTCTGATGTATATGATATTATGTAATCTATTATGTGATATATTATATTTTATTCGTTCCGCTGTTGAGATTCTGTGGTTGTTTCTTCTTCTTCTCTATCTTTTCTACTTTCTCACCTCTTTCTTTTTTTTAAACGATACGTCTTCCTGGGCATAGGAAGTCGGGTCGTGACAGTTGGTATCAGAGCGTTAGGTTGAGCGAATACCTAGGCTCTGGAGTGGTGTCTATCCTGAGAGAGCGTACTTGTAATTTTTATCTATATATATATATATATATTTATCTATTTCTACCTGTCTGTTGGGTTACCTGTTCGGGTTTCCCAATATAAGTTATAAAGGTAGATAGGGTAGTGGTGTGTCACACGACTACCGATGGTTGGAGTTTGTTGAGATTGGAAGTGTATCTACCGAGACGGTATTGGGTCTACAGTCTTTCTCGAGTAAGCTTTGTTGATGTAAGGATTTCATCGATCTCTGAAGGTAACCTGTTAAGGTTTGGAGTTCATCTTCGAAGTGTAAGTTGGATGAGCTAGAGTTTGGATCTGTCGGTTGAACAGAGCAAGTGATGGTATCTTGATACCTCAGGGATTAGTAGCTGTGTGATGAGACACAGTGACTATGGATGTTACCGAAGGTGTTTCTTTGGAACAAGTCTTAAAGAAGTGTGTCTACTTCGGTGATGTGGCTGAGTTCAGCAAGGCGTTTGTGTTTGGCTTGTGGTTCGAGTTTCTCGAGGAGCTTCTGGATTTGAAGTCTTTGGGCATTTGTATCAGCAGTGTAGCTCGGAGTGTTCTGTGTGTTGGCAAGGAAGCTTTTTTAGCTTAGCAGTGAATTCAGGAGCAGCAGAGTGGTTCCATTTCTTCGTTGGATTAACTAGATAAGTGTAAGCTGTTCTGCTTGGTAAAGAGAGAACAGTTTATTTTTGGATATGTTGAACCATATTGTTGGAAAGTGTTTTTCCAGTCTTTGCTTGTGTTCGTCATCCGCATTTTCATCTGCTCAGTCAGAGTTGCGTAGTGGAAGCATGGTGGCAGCTGTTTTAGAATAGAAGCAACTGGAAGTTGCAGTGTTTTGGAGTAGAGTGGAGTTCTGAGTTTTAGTTGATCTTGGAAAGATCATTTTGTTAGATTGTTTTGGTTCAGGTCGTTTCGAGGGCATTAGTGAAGGATAAGCTGATCAGTAAGGATGTAGGCGACCCAGGATCGTCCGAGGAATTTTGTGGATAAGAATAGGAGATTTGATTTCTGGGTAAGTGTTTGATCTTCGGGAGTGAATTGCCAGTCTGGATAACTGGGATTCGATGTATTTCACGTATCTCTGAGGGAGTACGTGTATGAGTTATCTCTGGTTGTAGAGCCAACAGTTCAGGGAGCTTGGATGTGGAGTCAGACTTATCTGTAGTCTGATATCCTATCATGTTTTGTAGATCTAGTTGTGTGTAGCTTTGTAGTATTGATTGTTTGGATTCTATAGAGCGAGTAACCCGGTATTTATATTCGGGGAACCTCGAGGAAATTCTATCCAGTATTTTGTCTGGATAGTTAGATTTGTTGATTGGATGATTGATTGCTATGGTTGTTAGTATATATTGATGATATATGCTTGTGTTTTTTTTAAATTAAATCAGTAATGAGATTATTAAATTACCTTTGTTTTAAATTTCGGGGACGAAATTCTTTTAAGAGGGGAGGAATGTGACATCCCGGAATTTTGAGCAATATCAATTTAATAATCTATATTAAATATTAAATTGATATGATGATATTTGTTAATAAGATATGATTTGATTTGATAATTTTCTTTTAAATAAATATTTAGCCGGTAAATTAATAACAAGCTAACATAATACAATGACCATAACAACTTTAAAACTAAAACTTAAGTTAAATATGTTATACACTATAGCAAAATGTATATGTTACAGGCAGAAAAATATCTCAGTGTATACAAATGAAATAAGATAGTATGCTAAGCTTAAAGTTAAACAATATACATATGCAAGTTTGTACTTAAAAAAATAATAAAAGTATGGCTGTTGTAGGCTTGAATAGGAGCAAGGCATTGAATGCCATCACCAAGTACACGAAACATTTCCTTTCAGCTTACTTTTAGAAATAAAAATCTCTGAAATTTTGTGTACTAGAACAGTAAACAAATTTGTATACTTGTTTTATTTATCAACCTTGCCTCGTTTCATTTCGTATACGAAAGCCAAGCAACTCCAGTTCTATAAGTTTAAACAAATACAAACCTAAGGAAAGAAAGAATGGGAAAAAAATATACAAACCTGAAAACAACTAGAAGGCCAAACATTTCAGTTTCAAGATTTCCAGATCAAATTCATGTTCAAGTTTCAAGCTGTTCAAATTTTCTGGAATCAACAACAAAAAAATATGCAAGTTTCAAAATCCCAGTTTCAAGCTTCTTGTTTTCAAGAAAAAAATCAAGCTTTCTGTTTAAAAAGAAAGGTGAGTAAACTTTTAAACTAAAGCTTAAATAACTTGTGAATGTCTGTGTTAATGATTGTTTTATATGCATGTATGTCTGTAAGTCTTTGTGAATATATGTGGTGTGCATATCTACTGATTTTAACATCCCTGATCATAGTTCAAGTCCCTGTCTTGAAACTGTTAACATGAGACCTCTTTTTGTTTTGGTGTATATGACTTATGTTTTAAGTAAACTTGTGATGTATGTATGGAAATATGTTTGTATGATTGTTTTTAAGACTCTGGAAACATGTGTGTATGTCTAGATGAACTACTGTGATCATCTCTGTTTTAAAGTCCCAGAGATTTAAACTTAGATTCACCTTCAAATTCTCCTCACTCTAATCTTCTTTAGGTCTAAGTATTTAAAACAAAATTTGTTGTTTTAAGCTAAACCAAGCCTTAAAAATATTTATAAGAATTATAATTAGAAACATTGTCTGGAAAAAGGAAAACACAGAGAAACTTGAGAAAATGTTAAAACCAAATATTGAAATTTGTTGATATAATTATATAACTGAATCGTATATGGAAGATAGGATTTTTAAAATCAGATTCACAATTTTTAATGTGATATTGAATGTGTTGTTTGGGGGTGACTAGGAATTGTGTTTTCGAGTCTCTCTGGCGATCTGGTTGGTCTGGGAAGTTGTCGTGTTGTCTGGAGGTGGAAGGACGATCAGGGTCTTCGGCAAAATTGTCCGATGGTGATGTATGTCAGAGGGGAGGTGGCGATTGTCATTCGAAGTTTATAACCCTAGTTTAGCTAAGGTAGATAAAATCGACCACCGCAGTCTCTATGGTTGATCGAGTTCAACCGGACTTTTGGGAATGGTAGTAGACGCGTAGAGGAAGTCGAGGCCGGAGGGGTTGACCTGCAGATGATCTGAGCGGCGAGCATTGAAGCGTTGTCAGGCTTTGAGCGTGTTCGTATTGATGGGTTCCAGGCTTAGGTTGAACTCGAATTTCAAATTCGAGTTGAGATGGAAGAATCTGGCGTTGATGATGGTGTTTGGGCATGATTGTCGACGTGGGAACGTCGTCGAACTCGGTCGGCATCGATCGAGATCGATGTGCACGTGCACGGTGATTCTCTGGTGGATGATGAGAAGTCTGGGTGTAGCAGGAATAGTAGTCGAGTTTTCTCGAGTAAATTTAAGAGTGGGTTGAAGTTTTCTGATGTTCGACTCGAAGAATAATGAGGTAGGCTCGGGTTTGTTGAGCTGTTACTAGTTTTGAAGGCCTGTAAGTATTTTTAAGTTTTAAATGTAAAGCTGGGTTTTAACAAAGTTTAAAACCAAAAATTAAAGATGGATTCAAATTTACATTTGACTCCTCGTTTTTAAATAAATAAGTTTTATAAAAATAAAATGTTTTAACAACTTTAAAAATGTTTAAAGTAGATTTTAAAGTGTGTTAAATTTTGCCAAGTTAAATTTTGTATTTAGTTTGAATCTAAAATTTGAGATGAGAAATGGATCATTAATAAGAAATGTTTTATCTCTTAAATAAATGAAATTTAAGGAATTGAAATTATTAAGTAAGTGAATAATTAACTAATTTAATTAATTGATGATTGAAGTAATAAATTTAGTAATTAAAAGTTAAATTAGTTAATTAAGTTTTAAGATAATTAATTTAGAATAGATAAATGGATAATTAAGAATCATTAATTAAATAAGAGTTGAATTTTAATCTATGATTATTAATTAATAAAGTAAGCAAGAATTAATTAAGTGATATTGAATACTTAATTAATTAAATAATTAAGGATTTATTAATGAGTTATTAAAGATGAAATGTAATTGTAAATAGATAATAAATCTTAATTTAATTTCTTTAAGTAAATTTAAGAAGTGTTAATGATTAATGAAGGCTATTAACTAGTATTATAAAATAATGGATTAATATGATTATTTGATAGTAAATTAGATTTATTTGTTTAAGATAAACAGTTGTGAATTATTTAAATGTAATTTACTTATGAAAGTAATTAGGGAATTAATTTCTCATTTAATTAATTAAGTTTATTATGAATTGTTTAAGTTAATTAATTGGGTTTAATTAATTTAAATAACCATTTGATGATGTGATGAGTATAATTACTTAAGGAAGTAATTAATTATGAATGATTTTAAAAATGAAAGTAATTTGAGTGTAATTACTTTGTATAAATTAATCAAGGGATTAATTAGAGAATAATTAATTATGGAGTAATTAAATTATTAATTGAAGTAATTAAGGGTAGTTAATTACTGAATGGAGTTAATCAAGGTGATTAACATTTTGTTTAATTGGAGATAAATTACTAAATGAAATAAATGTAATTAGAGATCATTAATTATTGTAATTAATGATGCAAGTTAAAATGGATTTATTTGGGAATAATTAATAAATGAAGCAATTCATTAGAGTAATTAATTAAGAAGAAATGGAATTAATTTTAGTAATTTAAAAGGTTACTTTCTATAATTGGTATGAAGTAATTAATTTGTAAAATAATTAGAGGATAATTACTTAAATATAATTTGAGATAATTAATCTAAAATGGTTAATTAAGATGGAAAAGTAGGAAATGATTAATTAATTAACTTGTAATTAATTAATGGTTATGTAAGCAAGATTAATATTGATGGGGTAATTAATTTAATTTACTTTAAATTAATTAGAGATTTGTAATTAATTTAATTCATTTTAAATTAATTATAAATGAGGTGATTATTAATCTTTGTTTATATATGATGGATGATATTGATTTCCATGATTGATTGTGATCTCAGATATATACCTATTGTGTTATGGATGTTTGGTTCAGTATGATGATATTGATTATCTGTTTGAGTAGATAATATGGATTAGCTGTTTATGATGATGATGTTATTATCCATTGTGATATTGTTATTTATCTATCTGTGTGTATATAGATAATTGAATTTAAATTGTTTTAACTTTAAAACAACTTGGCCTTAAAAGACACGGTTTGGATTTCGATGAGACCGGGATCGGGTTTCCGTATACCGGGATTCTAGGTCTGGAGACCCGAATACCACATCGATCCAAAATAACGTTAGGTCGTGATATTCAAATGGAGCAAGTGAAGACTCGAGGTATAAGAACTATACGTCAGTATAACTCTGTGGGTGATTCCGTAATGAGTTTGACGAAGATAGTACTTATAGATTCGAGATGGTGATTCAGAATGCAAGGGTTATTGTCGTTAACTCTGAGGGTGATTCCAATACGAGTGTAATGAGATAATGCCTTCGGTTTCGTTCGAACCTGGAACGAACTTGTATGGATTGAATGCTTTCAGAACATCGTCAGGTGGACGATGAGCATTCTAAGAGATGTGTTCTCTAAAGGTAATCGTGACCTCAAGCCTCATCAACCGGGAATGGCTAAAACAGGGGAGGTGCAGCAAGGTTAGTGGGTAGCACCCAAGTAGGACGAGATTACCCCTGTCTAGATGTCCCTTATTATTCGGCTTTGTGTGCGGTTGATCATGACAACCGTGGGGTATCTTGTGCGGGAATTATCCAGTAAGGGATGTTCCGACCTTGTGTTGCAGGGGACTTAGGGTGGGTCCTCGGTACGGTGATCTAGGCCACGTACTGTGACGGGCGGTACCCCAGTAGCCCTGCCATTGTATGGAATCCAAAATCCAATAAGTGCCATCGGATTTGATTGTATACCTATGTATGCTGGAATTTAATGAATGTAACAATTTCGGCTATTTTCTATTTACTTGAAAACCCTAGACCTATTATAATATCACTGAATTTCCTATCAAAGTTTTGGTTAGCGTAAGGTAAAAACATTTCCATGTTTATGTGTGGGATGTCTTACGTGATACCCTTTGTTTTCAAAGGTTTTTAAAAAGTTAAGCAACTTTAACCGTTTACTCATACCAGACCCATGTCCGACCCGAAGTTTATTTCTGTTTTTCATAAACTCTCGGGTACCCAAATTTTTACGGGTAGCCAAGGGATTCAGGTTAGCTTTGACGAACTGTGGAGGAGCAATGGAGCAGGAGGCTTCAGCGTATAGATATATATTGGTTCCGCTGTGTCAGTATCTATGTGTTTATTCTGTATTTCCGCTGTGTTGTATCTCTGTGATGTGTGAGTTGTATTAACTAGACAGGTGTTTATAACTGTCTAGTATGTGTTGTATTATCTATATAACTCTGATGTATATGATATTATGTAATCTATTATGTGATATATTATATTTTATTCGTTCCGCTGTTGAGATTCTGTGGTTGTTTCTTCTTCTTCTCTATCTTTTCTACTTTCTCACCTCTTTCTTTTTTTTAAACGATACGTCTTCCTGGGCATAGGAAGTCGGGTCGTCACAAAGGGGATGGATGCGAGGGCATGGGTTCGGAGACAGCATGCTACGTAAAACATGACCTTGAATCGATCATATCTCACAAACCACTGATCCAAATGCAACGAAATTTTCACAGTAGCTTGCATACAAGGTAAAGAACAATACTGCCAAGTTTCAACTCGATTGGGTCATTTCTTGATGGATACGAAATTGCTTCGTATCGATCGCAGATCGAGTCGAAACTTGGTGGGGTCGGTCGCATGGGCACCCCTCACGTGCCAGAAGGAGTCTCCCGAAGTTTGAGCGCGATCTCAGCCTCCTGCGCCTATAAATAGCCCCCTGAAGCCTGTAGAAAAGGGATCTTTTTGGCCTTTCAACGTCCAGACTCTACCGGATTCAATTCTACTTCTTTCCATTGCTATTTTACTCGAATTCACTCATTGTATCTGCGGTAATCATTTGTAATCAGCAAAGAACATCAATAAAAGATAAAAACCTTGAAGTGGACGTAGGCCGGAGATAGCCGAACCACTATAAATTGTGCGTCACTGTTCATTATTTCTGGATTGCTGTTTGTTGCTAGCTTAGATCTGAGATTTGTGTTTGAATATTGCTAATCTACATTCATAACTTGGTGCTTTCACGATATTTGGGGTTTGTGACCATTTTTGGTGCAAACAATTACCATATTTACTTAGCGAATAGTACCGGAATTTCGAAACCAGAATTACAGCGGAATCTCCGAAATTTTCGAAGCGGAAGCGAAATTTTAAGTTTTGCTATGGACCGGAACAGAAACGGAAAATAGAATTTTGAACCTTGGTCCAAATGATATGTCCAATTGCCACGAAATTCATCGGCGCACTATAATATACTATTACGGATCCAATGAAACTGGTTTCGTCAAAATCCGAGACTGTCTCGGAAGACTATTTTTATATGTTAATTAAAACGAGTAATTTACAAAATTAGTCAAATCACTTTTAAATCCAATTTAAAAGTTTACAAACTTTCTTCTTATATAAATAGAATTTAAATCAACTTTCGAAATCATTTTTATTCATTTCAACTTCAAGATTCAATTATTTTATATATTCCCAAAATTTTGTTTAACAATTTAATTGTTAAGTAAATCACTATAATTGAAATTCAAGTTATTTAACTTATAAAATTAAGTTTTTCAATATTTAAAATCAATTAAATATTCCAATTTTAAACGACTGAAATTATGGATTGTTACATTCTCCCCCCTTGAAAGAATTTCTTCCCCAAAATTGCCAAGATAAGAAAAATGTCACAAACCCATCAACTTTTCAAAAACAATTAGTTGAAATAGGTTATATATTTCTTTTAAACCCTTTAACGTTTCAAAATCAATTTGTAGAAACTTTGTTATCAACTTTTCTAAATCTTTAAAATATAAATATATTTTCTTGATAAAAATCCATACTTAAATCAACATAATCATTTCCATATTTATAAACCATGTTTATAAATCTCTTCCCATCTTATAAAACTTCCTTTCATAAAAATAATTCCTTTATTTATGAACCCATTTATACCTTTATTCCTTTATAAATCATGCTTAATTATAAAACTCCACCCAAACATATTTTCAACCATTTAATCTTGCTCTCATAGGTATAAATCCCTTTTATAAATTTCCTTCAATTTATAAAATATCGTTTAACACATCCCAAATTTTACCTCATCTTAAATTTCTAAAATAGATTCAACTATTTTGTAAAATATCATTCCTCATCTTGTAATAATCCACGTTTGATTTATTTCTTCAATATATTAAATAATTATAGTTTCTTTTTAATTTATAAAACATCATTTATAAATCTATCCCTCTATAAATAAATACGGATTTTACAAATCTTAACTTTATTTGTAAAATGTCACTTTATACATTATCGCCTTTATAAATCTTCATATTTATAAATAAATCTTAATATTTGTATATACTATATACATATTACTTTATATAAAATGGTTAATAATTATTTCTATATTATTTTAACCGTAATCCTTTATTTTAAATCACATATTTATTTCCAAGATTTTAAAAACCTTTATTCACCGATCAAAATCCCTATTTAAAATATTTTATAAAACCATAAATTTATAATCTCTAAAAATCATACCTTTACTTTAGAAAAATTATTTAAATATATATAATTTCCAAAATTACTTGAAATTCCATTTTAAATCAAATCACTAGTTTATAGTATTTTTAAAATACCAAAATAAGGCCAAGTGCTACTAAAGCACTAATTAAGCAAAATCATGTTCATGTCCAATATAACATCCAACATATCATATATCATAATATATATGAAAATAAAATCAACAGTGTGCGGAATCCCGTTGGATCCCTCCAACCTATTTCCCTGCATCAAATACAGTATATATAATCATAAAAATATAAATCAACCGCTTCGAGGCGAGATTCGTATACAAGTGTCATCTGCAATTACACGGAAACGTAATAGGGTCTCATCCGCTCCAATAAGCGGGAATATATTCAATCCAACTAATATAAAATATTAAATATTAAATTATCTAGACAGCCAATAACAATCAATGATAAAATATCTACGCATTCAATAAAGAATTTTATTGACTAAATAATATTTCCGATTAGCCAAAAAGGTGAGATTAACTCACCTTGATTTTAATAGTCGTCAAAATGTTCCCGTTTGGATTAAAATTGAATGGTCGTTCAATTTGACTCAAAATTCCAACTAGCTCCGAATTCATCCAAACCAACTCCATAGCGTAGGTGATACGAATGTAATGCGACTTGTCGTGTTCAATTTGGACCTCGTACGAACAAGTTATGCATTATTAAACATTCGATATCATTAAATTAACTAAAAATATTTAAACTTTAAAACCTTTTCTCCTATTCTCTCTTCCTCACGTTGCCCTTTTCAAGCTCGCGCACTCTCACGCGTTCCATTCATATATTTTTTTCGAAATTTCGATCGCGCGCAGCCACTGCCGCCCCCACCAGCTTCGCCACCCCTCTGCCTTCGCGCGCGCTAGTAACCACCTCCACCGCCTCGACCGCCGCTCCAGCCCCACCGCCACGCGCTCGTGCGAGTACGCCATCGCCGAACACAAAATCCCCTCGACCTGCTGATGCCGCCGCACCTCGCTCCACACGCGTGCGCGCCCACGTTCTTTGTTTTTTTCCTCTCTGTGTTTTTTTATTTTCATGTTTGAAAATGGAGAAGGGCCTTTAATTTGGTTACATGCATTCTTTATAACTGGGAGGGTACAGGAAAGTGTGGGCATGTATGGCTGAAGATGTGGGGGGTTGCTGAACAGTGTAGGAGTATGGGTAGGGTCAAGGAACTATAATATATATATATAATTTTCAATTTAAAATATTGATTTACAAAACGTTCGAAAATTCCGAACTCCAATCGAGACGTGCCGCCAAGCGTTCGATATGTAATACCCCTATTTCGAACACAATGGAACTTGTCTCGAGACCTAATTCGATCATATGCAGAAGATAGATTTTCAAACGCAATTATTTTAATTAAAATTCCTTTAATCAATTTCTACGCGTTTCGATCTCGCACGTCCAAACGATACGTCCAATTATCATGAAATTCGTCGGTCACTATAATACACTATTACGGATCCAATTAAACTGGTTTCATCGAAATCTGAGACTGTGCCCCGGAAGGCTAATTTTATATGTTAATTAAAATGTGTAATTTCCAAAATAAGTCAAATCACTTTTAAATCCAATTTAAAAGTTTACAATCTTCCTTCTTATTTAAATAGAATTTAAATCAACTTTCAAAATCATTTTAATTCATTTCAAATCCAAGATTCAATTATTTTAAATATTCTTAAAATTTTATTTAACAATTTAATTATCAAATAAATCACTATAATTGAAAATTAAAGTTATTTAACTTATAAAATTAATTTTTTCAATGTTTAAAATCAATAAAATATTCTAATTTTAAACAACTGAAATTCTGGGTCATTACATTCTCCCCCCTTAAAAGAATTTCGTCCCTGAAATTGCGAAGGTAAGAAAGATGTCACAAACCTATTAACTTTTCAAAAACAATTAGTTGAAATAGATAATTTCTTTTAAACTTTTAACTTTTCGGAATCTATTAGTAGAAACTTTGTTATCAACTTTTCTAAATCTTTAAATTTATTTCATAGTTATTAACTAATACTATTCCAAAAGTCAACTAATATCATTTCAAGTTATAACTCAAAATCAAAATTGTAGCTATCAAAATTTTTTTCCCAAAATTCTCAAAAAATTTCTAACGTCTTAAATTTCTGGAAAATTTCGCTAGCGTCTCCTTTGCGCGGTTCGATCGTAGTAAATCACAATATATACATATATCACAAATATACATCTCATCTTCGAGGATGAGGCATCCCATAGGGAATTTTTTTATATAAAAGTAAGATGTGTAATCTGAGATATGTACCTTTTATTATATTAGCGAGCATATACAGCAAATATAACGCGAAAGCGAGCTCCAAACGCGAAGCATGCGCCATCCGCACATACTAATCACTCAACCACAAATGAGAACATGTATATAGAAAGTAGTATCAATATATAACACGTACCAATACAATAACTATATGCAAATATAGCAAATGCAACAAGAGAAACCATCAAACAATTAATATTCATCCAATTTTACTTACCATCATATCAATTTTGAATTTCCAAGTGTCAACACTATATACTTCCATTTCTTATTAACATTCAATTTTTTTCTCATTCAGTTGATTGACATTAAATTCATTTACTTTCAATTGATTTGCATCCAATTAGTAGCATTCATTTTATTCTCCTTTACTTTACTCATATTCCCTTTATATTCAATTTAAGGTAACAACAATTCATTTGCATACTAACTCGTTTACGGACCATTTCCATAAAACAATTAACTAAGTTCGCATTCAATCCTTTAACATTCTCTTTACAACTTAAGTTCGCATTCAATTCTTTAACATTCTCTTTACAATTTAAGTTCGCATTCAATTCTTTAACATTCTCTTTACAACTTAAGTTCATATTTATTTCTAGCAAACAACATTCCAAAACATATTCAATTCATTTTACAACTCAGATTCATATTTCATTTCACTAATTTACTTCATTAGTTCATTCCATTAATTTACATCCAATTTAAATCAAATCCAATTATTCACTTTAATTTCACTTTCATAACTTAAGTTCGTTTTTAACTCAAATTCCCATTCACTCCATTACTTCGCTTAATTCATTCCAAATCCAATTCAACTTCATTTAACCTTTCTTGAGTCAATTTCCCTTTTAAAAATCCATTTTATTCAACTTAGCTTAAGTTAAATCTCATTTCAAATCAAATTCAATTTCATTATCTCCATTTATTTAACTTTACATAAGTTAAATTTAATTACCAATCTCCATGTATGATTTTCATTCCTTAACATATCCAACAAATTTAGAAATTTGTTTTAAGTTATCCCTTTCAAATTCATAAGTTGTAAACTTATTTCTTATCTATACCATCTTCAAAGTTCAAAAACTTATTCTCTTATGCTTCTCAAAACATTTAGATATAAATATTTAGGATTTTAAACACCCGGTTTTTATTTTCAATCATTTTGAAATCATATATATATATACACACATAACTCCTTTATATATCAAATTTCACTTTTGGAGTCTAAAACAATTTTTTTATCAAAACAAAACTTCAATGGTAGCAATCCATCACTTAGAAACTCGAAAATGAATGTTGATGATGCGACCGTCATCACCTGAATTATTTTCCAGCGACTAAGGTGAATTCAGTGCTTTCTATTTCTTTTAAATCCTATTTCAAAATATTTCTAACAAAAATATTTTCAAAATAATACTATTATTATTTTTCCAAAATCTTTGAAAAACAGTTTCCTAATTAATGGGGCTTAAATCCCCAAATTCCTTGTTTTAAAACCATTCCCATTTACAAAATCGTATATATAAACATGCTTATGGAAATTTCATTTCCTTTCCATTTATAAATCACATTCGTAATCATATTTATAAATTCACTTTCTTATATAACTTATTTTGCAAATGTTTATTGTTGTTTATATTACAATAATAACTTTTATTAGACAACAAACAACAAATGATAATAATCAAATATTATCATTCACTAACAACCAAACACTCTATATATAGCTTATAATAACTTCTAAAAATTATTCTTTTATATATAAAATATATTTTAGGTAAAATTATTTCATTTACCCACTTTTAAAACAATACCATGTCGGTTTGCCTTGCTTAAGCATTTAGAAACCCCTATCGGTATCGTGGCGTCCCACGTATCGACCAGAATTTATAAGCCACTCAACAGATAAATTAACACAATATAAAACATTTTTATATCACTAACAAATACGCGCTCATATATATACACACTCAAACTCATCCTAGGGTCTCGCTTACCCTATCTCAAATGAGTAAATTCCCACCAAAGCCTAGGTATTCGCTTAACCTAAGCTCTGATACCAACCGTAACGACCCGTCAATTTGTACAATTCAAGTTGACAATAAACCACACATGTGCAACCCAGATCGAACGGAAAGATAGATAGTTATGGGAA
Organism: Allium fistulosum; assembly: GCA_030737815.1. NCBI lineage: Eukaryota > Viridiplantae > Streptophyta > Magnoliopsida > Asparagales > Amaryllidaceae > Allium > Allium fistulosum. The sequence continues at coordinate 959,708,315 of CM060901.1, forward strand.
AGAAAGAGGAAAGAAGAAGAGGGAAGAAGAAGAAGAGAAAAGAAACTAAAACAACACAAAATCTCACAATCGCAGCAGAACAATATATAATATAAAATCAATAATCTTTACAAAGGAGAAACTATTATATACATACATCCATTAGAGTACAACAAAAATCACAAACATCAGCCTGGACAGTTATAACAATCTGTCCTCACAATTGCTGATGATTTCAACAACAAAGCAACAGAAAAATAATATGTACGTGAATACGACTTGACGACCTCCAACTCGACTCTTGAGCTCCAAAGCATCCAAAACAATCTGTAACATACTCGTTCTGACCCGAGCATTATAATAAAATAATACCCAAGTCAGTCCGGAAAACCAGTGTGATAAAACACACCAAACTGGATTTTAAAGTTCTAGAAAACCATTTGAAAATTAAGTATTACATAAGACCATGCCGCACATAAACACGTACTGGTTTTCACCTTACGATAACCAAAACAATTTCTATAGAAAATCCATTTATATTATAATAATGTCTAGGGGTCAAAGTAAAATATGAATATAGCTGAAATGCTTGCATCTCACTTTTCAGCATAGTTGGGCACAACTATGTCGGTATGGCGCTTATTGGAGAATGAATTCCATACAATGACTGGGCTACTGGGGTACCATCTGTTATGGTGCATCTCTAGATAAAATAACACCGAGAACCTCGCTTGGATCCCCTGCCAACACAGGACTGGCTTAACACTTGACTAGTAGTACCGAATATGATCACCCCGCTTTAGGACCCAAAGCATACAATTTTGAGAGATAGTAGAGACTCTAGATAGGGATGATCGTACACTACTTGGGAGCGACCCACTTAGCCCTATTGTATCTCCCCCGTTTTAGTCATTCCCGGTTGATGAGGCTTGAGGCTACATTTTACCTTTTATATAGCACTTCCCACTTGGAATGCTAGTACTGCCCTCCAAGCAACAACGCAATACCATCATTCATCCAAACAAGTCCATTCTGGGACTGAATGAAACACTTGAGAGCTCCGTCTTCAAACTCCATCATCTTCAAGATGTCTTCACTTCGAAATGCATTTGTTGGATCGAAGTGGTTTTCGGATAACCTATCCGATCCCGGTCTCTTCGAAACAACTTTCAATAATTTACGGTAAACTCAACCCTGGTTCTTTGCGAAATAAATAGTCAAAGATAAGAACGGACATCACCTCCTAACCATTAATGGGTGAATTTCCTTACCATTGTCCTAGGAGAATGAAACGAGATTTATACGCACAGTACAGCATCATCGAAGATGACTGTGCCCTATAACTCATGTTTTACCCTTAGATATTTCCAAAGTTACGTTTTGGGTCCAAATTAAATAGTCGGTTATTTAACCATTGGATAACAATCATTTAATCAGAAATTTAATTCCATGGGTAAACAACATTGATTAAGCATCAAGCAACACTAGGCCTTTATTAATTAATCCTTTATTAATTAAATTCACTTTGTAAATATTCGTCTCAAAACCCTTTTACAAAGATACACACACACCCCATCCTTATATTTTCAATACTTAGAAAATATCCCTATACTTATCTTAACGCTATAAGTATATTCATAAAACTAGGAAAGGTTTCCTTTCTTTACAATTTAAAAATCATTTTACAAATCCCTTACCAATCTCAAAAACCTTTTATAAAACCTTACTGATAAATCTCAAAAACATTTATAAATAAATAATAATCATTCACTTTAAAACACTATTATATATAATAATAACATTACAAATAACTAAGTATTAACTTTAAACATCTTAAAAATAGTAATTGATAAATTTCAAACATTCTTAATAAACAATAATAAATTATCTTCCTGGAGTCCTTCTTAATAAACATTCTTAATATACATTCATTGTCACGACTTGGAATCCTTCTGTGGATCAGGCGAAGGCTCATGTTTTATCTATTCCTATTTTGGCACATTTTCCTCACATTCCTACTGTTCTTCAACCTATGCTTGGGCTTAACTAGCTAGCTGGTACAGTTGGAAAAGTTATTTGCTTTGACTGTAATACGGTCTAGGAAATGTTTAGTGTATGCTTAAGCCTTGATTGAAATCACTCCTATGAAGCCATTGCCTTCTTCGATCAAAGTCAGAATTGCAAAGGGTGTTGATGCTGAAATTATAGTGCGTTATAGTTGGAAACCAGATATATGTGCTTCATGCCAGTCTTTTGGCCACTTGAAGGAGGCTTGTTCCTTTTTATCTACTGCTTCTGTGTCGTTTATTGATCGGGTACCTCTTCCTCATTCCTATCTTCGATGGGTTCCGAAACCACCTTGTCTGAGTTCCCCACTTCCTCATGTTATTGATATTGCAGACCCTGTTGTTTCTTTGGTTGTGGAGCCACCTGTTATTATTGTTGATCCTTCTTCGGTTATGTCCGTGGATCCTCATGGTCATTCAATGGTTGACGAGCTTCCCTCTGATGTTATCTCTTGGAATGTGATGGAGAAAGTGTGGATTCATCATGCTTCTGATATGCGGCTTGATCCCGTCAACAGTTCCTTCCATTTGTATGTGAGTAACGACATTGGTGAGAGTAAGCACCTTTACTACCATAGTGTGGGTGAAGGTCTTTCTCATATTTCATCCGGAAATCTTGTGGAGGAGAATAGAATGTTATTATTGGATACTACTTGGGATAGGAGCTTCTTTTACTGTGAGTCGTCTGCTCACTTTGCCCCAGACTTAGCTCGTCGGTTCTATGGTTTTATTCATGTCTCTGGTCCTGTGGAGGATGATGAAAGTTCTAGCTCTTCCTCGTTGGATGCGGGATAACTTTATTTCTTTTTAGTAGTGCTATCAGGTTGATAGTCTCCTGTACTGTATTTTTTTAGTGGTATGACCACTATAAAACCATTTTAGTTGTTCTATGCATGTGCATAACACCTGTTCTTTCATATATTGATAGTGGCACGGCCCACTATAAAGCCGGCTAGCTTTGCTAAAAAAATAATAATTATTATCTTCAACATTTTTATAATTACTAATAACTAATTTCCAAAACTGTACTGATAAATAATTATAATCAATTTCAAGCCATATTAATATTTTAAATAATTAACCTTCCCAAAATATATAAAATATTGATAAACAATTTGTAAACAATATTAATATTAATAAACAACCTTTAAAATATAAATATATTTTCTTGATAAAAATCCATAATTAATTCAACATAATCATTTCCATATTTATAAACAATGTTTATAAATCTCTTCCCATCTTATAAAACTTCCTTTCATAAGAAAATCCATTATTTATGAACCCATTTATACCTTTATTCCTTTATAAATCCTGCTAATTTATAGAACCCCACCTAAACATATGTTCAACCGTTTAACCTTGCTCTCATAGGTATAAATTCCTTTTATAAATTTCCTTCAATTTATAAAATATCATTTAACACATCCTAAATTTTACCTCATCTTAAATTTCTAATATAGAATCAACTATTTTCTAAAATATCATTCCTCATCTTGTAATAATCCACCGTTTGATTTATTTCTCCAATCTATTAAATAATAATAGTTTCTTTTTAATATATAAACATCGTTTATAAATTTATCCCTCTATAAATAAGTACGGATTTTACAAATCTTAACTATATTTGTAAAATGTCACCTTATACATTATCACCTTTATAAATCTCCATATTTATAAATAAATCTTAATATTTGTATGTACTATATACATATTACTTTATATAAAATGGTTAATAATTATTTCTATCTTTTTTTTTAAACCCCAATCCTTTATTTTCAAACGCAGACTTATTTCCAAGATTTTAAAAATCTTTATTCACGGATCAAAATCTCTATTTAAAATGTTTTATAAAACCATAAATTTATAATCTCTAAAAATCATACCTTTACTTTTTAAAAATTATTTAAACATATATAATCTCCAAAATTACTTGAAATTCCTTTTTAAATCAAAATTACTAGTTCATAGTATTTTTAAAATACCAAAATAAGACAAGTGCTACTAAAGCACTAATTAGCAAAATCATGTTCAAGTCATCTAATATAACATCCAAGATATCATATATCATAATATTTATGAAAATAAAATCAACAATATGAGGAATTCCGTTGGATCCCTCCAACCTGTTTCCCTGCATCAAATACAGTATATATAATCATAAAAATATAAATCAACCGCTTCGAGGAGGGATTCGTATACAAGGGTCATCCGCTCTTACAGAGGAACGTAATAGGGTCTCATTCGCTCCAATAGGCAGGAATATATTCTATTCAACTAATATAAAATATTAAAATATCTACGCATCCAATAAATTATTTTATTGACTAAATAATATTTTTGATTAGCAAAAAAGGTGAGATTAGCTCTTGATTTTAATAGTCATCAAAACGTTCCAGTTTGGATTAAAATTGAACGGTCGTTCAATTTAACCCAAAATTCCAACTAGCTTTGAATTCGTCCAATCTAACTTCATGGCGTAGCGCTTCCTGATATGAATGCAACGCGACTTGCCACGTTCAATTTGGACCTCATACGAACAAGTTATGCATTATTAAAAATTCGATACCATTAAATTAAATTAACTTAAAAAAATTAAAATTTAAAACCTTTTCTCCCATTCTCTCTTCCTCACGTTGCCCTTCCCCAGGCTCGCACGCCTTCACATGTGTCATTCATTTTTTTTGAAACCTCGATCGCGCATTGCCATTGTCTCCCCCACCAGCGTCTCCGCCCCTCTGCCGTCGCTTGCGCCAGTAGCCACCGCCGCCACCTCGACCTCCGCTCCAGCCCCCCCCCCCGCCACAAGCTCGCACGCGTACGCCATCGCCGAGCACCAAATCCCCTCGACCTGCTGATGCCGCCACGCCTCACTCCATGCACGTGCGCGCCCACGTTCTTTGCTTTTTTTCCTCTACGTAGTTTTTTTTTTCAAGTTTGAAAATGGAGAAGAGCCTTTAATTTGGTTACAAGCATTCTTTATAACTGGGAGGGTATGGGAAAGACGTGGGGAAGTGTGGGCATGCATGGCTGAAAATGTGGGTGGAGGGTGGTTGCTGAACAGTGTAGGAGTATGGGTAGGGTATGGGAGTTATAATACACACACAGATATATATATATATATATATATATATATAATTTTCAATTTAAAATATCGATTTACAAAACGTGCGAAAATTCCGAACTGCAATCAAGACGTATCGTTAGGCGTTCTACATGTAATATCCTTATTTCAAACACAATGGAACTTGTCCCAAGACCTAATTCGATCCTATGCAGAAGATAGCTTTTCAAACCCAATTATTTTAATTAAAATTCCTTTAATCAATTTCTATGCGTTTTGATCTAGCACGTCCAAACGATACATCCAATTGCCACGAAATTCATAGGCGCACTATAATATACTATTACGGATCCAATGAAACTGGTTTCGTTGAAATCCAAGACTGTGCCCCGGAAGGCTATTTTTATATGTTAATTAAAACGAGAAATTTCCAAAATCAGTTAATCACTTTTAAATCCAATTTAAAAGTTTACGGTCTTCCTTTTTATTTAAATAGAATTTAAATCAACTTTCGAAATCATTTTCATTTATTTCAAATCCAAGATTCAATTATTTTAAATATTCCCAAAATTTTATTTAAAAATTTAATTATCAAATAAATCACTATAATTGAAATTCAAGTTATTTAACTTATAAAATTAATTTTTTCAATATTTAAAATCAATTAAATATTCCAATTTTGAATGACCGAAACTCTGAGTCATTACACCAATAGTTAAAATTGCTTACTGTTAATACATATTAATGTTTTATTTAAAATTAACATATTAATACTCAAAAGTAAGCACACCAGCAAATTGTGCTTGCAACTTATGCTAATAATATTAATTTCAAAACACTACAGTAGTAAAATTTGTTAACCACATTACAACCACATTTAGTACTTAATATCTAGCCTTGTGAGGTCATATTCAGACGAATTTGATTAGTCAAACTTTAAGGTTATCGAGGCAGAGTGCCAAGAGTGATAACTACCAAACTTAGAAGACCAAGAAAACAAGCCCAAAGCACATCAATTAATTACCAAAAGAAGACCAATACCCCCTACACCTACAAACAACAAATCCAGAAGCCATCTATAATAGAAGTTATGGATCGGTACCATTCCCTGAAAGTTCTCCAAAATCCCATGTCCTTTCCTGTACCATCAACCTATGATGCTCACAATCCTTCTCAAACATTGCTGGATTGTTCGCCAGCAATTAGCATCATGCACCAAGTACACTTGAAACCAAGAACTGCATTCCACTACCGAACCAAGAAAATCATCCAGAACCAAGCTCTAGCCAAGCAACCAAGGTGGAATAGGTGAAGGCACAAACAAGTTGCACTTACCCAAGGCTACAGAAGAGATCCATGAAGCATTCTTATGGATCGGTGCCGATCCTTGATAATGGATCGGTACCGATCCCTGATCATGGATCGATATCGATCCCTGGAAATGACTGATGTGACCATGACCTTCCTAGCATTGCTTTTCCTTAATGTGGAGAATGAGGGTGTAAATATGGTGGAGATGATTTTGACGACCTTCAGGTATAAATAGAGGGGTGAGGTGACGTTTTGAGGGATTTTTTATTTGTTTACGAATTTTCATATTCCTCTTGCAATTTCATGGATTATCATCAATCCATAAGAATAGCTCTTGTAAACAGCAACCAAATCAACAATAAAGTTAACTGGATGTAGCAACAATTAGTAGAACCACCATAAGATTTGTGCGTCTTGTTATTTCTCATTTTAATTTCTTCACTTAATTCTCTACTTTATTTCTCTGGATGTTTGTGCCACTTTTTGGTATATACAGTACTCAAAACACATTACAACATTAAACTAAATTAACAACTTTATAAGACTATTCTAGATGCCCACATTACAACATAAAATAAACCAAAATCTTTATAAAATATCAGTGTCCAAATCGTTGCTAGCACAACCCCCTATTTGTTGTAAGTCCATCCAATCTACAGTCACGAAAAACAATGTTAAAAAAATTAACCGTGTAGCCATATAAGAAATCAAATTAAAAATAATTGTATATAATAAATAAATGAGCATCTCACAAAAAACAATGCAAAAAGAAGTACCTGTAGTCGTATAAGAAACCTAATTAAAAGGAATTGTATATAATAAAAGGAACACCCAGTTCAACTTGGTCTATTTCGTTCAAATTATTAAAAAAACCTCCTCCTAATATATGACGGTGTCTTCCTCTTTTTCCTCAGTCAATGCAATTATCCAATTTCAAAAGTATCATAGCCTCATCACATTTCCTATATAAATAGAATATTGTAAACAATAATTACTGCAGATGCTCGGATCATTCTTTTATTATTGCTCAACTTAGATAGTTCTCTATATCTTAATTTCTTAATCCCGATATTTTATTTCCATACTTCTATGTATATTGAAATAAATACCATTTACATACAGTGTAAGTATAATAACTTTCTTATTATGTATTTGATTCGGTTAAATTTTCCTGATAATACAATATAGTTTATGAACATTTTATTATGTACTATAGCTTATAAACATATTATTATGCATAGACAAACTTACTATTCACATCAGAAAAGCAACTATAATTTGAAAATAAAAAATATCCATAAAGGTCGGCATATTTTTCCTTGATTTACTATTTTTGTTAATTTAAAAGCGACAATAATTCTTTATGGTCCATAAGCTTATACAAAACATTGTTACCAACATTACTGATTATGATTGTTGAAACAACAGATAAAAAGTAAAGTATCCTTGGTCTTTTTCAATACTTACAAACCTTATAATTAATGCAGTAGGGAATACCATTGAATTTATCTCATAAACCTTTTGCCTGTCGTGGAGAAGATACCGCGATTCTTATTCATTCACTAGAAAGGGCCTAAAATGAGCCAATACTTAAGTACATTTCATGAACATATTGAATTGGAACATATGCAATGAAGCCAATATAAAATATTCAAAAACGTTATCTATATTCGCATAGCTAATTTACAAAATAAAGTACATGGAAATTTTGAAGATTAAAATCATTTTGAGATTGAAACACACACATTATTTGCAGTTCTAACAGGCATAGCGAAGAAAGTTGGTTATTGACAATTTTAATTCCAACAAAATAAATTAAAATGTACTCTAAATCATGTAGTTGAAGTTATTGAAATATAATTACACATTCAGTTAATGACAGTAGTGTATCCAACAATTTGGCATATCTACCTCGACAGGTTGATTTTGTAGCTCATTAATTTTTGGTAATGACAGTAGTGTATCCAACAATTTGGCATATCTGCCTCGATAGGTTGATTTTGATAGAGTTAGGGGTATGCCCTAGAGGCAATTATGTAATTCGTTACATATATCTAACTTGTTAACCAATCTTGTTTGAAATAAAAGGTATTTTCTTCCTATTGTATACTTGATATAATGTGATTATATTAATTAATTAACTTAACTAAAAGTATATTTAATAGAAAAATCCATAAATGGTATATTTTGTGATAGTAGTTACAAAGTGTTGTAACCGTGATTAATTTATCACAACGAAACAAATATACCATTTTAAATGTTCCTAGTCAAGATGCATGGAGACTGGATATTGATGTATCCGTTGAGACTGGAGTACGTAACGCTCTCCAAATGTTGGGCAGTGTATTACTCATGACTGCGGGGACACGTAGGGGTTACGTACTAATAGTTATTGGATAACTATGGAACGACTCACTCGATAGTTTTTTGTTGGTTAATATAACTAAGGTCAAATAAAAAATATCAATATGATTGATTTACATAGTTCTCTCGACTTGAGAATACTGTGGATCTTCAATATGAAAGCTCTGCTTTGATTATAGCCAAATCATGGCATGGCGTCCATCGAGTGACTATAGTTGGGTCGAGTGGAAGTATTGGAAGTGAAGCACTATTTAAGAGAGGATTCGTCTCCTCAGTTATATGCGGTTAGTATCACAGTCAACTCAAGTCAACTCTTCAATTAAAATCATGCATAATTAATAATATTGTAAGATTACACTATTCAATTCATTTATAATTAAACAGGAAGGACATGACTAAAAAAAAGGTACCATTGTATAGGTTTCTCAATAATGACTTTATCTCTGAAAACTATAACCTGCAAATTTACAATGTAATACACTATTATAGATTGAAATACTGTCATAACTCAATTTCATAAACTATAGCCCACAAACTCTAAATTAGTGTAAGTTAACATACACCACAGCTTATCTCCATATGCAGAATAGAAATCTAAGGACAAGATTTGAGTAGTACCTTTCATGGATGGATTTTAAGCTAGTAGGAGCAGATTTATCGGCATCCAAACTTCCTCCCTTGAATTGATTAAAATCTCACAAAATTGTTCCTTAATTTTTGATGAATTTTTGCCATTTTTTTCTATTGTTTGGGACAAGATAGATTGGTAGTGTATTGTTTAGGATGAGAGAAAAACGCGACGTGTGTTCAAATAATATTGTTTTATTGTCTGAAATTCCTGTTACCCTTAGGGTTTGGTTTCAGGTTATATCTTAGCGCTTCAAACTTGGATACTACTATAATTCAAGTTGCCTCAGCTAAGCGGTTCAATTGTAGGCTGAGCTGTGCATATAGTTTTCCTAGACTTTAAATATTAATTTAGTTCGAAATAAGATATTAAGCTTTCAAATATTTTCTTCGTTCTATTTCATTTGAAGTTAAAAAATAGTTGGAGTAATTAACCTTCATTTTATACTATTAAATATATGGTAATTCATTAACAATAATTAACCTTCATTTACGAATTTTAATTTCAAAAGCTATGGGAACTTTTTTTGCGAAAAATATGAGTTTCATTTTTAGCATACTATAAAATTATAGTAATACATTAACGCAAATCAATTGAAAAATCGATCACAAGTTATCCATTTGATAAATGATATTACTTTTATATTTAATTTTTTATAAATACATAGTTTATAAAAATAATTTCTTTTTGAAAACTAAAAATAAAACGAACAAATTTTTTGTGAAAATAAAAGACTTTAGTAACTCATCTATGACGATAAACAACTAGTACATAAATTCAGAATTTTTACTATGATTTATTTCTGTAAACATAAAAAGTTAACTCCAACAGATTTATTTTCATTGACGGGACACTATCTCCTAAACCCTAACGTAGATTAAAAATCTTCTCCTCAATTCACTTTTATTGTTTTACATTTAGATCCATATATTTAAACTAACAAGAAATTATTAAATTTAATCTATTTAAATAAACTCAGTTAACTAATATTCATTAGTTCGTATGATAAATTCAAAAAATAACTATTTCAATATGCATACCACTTACATGTTAAACAAAGTGGTAAAATTAAATGTAGATCATATATAAAAAATACGTTAAGCATATAAAACTTATAAACATAAACCACGATAACAATTTTAATTTATAATTCATTCATCTCAACAAATTATCAATGATTATAGCTTTAATTTGTAATTCATTATCACAATAGATTACCAATTAATTTTATTAAATAACATTAAAAGAAAAGAATTTCTAGCCTCCTTGTTACTTCTAACGGTTACTCATTTTTTCTAGTTCTCTCCTAATATTTATTGTAAAATATCTTTATATAATTTATGATATTTTACACTATCCACATTGTTTTAGTAATTGTCATTAATCATTTACATTCAAATACCTATGTTTTATCATTTATACAGTTATAAAGTTTTTCTCCGATCTCTCCTATTAGTTTACATTTAAATTAGTTAAATATCTTAAAATTTGAACTTATTAAAGGAACCCAGTTAACTAATATTCATTAATTCATCACATAAATCCTAGAAATGACAACTCAATATGTGTACCGAAAATATACTAATGAAAATTACAAAGCTAAGTAAATTTTTGAGTCTACATAAATCACATAACAGAAATTACATACATAAACAATAAAAACTATCATTTATATTTCATTCGTCTCGATAAATTGCCTAGTAGAACAAAAAAAGTTTCATGCCTTTGAGTAGTTCTATAATATTTACGTAAAAAATAATAGAAATTTTACCATACATTGAACAATAAAATTATATGCTAAAAAATACTTAAATATAAATACTATGATTTTATAACATTGCCGTGTGCAGCATACGGGTTACATACTAGTGCTAAAATGTTTCTGGATAGTGAGGATTTGGGGGTGGTTGGAAGATATGCACAATAAGAGGATAAAGTTAGTTATATATGAATGTATTTATTCTATGCCTACTACGATGATGATGGATGAATCGTTTCTAAAGAGAATTTTAAGTTAAATGTTCTTGGTCACAAACTGCTTTAAGATGTAGAATATGCACTTATTTATTTTAATTTGTAAGTAGAATATGTTTATCTTATTCTAACATTATATTCCATTTATTTTTAGTATATGTTATCTGGTACAATAAAAAAAATATAATATTGAATATATAAGTTAACTATGAAATTGTGAATTGAATGGCATGATAGCATACAATATGTTTACATCCTCTGTCAATTTTCTCTCTCTTAGACCATATGCCTTTGGACTGAGTCAATGTGAAGAACCATATGATATAGTACAGTTTTCATCTCCAAAATCTGTGGTGGAGTCATAGTATATTTACCGAAAATGATTAAGAACTAAAATCCTATTATGAAGAAAAAAAATTCAATATGCATTAGTTAGCATATACATAATGGACTAATGCTGACCACTCCATGTCAAACTAATAATTAGCATCTGCATACGAATGGTAATGTGTACTCTAACATGAATGTATTCACAAAAGGCTATAGACTATTCTTTTTAACTTCACCTGTATAAAAATATGCCAAAAAGGACGACTACTTCTTAGCAACAGAGTTAAACAATGAAATTTTTGGAAAAAATTGTGTAAATTTCAAATTAGATTCCAGTTGAAAGATAAACTGCACTCAATAGATAACAATAATTAAAGCATAAATGTCAAGAATCTCTAGCTCAAGTGGTTAAAGGGTGACACTTTCAATAAAGTATCACTCATGTTATCAAAAAATAATAATTAAAGCAAAGATGTGTCACAAATTTTTAATATGCGAATATAGAAGGACAAAATTTATATTTCAAGTAGTATTGGACATGACAAAGCAAACCCATAAACAAAATAAAACATATTAGCTAACCCAAAATCTGTATATAGCCAGTTAATCATAATAGTTTTAAAATTTGAAAAATAACATAAATGATAGAATTTATGCATTAAAGCATTACTGATATAAAAGCAACCATCTTTTGGAATATGATGGTCTAAAAAGAAAAAAATGACAACCTAGTATGACTTTGTATAGTTGTTATCAGATATTTGAACCAAGTGACATTTCGATGAAATTATAATACGAAATGATGAAGGAATGGATTAAGAAGTTTGGAAGGTGTCAATGATGAAGTTTCAATAAATAAAAACTAAGTATAGAAGCTTCAACATCGATCAGTGCCAATCGATTAAAAGCCATGATTTGATCACATTTTGCTTCTATTTTGGTTCTACATGCAAGTTTGGAGAAAAAATATATTTAGCGGAGAAGCACTGATCAGTGCTGATCGATCTACTATGACGATTTTGCCCCTAAAGATCTAAAGCTTGATGATTTGAACAATAGTAGAGGAAAAAAATCAAGAATTGATCATCAATCAGTACCGATCGATCATAACTTCGAGAAATATGCAAATTTGATGTATTCTTTAGGTTGGAAACTCAGATTTGCATGTTGGAGCGATCTAACATAGGATTTGGAGATTCTGATGTAGGAATCTGTTTATAAGTAATAAACTTCAACATTAAAAAAGGACTAATGGATTTCCTGATGACACTTTATCGCTCCATCCTTTTACCGACACTAAGCGGACGCTATATATGGCATCGATAAAATACTTGTCGACGAGCTACCAACGCCATGCGTGGGCAAACTACCGATGTCATTGGTGAATTTTATCGACACCAAACCGACGTTATTTCAAAGTGATAAATCTGAATTCATCGATGTCAGGCCGATGCAATACCGATGCATTTTTGCTGCATCTCTGCAATGTTTCATGATAGAGTAGTGTATATATAGTAAAATAAATTAATGCTTGTTTAATCGAGCAAAAAAATAAATACATTCGAGAACACCACTAAATATATAACCAAAAAATAAAGTTCAGTTTTATACTAGAGTAACAAATTCATTATCTCCGGTGATAACAGAATCTAGTAGTACATCAGTCAAATTGTAACAACCCAGAATTTTAGTCATTTGAATTTGGAATATTTAATTAATTTTAAATATTGAAAAGTTAATTTTATAAGTTCAATAACTTGAATTTCAAATATAGTGATTTATTTGATAATTTGATTGTTAAATTTAATATTTGGAATTGTTTAAACAATCGAATCTTGAATTTAATATGAAGAAAGCGATTTCGTAATTTGATTTAAAACTCTATTTGAATAAGAGGGAAGATATTAAACTTTTAAATTGGATATAAAAGTAACTTAACTGATTTTAGAAATAACTTGTTTTAAATAACGTATAAAAATGGCTCTCTGGGCACTGTCTCGGATTTCGACGGAACCGGTTTCATTGGATCCGTAATAGTGAATTATAATATGTCGTCGAATATCATGGCGATTATACTTATCGTTTGGTCATGTGAGTTCGAAATGCGTAAAAATTAATTTAAGAAATTTAAATTAATATAATTTGATTTTGAAAGTTAACTTCTGTATATGATGGAATTGGGTCCCGATATATTCCATTGTGTTTGAAATAGGGGTATAACATATAAAACGCCAAGCGGCACGCCTCGTTTGGAGTTCAAAATTTTCACGAAGGAATAGTACTACGAAAATCCGCCAAAATTTCCAATATAAGACCATCAACTATCTTCATTTGCAACCAAAACCCTACACCTAATTTTCAACCGCCATTAACAAGAGCTCCATCCAACGACCAACAATGATCGGAGCCTCTAGAAGCCGAATTGGCCTTCGACTTTAACTAGGAAAACGTAGAGCACGACGATACAAAGCTAATCTATGGTTGGATCGTCTAATTGACAACCGAGACAGTGGCAAAGGGCCCGTGTTCGTGAGTAGCAAATTGGGTTTCGGCGATCATTGACATCCACGTGCGCGTGCTGTTGTGTGGAGGTGGAGGGCGGCGCGAGCATGGGGTGGCGAGCGGCAGTCGGCGGCGTGTCTTGGTTGGCGCGCAATCGAACGAAATAAGAAAACAACAAAGTCGTGCCTGGTACAAGCTTGAAGGAGGGAGATGGGGGAAGGTTAAAACATTTAAACTTAATTTATTTAGTTATTAATTATATCAAATGTTAATAAATTCGTAACTTTCTCATACGAAGTCCAATTCGAGCGCGACAAGTTGCATTGCATTCGTATCAGCGAATACTACGCTATGGAGTAGGATTTGATGGATTTGGAGCTAGTTGGACGTCCGTTCAATTTTAATTCAAAACAAAATGTTTGGCGACTATAAAAAATCAAAGTAAGTTAATCTCACCTTTTTGGTTAACCATAAATATTTTTAGCCGATAAAAATTATCTATTGGGGTTTGGATATTTATTATTAATAGTTATTGACTATTTGGATGATCTACTAAATTATATTGTTGGTTGGATATATTCCCACCCATGGAGTGGATGAGACCCTATTACTTTCCCATGTAAGAGCGGATAACCCTTTCTATATGAATTCCTCCTCGCAGCGGCTGATTTATATTTTTATGATTATATACTATGTGATGCAGGGTACAGGTTGGAGGGATCAAACAGGACTCCTCACACTATTGATTTTATTTTTCATATATATTGTGATATGTGATATGCTGGATGTTATATTGGATGACATGAACATGATTTTGCTTACTAGTGCTTTAGTAGCATTGGGCCTTGTATTTTGGTATTTTAAGATGCCATAAAATAGTGATTAATTTAAAAGAGGATTTCCAAGCGATTTTGAAAATTATATATCTTTTAGATAATTAGTCCTGAATTATTTGAAGGAGTAATTTATTTTAAAATCAAAGTTGAGATTTTTGGATATTATAATTTAATAGTTTTATGAAATATTTTAGAAAGAGATTTTGAACCGTGAATAAAGATTCTTAAAATCTTGAAGAATATGTCAGTCTTTTATAATGAAGGGATATGGTTTTAAAAAGGAAATAGAAATATTTTGATATAATACTTATTAATCATCTTTGTATAAAGTGATATATATGTATATATGTGCATATATTATAATTTTTTCATAAATGTGAAATTTATAAATGGGATAATTTATAAGAGTGGTATTTTTACAAAGGAAGTGAAGATTTGTAAAAAAACGTATTTTGTTAATAAAAGTATGAATTTATAAATGGGGTTATAAATTAAAGGAAGCTATTATTGTTTAATAAATTGGAGAAATAAATCAAATGGTGGATTTATTATAAGACACGGAATGATATTTTAGAAATATTTGACTCTATTTTGGAAATTGAAGGTGGGGATAAATTTGGAATGTTAAACGATATTTTATAAATAGGAAGGAATTTATCCATATGGATGTAACGCTAAAATGGATGGTGATTGATGTTTTAAATGAGATTTATGAATAAGTGCGATCCATAAATGAAATAAAGTTATAAATGGAGTTCATAAATAAACGGGTTTTATGAAAGGTAGTTTTTATAAAATGGAAAGAGATTCTTAAATGTAGTTTTATAAATATGGAAATGACTGGGTTGAAGATTTAAGAATGAATTTTTATCAAGGAAATATACTATGTTTAGAAGTTGGTTATTCATGTTAATATTGCTTAAAGTTGTTTATAAATATTTAAATACTTTTGAAAAGTTAATTATTTAAATTATTAATATAGTTTGAAATTAATAATAATTAGTATTAATAATATTTTGGTATTTTATCAGTATTATTTGTATAGTAAAGATTAAAGATTGTTTTATTCATAATGTTTCGAATTATTAATTATTATTTATTTATGATGTTTATTATGAATAAACACTATTATTATATAATAGTGTTTTTAAAGGAAATGATTAGGACTTATTTATGGTGTTTTCAAGATTCATAAATAGAGTTTTGTAAACGAACTTGGATTTTTATTAGAGGAGCTTATAAAATGGTTTGAAGATTTAAAGGAAGATTATTTACAAGGTAAAGAGGTTTATAAATAGATGGATATTTATAAACGAATTTTAGAAATGGGTTTATAGATTTATAAAAAAGTTTTATAAATAATTGCATGGTTTTATAAAGGGTTTATAAATGACTTGGGAAAATATTTTATTTATAAATGGTTTATAAAGTGTTTTAGAAATTTATAATGGAGTTTATAAATGATTTTAGAATTTTGTAAAAAGGTGATCTTCCTTAGTGTTTGATAAATATACTTATATCGTTGAGATAAGTATATGGATATTTTAAAAGTATTGAAAATATAAGGGTTGTGAATATATCTCTGTAAAAGTATTTTGATACAAATATTTACGAGATAACTTTAAATTAATTAAAAGATTAATTAATAAGGCTTAGTGTTGCTTGGTGCTTGGCTAATATGGGTTTCCCTATGGAATTAAATCCCTAATTGAATGTTTGTGTATTTGATGGTTAAATAACCGACCATGGAATTTGGACCCAAACATAACTTTGGAAATATCTAGGAGAAACACGTGAGTTATGTGACATAGTCATCTCCGATGATGCTGTACTGTGCGTGTAAATCTCATTTGGTTCTTTTAGGACAAATGATAAGGAAATCCATCCACTAACGGTTAGGAGGTGATCTTCGATCTTATCTTTGACCGTTTATTTCCTAAAGAATCGAGGTTGAGTTTGTGATGACCGCCCATGACCCCTGCACCGAACCTAGAGATAGTGCGCTGTAAAGTGTGCCAGGCGACCATGGACGATTGCCAGGGTAAATTTAAACAACAGAATCTATCGTATTACTCACAGCGCAAGGACAGAATACAATAGAATATATATATATATAGTGAAGCTTCACAGAAAAGAATCTCATCAATAAAACTTCATAATAGTTGAATACAAACATCTGAATAGTCAATACATCAAGCCTCACTACATAACACTCAGAGAATATACAAAGCAGCGGAACATCCAGTACATATAGTAAGAAGATAGTATGCAAGCCTCCAGCTCGTCTTCGATATCAGCATCGTGGGAAGCAAGAACAGCACCTGTCACCTGCTACCTAGTCTGCCCGTCCCAAAATGGACGAACAGCCCAAGGCAATAAGAGTTAAAACATAAAGCCTTGAGTCAGACAACAGTCTTAGTGAGTGGTAAATTAACTAACAACATACCAAAAGAGCATAAAGGAAAAGGAATAGGAATACAACCCTCCCCCTCCACCTCTTTCTACAGTGATAGCCCCCAGACACACACTAAGCAGAAACAAACATAGCAGAGCATACAATTTAAAGTAAAGCAATTATCACTCGAGTCAAGGGCGATGTTTTCCAATCACAAACCCCCAAAGCCTAAACCAAGATCAGATAAGCACCCAGAAAACACTGCTCTTGAGACCGAATGATGATACAACCAAACATCCATGACTCTGGCTATCACTGTTATCATTGCTTCGATATCATCGTTAATTGAATGACCGGCTCATTCTTTCATCCGTCCGTCAAGGGCTAATGGAAACCCCGGTTCTAGACATAACTCCGCATGTCATCGTGACCCGTGCCTCGGACTATCGAATCTGCCCAGAGTACTTGACTACCAATCAGTAGCCTTCAGGGACTATCGAATCTGCCCAACGTACTCTTGCTTTAAGCATGCTAGAACCGTCAACAACGATGAGATCTCAGCCTTCTAGTCATCCTCCTCGACGACTGTTTCCATACTAGCTCAAGCGCCTCTCGAGCAAACCATTATCCTCAAACTCGAACCATATCACCGAGTTATCAACATGCTTGGATTGATCCCGTCTGGATTAATCCAAGACTATCTCATATCATGCTTCGCTTCATCACATCCATGCAAAGCCTCATCTCAACATCATCATCCAATCTATCCATATGAGCTTCCA
Source organism: Allium fistulosum (assembly GCA_030737815.1). NCBI lineage: Eukaryota > Viridiplantae > Streptophyta > Magnoliopsida > Asparagales > Amaryllidaceae > Allium > Allium fistulosum. The sequence continues at coordinate 959,726,546 of CM060901.1, forward strand.
CATCCACTACATATGCCACAAGCAGCTTTCCCAATCCAAGAGCCTTCCTCTTAGCTTTTGAATCATCTTCGGTCTAAATCAAATCATCAATCATCTAATTCATAGCAATCAATCAAGTCAAACATTAATCCAAGTAAACAAGCATTCAAATATGATCTAAATAGACAATTATAACAACAATGGCAATTTCGTAATTAAAGAGTCAAAAGTCAAACAAGCATGAAAACATGAGCAATGTCTCTATAATCTTGATGAATGAACTTGCATAAGTTAACATGTAGTAAAATGGAGATCAAATCATCATGGACAATGGATCTATATGGATCTACACATATGATTAGGAAAATGCATGGAAATCTCTACTTTAACACCAAATCAAGCCAACGATCCGATATACTCCTTTGGATCCGTGTGAGAGATAATCACCACTCACCAAATCACCTAAACAACCCAAAAGCAACACACTTCAGATCTGGACAGCGAAGGATCTAACTCGATCTATCACAAATCCGCTTTAAACGATGAAATCTCTCTTCGAAGAATGTAGATCTTCAATCTAAGCTCTTCGATCTTCGATTTGGATGAAAGGAAGCACAAGATTAGAGCGGAGAAAAGAAGTGAAGAAGTGTAGAAGTCGAGCTCTCAAAATGGCAGCACTTCATCGCTTCAAAATCCGGATCCCAAAAAGTGAGGAAATTAACGTGTATTTATAGCTGAAATCCCTAAGCCGTCTGCCTCCTTAAGTCGTCCACGACCTATAGACCATCACGACCTACGACTTAATAGATACCACGACCTAACAGATCCTCCGACCTAACTCTGCGCGACCTAACACCATGCGACCTAACACAGATGCGGCATGGCGACCTAACAAATATCACAACCTAAGACAGAAACAACCTAACGACTTAAGCATCCACGCGACCCATCATAAGTCGTCTTCGACTTAACGACTTACCATAAGTCGCGACCTAAAATGTCACGACTTAACAACTCACGCGACCTATCAACTCACACGACCTAACTACTCACGCGACCTAACTGGGTTACGACCTAACACTTAAGTCGTTTGGACGACATAACTATCTTAGGTTGCTTATGACCTAACTATCATAGCACCCCATAGGTCGCTTACGACCTAACTACTACTCCTAGGTCGTTAACTCGCAAAGTTTCCTATGCCGCTAACACTTAGGTCGCCACTTTCTTTAAGTCGCCCAATCCTATAAGTCGCCAAATCCTATAAGTCGTTCACTCGACCTAAGCCACCACACGACCTAACTGCTATACGACTTAACTCCTATACGACTTAACTTCCTTAGGTCATTGCCGACCTAACTTCCTTAAGTCGTTTCACTCCTTAGGTCGCCAACTTCTATAAGTCGTCCCATTCCTTAGGTCGCCCAATACCTTAAGTCGCTCCACGACCTAAGTCCCCAGGTTGCACCACTCTCATAAGTCACTCACGATCTAACTCCTACGCGACCTAAGTTTTAAACGACTTAAACCCTAGACAACTTAACAACATGCGACCAAATTATAACTTTTTTACGATGTTTCGATCCGTAAAAATACGGGTCGTTACATTCTCTCCCCCTTAGGAATTTTGCCCTCGAAATTCCAAACAAACAAGAGCAATCAAAGACTATTCTGCACGCCTACCATCCATAGCAATCAACAAACCATGCATCCAATTTTAGCTTAGCATGCAGAATTCTAAAACTAGAACAAGTTACAATATCGTAAGATGACACGACACCTTAGGGCCATACCTTGAAGAGTTCAGGATGAGCTGCTTTCATCCTCTCTTCCACCTCCCACGTACAGTCGTTATCATCATCACTCCATTGTATCTTGAGCAACTTAACTACCTTCCTCCTAAGCTGTTTCGTGTCGGTTTCCACAACACGAAGCGGCTTAGGATGTCTCTTATCGACTGGATCAACTTCGAAATCTTCATAGCTATCAGCAGAAACCACTGTATACGAGTCGTGCACATACTTCCGTAGATACGATACGTGAAAAACATTATGCACACTCGACATCTTCTCTGATAATTCCAATCTGTAGGCGAGCTTTCCAATTCGCTCGATGATCGGGAATGGTCCAACAAATCTCAGAGTCAACTTCCCTTTCTTCCCGAATCGAATAACATTCTTCAGTGGAGATATCTTCACAAAAACCATATCACCTACGTCGAATTCCAAATCCTTACGACGCTTATCGGCATAACTCTTCTGACGGTCTTGGGCTGCCTTCATTCGTTGCCGAATGATCTCTATGCAATCCGAAGTCTGTCGAATCATCTCTGGCCCAAGTATCAGCTTTTCTCCTGTCTCTAACCAACATGTCGGAGAGTTACACGATCTTCCATACAATGCCTCATACGGTGCCATACCAATGCTTGACTGGTAACTGTTGTTATATGCAAATTCCACCAAATGAAGGTGATCTTCCCATGATCCTCCGAAATCTAAAACACAAGCTCTAAGGAGATCTTCCAAAACTCGGTTGACTCTCTCGGTCTGACCATCTGTTTGAGGGTGATAAGCTGTACTCAAACACAACTCGGTTCCCAAAACTTCCTGGAAGCTCTTCCAAAATCCACTAGTGAACAATGGGTCTCGATCGCTCACTATACTCTTCGGAATACCATGGAATCGAACTATCCACTTAACATACAACTCAGCCAACTTTGATGCAGTCCTAGTCGATCGAACAGGAATAAATCTGGCGCTCTTAGTCAGACCATCTACGATGACCCAAATCCCTTCATTTCCCGCTCTTGTTCTAGGTAACCCATCAATAAAATCCATCGATACTTGCTCCCACTTCCACATAGGAACTTCTAATGGCTGAAGCAATCCACTTGGCTTCTTCTGTTCGGCTTTTACCAACTGGCAGTTCATACACTTGGAAATAAAATTTCCAACATCCTTCTTCATACCTTCCAGTAATAGGTTCTCTTCATATCCCGATACATCTTGTTTCCACCTGGATGAATTATCAACTTAGAGTGATGACTTTCCTTCAGAACTTCATCTCTCAATTCATCTATATCGAGAACAACTAGTCATCCTTGCTTCCGAAGCCAACCCTCTCGATCGACCTCGAAACCTTTATCCTTTTCTGGGTCTAATCCAGATTCCAAATCACAGATGATCTTGACAAGCTTATCGTCTCGCTTTTGGCTCTCGCCAATTCTTTCCACAAGAGTAGGTCTTATCGATAAGTTTGCCAACATCTCAGGTTCCAATCCACATCTGGGCCTGAAGTCAAATCCAGCTAAATACTCGAGATTCTTCCATTCTGAAAACATGGCTCCCAATCCTGCATGTCTTCGACTTAACGCATCTGCCACTGCGTTACCCTTTCCCGGAGTATAAGCTATACCAAAATCATATGATGCCAAAAACTCTAGCCATCGTTGCTGCCGAAGATTCAAATCCTTTTGGGAGAAAAGATACTTCAACGACCTATGATCTGTAAACTACTCGAATCGAACTCCCAATAGATAATGTCTCCACATCTTCAGAGCAAATACAATCGCCGCTAACTCCAAATCATGAGTCGGGTAATTCCTTTCATGCGGCTTCAGTTGTCGACTTGCATACGCAACAACCTTATCCTTCTGCATCAGCACTGCTCCAAGTCCAGTACCACATGCGTCGGTGTAAACCACCATCTCATCATTCCCACTTGGAATAGTCAAAACTGGAGCACTTGTCAATCGCTCTTTCAGGATTCCGAAAGCTTGCTCACACTTAGCATCCCATCTGAACACTTGGTTCTTCTTCGTCAATCCTGTTAACGGTGCAGCTATCTTGGAGAAGTCTTTGATAAACCGTCGATAATATCCTGCTAATCCAAGAAAACTTCTCACGTCTGATGCATTCTTAGGTCTAACCCAATCCTGGATTGCTGCCACCTTAGCGGGATCAACCGCTATTCCATTTCCAGAGATAACATGACCTAAGAACCTCACTTCACTCTTCCAGAAGTGACACTTCGAAAACTTAGCCTTCAGCTGATGTTTCCGTAAGATTTCCAAAACAATACGCAAGTGCGTCTTGTGCTCTTCTTCAGTTCTGGAATAAATCAAAATATCATCCACGAACACTAGCACGAACTTGTTCAACTGATCTCTGAACACTCTATTCATAAGATCCACAAAATATACTGGCGCATTAGTCAATCCAAACGGCATTACCAGCCACTCAAAGAAACCGGATGGTGTTCTAAAAGCAGTCTTCAGCACACTATCCTTAGCCACTCTCAACTGGTGAAATCCCGTAGCCAAATCCATCTGAGAAAACACCTTAGCTTCGTGAAGCTGATCAAACAAGTCATCTATCCTCGGCAATGGATACTTGTTCTTCTTAGTCACTTTATTCAGCTCACGATAATCCACACACAATCTCAATGACCCATCTGCCTTGGTTGCAAACACAACTGGTGCACCCCATTCGGACACACTACGCCGAATGAATCCTTTCCGTAAAAGGTCATCAACCTGCACCCTCAACTCCTGCTATTCCCTAGGCGCCATCCGCCTAAGAGGCATCACAACAGGTCTGGCTCCTTCAACTTGATCTATACGAAACTCGATCTCTCTATGCGGCGGTAACCCTTTGACCTCGTCTAAGACATCCTCAAATCCATTAGCGATTAGCAACGATGACACTCCATCCCGTGGAACAACCAGCGAATACATGAAGCTCATGAAGACGCCTTCTTCATGCTTACATCGTATCACAATCTTTCGCCCCTCCACATTCTCGACTGTCACCTCCAACCTTTCACAATCAACCTTTGCCGCATACTTCCTAAGCCAGTCCATACCCAAAATAATTCCAAACCCCGCAAAGTTCAGAACAAAACAATCACAAACAAAAGAGCAATCATGACTCGATACAATCAGACCACGGCATAGCATACACAAACAAGACGAACCCCCAACTGGATTAGTCACAACCAATGGTCTATCAACGATGTCCGGTTCTATACCCAACCGGCCTACAAGTTCACTACAAACAAAAGAATGCGACGCCCCAGTATCAAATAACACTCTAACTAGAACACCACATATGGAAAGAGTACCTTGAACCACCACACTCTTTCCTTTCTCTTCAGCGGTAGGAGCTTTCGAAGACGATGGAACAGCTCCCAAAGCATAAGCTTGCACAATCTGCTTGTCCCTTCGCGGTTCCGGACAATTCCTCTTAACATGCCCCAGCTTGTCACAGTTGTGGCACTTCACCGGCACCTTCGGATTCTTACAATCTCTAGAAAAATGGCCCTTCTGCTGACAATTGTAGCAGGTCAATTCGCCCTTCAGCTTCTTTTGGCCATCCTTACCCTTCTGCTGCTGCTGCTTCCTCTTCTTGTTTCCACCCTGCTGTGGTCTAGACTCTTCCTTGGTCACAGCAACAACAGATCCCTCTTTAGGAAACAGATTCTCGTGCCTGAGAGCCTTCTCCACAAGCTTCTCAAATGGATCGTCCAAATGATCCACCAACTGCCTCCCAAGATAACTGTCCAAGCCTGTCACAAACTTCTCATTCTTCTGATATGCAGATTCAATATACGACCGGGCATACTTGGACAAAGCTTCAAACTCAGAAACATACTCAAGAACTGATCTTCCACCTTGCTTGAGCTCCACAAACTTCTTGAATAGAACAGACTTCTGAGCTGTAGAAATGAACTTAGCTTCAAATCTGACTTGGAATTGCTCCCAAGTAATCTCTTCCTCCGGAGTATCAATGGTGATAGAGTTCCACCAATCAGAAGCTCTCCCTTGAAGCTGTCTTGATGCAAGTTTCCTTTTAGTTGCATCATCGATTCCCAAATCACCAAAGATCCTTCTACAAGCATCTATCCACCTCTGGACTTCAATGGTTGATTCTGTTCCCAAGAAAACCTTTCCTCCAAGAGTAGTGTAGTCCTTACACAGCTTAGCAAAATCCACCGGTTTTGGAGTTTGAACTTGAACTCCAACATCCACCGATGGCCCCGGAGCTGGCATCCTTCTCATGATCAAAGTCATCATTGCTTCGAACATAGCAGCATAACCAGCAGCCCCTTCAGTAGCACGGCCTTCCCTAGCAGCTGGTCTCCCTCTTCGACTCATTCTCAATATCTATAAAAAGGAATGATTAGCACACCTAGAGAAACAACTGCATAAAGGACTCACATACTTCTAAGCTACTATATTATATATAGTAATCATCCATCAAAATACAATTATGTCTCTCATACGTGGTTACGTCAGCGAGCGTTGGGTAAAATCGATTAACCAAGGCTCTGATACCAAATGTGACGACCGCCCATGACCCCTGCAACGAACCTAAAGATAGTGCGCTGTAAAGTGTGCCAGGCGACCATGGACGATTGCCAGGGTAAATTTAAACAACAGAATATATCGTATTACTCACAGCGCAAGGACAAAATACAATAGAATATATATATATATATATATAGTGAAGCTTCACAGAAAAGAATCTCATCAATAAAACTTCATAATAGTTGAATACAAACATCTTAATAGTCAATACATCAAGCCTCACTACATAACACTCAGAGAATATACAAAGCAGCGGAACATCCAGTACATATAGTAAGAAGATAGTATGCAAGCCTCCAGCTCGTCGTCGATATCAGCATCGTGGGAAGCAAGAACAGCACCTGTCACCTGCTACCTAGTCTGCCCGTCCCAAAATGGATGAACAGCCCAAGGCAATAAGAGTTAAAACATAAAGCCTTGAGTCAGACAACAGTCTTAGTGAGCGGTAAATTAACTAACAACATACCAAAAGAGCATAAAGGAAAAGGAATAGGAATACAACCCTCACCCTCCACCTCTTTCTACAGTGATAGCCCCCAGACACACACTAAGCAGAAACAAACATAGCAGAGCATACAATTTAAAGTAAAGCAATTATCACTCGAGTCAAGGGCGATGTTTTCCAAGCACAAACCCCCAAAGCCTAAACCAAGATCAGATAAGCACCCAGAAAACACTGCTCTTGAGACCGAATGATGATACAACCAAACATCCATGACTCTGGCTATCACTGTTATCATTGCTTCGATATAATCGTTAATTGAATGACCGGCTCATTCTTTCATCCATCCGTCAAGGGCTAATGGAAACCCCGGTTCTAGACATAACTCCGCACGTCATCGTGACCCGTGCCTCGGACTATCGAATCTGCCCAGAGTACTTGACTACCAATCAGTAGCCTTCAGGGACTATCGAATCTGCCCAACGTACTCTTGCTTTAAGCATGCTAGAACCTTCAACAACGATGAGATCTCCGCCTTCTAGTCATCCTCCTCGACGACTGTTTCCATACTAGCTCAAGCGCCTCTCGAGCAAACCATTATCCTCAAACTCGAACCATATCACCGAGTTATCAACATGCTTGGATTGATCCCGTCTGGATTAATCCAAGACTATCTCATATCATGCTTCGCTTCATCACATCCACGCAAAGCCTCATCTCAACATCATCATCCAATCTATCCATATGAGCTTCCACATCCACTACATATGCCACAAGCAGCTTTCCCAATCCAAGAGCCTTCCTCTTAGCTTTTGAATCATCTTCGGTCTAAATCAAATCATCAATCATCTAATTCATAGCAATCAATCAAGTCAAACATTAATCCAAGTAAACAAGCATTCAAATATGATCTAAATAGACAATTATAACAACAATGGCAATTTCGTAATTAAAGAGTCAAAAGTCTAACAAGCATGAAAACATGAGCAATGTCTCTATAATCTTGATGAATGAACTTGCATAAGTTAACATGTAGTAAAATGGAGATCAAATCATCATGGACAATGGATCTATATGGATCTACACATATGATTAGGAAAATGCATGGAAATCTCTACTTTAACACCAAATCAAGCCAACGATCCGATATACTCCTTTGGATCCGTGTGAGAGATAATCACCACTCACCAAATCACCTAAACAACCCAAAAGCAACACACTTCAGATCTGGAAAGCGAAGGATCTAACTCGATCTATCACAAATCCGCTTTAAACGATGAAATCTCTCTTCGAAGAATGTAGATCTTCAATCTAAGCTCTTCGATCTTAGATTTGGATGAAAGGAAGCACAAGATTAGAGTGGATAAAAGAAGTGAAGAAGTGTAGAAGTCGAGCTCTCAAAATGGCAGCACTTCATCGCTTCAAAATCCGGATCCCAAAAAGTGAGGAAATGAACGTGTATTTATAGCTGAAATCCCTAAGTCGTCCGCCTCCTTAAGTCGTCCACGACCTATAGACCATCACGACCTACGACTTTAGAGATACCACGACCTAATAGATCCTCCAACCTAACTCTGCGCGACCTAACACCATGCGACCTAACACAGATGCGGCATGGCGACCTAACAAATATCACAACCTAAGACAGAAACAACCTAACGACTTAGGCATCCACGCGACCCATCATAAGTCGTCTTCGACTTAACGACTTACCATAAGTCGTGACCTAAAATGTCACGACTTAACAACTCACGCGACCTATCAACCTACGCGACCTAACTACTCACGCGACCTAACTGGGTTACGACCTAACACTTAAGTCGTCTGGACGACCTAACTATCTTAGGTTGCTTACGACCTAACTATCATAGCACCTCATAGGTCGCTTACGACCTAACTACTACTCCTAGGTCGTTAACTCGCAAAGTTTCCTATGCCGCTAACACTTAGGTCGCCACTTCCTTTAAGTCGCCCAATCCTATAAGTCGCCAAATCCTATAAGTCGTTCACTCGACCTAAGCCACCACACGACCTAACTGCTATACGACTTAACTCCTATACGACTTAACTTCCTTAGGTCGTTGCCGACCTAACTTCCTTAAGTCATTTCACTCCTTAGGTCGCCAACTTCTATAAGTCGTCCCATTCCTTAGGTCGCCCAATACCTTAAGTCGCTCCACGACCTAAGTCCCCAGGTTGCACCACTCTCATAAGTCGCTCACGATCTAACTCCTACGCGACCTAAGTTTTGAATGACTTAAACCCTAGATGACTTAACAACATGCGACCAAATGATAACTGTTTTACGATGTTTCGATCCGTAAAAATACGGGTCGTTACAGAGTTTACCGGAAACTGTCGAATATTGTTTCGAAGAGATCGAGATCGGATCCGTTATCCAAAATCACTTCGATCCCACTCAAGCGTACGAAGTAAAGACATCTTGAAGATGATGGAATTGGAGACGGAGCTCTCAAACGTTTCGTTCAGTCCCAGAACTAACTTGTATGGATGAATGCTAGTATTGCATTGGTTGCCTGGAGGGCAATATTAGCATTCCAAGATGGTTTGCTAGGAGGAAATGGTAAGAGCATGGCCACTTCGAGCCTTACATCCGGAAAATGAATAAAGCAGGGACATGCGGCAGGGCTGAGTGGGTCACACCCAAGTACGGTATGATCATCCTAAATCTAGTGCGATATTCATGTATGCTTCGGGATCCCATTATGTGGTTGTTGATTGCAACCAAGGGGTGATCATATTCGGTGCTACTCGAGAAGGGCGTAGTGCCGGTCCTGAGTAGCATATGTGCAACGTGTTGTAGCCTTCCGTACATTTTATCTAGAGGTGTACAGATTCGGTGGGTAGACCCTTACCCTTTCATAGTTGGAATCCATTCTCCAATACGAGCCTTCGGTTTTGGTTGTAGAACCTAGTATGATGGAATTTAATTAATGTAACAATTTCAGCTATGATTAATAAGTATTTGTATATTAGACATTAATATAATATCAGAGGATTTCATATGAAATGTTTTGGTTATCGTAAAGTAAAAACACGTCCGTGTTTATATGTGACATGGTCTTACGAGATACCTTTGTTTTTAAAGGTTTTTATAACTTTAAAATCCAGTTGGGTGTGTTTTCTCATGTTGGTTTTCAAGATTGACTCAGGTATTATTTTATTATAATGCTCGGGCCAGATCGAGCATATTTACAGATTGTAGTAGTGCATTGGAGCTCAGGAGATGAGTTGGAGGTCTTCAAGTCGTATTCACGTATATTTTTATTTTCCCTACTTTGTTGTTGAAATCATCAGAAATTGTGAGGACATGTTGTTATAACTATATAAGCTGACGATTGTGATTGTTGTTGTACTCCGATGGATGTATGTATATTTTATCTTTTATAAAGATCATTGATACTATATTATATATTGTTCCGCTGCGACTATGAGATTCTGTGTTGTTTTAGTTTCTTTTCTCTTCTTCTCTTCTTCTTTCTTTCCCTTAACTATCCGCCTTCCCATTCGATTTGGTTTGGACATGTATGGTTTATTGTCAGCTTGAATTGTACGTAAAAGCGGGCTATCAGAGCTTAGATTGAGCGAACACCTAGGCTTGGTGGGCATTCACTCATTTGAGATAGGGTAAGCGAGACCCTCAGATGAGTTTGAGTGTATATATATGAGCACGTATTTGTTAGTGATTATAAAAATGTTTTATTTTGTGTTATTTATCTGTTGAGTTGCTTATGAATCTGGTCGGTACATGAGACGCCACGATATCGATAAGGTTTTTTAAATGCTTAAATAAGGCAAACCGATACAGTACTATTTTGAAAACTGGGTAAATGAAATAATTTTACCAAAAATTATATTTTATATATAAATAATATTTTTTCAGAAATTATTATAGTTATATATGGCGTGTTTGGTTGTTAGTGAATGATAATATTTGACTGTTATCTTGTGTTGTTTGTTGTTCTAATAAAAGTTGTTGTTATTGTAATATAAACAAGATAAACAATTGTAAATTGAGTTATACAAGAAACTAAATTTATAAGTATGAATTTTAGAGTATTGTTTATAACTAAAATAATCAACATTGTGAAATGATATTTCGTAAGTAGTGAGACTTTGTAAAAATGATTTATGAAGCTGATTTGTAAACGAAAAGTAAAGGAAATTGCTTAAGTATATTTATAATATGAGTTGTAAATAAAAAAGTTTTAAAATAAGAATTTGGAGAATTTAAAACCCATTGATTTTGGAAATTGTTTTTCGAAATGTTTTAGAAAGCACTGAACTCACTTTAATCACCGGAAAATAATTCTGGTGATGATTGCAGCATCATCGGCGTTAATTTTCGAGTTTCTAAGTGAGGAATTGCTACCATTAAAGTTCTGTTTTGATAAAACAATTTGTTTTAGATACTAGAAGTGTAAGATAATATATAAAGGAGTTATGTGTGTGTGTATATATATAATCCCAAAATGATTTGAAAACAGAAAAAAAACTGGATGTTTAAATTCTGAAAGTTGTTATTTAAGTATTTTGTGAAAACATAAGAAAATAAGTTTTATAACTTATAGATTTTGAATATTAGTAAGTTAAAACAAATTTTAAATTTGTTGAATATAAATGTTGAGAAAAGTAAATTTGAAAATTGAATTATGAAATAAATTTAACTTAAGTTAAGTAAAATGAAATTTGAAATGAAATTTAACTAAAGCAAAGTTAAATGAAATTGAAATTGAATTCGATTTGTAAAGAATAAATGAAATGAACTAATAAAATAAATTACCGAAATGGAAATGAACTTGAGTTATAAAATGAAATTCCACCTAAGTTGTAAAATGAAGTGAATATGTTTTGAAATGTTATTTGCTAGAAATAAATAAAATTGATTGTAGTAATTAAATAAATTAGTGAATGTGAACTAGTAAAATGAATTAATGTAAAGAATGAATTGAATTGAGCTTAAGTAAAAATTTGATGGAGTGGTTCTTAAGTGATATTAATATTGAAAGAAAAATACTAAGTGACAATGAAATAGGATTTTACATAGGAAAAATTAAAATGAAATAATTTTATGAAATAATCCATAAATAAATTAATATGGAATGAAATGTTGTTAAACACAATGTGAATAATTGGATGTGAACCAATGAATGAAAATGGAGCGAGCATAAATAAGTGAATGTAAATCAATTGAATGGAAGCAAATTGAAATAAATACATAAGTTGTACGAATATTATTTTATTCACATAACTGTTTGATCCAGACTTGAATATACGATTTCGAGGTGATTTACACCGATCCGAGTTAGGATTTTTCACTCGATTTCTTGACGGCGAACCGTGGATACGGTTTTTGATTGATTCTAATATTCTCTATCATAGTAATCACCGGAAAAGTTGTTTATAAATATTTAAATAATTTTGAAATGTTAATTATTTAAATTATTAATATGGTTTGAAATTAATAATAATGAGTATTAATAATATTTTGTAATTTATCGGTATTATTTGTATGGTAGAGATTAAAGATTGTTTTATTCGTAATGTTTTGAATTTTGAATTATTATATTTTGAGAGGTTAAAAGTTAATAATTATCATTTATTTATGATGTTTAATATGAATAAACACTATTATATAATAGTTCTTTTAAAGGAAGTGATTAGGACTTATTTATGGTGTTTTCGAGATTCATAAATAAAGTTGTCAACGGACTTGGATTTTTATTAGAGGAGCTTATAAAATGGTTTGAAGATTTAAAGGAAGATTATTTACAAGGTAAAGAGGTTTATAAATAGATGGATATTTGTAAACGAATTTTAGAAATGGGTTTATAGATTTATAAAAAGAGTTTTATAAGTAATTGCATGGTTTTATAAAGGGTTTATAAATGACTTGGGAAAATATTTTATTTATAAATGGTTTATAAAGTGTTTTAGAAATTTATAATGGGGTTTATAAATGATTTTAGAATTTTGTAAAAAGGTGATCTTCCTTAGTGTTTGATAAATATACTTATATCGTTGACATAAGTATATGGATATTTTCTAAGTATTGAAAATATAAGGGTTGTGAATATATCGTTGTAAAAGTATTTTGGTACAAATATTTATGAGATGACTTTAAATTAATGAAAAGATTAATTAATAAGGCTTAGTGTTGCTTGGTGCTTGGCTAATATGGGTTTCCCTATGGAATTAAATCCCTAATTGAATGTTTGTGTATTTGATGGTTAAATAACCGACCATGAAATTTGGATCCAAACATAACTTTGGAAATATCTAGGAGAAACACGCGAGTTATGTGGCACAGTCATCTCCAATGATGATGTACTGTGCGTGTAAATCTCGTTTCGTTCTTTTAGGACAAATGATAAGGAAATCCGTCCACTAACGGTTAGGAGGTGATCTCTGATCTTATCTTTGACCGTTTATTTCCTAAAGAACTGAGGTTGAGTTTACCTGAAAATGTCGAATATTGTTTCGAAGAGACCGGGATCAGATCTGTTATCCGAAAACCACTTCGATCCATCTCAAGCGTACGAAGTGAAGACATCTTGAAGATGATGGAATTGGAGATGGAGCTCTCAAACGTTTCGTTCAGTCCCTTAACGAACTTGTATGCATAAATGCTAGTATTGCATTGGTTGCATGGAGGAAAATATTAGCATTCTAAGATGGTTTGCCAGGAGGAAATGGTAAGAGCGTGGCCTCTTCGAGCCTCACACCCGAAAAATGAATAAAGCAGCGACATGCGGCAGGGCTAAGTGTGTCGCACCCATGTAGGGTATTATCATCCCAAATCTAGAGCGATATTCATGTATGATTTGGGATCCCATTGTGTGGTTGTTGATTGCAACCAAGGGGTAATCATATTCGGTGCTACTTGAGGAGGGGGTAGTGCCGGTCCTAAGTAGCAGAGGTGCAACGTGTTGTAGCCTCCTGTACATTTATCTAGTGGTGTATGGATTCGGTGGGTAGACCCTTACCCTTTCATAGTTTAAATCCATTCTCCAATACGGGCCTTCGGTTTTGGTTGTAGAACCTAGTAAGCTGGAATTTAACCATTGTAACAATTTCGGCTGTGATTAATAAGTATTTGTATAATAGACATTATTATTATATCAAAGGATTTCGTATGAAATGCTTTGGTAATTGTAAGGTAAAAACCCGTCCGTATTTATGTGCAGCATAGTCTTACGAGATACCTTTGTTTTCAAAGGTTTTTATAACTTTAAAATCCAGTTGGGCGCATTTTCTCACCTTAGTTTTCCAGACTGACTCGGGTGTTATTTTATTATAATGCTTGGGTCAAACCGAGCATATTTATAGATTACTTTGGATGCATTGGAGATCGGTAGATGAGTTGGAGCTCTTCAAGTCGTATTCACGTATATGTTTATTTTCCGCTTCTTTGTTGTTGAAATCATCAGAAATTGTATGGACTGGTTTTTATAACTATCCTGGCTGATGATTGTGATTGTTGTTATTCTCTAATGAATGTATGTATATAATAGTATCTCTTTTACAAAGATCATTAATATTATATTATATATTTTTCCGCTGCGATTGTGTGATTCTGTGTTGTTTTAGTTTCTTTTCTCTGATTCTTCTCTCCTTTTTTCTTCTTTCTTTCCCTTAACTATCCATCTTCCTGTTCGATTTGGGTTGGACATGTGTAGTTTATTGTCGGCTTGAATTGTATGGAAAAGCGGGTTGTTACACACATTCCACAAAATAAACCAAAACATTTATAAATAAATAAGAAAAAATTCATCCAACTATTACTAGTGATTCATGAAGTGGCAATGGCAAGGGAAAAGGCAAAGACAACAACAAAACCAACCATTATCTAATCATCATCGAAGGTGGTCATTTCTTCCTAAAAAATAAAAGGTAAAAGAATTAAGACAATATTAAAAAGTATCTACAAAAACATACATAACAACCATATACACAGGATCAAGTTCAAAAGCATTAGAGGTGAAGGAATAATAAAATAGAATACTGACCTGTAATTTCATCCTTGTAAGCAGCAAGGTGTCCAGGTGTGGCTTTAAAACCACGTCCATTCTGAAAGAGGAGAGGCATATAATTTTGGAGGAGAGGCAGATAAATAACTTTTGATTCTACACTTCTTCTTTTTTCAACTTTTTTCTTCCTTCTCATACATGCTTCCAACACAGCAAAATGACTACATATTCATAGTAGACTACACACCCTTACAACTAGACATCACTCTTTAGATAAACATCTCTTTGTTTTAATGGACATGACTCCTTACTGAAAAGACACGACTCTTCGCTTCAATAGACACGATAGTTTTCTTCAGTAGGCACGACTCTTTCCTTCAATAGGCACAACAATTTACTGTAATAGACACGACTCTTCACTTCAACAGAGATGACTCTTAAACTTATCATTAAATTTTAGTTTATCCCAACATTTCCTTCGTAAACAAAAATTCGTTCGAACTCCCAATGCAGCAACATTCCTTAAAAAACATAGGTCCTCCAATGGGTTTTGTAAAAATCACTAGTTTGTTCTTCACTTTTCTTTACAAATCCGGGAGGTTGCTCAATATAAATTTCATCTTGAAGAAAACCATTCAAGAAAGCTGATTTTATATACATTTGGAATAGTTTCCAATCATTTTGAGCGGCAAGAGAAATTACCAATCAAATTGTATCAAGTTTAGAAACATAAGCAAATACCTTATTGAAATATTTACCTTCCTTTTGCTTGTATCCTTTTGCAACCAATCATGCTTTGTGCTTATTAATGGAGCCATCTAGGTTGTTTTTTTTCTTGAACACCAACTTTACACCAATGGTGGATTTATGTGAATGTAACGTAGTAAGCTCGCATGTATCATTTTTTTCCACTAGACTTGATTTCTTCTTTCTTTTCATTAACCTTATTTTCATCTTTTGATACTACATCATAAGTGACAAGATCTTCTCCTACAAAGAATGTAAAGTATACATAATCTGTTGCGGCTATTTCTTCAGTTGCATCATAAATTTCTCTCAAATTTTTCTTTCTTCTTCTTGGCATTGACGGTGAATTATGTTGTGGTTCAACACCATCGTCATTGTCAGGTAATAATGGTTCAACACCATCATAAGTGTCATGCTCCAAAGGTTCTTCTCCTTCAAGGTTAAGAATTTGTCATCCTATCCTTCCAAAGAATCTAAAAAATCATAGCAGTCGTTTTCATCAAAACAAACATCCCTGCTAATCACAATTTTCTTTGATCTTAGGTTATAAAGCTTGTAAGCTTTAGTTTTGTGGCTGTAGCTAATGAAAATGCATTTCTCGGATTTATCATCGAGTTTCAATCTCAATGCACCCGGAATGTGAGAAAATGCAAGACCACCAAAAGGTTTTAAGTGACTAACATTTGATTTTTTTACCATACCAAACCTCATTTGGAGTAGAGTCATGTAGATTGTTTGTCGGTGACTTGTTAATCAAGTGAAGTGCATAAGATACCACTTCAATCCAAAAACTGCTCGTAGGTTTTTGTTTTTTAACATGTATCTCTCCATGTTCATTATTGTCCGATTCTTATGCTCTTCGACATATTTTGTAGCGGTGAGTACTGAACTGTTAATTCATGATGAATTCCATGGTCTTAGAAAAAATCATCAAATATAGTTAACAAAAATTCTCCTCTACGATTGCTTCTAAAATTCTTCATTTGAAAACTAAAAGATTTTTCAACTTGAAACTTGAACTCTTTAGAATAAGAGAGAGCTTCTGATTTTTTTTCATGACACAATAAACCCATGTTTTCCTTGTGTAATCATCAACAAACAATAAAAAAATACCTGTTGCCTCCAAGCGACGGTACTTGCACAGGTCCACAAAGGTCGGTATGGACAAGCTCCAAAGGTGATTGTGAATGCCACTTAGATTTAGTTGGGAATGATTGACGGTGTTGTTTTCCCAACTGGCATTCCTCGCATAGTTTATTAATCACCTCAATTATAGGAAATCACTGGAAAATGTTTTTGATGGACAACTCCTTCAAACTACGAAAATTTAGATGGCCAAACCTATCATGCTATATTGAAAACATATTTATTAGAAGTAGCAAGGTAACACGTACCATTGGTAACATCGCGCTTGATAGGAAATAGATTGTTTGATCCCAAAACAATCTTTGCAACATGTTGATTGTTTTTCTATGCACATATCTTCAACAAATCGAAATCAAATCCTTCCATTAGTAAGTGACCAACGCTGAGAAGATTACTCCGCAATCCTGGTATGTAAAGTACCTCCGATAGTTTCTCGACTTTGTCAGTCTTTCTTTTGAAAGAGATTTCTCCAACACCTTGAATTTTGTAAGACTTGGCATCTCCAATGGTAAGCTGACATATGAAAGTTGAAAACAGATTTTTGTTTTCGGTCATATGTCTTCATGCTCCACTATCCAAATACCGTATATTTACAACATTTCCATTAGATGCAATCTATAAATTTCTATTTTTTACCTTCATTTTCATGCATAAAACCAGCTACAGGTTTCTTTTCAGAATGTATTTCCCAACAATTATTTTCTTTATATCTAGGCTATGACAATAGTTACATTCAGAGTAAGGTTTTGTATCTTTGTATGTCCCTCGTCCTTTACCTCTTTGAGAATTATGGAATGATTGTTTTCTCTCTCTTTTGGATTCCTCATTTATTTTATCTTGAGTATGTTGATCTAAGAAATGTCTTTCACCACTTCCATTATGACCTTGCCATGTCCATGATATGAACTACGACCTTTCGTGAATGTTAATTGGGATTTTAAAGTTTGGGTATGTGAATGATTCTTTTGAGTGCTTCTTTGTAGAATTCTAGCTTCATGAGCTTCTAATCTTCCTTGCAAACCTTCTACGGACATTGATGAAAGATCATTTGATTCTTCAATAGAAACCACTATATGGTCAAATTTAATTGGCAAGCTTCGTAGAATTTATTCAGCAGCTCTTTGTGTCTTGACGACTTCTCCATTTAATGCTATTTGACCTATAACAAAAGTGACCCGAGTAAAATACTCTAAGATTTTTTAATTGTCTTTCATCTCCAGCTTTTCGAATTCTGCCCACAACAATTGTAAGCAAACATTCTTTATTTGAACTTGCTCGGAATATGTCGTCTCCAATATTATCCACGCATCCTGAGCACTTGCAACTTTTGAAATTCTCTCATAAACGAGAATCTATAATGCTTGATAAATTTAAAAGTGCACTTTTCTATCATTCTGCTTCTTGTTCTTCAAGAGATCCTTTTGGCCGATGGTGAGTTGGGATTCGTCTTCTGGTGCACTTACACCTTCAACCACACTCCATAACTCTTGAGATTCAAGACACAACTTCATAAGATTGCTTCAATAATCAAACTTCTCACCATTGAACTGAGGCATAAGATAAATGAGTTAGTTTGATATTTTATTTATTTATCAACTCGCTCTGATACCAGTTTATTGAGAGAGGAGAAATATATATTTTTAGAGAAGAGGTAGATAAATTACTTCTTTTTTTTTAATTTTTTTCTTCCTTCTCATACATGCTTCCAACACAAAATAATGTCCACGTATTTATAGTGGACTATATACCCTTACATATTAACACAACTCTTTAGATATACATCTTTTCGTTTCAACAAATATGACTCTTTATTGAACGGACTCTTCACTTCAATAGACACAACACTTTACCTCAATAGGCATGAATCTTCACTTCAATAGACACGACTCTTAAACTTATCATTAAATTTTGGTTTATCCCAATGGTCAAAAAGCTTCACTGGGTAGCAGCTCCTCAAGAAGAGCAATGACTGATGTTAATCATGCTCCCTATAATGATAACAAAAAACCTTAAGATGAGAGAAGAATATGTATTCTAGATCAGTGAAAGCTTTATAATTTTTATTTACCTTTTGAAGTTTACATGGACACCACTTTTCTTAAATTCATGTAGCAACTAAAATAAAGGATAGAAAAATTATATTGCCACACCGAGTTTCTGAAGAGTTCCAAGTGCCAGAGAACAATTGTAGTAGAGCGTACTAGCAATATGCAAAATCAGAGGGCCTTTGTGACGGTGGATATTTGATAAATATAAAATTAATGACAAAATGAAAAATTACATTTGAAAAAGGGAAGCAACAAACTGAAAATGGATACTAGATGTGAAACAAAAATATGTACCCAAACTTTAGTAAATCAAAGTAAACTGAAAATCTTAGAAAATGAATACTTGACGTGAAAAGTGTATTTACAATTATATAAAATATCCAAATGAAAATTAAGTAAATATGTGGTTGACTCTAATTACATGACTATCTTCCAAGAATATAAGATTTGTAAGGGCCAGTGAAATAGCAGAGATGACTAGCAATAGTAATTGACTCATAGAAAAATATTAATAGTTTACTGCATTCAACATCATGATATTAACATAATTTATTAATTAATTTCACTACTTAACGTATGTGGTTTTCAAATTAAAACCTAAATTTATTAAGGATTAAAATAGTGCCAAAGTAGCATGAAAGGATAGCTGAAGGCTACCCAAATCTAAAACTAGCATGACTATTATTACATAAAAATAACAGTTGATGTACTGCTTACTTAATAGCTATTATCTGTTTAAATTTTATTAGTACAAGCTTTTTTCTGCTTCTATTCTACAAGAAATATTATCTATTTTTAACTAGCATCTCCCTACACACACTGATATATATAGGCACACACACACACACATATATATATACACACATATATACATATATGTATGTATGTATCACCTCAAATTGTGATGAAGTGTCAGTGATTCATGATACTCAAGGATATGAGTTACTGTATAAAAATATTGAGTGTGTATCTGTATGCATAAGGGTGTGCATATATCAGTTATTATAAAGCATTTACTAAATAGTTGAGTCGGTCTTGTTGATCAAGTCATATACAATATGTATATAAAGAGTAGATGTAACATGTGTGTGTCTATATACATATATGTATATATGTATATATGTATGTATATATATATGTATGTATGTATATGTATGTATATATATATGTATGTATATATATGTGTGTGTGTGTATGTAGATATATATATATATATATATCTGTGTGTGTGTGTGTATTTATATCACCTCAAATTAGGACGAAGGGTCAGTTATTCATGATGCTCAAGGATATGAGTTAGTGTATAGCAATATTGAGTGTGTATCTATGTTCATAAGGGTGTGCACGTATCATTTATAGTAAAGCAATTGCTAAATAGCTGAGTCAGTCTTGTTGCAATATGTATATAAAGAGTGGTTGTAACATGTAATAGACTACACTTGCTTTTGTAATAAAAATTTGAAACCTTAATTACTTCGTAACCTTTTCATCTAATTTGGTATCAGAACTACCTATTGCCTAACGGCTTCTTCCCTCCTCCTCTGAAAAAGATTTATCACCAATCACCATGGAAACCGAAACAAGCTCTATAGGTGAAAACCTCACCAATATCTCTCCTCAAATACCCAACGACTCTATTAGAACCTTATCAATCCTCAAAGTTAATTAATTACAGTGCTTCTTGATGAGAACAACTTTCTTTTGTGGAAATTTCAAGTAGAAACAACAATTAGAGGGTACAGTTTGGAAAGCCTTCTAGATAGAACAGCCCCAACACCACCCAAATTCATTTTTGATGATAAAAGTAAATTGATCACTAACCAAGATTATACTGTTCATCAAAGGTAAGATTCACTCCTTTGTTCTTGGCTTCTTACATCTATCAACACAAGTCTCCTTCCACAACTAATTAGCTGCAAAACATCAAATGATGTCTGGACCACTGTTCAACAAGTTCTCAATTCCCAATTCGCTGCTAAAGTGATGCACTATAAAAGTGAATTACGAAACATAAAGAAGAATGGAACCAGTATGCGTGAGTACCTCCTAAGAATCAAATCATTATGTGATGCTCTTGAAGGAGCTAGGCACAAATATCAGAGAATGAAAAAAGCTTGATATCTTGAATGGGCTGAATGAAGAGTATGAAGCAGTCATAGCTTTGATCTCATCCCATGAAAACCTTCCATCCATTCAACACATAAATTCAAAGCTCCTTGCTTATGAAAGCAGATTAGAACAAAGAGTAGTGGCAAACTCAATCAACTATGCCAACAACTTCAAGAGCAAGGAATATGACAAGTCTCAATGCAACCGGAATGGGACAACACAATATAGAGGAGGCGATCAATTTCTAGAAGGAAGAGGAGGTGGATGGAGTAATAACTTCAATAGACCAAAATGTCAGATTTGTGGGAGAATTGGACACACAACTCCAAGATGTTACTTTAGGTATGATAAAGACTACACCATATCATAGTAAGGCCAATTTAACCCTAGAAACAACAATATTAGTGCCAAACTTTCAATGTTGAATCAAAAACCAAGATCAACTCAAGAAAAGACAGGAACAAGTCAGATTCATCTCCAAGATTTGGCCAAACCTGATGATATTATCAAAAATAGCTGGTACCCAGATTCAGGAGCTACCAACCACGTGATCAACAATCTTCAAAACATGAACATTTAAAATTAGATTATAAAGGTAAATAGCTTATTTATATGGGGAATGGTACATCAACCAATATATCTCATACTAGAAGTGCAACACTTATATGTAATAAAAGTAATATAGTTCTACATCTAAGAAACTTGCTTAGAATTTCTCAAATCAAGAAGAATTTAATGAGTGTCTCCTAACTTACTGCTGATAATAATGTATTCATTGAATTTCATCCTAAATCTTGTTTGATTAAAGATAACCTGAGTAAGAAAGTTTAGCTACAGGTGCATAAGAGACTCTACATATTTGATACTTGTGGACAAATGAAGATTCAGTATCACATGAGGTGCAATAATATTTCTATAAGCAATAATCATTTGATTGATAACAAAAATATATACGTACTTGGCATTTAGATTAGGACGTCCATGTGACAAATTTGTGAAACAAGTGTTGAATAACAATAAAATAGAATTTGTTGATGTGAACTTACCCTATATTTGTACTTACTGAAAAATTGGGAAGAACTATAAGCTTCCATTTTCTTTATCTGGTACTAAGTTTACTAAACCACTTGAACTGATCACATCTGATTTATGGGAACCAACACCCATAAACTATGACTATGGTTACAAGTATTACATTTCCTTTGTTGATGCCTACTCAAGATTTACATGGATCTACTTCCTTAAAGCTAAATCTAAAACTTCTCACATAGTGATATAGTTTATCAAATTTATTGAAAGGCAATTAAGTACTCAGTTGTTAAAATTTCAATCATATGGTGGTGCTGAGTATAAACCCCTTGAAATATTTCAAGGGTAGAGGAATTCAACATAGAATAACATGTCCTTACACGTCGGAGCAAAATGGTATTCCTAAAAGAAAACATAGACATCTTATTAAGACAGGTCTGACACCACTTGCACAAGCTTCTTTACCATTGAATTTCTGGCCAAAAGCATTTTCAACTGCCTTATATTTAATCAATAGAATGCCAACCAGAGTCTTAAGAAATAAGAGCCCATCTGAAGTATTGTTTGATCAAAAAACCCAACTATAATGATTTGAGAGTGTTTGGCTGTCTTTTCTTTCCTTATCTAAGAGCCTATAATAAACACAGGCTAAATTGCAGATCCAAACTACGTACATTTCTAAAATGACCCACTTCATATTTTTTTGTTTTCAATGGCCATTTTTTTTATCAAGAAAATATTTAATTCCAATTTTCTTCTATCCAGGATCTTTCTGCCAATAAGAATATTGGTTTGCTCATTTCATCTTAAACTTATATATATGAGGATATATAAGTCATTTTCTACTTGAATTAGAGTACAGAAATTTTAAAGTAGAAATCTGTTTGAGTATTACTTAAAGGAAATTCTCTCTACATAGCAATGGTGTTTCTAAGAACTAGATTTTCAAAGTACACTTGGGTTAATGCATAACTATTGATTTTTATGTCTCAAGACTTATCACTTTACACAAATTTCCATAATTTTATTACTGTATAAACTGTGCTTTTGCTTGTGCATGTGTGTGTGCATGTTTTTGTGCATGTGTGTGTGTCAGGGGGAAATTCAGGTGTCTTATTTTTTTTTCCTTGTTAACAAAATGTCCGAGTCTACCCTACACTTGGGTTGTAAAACAGAGCTGAAAACTTAACTTAAAACTCTTTAGTGCTGGCTTAACCCAGGCTCAAGAAAATGGCTATGTTAGCCCTATTCAGTTTGCACTACTTCTCAACAAAATACATGTTATTTGGTTTTCTTTTCAAAGCAACTCAACCCTCATTCTGCCAAGTCTTTGTTTCAGCTTAAACATAGATTTTCTTATGTCAAATATTTGGATATACATTCCATCCACACATCCTTTCAATCTCAGGTTTTCAACCATTTAAACTAACTGTTATTGAGACTTAGGAATGCTATTTCTTTAGCAAAACATTTTTGCAAAATAAAACATATAAGTTTCAGCTGATACATATATAGATTCAAGACTTGCAGAACACTAGTTTCAACAACACAATAGTTTTCTAAGTAAATTTAAACAAAGTAGCTTAACATAATTCAGCCCAAACATCTAATTTAACTTCAACAAATCTTTAAATATAGCATCCGATTCCTTAAGCAGTTAAACATCCAAAGCCTGATCAAAGCAATTCCTACTTTCCTGCAAAATCACCATGAACTGCCCCATATGAATAAGAGACACCCAATGGTGCATAAAACACACAAGGGTCAAACTAAAGTCTGGTATGAGTAAACTAACTGAATACATGATTTATAAAACACTTATTCATATTCAAATAATTTCAAAATGGGTAAAGGAACTCAATACCACTCTTGTGCCTGTTTCTGTGATACATGTGCATATTCATCAGTGCTCAACAAAACATACATGATTCAATAGATTAGTTCAGTGATAACCATCATAGAATCCATCCATAAAACATTATAAATCAATCAACATATTCATCAATTTATTCATCAAGTCTTTCCTACTAGATTTCTGGCCATCAGGGATTTTACCCAAGCCTTCTCATGAACCTATTTTTTTTTTATTGTTCACTATCAAGTATGTTATGGTCTTTAGCTACTTTCTCTTGTTAAACCACACACTGCCCGGGACATATCTTGTTAACCCAGCACACTCAGGCCCCTGGGTATAAGCATACCATGTGTGAGCTTGCAATGTTCCCCTTGCCAAGCCATATTTTGTAGCCCTAAGATCCAAAAGTCCTTAGTTAAATTACTAAGTGTTATTGCCCCTTTTCCCATTCCTATGCTAATCCCTTCTGCATATCATACTTTAATCAGAGAAATAAGCATTCATCCAACCAACATATATTCATCCAGAGATTGGTAAGTCAGGTTTCCATGAGCAATCATTTTATCATGCAAACAGAGGTGATTTCTAAGCATATTATTTTTGTCTATGGGTTGCAGTAGATCAAGTTATAAACATATGGTCATAAATAATTTTCTGGTTGTCTCCTTTTACCTCTGGTTCAATCAGACCTTTGTTGATTAGAGATCTGGCTAAACCACAAGTATATGCTTTGATTTGGAGAGTTCATAAAACATAGAAGCTCAGCACATGTATAACATTGCACCTCTACATTTATCTTTATTTTAGTTGATGTGAGACATAAGCAACAACACAATGTTGCAGCCCCACATTTTCTTTCATTTTCAGACCATACATCTACAACATCAATCCTGGGTTTTTAAAATGAATAAATGCATAAAGAAAAACCCATAAAAATCTACTTCATCTCAAAGTTAAGCACAACACAGATAACCATATTCAACCATGAAATCCATGACTCTTTTATACTGGATAATGTCATTATATGGGTTATACATTTTAGCAGATCATTGACAAGCCAAAATTATCAAACCATAAAATGAACATAGCTTGTAAGAGTGAAATATAAATTTAATTAGGCTGCCTCAATATTCAGGACTTATTGCCAAAGTTTCCAGTGAGGTTACTCACCAACTAATCCTTCTTCTTCC
Organism: Allium fistulosum; assembly: GCA_030737815.1. Taxonomy (NCBI): domain Eukaryota; kingdom Viridiplantae; phylum Streptophyta; class Magnoliopsida; order Asparagales; family Amaryllidaceae; genus Allium; species Allium fistulosum. The sequence continues at coordinate 959,751,449 of CM060901.1, forward strand.
TAAGCTTTATGAACTCCTTTTAGTCTTCTGCCTTCTCCTATTTTCCTCTGGTTTATTTCTTATGTATATTTTTTTTAAGTGGCGAGGAGCAAATGGGTATGACCCCAAGCCTCCTTATATAAATCCTAGCTGTTACTAGGGTTTATGGAATTTACCTAATGTCAGTTCTACCCCATACAAAACATAGTCTGCCTCTTATTTGATTCAAGAAAATAAAAGGGTATATGGTCCTTGTCTTCCTTTTCAGAAATCAGCTTCTCCCTTTTAATTTTTCCCCCGGTCATGTTATATGCATGACTTCTTATTTCATAAATTAAAAAGATTACTGGAAATAGATAAAGTGTTTGTTTAAGGACTCATGCCATTTCCATGTAACTTCTGTTTTCTTCCAGAAATTGATTGACTGTATACATGTATAACATATGTATATCTAAGTCTTTTATTTTTCTTTCTTTCTTTAAATGATTTTAAGTTTATTTCAGCCTGGCTCTTATTTTCTCTGTACCATATTTTATTTAAAGACAAAATTCTATCTTCATGCATATGTATTTCTAAATTAGTTATTTTAATTTATTTATTGATTTCTGCTAAATTTTATTACACAGAAATCTGTGTACATGTGTGTGCACTGTCTTGTGCACATGTACATGTTTTAAACCATGTATTTACAAATCAATTTTCCATTCCTATCTTTTCAATGTGATTTTAAACAAATATAAACTAAATTAACTTATGAAATGATTCACCAAATATCAGGGTTATCACATATACCCCTCCTTTTAGGAATTGTGTCTCACAATTCTTGCTTACTTAACTTAAGTATCATTACTTCAGAAAAATAAATTTTCTGATTTCAAAACCCCTTCTCAATCCAACCACTTAGTTAAACACTATGCATTTTAATACAAGATAAAAAAAATCACAATGCATATTCAATCAACACATTCATTAGTATATATATAAATTTACCTTTTATTCAATCAAACAGTTGTGGATAATCATTTCTGATTTTATCCTCCACTTCCCATGTGCAATCATTTGGGTCAAGACTCCATTGCACTTTTACTAATTTAATTTCTTTGTTTCTCAATTTCTTGGTTTTTCTAGAAACTATGCCCACTGGCTCCTTTTCATAGATCATTCTAGGATCAATCTGCACATCCTTAGAGGATTTTAGGATTGCCTCTCTATCATGAACCCATCTTCTTAGTTGAGACACATGAAAAACATCATGCATTGCTCTCATTTCTTCTGGTAACTCTAGCTTATAGGCTACAGTTCCTATTCTTTCTAAAATTTTATATGGCCCTATATATCTAGGAATCAACTTTCCTTGTTTCCCAAACCTTAGAACCTTTTTCATGGGTGATATTTTGATAAATACATAATTTCCAACATCATATTGTACTGCCTTCCTTCTTTGATCTGCATATTTCTTTTGCCTATCTTGGGCAGAAGCAATTCTTTTTCTGATCAAAGCTATCTTTTCAGAAGTTTCCTTCACATTCTCTGGTCCTAAGACCACTTTTTCTCCAGATTCAAGCCAGCTTGAGGGTGATAAACATGGTCTCCCATAAAGTGCTTCAAAGGGTGCCATGCCTATGCTACTATGATGGCCATTGTTGTATGCAAATTCAGCTAAAAAGATATGATCCTCCCAACTTCCTCCCCAATCCAATACACAAGCTCTCAACATGTCTTCAAGCAATTTGTTCACAATTTCTGTTTGGCCATCAGATTGAGGATGATATGCTGTGCTTAAGCATAAATCAGTCCCCATTGCTTTGTGAAAACTCTGCCAAAACTTTGAAGTGAAGATGGTATCTCTATCACTTACTATAGTCTTTGGTATACCATGCAGCCTGACTACTTTGTTAATAAACAATTGGGCTAGTGTACTTGCATTTCTTTCTGATTTTACTGGTATAAAGTGGGCTGACTTGGTTAACCTATCAACCACTACCCAAATGCTATCATTTCCTTTCCTAGTTCTAGGCAGACCATCAATGAAATCCATTGATATGTCTTCCCATTTCCACTGTGGTATTTGCAAAGGTTGAAGCATCCCTGAGGGTTTTTGATACTCAGCCTTTACTTGTTGGCAAACCATACATTTGGATACATAGGTTGCCACTGCACTCTTCATACCACTCCACCAATAATCTCTTTTGAGGTTGTGATACATTCTTGTGCTTCCTGGGTGTATAGTGTATTTACTTTTGTGGTAAGCATCCAAGATTTCTTGCTTTAACTCATCAATTGCAGGAACACATATTCTTTTTCCTTTCTTCAAATGGCCTTGATCATTCAACTGAAAGCCTTCCATTGCCTCACCATTTAATATTTGAGTCTTCTTTTCAAATAAAAATGGATCTTGGTTTTGTAGCATTACAACTTTATTCTTCAATTCTGATCCCAGAGTAATAATACTTAATTTTCCCATTTCTACATTCCCACTGCATAAGCTCATATTTTCTATGTTATTACTTTCTATCTCTGAATCAATTAATAATGATAAAGTGTTAAACTCTTCTATCATTAATCTAGCCACTTTAACATGTTGTCTACTTAAGGTATCTGCTACTTTATTAGCCTTACCAGGTGTGTACAATATTTCAAAATCATATGAGGCTAAGAGTTCAATCCATCTTTGCTGCCTCATATTTAATTCTTTTTGTGAAAACAAATATTTAAGTGATTTATGGTCTGTATACACTTTAAATTTTGCTCCTAACAAGTAGTGTCTCCATAATTTAAGAGCATACACTATGGCAGCCAATTCAAGGTCATGAGTAGCATACCTTACCTCACTTGGTTTCAACTGCCTAGAAGCATAAGCTATCACTTGGTGTTGTTGCATCAATACTGCCCCAAGCCCTTGTCCACTTGCATTAGTATACACCACCAAGTTTTCATTTCCTTCAGGTACTTTAAGAATTGGAGCTTGTACCAATGCTTCTTTTAATTTCCCAAAGGCTTTTTCACATTCTTCAGTCCAAGTAAACACTTGATTTTTCCTAGTCAATCTGGTTAATGGAATTGAGATTTTTGCAAAATCTTTTATAAATCTCCTATAGTAACCAGCCATTCCCATGAATGATCTGACTTCAGTGACATTAGTAGGTCTTTTCCAAGCTTGCACTGCAATGAATTTGTTGGAATCTACAGATATTCCTTTTTCTGATATAATATGACCTAGAAAATTCACTTCATTTTGCCAAAAAGTGCATTTTGAAAATTTGGCTTTTAATCCTTCCTGCCTCAGTTTCTTGAATACCATATGCAAATGATTTTCATGCTCTCTAACTGACTTAGAATAAATTAGTATATCATCAATAAATATCAATACAAACTTATCCAAGTATTCTCTAAAAATCCTATTCATCAAATCAACAAAGTAGGAAGGAGCATTTGTCAAGCCAAATGGCATCACTAAAAATTCATAAAGTCCATATCTGGTGTTAAAGGCTGTATACTTAATGCTTTCCTCTTCTGCTTTCATCTGATGAAAGCCTGAAGCTAAATCAAGCCTAGAGAATATCTTTGCACCACTCAATTGATCAAAGAGATCATCAATTCTTGGTAAGGGGTATTTATTTTTAACTGTGACTTTATTTAATTCCCTATAGTCAATACATAATCTAAGGGATCCATCATGTTTCTTAACAAAGACTACTGGTGCTCTCCAGATGAGCTACTGGGTCTAATAAAACCTTTTTCTTCTAGTTCAACCAATTGCTTTTTCAACTCCATCAACTCCTTAGGCCCCATTCTAGTTGGTCTTTTAACCACTGGGTTAGCTCCTGGAATTATCTTGATTGAAAACTCAACTGGTCTGTGGTTTGGAACTCCTCTCACTTCACCAAACACATCAACATATTGATTAACTATGGGGATCTCTTCTAATGCAGGCATGGGTTTTTCATTTGACAATGTAGAAAGGTTGGCTATACTTCTATTTTTGTTTGCCTCACAAAGAACAACTATTCTTTGTCCATCAAAAACTTTCAATGATATGGTGGATGCCTCCATATTTATGATAGCCTTATATCTACTCAACCAATCAACCCCTAAAATAATCCCTATACCCGGATATTGCAACACATATAGGTCTGACTCAAACACATGTCCCCCTATATTTAATCCCAGTTGCATACATATCATACCCAGAACACATGAACTACCTATAGGGCTTCTAATTAACAGTGGCTTATCAACAATCATACAGTTCAATTTTAGTTGTTGTGCAATATCATGGGAGATCAATGAGTGTGTAGCCCCAGTGTCATACACTACTGCAAAAGGTATTGAGTGAATAAGCAAAGTACCTTCAACTTGACCATGCTTTTCAACACTTGATCCCTCAACTGCCTTGCCTTTCCCCTCCAAAGCCCATAATTTTCCTTGCTTAATATCTGGACAATTTCTCCTTATGTGACCTTCCTTCCCACAATGGTGACAATTGAAGGATGCATGCCTAACATTTGTGCATCTATTCTTCATATGCCCCTCTTGGCCACAGTTATAGCAAGTGATTTTCTTCTTAATTTCAGTAGCCCTGACTTCTTCTGGTTTCTTGGTGGAAGCTATGTCTGTTTTCTTCTTATCATAAGGGTGAAATTTACCCTTTCCCTTCTTGTTTTGATTATTTTTGAATGCCCTGAAATTCTCTCTAGCTTTATCATGTTGTTCAATGCTCAGAGTCAAATCCAAAACTTGATCAAAAGTCTTATCTTTGTATGGTAGCATGTCTCTACTAAGGCTAGGGTTCAACCCTTGAATATATCTGCCATTCTTAGCCTCCTCAGTAGTGATGAGCACTGCACCATACTTTGCCAATAATTCAAACTTCTGAGTGTACTCAGTGACACTCATAGTCCCTTGCCTCAATTTGATGAATTCCTCCAGTAAAGACTCCTTAGCTGATGCAGGGATAAATCTGCCTTCCAACATTGCTTTAAATTGATCCCATGTCACTTCTCCTTCAGGTCTTCCAGCTATGATAACCTCCCACAAATCCAAAGCTGCTCCTCTCAATTGCATGGATGCAATCTGCCTCTTCCTTTGGTCTTCAACTTGCATGTCTGCAAAGATTCTTTCCAAAATTCTAAGCCAATTTTGAACCCCCATAACTCCTTCTGTGCCATCAAATGTTTTGCCTCCAAGATTGGTAAAAGTCTTGAGTAGTTTGGAAAGTTCCTCATGTGGATTTTCCTGCCTGTTGCCTACTCCATCTCTTATGGCCCTCATGAATTCTTGCACATTCACCATGGGTGGTTCACTTGTTCCTACATTTTGATGTCTGGGTCCTACCATAGCTCTATGGATATAACACTTAGGTTAGTCTGCTTTGCCTAATACTCTATAGATTAATTCATTTTAATCTATCTCTATTCTGTCATAACAGATATTAATAGTGTAAACATTAACAAACAAAGCATCCAAAGCATACAACACTTCCATACATCCAATGCAAACAAATTCATACAAAATTTTGCTATGTTATTTTACAACATAGCTCTGATACCAAATGAAATGACCCACTTCATATTTTTTTGTTTTCAGTGGCCATTTTTTTTATCAAGAAAATATTTAATTCCAATTTTCTTCTATCCATGATCTTTCTGCCAATAAGAATATTGGTTTGCTCATTTCATCTTAAACTTATATATATGAGGATATATAAGTCATTTTCTACTTGAATCAGAGTACAGAAATTTTAAAGTAGAAATCTGTTTGAGTATTACTTAAAGGAAATTCTCTCTACATAGCAATGGTGTTTCTAAGAACTAGATTTTCAAAGTACACTTGGGTTAATGCATAACTATTGATTTTTATGTCTCAAGACTTATCACTTTACACAAATTTCCATAATTTTATTACTGTATAAACTGTGCTTTTGCTTGTGCATGTGTGTGTGCATGTTTCTGTGCATGTGTGTGTGTCAGGGGGAAATTCAGGTGTCTTATTTTTTTTTCCTTGTTAACAAAATGTCCGAGTCTACCCTACACTTGGGTTGTAAAACAGAGCTGAAAACTTAACTTAAAACTCTTTAGTGTTGGCTTAACCCAGGCTCAAGAAAATGGCTATGTTAGCCCTATTCAGTTTGCACTACTTCTCAACAAAATACATGTTATTTGGTTTTCTTTTCAAAGCAACTCAACCCTCATTCTGCCAAGTCTTTGTTTCAGCTTAAACATAGATTTTCTTATGTCAAATATTTGGATATACATTCCATCCACACATCCTTTCAATCTCAGGTTTTCAACCATTTAAACTAACTGTTATTGAGACTTAGGAATGCTATTTCTTTAGCAAAACATTTTTGCAAAATAAAACATATAAGTTTCAGCTGATACATATATAGATTCAAGACTTGCAGAACACTAGTTTCAACAACACAATAGTTTTCTAAGTAAATTTAAACAAAGTAGCTTAACATAATTCAGCCCAAACATCTAATTTAACTTCAACAAATCTTTAAATATAGCATCCAATTCCTTAAGCAGTTAAACATCCAAAGCCTGATCAAAGCAATTCCTACTTTCCTGCAAAATCACCATAAACTGCCCCATATGAATATGAGACACCCAATGGTGCATAAAACACACAAGGGTCAGACTAAAGTCTGGTATGAGTAAACTAACTGAATACATGATTTATAAAACACTTATTCATATTCAAATAATTTCAAAATGGGTAAAGGAACTCAATACCACTCTTGTGCCTATTTCTGTGATACATGTGCATATTCATCAGTGCTCAACAAAACATACATGATTCAATAGATTAGTTCAGTGATAACCATCATAGAATCCATCCATAAAACATTATAAATCAATCAACATATTCATCAATTTATTCATCAAGTCTTTCCTACCAGATTTCTGGCCATCAGGGATTTTACCCAAGCCTTCTCATGAACCTTTTTTTTTATTGTTCACTATCAAGTATGTTATGGTCTTTAGCTACTTTCTCTTGTTAAACCACACACTGCCCGGGACATATCTCTGTTAACCCAGCACACTCAGGCCCCTGGGTATAAGCATACCATGTGTGAGCTTGCAATGTTCCCCTTGCCAAGCCATATTTTGTAGCCCTAAGATCCAAAAGTCCTTAGTTAAATTACTAAGTGTTATTGCCCCTTTTCCCATTCCTATGCTAATCCCTTCTGCATATCATACTTTAATCAGAGAAATAAGCATTCATCCAGCCAACATATATTCATCCAGAGATTGGTAAGTCAGGTTTCCATGAGCAATCATTTTATCATGAAAACAGAGGTGATTTCTAAGCATATTATTTTTGTCTATGGGTTGCAGTAGATCAAGTTATAAACATATGGTCATAAATAATTTTCTGGTTGTCTCCTTTTACCTCTAGTTCAATCAGACCTTTGTTGATTAGAGATCTAGCTAAACCACAAGTATATGCTTTGATTTGGAGAGTTCATAAAACATAGAAGCTCAGCACATGTATAACATTGCACCTCTACATTATCTTTATTTTAGTTGATGTGAGACATAAGCAACAACACAATGTTGCAGCCCCACATTTTCTTTCATTTTCAGACCATACATCTACAACATCAATCCTGGGTTTTTAAAATGAATAAATGCATAAAGAAAAACCCATAAAAGTCTACTTCATCTCAAAGTTAAGCACAACACAGATAACCATATTCAACCATGAAATCCATGACTCTTGTATACTGGATAATGTCATTATATGGGTTATACATTTTAGCAGATCATTGACAAGCCAAAATTATCAAACCATAAAATGAACATAGCTTGTAAGAGTGAAATATAAATTTAATTAGGCTGCCTCAATATTCAGGACTTATTGCCAAAGTTTCCAGTGAGGTTACTTACCAACTAATCCTTCTTCTTCCTAAGCTTTATGAACTCCTTTTAGTCTTCTGCCTTCTCCTATTTTCCTCTGGTTTATTTCTTATGTATATTTTTTTTAAGTGGTGAGGAGCAAATGGGTATGACCCCAAGCCTCCTTATATAAATCCTAGCTGTTACTAGGGTTTATGGAATTTACCTAATGTCAGTTCTACCCCATACAAAACATAGTCTGCCTCTTATTTGATTCAAGAAAATAAAAGGGTATGTGGTCCTTGTCTTCCTTTTCAGAAATCAGCTTCTCCCTTTTAATTTTTCCCCCGGTCATGTTATATGCATGACTTCTTATTTCATAAATTAAAAAGATTACTGGAAATAGATAAAGTGTTTGTTTAAGGACTCATGCCATTTCCATGTAACTTCTGTTTTCTTCCAGAAATTGATTGACTGTATACATGTATAACATATGTATACCTAAGTCTTTTATTTTTCTTTCTTTCTTTAAATGATTTTAAGTTTATTTCAGCCTGGCTCTTATTTTCTCTGTACCATATTTTATTTAAAGACAAAATTCTATCTTCATGCATATGTATTTCTAAATTAGTTATTTTAATTTATTTATTGATTTCTGCTAAATTTTATTACACAGAAATCTGTGTACATGTGTGTGCACTGTCTTGTGCACATGTACATGTTTTAAACCATGTATTTACAAATCAATTTCCCATTCCTATCTTTTCAATGTGATTTTAAACAAATATAAACTAAATTAACTTATGAAATGATTCACCAAAAATCAGGGTTATCACAATTTCTAGGGTACTATTTAAATCAGAGAGGATACATGTGTCTTGATGCAAATGGAAGAATATATTTTTTCAAGACATATTGTATTCAATGAGCAAGTTTATCCATTCAGAGACCTTGGCACACAACTCACAAAGAAAGTTTTTAATCCAAGTATTCCAAGCCTTCCACTGTATATCAATGAAATTGAGAATGTTAACAAGGGAGAAGAATTAGGAATTGATAATGATGATATAGATAATTCAATTACTCAAGAAAATACTGATCAAACATCCAGTACAACTAGAGGCATTCAAAATAATGATGAGAAAAAGAGATAACATAATGAATGAATGGTAGAACATCAAAATGAAGGCACAACTTCTCACACTACAACTGATCTAGTAAACCAACATATGATGACTAGAGCTAAATGTGGAATTTTCAAACCAAAGACATGTACTCTAATCAGTGAACCAACCTCAATAGATGAAGCATTGTCTAACAATCACTGGAAGAAAGCCATAATTGAAGAATATAAAGCTCTTATAACAAACAATACATGGACATTAGTCACACCACCTAAAGACCAGAATATAGTAGGCTGCAGAAGGACTTTTAAAATAAAAGAGGATGCTGATGGGAAGTTGCAAAGGCATAAAGCAAGATTAGTTGCTAAGGGTTTTACATAGTAGCATGGTTTTGACTTTAAAAAAATATTCTTACCGGTTGCTGAACCCACAACTATAAGAATAATCTTATGATTAGCCCTACTTCACAATTGTAAGGTGTAACAACTAGATGAGCATAATCCTTTTCTAAATGGGGAATTACTTGAAGAAATATTTATGGAACATCCGCTAGGATTGAAGCTGAATAATTAGGCAATATATAAACCGAATACAACAATTTATGGCCTAAAATAAGCTCCAAGAGTTTGGTTTAGAAAGATCAAACACTCATTATCAGTCTTAGGGTTTTCTCAAGCAAAATCTGACACTTCATTATTCCTGAGAGTCACAGACACATTAGCTATATATATACTAGTGTATGTTGATGATATTTTAGTCACTGATGATAGCATCAAAGAAATACAACAATCAATTGATAAATTACATAAGGAATTTTCTTTAGAAGACCTGGGAGATCTGCACCACTTTTAGGGATTAGAAACAAAGAGAGTTATAGACTAACATGCTCATGAGCTAAAGCAAGTACATATCAGATATACTCACTAGAATTAAGTTGACAAATGCCAAGCCAATGCCCACTCCAGTTGTAAGCAACCTACTGTAACACCTCGTAAAATGAACCATAAATAAATGAAATAAATTTTAATTAAATATAATAAGATAGAATATGGAAATTTTATAAAAGTTGGAATTTGACCACAGAATTTATTACATTACGTTCATGGTGAAACTCTGATCTATTTCCATATATAATATGCTGAAAACGGAGCTCAAACGAAGAAGATATGAGCGTTTGAAGTTTTCAGATTTAAATTAATTTAGTTTGAATTCAATTTCAAATGCAAATGAGAATTTAATTTTAGGGTTTAAATTATAAAATTATCTTAGGGGCTAAGTAAACGTTTTAATTAATGTTTAACGTTAAGAATAAATAGGGCAAGAAATTAATCAAAATCAAAACGCAATGGAAACGAATCATTATCGCCAAAAATAAGGCAGAGCGATCGACCTACATGGGTCAACTGGTCGATCGTAGCGATCGACCGGTCGAGCTTAGGCGGTCGACCATCTCATGATGGCGGCGGCTAGGGTTTTGCATTGTTTAACACTCCAAATTTATCCGTTTCTCTTCTAATTTGATCCTACGGTTCTAATGCATTTCAACCCTTATAAATAGAACCCTACCCTCTTCACTTTTTATTCATATTATTTTGGCGAATACGATGAAACTTTTCCAATGTTATCTCTTCAAATTAGATTTAGAAACTCTATAGAGAACTCAGGTAAGAATTCAATCCCTTTTCTAATTATTTCTTCTTCTTCCTCCAATATATTCTTCTTTTGTTCTTTCTCCAATTGTTATGAATCTAATAAAACTATATACATCTTCCCTATCGTGTATATATCAAAAGAGAGAGATTCTGGAGGAGATTGAAAGGGGTGCAAATCCAAGAAAAGTGAAGATAAGGCAGTTCTGTGAGTGGAAACCTTAGTATTTCTTTTTCAGTATTTATTTGGCGTATCTCTATGGATATAATATGCCTTAGGGATTTTGGGATTGCAATAATACGATAGATAATATCCTCCAAAATTCCTTTTTATTTCAAAATGTCAATTTTTTGTTGAGATTATCGATTATTTACAATAAATTTGATGGAAGTTGTTTTGTTTATGCAATTTTTGATACTTTCATAGTCTATTCCGCTTTTCCTTCTTCTTTGGTTCAATTTGTGATTTTTCAATGAAATAGGGGATTAAAATTAAGGATTTTATTCGTAGTTTACACCACTTATTCCACACAAATTTCCTTCTTATCTTTTTCTTTATAAAAAGGAGTTGAATAGAATATGGAGTTTAGATTGCAATTCCTATTGTTTAGGACATTCCATTAAATTGGTGTAACAAACTAAATTTCTATTTTATTTACAAGTATGTTATTGCAGTTTTGATTATGAATATTTGTTCCCTGTTTTGGATATTATAATCCCTTATTTTGCTACATTGAAATTCTGGGAAATTGAAGAAAAAGGACTTGTGATAATATTTGGTTAAGGAATTGACATTTAACGCTAGTTTAGGGCGTAAAATCCGTGCATTTAGAATTTATAAGGCACAATTTTTTTTATATTAGCGTAATTATTTTATAATTATTGCATATATGGCGTAGTTAATTAGGTATTTATTTTCATTTATTTCCCTTATTAGGAATGTAATTGATTGTTAGGTGAAAATAAAAGGAAACTATTATATAGCCTAGATATTATTCTAAGGCGTAATAAGCAAAATTCCTTATAGGGCCTTATTATGAAACAGTGAGATGAGTATTATTAAATATATGAAGTGTATTTAATTTATGGCTAAGTCATAAGGATGCAAGGTCAATAGAGTAAGATGACGGAAGTCCGCCCTTCATTTTGAGGCTACCAGCAGTTGTGTACACTTCCTATTGATATGAGATATCCTTATAATAAATATTTATAACAACGCGAGGTTAGTCCCAAATTCTATAGCGGAAATCTGCCCAACTAATTTGGCTACCAGTTCCTACGAATAGTCGGACTAATGTGAAACGTTATTATGAGTATGGGCTATAGTACGAGGGGCCTACTTCGGTGTCTTGAGGTATTAAGTGGTTGTTTGAGGGCCCGTCTTTTTGCCTCAATGAAGTACTTAATGGCATGGGGGACACGTTAGATGGTATCCCTGTAGGGGTTCGCTTCTGGATAAGGCATTAAGTGACTGACTGGGGGTCCACCTTTCCATAGAAAGAAGTATTAAGTGACTTGAGATTCCATATGATGCCAGCTAGATAGTACCATTGAGGAGCACGCCTTGGAAATATGTATTAAATGATGGGGTCTTCCTTTATTAAGGAATTAAACGACCCGAGTTTGCCTATTCTCCAATAAATGGTATTAAGTGGCTTGGGTACTATCTCTTACATCGCTTGTTAATTGTAATGTGGGATTTGGGTTATGCGATTTTGGAGGCCTGCTTCTTTCCTTAAAAAGAAGTAGTAAATGATTTTAATGGTTTTATGTTCGTAGACATGTTCTTATTTTGAAATATAATGCCTAGGTACTGAAAATGTAAGACTCGAGGTTTTTGTTCATCAGACACTTGTTGTTCTGACTCCCTCCTCATTACAACACATGTTAAAGGACGTTAATGGTGAAGATGATGCTTAGAGATGCTGGTGGTTTGCTTGTGGAAGTATTTAACATTTTTACTTTCTTTTATGTGTACCCATATATCTATATATCATTGTTTTAATGGATTTATGATACGATTTGATGGCACTTTGTATTCAGATATATTTGTGATTTTGAAATAAATGGGTAAACTTTGCTATTATATTTTGTTCCATCTGCTGTGAGTTTTTAAATTTTAGTTATGGCTCTATATTATTATTTTCTTAGTTCTACCAACAACTTACCTTAGAATGGATCTATGTTTCGATGTGCCTTTTCTGGGTCAAAATTTAGGCATGTTCTGAGGTGGGTTGTTACATTTGGTACCAGATCCTTGGTTACCCGGTCAACGGAGAAAAACTGTACGTATGAGAGACGTACTTGTTATTTTGAAAAGGTTTTCCAAAAATAATTTTCAAAACTCTTACTATATATTTATATATATGTACATATATCTATACCTTGTTTTTTTTTGAACATTTTCATATACACTAGGCAACTCTTTTCTTTTAGTACATAAATACTTTCTTAGGAAATCATCACTAAAGATTCAACCTACAGATAGTTGATATGGCTGATAATCAATCTTTTTCCAGACAAGAAAACTCACCCCGTGGAAGACCACCCATTTGTGGAATGCTCGAATGGCTTAGACAATATCTTAGGACCGTTAAGCAGATTCCTATTCCTCTAACTGCACTTGTGGCACCTGCTACCCCACTCATTAATGCAGCATCCCGTCCTGTCAACTTTCACAAGTTGTGTAAGGAATTTCAATATGGGAGGGAAGACATACTCTGGAACTAAAGGATATTCGAAAGCTAAAGCTTGGGTTAGTAACTACGATAAGATATTTGGAGAGCTTGGTTGGGATGATCAGTTAAGAAGGAGAATATCAGCTTGGCACCTCAAGGTGGGAGCTTTGGATTGGTGAAACTTTGTGACTGGTGAGCACCCTAGAAGGATATTCTCTTTGGATGGGTTTAAGGACAGATTTGAGATGAGATTCATGTCTAGAGCAGAGGTTAGCTTACAAATGAAAAGGTTCATTCAACCGAGACAAGGAGGTTTTACTCTCAAGGAGTACATAGCTAAGTTTACTAAATTTGGGAAGAGCCTAATAGACACAACTATGAAAAAGGCCATAAAGTTCGTGAAGGGCCTAAATTCCCCATTAAGAGAAATGTTGATGACCCAAGTGCCTATGGGGCCACAGATGAAATGTTGGTGGAAATGGAAATGCTACACATGGACAATACATATGCAAGGAGGTCCAAGAAGGGAAGCTTTTGGGCCAATAAGAAGTCAAAGGAGAAGTTTAAGAAGGATGACAAGGTGTGTCAAAGATGCCATAAGAAGGGTCATGAAATCAAAGATTGTAGGTTGAGTCTGATGAAGGAAGCCTTTAAAGGGAAGTGCTTTAATTGCAACGAGGAAGGGCATTAGAAGAATCAGTGTCCCAAGGTGGCTAAGGAAGGATCAAGCAATTAATCAGATTGCTGCAAGTAGAACGAGAAGGACATGCATTAGACGAAACGATATGTTATCAGGCAATTTTATTAGAAATAACGAGGGCATCTCCAATACTCAAAGCTTCATATCTGAAGCAAATTTTCAAGAAACTGCTAGAGTTTTATCAAAAGCTGTTCTACGGAGGCGTCCATCACTACTTTGTAGAAAATCAATAGGTATGAATACATCAGATACATATGACTTGATTAGTGAAATATTCTCTCTCTCCAAAAAAAATATGTTTTATTTACCAATGCACAAAGAAAATATTTTATTGCGCATATTTTTATGTAGGTCTTACCAAAAAAGGATAGGCTTATTTTGGAAAATACATTCAACCAACTCCAATCCTTTACCAATTAACATCCTAGAAGATTTCACAAAACTTTATCTTTAAATTTTTGACTTTTTGGGATAGGCTATTGAAGCTGTCCCTTTTGCTAGTAAACCACCAAGAGACCAAGGAAAAATAACTCTAGAAGGTATAACTCTTATTTTTGGAGTTACTATTCAAACCCTATTTGATTCGGGGGCATCACATTCCTTCATAGCTAGGAATACAGTAAATTTATTAAACCTTCAAACCCAAATGATCAACAACCGAATAGAGGTTTCCAATTATTGGGCCTATAAGTCTAACTGAATTAGAACATTTCTAAATTTCATTTAAATAAAATCATTTATTTTATTTAAATTCAAATATATTAAGTTATGAAATTAATTTTATTTGATTTAGTTTATACATAAATGTATCATATACATATATGTGTGAGTGCATGTGTAACATAATAATCCATGAAAGGTATAATATGCCCATATGCAGATGTTGGGATTTACAACGCAACAGACATATTCGCTCATTTTGTATGCCATGTATGTTGTCCAAATATGTGCATGTATATGTGTTACAAAATACACACACACATATGTATGTATAAATATTTTATATATAATATATGAACATAAAACATTTATATATAGATAAATAAATAAATATATATATATATAGAAATAGAGAAAATAATTATTAAAAATCATTTATAATTCAAAATTAACTTAGTTTTGCAAACATAATAATTTTAGTATTTTAATTTGTATATATTATGAATAAAATAATGTTTTCATCCATAAATAATTAACATAAAACAATCAATTGATGAAAATTCAAATTGGATAATTTTTGAAAATCTAGGATCATAAAATAGAGCTTAGAAAAAATTTGGAGATATTTCAAAGTTGAAATATTATTTTTAAAATCAAATACATTGATTTCAGCAATAATAATTTAATATAAAATAATATATTATTAAAAATTCAAATTTTAGAAATTCTAAGATCATGAATGAAAGGTTACGCAAAATTTGGAAGAATTTTTCAGTTATATTATTATTTTTAATAAATCCTAAATAGTTTTTCCGGAATAATATTAATTATTAAAAATAATAAACTTTATTGAAAAAATCCTAAATTTTTTCTATACATTTCTGAAATATATAATATTTTTTAAATATATAAAATTGAATTTTTAATGTAATAATTATTTTATTCATAATAAACAATTCAAAATTCAATAAATCTTAATTTAAAAATATGAATATATGTATGATAATTAATTTTCGAATTTGTAAATTCATGTTATATATAAATAAGTGTACTAAATTTTTTAAATCATATATATCTTATATATGCATATATGCTATTATGAGAGAGAAATATACATTAATATATATATATATATATATATATATGAATTTATTAATAAATTTATAAAAAACAACTATTAATGACAAAAATTGATATTGTACATTAAACAACATTTGTCTATACATAAATCAAATAGTATAATAAACTTGTCTATACATAAATCAAATAGTATAATAAACAAATTCTACACATAACCAAACTGATTTGTGACAACTACATCTACTTACCAAATCTCACCACACTAAACATATAGTAGCAATATATTTAAACAGATATGAAATTCCTCATTATAGGATCATAGAATATAATTTAATTACTGTAATATGAATTAAAATTACCAATTTAATGATGCCTTTGAATCCACGTTGAAGTAATAACTTCCCTTCCTTTTACTGTTCTTGATTCGTCAGACTGCAAGTCCGGAATCACCGACATCTAACTATCGAATAGTATTATTTTAATTTGAAATATATTTGAGAATTTGGAGTGGATTTAGAGTTATGTTTTAACCAGCAATGTAGATGGTAATGGCGGCAAAAAAAGGCTAGTCATTATTTTAGAGATACATATACATACATACATACATACATACATATATATATATATATATATATATACATACATACATACATACATACATATATATATATATGGTTGTATTAGAGAGAAACAAGGAAAACCTTTTTACCCATTCTCACTTGATCTCAACCCATTATCTCCAAGCCAATTTCCTATGTTTTAGCCACCCCTAGACCTTCCTGAAACTGAAATTTTGCAACCCTAATGATGGGCCTTAAACCCATCTAAGCCCAAGCCAAAATACTATGCAATTAAATCTAATTTAATCGCTTGTCGATATTGTATATCGATCGAAATATTAATAACTGTTATAAATATATATAACATTATTTATTTCTCAAATCATATTCAAATTTTATAATTAATATTTCATAAATAATAATTAATTTATAACAATTATATACTAATTAAATCGTTCGGTTTTAAGGGAATGCATCATTTCGGCTGTGTAACCCTTGGGTGTAAATTTGGTCAGCGATTAACATCGAACTATTATAATGTTAACGTTCACACATCACTTAGCAGGTGGTATGACATTATGGCCAAATTTATCGCTTACTCATTTTCGGTAAAGTCCAATTTTAGTTTAATAAGCATTACCCGGTTGTGACATTTGTTTACACTAATTCTCTTCGTCAAAACTATATCACTTTGGACTTATGAAATTTGGTAATGGTAAAAATTCCAACCTCAGCCACATTCAACTTTATAGTCTAAATACAAAGTCCTTGGTTCAATAATAACAATTATTATTAACCGAAATGCTTTGGCCAGATACTTTGACTTTGAGTTGACTTGAGTTGACTGTGATACTAACCGCATATAACTGAGGAGACGAATCCTCTCTTGAATAGTGCTTCACTTCCAATACTTCCACTCGACCTAACTATAGTCGCTCGATGGACGCTATGCCATGATTTGGCTATAATCAAAGCGGAGCTTTCATATTGAAGATCCATAGTATTCTCAAGTTGAGAGAACTATGTAAATCAGTCACATCGATATTTCTATTTGACCTTAGTTATATTAACCAACATAAAACTATCGAGTGAGTCGTTCCATAGTTATCCAATAACTATTAATACGTAACCCCTAGGTGCCGCCAGTGGTCATGAGTAATACACTGCCCAACATTTGGAGAGCATTACGTACTCCAATCTCAACGGATACATCGATATCTGGTCTCGATGCATCTTGACTAGGAACATTTAAAATGGTATATTTGTTTCGTTGTGATAAATTACTCACAATTACAACACTTTGTAACTACTATAACAAAATATACCATTTATGGATTTTTCTATTAAATATACTTTTAATTAAGTAAATTAATTAATATAATCACATTATATTAAGTATATAATAGGAAGAAAATACCTTTTATTTCGAACAAGATTGGTCAACGAGTTAGATATATGCAACAAATTACATAATTGGAAGAAAATACCTTTTATAATCACCATAAATGACATCATTTACAATCCAAAATTGATTATTAAAACAACTAAAGTTGATTTTAATACAAACATATTGTTAAAATCAACAACGTGTTGTTTACTTATAGTTTAGAAATATCAATGTACCTTTTAACGTTCTTTCTTATGAACACACGCTTCCTCTACACTTTGATTGAAAATCAAACTATTTGATATTTCTATCAAAATACTTATTCAATCTTGATGCTTATTGTAACAACTTGCATATTTTACGATTTTATATTTAAATATTTTATTTAAATATAACATCGTTAGTCGGATTAAAGTTCGAAAATCTACTTTTTACAAACGGTCTAATTATGACTCGGGACCACTTCCATTGAGTCCAAAATGGCGCTTGCGACTTTTTTGAGTATAAGTTTCGATATGTTTGGAGTAAGTTGAATTATGCTATTTTCTAGTGGCTTTTGGGTTTGGGTTTCACCCAACTCATTCTATACCTTAACTCAGCCCTCTCCTCTCCATTCATTCTCATTTCATTTCATTTTCTTTAGCACAACTGAAAATGGGGGAAAAGAAGAGGAATTAGAAACTCCAAGCCCTAGATTCAATTGCAAACTCCAATTCTTGCTCCAAATTCCAAAAGAAGCTTAGGTAAGCTCCATCTTCATCTTCTCCATCTCTTCTCCTCTTTAATTTCAGAAAATTCCTAAACCCTAATTTAGGAAATACTTGTTTTGATCTTAGATTGAAGCTTGTAGAGTTGAAGTGAAGAGTGGTTGATATTTTCTTTATATTTGAGCTTCTTATCCTTGTTTTTGAGTTTAAAGGTGAGACTTTTTGAACTCACATCTAAGCTTATAGCTTTTGTTGTTGTTGGGTAAGAATTCCTAACATCAATTTCTTGTCCATTTGCTTTAGATTGAATTGGTTTTACGAATATTCCCATTTTTGGCGTTTTGAAGTTAAAATCTTTAAAAATCTTAGCTTTGATGTTTGATCATGCTTTTGGTGGCGTACCGAAGAGCCTATTGGGCTGGGTTTTCGATTGGCGTAAACCCCTAGTGCCCATCGCTCGACCGATCGCCAATTGTTTGGGAATTTGCCCCTTGGGGGCTAGGTTGAGAATACTGGAATTTCCAGTTCAGTCGACTGAACCGAACCCAGGAAATTTCCTTGGCCAGTATCAGTCGACTGACCACTCTTGGTCAGTCGACTGAGCCTGGAAACCGAAAGTTTCCAGGCATGATTCAGTCGACTGACCACCCAGGTTCAGTCGACTGAACCTGGAAACAGAAAGTTTCCAGGATTTGTGTCAGTCGACTGACCACCCTGGTCCAATCGACTGAATCTGCTGTCTCTGCCTATTTTGCCTTTTGTGTTTGAGTTTCCAATTTTTAATCGATTCTTGTTTCTCCAATTTGTTGTTATCACCTTTGTTGACTTTGATGATCCCTTTTGACTTCGTACACGGGTTTTTATAAAATGATCCTTTTAAATTGTATTAAAAACTCGTTTCTCCGATTTATAATTTCTAATTAAAACACACACACTTTTGCACTCCTAGCGAAGAGGGAGGAGAATTAAATGATTAGATAAAACGCGTGCTATGAACACGTGCGTTCATCTTTTCAGTTAATTCCTAATCTATTCGTTTGACCGTTTTGACCTTTGGGTCTGGTTTACCGATGAAATGAGGTGAACTTTATACTGCTTTGAGTGTGAAATTGACTAACGGATATTAAACTGTTTAGTGCGAACGTGTGGTATGGGACTCACGTTAACATTTTCCGGGTTCCTTTCTGAGAGTTGTGACACATTCCGCCGGATAGTGGTGTCCAGTACCGCCACTACGGTTTGTTGCCTTCGGGCGTTGCCTTTTGATGTTGCCTTTTGGCATTGCCTTCGGGCGTTGCCTTTGGGCGTTGCCCTTTTGGCGTTGCCTTCGGGCGTTGCCTTCGGGCATTGGATCCTTGTACTGAGCTCGAGCATCTTTTGTTTCTTTGACAATTATATTTCCTTAGAGTATCGCCCTTCGGTATAGGTTCTTTGAACCACATGATATATAGAGATTACCTTGTGGAAACTTGTGTTACCTCTATTGGTCTTTGTCATTTGCCTTTTGGCTTGTTTTGGGATATGTATGTCCTTCGTTTATTTGAGTTGCCTATGATATGAGGCTTGTTATGATTCATCTTATGTTAGATGATTTGGTTATCTCCTT
The DNA here is from genome assembly GCA_030737815.1 of Allium fistulosum. Lineage (NCBI taxonomy): Eukaryota > Viridiplantae > Streptophyta > Magnoliopsida > Asparagales > Amaryllidaceae > Allium > Allium fistulosum. The sequence continues at coordinate 959,771,423 of CM060901.1, forward strand.
TGGAGATAATTGTGGTACTTTATGATCTTGTACGTTCATTATCATTAGTATATCTAACTGATTTGTTTAGCTAGACTAACCCGTGTATTTTTATACTCGGGTCAGACCGAGATGTTTCAGGTTAGGTACTTTGGACTTAGCCTTTTTTGCTTCCACATGGACTATTCCGCTAGCTCCTTTTTGTCATAGCTTTTTGTGTAGTCCTTTTTGTCTGTAACTCTAATATATACTCTATTGACTCGTCTGTATATTGTGGTTTGCTTTACCACTTGATATGTATCATTTTGTAAACTCTGTAATGTATCTGTATATGTGTAAATGCATGTGGTGATCTTCTGTTCTGTGATGTGTATTACATTTGAGTTGTTGTATTTTCTTCTGATAGATCCTTCAGCCACCTATGACTTTGTATTAAGTATTTATTGGAGATGTCGATCCATTTAAGTAAGAAGTGGCATTGTCGGCGTATTCAATAGATGGTTAAGACAGGGTTATAGATGGTCGCTCCTAACTAGCTCTATTCTCCGCATTAGCAGACGGTATTACCTAGTAATACTCTTTGCTAATGTGGGTCTCGGAGTGGGGCGTTACACTTATAAAATGATACATTCGTATCATTTCTTGGATCGTATCCAAAGACTCACAAACCCAATATCGCTCCCACTGACTTTGAGGCATTTTTGGTTAATATATGTAAATGGCTCACTCTAAATCATTATTTAGAATTTTCCGTTTCAATACATAAGTACCAAACACTAAGTCTTATCGAGCGATAATTTTGTGAGTAAAGTTGTATTAACTTGAGCATGTTGACTACCGAATCTGTTATGCTAATTTCAATAATTAAAATTTGCGATATTATTCTTATCAGTATTGCTCATTTAATCCAGCCACATCAGTCTTTCCAATAAAGACACAATCTCGGTCGATGGATCACATCTCTTTGGTTACGACCACCAAAATCATATTTTGATAGCGTACTTGGAATTCTTCAGATTTGCGCATCATACCATATAGAGTCAACAATCTTAATAATTTAATTGAACAACCGAGGGTAATGTATATTTTCGACATTAATAAGAAACTCATAGTTTCTCTTCGATGTACGAGAATACTTATTAGACATTCTAATGCTATGTGTTCATTGAGGTTATTTAATTTCACTTCATCTCATATAATCAATTCTATCTATGGATCGGATCCAATTCCATTTAACTACTAAAAATTTCTCAAAGAAATTCCTTCACAATGAAGTTGATATATCTTGAAACAACAATTGTTTCTTAGTGCAAATAGAATAGGGATTCATAAATGCTTTATGAACCTTTTTATTTATAAAAGTGATTTTAGTTTTCAAAAATTATGTTCAAAACATAAATATGTCATTTGATGACAGACCTTTCCAAATTTTTTTTTGGAGATTCATACAAGATCCCTCATATACGTGCAATCTTTCGACTCGCACAACCTGCCAACTCCTGGGCCTGGATATGTTGGTATTTCTTACAAACCTTATCTTATATGATTTTGTAAACTGTTGTTTAGATGAAATAATATCAACCTTGCGTACTACTCTTAAGTACATGACCTTATAAAAAGAAACTAACTCAACTTCACTCACAATTAATCGTAAATTGTCCAACAATGTCTGATTACTCCTTATCGATGCATCATTATGTATCACATGGAGGAATGACTTTTGAGATTGAATTTATATTCATTTTTAGGTACATTTGGAACTCTTTCCACTATACTCACTTATTCGACCAAATCAAACAATTTTATTCTATTGCATGTTATTTTATTCACTTTTCTTTTACATTCTATGATTTTATCATAAACTTACTACAATTATATCCAATACATATGTACATGTTGGTAATAAATCATCGATGAATATAACAAAGTATGTGGAACCCTTTTGGTATTAATAGACTTGTGATTACATACATCAATATGTATTAATTCAAAGAGTTCATCAACTCTTATGATGCTCCCACTGAATGGGTGCATAGCTATTAATTGTTTGAGATATAATTAAACTATATCATATGATTCATAATCATATAGTAAAATTATTTCTCAAAACTACGGCTTAGTCTATAATTCCAAAACAACTATAAATAATATTAGACACATATGTATTTTTTTGTTGCATCACTTTTACTATGAAAACAAATTCCATAATATAGTTCTATTTCATAATGAATATTCATAATACTCATATTGAAATATAGTTATATCTAATTTTCAGTCAATACCAAAAATAAACATTATTTCACAAATAATGTTCGGTACATTTTACGAAAACAATTTTCGTAATTTGATGCAATCCTTAGATGCTATATGACATGCTCCCACTATTTCCGCCATTACTATAATAACATACTAAATTTAGAGGTCCACCATTCACTTAATATTGTTTACTTATTTCATATGCTGCAACTAGTTTACAGTGGAGAGTTCTTTGATCAAATATCTTGAAGTCAAAGAAATAAATGTTATAGAAAACAATTTTCTATATGAAAATACATTTCGGAATAAAAATCATATTTCATATTCCAATATTAAGTATCAATTAGTATTACAATTCTCGTTTCCAATGTTTCTCTATGAAGCAGAAGTGACTATTCATTCTCTTCATTCCAACTTTACCTTAAATTACATCTATTCTTATACATTCGTTTTTCTTTCAAATGGTCAAACTATTCAAAAGAAAACCTTACTACAATATCACAACAAACCTTTTACAAAAGCGCATTCGTTTATTCTTAACATTTAAGACATCAAATATGTTGCATTTTATGTAAACCGATCAAGATGACATTTCAACGATCGAGTTCTTAGATGTATCTCGTAGTTTATTCTCTTGTGTTACATTAACACAATATGATCCTTTTGAAATCATTCAAGTTGAATACATGATCTTAAAATACCGTTTATTGGCTTACTTCGAATAAACTAACTTCATCAAAATATTATACCCCACAAACTATTACTGTTCACCATATAACATTTATATATGAAAGTACATGGATCAAATATCCATAGTCTTGAATTGCATTTAGAGTTCAAAAACTCATGAAATGCAATACACGATCTAAAACAAATAAACATATAAGTGACCAACTTACGAATGTATTAAGTAGTTGAAATTAGGCACTTGCACGGGTATAGAAACATTATATAACATGCACTTATAACTATTAGTAAGTATATATTATATTTCTATTTGTCAACTTTCAATTCAGTTTGTATATATATGTTAATTGACAAATGTTTTATCAATCATATTAAATGCACAAATTTATCATTGTAGATAATTATAACATTGTATAGCATATGTTCTTAAAATATTAGAAAGGTTAAATGTTACCATTTCATTTTTCTAATAAGGCTCCCACTAGTCTTTTATGTTTCTCCAAACCCTAAGTTGAAACATAGAAGTCTTACAACTTCACTAGTGGGTGTTAAGGCTCGTTTGTTTTGGTATCCTGACCTTGAATTTGCTCAACAAATCATAGCCCCATAAACGATGGATAACTCCTTATCGGTTGTATCACATACAACTCATAACCCATTTTTCCTTGTTCTAATCTCATTTCGACCTTGAGTTTGCTCAACAAATCGAAAGAGATTATTCACTCATACCTACCATATCGTGATGGCCTAAGTATAGTATATGTACCTTGAGTTTTTTCAACAAATACATATAGTTATCTTACCTCATCTACTCAATATATTAATAATACTACACATAACATCTCTAGCTTGAGTTTGCTCAACAATTAAGGAGTATGTAAGTAATTTATTAATATATATATGGTAGAGGACAACATTATATTGAAGATTCATAATGTTCAATATATATATTGAGTGATATCAACTTATAGAATAATATATTTCTTATGAAATACCCCAACGATTCAAGTGTCAGATACATCATAAATCACGGTATATGTACCTTTACATATGTATTTATTTCTCAAATCTATTTGGGTTTCTTTAATGTTCCACATTTAGTTTATACACATATCATATAAGTTTTATTGTTATCATATTACTTATATGATGTCTTACATATAATATATAATTAATTAAATCTTATCAAATTAATTTTAATTAATTAACTCTTTAATTAATTTTAAATTAGTATTCCAATATAACTTTTATATTGGACATAACTACTATAACATTTATAGTGTATACTATAACCTTTATAGTGTAACACACATATATCATATATATGTGTATTTTATTTAATTAATTAACCTTTAATTAATTTATTAAATTAAACAATTTTTATTAAAATTTATTAATTTCAAAATTTATCTTGTATACATACATGTATACTTATGTTATCTTAAACATTTTAAAATAACATAACATATATTAACATATATAATACATGCATATATGCATTAATTAATTAACATATTTAGTTAATTTATTTTATTAATCTTATTACTAAATTTAAAATTTGAAATTATTATATAAATATTTTCAAACATTTTGAAAATATCATTATCCTTTCAAACATTTTGAAAACTTATGTAGTATTATAATTTTTATAATAAACATGTTTTATTTTAAATTTAAGTATTAAATTTAAAATCTTTAACATTAATTTTCATAACGATTTTGAAAATTAGCCTAAGGCCCAAATTAAGTTGGGCCTTTTCTATTAGGGGCAACCTTTGGGCTCACTTCACCTTTTGGGCCAGGCCGGTAACCAGGTAGGACAGGGTACTTGATTACCCAATTCCAATCCTAGACATTACCTTTCTAGACACCGTACTAAGTGGGCAAGCTTAATTAGTTAGCCCTAATATGACTAATTTAGACCGCATAGGCTCTGGGCTCTGATACCATTGTTGGAACTGGACCAGCCCGTAGCGGAAGTTATGGGTGAATTTCAAAAAAATTACCCTATTGGATCTTTATTGGGCCTCTGAAGTCTAACCGAATTAGAACATTTCTAAATTTCATTTAAATAAAATCATTTATTTTATTTAAATTCAAATATATTAAGATATGAAATTAATTTTATTTGATTTAGTTTATACATAAATGTATCATATACATATATGTGTGAGTGCATGTGTAACATAATAATCCGTGAAAGGTATAATATGCCATATGCAGATGTTGGGATTTACATTGCAACAGACATATTAGCTCATTTTGTATGTCATGTATGTTGTCCAAATATGTGCGTGTATATGTGTTACAAAATACACACACACACATGTATGTATAAATATATTATATATAATATATGAACATAAAACATTTATATATAGATAAATATATATATAGAAAGAGAGAGAAAAATTATTAAAAATTATTTATAATTCAAAATTAACTTAGTTTTACAAACATAATAATTTTAGTATTTTAATTTGTATATATTATGAATAAAATAATGTTTTCATCCATAAATAATTAACATAAAATAATCTATTGATGAATATTAAAATTTTACAAATTTGAAAATCAAGGATTATTGGAATAGAGCTTAGAACAAATCTGGAGATTTTTCAAAGTTGAAATATTATTTTAAAAAAAAATACATTGATTTCGGCAATAATTATTTAATATAAAATAATATATTACTAAAAATTCAAATTTTAAATTTTCAAAAGTTCTAGGATCATGAATGAAAGGTTACGAAAAATTTTGAAATTTTTTTCAATTAAATTATCATTTTTAATAAATCATAAATAGTTTTTCCTAAATAATATTAATTATTAAAAATAATAAACTTTATTTAAAAAATCCTAAATTTTTCTATACGTTTCTAGAATGATATAATATTTTTTAAAAATATAAAATTTAGTTTTTAATGTAATAATTATTTTATATATAATAAACAATTCAAAATTCGATAAATGTTAATTTAATAATATGAATATATGTGTGATAATTAATTTTCGAATTTGTAAATTCATATTATATATAAATAAGTGTACTAAATTTTTTAAATCATATATATATATCTTATATATGCATATATGCTATTATGAGAGAGAAATATACATTAATATATATATATATATATTTATTAATAAATATATATTAAACAATTATTAATGACAAAAATTGATTTTGTACAGTAAACAACATTTGTCTATACATAAATCAAATAGTATAATAAATAAATTATGCACATAACCAAACTGATTTGTGACAACTACATCTACTTACCAAATCTCACCTAACTAAACATATAGTAGCAATATATTTAAACATATATGAAATTGCTCATTATAGAATCATAGAATATAATTTAATTACTGTAATATGAATTAAAATTACCAATTTAATGATGCCTTTGAATCCACGTTGAAGCAATAACTTCCCTTCCTTTTACTGTTCTTGATTCATCAGATTGCAAGTCCGTAATCACCGACCTCTAACTATTGAATAGTATTATTTTAATTTGAAATATATTTGAGAATTTTGGAGAGGATTGAGAGCTATGTTTTAACCAGCAATGTAGAAGGTAATGACTGCCAAAAAAGGTTAGTCATTATTTTAGAGATATAGATATATATACATACACCCACACACACACATATATAGACATATATACATATGTACATATATATGTGTGTATATATATATGTACATATATACATATATGTGCATATGTACATATATGTGCATATGTACATATATGTGCATATGTACATATATATATATATATGTGTACATATATATATATATATAGGGTTGTATTAGAGAGAAACGAGGAAAACGTTTTTACCCATTCTCACTTGATCTCAACCCATTATCTCCAAGCCAATTTCCTATGTTTTAGCCACCCCTAGACCTTCCCAAAACCAAAATTTTGCAGCCCTAATGATGGGCCTTAAACCCATCTAAGCCCAAGCCAAAATACTATGCAATTAAATCTAATTTAATCGCTTGTCGATATTGTATATCATCGATATATTTATAACTGTTATAAATATATATAACATTATTTATTTCTAAAATCATATTCAAATTTTACAATTAATATTTTATAAATATTAATTAATTTATAACAATTATAAACAAATTAAATCGTTCGGTCTTAAGGGAATTCATCATTTCGGCTGTGTAACTCTTGGGTGTAAATTTGGTCAGCGATTAACATCGAACTATTCTAATGTTAACGTTCACATGTCACTTAGCAGGTGGTGTGACATTATGGCCAAATTTATCGCTTACTCATTTTCGGTAAAATCCAATTTTAGTTTAATAAGCGTTACCCGGTTGTGACATTTGTTCACACCAATTCTCTTCGTCAAAACTATATCACTTTGGACTTATGGAATTTGGTAATGTTCAAAATTCCAACCTCATCCACATTCAACTTTATAGTCTAAATACAAAGTCCTTGGTTCAATAATAACAATTATTATTAACCGAAATGCTCTGGCCAAAGACTTTGACTTTGAATTGACTTGAGTTGACTGTGATACTAACCGCATATAACTGAGGAGACGAATCCTCTCTTGAATAGTGCTTTACTTACAATATTTCCACTCGACCCAACTATAGTCACTCGATGGATGCCATGCCATGATTTGGCTATAATCAAAGTGGAGTTTTCATATTGAAGATCCATAGTATTCTCAAGTCGAGAGAACTGTGTAAATCAGTCACATCGATATTTTCTGTTTGACCTTATTTATATTATCCAACAAAAAACTATCGAGTGAGTCGTTCCATAGTTATCCAATAACTATTAGTACATAACCCCTAGGTGCCCCCAGCAGTCACAAGTAATACAGTACCCAACATTTGGAGAGTGTTACGTAATCCAGTGTCAACGGATACATCGATATCCAATCTCGATGCATCTTGACTAGGAACATTTAAAATGGTATATTTGTTTCATTGTGATAAATTACTCACGGTTACAACACTTTGTAACTACTATCACAAAATATACCATTTATGGATTTTTCTATTAATACTTTTAATTAAGTTCATTAATTAATATAATCACATTATATCAAGTATATAATATGAAGAAAATACCTTTTATTTTGAACAAGATTGGTCAACGAGTTAGATATATGTGACAAATTATATAATTGCCCCTAGGGCATACCCCTAACTCTATCACCAATCCCATTTGGGGTTCGGCTCATCTTTCTCTTATTTGCAAAGACCTAGTGTTAGACATATGTGACATTGATTTCATATGCAATACATACGTTCTAAATTTTGAGGGGTATGGACTTATCTTGGGTATGGATTGGTTGTCATATTATGGAGCCATTCTTGATTGTGATAAGAAGGTTGTACGACTATGGAGCTGTGAAGGTTGTGACTTCGAAGTTCTTTGTACATCCAAAGATTTAGTCGAGTTAAGCCATTTATACTCACTTAAGTCAATTTGTTATTGTAGAACTATCATTTGTACCCATATTTTGAGAAATTCTTGATGTCTTCGAGGAGGCCTTTGGTCTCCCAACCCATAGGGAGATCGAGTTTTGAATCGATTAAGAGAAGGACGCAAGGCCCGTCGCCCTACCTTTGAGGCATATTCCCTCAAAGAAAGAAGGGAATTGGATAAGAAAATCTCGAAGCTATTGAAGAAAGGATTCATTTGTAGGAGTACTTCTGAATGAGGAGCCGCTGTTGTTTCTACCACTAAGACAGATGGTTCTTTGAGACTTTGCGTCGATTATAGGGAATTGAACAAGTTGATAAGAAAGAATATGTACCCTTTACCTATGATTGATAACTTGTTCGAACAACTTGTAGGAGATAAGGACTTTTCTCAATTAGACCTTGCAACGGGATTCCATCATTTAGGATAACAGAGCAAAGCAAGTCGAAGACCTCATTTCACACTCCAGATGGGCTCTATGAGTGGGAAGTAATGCATTTTGGTTTAACGAATGCCCCAACATACTTTGTAGATTTGATGAGTAGAGTATTTAGGAGGCAACTCAATAAATTCGTCGTGGTATTTGTTGATGATATCTTGGTTTTCTCCAAAGGAAAGAAGGAGCATGAGGACCACCTTAGGGAGGTATTAGAGACTTTAAGGAGGAACCAACTCAAGGTAAATTTTTTTTAAATATCACTTTTGGAAGAATGAAGTTAGATTTCTTGGACATATTGTTTCGAAGAAAGGATTGGTTGTAGACCTCGCCAAAGTGAAAGCTGTCTAAGGATGGAAGACCTTTAAGAGTGCATCAGAGGTTTGAAGTTTCCTAAGGTTAGCAAGCTACTATAGAAAGTTCAGTAAGAACTTTGCAAGAATAGCAGCCCCCTTAACCAAATTGACTAAGAAGAACTTAGTTTTTGCTTAGGATAAAAGATGCACTAAGGCGTTTGAGAAGATTAAGGAGTCATTGACTAGTGCACCTGTGCTCACCATTCCCGATGGAACCAAACCGTTCACGGTTTTTACAGATGCTTGTGGCACAGGATTAGAAGTAGTTTTAATGCAAGAGGGAAAAGTAGTTGCTTATGATAGTAGGTAGCGGAAAGATCATAAGAAGAGGTATACAGTGCATGACTTGGAACTGGCAGCTATCGTCTTTGCCTTAAAGATGTAGAGACATTATCTCTTGGGAGAAAGAATTGAGTTATTCACTAATCAGAAATCACTCAAATACCTATTTTCCCAAAACAATTTGAACCTTAGACAGCAGAGATGGATGGAGTATATATCATCGTTTGACTTTAATATTCAATATAACTATGAAAAAGGGAACGTAGTCACCGCCATCCTTAGTTGGAGGCATGCAACCCTAGGTGCTATATATGAGTGGAGACAGTTGGAGTTTCTCTCGAATTTTAACTTCCAATCATCAACAAAACCCATCCAAGGTTTTCTAGCAGTTATGAAGATTAAACTAGCCTTAATGGTTCGTATAGGGTATGAGCAAGTAAAGGATGAGGAGTTAGTAGAGATTTTGGATAAATTAAGGAAAGGAGAGCATTTTCCCCATGCAATGAGGTATTCAATTGATGAGAAGGGATGCTAGAGAAGAGATGGATGCCTTTGTGTTCCAATAATTAATGATTTGTTGAAAGAAGTGCTTATAGAATGTCACCACTCTAGGATGACCATCCATCCTGGAGGAGATAAGATGTGTAAAGCCATGAAGAAGATCTACTTTTGGAATGGAATGAAGAAGAGTGTAAGTGAGTTTGTTTCTAAGTGTTTGACATGTTAGAAAGTAAAAGCTGAGCAAGGGAAGCCTGGTGGACTATTATTACCTTTGGAAATTCTAACTTAGAATTGGGAACATATTTTAATGGATTTTGTGGAAGAATTGCCTAGAAGTCAAAAGGGCAATGAGGCTATTTGGGTTGTTGTGGATAGACTCACAAAAAATGCTCATTTTGTTCCAATTAGGAGAAATAGGACTAATGCCTCTCTTGCATAGATTTATATCAAGGAGGTAATTCGTTTGCATAGAATTCCTATGAGCATAGTCACTGATAGGGACCCCTTGTTGACTACTGAGTTTTGGAGGAGCTTACAGACAACTTTGGGAACTTCTTTGAATCTTAACACTACATATCACTCGTAGATTGACAGACAAAAAGAGGGTTGGATAAGATTTTGAAGGACTTATTGAGAGCTTGTGTCTTGGACTTCGGAGGACATTAGGAGCAGCATCTACCTTTGGTTGGATTGCATATAATAGTAGCTATCAAACAACAATTGGTATGACCCATTTTGAAGCACTTTATGGGCGGCTCTGTAAATCGCCTAGTTATTAGTGGAAAACCACTGACAAAGTATTACTCAAACCCGATTTGATCTGCGATACCATGGAAAAAGTAGAGTTGATCAGGTAAAGGACGAAGGTAACACAAGATCGTCAGAAATCTTATGCGGATAAAAGAAGGAAAGAGCTTGTGTTTGATGTTGGAGATATGTTGTTTGTTAAAATCTCCCCTCTTTGGAAGGTTATTAGATTTGGCAAGCCTAAAAAGTTGACGCTTAGGTCTGTCAGACCATTTAGAATTTTAGAAAGCATAGGAAAATTGGCATACGTGTGGAGCTTCCTAACAAGTTGGCAGGAGTCTACAATGTTTCTATGTTTCTCACCTTAGGAAATGCCTTCATGACACCGCTATTAATGTAGAGCCTGATCGATTGGGGGATTTTGAGATGGAGCCGATAATCCCATGTGCCACCGCATGCATTATGGAGCATGGAACTAGGATTCTCTACAACAAAATAATTAGACTAGTCTGAGTACAATGGGGGACAATTCGACGGAAAGCACATGGAAGACCGAGGAGAAGGTGAAGAAAACTCACCAAAGCTTTTCACTGGTAATTTCTCTGTCCAAATTTTAGGATTTTGGTTGCATTGTGGTTATTAGATTGGATGGTAGAAGATGGTTGTTACATTTTTTCACAATCACTTTGCACTCATGTAGAAATTTTATGCATGTTTAGGGTGTTTGCGAATATACTTGCATAACACGATTACACATTCACACTAGAATTGAGCTCATTTTAGCATTTTTATAATACATACTCACATTGCACTATTGGTTGAGTAAATGGTTGTGTAGATAACTTGGTTTTATAACATGGATGTTATTGTGCATTACGTTGTTCGTCCCTTGAAAGATTTCGGGACGAAATCCATTTTGGGGGGAGAATGTAACATCCCGTTAAATGAACCAGAAATAAATGAAATAAAATTTAATTAAATATAATAAGGTAGAATATGGAAATTTTATAAAATTGGAATTTAACAATGGAAGTTATTCCATTGCATTCATGGCGAAATTCCGATCTATTTCCATATATAATATGCTTAAAACAGAGCTCAAAGAAAAAGATATGAGCGTTGAAGTTTTCAGATTTAAGCTAACTTAGTTTGAATTCAAATTCAAATGAGAATTTAAATTAAGGATTTGAATTTAAAAATTAGCTTGGGGGCTAAGTAAACATTTTAATTAACGTTTAATGTTAAGAATAAATATGGTAAGAAATCAATTAAAATAAAAAACGCAACAAAATGAATCATTATTGCCAAAAATAAGACGGAGTAGTTGACCTACATGGGTCAACCGGTCGACCGTAGTGGTCGACCTTAGAGTCGACCGGTTGACGGTCAACTGTAGCAGTCAATCGGTCGAGCTTAGGCGGTCGACAATCTCTTGATGGCGACGGCTAGGGTTTTGCGTTGTTTAACGCTCCAAATTTGTCCATTTCTCTTTCAGTTTGATCCTACGGTTCTTATGCATTTCAACCCCTATAAATAGAACCCTGCCCTCTCCACTTATTATTCATATTATTTTTGGGAATGCAATGAAACTCTACCATTGTTATCTCTCCAAATTAGATTCAAAAACTCCGTAGGGAATCCAGGTAAGAATTCAATCCATTTTCTAATTATTTCTTCTTCTTTCTTCAATCTATTCTTCTTTTGTTCTTTCTCCAATTGTGCTGAATCTAATAAAAATATACACATCTTCTTTATCGCCTATATATATCAAAATAGAGAGATTCTGGAGGAGATTGAAAGGCATGCAAATCCAAGGAAAGCGAATCTAAGACTTTTTTGTAAGTGGAAACCTTAGTATTTCTTTTTTAGTATTTGTTTAGTGTATCTCTATGGATTTGAATATGCCATAGAGATTTTGGGATTACGATAATACGATAGATAAAATTTTCAAAAATTCATTTTTATTTCGAAATGTCAGTTCTATGTTGAGATTCTCAGTTATTTACATTAATTTGACGGAAATTGTTTTGTTTATGCAATTTTTGATAATTTCATAGTCTATTCCATTTCTCCTTCTTCTTTAATTCAATTTGTGATTCTTCAATGATATAAGGGGTTTATATTACGGATTTTATTCGTAGTTTACACCACTTATTCCACAAAAAATTTCTACTTATCTATTTCTTTTTAAAAGAGGAGTTGAATAGAATATGAAGTTTAGATTGCAATTCCTATTTTTTGGGATATTCCATTAAGTTGGTGTAATAAATTGTGTTTCTATTTTATTTACAGGTCTGTATTGTAGTTTTGTTTATGAATATTATTCCCTGTTTTGGATATTAGAATCCCTTATTTTGGTATATTGAAATCTTGGGAATTTGAAGAAAAATGACATGTAATAGTATTTGATTAAGGAATTGACATTTAACGCTAGTTTAGAGCGTAAAATCCATGCATTTAGAATTGATTAGGCACAAATATTTATTTATCTCTATTAGCATAATTAACATATAATTATTGCATATATGGCATAGTTAATTAGGTATTTATTTTAATTTATTTTCCCTGTTAGGAATATAATTGACTGTTAGGTGAAAATAAGAGAAAACTCATATATAGCCTAATTATTATTCTAAGGCGTAATAAGGAAGATTTCTTATGGGGCCTTATTTATGAAACAGTGAGATGAGTATTTTATGTATATGGAGTGTACTTAATTTATGATTAAGTCATAAGGATGTGAGGTCAATAGAGTTACATGACGGAAGTATGCCCTTTATTTGAAGCTACCAGCAATTGTGTACACTTCCTATTGATATGAGATATCCTTATGATGAATGTTTATAATGACGTGAGGTTAGTCCCAAGTTCTTTAGGAGAAATCTGCTTAGCTAGTCCGCTTACCAATTCCTACGAATAGTCGAACTAATGTAAGACGTCATTATAAGTATGAGCCATAGTACGAGGGGCCTGCTTCGGGGTCTTGAGGTACTAAAACATTGTTTGAGGGCCTGCCTCTCTTCCCTAAATGAGGTATTAAATGGCATACGGGACATGTTAGGTAGTATCCTTACAGGCGTCCGCTTTTAGATCAGGTATTAAGTGATTGATTGAGGGTCTGCCTTTCCAAATAAAGAAGTATTAAGTGACTTGAGATTCCATACGATGCTAGCTGGATAGTACCATTAAGGAGCATGCCTTAGGAATATGTATTAAATGATGAGATCTGCCTTTATTGAGGTATTAAAAACCGGAGTCTGCCTATTCTCCAATAAATGGTATTAAGTGGCTTGGGTACTATCTCTTGCATCGCTAGTTAATTATAACATGGAATTTGGGTTATGCAATTTTGGAGACCTGCTACTTTCCTTAAAAAGAAGTATTAAATAATTTTAGTGGTTTTTTGTTTGTACAGATATTATTATTTTGAAATATACTGTCTAAGTATTGAAAAGGTAAGACTCGGGGTTTTTATTCACCAAACACTTGTTGTTCTGACTTTCTCCTCATCATAACACAAGTTAAAGGACGTTGATGGCTAAAATGATGCTTAGAGATAGATGTGGTTTGCTTGTGGCAGTATTTATCATTTTCACTTGCTTTTATACATACCCATACATCTAGACTATTGTTGTAATAGATTTATGATACGATTTGATGGTACTTGGTATTTTGACATATTTATGATTTTGAAATAAAGGGTGCACTTTGCTATTATATTTTGTTCCATCCGTTGGGAGTTCTGAAAGTTTAGTTATGACTCTATAATGTTATTTTCTTAATTCTACCAACAGCTTACCTTAGAATGGATCTAAGTTTCGATGAGCCTTTTGTAGATCGAAGTTTAGGCTTGTTTCGAGGTGGGTTGTTACATTTGGTATCAGAGTTTGGTTTAGAAAGATCAAACACTCATTATTAGTCTTAGGGTTCACTCAAGCAAAATCTGACACTTCATTATTCGTGAGAGTCACATACACATCAATTATATATATATATATATATATTGGTGTACGTTGATGATATTTTAATCACTGACTATGGTATCAAAGAAATCCAACGATTAATTGATAGCTTATATATGGAATTTTCCCTAAAAGACTTAGGAGATCTGCACCACTTTCTGGGATTAGAAATAAAGAGAGTTACAGACTAACATGCACATGAGCCAAAGCAAGTTCATATCAGATATACCCACCAGAACCAAGATGGAAAATACTAAGCCAATGCCTACTCCATTGGTAAGCAACCTACATTTATCTAAAAATAAAGGGGATCCCTTGGAAAACCCCAGCATATACGGAAGCATAGTTGGTGCATTTCAATATGCCACTATCGCAAGACCAGAAATGTCATATAGTGTAAGTAAAGTGTGTCAATTTATGAAAAAGTCCCAAATTGAGCATTGGAAAGTTAAATGGATCTTGAGATATCTGAAAGGAACTCTGAATCATGGGATATTATTTCAAGTAAACAAGGATATCAACATCACCGCATATGCTGATTCTGATTGGGCAATGATAGAAGATCAACTAGTGGTTATTGTGTATACATGAGCACAAACATTATTTCTTGGTCATCAAGGAAATAGCCTACAATTGCAAGATCGAGTACTTATGCGGAATATAGAAGCATTGCAGCAGACGCTGTTGAGATAACATGGATCATATCCTTATTGAATGAATTGAGAATAACAGATCAAAGTGTGCCCACAATTTGGTGTCATAACCAAAGTGCTATACCCATATCAACCAATCTTATTTAACGTCACCGAACTAAGCATATAGAAATGGATTTTCATTTTGTAAGGGAACTTGTTGATAGTGGAAGATTAAAGGTGAGCCATATTCCTATAGCATTTTAGAAGGCAGATATATTAACTAAATCACTCTAAGCTACTTGTTCCATCAAGTTAAAGAAACTCCTAACTGTTACTGAAGGAAAGAATATGAATGAAGGAAGAAATGAAGAGTGAGATCAATTTGAGGGGGAGAGTTATTGTACATCAATATTGAGAGTCTATTTGTGTGCACAAGGGTGTGCACGTATTAGTTATAGCAAAACAATTGCTAAATAGCCGAGTCAGTCTTGTTGAACAAGTCATATATAATATGTATATAAAGAGTGGCTGTAACATGTAATAGATTACACTTGCTCTTGTAAAAAAAAAATCTGAAACCCTAACTCCTTTGTAATCTTTTCATTTGCTAATTATATGTACAAAACTTCAGAAGATACAGTTTAGCAAAGATGTTTTCAAAGGATGTAAAATGCGTCTTCAAATGTCAACTAAATTTTACTACATCACTCTTACCCAATACACAACATTTAGGGTATTTTTGCTAGGAGGATCATGAATTTTTGACTCTATCATTATTGCACTAAGAATATGTATGGCTCTGTTAGGAACGTATGTAGCTTATACCAAGTGTGTATAAAGAAGAACAAATACTTGGAAATTAGAGCAGCAAGACAAGGCATTGTCCTACTGAAAAATATACTATTAATTAACCATTAAGAGTTGGAAATAAACTTGATTTTGTTAATCTAGATTTTTCCATAGAGGAAATATCTAGAGTATATGCTAGATATTTATGGAATATATTTGAAATTGTATAAAAGAATATTTAGGAGATATTTATGAATTAATATATTTGAAATTGTATGAGAGAATATTTAGGAGATATGTATGAAGAACCGTTAGATTAAAATAATCTCCATCGTTTATTTGAGATGTGAACTCCTATAAGTAGAGGTGGATTCACTCATTTTGGATGTAAGAGAAAAGAAATGTAGTAAGAAAAAAAATATGAACTTTTGTAATAAAGTTTAGTAATAAATTTTTACTCCTTATAAAAAAATCGATTTTTCTTCTCTAACCTCTTTTTTAATCTTTTTCTAAAATCAAATCTATTTGCTATTGAAGAAAATTTCCAACAAAGTGGTATTAGAGCTTGAAGGTCCTTCTAAAAAGATGGTGAATAGCGACGTTCCCTTACAAGTTCCAATGCTCACTAAGACTAATTATGACAATTGGGGTTTAAGGGTGATGGCTCTCCTTGGAGTACACAATGTATGGGAGATAGTCGAGAAAGGCTACACTGAATAAGAGAATGAAGATAGTCTATCTCAAACTCAAAGGAATAGTTTGAGGGACTCAAAGACGAGAGATAAGAAGGCCCTCTATCTAATCAATCAAGCATTGGATGATGATACTTTTGAGAAAGTTTCGAGATCAAAGGCAGCCAAAGAAGCATGGAAAAAGTTTCGAACATCTTACAAAGGAGCCGATCAAGTCAAAAAGGTACGTCTTCAAACTTTAAGAGGAGAGTTTGAAACTTTGCATATGAAAGAAGTTGAACTTGTCTCTGATTACTTCTCAAGAGTTTTAATGGTTACTAATAACCTAAAAAGACATGGTTAGAAGTTAAATGGTGTATGAATTATGGAGAAGATTCTTAAATCATTAGATCCAAAGTTCGAACATACTGTCACCATCATCAAAGAGACAAAAACCTTGGAGGTCATGGCAATAGAGGAACTTCTCGGTTCATTGCAAGCTTATGAAGAAAAGAAAAGGAAGAAGGAAGAGATTGTGGAGCAAGTACTCAAGATACGAATTGATTCAAAAAAGGAAGAAAGCAATTGAAGCCAACAAAGTCTAGGTTGTGGTCAAAAATGAGGAAGAGGTCGTGGATATGAACACGGACGAGGTTGGAGATCCAATAACGACAACAACAATGACAACAACAACCAAAGAGGAGAAAGATCAACAAGAAAATGTAATAGAGGAAATTCAAAGTCAATGCATGACAAGGCACACATCAAATGCTATAATTGTTAAAATTTTGGACAATATGCTTCTGAATGTAGAGCTCCTTAATAAAGTTGAAGAAAAGGCCAATTACATTGGAAAAAGAAGTAAAAAAGATGTTACTTTACCGCTGGCTTACAAGGACAAGAAAGAGGATTTAATCTCCAAAGGATTATGGGAGATTGTCGAAAATGGTTATGAATGGCCGAAAATGATTTGAAGAGCATTTCGCAAATTGATAAGAAAGCATTTGTGAAATTACGATGGAACAACCATCGTGCTCGTATTGTGATGAGTGAGAACGTCGATGAAGTAGCATATGGCCATATGCTTGGAGAAAGTTCTGCAAAAGGGTCGTGGAATTTATTGAAAGAATTATATGTAAATAATGATGCAAAAATAATAGAAGAAGACAATCTGATTGATGAGAAAGAGTAAAAGAAGAATAGTGAGAAGGAGAAAGATGTTGAAAAATTGATGAAATTTGAGGAGTTAGAAGAGGAAAGTTTGAAAGGAAAAAAACGTGTAGAAGATGAAGAAAATAAAGCAAGCTAAGATGATGTAGATGATGAAAAGTACGAAAGTAGAGAAGATGACAATGAAGAAGACGCGAATCAAGTAGATGAATTCAAGAGCTTGGAGGAGATTTGAAATATGAGCAAAAATATGAAGAAATGGAAAAGGAGAATGTTAAAGTAACAAAAATAAAAATTGTCGAAGAGGAAACCAAAGTGGCAAGTGATGAATTTCATAATCGTGAAAACAAAGAGATGATCAAAGCTTATATAATTTTGAACAAACCTATTTTTTCAAGTAATATTTTCTGAAATGACATGCAAAAGTAACATTTGGAAAACATATATAGAAATTGGATTGGTCAAAAACTGCAAGAGCGAAGTTATGAAAGAATGCAAAAATAAAATATATGACTCATTCAAAATTTATGGTAATGAAACAAAGCGAATGTTAGAACGCTTACTTTATTGAAAAATTCTATTGCAATGATGAAGGACGAAATGGAAGGAGCAAAACAAGAATTCGTGAACTAGCATTGAAGATCTCGATGTTTGGTAATAAGGCCAATGCAATGAAAAAAGTTTGGATAATATCTCTATTTCTACCGAAGCACGTGAAATACAAAGATTTCAAGCATTACTTGGTACTACAAAATCAAGTTTACAGGGGGTGTTGGAAATAAACTTGATTTTGTTAATCTAGATTTTTCCATATAGGAAATATTTAGAGTATATGCTTGATATTTATGGAATATATTTTAAATTATATAAAAGAATATTTTGGAGATATTTATGGAATAATATATTTAGAATTGTATGAGAGAATATTTAGAAAATATGTATGGAGAGCCGTTGGATTAAAATAATCTCCATCGTTTATTTAAGATGTGAACTCATATAAATAGAGGTGGATTCACTCATTTTGGATGTAAAAGAAAAAGAATGTTGTAAGAGACAAATATGAACTTTTGTAATAAAGTTTTTCTCCTTATAAAAAAATTGTTTTTTCTTCTCCAACCTCTTATCTATCTTTTTCTAAAATCAAATTTGTTTGCTATTGAAGAAAACTTCCAACATTAAGAGGGTATTCAAGTTAAACTAATTGACAACTAAAGGGAGGAGCAAATAAAGTCAAATTGAAATAATAGATACTAGTATAATCCGTACATTGTACACGTGCATCCGATAGGTAAAAATATTTATATTTTATTTAATAAATAAAATGAGTGGACGAATATGTGTTTTAAATGTAAAAGTGTTGATAGTCACAACATTTTTATTTCGAATTGTTTTGTTGGTAGTGTCGGTGAGAAATTGATAGTAAATTTCGTGTATATGTAGTCGAGAAAGAGATGGTGGTGAAAGTGTAAACCAGTGGTGAGATTTCGTTGATGGATAAGAGTTTTTTTGAAATTTCAAAACGATACCATGGAAATTATATTTATTGAATTCTTTTTATTAATACTAGAGATATACTAACAACACAAAAGTCAAATTCAAACCTCTACTTTGAGGGCGTGATTTGAGACAGTCTTGATGGAGCTTCTCATGCAGTCCCCCATTTGATAATAGTTCAGTTGAGACACGTCAAATGGGATCCAATGCTTCACGCTTAATCGTGATAGTTTACAGCCCCAATATGTCCGTTATGGTTGGGCTCTCAGTTGACTCTTGGAGCAGGCATGCGATTTGCTGCGACGATGAAGATAGGTGTGGCGCTACCAGCTGAGGATGGCGCAGGTTGGGGAAATTTACGGCCCCTACTTTTTCAAAAGCCAAAACCTTTTCAAAATGAAAAACAATCCATCCAATCGGGCCATGAGGGTTGGAAAAACATCATCCGCCTTCAACTAATAAAACGTTGTATATCTTTAATAATAGTTGTAATGCATTTGGTGTCACACTTTTTTGGTATCAACGTGATACCAAAAATGCCCTTTTATAAACAATTATTAAATATTAAGATCATTTAAAAATAGGATCTAATAGATAAAATTCCTTTACCAATTCAAAACGCACATCTATATTGAAATCACAATACCACTTAAAAATGAAATATAACAAATAAACTTTCTTTTCAAAGTCGTTCTTTATTAATTAATAATAGAAATAAAAATTCAAAATAATAAAAAATTAAATTCATTCTTTGGTAATTAACAATAAAAATAAAAATTCAAACTAACAAAAAATTAGATGTTGCAATTCAGAAAATAAATTAAAACTAACTGCATATCATTTTAACACAAAAAATGGCCAAATATTTATGCAAATCATATTTTTTCCGAACGAGTTAAACATATACAATTTGTAAAAAACACAATTCAGGTGCGGAGTGCGTATCATCATCACGTGAAAAGCACGTGCCGTAACGCTCGTATAAAATAAAACAAATATACGATCTAGAAAAATACACAAGTTGTATACAAGATAAAAATCCGAATCAAACCTGGATCTTATACGACTTAATTTTTTATAGCATTTCTCTCTATCTGAAGTGAAAAAAGTTGGTGGTATGTATTAATTTCATGTCATGTAAATTTTAACAAAATAACTTTTATAAATCTCTAACATTTCTCCATATTTGATGGGGTAGAAAGAGGATTTGTTTTGCTCTTTGATGTAATTACAAATCCAAATAATAACTCAACTTTTCCTACTAATTACGTTAAAAAATTAAGTGTTAAATATTTTAATAGTAAACTAATGAAATTTATACATATATGGACGTTCTAATCCACACATAGCATATTAATTGATTTTGAAGAGTAAGGGTGCATTGAAAAAAAATGTTTTGGTCCTGTACATGTTATAATCCTGATCTACTTAAATGCTCTCGTTAAAGAAATGATTCAAATAGTTCATTTGACGTTGAACACAGATGCTCGTCTGATTCCAACTAGAACAATTTAAAATTTTGTTTATTGATACTTATTAATGCACTTTTCGTTCTCCTTTCAAGTACCTCTTTTATTCTTTTTTTTAACACATATAAATACATTTTCTTTTTCTATACTTCCCCCTTTTTTCCCTTTTAAATGCCCCTTTTATGCTCCTTTTCGTTTTGCGTAAGGATGCCTCTAAATCCTTTCATATTTGTATTTTGTTTGTTAGATTTTTGAATGATTATATGTGTTATATGATTTTTGGGAATTAACACTTTTACATTTAGGCATTACAACGTAAATTTAAGCTTTAGTATATTATAGTAACCATCATTTTCATGACCAGACCTTTAGTTGAACCATGATAATACAAGATCGAAGGTAATGGTTCGGCCGGTCGGACCATTGGTTAAATATAATTATATAAATTTGGTTTTTATAATGTAATTAAATAAAGAAAAGATAATTTCAATGTAAAGTTGATTAAAAAATTAAGCTAATAATATAATATTAATATTACTATGGTTGCGTTCTTTTGTTAAAAGAAAGGGCATTTGAAAGTGGCAAGGAAAGAGAATGCGTTCTTGTGTTGCAAAAGAAGCATTTGCAAGAGACATTTGAAAGAAAAATTAATCGTTTATTATTTTTTGATTATGTTTGGAAGTGTCAATTATTTCTATTGGAAATATTTTGTAATATTTTGTTTAGGTTTTAAGTTACCACATCACTTTAGTAATGAACAAATAATTTTATCCAAAAATAGGGATATATATCAACATTAGCTACCTATCAGAAAATTAATTAGCTTTATCCCTTATTTAAACATGCTTTCTTCTATATTTCGTACCAATTGGATTTGCAGCTACATAGGCTTTATTTGAGGCTTGTAACATTTTTGAATTGGAATGCTTGATTGATTGGTTTAGAAAGGGAACCAAATTTTAAATATCATCAATTATTGTTGGCATTCGGCACGTCGGACACCAACATATCAATTTGATCGGTTCATTCCTACTGAACAAAATGATGGAACCCACCTATGATGCGTCAAATATGATGTCAACTCAACGTGAGCATTATAAAATTTTGACCTATCATTCTCTAACAGTCTCCACTGCCATGGTCAGCATTCATGCTACCCTCACCATGAGTATTATTCTCCTTCTCCAAAATGTGGTTTTCAACGATTTTATGATGGCAGGATCTCAACTTGATGTACTTTTCATGGGTTTATGCAGCTCACAACTGTTCTCCACTTTGGACGGCTACAGGCCATGGCTCATGGTTTTTATGGTCGGACTAACGGCCAGGTCCGGTCTTCAGCGATGTCTTACTGAACCTCCATTTCACTTCCTTTTTATTAATGAGAATAATCAAAATTGAAGTTTTGTCTAAATTAAAAATAGCAATTGAATATGTGGTCTTAGGAAAGTATATGTACCAATGACGTGACTTAAAATTATATTTTTGGGAAATAAAAAGTGCAAGTTAAGTTGTGATTTTTCGATAGAAAGAACAAACTAATTTACATTTTTTGGGAAAAAATTCAAAAGTTAGAAAATCAGTTTATCATCCGCAAGCACAAGTGTTTAACTCATGCATTGCACATGATAATGTTGTAAAAATACAATGTCATTATTTTTTATAGCTTTCAAAAAATAGAAATTCGGTTTGCTAACCATGGTGATTTTACTGAGATATATTATACTTGTTAACAGTGATTTCAAAAATTGTAAAATCATACGATCCAACTCGCGATGCAAACCGAATCCAACCCTATCGATCCAACTTTCAATTTGGATCACAGTTCTCAGAAATCGTACGATCTATTTCTAGATCGAAAATATCTATGCCCTAAATCAAATCGCGATTTAAGTTTAGAAAGTCACATTGAATATTTTCTTAAAAAATGAAACGTCAGTTTCTTCGAAATTGGGCAAAAAATCATTATGCTTTTGAAGATGAAGCATCGCATAGGTTGGAAATTGGAGAAGAATCTCCAGAAAATCCATTTCGAGCATTATAAAAATAAAGATCAGAAACTATCATCCAACAAAAAATTTCAAGGCATAAAAGAAAAAAAGATAAAGCATCAGAACTCAAACTCGGTGGAAGCATTAGACAGATGTAATTAAAATTTTCATATTCTTTTTCTACTCTCTCTTCTAACTTCTGCATCACTTTCGAATTTTCTCTCTCGTCCTTTTGCATTTTCTGGGTAGAAGATGGTGATGTATGAACTGCTGCTACAGCAACTTAGTACTACAACACTGCTATCTACATATATACAACTTTATAGCTTTTGACTTCTATTTACAGCTTTGTTTTTTATTTTATTATGGCTATATTCTAGAAACATAGCCATATTTGGACAGAAACTGCAGCAGTACTAGTTATTACAGTGTATGTAATTTCAGAATTTAAGCAATTCTACCATATTGTTTAATGTATATACATATGTCATGGAAGTGGGACTGTAGGGTAATATATTGCAGCAAGTAGCATATATTAGTTTAAATTGTTGATGTACTGATGTTGTATATGTACAGTATGTTTCCATACCTATTAGTTTGTACTTTATTTGAAATGGAAAAGTTACTGATATATCTATGTTCTAACTATATTTTTTGTTCTTCTTATTGTTTGTAGATGCCTAGAGAAGTAGATATTACATGGGATCATTGTAAACCAGTTAGTGAAGGAAACAAAAGAGTTAATAGATGCAATTATTGTTCAAAGGAGATAAGCGGAGGTGTTTTTAGAGTTAAACATCACTTAGCTCAAACAACCGATAATGTGAAAGCATGTACTAATGTGCCAGAGGAAGTAGCCACAATTTTTAAAAATTTTCTAAAATGAGTAGAATAAATGATGAAGATGAGACGGATGAACTTGACGGAGATGAAAATAAAGCTTGCGATCATAATGAATTGAAGAAAAAAGAAAGAGCATTGCCTAATATTAGTTTAAGAAAACAAAAAAACACTAAACGCTATGTGGAAGAAGGAAGATAGATAAGATGTTTGTTTGTAAATTTGTCACCTAATTTATGCAAATGCATTACCTTTATTCATAGTGAAGAGTCCCTACTTTAGCAGCATGGTGGATAGCATTGCATCTTATGGAATGGGTTTAAAACTTCCTAGCTATCATGAAATTTGTAATACATACTTGATGAAAGAAATGGAAAATGTGAAAGAGAAGTTGGAGAAATACAAATTAGAATGGAAAAGGACAAGTAATGTTTGTGTTTTAAAAATATATCAAAAAATATCTTTCTTTTTTCATTCTATAATCTTATATTATTATATTTTTTGTTATAGGATGCCCAATTATTTTGGATGGATGGACCGATAGAAAGCATAGAAGCATCACTAATTTTTTAGTGAATAGTCCTAAAGACACCGTATTTTTGAAGTCTATTGACGTTTCATCAATTGTTAAAATTGTTGAATACATTTTTGACAATGCTCAAATCCGTGGTTGTAGAAGTTGGAGAAGAAAATGTGGTTCAAGTGGATAGATAGTATGGTTGCCTATGTAAAAGCAGAAGAAATGTTGATGAGTTAGAAAAGGCAGTTATTTTGGTCTCCATGTGCCGCTCATTGCCTAGATTTGATATTAATGGATATTGGTGAGTTGCCCACTCATCATGAAATTGTGAATTATGTAGAAAAAGTGACACAATTTTTTTATAAGCATAGTTGGCTTCAAACCCTTATGAGAAAGTACACAAAAGAGAGAGACTTAACAAGGCCAACGGTCACTAAATTTGCAACACAATATTTAAATTTGAAAAGTGTGTTGGAAAACCGTAGGGGTTTGCGAAAAATGTTTACTTCTAGCGAATGAGAGGGTTGTCAATTTGCTAGAAAGATGGAGAGAATTGAGGTTCAAAATATTATTTTAACTAAAAAGGAATTTTGGGATGGCATAAAATATTGTTTGAAAAGAATTATTCTAATAGTTAAGGTACTTCGATTAGGGGATGAAGATGCAAAACCCACAATGGGTTATATTTATGAAGCTATGGACCAAGGCAAAGAAAAAAGTGCAAAAATTTTTGATAATGTTGAGTCTAGATATAAGGATTTATGGGATATCATAGACAAAAGATGGAATGCACAACTTCATAGGCCTTTGCATGCGGCCGAATGTTTTTGAATCCGAAGTATCGATATGGTGATAGATATTCCATGGATATGGAGGTAAAAAAAGGATTATATGACACAATTGAAAGAATGGTTCAAAGCAAAAAAGAAAGAGTTAACACTGGCCAACAACTTGATATTTATTCCTTAGGAGAAGATGGGTTTAGAAGGGCAATGGTCGTTACTAGTCGCACAACCAAACAACCTGGTAAGGTTTATACTCAATTATTTTTTCAAATGCATTTATTGTATATATCATATAAAAAATTTTGTATGACTTGTAATATGTGTCTAATGTTTGTAAATGATCCAAATGAATAGTTTTATGGTGGGAGAGCTAGGGTGGTGAGTGCCCCGAGTTGCAAAAAGTTGCTATAAGAGTTTTGAGTTTGACATGTAGTTCTAATGGTTGTGGGCGTAATTGGAGTACATTTGATCTGGTATAAATATAAATGATGTAATATAATTTAGTTTTTGGCCATCTTAACATTCTAATATTAAAGTACAACTACAGGTTCATACTAAAAGACGTAGCCGTTTAGAGCAAAAAAGACTTAATGCTTTGGTTTTTGTAAAGTACAATCTTCAACTTGAGCTTAGATATGGAAAAAGAAAGGCAAAAGATGGACTTGATCCTATGTCCCTTTCGGATTTAGATAGTGACGACGAATGGATATGCAAACAAGAAGATTCAACCCTACCTATTGTACTAGTTGGATGGATGTGCATGAGTGTTTTAAAACTCAAGAAGGAGAGGCAAGTCGAAAAATTCCAAAGAAAAGGAAACGCAATAATTTTAAATTAAAGATACCTAAACTATATAACTTCTTAATCTAGTTTACAAATTTTTTTTAAGAAATTTTTTTTGTATCTATTATTTATTAGGTTCAAGAAACACTCAAATAAAGGTAGTAATGTGAAAGGAAAAGGAAATGCGATATTAGTCGAAGAAGATGATGAAGAAGAATCCGACTATGCTTACTCAACCGATGACGATCTTGATGAAATGGTTGTTGGAAATGCAAATGGAAATAATGGTGAAGGAAGAGCTAGAGATGAGGATGATTAGGAGTAGAGTTTGTGGTTTATTTTGTTGTTTTGACTTGCTTTATACCCATCTTTTGTAATATGCATTTCATTTCGTACTAAGTATTCAATATGAATCTATTTTCTCTACTAATGCAATTAATTAACATGAAATATGATTATTAACCTTCGTAAAAGAAAACAAAACTACTAGTTACATAACACAACATACAGAAGAATATATAATAATTACTAAAAATTATTTTTTACATCATTAAGTACACAATACAAAAAATGCACTCATGCATGCGCACAATCTTTTAATATCATTAGTGACCTACAAGTAAAAAAAACACAACGTGAGCATATTTTCATTGAAAAAAAATCAGCATGTATTATATGCATGCAATATATATAAATATAGTAAAAATCTACGATTTATGATTTGAATCTCGTTTAGATTCAAAATTTGTATTTTACGATTTACAATTTGAATCTTATTTGGATCTACGATCCATGGTTCGAATCTCGTTTCGATCCAAATTTTGAACTTTGCATTTACGATTTGAATCCCATATTGAAATCAGTGCTTGTTAATAATTTTCCTTTTTCACTATAATTTACATTGTTTTGTATTTGGATAAAAAAATTAAATTATGCCAATCTCTTTTAATGTGGCTGGGATACACACACATATACATATATAGTCATAGAATCTAATATTTGTTACGAAAATTAATTAACTGAATTTATTTAATTAGTTCAAGTTTTAATAATAAAAATAATTTTGTATGATTATATGGAAATAAATGTGAAATATAAAGAGAATTGAGAAAAATCTTTCAAATAAGTGTAGAAATTATAAATAATAGGTTATGAATGTAAAATCATTGGATAAAACTGAGAGAAGCTTGTCAAAAGTTTAATATTTAAATATAAATTACTTAAAGTGGACTTAAGATCGAGTGGTTTTGGAATTACTAGAACTAATAGAATGATGGAATATTACTATTGGCTATTAATACCATTACTGGAATTATAATCACTGTCAACATTTTTATTACTTCTATTTTAGTATTATTATTATTAGTTGTATTAATAATATATCAGTATAGTAATAATATTAATGTTTGTTTGTTACTATTTTTATTATCAATATACTTTATTAAAATTCGTAAATATAACTAGTATTTTTGTAACATTAATAATTATTAGCATATATTAAATACCACTATCCTAGACATTTCGACTTTGATTTGAGAAATCACAGGCTCGAAACGTTGCATGATTCAAATTGTTGGACATATATCGACATGTAACATGCTATATATTACCTGAAACATCCCCATAAATTAATAAATAATTAATTAAGAATATAATTATTGAAATAAAGATTTAAAATTAAATAAGGAAATTAAGTAGTGAATAGTGATAAACATTTGGGTGTGCATTTAATTATTAGGATTATTACTTAGTATGGTTTGATTAAAATAAATTAAGTGGGAAGAAGGGTATTGGGTCGGTGGCCCATCCATTAGCGAGAACAAAGCTAGCTACTTCACTCTTTTCATTTCATTCTCTATTCAAATTAAAAATAAAAGCTTTGAACAATTAATTGTGGTTGTAGCCAAATCGAGAAGAAGAGGAAAAAAGAAGACCAAGCTAAAGGAACTAGAAACATCAATCAATTAAGAAATATAGAGAAATATAGATGAGTAATATGTTCTCCAATCTCCTTTTCATTCGTTAATCCCTCACATCCATATCTATTTAGAATCTCTTATGCTTCTTGTAATCCAAATGCATGGATTTAATACGAGGATGAAAACATATTATAAAAGATGGGTTTTGATTTATAGAATTTTCATTTAAGCTAATCAACTGATTGAATTAACTAAGAACTGTATATTGAAGAAATTGACTAGAAATAAGGAGTTTGAGAAACTTTATAATCCCTACTTTTTCAAAAGCCAAAACCTTTCCAAAAAGAAAAATAATTCATGCAAACGGGCCGTTAGAGCAACTCCAACAAAAGATTCAAAATTACAAAATGTAATATCTACCTTCAAAACTCACTCCAACAGTGGTTACATTTTGTAATTGATTACATATTTTAGGAAAAGGATACAAATACGTAATTGTATTTGGCGCTTGTTCAACAGCCGTCTAATGGTTAAGTATCTGTTGAACAAGCGTCTGACATCAGTGTCTGGTGCACCTATCCAATAATTGAACATGGGCGTTTATTCAATCAGCGTATGTTAAACAATATCCTATCACTTATCCAAATGTAGACGCTGTTTGAACAAGCGTTTGTTTTCATTTCTGTCGGAAAATTACACAGATTACATTTTGTAATACATGAAAATGTAATTTTGAACATTAGAATGGTTGGAGAGGCTCTTAGGTTGGAATTTTTAACCTGTTTTCCTGATGTGTATACATTTTGAACAGCTTAAATTGTTATGTTCTCTACCATGTTAGAGAAAGAAAAAAACTTGTGTTTAAATTTTAGGTTCATACTTAGGTTTTTGCCATACACACCACGGTTAGAGGTTCCGGCCGGAACCACGAGATTCCGGCCGGAACCACGAGATTCCGACCATCTCGTAGTGATTCCGGCCGATGGCGGGACGGGATTAGGGCAAAATCCCGTCCCGGTCGAAGAAGCAGCAAAAAAAATATACTGCAGATCACAAGAAGAGACAGTAAAAAAAAGAACGTTTCGTTCAATCCAAAAAACGTCACAAAAAGAAAAATTGAACGTGATTGAACAGTGAAAGGAATCAAAATTATGCTTATAAATTAGGCGGTCTAAATCATAAAATTTACCAACTGTAGAACCTCGACAACGACCTCGACTTCAAAATCTCGACCTCGATTCCAAATCAAGCTTCAAAACATCGACTTCGAGGCAGCAATTTCGGCCGACGGCAGCGAACTTCGACATCGACATCGACAACGACCTTGCTTCTTCGATCTTCTACTTCGGCCTCGGTTCTTCGATCTTCCACTTCAACACGCGCGCGCAGGTAATAATTTTTCCCCCTTTGCCGCCTTCGTATGTTGGTCGATAGTGTTTTTTCGTTTTTTTTTCTACTTCGTATTTTGATTTGAGATGAATGTTTCCTTCGTGTTTTGTTGGCCTTCGTGAGTGTGTTGTTTGTGGGCTTCGGGTTTGGGCCGAACAAGTTTGGTGATTTTTTTTTAATATGGAAGTGAAGTATATTCTAATGTTTTTTGTTTGTTTTTGAATATGGTACTATCTTAAACAATGAATCTATTCTTACATATATAGTTAACTAGATATATTTGAACTGAACTGACCTGACCTAAATACTTCATTGATTACAGAATGCTGCATACTATATACTCTGACTTGAATACATTGACATTTGAACTGACCTGAATATGCTGAACTGAACTGAATATTGAACTTGAATATGCTGATTTGAATATGGACTTGCATATGCTCGACTTAGAATATCGAACATGAACGTGAATACGTTGGACTTGAATATCGAACATGAACATTGAATTTGATTCGAATTATTGGACAATGAACATTGAACATTGAACTTGACTCGAATTATTGGATTTGAACATTGAACTCTAACGTCTTCGATTTGGACTATATTCATTTTGAACATTGAACATTTTTATTTTATT
Source organism: Allium fistulosum (assembly GCA_030737815.1). Lineage (NCBI taxonomy): Eukaryota > Viridiplantae > Streptophyta > Magnoliopsida > Asparagales > Amaryllidaceae > Allium > Allium fistulosum. Next base: position 959,801,191 of record CM060901.1, read on the forward strand.
TTTAATTTGATTTGGACTATTAATTTGTTTACTAACTTTTGTTTAATTATAATTTCAGGTACACTATGGCAAATTCAACAGAAATTGGTTGGAATTATGGTACTGCGATCGATGGCAATCTTCCGAAAATGAAATGTAACTTTTGCAATAAAATAATTAATGGTGGTGGTGTGACACGTTTGAAAGAACATCTGGCAGGAGTGGGCGGCGACGTATCAGCATGTTTAATTGTCTCTAAAGAAGTTAAACAACTTATACGATCACATATTATTCAGAAGAGAAATGAACGAAACAAAGAAAAGCTAGACAAGCAACGTTCACAAGAGGAATTAATGAGCAGACCGCAACAATCGGACAAAGAAAATGAAGATGATGAACTTCAACGTATCATGCAGCAAAGCAGAGATGTATTTAGAGATGAAGAGCTGCGTAGATCTCATACTGTTAGACGATCGAGTGGTTCAAGTCAATCATTGCACAGATCTCATACTGTTGGACGATCGGGCGATTTGGACACTCATGCTGCTGGACGAATCGACTCATATATGCAAAAACGAGGAGGTAGAACTCAACCTTCTATTAAATCTGCAATGAAAGGCGTTAAAGATGCCAAAAAACATATAGGTCGAGCAATTTTTAAGTTCTTTTTTTCAACCATATTCCACATAGCGTTGCTAATAGTCCATATTATACAACAATGGTTGACGCGATTGCAAAATGCGGTCATGGAATTGATCCACCAACTGCGTATGAAATATCACACTCTTACCTTGAAATGGAAATAGAAGAAATTGGACAATATATTAAAACATTGCACAATTTCTGGGATAAATATGGTTGCACATTAATGTGTGATGAGTGGTGTACACAGAATCGACGAAAAATAATAAATTTTCTCGTGTACTCTACCCATGGAACGGTATTTATTAAATCCGTGGATGCCACGAATGAATTCCAAAGTGGAGAATATATTTGTGGATTAATGGATGATGTTGTTGAAATGATTGGTGAAAATAGAATAGTGCAAGTTGTTACAGATAACGGAGCAAACTACAAAGCTGCCGGCCAATTATTGATGCAAAAATGAAGACATTTATATTCGACACCATGTGCAGCACACTGCATTGATTTGATTTTGGAAGGTATTTCCAAAGAGCTAAAGGTAACAACCGTTATCACAAACTGTCATTTAATAATGACATTTATATACAATCATGGTTGGTTACTTTCCATCATGAGGAAAGAGACCAATAATAAAGAATTGATTACACCGGCGGTAACACGGTTTGCAACTCATTTCATCGCACTAGACTCTATTCATAAACATAAAGATGACCTAAGAAGGATGCTTGCTTCGAGAGAGTGGACATTAAGTGTTCCTAGACTCAATACTAAAGATAAAAGAACAACAAATATTGTCTCTATACTAATTTACAACAACGCTTTCTGGACTGGTGCTGCTTCCGTCATTCTTGTTTTTGAGCCATTGGTGAAAGTTTTACGAATGGTAGATAATGACGACAAAGCAGATATGAGATATCTTTACGAAGTAATGGATCGAGCAAAATGATCGATTAGAAAAAATGTTGGTGGAAGGCAATGCCAAAAATGGTAGGATATAATAGACAAAAGATGGAAAAGACAGTTACATCGACCTCTTCACGCCACAGATAATTTGTTTTATCTTATCGTCACACAAATAATGAAATATATAACATTTCAATAATATTTTAAATCTTTTCTATATAGGTTATTTTCTTAATCTCATCATTCAATATGGGGATGCAACAAACGATGGAGAAGTGTTAAACGGATTTAACAACGTCGTTGAAAGAATGGTGCCAGACATTGTAACACAGATTGAAATTGGAAAAGAGGTAAAACTAATAAATATAATAGTTACGTTAAACATTTAACGTTTAAGACATATTAAATATTTAATTTAACATCACAGGTAGAAAGATATAGAATGAAAATTGGTGCATTTGGTTCTGCAAAAGCATACGCAGCCGTAAAGACGTGTTTTCCCGCTTAATGGTGATCAATAATTGGAAGAGATGATGCTCCAAATTTAACACATTTAGCAATGCACATTTTAAGTCAAACATTTTTCTCTTCAAACTGCGAGAGAAACTGGACTACATTTTCAATAATCCATACAAAATTACGCAATAGAATAAAAATAAAAAATCTAGAAAAATTAGTATATGTGCATTACAACATGAGATTAAGAGCAAAACATTCAAGACGCCGCGATACTGAAAATCAGCTTATCAATCTGGACTATATATTTCACGAAGAGGATCCATTAGCAGAATGAACTACTGAAGTTGAACCACCCTTGTTGGACGATGACCCTTGGATGACCAGTACACTGAATGATGCAGTCGCTGTGGCTGATGGTATACCTGCACGAGCAACAAGAAGTCAAAGCAAAGAAAACAGTAGCAGTTCGTCAAATGATGATCATGGTAATGCTGGTGGAAGTGGTGTGAGTTTAACTCATAATTATGGTATTGGTTCTAGTGATGGCGGTGCATTACATAGACCAACGCAAACATATTCAAGAAGAAGGAGTGCGAGCAACAATCATAACCGAAGAGACAGTAATTTAAATGTTGAATATGATCATCAACATAATTATGAGCATAATCCATATGCTTCAAATGATCCACCAACCTATAGACATTCTACTTCTGACTATACGGGTGGTAACTCATATTATGAAACAAACGAAACATATAGTGATATCTCGAGTGATTAAAACATTCAAGCTACGTATGCAACACAAAATAATGAACCATCGTCTTTTGATAATATGATGGCGACATTTATGGGTCCAGGACAAATACAATATGGTTATCCACCGTATTATACAACACAAGTCGATGAAGGAAATTATGAAAACAATCCATATGTAGCTTCGAGAAATAGTTTTTGGACGTAGTAGTGTTGTGTGTATCATTATTATTTTGTTGTACACTATTTTTTTTATATAGTTACTTTTCTATTACAAATGCAAATCTTCGGTATTAGGACCGAAACCGAAACAAGCGAAATTTCTGAAACCGACCGAAACCAACAAAAATTAAAAAGACCGAAACCGAGACGAAATCCGAGTTCTCGAACCTTGATACACACACAACACTTTTCAAAATTTGTCATTATTTTTGTTGGCATGCAAAAACAAAAATAAACAGAATTGTTTTTTTTTATGTTAGTAAAACTGCTAGTTATAAAAACTAAGCAAATTCAACACTTGTCATCTTTGCCTCCAACAGCTTTCTCTATATATTCTACCCTACATTTTCAGTTACATTCATCAAAAACTAATCGGAATGGCTACTCTAAACATAAGTTTCATTATATTCGCTTTTGCTCTCTCCTCGTTTGTTCTTTCAAGTCATTATGCAATTGCTGATGATGACTGCAATGGCAGCATTCCAAAACTAGCTTTGCTTTGTCAACAGTTTGTACTAAAGAATGGCCCGCAAATAGATCCATCTGAACAATGCTGTGCAGTGATTAAGAATGCAGATGTGCCTTGTGTCTGCAGCCATATTCCTAAAGGTTTGGAAAACGTCTTTAGCATGGAAAAGGTTGTTTACGTTGCTAACTTCTGTGGAAATCCTTTGGCGCCTGGAACTAAATGTGGAGGTAGTTCATTTATTTTTTATATTCTACTAATTATTCCTAGTTATATTTCTTTTATATGTTTTTTATTCATGAGTTTGGATTAGCTTTGTTATATACGGGTTTGATTCATTCTTTCTTCTTTTTCAGACTATACAATTCCAAATAAGCCTTGAAGTTTGTGGAAGATGTAAATCAGAGTGGAACAATATGTTTTGTTGTAATGGCTATCTCGTTATGATTGTCCTGATGATGATTTAGATGATCAATAATAACAAATTTTCTGAAAATTTTTAGTTTAATTTATTCATGTGTGCTGCTTGCATTTGTGTTTCTGATTTAAGATATTAGGCCTATCAGTACGTATGAACATCCAATATTACGTGATCTGAATTTGTTGGATCCGATGTATTATATACTTTAAACCTGTGTATTATAGATCCCACATAATATCACCCGCATTCAACTAACGAAATGATGTATACAAAATGAAATAAATATACAATCTAGAAGAATACGAAAAAATGTATACATGATGAATATTAAAATCAAATCTGGATCTAACAAAAAATTTAATTGCATTAGAAAAAAGTAAACTGTATTTTTTTTCACCATAAAATTCAAAGTATATTACACATGACATCGTCTGAGAATTAAAGCAAAAAAACTACCACTCAAGCAACATAAAATTATTCTGAATTAAAGTCTCAAGTGCTACACATTGCACGTTGAAGGACTATCCTGGAAAATGTTGTCTGGAAATTTTTTTATCGTTGATAACCAAGATTAAGGTAATGAATCACACATCCTTGTAAACCAAAATTAAGGTAATGTATTACAAACAAAAGCAAAGGATCTGCACATGGCAACCATTATTATTTAGTTGCAAGCGTACTTCATATAATGCTTGAACTATATTGCAAATTAACAATCTGGCATTTACAGCAACCCAGAAACTCAAGCGGCACTTTACATGCACATCAACAACTATTATCCTTCCCTCTAGAGTACTCGTCATGCCTACTGAGGCATGAAGGATGATACACTTTTCAGCAATTCCTATATGGCAAAGACATTGCATAAGTATCAAGAAAGACAAAGTGTTATCAAATTTTATTCAGTAAGCATCATAAACTGATATTAATCACCTCTGTATAAAATATAGCATCTTTTTATAAGATAATAAAAAAAATTTAATTCGGTACAAAGTTATGCAATATCTAATTCAAACTACGAGAAGAACTTTTTTTAAAGAAACCTGAAAAGTAACGGGTTCTTGTTTGGTTGAAGGAACTTCTGGAGCCATGACTCTATCCCACTTGTGATTTCTATTTCGAACAACTTTAAACCATTTTTGTGCATAGGGATAAGACAATCTGGATAAGTATATGGTAATAGCGTTTCTTCTTTCAGATGGACTATCATAAAGTGGTTTCCACTTATCAAAACAATTGGTATTACTCGGCGTTCGATTGTTGGACCCAACCTTAAAGGTAAATATGTCACTCTTTCCAGGAGAATAAACAAGTATTCAATTAAATGCCATTGCAAATAAGCATTCCATCTCCGGAAAACTCAACCAATATTTTTTACCTGCATATTACCCAAAATTTGCCAATGTTACTTCAACTAGTTGATACCCTTTCTCACCGCCTAATAAGTTCTGTATAATTCCTTATATGAATATAGTTCTTCTATCATGGTCAATCTTATAGTCTTCCATGCATCATCCTCTTCAGGGCTCAACAATCGTGCACAACAATGATATATCCACAATATAAAGATCCAAAAACTCGGCCTTCGAAAATCGGCACACGTACTTCACTTGTACTCAAAATGTCATAGACTCAAACGCCGAATCTGGTTCTCCGGAGCTTATAACACCATTAAGTACAACAACACAGCGGAAGAAAAAGAATATATCAATATACATAACATTGATACAATGACAGATACAAAATCTGATACAATATGATACAACAGATATCAATATACATCAGAGATATGATACAAGAAATAGCAGCGGAAAGAAAATAGATAACACCAGCAGTGGATAGAATATCTCCAATAGAATGCTCTAATCCATAGCTAGCAGAAAGCAAGGTCAGTCGTCCAAGGACTGACTAGCTCCAGATAATCTACTCAACCTGAATATCTGAAAACCCCAACTCTAAACTGCTTGTGTAGAAAATTATGAGCACCCAGAGTTTAGGAAAGGAACAATAAACTCCGAGTCAGTCGTGGGACTTGTGTGAGCAACAAAAACAGTTTATCTTTAAAACAACACAAAAGAATTTTAAACATTGAAACCCGCAATGCTTTTGGAAAATGAAACTACCATAAGACCTTCCACCACACACACAATGCAATCGCAGACTTAGAGGAGATTGCTTCTTATGATAATCAAATATGCTTACTACGCAAAAGAAAACTCTTTTGATATTATTGCTAGTGCATAGTGTACAAAAATCATATCGAAAATACAATATTAATCTTAGCCAGCATAGGTACCATTATATTATGCCTGCTATAGCTGCCGCCTGAGGAGACAGGTTATACAATTGCAATCGTAAAGGTTCGTATTGTTTCTTTGGATTTTCCAACAAATGGTCAGGCTAAGAAACTTCCTACCGCCACATGGGATCGCCTCTGGCTGGACGTCCCGAGAGACAAACTGCTCTCTGCCAACACAAGGTCGGGTTACCCCTGTAACTAGGTAACTCACGAATATGTCACCTCCTGGTCCTTTGGGACCTTTATCCAAGGCGCCTCGATAAACACACAATCACACAATAAATGAGATCGGAGTATCCACATAGGTTAAATACCAGGGCTTCATACCTGATACCACCCTTTTCCAGAAGGAAATGACATACCCTAAAGGGCGCGACCCTCATAACATTGCTGCATATTCCTGTTTCGACCATTTCCGGGTTGTGAGGTCCGAAGAGGTCTCGTCCACAAAGCTACGCTTTGTCACAAAGCCATGCTTTGGGTCAACAGATAATCAAAGTAATGATCACAAAGATAAATGATCAAACAAATGATCATATCACAAATGATCAAATAATGATCATCACACAGCAACACTCAGCATGTCACATTACCAAATTGAGAGTATATCGCTGATAACCTTCAACTACATAACCTCTGAGCTCGTACGTTTCAGAGAAGAGTGTTAAGCTAAGAGAATAAATTCTCCGCCACCAACAGAAATGTATTTGAAAGAAATCGGCTTTATATCTCAAAGTGTAATGTCAGACATGTAACCATACAAGTCTGTTCCGGGTTCGAACAGAACCGAAGGCACTTCCGAAGAAGCCCTTGCAAATCCGGATAATTTTCTAATCACGTCCGGACTTCCCATCACAAAGGGTGATCAAATCTCTATATCGGGGACCAGTCGATGCAGAGACATTCGACGAGTTGTCCTTTCATTTTCGAAAATATCCGGTCTTCACCACCGGTCTTCAAATGCAATCCATATACGACGTATCATTATTCGGAATGGGTGATATGACACAAAGGTCCTCTCCCGGCTATACCGAATAACGAGCGCAATCTTAAAAAACATATGGATATTGGGATTTCAATTAAGTCACAACTTATTACCCAAAACTTTTCTTTCAAATAGTTTAACAAATGGTAAATTACCATTTTCAAATCTTTAAACAAAAAGATTCATTTTAACAACCTTCGACGGTTTAACAATTTCCACACTTTAATCTTTTAAACAAAAGATTCATTCACAGACTTTCCCAAATTAATTCCCATTTCAATTGGATTAACTCATTAAATCTTTAAAACAAAGATTTAACTTATAACTTTCAAAACAATTCCATTTATAACTTGGAAAACCATTTTTCAATTCAAACTTGAAATTCCTTTAATTAAACTCGAATTTCTTTTCTTATCTGAAAGCTTTTATTCTTTTAAAACAAATAGTTTTATTTCAGAAAATCTGATTCATTCATACGAGTTGAAATCCTTGGGTTAAATTCAAAATCCCAAAATTATACTTTTAAAATGGTTTAACATCATATAAACACATTTATAACATTTTTAACCGTAATTTCCAATCATGGGATTCAATTCCAAATTATTTGAATTCAAAATTCAAATTAAATTATTTAAATTTCAAGATATTCAAAATATCTTTAAAACTCCTTTCAAAAGCTTTAACATATTAAACCCCAATTTCCAATTTCAAAATCAATTGAAATTAAAATTTCAATTTCAAAAACATTAAATTTAAAATCATCTGTGACTTAATCGATTTCCTCATGAAATCCATATTTGTGTGTGTAAAAGTGTGGTCCAGGGTTTTAACACACAATAGTGCAACATCATTCAATCATCACAGATTAAATACAATAATATAGTTGATAAGCGGTATGAATTATAACGCTTATCGTCCATTCACAGATCATAGATAATATACAAATGTATCACAGATAATAAATGATATCACAGGGAATTTATTACATTCATTCCATGGAAACAGATCACAACACAAATTAGGATGTATCACAAAGCATCACATATCAGGGATATCAAACAATTCAACCATTCAATAAAATCCAAACATCCATAAGTAAGGTCAATTTATTTATCTGATTAAATTAAATCAGATTAATTACTATGAATAAATTTGCTAGACATGGTAAATTAATAATCAATTGATTACAAAACATTTGATAAATCATTCTTTAATTAATCATTTATTAACCCATAATTAATAATGAATTCTTAATTTATTATTCCAAATTAATTACGATAACTAATTAATTACTTCTTAATTAATTATTGTTTCTTAACCCCTTTCATAAATTTATTAACCTTTAATAAATAGTTAATCCTTAATTAATTGTTCTTAATTTATTTTAATGAGCAATTAATTTCTTAATTACTTCCACAAAGTAATTACACTTAAACAATTTCACAAATGATTATTATTAATTTATTAATCTAATTGATAGTTACAATTAATCACATTAATCAATACTTAATAATCCTTAGTTAATTTTCTTCATTAACTAATAACATTTCCTTAATCACTTCTAATTAATCTCTAATTATAGATTAATCTAAATCATCAATTTATAGATTAAATAAATAAGTCATTTCTTAATTAAATTCTTTTATTATCTTAATTATTTCTAAGATAATTCATTTACTTTATTAATGACTCCATTAACCTTCAAGAGTATTTAAACTTTTCACTTCTAAATTCAAATTCAAATTCCATTTTGAATTTAAGATTCAAAATGTTTAATCATTTAAACATTTATCCAAATTTAAATAAATTTATAAACCTCAAAATAAATGTAAAGAAAACATTTAAACTTGCTCATCATTTAAATTTACAAATTAAAGTTCATTCGAATTTGTTTAAAATTGATTTGCTGCCAGGTTTTTACAAAAGCCTGGAACAACATCTGACTCGAGACAACAGAAATTTGCTTCGAGTCCTTGCTTCTCCTGCTTCGGGTTAAGCACTCGAACAACTCGAGAAAATCTCGAGTTCACCCACCAACATTTCCAGACCATCGTAGCCACTCCACCGTGCACGTGCACAACATCACCGAGCACCTCCGGTTGACATCTCATCGTCGAACGAGTCGACGTTCATCCAAGCATCCTCTTCCGACTTCAAGAATTTCCATCAACCCCTCGAATCAAAATCGAGTACAACTCGATACCTGGAACAACGGAACCTCCTCAACCCAAATCCTGTCAACGTCTCGCTCCTTCAACTCCGGCCACCTGAGCGTCAGCGACTTCGGCCACGTACTCGTAAGCTACCCAACTATCATTCCCCAAAAACTTACTACACTCGATCAACTACACAAGCCGTAGTGATCGATTCATCATTTCAAGTCAAAACTAGGGTTCTAGATGAAAATTCACTACCGCAACTTCCACTGTGAATTTCAACACCTTCCAGAATTTTTCCCATCAACTCCTAACTCCCCTTCATCATCTGGAAGAACCCCGAGCCCTCAAGATGCATAGATCACCAGAAAATGCTAAAAATTCATTTTTAGTTCAAACAGGAATTGTGTATTCATCCCTAAATTATAAACAATGATTCTTGATTTAAAAATCATGATGTAGTTGATGTTTTAGATTTATAATACTGAATTAATAAATTACACAGTTTGAATTTTTGATTTATATCAATATACACTGATGTTTCAATATTTCCAGAGGCAACATGCCTTATTTTGTCTAATTTAAAATTTTAAACATAAATCTAGGCTAAACCAAACAACATTTGTTTGATAATCAGACCCTATCAAACACTAGATCATGTGATAAGGATTTCTTTTAAGTAAAAATTGAGCCTATAAACAAGACAGAGCACCATATATATATATATACACACACACAGTATGCACTAAATCAAATATTCACTTCAGATTTTACCTATATACCCATGTGATACTTATTAATATTCAATCCAAACTGACGTGCAACCTCATTATGTTTTAAAATTTAAAAAAAAATTACTCACCCAATACAACATTAAAATTTATGGTTTTCTTTTTAAAAATCATGTTTTCCTAAGACAATTCAAGATATATACTTGAATCAGCCAATTACATCATTTGGTTATATCATGTTATTAAGAATTGCTACTGTGTTTCTTGTTCCAGAAGAATTTCAAAACTTTGAATACTTAAACATGTTTTTAAAACCTAAATTATAATTTCACAAACTCGTCTTGTTTAAAACTCAAAGTCTAATAGTAACTAGATAAGGAGTTTTGTGATTTTGGTTTGTTTTTAAACTCTGTAATTAGAAACAGAGCTGATATATGTTATTAACAGACATGCATACAATATTATTATACATATATACATGCCTTCATTCCTAAACCAACAGGAAAACAAACTACTCATCATATTTTCAAGGATTATTTCATGCATTCACACATACAGGTAGATCAAGCTTAAAGATAAAGGTTACTCACTTATATGATTGAAAGACAGAGTACTGCTTTTGTTTGAAACAGGCTTAAGAAACTGCTAACTGAAGTCTTTATCTTTAATCCTCTTGATCTCTGGTTTGAATTGACTTAGATTGAAGTTTGTTTATGCTTTGAAACGATATTTACTTCAGAGGTTTGCTTAGTTTTGAAGGAACGAATTGTGATGAAGAAGTTGATATATAAGAAAAGAAGATAACAGGATATATTTTTATTTGTTTTGATCAGAGATTTTTTTTTAGGCTGATATAAATCTTCCTTTGTATATTGTGAATTGACTTTGGTTTGTGCTAAAGTACTGGTTACATTAAATGCATGTTCCCCCATGCCTACATACTTATCCCATTTTTTTCCTTAAGTACGTAGGTTATATTATTATCTTCATTTCCTTCTTGCCTTGCATACTACTTTACTTACAAGATTCTTATTATTTATTTGTACATATATATTTTACTTTTGTCAATGTTCTTTTACTTGCCTGCATTTCGGCTGAGATGATGTAAATGTGTGCTAACATTTATTGCTTTGCTATGTTCCAGGTTGTAGCTTGCTTTTATATATTTGAGATTCTATATTTACTATCTTCTTGTTTACCTGTTTCATACCTATATATATTTGTTTATTCATTTTGCAAGCCATTCATTTATATCCTTGTTTTCTTTTACAAGTGTTCATTTGTTTATACAAAGATATTTAGATTTTTCTTCTTGTTGCCTAAGCCTACAGACTTATCTTTTTGCTTGTTTTTATTGTCTTCTTTCATTTGCATACTTGAATACATTTTATTTCCTTTTGTCTTGTCTTATATTATTTTATAACCTCAAACCATTATTAACCATAAATTCTAATATTTGTTATTATCATTTATTATTAAACCATTTATTTGAGATTTAAATTCAAATCAAATACATATATATATATATATATATATTATTTTAAATTTACTCATATATGCTCAAATACATATATATTCATACATATACATATATATACAATATTTTCAAATTTAAATGATTTACACAAAATATATAAGCTTCGGGGAAACTCGCTTAAATTTTCAATTAACTATACACTTTTAATTCAAAAATTAAATAAATTATCAATTTAAATTTAATTAAAATCCGGGGTCGTTACAGACTTCCCCCCTTAAAAGAATTTCGTCCTCGAAATTGCCAACGAGACACAAAGATAGATGAAAAATGTTTCATCAAATCAAACTGAACAGCTATTCTGCATTTGGCTTACCAAATCAGAATATCAATAATAGATACAAGAACGAATCTATTGAATTCTTTCACACGATACTCAAGTTATCCAGGTCTACGAAGTATGCAGTGGCATTGGTTAGTTCGAAGTGATAACTAACCATTCGTAGAATATATCCGGACCCAAAGAATAGACAGATATATGGATACAATTTCAAAGCTTTTAGTTTAGGAACCAAATTACACCTATCAACCATAGCAACCAATTCATCCAAACAAACAATTCTGACTTATTTGGAGTTTATGTCCCATTTTAATATATCGAATCTTCTTTTCTGGATCTACCAGAAACTATCGAAGAATTGAGAAGAGATGACGAACAAAATAGATTGATAGAGAAAAGATTGTTTCCTTGTTGTTACAGGGTATTGACCATTTATAGTCGTATTCCCCTGTCCCCTATCTCATCCTCTTCTTGCACTCATACTTACTATCAGTAGATAGTAGGAGAATTTACTGAGGCATACGGACAGATATCTTAAGGATTACTCATTCTAGGGTATACTTCACCCTATCTCTAATGAGCTACTTAATGTGTTATACTCCTGAGCTAAAGTTTAACCCTCGGCTTTGATACCAAATGTAAAGATCCAAAAACTCGGCCTTCGAAAATCGGCACACGTACTTCACTTGTACTCAAAATGCCGTAGATTCAAACGCCGAATCTGGTTCTCCGGAGCTTATAACACCATTAAGTACAACAACACAGCGGAAGAAAAAGAATATATCAATATACATAATGTTGATACAATGACAGATACAAAATCTGATACAATATGATAAACAGAATAAAACAACAAATATCAATATACATCAGAGATATGATACAAGAAATAGCAGCGGAAAGAAAATAGATAACACCAGCAGTGGATAAAATATCTCCAATAGAATGCTCCAATCCATAGCTAGCGGAAAGCAAGGTCAGTCGTCCAAGGACTGACTAGCTCCAGATAATCTACTCAACCTGAATATCTGAAAACCCCAACTCTAGACTGCTCGTGTAGAAAATTATGAGCACCCAGAGTTTAGGAAAGGAACAATAAACTCCGAGTCAGTCGTGGGACTGGTGTGAGCAACAAAAACAGTTTATCTTTAAAACAACACAAAAGAATTTTAAACATTGAAACCCGCGATGCTTTTGGAAAATGAAACTATCATAAGACCTCCCACCACACACACAATGCAATCGCAGACTTGGAGGAGATTGCTTCTTATGATAATCAAATATGCTTACTACGCAAAAGAAAACTCTTTTGATATTATTGCTAGTGCATAGTGTACAAAAATCATTTCGAAAATACAATATTAATCTTAGCCAGCATAGGTACCATTATATTATGCCTGCTATAGCTGCCGCCTGAGGAGACAGGTTATACAATTGCAATCGTAAAGGTTCGTATTGTTTCTTTGGATTTTCCAACAAATGGTCAGGCTAAGGAACTTCCTACTGCCACATGGGATCGCCTCTAGCTGGACATCCCGAGAGACAAACTGCTCTCTGCCAATATAAGGCCGGGTTACCCCTGTAACTAGGTAACTCACGAATATGTCACCTCCCGGTCCTTTGGGACCTTTATCCGAGGCGCTTCGATAAACACACAATCACACAATAAATGAGATCGGAGTATCCACATAGGTTAAATACCAGGACTCCATACCTGATACCACCCTTTTCCAGAAAGAAATGACATACCCTAAAGGGCGCGACCCTCATAACCTTGCTGCATATTCCTGTTTCGACCATTTCCGGGTTGTGAGGTCCGAAGAGGTCTCGTCCACAAAGCTACGCTTTGTCACAAAGCTACGCTTTGTCACAAAGCCATGCTTTGGGTCAACAGATAATCAAAGTAATGATCACAAAGATAAATGATCAAACAAATGATCATATCACAAATGATCAAATAATGATCATCACACAGCAACACTCAGCATGTCACATTACCAAATTGAGAGTATATCGCTGATAACCTTCAACTACATAACCTCTGAGCTCGTACGTCTCAGAGAAGGGTGTTAAGCTAAGAGAATAAATTCTCCGCCACCAACAGAAATGTATTTGAAAGAAATCAGCTTTATATCTCAAAGTGTAATGTCCGACATGTAACCATACAAGTCTGTTCCGGGTTCGAACAGAACCGAAGGCACTTCCGAAGAAGCCCTTGCAAATCCGGATAATTTTCTAATCACGTCCGGACTTCCCATCACAAAGGGTGATCAAATCTCTATATCGGGGACCAGTCGATGCAGAGACATTCGACGAGTTGTCCTTTCATTTTCGAAAATATTCGGTCTTCACCACCGGTCTTCAAATGCAATCCATATACGACGTATCATTATTCGGAATGGGTGATATGACACAAAGGTCCCCTCCCGGCTAAACCGAATAACGAGCGCAATCTTTAAAAACATATGGATATTGGGATTTCAATTAAGTCAAAACTTATTACCCAAAACTTTTCTTTCAAATGGTTTAACAAATTACCATTTTCAAATCTTTAAACAAAAAGATTCATTTTAACAACCTTCGACGATTTAACAATTTCCACACTTTAATCTTTTAAACAAAAGATTCATTCACAGATTTTCCCAAATTAATTCCCATTTCAATTAGATTAACTCATTAAATCTTTAAAACAAAGATTTAACTTATAGCTTTCAAAACAATTCCATTTATAACTTGGAAAACCATTTTTCAATTCAAACTTGAAATTCCTTTAATTAAACTCGAATTTCTTTTCTTATCTGAAAGCTTTTATTCTTTTAAAACAAACAGTTTTATTTCAGAAAATCTGATTCATTCATACGAGTTGAAATCCTTAGGTTAAATTCAAAATCCCAAAATTATACTTTTAAAATGGTTTAACTTCATATAAACACATTTATAACATTTTTAACCGTAATTTCCAATCATGGGATTCAATTCCAAATTATTTGAATTCAAAATTCAAATTAAATTATTTAAATTTCAAGATATTCAAAATATCTTTAAAACTCCTTTCAAAAGCTTTAACATATTAAACCCCAATTTCCAATTTCAAAATCAATTGAAATTAAAATTTCAATTTCAAAAACATTAAATTTAAAATCATCTGTGACTTAATAGATTTCCTCGTGAAATCCATATTTGTGTGTGTAAAAGTGTGGTCCAGGGTTTTAACACACAATAGTGCAACATCATTCAATCATCACAGATTAAATACAATAATATAGTTGATAAGCAGTATGAATTATAACGCTTATCGTCCATTCACAGATCATAGATAATATACAAATGTATCACAGATAATAAATGATATCACAGGGAATTTATTACATTCATTCCATGGAAACAGATCACAACACAAATTAGGATGTATCACAAAGCATCACATATCAGGGATATCAAACAATTCAACCATTCAATAAAATCCAACCATCCATAAGTAAGGTCAATTTATTTATCTGATTAAATTAAATCAGATTAATTACTATGAATAAATTTGCTAGACATGGTAAATTAATAATTAATTGATTACAAAACATTTGATAAATCATTCTTTAATTAATCATTTATTAACCCATAATTAATAATGAATTCTTAATTTATTATTCCAAATTAATTACGATAACTAATTAATTACTTCTTAATTAATTATTGTTTCTTAACCCCTTTCATAAATTTATTAACCTTTAATAAATAGTTAATCCTTAATTAATTGTTCTTAATTTATTTTAATAAGCAATTAATTTCTTAATTACTTCCACAAAGTAATTACACTTACACAATTTCACAAATGATTATTATTAATTTATTAATTTAATTGATAGTTACAA
Source organism: Allium fistulosum (assembly GCA_030737815.1). Lineage (NCBI taxonomy): Eukaryota > Viridiplantae > Streptophyta > Magnoliopsida > Asparagales > Amaryllidaceae > Allium > Allium fistulosum. The sequence goes on from CM060901.1 coordinate 959,816,893, forward strand.
TTAATCACATTAATCAATACTTAATAATCCTTAGTTAATTTTCTTCATTAACTAATAACATTTCCTTAATCACTTCTAATTAATCTCTAATTATAGATTAATCTAAATCATCAATTTATAGATTAAATAAATAAGTCATTCCTTAATTAAATTCTTTTATTATCTTAATTATTTCTAAGATAATTCATTTACTTTATTAATGACTCGATTAACCTTCAAGAGTATTTAAACATTTCACTTCTAAATTTAAATTCAAATTCCATTTTGAATTTAAGATTCAAAATGTTTAATCATTTAAACATTTATCCAAATTTAAATAAATTTATAAACCTTAAAATAAATGTAAAGAAAACATTTAAACTTGCTCATCATTTAAATTTACAAATTAAAGTTCATTCGAATTTGTTTAAAATTGATTTGCTGCCAGGTTTTTACAAAAGCCTGGAACAACATCTGACTCAAGACAACAGAAATTTGCTTCGAGTCCTTGCTTCTCCTGCTTCGGGTTAAGCACTCGAACAACTCGAGAAAATCTCGAGTTCACCCACCAACATTTCCAGACCATCGTAGCCACTCCACCGTGCACGTGCACAACATCACCGAGCACCTCCGGTTGACATCTCATCGTCGAACGAGTCGACGTTCATCCAAGCATCCTCTTCCGACTTCAAGAATTTCCATCAACCCCTCGAATCAAAATCGAGTACAACTCGATACCTGGAACAACGGAACCTCCTCAACCCAAATCCTGTCAACGTCTCGCTCCTTCAACTCCGGCCACCTGAGCGTCAGCGACTTCGGCCACGTACTCGTAAGCTATCCAACTATCATTCCCCAAAAACTTACTACACTCGATCAACTACACAAGCCGTAGTGATCGATTCATCATTTCAAGTCAAAACTAGGGTTCTAGATGAAAATTCACTACCGCAACTTCCACTGTGAATTTCAACACCTTCCAGAATTTTTCCCATCAACTCCTAACTCTCCTTCATCATCTGGAAGAACCCCGAGCCCTCAAGATGCATAGATCACCAGAAAATGCTAAAAATTCATTTTTAGTTCAAACAGGAATTGTGTATTCATCCCTAAATTATAAACAATGATTCTTGATTTAAAAATCATGATTTAGTTGATGTTTTAGATTTATAATACTGAATTAATAAATTACACAGTTTGAATTTTTGATTTATATCAATATACACTGATGTTTCAATATTTCCAGAGGCAACATGCCTTATTTTGTCTAATTTAAAATTTTAAACATAAATCTAGGCTAAACCAAACAACATTTGTTTGATAATCAGACCCTATCAAACACTAGATCATGTGATAAGGATTTCTTTTAAGTAAAAATTGAGCCTGTAAACAAGACAGAGCACCATATATATATATATGTACACACACAGTATGCACTAAATCAAATATTCACTTCAGATTTTACCTATATACCCATGTGATACTTATTAATATTCAATCCAAACTGACGTGCAACCTCATTATGTTTTAAAATTTTAAAAAAAATTACTCACCCAATACAACATTAAAATTTATGGTTTTCTTTTTAAAAATCATGTTTTCCTAAGACAATTCAAGATATATACTTGAATCAGCCAATTACATCATTTGGTTATATCATGTTATTAAGAATTGCTACTGTGTTTCTTGTTCCAGAGGAATTTCAAAACTTTGAATACTTAAACATGTTTTTAAAACCTAAATTATAATTTCACAAACTCGTCTTGTTTAAAACTCAAAGTCTAATAGTAACTAGATAAGGAGTTTTGTGATTTTGGTTTGTTTTTAAACTCTGTAATTAGAAACAGAGCTGATATATGTTATTAACAGACATGCATACAATATTATTATACATATATACATGCCTTCATTCCTAAACCAACAGGCAAACAAACTACTCATCATATTTTCAAGGATTATTTCATGCATTCACACATACAGGTAGATCAAGCTTAAAGATAAAGGTTACTCACTTATATGATTGAAAGACAGAGTACTGCTTTTGTTTGAAACAGGCTTAAGAAACTGCTAACTGAAGTCTTTATCTTTAATCCTCTTGATCTCTGGTTTGAATTGACTTAGATTGAAGTTTGTTTATGCTTTGAAACCATATTTACTTCAGAGGTTTGCTTAGTTTTGAAGGAACGAATTGTGATGAAGAAGTTGATATATAAGAAAAGAAGATAACAGGATATATTTTTATTTGTTTTGATCAGAGATTTTTTTTTAGGCTGATATAAATCTTCCTTTGTATATTGTGAATTGACTTTGGTTTGTGCTAAAGTACTGGTTACATTAAATGCATGTTCCCCCATGCCTACATACTTATCCCATTTTTTTCCTTAAGTACGTAGGTTATATTATTATCTTCATTTCCTTCTTGCCTTGCATACTACTTTACTTACAAGATTCTTATTATTTATTTGTACATATATATTTTACTTTTGTCAATGTTCTTTTACTTGCCTGCATTTCGGCTGAGATGATGTAAATGTGTGCTAACATTTATTGCTTTGCTATGTTCCAGGTTGTAGCTTGCTTTTATATATTTGAGATTCTATATTTACTATCTTCGTGTTTACCTGTTTCATACCTATATATATTTGTTTATTCATTTTGCAAGCCATTCATTTATATCCTTGTTTTCTTTTACAAGTGTTCATTTGTTTATACAAAGATATTTAGATTTTTCTTCTTGTTGCCTAAGCCTACAGACTTATCTTTTTGCTTGTTTTTATTGTCTTCTTTCATTTGCATACTTGAATACATTTTATTTCCTTTTGTCTTGTCTTATATTATTTTATAACCTCAAACCATTATTAACCATAAATTCTAATATTTGTTATTATCATTTATTATTAAACCATTTATTTGAGATTTAAATTCAAATCAAATACATATATATATATATTATTTTAAATTTACTCATATATGCTCAAATACATATATATTCATACATATACATATATATACAATATTTTCAAATTTAAATGATTTACACAAAATATATAAGCTTCGGGGAAACTCGCTTAAATTTCCAATTAACTATACACTTTTAATTCAAAAATTAAATAAATTATCAATTTAAATTTAATTAAAATCCGGGGTCGTTACACACAATGTCCATCAGGTGGAACATCCTCAACACTTTCAAAAAGGCATTCCTTAAATGATGGACTAAAATACTTGAATGCAAATTCAGTAGCCGATAACTCATCATCTGAGTTAGAAAGCGAGAAAGATGTTTTTTAACTTTTTTGATCTGGCTTTGTTAAAGATAGATGGTTTTTTTTGGTCTATGCATATTCAAAAGCAGATTTATCACACTTTATAGTATAACCTTTTGTGGAGTTATCTTTCTTTTTAGGTCTTCCTTTTATTTTGTTATTCTTTGAAGGAGGCTCCATATTTGTACTTGATAGTTAACCTAAAATAAAAAAAAGTATATATCAATCAATATTTATATCAATAACAATTGAAACAGAATACTAAATAAGTTTTCAAAGCATACCTCTTTTATTACTTTTAACAATTTTATGTTGCTCCTCAGTAGAGTGGTTGAATTTATGTAAGAAAGTGGAAATTTCTGGCATAAGATCAAGTGAATTTTCAACAACATCATCAATAACATCATTAAGTTTTCTCCAAAAAGGATGGACGAAAGACAATATGATCAAACTATATGTTCTTGTTTTAATTGCATGATCTCATGCGCACATGGACGACCATGTGTGTGTTTAAGTGTGCAATCACACTTTGAAAAATCTAAACCAACATATTCAGATTTTCTGCATTTCTTCAATAATTAAATCTAATGCATGGTGAGATACAAATCATCGTAAATTATTGGAAAAAGAAATACAGTGTTTATGCAAACTGGTACTTAATGATTCACAAAGAGAAGCCATAACAGCCACATGTTATGTCATTACCAATCCGTCAATCATCACCAAAATTTGCACCAAATTATCTTGAGATGAAGCCAAATATCTCTTCAATGTTGAATGCTGTTTTTCTACCCTGTCAGTCGTACGTCTTCCAAAATGCCTTATATTGTTATCCATGCAACCATAAATTTTCCTTTGAATGGCCTCATCCAATTATCTTAGTAGCGTAGCATATTTTTCATTTCTCATTTTAAAACATTTGCACGTTTCATTAAATGATGGCTCAGTAAAAGAATCAATTAGCATATGAAATTCTCGAATGAACCCATTCCACTCCTCTATTGTTTTGAAATATTTTTTACCTTTTGCTTCAATATTCTTTGAGATATGAAATGTAAATAGTAAGTGGGGAACGCTTGGATATACTACACCAATGACATTCATTAAGAACAATTCTCGATCAGTGATAATGATCGAAGGAGAGCAAGCAGTTGGACAAAAAATATCATTTAAACATTGTAAATCCCATGTGTAACTATTTACCATCTCACGATAAAGAAAAGCATGCGCTACTATGAATGTTTTCCATGTTGATGTAACTCCAACTATATATCTCCAACAAAGGTTTATCATGACGATTAGATTTATACATGCAATCCATGATCAAAACATGTGGAAAACATCTAATAAGTGTCATGGAATATGGATGTCCAAAAAATATACCTAGTACTTCTTCTTTATTCTCGTCTCTACAATGGAATTCAATATACTTTTTCTCATCCAACATATATAACATTTGTAAAATATAAGTCCTGCCTTCCATCTTTTTAATTCAAAGTTTAGCTTTAAAATTGTAGATGGTTTGGATTGTCGAAGCATTCTTTGGGTAGTTCTCTTTGAGAATGCAAAGTACTTCTCTAGTATTTACATAACATGTGCTCATTCTGATTACGTCTTCCTCTTCTTTTTTTGAAAGTCTGCAAATATATGAATGCCCTTCAAACTTCGTATTTTTCTTTACAATGTATGATTATAAAGTCCATAATTAACTTCCGCTCTACATTGATCCAACATTGGTAGTTTAACTCCTTTCAGCAAGAAAGGGCATCCATATTTTTTTATTTCCCATCTTTTTAGCTTTTATATGAATGTTGACTAGTTTACTTTCTTTCTTCTAAACATAAAAACCACTTCTTTTGGTTGATCAAATTTGAAATAGCATCTATTGGCTGTGTGACTATATTGTTCGCAAATTTGATATCTTATTCTATTGTTGTTACTCCATCTGCCTCTGTCTTTGCCTCTATAAGTTTGTCCACTTCTTTGATTGCCTTGTTCATTTTTGACATTTGGGTTTCTTTTTTGATTCTTGCCTTTGAAGTTTGCTGTGTTAGAGGCATAATTGACACTGAAGTTAAAATTTGTTGTTTTCCTTTGTTCTAACCTTCCCTTATGTGCTAGTAAGGTAGAATGAACATACTGTATGCTTGAAAGCGTTTCTTTTGATGAGATAACTGCCACAACCAACTCATATTCTTCATCTAAACCATTTAGAATTACCAAAACTTGCTCTGTATCTGTCACTTTATGACTTGCAGACCCTAGTAGATCACATAATGTATTCGTTTTGGTTAAGTACTCTCTCATTGACATGCTTTCTTTTCGTAGATTTTGCATTTGTCTCTTGTAATGCATCACTCTTGCTAATGACCGTGTGTTGAATATTTGTTCCACTATGGTCCATAGTTCATGTGCTGTGTTGCACCCTATGATTTGAGGCAGTAAGTTCACACTAGTTGATGATAACAATAATGCACTTAATAGACTATCTTGTCTTTGATGTATTACATACTTCTTGTTGCTGACTAATGCTCCTTCACTGTTGGTGATAAATTTTGCATGAATGAGGGATGTGTCAAGAATGTATTCTTCTAGGGCATATCTCTTAATGGCAGTTGAGATCTGAAACTTCCAAAGTAAAAAATTGCTTTCATCTAATTGAATGCCGATGAGTTGACTTCTTTGATTGATGATGTTTTTGGAGATTTCTTCGATTTTAGAAATTTGATTAGCAGTTGCGGTATGAGGGGATGCTGATACATCTGATGTATTATCACCTTCTCCGACCATTTGGTTGAATCTTGATCAAATGAGGAGAGTTTTCTCAGATGATCATGTTCTGATACAACCAAAGATGATATGTTCAGGTTTCTCTGATCACTTTCAGGCATAGCACAGAACTGTGGGCAAATAGAACCGATTCTTGAACAGAATGCACAAGTTCTTGGTTAAAAAGTTTAGGTATCTTCGATTATGATGATAGTGTAACTGAGGAGATCAAGATCACAACCACACTCAGGTGATGACAATTGATCCGATGAGGGGCTGGTGTGGTGGTTGTTTGTCGTTAGGCAGTGTTGCTCTGATACCAAGTTAGAAATTGTAAATTGAGAGAATGATTAACTGAGTAGTATTCTTTTATTTAGAAATGGTATTGATACTTTTACATTGCAATACTGTTGTGTATGTGTCTATATATGTATATAGGCTTAAATGCTGTAACGACCCGTAAAATTTAATAATTAGATTGGGCAATTTAATAAGATTTCTGTAACTAAATTTAGAAAGAAATAAAAACTTTATAACTTATAATGAAGCAAATGTTAGAAATGAATGTAGCTTTGGTAATAAAAATTAATTATGTAAAATTGAAGTGAAATCCCAATAATGAAATAGTGTAAATTGTTGCACTTGGTTATAAAATAGAAATAAGTAAATAAGAATAAGTATTGGATTAACCGAGGAAATAATATATTGATTTATAGTAACTGAATGTAAATTAATGTAATTAGGTTTATGCAAGTGGATAAACAACTAATTTAGTGCAATATCAATTAATTGAAATAATTGTAAGGTTATAATTGATTGGAATTAGTAAATTGGGAAATAAATTCGAAGTTATGTTAGTTGATGGAATAATACGTAATAAATTGCAATTTGATAGAATCAATGCTAGATAAGTAATTATAATAATTATTGGTTGATAATTAAGTTTGAATGTGAGTAAATTAGGCTAATAGTGGTAATTATTAATTGTTTACCCATTCATTTAATTTATTGGATTAGATCTAAATCAATGGCAACATTTGTTTGTTAATAATAGCTTATAAGTGAAATTAAACGTGAATGGTAACAATTATTATAAGTAACCATTTATGTAGTATATTAAATATAAACTGGTAATCAATTGCAATTGAAATTAAGATAAAATAGGAAATCAATAATGTTATATTTATAAGAATTAATGCAATGACTGAAAGTGTGTATGTAATAAATGAATAGAAACGTAAATGTATTCATAAGGTAGTAATTGATGAATTAATTGAGAATATAAATGGTAATTAATGTATATATTTGGCAAACACAATAAAATGGAAATAGTAGTTAATACAAAATGGATATTTGAATATAGTAGGGTAATGAAAGACAAACAAATATTAAGAAGGTTTATAGAGTAATATAGACTTAATAAAAAGATTAGGATTGAATCAAATCAGTTTAATTGAAATTAATTATAATTAATTGGATTCAATTTATAATAATTAGGTTTATGGTAAGAAATTGGAATTTGATACTATGGTAAACTGGAATTAAGATGAAATTTGAGAATATTAATGTAATAGATTATGAACCAATATTAATTTCATTTATTTGATAATACTTTATTGAATATAGGATTTAAAATCAAATGAATGGATTTATTGGCATTTCAATTGGAAGTTAATAAATTTACCGGAATTGGGATTTAATACTATAATTGCTGAATTAAGTAACTTTAAATTGATATGGAAATTTGTTATAAAGGATTTTAAATTTCTAAAGGAATACAAGATGATAAAATTTATGAATTATAGAATTTGAATTCAAATAGTGATTTAATTAATTTAATATTAAATTATTTAATTAATTGGAAAATAGCCATTTTTGCTACTGACTCGGATTTCGACGAAATCAGTTTCATCGGATCCGTAAGGGTGAATTATTGTAGGATTTCAAGTTTCAGAACGATCGGACTTGTCGTTTGATCGTACAGGCTTGAAACGCCTTGAAATAAATTTAATTGAAATTAATTGAAATCGATTTGAAATCGATTTGAAAATATTATTTTTAGCATAACTTCTTCATGCGATGCAATTTGAACCTGAAACCTTTTTCATTGCGGTTAAAATATTTTAAAATATCTGTTTTGATATATGGGTTGACCCAATTTCGTTCCGGAGTCGAAGCGGGCTTTTTGGGCCACTTTGGCGTTAGCGCGTATATCCAATCTTATCCATCCATTCTAATTTCTGACCTACCTATATAAACCCGGTTATAAACCCTAATTCCACTCATTCTTATCTATCTGTACGCAATTCAGCTATCTCTCCTCCTCAATGGCAGACAACAAAATTCCAGATCCAATTCCATTTCAAAATCAAAGTCAAAAATCCAAAGTCCTCAGAAAAATTCATAAAAATAATATGTTGAAGCTCTCGAAGTGCGTAATCTTCTGGTGAAATTCGTTTTTCGTTTTGGATTGTCGTTTGACCGGTAAAAATCGAAGAAGTCTCGGCCGTTCATCACGTCGAAATCAAACTCGACGGATCGACGAACCGTTTCTGGGTTTTGTAGAGGGGACCGAGGGGAGTTGATCTATGGTGTTTGTTCGCTGTTTCAACGGTTGGATGTGGCACAATTTTCGATTAGGGTTTGCAATTTAGGGGCGGCTGCTGCTTTTAGGCGCGGCGTTAGGCGCCTGTGCGTGGTCGAGGGGATCGGCGACGATATGCTGGGGTGAGGGGCGCGCGTAGGTACTATCTGATGTTGCTCCAGTCGTCTAGGTTGCGTGCGTGTTTTGGTTGATGTCGCGGTGGAGGGTTTCTGCGTGCGTAGTCTGGTAGCAGAGCTTTCGCGTGTTACCAGAGATGATTTTTGGTGACGTGGCTATGAATTGAAAGTGAGTAAAAGTGTTCTCTTTTTTTTAATATAAATTCAATCGCACTAATCGCTATATCTTTCGCATACGAACTCTGTTTCACGCGCGGTTTCTTTTGTTAGGATCGTATTGAAGGCTATGACTCGAGTGTTTTGTCTTTTCAATTTGCTAGGGTCAGTTGAGCATTTCAGGATTTGAAGGCTCTATTTCTGGAGGACGAAGACGAAGATTTTATTACTACTATTTATTATAGTCCGCTACACCATTGTATTCCGCTACATTATTAATATTCTTGGGTATGTGTAACTCTGATATGTATTGTATAAGTATAATCAAATGTTTGAAAAACAGCTTCATGAACTGTTATTTGATTATTATATTTTATCATTTCGCTGCAAGATTCTATTTTGTTTCTTTTATTTCTCCACTTTTTCTTATTTACTCCATAACAATCCACCCTTCTGTATGGTTTAAGTTGGCACATGTGTCTGCTTAAGCGTACAAAAAGGTGGGATGTTACAACTGGTATCAGAGCTTTGGTTTAGCGATAAACCTTAGCTTTGTGGGGTCTGACTCTTTATCAATAGGGTAGTAATACCCTATGATGAGTCGCTGAGTGTATATATATGAGAGAGCGTATTTATTAGTGTTATAAAAAGGGTTTTATTATTGTGTTAATCTGTTCCGTTTTGTATTTATAAATTTTGGTTGATGCATGGGACGCTATGACATCAATAGGGATTTCTAAACGCTTAATAGGACAAACCAACATAATATTTGTTTTTAATATAGGTGAATGAAATGATTCTGCCTATTATATTTTCTATATATAAAATAATTTTTTATAAATAAGATATATATTTGGTTGCTATATATTGGTTGTTAGGTAATGAAAATATAAATAATAGTTGAAATTAAGTTGAAAATAAAATAAATGAAAATTGGAAATTTAGAACTTAAGTTCCGGGGTTTTGAAACTTTCTTTCGAATAATTTTGGAATATAGTGATAATATTGTTAGAGGTATTTTCTGATATAAACATTCAATTTAATTTGAAAGAATCGTTTTAAAATAAACTTTGAAAAGAAATAAGGTATGTACTCCCCTCTCCGTCGCTGGAAAATAATTTCGGTGATGAGTGCACGCATCATCGACATTCATTTTCGAGTTTCAAAGTGGGAAGACCATTGTAGTAGTTTTACTGCAGATTCATTTTGATAAACAAATGTAAATCTTGAATTGTTTTAAATATAATTGGATATAAAATTTTAAGTATACATTTATCTATTATTTTAAAATGATTTGAAATTAACCCGATATTTAAATTCTTAAGTTTCCATTAATTAATAGTTTCAATTATTGTAGTGAAATGAAATGTATCTAATTTATAAATTGAAACCTCTAATTTAAAATAAGAGATTAAATGATAGGTTATAAATGAAATAACAGGGAAGTTGAAATTTATAATCAATAAAAGCAAAGGATATAATTATTGAACCTCTAAATCATTGAATATTAGACTAAATTAAAAGTAATGAGATAAACTTGTATAAATTTTCAATTACATTCTTAAAGCATATATATAACTTACCATACAATAAAAGTTACAATGTTAATAAGAAAATGTAATGGGAAATCTTACAAGTAAAGCTTGAGGTAATGAAAGTATTCAATGAATTTGCTGTTATAAATGAGAATTTAATGTTATAAACTTAAGTTATAATTGAAATTTTACTATAAGTAAATATAATTAAAGGTAAGTATTTCAAATAGATGATTATAAACTTAAATAAAATGGAAATGCTAAGAAATTGAATGGGACATGAATACTATTGATAAATGAATGTAAATAAATGAGGTCATGCAATAATAAATGAATAATTATAATAAAATAAAAGGAACTGGCATGACCTGAGTTAATGGAAATGAATAATTGGAAGTAATAAGTGAAAATAAATGAAACAAACATTGAATGAGTAAATGAAATTTAAAGTTTGTTAGAAATAAATGTAAATTAAAAAGATAAATCATTGTATAAATAAAAAAGGAAATCAAACAACAAACGTATGAAATGAAATTAATAAGAATGAAATGGAAATATTGTTTAAATGGTTGTTTGTTTTGGTTTATGATTGTTTGGGTAAGGAAACTTTAAAATTGTTTGGATGTATGAATAATTTATTTAGTTTCACCTAAGACTACTGAGTGAAGGGTACACTTAGTAGTTTATTCTTCATTCTATACAATTTAAGGTTGTGAACCCGAACAACTAAATGTTTTGTTTGATATGAATGAATGATTGATTTTATGGTTGTATGCCTTGTTGCAAGTGTTTGATGTTGTGTTGATTTGTTTGTTGATGGTTGAAACTACTTTAAATATTTCATCTTATATAATTGTTAACTTTTGGATTATATAAGTGAAATGCAGGGTAGGGAAGAAATTGCTACTGCTTTTGGGTCCATAAAATAAGCATTAATTGCCCGACTAATAGGTACATTTCGGATTACGGTTTATAGCGCTATTTTATATATTTTCCCGTGTTGGGATATAATATTTTGGAAATTATATGAGATATTTTGTTATATTTGATATTATGTTTTCTCCCGAGCCTCCCCGTACAAAGGAGACTCTGCCGAAATTTTCCGTAAAATTTTGGACATAGAAAATTTTTGAAAATGTTTTCCAAACTTTATTAATTTGAGTATAAAAAGATTTAATGGTTATAAATTTGTATATTTTATTTAAATAAATTAATTTTGTAAATTTCATTGTTTATAAATTTAATATTTTTGAATAAGATATATTGATTTCTAAATTCTTCTTTCCTGTAACAACCCGCATATTTATCAATTCTATATTTAAATATTTTATCGTTAGTCGGATGTTAGTCCAAAAAGCTACTTTTTGCATACGGTCAAATTAGGACTCGAGACCACCCCTATTGAGTTCAAAATGACGTTTGCGATCTTTTTGAGTGTAAACTTCGATATGTTTGGAGTTAGTGAAATTCTTGCTACTTTTTCCCGCTTGTGACTTTGGTTTGGACTGCACCTTCTTTAGTTCAGCCCAACCCTCTTCCTCACTTCATTCACCATTTGTTTTAACATTCAAGCTTTATCAAAAATGGTGGTGGGAAGTGGAAATTAAAACTCCAAACTCAAATTCTATTGCAAATCCGAGATTCAACTCCAAATTCAAGTAGAAGATAGTGGATTCAAGCTTTGGATTGCTTCTCCTTGCTTTCAATCTCCATCTTCATCCATTTTAGTGAAAAGGTGATATTTTTAATCTCACATCTTGCCTATAACTGTCATTGGACTGTTGGGAATGATTCCCTATCGCATTTGTATGAACATTTACTTTTGGTTTGGAGTGGATTGGCGAAAAGCCCCAATTTTCAGTGTTTTTGGTGATTTTATGGCACTAGGTCGTTCTGGAACGTTAGCTCGCATGGCCTTAGGTCGTTTCCTACCTACTATCACTCGGCAAACTTTTAGGTCGCATCGCCTTTAGGTCGCTCGTCCCAGTATAAGTCGTAGGTCGCTTGGCCTATAAGACGATAGGTCTCCCAGTATTTCGTCGCTAGGTCGCATGCCTATTTAAGATGTTAGGTCGCGTGCCTGGTTAAGCTATTAGGTCGCGAACACTTAGGTCGCCATCTCGCATCGTGTCACAGTTAGGTCACGCCACTTTTAGGTCGTGTCGCCTTTAGGTCGCGAGTTTCTTAGGTCGCTCGCCCTTCTTAGGTCGCTGGACCACCTCTTTTAGGCCGCGCCTCTTTTAGGTCGCGCCTCTCGTTAGGTCGCTCGACCCAGTTAGGTCGTAGGTCGCGAACCTCTTTTAGGTCGCTTGGCCTGCATCTGTTAGGTCGTTAGACCTATTGCATCTGTTAGGTCGTTAGACCTACTTCTGTTAGGTCGTTAAACCTATTGCATCCCTTAGGTCGCTAGACCTGTCTTCCACTTAGGTCGTAGGTCGCATGACCCATTAGGTCGCATGACCCATTAGGTCGCATGGCCCCTTAGGTCGTTTGGCTTCTCAAGGTCGCTTGTCTTCACTAGGTCGTACCGTTTTGGTCGGGGCGCTGCCCCGCACCCCGGCGGGGACGCTGCCCCGCACCCCGGCGGGGACGCTGCCCCCTGGACCACTGCGACCTGACCGGGCAGGTCGAACACCGTAGCAGGGGCATTGCCCCCGCACCCTAACTTAGAGGGTTGCCACCCCCCTGGACCCCCCTCCGTAGGGGATCTTATCTGAAAAACATTCAACAGAACTTCCTACTTTGATGGTTTTGGGAATTGATTTCTTTGGATTTTTCTCACGTCTTCGAATGTGAATTTATGTGATTCGATTTGTTTCAACAATCGTTTTGTGACTTGTCACTTTAAAGATATGAAGGTTTCAATACTAGTAGTAAATATCAAAACTCTTTCATCAAAGCGATTTCAATACTATTTTAAATATCAAAAGTTCGTTTTCTCAAACCGATTTCCAATCTACTAGTATATACAAGCCTTTACTTCACTCGGATGAGAAATCGACTTAAACGACTTAGTAAAACGAGTGGTATGAAACGCTTGCGTTCACTTCGTCGGTTAGCTCTTGGACTTGTTCGATTGAACCCTTTTGTGACAATTTCCTAGTGAAGATTTACAGCTTGTTCGTAAATATTTAAGTTAAGCAAGTGGTTATGGGACATGAAGCTAAACTCATATATTTACTAGCTTGGTGTGATTGACACTTCCTTATGATCATGACGATCATTTTTGTGATTTAGACTAGCGATTGAGCGATGTCTCTTTGTCCGCGAGGGAGACTAGACCCCGCTTTTGTGATGTTTCGCCATCACATATATGGGGTAGCACCCCATGGTCTTCAGGCCATTTCTGTGTGGAAATTTAATGGATAGCTTCCATGAGATAGCTTCTCGTCATGTTTTTACGCGTAGGTGAGTTTTCATGCTCCCATTCATGTGTTAGGCCTCCCCCTTTTTATGTGTTTTCTGGATTTCTGGTGATGATTTCTGGAATTTTGTGCTTCACCAATTTTCATGATTTTCATTGATATGATATCAGTTTTTGTGCATTGGTGAATTTATGTGTTATTGACTTGTTATGAATACAAGTTTAGGGTATGATACCCTATTTTATCTTTGAGAAGATTTTTGTGATATTGATTGATCTTTTGTTAATTATCATTTACATACTTATAGTAGTATGCCGTTATGGTTGTTACATGTTCATGCCATATTATTTATCCTATACCTTATCATCTGATATTTATAGCTAGACTGGTCCGTTTATTATTTTCTTATAAATAATACTCGGGTCAGACCGAGATGTTACAGGTGCTTCTGCTTGACTTCTCTTCAGGATTATTCTGACTTTTGGCTAACTACATAGATTAGTAGTTTTTGGATGTACACATTTGAGATATAGACCCTATGTAGTGTACTTATTCTTTTGTATAGCACGTGATGCTATTCTTTTGTATTATCGTGGATCTTTCTGACCACTACTCTGATGTACACTTTCATGTGTTATGTATTTATTCATATCTTCGTCCACCTTTGTGATATGGATGTCTGTGACTGATTTATGTTATGATTATTTCTATGTTTGTTTCCGAAGATTATATTTAGCCACCGTGTGATAGCTTTGTGTTTTTTATCGGTATGTCGGATTTCCTCCTTAAAAGATATGCATTCTATTCTACCTGACATATGGTGCTCGCACAAAGAAGTTACATGGATGGTCGCTCCTCCACAGCCTTATTATCCGTGCTAATTGACAGCACTACATCGTAGTGTTCTTGGTTAGCGTGGGTATAGAGGTGGGGCGTCACAGCTTGGTATCAAAGCCAAACTTCGGAACAATGTAGAATAACTTAACAAGGATCATCGTCCTAAGTCCACCTTAGGAGTTGTGTTTCAGGATTTAGTTCGAGTCTTCGAACCGATTCATCCTGTTCTCTTTATGATTCCTTGTTTCATCTATCAAGATTGCTTGATATTTATTTGGTGAATAGCCTTTTTCTTCTTCTCTCTTTCTTAAAGAGGAGAATGTCTAGACCAGGCCGTCCTAGAGCTGGACCATCTACTGTCACTCCCCAGGATGGAGTTTTTATGACCGCTCAACAGCTTCTTGAATTAGTAAAGAATGCTCAAGCAGCTGGTCCTAATCATGAACCTACTCATCTAAAGTCTGGATTTGCACGTTTGTGCAACGATTATACCAACTTGGGTGGGAAACCATTCAAAGGTTCCAAAACTATTATCGAGGTCCTGGCTTGGTTAAGAACATGCGATAGAATCTTTTCTCGCATGAATCTTGTCGATCTTCACCGTGTTCAGGTGGCCTCCAGTATGCTCCAAGAGAGAGCATTGGATTGGTATGAACTTCTTATTTCTGAAATTAATGAAGCCGATCTCACCTGGAAGCAATTCTGGGAATGCTTCGAATTGAAATTCGTACCAGAAGCAGAGAAAGTGACATTGGCTCGTCGTTTCATAGACCTTGTTCAAGGTACATCCTCTGTGACAGATTATGTCGCATCCTTCGAGCCACTGTCCAAATACGGGGTTGAATACATCAACACCCCATTAAAGAAGAACCAGAGGTTCTTCTATGGCTTAAACAAGAATCTCAAGAAGCCATTACTTCTAAAATTAGAAGTTTCTTTCGATCAACTCATTGATATCGCCCTTCGTCTTGAAGAGGCAGATAAGGACAGTGATGTTGAAGTGGTGGCTGCTAAACCAAACTTCAACAACAAGAAAAGGCCTAACAAGTTCAAGGGTCCTTATCCCAACATAAAGGGTAAGCAAGCAATTCCTGCTGCAAAGACTTTTTCCTCTGATGATAAGAAATGCTTCAACTGTGGTGCTAAGGGTCATTTTTCGAACAAGTGTTCAAAGCCCCGCTCTTGCCGCTATTGTAAAAGTCCAGATCATTTTATGCACCAATGCCCTAGGCTTCAAGAGAGGGAGGGAAAGTTAAACGTTGCTCAAGCCCCTTGCAACACATCTCGCGGTCAAGGTATGTCTCATTCTGTCCTTGATGGCATTATATTATTTCATGATCAACCTATTAGAGTTCTCTTTGATACGGGTGCATCCCATTCTTTTATATCAAAGGAACTTGTCGATACTTTTTCTTTAAGTGTTGTTGCGTTAATGACTTCTTTAAGAATTGCGAATCCAGTTGGTGGATCCGCAACTCTTAGTCTGCTTTGTAAAGATGTCGAGATTATTTTGTGTGATTTTTCTTTCCTATGCGATTTGCATGTCATGCGTTACTTAGGCTTTGGAATGATTTTGGGTATGGATTGGCTTACTCGTTATGAAGCTCATATCCTATGTCCTGAGCGGACTATTTATCTTCGACATCCGCAATCTGTTAACTAGATTTCTATTATTCTTAAAGATTCGGATTCCGCTTTGGTTGCATCTTTATATTCTTTAAATCCTCGTGATGATGATAATGATGACGAGGAGGATGTCATTTCTCTTATTCGCGTCGTTCGTGAATTTTTCGACATCTTTGAGCCCGTTTTAGGACTACCACCTAAGCGAGCAATCGAGTTCAAAATTAATCTTATACCTGGAGCTCAACCTGTTACCCGTCCTCCTTATCGCATGTCCAATAAGGAGAACGAAGAGATGCGCAAACAACTATCAGAGTTGGAGACGAAGCAACTTATTCGCTCTAGTTCCTCGCCTTGGGGAGCTTCAGCTATTTTCGTAAGTAAGTCCGATGGTACACTTAGGCTTTGCGTCGACTACCGCAAGCTTAATGATCTTACTATTAAGAATAAATATCCATTGCCTCGGATTGATGATCTGTTTGACCAACTTAGTGGTGCTAGAGTCTTTTCACAATTGGACTTGGCTGCCGGTTTCCATCAGCTTCGTATTGCAGAGGATAGTATTCCTTTGACTTCGTTCCGTACACGCTATGGACCTTATGAATGGCTAGTTATGCCATTCGGTTTAACGAATGCTCCGGCTTATTTTGTTGACCTTATGAATAGAGTTTTCAAAGATTTTCTCGATCGGTTTGTTCTCATCTTTATTGATGATATTCTTGTGTATTCTAAAACCGAAGAGGAACATGAAAAGCATCTTCGGATTGTATTGGAAACTCTTAGGAGCAATCAATTAAAGGCAAAATTTTCTAAATGCCACTTTTGGCAATCTAGTGTGAAGTTTCTCGGTCATATTATTTCCGAATCTGGAATATCAGTGGATCCTTCAAAGATTGAAGCGATCCTAAATTGGAAGAGACCGAAGAGCGTGACTGAAATCCGTAGCTTTCTCGGATTGGCAGGTTATTACCGCCGTTTTATAAAAGACTTTTCTAAGATTGCCGTGCCTCTTACTGGCTTAGCAAAGAAAGGTGTTAAATACATTTGGACGGACAGATGTGAAACTTCTTTTCAGAAATTAAAAGAACTCCTTTCTGATGCTCCTATTCTTATTATCCCCGAAGGGAATCAGGACTTTGTCGTTTATACCGATGCTAGTCGCGTTGGTTTGGGTGCCGTTCTTATGCAAAAAGAACGTGTTATTGCTTATGCTTCTAGGCAATTGAAGCCGGCTGAGACTAGATATGCCACACATGATTTAGAACTTGCGGCTATCGTTTTCGCCCTTCGAATTTGGCGACATTATCTTTTGGGAGAGAAGTTTATACTTTATACTGATCATAAGTCTTTAAAATATTTATTTTCTCAAAAGGAACTTAATTTGCGTCAACAGCGTTGGCTCAAATTTCTTGCCTCTTATGATCTTGACATTCTTTATACTCCCGGAAAGGGGAATCGGGTTGCTGATGCACTCAGTCGCAAACAACAAGCGGTTGTTTCCATGATGATATCTGAATGGAACGATCTCGAACTTTTATCCACTTGTGAAATTCGAGATCGCGTTTTCGATTTATGTTCATCTCTTGTTTTATGTAGCTTTGAGGCTCGTCCTTCTCTATTAGACCGCATTCTTGAAGCTCAACGGATAGATCCTGAATTGGCTTTGCCTGGCCAAAACCTTAAGGATAAAACCGATATTGAAGGTTTGAAAGACTTTGATATCGATTCTCGTGGCGGCATTCAAAAATTTGGTAGACTTATCGTACCAAATATTAGTGATCTTCGTAAAGATATTCTTGAAGATTCACATCGTTCCAAATATTCCATTCATCCCGGTAGCAGTAAAATGTACGCGGATATGAAGCGACTTTATTATTGGGAGGGAATGAAATCTGATATCGCTAACTTTGTTAAGTGTTGCATGACTTGCCAACTTGTTAAGGCTGAACATCAAAGTCCCGGTGGGTTATTGCAACCATTGGAAATTCCAGTTTGGAAGTGGGATCAAATTTCCATGGATTTTATTGATGGCCTTCCCCGTTCTCGTTCGGGTCATAATAGTTTATGGGTGATCGTTGACAGACTTACTAAATCTGCCCATTTTATTCCCGTTCGGTCGAACCGAACCGTTCCTCTTCTGGCTAAACTTTTTATCAAAGAAATTGTTAAACTGCATGGAGTTCCTTCTTCCATTGTTAGTGATCGTGATCCATTGTTTACTAGTGGATTTTGGAAGAGTCTTCAAAAAGCTTTGGGAACGAAGCTAAATTTTAGCACCGCTTATCACCCCCAGTCCGATGGACAAACTGAGCATGTGAATCAAACTCTTGAAGATCTTCTTCGTGCTTGTGTGCTTGACTTTGGTGGAAGTTGGGAAGATCATATTTCACTTATCGAATTTTCCTATAATAACAGCTTCCAATCAAGTATTGGTATGGCTCCTTTCGAGGCACTCTATGGAAGGCCATGCCGATCTCCTTCTTGTTGGCTAGAGGCCGGTGAGAAGCTGGTTTTAGGACCAAATTTTATTCGAGATTCCACAGAAAAGATCGAACTTATTCGACATAGGATGAAAGAAGCCCAGAGTAGACAAAAATCCTATGCGGATAACCGAAGAAGGAAATTAGACTTTTCTGTTGGTGATCTCGTATTTATTCGTGTTTCACCTATGAAGGGTGTTGTACGTTTCAGTCGATCGGGAAAGCTAACGCCTCGATATATTGGGCCATTTCCTATCACTGAACGTATTGGTTCCATGGCTTATCGCCTTTTATTACCGGCTCAGTTTTCTGCTATGCATGACGTGTTTCACGTTTCTCAATTACGGAAGTGCCTCCGGGATTCCGATTCTATTCTTGAGCCCGGTGTTGTGGAAGAGATTGAAGTTTCACCTAATTTAACTTATGAGCAGCAGCCTGTTCGAATTATTGCTTCGGAGATCAAACGACTTCGAAATAAAGATGTTCCGCTTGTTAAAGTTCAATGGTCCTCAAATCCTAAGGATTGCTCTTGGGAAACTAGAGAATTCATCGAGCGTACACATCCGGAATTACTTTCTCATGCTCTTTGAGGTAAACTTCTTATTTCAAATTCCTTTTGTGTTAATATGCATTTAAGGTTGTTACTTTTTATTTTCGTCTTATATATTGCGAGGACGCAATTTCTTTAAGGAGGGGAGTCTGTAACAACCCGCATATTTATCAATTCTATATTTAAATATTTTATCGTTAGTCGGATGTTAGTCCAAAAAGCTACTTTTTGCATACGGTCAAATTAGGACTCGAGACCAACCCCATTGAGTTCAAAATGACGTTTGCGATCTTTTTGAGTGTAAACTTCGATATGTTTGGAGTTAGTGAAATTCTTGCTACTTTTTCCCGCTTGTGACTTTGGTTTGGACTGCACCTTCTTTAGTTCAGCCCAACCCTCTTCCTCACTTCATTCACCATTTGTTTTAACATTCAAGCTTTATCAAAAATGGTGGTGGGAAGTGGAAATTAAAACTCCAAACTCAAATTCTATTGCAAATCCGAGATTCAACTCCAAATTCAAGTAGAAGATAATGGATTCAAGCTTTGGATTGCTTCTCCTTGCTTTCAATCTCCATCTTCATCCATTTTAGTGAAAAGGTGAGATTTTTAATCTCACATCTTGCCTATAACTGTCATTGGACTGTTGGGAATGATTCCCTATCGCATTTGTATGAACATTTGCTTTTGGTTTGGAGTGGATTGGCGAAAAGCCCCAATTTTCAGTGTTTTTGGTGATTTTCTAGCACTAGGTCATTCTGGAACGTTAGCTCGCATGGCCTTAGGTCGTTTTCGACCTACTATCACTCGGCAAACTTTTAGGTCGCATCGCCTTTAGGTCGCGAGATTCTTAGGTCGCTCGTCCCAGTATAAGTCGTAGGTCGCTTGGCCTATAAGACGATAGGTCGCCCAGTATTTCGTCGCTAGGTCGCATGCCTAGTTAAGACGTTAGGTCGCGTGCCTGGTTAAGCCGTTAGGTCGTGAACACTTAGGTCACCATCTCGCATCGTGTCACAGTTAGGTCGCGCCACTTTTAGGTCGCGTCGCCTTTAGGTCGCGAGTTTCTTAGGTCGCTCGCCCTTCTTAGGTCGCTGGCCTTTACAGCGTTAGGTCGCTGGACCACCTCTTTTAGGTCGCGCCTCTTTTAGGTCGCGCCTCTCGTTAGGTCGCTCGACCCAGTTAGGTCGTAGGTCGCGTGTCGCCGTTAGGTAGCGAACCTCTTTTAGGTCGCTTGGCCTGCATCTGTTAGGTCGTTAGACCTACTTCTGTTTGGTCGTTAGACCTATTGCATCCCTTAGGTCGCTAGAACTGTCTTCCACTTAGGTCGTAGGTCGCATGACCAATTAGGTCGCATGGCCCCTTAGGTCGTTTGGCTTCTCAAGGTCGCTTGTCTTCACTAGGTCGTACCATTTTGGTCGCGGCGCTGCCCCCTGGACCCCTGCGACCTGACCGGGCAGGTCGAACACCGTAGCAGGGGCGTTGCCCCCGCACCCCCACTTAGGGGGTTGCCACCCCCCAGACCCCCCTCCGTAGGGGATCTTATCTGAAAAACATTCAACAGAACTTCCTACTTTGATGGTTTTGGGAATTGATTTCTTTGGATTTTTCTCACGTCTTCGAATGTGAATTTATGTGATTCGATTTGTTTCAACAATCGTTTTGTGACTTGTCACTTTAAAGATATGAAGATTTCAATACTAGTAGTAAATATCAAAACTCTTTCATCAAAGCGATTTCAACACTATTTTAAATATCAAAAGTTCGTTTTCTCAAACCGATTTCCAATCTACTAGTATATACAAGCCTTTACTTCACTTGGATGAGAAATCGACTTAAACGACTTAGTAAAATGAGTGGTATGAAACGCTTGCGTTCACTTCGTCGGTTAGCTCTTGGACTTGTTCGATTGAACCCTTTTGTGACAATTTCCTAGTGAAGATTTACATCCTTATGATCATGACGATCATTTTTGTTATTTAGACTAGCGATTGAGCGATGTCTATTTGTCTGCGAGGGAGACTAGACCCCGCTTTTGTGATGTTTCGCCATCACATATATGGGGTAGCACCCCATGGTCTTCGGGCCATTTCTGTGTGGAAATTTAATGGATAGCTTCCATGAGATAGCTTCTCGTCATGTGTTTACGCGTAGGTGAGTTTTCATGCTCCCATTCATGTGTTAGGCCTCCCCCTTTTTATGTGTTTTCTGGATTTCTGGTGATGATTTCTAGAATTTTGTGCTTCACCAATTTTCATGATTTTCATTGATATGATATCAGTTTTTGTGCATTGGTGAATTTATGTGTTATTGACTTGTTATGAATACAAGTTTAGGGTATGATACCCTATTTTATCTTTGAGAAGATTCTTGTGATATTGATTGATCTTTTGTTGATTATCATTTACATACTTATAGTAGTATGCCGTTATGGTTGTTACATGTTCATGCCATATTATTTATCCTATACCTTATCATCTGATATTTATAGCTAGACTGATCTATTTATTATTTTCTTATAAATAATACTCGGGTCAGACCGAGATGTTACAGGTGCTTCTGCTTGACTTCTCTTCAGGATTATTCTGACTTTTGGCTAACTACATAGATTAGTAGTTTTTGGATGTACACATTTGAGATATAGACCCTATGTAGTGTACTTATTCTTTTGTATAGCACGTGATGCTATTCTTTTGTATTATCGTGGATCTTTCTGACCACTACTATGATGTACACTTTCATGTGTTATGTATTTATTCATATCTTCTTCCGCCTTTGTGATATGGATGTCTGTGACTGATTTATGTTATGATTATTTCTATGTTTGTTTCCGAAGATTATATTTAGCCATCGTGTGATAGCTTTGTGTTTTTTATCGGTATGTCGGATTTCCTCCTTAAAAGATATGCATTCTATTCTACCAGACATATCGGTGCTCGCAAAAAGAAGTTACATGGACTGTCGCTCCTCCACAGCCTTATTCTCTGTGCTAATTGACAGCACTACATCGTAGTGTTCTTGGTTAGTGTGGGTATAGAGGTGGGGCGTCACAGCTTGGTATCAAAGCCAAACTTAGGAACAATGTAGAATAACTTAACAAGGATCATCGTCCTAAGTCCACCTTAGGAGTTGTGTTTCAGGATTTAGTTCGAGTCTTCGAACCGATTCATCCTGTTCTCTTTATGATTCCTTGTTTCATCTATCAAGATTGCTTGATATTTATTTGGTGAATAACCTTTTTCTTCTTCTCTCTTTCTTAAAGAGGAGAATGTCTAGACCAGGTCGTCCCAGAGCTAGACCATCTACTGTCACTCCCCAGGATGGAGTTTTTATGACCGCTCAACAGCTTCTTGATTTAGTAAAGAATGCTCAAGCAGCTGGTCCTAATCAGGAATCTACTCATCCAAAGTCTGGATTTGCACGTTTGTGCAACGATTATACCAACTTGGGTGGGAAACCATTCAAAGGTTCCGAAACTATTATCGAGGTCCAGGCTTGGTTAAGAACATGCGATAGAATCTTTTCTTGCATGAATCTTGTCGATTTTCACCGTGTTCAGGTGGCCTCCAGTATGCTCCAAGAGAGAGCATTGGATTGGTATGAACTTCTTATTTCTGAAATTAATGAAGCCGATCTCACCTGGAAGCAATTCCGGGAACGCTTCGAATTGAAATTCGTACCAGAAGCAGAGAAAGTGACATTGGCTCGTCGTTTCATAGACCTTGTTCAAGGTACATCCTCTGTGACAGATTATGTCGCATCCTTCGAGTCACTGTCCAAATACGGGGTTGAATACATCAATACCCCATTGAAGAAGAACCAGAGGTTCGTCTATGGCTTAAACAAGAATCTCAAGAAGCCATTACTTCTAAAATTAGAAGTTTCTTTCGATCAACTCATTGATATCGCCCTTCGTCTTGAAGAGGCAGATAAGGACAGTGATGTTGAAGTGGTGGCTGCTAAACCAAACTTCAACAACAAGAAAAGGCCTAACAAGTTCAAGGGTCCTTATCCCAACAAAAAGGGTAAGCAAGCAATTCCTGCTGCAAAGACTTTTTCCTCTGATGATAAGAAATGCTTCAACTGTGGTGCTAAGGGTCATTTTTCGAACAAGTGTTCAAAGCCCCGCTCTTGCCGCTATTGTAAAAGTCCAGATCATTTTATGCACCAATGCCCTAGGCTTCAAGAGAGGGAGGGAAAGTTAAACGTTGCTCAAGCCCCTTGCAACACATCTCGCGGTCAAGGTATGTCTCATTCTGTCCTTGATGACATTATATTATTTCATGATCAACCTATTAGAGTTCTCTTTGATACGGGTGCATCCCATTCTTTTATATCAAAGGAACTTGTCGATACTTTTTCTTTAAGTGTTGTTGCGTTAATGACTTCTTTAAGAATTGCGAATCCAGTTGGTGGATCCGCAACTCTTAGTCTGCTTTGTAAAGATGTCGAGATTATTTTGTGTGATTTTTCTTTCCTAGCCGATTTGCATGTCATGCGTTACTTAGGCTTTGGAATGATTTTGGGTATGGATTGGCTTACTCGTTATGAAGCTCATATCCTATGTCCTGAGCGGACTATTTATCTTCGACATCCGCAATCTGTTAACTAGATTTCTATTATTCTTAAAGATTCGGATTCCGCTTTGGTTGCATCTTTATATTCTTTAAATCCTCGTGATGATGATGATGATGACGAGGAGGATGTCATTTCTCTTATTCGCGTCGTTCGTGAATTTTCCGACATCTTTGAGCCCGTTTTAGGACTACCACCTAAGCGAGCAATCGAGTTCAAAATTAATCTTATACCTGGAGCTCAACCTGTTACCCGTCCTCCTTATCGCATGTCCAATAAGGAGAACGAAGAGATGCGCAAACAACTATCCGAGTTGGAGACGAAGCAACTTATTCACTCTAGTTCCTCGCCTTGGGGAGCTTGCGTCGACTACCGCAAGCTTAATGATCTTACTATTAAGAATAAATATCCATTGCCTCGGATTGATGATCTGTTTGACCAACTTAGTGGTGCTAGAGTCTTTTCACAATTGGACTTGGCTGCCGGTTTCCATCAGCTTCGTATTGCAGAGGATAGTATTCCTTTGACTTCGTTCCGTACACGCTATGGATCTTATGAATGGCTAGTTATGCCATTCGGTTTAACGAATGCTCCGGCTTATTTTGTTGACCTTATGAATAGAGTTTTCAAAGATTTTCTCGATCGGTTTGTTCTCATCTTTATTGATGATATTCTTGTGTATTCTAAAACCGAAGAGGAACATGAAAAGCATCTTCGGATTGTATTGGAAACTCTTAGGAGCAATCAATTAAAGGCAAAATTTTCTAAATGCCACTTTTGGCAATCTAGTGTGAAGTTTCTCGGTCATATTATTTCCGAATCCGGAATATCAGTGGATCCTTCAAAGATTGAAGCGATCCAAAATTGGAAGAGACCGGAGAGCGTGACTGAAATCCGTAGCTTTCTCGGATTGGCAGGTTATTACCGCCGTTTTATAAAAGACTTTTCTAAGATTGTCGTGCCTCTTACTGGCTTAGCAAAGAAAGGTGTTAAATACATTTGGTCGGACAGATGTGAAACTTCTTTTTAGAAATTAAAAGAACTCCTTTCTGATGCTCATATTCTTATTATCCCCGAAGGGAATCAGGACTTTGTCGTTTATACCGATGCTAGTCGCGTTGGTTTGGGTGCCGTTCTTATGCAAAAAGAACGTGTTATTGCTTATGCTTCTAGGCAATTGAAGCCGGCTGAGACTAGATATGCCACACATGATTTAGAACTTGCGGCTATCGTTTTCGCCCTTCGAATTTGGCGACATTATCTTTTGGGAGAGAAGTTTATACTTTATACTGATCATAAGTCTTTAAAATATTTATTTTCTCAAAAGGAACTTAATTTGCGTCAACAGCGTTGGCTCGAATTTCTTGCCTCTTATGATCTTGACATTCTTTATACTCCCGAAAAGGGGAATCGGGTTGCTGATGCACTCAGTCGCAAACAACAAGCGGTTGTTTCCATGATGATATCTAAATGGAACAATCTCGAACTTTTATCCACTTGTGAAATTCGAGATTGCGTTTCCGATTTATGTTCATCTCTTGTTTTATGTAGCCTTGAGGCTCGTCCTTCTCTATTAGACCGCATTCTTGAAGCTCAACGGCTAGATCCTGAATTGGCTTTGCCTGGCCAAAACCTTAAGGATAAAACCGATATTGAAGGTTTGAAAGACTTTGATATCGATTCTCGTGGCGGCATTCGAAAATTTGGTAGACTTATCGTACCAAATATTAGTGATCTTCGTAAAGATATTCTTGAAGATTCACATCGTTCCAAATATTCCATTCATCCCGGTAGCAGTAAAATGTACGCGGATATGAAGTGACTTGTCACTTTAAAGATATGAAGGTTTCAATACTAGTAGTAAATATCAAAACTCTTTCATCAAAGCGATTTCAACACTATTTTAAATATCAAAAGTTCATTTTCTCAAACCGATTTCCAATCTACTAGTATATACAAGCCTTTACTTCACTCGGATGAGAAATCGACTTAAACGACTTAGTAAAACGAGTGGTATGAAACGCTTGCGTTCACTTCGTCGGTTAGCTCTTGGACTTGTTCGATCGAACCCATTTGTGACAATTTCCTAGTGAAGATTTACAGCTTGTTCATAAATATTTAAGTTAAGCAAGTGGTTATGGGACATGAAGTTAAACTCATATATTTACTAGCTTGGTGTGATTGACACTTCCTTATGATCATGACGATCATTTTTGTGATTTAGACTAGCAATTGAGCGATGTCTCTTTGTCTGCGAGGGAGACTAGATCCCGCTTTTGTGATGTTTCGCCATCACATATATGGGGTAGCACCCCATGGTCTTCGGGCCATTTCTGTGTGGAAATTTAATGGATAGCTTCCATGAGATAGCTTCTCGTCATGTTTTTACGCGTAGGTGAGTTTTCATGCTCCCATTCATGTGTTAGGCCTCCCCCTTTTTATGTGTTTTCTGGATTTCTGGTGATGATTTCTGGAATTTTGTGCTTCACCAATTTTCATGATTTTCATTGATATGATATCAGTTGTTGTGCATTGGTGAATTTATGTGTTATTGACTTGTTATGAATACAAGTTTAGGGTATGATACCCTATTTTATCTTTGAGAAGATTCTTGTGATATTGATTGATCTTTTGTTGATTATCATTTACATACTTATAGTAGTATGCCGTTATGGTTGTTACATGTTCATGCCATATTATTTATCATATACCTTATCATCTGATATTTATAGCTAGACTGATCCATTTATTATTTTCTTATAAATAATACTCGGGTCAGATCGAGATGTTACAGGTGCTTCTGCTTGACTTCTCTTTAGGATTATTCTGACTTTTGGCTAACTACATAGATTAGTAGTTTTTGGATGTACACATTTGAGATATAGACCCTATGTAGTGTACTTATTCTTTTGTATAGCACGTGATGCTATTCTTTTGTATTATCGTGGATCTTTCTGACCACTACTATGATGTACACTTTCATGTGTTATGTATTTATTCATATCTTCTTCCGCCTTTGTGATATGGATGTCTGTGACTGATTTATGTTATGATTATTTCTATGTTTGTTTCCGAAGATTATATTTAGCCACCGTGTGATAGCTTTGTATTTTTTATCGGCTTGTCGGATTTCCTCCTTAAAAGATATGCATTTTATCTACCAGACATATCGGTGCTCGCACAAAGAAGTTACATGGACTGTCGCTCCTCCACAGCCTTATTCTCCGTGCTAATTGACAGCACTACATCATAGTGTTCTTGGTTAGCGTGGGTATAGAGGTGGGGCGTTACATTTCCCTTCTTCTTCCTTTTCGGGGACGAAAAGTTTTGAGTGGGGGAGAGTGTAACGACCCGTAAAATTTGATAATTAAATTGGGTAATTTAATAAGATTTCTGTAACTAAATTTAGAAAGAAATAAAAACTTTATAACTTATAATGAAGCAAATGTTAGAAATGAATGTAGCTTTGGTAATTAAAATTAATTATGTAAAATTGAAGTGAAATCCCAATAATGAAATAGTGTAAATTGTTGCACTTGGTTATAAAATAGAAATAAGTAAATAAGAATAAGTATTGGATTAACTGAGGAAATAATATATTGATTTATAGTAACTGAATGTAAATTAATGTAATTAAGTTTATGCAAGTGGATAAACAACTAATTTAGTGCAATATCAATTAATTGAAACAATTGTAAGGTTATAATTGATTGGAATTAGTAAATTGGGAAATAAATTCAAAGTTATGTTAGTTGATGGAATAGTACATAATAAATTTCAATTTGATAGAATCAATGCTAGATAAGTAATTATAATAATTATTGGTTGATAATTAAGTTTGAATGTGAGTAAATTAGGCTAATAGTGGTAATTATTAATTGTTTACCCATTCATTTAATTTATTGGATTAGATCTAAATCAATGGCAACATTTGTTTGTTAATAATAGCTTATAAGTGAAATTAAATGTGAATGGTAACAATTATTATAAGTAACCATTTATGTAGTATATTAAATATAAACTGGTAATCAATTGCAATTGAAATTAAGATAAAATAGGAAATCAATAATGTTATATTTATAAGAATTAATGCAATGACTGAAAGTGTGTATGTAATAAATGAATAGAAACGTAAATGTATTTATAAGGTAGTAATTGATGAATTAATTGAGAATATAAATGGTAATTAATGTATATATTTGGCAAACACAATAAAATGGAAATAGTAGTTAATACAAAATGGATATTTGAATATAGTAGGGTAATGAAAGACAAACAAATATTAAGAAGGTTTATAGAGTAATATAGACTTAATAAAAAGATTAGGATTGAATCAAATCAGTTAATTGAAATTAATTATAATTAATTGGATTCAATTTATAATAATTAGGTTTATGGTAAGAAATTGGAATTTGATACAATGGTAAACTGGAATTAAGATGAAATTTGAGAATATTAATGTAATAGATTATGAACCAATATTAATTTCATTTATTTGATAATACTTTATTGAATATAGGATTTAAAATCAAATGAATGGATTTATTGGCATTTCAATTGGAAGTTAATAAATTTACCGGAATTGGGATTTAATACTATAACTGCTGAATTAAGTAACTTTAAATTGATATGGAAATTTGTTATAAAGGATTTTAAATTTCTAAAGGAATACAAGATGATAAAATTTATGAATTAAGTAACTTTAAATAGCCATTTTTTCTACTGACTCGGATTTCGACGAAATCAGTTTCGTCGGATCCGTAACGGTGAATTATTGTAGGATTTCAAGTTTCAGAACGATCGGACTTGTTGTTTGATCGTACAGGCTTGAAACGCCTTGAAATAAATTTAATTGAAATCAATTTGAAAAATCGATTTAAAAATATTGTATTTAGCGTAACTTCTTCATACGATGCAATTTGAACCTGAAACCTTTTCATTGCGGTTAAAATATTTTAAAATATCTGTTTTGATATATGGGTTGATCCAATTTCGTTCCGGAGTCGAAGCGGGCTTTTTGGGCCACCTTGGCGTTAGCGCGTATATCCAATCTTATCCATCCATTCTAATTTCTGACCTACCTATATAAACCCGGTTATAAACCCTAATTCCCATCATTCTTATCTGTCTGTACGCAATTCAGCTATCTCTCCTCCTCAATGGCAGACAACAAAATTCCAGATCCAATTCCATTTTAAAATCAAAGTCAAAAATCCAAACTCCTCAGAAAAATTCAAAAAAAAATATGTTAAAGCTCTCGAAGTGCGTAATCTTCTGGTGAAATTCGTTTTTCGTTTTGGATTGTCATTTGACCGGTAAAAATCGAAGAAGTCTCGGCCGTTCATCACGTCAAAATCAAACTCGACGGATCGACGAACCGTTTCTGGGTTTTGTAGAGGGGACCGAGGGGAGTTGATCTGTGGTGTTTGTTCGCTGTTTCAACGGTTGGATGTGGCGCAATTTTCGATTAGGGTTTGCAATTTAGGGGCGGCACCTGCTTTTAGGCATGGCGTTCGGCGCCTGCGTGTGGTCGAGGGGATCGGCGACGATATGCTGGGGTGAGGGGCGCGCGTAGGTGTTGTCTGATGTTGCTCCAGTCGTCTAGGTTGCGTGCGTGTTTTGGTTGATGTCGCGGTGGAGGGTTTCTGCGTGCATAGTCTGGTTGCAGAGCTTTCGCGTGTTACTGGAGATGATTTTTGGTGACGTGGCTATGAATTGAAAGTGAGTAAAAGTGTTCTCTTCTTTTATTTATTTTTAATATAAATTCAATCGGACTAATCGCTATATCTTTCGCATACGAACTCCATTTCACGTGCGGTTTCTTTTGTTAGGATCGTATTGAAATTTCGGACTTGATGACGCTGGTTTGGACGAATTCTGAGACGGTCAAATTTTGGATTTAAATTGGATTTAAATTCAATTTAAATTCGAAAAGTGAGTGTTTTAACCCACTCACAACTTCTAAAATTTCTTATGTTTGTTAAATTGATTTGTGATGTGTTTAGAAATTTATTTACGACTGTTTGACATATTTTTAGTCATCATCCCAGTTAAATTCCATTTATTTAATTAAATTGTTATATAAATTACTCATTGCATATGAAACTGCTAGTTAAGTTGTTATATTAATTATTCATTGCATATAAAACTGCCAGTCAAATTTGTTATTTATTTATTTATTGCATTTAAAACTGCTAGTTAAACAGTTATTTAATTCATTATTGAAAAATAAACTGTCAGTAATTAATTGTTATTTATTGATGTGATTGTTTGAATTGGATGATGATTTGATAAATGTTTGATGATTGATAATGGATGAATGGTTGTTGTATTTTATATGGTCAAAATCTGCAAGTTGTTATGCATTTCATTTCATTCGGGATTGCGGTTTGAAATGATATATAACCGTAATTTTATTTTAAATTGCGGAATGAAATGATAAATATCTGTATCACTTGACCATAGGATAGAAAATTATATACAGACACAGTTGGTCTATGTATATCTATTTTTGAAATGATTTCTATGGCTTTTGGAAAAATAAGGGTTTATATAAATACTGATTTTGATATTAAATAAATATTATTAAATTCTTAAAATTTAAGCTATGTATAACTTGATGATATTTTAAGTTGATTTACGAATATTTCAAGTTTGAGCTTTATGTAAATGCTATTGAATTTATTTAATAAATAATTTTAAACTAAATAATAGTGAATTGAATTAAGAAATATATGAGATTATCAGATTTGGTTTGGAAATTTTGGAATATTTAAAGATTTGAAATATATATCAAAATTGAAATGTTTTATCGGAATTAAAGTATTATTGTTTCAAGGTGTTGGTTTTGAAACTGTTATAACTACGAAAGTAATATGGTTTGAAAAATGAATTTATTTGAAATAGAATTTATTTAAGAATTATCTTTGAATATATTGATTTGAAATCGATTGAAATTTTGGAATTTTTTAAAATGATATATTATTGAATTTGGTTTTAAAGTATACACTATTTTGAAGTAAAGGATATGGTTTTGAAATGGCAATAATATTTTGATTTTTGAAGTATATACTATTTTGAAATAAAGAATATGTTTTGGAAGGGCAATGATTGTGTTTTAAAAGTATATATATTTTTAAATGACCACGGTGTTATAATAACGTTTGGTTGTTAAAGAGACCGGGATCGGATATGGACATACTCTCTGTCGATACCGAAAACCACTTTGACAACTGTGTACGCGGTGGAGTTTCCAGAATGAAGTAGGATGGTGGCGACGATCCTAAGGTATATACGTGGACCCAACTCCCGTGAGTTGGCATAAGTTGGCTAAAACAGGAGTGATCGACGGGCCAAGGAGGTAGCACCTCTGATCGGACACACTTCTTCGATACCATTTTATTACTTGTGATTGATTTGGTGGCCACCCTTGATTTGGGAGTGTTGTTCGAGGTGGGCGGTAGTGGCTGCTATGTGTCACCACCAGTCCGGATGCGTAATTGGTATATCTACCCTGGCATTGCCTTGTGTGCCGTGTCACCTACCATATCGAGCTTTACTACGATTTGTGATTTCTCCCGTAGCCTGTTGAGTATCGAGGGTAGCCCCCATTTTGGGAGTATGCTAATACTAGATAGACTACTGGGACTATTACGTGTTAAGGGGAATATTGGGTCACTCCTTAATGCTATTTAAAAGTATGTTTATTTTATATTAGACATTATTATATTAGCGAATATTACTACATAGTAAATAGTTTAACGGATCCTTAGGGGATGTGAATTCCGAGCATCTCTTAAGTTACTGCACTCACGTTAGACACTGGATAGGAGATGTCAAATACCGTAAACATCTCTGACGCCGTTCCACTCATATATTTATCATTGATTTAACTTACATAAGATCTTTTAGTTCTGACTCGAGTGTTTTGTCTTTTCAATTCGCTCGGGTCAGCCTGAGCATTTCAGGATTTGAAGGCTCTATTTCTGGAGGACGAAGACGAAGATTTTATTACTACTATTTATTATAGTACACTACACCATTGTATTCCGCTACATTATTAATATTCTCGGGTATGTGTAACTCTGATATGTATTGTATAACTATAATCAAATGTTTGAAAAACAGCTTCATGAACTGTTATTTGATTATTATATTTTATCATTCCGCTGCAAGATTCTATTTTGTTTCTTTTATTTCTCCACTTTTTCTTATTTACTCCATAACAATCCACCCTTCTGTATGGTTTAAGTTGGCACGTGTGTCTGCTTAAGCGTACAAAAAGGTGGGATGTTACAAATGCGGTAGTGTATATTGACCTATTCAATGATGTATAGCTGTACATAATATAAAATTACATTTGTATCCTTATGCTATTGCAAATATAGCCGCTTACACTGATATTATTATCTCATTCCTTCAATATGTTGGAGCAGGCATGCGACTTGCTGCGACGATTAAGAGAGGTGCGGCATGACCTGCTGGGGGATGGTGCAGGTTAAGGTGATTTATGGCCCCTGCTTTTTCAAAAGCCAAAACCTTGTCAAAAAGAAAAATAATCCATTGGGCCGTTAGGGTCGGAATTTAACCTGTTTTTCCAGACGTGTATACTCTTTGAACGGCTTAAATTTTTATGTTCTCTACCAAGCTAGAGAAAGAAAAAAACTTGTGTTTAAATTTTAGGTTTGTATTTAGTTTCTTGCCATACACACACAACACTTTTTAAATTTTTCCATTATTTTTGTTGGCATGCAAAAACAAAAATAAACAAAATTGTTATTTCTTATGTTAGTAAAACTGCTAGTTATAAGGCCATTACCAACAATCCGACTTGTTCACTTCGCTCTCTCTTCTGTTTTTCAACTGAGCAAACGAGCGGCACACCCAGATAAGGTAGCAACTAGCCACGGTTTGGTTTGATGTAATTATAACGGCGAAGCCTTCGTCGTTATAAGTTTATAACCTAATTCAAGCCCAGCCGCCACAATTCATTCTTCATCTTCACCCCATATCAGCCGAAAACCATTATCATTCTCCCTCAAAATCAAGAATTTCCGCCTCCACAATCCAAATCCGTCAGTATATACTCAAATTAAAGCTCGTTTTGAGATCCACACTCGAATAAATGTCTAGATTGCTAAAAAAAATTCACCAAAAAGTTCATGCATGGAGAAGGCAGTATTAGCCGCCCCGGAGGCGCCAACAGGAGCAGTGAAGAACATATTATTGTACCGTACGGGCCCGAGTAAGGAGTAGAAGATCTGCTAGAAGCCGTCGAAAATCTCGGTAATCAGGGCGGAGGTGAAGACGAAGACGGTTGCCGCGGTCGCGGAGGCCACAGGGGTGGTTGCGTAGGCAGGATGCGCAGGGGTATGGGGCAGATTTCCACTAGAGTCGTCGAGCTTGATGGATTTCAAGTTCCGAATCTTAGCGCAGTGAAATTGCCTATGCTTTCTAACTTTCGCACGCTTCTAGAAGGCAAAGTACATGTCAGCACACAAACGAGTTTGGCTGTAATTATTTCTTTATATGATTAAAATAATTGCAATACGTTGTTAGTTTAAATATAGAGTATGATTTTATTTAATTTTAACAGTCGTGGAATATTTGTTCGTGGGGTTCTTTAGCGAACACGCTTAGATATTTTCATGCAAATTTGACAAATAAGGATAGAGTCGTAACACTTTTACACTAGCTTGGATTCCACCATTTCTTAGGTAATCTAATTAACCATTTACTTAAAAAAAACAGTTAATTTATCACTCCGTAATTTAACTTGTTATGTACTCTACAATTCTGGGAATCAACAATGTTATAAAAGGTGATGTGCAATTGTGCGCAGCTATTACTTTATGGTGGTATAAAACCACTCACACGTTCCACTTTCGTTGCGGTGAGCTATAAATTACACCGCTTGATTTCTCTATGTTTACCGGCATTAGCATTGGGGTGGCCACTTATCCATCGCTTT
The DNA here is from genome assembly GCA_030737815.1 of Allium fistulosum. Taxonomy (NCBI): domain Eukaryota; kingdom Viridiplantae; phylum Streptophyta; class Magnoliopsida; order Asparagales; family Amaryllidaceae; genus Allium; species Allium fistulosum. Next base: position 959,850,715 of record CM060901.1, read on the forward strand.
CATATGATGATGCTCAATGGCATAATCTGGTACTTGTTCATGATCTTCTACCACACTTTGATGCTTCCGCTGCATCATATCATGCCGGAGGTGCTACTAGAGTCAGCGCTATTCATGCTGCCATGGACATCATACTCAATCATTACTCTTCGGATGATGATCTGGAGCATGCGAGATTATTTGTTCTATAGCTCATGGGTAACTTGTTTTTTAGCACCTCGAGCAGTAGTTTAGCGGTCGGGTTTATTAATGTCGCATCTCATTTTTATTTCAGTAGTTTTGTTCCATATGACTAGGGTACGCCTATTCTTGCGTACTTGTACAGATGTCTCGACGTACAGTGCATCATTATAGACGCACAAGTTTCATTATTTGGCTTCTGGGAGTTACTACAATACTGGTATTTTGAGTATTTCAAGAATTTTCATTTTGTCACTTTGACTTCACACACGTCTACTTTTTTCCCTCGTTTGTCATGTTGGTGCGCGGACAACAAGGGGCCTAGGGGTAATGAATCCCATCATGTTTATTCGGTTGCACACAACCAAATCGATTTGAGGATGTATAGACATCAGATTATATGGCATCCAATTCATGATAGTGTATCGATTGGCCTTGATTTAGAGATTGCTAGGATGCTTGTTCGGTAGAGATTTCAACTCCTATCTTATCCCACGGCGTTTGGTGCATATTGGTATCTTGGTGAGAGGTGTTGGAGACAGGTGTACAAATTTGATGCTATTCCCGATGATCCACACCCTCATACCTATCGCTGTATGATTTACCCTTCAGAGCAGCTAGACCTGGTGAGGGCAGGAGATTGGTGGCCGGCCGAGGCCTTTGTTATTATCGGTCCATCATACGTTGACTTCTGGCGTAGATTTTACAGTTGGCCCACTGATACCGTTACACATGCAGCGGTGATAGATTTAGTCGGTCCATCAGCTATACGCCACGGCATACATCCCCCAGTTGTCGAGGATCTTACCCAGCCCAGTCAAAGTTACCATGCACCCGATCATGTGTCGGCTGCTTCTTACTTCGGATGGACCATGGCAGTTCCTACCATTAGACCAGACTGTTATGTTGACAATTTTCATCCTCCAGCGCACGATCAATACCCGGACCCAAGCCAAATATCCTACGCTGATCTATACGAAATGCAGATGTGGATCGGACATACAGGATATGTAGAGCATAGGTGTAGCCTAGACTACTATGATAGTGAGCTACGTCGGCAGGAAGAGGCAGCAGCATGATTGCAGGCACAGCTGGAGGAATAGTGTAAGAGATTTGCTGACATGCAGATATACTATAAGCATTTAGCTAGCCCAAGTGGTGGTGGAGATGATGATGATGAGAGACGTTGTCGACGTCATACACACCCACGTACGGATGGATTATCTTATGTATTGTGTTTCATTTTGTTTCTATGTTGTTTTTATACTTATTCTTTTGTTCTGATGTATGATATACCTATTGTATTCAGTTTATGCATCGATGTTATTATCATTCATGTTTCTGTGTCATTGGTGTTATTATTCATGTACTATGACGTAAAATATATTTGTTGTATTCAGTTTATGCATCGATGTCATTATTTTTCATGTTTATGTGTTGTTGGCAACCGTACAAATATTTTCCTAAAAGCATAGATAACGATAACCTAATAGTACAGACAATTACATTCATTGGCAGCAAACATACCACTTTCTATAATTACCATAACCTTGCTCTCTTCTTCTTACAATTACCAGTTTGGCATTTTCCGCTTCCCTTCTATATATACACATACCAGTTTACATCTACTTCTTCACTTCTATCTACATCTTCCTTGCATTCATTTACACCTCACACCGATGCCATCATGGCTCTCTTCTATTGACTCTGATATAGGGGGTTACGTGCCTTCGGAAAGTCCACGCTCTGATGAGGATTGGCTTATCGAGTATCAAGAGCAGCACTACGAGGACATTCGAACCGAGTTCCCGAATCTTAGCCAACTAAGACTCCAGAAGGACGTTCAACCTCCATATGAACATTAGGTTGTACAACATCCATATGAACAAGAGATAAGACTTTCTACAAACACACAGGAACACCGAGAAGTCCGTAATGAACGGATTCAGATGGAGCAGGAAGTTAACTCTCCTTAATTACTATATTGTGTTTGCAGAGTGTCAGTTACGTATTCTGTCATGCGAAGTGGAAACGACATTGGACGGCGCCATTATAGATGCCATAACTTTCCAATTGGTTGTGGTTTATGGGAATGGATTAATGATCCATTCCCTCGTCGAGCAGTGGAATATGGAAACGAACTTGAACAAGAACTAGCCGTGCTACGCGAGAAGCTGAGTGCACTGGAATTTCAGCATGGTGGTGGGCATAACTAACATGCTAAAGTATGTACTATTTTGAAGTATGTTGCACTACAAGAAATTTTATTTTTTGTGGCGCTCAAAAAACGCTACAAAAACTTTTGGTGGCGTTTTGATAAACGCCGCGAGAAAACATGCGACTAAAAATCCATGATTTTTTGTTGCATTTATTTTAACGCCACTATAAATACATTTTTGGTAGCGTTTTTCAAACGCCACCATAAATCTTTTTGTAGCGTTTAAAAAACGCCACCAAAAGATTTTTTGGCGCTACTAATAGAATTTCCAACTTTACCCCTGTTTTACGGTTGCATTTACTCAACGCCACTATATATATTTCGGTAGCGTTTTTGAAACGCTACTAAAAGTTGTTTATTATTTTACACCATTTTTTCATGCTATTATTTCCTATTAATGATCTATTTTGGTTCTATTATATCAATCAACAATCACTCACATAATCAGCATATTCAAATAAGTTAAAAAACACATTAACCATATAATCAAATAAAATATCCATAACCATTCCAATACAATAGTTTTTCGACAAAATGACCTAACTAACATACAATAACCATTTGTATACAAATTTACACATCGGGTACTAATAAATGTTATATCTAACTAGTGCTAACAAAACTTTTGATTACCCATAATTCTTTGTTGCATACACAAGTGAAAGCTAGCATCATCAAGTCCAAATTTGCTCTCTTCAAAAGTCCGATGCCTACACAAGTGAAAGCACAACATATAGTCAAACAATTACGTTAACTCGTAGGACTTCAAATATGAGATCAAACATCTACAACATTATACAAGTATATCCTACTATAAATGATGTCATATAAATTATCAAAGTTATAAAAAAAATGAAATAAAGTCCTTTCTTGAGCTTAAATAGTAGGAATCAATTTTGCACACTTACGAACCCTCCTTTGATAGAATGGTGAATCCAACAACCTGAGCAAGAAAAAAATGACAATGTAAGCACCTAAATTCATAATACTTTTGTAAATTGTAATTTAATGCATAATATGTAAAGCAATTAGTTAACAGTAAAGCAATTAGTTAACAGTTTAGTTGAAGGTACTAAAATCGTAGAATTCAAATTTAGAATCAAATGTTGATTAAAATCATGAACTTTATGTTCAAAATTTCGAAGGATTCGTGTTTTAGCTGTATGTATACCTAGATATCATTGATTTCCAATATCAGAATTGACTTTGAGCATTTATAGGTTGAAAACATTCGAATATTGCTACTGACCAAGTGTAAGATATGGTCATTGTTTAAATTCTGGTAATACAACAACTTGAAATCGCAAAACTTCACCATGAATTTTGAAACTAGGTATGGTAGCCACTCCATCTATAGCATTTTTTTTTACAATTACAACCTAAGCTAATTTTGATTATAATTTATGAGTAGCATTCCAATACTTTTGGTCTTCCTGTGTTTTTGGTCTTCCACCTATTAGAAATTAGTTATTTATTATTTTTATTTTATTTTTTTGCTGTATAGTCAATGTTGAAGATTCTCAAATTATTTATGTTGCACAAATTAAAATTGGACAGATATTTCATCTATCTAGTATTACCTCATGGTATTAGTTTCTTCTTTGACGATATGATGTGCGCATGTTGCCGAAATTATTAAAACTGGACATTGAGATATTTAAAGTTGGAACAAGTGATGAAGTGGCAAGGCAAAAGGCAAGGAGGTACGAAGGTTGGTTGATGTTTTATCAAGTTGTTTCATATGGAGAAGCTACCACTCCTTGGGAAGAAAAATTGAATAATTTTGGGTGAGTAGGCTCTTTCATTTGTATACACACAATGCAAGCTCTAACTTGAGATGAATGAAAGCAGAAATTATTGTTTTTTTGATAGGATTATGATTCAGTGAACTTTATAAAATAATGAAAGTAACAAGCATATTCCATTAGTGAGCTTTACTGATTGATGATAAGGAAAGGAAAGAATGTTTAATTCTTTTTCTCTGAAAAGGTAGTATTTTCTTAGAGCTTTTACTAGTATTGCCCAAATCTAGAAAGTGTACAGTAGTGTCTAGATTCTCATGGCATAAAGCTTGCACTACATATGTTTAATCATGAGGATATGCAAAAAAATATTCAAAGGGAAAAAGGTTGAACGAAAGCATGCTATGTTGGTTTTATAATATATGTATATAACTATATATATACCTTAACATTTGATGAGTAAGGAGATACAGAAACTTACCAAGTATAAAATACAGGAATATACAAAGAAACAGATGTTCTGGTCCAGTATCTCAAGAACTTAAGTGGAAAATGCTTGATGAGGTACACATCACTTGTAACTTTAACAATGTATTTAACTCCAGATTGATCAATTCTAAAGAAAAAAATGTGGAGGAAAATATATTAGAACATAAACTGTGATATCAGTAATATCAATTTTGAAACAATTGGAAAGTGTTACCAAACAACATGCGATTCTAATTTAATACTATATACATGTTATTGTCACTCTCCTCCAGTCCATATATAGAAAAAAAACAGAAAAACAAAGCTAAAAAGGTTAACAAAGGCTGTGATTTACACAGTGACTGCAGCATATTCATTGTTGTATCTGACACAAACTACAAAGTTTATTATTACCCAAAGAAAGAAAAAGGAAAAAAGAAAAAGAAAAAAAAGGAATAAAAAGAAAAACAATTCAGAAGAGCTCAAACTTCCAGGATTCATGATCAAATACATTACTACCAGCAGCAGTAACAGCAGTAGCACTACTTTGATAATGTTGAGTGCCAAAAGGCTCATTTGCCAACTTTCCAGTGTTATCATCACTACTGCAAAATGAAGAGTCCCAATTCAAAATGTCTTCCAGCCCCCACAAGTCCATTGATGATTCATGCCATCCCATATCGTTTTCCACCCAGTTAATTTCCTTCAATGTTACAATACAATTTTAATTTATTACTCTGTTTTTTAATTTGTCTCCCATACATGGTTGATTCTACATGTGGTATACAATAACCAATAAGTGATATATTTATTCTCCACAACTACACTCCTCTTATCTTCCCCAACCATTATTACTTGTGGTGAATGACAAATAATTTTTTTTATCTTTATCATATAATTTGCCTTCTCAATACTACCCTTAAAATAATTTTTTTATAAAATATTTAGTCTTCCTAACAAATACTTTCATTAAGTTTCTACATATACTCGTTTATTTATCTTTATACATTGATCGAGCCCAAATTTTATATTAGTAGATGAATCATCATCACATAAAACCATTATACTGATACCAATAAATTGAATGATGCAAAATCAGTGCATATAATAAGCAAACAAAATAACATACAGGTCTAGAAAGCAAATAGGAGAACAAATTTGACTCTAAAAAATATTATAAAAGAAGCTGTGGCATCGAAAACCTGTAATTAATGAAGCAAATCTATGAAATTGAAAAGTTAAATTGAAAACCTGTAATTAATAAAATTTATGAAATTGAAAACCTAAATTGCATGTTGAATTGTTTAGTCTAAAAGTTTGTTGATGATATATCTTGTATTTCTTTAGATCAATAAGAAAATATAAACATAGACTGTTTAAATGCTTATACTTTTACCACAGGCTTATTCTAGTAATCAAGTATCGTATGATACATTCATATATTAAGATATCTTCTGGTTAAAGCTTGTTTATTTTTCTGTATAAGCTATTGGCATTAAGAAAGCCAGAAATTAAATATGACTATTGATATCCATTCTAATTGTTTTCTTTATCAATAGTACAAACTTAAGCATATTATTAGTTATGCAAGATTCTTCATCCTCGGTGGTTAGCTTATCCACTAAACGTTTGTATCTAACCTGAATTATGCTTGTATTAAAAGTAAACAATAGCCAAACGCTTCAGATCACCCTACAAAAATCAATTTGCATAACTAATTCAATTTAAGTAGATACACTATAATAAAATTACATAAAAGATAAAAATAAGTAGGATTGGACTTTGTGGCGGTATAAGCTTTATCAAAGCATATCTTTTTAGCTTTCCAACCGCTATTCCATCCTTATGAAAAAAATATAAATATGACACGTATACAATTTGAGATATTTGAGAGGACAGTTGCAATATTAAATGCTATTTAGTCAGTAACAACTAATAAGTGTACCAACAAAAAAAGAACAAGTACATGAACCTATGTTACATAAATCAAGGATGTAAGTTATAACACACATTCATCACTGGTGTACCTCTACCTCCAAAAAAAGAGCTGATGTTATTTGTTCTTATAACCAATGTCTATTTGACATGAAAAGAACATCTAACAGTTCAATTGGAAAATACTAGTTCACTTACGTTCAAAATAGGAACAACATAATTATTTTGCAATGTGTACCCCGATTTCAGAGTTACCAAGGGTTGAACTCATCTTAAAACTCTTTGCTTTTCCTAGCTTTAGTCTTAAGTTATGAAACAGATTTGTCCATGCATGATAATCAATGACATTTTCAGCAGTAGCTTTAAATTTAAAGCATACTTCTTCTGTCCTTGTTCGTCTAGTGCTTCATTAATTCTCAATAGAAGCAGGTAGATCATTCTCTCTATTAATATTTTTATTTAAGAAAATTTATGCTTTCTCCACATTTAAAGCTTGTGCTGTTTTATTTACATGAAACTGTTAAATTTCTGACAGGTCTGGCTGATTTCAAAAGATTTTACTAGTAAGGACTAAAGAACCGTGTAGAATCTAAAAAAGAACATAAAATAGATGTCCTGACTACTATTGGACTAACCATATCTCTATTGAATTACATCCATTCTTATCTTTTATAGATATAAGTTTAAATACTTCACTTTATTTTGGTGCATTATAGTATAGGTAGCATTATTGAGATAAAATGTATTTACCAGTAGATGAACCTCATGAAGGCAAACAAGGGCCAAAGTTGGCTTCATTAATTGTTGTATCAGACATAGGAAATAAAAATTTCATTAAGGATTCTATAGATACATTCTGAAATCAATGCATAATTTTTGTCTTGAACCATTTACAATTTTTGCTACATTTTTGCATATTAACAATTTTTTCTTTATTCTTTTTTGCAGTATCACATCACGTGGCATGTAAAATTAAACATCGTGACAAATCATGCATATCACGCCCGTTTACTCATTCATCCCGTGATGCATTGCCTATTCCTCTATTTCATATTTATCACTATTTATTATTTCTATTTTACATTGTTTTCTTTATCACTATTCAAACCAGAATACAGTGCCTTATTTTTAACTGGGCATGGGAGTAAAAACTAAATGCACCTCTGAGTTCCACAATTTCCATCGGAAAAATTGTGTCCAAATACATGATAATTTATGCAATAGAGACGGGCCTTGTAGCATCGTTCGTTTACCTAAAGTATGTGTCAGTCATACAATACACTCTTTCCAAAAATTTACCAGTTAAAACTAAGTTGCGATCAATAAATTTTCTTGTACATATAAATGTAGTTCTATTTCTATGTTCAATGCAACTTAGAAACATCCAATTTTAATTATTTACGATTTTCTATCCATGATCTAAATAACAATTTTGCAGTAATATCAACCCCGTGAACAACTAGAATCCATCGTTGATTAATACATGTTTAATACACAATACAGAATCAATTAATGGCAAAAACGATGCATAGAGAAAATAACTAAACCTAGAGAGGGCAAAATTGAATCACCTGAAGTCAAGGGTGGAAATCAAATTGCCAGGCCGAAATCCAAGTCGAGGCCAATACCTGAAGTCGAGGGTGAAAATCAAATCGCCAGGGCGAAATCGAAGTCGAGGTGATGCCTGAAGTTGAGACGCTGAGATTCCCCTGAAGTTGAAGTCGAGGCGGCGACCGAAATAGAATCACGTGAAAATTAAATCACCTAAATCCAGTTCGAAGTCTGGGTTGGGGGTTTTGATTTTGGTAATTGGGATTTTGATTCGCGAAACTTGGAATTCTGCTTTTAAAATCGCGTTTGCTTTATTTTAGGTCGGTCGCAGTTTTTGAATTAGGAAAATTAGGGCTTATGGAGTAAATTGGAAGAGACGAATAATTTTTTTAAGTGGAGTAGTTTGAGAAGAAGAAAAAGTGGTAAAAGGAAATTTGAGCGGCCACAAAAAACTTTAGCAAAAAATTCCACGAATTACTGGCGGGAGAATTAGCCGCGTTTCTTTGTTTATTTTTATATTGTAAAATTACCAACAGTTGCACAAAATTTTAAACGCCACCAATTAATGCAACTAAAAATAGTTTTTCTTATAGTGTTGTATGTTCTGGTATGTTCGAGTCTGTCGTTTGTTTAAGTATTATTTTCGTTGTATGTTTAAGTATGTTGTGATCTATTGTAGTATGTTGAAGTATGTCGTATGATGTGGTATGTTCGAGTCTATCGTTCATTTAAGTATGTGTTTTGTTGTATGTTTAAGTATGTTGTGGTATGTTGAAGTATGTCGTATGTTATGGTGCGTTTAAGTACATAGTTTAGTCTCCAAATTACATCGAACATACATAACTCATATTACTACATGTGGAAATGCATTAAACTAATACAAATCATAAAATACAAGTTATCCAAACTAATACTCATGGACATAAACCGACCTAAGACACTTGGACAAACACATGGACATACATCGTACGTTGACATATTACTCACTCAAACTGTCTAATATAATTTACCCACAAATCCTACGCAGCATGACCAACAAAGTGTGTTTAATGATCCATAAATTACAGGGAGTCAAAAGTTGATCGGGTCATTTGAAAAACATGATCTCGTTCTACCTCGGTTATAATTCCCTGATACCTCCTACAAGCTCTAGTAAATGTAACAAATGTACTTCTAGTATCCAAATTTGGCTTCTCAGCCTACATTCTGAATGGTTGTTGTAAGCTTCGTTGACGGTGATCCAATAATCTTCATCGACCTCATCTTCCATGTGTCTTGTATCAACCTGAATATTGGCTTTAATCAACACCAAATAATCATGGGGATTCCATGTCTAATTTTCCGTTTGGAATCCTATGAACCTCTCATGCCAATACTTAGTGTATAAATAGTAATCATGGGGAATGCAATTGTATCGACGTGGAGTTAACCGAAACCAATCAACGGCCTCTGCAAACGTACATTATAGCCATTATGGCCTCTGCAAACGTACATTGTAGACATTACTGTCTATCCTTTTCAACACTGTAGCCATTATGGCTTCTGTAAACATACACTCTAGCCATTACTATCATGTCCTTTTCAACACTGTAGCTACACTATAGCCATTATGGCCTCTGCAAACGTACATTGTACCCATTATTGTCATGTCTTTTCCAACACTGTAGCCATTATGACCTCTACAAACGTACGTTGTACCCATTACCGCCATGTCCTTTCCAACACTGTAGCTACACTATAGCAATATAGCCTCTGCAAACATACACTATACCCATTACTGTCATATCTTTTCCAACACTATAGCTATAATGTAGCCATTATGGCCTCTGCAAACATACACTGTACCCATTATGGCCTCTGCAAACGTACACTGTAGCCATTATGGCCTCTTAAAACGTACACTGTAGCCATGATGTGTGATTCATTGTATTTTGTATTCCATATCCTTTTGCCTCCTACAATATACTTGCATTCCGATCTACTCCAACACACAATTGCAAAAAACTAAAACGAACTAATAAATCAAATTACTTACTGCTCGAAAACCATGGATCCTAACATATACTACCAGTACAAACAAGATATGAACCAAAGCTACGACAGTAAACAAGAAATGGACGATGAAATGGCAGATTTTCAAATTCAACAAGCAGCAGTAGGATATTCTTACTTTTTTGGTGAAGGATCTACGAGCAACCGTCGTGGTAGTATACTTAGATGGATTGACCTACGATATAAGCAGGACTATAAGGATGGACATGAAAGGCTGATGAAGGACTACTTCATTGACAATCCAACCTACGATATAAATTTGTTCTGCCATCGAATTCGGATAGGCCTAGATGTTTTCTCTAAAATTTATCTCAAACTTCATGAAAACAACCCATATTTCACTTATAAGCTAAATGGAGCACTTGAACCTGGGCATTCTCCCCACATAAAAATCTCGCACTACAACAAAATGGTATATTTATTGCAAGGAGGGATTGCATTGAAACAAGAATTGCTGTTATTTGCTTAACAATTCGTTAGTTAGAGTTAAACATAGCTCGCTATCCACGCTGTTGCATGTTTCCGCATTAAACTAAAAAAATTGGCGGTCTCCCTCCCATTTTCACAAAATTCCTTTTTCACCACCAAGTCCAAGACCCTAAACCACAAAAAAACCCCCCTTTTCAGTGCTCATCAAATCCCTAACTTGCTCGAATCCTACACTCCGAAATTTTATCTCTATATCATTTCGAGATCTAAAATTCTTCCAGGTATGAAGTGTTGTTGTTTCAGTATCAATTGATGTTAATTTTACATTAGACATATGCATTATATTAATCGATTTTATCAATTCTATTTTTTTATTAAAAATCTGCTTTTGATTATAAGATAATCTACATTTAATTGTAGGATAATTTGCGTTAGATTATAGGATAATCTGCCTTTATTCCCAGGTATAATCTACAATCTTATTTTGATTGATTGTCGAATTTGAATTTTGATTAAAAATTTAAAGAGGTTTTTCTATTGCTTGTTTATATTCTGCAGAAATTATATACTATTTATAAGATTATAATTTTTATAAATGGTAACTATAGATATCATATACTTTTCAGTGTCATGTCCTTGCACATGAAAAATGATTTTCAGCCTTTGTTGCATGCTACAGGCGCACTCTGGCTATGATATCCATACTATTAGTTTGTTAACTGCCTATACTGAGTTTAAAAATAATCTAAAATTTTTCCTCAACCTTTAGAAACTGTTCTATTTTCTTACTTAACTATAACTTGTTAAGATTTACTGATGGAAAAATTATCTCTTGTTTTGCATGTAATGTAGTTTGATTGCTTTTTGTAAACATGTTAGTGCACTTCCATTGAAGTTCTATTTTACATTAACAATTAGTTATGCAGGCATATATACATATAAATTATGGATGGATTGGTTTACAATGAATTAACCTTTGCATTTCTATTAGTAATCTAGTTTAGTTTCATTGTTTCTTGCTCTACTACATTTTACATACATATAAATATGGATGGATTGGTTTACAATGAATTAACCTATGCATTTCTATTTAGTAATCTAGTTTAGTTTCATTATTTCTTGCTCCACTACATTTTGGAAGGATTTCATTATTATGTTCCATAATTTACGGATTGATTATATTCTGTAGAAATATTTTACGGATTGATTAATTAGGTAGTAATAAATACGATATTTTAACAAAAAGGAAGCAACTTGCTTTTTCAATTTTCTTAGTTTGCACTGAAAGAAAGAGATTTTAACATTTTTGGTACTTTGTATAGACTGTTATATCTTGCGTTTACTGAAATATTTTTCTTGATATTCTATGATTATTTACTAAATATGTTTGCTTAGCTTATTTTCAACATTGTTTAATTGTGTGATTACTATCTCACAGGCATGTCCATTCATCAACAATTTATCTCTAAGTTGCAACGGAGTTATTTGAAAAAGTCAATGCCTAGTTTCTAAGCTAAATATTTTCAACTCTTAAACAAAATTTGTTTATTTATATTTTAATGGGAAAACATTTTTAACAAGTAAGTGATGATAGTAGGTAGAAACTGGAAACTTATATAAGGAAAATACATTTTAGTTCTGATTTGGAATATAATTTTTTAAGATCCTTTGCAACAATACTCTATTTTTACATAAATATTTTGTCAAATTAAAAACAGTCAATATTATAAGCAAAATTAATCATTAATTATTTGAAAATATGTTTCATTTAGAAATATTTTTGTACAAATGTGCATTATACGTGCCAATTTACTTTACTATTAACTAATATTAATATATAATTTAGTATGCTATATTGGCTTTTCAGTATCCCATTTTTCAAAGATTTGATATCTCTTTATAGCGTGTAATACTGACATATACAACTGCACCTATGCTACATAGCTGTTTCTTTACACAAACTATTGTTGTGGTAGATTTTCTTAGTTGTTGTATTTGTTAATCACTTTGAGCAGTTTCAAATCTACCAGGATTCAACATGTTGAATTGTTTGATGACTAGTTTGTGTTGTCTACCATTGTAAAATTATGTGCGGTCAAAATGCACATGTGCTTTAAATGGTACATATATTTTCTATAAATGGTACATTCTTTCCACTAACTGTGTGATTTCTCCCTTCTTTTTTGGTGGTTGAGTTATGTAGCTTGATGTTGGTGTGCTTCAGTATCGAAATGGAAAGCTAAACAGCAAATGGAGACTTTGAAAGTTGAGTATTCCATTCTTGAGAGAAAAATTAGTCATCTGGAACATAAACAGATAGCATATGACGATACTATAAGTGTGATTAATAAGTCTTGGGAGCAAGTAAGTGCCTCTTAAACTGTTAATTTGTCATCATTATGCTGTCTAATTCTCTTTATTTGTTAGAACATATATTCTTGATTGTTTCAACAGCTAGTCGATAATCTGGAACAACATTGTAAGATTACTCATGGGTATGAAAATGATAGATATGATATCGAAAGCTCTTAGACGATTAATGGTAGGATTTCATTCTTTTACAAAGTCAACATACGAGTTTTATGATGTTGTTTTTATATCGTCCTTGTTTTGGTTACTATTCAATACGATATGTGTGCTATGACATGTATAAGTTATTCATTCTGTTTCTGTTTACTTCGTATTTCACACTGCATTCTAACACAAACAACGTCTTTCTTTATGCACATGGGGGCATTCAGACATCATTAGTGGTGTCAACTGCATGAGTCATACAAAAAATGTACTTCTGCATCAGTTTCATAACAAGCTGAATGTCTTGGAAGATACTAACATTACAAAATAGTAAAGTGTGTATGTTATGTTTATTATGCCATGCATGTATGTACATTTTTCACTAATTATTATGTTTCAGCGTGTATCATATAAACATTTTACAAGAAATAATCTGTCTTTTGTAAATCTGTTGTGTAAGCACTAGGAGATTATTTAATCACTGGTATGCCGGTTTCCCATTTTGATGTATATTTGCATGGATGCTCAACTATTTCACAACACGATAACAAGCATGTCGTAAGAACAACCTAAATGTGTGCAATGAAGTGTAATAAACAACCACTACATAGTCAATACTTATTTAAGTCTGCCGTAGATCCATTTTCAACCGGCTAGACTTTGGAATAGTACATTCCCTATTCCTTTAAGGCCATCTCAAAACATATTTCTGTACAAGTCTTAAATTTATAGTCTAAAGAGCATAAATCTATATGCAGCAGTATTATATTCTACCTATATTTATTATGATATTCTTGCATCTAAAATCAAGCCTAATTTTATGTGTCATTTCATATTCAAATGGCACATCTACTCCCACAAAAGAAGATTTCATGAGCAGAACAATAAAAAGTGGAGCCATTGAAAGTTGCAGCGATGTATTAACCTTGTGTCAAATAGGAGATGCTCAAACATCTCAAGCTATCACAGGACATATTTTACATAATATACAGGCTTCTATTAAGCAACCACAAGACATATTTTACATAATAAGGCTTCTATCAATTGTTTATGGTGCAAACAGTGAAACTGTTTCTTACCTCTGCTCAACTTTGCCGGGGCACGGTAATTTTATATTATTATATTTACAATATACCTTTAATTTTGTTTGTTACCTGCTATGAGTCAAATGTCAATGGAACCATCTTTTTATTTTCTTTAGAACACGGTAAATAGTTGCAAAAAGGTGCCAATGACACAGTTAGAAATTCAGAGCTTTCAAATAGGAATTCGTTATCTTATTTCAGTGTACCAACCATCGGCAGAAAAGTTTCAGTCCAATCGTGACATGGATGCCAAAAACAAAGCCAAACATAAAGGGTTGGAAAGTACGATTTTACACAAATTAGTAACAAGATCAAGCCATTTTTATCAGCAAATGCCTTATGTTCTTTACGTTATATAGTTTATTTTATGTATGACTCTGTTTTTGCTTTCTAATAACCATTATCTGGCGTGTTTGTTTAGGTGAAATAGCACCTGCTATTTCAGAGTCGGGTGAAATCAACTGTAAAATAGCACACCTTAGGACTAAGTAAAGAAATAAGGTTTATAGCATAAAATTTGTTGCCTAAAAGTACCTACATCTGTGTAAAGAAATTAGGTTTATAACATAAATTGACATTATGAAAATGTCAACTAGCGACTTATCTTTACTTTAAAGTTCTTGATTTCAAGGCAAGAAGAATAGACCAAAAATGACGAGGTAGTAAAAAAAAGTTGAACTCGAGCATGAGAAGTTGTATGATGCTTCCCATCATCTCATTGTGTAAGAAAGAACGTGCGGTGTTCAGTGCTCCAAACTACTATTACTTTTATAGTGATATGGCAACAATTTTTGCATAATAGTACAGTGTTAATTATACGTGCGGTGTTCAGTGCTCCAAACTACTATGTCAGGGACAATTTTTGCATAATAGTGATACTACTATGCTTACAATAAGTCCCTAACCAAAAGAAGTTGTTTGAAATCTGGGACTGTAAACAGGAAGAACAACAAGGGTATACAGTTGCTGTTTACGTAAAATCAGCGCATAGAATGATTTAGCTGTTAATTTTGAGTATTTTCTTTGTTTGCCGCACATATTTTCTTCCATATTTCGGTATTCATGATAATTTATGTTAACTTTTTATGACTAATAGACGTATGTGCTTTTTGACAGGTGGTGTATGATGCTCTAGGTTTACGCTATGGTGGAAGGCATGAAAAAATATGTTGCCGCACTCATTCTCTTTCAAATGTATTTTGTGTCGATGTTCTTACATCTTTACTTTTACTATGTATCGTTTTAGTTAGCTATGGTTGTATGGATTGTTACTTTTATTATGTATTGTTTTGGTTAGCTACGATTGTATGAATTGTTACTAATATTTATATGCTTAATATTATGCATGTAATGCTTTTATTCATATTTTTTTATATGCTTAATTGTCATGGCTATACATATTATAGCATTATGCTAGTGCAATAAAAATATTCTGCAACGATTAAACAGTTTTCATGGCAAGTAAATAATGCTATGAAAGACTAAAGTAAACATTCTATAGCGTTTTTACAGCATTTATAGTTGCTATAATAATCAGGCAATGATATTTCTATAGCATTTATAATTGCTATAATAATCAGGTAATGATATATCTATAGCAATTCAGAAACGCTATAAGTAACGTCATTTATAGCATGTTTTTTATAGCGATTCTGAGGTTGCTATTATAGATCCCTGACATATTACAACTTGTTGATATACAGCGTTTATAAAAACGCCATCATATCCTTTTACAGCGTTTTTTAAATGCTATAAAAAGGTAATTTTCTTGTAGTGTCGGCTGCTTTATGTATGTTAAGCTACGTAACAACTGGTGACCATATGGATGAATATTTTAGAATTGCATCATCAACAGCAATAGAGTGCATGAAGGAATTCTGTAAAATAGTGATTGAACAGTTCGACGAGGAATACTTACGAACACCGGGACCGAATGATGTAAACAGAATACTAGCCAGAGGAGAAGCTAGAGGTTTTCTAGGTATGCTTGGAAGTTTGGATTGCATGCATTGGGCATGGAAAAAGTGTCCAACAGCTTGGAAAGGAATGTTCACATGACACAAAAAGGTGCCAACAATGATCCTTGAAGCGGTTGCAACCGATGATTTATGGGTTTGGCATGCTTTCTTTGGAGTACCAGGTTCGTTAAACGACATAAATATTTTTAAATAGTCATACCTATTCTCTGAACTGTCTAATGGAATTTCAACGGGCGTTACATATAAAGTTGGTAATGTCGAGCATCAAACTGGATATTACCTAGTCGATGGAATTTACCAAAAGTGGAGAACTTTAATACAAGGCTTTAGAGTCTCAACAAATGACAAAGAGAGCCATTCACTGAAAAAATGGCAAGCTACAGAAAGGACATCGAACGTATGTTCGTCGTCTTACAAGAAAGGTTTCAGATTTTTCGTAATCCTGCTCGATTTCATGACGCAAGAGTTCTATCTGAAATTATGTATGCTTATATAATAATTCATAATATGATTATAGAGTCCGAAAGAGGTGCGTATAAAAATCAAACGACTAATTACTCGGACATTTTTAAGGGTTCTAAACAAAAATCCTATAGAAACATTAACTCAATGGAGGATATGTTGCCATGGTACAACATATTGAAGATCAAGCTGCACACTTTCAACTGCATGACCAGTTGGTGGACATTTGTAGGCACACAGGGGAAGGAATAGTAGGAATCCATAGTCATGCTTATAACAGCTGTTTCTGGAATTGTTGATGAGGTTTTATGTTTGCTAGTTTCTTTATTGTATTATGTTTTAAGGTTTATATGTTGACCATTTTGTAATATTATTATGGAACTTGTTTAATAAAATGATGTACGACCTTAGTTCAAAATAAAGAATGGTACAATAAAATTATAACAAGTACAACACAAATACACAAATAAACCAAACGATATTTAGAGATACTATAAAGATACAACAAAAATACACACCAACCATTACAATGCAACCACACATCTAAAACTCATCCCTATACGTGCCACTTTCGCTTCTACTTCCACTGTCTCTAACTTTCTTATAAGTTTCAACTGCTCGGTTACTAGTTCTTGTTGTAAAAGAGAAAGCCTACTAAAATCACAAGTCATCAGTTTGATATAATTCTTCTCTCACATCAAAGCTTTCTTCTCCTCATGGGCTCGTCTCTTGAACTCTCGATCTTCAACGATAGCCTTCTGAAACTGCATTTCGTTGCGAGTTCTTTGTGCTGAAAAGTTGGTTCTATGCTTTCTTGTTTCCCTAGCAGACGTCTCTAAAGTTCCTACAAATCTTGAAAATTCCGCACTGCGCTGCTCCAACTGAATTGACTTGTTTCTACCCAGAGGTCGTCCGTCTCTGCTTCCAACTAGTGTAGATCTTTCCTACGAACTTGGATCGCTTCCTGGACTTAAATCAGAGCAGTTCATTCTTTTGGCTTTATTTTGTTGCTCGAACATGAAGTTGTTAGGATTTTTCAATTTCGGTAAATTGGAGAGAAGCTCAAAACACTCTTGAAATTTGAATGGTTGACCGTATTGCAGCTGATAGGCCTTACGCGATTCTTCAATTTGTAGAACAAATCCAAAAGTGTATGAATATACAAAATTAGCCAAATACATTACAATATCAAAGAAATGTAAAACAATATTTTACTTACAATGCTATAAGGAGCAGCACCGCTTTACTGCCTATTCTGAAATCTGGTAAGTATTGCCAAATAGTTTTGGCATGCAGAGTTCATAACTCGATATCATCCTCTGAGCGATCCCCATGTTCTCTTCAACGGTTCCAAGATGTTGTAAAAATCTGCAACTCTTTCCTCAAATTTTTGGCCTTTCATATTATTTCCAGAAATACTATCTTGCGAAATGCGTATCCATGATTTAGCAAGTGAAATATACTATTTAGAAGTAAACTTAACTTGTTTTTTTCTGTCGTTAGCTGCTACTCTTTCCTCTTAGACATTTTTCATGTCAATGTCTTCTATGCCAACGTCTTTCTCCACTGCAACTGGATCTCTAAGCTGTCTGCCAAAAATGCCACTTAAGAATTTCCACTTCTTCTTCTTGTTATATTCCGGGCTCGGAGGCGCAAGCATCTCTGCAGCGGCTTCTTCATTGCATTCTTCGGTATTTATTGCATTGTCCTCTTGGTTTTCGTCTTCTTCCTCCTCCTCCTTCGAACTACTAACGGCTTCTTCGTTAGTAGGAGCCTTGCGTGCATAAGAATATTGCCTTTGTAGATTATGCATTGCTTCACGGTCACGAATCTCTAACTGTTGCGCATTAAAATGATGATGTTGTATTTGATCATTTTTCATCATCAAAGATATTTACGACGAATGATCGTCGTATGCACCTAATGGAAGACGTTGTTGGTAATATGGTTGCAGGACAGTAGATTGAATGAGAGTAAAGTTAGGAGGAGCGAGCGGTTGGTAAGGCTGGCTATAAGAGAAGTTCGAATACGACGAATAGCCGTACTCATGTGACGGACGAAGTGTTTGTTGTTGGTATGGTGGGCGTTGGTTGGAAAATCCGATGGAAGGGTATGTGGACATGAGTTTCTTCCTAACAACTTTTTGGCGGAACGTTTGGATGAAGAAGACATTTTCAGAATTAGATGACAAAGAAGTAAGAATGAGGTGGTGTGAAAGGAGGAGAAGGGTGGTGGAATATATAAGAGATAAGTGGAACGTTGTAATATATGAACTTATAACGGTTAAGACTTCGCTGTTATACTCACCGGCATCTGTTCACTCAACTAGCCACGAGATCAGCTCAAACTAGTCACGGGAAAGTGAACAAGCCACACCTGGATGCTCCGTGATTTTTTTAGCAACCGAACAAGCCATTGTTGGTTGTGCCCTAAAAACTAAGCAAATTCAACGCTTGTCATCTTTGCCTCCAGCAGCTTTCTCTGTATATTCTGGCCTACATTTCCAGTTACATTCATCATAAAATAATCAGAATGGCTACTCTAAACATAAATTTCATTATATTCACTTTTGCTCTCTCCTCTTTCCTTCTTTCAAGTCATTACGCAGTTGCTGATGATGACTGTAATGACAGCATTCCAAAACTAGCTTTGCTTTGTCGACAGTTTGTACTAAAGAATGGCCCACAAATAGATCCATCTGGACAATGCTGTGAAGTGATTAAGAATGCAGATGTGCCTTGTCTCTGCAGAGCCATATTCCTAAAGTTTTAGAAAACATCTTTAGCATGGAAAAGGTTGTTTACGTTGCTAAGTTCTATGGAGATCCTTTGGCGTCTGGAACTAAATGGGGAGGTAATTCATTAATTTATTCATTATATTCTACTAATCATTCCTAGTTATATTTCTTTTATATATTGTTTATTCATGAGTTTGGGTTAGCTTGTTATATACGGGTTTGATTCATTATTTCATCGTTTTCAGATTATACAATTCCAAATAAGCCTCGAAGTTTGTGGAAGATGTCAAATCAGAGTGGAACAATATGTTTTGTTGTACTGGCTATTTTCGTTCTGATTGTCCGATAGATGATTTAGATGATCAATAATAACAAATTTCTTGAAAATGTTTAGTTTGATTTATTCATGTGTTGCTTGCATTTTTGTTTCTAATATAAGGTATTAGCCCTATCAGCATGAACATCCAAGATTATGTGATCTGAATTTGTTGGATCTGATATATTATATACTTTATAAACCTGTATATTATAGATCCCACTTAATATCATCCGCCTTCAACTAACAAAATGCTGTGTACAAAATGAAATAAATATACAATCTAGAAGAATACGAAAAAATGTATACGATGAATATTAAAATCAAATCTGGATCTGATACAAGATAAAAATTAGATAAAAATCTAGCATTTCTCCCGATTTGAAGTGGGAAAAGTTGGTGGTATGTACTAAGTCACGTCACTTATAATATATGCTAGGATGGAACCGTGCTTCGTATCCGATAATTGATGGTTCTAAAAGTGTCCTTTGTCAATTTTCTATCTCTTCGACCATAGCCTTTGGACTGAGTCAATGTGAAAAACCTGATGCCAAATTACAGTTTCATCTTCAAAATCTATGGTGGAGCTGTAGATATATTTAGTTCAAATGATTAAGAACTAAAATCTTGTAATGAAAACAACATAATTCCAAAAGCATTAGTTAGCATATACAAAATTGATTAAAGCTGACCACTCCATGTCAAACTACATAATTAGCATTTGCATACCAATGGTGACGTTCTAACATGAATGTATTTACAAAAAGGCTGTAGACTACTCTTTTTAACTTCTCTTGTATAAAAATATGCTAAAAAGGACGACTACTTCTTAGCAATAGGGTTGAACAATGAGATTTTTGGAAAAACATGCGTAAATTTCAATTTAGATTCCATTTGAAAGATAAACTCCGAGCAATAGGTAACAATAATTAAAGCAAAGATGTTAAGGATATCTAGCTCAAGCGATTAACAAAAGACATGGATTCGAGTACCTGAAATATCAGAAAATATGCTCGGCTTGAATACAGTATCATCCATGTTATAAAAAAAAAAAAATTAAACCAAAGATGTGCCACCAATGTTTAATATGCATATAGAAGAACAAAACTTATATTTCAAGTAGTATTGGACATGACAAAGCAAACCCATAAACAAAACATATCAGCTAATCCAAAATCTGTGTACCGTAAGTAAATCATAATAGTTTTAAAATTTGAAAAATAAGATAAATGATAGAATTAATGCTTTAGAGCATTACTAATATAGAAGCGACCATCTTTTGGAATATGACGGCCTTAAAAGGAAAAAATGACAACCTAGTATGACTTTGTATATTCGTTATTCGGTATTTGAATCAATTGACATTTTGATGAAATTGGAATAAGAATGACCAAAGAATAAATCAAGAAGCTTAGAAGGTGTCAATGAAGAAGTTTCAATAAAAAAAATACTAAGTACAGAAGCTTCAACATGGATTGGTGCCAATCAATTAAAAGCATGACTGGATCACATTTTGCTTCTACTTTGGTTCTACATGCAAGTTTGAAGAAAGAAACAAGTTTTTGAGGAGAATCGTTGAATGGTGCCGACCGATTAAAAGCCATGATTATATCACATTTTGCTTCTACTTTGGTTCTACATGCAAGTTTGAAGGGAAAAAAAATAAGTTTTTGAGGATAATCGTTGAACAGTGCCGATCAATCTACTATGACGATTTTGTCCTTAAAGATCTAAAGCTTGAAGATTTGTATAATAGTAAAGGAAAAATTCAAGAATTGATCATCAATTGGTACCGATCGGTCATAACATCGAGAAATATGCAAATTTGATATATTCTTCGTGTTGGAAATTCGGATTTGCATGTTAAAGCGATTTAACATAGAATTTGGCGATTTTAATGTGGAAATTCGTTTATAAATAATAAACTTCAACGTTAATAAAGGACTTATGGATTTCCCGATGCCACCCTACCGCTCCATCTTTTTTTACCAAAGTTAAGCTAACGCTATATATGACGTCGATAAAATACTCGTCGACGAGCTACGAACGACACACGTGGGCAGACTACCGACGTCATAGGTGAATTTTATCTACGCCAAACCGATGTCATTTCAAAGTGATAAATCTGAAGTCATCGACGTCAGGCCAACACAATACCGACACATTTTTTCTACATCTCTGCAACATTTCATGCTAGAGTAGTGTATATACAGTAAATCAAATTCATGCACGTTTAACTGAGCAAAACAAATAAATACATTCAATAACACCATTAAATATATAACCAAAAAATAAAGTTCATTATTATGCTAGAGTAACAAATCCAGTTCTAGTTCTAACAGAATCTAGTAATACATTAGTCACATCCAACAAAAAAAACTTATCCAGTTTAGGCCACTTTTTGCAAAATTATTGCAAAAATATGCCACTTTCAAAACTAATACGAATATATGTCACTTTTGGCTAGCTCAGCGTCATGTTGGACAAAAATGTACAGGCGTCATTTCAAATGACATATTTTTTTAACTTTTACATTGGCTCCATTTCAAATGGAGCCAACAGAAATTGATGAGAGAAAAAATTCTCCTTTTGGGCTCCAGTTGAATATGCACCAATAGTTTTTTTAGTTTTCTATTAACACGATTTCAAATGGAGCCAAATGAAAAAAATTTAAGCAATTTCCATTGGCTCCATTGCAAAAGTAAAAAAAGAACACATGGCATTTGAAATGCCGCTTGTACATTTTGGTCAGTGTGGCGCTGAGCTGGTAAAAAGTGGTCTATATTTGTAATTAGTTCTGAAATTGGCCTATTTGCGTAATAAGTTTGTAAAAGTGGCTCGGATCGAAAAATATCCAAATAAATAATAATAATGCAACTAGCAATGACTTGTTCAGTTTAAAAACCATCCACCGTCCAACCTGTGTGGCTTGTTCAGTTCTCCATGTCCAGTTTCAAGTAATTATGTGGCTGCTTGAGTGAATAAGAGACTGGTTTTTAAAATGGTGGAGTGTTTGCCATTTAAAATTAAAACAACAAAGTCTATGCCATTTTAATTAAAACAACAAAGTCTTTGTCGTTTTAATCAAACGACAAACACTATGCATGCCAATTTAATTTTATAACGTTACAAAGAAAACGGCTCCTTCCAATGGCTAATTTTATAACACACGGCATCATATGGCCGAAATGGGTTGCCGCACCACTTCATCTCTAAGTCATGATAAAATATTCTGATTTTATAAAGCATAAGGCCATAAGGCTGAAATTATCTACATCGTATACTATTATAAATAGGTTGCCAAATATAAGCATCATAGCCTTTGGTATATATAAAGTATAGCTCTTAAGTTTAAAACAGGTATGTCGACATAGATGACCTCCGACATCAATACCTTAAAACAGTTAATATTGATTTTATAAAACTGGGCTACTATGCCACTATACAAAGAATACCGAAATTATTTACTTGCGGCATTATTGCCATAAGAAAATCAACTGCATCATATCTGCTTTATACCATTAATGTCGAAAGTGACAAATGCAGCATTGCTGCCTTAAAGGAATAATGTCGAAATTAAGTTATGCGGCGTCATTGACTTAGTATTTTTATCTTGAAAGTAATACTAGCGGTATTACTGCTATAATGTTGTTAAAATCGAAATAAAATATGCAGCATCATTGTCCTATATACTAATGTCGGCATAAATAGATGCGACACTGGTAAGCGGCAAAGGCAAAGGCAAGCGGCAAAGGTAAGCGGCACTAATGCCACCTATTCTTAATATCGAAGTATGTAGTTGCAGGGTCTATACCTTATGCTTTAGGTTTATGTCGGCATTGATAAGTCAAGAGATTACTCATATCGTTGTTAGTTTAATGCCGAAAATCTCTTTAACCGTGCTTCAACATGATTGGAATCATTCCATACCAACACAATTGATATTGTATGCTTACATTTTGGTTAAAGACATCATTGATAGCTGCATCATGGATGGACTTCGGCATTGATTACCGGCTCATGGAAAACTCATAATTAACATAAAAACTGTTTATTTCCCATTTAAAGTAATTTTTGTCACATACTCCTAACCCATGTCAAATGTCTAATGGTTAAGACAACATTTTATCAATTTCTTTTCCAAAAAACTGGTGTAAACCAGATTTATCATTCGCAAAGTATTTTGCAAACCCTTTAACTTATATAATTATTTTAATATAATTATTAAGCCTTTCTAGTCTAAAATTCATATAAATTATAAACACTTTGAAAAAATCCCAAAAATCATTGATAATCAGAATTAATGTATCCTTTGACATATAAAAATTTTGAGACCAAAAATATTATTTAATTATTTTTAGTGATTAAAACCCAAAATAAATTCTTTTTCTTACTTAGGAAATTCATAAAATATTCATACTTGTTTAGAAAATTATGAAATTAAAAATCCACTTCTGAAAATAATGTTATAAACATCATATCCAAATTTCAAGCCTTTTAGATGCCATAAACTAGGTTTTCACACTTAAACCCTATTCTTTAATTCCATAATAAATCTAATAATAAACCATTTAAGCATGTAATCAAACAATCAATCATAATATGGCATAACAACAATATATGATTCGGGTTTAATCATAAAACCGAAATAAATATACAATTGTGAGATGGATAAATATTATTCACCTTGATTAGATAAAGAGATTGAGAATTAAGTGTTGATTTAACCCGCCTAAGCTTTATACTTTGATTTCCTAACCTTTTCTCTTCTTAGATCTCTAGTAATGGCCGACCTCTACTTGGTTTTAGTTTGTATGAAGTGAATGTGAGTGAGGAAATGAAAATGGAAGGGTTTATGTTTAGGAAATAAGGCCTTTTCCTATTTTTCTTCTCACATTATTCCTCCTCTTATTTAAGTTATAATCAATCTTCTTAACTCATTAATTAAAACACAACCTATTTTAAGTCAAATCTCATTTTCTTTATCCCAACATGTTATTTTATCAATTTTTTCAATTAAATATCATTAATAATGTTACTCAAAATTAGGAGCATTACAGACTCCCCTCCTTAAAGAATTTCGTGCTCGAAATTACGATAAGGTACATAACAAATATATAACACAGGTATAAAATGTACCTTCAAAACAAATCAGCATAAGTGTCTCTAATCCTATCCTTTGTCTCCCAAGTACAATCTCTCTTGTCGTCACTCCACTGGACCTTCACTAGTCTGACTGTCTTGTTTCTTAACTTCTTCTCATCCCTAGCCACAATACAAACTAGTTGCCTAACAATAGTAATGTCGGGTTCCACCACCAAGTCCTCCAGTACGGTCGGAGTGATAGTAGTCTCTAGATCATGAAAAAACTTCCTAAGATGAGAAATATAAAAAACACTGTGGATTCCTTCCAAACTGCTCGGTAACTCTATCCTATAGGCGAGTTTCCCGATCCTCTCCATAATAGGAACCGATCCAACAAACCTAAGTGCCAATTTCTCTGACTTTCCAAATCGGATTACACCCGTCATTTGTGATACCTTAATAAAAACACGATCTCCTACTAAGAACTCCAAATCCTTATGTCTTTTATCTGCGTAACTTTTCTGCCTCATTTGAGCTTCGTTCGTTCTTGCTTGGATCAACTTCATCTTTTCTATGGCTTCTCTCACCAACTCTAGACCAAGAGCTAGTCTATCTCTGGTCTCTAACCAACATACGGGTGATTTGCATGGCCTTCCATACATAGCTCCAAAAGGTTCCATTCCTATACAAGTCTGATAACTATTGTTACAGGAAAATTCGACTAAGTGTAGATGGTCTTCCCACGATCCTCCAAAATCTAACACACGATCTCTTAACAAATCTTCTATGATTTTATTAATTCTTTCTATTTGCCCATCTGTATGTAGATGGTAAGCAGTACTCATCTTGGCTCGATGGCCAAAATATTTTGTACACTCTTCCAGAATTCACTAGTGAATAAAGAATCTCTATCATTGACTATACTACTAGCAATCCCACGCTGTCTGACAATATTCTTCATAAATAAATTAGCCAAAACAGGTGCCGACCTTGTTAACTTAACGAGAATGAATGTTCACTCTAAGTCAATCTATCCGCTATAACCCAAATACTCTCATTTCCCCTATTCGACCTTAGCAACCCGTCAATGAAATCCATAAATATCAAATATCATTTCCCCGCTGGTATATCTAAAGCCTGAAACAATCCACTTGGCTTCTTATACTTGGCTTTCACTTGTTGGCAATTTAGACATTACTTTACCCATAAACCTACGTCCTTTTTCATACCTTCCCATAAGAAACTTCTCTTCATGTCCTAGTACATCTTAATTCATCCAAGATGAATGGTAAACTTCGATTGATGACACTCCCTTAGAACTTTCTTCCTTAGGTCTCCCACATCTTGAACACACAATCGTTCCTTCTTTCTCAACCATTCATTTTGGTCAAGACAAAATTTTTTCAAATCATCAATCTCAGCTCCTCCTTCAAGTCTTCTCATTCCTTCAGCTAATAACAGATCGTCTCTCTATTTAGAACCAATCCTTTCGATCATTGTCGGTCGAACTTCTAAACAAGGCAACATAGCAGTATGCCGATAAGAACTAGTCGTCGACCTTAACTGCACACTACAAGTAGTCAATGCTTCTAAATCTTTCCACTTAGCTAACAATGTTAATATTTCATTCTGACGTTTTCTGCTAAGTGCATCAGCTACTTTGTTTTCTTTCCCTGGCGTATACTCAATACCAAAATCATAAGCTGCTATGAACTCTAACCACCTCTGTTGTCTCATATTCAACTCATTCTAAGAGAATAAATATCTCAAAGACTTGTGATCCATAAACAACTCGAATCTTTCTCCCAAAAGGTAATGTCGTCATACTTTAAATGCAAATATTACTGTTGCCAACTCCAAATCAGGAGTCGAATATCTAACTTCATGTGGTCTAAGCTGTCAAGAAGCCTAGGCAATCACTTTACCTTTTTACATCAACACAGCTCCTAATCCTATTTTGCACGCATTAGTATACACCACCAAATCTTGATTCTCATCCGAAACAACTAACATAGGTGCATTGGTCAATAAATATTTTAATTTCAGGAATGCCTCCTCACATTTAGCGATCCAAACATACTTCACGTCCTTTCTTGTTAGTTTAGTCATCGATGTTGCTATATGAGAGAAATCCTTAATGAATCTTTGGTAAGCTAGCTAATCCAAGAAAACTCCTTACTCAGTCACCGTCTCGAATCTCTTCCAATTATTAACAGCCTCAATCTTAGCTGGATCTACTGACAGTCCTTCCTCTGAAACTACATGACCAAGAAACTTCACTTCGCTCTTCCAAAAGTGACACTTTGAAAAATTGGCTTTCCGTTGATGCTGCCTCAACGTCTCAAGCACTATTTTAAGATGAATCTCATGATCCCGCTTATTCCTAGAATACAATAGGATGTCATCTTTAAATACTAACACAAACCTATCCAAATGCTCTCGGAAGATTCGATTCATCAAATCTATGAAGAAAGCAGACACATTAGTCAACCCGAATGGCATTACCAACCACTCGTAGGAACCATATCTTGTTCGAAACGCTGTCAAAGGAATATTGTCCTCCACCACTTTCAATTAATGGAACCCTATCGCCAAATCTAACTAGAAAAATACTTTAGCTCTACTTAACTGATCAAATAAATCATCTATTCTTGGCAAGGGATATCTATTCTTTATCGTCTTCTCATTCAGTTTATGATAGTCAATACACAACCTCAACTAATGTCCGGTTTCTTCATGAACACCACGGCCGCTCCCCAAGTCGAACTACTTGGTCTAATTAAATTATTTCCTTCTAAGTCCACCAGTTGAACCTTTAACTCCTTCATCTCAGTAGGTGTCATTCTACGAGGCAGTCAACTTACGGGTTCGGCTCTAGGTACAAGATTTGTAAGAAACTTATTAGCTCGTTTCGGTGGAACCTTGTCATTGGCTCAAAGACATCTACAAATTCTCTAACAACAAAAACTTGATTAAACTCGTCTTCCACCTACACTGCACCCAATAAAGCACAAAAATCAAAATTTGAGTTCTCTACTGAGCATATAATTCTATCACAACTATTAGGGTGTCTTAGTGATATTTTTCTATCTTGGCAAAATATCCTAGCATCATATTTGCTTAACCAATCCATACCCAACATAATTCCAAAGCCAACAAAATCAAACACTTGCAAACTGCAGGCAAATATACGACCTAATAACTCAAACTCTAAATGGTCACATCCCATCCCACGAGTTGTATATCCTCCTATCAGATTTGCAGCCCTTAAGGAAGTAACAAGGTGTGATGGTTCTAAACTAAGCTTATCTACCAAATAATGAGAGATAAAAGAATGTGATGCGTCGGTATCAAACAATGCTCTAAAAGGTATGTCATTTATTAATAGCGAATCTCCCATCACAGCCTTTCCTTTCTCCTCTATTGTTGGTCTTGAGGTAGACGATTCCAAAGCAAACACTTTTCCTTTCTCAACCTTAGCTGGTTCTCTGCACTGATTCTTGTAATGCCCTGTGGTCACAGTTGAAATACTTGATGTTCTTCTTTCCAATGACCTTCTTTCCATCCTCGGAGTAACACTCATGGGTAAAGTGCCTTTTCTTGTCACACTAGTAGCAAACAACATTAGCTTTTCTTTTCTTGGCAGCTCCACCTTTCTGAGCTCCTTTTTCTAAAAGAACTTCCTTTTCTGACACGGACTAGCCCGAGTCTCTACCGACTTGTTATTACTGAATAGCGAAAGCATCTCTTTATTCCTCAATGCCGTCTACACTACTACATCACAAGGGTCTCTAAGGTGCGGTAATGTTGCTTTAGCAAGCTCTGGTTTCAATCCTCTAATGAAGTTCTCATTCCTCTTGATTACCGTATACAAGATGGCATATCCATATTTGGAAAGCTGCTCAAATCTGGTCGCATACTAAAGTACTGACATATCACCTTGTTCCAACTCCGCAAACTTTCTAAGCAAAGTTGAGTTGGCTATTTTAGACATGAATCTCTCTTCAAATCTTCTTCTGAACTAAGCCTAATTCAAGTTCTCTTCTGGTAACCCCAAAGTTACACTATTCTACTAGTACAACGCAGCTCCTTGCAATTGCTTGAATGCAAATCTCCACTTGTACTCATCGTTTAGGCCTAAATCAACAAAAATACTTTCATAGTGCAACAACCAATTCTCAAATTCGATAGCATCCTTCGTTACAAAAAACGGCTTTCCTCCGAGTCTTGCATAATCTCGACCCAGCATAGCATAATTGTTGACGGCCAGAACTTCAGGATTTGCTCCTCCAACATTACCACCAACTAATTTAGCTGCAACTTCAGCTTGCATCATGTTGATAAAAAATTGGTACATACCTTCTATATCTACTGCAGGTGTTCCAGCACCCAAATGACTAGTTGTTTGTCGACTCGGATTGCTCCTAATGTTGGGCTTGACATTTCCATTGGTTGTAGTGCTTCCACCATCGAGATTCACTCTTTTTTTCTACGTCCATATCTTACTTTCCTTAAATCTGCATTCGAACATTAGTAAGACACAGAAGAATGGTCTAAGAGAGGAGAAGAATAGCAACAAGATATATACTTATATATAGAAAATACAAGTTCCTTACCATAGCATTATCTCATACCTCAATCTCATTCTCCGAATTATTTGGATTATGTTATCACAACTCTTTTAAAGTTAAAAATCCTTTTGGTTACACATAAAACTTTTGCTCTGATACCAAGTGTAACATCCCTCGTTCTAAGTTCTAAAAATAAGCGCTACTGATGCAACGGTCGTCGATAGTATTATTCTTTAGTGATAAAATGAGATCATTTAATAGTATCGTTAACATCAGAAGCATAGGAATATAAAATTATTTAAACATTTCATTATTACTTTCCACATTCATTACATAATCCCATAACATCGCCTAGGTTCAGATAAAATATAATTATTACAAAATACTCCAAGAGCGACATATGAAGATGCCCCCTTGATTTATCAGAGTTTACTACTAGACGGATATAATTTCTGCCATTACATGCATTCAAACAAGATGATAACAAAACAGACATAAATAGACTCCTATATAGCTAGCTCTTCCTCCTGCACGTCATCGGAAGCTTTATTCGTCAAGCCTAAAACCTGGAAATATCACTCTTGAACTACCCAAATGAGCACCTGAGAGTTAAAGACGAAAAACAAAAACTTCGGATCAAACCAAATGTCTGGTGTGAATGATAATATGCCATCTCGGTAATAGATATCTACTGAGACCACACCACTAAGCGAAACGGGTTTTTCCCTCGCTAGTATCTTATGAAATCATGTCAATCACAATCAAGCTCCTGCATTCACACTGGTTAAACAAACATAAACAATTATATGCATGCAAGCTATATGGATAAACCTGACTAATCTGTCTAAATTAATTGACTGTCTGTCTCTACTTCATAGTTTTTCCAAGGTCATTACAAACCTATATGGCTGACTCAGGCCTACTAGATATACCAAAATTCTCCAACTTACAGTTAGAAAAAAACTGGACTGTCCGTCCAACACAATCATCTTAATATTATCATGACTATCTATCTATCTCATAGTTTTGCCAGACTCACTATGAACCTAACGGTTTTGCAGGCCAACTAATAACCTACCTAAGTTATATATTCCTTTCTATGTGTAAACCTACTTTTAGTTTTACCTTTAACCAAGTCCTATGCATTTGAATTGTGGATCAATATCAAATAGGGGCTAACAGTTGAAGCATAGAGTGCTACCCTACACCAGTCCTATTATATGGTTTTCTAATCTCTATTCATTGAGTCAAAATATCCTATCATAATTTATCTAATGGTGATAAATTTCATATAAATTCCTGGGCTAATACTATCTTTATTTCCTTGTAGACATAATTCTTTATAAATGATTTAACCTTTAAAATCATACTTATATCAAGGAAAATATAACCCTTCACTTTATCAAAATATTATGCCAAAATATATGTTTCTTTAAAGAAAACTTATGATTTAACAACACACGACATCATATGGTCGAAATGGGTTGTCGCACCCCTTTATCTTTAAGTCATAATAAAATAATCTAATTTTATAAAGCATAAGGCCATAGGGCCGAAATCATCTACGTCGTATACTATTATATATAGGTTGTCGAATATAGGCGGGATAGCCTTTGGTTTGTATAAAGTATAGCTCTTAAGTTTAAAACATGTATGTCGACATTGATGACCTTCGACATCAATACCTTAAAACAGTTGATATTGATTTCATAAAACTACGCTATTATGCCACTATACAAAGAATGCCAAAGTCATTTACTTACAGAATTATTGCCATAAAAAAATCGGCGACATCATATCTGTTTTATACCATTAATGTCGAAAGTAACATACGTGGCAGTGCTGCCTTAAAGTAATAATGTCGAAGTTAAGTTATGCGGTGTCATTACATAATACTTTTATCTCGAAAGTAATACTAGCGGCATTACTGCCATGATATAGTTAAAGCCGAAATAAAATATGCGGCATCATTGCCATTATATACTAATGTCGGCATAAATAGATGCGGCATTGGTAAGTAGCAAAGGTAAGTAGCATAGATGCCACCTATCCTTAATATCGGAAGTATGTAGTTGCGGGGTCCATACGACATGCTTTAGGTTTATGTCAGCATTCATAAGTCACGAGATTACTCATGTCACTGTTAGTTTAATGCCGAGAATCTCTATAAATGCGCTTTAACTTGATTGGAATCATTCCACACCAATATAGTTGATATCGTATGTTTCCCTTCTGGTTGAAGACGTCATTGATAGCTGCGACATGGATGGACTTTGGTATTATTTACCGACGTCATGACAAACTTGTAATTAACAAAAAAAAACCGTTCATTTCCCATTTAAAGTAATTTCTTTTCACCCACTCTTAATTCATGTTCAATTTCTATTGGTTAAGACTACACTTTATCAATTTCCTTTCCAGAAAACTGCTACAAACCGGATTTATCATTCTTAAAGTATTTTGCAAACCCTTTACTTATATAATTATTAAGCCTTTCTAGCCTAATAAATTCATATAAAATTATAAAAACTTGGGAAAAATCCTCAAAAATCACTAAAAATCAAAATTAATGTATTATTTGACATATAAAAATTTCGAAACCAAAAACATTATTTAATTATTTTTGATAATCAAAACCTAAAATAAGTCATTTTTCGAAAATTCATAAAATATTCATACTTGTTTAGAAAATTATGAAATTAAAAACCCACTTC
The DNA here is from genome assembly GCA_030737815.1 of Allium fistulosum. NCBI lineage: Eukaryota > Viridiplantae > Streptophyta > Magnoliopsida > Asparagales > Amaryllidaceae > Allium > Allium fistulosum. Next base: position 959,882,753 of record CM060901.1, read on the forward strand.
TAAAATAATGTTATAAACATCATATCCAAATTTCAAGCCATTTGGATATTATCAACTAGGTTTTCACACTTAAACCTTATTATTTAATTCCATAATAAATCCAATAATCGGCCATTCATGCATATAATCAACCAATCAATCATAATATGGCATAACAACAACATATGTTCCGAGTTTAATTATAAAACCGAAATAAACATATAATTGTGAGATGGATAAATATTATTCATCTTAATTAGATAAAGAGATTGAGATTTAAGTGTTAATTTGATCTCCCCAAGCTTTATCCTTTGATTTTCTAGCCTTTTCTCTTCTTAGATTTCTAGTAATGGCCGACATCTTTGGTTTTAGTTCGTATGAAGTGAATGTAAATGAGGAAATGAAAATGGAAGGGTTTATGTTTAGGAAATAAGATCTTTTGCTATTTTGCCTCTCACATTATTCCTCCTCTTATTTAATTTATAATCAATCTTATTAACTCATTAATTAAGGCACGGCCTATTTAATTATCAAATCTCAATTTTCTTATCTCAACACATTATTTTATCTAATAAAATATCCTAAATAATGTTACTCAAAATTAGGGATGTTACAAAAACAGTGAGTAAAAAATCCTCCTCCACATCACAAACTCATCAATTTGGTCCATCATATCCTTCTACAGATTTTTTCGATGTCCATCCCCTAAACCAACAATAAACTCTTATACCGCAATAGAAATATGACTATTCGCTGTATTCAAACATGCACTACACTCAACCTTAACCTCCCTATGTTCTTGCTAGCTTCCCTCATCATCAACAACCTTACTACCATTCTATAGCCCCTTAACCATATTACCATCACCATCCCATTAGCGTGTACAAAGATCATTTATCGTATTTGTCGTTGATGATGCAAAGTGACCAACAATAACATCATCATTTTAGTGAGCAACAGTTAGAGACTCGCGACTGAGATGCAATGTGGAATCTTTCACGGTAGATTTTGTCCGCCCGTAACACACCCACCAATGTTGATGTTTGTAACGGTTCTAAAGAAGAAGAAGAAGAAAAGGAAGAGCAAGATGTAGATGCAGAAAATACTGAAGGAGGCAACATAAATTTGTTGAGGAGATGCATGCACCTCAAAGCCCGGAATTCAACAAAAAGAAAAGTAAGTGGAAATCATTAAGCGGTATGTTAGGCGGTCTTCGCAGGGGATCAACTTCAGATGGATATGACATTGAAATAGAAGACGTTGAAGTTAAAACTACCAAATATAATGCAGGAGCAAATGGTGGCAGAAAGAAGCAAGTTAAGTTTACTCCACAACAATATGTTTCACTTGCAAAAGCTTGGATATGAATTTCAAATGATTGTATCATGAGCAACAACGTGAAAGGGTAATTTTTTGGTAAAAGGTTGCAAATTGCTATAATACTCTAGAGCTGACAAAAAGGACTTGGGCTTCTCTAAGAGCAGGTTATTGGGTAATGAACTCTACATATTAAAACTACTTAGCAATATTGATCGAAATTTATATCAGACAACAAAGCGGTGATGTCCTTTATGACGTTGTAAGTTTGGTTTTATTTTTGTTGTATAGTATTCAAATTGTACCGTTTATTCATACACATTTGGTTTTGTTCAACAGATAGAAGAAGCATGCAAGGCTTACCATGCGTAGCATGAACATCCGTTTAAGTTTCAAGAAAGCTTTGATCTTCTCTCCTCTCTACCAAAATGGAAGAACCAAAACAGCTTCATGTTTGAGCAGCAAAATAAGGTTGGAAGAACGATCTACTCCGATTCTGATCCAGAGGGTGATTCTAGTTCTCAATAAGGATCGCTACTGTTTGGAAATGTTGATGGTCATCCCCTTGGTAGAAACAAATCAATTCAACTAGAACAGCGAAATGCAGATTTTTTCAAGATTCTTGGAAACTCATAAGAAGTTTATTAGTGAAATAAGAGAGAACAAAGAAAAGTTAACATAAAAAAGATGCAATTAGATTTCTAGTTTAGGCATATTATTACGTGAGATCAAGAGTTTAAGCAATAGTCCCGAGCACGGAAGGAAGCTATGATGAGAGAGAAGAACTTGATTAAATTGATGACTTGTGATTTTAGCAAGCTTACTCCTTTATAATAAGAACTGGTAACTGAACAACTCGAACCTTATAGGAGAGAGAGAGGAAGTGGAGGTGGAAGTGCCACGTCTAAGAATGGATATTAGTTATGTATTTATGTTTTTAGTTGTTGTTGTCTTGTATTTATTTAGTGGAAGTTGTAGTTGTGTAGTGCTGTTTGTGTCTGTTGTATTGTTATGTATATGTGTGGTTAATGTGTTTAGACTGAGTTATAATCTTCTTGTATGATTTTTATTTCTAACAAGTAGAAATGTTTGACAAAATTTGTTGCATTGGTAAGAAGTAAATATTTGGTAAAGCTCTTAGTTCGATTCACAAATAATTTTTACAGCAACATAGGAAATAGGTTCACAAATAACATTACAAATACCTCACCATACATTCTTCATAACCAAGTATACAAAACAACTTTTGAAGATTTAACAGAACAACTTTAGTAAACAATTTAAGCAAACTACTTCATAATAGCTTCAAAAAACGACTTCAATAAACATCTTATTAAACAAGATCACAAACTACTTATATATTTATGACTAAGTAGTCCTAACATTCCTTCCTCTGTGCGCCCGTAAATGGTCAACCAATTGGTCATGTAGTTGAAAATGTGCAACTTGGTCTTCAGTATGCTTCGTTTTTGAAACATATTCCTCCATCGAGTTAATGTTTCTCTAAGGTCTAGTATTTGAACCCTTAACATGTTTGGATAATTAATTTTTTTGGTTCTTGTACCCACCTCTTTCAGACTCCACAATCATGTTATGAATGATGATACATGTATACATAATCTCAGATAGAACTCTTGCGTTATGAAATCTGGTAGGCTTTCGTAAAATCTGAAACCTTGCTTTCAAAACACCTAATGTACGTTCGATGTCCTTTCTATAGCTTACCAATTTATCAGTGAAATATTTCTCCTTACCATTGGTTAGGACCCTATACCCATGCATTAACGTTCTCCACTTCGGGTATCTGCCATCTACAAGGTTGTATCCCATCTGATGCACGACATTACAAAATTTGTATTCAATGTCGGTTGACAATCTATTAGACAGTTCCAAAAACAAATATTATTGCTTTAGAACATTGATATCATTTAGTGAATCCGGTCTTTCAAAAAATGCATGCCCAATCTATAAATCATCCGATGCTACAGCTTCTAAAATCATTGTTTGCACCTTTTTATGTCCGATGAATGTTCCTCTCTAACTGGTCAGACAATTTTTCCATGCCCAATGCATGTAGTCCAAACTACCAAGCATAACAGGAAATCCCCTAGCTTCTCCTCTAGCTAACAACCTGGCAACATCATTTGGACCTAGCATACATAAGTGTTTGTTGCCGGAGCAAACACTGTTTTATAAAATTCCTTCATTCACTCTATCACCGTTGATGATGCAATCCAGAAATATTCATCCAATTGATCATCAAAAGTTCCATAGCTTAGCATTCGTAAAGCATCCGAGATTTTGATATGTGGTGAAATTCCTATTTCAAGTGCTCTATTTAACCTGTAAGTAAATTTGGGTTATTTTCATGGAGTTTTAAATAAATTTTGCTAAAAATATCCAGGCTCATGAGAAATCGACGACGGAACGACGTAATATCATAGGTTGGGTTGTCAATAAAGTAGTCCTTCATCAGTCTTTCATGTCCATCTTTATTGTCTCTCTTATAATGACGGTTAATTTATCCAAGCATATTATCGTGGTGGTTTCTGATAGATCCTTCACCAAAAAAATAAAAATATCCTTATGCAAGCCGTTGCATTTCAAACTTGACGGTTTGATTATCCAGCTCTTCTTCCTTATTGAAGCTTTGTCTCTTGTTTTGGTTGTAGTAATAAAGGGAAGGATCCATTTTTGTTTAGAGAACTTTTTAATTTGATTCTTGCTTTGCTTATCTTTGTATAGTTATGTTCTGAGTATGGGAGATAACAAGCCATTGTCATTGAGTGGTTACAAATTGCATAACATAGCTACAGTGCATGATTGGATAAGGCAATGAATTGTTATGGATTGCACAACAAGGCTACAATGTACGTTTGGACATGGAATTGAATGGTTATAGAATATACCTTCGTTAGTCACGTTGCGTATTATCCGTGGGTTAGTTATATTAGACAGTTTGAGTGATTTCTAGGTGTTATATTTGTGCTTTGTATGTTATGCGTTCCTATGTAATTCTTTCATGTATTTCTATGAGTTGTACTTGTTCCTATGTCATTGTTCTATAGGGTGTATTTGTCCCATGTGTTTCTACGTATCTATATAGGTTTTATTTGTTCTATTTATTTTATGGGTTGTATTTGTTCTATGTATTTTATGGGTTGTACTATGTAATTCTATGGTTGTACTTGTTCTATATTAGACAGATTCATTAGCTCACACATTAACATACTTAAACATACAACGTACTTAAACATACTTAAACACACAACATGACTTAAACATACAATATACTTAAACATACAACATACTTAAACATAGATAAAGATACATTACCTCATACATCAACATACGTAAACATACAACATACTTAAACATCCACATACTTAAACATACAACACATAAACGAAGCTTAGTTATGTCCACCACCAACCTGAAATTTCATTGAGCTTAGCCTGTTGCGAAGCGCTACTATTTCTTATTCAAATTTGGTCGCATATTCTGCAGCTCGGCGAGGGAATGGATCGACAATGCATTCCCATAACACACAACCGTTTGGAAAGTTGAAGCATCTATAGTGGCGTCGTCCAATGTTATTTTCGCTTCTTGCAGCAAAATAAGCAATTATAACTCCACAAACACAAAATATCAAAGGAGAGTCGACCTTCTGTTCTCTTTCAATCCGTTGATTATGGAGTTCTTGTCTTCCTTGTCTACTTATACGTTAGATTCTACGTTGATCTCCAAGTCTTCTTCTCTCTTCACTTAAAGGACGTTCTTGTTCCTCTCTCACATGCTCCCTTATGTCTTCGTAGTGCCTTTTTTTGCATTTTCACATACCACTTCGTCGGTGGTTGATGAGAAGGAGGATTTGAAGATTGTTCATTACTTAAAGGACCTTCGTATGAGTATGAAGAAGGCAAAGAAATATGGTTGTAGTCCACCATGATCATATACTATGTAGAATATTGGAAAAAGTGTTTATGTATATCTCAATGTTAGGAGAAAGTCATTTATAATAATTTGGTGCATGGAAAAATGAAAAAACATATACACAAAAGCAACATGGCTACAGTGGTGATGATATAACAAGTCATTAACAAATGATGCACAACGTAGCTACAGTAGTGGTAAGACAAGTCACTGAATGATATTTGACAAATTGATACAATAATGTACTCATAAAGCAATACTCACTTTAAACCATGCTGCGTAGAAAATTGAAAAGAAAATGTACACAAAAACAACGTGGCTATAGTAGTGGTAAGACAGGTCACTGAATGATATCTGAAAAAATTGATACAGTAATGTACCCATAAAGCAATACTCACTTTAAACCATAAACCATGTTGCATAGAAAAATGAAAAGCAAATGTACACAAGAACAATATGGCTGCAGTAGTGATTAGACAAGTCACTAAATGATATCTGACAAAATTGATATATTGATGTACTCATAAAGCAATACTCACTATAAACCATGAACTATGCTGCATAGAAAAATGAAAAGCAAATGTACACGAGAAAAACATGGCTACAGTAGTGATAAAACAAGTTACTGAATGGAAAATGAAAAGCATACATACACAACATGTACGAATATGACATCAGTCACAATACATAAATAGTGAGTACACTAAATATGATAGTGATCAGAGTTAGCATATAATCTATGAACATCAATCTATATATGGACCAGGACCACGCCAGCAACATGTCTTGTCGTCATCGTCTCTGCTAGATAAGTGATCATAATACATACCAAAGTCAGTGAATCTCTTTCGCTCTACCTCTAGCTCGGCCTATAATCATGCCATCTCCACTACCTTTCGTGTCGTCTCCTCTGCCTGTCAGCATAATGCATCCTCATAATAATCAATGCTACATCTGTGCTCTAAATATCCAGTATGGAAGAGTCCCATTTGTATGTTAAACAGATCACCGTATGATATCTGGGGGGATCCGGATACGAATCATGTGCAGGAGGGTGAAACACGTCAACATAATGATCAGCCTTAGAAGATGTGGCCACTACCACGGTCCAACCAAAGTGACTAGCAGCGGACACGTGATATAGCACATGATACCCTTGACTAGGTTGGGTAAGATCCTCGACAACCGAAGGTGCTATACCATGACGTATAGCAAATGACCCTACCAAATCTATCGACACTGCATAAGTAATGGTATCATCAAATGCAGTGTAAAATCTACGTCAGAACTCAATGTATGATTGACCGGTGATAACAAATTTCTCTGCTGGCCACCAACCTGCTGCTCTCGCATCGGCAAGCTGATTTGAATCATAATTCATATATCGATACGTATAAGGGTGCAGATCATCGAGAATGGCATCAAAGTTGTGACACTGTCTTCAATACCCTTCACCAAGGTACTAGTATGAACCGAACACAACGAGATACGATACAAGTGGAAATCTTTGTACACTAAGCATCCTAGCCTTTCGCACAAACTCAAGCTCGATCGAGTTATTAGTATCAAATGAATGCCATATAATCTGCCCTTTGTACAACCTCGAGTCATTTTGGTTATGGGCAACCGAATATATATGATAGGATAGACTCTCCCTAGTCCTCCTATTGTTCGCACATCAAAATAATAAATGGAGGAAGAAACTAGATGCATTGGTAGTCACTGTCACGAAATGGAAGTTTCTGGAATACTCAAAATACCAATAATATAACAACTCCCAGAAGCCATACAATGAAACCTGTGAATCAGACACAATGCACTGTGTGTTCGAATATCTGTATAGGTACGCAAGAATAGGAGTACCCCAATCATATATAACAGTACAGTCAAATCCAAACCATATACGGCCTCAATCTAGGCGATTTGTAAACAACTGCTAGAGGTACTGAAAAACAAGTTCCCCATAAGATATAGAACAAACAATCTAGCAAGCTCTGAATCGTACTTTAGAGAATAGTCTGTTATATGCTGTCCATGGCAGCTGTAAATCGTACTGACTTCACTAGAAGTAGCGGCCTAATATGATGCAGCCGAAGTGTCTAAATGTGGAAAATTATCCTGAATTAGTGTGGGAGCACGCTACCGATCGTTATATGGAATCGATGGAAAAGCAGTTACTTCTATGCTAATGCCAGTGAGCATAGAAAAGTCGAACAGCATAATCCCTAACTCACCGCAAGGAAAATGAAATGTATGGATGGTTTTATACCATCGTAGGGCGATAGTAGTACACAATTAGACATCTTCTTTAATAACATTATTGATGCCTATAATTTTAAATTACATAACAAGTTAAATTAAACTACAATAAAATGAAGGAATTTTTTAAAACTTACACGATTGATTAAATTACCTAAGAAATTATGAAATTCAAGTTCATGTAGAAATGCTACAACTCTAGGAATATTTGCCAAATTCTTGTGAAAATATTTTAGGATATTAGTTAATGAACCCCGGGAACGAATATTCCGTGACTGTTTACGTTAAACGAATTCGTAAATATACGTTTTAAAATGATAATTTACTTTAATTATGCCATGAAAAAAGATACTTACAACCAAGCAAGTATGTGTGTTGATGTGCATTTTCCCTTTTGGAAGTACCCAAAAATCGATAAGCACCTTCACCGCGCTCAAGTTTGGATCCTCAAAACCACTCAGCTCAGCAACTCCAGCAAAAACCTACCGCACTCCCCTGCAAGTCCTGTCCGCTCGATCACCCCTGTAGACTCCGCGACCCCATCGACCTCGGTAACCACCTTCGCCTTCACCCTGCTCCTCGATATTTTTGGCGGCCTCAAATAGGTCTTCTATTCCATGCTCTTGTACATACAACACAATAACAGTATCTTCTCTACGCCGACCACTACCATCACCGCCGCCGCCGCCACTGCTACTTTCTTCATGCATAAACTTTTTCATGAAATTTTTGAGTAATATAGACATTTAAACATTTGTAGATCTTAGAAATAATGTTTAATTTGTGTATTGATGCTTAAATTTAGGGGTTTGGGGTATGAAAATGATGATTAGAGGGGATTATTTTGCTCTCGGCCGATTGTAGAAATGGAAGAGGAAGAAAGAAGGAAGAAAACGAGTCGACGTCCGGTTATGCCATTTTAATTAAAACGGCACAGATTTTCCGTTTCAATTAAAACGGCGAAGTCTATGTTATTTTAATATATGTTCTTTCTAAAATTCTGTGGCTGGTTCCACGGTTATCCGGATGTGTAACGTTCAGTGCGAAATGAAGAGAAAGTGCAACTGAACATGTCGATTGTTGGGAATGGTTTAACAAACTCATCCAAATGTTACTAGTGCTTCGTGCAATGCCAATGGCTAAGGCAACAGCAAAACCAACCATCGTCTAATCATCGTCGAAGGTGGTGTTTTTTGCTTGAAAAATTAAAGGTAGAAGAATGAAGACAACGTTAAAAGTATGAGCAAAAACATAACAACTATATAGACACGATCAAGTTCAAAAGCATTAGAGGTGAAAGAAATAATAAAATAAATTTAACCGACCTGCAATTTGATCCTTGTAAGTAGCAAGAAGTCCAGGTGTGGCTTTAAAACCACGTCCAAAAGCTTCACTGGGTAGCAGCTCTTCAGGAAGAGCAACGACTGATGTTAACACCAAGCAACAAACCTTTTTATCATGCCCCCTATAATGATAACAACAAATCTTAAGATGAGGGAAGAATATGTAATCTCGATCAGTGCAAGCTTTATAATTTTTAATTACCTTTTAAAGTTTGCACAGACACCACTTTTCTTAAATTCCTGTAGCAAGTGAAATTACAGATAGAAAAACTCTGTTGCTACACTGAGTTTCTGAAGAATTCCAAGCGTCAAAGAACAGTTGTAGTAGAGCGCATTAGCAACATGCAAAATCAGAGGGCCTTTTGTTGGAAATAAACTTAATTTTGTAATCTAGATTTTTCTAGAATCTAGAATATATAGAATAGTATGAGAGAATATTTAGGAGATATTTATGGACTAATATATTTTAAATTGTATGAGAGAATATTTAGAAGATATTTATGGAGAACCATTAGATTGAGATAATCTCTACCATTTATTTGTGATGTGAACTCATATAAATAGAGGTGGATTTACTCATCTTGATGTAAGAAGAAAGTAAGAAGAATAAAAAAGAGAAAAATGTAGTAAGAAAAAAAAAGAACTTTTGTAATAAAGTTTAATAATAAAGTTCTCCTCCTTATTAAAAAAAATCCATTTTTTTCTTCTCCAACCTCTTATCTATCTTCTTCTATAATCAAATCTACTTGCTATTGAAGAAAACTTCAAACAAAGTGCTATTAGAGCTTGAAGATCCTCCTAAAAGGTGGCGAATAGCGGCGTTCCCTTACAAGTCCCAATGCTTACTAAGACCAATTATGACAATTGGAGTTTAAGGATGATGGCTCTCCTTAGAGCACACGACGTATGGGAGATAGTCGAGAAAGGCTACACCGAACAAGAGAATGAAGATAGTCTAACTCAAACTCAAAGGAATAGTTTGAGAGACTCAAGGACGAGAGATAAGAAGGCTCTCTGTCTAATCTATCAAGCATTGGATGATGATACTTTTGAGAAAGTTTCGGGATCAAAGTCAGCAAAAGAAGCATGGAAAAAGCTTCGAACATCTCACAAAGGAGCGGATCAAGTCAAAAAGGTACGCCTTCAAACTTTAAGAGGAGAGTTTGAAACTTTGCATATGAAAGAAGGTGAACTTGTCTCTGATTACTTCTTAAGAGTTTTAACGGTTGCTAATAACCTAAAAGAAATGATGAGAAGTAAAATGATGTAAGAATTATAAAGAAGGTTCTTAGATTGTTAGATCCAAAGTTCGAACATATTGTCACCATAATCGAAGAGAGAAAAAACTTGAAAGTCATGGCAATAGAGGAACTTCTCGGTTCATTGCAAGCTTATAAAGAAAAGAAAAGGAAGAAGGAAGAGATTATGGAGCAACTACACAACACACGAATTGATTCAGAAAAGGAAGAAAGCAATCGAAACCAACAAAGACGAGGTTGTGGTCAAGAACGAGAACGAAGTCGTGAATATGGACACGGACGAGGTTGAAGACCCAATAACGATAACAACAATGACAACATCGACCAAAGAGGAGAAAGATCAACAAGAGGTCGTGGAAGAGAAATTTCAAAGTCAAGGCATGACAAGTCAAGCGTTAAATGCTACAATTATGAAAATTTTGGACATTATGTTTTTGAATGTAGAGCTCTTGGTAATAATAAAGCCGAAGAGAATATCAATTACATCGAAGAAAGAAGTCAAGAAGATGGTACTTTACTGCTAGCTTACAAGGAAAAGAGAGATGAGTTAATCTCCAAAGGATTATGGAAGATCGTTGAAAATGGTTATGAATGGCTGAATGATTTGAAGAGCATATTGCAAATAGACAAGAAAGCATTTGCGAAACTACGATGGAATGACCATCATGCTCGTGTTGTGACGAGTGAAAACATCAATGAAGTAGCGTATGATCATATACTTGGAAAAGGTTCCACAAAAGAGTCATGGAATTTGTTGAAAGAAGCATATGAAAAGAATGATGCAAAAATAACAGAAGAAGACAATCTGATTGATTAGAAAGAGAAAACGAAGAATAGTGAGAAGAAGAAAGATGTAGAAAAATTGCTGAAGTTCGAGGAGGAAACGTTGAAAGAAGAAGGAAAACGTATAGAAGGATGAAAAAGAAGAGCATGAAGAAAATAAAGTAAGCGAAGATGATGTCAATGATGAAGAGTATGAAAGCAAACGAGATGAAAACGAAGAAGACATAAATCAAGGAGATGAAATTCAAGAGTTTGGAAGAGATTTGAAATATGAGCAACAATCCAAGAATTGAAAATGGAAAATGTTAAAGAAATAGAAATTGAATGGATCAAAGATTGTAAAAGTGAATTTATGGAAGAATTCAAAGGTAATATATATGGCTCATTAGAAATTTATGACATTGAAACAAGCTGGAAGTTAGAACACTTAATTTTTGGAAAATTCCACTGTAATGATGGAGGACGAAATGAAAGGAGTAAAACAAGAACCTGTAAACTTATAGTGAAGATCTCGATGTTTGGTAAGAAGGTCAACACAATGAAGAAAGTTTAAATAATATCTCTCTTCCTATCGAAGCACGTGAAATACAAAGATTTCAATTATTGCTAGGTACTACAAAATCAAGTTTACAGAGGGTGTTGGAAATAAACTTAATTTTGCAATCTAGATTTTTCTAAAATCTAGAACATATGGAATAGTAAGAGAGAATATTTAGAAGATATTTATGGACTAATATATATTTGAAATTGTATGAAAGAATATTTATGATATATTTATAGAGAACCGTTATATTGAGATAATCTCCACCGTTTATTTGTAATGTGAACTCATATAAATAGAGATGAATTCACTCATATTGAATGTAAGAAGAAAGTAAGAAAAAAAAAGTGAGAAAATTGCAGTAAGAAAAAAAATGAACTTCTGTAGTAAAGTATAATAATAAAGTTCTCCTTTTTATTAAAAAAAAATCTGTTTTTTTCTTCTCCAATCTCTTATCTATCTTCTTCTAGAATCAAAATGTACTTGCTATTGAAGAAAACTTCCAACACCTTTGTCCCTGTGGGTACTTGATAAATAAAAATATAAATGCCAAAATGAAAAATTACATTTGAAAAGAAAGTGACAAACTGAAAATGGATACTAGATGCGAAACAATAACATGTATACAAACTTTAGTAGATCAAGCAAACTGAAAATCCTAAAAAATGAATACTAGATGCGAAAATTTTATTTACAATTATATATATCCAAATGAAAATCAAGTAAATCTGTGGCTGATTCTGTTTACGTGACTACGTTCCATGAACAATAAGATTTGTAAGGGCCAGTCAAATAGCACTTTGTTTAAAGATGACTAGCAGATAGTAATCGGCTTACAGAAAAATGTTAATAGTTTACTGCATTCAACATCATGATATTAACATAATTTATTAACTAATTTTACTACTTAATGTATGCAGCTGTCAAATAAAAACCTAAATTTACTAAGGATTGAAACCAAGGTTTAAAATTTCGTTTTCCGTTTCCGTTCCGTCCATAGGTAATTTTATATTTCCGGTTCCGTTCCAGAAATTCCAGAAGTTCCGCTTTAATTCCGGTTTTCTAATTTCAGTACTTTTTTACTTTAATTTGCTTTATACGCTAATAAATATCCAATACTATCATAAATTTATAGTACATTTTTTACATTACATATAAAATACACACTTTAATTAAAAATCCATTATGTAAGATTCAGCATTGTTCATTTGAGATTTTAAAACTTTGATCAATTTTGAAAATTTTGAATTTTTTATTATAATTCGATATAAATTAACAACAGGTAAATAGGCACAAGGAAGAAGTTGCAAAAAAATTTAGTCTCAGGGACAACAAGTTTGTTTTTTAGTCTGAAGGACACTTTTTAGTGTAAACTGAAAATAATAGTTAAAACTATCATTCTGTGATTTACACTAAAAAATGTCCTTCAGCCTAAAAAACAAACTTCTTGTCCCTCAAACTAAATTTTTCTCTAACTTTTTCTTTGAGTCTAAAACCCCAATTAACAAAAGCATAACAACTTTTTTTATGAAACTATATGATTTCTTCTCCATTTATTTATTGTCTCGGGTAATTTTTTTTTTTTAAATTATTATATAATTTTTTGTATTTTTTAATTTTTTATAAGTTTTTTTTCAATATTTGAAAAGCAAATCCGGAATTTGGACCAGAACCGGAATTCTGACCGGATTCCGTTCCGGTTATGAGCGGAATTGGAACGGAATCACCGAAATAACCGGAATTCCGCCGGAATTTCGAAAGAGGATTGAAACAATACTAATTAAAGCAGCATGAAAGGATAGCAAAAGGCTACCCAAATCCAAAACTGGCATGACTATTATTACATAAAAATAACAGTTGATGTACTGCTAACTTAGTAGTTATTAATTTATTATCCGTTTCAATTTTATCAGTACAAGCTTTTGTTGCTTCTATTCTACCAGAAATATTACCTTTATTTAACTAGCCTCTCCCCATTTATCTCACCTCAGATTGTGATGAACTGTCAGTGATTCATGATGCTTAAGGATAGAAGATACATGAATCCTTAAGGTTGTAACTTGTAAAATACATCTTCACACGTAAACTAAATTTTACTACATTACTCTTACCAAATACACAACATTCAGAGCATTTTTGCTAGGAGGACCGTGAATTTTTGACTCTATTAACAATGCACTAACAATATATATGGTTCTGTTAGGAACGGATGTAGCTTATACCAAGTGTGCACAAAGAGGAACAAATACTTGGCAATTAAAGCAGCAAGACGAGGCATTCTCCCACTGAAAAATACACCATTAACCACTAAGAAGTTATTCAAGGTTAAACTATACTAATAACAAAAGGGAGGAGCAAATAAAGTCAAATACAAATAATAAAAACATAACATATGAATGCTAACATTGCTAAAACTAAATCCAAACCTCTAAGTTGAGGGCGTGATCATCTGAGGCAGTCTTGATGGAGCTTCTCATGCAGTCCCCCACCTGATAATAGTTTATTCAAGAGAAATTTACATCACTTAATTTGCATTTTGGAGTTCGTCAAATGGGATCCAATGCTTCACGCTTAATCGTGACAATTTACGACTCAAGTATGTCTGTTATGGTTGGGCTCTCGATAGGCTGACTCGTTGTAGCTTTGCTGGAGCAGGCATGCGACTTGCTGCGACGATGGAGAGAGGTGCTATGCAACCTGCGGGGGGATGGCGCGGGTTGGGGCGATTTACGGCCCCTACTTTTTCTAGAACCAAAAGCTTTTCAAAATGAAAAATTATCCATCCAAACGGGCCGTTAAGGCTGGAATTTAACCTATTTTCCAGATGTATGTACTTTTGAACAGCTTAAATTGTTGTGTTCTCTACCAAGTTAGAGAGAGAAAATTATCTTTGTAAAATGTTAGGTCATACTTAGTTTTTTGCCCCCCACACGCAACACTTTTTAAAATTTGTCTTGATTTTGTTGGCATGCAAAAACAAAAATCAACAGAATTGTTATTTTTTATGTTAGTAAAACTGCTAGTTATAAAAACTAAGCAAATTCAACACTTGTCCACTTTGCCCCCTACGGCTTCCTCTATATATTCTTTTTTTTTTTTTTTTTTTAACAAATAGACCCATTAGATCTTTTAAGATCTACATGCAGGCTACAAACTCCAGCTATATATGTTTACTTAGGACGTATTTGTTCTTTATCACGCACTATTCCATTTACTAAACTACAATTATCATCATCACAACACTCAAACAAGCATACAATTACAATGATACTCAATCCATTAATTTCCAGCTACCTTGGATTCATTCTTATGTTTCGCCCAATATTATCCATAAGGGCATCTCGGATGCCTTCTCCAATTCCCTCAATCAACCCATCAATAACTTCAAACAAAGCATGCCCAGCAACTTTTGCTGCTGCACCAAACATGTTACTTTTCTCTTATACGGAGGCTTCATACCATGCACATGCAGTCCATTTATCATGTCTTTTGCGCATAATGCATGAACGTAATAGCCACAATCAAAGCAACAGTAAACTCTACTTGAACGCTTTTTGTGACAAAACCTCGCACTTTGAAAAGCCGGACTTGCTGCCTTGTGGTGGTGGCAGTATTACCAAAGGGTGTTGATGAGTTGGGAGATTCATTTCTGTACTCATTGTAGCACAACATGGATGCATTACAAACCCTACATTTCCAGTTACATTCATCATAAACTAATCGGACTGGCTACTCTAAACATGAGATTCATTATACTCACTTTTGCTCTCTCCTCGTTCGTTCTTTCAAGTCATTACACAGTTGCTGATGATGACTGCAATGGCAGCTCCACACAACTAGCTTTGCTTTGTCAACAGTTTGTACTAAAGAATGGCCCACTAATAGATCCATCTGAACAATGTTGTGCAGTGATTGAGAATGTAGATGCGCCTTGTGTCTGCAGCCATATTCCTAAAGGTTTAAAAAACATCTTTAGCATGGAAAAGGTTGTTTATGTTGCTAAGTTCTGTGGAAATCCTTTGGCGCCTGGAACTAAATGTAGAGGTAATTCATTCATTCGTTGTATTTTACTACTTATTCCTAGTTATATTTCTTTTACATATTTTTTATTCATGAGTTTGGGTTAACTTATTATACACATACAGGTTTGATTCATTCTTTCTTCTTTTACAGATTATACAATTCCAAATAAGCCTTGAAGATTGTGGAAGACATTGACCAGAGTGGAACAATATGTTTGTTGTAATGGCTATTTTCGTTATGACTGTCCTGATGATGATTTAGATGATCAATAATAACAAATTTCCTGAAAATGTTTAGTTTGATTTATTCATGTGTGCTCTTGCATTTGTGTTTCTGATTTAAGACATTTGGCCTATTAGTATGAACATCCAAGATTATGTGATCTGAATTTGTTGGATCTGCTATGTTATAAACTTTATAAACCTGTGTATGATATATTGATATGCCACTTAATATCATCCGCCTTCAACTAACAAAATGATGTATACAAAATGAAACAAATAATCTACGATCTAGAAAAATAAGAAAAAAATGTATACAAGATTAATATTAAAATCAAATCTGGATTTTATACAAGATAAAAATTAGATAAAAATATAGCATTTCTCCCAATTTGAAGTGAAAAATGTTGGTGGTATATATTAAGTTGCGTCACTTAAAATATAAACCAGGATGGAACCCGTGTTTTACACTGATAAAGCTGAAGAATTTTAAAGCATGACATTAAATCTAACATTTTTCTCTTCTCTCCTTAAAAGTCTCTAGATATTTCATATTAAAATTTTGATTTTATACTTTAATTCACGAAATAAATACATAATAACACGTTATCATTAAGTAAGCCTACCACCAATTCCAAATTCAAACATATGTCAACTATAACGATCCGCCAATCTGTACAATTTAAACTGACAATAAACCACACATGTCCAACTCAAATCGAACGGAAAGACAGATAATTATGTGAAAGAAAGAGGAAAGAAGAAGAGGGAAGAAAAAGAAGAGAAAAGAAACAAAAAACAACATAGAATCTCACAATCGCAGCGGAACAATATGTAATATAAAATTAATAATGTTTACAAAGGAGAAATTGTTACATACATACCTCCATTAGAGTACAACAACAATCACAATCATCAGCCTGGACAGTTATAACAATCTGCCCTCATAATTGCTGACGATTTCAACAACAAAGCAACGAAAAAATAATGTATACGTGAATACGATTTGACGACCTCCAACTCTTCTCTTGAGCTCCAATGCATCCAAAGCAATCTGTAATATACTCGGTCTGACCCGAGCATTATAATAAAATAACACCCGAGCCAGTCTGAAAAACCAGCGTGAGAAAACACACCCAACTGGATTTTAAAGTTCTAGAAAACCATTTGAAAATCAAAAGTATATCGTAAGACCACGCCGCACATAAACATGGACGGGTTTTTACGTTACGATAACCAAAACAATTTCTATAGAAAATCCAATTATATTATAATAATGTCTAGGGATCAAAGTAAAATATGAATATAGCTGAAATGCTTGCATCTCACGTTTCAACATAGTTGGGCACAACTAAGTCTGTACAGCGCTTATTGAAGAATTGATTCCATACAATGATTGGGCTACTGGGGTACCGCCCGTCACTGTGCATCTCTAGATAAAATAACACCAAGGACCTTGCTTGGATCCCATGCCAACACAGGACCGGCCTACCACTTGACTAGTAGTACTGAGTATGATCACCCCGCTTTCGCCCCGAAGCATACAATTTGATAGATAATAACGACTCTAGATAGGGATGATCATACCCTACTTGATAACGACCCACTTAACCATGCTGCATCTCCCTTGTTTTAGTCATTCCTGCTTGATGAGGTTTGAGGCTATGTTTTACCTTTTATATAATACTTCCCATTTGGAATGCTAATACTGCCTTTCAAGCAATAATGCAATATCAGCATTCATCCATACAAGTCTGTTCTGGAACTGAACGAAACACCTGAGAGCTCCGTCTTCAAACTCTATCATCTTCAAGATGTCTTCACTTCGAAACACATTTGTAGGATCGAAGTGGTTTTCGGATAACCTATCCGATCCCGGTCTCTTCGAAACAACTTTCAATAATTCCCGGTAAACTCAATCCAGGTTTTTTAGAAAATAAACAGTCAAAGATAAGATCAGAGATCACCTCCTAACCGTTAGTGGACGGATTTTCTTACCATTGTCCTAGGAGAACGAAGCGAGATTTATACGCACAGTACAGCATCATCGAAGATGATTGTGCCCTATAACTCACGTGTTTTCCCTAGATATTTCCAAAATTACATTTTGGATCCAAATTCGATAGTCGATTATTTAACCATCGAATAACAATCATTTAATTAGGAATTTAATTCCATGGGAAAACAACATTGGTTAAACACCAAGCAACACTAGGCCTTTATTAATTAAATTCACTTTGTAAATATTCATCTCAAAACCCTTTTACAAAGATATATCAATACTTAGAGAATATCTCTATACTTATCTCAACGCTATAAGTATATTCATAAAACTGAGAAAGGTTTCCTTTCTTTACAATTTAAAAATCATTTTACAAATCCCTTCCCAATCTCAAAAACCATTTATAAAACCTTATTTATAAATCTTGAAAACATTGATAAATAAATAATAACCATTCACTTTAAAACACTATTATATATAATAATAACATTATAAATTATATATAATAATAACATTATAAATAAATAAGTATTAACTTTAAGCGACTTAAAAATAGTAATTGATAAATTTCAAACATTCTTAATAAACAATAATAAATTATTTTTAACATTTTTATAATTACTAATGTGACGACCGCCCATGACCCCTGCACCGAATCTAGAGATAGTGCGCTGTAAAGTGTGAGGCGACCATGGACGATTGCCAGGGTAAATTAAAACAACAGAATCTATCGTATTACTCACAACGCATGGACAAAATACAATAGAATATATATATAGTGAAGCTTCACAGAATGGAATCTCATCAATAAAACTTCATAATAGTTGGATACAATCATCAAAATAGTCAATACATCAAGCCTCACTACATAACTCTCAGAGAATATACAAACAGCGGAACATCCAGTACATATAAGAAGATAATATGCAACCCTCCAGCTCGTCATCGATATCAACATCGTAAGAAGCAAGAACATCACCTATCACCTGCCACCTAGTCTGCCCATCCCAAAATGGACGAACAGCCCAAGGCAATAAGAATTAAAACATAAAGCCTTGAGTCAGACAACAGTCTTAGTGAGCAGTAAATTAACTAACAACATACCAAAAGAGCATAAAGGAAAAGGAATAGGAATACAACCCTCCCACTCCACCTCTTTCTACAGTGATAGCCCCCAGACACACACTAAGTAGAAGCAAACATAGCAAAGCATACAATTTAAGGTAAAGCAATTATCACTCGAGTCAAGGGCGATGTTTTCCAAGTACAAACTACCAAGGCCTAAACCAAGATGAGGTAAGCACCTAGAAAACACTGCTCTTGAGACCGAATGACGATACAACCAAACATCCATGACTCTGGCTATCACTGTTATCATCGCCTCAATATCACCGTTAATTGAATGACCGGCACATTCTTTCAGCCGTCCGTCAAGGGCTAATGGAAACACCGGTTCTAGACATAACTCCCGCACGTCATCGTGACCCGTGCCTAGGACTATCGAATCTGCCCAGAGTACTTGACTACCAATCCGTAGCCTTCAGGGACTATCGAATCTGCCCAACGTACTCTTGCTTTGAGCATGCTAGAACCTTCAACAACGACGGGATCTCAGCCTTCTAGTCATCCTCCTCGACGACTATTTCCATACTAGCTCAAGCGCCTCTCGAGCATCCATTATCCTCAAACTCGAACCATATCACCGAGTTATCAACCTGCTTGGAATGATCCCGTCTGGATTAGACCAAGACTATCTCATATCATGCTTCGCTTCATCACATCCTCGCAAAGTCTCATCTCAACATCATCATCAAATCTATGCATAAGAGCTTCACCATCCGCTATATATGCCACAAGCAGCTTTCCCAATTCAAGAGCCTTTCTCTTAGCTTTTGAATCATCTTCGGTCTAAATCAAATCATCAATCATCTAATTCATAGCAATCAATCAAATCAAACATTAATCCAAACAATCAAGCATTTAAATATGATCTAAGTAGACAATTATCACAATAATGGCAATTTCGTAATTAAAGAGCTGAAAGTCTAATAAGCATGAAAATATGAACAATATCTCTATAATCTTGATGAATGAACTTGCATAGGTTAACATGTAGTAAAATGGATGTAACATCATCATGAACAATGAATCTATATGGATCTACACTTAAGATGAAGAAAATACATGGGAACCACTACTTTAACACCAAATCAAGCCAACGATCCGATATACTCCTTTGGATCCGTGTGAGAGATAATCACCACTCACCAAATCACCAAAACAACTCAAAAGCAACACACTTCAGATCTGGACAGCGAAGGATCAAACTTGATCTATCACCAATCCACTTCAAACGATGAAATCTCTCTTCGAAGAATGTAGATCTTCAATCTAAGCTCTTCGATCTTCGATTTGATCTTCAATATGGGTGGAAGGAATCACTAGATTAGAGTGGAGAAAAGAAGTGAAGAAGTGTAGAAGTCGAGCTCTCAAAATGGCAGCACTTCGTCGCTTCGAAATCCGGATCCCAAAAAGTGAGAAATGGACGAGTATTTATAGCTGAAATCTCCTTAACTCGTCCGCTTTCTTAAGTCGTCACTCGGAATTAGGTCGTCCACGACCTATAGAGCCACGACCTACGACTTAGAAAAATACCACGACCTAACAGCTTTGCCGACCTATAAACCCACCTGTCTACGACTTACGATTTAGCAGCTAACTCCTAAGTCGCTCACGACTTAACACAGCATATGCGCGCCTTCTCACGACCTACGACTCAACGACCTACGACTTAAGAATGCGCGACTTAACTGGGTAACTGACCTACGACTTAACACTTAGCAGATCAGCGCCTTCTACGACTTAACAGCTTTGGGGCCTAATAGGGGATACAACTTAACCCCTAACGACCTAACTCCTTAGTCTTCTATGACTTACGACCTAACACCTAAGTCATCTACGACTTAGTACAGACGACCTAAACTTCAACGACTTATGCCATAACCCTTAAATCGTTAACTCTGCTAGGTTGGTAACTCTTAGGTCGGTCAATTCCTTAAGTTGTCTAACCGACCTAACTTCTATACAACCTAACTTCTATACGATCTAACTCCTAAGGTCGTCTATCCCTTAGGTCGTCTACTACCATAAGTTGCCAACTTTTCCTTAAGTCGTCTATGTCTTAAGTCGGTCACTACCTTAAGTCGGTCACTCGACCTAAGCCACCCTATGACTTAACTTCTATAACTCGTATCTTCCTTAGGTCGCTCCAAAACTCCGATACGACCTAGGACTTAAACTCAGGACGACTTATCACAAATGCGACCAAATGTCAACTTTTTTTACGATGTTTCGATCCGTGAAAATACGGGTCGTTACATTCTCTCCCCCTTAGGAATTTCGCCCCCGAAATCCCAAACAAACAAAGCAATCAAAGACTATTCTGCACGCCTACCATCCAACAAACCATGCATCCAATTCTAGCTTAGCATGCAGAATTCTAAAACTAGAACAAGTTACAATATCGTGAGATGACACGACACCTTAGGGCCATACCTTGAAGAGTTCAGGATGAGCTGCTTTCATCCTCTCTTCCACCTCCCACGTACAGTCGTTATCATCATCACTCCATTGTATCTTGAGCAACTTAACTACCTTCCTCCTAAGCTGTTTCGTGTCGGTTTCCACAACACGAAGCGGCTTACGAGGTCTCCTATCGACTGGATCAACTTCGAAGTCTTCACAGCTATCAGCAGAAACCACCGTATTCGAGTCGTGCACATACTTCCGTAGATAGGATACATGAAAAACATTGTGCACACTCGACATCTTCTCTGGTAATTCCAACCTGTAGGCGAGTGATCGGAAATGGTCCAACAAATCTCGGAGTCAGTTTTCCTTTCTTCCCGAATCGAATAACATTCTTCAGTGGAGAAATCTTCACAAAAACCATATCACCTACGTCGAATTCCAAATCCTTACGACGCTTATCAGCATAACTTTTCTGACGATCTTGAGCTGCCTTCATTCGTTGCCGAATGATCTCAATGCAATCCGAAGTCTGTCGAATCATCTCTGGCCCAAGCATCAACTTTTCTCCGGTCTCTAACCAACATGTCGGAGAGTTACACGGTCTTCCATACAATGCCTCATACGGTGCCATACCAATGCTTGACTGGTAACTGTTGTTATACGAAAATTCCACCAAATGAAGATAATCTTCCCATGATCCTCCGAAATCCAAAACACAAGCTCTAAGAAGATCTTCCAAAACTCGGTTGACTCTCTCGGTCTGACCATCTGTTTGAGGATGATAAGCTATACTCAAACACAACTCGGTTCCCAAAACTTCCTGAAAGCTCTTCCAAAATCCACTAGTGAACAATGGGTCTCGATCGCTCACTATACTCTTCGGAATACCATGGAATCGAACTATCCATTTACCATACAACTCAGCCAACTTTAATGCAGTCCTAGTCGATCGAACAGAAATGAATCTTGCACTCTTAGTCAGACGATCTACGATGACCCAAATCCCTTCATTTCCCGTTCTGGTTCTAGGCAATCCATCAATAAAATCCATCGAAACTTGCTCCCACTTCCATGTAGGAACTTCTAATGGCTGAAGCAATCCACTTGGCTTCTTCTGTTCGGCTTTTACCAACTGGCAGTTCATGCACTTGGCAATAAAATTTCCAACATCCTTCTTCATACCTTTCCAGTAGTAGGTTCTCTTCATATCCCGATACATCTTATTTCCACCTGGATGAATTGTCAACTTCGAGTGATGACTTTCCCTCATAACTTCACTCCTCAATTCATCTATATCGGGAACAACTAGTCGTCCTTGCTTCCAAAGCCAACCCTCTCGATCGACCTCAAATCCTTTATCCTTCTCTGGGTCCAATCCAGATTCCAAATCACAGATAATCTTGACAAGCTTATCGTCTCGCTTTTGGCTCTTGCCAATCCTTTCCACAAGAGTCGGTCTTATCGATAAGTTTGCCAACATCTCAGGTTCCAGTTCACATCTGGGCCTGAAGTCAAATCCAGCTAAATACTCGAGATTCTTCCATTTTGAAAACATGGCTCCCAATCCTGCATGTCTTCGACTTAACGCATCTGCAACTGCGTTACCTTTTCCTGGAGTATAAGCTATACCAAAATCATATGATGCTAAAAACTCTAGCCAACGTTGCTGCCAAAGATTCAAATCCTTTTGGGAGAAAAGATACTTCAACGACTTATGATCTGTAAACAACTCGAATCGAACTCCCAGTAGATAATGTCTCCACATCTTCAGAGCAAAAACAATCGCCGCTAACTCCAAATCATGAGTCGGGTAATTCCTTTCGTGCGGCTTCAGTTGTCGACTTGCATACGCAACAACTTTATCCCTCTGCATCAGCACTGCTCCAAGTCCAGTACCACATGCGTCGGTGTAAACCACCATCTCATCATTCCCACTTGGAATAGTCAAAACAGGAGCACTCGTCAATCGCTGTTTCAGGATTCCGAAAGCTTGCTCATACTTAGCATCCCATCTGAATACTTGACTCTTCTTCGTCAATCCTGTTAATGGTGCAGCTATCTTGGAAAAGTCCTTGATAAACCGACGATAGTATCCTGCTAATCCAAGAAAACTTCTCACATCCGATGCATTCTTAGGTCTAACCCAATCCTGGATTGCTGCCACCTTAGCGGGATCAACCGCTATTCCACTTCCAGAAATAACATGGCCTAAGAACCTCACTTCACTCTTCTAGAAGTGACACTTCGAAAACTTAGCCTTCAGCTGATGTTTCCGTAAGATCTCCAAAACAATACGCAAGTGCGTCTTGTGCTCTTCTTCAGTTCTGGAATAAATCAGAATATCATCCACGAACACAAGTACGAACTTGTTCAACTGATCTCTGAACACTCTATTCATAAGATCCACAAAATATGCTGGCGCATTTGTCAATCCAAACGGCATTACCAGCCACTCAAAGAAACCAGATGGTGTCCGAAAAGCAGTCTTCGGCACACTATCCTTAGCCCCTCTCAACTGGTGAAATCCCATTGCCAAATCCATCTGAGAAAACACCTTAGCTTCGTGAAGCTGATCAAACAAGTCATCTATTCTCGGCAATGGATACTTGTTCTTCTTAGTTACTTTATTCAGCTCACTATAATCCACACACAATCTCAATGACCCATCTGCCTTGGTTGCAAACACAAATGGTGCACCCCACTCGGACACACTACGCCGAATGAACCCTTTCTGTAAAAGGTCATCAACCTGCACCCTCAACTCCTTCTGTTCCCTAGGCGCCATCCGCCTAAGAGGCATCACAACAGGTCTGGCTCCTTCAAATAGATCTATACGAAACTCGATCTCTCTATGCGGCGGTAACCCTTTGACCTCGTCAAAGACATCCTCGAATCCATTCGCGATTGGCACCGATGACAGTCCATCCCGTGGAACAACTAGCGAATACATGAAGCTCATGAAGACGCCTTCTTCATGCTTACATCGTATCACAATCTTTCGCCCTTCCACATTCTCAACTGTCACCTCCAACATTTCGCAATCAACCTTTGCCGCATACTTCCTAAGCCAGTCCATACCCAAAATAATTCCGAACCCCGCAAAGTTCAGAACAAAACAATCACAAACAAAAGAGCAACCATGACTCGATACAATCAGACCACGGCATAGCATACACAAACAAGACGAACCCCCAACTGGATTAGTCACAACCAATGGCCTATCAACAATATCCGGTTCCAAACCTAACCGACCTACGAGTTCACTACAAACAAACGAATGTGATGCTCCAGTATCAAACAACACTCTAACTGGAACACCACATATGGAAAGAGTACCTTGAACAACCACACTCTTTCCTTTCTCTTCTGTGGTAGGAGCTTTCGAAGACGATGGAACAGCTCCCAAAGCATAAGCTTGTACAATCTGCTTGTCCCTCCTTGGTTCTGGACAATCCTTCCTGATATGCCCCGGCTTGTCACAGTTGTGACACTTCATCGGTACCTTCGGATTCTTACAATCCTTAGAGAAATGGCCTTCTGCTGACAATTATAGCAAGTCACTTCGCCCTTCGGCTTCTTCTGGCCATCCTTACCCTTCTGCTGCTGCTTCCTCTTCTTGTTTCCACCCTGCTGCGGTTTAGACTCTCCCCTGGTCACAGCAACAACAGATCCTTCCTTAGGAAACAGACTCTCATGCCTGAGAGCTTTCTCCACAAGCTTCTCAAATGAATCGTCCAAATGATCCACCAGCTGTCTCCCAAGATAGTTGTCCAAGCCTGTCACAAACTTCTCATTCTTTTGATAAGCAGATTCAATATACGACCGGGCATACTTGGACAAAGCTTCAAACTCAGAAACATACTCAAGAACTGGTCTTCCACCTTGCTTGAGCTCCACAAACTTCTTGAACAGAACAGACTTCTGAGCTGTAGAAATGAACTTAGCTTCAAATCTGACTTGGAATTGCTCCCAAGTAATCTCTTCCTCCGGAGTGTCAATGGTGATAGAGTTCCACCAATCAGAAGCTCTTCCTTGAAGCTGCCTTGATGCTAACTTCCTCTTAGTCGCATCCTCAATTCCCAAGTCACCAAAGATCCTTCTACAAGCATCTATCCACCTCTGGACTTCAATAGTCGACTCTGTTCCCAAGAAAACCTTTCCTCCAAGAGCAGTGTAGTCCTTACACAACTTAGCAAAATCCACCGGTTTTGGAGTTTGAACTTGAACTCCAGCATCCACCGATGGCCCCGGAGCTGGCATCCTTCTCATGACCGAAGTCATCATAGCTTCGAACATAGCAGCATAATCAGCAGCCCCTTCAGTAGCACGACCTTCCCTAGCAGCTGGTCTCCCTCTTCGACTCATTCTCAATATCTATAAAAAGGAATGATTAGCACACCTTGAGAAACAACTGCATAAAGGACTCAAACTCTACTAAGCTACTATATTATATATAGTAATCATCCATCAAAATACAATTATGTCTCTCATACGTAGTTACGTCAGCGAGCGTTGGGTAAAATCGATTAACCAATGCTCCGATACCAAATGTGACGACCGCCCATGACCCCTGCACCGAATCTAGAGATAGTGCGCTGTAAAGTGTGAGGCGACCATGGACGATTGCCAGGGTAAATTAAAACAACAGAATCTATCGTATTACTCATAGCGCATGGAAAAAATACAATAGAATATATATATATAGTGAAGCTTCACAGAATGGAATCTCATCAATAAAACTTCATAATAGTTGGATACAATCATCAAAATAGTCAATACATCAAGCCTCACTACATAACTCTCAGAGAATATACAAACAGCGGAACATCCAGTACATATAAGAAGATAATATGCAACCCTCCAGCTCGTCATCGATATCAACATCGTAAGAAGCAAGAACAGCACCTATCACCTGCTACCTAGTCTGCCCGTCCCAAAATGGACGAATAGCCCAAGGCAATAAGAATTAAAACATAAAGCCTTGAGTCAGACAACAGTCTTAGTGAGCAGTAAATTAACTAACAACATACCAAAAGAGCATAAAGGAAAAGGAATAGGAATACAACCCTCCCACTCCACCTCTTTCTACAGTGATAGCCCCCAGACACACACTAAGTAGAAGCAAACATAACAAAGCATACAATTTAAGGTAAAGCAATTATCACTCGAGTCAAGGGCGATGTTTTCCAAGTACAAACCCCCAAGGCCTAAACCAAGATCAGATAAGCACCTAGAAAACACTGCTCTTGAGACCGAATGACGATACAACCAAACATCCATGACTCTGGCTATCACTGTTATCATCGCCTCAATATCACCGTTAATTGAATGACCGGCACATTCTTTCAGCCGTCCGTCAAGGGCTAATGGAAACCCCGGTTCTAGACATAACTCCCACACGTCATCGTGACCCGTGCCTAGGACTATCGAATCTGCCCAGAGTACTTGACTACCAATCCGTAGCCTTCAGGGACTATCGAATCTGCCCAACGTACTCTTGCTTTGAGCATGCTAGAACCTTCAACAACGATGGGATCTCAGCCTTCTAGTCATCCTCCTCGACGACTATTTCCATACTAGCTCAAGCGCCTCTCGAGCATCCATTATCCTCAAACTCGAACCATATCACCGAGTTATCAACCTGCTTGGAATGATCCCGTCTGGATTAGACCAAGACTATCTCATATCATGCTTCGCTTCATCACATCCTCGCAAAGTCTCATCTCAACATCATCATCAAATCTATGCATAAGAGCTTCACCATCCGTTATATATGCCACAAGCAGCTTTCCCAATTCAAGAGCCTTTCTCTTAGCTTTTGAATCATCTTCGGTCTAAATCAAATCATCAATCATCTAATTCATAGCAATCAATCAAATCAAACATTAATCCAAACAATCAAGCATTTAAATATGATCTAAGTAGACAATTATCACAATAATGGCAATTTCGTAATTAAAGAGTTGAAAGTCTAATAAGCATGAAAACATGAACAATATCTCTATAATCTTGATGAATGAACTTGCATAGGTTAACATGTAGTAAAATGGATGTAACATCATCATGAACAATGAATCTATATGGATCTACACTTAGGATGAAGAAAATACATGGGAACCACTACTTTAACACCAAATCAAGCCAACGATCCGATATACTCCTTTGGATCCGTGTGAGAGATAATCACCACTTACCAAATCACCAAAAAAACTCAAAAGCAACACACTTCAGATCTGGACAGCGAAGGATCAAACTTGATCTATCACCAATCCGCTTCAAACGATGAAATCTCTCTTCGAAGAATGTAGATCTTCAATCTAAGCTCTTCGATCTTCGATTTGATCTTCAATATGGGTGGAAGGAATCACTAGATTAGAGTGGAGAAAAGAAGTGAAGAAGTGTAGAAGTCGAGCTCTTAAAATGGCAGCACTTCGTCGCTTCGAAATTCGGATCCCAAAAAGTGAGAAATGGACGAGTATTTATAGCTGAAATCTCCTTAACTCGTCCGCTTTCTTAAGTCGTCACTCGGAATTAGGTCGTCCACGACCTATAGAGCCACGACCTACGACTTAGAAAAATACCACGACCTAACAGCTTTGCCGACCTATAAACCCACCTGTCTACGACTTACGACTTAGCAGCTAACTCCTAAGTCGCTCACGACTTAACACAGCATATGCGCGCCTTCTCACGACCTACGACTTAAGAATGCGCGACTTAACTGGGTAACTGACCTACGACTTAACACTTAGCAGATTAGCGCCTTCTACGACTTAACACCTTTGGGGCCTAATAGGGGATACAACTTAACCCCTAACGACCTAACTCCTCAGTCTTCTACGACTTACGACCTAACACCTAAGTCGTCTACGACTTAGTACAGACGACCTAAACTTCAACGACTTATGCCATAACCCTTAAATCGTTAACTCTGCTAGGTTGGTAACTCTTAGGTCGGTCAATTCCTTAAGTCGTCTAACCAACCTAACTTCTATACAACCTAACTTCTATACGATCTAACTCCTAAGGTCGTCTATCCCTTAGGTCGTCTACTACCATAAGTTGCCAACTTTTCCTTAAGTCATTTATGTCTTAAGTCGGTCACTACCTTAAGTCGGTCACTCGACCTAAGCCACCCTATGACTTAACTTCTATAACTCGTATCTTCCTTAGGTCGCTCCAAAACTCCGATACGACCTAGGACTTAAACTCAGGACGACTTATCACAAATGCGACCAAATGTCAACTGTTTTTACGATGTTTCGATCCGTGAAAATACGGGTCGTTGCAACTAATAATTAATTTCCAAAACTTTACTGGTAAATAATTATAATTAATTTCAAACCATATTAATATTTTAAATAATTAGCCTATCCAAAATATTTAAAATATTGATATACAATTTTTAAAAAATATTAATATTAATAAACAATCTTTAAAATATAAATATATTTTCTTGATAAAAATCCATACTTAATTCAACATAATCATTTCCATATTTATAAACCATGTTTATAAATCTCTTCCCATCTTATAAAACTTCCTTTCATAAAGAAAATTCCTTTATTTATGAACCCATTTATACCTTTATTTGTTTATAAATCATGCTTATTTATAAAACCCCACCCAAACACATTTTCAACCATTTAACCTTGCTCTCATAGGTATAAATTCCTTTTATAAATTTTCTTCAATTTATAAAATATCGTTTAACACATCCAAATTTTACCTCATCTTAAATTTCTAAAATAAAATCAACTATTTTCTAAAATATCATTCCTCATATTGTAA
The DNA here is from genome assembly GCA_030737815.1 of Allium fistulosum. Taxonomy (NCBI): domain Eukaryota; kingdom Viridiplantae; phylum Streptophyta; class Magnoliopsida; order Asparagales; family Amaryllidaceae; genus Allium; species Allium fistulosum. The sequence goes on from CM060901.1 coordinate 959,911,735, forward strand.
TATCCACCGTTTGATTTATTTCTCCAATCTATCTATTAAATAATAATAGTTTCTTTTTAATTCATAAACATCGTTTATAAATTCATCCCTCTATAAATAAATACAGATTTTACAAATCTTAACATTATTTGTAAAATGTCACTTTATACATTATCACCTTTATAAATCTCCATATTTATAAATAAATCTTAATATTTGTATGTACTATATACATATTACTTTATATAAAATGGTTACTAGTTATTTCTATCTTTTTTCTTAAACCGTAATCCTTTATTTTAAAACACGGACTTATTTTCAAGATTTTAAAAATCTTTATTCATAGATCAAAATCTCTATTTAAAATATTTTATAAAACCATAAATTTATAATCTCTAAAAATCATACCTTTACTTTAAAAAGTTATTTAAACATATAATTTCTAAATTACTTGAAATTCCTTTTTAAATCAAATCACTAGTTTATAGTATTTTTAAAATACCAAAATAAGGCCAAGTGCTACGAAAGCACTAATTAAGCAAAATCATGTTCATGTCATCCAATATATCATAATATATATGAAAATAAAATCAACAGTGTGAGGAATTCCGTTGGATCCCTCCAACCTATTTCCCTGCGTCAAATACAGTATATATAATCATAATAATATAAATCAACCGCTTCGAGACATGATTTGTATACAAGAGTCATCCACTCTCACGGGAATGTAATAGGGTCTCATCCGCTTCAATAGGCAGGAATATATCCAATTGTTCGTCGACGGAAATTCTATCAGTTTAGAAAACCGTCGAACAAATTTATAATAAAACTTACCGCAAGCGCACGGCGTACATTTTTAGTATGTGGCGAGTACGGTGGATCCACAGGGAATTGTTAAGATTTTTAAATTCTATTCAATCAAATTAACCAAAGTTGAAGCGGTGTTAATCTAGAAAATGAGAAAACTAACAAACTAGGAAAAGAAAATAGATAAATATATGAGAATTTGAAGGCAATTTAGAGATAAATCCACTGTCCAGATCACATAGTTCAACAAAATATGAAATTATGATATCTCTTTTTTGGTCATTAGTGAATTTAATTGATGTGTTTATCATAAGTATGACATATTTGTGCTATTAATTCACCTAATATAAACCATCAAACTATAACACGCCCCTTAAACCACTTGCTAACTTTCATGAAAAATGACAATAAAGTTGAAAGTAAAATCTATTTTAAGTATGGTCTATTAACTATTGATTAGAAATATAGACTATCAAATTTTGATTTAAACATTCACTTCACTACCATAATCATATGTAGATGAAGAGGTAATTTGTGTTTGTTGTTTGTTTAAGCATAGCCTATTTGGTGTCAACAACATAGACTATCAAATTCAAAGCTAAAACAACAAATTTAAACTCATTCAAACATTTCCATTAAGCACAAAAAGAGATCACTAATTAGAAAATTATGTTGAATCTACATACTAGAGAGCTTCATTACCCCTAAATTGAAGGGGTTTAGCCTCTCATATTTGTTATCATATCAAAAAATGTAGAAAGCAACATGAAATAAAAAGAAAAGAAAAAAGAGATCAAAGTAAATAAAAACTAGGCTACTTACATAAAGTAAAGATCTACACTACTAACATGAAAGGAAAAAGCATGTAAATAAAAGAGAATAAACTAAAATTGCACATAAAAAGAAAAATTACATGAAAAGAAAATGGCTAAGTAGCCATGAAAAAAGAAAGAGAACTTTGATTTATTTTTGAACCTAAACTAAACTAAAGAGACTAAGCGGAAGAGAGCCTAAGAGAAGAGAGATTACATGAAACATAAAGAGTATTTATACATGTATGAAACCCTAATTCATATTTTTGGGGAATGCCCAAACTACCCTCTTAGAAAGTGTGGTGGCCAAGTAATCATTAGCATGTGTTAATCCTCATTTAATTGTGCATGAAGCTTCAATGGTCATTAGCATGTGCATTAGCTCTAATTTATACATTAAGGTAGGTGGGGTCCTCCATGATCATGAGTTTGAATTATTTCCATCTTCATTCCTTTGTATCTTCTTTGTGCATGCATATTTCTTCATGAAATCACTTGTAATTTGAGTTCAATTTCCTACAAAATAATATAAAAAATTCCAAGTAAAATTTCTCAAATTAATATATGCACAAAAATAAACATTTTTCCCCTATATGAAGATGAATATGTGACGATTTGAAAATAATTTGAATTTTCCTTTAAACATGTAAAAACACCCAATATGATCATTTATTTAATTTAATATGGTGGTAAAAATATGTACATTTACATGCACATCAAATACCCCCCCACACTTATCTTTTTATTCGTCCTCGAATAAAGAAAAACTAAGATAAATCCATTTTCATAGGGAGCACGATTGCATTGAGCGTATGCAACAAGCCGCTAAACCTCTGGGTGTCCAAAGCAAAAAATTCCTAAATGCAAGATTTATTTACACAGATATGAATGCAAGCTTTTGAAAATATTTACAAATGAAGGATTTACTTTTAAATTGACATAAATAAGTTAAATATAAGTTTTTGTTATTATCAAGAAATTTAAGTTCTTTTACTTGTCAAAATTTCCAATAAAAATCAAGTTATCATAACAAATAGACTATAGTTTAACTCGTTGTTTCGGTTGATAACAAAGTGTAACTATGAAATAGATCCTTAGTTGATTATCAAAGTTTATCAAAGTGGCATTTTCATTTCTTTTAATAACAAGTCAAATCAAATAAGTAAAATAGTGCTAGGATTTTAATTGTTTACTCTCTCTTATTTTTTTTGAAAATTTTATTGATATTTACAACATTCACATATGTCTAACTCAGGTAAACTAAGGCCAAATATACCACTCATGCACTGCCTTGCGGACTTATGTGAGGGGAATATAGAGCGTGGCGAGTGAACACACGAGTGTGAACACCTATCGACTGTAGGCATTATTAATAAAAGAATTTTTATATACATACACCTAACTCAGGTTAACTGAGGCCAGATATACCAATCATGCACTGCCTTTCGGGCTTACATGAGAAGGGTACAGAGCATGACGAGTGTACACACAAGTGTGTACACCTATCGACTGTAGGTGTTAATAAAATATATACATATATACAACAAGATTTTTCTTTTCTTTTCTTTTTTTTTGGAAAGAGAGAGTTTTACAATATCATCTTAGTACCACTTAACTTATAAGATAAAATGTTATATCCTTTTCTATTAAATCCACCAGTTTTTAAACAATGATTTTCAATTATGATATATTTCATAACACGTATGAATCTTCCTATATACTAGTTAAATCATTGATACTTATAATCAAACCTAATTTTTATTTTTGTTAAGATAAATAAATTTTCAAAAATTTCAATTTAATAACCAAAATCCTATATTTATCCTATAGTGTTTGTTTAAAAAGTAAATCAAAATACTTAAAAAAATTGAGAATTTTTTTTGAGTTTTTGAAAGAAAATGCAAAAAATAAACTATGAAAAATCGAAAATGAAGATGAGGCTCCCCCCCCACTTGATTTTGACCGTGTCCCCACAGTCAACCCAAGTGAAAGGAGAAAAATAAAATAAAAACAAAATATGACCTATATTTATTTGAAAGGATTATTATTTACACGACATTAGAAAATATGTTGTTAAAGAATAAATGAAACGGTCTTCCAAAGTCCAATTCATTTGTCTCGTCAAGTTTGAGAGACACATCTTAAGTCCGAAAAACAAAATCACAAAAGATTTCAGAGTTGAATGTTGATTTGAAAAAACGAATGTCGTTTTATTAAAAATCGTACAAGTTGTTTTATTTTCAGTGATTTTTAAGGTTGACAAAACAATTGATTGCCAAATTCAAATTCAAATTTTTCATTAAAAACTTTTTCTGAATTATTGATTTCAAAATCAAAATGATGTTTTAAATCTTCCCCTTTAGAATTCGACAACTCATTTTCGAAAATTCCAAAGAAATCGTGTTCATTGAATTCGTCTTCCTTTATTGAATTATCAACAACTTCATTGCATGTGTCAAGTTTTAAATCTAAAGTTGTTGTGTTCAAATTTTTAAAATCGGAAAAAGGAAGATCGACTCTTAAATCGAGTTTCCCACCTTCAAAAGAATTGAAATCCAATTCAATTACCGTTTTTTCAACAACTTCATTAAGATTGTCGTTTTCAATTTCAAAAGTTGTTATTTGAAAATCGTCAATTGTGGTAAAAGATGGATTATTATTTGACTCGTCACACGTTGGGATTTGATTTTGTTTTTCACATTGTTTCAGATATGTTTCAAACAACAAATTCGTGTGATCATCGTAAATTTCGTCCATTTGTTCTACAAAATCAAAATTATAATTATTAACTTAAGAATTTTTGATTCGAAATTGTTGAGAACAAAAATTTTCACCCGCATCGTAGTCGAGGTTATTCCCATTGCCAAAATTATTTGAAAAGTTGTTACCATTTTCGTTTTGATTTTGAAATTCAGTTTGACGATCGAAATTGAATTGGCATGGGTTATACTCAAAACCATTTGAATTTTGAAGTGAATTCAAATTTTGATTATTTTGAAAATTTTGATTTGAGTTATCGTAGAAAAACGAATTACACAACTCACTTATCCTTTGATTATTTTGTGTAGTGAGTTCAAGTAACAACGAAATAGATTCGATGCATTTTTCAAGAGTTGAGGGTTGGTCATCATTTCAAAAATTTTATGGTTCTAAATCCGAATTGTTTATACAATAGTCGTCGTTAAAATATCCATAAGAATTTGGATTGAAATTATATGGATTATATGATTTTTCACAACTATTGTAAAATTCTTGCGAATAGGAAAATTCTGACATTTCAAAAGTTTTTTATTTATTTTCTTTATAAAGGAAAATTATTTACCAAAAGGAATTTATTTTTCAAAAGGAAAATTTGATTTTTGTTTATGTTTTTATTTTGAATTTTCAAAAAAAAATTGTTTTTAAAAGGTTTTTTTTGTTTTGAAAAACCAACTCAAAGCTTTTTTTATTTTGTCCAATCCAACTACATGGCGTAGTGCTCGCTGATACGAATGCAACGCGACTTGTCGTGTTCAATTTGGACCTCATATGAACAAGTTATGCATTATTAATAATTCGATATCCTTACATTAAATTAACTTAAAAAAGTTAAACTTTAAAACCTTTTCTCCTATTCTCTCTTCCTCACGTGGTCCTTCCCTAGGCTCGTGCCCTCTCACGCTTTTCATTCATTGTTTTTTTTGAAACTTCGATCGTGCGCAGCCACTTCCACCCCCACCAGAGTCGTCGCCCCTCTGCCGTCGCACGCGCCAGTAGCCACCGCCGCCGCCTCGACCGCCGCTCCAGCCCCCTCGCCACGCGCTCGCGCACATACGCCATCGCCGAGCACCAAATCCCTTCCACATGCTGATGCCGTCGCGCCTCGTTCCACGTGCGCGCACGCCCACTTTCTTTGTTTTTTTCTCTCCGTAGTTTTTTATTCTTTTGATTTTCAAGTTTGAAAATGGAGAACCACCTTTAATTTGGTTATATGTATTCTTTATAACTGGGAGGGTACGGGAAAGGCGTGGGGAAGTGTGGGCATGTATGGCGGGGGTTGCTGAACAGTGTAGGAGTATGGGTAGGGTATGGGAATTATAATATATATATATAATTTTCAATTTAAAATATCGATTTACAAAACATCTGAAAATTCCGAACTCCAACCGAGACGTGTCGCCAGACGTTCTATATGTAACACCTATTTCGAACACAATGGAACTTGTCTCAAGACCTAATTCGATCATATGCAGAAGATAACTTTTCAAACCAATTATTTTAATTAATATTCCTTTAATCAATTTCTACGCATTTCGATCTCACATGTCCAAACGATATGTCCAATTGCCACGAAAGTCATCAGTGCGCTATAATATACTATTACGGATCCAATGAAACTAGTTTCGTTGAAATCCGAGACTGTGCCCCGGAAGGCTATTTTTATATGTTAATTAAAACGAGTAATTTCCAAAATCAGTCAAATCACTTTTAAATCCAATTTAAAAGTGTACAATCTTCCTTCTTATTTAACAACTTTCGAAATCATTTTTATTCATTTCAAATCCAAGATTCAATTATTTTAAGTATTCCCAAAATTTTATTTAACAATTTAATTATCAAATAAATCACCATAATTGAAATTCAAGTTATTTAACTTATAAAATTAATTTTTTCAATATTTAAAAACAATTAAATATTCCAATTTTAAATGACTAAAATTCTGGATTGTTACACCAACGGTTAAAATTGCTTACTGTTCATACATATTAATGTTTTATTTAAAATTAACAAGTTAATACTCAAAAGTAAGCACACCAGAAAATAATGCTTGCAACTTGTGCTAATAATAGTAATTTCAAAACACTACAGTAGTAAAATTTGTTAACCACATTACAACCATATTTAGTACTTAATATCCAGCCTTGTGACCAGGTCATATTCGGTCGAATCTGATTAGTCAAACTTGACGGTTATCGAGGCAGAGAGCCAAAAGTGATAACTACCAAACTTAGATGCTAGGAACAACCAAGAGAACAAGCCCAAAGCATAACAATTAATTACCAAAAGAAGATCAATACCCCCTACACCTACAAACAACAAATCCAGAAGCCATCTATAGAAGAAGTTATGGATCGGTACCGATCTATAATTATGGACCAGTATTGTCCCCTAAAAGTTCTCCAAAATCCCCTGTCCTTTCATGTACCATCAACGTATGATTCTCACAATCCTTCTCCAGCATTGTTGGATTGTTCACAGGCAATTAGCATCAAGCAGCAAGTACACTTGAAATCAAAAACTGCATTCCACCATTGAACCAAGAAAATCATCCATAACCAAGCTTGTAGCCAAGCAACCAAGGTGGAACAAGTGAAGGCACAAACAAGTTGCACTTACCCAAGGCCACAGAAGAGATCATGAAGCATTCTTGTGGATCGGTACCAATCCCTGGAAACGGCTGATGTGGCCATGATCTTCCTAGCATTGCTCTTCTTGAACGTGGAGAATGAGGGTGTAAATATGGTGGAGATGATTTTGACGACCTTCAGGTATAAATAGAGGGATGGGATGACATTTTGAGGGATCTTTTTCAGTTGTTTACGAATTTACATATTCCTCTTGCAATTTCATGGATTATCATCGATCCACAAGAATAACTCTGGTAAACAACAACCAAATCAACAATAAAGTTAACTGGACGTAGCAACAATTAGCCGGACCACTATAAGGTTTCTTTGTATTATTATTTCTCATTTTAATTTCTTCACTTAATTCTCTACTTTAATTCTCTGGATGATTGTTTCGCTTTTTGGTATAAACAGTACTCAAAACACATTACAACATTAAATTAAATTAACATCTTTATAAGATTGTTCTAGATGCCCACATTACAACATAAAATGAACCAAAATCTTTATAAAACATCAGAGTCCAAATCATGGCTAACACAACCCCCTATTTGTTGTAAGTCCATCCAATTTACAGTCACAAAAAACAATGTTAAAAAATTAAACGTATAGCCATATAAGAAATCAAATTAAAAATAATTGTACATAATAAATAAATGAGCATCTCACAAAAAGCAATGCAAAAAAGTACCTGTAGTCGTATAAGAAACCTAATTAAAAGGAATTGTATATAATAAAAGGAACACACAGTTCAACTTGGTCTATTTCGTTCAAATTAAAAAAAAACTCCTAATATATGACGGAGTCTTCCTCTTTTTCCCCAGCTAATGCAATTATCCAATTTCAAAAGTATCATAGCCTCATCACATTTCCTATATAAATAGAACATTGTAAACAATAATTACTGCATACGCTCTCATCACTTCTTTTATTATTGCTCAACTTAGATAGTTCTCTATATCTCAATTTCTTATTCCCAATATCTTATTTCCATACTTTTATGTATATTGAAATAAATACCTTTTTTATATACAGTGTAAGTATAATAACTTTCTTATTATGTATTTCATTCAGTTAAATTTTCCTGATAATACAATATAGTTTATGAACATTTTATTATGTTCTATTGTTTACAAACATATTATTATGCATAGACAAACTTATTATTCGCATCGAAAAAGCAACTATAATTTGAAAAATAACAAATATCCAAAAAGGCCAAGCATATTTTTCCTTGATTTACTGTTTTTGTCAATTTAAAAGCAACAATAATTCTTTATGGTCCATAAACTTATACAAAACATTGTTACTAACATTACTGATTATGATTGTTGAAACAACAGATAAAAAATAAATTATCCTTGGTCTTTTTCAGTATTCACAAACCTTATAATTAATGCAGTAGGGAATACCGTTGAATTTATCTCATAAACCTTCTGCCTGTCATGGAGAAGATATCGTGGTTCTTATTCATTCACTAGAAAGGGCCTAAAATGAGCCAATAATTAAGTACATTTCATGAACATATTGAATTGGAACATATGCAATGAAGCCAATATAAAATATTCAAAAACGTTATCTATATTCGCATAGCTAATTTACAAAATAAAGTACATGGAAATTTTGAAGATGAAAATCATTTTGAGATTGAAACATACACATCGTTTGCAGTTCCAACAGGCATAGTGAAGAAAGTTGGGATATTGACAATTTTAATTCCAACCAAATAAATTAAATGTATTCTAAATCATGTAGTTGAAGTTATTGAAATATAATTACACATTCAGGTAATGACAGTAGTGTATCCAACAATTTGGCATATCTGCCTCGATAGGTTCATTTTGTAGCTCATTAATTTTTGGTAATGACAGTAGTGTATCCAACAATTTGGCATATCCGCCTCGACAAGTTGATTTTGTAGCTCGTTAATTTTTGCTTATTACTATTGGCGGCATATGTAACAGATTGAAAATCAATGATGCATAAATACAGGAACTTACTTAAAGATGCCAATATCTCTACTTTCTTTAGTGGGTAAACAGTTGGATAGAAGGCAATCAAGCAATCACAAACGGACTAGCTGAAATAACCAAATTATGCCACATAAAAGGTATTCAATATTCATTATTCATAGAAACATTTTCCTATCAATATTGCAAAAAGTGCAATTAAAATCATGCATAATTCATAATATAGTAAGATTACTCTCTTCAATTCATTTATAATTAAACAGAAAGGACATAACCAAAAAAAGGTACCATTGTACAGGTTTCTCAATAATGACTTTATCTTTGAAAACTATAACCTGCAAATTTACAATGTAATACACTATCATAGATTGAAATGCTATCATAACTCAATTTCATAAACTATAGCCCACAAACTCTAAATTTGTGTAAGTTAACATACACCGCGGCTTATCTCCATATGCAGAATAGAAATCTACGAACAAGATAGGAGTAGTACCTTTCATGGATGGATTTTAAGCTTCTAGGAGTAGATTTATCGGCATCCAAACCTCCTCTCTCGAATTGATTAAAATCACACAAAATTATTCCTTAATTTTTGATGAATTTTCACCATTTTTTTCTATTGTTTGGGACAAGATAATTTGGCAGCGTATTGTTTGGGATGAGAGAGAAAGGCGACGTGTGTTTAGACAGTATTGTTTTAAGGTCTGAAATTTCTGTTTTACCCTTAGGGTTTGGTTTCAGATTATATCTTAGCGCTTCAAACTTGGACACTGCTGTAATTCAAGTTGCCTCAACTAAGCGGTTCAATTGTAGGCTGGGCTGTGCATATAGTTTTCCTAGACTTTAACTATTAATTTAGTTTGAAATAAGATATTAAGCTTTCAAATATTTTCTCCATTCTATTTCATTTGAAGTTAAAAAATAGTTGGAGTAATTAACCTTCATTTTATACTATTAAATATATGGCAATTCATTGACACTAATTAACCTTCATTTACGAATTTCAATTTCAAAAGCTATCGTAACTTTTTTTTGTGAAAATATGAGTTTCATTTTTAGCATACTATAAAATTACAGTAATACATTAACACAAATCAATTAAAAAAATCGATCACAAGTTATCCATTTGATAAATGATATTACTTTTATATTAAAAATTTTTGAAATACATATAGTTTATAAAAACAATTTCTGTAACGACCCAGAATTTTGAATAAATTAAATTGAGAATATTTAATTAATTTTAAATATTTGAACGACGATTTAATTTGAATCCCGAATATAATTCAGAATTTGACGATTAAATTATAAAATTTAATCTATTGAACTGGATAAAAATTTGAATCTTCAATTTAAAGTTGAAGAAAAATATTTTGAAAGCTTTTAAAATTCGTATTGATAGTACTGAAGATAATAGAAACTTCAGAATTGTATTTCAAAGCGTTTCGTTCAGTTTTGAAAATTTATCGTTCAGTCGATATTTAAAATACAGCGTTCCGGGGCACAGTCTCGGAATTCGACGAAACCAGTTCCATTGGGTACGTAATATTGTATTATTACCGGATTTCAAATTTCGTATCGTTCGGGGTTGTTATGTGAGCGTACGACACATAAACACGTTGAAATTTTAAATCGAATTAAATTGAAATTTAAACTCGAATTTAATCAAATATCAGTACTTTGCCTTTCCATCAAAATACTGTGGCAAAGTGAAGCAAGCACGTATTCTCTGTAGAATCACGTACTCTTGTCTCCCCATTGCGTTGCAAATCTCACGCGCTACTCAAAAGAAATCATGCCGAACCCAAATAAAATAAGGGAGAATGATTTTCTTCCCTCCTCTCAGTTAAAATCGAAAATAATGGCCGAAGTTAATTCAATCAAAAACAATTCGAAAATACGAAGGCCTCGTCTCAAAATCAAAAGCTAAGCATCTCCAATATAATCGAACGAACGCGCATCGCCCTCTTCCTTCGCTCAAGCCCTAATTCCATAATCGTATTACCCAAATCACGAAACCAAGGGGAGGGTCGTCGTAAGTAGGCGAAGCAAGGGAGGTAGCGCGCTCACGAAGAACGATGTCTTGGGTCGGCAGGGGGGTCGAGGCAGCTCTGTTTTCGCGATCTGATGGTGGAAGCTTTGCGATGGTCGTGAGGAAGTCAGAGTGGGGGAGACGAGTGGTTGACAGTCGCGGTGGCGCGACAGTGGGGTCGCGAATCTGGCAAAGAAATTCTGGCGGTGTCAAATTTTTTTTCGTGAGTCTGGGTTCGTCTTTGTTTGGTGAGGTAAAGTATTTTTTTTTTTAAATTTAAAAACATTCTTAAGTTTAAACTGGAAAAAAAAACAACAGTTGTTCTGAATTTGATAGCCGTTTTATTATTATTATTTTGATAATTTCAAATTTAGTTTAAATCTGGAAATACATATATATATAAAAATATTTGTAGAGAAAATTATACAGTAAGGTATAATTTTAAGTTATTTCGATTTATACTAATATATGGGTATAGGAAGAAAAATAGAAAATGTTTACAGTAAAATAATTCCAGTTTTGGATAAATGTTGAAAATAAATATATATAGATTTGAAAAAAAAAATAAAGTGACGATGAAGTAATAAATACAGTTTTCAAATTCTATGTATATGTATATATGTAGTTTTATAAAAAAGAAAAAAAAATATGAATGAACTGTTCAATTTTAAAGTTTTTATCAAATAGATATTTTCACATGCCTATTTTAAATTAAGAATTCAACTGTTAAAAGAATTTTAAAAAGGGATCTACTTTACTGTGAAATAAATTACTAAGTTATACATTTACTTTCTAACTTATATAATTTTAAAATAATGAATTCAAGGGATAAATTTGTTAAATTGACTTATATAATTATTTCAGTTACTATAAATTTATTTAAAAAGGGAATTTATTTATAACAAATTTAATAGTTAAAACCAATGTATTAAGAATTAATTAATCGATTAATTTAAATATTAATAGAATTGTATAAATTGTTTATACTAGGTCTGAAATGGAGAAACTAGCTGAAATGAAAATGGGATTGCTAATAAAAAGCAAGGTGAGATTTTTTCTCACTCAATTGAAAAGTGGAATTTTCAGTTATTTGTTGATTTGATTGATTGCTATTGGATGTGCTATTAGATATAATAGGATATATCTATATATATAGCAATATATACATATTGGCATATGAATATATTGGATTGATGATTTCCCGCCTCGTATAGCGGATGAGACCCTATTGCGCCGTTAGTAAGCGAATTTTTATAAAACCCATATACCGTGATAATTCCGTACTGGAGCGGAATTGGTATTGTGCTAACATCTTTGGATGCAGGGAAACAGGTTGGAGGGATCCAACTGGATTCCTCAACTGTATTTATTTATTTACAGATATTGATATATATTCTGTTATCATATTGATATATGATATTGACTGTTGTGATGGACTAATTGATGCGTTGCATCATTGGATTCAAGTTTTGAACTGTAAAAATAACGACTTTTACCTTAAAAAGGTTTTTAAAGTGATTTTTGAAAATATACGTTTTATGGAATTTTTGAATCGATTATAAACGTAAAATTTTAAAGTTATAAAAGTTATAATTTTTAGTGAAATATAACCGAAGTGTCGTTTTTAAAACAAAAGTCGATTTATTTATAAAATGGTTTAAATAGAGATTTTTGAATTTATTATGAAAGCTCTATATATAAGATTTATAAAATTTGATTTTTATAAATCAAAGTGATGAAATTATAAAGGAGTTTTAAAGACGTTTTAAATGATGTTAAAATGGGGTTTATAAAGGACAGAATAAATGATTTGTGAAGTCCTAAAAGAACGATTTTTATAAATAAACGAATTATAAGTGTTTAACTTATAGAATGGACTTTTGATAGAAAATTGAGTTATAAATTGAATTGGATAATAAAAGGAATTTATAAGTTGAAGTAGTTATAGAATATAAAATTGTGATTTATAAACGTTGTTTATGAATCCGAAATCACTTATTTTGATAAGTAAATTGTAGAAGTTAATTAAAGGAATTATATCCACGATTTTGGACAGTGGATAAACTTTTAAATAAAATGTGTAGAAATGTTGAATTTGGATGGTGAAGTATATTCACGACTTTGGACAGTGAATATAATTTTAAGTAAAATGGATACGTTTTTGAAGAAGTGATATTAAAAATGAAGTTAAACATTTTAAAGATGTTTTAAAATGTATTATGAATCGAAATCATAGATTTCAACATTTATTGTTGAAATAGGCGTTTTTGAAAATATAAGGAAATGATGGACTATAACACTGTTGTTATAGTAAATGATTTCCGAAAGGAAATGTTTGATGTAGTATTGGGATTTACATATCTATCTTAATTTCGAATCCCTATACTAGAGATTTTGAGTCGTCGTAACGATGTTTTACGTAACATTCGTTTTGACTCAAATAAATGTTGTTATAATAAATGATTTCCTTAAAGAACGAACTATATACTTAAATTGATTTAAGTATATCGAATATTTTCCAAGTGTTGAAAATAAATGATTTGTGAAATACTTATTGTTAAATAAGTAGGGAAATGCTTTTCCAATATGAGATGAAACGTTTTTAAGAATTTATCTTTTTAAAGATAAATTGAAATTGAATATTTGAAATCGATTTGAGAATCGTATATCAGTAGATATTTTGAAAATATAAATTCACTATGGAATTTATAAAGAAAAGGGAAACTGTTTAGAAAAATAAATATTGATTTATTTTTGAAGTGTGGAAATTTTATATCGGGTAAAGATATTTTTGGAAGATTAAATAATTTGGAAATTATTTGGAATCTGATGATGTTGCGCACCTTTATTGATAGTTAAATAACCGACTATCAATAATTACCTTTAGATAGGTATTTGTTGTGAATTGGATGAATTTGAATGCCACACTTATTTTTTTAAATAATCGCTCACTATTCGGGTTAGCCGGGAAAGGACCATGGGGTCGTATAACCCATTCCGAATATGTGATACGTCGTTATGAATTGCATTTGAAGACCGGTGTTGAAGACCGGATATTTTTGAAAACGGAAGGATTACCGTCGAGTTACTCTACATCGACTGATCTTCGATTTAGAGGTTTTATCACCCTTAGTGACGGGAAGTCCGGACGTGATTAGAAATTTATCCGGAAATGCAAGGGCTTCGTGAGAAGTGCCTTCGGTTCTGTTCGATCCCGGAACAGACTTGTATGGATTGTGTGTCTGACGTTACAAATTTGAGATATAAAGCTGATTTCTTTCAAATACATTTCTGTTGGTGGCGGAGAATTTATTCTCTTAGCTTAACACCCTTCTCTGAGACGTACGAGCTCAGAGGTTATGTAGTTGAAATTCATCAGCGATATATCCCAATTTGGTAACGTGACATACTGAGTGTTGCTGTGAAATGATCAGTGTTTGATCATTTGCGATATGATCATTTGTTTGATCTTATATCTTTGTGATCATAGGTTGATCATTTTGTTTGACCCGAAGCAGGGCTTTTTGTAGAAAGCGTAGCTTTGTGGACGAGACTTCATCGAGCCTCACACCCCGGAAATGGTCGAAACAGGAAGGATGCAGCAAGGTTCTAGGGAGTAGCTGTAACGACCACGACTTTCTCTCCACAGAAAGTCGCATCGTTAATAAGAAAGAAAGGGGTAGAAAATAGAAAAGAAGAGAAGAAAGAAAGAAACAACAACAACAATCTCACAGCGGAACGAATAAATTATATTAATAACATAAACTATTACATAGTATACAACAATTTACTGAGTTACACAGCATATACATCACTTACTAGACAGTTATAATCATCTGTCTAGACATTACAACTCAAATACAAGACAAGACACTATCACAGATATCAACACAGCGGAATACTATATCTACGAACGCCGAAGCCTCCTGCTCCATTGCTCCTCTAGAATATTCGTCAAAGCTAAACCTGAATCCCTTGGCTACTCGTACTTTAATTACTTTCATTAAGTAATTTATACTTAACCAATATTCATTTATTTGTCTAATCATTTATTAATAACTCATACTTAATTAAACAAATGATCCTAAATCCCAAATTAATTAACACTTAATTAATTAACTTATAATCCTAATTATTTAATTAATTATCACTAAACCATTAATTAATTAAATTATTAAATTATTCTTAAATTACTTTATTAATTTAATGACTCCTATATCATTAAATCTTAATTACTATCTAAAATAAAGTATTTACCTTTAACTACTTTAATTATTATTATTAACAAAGACTTTAAAACATTTACTTTAAAATCTTTCTTTTAATTTATCTTAAATCAAAGATTTAAAATAATTACAATTTAACTTTAACTAAGACTTAAATCAAATTTACAAAAATCTTTTTAAATTCAAATGTTAAGAACACTTAACATTTTTATAAGAAATTTATAAGATTTTTAAATTCAAACCTTTATAAAATTATACTTTTAACATTTTTCATTTGTTAAAACATTATAAATTTTATCAACTTATTTATTTAAATTAATATACAAATTAACTTGAATCCATACTTTATATTTGATTTAAAACTAGATTTAAAACTTGCTTTCAATTTTAAAATAAGTTTAAAGTTTTAAAAACAAACCGATTAAAAAGAAAACTGCAACAGGTAATTGACCCGAGCCAAAACATCAATTACCCGAGAAAAATTCCAGAAATCCCGAGCCTGCTTCGAGTTTTTCCCTTTTCCTTTTATTAAAAACTGTTATGTTTAAAAAAAATTTGAAACAGAGTTTAAAATCTCACGCGAGTTCCTCTCAACGAACCCGAGTCATTTCCCTTCTTTCCCGAACATGACTTCGAGTCATTTCAACATCTACCTTGAGAACAACTGCTTCTTCCTTAAATTCATTCCAGACATGGCTGCTACCTGGTGCACGTGCACAGGCGAGACGCTCGTCTTCGATCATCGCTTCCATCACCGGCAAATCAACCACGACCACCTCTCTCAATCCCAACCACCAGAAACTCGATCAAACTTCACAATTCGAATTCGACCACATCGATCATCACCTGGAATAGAACTCGAACCTGGAAATCATTCGTGCTCACTTCTCCAATCATCGTGATGACTGAAACTCCGACCACTGCTTCGATAGCTCACTAACTTTCGTCACCCAAAATCCTACTACACTCGATCAACCCGAGCTATATCTATGAATCAAAATGCTCAACCTGTTCAAACTAGGTTTAGAAATTTAATCGACCAACCACCATTACCACGGTCATCAATACGACCATCCACTATTTTTCTCTTAATCACAGATAGTTCCTCTTTCCCCAGAATGAACCACGACCTCAATTCATCTCGCGATCATCAGAAATCAACATAAACCCATTTCACGTTCAACTTCCTAATGCTCTAGATTTACCCAATTGAAAATCGTGATTTTTCTTTCAAAAATCATTAATTTGTATAAGGAATCAGTTTATAAACCTGAATTTGCAAATTAAAAAGTTTGAGTTTCACTTAATTTTTAGCATGCACTGATGTTTTAATTCTTCAGAGACACTCAGGTTTACATTTTGACTTAATTAAATTTTTACATAATAGTTTATGATAATACAAACAATTTTTTTTTTTAAACTAAGCCTTAATAAAAACTAGGTCAAGTGGTAAGGGATTTAAAATGAAACCTTGATCCTGGGAAGATAAAATAAGAACAGAACACACAAATCACACATGCACATCAATACATCCATAAAAATATACAGAGATATACTTATAAATGCATTCACAAACATATTTGTACCAATTCATATAAATTTAAATTAAGAATTCCAATACAAACCAATATCATCACATGCAAGCATATATACTTAAGTTTAAAAATGAAAGTTACTCACCAATTTTAGAAGAAAACAGAGCCTCTTTGAAACTGCTTTTGAAAAACTTTTGAATACTATTAAATTGAGATGCCCTTTGATCTTTAAAACCTTTTAAACTTGAAAACTGGAATGCTAGCATTAGTTTGAAAAGGTTGCAGTTGCATGCAGAGGTGCCTTGATTGAACATGCTTCCAGATTTTGAAGAAATGCATTACAGGGTTGGTGATCTTTTGAAAATGATGCAAGCCTTTGAATTGATTCCAGATTAAAGAAAATGCAGGCTACAGACTTTGATTTGGAAATGTTTTACAGATCTTATTTTGAGATTGAGGAAAGGTTTACATTTGCAGGCTGAAGATTTGATTACAGATTATGGTTTGAGAGGAGAATTTATCTTCAGCTATATTTTGTTTACAGCTGAATGTTTTCTTAGTTTTGAAAAAGAATCAAAGGAAATGTAGATAAGAAGTAGATGCATATATAAGTGAAAATGATTTATTCAAATAAAAGAAAAACAAAAATCTAAAACTTGACATTTGTCATTTACTTAACTTCATTAACTAACACTTGTTACTAATAAGCCTTTAGAAAATTACACTTGTCTTTTAAGTAACACTTATTTATTTTAAATGTAAATAAAATGCCTTTTCTTAATTTATTAATTACTTATCTATATATATATATAATTTGTATTTTAAACTTGTATATATATATATTCACTTTTAAATCATATTTAATAAGAAAATAAAATAATCCTTATTATAAATCTTATTTAAAACTATATAGATATTTTGTTTAAATAGCTTTGAAAAGAAAATATTAAATAAATCAAAATCTCAAAATTATCAATATATATATTAGAAATTTAAAACAAGATTTCATTTATTTATTAACTTTCAAATCAAAGGCAATCTATTTACAATATATATACTCATATATATATTATAGATAGAAATCATTTTATTAACTTATAAAAGATAAAATTCACTAATTAAATATTTATTTAATTAGATTATTAACCAATTCAAATTTTTATTATCAAATATTATCAAATCAATTTAATTATTTAAACAGATTATTAAATTGATATTGCCCCAAATTTCCGGGATATTACATTATAAGTGATTAAAGTAATTAATTAATTGTAATTAATTAAGGATTAATGTAATTAAATATAGTTGATTAATTAATGAAGTAATTAAAGATTAATCACTGTAATGGTTTAAGATAATTAATTTGTGAAATTAATTAAGTATTAATTACTTAAAGTAATTAAAGGGTAATTAATCAGGAATGATTAATTTAGATGGATACTTAGAGTAATGATTAATTAATTGGTTTAATTAATAATTAATTAAGCAGGATTTATAGGATGAAGTAATTAATTTAATTCACTTTAAATTAATTAGATATGATAAATCATTACTTAAGAATGGATGAATGATATTGAATGCTTTGCATTGTTGATATCTCTGATAAGAGATGTGCTGATCTATGATATAGATGTTTGGTTGGATTGAAATGATAATATGAATTATCTGTTTGGATGATAATATGGATTATCTATTGTAAATTATCTATCTGTGTGTAGTATAGATAAGAATTGAATTGTTTTAACCTTAAAACAACTTGGCCCTTAAAAGATACGTTTTGGATTTCGATGAGACCGGGATCGGGTTTCCGTATACCGGAATTCCAGGTCTGGAGACCCGAATACCACATCGATCCAAATTAACGATAGGTCGTGAATCTCAAGTGAAGATGAAGATTCAGAGTGCAAGGGTTATTGTCGTTAACTCTGAGGGTGATTCCAAAACGAGTGTAACGAGATAATGCCTTCGGTTTCGTTCGAACCCGGAACGAACTTGTATGGATTGAATGCTTTCAGCACATCGTCAGGCGGACGATGAGCATTCTAAGTGATATGTTCTGATTAAAGGTAATCGTAACCTCAAGCCTCATCAACCGGGAATGGCTAAAACAGGGGAGGTGCAGCAAGGCTTCGTGGGTAGCACCCACTGAGAGCAAGATAGATCCCTGTCTAGAGGTCCCTTTTCTTTTATTCAGCTTAGTGTGTGGTTGGTCGCGCCAACTACGGGATTGTCTTGTTCGGAATTATCCAGTAAGGGATGGTTCCGGCTTTGTGTTGCAGGGGAGCGGGCGTACTCCTCGGTACGGTGATCTAGGCCACGTACTGTGACGGGCGGTACCCCAGTAGCCCTGCCATTGTATGGAATCCAAACTCCAATAAGTGCCGTACGTATTAGTTGTGCCCAACTATGTTGGAATGTGAGATGTAAGCATTTCAGCTATTTCTATATTTTACTTGAAAACCCTAGACCCTATTATAATAAAATCAGATTTTCTATCAAATGTTTTGGTTAGCGTAAGGTAAAAACTTTTCCATGTTTATGTGTGGGAAGTCTTACGTGATACTTTTTCTCTCTAAAGGTTTTGAAGTTAAGCAAGTTTAACCTGTTACTCACACCAGACCCATGTCTGACCCAAGTGTTTATTTCTGTTTTATAAACTCTTGGGTACTCAAATTTTTACGAGTAGCCAAGGGATTCAGGTTTAGCTTTGACGAATATTCTAGAGGAGCAATGGAGCAGGAGGCTTCGGCGTTCGTAGATATAGTATTCCGCTGTGTTGATATCTGTGATAGTGTCTTGTCTTGTATTTGAGTTGTAATGTCTAGACAGATGATTATAACTGTCTAGTAAGTGATGTATATGCTGTGTAACTCAGTAAATTGTTGTATACTATGTAATAGTTTATGTTATTAATATAATTTATTCATTCCGCTGTGAGATTGTTGTTGTTGTTTCTTTCTTTCTTCTCTTCTTTTCTATTTTCTACCCCTTTCTTTCTTATTAACGATGCGACTTTCTGTGGAGAGAAAGTCGTGGTCGTTACAGTGGTATCAGAGCATAGGTTGAGCGAATACCTAAGCTTTTGGTTAAGTGAATATCAGAACACTAGGTTGAGTGAATACCTAGGTTCGGAAGGGTTGTTCATTAGAGATAGGATCTGTAGCAACCTGTTTGAGTGTATATATATATACGAGAGCGCGTATTTGTTAGTTATATAAAATGATTTTATATTGTGTTAATTGATCGGTTGAGTGGTATATGGATTCTGGTCAATACGAGTAGCTAACGTTATTGATAGGGATCTCTAAACACTTGAACCAGGCCAACGGACACAATATTGTTTTAAAAAGGTAAATGAAATAATTTTACCCAGAAATAATTTCTATATAAAATATATCATTTTAAATATATATATATTTATGTATTTCTACCTATTTATTGGGTTACCTGTTCGGGTTTTCCAATATAGGATATAAAGGTAGATGGGGTAGTGGTGTGTGAAACACGACTACAAATGGTTGGAGTCTAAGTATTGAGGTTGAAAGTGTATCTGTCGAGACTGTAGACCTAATACTGTCTCGAGTAAGCTTTGCTGCGGTGAAGGATTTCATCGATCTCCAAAGGAAACTGTAATGGTTCGGAGTTTATCTTTGAAGTTTGGATGAGTAGAGTTGGATCTGTCGGTTAGGCAGAAGTGTGTGATGGTATCTTGATACCTCAGGTAATAGTAGCTGTATGATGAGATACAGTGACGATGGATGTTTCCGAAGATGTTTTCTTTGGAACAAGATTAAGGAAGTGTGTCTGTTTCGGTGTTGTCGCTGAGTTCAGCATGGTGTTTCTGCTTTGGTTTGGAGTTCGAGTTTCTCGAAGAGCTTTGGATAGGAGCATCAGTGTCAGCAGTGCTACTCGGAGTGTCCTGTGATGGCAAGAAGTTTTCTAGCTGAGCAGTTTTTCTGGAAGTGAAGTTCAGAAGCAGCAGAGTGGATCCATTTCTTCGATAAATTGGATAATTAAGTGTAAGCTGTTCTGATTGGTAAAGAGGAACAGTTTTTCTTTGGAATTAGGTTGAGTTGATCGCAAAAGTGACTTGCGATTGTCTGAGTGTTCTCTTGGGTTGTCAGAATTTTTCTGGGTGTCTTCAGAGAAGTCAGGAGTTGTCCGCATCTGAAGGTTGAGTTTTCTTATCGACTTGGATTCCAGGAGTAGTACCGGTAGTTCAGTCTAGTTGAAGGATGATTCCTAGAGATGGAGTTGGTGAAGCAACTCAAGTTTAATGGAGTATCTGAGTTTTCTTTATGGATCAGTGAACCTTATTTCTGGAATGAGTTGTCCAGTCTGTGCTTGTATTCTACCTCAGATCAGAGTTGAGCAGCGAAAGCAGTTTGGAGTGTATCTCTGGATGGGAGAAGTAAGTTTAGAATCTACTGATGTTGTGAAGTAGAGTTGTGTTTGGATCTCGTCTGTGTTCTGATTTGGATAAGTATTTGGTCTTCTGAATTGAATTGTCAGTTTGGATAACTGGAATTCAATGTATTTTACGTATCTCTGAGGGAGTACGTGTTTGATCTATCTCTGGTTTAGGAATCAGCAGTTCTGGAGGATTTGGTTGTTGAGTCAGACTCGTCTGTAGTCTGATATTCTGTTTAGTTTTGTAAATCTAGATAAGTAGGAGCTCTATAGCTTAGTATTGTTTGTTTGGATTGTTTGTAGAGCGAGTATCCCGATATATATATACTTGGGGAAACTCGAGGAAATTCTATTCAGAATTTTTGCTGGATAGTTAGAATTGTTTGTTTGGATGATTGGTTGCTATGATTGTTAGCATATGGATGATAATACATCCTTGTGATTTAAAAAGATTATTAAATTACCTTTGTTTTAAATTTCGGGGACGAAATTATTTTAAGGGGGGAGGAATGTAATATCCCGGAAATTTGGGGCAATATCAATTTAATAATCTGTTTAAATAATTAAATTGATTTGATAATATTTGATAATAAAAATTTGAATTGGTTAATAATCTAATTAAATAAATATTTAATTAGTGAATTTTATCTTTTATAAGTTAATAAAATGATTTCTATCTATAATATATATATGAGTATATATATTGTAAATAGATTGCCTTTGATTTGAAAGTTAATAAATAAATGAAATCTTGTTTTAAATTTCTAATATATATATTGATAATTTTGAGATTTTGATTTATTTAATATTTTCTTTTCAAAGCTATTTAAACAAAATATCTATATAGTTTTAAATAAGATTTATAATAAGAATTATTTTATTTTCTTATTAAATATGATTTAAAAGTGAATATATATATATACAAGTTTAAAATACAAATTATATATATATAGATAAGTAATTAATAAATTAAGAAAAGGCATTTTATTTACATTTAAAATAAATAAGTGTTACTTAAAAGACAAGTGTAATTTTCTAAAGGTTTATTAGTAACAAGTGTTAGTTAATGAAGTTAAGTAAATGACAAATGTCTAGTTTTAGATTTTTGTTTTTCTTTTATTTGAATAAATCATTTTCACTTATATATGCATCTACTTCTTATCTACATTTCCTTTGATTCTTTTTCAAAACTAAGAAAACATTCAGCTGTAAACAAAATATAGCTGAAGATAAATTCTCCTCTCAAACCATAATCTGTAATCAAATCTTCAGCCTGCAAATGTAAACCTTTCCTCAATCTCAAAATAAGATCTGTAAAACATTTCCAAATCAAAGTCTGTAGCCTGCATTTTCTTTAATCTGGAATCAATTCAAAGGCTTGCATCATTTTCAAAAGATCACCAACCCTGTAATGCATTTCTTCAAAATCTGGAAGCATGTTCAATCAAGGCACCTCTGCATGCAACTGCAACCTTTTCAAACTAATGCTAGCATTCCAGTTTTCAAGTTTAAAAGGTTTTAAAGATCAAAGGGCATCTCAATTTAATATTATTCAAAAGTTTTTCAAAAGCAGTTTCAAAGAGGCTCTGTTTTCTTCTAAAATTGGTGAGTAACTTTCATTTTTAAACTTAAGTATATATGCTTGCATGTGATGATATTGGTTTGTATTGGAATTCTTAATTTGAATTTATATGAATTGGTACAAATATGTTTGTGAATGCATTTATAAGTATATCTCTGTATATTTTTATGGATGTATTGATGTGCATGTGTGATTTGTGTGTTCTGTTCTTATTTTATCTTCCCAGGATCAAGGTTTCATTTTAAATCCCTTACCACTTGACCTAGTTTTTATTAAGGCTTAGTTTAAAAAAAAAAGTTGTTTGTATTATCATAAACTATTATGTAAAAATTTAATTAAGTCAAAATGTAAACCTGAGTGTCTCTGAAGAATTAAAACATCAGTGCATGCTAAAAATTAAGTGAAACTCAAACTTTTTAATTTGCAAATTCAGGTTTATAAACTGATTCCTTATACAAATTAATGATTTTTGAAAGAAAAATCACGATTTTCAATTGGGTAAATCTAGAGCATTAGGAAGTTGAACGTGAAATGGGTTTATGTTGATTTCTGATGATCGCGAGATGAATTGAGGTCGTGGTTCATTCTGGGGAAAGAGGAACTATCTGTGATTAAGAGAAAAATAGTGGATGGTCGTATTGATGACCGTGGTAATGGTGGTTGGTCGATTAAATTTCTAAACCTAGTTTGAACAGGTTGAGCATTTTGATTCATAGATATAGCTCGGGTTGATCGAGTGTAGTAGGATTTTGGGTGACGAAAGTTAGTGAGCTATCGAAGCAGTGGTCGGAGTTTCAGTCATCACGATGATTGGAGAAGTGAGCATGAATGATTTCCAGGTTCGAGTTCTATTCCAGGTGATGATCGATGTGGTCGAATTCGAATTGTGAAGTTTGATCGAGTTTCTGGTGGTTGGGATTGAGAGAGGTGGTCGTGGTTGATTTGCCGGTGATGGAAGCGATGATCGAAGACGAGCGTCTCGCCTGTGCACGTGCACCAGGTAGCAGCCATGTCTGGAATGAATTTAAGGAAGAAGCAGTTGTTCTCAAGGTAGATGTTGAAATGACTCGAAGTCATGTTCGGGAAAGAAGGGAAATGACTCGGGTTCGTTGAGAGGAACTCGCGTGAGATTTTAAACTCTGTTTCAAATTTTTTTTAAACATAACAGTTTTTAATAAAAGGAAAAGGGAAAAACTCGAAGCAGGCTCGGGATTTCTGGAATTTTTCTCGGGTAATTGATGTTTTGGCTCGGGTCAATTACCTGTTGCAGTTTTCTTTTTAATCGGTTTGTTTTTAAAACTTTAAACTTATTTTAAAATTGAAAGCAAGATTTAAATCTAGTTTTAAATCAAATATAAAGTATGGATTCAAGTTAATTTGTATATTAATTTAAATAAATAAGTTGATAAAATTTATAATGTTTTAACAAATGAAAAATGTTAAAAGTATAATTTTATAAAGGTTTGAATTTAAAAATCTTATAAATTTCTTATAAAAATGTTAAGTGTTCTTAACATTTGAATTTAAAAAGATTTTTGTAAATTTGATTTAAGTCTTAGTTAAAGTTAAATTGTAATTATTTTAAATCTTTGATTTAAGATAAATTAAAAGAAAGATTTTAAAGTAAATGTTTTAAAGTCTTTGTTAATAATAATAATTAAAGTAGTTAAAGGTAAATACTTTATTTTAGATAGTAATTAAGATTTAATGATATAGGAGTCATTAAATTAATAAAGTAATTTAAGAATAATTTAATAATTTAATTAATTAATGGTTTAGTGATAATTAATTAAATAATTAGGATTATAAGTTAATTAATTAAGTGTTAATTAATTTGGGATTTAGGATCATTTGTTTAATTAAGTATGAGTTATTAATAAATGATTAGACAAATAAATTAATATTGGTTAAGTATAAATTACTTAATGAAAGTAATTAAAGTAAATTAATTACTGAAGGTAATTAATTAAATAAATTTGATAAGTTTAAATTAATTAGTTAAATTAATTTAAGATAATGATTTGGAAATTTGATAATTACTTAAATGTAATTAGTGAAAGTATAATTACTTAGGAAAGTAATTAAAAGTAATTACTGGATGTAATTAACTGAAGATGATTTAATAATAAAAGTAATTTGAGTTAATTACTTTTGAATAATTAATCAAGGGATTAATTAAAGAATAATTAATTAAGGAGTAATTAATTTATGAAGTGGAGTAATTAAGGGAAGTTAATTACTAAATGAGATTAATCAAAGGTGATTAATAAATGTGACTAATTAATTATTAAATGTAATTAATTTAAATAAGATAATTAATTAAGAATAATTAAGGATCATTAATTAATTAATGATGTAATTAAGGATTGATTAATTAAGATTAATTAATAAATAATAAGTGATTAAAGTAATTAATTAATTGTAATTAATTAAGGATTAATGTAATTAAATATAGTTGATTAATTAATGAAGTAATTAAAGATTAATCACTGTAATGGTTTAAGATAATTAATTTGTGAAATTAATTAAGTATTAATTACTTAAAGTAATTAAAGGGTAATTAATCAGGAATGATTAATTTAGATGGATACTTAGAGTAATGATTAATTAATTGGTTTAATTAATAATTAATTAAGCAGGATTTATAGGATGAAGTAATTAATTTAATTCACTTTAAATTAATTAGATATGATAAATCATTACTTAAGAATGGATGAATGATATTGAATGCTTTGCATTGTTGATATCTCTGATAAGAGATGTGCTGATCTATGATATAGATGTTTGGTTGGATTGAAATGATAATATGAATTATCTGTTTGGATGATAATATGGATTATCTATTGTAAATTATCTATCTGTGTGTAGTATAGATAAGAATTGAATTGTTTTAACCTTAAAACAACTTGGCCCTTAAAAGATACGTTTTGGATTTCGATGAGACCGGGATCGGGTTTCCGTATACCGGAATTCCAGGTCTGGAGACCCGAATACCACATCGATCCAAATTAACGATAGGTCGTGAATCTCAAGTGAAGATGAAGATTCAGAGTGCAAGGGTTATTGTCGTTAACTCTGAGGGTGATTCCAAAACGAGTGTAACGAGATAATGCCTTCGGTTTCGTTCGAACCCGGAACGAACTTGTATGGATTGAATGCTTTCAGCACATCGTCAGGCGGACGATGAGCATTCTAAGTGATATGTTCTGATTAAAGGTAATCGTAACCTCAAGCCTCATCAACCGGGAATGGCTAAAACAGGGGAGGTGCAGCAAGGCTTCGTGGGTAGCACCCACTGAGAGCAAGATAGATCCCTGTCTAGAGGTCCCTTTTCTTTTATTCGGCTTAGTGTGTGGTTGGTCGCGCCAACTACGGGATTGTCTTGTTCGGAATTATCCAGTAAGGGATGGTTCCGGCTTTGTGTTGCAGGGGAGCGGGCGTACTCCTCGGTACGGTGATCTAGGCCACGTACTGTGACGGGCGGTACCCCAGTAGCCCTGCCATTGTATGGAATCCAAACTCCAATAAGTGCCGTACGTATTAGTTGTGCCCAACTATGTTGGAATGTGAGATGTAAGCATTTCAGCTATTTCTATATTTTACTTGAAAACCCTAGACCCTATTATAATAAAATCAGATTTCCTATCAAATGTTTTGGTTAGCGTAAGGTAAAAACTTTTCCATGTTTATGTGTGGGAAGTCTTACGTGATACTTTTTCTTTCTAAAGGTTTTGAAGTTAAGCAAGTTTAACCTGTTACTCACACCAGACCCATGTCTGACCCAAGTGTTTATTTCTGTTTTATAAACTCTTGGGTACTCAAATTTTTACGAGTAGCCAAGGGATTCAGGTTTAGCTTTGACGAATATTCTAGAGGAGCAATGGAGCAGGAGGCTTCGGCGTTCGTAGATATAGTATTCCGCTGTGTTGATATCTGTGATAGTGTCTTGTCTTGTATTTGAGTTGTAATGTCTAGACAGATGATTATAACTGTCTAGTAAGTGATGTATATGCTGTGTAACTCAGTAAATTGTTGTATACTATGTAATAGTTTATGTTATTAATATAATTTATTTGTTCCGCTGTGAGATTGTTGTTGTTGTTTCTTTCTTTCTTCTCTTCTTTTCTATTTTCTACCCCTTTCTTTCTTATTAACGATGCGACTTTCTATGGAGAGAAAGTCGTGGTCGTTACAGTAGCGCCCCTTAGTGTATGTCATTCCTTCTGGATAGAGGTGGTATCATGGTATGGAGCCCAGATACTTAACCTATGTGGTTGCTGCATTATTATCTATGTGGTTTGTTGGAAATCGGGGATCCTCGGGAAGATCGGTTACGATCGGGGGATGGCATACGCGTGTCAGTAGTTATCTATTTTTGCAGAGGTAACTCGGCCTTGTGTTGGCAGAGATCCGGTTAGGTTCTCGGGTCGTCTATTCCAGGGACGTACCCATCGTGGATAGGAAGTTCCTTAGCCTGACCATTTGTTGGAAATCCAAAGAAACAATACGCGACGTGTACGGTTTTAGTTGTATTACCTGCTATGGAATGTGGCGGTAACCTGCTATTGAACATAGTAGCTATAGTAGGCATACGATACTGGTCGTATGTTGGCTAAGATTAATATTATACTTTCGAAATGTTTTCTACACTATGCACTAATAATAATATCAAAAATGATTTGATTTTGCGTAGTAAGCATCTTTGACTATCATAAGAAGAAATCTCCTCCAATTCTGCGTTTGCATTGTGTGTGTGGCGGGAGGTCTTATGGTAGTTCCATTTTCCAAAAGCATTGCGAATTTGTTTTATTTTTTTGTGAAAAATAACTATTTTACGATCTCACACCAGTCACCATGACTGACTCGGAGTTTATTATTTCCCTTCTAAACTCTGGGTGCCCACCAATTTCCACACGGGCAGTCTAGAGTTAGATTATCAGGATATTCTGGATATTCTGGAGCTTTGGAGATAAGCTGGTTGGCGAGACGTAGTACTTGTATCTGATATATTTATTCCGCTGTGTATTCTGTATGAGGACAAGTTTATATAACTGTCCATTGTTGTATATCGACTCTGATTGATGTATGTATAAACTGATAAAATTCTTTGTTTAAAAGATTACTGATTTATCTATTATATATTGTTC
Organism: Allium fistulosum; assembly: GCA_030737815.1. Lineage (NCBI taxonomy): Eukaryota > Viridiplantae > Streptophyta > Magnoliopsida > Asparagales > Amaryllidaceae > Allium > Allium fistulosum. The sequence goes on from CM060901.1 coordinate 959,939,625, forward strand.
CGCTACGATATGGTGAGATTCTGATATTGTTTTCTGTTCTGATGTTGTTCTGTTGTTCTTCTCTTCTTTCTTCTACCTTCTTCTTCTTCTGCCTTTTTCTTTATCTAAAACCCTCACTATTGGAGTTTCCGGCACTCGATTGCTCGGCAGTCGATAAAGTGAGTATCGATGTCGAATTTTCGGGAGTCGAAAATTTCGGTACGTGACAGCGTGGTATCAGAGCATATGGTTAAGCGACAACCCTGCTCTGTTGGGTGTTACTCATTAGAGATAGAGTCAGTAATACTCTAGAATGAGTTTGAGTGTAATAATAGATATGAGCGCGTATTTGTTAGTTAATATAAAAAAATTGTTTTATATTGTGATGATTGGTTTATTGAGTGGCATATGAACCTTCGTCGGCACAGTCTTGCAAAACTGTATCGAAGGGGTTTCTAAACACTTGAATAGAACAATTCGACACAGTATTATTTTAAAATAGGGTAAATGAGATAATTTTGCCCAAAACTATTTTTGTATAGAAAATAAATGTTTTTCTATAAAGTACTATAGTATATGGTTGCATGGATGTTAGGAAGTAATAATAGTGAATTATCATCATTGAAATTGAATAAGAAATTGAAATCGTAACTCCAAAGTTAAGAGATAAATCCGTATACTAATGAAATTTAAGAATATAAATTATAATTGTGACTTATAATTTAAAACGGAATTCCAGAGAAGTTTTTGGAAAGGTTTTGAAAAGAATTTGAAAATTTTGGAGATTTGGAAAGTTTAAATCATTTTTGATTTGAAAATGGATTTCAAAGGTTTTGAAAAGTCTTTTGAAGAGATGAAAAGCTCTAAACTCTTTTCGGTCGCTGGAAAATAACTTCGATGATGACCGCGGCATCATTGGTGTTCATTTTCGGGTTTCCAAAAGAGGAATTGCTGCCAAATTATTTTAAATAAAGTTGTTTGAAAAATTTGGATTTTGTTTTAGAAAATTCAAGGGATAATTTGAATTGTTTTCAGAAATGGTTTTGAAAATGTTATTAAGACTCTGGAATACTATATAAAGATATTTTCAAGATGAAGTAATATAGGAGATAGGTATAAAATAATGGAATGTGATTTGATTTGAATCACGTTGAATAGGAAATTCCTAACTTGGAAAAGGAAAATGAATAAGGATTGAATCCGAATAAACTACTTTGATAATTAATTAATTCATGAAATGGAAATTGAATTAGTTAAATTTAAACTTGAATTGTGAACTAAATAAAAGAGTGGTTCGAAATTGAAGATAAATTCAAGTAAGTAGAAATAAATTTCAAATGAATGAATAAATTGCAACTGTAAGCGCAATGAAAGTGAGATGACAGTAGATGAACGAATTAAATTCAATAATTATAAAAGAGAAGTAAATTGAATTCAAATTGGAAATCCAGTTTAAATGACAGTAGATTTAACCGAAGGGTAAATTGAAAACAATTGTGGAAATGAACAAAAGTGAATAAAACTGGAATTGAAATTTAATGTTGAAAGCAAATCTGAATTTGTAAGTGAAGCTTATTAAATGAAGTGAATAAGATTAAAACTGAATGTTAAACTTCTTTTGAATTTGGTAGTAAATGAAGTTGAAACCGAATTTGAATAAATAAATTGGAGTAGTAACAAATGAATTGGAATGAGAGTTCAAATTGAATGAAATAGATATATAATTTCAACAGTGAAGTAAAGATGGTATAAGTAGTTTATATTGGAAATTTTGTAATAGAATTTGCAAATTGGATTGAATGCTGTAACTAGATATAATGGCTAGTAGGATATACAGGTGTATAAAGGGATTGGAAAATTTATTTCACAGATAATTCGAATTGCTCGAAAAAGGTACGTATTTGAATTCCAATATGAGTTTTTGCTGATTTCTTGTCTAGCCGCTTGGCTTTTTCTTTTTCTTTTTGAAATCTGAGAGTCCGTAGGGACGTTTTGTAGTCGTACCGTATTAGCCGGGCAAAGGAGACGTTGGCAAAAATTTTCGAAAATTTAGGGCGTTAGAAAATTTTTGAGAAATTTTGAAAGTTTAAAATTTGAATTTAAACTCAAATTTGAATTGAGAAGTTAAACAATGTTGTTGGAACTTATAATTGAAGTTGGAAAGCTAGTATGAATAATAACGAATCTTTAATAGAAAGATTTGTTGTGATAAATTGATAAAACTATTAGATTGTGAAAAATAGTAGACGAGTTAAGGACCTTTTTTCCTAACTTGTAATTTCGAGGACGAAATTCTTTTAAGGGGGGAAGTCTGTAACGACCCAGAATTTTGAATAAATTAAATTGAGAATATTTAATTAATTTTAAATATTTGAACGACGATTTAATTTGAATCCCGAATATAATTCAGAATTTGACGATTAAATTATAAAATTTAATCTATTGAACTGGATAAAAATTTGAATCTTCAATTTAAAGTTGAAGAAAAATATTTTGAAAGCTTTTAAAATTCGTATTGATAGTACTGAAGATAATAGAAACTTCAGAATTGTATTTCAAAGCGTTTCGTTCAGTTTTGAAAATTTATCGTTCAGTCGATATTTAAAATACAGCGTTCCGGGGCACAGTCTCGGAATTCGACGAAACCAGTTCCATTGGGTCCGTAATATTGTATTATTACCGGATTTCAAATTTCGTATCGTTCGGGGTTGTTATGTGAGCGTACGACACATAAACACGTTGAAATTTTAAATCGAATTAAATTGAAATTTAAACTCGAATTTAATCAAATATCACTACTTTGCCTTTCCATCAAAATACTGTGGCAAAGTGAAGCAAGCACGTATTCTCTGTAGAATCACGTACTCTTGTCTCCCCATTGCGTTGCAAATCTCACGCGCTACTCAAAAGAAATCATGCCGAACCCAAATAAAATAAGGGAGAATGATTTTCTTCCCTCCTCTCAGTTAAAATCGAAAATAATGGCCGAAGTTAATTCAATCAAAAACAATTCGAAAATACGAAGGCCTCGTCTCAAAATCAAAAGCTAAGCATCTCCAATATAATCGAACGAACGCGCATCGCCCTCTTCCTTCGCTCAAGCACTAATTCCATAATCGTATTACCCAAATCACGAAACCAAGGGGAGGGTCGTCGTAAGTAGGCGAAGCAAGGGAGGTAGCGCGCTCACGAAGAACGATGTCTTGGGTCGGCAGGGGGGTCGAGGCAGCTCTGTTTCCGCGATCTGATGGTGGAAGCTTTGCGATGGTCGTGAGGAAGTCAGAGTGGGGGAGACGAGTGGTTGACAGTCGCGGTGGCGCGACAGTGGGGTCGCGAATCTGGCAAAGAAATTCTGGCGGTGTCAAATTTTTTTTCGTGAGTCTGGGTTCGTCTTTGTTTGGTGAGGTAAAGTATTTTTTTTAAAAAATTTAAAAACATTCTTAAGTTTAAACTGGAAAAAAAAAACAGTTGTTCTGAATTTGATAGCCGTTTTATTATTATTATTTTGATAATTTCAAATTTAGTTTAAATCTGGAAATACATATATATATAGAAATATTTGTAGAGAAAATTATACAGTAAGGTATAATTTTAAGTTATTTCGATTTATACTAATATATGGGTATAGGAAGAAAAATAGAAAATGTTTATAGTTAAATAATTCCAGTTTTGGATAAATGTTGAAAATAAATATATATAGATTTGAAAAAAAAAAATAAAGTGACGATGAAGTAATAAATACAGTTTTCAAATTCTATGTATATGTATATATGTAGTTTTATAAAAAAGAAAAAAAAAATATGAATGAACTGTTCAATTTTAAAGTTGTTATCAAATAGATATTTTCACATGCCTATTTTAAATTAAGAATTCAACTGTTAAAAGAATTTTAAAAAGGGATCTACTTTACTGTGAAATAAATTACTAAGTTATACATTTACTTTCTAACTTATATAATTTTAAAATAATGAATTCAAGGGATAAATTTGTTAAATTGACTTATATAATTATTTCAGTTACTATAAATTTATTTAAAAAGGGAATTTATTTATAACAAATTTAATAGTTAAAACCAATGTATTAAGAATTAATTAATCGATTAATTTAAATATTAATAGAATTGTATAAATTGTTTATACTAGGTCTGAAATGGAGAAACTAGCTGAAATGAAAATGGGATTGCTAATAAAAAGCAAGGTGAGATTTTTTCTCACTCAATTGAAAAGTGGAATTTTCAGTTATTTGTTGATTTGATTGATTGCTATTGGATGTGCTATTAGATATAATAGGATATATCTATATATATAGCAATATATACATATTGGCATATGTATATATTGGATTGATGATTTCCCGCCTCGTATAGCGGATGAGACCCTATTGCGCCGTTAGTAAGCGGATTTTTATAAAACCCATATACCGCGATAATTCCGTACTGGAGCGGAATTGGTATTGTGCTAACATCTTTGGATGCAGGGAAACATGTTGGAGGGATCCAACTGGATTCCTCAACTGTATTTATTTATTTACAGATATTGATATATATTCTGTTATCATATTGATATATGATATTGACTGTTGTGATGGACTAATTGATGTGTTGCATCATTGGATTCAAGTTTTGAACTGTAAAAATAACGACTTTTACCTTAAAAAGGTTTTTAAAGTGATTTTTGAAAATATACGTTTTATGGAATTTTTGAATCGATTATAAACGTAAAATTTTAAAGTTATAAAAGTTATAATTTTTAGTGAAATATAACCGAAGTGTCGTTTTTAAAACAAAAGTCGATTTATTTATAAAATGGTTTAAATAGAGATTTTTGAATTTATTATGAAAGCTCTATATATAAGATTTATAAAATTTGATTTTTATAAATCAAAGTGATGAAATTATAAAGGAGTTTTAAAGACGTTTTAAATGATGTTAAAATGGGGTTTATAAAGGACAGAATAAATGATTTGTGAAGTCCTAAAAGAACGATTTTTATAAATAAACGAATTATAAGTGTTTAACTTATAGAATGGACTTTTGATAGAAAATTGAGTTATAAATTGAATTGGATAATAAAAGGAATTTATAAGTTGAAGTAGTTATAGAATATAAAATTGTGATTTATAAACGTTGTTTATGAATCCGAAATCACTTATTTTGATAAGTAAATTGTAGAAGTTAATTAAAGGAATTATATCCACGATTTTGGACAGTGGATAAACTTTTAAATAAAATGTGTAGAAATGTTGAATTTGGATGGTGAAGTATATTCACGATTTTGGACAGTGAATATAATTTTAAGTAAAATGGATACGTTTTTGAAGAAGTGATATTAAAAATGAAGTTAAACATTTTAAAGATGTTTTAAAATGTATTATGAATCGAAATCATAGATTTCAACATTTATTGTTGAAATAGGCGTTTTCGAAAATATAAGGAAATGATGGACTATAACACTGTTGTTATAGTAAATGATTTCCGAAAGGAAATGTTTGATGTAGTATTGGGATTTACATATCTATCTTAATTTCGAATTCCTATACTAGAGATTTTGAGTCGTCGTAACGATGTTTTACGTAACATTCGTTTTGACTCAAATAAATGTTGTTATAATAAATGATTTCCTTAAAGAACGAACTATATACTTAAATTGATTTAAGTATATCGAATATTTTCCAAGTGTTGAAAATAAATGATTTGTGAAATACTTATTGTTAAATAAGTAGGGAAATGCTTTTCCAATATGAGATGAAACGTTTTTAAGAATTTATCTTTTTAAAGATAAATTGAAATTGAATATTTGAAATCGATTTGAGAATCGTATATCAGTAGATATTTTGAAAATATAAATTCACTATGGAATTTATAAAGAAAAGGGAAACTGTTTAGAAAAATAAATATTGATTTATTTTTGAAGTGTGGAAATTTTATATCGGGTAAAGATATTTTTGGAAGATTAAATAATTTGGAAATTATTTGGAATCTGATGATGTTGCGCACCTTTATTGATAGTTAAATAACCGACTATCAATAATTACCTTTAGATAGGTATTTGTTGTGAATTGGATGAATTTGAATGCCACACTTATTTTTTTAAATAATCGCTCACTATTCGGGTTAGCCGGGAAAGGACCATGGGGTCGTATAACCCATTCCGAATATGTGATACGTTGTTATGAATTGCATTTGAAGACCGGTGTTGAAGACCGGATATTTTTGAAAACGGAAGGATTACCGTCGAGTTACTCTACATCGACTGATCTTCGATTTAGAGGTTTTATCACCCTTAGTGACGGGAAGTCCGGACGTGATTAGAAATTTATCCGGAAATGCAAGGGCTTCGTGAGAAGTGCCTTCGGTTCTGTTCGATCCCGGAACAGACTTGTATGGATTGTGTGTCTGACGTTACAAATTTGAGATATAAAGCTGATTTCTTTCAAATACATTTCTGTTGGTGGCGGAGAATTTATTCTCTTAGCTTAACACCCTTCTCTGAGACGTACGAGCTCAGAGGTTATGTAGTTGAAATTCATCAGCGATATATCCCAATTTGGTAACGTGACATACTGAGTGTTGCTGTGAAATGATCAGTGTTTGATCATTTGTGATATGATCATTTGTTTGATCTTATATCTTTGTGATCATAGGTTGATCATGTTGTTTGACCCGAAGCAGGGCTTTTTGTAGAAAGCGTAGCTTTGTGGACGAGACTTCATCGAGCCTCACATCCCGGAAATGGTCGAAACAGGAAGGATGCAGCAAGGTTCTAGGGAGTAGCGCCCCTTAGTGTATGTCATTCCTTCTGGATAGAGGTGGTATCATGGTATGGAGCCCAGATACTTAACCTATGTGGTTGCTGCATTATTATCTATGTGGTTTGTTGGAAATCAGGGATCCTCGGGAAGATCGGTTACGATCGGGGGATGGCATACGCGTGTCAGTAGTTACCTATTTTTGCAGAGGTAACCCGGCCTTGTGTTGGCAGAGATCCGGTTAGGTTCTCGGGTCGTCTATTCCAGGGACGTACCCATCGTGGATAGGAAGTTCCTTAGCCTGACCATTTGTTGGAAATCCAAAGAAACAATACGCGACGTGTACGGTTTTAGTTGTATTACCTGCTATGGAATGTGGCGGTAACCTGCTATTGAACATAGTAGCTATAGTAGGCATACGATACTGGTCGTATGTTGGCTAAGATTAATATTATACTTTCGAAATGTTTTCTACACTATGCACTAATAATAATATCAAAAATGATTTGATTTTGCGTAGTAAGCATCTTTGACTATCATAAGAAGAAATCTCCTCCAATTCTGCGTTTGCATTGTGTGTGTGGCGGGAGGTCTTATGGTAGTTTCATTTTCCCAAAGCATTGCGAATTTGTTTTATTTTTTTGTGAAAAATAACTGTTTTACGATCTCACACCAGTCACCATGACTGACTCGGAGTTTATTATTTCCCTTCTAAACTCTGGGTGCCCACCAATTTCCACACGGGCAGTCTAGAGTTAGATTATCAGGATATTCTGGATATTCTGGAGCTTTGGAGATAAGCTGGTTGGCGAGACGTAGTACTTGTATCTGATATATTTATTCCGCTGTGTATTCTGTATGAGGACAAGTTTATATAACTGTCCATTGTTGTATATCGACTCTGATTGATGTATGTATAAACTGATAAAATTCTTTGTTTAAAAGATTACTGATTTATCTATTATATATTGTTCCGCTGCGATATGGTGAGATTCTGATATTGTTTTCTGTTCTGATGTTGTTCTGTTGTTCTTCTCTTCTTTCTTCTACCTTCTTCTTCTTCTGCCTTTTTCTTTATCTAAAACCCTCACTATTGGAGTTTCCGGCACTCGATTGCTCGGCAGTCGATAAAGTGAGTATCGATGTCGAATTTTCGGGAGTCGAAAATTTCGGTACGTGACAATTTCTTTTTGAAAACTAAAAATAAAACGAATAAATTTTTTGTAAAAATAAAAGATTTTAGGAACTCATCTATGAAGATAAACAACTAGTACATAAATTCGGGATTTGTACTATGATTTATTTCTGTAAACATAAAAAGTTTACTCCAACAGATGTATTTTCATTTGACGGGACACTGTCTCCTAAACCCTAACGTAGATTAAAAATCTTCTCCTCAATTCACTTTTATTGTTTTACATTTAGATCCATATATTTAAACTAACAAGAAATTATTAAATTTAAGATATTTAAATAAACTCAGTTAACTAATATTCATTGGTTCATATGATAAATTCAAAAAATAACTGTTTCAGTATGCATACCACTTACATATTAAACAAAGTGGTAAAATTTAAATGGAGATCATCATATATAAAATATATGTTAAGCATATAAAACTTATAAACATAAACCACGATAACAATTTTAATTTATAATTCATTCATCTTAATAAATTGTCGATGATAACAGCTTTAATTTGTAATTCATTATCACGATAGAGTATCAATTGATTTTATTAAATAACACTAAAAAAGAATTTCTAGCCTCCTTATTACTTCTAGCGGTTACCCGTTTTTTCTAGTTCTCTCCTAATATTTATTGTGAAATATCTTTATATAATTTATAATATTTTACACTATCCACATTGTTTTAGTAATTGTCATTAATCATTTACATTCAAATACCTACGTTTTATCATTTATACAGTTATAAAGTTTTTCTCTGATCTCTCCTATTATTTTACATTTAAATTAGTTAAATATCTTAAATTTTGAACTTATTAAATAAACTCATTTAACTAATATTCATTAATTCATCACATAAATCCTAGAAATGACAACTAAATATAAAATTGTACTAATGAAAATTACAAAGCTAAGTAAAATTTTGAGTCTATTTAAATCACATAACAGAAATTACATACATAAACAATAAAAACTATCATTTATATTTCATTCGTCTCAATAAATTACCTAATAGTAAAACAAAAAAAAATTCCGTGCCTTGAGTAGTTCTATAATATTTACGTAAACAATACCATACATTGGACAATAAAATTATATGCTAAAAATATACTTAAATATAAATACTATGATTTTATAACATTGTCGTATGCAGCGTACGAGTTACATACTAGTGCTAAAATATTTATGTATAGTGAGGATTTGGTGGTGGTTGCAAGATATGTTATGCACAATAAGAAGATAGAGCTAGTTATATACGAAAGTATCTATTCTATGCCCACTATGACGATGATGGATGAATCGTTTCTAAAGAGAATTTTAAGTTAAATGTTGTCGGTCACACACTGCTTTGAGATGTAGAATATGCACTTATTTATTTTAATTTGTAAGCAGAATATATTTATCTTATTTTAACATTATATTCCATTTATTTTTAGTATATGTTATCTAGTACAATAGAAAAATATAATATTGAATATATAAGTTAACTATGAAATTGTGAATTGAATGGCATGATAGCATACAATATGTTTACATCCTCTGTCAATTTTCTCTCTTTTAGACCATATGCCTTTGGACCGAGTCAATGTGAAAAACCGGATGCTAAAGTATAGTTTTCATCTTCAAAATTTATGGTGGAGTCATAGTATATTTACCGAAAATGATTAAGAACTAAAATCCTGTTATGAAATTAAAAAATTCAAAACGCATTAGTTAGCATATACAAAATGGACTAAAGCTGACCACTCCATGTCAAACTAAATAATTAGCATTTACATACTAATGGTAATGCGTAGTCTAACATGAATGTATTCACAAAAAGACTATAGACTATTCTTTTTAACTTCACCTGTATAAAAATATGCCAAAAAGGACGACTACTTCTTAGCAACATAGTTGAACAATGAAATTTTTGGGAAAACATGCGTGAATTTCAAATTAGATTCCATTTGAAGGATAAACTGCACTCAATAGATAACAAAAATTAAAGCAAAAATGTCAAGAATTTCTAGCTCATGTTGTTAGAGTGTGACACTTTAAATAAAGTATCACTCATGTTATCAAAAAATAATAATTAAAGTAAAGTTGTGTCACAAATGTTTAATATACAAATATAAAAGGACAAAAATTATATTTCAAGTAGTATTGGACATGACAAAGCAAACCCATAAACAAAATAAAACATATCGGGTAACCCAAAATCTGTGTATAGTCAGTTAATCATAATAGTTTTAAAATTTGAAAAATAAGATAAATGATAGAATTTATGCATTAAAGTATTACTAATATAAAAGCAACCATCTTTTGGAATATGACGGTCTAAAAAGGAAAAAAATGACAACTTAGTATGACTTTGTATAGTTGTTATCAAATATATGAACCAAATGACATTTCAATGAAATTTAATACGAAATGATTAAGGAATGGATTAAGAAGTTTGGAAGGTGTCAATGATGAAGTTTCAATAAAAAATACCAAGTATAGAAGCTTTAACATCGATCGGTGTCGATCGATTAAAAGCCATGATTTGATCACATTTTGCTTCTACATGCAAGTTTGAAGAAAAAAATATTTGGCGGAGAAGCACTGATTGGTGCCAATCGATCTACTTTGACGATTTTGCTCCTAAAGATCTAAAGCTTGATGATTTGAACAATAGTAGAGGAAAAATCAAGAATTGATCGTCAATCAGTACCGATCAATCATAACTTCGAGAAATAAGCAAATTTGACATATTCTTCGTGTTGGAAACTCGGATTTGCATGTTGGAGCGATCTAACATAGGATTTGGCGATTCTGATGTAGGAATTCGTTTATAGATAATAAACTTCAACATTAAAAAAGGATTAATGGATTTCTTGACGCCACTCTACCGCTCCATCCTTTTACCAACACTAAGCGGATGCTATATATGGCATCGATAAAATACTCGTTGATGAGCTACAAACGCCACGCGTGGGCAAACTACTGATGTCATTAGTGAATTTTATCCACACCAAACCGACATATATTTCGAAGTGATAAATCTGAATTCATCGATGTCAGGCCGATGCAATACCGATGCATTTTTGCCGCATCTCTGCAATGTTTCATGCTACAGTAGTGTATATATAGTAAAATAAATTAATGCTTGTTTAATCGAGCAAAACAAATAAATACATTCAAGAATACCACTAAATATATAAACAAAAAATAAAGTTCAGTTTTATACTAGAGTAACAAATTCAGTGTCTCTGGTGATAACAGAATCTAGTAGTACATCAGTCACATTGTAACGATCCAGAATTTTAGCCATTTGAATTTGGAATATTTAATTAATTTTAAATATTGAAAAGTTAATTTTATAAGTTAAATAACTTGAATTTTAAATATGGTGATTTATTTGATAATTTCATTGTTAAATTTATTATTTGGAATTGTTTAAATGTATGAATCTTGAATTTAATATGAAGAAAATGATTTCATAAGTTGATTTAAAATTCTATTTGACTAAGAAGGAAGATATTAAACTTTTAAATTGGATATAAAAGTTATTTAACTGATTTTAGAAATAACTCGTTTTAAATAGCGTGTAAAAATAGCCCTCTGGGGCACTGTCTCGGATTTCGACAGAATCAGTTTCATTTGATCCGTAATAGTGAATTATAATATGTTGTCGAATTTCGTGGTGATCGAACGTATCGTTTGGTTGTGCGAGTTCGAAACGCATAAAAATTAATTTAAGAAATTTAGATTAATATAATTTGATTTTGAAAGTTAACTTCTGTATATGATGGATTTAGGTCCCGATATATATTCCATTATGTTCGGAATAGGGGTATAACATATAAAACGCCAATCGGCACGCCTCGTTTGGAGTTTGAAATTTTCACGGATGAATAGTACCATGAAAAATTTCTATATAAGACCACCAACTATCTTCATTTGCAACCAAAATCCTACACCTAATTTTCAGCCGCCGTTAACAAGAGCTCCATCCAATGGCCAACAACGATCGAAGCCACTAGAGGTCGAATTGGCCTTCGACTTCAACTAGGAAAACGTAAAGCACGACGATACAAAGTTAATCTATGGTTGGATCATCGAATCGACGACCGAGGCAGCGACAAAGGGCCTGCATTCGCGAACAACAAATTGGGTTTCGGCGATCGTTCACGTTCGCGTGCGTGCTGCTGTGTGGAGGCGGAGGGCGGCACGAGCATGGGGGTGGCGAGCGGCAATCGGCGACGGAGTGTCTTGGTTGGTGCGCGATCGAACGAAATAAAAAAACAACAAATTCTCACCTGGTATGAGCCTGAAGGAGGGAGATAGGAGAAGGTTAAAACGTTTAAACTTAATTTATTTAGTTAATTATAATTTAATTATATCAAATGTTAATAAATTCGTAACTTTCTCGTACGAGGTCCAAATCGAGCGCGACAAGTTGCGTTGCATTCGTATTAGCGAATACTCCGCCATGGAGTTAGATTAGATGGATTTGAAGCTAGTTGGAATTTTGGATTAAAATTGAAGGTTCAAAACGGAATGCTTGGCGACTTTTAAAAATCAAAGTAAAGTTAATCTCACCTTTTTGGTTACCCAGAAATATTTTTAGTTGATAAAAATTATCCATTGGATGTTTGGATATTTACATTGATAGTTATTGACTATTTGGATGATTTACTAAATTATATTATTGGTTGGATATATTCCCATCGCCGGAGCGGATGAGACCCTATTACGTTCCCGTGTAAGGGTGGATGACCATTTGTATACTAATCCCTCCTCGAAGTGGTCGATTTATATTTTTTTGATTATATACTGTATGTGATGCAGTAGGCAAGCTAGAGGTATCCAGCATGATTCGTCACACTGTTGATTTGTTTTTCATATATATTGTGATATATGATATGTTGGATGTTATATTGGATGCCATGAACATGATTTCGCTTATTAGTGCTTTAGTAGCATTGGGCCTTGTATTTTGGTATTTTACGATACCATAAAATACTGATTAATTTAAAAAGGGGATTTCCAAACGATTTTGAAAATTATATATGTTTTAAATAATTAGTCCTGAATTATAAGAAGGAGTAATTTATTTTAAGATCAAAGGTAAGATTTTTGGTTATTATAATTTAATAGTTTTATGAAATATTTTAAAAAGAGAATTTGAACTGGGAATAAAGATTTTTAAATTCTTGAAGGATATGTCAGTCTTTTATAATGAAGGGATATGGTTTTAAAAAGGAAATAGAAATATTTTGATATAATACTTATTAATCATCTTTGTAGAAAGTGATAAATATGTATATAGGTACATATATTATAATTTATTCATAGATGTGAAATTTATAAATGGGATAATTTATAAGAGTGGTATTTTTACAAAAGGAAGTGAATATTTGTAAAATCGTATTTTGTTAATAAAAGTATGAATTTATAAATGGGATTATAAATTAAAGGAAACTATTATCGTTTAATAAATTGGAGAAATAAATCAAACGGTGGATTTATTATAAGACACGGAATGATATTTTAGAAATAGTTGACTTTATTTTGGAAATTTAAGGTGAGGATAAATTTGGAATATTAAACGATATTTTATAGATAGGAAGGAATTTATCCATATGGAAGTAATGCTAAAATGGATGGTGATTGATGTTTTAAATGAGATTTATAAATAAGTGAGGTTCATAAAGGAAATAAAGTTATAAATGGAGTTCATAAATAAATGGGTTTTATGAAAGAATATTTTTATAAAATGGAAAGAGATTCTTAAATGTAGTTTTATAAATATTGGAATGACTGGGTTGAAGATTTAAGAATGGATTTTTATCAAGGAAATATATTATGTTTTGAAGTTGGTTATTCATGTTAATATTGCTTAAAGTTGTTTATAAATATTTAAATAATTTTGAAAAGTTAATTATTTAACTTATTAATATGGTTTGAAATTAATAATAATGAGTATTAATAATATTTTGGTAATTTATCAATATTATTTGTATGGTAGAGATTAAAGATTGTTTTATTCGTAATGTTTTGAATTATTAATTATTATATTTTAAGAGTTTAAAAGTTAATAATTATCATTTATTTATGATTTTTATTATGAATAAACACTATTATATTAGTGTTTCTAAAGGAAGTGAATAGAACTTATTTATGGTGTTTTCGAGATTCATAAATCGAGTTTTGTATACAGACTTGGATTTTTATTAAAGGAGCTTATAAAATGGTTTGAAGATTTAAAGGAAGATTATTAACAAGGTAAAGAGGTTTATAAATAGATGGATATTTATAAACGAATTTTAGAAATGGGTTTATAGATTTATAGAAAGAGTTTTATAAATAATTGCATGGTTTTATAAAGGGTTTATAAATGACTTGGGAAAATATTTTATAAATGGCTTATAAATGGTTTTAGAATTTATAACGGAGTTTATAAATGATTTTAGAATTTTATAATAAGGAGATCTTCCTTAGTGTTTGATGAATATACTTACACCGTTGAGATAAATATATGGATATTTTCTAAGTATTGAAAATATAAGGATTGTGAATATATGTTTGTAAAAGTATTTTGATACAAATATTTACGAGATGACTTTAAATTAATGAAAAGATTAATTAAGAAGGCTTCATGTTGCTCGGTGCTTAGCCAATGTGGGTTTTCCCTATGGAATTAAATCCCTGATTGAATGTTTGTTTATTTGATGTTTAAATAACCAACTATTGAATTTGGACCCAAACATAAATTTGGAAATATCTAGGAAAAACACATAAGTTATGTGGCACAGTCATCTCCAATGATGTTGTACTGTGCGTGTAAATCTCATTTTGTTCTTCTAGGAAAAATGATAAGGAAATCCATCCACTAACGGTTAGGAGGCGATCTCTGATCTTATCTTTGACTGTTTATTTCCTAAAGAACCGTGGTTGAGTTTACCGAAAACCGTCGAATGTTGTTTCGAAGAGACCGGGATCAGATCTGTAATCCGAAAACCACTTCAATCTAACTCAAGCGTTCGAAGTGAAGATATCTTGAAGATGATGGAATCGGAGACGGAGCTCTCAAACGTTTCGTTTAGTCCTATAACGAACTTGTATGGATGAATGCTAGTATTGCATTGGTTGCCTGGAGGGCAATATTAGCATTCCAAGATGGCTTGCTAAGAGGAAATGGTAAGAGCATGGCCTCTTTGAGCCTCACACTCGAAAAATGAATAAAGCAGGGACATGCGGCAGGGCTAAGTGGGTCACACCCAAGTAGGGTATGATCATCCCAAATCTAAAGGGATATTCATGTATGCTTCAAGATCCCATTATGTGGTTGTTGATTGCAACCAAGTGATGATCATATTCGGTATTACTCGAGAAGGGGGTAGTGCCGGTCCTGAGTAGCAGAGGTGCAACGTGTTGTAGCCTTTCGTACATTTTATCTATAGGTGTACGAATTCGTTGGGTAAACCTTTACCCTTTCATAGTTCGAATCCATTCTCCAATACGAGCCTTCAATTTTGGTTGTAGAACCTACTATAATGGAATTTAATTAATTTAACAATTTTGACTATGATTAAAAAGTATTTGTATATTAGACATTATTATAATATCAGAGAATTTCATATGAAACGTTTTGGTTATCATAAGTTAAAAACACGTTCGTGTTTATATGCACCGTGGTCTTACGAGATACCTTTGTTTTCAAAGGTTTTTATAACTTTAAAATCCAGTTGGGTGTGTTTTCTCACGCTGGTTTTCTAGACTTACTCGGGTGTTATTTTATTATAATACTCGGGTCAGACCGAGTATATTTACAAATTGCTTTAGTACATTGGAGCTCAGGAGATAAGTTGGAGGTCTTTAAGTCGTATTCGCGTATATGTTTATTTTCCGCCGCTTTGTTGTTGAAATCATTAGACATTGTGAGGACATGTTGTTATAACTGTCCAGGCTGATGATTGTGATTGTTGTTGTACTCTGATGGATGTATGTATATAACAGTTTCTCTTTTATAAAGATCATTGATATTATATTATATATTGTTCCGATGTGATTGTGAGATTCTATGTTGTTTTAGTTTCTTTTCTCTTCTTCTTTCTTTTCCTTAACTATCTGTTTCCCGTTCGATTTGGGCTGGACATGTGTGGTTTATTGTTAGCTTGAATTGTACAGAAAAGCAGGTTGTTACATGAGGTATCAGAGCTTAGGTTGAGCAAACACCTAGGCTTGGTGGGAATTCACTCATTTGAGATAGGGTAAGCGAGACCCTAGGATGAGTTTGAGTGTATATATATGAGCGCATATTTGTTAGTGATTATAAAAATGTTTTATACTGTGTTAATATATCTGCTAAGTGGCTTATGAATTCTGGTAGGTACGTGGAACGCCACGATATCGATAGGGGTTTCTAAACGCTTAAATAAGGCAAAACGATACAATATTGTTTTGAAATCTGGGTAAATGAAATAATTTTACCAAAAATTATACTTTTTATATAAAGAATAATATTCAAAAATTATTATAGTTATATATGGTGTGCTTGGTTGTAAATGAATGATAATATTTGATTATTATCATTTATTGTTTGTTGTTCTAATAAAAGTTGTTGTTATTGTAATATAAATAAGATAAACAATTGTAAATTGAGTCATACAAGAGAATAAATTTATAAGTATGAATTTTAGAGTATTGATTATAACTAAAATAATCAACATTGTGAAATGATATTTCATAAGTAGTAAGACTTTGTGAAAATGATTTATAAAGCTGATTTGTAAACGAAAAGTAAAGGAAATTGCCTAAGTATATTTATAATATGAGTTGTAAATAAAAACAGGTTTAAAACAAGAAGTTGGAGAGTATAAAGCCCATTGATTTTGGGAAGAAAATTTCGAAATGTTTTAGAAAGCACTGAACTCACTTTCGTCATTGGAAAATAATTCTGGTGATGACTTCAGCATTATCGGCGTTCATTTTCGAGTTTCTAAGTGAGGAATTGCTACCGTTGAAGTTCTTTTTTGATAAAACAATTTGTTTTAGATTCCAGAAGTGTAATATGATACATAAAGGAGTTGTGTGTGCGTGTGTGTGCGTGTGTGTGTAAAATTCCAAAATGATTTGAAAATAGAAAAAAAACTGGATGTTTAAATTCTGAAAGTTGCTATTTAAGTATTTTGTGAAAGCATAAGAAAATAAGTTTTATAACTTATAGATTTTGAAAATTAGTAAGTTAAAACAAAATTTAAATTTGTTGAATATAAATGTTCAGAAAAGTAAACTTGAAAATTGAATTATGAAATAGAATTTAACTTAAGTTAAGTAAAATGAATTTTGAAATGAAATTGAAATTGAATTCGATTTGTAAAGAATTAATGAAATGAACTAATATAATAAATTAGTGAAATGGAAATGAACTTGAGTTATAAAATGAAATTCCACTTAAGTTGTAAATGAATTGAATATGTTTTGAAATGTTGTTTGCTATATAAATAAAATTGATTGTAGTAATGAAATAAATTAGTGAAGTGAACTAGTAAAATGAATTAATGTAAGGAATGAATTGAATTTAGCTTAAGTAAATATTTGGTGGAATGGTACTTAAGTGATATTAATATTGAAAGAAAAATACTAAGTGATAATGAAATAGGATTTAACTTAGGAAATGTTAAAACGAAATGATTTTATGAAATAATCCATAAATAAATTAAATACGGAATGAAATGTTGTTAAACACAATGTGAATAATTAGATGCGAACCAATGAACGTAAATGGAGCGAGCGTAAATAAGTGAATGTAAATCAATTGAATGGAAGTAAATTGAAATAAATACGTAAGTTGTACGTATATTATTTTATTCGCATAACTGTTTGATCCAGACTTGAATATACGATTTCGAGGTGATTTACACCGATCCGAGTTAGGATTTTTCGCTTGATTTCTTAACAGCGAACCCTAGATATGGATTTTTGATTGATTCTAATATTCTCTACCATAGTATATGGCTATGCAAGGAGAATAGCGGTTTCCAATCAAGGAACCGAACCTGAGTCCGGACTAGAGTGACCATTGGAAAGATACTAGTTCGAAAGTGAAATTGTGTGACCGAGCGAGCGATCAAGTATGGTCTTGCATATGAATGATATATGTACAGCGTATGGGCTTTAATAAATTATATGTTGACATTAGAAGGTGCAAATTGATATAGTTATGAATTAATCGAATGGAGATTATTTGTTTTATGTTTCTCTTGCCACATTTGCATATAACTATTGTATTAGTACATGTTATATATTGATATTACTTTCTATATACATGTTCTCATTGGTTGTTAAGTGATTAGTAGGTGCGGATGGCGTATGCTTGCATTTGGGAGCTCGCTTTTGCATTTTATGATTGTATATGCTTGCTAATGCTAAAATAAGGTACACATCTTGGATTACATATCGTACTATTATATTTTCCCTACGAGATGCCTCATCATCGAAGATGAGATGTATATTTATGATTATATATATTGTAAATTTTTACGATCAAGCCACGCAAAGAAGACGCTGGCGAATTTTTCCAGAAATTTAAGGCGTTAGAAAGTTTTTGAGAATTTTGGAAAAATGTTGATAACTAAAATTTGGATTTTGGTTTTATAACTTTGTATGGTATTAGTTATTAATGATGAATTTTAAAAGACTTAGAAAAGTTTTTATAAGAAGTTAAAGGACTTAGAAGAATTTGATAATCCATTTCAACTATTTGTTTTTAAAAAGTTAATGGGTTTGTGACATTTTTCTTGGCAATTTTAGGATGAAATTCTTTTAAGGGGAGAGAATTTAAAGACCTAGAATTATAGTCATTTGAATTTGGAATATTTAATTGATTTTAGGTATTGAAAAGTTAATTTTATAAGTTAAATAACTTGAATTTCAAATATGGTGATTTATTTGATAATTCAATTGTTAAATTTAATGTTTAGAAATGTTTAAATGATTGAATCTTGATTTTAATATGAAGAAAATGATTTCGTAAGTTGATTTAAAATTCTATTAGAATAAGAAGGAAGATAGTTAACTTTTAAATTGGATATAAAAGCAATTTAACTGATTTTATAAATAACTCGTTTTAAATAACGTGTAAAAATAGCCCCCTGGGCACTGTCTCGGATTTTGACGAAACTAGTTTCATTGGATCTGTAATAGTGAAATATTATACGCAGTCGAATTTCGTGGCGATCGGACGTATCGTTTGGTCGTGCGAGTTCGAAATGCGTAGAAATTAATTTAAGAAATTTAAATTAATATAATTTGATTTTGAAAGTTAACTTCTGTATATGATGGAATTGGGTCCCGATATATATTCCATTGTACACTACACCATACTGCCCATTTTGCCACACCCCAAGGCGGAAAAATTACCATGGCTTTGAGCCGTGGCAATTTTACCACGGTTTTGAGCCGTGGTAAAGTCAATTAGCATGGTCTAAGGCCGTGGCAAATTTACCACTGCTATGAACCGTTCCAATGTTTCCCAAAAAATTTCACCCCAGTTCCATTTCAGTAACCCATGCCTCTCTGCTTCCAAAAAAAAAGAACGCCCTAATTTCAATTACGCGCCCTAATTTCACCCATCCTTGAAAAATAACGCCTGAACAAATCGACTGCTTCTCACTCAAATCGATCGCTTATCACTCTAATCTCACAATTTTCCTCAATCGTGCTTCTTCTTCCTCACAGTTGCATCATCTGCTTCTCCGTTTTCCTTCACTTCTTCCTCACAGTAGCACGCTGCATCCAACTATTACAATCGAGAGGTAATCGTTCTGTAATTTATGTAATTTCAATCTGCATATTGAGGATTATGGGTGCTGAATCATTTTAACGATGATAAATTTTAGTTTTATCACCTTAGAGATCTGACGCTCATCGTTCATCATAATCATATCTGATCCACTTATAATGCACACTCATACGTTGTTGAAGGTCCAAAAATGCTGGGCATTGCGATGAATAGGAGGAGAAATGGCTCTAAAAGAGTACAAAGTTGTTGAAGGTCCAAAAATGCTTATATATGAGAATAATTTTATCGTCAAAATAAACTGTTGTAGGCTTGAAGTCTGATTTTCAGGGTTAGCTTTTGGTTTATTTGAGTAATTTGACCACTTTTTATTAGGTATAGGTTAATCTGGTGGCTAGGAACGATGAGGATTAGGGAGATTTAGATACATGAATATATCAAATGATTCATATTAATTAAGCAGCTAACATCAGATAAATATTGGAGTTGGTCATTTTTAAGGGATTCAGGATTTTAGAGCATCCATAATGGATTAACCAAATTTCACTAGATTAATATTGCGCCTTAGAGCATATAGTGACACTCATACGTTAAGTTTAGCTAGTATTTATGTATATGTGGAAATTGCTTATTTTATTGGTTGATTTATTATACATTTGGATTTTGGACCACAAATTGAAATAGAACAGAAGTAAAATTAATGAAAACATTGAACAAATAATTGGGTCTCATTTTCACCGGGTAAAATTCTAACTAACAATGGAGTATGGCGCAAGTGTCATAGGTTAGGTAGAGTATAATTTAAATGCATATTATATTGGATAAGTTAGGACAAACGTTAACTTTATTAGTTAGGGTCATGTGTTAAAATATTTGCTATGAGGCTGACTAGCAAAGTCTATACATTTTGTCGCTTGAAATCTTACCTTGTGTCATCTTTGATGTTATAATAATTAATAATATACAATATACTTATATTATTAGCTAAATGTAACGTGTGAGTGTGCAAGGCAATAACTACTTCATGGTTTACATGGCATCTCCAGTGTTGGTGCTCATAGGATAAAT
The DNA here is from genome assembly GCA_030737815.1 of Allium fistulosum. NCBI lineage: Eukaryota > Viridiplantae > Streptophyta > Magnoliopsida > Asparagales > Amaryllidaceae > Allium > Allium fistulosum. Next base: position 959,960,376 of record CM060901.1, read on the forward strand.
CTTATCATGTGAATCGCTCCTTTTTTATTGCACTAATTTACTTTAAGTATTTAAGAAAGAATGAATGAAAGAATTGTATTTAACTTTATTGTTTTGATTCTCTCCTTTTTCTTTCTCGTTTTCTTTTTTTTCCTCTTAAAAATATAAATAAACAAGGAAATCCCAAATAATGGAAAAAAAAACTTACATAGTAGCTAACATTGTTAATATTTCAGCAGCTGAAGTCATTTACTGGCCATATAAACGCATTATAGAACAGAAAATTTACTAAATATCATATGAGATATAAATGAGTAGGGATCAGGGGGCATAACAATAAAGAAAACAAACCAAGCTTTAATCTTTGGAATATACGATGAGCCGATGACGCCAGGGCAATGCAACATGATTGTGGAGAGGATAGGTGATTATCTCATCGACCAAGGCCTCTAGTTCATTACTCCTACGCCACCCATTATACACTCATCTCGGACGTAACCATACTATCATATCCTAGTCTTGAGCAGCATCCATCTTTCTATTTTGTGGATTGGTAACATTTGGATTTTGCTCCAGTAACAAATTATATTTGTGATCATAAAGGTGTTTTAGTTTTGGTATCATTTTATTTTACTGTCACTCCTATTCTCTTCCTTCCAAATATATATCATCGAATTCAAAGCGATATTACTAGTTATGGTTATATGATATATTTTGTTAATTTCATGATTTTTGCGATTGCTGGGAGCAGCAATAGTAAATGTTTCAGCCTGTTTGCAATTATTGGGAGCAGAAATGTAGAAGAAGAGATCTATCATGCAAAGAAATTTTATGATTTTCTTCGTATGACCTTTTTACTTGCATCTTTTTTTCCCTTCTTTACCTTCATGCAAAGATTTAACCACCATGTTTTAAAGTAAAAAAAAAGGTGAATTTCACTTTGGGAATAAATTATGAGCTGTTGCTGCCATCATTTACTCATTTATTATACCTGATTGGTGTATTGGTTCTGTTCTAACTAAAAGTTCTACATTGAGGCCCTTTTGATGAAGTTTAATACAGACACATATTTGTCGTAAATTCAATTTTACTATTGAATTGTTGCTTAATTTTTTTAGTAAATTCAACTTTACTGTTGAATTGTTGCAGTATTAGGAAGACAAGGTTGTTTCCAGCAATGTTATGGCTGCAACAATGTCTTTTGGTTATTCCATCATCAGATTTGATCATTAGTTATGTTCACTTAAATAAAAAAATTGTAATATATTTATGTATGTATGTATGATACATGGACTAAAATGAGACTCGAGGCAGTTGATAGCATCTAGAGGAATGACGCCGCCTCAACAACCTCAAACAATTACAGCTCCTGTTGTAGCCATCATATTTGAAAAAGGTATTGGTGATTTGGTGTTCGCTATTGCCATGATTTTAGCATGTGTAGTAAGTGTAGATGCACTCTCAACTACTAATATGAATCCGTTCAAGGTTCTTTCCACTTCTCTACTTTTCATTTTAATCTTTGTATTTTTATTTTGCATTTACTTCGTTCACCTATTTTATTCGTATTCCGCACACTATGTTTTTTGGGAAGGATAGAGAAATGGAGAATGCACATCTGATAGCAACAAGCGATGAGGATACTGAGGTACCATTTCTCCAAATTTCTCCCAAAACTCTGTAAAATTCTCGCTTGCAAGAGAAGTTCAAAGGAACATTTACTAAACATACATGTTATGGTGTATCCTCACCAGAGAGCTTACTGAAGGTAATATACATCATCTCTTCCATTTTAGTAATTGGTTGTTATGAGAATAATATATTAGTAATTTACATAATCCTTAATTTAGTGAGAGTAATATGGCTAATTGCTTTATTAACTCATGCCTATAAACCTATTTGGTCTTTTGCCTTGGCAATTCTGATCAAATATATCAGATGGTGCTATATATGAATTGCTTATGATAGTTTACACCAACTGTTAGTTTGTATTTCAATTTCCAAATAAGCACCTAAGCGTAACAAAATTTGTCATGCTCATTGCAGGCTGTTGGACCAAACATATTTCGTCTTGATAAATAATTCCTCTTAAGTCCTGAATATCAGATTCACCTTGGTTTTTATCGTTGCAAATTAAATGATCAAATTACTTCAGATGTAGACAATATCTTCTAAAGTGAATATTTTCTTCTACCTCTTTTTTGCAGGATTCAATAGTTCTATAGGGGCTGCTTTTGGATGAAGTGCATATGCAGACAAACCCATGGATATAAATTGGGTAAGGTGTTTATGATATAAATCGGGTTAAATATATATTGCAGCAATCCTTCAATATATGTAACACCTACAAAATCAAAGAGAGTAAGTATGTATATGTGTGGTGTATATAAATATAATGTGGTATAAATGTAATTTTATGATCTATATTTATGATGTGCCCCTATAAGTGGACTTACATGAGTAACGCGAGACCAGTCATGAATGAATGTGCTAAATTTAGCTTACCTTTATCATGTAGTTCTACTATCTACCTATTGTAACTATCTGCATCGTGTTTTTATTCTACGTCCCCTAGAACTCCTATTGTTTGAGATGTTTAAATTTTCTATATTGTTTTCTACATTTATTTATGAGAGCATGCAAACTTAATGTTTTTCGTGAATGAAAATGGATAATCGATGTCATAGTCATGGTTCCAGTATATGCAAGTGAATGCGTAAGCATTGCTTGGTTCCATAGATGTTTATTTTGAAACACACAACTTCTAATTCATACACATGAGCATTATCCTAAGTAGCTTGTATTAAATTAGAATGTCAGACATAATTGAATGTGAATATCACTTATCTAAATCATATAGTTTCGTGTAAATATAAAACAAGTTTTCTCCTTCTGTGGATTATGTTATTATAATTAAAATAAATGATTGCTTTTATATGAAGTGCATCCGTAGATAAATCCATGGATATATCTGATCAGGTGCCTTAATCATGTTAGAGGATCTCTTTTTTGCTTTAGTCAGGTGCTATAATCATGTTAGAAGACACTATCATGAGTACGGTCATATTTTAACTGTTTGTGCTTGCATCTGTAACAAATTACGGTCATGAAAATTTGTGTTGCTTCACTCTTATATGTTTTGCATCATATTGATTCTGCCTTTTTTAACTTCTATAGGCACTGAATAATTGGGGGTATTATCCATTGATTTTGATAGGCTTATGGACGTTTGCGACAATCGATCGCATGCATGACTTTATTAATCCTGGGCATAAAATCTTTCTGCTATCATTTGCTGATGTTTGCTTTGCTGGGCTAATGGTATGAGTTTAAGATTTGTTTTCTTGTTTTTGTTTCTGTTAGTAATGAGAATTTGGAGGTTTCTTTTTGACCAATTATATGGACTCCATGAAAAAGATTGTTAATAAACAATACTAGAACCAATAAAAAGAGCCGCAATATTAGTGAAAATGGAAAAAAATGAAAAAAAAAATGTAAGAAAAAAAGAGAGGAAGAAGTGAATATAGGCTGTCAGTAATTTTTAAGGTTACAAACATTTCGAATGTCGATGTCTACGTATCAGCATTCGTATTCGTTTTTCTGCATATCAAATATTTATCCGTCTTTCGAATACAGATATGAACGAATTTTGAATATTTCAAACATTCATCGATAGATTTAAGTAGACGTTCTCAAAGTAGAGCATTGTGTATATTAATAAATCCCAAGGTCCATCTCATCCTCTGTTTCCAACTGTTTGAAGGAATCCGTCTTTTAACTTGTTCTATGTAATATTAGTCTTTACTTTTACATGTTCACTTCATTTGTTTATCGATGAAATCATTGTTCATACCCGTTTTGATGTAGCTTTTATTTTTCTTAAAACCCTGTTCAGGTTTATAATCGGTCAAACACAACACATTCGATGTATCCCCTGTAGCCAAATTTACAACCCATATGGAACGGTGAACGCAAATTATAGCTTTGGATTAATTTCAATACAGTAAAGAAAACTTCTTTGTTGTGTATGGCAGCACCTTACTCTTGATCTTCGAATGTACAACATTCTTTACACTTGTTTTTTTTAAAAAAAACATTTTAACGACCAAGATAGCATCAACGACCGTGACTATAAATTAATGATAAAAAATATCTAAAAATCAAATACATTAATTATATATATTACCAGCACTTTGTACCCCTGCAACATGTTAGCACCAGAGATAAACAATACAAATCTTAAACAAAAAAATAAATAGATAAATAAATAGAAGTTGGGGTGGAGAGCGAGAGAGAGACGCAGCTTGTGCAATTATGAAAATATAGGTAATGTTCAATACTGTAACAATCATGTGTACAGAACCAATTTTTTACTCATACGACAGTTGGTTCTTTTACTTTGGTACCATTAGTGAAAATAGATTGTTTTGAGTTGGAGGCAAGTTTCTAATAAAACGTAAATGCAGCTGAACTTCAAATCTATATAATTGTCAAAAACTATTTGAATTCTAGCTGAACTTCAAATCTATTTGATTGTTAGGGGTAATTTGTTCCAAATATATTTTTAAAAATCATGTTTAGATATTTATTTTTAGCCCTTTGAAAATAGATGTTAAATAAGTTAATGTTTACAACGATGAAAAGGTTTTGATTCAACCTTTTAATTTCCTAGGTATGCACCAAAGGCATTGAAAAGATTAGTTCTTGTAAAGCGTAGAGCTCAACAACAAGCAAGGCCACAGAGGCAGTTTTGGCCAATCATTCAAAATTCAAGAAGTTCAATCTAAAAGTAGTGAGCATCTTTTTGGCACAGAGCCATACTAATAAATACCAGCACCTGGAAAATCAAAGAGCTCCTAGAAGAGAGCTTAGAGTGGGAGGAATGGGCTGCAATGCAACCATCCACAAGTAAAGGAACAAGAAGGCTTTAACTATGTGCTGTTGCTTTTTTGTGTATGTAACTATGTACTGAACTTTGTATTCAAGTATTGTAATTGTTGAATTGTTTGAACTTTGTATTCATGTATTCAAGTAAAGGAACAAGAAGTCTATCTTGAATTATTGTTTGAGATAAGACACTATTGTGTTGTTTAATGTAAGCTGTTTTAAATTTGAGGCGAGACATTTTTAACCTATTTGTTTTGAGTTTAATGTAGGCTGTTTTGTGGTGGGTTTTTTTAAATGCAAATGCAATATTTAGCCACGGCTTTAAGCCGTGGCTAATTCATATTTAACCACGGCTCTGAGCCGTGGCTAATATTAATTTTGCCACGGCTCAGAGCCGTGGCTGAATATAAGTTTGCCACGGCTCGTAGCCGTGGCAAAATTTTTACCACTCCCCATTTTGCCACGGCTCTAGACCGTGGCAAAATGATTTAACCACGGTCCAGAGCCGTGGCAAAATGGCTTTTCTGGTGTAGTGGTATTCGGAATATGGGTATAACATATAGAACGCCAAGCGGCACATCTCGTTTGGAGTTCGAAATTTTCATGGATGAATAGTACTGCGAAAATTTTCTATATTAGGCCATAACTATCTTCATTTGCAACCAAAACCCTGCACCTAATTTTCAGCCGCCTTTAACAAGAGCTCCATCCAACGACCAACAACGATCGGAGCCCCTTGAGGCCGAATTGGCCTTCGACTTCAACTAGGAAAACGTAGAGCACGATGATACAAAGCTAATCTACGGTTGGATCATCGAATCGATGACCAAGACAGCGACAAAGGGCCCGCATTTGCAAGCAGCAAATTGGGTTTCGGCGATCGTAGACGTTCGCGCGCGCGTGTTGTTGCGTGGAGGCAGAGGGTGGGCGATCATGGTGGTGGCGAGCGGTGGTCGGCGGTCCCGTGTCTTGGGTGGCGCGCGATAGAATGAAAAAAAACAAATAACAAAGTCCTGCCTGGTACGAGCCTGAAGGAGGGAGATAGGGGAAGGTTAAAACGTTTAAACTTAATTTATTTAGTTAATTATAATTTAATTATATCAAATGTTAATAAATTCGTAACTTTCTCGTACGAGGTCAAAATCGAGCACAACAAGTTGCATTGCATTCCTATCAGCGGATACTACGCTATGGAGATGGATTGGATGTATTTGGAGCTAGTTAGAATTTTGGGTTAAAATTGAACGTTCGTTCAATTTTAATTCAAAACGGAACGTTTGGAGACTATTAAAAATCAAAGTGATTTAATCTCACCTTTTTGGTTAACCATAAATATTTTTAGTCAGTAAAAATTATCTATTGGATGTTTGGATATTTATTATTAACTGTTATTGACTGTTTGGATGATTTACTAAATTATATTTTTGGTTGGATATATTCTCGCCTCTGGAGCGAATGAGATCCTATTAAGTTCCCGTGTAAGAGCGGATGACCCTTTGTATACGAATCCCGCCTCGAAGCGGTCGATTTATATTTTTACGATTATATACTGTATGTGATGCAGGGGGACAAGTTGGAGGGATCCAATAGGATTCCTCACACTGTTGATTTTATTTGTCATATATATATTGTGATATAAGATATGTTGGATGTTATATTGGATGACATGAACATGATTTCGCTTATTAGTGCTTTAGAGCACTGGGCCTTGTATTTCGATATTTTAAGATACCATAAAACAATGATTAATTTAAAAAAGGGATTTTTAAGCGATTTTGAAAATTATATATGTTTTAAATAATTAGTCCTGAATTATTTAAAGGAGTAATTTATTTTAAAATCAAAGGTAAGATTTTTGGATATTATAATTTAATAGTTTTATGAAATAATTTAAAAGGAGATTTTAAACTATGAATAAAGGTTCTTAAAATGTTGAAGAATATGTTCGTCTTTTATAATTAAGGGATACGGTTTTAAAAAGAAAATAGAAATATTTAGATATAATACTTATTAATCATCTTTGTATAAAGTGATATATATATGTATATAGGTACATATATTATAATTTATTCATAAATGTGAAATTTATAAATGGGATAATATAAGAGTGGTATTTTTACAAAGGAATTGAAGATTTGTATAATCGTATTTTGTTAATAAAAGTATGAATTTATAAATGGGGTTATAAATTAATAGAAATGATTATTGTTTAATAAATTAGAGAAATAAATCAAACGGTGGGTTTATTATAAAACACGGAATGATATTTTAGAAATAGTTGACTCTATTTTGGAAATTGAAGGTGAGGATAAATTTGGAATGTTAAATGATATTTTATAAATAGGAAGGAATTTATCCATATTTAAGTAACGGTAAAATGAATGGTGATTGATGTTTTAAATGAGATTTATGAATAAGTGAGATTCATAAAGGAAATAAAGTTATAAACGGAGTTCATAAATGAATGGGTTTTATGAAAGGAATTTTTTATAAAATGGAAAGAGATTCTTAAATGTAGTTTTATACACATGGAAATGACTGGGTTGAAGATTTAAGAATGGATTTTTATCAAGGAAATATATTATGTTTTGAAGTTGGTTATTCATGTTAATATTGCTTAAAGTTATTTATAAATATTTAAATAATTTTGAAAAGTTAATTATTTAAATTATTAATATGGTTTGAAATTAATAATAATGAGTATTAATAATATTTTGGTAATTTATCGGTATTATTTGTATGGTAGAGATTAAAGATTGTTTTATTCGTAATGTTTTGAATTATTAATTATTATATTTTAAGAGGTTAAAAGTTAATAATTATCATTTATTTATGATTTTTTATTATGAATAAACACTATTATATAATAGTGTTTCTAAAGGAAGTGAATAGGCCTTATTTATGGTGTTTTCGAGATTCATAAGTAGAGTTTTGTATACAGACTTGGATTTTTATTAAAGGAGCTTATAAAATGGTTTGAAGATTTAAAGGAAGATTATTAACAAGGTAAAGAAGTTTATAAATAGATGGATATTTATAAATGAATTTTAGAAATGAGTTTATAGATTTATAAAAAGAGTTTTATAAATAATTGCATGGTTTTATAAAGGGTTTATAAATGACATGGGAAAACGTTTTATAAATGGTTTATAAAGGATTTTAGAAATTTATAATGAAGTTTATAAATGATTTTAGAATTTTATAAAAAGGAGATCTTCCTTAGTGTTTTATAAATATACTTATACCATTGAGATAAGTATATGGATATTTTCTAAGTATTGAAAAGTGGAAATTAGCCACAAGGGCCTCTTTAGTAAGTAGAATTAGTTTCTAGGACACACAACTGAAATAATTACTTTCAAGGACAAAACGTAAAATAATTAGTTTATAGGGCCTAAAAACCTATGAAATTATGTCCTTGAAAGTAATTGGACTGCTGACTTTGTCCTTGAAAGTAATTATTCTGCTGACTTTGGCCTTGAAAGTAATTTCTTTGAATGTGTGTCCTAGAAACTAATTGGACTGCAAAGTTTGTCCTTCTGGTGGAATGCCCCAAGAAAATATAATGGTTGTGAATATATCTTTGTAAAAGTATTTTGATACAAATATTTACGAGATGACTTTAAATTAATGAAAAGGTTAATTAATAATGCTTAGTATTGCTTGGTGCTTAGCCAATGTGGGTTTTTCCTATAGAATTAAATCCCTAATTGAATGTTTGTTTATTTTATGGTTAAATAACCGACTATCGAATTTGGACCCAAACTTAACTTTGGAATTATCTAGGAGAAACACGTGAGTTATGTGGCATAGTCATCTCCGATGATGTTGTACTGTGCGTGTAAATCTCGTTTTGTCCTTCTAGGACAAATGATAAGGAAATACGTCCATTAACGGTTAGGAGGTGATCTTCGATCAAATCTCTGACTGTTTATTTCTTAAAGAACCAGGGTCGAGTTTACCGAAAACTGTTGAATGTTGTTTCGAAGAGACCGGGATCGGATCTGTTATCCAAAAACCACTTCGATCCAACTCAAGCGTATGAAATTAAGTCATCTTGAAGATGAAGGAATTGGAGACGGAGCTCTCAAACGTTTCGTTCAGTCCTAGAATGAACTTGTATGGATGAATGCAAGTATTGCATTGGTTGCCTGGAGGACAATATTAACATTCCAAGATGGTTTGCTAGGAGGAAATGGTAAGAGCGTAGCATCTTCGAGCCTCACACCCGGAAAATGAACAAAGTAGGGACATGCGGCAGGGCTAAGTGGGTCGCACTCAAGTAGAGTATGATCATCCCAAATCTAGAGCGATATTCATGTATGCTTTGGGATCCCTTTGTGTGGTTGTCGATTGCAACCATGGGGTGATCATATTCGGTGCTACTCGAGAAGGAGTAGTGCCGCTCCTAAGTAGCAGAGGTGCAACATGTTGTAGCCTCCCGTACATTTTATCTAGAGGTGTACGGATTCAGTGGGTAAACCCTTACCCTTTCATAGTTGGAATCCATTCTCCAATACGAGCCTTCGGTTTTGGTTGTAGAACCTACTATGCTGGAATTTAATTAATGTAACAATTTCGGCTATGATTAATAAGTATTTTTATATTAGACATTATTATAATATCAGAGGATTTCATATGAAATGTTTTGGTAATCGTATGGTAAAAACCCGTTCGTGTTTATGTGGGACGTGGTCCTATGAATCTTTGTTTTCAAAGGTTTTTATAACTTAAAATCCAGTTTGGTGTGTTTTCTCACTCTAGTTTTCCAGACTGACTCGGGTGTTATTTTATTATAATGCTTGGGTCAAACCGAGCATATTTACAAATTGATTTGGATGCATTGGAGCTCAAGAGATGAGTTGGAGGTCTTCAAGTCGTATTCACGTATATGTTTATTTTACGCTGCTTTGTTGTTGAATTCATCAGAAATTGTAAGGACAGGTTGTTATAACTGTCCAGGTTGATGATTGTGGTTGTTGTTGTACTCTAATGGATGTATGTATATAACAGTTTCTCTTTTACAAAGTTTTTTGATATTATATTATATATTGTTCTGCTGCGATTGTGAGATTCTGTGTTGTTTTAGTTTCTTTTCTCTTCTTCTTCTCTTCTTCTTTCTTCTTTCTTCTTTCTTTCCTTTAACTATCCGTCTTCCCATTCGATATGGGTTGGATATGTGTGGTTTATTGCCAGCCTGAATTGTACGAAAAAGCGGGTTGTTACACACATCTCACAAAATAAACTTATCCAAAAAAGTTATAAATAAATAAGAACAAATTCATCCAACTTTTACTAGTGCTTCATGCGGTGGCAATGGCAAGGGAAAAGGCAAATACAATAGCAAAACCAACCATCATCCAATCATCATTGAAGGTGGTCTTTTCTGCCTAAAAAATAAAAGGTAGAAGAATTAAGACAACATTAAAAAGTATGTACAAAAACATACGTAACAACCATATACGTAGGATCAAGTTCAAAAGCATTAGAGGTGAAAGGAATAATAAAATAGAATACTGACTTGCAATTTGATCCTTGTAAGTAGCAAGATATGCAGGTGTGGCTTTAAAACCACGTCCATTTTGAAAGAGGAGAGGATTATAATCTTAGAGGAGAGGCAGATAAATAACTTTTGATTCTATTACTTCTTCTTTTTTTACTTTTTTCTTCCTTCTCATACGTGCTTCCAACACAACAAAATGACTACATATTCATAGTGGACTACACACCCTTACAAATAGACATAACTCTTTAGATAAACATCTTTTCATTTTAAAGGACACGACTCTTTACTGAAAAGACACGACTCTTCGCTTCAATAGATACGACAATTTACTTCAATAGACACAACTCTTCACTTCAATAAGCACGACAGTTCACTTCAATAGACATGACTCTTCACTTCAATAGAGATGGCTCTTAAATTTATCATTAAATTTTGGTTTATCCCAACATTGCCTTTTGTAAAAAAAATTCGTTCGAACTCCCAATGCAGCAACATTCGTTAAAAAACATAGGTCCTCCAATGGGGTTTTTAAATATCGCTAGTTTGTTCTTCACTTTTCTTTACGAATCCGGGAGGTTGCTCAATATAAATTTCATCTTGAAGAAAACCATTCAAGAAAGCTGATTTTATATCCATTTGGAATAGTTTCCAATCATTTTGAGCAGCAAGAGAAATTACCAATCAAACTGTATCAAGTTTAGAAACAGAAGCAAATACCTCATTGAAATCTTTACCTTTTTTTTGCTTGTATCCTTTTGCAACCAATCGTGCTTTGTGCTTATTAATGGAGCCATCTAGATTGATTTTTATCTTGAACACCAACTTTACACCAATGGAAGATTTGTGTGAATGTAATGTAGTAAACTCGCATGTATCATTTTTTTCCACTAGACTTGATTTCTTCTTTCTTTTCATTGACCTATTTTTCATCTTTTTATACTTCATCATAAGTGACAAGATCTTCTCTATAAATAATGCAAAGTATACTTAATCAGTTGCGGCCATTTCTTCAGTTGCATCATAAATTTCTCTCAAAGTTTTCTTCTTCTTCCTGACATTGTAGGTGAATTATGTTGTGGTTCAACACTATCATCATTGTCAGGTAGTAATGGTTCAACACCATCATAAGTGTCATTCTCCAAAGGTTCTTCTCCTTAAAGGTTAAGAATTTGTCATCATGTCCTTCCGAAGAATCTGAAAAATCATAGCACTCATTTTCATCAAAACAAACATCCTTGCTAATCACAATTTTCTTTGATCTTAGGTTATAAAGCTTGTAAGCTTTAGTTCTTTGGCTGTAGCCAATGAAAATTCATTTCTTGGATTTATCATCGAGTTTCGATCTCAATGCATCTGGAATGTGAGAAAATGCAAGACCACCAAAAGATTTTAAGTGACTAACATTTGATTTTTCACCATACCAAACCTCATTTGGAGTAGAGTCACCTAGATTGTTTGTCGGTGACCTGTTAATCAAGTAAAGTGCATAAGATACCACTTCAATCCAAAAACTGCTCGTAGGGTTTTCTTTTTTAACATGCATCTCAACATGTTCATTATTTTCCGATTCTTACACTGTACGACACCATTTTGTAGCGGTGAGTACTGAACTATTAATTCATGATGAATTCCATAGTCTCAGCAAAAATCTTCAAATAAAGATAACATAAATTCTACTCTACGACTGCTTCTCAAATTCTTTATTTGAAAACCAGAAGATTTTTCAACTCAAAACTTGAAATCTTTAAAATAAGAGAGAGCTTCTGATTTTTTTCTTGACATAATAAACCCAAATTTCCCTTGTGTAATCATCAACAAACAGTAAAAAAAATACCTACCGCCTTTATGCGACGGTACTTGCATAGGTCCACAAAGGTCGGTATGGACAAGCTCCGAAGGTGATTGTGAATGCCACTTAGATATAGTTGGGAATGATTGACAGTGTTGTTTTCCCAACTGTCATTCCTCGCATAGTTTATTAATCACCTCAATGATAGGAAATCACTGGACAATGTTTTTGATGGACAGCTCCTTCAAACTATGAAAAATTAGATGGCCAAACCTATCATGTTATAATTTGGAAACATCTTTATTAGAAGTAGCAAGGTAACACATACCATTGGTAACATCGAGCTTGATAGGAAATAGGTTATTTGATCCCAAAACAATCTTTGCAACATGTTGATTGTTTTTCTGTGCACATATCTTCAACAAATCAAAAATCAAATCCTTTCTTTAGTAAGCGACCAACGCTGAGAAGATTACTCCGCAATCCTGGTATGTAAAGTACCTCTGATAGTTTCTCGACTTTGTCAGTCTTTGTTTTTAAAGAGATTTCTCCAACACCTTGAATTTTGTAAGACTTGGCATCTCCAATAGTAAGTTGACATGAATGCTGAAAACAGGTTTTTGTTTTCGGTCATATGTCTGCATGCTCCACTATCCAAATATCGTATATTTACAACGTTTCCATTAGATGCAATCAACGAATTTTTGTTTTTTACCTTCATTTTCATGCATAAAACCAGCTACGGGTTTCTTTTCAGAATGTTTTTCCCAACAATTATTTTCTTTATATCCAGGCTATGACAATAGTTACATTCAGAGTAAGGTTTTGTATCTTTGTATGTCCCTCGTCCTTTACCTCTTTGAGAATTATGGAATGATTGCTTTTCCTCTCTTTTGGATTCCTCATTTATTTTACCTTGGGTATGTTGATATGAGAAATGTCTTTCATCACTTCCATTATGACCTTTCCATGTCCATGACATGAACTACGACCTTTCGTGAATGTTAATTGGGATTTTAAGTTTGGGCATGTGAAAGATTCGTTTGAGTGCTTCTTTGTAAAATTCTAGCCTCATGTGCTTCTAATCTTCCTTGCAAACCTTCTATGGACATTGATGAAAGATCATTTGATTCTTTAATAGCAACCACTATATGGTCGAATTTAATCGACAAGCTTTGTAGAATTTATTTAACGGCTCTTTGTGTCTTCATGACTTCTCCATTTGATGCTATTTGACCTAAAAAAAAGTGACACGAGTAAAATACTCTGAGATTTTTTCATTGTCTTTCATCTCAGCTTTTCAAATTCTACCCACAACAATTGTAAGCAAGCCATCTTTATTTGAACTTGCTCGGAATATGTCGTCTCCAATATTATCCACGTATCCTGAGCACTTGCAACTTTTGAAATTCTCTCATAAACGAGAATCTATAAGGCTTGATAAATTTAAAAGTGTGCTTTTCTATCTTTTGCTTCTTATTCTTCAAAAGATCCTTTTGGCCGATTGTGAGTTGGGATTCGTCTTCTAGTGCACCTACACCTTCTTCAACCACACTCCATAACTCTTGAGATTCAAGACACAACTTCGTAAGATTGCTCCAATAATCAAACTTCTCACCATTGAACTGAGGCACATGAGAAATGAGTTGGTTTGATATTTTATTTATTTATCAACTTGCTCTGATAACTAGTTTATTTAGAAAGGAGTGGTATATAATTTTTAGAGAAGAGGTAGATTAATTACTTCTTTTTTACAATTTTTTTCTTCCTTCTCATACATGCTTCCAGCACAAAAAAATGGCCACATATTTATAGTGGACTATATACCGTTACATACTAACACAACTCTTTAGATATACATCTTTTCATTTCAACAGATATGACTCTTTACTAAAAATAACACTTCACTTCAACAGACACAACACTTTACTTCAATAGACATGACTCTTAAACTTATCATTAAATTTTTGTTTATCCCAACGGTCCAAAAGCTTCACTGGGCAGCAGCTCCTAAAGAAGAGCAATGGCTGATGTTAACCCCAAGCAACAAACTTTTTTATCATGCTCCCTATAATGATAACAACAAATCTTAAGATGGGAGAAGAATATGTATTCTAGATCAGTGCAAGCTTTATAATTTTTAATTACCTTTCGAAGTTTACATGGACGCCACTTTTCTTAAATTCATGTAGTAGCTAAAATAAAGGATAGAAAAATTATGTTGCCATGTCGAGTTTCTGAAGAGTTCCAAGTGCCAAAGAACAATTGTAGTAGAGCGCACTAGCAATATGCAAAATCAGTGGGCCTTTGTCATGGTGGATATTTGATAAATAAAAATATAAATGAAAAAATGAAAAATTTCATTTGAAAAGGGGAAGCGACAAATTGAAAATGGATACTAGATGTGAAACAAAAATATGTACCTAAACTTTAGTAAATCAAAGTAAATTGAAAGTCTTAGAAAATGAATACTAGACGTGAAAAATGTATTTACAATTATATAAAATATCTAAATGAAAATTTAGTAAATATGTGGTTGACTCTAATTACATGACTATCTTCCAAGAATAATAAGATTTGTAAGGGCCAGTGAAATAGCAGAGATGACTAGCAGATAGTAATTGACTCACAGAAAAATATTAATAGTTTACTGCATTCAACATCATGATATTAACATAATTTATTAATTAATTTCACTACTTAACGTATGTGGTTTTCAAATTAAAACCTTAATTTACTAAGGATTGAAATAGTGCTAAAAGCAGCATGAAAGGATAGCTGAAGGCTACCCAAATCCAAAACTGGCATGACTATTATTACATAAAAATAACAGTTGATGTACTACTTACTTAATAGCTATTATCTGTATATACTTTGTTAGTACAAGCTTTTTTTGCTTCTATTCTAGCAGAAATATTAGCTATTTTTAACTAGCTTCTCCCTACACACACACACACACACATATATATATATATATAGACACACACACACATATATATATATACATATATGTATGTATGTATGTATCACCTCAAATTATGATGAAGTGTCAATGATTCATGATACTCAAGGATATGAGTTAGTGTATAGAAATACTGAGTGTGTATCTGTGTGCATAAGGGTGTGCATGTATCAGTTACTAAAAAGCAATTGCTAAATAGTTGAGTCGGTCTTGTTGATCAAGTCATATACAATATGTATATAAAGAGTAGCTGTAACATGTGTGTGTGTATGTGTGTGTATATATGTGGATATGTATATATATATATGCGTGTGTGTGTGTGTGTGTGTTTATATCACCTCAAATTGGGATGATGGGTAAGTGATTCATGATGCTCAAGGATATGAGTTAGTGTATAGCAATATTGAGTGTGTATCTATGTTCACAAGGGTGTGCACGTATTATTTATAGTCAAGCAATTTCCAAATAGCCGAGTCGGTCTTGTTGAACAAGTCATATACAATACGTATATAAAGAGTGGTTGTAACATGTAATAGATTACACTTGCTTTTGTAATAAAACTTTGAAACCCTAATTCCTTCGTAATCTTTTCATCTAATTTGGTATCAGAGCTCCCTATTGCCTAACGGCTTCTTCCTTCCTCCTTTTAAAAAGATTTATCACCAATCACCATGGCAACCGAAATAAGCTCTATAGGCGAAAACCTCACCAATATCTCTCCTCAAATACCCAACGACTCTATTAGAACCTTATCAATCCTCAAAGTCAATTAATTACAGTGCTTCTTGATGAGAACAACTTTCTTTTGTGGAAATTTCAAGTAGAAACAGCAATTAGAGGGCACGGTTTGGAAAGCCTTCTAGATAGAACAGCCCCAACACCACCCAAATTCATTGCTGATGATAAAAGTAAATTGATCACTAACCAAGATTATACTGTTCATCAAAGGTAAGATTCACTCCTTTGTTCTTGGCTTCTAGAATCTATCAACACAAGTCTCCTACCACAACTAATTAGCTGCAAAACATCAAATGATGTTTGGACCGCTATTCAGCAAGTCCTCAATTCCTAATTGGCTACCAAAGTGATGCACTATAAAAGAGAATTAAAAAACATAAAGAAGAATAAAACCAGTATGCGTGAGTACCTCTTAAGAATCAAATCATTATGTGATGCTCTTGAAGGAGCTAGGCACAAATATCAAAAAATGAAAAAATCTTGATATCTTGAATGGGCTGAATGAAGAATATGAACCAGTCATAGCTGTGATCTCATCCCATGAAAACCTTTCATCCATTCAACATATACATTCAACATTCCTTGCTTATGAAAGCAGATTAGAATAAAGATTAGTGACAAACTCCGATCTCTCAATCAACTATGCCAACAACTTCAAGAGCAAGGAATATGACAAATCTCAAGGAAATCGGAATGAGACAACACAATACAGTGGAGGTAGTCAATTTCCAGGAGGAAGAGGAGGTGGATAGAGTAATAACTTCAATAGACCAAGATGTCATATTTGTGGGAGAACTGGACACACAGCTCCAAGATGTTGCTTTAGGTATGATAAAGACTATACCATATCAAAGCAAAGCCAATTTAACCCTAGAAAAAACAATATCAGTGCCAACCTTTCAATTCTGAATCAAAAACCAAGATCAACTCAAGAAAAGGCAGGAATAAGTCAAATTCATCTCCAGGATTTGGCCAAACCTGATGATATTGTCAAAGGGAGCCGGTACCCAAATTCATGAGCTACCAACCCTGTGACCAACAATTTACAAAACATGAACATTTGAAATTCATAATACAAAGGTAAATAGCTTATTTATATAGGGAATGGTACATCAACCAATATATCTCATGCTGGAAGTGCAACACTTATCTGTAATAAAAGTAATAGAGTTCTACATCTAAGAAACTTGCTTAGAGTTTCTCAAATCAAGAAGAATTTAATGAGTGTCTCCCAACTTACTGCTGATAATAATGTATTCATTGAATTTCATCCTAAAGTCTGTCTGACTAAAGATAACCTGAGTAAGAAAGTTTTGCTATAGGGTAGCTTGCATAAGGGACTCTACAGATTTGATACTTGTGGATAAATGAAGATTCAATATCACATGAGGTGCAATAATATTTCTGTAAGCAATAATCATTTTATTGATAACAAAAATATATTTGATACTTGGCATTATAGATTAGGACATCCATGTCACAAAATTGTGAAACAAGTGTTGAATAACAATAAAATAGAATTTGTTGATGTGAATTTACCCTATATTCGTACTTACTGCAAAATTGAGAAGAACTATAAGCTTCCATTTTCTTTATCTAGTACTAAGTTTACTAAACCACTTGAACTGATCATATCTGATTTACGGGAACCAGCACCCATAAACTATGACTATGGTTACAAGTATTACGCTTCCTTTGTTGATGCCTACTCTAGATTTACATGGATCTACTTCCTTAAAGCTAAATCTAAAACTTCTCGCATAGTGATATAGTTTATCAAATTTATTGAAAGGCAATTAAGTACTCAGTTGTTTAAATTTCAATCAGATGGTGGTGCTAAGTATAAACCCGTTGATAAATATTTCGAGGATAAAGGAATTCAACATAGAATACCATGTCCTTACACGTCAGAGCAAAATGGTATTCCTAAAAGAAAACTTAGACATCTTGTTGAGATAGATCTGACACTACTTGCACAAGCTTCTTTACCATTGAAGTTCTGGCCAGAAGCCTTTTCAACTGCCTCATATTTAATCAATAGAATGCCAACCGGAGTCTTAAGAAATAAGAGCTAATCTGAAGTATTTTTTGATCAAAAAACCCAACTATAATGATTTGAGAGTGTTTGGCTGTCTTTGCTTTCCTTATCTAAGAGCCTATAATACACGGTCTAAATTACAGATCCAAACCATGTACATTTCTGGGGTACTTTTTAAATCAGAAAGGATACAAGTGTCTTGATGCAAATGGAAGAATATATGTCTCAAGAAATATTGTATTCAATGAGAAAGTTTTTCCATTCAGAGACCTTGGCACACAACTCACAAAGAAAGTTTTTAATCTAAGTATTCCAAGCCTCCACTGATATCAATAAAATTGAAAATGTTAACAAGGGAGAAGAATTAGTAATTGAAAATGATAATATTGATAATTTAATTACTTAAGAAAATACTGATCAAACATTCAGTTCAAGTAGAGGCATTCAAAATAATGATGAGAAAAAAAGATCATATAATGAATTAATGACAGAACATCAAAATGAAGGCTTAACTTCTCACACTACAACTGATGTAGTAAACCAACAAATACCTAGGCATCATATGATGACTAGAGCTAAATGTGGAATTTTCAGACCAAAGACCCGTACTCTAATCAGTGAACCAACCTCAGTAGATGAAGCATTGTCTAACAATAACTGGAAGAAAGCCATGATTGAAGAATATAAAGCTCTTATAATGAAAAATACATGGACATTAGTCACACCACCTAAAGACAAGAATATAGTAGGCAGCAGATCGACTTCTAAAATAAAAGAGGATGCCGATGGGAAGTTGCAAAGGCATAAAGCAAGATTAATTGCTAAGTGTTTTACACAGTAGCATGGTTTTGACTTTAAAGAAATATTCTCAGTAGTTGTTGAACCCACAACTATAAGAATAATCTTATGTTTAGCCCTACTTCACAATTGGAAGGTGAAACAATTGGATGAGAATAATGCTTTTCTAAATGGGGAATTACTTGAAGAAATAATTATGGAACATCCACTAGGATTCAAGCTGAATAATCAGGTGGTATATAAACTGAATAAAGCAATTTATGGCCTAAAACAATCTCCAAAAGTTTGGATTAGAAAGATCAAACACTCATTATCAGTCTTAGGGTTCACTCAAGCAAAATATGACACTTCATTATTCCTGAGAGTCACAGACACATCAACTATATATATACTGGTGTATGTTGATGATATTTTAGTCACTGGCGACAGCATCAAAGAAATACAATAATTAATTGATAGATTACATAAGGAATTTTCCTTAAAAGACCTGGGAGATCTGCACCACTTTTAGGGATTAGAAACAAAGAGAGTTATAGACTAACATGCACATGAGATAAAGCAAGTACATATCAGATATACTCACCGGAACCAAGTTGAAAAATGCCAAACCAATGCCCACTCCATTATAAGCAACATATTGTAACATCCCGTAAAATGAACCATAAATAAATGAAATAAAATTTAATTAAATGTAACAAGATAGAATATGGAAATTTATAAAAGTTGGAATTTGACCACATAATTTGTTACATTACATTCATAGTGAAACTCTGATCTGTTTCCATATATAATATGCTGAAAATGGAGCTCAAACGAAGAAGATATGAGCGTTTTAAGTTTTCAGATTTAAATTAATTTAGTTTGAATTCAATTTCAAATCTAAATGAGAATTTAAATTTGGGGTTTAAAATTTAAAGTTAGCTTAGAGGCTAAGTAAATGTTTTAATTAATGTTTAACGTTAAGAATAAATAGGGTAAGAAATGAATTAAAATCGAAACGCAACGGAAACGAATCATTATTGCCAAAATAAGGCAGAGCGGTCGACTTACATGGGTCGACAGTAGTGATCGACCAGTCGAGCTTAGGCGGTCAACCATCTCCTGATGGCGGCGACTAGGGTTTTGCTTTGTTTAACACTCCAGATTTGTCCGTTTCTCTTCTAATTTGATCCTACAGTTCTAGTGCGTTTCAACTCTTATAAATAGAACCCTGCCCTCTTCACTTTTTAGTCATATTATTTTGGGGAATACGATGAAACTCTGCCAATGTTATCTCTTCAAATTACATTCAGAAACTCTATAGAGAATTCAGGTAAGAATTCAATCCCTTTTCAAATTATTTCTTCTTCTTCCTCCAATCTATTCTTCTATAGTTCTTTCTCCAATTTTTCTGAATCTAATAAAAATATATACATCTTTCCTATCATGTATATATCACAAGAGAGAGATTTTGGAGGAGATTGAAAAGGGTTCAAATCCAAGGAAAGCGAAGCTAAGGCAGTTCTGTGAGTGGAAACCTTAGTATTTCTTTTTCAGTAATTATTTGGCGTATCTCTATGGATTTGAATATGCCTTAGGGATTTTGGGATTGCAATAATACGATAGATAAAATCTTCCAAAATTCCATTTTATTTCGAAATGTCAATTCTATGTTGATATTCTTGATTATTTACATTAATTTGATGGAAGTTGTTTTGTTTATGCAATTTTTGATAATTTCATAGTCTATTCCACTTTTCCTTCTTCGTTGGTTCAATTTGTGATTTTTCAGTGAAATAAGGGGTTAAAATTATGGATTTTATTTGTAGTTTACACCACTTATTCCACACAAATTTCCTTCCTATCTTTTTCTTTGTAAAAAGGAGTTGAATAGAGCATGAAATTTAGACTGCAATTCCTATTATTTAGGATATTCCATTAAATTGGTGTAATAAACTAAATTTCTATTTTATTTTCAAGTCTGTTATTGCATTTTTGATTATGAATATTTATTCCTTGTTTTTTATATTATAATCTCTTATTTGGTATATTGAAATCTTGGGAATTTGAAGAAGAAGGACTTGTAATAATATTTGGTTAAGGAATTGACATTTAACGCTAGTTTAGGGTGTAAAATTCGTGCGTGTAGAATTTATTAGGCATATTTTTTATTTATATTAGCGTAATTATTGTATAATTATTGCATATATGGCGTTGTTAATTAGGTATTTATTTTCATTTATTTCTCCTGTTAGGAATGTAATTGATTGTTAGGTGAAAATAAAAGGAAACTCTTATATAGCCTAGTTATTATTCTAAGGCATAATAAGGAAAATTCCTTATAGGGCCTTATTGTGAAACGGTGAGATGAGTATTATTAAATATATGAAGTGTATTTAATTTATGACTAAGTCATAAGGATGCTAGGTCAATAGAGTAGATGACGAAAGTCCACCCTGCATTTTGAGGCTACCAGCAGTTGTGTGCACTTCCTATTGATGTGAGATATCCTTATGATAAATATTTATAACAATGCGAGGTTAGTCCCAAATTCTATAGCGGAAATCTGCCCAGCTAATTTGGCTACCAGTTCCTACGAATAGTTGGACTAATGTGAGACGTCATTATGAGTATGGGCTATAGTACGAGGGGCCTGCTTCGGTGCCTTGAGGTATTAAGTGGTTGTTTGAGGGCCCGTCGTTTTGCCTCAAATGAAGTACTGAATAGCCTAGGGGACACGTTAGATGGTATCCCTGCAGGGGTTCGCTTCTGGATAAGGTATTAAGTGACCGACTCGGGGTCCGCCTTTCCATATAAAGAAGTATTAAGTGACTTGAGATTCCCTATGATGCCAGCAAGATAGTACCATTGAGGAGCAAGCCTTGGGAATATGTATTAAATGACGGGTTCTGCGTTTATTAAGGTATTAAATGACCGAAGTCTACCTATTCTCCAATAAATGGTATTAAGTGGCTTGGGTACTATCTCTTGCATCGCTAGTTACTTATAACGTGGGATTTGGGTTATGCGATTTTGGAGGCTTACTTCTTTCCTTAAAAAGAAGTAGTAAATGATTTTAATGGTTTTATGTTCGTAGACATGTTCTTATTTTGAAATATACTGCCCAAGTACTGAAAAGGTAAGACTCGAGGTTTTTATTCATCACACACTTGTTGTTCTGACTCCCTCCTCATTACAACACAGGTTAAAGGACATTAATGGTGAAGATGATGCTTAGAGATGGAGGTGGTTAGCTTTTATGTGTACCCATATATATATATATCATTGTTTTAACGGATTTATGATACGATTTGATGGCACTTTGTATTCAGATATATTTGTGATTTTGAAACAAATGGGTACACTTTGCTATTATATTTTGTTCCATCTGCTGTGAGTTTTGAAAGTTTAGTTATGGATCTATATTATTATTTTCTTAGTTCTACCAACAAGTTCCTTAGAATGGATCTAAGTTTTGATGGGCCTTTTCTAGATCAAAATTTAGGCATGTTCTGAGGTGGGTTATTGCATTTGGTACTAGATCCTTGGTTACCCGATCAACGGAGAAAAACTATACATATGAGAGACGTGCTTGTTATTTTGAAAAGGTTTTCCAAAAATAATTTTCAAAATTCTTTCTATATATTTATATACATGTATATATATCTATACCTTATTTTTTTTCAACATTCGCATATAAACTAGGCAACTCTTTTCTTTCAGCATATAAATACTATCTTAGGAAATCATCACTAAAGATTCAACCTATAAATAGTTGATATGGTTGATAATCAATCTTCTTCCGGACAAGGAAACTCAACCCGCGGAAGACCACCCATTTGTGGAATGCTCGAATGGTTTAGACAATATCATAGGACCGTTGAGCAGATTCCTATTCCTCTAGCTGCACCAGTGGCACCTGCTACCCCACTCATTAATGCAGCATACCGTCCTATCAACTTTCACAAGTTGTGTAAGGAATTTCAATATGGGAGGGAAGACATACTCTAGAACTGAAGGATATTCGAAAGCTAAAGCTTGGGTTAGTAACTATGAGAAGATATTTTGGAGAGCTTAGTTAGGATGATCAGTTAAGAAGTAGAATAGCAGCTTGGCACCTCAAGGTGGAGAGCTTGGTTAGGATGATCAATCGAGACAAAGTGATTTTACTCTCAAGGAGTACATAGCTAAGTTTACTGAATTGGCTAAATTTGGAATGAGCCTAATAGACACATCTATGAAAAAGGCCATAAAGTTTTTGAAGGGCCTAAATTCCCGTTAAGAGAAATGTTGTTGACCCATGTGCCTATGGGGGCCACGTATGAGATGTTGGTGTAGATGGAAATGTTATACGTGGCCAATACGGATTCAAGGAGGTCCAAGAAGGGAAGCTTTTGGGACAATAAGAAGTCAAAGGAGAATTTTAAGAAGGATGGCAAGGGGTGTCAAAGATGCCATAAGAAGGGTCATGAAATCAAAGATTGTAGGATGAGTCTGATGAAGGAAGCCTTTAAACGGAAGTGCTTTAATTGACACGAGGAAGGGCATTAGAAGAAACAGTGTCCCAAGATGGCTAAGGAAGGATCAACCAATTAATCAGATTGCTGCAAGCAAAATGAGCAGGGCATGCTTTAGACGAAACAATCTGTTATCGGGCAATTTTATTAGGAATAACGAGGGCATCTCTGAATACTCAAAGCTTCATATCTGAAGAAAATTTTCAAGAAACTGCTAGAGTTTTAGCAAAAGCTGCTCTATGGGGGCGTCCATCACCACTTTGTAGAAAATCATTAGGTATGAATATATCACATACTTGTGACTCGATTGGTGAAATAGTCTCTCTCTCCAAAAAAATATGTTTTTTTATCGATGCACAAAGAAATTATTTTGTTGCGCATTTTTTTATGCGTGTCTTACCAAAAAAGGATTGGCTTATTTTGGAAAATACATTCAACCAACTCCAATCCTTTTACCAATTAGCATCCTAGAAGATTTCACAAAACCTTTTTCTCTAAGTTTTCAAATTTCGGGACAGGCTATTGAAGTTGTCCCTTTTGCTAGTAAACCACCAAGAGACCAAGGGAAAACAACTCTAGAAGGTATAACTCTTATTTTTGGAGTTGCTATTCGTACCCTGTATGATTCAGGGGCAGCACATTCCTTCATAGCTAGGAATATAGTAAGTTTCTTAAACCTTCAAACCCAAATGGTCAACAACCCAATAGAGGTTTCCAATCCCATTGAAGGTTCGGCTCATCTTTCTCTTATTTGCAAAGACCTAGTGTTAGACATATGTGACATTGATTTCATATGCAATGTGTACGTTCTAAATTTTGAGGGGTATGGACTTACCTTAGGTATGGATTGGTTGTCATATTATAGAGCCATTCTTGATTGTGATAAGAAGGTTGTACGACTAATGAGTTATGGAGGTTGTGACCAAGAAGTTCTTTGTATATCCAAAGATTTAGTCGAGTTAAGTCATTTATACTCACTTAAGTCAATCGGTTATTGTAGAACCATCATTTGTACCCATATTTTGAGAAATTCTTCATGTCTTCGAGGAGGTCTCGGGTCTCCCAGCCCATAGGGGGATCGAGTTTCGAATCGATTAAGAGAAGGACACAAGGCCCATCGTCCTACCTTTAAGGAATATGCCCCTAAATAAAGAAGGGAATTGGATAAGAAGATCTCGAAGCTATTGAAGAAAGGATTCATTCATAGAAGTACTTCTGAATGGGGAGCCGCTGTTGTTTTTACCACTAAGGCAGACGGTTCTTTGAGACTTTGCATTGATTATAGGGATTTAAACAAGTTGATAAGAAAGAATAGGTACCCTTTACCTAGGATTGATGACTTGTTCGAACAACTTGTAGGGGATAGGGACTTTTCTCAATTAAACCTAGCAACGGGATTCCATCAGTTAAGGATAGCAGAGCAGAGCAAGTCGAAGACCTCATTTCGCACTCCAGATGGGCTCTATGAGTGGGAAGTAATGCCCTTTGGTTTAACGAATGCCCCAACATACTTTGTAGATTTGATGAGTAGAGTATTTAGAGGGCAACTCAATAAATTCGTCGTGGTATTTGTTGATGATATCTTGGTTTTCTCCAAATGCAAGAAAGAGCATGAGGACCACCTTAGGGAGGTATTAGAGACTTTGAGGAGGAACCAACTCAAGGACAAATTTTTTAAATGTCACTTTTGAAAGAATGAAGTTAAATTTCCTTGACATATTGTTTCGAAGAAAAGATTGGTTGTAGACCCTGCTAAAGTGAAAGCTGTCCAAGGATGGAAGACCTTTAAGAGTGCATCAGAGGTTCGAAGTTTCCTAGGGTTGGTAGGCTACTGTAGAAAGTTCATCAAGAAATTTGCAAGAATAGCAGCCCCCTTAACCAAATTTACTAAGAAGAACCTAGTTTTTGCTTGGGATAAAAGATGCACTAAGGCGTTTGAGAAGATTAAGGAGTCATTGACTAGTGCACCTATGCTCACCATTCCCGATGGAACCAAACCATTCATGGTTTTTACATATGCTTGTGGCACATGATTAGGAGCAGTTTGAATGCAAGAGGGAAAAGTAGTTGCTTATGATAGTAGGTAGCGAAAAGATCATGAGAAGAGGTATCCAGTGCATGACATGGAATTGGCAGCTATCGTCTTTGCCTTAAAGGTGTAGAAACATTATCTCTTGGGAGAAAGAATTGAGTTATTCACTAATCATAAATCACTCAAATACCTATTTTCCCAAAAAAATTAAATCTTAGACAGCAGAGATGGATGCAGTATATAACATCGTTTGACTTTAATATTCGGTATAACTATGAAAAGGGAATGTAGTCGCCGACGTTCGTAGTTGGAGGCATGCAACCCTAGGTGCCATATATAAATGGAGACAGTTGAAGTTTACCTTGAATTTTAACTTCCAATCGTCAACAGAACCCATCCAAGGTATTCTAGCAGTTATGAAGATTAGACTAGCCTTAGTGTTTCATACAGGACATGAGCAAGTAAAGGATGAAAAGTTAGTAGAGATTTAGGAGAAATTGAGGAAAGGAGAGCATTTTCCATGCAATGAGGTATTCAATTGATGAGAAGGGATGCTTGAGAAGAGATGGATGCCTTTGTGTTCCAATAATTAATGATTTGTTGAGAGAAGTACTTATAGAATTTCACCACTCTAGGATGACCATCCATCCTGGAGGAGATAAGATGTGTAAAGACACGAAGAAGATCTACTTTTGGAATAAAATGAAGAAGAGCGTAGGTGAGTTTGTTGCTAAGTGTTTGAGAGAGTAAAAGCGGAGCAAGGGAAGCCTGGTGGATTATTATTACCTTTGGAAATTCGGACTTAGAATTGGGAACATATTTCAATGAATTTTATGGAAGGATTTCCAAAAAGTCAAAAGGGGCAATGAGGCTATTTGGGTTGTTGTGGATAGACTCACAAAAAGTGCTCATTTTGTTCCAATTAGGAGAAATAGGACTACTACCTCTCTCGCACAAATTCATATCAAGGAGGTAGTTCGTTTGCATGGAATTCCTATGAGCATAGTCACTGATATGGACCCCTTGTTCACTACTGAATTTTGGAGGAGCTTACAGACAGCTTTGGGAACTTCTTTGAATCTTATCACTGCATATCACTCGTAGATTGATGGATAAACAAAGAGGGTGAATAGAATTTTGGAGGACTTATTGAGAGCTTGTGTCTTGGACTTTAGAGAACATTAGGAGCAGCATCTACCTTTGGTTGAGTTTGCATATAATAGTAGCTATCAAATAACAATTGGTATGGCCCCTTTTGAAACGCTTTATGAGCCTCTCGGCAAATCGCCAGGTTATTAGTGGAAAATCACCGACAACATATTACTTGAATCTGATTTGATCTGTGATACCATGGAAAAAGTAGAGTTGATCAGGTAAAGGATGGAGGCAACACAAGATCGTCAGAAATCTTATGTGGATAAAAGAAGGAAAGAGCTTGAGTTTGAGGTTGGAGATATGGTGTTTGTTAAAATCTCCCCTCTTTGGAAGGTTGTTAGATTTGGCCAGCCTGAAAAATTGATGCTTAGGTTTGTCAGACCATTTAGAATTTTGGAAAGGATATGAAATTTGGCATACGTGTGGAGCTTCCTAACAAGTTGGCAGGAGTCTACAATGTTTTCCACGTTTCTCACCTTAGGAAATACCTTTGTGACACCGCTATTAGTGTAGAGCTTGATCAGTTGGGGGATTTTGAGATGGAGCCGACAGTGCCACATGCCACCGCATGCATTATGGAGCATGGAACTAGGAGACTCTGCAACAAAATAATTAGACTGGTCTGAGTACAATGAGGGGATAATCCGACAGAAAGCACATGGAAGACCGAGGAGAAGATGAAGGACACTCACCCAGAGCTTTTCATCGGTATTTTCTCTCTCCAAATTTTAGGATTTTGGTTGCATTGTGGTTAGATGGTTATTACATTTTTTCACAATCACTTTGCACTCATGTAGAAATTTTATGCATGTTTAGGGTGTTTGCATACATACTTGCATAACATGATTACACATTCACACTAGAATTGAGCTCCTTTTAGCATGTTTATAGTACATAATCACATTGCACTATTGGTTGAGTAGATGGTTGTGTAGATAACTTGGTTATATAACATGGATGTTATTGCGCATTATGTTGTTCGTCCCTTGAATGATTTCGGGACAAAATCCTTTTTGGGGGGAGAATGTAACACCTCGTAAAATGAACCATAAATAATTGAAATAAAATTTAATTAAATATAATATGGTAGAATGCGGAAATTTTATAAAAGTTGAAATTTAACCATGGAAGTTATTCCATTGCGTTCATGGTGAAACTCTGATATGTTTCCATATATAATATGCTGAAAACGGAGCACAAACGAAAAAGATATGAGCATTTGAAGTTTCAGATTTAAGTTAATTTAGTTTGAATTCAAATGAGAATGAGAATTTAAATTAAGCGTTTGAATTTAAAAATTAGTTTGGGGGCTAAGTAAACATTTTAATTAATGTTCAATGTTAAGAATGAATAGGGTAAGAAATCAATTAAAATAAAAAACGCAACAAAATGAATCATTATTGCTAAAAATAAGACGGAGCGGTTAACCTACATGGGTCAACCGGTCGACCGTAGCGGTCGAGTTTAGACGGTTAACTATAGCAGTTAACCAGTCGAGCTTAGGCGGTCAACCGTCTCCTGATGGCGATGGCTAGGGTTTTGCGTTGTTTAACGCTCCAAATTTATCCATTTCTCTTTCAATTTGATCCTACGATTCTTGTGCATTTCAACCCCTATAAATACAACCCTGCCCTCTCCATGTTTTATTCATATTATTTTGGGGAATACAATGAAACTTTGCCATTGTTATCTTTCCAAATTAGATTCAAAAACTCCGTAGGGAATCCAGGTAAGAATTCAATCCCTTTTCTAATTATTTCTTCTTCCTCCTTCAACCTATTCTTCTTTTGTTCTTTCTCCAATTGGTCTAAATCTAATAAAAATATATACATGTTCTCTATCGTGTATATATATCAAAATAGAGAGATTATGGAGAAGATTGAAAGGCTTGCAAATCCAAGGAAAGCGAATCTAAGACTGTTTTATGAGTGGAAACCTTAGTATGTCTTTTTTAGTATTTGCTTGGTGTATCTCTATGGATTTGAATATGCCATAGAGATTTTGGGATTGCTATAATACGATAGATAAAATTTCCAAAAATTCACTTTTATTTTGAAATGTCAGTTCTATGTTGAGATTCTCAGTTATTTACATTAATTTGATGGAATTTATTTTGTTTATGCAATTTTTAATATTTTTATAGTCTATTCCACTTCTCCTTCTTCTTTAGTCCAATTTGTGATTCTTCAATAATATAAGGGGTTTAGATTATGGATTTTATTCATAGTTTACACCACTTATTCCACAAGAACTTTTTTCTTGTCTATTTCTTTATAAAAAGGAGTTGAATAGAATATGAAGTTTAGATTGCAATTCCTATTTTTGGGATATTCCATTAAGTTGGTGCAATAAATTGTATTTCTATTTTTGAAATCCTGGGAATTTGAAGAAAAAGGACTTGTAATAGTATTTGGTTAGGGAATTGACATTTAACGCTAGTTTGGGGCATAAAATCCATGCGTTTATAATTTATTAGGCGCGAATATTTATTTATCTCTATTAGCATAGTTAACGTATAATTATTGCATATATGGTGTAGTTAATTAGGTATTTATTTTCATTTATTTTTCCCGTTAGGAATATAGTTGATTGTTTGGCGAAAATAAGAGGAAACCCTTATATAGCCTAATTATTATTCTAAGGCATAATAAGAAAGATTTCTTATGGGGCCTTATTTATGAAACAGTGAGATGAGTATTATTATGTATATGGAGTGTACTTAATTTATCGCTAAGTCATAAGGATGTGAGGTCAATAGAGTTACGTGACGGAAGTCTGCCCTTTACTTTGAAGCTACCAGCAGTTGTGTATACTTCCTATTGATGTGAGATATCCTTATGATTAATATTTATAATGAAGCGAGGTTAGTCCCAAATTCCTTAAGAGAAATCTGCCCAGCTAGTCTGCCTATCAGTTCCTACGAATGGTCGAACTAATGTAAGACGCCAATATAAGTATGAGCCATAGTACGAGCGGTCTGCTTCGGGGTCTTGAGGTACTAAGATGTTGTTTGAGGGCCCGCCTCTTTTCCTTAAATGAAGTATTAAATGGCCTAAGGGAATGTTAGGTGGTATCTCTATAGGGGTCCGCTTCTAGATAAGGTATTAAGTGACTGATTAAGGGTCTGCCTTATAAAGAAGTATTAAGTGACTTGAGATTCCATACGATGCTAGCTGGATAGTACCATTGAGGAGCATGCCTTGGGAATAAGTATTAAATGATAAAGTCTGCCTTTATTGAGGTATTAAACGACCGAAGTCTGCCTATTCTCCAATAAATGGTATTAAGTGGCTTTGGTACTATCTCTTGCATCGCTAGTTAATTATAACATGGAATTTGAGTTATGCAATTTTTAGACCTGCTTCTTTCCTTAAAAATAATTATTAAATGATTTTAGTTGTTTTTTGTTCTTAAAGATATTCTTATTTTGAAATATATTGTCTAAGTATTGAAAAGGTAAGACTCGGGGTTTTTATTCACCAAACACTTGTTGTTCCGACTCTCTCCTCATTACAACACAGGTTAAACGACATTGATGGCTAAAATGATGCTTAGGGATAGAGGTGGTTTGCTTGTGGCAGTATTTATCATTTTCACTTGCTTTTATACGTACCCATGCATCTAGACTATTGTTGTAATGGATTTATGATACGATTTGATGGTACTTGGTATTTTGACATATTTATGATTTTGAAATAAATGGGTGCACTTCGCTATTATATTTTGTTCCATCTGTTATGAGTTATGAAAGTTTAGTTATGACTCTATAATGTTATTTTCGTAGTTCTACCAACAGCTTACCTAAGAATGGATCTAAGTTTCGATGGGCCATTTCTAGATCGAAATTTAGGCCTGTTTCGGGGTGGGTTGTTACATTTGGTATCAGAGTTTGGTTTAGAAAGATCAAACACTCATTATTAGTCTTAGGGTTCACTTAAGAAAAATCTGACACTTCATTATTCGTGAGAGTCACAGACACATCAACTATGTATATACTGGTGTACGTTGATGATATTTTAATCACTGGCAAACAGTATCAAAGTAATCCAACAATTAATTGATAGCTTACATATTGAATTTTCCTTAAAAGACCTGGGAGATCTGCACCACTTTCTGGGATTAGAAATAAGGAGAGTTACAGACTAACATGCACATGAGCCAAAGCAAGTTCATATCAGATATACTCACCAGAACCAAGATGGCAAATGCTAAGCCAATGCCTACTCCATTAGTAAGCAACCTACATTTATCTTAAAACAAAGGGGATCCCTTGGAAAACCCCAACATATATAGAAGCACAGTTGGTGCATTTCAATATTCCACTATCGCAAGAACAGAAATATCATATAGTGTAAGTGAAGTGTGTCAATTTAGGCAAGAGCCCCTAATTGAGGATTGGAAAGTAGTTAATTGGATCTTGAGATATCGGAAAGGAACTCTGAATCATGGGATCTTATTTCAAGTAAGAAAGGATATCAACATCACCACATATGTTGATTCTGATTGGGCAGCTGATTATGATTATAGAAGATCAACTAGTGGTTATTGTGTATACATAAGCACAAACATTATTTCTTGGTCATCAAGAAAATAGCCTACAATTGCAAGATCGAGTGCTAAAGCTGAATATAGAAGCATTGCTGTAGACGCTACTGAGGTAACATGGATCATATCCTTATTGAATGAATTGAGAATAACATAGCAAAATGTGCCCACAATTTGGTGTGATAACAAAAGTGCTATAGCCATATCAGCCAATCTAATTTAACATCACCGAACCAAGCATATAGAAATAGATTTGTATTTTGTAAGGGAACTTGTTGACCGTGGAAGATTAAAGATGAGTCATGTTCCTACAGCATTTTAGAAGGCGGATATATTAACTAAATCACTCTCAGCTACTTGTTTCATCAAATTAAAGAAACTCCTAATTGTTACTAAAGGAAAGAACATGAATGAAGGAAGAAAAGAAGAGCGAGATCAATTTGAGGGGGAGAGTTATTATACAGCAATATTGAGAGTCTATCTGTGTGCACAAGGGTGTGCACGTATCAGTTATAGCAAAACAATTGCTAAATAGCTGAGTCTGTCTTGTTGAAGAAGTCATATACAATATGTATATAAAGAGTGGTTATAACATGTAATAGATTACACTTGCTCTTGTAAAAAAAATCTGAAACCCTAATTCCTTTGTAATCTTTTCATTTGCTAATTATATGTAGAAAACTCTAGAAGATACAGTTTAGCTAAGACGTTTTCAAAGGATGTAAAATGCGTCTTCGCATGTCAACTAAGTTTTACCACATCACTCTTACCCAATACACAACATTCAGGGTATTATTGCTAAGAGGACCATGAATTTTTGACTCCATCATTATTGCACTAACAGTATGTATGGCTCTATTAGGAACGTATGTAGCTTATACCAAGTGTGTATAAAGAAGAACAAATACTTGGAAATTAAAGCAGCAAGACAAGGCATTGTCCTACTGAAAAATATACTATTAATTAACCATTAAGAGTTTGAAATAAACTTGATTTTGTTAATCTAGATTTTTCCATAGAGGAAATATCTAGAGTATATGGTAGATATTTATGGAATATATTTGAAATTGTATAAAAGCATATTTAGGAGGTATTTATGAAATAATATATTTGAAATTGTATGAGAGAATGTTTAGGAGATATGTATGGAGAACCGTTAGAATAAAATAATCTCCATCATTTATTTGAGATGTGAACTCCTATAAATAGAGGTGGATTCACTCATTTTAGATGTAAGAGAAAAGAAATGCAGTAAGAAAAATAATATGAACTTTTGTAATAAAGTTTAGTAATAAATTTTTTCTCCTTATAAAAAAAATCATTTTTTTCTTCTCCAACCTCTATCTATCTTCTTCTAAAATCAAATCTATTTGCTATTGAAAAAAACTTCCAACAAAGTGGTACTAGAGCTTGAAGATCCTTCTAAAAAGATGGTGAATAACGGCGTTCCCTTACAAGTCTCAATTCTCACTAAGACCAATTATGAAAATTGGAGTTTAAGGATGGTGACTCTCCTTGGAACACACGACATATGAGAGATAGTCGAGAAAGGATACACCGAACAAAAGAATGAAGATAGTCTATCTCAAACTCAAAGGAATAGTTTGAGAGACTCAAGGACGAGAGACAAGAAGGCTCTCTGTCTAATCTATCAAGCATTGGATGATGATACTTTTGAAAAAGTTTCGGGATCAAAAGTAGCCAAAGAAGCATGTGAAAAGCTTTGAACATCTTACAAAGGAGCCGATCAAGTCAAAAAGGTACGTCTTCAAACTTTAAGAGGAGAGTTTGAAACTTTGCATATGAAAGAAGGTGAACTTGTCCCTAATTACTTCTCAAGATTTTAACGGTTACTAATAACCTAAACAGAAATGGTGGGAAGTTAAATGGTGTATGAATTATGGAGAAGATTCTTAAATCATTAGATCCAAAGTTCGAACATATTATCACCATCATCGAAGAGACAAAAAACTTGGAGGCCATGATAATAGAGAAACTTCTCGGTTCATTGCAAGCTTATGAGGAGAAAAAAAGGAAGAAGGAAGAGATTGTGGAGAAAGTACTCAAGATACGAATTGATTCAAAAAAGGGAGAAAGCAATTGAAGCCAACAATGACGAGGTTGTGATCAAAAACGAGGAAGAGGTTGTGGATATGAACATGGACGAGGTTGGAGATCCAGCAATGACAACAACAACCAAAGAAGAGAAAGATCAACAAGAGGTCGTGGGACAGGAAATTCAAAGTCAAGGCATGACATGTCATGCATCAAATGCTATAATTGTGAAATTTTTGAACATTATGCTTCTAAATGTAGAGCTCCTAACAATAATAAAGTTGAAGAGAAGGCTAATTACATTGAAAAAAGAAGTCAAAAAGGTGGTACTTTACTGCTGGCTTATAAAGAAAAGAAAGAGGAGTTAGTCTCCAAAGGATTATGGGAGATTGTCGAAAATGGTTATGAATGGCCGAATGATTTGGAGAGCATGTCGCAAATTGACAAGAAAGCGTTTGTGAAATTACGATGGAACAACCATCGTGCTCGTATTGTGATGAGTGAGAACGTCGATGAAGTAGCATATGGTCATATGCTTGGAGAAAGTTCTGCAAAAGGGTCGTGGAATTTATTGAAAGAATTATATGTAAATAATGATGCAAAAATAATAGAAGACGATCCGATTGATGAGAAAGAGGAAAAGAAGAATAGTGAGAAGGAGAAAGACATTGAAAAATTGATGAAATTTGAGGAGTTAGAAGAGGAAAATTTGAAAGAAGGAGAAAAACGTGTGGAAGATGAAGAAAATAAAGTAAGTGAAGATGACGTAGATGATGAAAAGTACAAAAGTAGAGAAGATGACAATGAAGAAGATGTGAATCAAGGAGATAAAATTCAAGATCTTGGAGGAGATTTGAAATATGAGCAAAAATCTGAAGAAAAGGAAATGGAGAATGTTAAAGTAATAAAATTAAAAATGGTCAAAGAGGAAACCATAGTGGCAAGTGATTAATTTCATAATCATGAAAACAAAGAGATGAGCAAAGCTTATATAATTTTGAACAAACCTATTTTTCAAGTAATGTTTTCTGAAATGACATGCAAAAGTAAAATTCGGAAAACATACATAGAAATTGATAGGTCAAAAACTGCAAGTGTGAAGTTATGAAAAAATGCAAAAATAAAATATACAACTCATTCAAAATTTATGGCATTGAAACAAGGCGGATGTTAGAACGCATACTTTATTGAAAAATTCTATTGCAATGATGAAGGACTAAATGAAAGGAGTAAAACAAGAATTCATGAACTTGCATCGAAGATCTTGATGTTTGGTAAGAAGGTCAATACAATGAAAAAAGTTTGGATAATATCTCTACTTCTACCGAAGCACGTGAAATACAAAGATTTCAAGCATTACTTGGTACTATAAAATCAATTTTACAAAGGGTGTTGGAAATAAACTTGATTTTGTTAATCTAGATTTTTGCATATAGGAAAGATCTAGAGTATATGCTAGATATTTATGGAATATATTTTAAATTATATAAAAGAATATTTAGGAGATATTTATGGAATATACATTTGAAATTGTACGAGAGAATATTTAGGAGATATGTATGGAGAACCTTTAAATTAAAATAATCTCCCTTGTTTATTTAAGATGTGAACTCATATAAATAGAGATGGATTCACCCATTTTGGATGTAAGAGAAAAAAAATGTAGTAAGAGAAAAATATGAACTTTTGTAATAAAGTTTATCTCCTTATTAAAAAAAGTCGTTTTTTTATTCTCCAACCTCTTATCTATCATCTTCTAAAATCAAATCTATTTGCTATTAAAGAAAACTTCCAACATTAAGAGGGTATTCAAGTTAAACTAATTGACAACTAAAGGGAGGAGCAAATAAAGTCAAATTCAAATAATAGATACTAGTATAATCCGTACATTGTACACGTGCATCCAATAGGTGGAGACGTTAATATTTTTTTTAATAAATAAAATGAATGGACAAATATGTGTTTTAAATGTAAAAGTGTTGATAGTCATAACATTTTTATTTCGAATTGTTTTGTTGGTAGTGTCGGTGAGAAATTGATAGTAAATTTCATGTATATGTAGTCGAGAAAGAGATGGTGGTGAAAGTGTAAACCGGTGGTGAGATTCCGTTGATGGATAAAGGTTTTTCCGAAATTTCAAAACGATACCGTGAAAATCATATTTATTGAATTCTTTTTATTAATACTAGAGATATACTAACAACACAAAAGTTAAATTCAAACCTCTACTTTGAGGGCGTGATTTGAGACAGTCTTGATGGAGCTTCTCATGCAGTCCCCCATTTGATAATAGTTCATTTGAGACACGTCAGAAGGGATCCAATGCTTCACTCTTAATCGTGACAGTTTACAGCCCAAATATGTCTATTATGGTTGGGCTCTCAGTTGACTCATTGCAGCTTTGCTGGAGCAGGCATGCGATTTGCTGCGACGATGGAAATAGGTGTGGCGCTACCAGCTGAGGATGGCGCAGGTTGGGGCAATTTACGGCCCCTACTTTTTCAAAAGCCAAAATCTTTTCAAAATGAAAAACAATCCATCCAATCGGGCCGCGAGGGTTGGAATTTAACCTGATTCTGGATGTGTATGCATTTTGAATCGCTTAAATTGTCATGTTCTTCCAAGTTAGAAGGAGAAAGTTTTCTTTGTTAAATTTTAGGTAGTACTTAGTTTTTTGCCCCACACACACCACATTTCAAATTTTGTCATTATTTTTGTTGGCATGCAAAAACAAAAATCAACAGAATTGTTATTTTTTATTAATTCAGTAATTAATTTGAATTAATGTTAATTAGATTGATTGCGACAAATGTTATCTTTATTATAATAACTGAATACCAAAATAAAATGGAGTATTAACCAAAATTGACTACAAACTTTGCATATATAATTAATTTTCTAATTGCATTTAATTTTGATGGAGCACTGGACTTAGATGGAGATTTCATATATGAGAAAATGACTATGTAGCTTAATGCAGGTTATTATGAGTTAGGCTCCATTATTTAGAAGATTTTTTGACACGTGAAACGCACGTGCATATAAAACCCCTTGTAAAATTATTGAATTTAGAATTTCTACGTAGTCTTGATAAAAACAAATTAAAAAATATAAAAAAATTATAATTTTTTTCTCGAAATAGAGTTTTGAAGTTGTGATTTATATAAGGGTATTTTTGAAAATTCACGGTCGGACCAAAAGATTGCGCTTTTAATTCAACTTTTGCTCTCTCCTCGTTCATTCTTTCAAGTCATTATGCAATTGCTGATGATGACTGCAATGGCAGCATTCCAAAGCCAGCTTTGCTTTGTCAGCAGTTTGTACTAAAGAATGGCCCACAAATAGATCCATTTGGACAATGTTGTGCGGTGATTAAGAATGCAGATATGCCTTGTGTCTGCAGCCATATACCTAAAGGTTTGGAAAACGTCTTTAGCATGGAAAAGGTTGTTTACGTTGCTAACTTCTGTGGAAATCCTTTGGCGCCTGGAACTAAATGTGGAGGTAATTCATTTATTCATTATATTCTACTAATTATTCCTAGTTATGTTTCTTTTATATATTTTTTATTCATGAGTTTGGGTTAGCTTGTCATATACGGGTTTGATTCATTCTTTCTTCTTTTTAGACTATACAATTCCTAATAAGCCTTGAAGTTTGTGGAAGATGTCGATCAAAGTGGAAAAATATGTTTTGTTGTAATAGCTATCTCATTATGATTGTCCTAATGATGATTTAGAGGGACAATAATAACAAATTTCCTCGAAAGGTTTAGTTTGATTTATTCATATGTGCCGCTTGCATTTGTGTTTCTGGTTTAAGATAGGATGAACATCCAGGATTATGTGATCTGAAATAAAATAACTAAATTTTGTTAAGAAAATAATAATCCTATTTCTAAAATTGAAAATAGAGAAACTGAGGGTCTGTTCGGTTTCATTTTGTGTTTTGTATTTCCAACCTTCATAACAAAATATGAAAACGACGGAAGAGAAATATTAAATTTTGAACCATTGCGATGACGATGAAGAGACGGGGAGGGGATGAATGAACGGGCGGAGGGGATGTTGATTATTTTCCATTCTTTTATTATTTCTCCAAACACGAAAAACAAGATAAATTTGGTTCTATTTTATAAGTTAACTTCATTTTTCAAATCGGTTGTTTTCCAAAAATACATAGGACGTGTATACTTTTTTTGTTGAAAATACAACTAAATATAGGAAACCAAACGGGACCTAAATTTTTAGTATCTGATATAGTATATAATCTATAAATCACTGCATTATATAGATCCCACTTAACATCATCCGCCTTCAACTAGTAAAATGTTGCATATATAAAATAAAACAAATATACGATCTAGCAAAATACACAAGTTGTATACAAGATAAAAATCCGAATCAAACCTGGATCTTATATAACTTAATATTTTATAGCATTTCTCTCTATTTGAAGCGAAAAAAAGTTGATGGTGTATTAATTTCATGTCATGTAAATTTTAACAAATAACTTCTATAAATCTCTATCATTTCTCCATATTTGATGGGGTAGAAAGAGGATTTGTTTTGCTCTTTGATGTAATTTCAAATCCAAATAATAACTCAACTTTTCCTACTAATTACGTTGAAAAATTAAGTGTTAAATATTTTAATAGTAAACTAATGAAATTTGTACATATATGGACGTTCTAATCCACACGTAGCATATTAATTGATTTTGAAAAGTGAGGATGCATTGGAAAAAAATGTTTTGGTCCTGTACATGTCATAATCCCGACCTACTAAAATGCTCTGGTTAAAGAAACTGTTGAAATAGTTCAGTTGACGTCGAACACGGATGACTTGTCTGATAAGAACAAGAACAATTTAAAATTCTGTTTATTAATACTTATTAATACACTTTTCTTTCTCCTTTCAAGTACCTCTTTTATTCTTTTAATAACACATATAAATACATTTTCTTTTTCTATACTTCCCCTTTTATTTCCCTTTTAAATGCCCATATTATGTTCCTTTTCGTTTTGCGTAAGGATGCCTCTAGACCTTTTCGTCTTTGTATTTTGTTTATTAGATTTTTGAATGGTTATGTGTGTTATATGATTTTTGGGAATTAACACTTTTACATTCATACATTGCAACGTAAATTTAAGCTTTAGTATATTATAGTAACCATCATTTTTATGACAAGACCTTTAGTTGAACCATGATGATACAAGATTGAAGGTAATGGTTCAGTTGGTCGGACAGTTGGTTAAATATAATTATATAAATTTGGTTTTTATAATGTAATTAAGTAAAGAAAAGATAATTTCAATGTAAAGTCTGATTAAAAAATTAAGCTAACAATATAATATTAATATTACTATGGTTGGGTTCTTTTGTTAAAAGAAAGGGCATTTGAAAGTAGCAAGGAAAGAGAACGTGTTCTTATGTTGCAAAAGGAACATTTGCAAGAGACATTTAAAAAAAAATCGTTTATTATTTTTTGATTATGTTTGGAAGCGTCAATTATTTCTGTT
The DNA here is from genome assembly GCA_030737815.1 of Allium fistulosum. Classification (NCBI taxonomy): domain Eukaryota; kingdom Viridiplantae; phylum Streptophyta; class Magnoliopsida; order Asparagales; family Amaryllidaceae; genus Allium; species Allium fistulosum. The sequence goes on from CM060901.1 coordinate 959,998,877, forward strand.
GGAAATGTTTTGTAATATATTGTTTAGGTTTTAAGTTACCACATCACTTTAGTAATGAACAAATAATTTTATCCAACAATAAGGGTATATTTCCACGTCAGCTACCTATCAGAAAATTAATTAGCTTTATCCCTTATTTAAACATGCTTTCTTCTATATTTCATACCAATTGGTTTTGCAGCTACATACGCTTTATTTGAGGCTTGTAACATTTATGAATTGAAATGCATGATTGATTGGTTTAGAAAGGGAACCAAAATTTAAATATCATTAATTATTGTTGGCATTCGGCGCGTCAGACACCAACGTATCAATTTGATCGGTTCATCCCTACTGAACCAAATGGTGGACCCCACCTATGATGCGTCGGATATGATGTCAACTCAACCTGAACATTATAAAATTTTGACCTATCATTTTCTAACAGTCTCCACTGCCATGGTCACCATTTATGCTACCCTCACCATAAGTATTATTCTCCTTCTCCAAAATGTGGTTTTCAACGATTTTATGTAGGCGGGATCTCAAGTTGATGTACTTATCATAGGTTTATGCAGCTCACAACTTTTCTCCACTTTGAACGACTAGAGGCCATGACTCATGGTTTTTATGGTCGGACTAACGGCCAGGTCCGATCTTCAATGATGTATTACTGAACCTCTATTTCACTTCCTTCTTATTAATGAGAATAATCAAAATTGAAGTTGTGTCTAAATTAAAAATAGCAATTGAATATTTTTAATGTGGTCTTAGGAAAGTATATATACCAATGATGTGACTTAAAATTATATTTTTTGGAAATTAAAAGTGCAAGTTAAGTTGTGATTTTTCAAGTGAAAGAGCAGACTAATTTACATCTTTTGGGAAAAAAATTAAAAGTTAGAAAATCATTTTACGTCATCCGCAAACACAAGTGTTTAACTCATGCATTGCACGTGATAATGTTGTAAAAACACAATGTCATTATTTTTTATAGCTTTCAAAAAATAGAAATTCGGTATGTTAACCATCGTGATTTTACTGAGATAAATTATACTTGTAAACAGTGATTTCAAAAATCATAAAATCATACGATCCAATTCATGATGCAAATCAAATCGCAACCCTATCGATCCAACTTTCAATTTGGATCGCAGTTCTCAAAAATCGTACGATCTATTTCTAGATCAAAAATATCTATACCCTAAATTAGATCGCGATTTCAGCTTAAAAAGTCGCATTTAATACTTTCTTAAAAATAAAAACGTTAGTTTCTTCGAAATTGGGCAAAAAATCATTATGCTTTTGAAGATGAAGCATCTCACAGGTTGGAAATTGGAGAAGAATCTCCTAGAAAATCCATTTCGAGCATTATAAAAATGAAGATCAGAAACTAGCATCCAACAAAAACTTTCAAGGCAGAAAAGAAAAAAATAAAGCATCAGAACTCAAACTCGGTGGAAGCATCAGAACTAAAACTCGGTGGAAGCATCAGAACTCGGTGGAAGCATCAAATAGAGTTAATTAAAATTTTCATATTCTTTTTCTACTCTCTCTTCTAACTTCTGCATCACTTTCGAACTTCTTCTCTCGTCTTTTTGCATTTTCTGGGCAAAAGATGGTAATGTATGAACTGCTGCTACAATAACTTAGTACTACAACACTGCTATCTACCTATATCCAACTTTATAGCTTTTAATTTCTATTTTCAGCTTTTTATTTTATTTTATTATGGCTATATTCTAGACACAGCCATATTTGAACAGAAACTGCAGCAGTACTAGTTACAACAGTGTATGTAATTTCAGAATTTAAGCAATTCTATTGTATTGTTTAATGTATATACGTATGTCATGCAAGTGGGACTGTGGGGTAATGTATTGCAGCAAGTAGCATATATTAGTTTAAATTGTTGATGTACTAATGTTGTATATGTACAGTGTGTTTCCGTACCTATTATTTTGTACTTTATTTGAAATGGAAAAGTTACTGATATATCTAGGTTCTTATTGTATTTTTTGTTCTTCTTATGTTTGTAGATGCCTAGAGTGTTAAAAATTGATACTTCAGATTCCCAAATCGAGTGGCTGAAACCCTAGCTGGTCATCGATGAATAAGAAGCCATGAGAAGCCCTAGGCTGTGGAGGAAGAAGTTGACGTGAGTTTGTTCGGTACCGATTTGGGCTTCGTGATGTTTTGTTCGAAGAAGAGAAGCTAGGACTTCGTTCGGTAAAATAGAGGAGCGAAATAAAAAAAATTGCCGAACGAAATATTTCGTTCGGTGATTTGAAGTAGACTGATCAAAATATTTCGTTCGGGCATTATGCCGAACCAATGGGTAATGCCGAACCAAATGAGCTGCTGAGTTTGTCGGTCCAGATGCGCCGAACCAGATGCATGCCAAACCAAACCCCAGGGCTACTATATAGCAGCTACCCTTCCTCATTTCTTCACTCTATAAATAGTGGAGCTTCTGGACAACAATGTCAGCCATCCTAGAGAGCGAAACTCTGCAGAATTTTGTTTGTATTGTTAATTCTTCTTATGTATAGCCTCCAAAAGTGAATCAATCTTGTAACTCTAATCTTTCAGTGATTAATAAAATCTCCTCTCTCCAAGTGGACGTACACTGCCTCGCGGTAGTGGAACCACTATAAATACTGGTGTTATTTATTTTTTCTACATTGCATAAATCTGTGACTGTCTGTTCTGGTGTTTATCTCTGTTTGTTTCGTCTTGCTACAATCACGATCCAGTTGTTTTCTGCTGTGTTGGGTTTTTTATTCCCTTAGACTGATCATCTGAAGAGATTTTCCCCAACAGTTTGGTATCAGAGCTGCAAGGTTGATTGAGGAGTGTTAAATGCTATTGTAGGAGATAAAGCGACTCCAGTTGTTACAAGACCAAATACTAGAGGGATGTATGTCACGTCAGGATCACAGTTGGCAATTGAGAAATGGATTGGGGATAAAGACTTCAAGAAGTGGCAATGGAGGATGAAGAATGTTCTAATGAGGAATGAAGTCAATCCAGTAGTGTTTTCCCCTAAGGAGTTAACGGCTGACATCTCAGTCGCGGAAAGGAAGGAGATGGAGAAATGGGCGTTTACTACTTTAAAAATAGCTATGGTAGAGAATGTCATCTCAGAGATTAGCAGTGAGACCACTACTAGGGGCATTTGGACCAAGCTAGAAAATCTCTACTTGAAAAAATCTCTGACTAACCGTCTGATATTACTGAAGACATTTTTCACCATGCGAATGAGAGAGGGTACTTCAATAAAGGAACATCTTAATTTCTTTGATAATATTGTGATGAAGATGAAGACTATTGACTTGAAGATGGATGAGGAGTAAATGGCAATGATTCTTTTGTGTTCTCTTCCGGAGCAATACACAGGTTTCACTAACAACCTTATCTTCGCTAGAGACACATTGACAGTGGAAGATGTAAAGTCAGGCCTTCTATCTGAGGGCTTGAAAGATCAGATGAAGGAGATAAGTAAAGGGAGTAGAGGTGGAAGTAGTAGTCACGACCTGTTTGTTGAAAGAGGTAGAGAAGATAAGAAGAATTGGCACTCTAGAGGGCGTTCCAAGTCTAGGAAGCCCGGTAATAGCAGGAGAGGAAAGTCTAAGGATGGGAAGTTCTTTATCTGCAAGAAACCTGGTCATTGGAAAAAGATTTACTAGATTTGAAGAAGAAGGAAGAAGACGGATCTTCATCATTTGCGGTGGAGAAGTCTGTATCTGACGATGTGTTGTCTACAGCAGCATTGGATGTCTCAGACCATTAGGTGCTGGACTCGGGGGCGGCTTTCCATATGAAGCCTAATAAGGATTACTTCAGTTCTTTCATTGGACGAGAGGGAGGCTCTATTCTTATGGGTAATGATGCTAGCTGTAGAGCAATGGGTGAAGGTACAGTGAGGATCAGAATGTTTGATGGAGTGATAGGCACTTTGACAGGCGACCGGTATGTTCCTGGTCTTCGGAAGTCCTTAATTTCTCTAGAACAATTGGCATCTTAGGGATGCAAGGTAACTATCGAGAAGGATAGTCTGAAGGTTCAAGAGGAGCACTAGTTCTTATGAAAGGAGATGTGTTCTGAAATCTGTATTTGTTGAAAGGAACCACAATTCTTGGATAGTTGTGTGTTGGAGTAGACAGTTCTCGTGCTTTCGATGCCACAAGGCATTGGCATCTCAGGTTGGGTCATATTTCAAAGAAGGGCTTAGAGTTGCTTTAGAGACGGAAGATGATCAAAGAAGAAAGCTTCGACAAGATATAATTTTTCCAGGAGTGTGTGTTAAGCAAGCAAACTAAAGTATCTTTTGGAGTTGAACTCCATAGATCGAGGCGAGTACTTGAGTACATGCATATAGATGTTTGGGGACTAGTTGCTACTCCTTCTCTTGGAGGAGAAGAGTATTTTATCTCTTTCATTGATGACTTTTCTCGGAAAGTATGAGTGTATGTGATGAAGTCCAAATTAGAGAGTTTTGAGAATTTATAAACCAATCTGGTTCTAGGTTGAAGGCGCTGAGATCTGATAATGGCGGTGAATTTGTCTAGGGAGTTCCTCGATTTCTGTAGACACCATGGCATTCAGAGATATTTCACTACACTTGGATATCCGCAATCCAATGGGGTTGCAAAAAGGATGAACACGACTCTACTGGAGAAGGCTCGTTGCTTGAGATTGATGGCGGGCTTGTCTAGAGGCTTTTGGGCTAAGGCATTATCAACTACGGCGCATATCATAAATCGAATTCCGTGCTCAGCCATAGATGGAAAGATTCCAAAGGAAAAGTGGAGAGGTAAAGTAGTGTATCTTGGTTACTTCCGAATTTTTGGTTGTCCTGTGTATGTTCACCATACAGGTGATGATCAGTTGGAGGTTAGAGCATACAAGGGCATACTAATGGGATACACCGATGGTATCAAAGGGTATCGAATTTGAAACCCTATTGATCAGAAAATTTTTCATTCCAAACATATTACTTTTGATGAGTCTGCTATGTTCAATATGAAGGAGAAGCCACCTACCACATCAGAAGATTCTGATATGCCTAAGGAGATGGAAGAAGTTCCCGTGTTCCAACCAAGGAGTAGAGTTGTTGTTGATGCTGTCGAGGAAAACACAGTTGATGCAACATCATAGAATAGTCCCTAGGTACCTTCTAATAATGCTGGTGATGTGCATGAATCTAGAGGAAGTTCAGTTCAAGGTGGAGCTGAAAGGAGTTTAGGCGAAGCTGTACCTACCCGGGTCAGTCGTAGGACTATTAGGCCACCCGAAAGGTATGGTGATTGGCAGTTTTCAAACCATATCCTTGGTGGTCAGTTTGACTATGTCCTACATGTGGTTCTTGAGGAGCCGTTTGACCTTGATGAAGCTTTGAAGTCATGTGATAGTTTGAAGTGGATGCGCGCTATGGAAGAGGAGTTAGAGTCGTTGAAGAATAACAAGACTTGGGATTTGGTACCACCCCTCAAGGAAGTCGAGCCATAGATTGCAAAGGGGTGTTCAAGGTGAAGGATGATGGGAGATACAAGGCTAGACTAGTTGCTAAATGGTTTTCACAAAGAAAAGGATTGGAGTATGATGAGATATTCTATCCAGTAGTGAGGCATACGTCCATCCGCATTTTGCTCGCTATCGTCACAGCCCGTGACTTGGAGCTGGAGCAACTGGATGTGAAAACTGCTTTCTTACATGAAGACTTGGATGTGACCATCTACATGAAGCAGCCAGAAGGATTTGTTGTAGATGGAAAAGAAAATTGGGTTTGAAAATTGAAGAAGTCATTGTATGTACTTAAGCAGTCGCCTAGACAATGGTACAAGAGGTTTGACTCTTTTATGCTTTCACTTGGTTTTGATCGTAGTATCAAAGACGCCTGTGTGTACTTCAAGCATTTAAAGAATGGTAAATGGGTGTACCTACTTTTGTACGTGGATGATATGTTGATTGCTTCCAAGGATAAGGCTGAAATCGATAGTTTAAAGCGAAATCTAAAAGCGGAATTCGAAATGAAAGACCTTGGAGAAGCAAAGAAAACTTTGATATGGACATCCAAAGGGATAGAAAGCTAGGACTTTTGAGCCTCAATCAAAAGGAGTACATTTGAAGGTGCTTGCTCGGTTTAGCATGGAAGGAGCAAAGGCAATCAACACACCCATGCCTTTGCACATACAGCTTCTAGTAAAGGCTCTCCGATCTCGGAAAAGGACAAGACCTACATGGAGAAGGTCCCATATGCAAGTGCAGTTGGCAGCTTGATGTATGCCATGGTCTGCACTAGGCCTAACATTGCACATGCGGTTGGATTGGTGAGTATGTTCATGGCAAATCCAGGAAAAACACATTGGGAAGCAGTGAAGTGTATCCTTGGATACCTTATAGGAACTCCAAACCATGGACTTGTCTTTGGAGGCAGAGGAAGAGATTTCAACTTGGATGGATTTTGTGATTCCGACTATGCCGGTGATAGAGATCGAAGGAAGTCCACCTCCGTATATGTGTTCACCATTGGTGGGACAGGGATCAGTTGGAGAGCGAGGTTGCAGACAATTGTGGGTTTGTCCACTACAGAGGCAGAGCTCATAGCTGCGGTTGAAGCAGCTAAGGAGGCGCTTTATTTGAGACGATTGTTGTGTGATTTGGGCTTCATATATGAAAGAGTGTATGTGTACTATGACAGTCAGAGTGCAATTCACTTAGCTTAAAATCTGGCATTCAGCTCGAGGATGAAGCGTATTGAGGTGAGAGAGTCGTTCCTTGTCTCGATGAGTGAAGAGAAGCTAGTTCGTCTTCAGAAAGTTCACACAAAGGAGAATGCAGCAGACATGTTTACCAAGTCATTGCCTATTGCTAAGTTCGAGCATTGCTCAGACTTAATTCGCTTAATGAAGTGCTAGGTGCCACGGGGTGGCATGGAGGGAGAGTTGAGATGGTTCATGGAGACGTTTTTTTTATGGTGGAGATTGATAGGTTCTACACGAGTGGGTACTTCGAACACTTTGTTGATGGATGGTGGCCTTGCTGGAGTTTGATGACAGAGTGTAATGGGTGATGGCATTGCTGAAGCTCATTGGGTAAGTATCCATTGCCTGGAGCACAAAGGTGTAGTTGGAGTTGGAAGGCTTGTTTGGAAATCTGGTATCAAGGTGGAGATTGTTAGAAATTGATACTTCAGATTCCCAAATCGAGTGGCTGAAACCCTAGCTGGTCATCGATGAATAAGAAGCCGTGAGAAGCCCTGGGCTGTGGTGGAAGAAGTTGACGTGAGTTTGTTCGGTGCTGATTTAGGCTTCGTGATGTTTTGTTCGGAGAAGAGAAGCTAGGGCTTGATTCGGTAAAATAAAGGAGCAAAAGAAAAAAAATTCCGAACGAAATATTTCATTCGGTGATTTGCCAAACGAAATATTTCGTTCGGTGATTTGTGGAATGAAATATTTCGTTCGTTGATTTGCCGAATGAAATATTTCGTTCGGTGATTTGAAGAAGACCAGTCCAAATATTTCGTTCGGGCATTATGCCGAACCAATGAGTAATGCTGAACCAAATGAGCTACTGAGTTTGTCGGTCCAGATACGTTGAACTAGTTGTGTGCCGAACTAAACCCCATGGCTGGTATATAGCAGCTACCCCTCCTCATTTCTTCACTCTATAAATAGTGGAGCTTCTGGATAACAACAGCAACCATCCTAGAGAGCTGAAACTATGCAGAATTTTGTCCGTATTGTTAATTCTTCTTATGTGTAGCCTCCAAAAGTGAATCAATCTTGTAACTCTAATCTTTCAGTGATTAATAAAATCTCCTCTACCCAAGTGGACGTACACTGCCTCGCGGTAGTGTAACTACTATAAATACCGGTGTTATTTATTATTTTCTGCATTGCATAGATTTGTGAATGTCTGTTGTGGTGTTTATCTCTGTTTGTTTCGTCTCACTACAATCACGATCCAGTTACTGATATATCTAGGTTCTTACTGTATTTTTTGTTCTTCTTATTATTTGTAGATGCCTAGAGAAGTAGATATTACATGGGATTATTATAAACCAGTTAATGAAGGAAACAAAAGAGTTAATCGATGCACAGATCATCGGAGGTGTTTTTAGAGTTAAACATCACTCAGCTCAAACACTCGATAATGTGAAAGCATGTACTAATGTGCCAGAGGAAGTAGCCATAATTTTTAAAATTTTTCTAAATAAGAGTAAAATAAATGATGATGATGATGTGGATGAACTTGACGGAGATGAAAATAAAGTTTGCGATCATAATGAATTGAAGAAAAAAGAAATTGCATTGCCTAATATTAGTTTAAGAAAAAAATAAAAAACACTAAATGCTATGTGGAAGAAGGAAGATAGAGAGGATGTCTGTTTGTAAATTTGTCACCTAATTTATGCAAATGCATTACCTTTATCCATAGTAAATTAGATTCCCTACTTTAGTAGCATGGTGGATAGCATTGCATCTTATAGAAGGGGTTTAAAACTTCCTAGCCACCATGAAATTCGAAATACATACTTGATTAAAGAAATGAAAAATGTGAAAGAGAAGTTGAAGAAATACATATTAGAATGGAAAAAGATAGGTAATGTTTGTGTTTTAAAAATATATCAAAAAATATCTTTCTTTTCTCATTCTATAATATATAATCTTATATTACTATTTTTTTATAGGATGCACAATTATGTCGGATGGATGGACTGATAGAAATCATAGAAGCATCACTATTTTTGTATTGAATAGTCCTAAAGACACTGTATTTTTGAAGTCTACTGACATTTCATCAATTGTTAAAATTATTGAAAACATTTTTGACAATGCTCAAATCCGTGGTTAAAGAAGTTGAAGAAGAAAATGTGGTTCAAGTGGACAGATAGCGCGGCTGCCTATGTAAAAGCAGGAGAAATGTTGATGAGGGAGAAAAGGCAGTTATTTTAGTCTCCATGTGCCGCTCATTGCCAAGATTTGATATTAATAGATATTGGTGAGTTGCCCACTCATCTTGAAATTGTGAATTATGCAGAAAAAGTGACACAATTTATTTTTAAGCATAGTTCGCTTCTAAACCTTATGAGAAAGTACACAAAAGAGAGAGACTTAACAAGGCCAGCGGTCACTAAATTTGCAACACAATATTTAACTTTGAAAAGTGTGTTGGAAAACCGCAAGGGTTTGCGAAAAATATTTACTTCTAGCGAATGAGAGGGTTGTCAATTTTCTATAAAGATGGAGGGAATTGAGGTTCAAGATATTATTTTAGCTAAAAAGGAATTTTGGAATGGCATAAAATATTGTTTGAAAAGTACTATTCCAATAGTTAAGGTACTTCGATTAGTGGATGGAGATGCAAATATTTATAAAGCTATGGACCAAGCCAAAGAAAAAAGTGCACAAAATTTTGATAATGTTGAGTCTAGATATAAGGATTTATGGGATATCATAGACAAAAGATGGAATGCGCAACTTCATAGGCCTTTACATGCGGCCGGAATGTTTTTGAATCCGAAGTATCGATATAATGATAGATATTCCATGGATATGGAGGTGAAAAAAGGATTATATGACATAATTGAAAGTATGGTTCAAAGCAAAAAAGAAAGTGCTATCATTGGTCGACAACTTGATATTTATTCCTTAGGAGAAGGCGAGTTTGGAAGGGTAATGGCTGTTACTAGTCACACAACCAAACAACCTGGTAAGAATTATACTCAATTATTTTTTCAAATGTATTTATTGTATATATCATATAAACTTTTTTTATGATTTGTAATATGTGCCTAATGTTTATAAATGATCCAAATAAATAGCTTTATGGTGGGAGAGCTATGGTGGTGAGTGCCTCGAGTTGCAAAAGGTTGCTATAAGAGTTTTGAGTTTAACATGTTGTTCTACCGGTTGTGGACGTAATTGGAGTACATTTGATCATGTATAAATATAAATAATGCAATATAATTTAGTTTTTGGCCATCTTAACATTCTAATATTGAAGTATAACTACAGGTACATACTAAAAGATGCAACCGTTTAGAGCAAAAAAGAGTTAATGCTTTGGTTTTTGTAAAGTACAGTCTTCAACTTGAGCTTAGACATGAAAAAAGAAAGGCAAAAGATGGACTTGATCCTATATGCCTTTCAGATTTAGATTGTGATGACAAATGTATACGCGAACAAGAAGATTCGACCCTACCCATTGATACTAGTTGGATGGATGTGCATGAGTGTTTTAAAACTCAAGAAGGAGAGGCAAGTCGAAAACTTCCAAAGAAAAGGAAACGCAGTAATTTTAAATTAAAGATACCTCAACTATATTACTTCTTAATTCAGTTTACAATTTTTTTAAGAAATATTTTGTTGTATCTATTATTTATTAGGTTCAGGAAACACTCAATATAAAGGAAGTAATGTGTGAGGAAAAGGAAATGCGATATTAGTCGAAGAAGATAATGAAGAAGAATCCAACTATGCTTACTCAACCGATGATGAACTTGATGAAATGAATGTTGGAAATGAAGATGGAAATAATGGTGAAAGAAGAGCTAGAGATGAGGTTGATTAGAAGTAGAGTTTGTGGTTTATTTTGTTGTTTTGACTTGCTTTATACCCATCTTTTGTAATATGCATTTTATTTCATACTAAATATTCAATATGAATCTATTTTCTCTACTAATGCAATTAAATAACATGAAATATGATTATTAGTCTTCGTAAAAGAAAACAAAACTACTAGTTACATAACACAACATACAAAAGAATAGATAAAAATTACTAACAATTATTTTCTACATCATTAAGTACACAATACAAAAAATGTACTCATGCTGCGCACAATCTTGTAATATCATTAGTGACCTCCAAGTAGAAAAAAACACAACATGAGCATATTTTCATTGAAAAAAAATCAACATGTATTATATGCATGCAATATATATAAATATAGTACAAATCTACGATTTATGATTTGAATCTCGTTTCGATTCAAAATTATTATTTTACGATTTATGGTTTGAATCTCATTTAGATCTACAATCCACGATTCGAATCCCCTTTCGATCCAAATTTTGAACTTTGCATTTACGATTTGAATCCCATATTGAAATCATTGCTTTTTAATAATTTTCCTTTTTCACTGTAATTTACATTGTTTTGTATTTGGATAAATTTTTTTTTATGCCAATCTCTTTTAATGTGGTTAGGATACACACACACATATACATATATAGTCACAAAATCTAATATTTGTTAAGAAAATTAATTAACTGAATTTATTTAATTAGTTCAAAGTTTAATAATAAAAATTATTTTGTATGATTATGCAACACCCCTAATTTTTGGTAACATTATTCAAGAGATTTAATTAAATAAATTAAATAGAATAGTGTAAATGAAAGTGATAAGGGGATTGAGACTTGAAATAATTAATTAAGGTCGTGCCTAATGAACTAACCAATGGGCTTAAGAATGGATTTTGGTTAATTAAGTCACATAAGGGTATATTGGGAATACGCCCCTAGCTTCCACCCTTATATATATTTCGTTCCCACCTTCTTACTTCCCATTCACATCATTTTAAAACGCAAACAAAATATAGAGGAACGGCCGACCATTAAAGAGATTAAGTGGAAATCAAATTAAAGCTAGAGAAACAAGCTTAAGGGAAATCAATCTCAATCCAATCTCCTTATCTAGAGCAAGGTGAATAATAATTCCATCTCTATTTTGGTTTTAAATCATATATTTTTGGATTTAGAGAATAAATTCGTTTCTATGATATATTGGATGATGATATGCTTGATTCATGATTTATTTGATTTAAACAAGGTTGTTTAAAAGAGATGTAGCGCGGTTTTAGATCAAAACCGAGATTAAATGATGTTTAATTGCCATGGAAAAATTCAAGTTATGCGAACCATGATTTTGGAGTTGGGTTTCACTTTTGAGAATTTTCCAAGCTATGGAAAGATTATTATTAATTTCAAAGAAAAATATGGTTATTTGAGTTTATAATTTATTTTGGAAAATATATTGAGAACTTGGGTTCAAAATTTGATATGTTAGATAACATGATTAAAGTGAATTTCTGGAATTTTTTAGGATTTTCCTAAAGTGATTTGCTATGCGAAATAAATTGTTTTAGAAGATGGACTTCTTAGCAAACATTGGAAGGGTTGGTTTGATTAACATAACCATGGTTTAGATTTGGATTAGCGGCAGTTATTTTTGAAAAAGAGTTTGTAAAAGTTAAGGCAACCAATCTGGTGTTGACACGTGGCAGGTTAGTTGGAGAAAACTATGTATAAAAGAAGATGTCAGATAGACAGGTTCATAGTTAGCCTATGAAAACTATATATAAAGGAAGATGTCAGATAGACAGGTTGATAGTAAGCCCATGAAAACTATGAGTGGATACTGGCAGGGCCAGTAGGTTTGTAGTTAGCTCATGAAAACTATATCCGAATGAAATATTGACAGATGTCAATAATTTCCTAGTCAACCCATGAAAACTAAGGTAAACGGAATGGATATTGGGGTTACCAATAGGTCCCTAGTCAACCCATGAAAACTAGATAAGAGTAATATTGGAGTTACTAATAGGTTCATAGTGATCCCATGAAAACTATGTAATTGGACAAGAAGTCCTTAAATGTATAACCTATTATTAGTCAGCCCATGAAAACTAATAGGTTAATAGTAATCCTAGAAACTATAACCGAGACAGATAGTCTAAATTGAATGGGGATGGGTAATCCAGAATTAATTCAATTGTTTTTCATATCATCATAATATACTACTAAGAATTGTTTTAACTAACTGAGGGAAAACCGGTTCCACTAATTAGCATGGTCTCACTAGAAATCTAAATGACTAAGATGGTAGATTATTATTCATACTAGGCTTTATGTCTGACTCGAAGTTTATGTTTTCGCCTTAAACTCTTGGGCACTCAATTGATTTTGAGTAGTTTAAGAGTTGAGGTTTTCAGGTACCTCTAAAGACGAATAAGCTTCCGGAGATGTGTAGGAGGCATGATAGATATTTAGAGTTCTCTTTCTTTTGATTCCACTGTGTTGATTGTAATGGCAAAGTTATTATATTGCCTATATATACTCTAATCATCCATAGGACACCTTCATATGTCGCTCTGGACGTATGTTGTAATAAATATATTTTCTCTCAACGCGATTTGTGAATGTGGGATTATGTAATGAATTGGAAATGCTTTGATATGCAATGTGATATTATTTGAAGTTTAGTTTTTTTTCTTCATATTTATGTGTTTCTGTGTATCAATGAATCCAACACCACCGTATTTGATCGCCGAGGATTAATAACTATGGATGACTGCAGCATCTGGAGCCATTAATTTTGGGCCTCCAAATAGGGGGATGTTACAAGTTGGTATCAGAGCATAGGTTTATGAAACTTTAATAGAAAGTTAAACCTAAAAGATTTTCAAGCATAATCCAATGAATTTGAAAATATGATCGGGGTTTGGGTTAACGTAATAGTAACGTACTTGTATTTGATATATATATATATATATATATATATATATAAGTACATGTTCCCCTCCTTTATCTTACTAAGGCTCGTATGCAGATTTACGAGAAATAAGATATGAAAGCAGGTAACGGAAGAGGAAATCTAGGTGGAGGAAGCACCACAACCAACGGAAATGCTCGATTAATACCAGGAGGAATCAAGGTCGACATGCTATTGCTAATCCAAATGATGAAGCCAATGTAGGTGCTGGAAATCCGCCAGCAGATGTGGGGATGTTATATCAATTTTTGAATAATCTTTTATAAGTTGGAGTTACTGGTAATGTTGGAGGAGCTAATCCTATGACTCCAATTAGGAATTTGCTAAGTTGAGCAGAGACTACACCATTTCGGGTGGAAAGCCGTTTGTTGGAACAGAGGATGCTGTTGAAGTAGAGAATGAGCTACTGAGTTGTGAGAGGATCTGTATGGATCTAGGATTGGATGATGGACAAAAGAGAAGGCTAGCCTCTGGACAGTTGCAAGGGTCAGCGCTTCACTGGTGGAATAATATTACCGCTAGGGTACCGGAGGAAGAGCTGACATGGTCTGATTTCAAGAGAAGATTTGAGAAGAGGTTTCTGTCTGAAGATGCTAAGTCTGCATTGATGAGAAAGTTTATGGATCTGGTTCAGGGAGAGATGTCAGTGGTCGAGTATGCTGCTAAGTTTGATGAGCTATCTCGATATGAATATGCTTTGGTTGACACTGATGTCAGGAAGAATGAAAGGTTCATTCGAGCATTGAGACCAAAGCTTGCTAGGATGGCCATGACCCATATCCGAGATCCTTGTAATGTGGTGGTGGAGATGGCCATTCGCCATGAATAAATGCTTGCTATTTCAGCTAGAGAGAAGAAAGTTGAATCCCAGGGCCCTCAGGGAAAGAAGAGTAAATTATTTAAAAAGAAGGGAGCCCAGAAAGGGGAGGCTGCCAAGAAGGAAAAGGCTGATTTGGTGTGCTACAAATGTGACAAGAAGGGTCATTATGCTAATGAGTGACGGTCAGGCAAGGGAAAGAAGGCTGTAGACAGGAAGAATGTGAAGTGCTTTAACTATGATCAAGTGGGGCACTACGAGAACTGGTGTCCGAAGCAAGCTAGGGCAAACAAGGGAAAGGTTTTTGCTGTTGGATCATCAGCTAAGACCACTACAACTGATAAAGGAAAAACTGTGATGGAAGGTACGTTTTTTATTCAGAGTATACCAGTTAGGATAATTTTTAATATCGGTGCATCGCATTCATTTATATTCCAACGTTTGGTTGATAGGTTATGCTTAGAGCCCACATACCTTGTTACTTCCTTAAGGGTTGCGAATCTAATAAGAGGGTATGCAAATCTAGGGATAAGATGTGACTAGTTAGAACTTGATTTGTTAGGTCATAAGTTTTCATGCAGTTTGTATGTGTACGATTTTATAGATTTTGGAATCATTTTGGGTATGGATTGGTTCAGTAGGTATGAAGCCAGGATATTCTGCTAGGTGGGGAGATATCTTTGAGACACCCAGATAGTTATAACCGAATTATATTCATAGTAAATAATTCTGACCAGAGTTGTTGTGCTTTGTTAAGCGCAATGGAAGTGGGGGAAGAGTTAAGTCAGGTTCGGATTGCAAGAGAATTTGCAGATGTGTTTGATCCAATCACAGTGCTACCACCGAAACGTGCTGTTAGATAGATCTTGTGCCAGGAGCTGAACTTGTAGTAGACCACCTAGAGGATGACACCGACAGAGATGAAGGAACTGAAGGTGCAGCTAGTGGATCTAGAAGGAAGGAATTTTATTAGACCAAGCAGTTCACCTTGGGGAGCAGCCGCGGTATTCATGAAGAAACCAGATAGGTAGTTAAGAAAGCTGAATGAAAGGATGATAAAGAATAAGCATCCTTTGTCGAGAATTGATGATCTGTTTGACCAGTTGAGTGGAGCCAAAGTGTTTTCTCAGTTGAAATTGGTGATGGGGTTCCATCCATTGCGAGTGGAAGAGGACAGCATTCCTTTGACTGTATTTCAGACTAGATATGATTCATATGAGTGGTTAGTGATGCCATTCGGATTGACGAATGCACCTACTTTCTTTGTGGATTTGATGAATCGAGTCTTCCAAGAGTATCTGGATAGATTCGTGTTGGTGTTTATAGATGACATTTTGGTATACTCTAAGAATGAGAAAGAGCATGAAGATCATCTTAGAGTTGTGTTAGAGATGCTGAGGCAGAATCAGCTAAAAGCAAAAATTTCCAAGTGTCATTTCTGGAAGAGACAAGAGACGGTGACTGAGATCATAAGTTTTCTTGGACTTGCTAGCTTATTATCGGAGATTCATCAAGGATTTCTCGCGGATAACAGCGCCTTTGACTAAGCTTACTAGGAAGGAAGGGAAGTTTGTTTGGTCTAAGAAATGTGAGGAAGCATTGCTTAAGTTAAAATATTTGTTGACCAATGCTCCAATGCTAGTAGTTCCAGATGGTAACCAAGGGTTGGTAGTATACACCGATGCATGTGGGACTGGATTAGGAGCAGTGTTGACGCAGAAGGTCAAAGTCATTGCTTATGCATCTAGGTAGCTTAGACCGCATGAAGTAAGATATCATACTCATGATTTAGAGTTGGCAGCGGTGATTTTTGCCTTGAAGATTTGGAGGCATTATCTCTTGGAAGAGAGATTTAAGTTATATACCGATCATAAGTCCTTAAGATATCTATTCTCTCAGAAAGAGTTGAATATGCAACGGTAGAGATGGCTAGAATTTTTACCTGCTTATGATTTTGGTTTAGAGTATACCTCAGGGAAAGGTAATAAAGTAGCAGATGCTCTCAGTAAAAGACATCAGAATGTTGTATTAGATATGTTGGCAGAATGGAAAGATCTAGAAGCTTTGGCCGGTTGTGGTGTGCAGTTAAGATCGACTACTAGTTCTAGTCAGAGTACTATCATGTTGTCCTGTTTAGAAGTTCGACCAGTGTTGATCGAGAGAATTGCTTCTAATCAGAAGGAGGATCTATTATTAGCTGAGAGGATCAGAAGGCTTGAGGTTGGAACCGAGGTCGATAATTTGAAAGATTTTTCTCTTGACCAGAGAGAATGGTTGAGAAAGAATGGACGATTATGTGTTCTAGATGTGGAGTACTTGAGAAGAGAAGTTCTTAAGGAATGTCATCGATCCAAATTTGCGATTCATCTTGGAGGGACCAAGATGTATCAATATATGGAAATGAGCTTCTATTGGGAAGGCATGAAGAGGGATGTTGTCCTGTGGGTTAGGAAGTGTGTAAACTGTCAACAAGTGAAGGCCGAAAATCAGTAGCCAAGCCGGTTACTTCAACCTCTAGATATTCCAGTGTGGAAATGAGATTCGATATGCATGAATTTTATTGATGGATTGCCATGGTCAAGCAGAGGAAATGAAAGTATATAGGTTATTGTGGATAGGTTGACCAAGAGTGCCCATTTCATTCCAGTAAATTCGACTAGGACGGCGCCAGTTTTGGCGAAGTTGTTCATAAAGAACATAGTTAGACTTCATGGAGTTCCTAGTAGCATAGTCAGCGACAGAGATGCTTTATTCACTATTGAATTCTGGAAGAGTCTACAAGATGTGTTAGGCACTAAGCTCAAGATGAGTACCTCATATCACCCATAGGTGCTCGAGGATTTGTTGAGAGCTTGTGTGTGGGAATTTGGTGGATCTTGGGAGGATCACCTTCATTTGGTTGAGTTTTCCTATAAAAATAGTTACCAGACTAGTATAGGAATGGCGCCTTTTGAAATTTTGTATGGGAGCCCATGCAATTCCCCTACATGTTGGTTGGAGACTGAAGACAGATTAGTCTTAGGTCCAGATTTGGTAAGGGAGGCGTCAGAGAAGATTGAGTTAATCCGAGAACGGATGAAGGAAGATCAATCCAGACAGAAGAGTTACATAGATAAGAGGCATAAATATCTAGAGTTCTCAATGGGAGACATGGTTTTCATTAAGGTATCACCAATGAAGGGTGTGGTACGATTTGGAAAGTCGGAAAAGTTGGCCCCGAGATATATTGGTCCATTCAAGATTATAGAGAGGATTGGAAAGCTCGCGTACAGAGTTGGGTTGCTGTGCTATATGGCAGGTGTCCATATTGTGTTATATATGTCTCATCTTCGCAAGTATGTGCATAATCCAAAGGCCACCATTCCTCAGACCGAGTTAGAGGGCTTGGTAGTAGAGTCTCATTTGACTTTTGTTAGACAACCAGTTCGAGTTGTTGCGAGAGATAAGAAAAGATTAAGGAACAAGATAGTCAAGTTGGTGAAAGTTCAGTGGAGCGACAACGAGAAGGACTGTACTCGGAAGACAAAGGACATGATTCGAGATACTTATCCTGATCTGCTTTGAGGGTATGTCTATATTAGATTTATATAGATATTTCCTTGTCAGGCAGACTAGTATGGTTGTTATGAGTCATTACAGATTGCTATGTTTCCTTACTGAATTTCAAAGACGAAATTCTTTAAGGATGGGAGCTTGTAACACCCATAATTTTTGATAATATTATTCAGAAGATCTAATTAGATAAATTAAATAGAATAATGTAAATGAAAGTGATAAGGGGATTAAGACTTGAAATTATTAATTGAGGTCGTCCTTAATGAACTAATTAATGGGCTTAAGAATGAGTTTTGGTTAATTAAGTCACATAATGGTATATGGGAATCCACCCCTAGCTTCCACCCTTATATATATTTCGTTCCCGCCTTCTTACTTCCCATTCACGTCATTTTAAAACGCAAACAAAATATAGAGGAACGACTGGCCATTAAAGAGATTAAAAGGAAATCAAATTAAAGCTAGAGAATCAAGCTTAAGGGAAATCAATTTCAATCCAATCTCCTTATCTAGAGCAAGGTGAATAATAATTCCATCTCTATTTTGGTTTTAAATCAGATATTTTTGAATTTAAGGGATAAATTTGTTTTAATGATATATTGGATGATGATATGCTTGATTCATGATTTATTTGATTCAAAAAAGGTTGTTTAAAAGAGATTTAGCACGGTTTTAGATCAAACCTGAGATTAAATGATGTTTAAATGCCATGAGAAATTTTATGTTATGAGAAACATGAATTTGGAGTTGGGTTTCACTTTTGAGAATTTTCCAATGTACGGAAAGATTATTATTAATTTTCAAAGGAAAATATTGTTATTTGGGTTTATAATTTATTTTGGAAAATATATTGAGAATTTGGGTCTGAAATTTTGATATTTTAGATAACATGATTAAAGTGAATTTATGGAATTTTTGGGGATTTTTCCAAAGTGATTTGCTATGCAAAATAAATTATTTTAGAAGAGGGACTTCGTTGCAAAAATTAGAAGGGCTGGTTTGATTAACTTAACCATGGTTTAGATCTGGATTAGCGGCAGTTATTTTTGAAAAAGAATTTGTAAAAGTTAAGGCAACCAATCTGGTGTTGACACGTGGCTGGTTAGCTAGAGAAAACTATGTATAAAAGAAGATGTCAGATAGACAGGTTCATAGTTAGCCCATGAAAACTATGTGCAAAGGAAGATGTCAGATTGACAAGTTCATAGTAAGCCCACGAAAAATATGAGTGGATACTGGCAAGGCCAGTAAGTTTGTACATAGCCCATGAAAACTATATCAAGATGAAATATTGACAGATGTTAATAGGTTCATAATCAACCCATGAAAACTAGGGTAAACAGAAAAGATATTGGGGTTACCAATAAGTTCCTAGTCAACCCATGAAAACTAAGATAAGAGTACTATTGGAGTTACCAATAGGTTCATAGTGATCCCATGAAAACTATGTAATTGGACAAGAGTCCTTAAATGTTTAACCAATTATTAGTCAGCACATGAAAACTAATAGGTTAATAGTAATCCTAGAAACTGTAATTGAGACAGATAGTCTAAATTGAATGGGGATGGGTGATACAGAATTAATTCAATTGTTTTGCATATCATCATAATATACTACTATGAATTGTTTTAATCATTGTGGATGCAGAAGCATATTATATGGTTTTGTAAAAGTTTTGAGATACTAGTAAGGGGAAACCCGTTCCGCTAAACGACGTGGTCTCTCTAGAAATCTAAATGACTGAGATGGTAGATTATTATTCATACCAGACTTTATGTCTGACTCGAAGTTTATGTTTTTCCCTTAAACTTTCGGGTACTCAATTGATTTTGAGTAGTTTGAGAGTTGAAGTTTTCAGACACCTCTAAAGACGAATAAGCTTCCGGAGACGTGCAAGAGGCATGATAGATATTTAGAGTTTTCTTTTTCTTTTGATTCCACTGTGTTGATTGTAATGACAAAGTTGTTATATTTTCACTACAACAAAAACGTACTTTCACAACTGCCAAAAACAGTTGTAATAGGTCTATTACAACTGGCATCCGCCAGTCTTTACATCCACAGTTGTAATAGAGGGAGATTATTTTACAAGGGGCACAAACAGTTGCATAAGCAGTTGTAATAAGTTTTTTTGCAACTGCAAATAGCGGTTATAAAAGAATTATTTACGATTGCTTTCGGCAGTTGTAAAAGACTTTTTACAACTGCTATTTGCACTTGTACTAAAGTTTATCACAAGAGCCAAAATTAGTTGTTATAAGATTATTTTGCAACTGTCAACAAGTGTTGTAACATAATCTTTTACAACTGCTTTAACAGTTGTAAAAGACTTATTTACAACTATTTACTACAATTGCAATAGATATTTTAACAACTGTTTCCGCCGGTTGCGTTAACATTATACAACAGTTTGTAATAGTTGTAGTAGAATGTACTATAACTAGTGATGGCAGTTGCACCAAATTTTTTTACAACTGCTACAAACTATTATAAATCATCTTTTCACAACTGCTATTAACCATAAATTTCGTAATATTATAATTAAAACCAATATTTCGTTAATAATAACCACAATCATTCAAATACTTGAAACAACACGAACCATTCACATTCAAAAACGATTCAAGTTTACACCATTTATGAATTCATAATCCGTTCCAAAACATAATTAAATCTGTCACATAAATCAGTAAAAGTACATATACGTACTAATTAAAAGAGATAAATTCTTTATGCCAAGCAATAGGCGTCCCAACCGCTTGTCCAATCGTATAGATATCTGAAGTAGGCCTAAATAGAAAAGCTTCAGGATCCACCACTGCATCGACCCAAACTTTCCAAGCATCTGCTCCTAGTGGTACATGATGCACTAAAACATTAGGGTCGGTAGATGCGATTGTTGCTTCTGCGACAACATTCCTTTGCCAACTCAATAATTTGCACTTTCTAGGCTGCTGCTGAAATTGTATATCAACACCAGTTGTGACGTTGTTGCTACTCCGATGAGACTGCAAAAATAAATCATTATGGTGAAACCCTATACAATGAAACTCATAGCTGCACAAAGGGAGAAAAAGAAGTAATACACACAAGACATAACACACAAACACAAAAAAATTTGGACGACTTAACGCTCTTAACGCAGTTTTTTTCCAGAAGTAATACACTTTTTTTCCAGACAATTCGCTGACTGTCAGAATAAATAAAATTGTGCTACAATGCAGTTACGTACTTTGAGAACAACAAAGCAGAAATATCAGTGCTTGGGTTTGTGGTGGACAGGACAAGTGTATTCAGAAATTTTATGAAACCATTTAGCTGGACATGATTTGAATTTTGATATACGTGGCTGCTCTAGTTTTTTTCGTTAGTTTTACAACCCCGGCACATCTGGAACACAATGGAATGTCTAGTGATACGATTAATAATGTTAAAAAATATTATAGACAATTTAGTGCCAGGTTGCAGCGTAGTTTCACAACCCCTGGCACATCTGGAACACTGGAATGTCTAGTGTAGCTGAAACAATTCGATGCAGCTTTGTATTAAACATAAACATATATCACCGCTGCCTGACAACACAAACCCAGCAACAAATTCAAGACTGCCTTCACTTCCACCAATTCAAACCAACCACTCTTCTCCACAGTTGTGCAACTACAAGCACTTTGACATCTACAAGCACTGCCAAATCATTCAACAAACACCCATACTTGCCATAGATGGTATCAGATTCAGGATTGGAGCACAACGATCAAGAAATGTCGATCTGGTCTATATTGGATAAACTCAAAATCCAATTGCAAAAGTAGGAAGCCTTGAATACTCATTTCTCTAACCAGATCCAGTCCAGTAACGAGCTTATCCATTCAGAAATTTCAATCTTCATTACAGTTGATCTTTTAGAAGTTAAAAGATTTGAAGAAATCTACAGGATCTACTCCTTAGACCGTTCATGAAATTAATAATTCAGTTGGTATTCTTGGTTCTAATCGAACTGAAGGTATCAAATCTAATACTATTAATAATTCCCTAGTTATTGATAGTATTGTATCTGAAAATGATTAGATGAATCAACAACAAGTACATGTACATAAGCACTCTAACTCTGCTGTATATAATGGATCTGGTGATATATTAGCTTGGTTAAAACAAACTGAACTTAGACAACTACAAGCACTGCCAAATCATTCAACAAACACCCATACTTGCAAAGCACTACATCAAACATACACTATTCTTCAAAACTGTTCTCATCTACAAAACCGCCACCTTCAATCGAACTGCCTAAACCCAATCAACTCAGCAGCTAGACATAACTCTTACCATCGACTGTCATCACCATTAACAACGACTATGCACCATCTCCTTGCTAACAAACATCACAAATTCATCCATACATCCTCTGCTGTACAACTACACTTCATCACGCCATAACCACTTCTACATTCCCTGCCTGTCTCAGAACCACTATCATTTGTGCACTGTCTGTCCACCTCTTTGCTGAACCAGTTGCATACATTCACCACCTTCCTCTACCTTAAACAACAAGGCATCACCCCCTCAACCACAACTCCACTAAGACCAGACTGCTACCAAACAAACTCCACTTCACAAAACACCACATACCACTAACATGCCCTGCCTACATACACACTGATATCATCGGAAAAAAAAATCCAAATCATCCTCTGATTATTCGACAGCAACAACCATCCACTTCGTCCACATCGACCTGCCTCAACGCTGCAAACTAACTTCCCTATCTTGCAGCAGCAGCTCACATATACATCACCATACCAACAAGAACCACTCACTTTTGTCATATACATCATATACTCACTTTTGTTATTTCGTTTTTTATATGTCAACTGTGAAGGTACTAACTATGGTGAATGTGTTGTTGTGCATGGGGATACTGTCAACTGTGAAGGTCATACACAAAAACATGCGAATGAAATATGACATTGTTTCGGAAATACCTGAGGTGTATTGCCACGAGGAGTCACAGGTTCTTCCGCTACATTTTGTTTACCATTGATGTTCTGTTGAAAAAAAAAATGTTAGCACGCACTAATAAATTAAACATATATTAATTACTCGTTAACACAATGAATCAATTATAACTTACAGCCATAAACAAATCAGAGAGCTCTTTCATTTGAGCTTGCAAGGTTGTAATTTGATTTTCTAAGTCACGTACTTTTTTTGAACTAATCATACGTACTCCGAACTGAGTTGGTGTAACCCCAAAACCTAGCCCCCTTATTCTACCTCTGTGTTCATGACCAAAAACCTTTGACACTCCATCTTCGTTCAATGATACCGTTCCTTGAGAAATTTGAGTGTTTTTATACTCTTTTACCTTAGCCTACAAATTCAAAAATATTCATTTTTATATGTCGCAACATTAAATGTAACATTCAAATACTGAAGACAATTGCAAAAATACATGTCAAGTAAAATATATCAAATTTGACTATTAGTCGGCGAAATGGTTAAATGGAGTCAAAATGAAAAATAGAAAAATAATTTGATGTATTATCCATCCTTACTATGTAATCGGCGACAACAGAATTTGGTGGTTCTCCATTTTTCTTTGTGTGACCTCTGCACCACAAATCCTCCCTACTGATATCCGATGAGCAACCACTTTCTTTTTTCTGCAATAAGAGCTTAACAACTAAATACTAAACAATTTTGGATATTATTTTGATACTGATTATATTTTTTTGATACCGATTATAAATGAATTTTACAAGTTATTTTTTTTACCATATCATCTGCCAGTCTTGCGTAACCCTTTCGACTCATAGTGTGTGGAACTGTATTCAACGCTCGTATGGCCTTGTATTTATTGCTTGTCGACTACATAAGAGAAATTCATTAGAATTTGGTATAATAAACTGAAATGAAAAATTCTTAATTGTATCCATCAAAAAAAAACCAACTACCTCAAACTCTTCTGTTAATTTCTCGTTGATAAAATCATTCCACTCTTGAGCACTTTTAATATTATTCGGTTTTAATATGTCTAATTTGTTGGAAGCATCGGGACTCTTTGCTGCAACTTTTATAGCTTTGACTAGCCTTGATTTTGCCTCTTTCCATCGTAGGCCCACCATCTGAAGGAACATATTTTGGTATATATCATCCAACTTGAATCTTGCCTGTACAGTATGAATAAAATCTAAATTGCATAGTTACATTATGTATAAAAAGAAAAATCTAAATTGCATAGTTACATTATTAGCAGTAGCAGGTTTGCCCTTCTATAATACTTCTTGAATTACTTGTTTTGAAGGAAAGTATGTTACTTTAGGGATCTGAACTTTGCACGAAGTTATATGGTAGATGTTTTTGGCCGTTATTATTTTTAATCTGTCCAGGAATTTGTTGCTATTATGCATGTCAACTTCTCTCGGATCTCAAATGCCGCTAAGTTTGATACCTGAGCGACTAATGAGCGTTCTATGTTTCAGAAGTTCGGTGTCATTAATAGAAGCAGTGGAACACATGCTAAAATTCAAAAACATGCGCAGGCAAAGCCCAACAGATTTCGAGTCTGTCTCCTTAACCACTCGGACAAAAACTATTTATAAAATGGGGAGGGCTCCATGTTGTGACAAATCAAAAGTAAAGAGAGGGACATGGTCACCCGAAGAAGACATGAAACTCAGGGACTATATACACAAATTTGGCACTGGTGGCAACTGGATTGCTCTTCCTCTGAAAGTTGGTAAGCTTTTACATGTATATATACATATACTCTTCATAATATCACATAATGCTTTGCTTAATTATTATGTACACTAATCATAAATTTTATGCATGCTAGGGCTAAAGAGATGTGGAAAGAGTTGTAGATTGAGATGGATCAATTATCTAAGACCAAACATAAAGCATGGTGACTTCTCTGAAGATGAAGATGCAGTTATTACCAACTCTCTTTGCCACCATAGGAAGCAAGTTAGTAATTAATTTACAGTAATATTAATCTTTATATGCATGCATCTTATTATGACGAACAGACAACGATATCAAGAACTACTGGAACACAAAACTGAAGAAGTTGTTAGGCATTCCTGCTTCTCAAAGAAAATCAAACCTAGGCATGACGCAAATGCATAATTATCAGATGAGGTTTGAAGATCAAAATACTGATAATCTCCTCATGTTTGGCGATGATGATCGTTTGTTTGATCAGAATGATAATTACGTGATTAGTTATGCTGGATTACCTGAAGATTCACGGTATTATGATTTGTTTGGTAGCAGTAGCAGTGTTTATGATGAAGCATCAATGCGAATGTACGCAAGCTATGGAGAGAGTGAATATCCAAGTTGTATGAACATTAGCTTCAGAACCCAAGAAACAGACATGTATTCCTATATCTAACATCCTTAATCTCTTGTGTTTCTTTTTTATTATTAATTGTATCTTGTAATCTAGAGCTTGTCAGGTTATCATCCAGATTTGATGGGGGGAATTCAATGAAGTTTGTCTAATAAAGATTTATTCGTTGTGTATTTGAGTTTGTAATTTTAGTTTAAGTGAGATTCATTCCACACAGCTAGCTGCTGCAGCGCAAAAAACGGGTTTGTAACTGAGATTCTTGTGGTTATTAAATCGTACATGTCAACTAAGCATGCCAAAAGATATTTGGAGAAAAGATGAACAGTTAAACATGAAATATAAAAGAAAATTCGAACATCAGATATAGGTAGCAGAGTCGCAAATTTGAACATCAGATATAGGTACCAAGATAAAAATTCAGATATGGAAAAATAATTAACCAAATGTACCTGGCAATTTTCTTTACTTTTGTATAAAACTAGTGAGACTCCAATATAAATATATAAAGATTAATTAATTACTAATATTCGATATCTAATTAAAAAAAATTACTTTCAATCAACCTTCAACCCAAATGCTTAAAAGTCCTACACAGGAAGCCAGAAAGGTGGAAGGAAAATATACGTAATGGGGTAGACGACATTAATTTTAAACAAGTAAGCACTGAAGGGTTGAACTCAAAATTTTCGTTTACTAGATGAAAAAAAAGGATTTGAACAACCAACAAACATTGGTGTGATTGACTGATTGTATAAGAAGATGATGAAGCTATGAATACCAAGAAATGGAAGAGAGTTTTATTTCTTTAATTACAAAAGAAGATAATAGACAAGGTTGTTACCAGAAATTCATGTTACTGTGAAAAGCATAGAAGTAACGGTACTTTCAATTCATGTTACCAGAAATTCATGTTACCAGAAAATCCATGTTACTGCTACATGTTACAGGTAGGTTATTTTAGGGTCAATTTTAGGATCAATATTCATTACAGATAGGTTATTTCAAAATACCATACAAAACTGCTTATTTGTAAATAAGCCAATATTTAGAAATAGGCTAATGGTATGTAATGTAGATATCATAAGACAAAACTGCTACATGTTATAGGTATGTTATTTTGCATGTTAAAATAGACAAAACTGCTTATTTAGAAATATTCCTTACACATAGGTTATTTCTAAATACTATACAGAAATGCCTACTTAAAAATAAGCCAATGTTAAGTATTGGTTGATAGCCAAAGTTTGGTTATAAAAACATAAGCCAAAGTCTACTTTTCTATTTATATCATGGTGATTTATTGTAGTACCTGAATACATGTCCATATATCAGCCCTTAATTTGTCGTCGACTTTCTTCCAATTGCTAATGGTCACAGGTATCATCTCCCTTGCTAAAGTCCCAAGATACGATGATAAATATTTGGAATTTGGACCAATAGGTTGATTTAGTTCATTGAACTCAATTTCAACCTTCTCATTTGGTGTCAAAGAAAATAATCTCATCATTGTTTTTCCTCTTTTCCTCTTAGTTTTGACCATGTTCGCCTCTTCGGAGGAAAAATCTAAGTTGGTTGAATCAAGAGGATTGGATGAGTGTGTGGTATTGACATTTTGAAGGGGAGCTAAATCATGAGGATTGGACGTTTGTGTGGTAATGACGTTTTGGAGAGGGGTTGAATTAAGAGGATTGGATGATTGTGTGGGATTGACATTTTGAATGGGAGTTGAATCGTGAGGATTGGACGTTTGTGTGGTCACGACGTTTTGGAGGGGAGTTGAATCAGGAGGATTGGATGAGTGTGTGGTATTGACGTTTTGAAGGGAAGTTGAAACATGACTATTGGACGTGTGTGTGGTAACGACGTTTTGAAGGGAAGCGAAATGAAGAGATTTGGAGGAGCGTGTGGTAGTAACGTTTTGTAGGGGGGTTGAATAATGACA
The DNA here is from genome assembly GCA_030737815.1 of Allium fistulosum. Taxonomy (NCBI): domain Eukaryota; kingdom Viridiplantae; phylum Streptophyta; class Magnoliopsida; order Asparagales; family Amaryllidaceae; genus Allium; species Allium fistulosum. The sequence goes on from CM060901.1 coordinate 960,026,090, forward strand.
AGGAATGATGGATGGAGGAATTTCACCGTGCTTGCGTGGAGATTTTCTAACAGTCACATTCATATCCTTAAGAGTACAACCAACTTCAACTTCAACATCTTTCATTTTAGAGATTCTAATACCACCGTTAGCCTCTGTTAGACCACGAGCAGCTGCAAGTGCAGCAAGACTTTGCTTCTTCGATCTTTTATGTGCTTGCTTCGAGCTCTGAAATTATTTGAATAAATATAGCATTAGTTAGGGTTATAGTTGGAATTGAGGTAAAAATAGCAATAGCATTTACCTCTCCTTGATGTTGCTCGTTCTTACCCATAGATGCAATAAGTTCAAGCTTCTTTCTCCAAGTGATCAACCTAGAAAAAAATCATAATATGTAAAAAATTAACATTATACTAATTAGTATAGGACTTTTTTGATATGTAACGACTATGAATAATATCAATAAAAATATGAAAACAACCGCGTGCGATACGATGTAAAATTGTTTTGATACACTTCTATCAAAAACTCGAGTAAATTAATATGTGATTTGATAAGTCGTATCTTTTTAATATGAAGAGAAATTTATTCATCGGTTTATATAACAACATAACTAAACACTTTAACACATATGACTACATATAAAACAACATATCAACAATGAATGCTTATTCTTACCAAAATGCCATCGCAATCCTTTCTTATGTAACTTTCGTCTTCATTATCAACATCTCTATCATTAAGTAGCGATTCATCTAGTGGTTTACTCGTTGAGTTTTCCTCCTCCTCATATTTTTCCAATTCATGAAAACCTCTAGGAGGTGCTTTCAAAACAACATACCAATTTGAAGAACTACTTTCTCTAGAGAAAAACACTTGTACAGCTTGTGTTGCTAAGATGAAAGGATCGCTTGCAAATTGATTTTGGAACTGATGTAAATTAACTAATGTAAAGCCATCTTCAACCTTAACTCCACGATAAATATTTGCCCAATCACACTTAAACAAAGCAACTTGAAACAAACGGTAGTCCAACAACAAAATCTCATGCAAGATACCATAATAAATAATTTTCTCTACGGACCCGTCTGCACGAATTGTATTTGCCTCAATGGAAACACCGCTATTTTGCGTAGACTTCTCAAAGTTTTTAGTATGGAAACGTCGTCCATTGACAATATAGCCAGTATAAGAAACTACTTGCGATCGAGGCCCATACGAAAGCCATTTTATTATTTCGCTAACATCTGAAACATTTCTCTCATCTTTAACCTGGACATACAAAATGTTGAATATAACGATATAGGACAATAATATGTGCATATATGAAGCTTGAACATTTAATGAAAGAAAATATAACTATTTCAACCTTTTTTCCGAACCAATAACTAAAAGTCTCTGAATGCAGTTTTGACAATTCCATATCATTTTGTAAAAGCCGAGGGTACAAACGTTTCAACTCCTCCTTGTGCATTCTGCATATGCAAATGTACAAGTTAAAATTTAATTGCTTTCATATAGAATGATCGAGTTGAACTTATACTTACTCTATGTACGGCTCCACTTCATCGGTATTGAATAGCACATACCGATGAGCAGCATCAATCACCTCCTCGGAAAGTAACATGGGTTTTCCTTTGGAAATCGGACGCCCATCGAGTATGGAATCACTTTGTTGCACTTCATTTCGATTTTTCTTTCCTCCAAATTCATACCCATCTTCAATATATCTAGCACAATACTTAATGCATTCTTCAGCAGAATAGCGCTCAGCTATGCACCCTTCAGGTCGGGCTTGATTTTTAACATAACCCTTGAGTATTTTCATATACCTATAATCAAGACATAAGCATAAAATGCTTTCATAAGCGCATATTTTATTAATTACGTTAAGTATTCATAAAAAAATTACCTCTCAAATGGATACATCCACCGGTATTGTACCGGTCCGCATATTCTTGCCTCCCTCCCCAAATGTACCGTCAAGTGAATCATGATATCAAAAAAGGAAGGGGGAAAGAATCTCTCAAGGTCACATAATGTTAATGCAATTTGATTCTCCATGGATTCTAATTTATCTCTATCAAGCACTCTTTGGCATAAGTCATTATAAAATGAACATAGTCGCAGTAATGCATTCCTTGTACCTACGGGCAAAAGCCCTCTCAACGCTACAGACAATAGTTGTTGCAGCAAAACATGATAATCATGAGACTTAAGACTTGAAATTTTTTCCTGTTTTACAAAACATTTCCCAATATTTGAGCTATACCCATCAGGCACCTTCAAATTCCTCATTCTATCGTAAAAGATCTCTTTTTCTTGGTCTGTTAAGGTGCATGGTGCAGCAGGAAGTAATACTTTACTTCCAACATCTATAGGATGCAACTTCTTCCTTATACGCATTGCTTCCAGATCTTGACGTGAAGTAATTCCATCTTTTGTTTTTCCTTTGATATCAAGCAATGTACCAAGAATGCTCTCGCAAATATTTTTTTCGACATGCATTACATCTAGATTGTGACGCAAAGGAAGTGTCTGCGAAAACCAGAAAAATGTGTGTAATAGATTGATAGTAAAATACTAATTACTAGACATGGCTATCAAATGAAAAGACATTTTATTTTTAATTATCTTTTACCTTCCAATAAGGCAAATCAAAGAAAATGGACTTCTTTTTCCACATTTGGATACCTTTTTTCTTCACATCTCCCCGCTTTCTTTTTCTACCGCCTATCTCTTCCTCCTTTGTCTTTTTCCCCCACTCATTAACGATATCTTTGACATCTTCGAAGATTTGAGCACCGGTATGTATTGGAGGCACTTGTCTATTTTCTATGGTTCCATCGAATAAGTTTTTCCGGTGGCGATATTCGTGATTAGGTGCAAGAAATCGTCTATGGCCCAAGTATGCGCATTTTTTACTAAATGGTAGCCATATTGAACATGTATTAATGCCACAAACAGGACATGCTCTCTTACCTTTTACAGTGCAACCTGCTAAATTTCCATAAGCTGGAAAATCATTTATTGTCCACATCAGAATTGCATTTAATCTAAATTCGCTACGATTGAATGCATCATACACCTTTACCCCTTTATTCCACAATTTGTTCAAATCTTCAATAAGTGGTTGCAGATACACGTCGATATCATTTCCTGGTTGTCGCGGTCCGGGAATTAATAAAGATAGCATCATATTATCTTTATGCATACAAAGCCACGGAGGGAAGTTATAAGCAACAAGAAACACTGGCCAACAACTATATGTTGAATTCCAATCACCAAAAGGGTTAAAGCCATCACTTGCAAGGCCAAGCCTTAAATTTCGTGGATCGGATGCAAAGGAGGGATACATTCTATCAATTGTAGACCACTGAGAGGAATCTACAGGATGTTGTAGTTTACAATCTTCTCTTTTATTACTGCTATGCCATCTTAATTGTTCTGATGTCTCCGGCGACATGAACATTCTTTTCAACCTTGGTATGAGTGGAAAGTATCTCAAAACCTTCACAGGTATTTTGGATTGCTTTCCATCTTCTCTTGTCTTGTTCTTTTTCCAACGAGATTTGCCGCATTTAGGACAAAAATCACAATGTGCAAGCTCTTTTCTAAATAGACAACAATCATTTGCGCATGCGTGTATATTCCTATAACCTAAACCAAATGATTTAATCAACTTCTTTGTTGCGTATGTTGAATTAGGAAGCTTGTTTTCCTTAGGTAGCATATCCTTGATGAGCATAAGAAGTTCCGTAAATGCCGTGTCGGTTATACCATTTCGAGCCTTATGTTTATAAAGAAGTATCGTAGCAGACAACTTTGTGTGGCTTGTACAACCAGGATATAAAGGTATTTCAGCTGTCTCCAACAATTTCTTAGTCCCTTCCCTATGTTTATCATTAACACGATATTCATTCTCCTCGTCTTCAATTTGTGCATCGAAGTACATTCTGTATGTATCTGCCACTTCGTCGGCTTCATTTCGTGAATGACGCGCTTCTCCATGAAAGATCCATACATCATATGTTGGATCAATTCCAAAACACACCAAATGTGTCACAACATCTCTTGGAGAATGCCAAATAAGGTTCCTACATCGACGACAGGGGCAAATAATTTTTTCTGGATTACCCTCACTTTCAGCATGCTTGTGTATGAAATTTCGAGCGGCTTGCCTATATTCCTCTGTCATTCTAAAAAAAATAAACATATCCTTAGTCAACCCTACATAGTTATAAGTACAAAATTATTAATCAAAAATTACGAAACCTTGGTAAATTGATCCATGTTTTGTCCATATCTTATGTGGATCAGATTGGGCACACGTGGAAAAGAAACTAGTAACTGCAACAACAAAGAAACTAGTAAGTTTTAAATAGTCCCTCCCTTTAAATGCTACATGTAAAACTTGACTTTGATAATTTAAATTCAATTTCTTTAACCCCCAATTTCTTCATACATTTCCACAACTTTCTTGAACTGCTGCTATTATGCAAGGCTAAACAGTTCAGGATAGTTGTGGGAATTCATGGAGATAGTTGTGGGAATTCATAGAGATTAGTTCAAAAGATTAATTAAGGCAGAAGAAGGTCAAAACTTATAAAACTTCAGAGAATAAGGATGGTAAAGTACATAATTAGTTACCATCATCATGCATTCAATCCAATATTTTAATCATCTCAAACAAACAGATTACTGTCTAAATTCAAAGTCGTATTTGTCTGTCTAAAATGAGTGAAGAAAAACATCTTATTTTCTTTCTGTTAATTGCATTATAAGGAACACTGGAAAATTTTCCTTCACAAGCTCTTGAATTCAAAATTTATTAAACAGTATTTTATTATCAGTGAAGTAACACGATTTATGCAGGTTGTGTTTAACTCTTAAGCATGCTAAATATTACATAAATTGTCATTGCTTAGGGCCTATGTATCATATGATCTGATGTTCACACATGTCGCATAATGAAAATTTAAACAACCTAAATGGTGTTTTGAGTGTAAGTTATGTAAGTAAAGATGTAGTAATATGATAATGTGAGAAAATATGGTATGAGCACATGTCATGTTTGGAGTTGATGGGTGTGAAATTTGAACTTTTAACCAACAAGTTTGGTATGATTATTGTCAGGTGGTGGAAATTTCAAATCAATTGTTACATGAACGCACAACAAGCAAAAGCACAACACATATCTAGTACTCTTTGGTAAATAGAGCTAACATTTACCAATGTATTTATATTCAATATAACTCTAAAAAACCGTTAAGATCAGTGTTGTTATGCTCTTCACGTTCATGTAACTTCAAATGATTAAGAGGTGCCAGTGCTGAAGAGCAATAAGATAGCACACAACAAGAAAAGATGACTAGTGATCAAGTATGATAAGTAGGTAAAGACACATTGGCAATGGTACCAGTAATAGGCTAAGTATGATATTTGCAATAGCTGGCTTATAACTTTCAATACATTTCAAAATTGCAGCTTCCATGGCAAAATATATCAAAGAAACACTCAGAAACATATGAAAACTGTTGTTTGTTAAAGAAGTATGCCTTTGTATGAAAATTGAATTAAAACTTGGAATTGGTTTAAAATAAAAGCATTTGTGGGAAAAAAGACTGATTGTGCTAATTAGCAAATTCCCTTGCCCCATTTAAATCAAAAAGTTCTGCTAATTACCCACAACTTTTCCATTCCTTGTATCTGATGGTTTCAAGATGTAATTTGTTTATTATATGGGTATATGTTTAATAAACAACAATCTATTCTTCAATTAATCATAACTACCGTCAATCTACCCACTTTGCTACATGAATGCAAATATCAGTTTTAATGTTGCATAATTACATATTACTAGGATATTTGCATCAGACATGGTTGAAAACAAATAATTCAGGACTAATGGTTTTTTTCCCTATAAGATGCCATTGCCTAATTTGGATTAAAAAAGAACAAAGAAAATAAATTTGCAATTTTCATACCTCATGCACAAGAACTACCGGGATAGATCACAATCTTAGAACCTAATTACCTAACGAAATGGAAGACTACAATAATCTAAGAAATAAAACTATATATCAACACTGGCATGCAAATAATAAATGTGCCCATATATAATGATAGTTAATAATAAGTGGACGTAGGGGTGGCTTGTGATTTGTGAGTGCATATGATGAGCATGCACGAAACAACAATGCATTATCAAAATGAATATAAGGAATCTGGTAACACTGCCAATGCCAACACACTCGAGTAAGGCGAACAAGAGAATAAAGCCTACCTCCAACTGAAGGGTACCTCATTAACACCACAAACCTAAATTCATCTTAGTTAAAACTGGCTAATGAAAAATCCCATTAACTTACCATCCTTGAGATTGAAAGTTACCAAAAGATGTTAAACAAATGACACAAGACATTCCTACCAAGACCTCGAGCGGCTACATCAGTTGCAGCCACTATTGGACTATTGCCTTTAAACTCTGACAGAACCCAATCTCTTTCGTACCTTATTAAATATACTTTAAAATTGTAGCTTTGTATATCAGTCTAACATTAGAATATTTCAGTTGGTAAATAAAATCTTCAAGTAGAAAAAAGCCAATTATCCACACATCAATCAAATAAAATCTTTCAAACAGTAAATAAAAACACAACAAACCATGCTAAATTTTGATTGTATTGTCAATATTCCAAACCTTAAACGAACTCACAACAATAATCTTCCAAAATGTAAATTGAAAATGAACTTAAAACACAAGCACAACAAATTGCAATGTTAGTACTCAAAATCATAATCGACATCCACTACAACAAAAACGTACTTTCACGAGAGGTCCAAACACTCAAAAAGATAACAAAAACCTTTGCTCAGTTGGAATGAATTATAGTTTCATGAACATCAAATAGGAATTTAGACAGTTATCAATGTATGAAGTAATCATAATCTTAACGATACCATACCTATATCAGCGGCAATGACAAGCAGATGGCAGAAAAGAGCGCAGCTAGGGTTCGCGGGTTTCGTCGATGGCAACGACAGCGAGCGGTGGTCTGGCTTCGTGGATGGCTAGGGCGGCGAGCGTGTTTAGCTTCGTGGAATACGGCAAGAGCGGCGAGGTAAACGAGATGGGGTTAGGGTTTTGTATGAAATTTTGACGGTGAGTTTTAGTGCCGAGTGAGTAAATTGAGCGGCCAAGAAAAATGAAGGGAGGGAAGTTGAAAATTTTGATGAGGTGGAAAGGGAAATGTATCTATTCAAAAGACAACTGCAATAGACAGTTATTATAATTGAGTAATTACAACTGGTACAAAAAAAGCAGTTGTTATAGACGTATATTGCAACTGCTATATAGATAAAGTTGTTAAAAATACCTTCGTTACAACTGTTAGAAATAAACAGTTGTTAAAAATAACATATAACAACTGTCGGTTTGTGTTAGTTGTAAACTAAAAGTTGTAATACGACTGTTTTGTTGTAGTGTTTCTATATATTCTCTGATCATCCCATGGGGCATCTTCATATGTCGCTCTGGGCGTATGTTGTAATAAATATATTTTCTTTGAACGTGATTTGCGAATGTGGGATTATATAATAAATTGGAAATGCTTTGATATGGAATGTGAAATTATTTAAAGTTTAATTTTTTTTCATATTCATGTATTTTTGTGTGTATCAATGAATCTAACACCGTCGTATTTAGTCGTCAATGATTAATAACTATGGATGACTGCAACATCTGTAGCCGTTAGTTTTCGACTTTCAAATAGGGGGATGTTACAGATTATATGGAAATAAATGTGAAATATTAAGAGAATTGAGGAAAATCTTTCAAATAAGTGTAGAAATTATAAATAATTGGTTATGAATGTAAAATCATATTGGGTAAAACTGAGAGAAGCTTGTCGAAAGTATAGTATTTAAATTTTAGGTTCGTACTTAGTTTTTTGCCATACATTTGTCATTATTTTTGTTGGCATGCAAAAACAAAAATAAACAGAATTGTTATTTTTTATGTTAGTAAAACTGCTAGTTATAAAAACTAAGCAAATTCAACACTTGTCATCTTTGCCTCCAACAGCTTTCTCTATATATTCTACCCTACATTTTCAGTTACATTCATCAAAAACTAATCAGAATGGCTACTCTAAACATAAGTTTCATCATATTCACTTTTACTCTCTCCTCGTTCGTTCTTTCAAGTCATTATGCAATTGCTGATGATAACTGCAATGGCAGCATCCCAAAACTAGCTTTGGTTTGTCAACAGTTTGTACTAAAGAATGGCCCGCAAATAGATCCATCAGAACAATGCTGTGCAGTGATTAAGAATGCAGACGTGCCTTGTGTCTGCAGCCATATTCCTAAAGGTTTGGAAAACGTCTTTAGCATGGCAAAGGTTGTTTACGTTGCTAACTTCTGTGGAAATCCTTTGGCGCCTGGAACTAAATGTGGAGGTAATTCATTTATTCATTATATATATTCTACTAATTATTCCTAGTTATATTTCTTTTATATACTTTTTTATTCCTGAGTTTGGATTAGCTTGTTATATACGGGATTGATTCATTCTTTCTTCTTTTTCAGACTATACAATTCCAAATAAGCCTTGAAGTTTGTGGAAGATGTCTATCAGAGTGGAACAATATGTTTTGTTGTGGCTATTCTCGTTATGATAAACCTGATGATGATTTATATGATCAATAATAACAAATTTCCTGAAAATGTTTAGTTTGATTTATTCATGTGCACTGCTTGCATTTGTGTTTCTGATTTAAGATATTAGGCCTATCACTACGAACATCCAAGATTACGTGATCTGAATTTGTTGGATCTTATATATTATATACTTTAAACCTGTGTATTATAGATCCCACCTAATATCATCCGCATTCAACTAACAAAATGATTCATTTCGAAAAAACAAAGTTATGCACGATAAGAAGATAAAAGCTAATTATACATGCATGTATTTATTCCACGCATATTACAATGGTGATGGATGAATCGGTCAAAAGAGAATTTTAAGTTAAATGTTGTTGGTCACAGGCTGCTTTATAGATTTCATCCTCGTCAGTCAAAAGAGAATTGCAAAATAGCTAAAAATCGACGTCCCTGATTAGTTGGGGACCGAAGGCGGGGGTTTGATACAGGAGATTTGATCTCTCTAATAAAAGAATTTGTTTATTTTATAGTAACTTTTATTTTCATCCTCGTGTTTCATTAGTTAATCCACCATTTCACTTTATTAAGTTAATCCACAATTATTTTTTAAGTTAATCCACAAGTGCACTAATTTATAGATTTCATACAACTCCTTGTAATTAATTAGCTTAAGCAATCACTAGCAGCAAATAAGGTAATTCAATGCAGCAAATATGATTTTCAATGCCTCAAGAAATATTGGCATATACAAACTTAGGCAGTGATAGAGAGAAAGTGATCACTCATCCATCCTTACATCTAATTTCCAATTAAATGTAACAAAAAATTTAATTACATTGGAAAAAGGTAAACTATAATTTTTTTCACCATTAAATTCAAAGTATATTACACATGACATTGTTTGAGAATTAAAGCAAAAAAAAAAAAAAAAAAACAGAGAGAGAGAAGAAGAAGACCCTATCACTCGAGCAACATAAAATTATTCTGAATTAAAGCCTCAACTGCTACACATTGCATGTTGAAGGACTATCCTGGAAAATGTTTTTTCTAAAACCTGGAAATTTTATTATCATTGATAACCAAATTTAAGGTAACGAATCACACATCCTTGTAAACCAAAATCAAGGTAATGTATAACAAACAAAAGCAAAGGATCTGCACATGCCAACCATTATTATTAATTAGTTGCAAGGATACTTCATATAATGCTTGAATTATATTGTAAATCAACAATCTGGCATTTACAGCAACCCAGAAACTCAAGCAGCACTTTACATGCACGTCAACAACTATTATCCTTCCCTATAGAGTACTTGTCATGCCTACCCAGGCATGAAGGATGATACACTTTTCAGCAGTTCCTATATAGCAAAGACATTGCATAAGCAGCAAGAAAGAAAAACACTACAAGGAATACAATAAACAGCGACGGAAGCTTTCAACGGCCGTCGACGACGATTTCCAACGGCTGACAAACTCCGTAACGTTTTCGTAAATAAAGCCGTTGAAAGCCATCGAAAATTATCGTGTATATAGACTCCAGGCCGAGAGCTTTCTTCATTATTCCCTCACCCCCAAATTCAACCCAAATCCCTAACCCAGCACCACCTTCCCGTCATCAGCCAGCCCCCGTGCCTCCATGGTCATCTCCAATTTCATTATTATCTACTCTCAACAAGTCTAGGCCCTTCATCAATCTCCACTACAAGAACAACACTGGTTTCCGACGGTCCAAATCCATCGGCGGCCGTTGTAAGGCCGTCGGAAACCGTAGGTACAGCCATTGGAATACAAATCTCGTTTAGTAACGATTTCCAACGGCACCAACGGCACTTTTCTGACAGCCTTCAACGGCAATCTCCAACCGTTTCCAACGGCCAAAATGGCAACGTGGCAATCCTGAAAAACTAAATTGCCGTCTCAGGCCATGGGAAATAGTCGGAGTTTGTCGTTGGAAGCCGTTGGAAAATTATGACCTATAGGCTGTCGGAAATCGTTACAAGCCATCGGTAATCTGGATAAATTTTTTTTATGAATTTGAACCTGCTGCCTTCCAGCCACCCCACATCCATCAATACTAATAACAGCTCATTTTCGAGCATATATAAACCAATAATCATATAGATAAGCATACATAATATCACTAAAAAAAACTTACGATTAGAGACCGTCATCTAGAGACCGATATTTTTCTGTCTTTAATTAATAACCGATTAATGACCAAAATATTCAGTCTTTGATTTTAGAAATTAAAGACTGAAATTCAGTATATACTCGGTTAAAATTCGTTAAGACTGCTTAGATACTTATATTTCAGTCTTTACTTTTATCTTAAATTTATATTTACATTAGGCAAACATCTAATGGTTTCGATTGCATTTCATTATGGATCCAAAGGACATACATGGAGATCCGCGCTATTTGAAATTGATTAGAAATTTACTTTGTTTCGTAACATTTACTTCAGCTTTAAATAATCAATTTGTTCAAATTTTTCGTAAAACCAGAGCCACATTCCCATCACTTTAGACCCACTACACATTCACTGTTTCTCACATTAAATTACCTTCCTCACGCAACAGGCACAACAATTTATCTTCCACCTTCCTTCCCCATATCTGACCTCCATTTCACATACTCCCTCTCTCACGTCTTGCTCATACCTTCTCCATATCTACTTAATCCCTCTCTCTACCCTTCGCAAATATTTACAATTTCTTCTAATTCAATTCCAACCATAGTTTCCCTGATTTTTATTTCCATTTATTTTGACGGTTCTAATTCCTAACAAGGTCCGAGTATCTGATCATGGTTTCAATTTGAGCAATAATACAAGCAAGAATATCAAAAATTTCCAAAGATGGCCGCTGCTTTGGACAGTGCTGAGAAAGGAGGTGTTAATTGAAAACATAATTTATGTTAGGTTGCGTTTATGAGAAGGAGATATTAGGATTACTGGATTTGATGTCAATTTGATGTGTTCATTTTACTATTTTTGTGTTTCAATTTTTAGCTTAGGCTGTGGAGGAAATGCATTAATCAGTAATGATGGTTTGCTGTTTTCAAAGAATGGGTTATATTGTGATTACATGGGAAGAAGAGAGATTGGTAGTTTGTTGATTTTAAAGAATAGATTGTACAATACAGTCAATACTGGATTATGTATCACTTTGCATTATATGAATTGGATCATTTTCTTTACAATTAGTATACGCATCGATATTACTTGTATATTTATATATGTATATGTTTGCTTTTATACGTATATATGCATGTACATGTATACATGTATGTATAAGTTTGAATTATAATAATATATAAATGTAATTAAATGTATTTCTTCAAGATTCTACATTATTCAATATTAAAAAAAAAATATTTTCCAGAATTTGAGACCGATTGCATACCACATTTCAGTTTCAATCGTTCGATCTTTAAAGGTATTTGAAACTGCACTTTCAATCTTTAAATTTTATGATTGACATGTCAGTTTCAAATTACTTTTGGGACTTGAGAATCAAAGACTGGTCATTGATCGGTTTGTAAAACTTACTTAGTGACTGAATTGTTTAACTAAATACTGAATTTTTTAGTCTTTAGTTTAATATTTTTTGGTAGTGTATTCCATCCATAAAATCCATATTCAAATCCAACATAATCCACAAAATCAACATCCAAATCCACAAACTCAACATCCAAACCCATATAAAATAATATACAATCCATCAAAATATATCAAACACATCCTTAGTCACTCGAAGCGTATATATACAGACAAAAAAACATAATAGAACATACCTAGCATCACTGATCATCATCCCCTGCAGAACCACCCGACGAAAGAAACCTCTCATGTTGCTCCATATACTCCGCTAAGCGCTGGTTCAGCTGCTCCATCTGCGCAGCACGACGGCGATCATGCTCCTGCAGCTCGATGATCTCGGCTCGTAGCTCTGCAATTTCTTCTTTGTCTTGAGCCATCTTATACGCCTTCTGCGATGTTCTAGCCTGCGAATATAAATAAATTGTTATACTGCCTCCAACATCATAAACGTAATTTACATAACTTTAATTGAAAAATATGCAATATTTGAATTTAGTTTATTCTCTGAAATTTACCGCATGGTTCCCAAATCCATAGCGCCTGCTGCGGGATGGTGGATCCATGACAGACTCAAAAATAGCGTCCTCCTCATCAGCTGTCAACTCATCCCGTCCTGTCTCAGCCAGCAGTTGTGCCCATGCTTCCTGAAACTTTTGCTGTAATGAAAAATACAGAATACAATTTAGTAGACTAATCTCTATACTAATTGACAAAAAGTTGAAATGGTCACTGGTATAAATAACACTAATTAATATATCTATAAATGTGTACTTAATTAATTAACTAATGACTTTTAACTTAATTATAATATACTTACATAGGCAACAGTCGTTTTATCATCATACTCCCATGAGTATACGACTGAGCCCGAATCATCGGTCTGTTTCAGGACATGAGTATGAGCAAAAACATCCCAATACGAAACAGCACCTCCTCGCGCTCTTTCCTGAAATATGAATATATATATATATAGTTTTATGAACTACCTATTAACAACTATAACTTAAAATATAAAAAGTGAATATAAAAATTCACCAAATCCTCGCGATGATGTTGGAACGACTTGGAACCACCGCGATGTGTGACAGGATTCTTATTTCTATTTGCGGAGTTCCTATCTGACTCCCTCTGCAATTTTCAATTGGAAATAACATTACAGTTCTAAATTATGTATTAAATACACGCAACAATTTAAAGTAATTAATATGTGGTAAACTTACCTGGAACTCCTCATTGTCGCACCATGCAACCTAGGCCTCCCAAACGCTAGCACTCATCCAGTTGGGTTTTTTCCCCGCTCTTCTCATAGCGGACACTATATCCCTGTAATTTTTGGCGATTTTGCGATTCCAATGCCGCTGCACCAGGGATACATCGGTCTCTTATAGGTTGACCGAACCCTGCACATTTAGAAAATGAAAGTTATACATTTTTATAAATAGTCTACAACATATAAAGTGATCTATGATCAAAGAGAAAGTGCGAAATATAAATTTACACTTACCAGAAAATCCAGCCAAATGCTCTCCCGGACGTTATCTGGTATCTTGCCCCATTTAGGCCACTAGGCAGTCATCCTGCATTTATATGCATGTCTGTGTATGGAGAGCACTATGGCTGATGGCTCGAGCTCGAAGCCACTGTGTCAAAAAGAAACAAGCATTTAATAAATTAAGCAAGACTAATATATAATAGATCGTATACAGAAAAATATTGTTAAAACTGAAATAAATTTAATATTTACGATCCATCAGCTTTGACCTGCAACCAGACGGCATGAAGAGCTGACTCCTGTGATGGGCCGGAGATATCATCAGCTGGAAGCACACCCGTCCCTCTCTGAGAAGAAGAGGGAGATCCTGTATGGGACGAGCTGCGTCTATGGAAAAACGACATGTATATACAGTACATGTTACAGACATATCATATATGAGAAATATATCATTTAATTAAGTGAAACATACATTATGGCAAAAACATAAAACGGTTATGTGAAATGGATTACGACTAAGCATATCATTAGCAAAACACAACATTTTTAATGAGAAAATGTAAGATAAATAAACATAGAAATTACCTTCTCCCGATATGTAGATTATTAATCAGTCCTCATCGTTTTCTGATACAGACTCCATTTCGTACTCTATGCTTTGTTCTTTGTAGTCTCAAATGCTTCTATTAATGCATTTGATTCATCGTTCAGAGGTCCAAAATCGGCTTGATCGTCGGTTATTATTATTCCAGTATTTTCCTCGATATCTGCTTGATAAGCTTGTTCGTCTGGAATATTTTGTCCATCAAATGTAAATCTTGCCTTTGTTTTAAAAACAGCCGACCAATCTGCTTTATCTCTTCGTAGAGATGGGTACGTAGCGTAATAAACTTGAAGAGCTTGTTTGGAAAGTATAAAAAGATCGTACTTATAATAACGCGAGGTATGCTTTATTTCTATAAGATTATACTTTGGGTGACGTTGATTCCAAAACCTAGAACGTTGCTGAACCAGTTGCATTTAAACAAAAAAAATTCTTCTGCAGGTTTTGTGAAATATGTCAATTGCAAAACCTAGGTTAACACGCCATAAAAATCATTTACATGATCATTTGGATCATCACTACCTTTAACAAATACACTGGTATTGTTAGTTAAATTTTTCAGCACCGTATTCTTTGGTGTTAAATTTATATCTATTAACAAAAAATATTAGATAGGTCTTGACTTTCCTTTTTGGTCCCATAGCTAAATGTTTAAATCCTTCGTCGACCACACAGTTTGTCATGTCGTAAACGTAATTTGAAAACCAAGTAGCGAAATCTTTGCTGATATCGCCACTTCGATGTTGTGATTCGTAAACACTGCAATTATAGAAGAAATGTTGCATTATAATTAACACACACGTGTGCATATGTATATATACGCATATGTAGATAATATAATGCATTAAGAAGAATATATGTGCATTACCTAACAAATGGTGCAATTTCAGCATAATTGAGAAGAATATATGTGTGTGCTACATGGTAATCTCTATCGTCCAACCATAATTCCATACATTTACCAGCAGGTCGGCCATGTTTTTTTAAAAATAGATAAACTCGCTTGACAATCATCTTGATCAATGCCTTCATCATTATGCGTAGCACTTTCAAACGATAAATTCACATGATCACTAAAATAATGAGAGAGAAAATACGAAGCTTCTGCTTCGATATATGATTTGCAAATCGAACCTTCAACTCGTGCTTTCTGTCTCACTTTTTTCTTTAGATGATTTAACTACCTATTAAGAATTATTCCAAACTAAAATTTATTTATACATGAATTAAATTAATATTTAACGTACTAAAGATTAATACCTCTCGAATGGATACATCCATCCATATTGCAAAGGCCCTCGAAGACATGCTTCAGATGGAAGATGAACAGGTAAATGCTTAATTGCATTAAATAAACCTGGAGAAAATATTTCTCTAGTTTGCAAAGTAGTATGGGGATTTCTTCCTCAAGTTTACGTAGACGATCAACTTTTAACGTAGTAGAACAAAGCTCCTTATAAAACAAACTAAGTTCTGTTACAACCGTCCCAACTTTTACGGGCAACGGTTCTTTAAAAGCAACGGGTAATAACTTTTCCATCATAATATGACAATCATGGTTTTTCATCCCACTAAGTCTGTTGTTCTTATAGTCGACACATCTATGAATATTGAAAGAAATACCGTCAGAAAATCTTAACCCTTCCACCCAATTCAAAAGTATTTTAACTTGGTTATTGTCTAGCTCATAGCATGCTTTTGGTTTTTTGTGTCATTTGGCTTGATATGAAGCTCAGGGCGATTACATATCACTTCGATATCGCGTCTTGATTTCAAATCATCCTTTGTCTTCCCCTTAACATTCAAAATTGTATTAAAAATGTTGTCAAACACGTTTTTCTCGTTGTGCATCACGTCGATATTGTGACGAAGTAGTAGACTTTTCTAATACGGAAACTACCAAAATATACTTTGTTTGCACCAATTATGAATCGTTAATTTACCTTGAATTTCAATTTGTTCTCCGATCTCATGTATCTTTGGAAAATCCTTTACAATTTCATATATATCTTCGCTTGACCAAACCGTTGGTGGTTGCAAGGGCTCGTGTCTATTAGCTATAAAGTTTTTTATGTCTCTTCTAAAAGGATGATTAATATGGAGAAAACACCGATGACAATCAAACCACAAAATTTTCCTTCCATACGGTAAAGAAAATGCTCGTGTTTCCTCCATGAAATAAGGACAAGCTAGGCGACCGGTCGTACTCCAACCTGAAAGCATTGCATACAAAGGAAAATCGCTAATAGTCCACAACAAAGAAGTAAACATACGAAAATTCTTTTTTTTTTGAGATGTCGTATGTTTCAACTCCTTCGTACCACAATTTTTTCAACTCCTCAATCAACGGCTGTAAATAAACATCGATTCCTTATGTCGAATCATCAGGTCCGAGGATGAAAATTGTGAGAAACATATATGGAGTTTTAATACACATCCATGGAGGTAAGTTATAAGGTGTAACGATTATAGGCCAAGATGAATATTTAGAACCAAATTGAGAAAATGGTGAAAATTCATTCGTACATAAACCGAGTCTAACATTACGGCTCTCCGCTGCAAAATCGGAATATTTTTGATCAAAATGTTTCCACGCTTCCCCATCAGCTAGGTGTGTTAACATACCTTCTTCATGCGTTCTAATATCGTGCCACCTCATATGATGCGCGGTTATAGAAGATGCATATAACCTTTGAAGCCTAGGAGTAATAGGTAAATAATGCATACGTTTATACGGGACTTCCTTTCCCTTCTTCTTTCTTGGTTTATATCTTTCCTGATTACATATTTTACAATTCCTAAGATTAATATCTTTTTTCCAAAACAACATGCAACCGATTAAACATGTATCTATTTTTTGATACGGTAAACCAAAATCCGACATAAGTTTTTTCGCTTCATAATGATTTCGTACATTAAGTTGTCGGGAGGCATATGCCGCTTCATAGTTTGTAAAACAGCTTTAAATCCAGCTTCTGTGAGGTTGTATTTAGATTTCATCGTAAAGTATTCTGTAGTTACTGATAATTGGGTGCCGCTTGTACAGCCTTCCTAAAGGAGTTTCTTCGAGGAATCCAATAAATCATAAAAAAAATTGCTCCAATATTTGGTTCTTCTTCAACATTAACATTGTCATCAACAAATTGTGCACTAGGGAACATTGAACGTATTGCATCTTTGTAACGACCCGTATTTTACGGATCGAAAAGTTCGTTCAAATCTGGAGTTTTAGCATTTTTGAGCCATTTCAGATTTTAGGCAAATTTTGCCTAAGTCCTAAGTCGTTCACAACTTAGCATAAGTCGTGAGTCGTATACGACTTAGGAGATAGGAGTGACCCAGGGTTTGGCGACCTAAGGAAATAAGTCGTAGCTGGGCTAAGTTAGTAGGTTGTAAGTCGTTGCCGAGTTAAGGGATAGAACCTAAGTAAGTGACCGACCTAGGGATTTACGACATAAGAGCTGACCGAGTTAAGTGATGAGTCGTCTAACCAGTTAAGTCGTATCCTTTAAGTCGTAGCCTATGTATTGAGTCGTAGACGACTTAGGAGTTGAGTCGTATCCCAGTTATCTGATGAGTCGTATCCCAGTTATCTGATGAGTCGTATCCCAGTTATTTGATGAGTCGTATCCCGGTAAGCTGTTGAGTCGCGCGTAGGTGATAACTCGCGCAAGTGGATGAGTCGTAGCCTTTGTGTTAAGTCGTATACGAGTTAGTAGTTGAGTCGTCTAACCAAGTAGGGCGCGTGCGCATTTAAGTCGTAGACAGGGGGTCTGGTGAGTCGTAGGTGCATGCTATAAGTCGGAGACGACTTAGGAGATAGCTGTTTTGTCGTGAGTCATAGGCAGAAGTGTGTTAAGTCGTTGAAGCCAGAAGTTAAGTCGTAGGGTGTTGAGTCGTAAGTCGTAAACGACTCATGAGGGCAGACGAGTTAAGGGTTTCAGCTATAAATAGGAGAGTTTCTCTTCATTTTTGGGATCCGGATTTTGAAGCGACGAAGTGCTGCCATTTTGAGAGCTCGACTTCTACACTTCTTCACTTCTTTTCTCCACTCTAATCTAGTGCTTCCATCCATCCAAGTTGAAGATCAAATTGAAGATTCAAGAGCTTAGATTGAAGATCTTCATCTTTTCAAGAGAGATTTCTTCGTTTGAAGCGGATTCGTGATAGATCAAGCTTGACCCTTTGCTGCCCAGATCTGAAGCGTGTTGATTTGAGGTTGTTTAGGTGATTTGGTGAGTGGTGATTATCTCTCACACGGATCCAAAGGAGTATATCGGATTGTTGGATCGATTTGGTGTTAAAATAGTGATTTCTATGCATTTTCTTCATCCTAAGTGTAGATCCATGTAGATCCATTGTTCATGAAGATGTTACATCCATTTTATCACATGTTAACCTATGCAAGTTCATTCATCAAGTTTGTAGAGATATTGTTCATGTTTTCATACTTATTGGACTTTCAACCCTTTAATTACGAAAATGCCATTATTGTTATAATTGTCTACTTAGATCATATTTGAATGCTTGATTGTTTGGGTTAATGTTTGATTTGATTGATTGATATAAATTAGATGATTGATGGTTTGATTTAGACCGAAGACGATTCAAAAGCTAAGGGAAAGGCTCTTGAATTGGGAAAGCTGCTCGTGGCATATGTAGCGGGATGATGAAGCTCTTATGCATAGATTTGATGATGTGATGTTGAGATGAGGCTTCGCGAGGATGTGATGAAGCGAGGCAATCATGTGATGAAGACTTGGTCTAATCCAGACGGGATCATTCCAAGCATGTTGATAACTCGGTGATATGATTCGAGTTGAGGATAATGAATGGATATGAGAATAGTCGTCGAGGAGGATGACTAGGAGGTTTGGATAGCATCGTTGTTGAAGGTTCTAGCATGCTCTAAGCAAGAGTACGTTTGGGAAGATTCGATAGTCCCAACGACTAACTGTTGATGGTCGAGTACTCTGGGCAGATTCGATAGTCCTAGGCACGGGTTGCGACGACGTGCGGGAGTTATGTCTAGAACCGGGGTTTGTATTAGCCCTTGACGGACGGCTGAAAGAATGTGTCGGTCATTCAATTAACGGTGATATCGAAGCAATGATAACAGTGATAGCCAGAGTCATGGATGTTTGGTTGTATCGTCATTCGGACTCAAGAGCGGTATTTTCTGGGTGCTTATCTGATTTAGGCCTTGGTACTTGGAAAACATCGCCCTTGACTCGAGTGATAGTAGCTTTACTTTAAATTGTATGCTCTGCTATGTTTGCTTCTGCTTAGTGTGTGTCTGGGGGCTATCACTGTAGAATGAGGTTGGAGTGGGAGGGTTGTATTCCTATTCCTTTTCCTTTATGCTCTTTTGGTATGTTGTTAGTTAATTTACTGCTCACTAAGACTGTTGTCTGACTCAAGGCTTTATGTTTTAATTCTTATTGCCTTGGGCTGTTCGTCCATTTTGGGACGGGCAGACTAGGTAGCAGGTGACAGGTGCTGTTCTCTTCTCACGATGCTGATATCGAAGACGAGCTGGAGGGTTGCATATTATCTTCTTATTATATGTACTGGATATTCCGCTGTTTTGTATTCTCTGAGAGATATGTAGTGAGGCTTGATGTATTGACTATGTGGATGCTTGTATTCAACTATTATGGAGTTTTATATGATGTCATTTTGTTCTGTAAAGCTTCACTATACATATGTTCTATTGTATTTTGTCCATGCGCTGTGAGTAATACGATAGATTCTGTTGTTTTAATCTTACCTTGACAATCTTCGGTGCAGGGGTCATGGGCGGTCGTCACATTTGGTATCAGAGCATTGGTTAATCGATTTTACCCAACGCTCGCTGTCGTAGCTACGTATGAGAGACGTAATTGTAATTTGATGGATGATTACTATATATAATATAGTAGCTTAGAAGTAAGTTAGTCCTTTATGCAGTTGTTTCTCTAAGGTGTTCTGATCATTCCTTTTTATAGATATTGAGAATGAGTCGAAGAGGGAGACCAGCTGCTAGGGAAGGCCGTGCTACTGAGGGAACTGCTGATTATGCAGCTATGTTCGAAGCTATGATGACTTCGATCATGAGAAGGATACCAGTTCCGGGGGTAGCAGTAGATGTTGGAGTTCAAGTCCAAACTCCGAAACCAGTGGATTTTGCTAAGTTGTGCAAGGATTATACTGCTCTTGGAGGGAAGGTTTTCTTGGGAACAGAATCAACTATCGAAGTCCAGAGATGGATAGATGCTTGTAGAAGTATCTTTGGTGATTTGGGAATTGATGATGCAACTAAGAGGAAGTTGGCATCAAGGCAGCTTCAAGGGAGAGCCTCTGATTGGTGGAACTCTATCACCATCAATACTGCGGAGGAGGAGATTACTTGGGAGCAATTCCAAGCTAGATTTGAAGCTAAGTTCATTTCTACAGCTCAGAAGTCTGTTCTGTTCAAGAAGTTTGTGGAGCTCAAGCAAGGAGGAAGATCTGTTCTTGAGTATGTTTATGAGTTTGAAGCTTTGTCCAAGTATGCTCGGTCATATATTGAATCTGCTTATCAGAAGAATGAGAAGTTTGTGACCGGCTTGGATAGTTATCTTGGGAGGCAGTTGGTGGATCATTTGGATGATTCATTTGAGAAGCTTGTGGAGAAAGCTCTCAGGCATGAGAGTCTGTTTCCTAAGGATGGATCTGTTGTTGCTGTGACCAGGGAAGAGTCTAAACCCCAGCAGGGTGGAAACAAGAAGAGGAAGCAGCAGCAGCAGAAGGGTAAGGATGGCCAGAAAAAGCTGAAAGGCGAGGTGACTTGCTACAATTGTCAGCAGAAGGGCCATTTCTCTAAGGATTGTAAGAATCCGAAGGTGCCAATGAAGTGTCACAACTGTGACAAGCCTGGGCATTTCAGAAAGAATTGTCCAGAACCGAGGAGGGACAAGCAGATTGTGCAAGCTTATGCTTTGGGAGCTGTTCCGTCGTCTTCGAAAGCTCCTACTGCTGAAGAGAAAGGAAAGAGTGTGGTTGTTCAAGGTACTCTTTTCCTATGTGGTGTTCCCGTTAGAGTTTTGTTTGATACTGGAGCGTCGCATTCGTTTGTTTGTAATGAACTCGTAGGCCGGTTAGATTTGAAGCCGGATATTGTTGATAGGCCATTGGTTGTGACTAATCCAGTTGGGGGTTCGTCTTGTTTGTGTATGTTATGCCGTGGTCTAGTTGTATCGAGTCATGGTTGCTCTTTTGTTTGTGATTGCTTTGTTCTGAACTTTGCGGGGTTCAGAATTATTTTGGGTATGGACTGGCTTAGGAAGTATGCGGCAAAGGTTGATTGCGAGAGGTTGGAAGTGACAGTCGAGAATATGGAGGGGCGAAAGATTGTGATACGATGTAAGCATGAGGAAGGCGTCTTCATGAGCTTCATGTATTCGCTAGTTGTTCCACGGGATGGACTGTCTTTAGTGCCAATCGCAAATGGATTCGAGGATGTCTTTGACGAAGTCAAAGGGTTGCCGCCGCATAGAGAGATCGAGTTTCGAATAGATCTAGTTGAAGGAGCCAGACCTGTTGTGATGCCTCTTAGGCGGATGGCGCCTAAGGAACAGCAGGAGTTGAGGGTGCAAGTTGATGATCTTTTGCAGAAAGGATTCATTCGGCGTAGTGTGTCCGAGTGGGGTGCACCAGTTGTGTTTGCAACCAAGGCAGATGGGTCGTTGAGATTGTGTGTGGATTATCGTGAGCTGAATAAGGTGACTAAGAAGAACAAGTATCCATTGCCGAGAATAGATGACTTGTTTGATCAGCTTCACGAAGCCAAGGTGTTTTCTTAGATGGATTTGGCAACGGGATTTCACCAGTTGAGAGTGGCTAAGGATAGTGTGCCGAAGACTGCTTTTCGGACACCATCTGGTTTCTTTGAGTGGCTGGTAATGCCGTTTGGATTGACTAACGCGCCAGCATATTTTGTGGATCTTATGAATAGAGTGTTCAGAGATCAGTTGAACAAGTTCGTACTTGTGTTCGTGGATGATATTCTGATTTATTCCAAAACGGTAGAAGAGCATAAGACGCACTTTAATTAACTAACCGTACGTATATATAATTAACTAACCGTACGTATATAAAATTAATATCGTTTTTGACGTTTTAGAAAACGCATAAACTAAATTATGCTCATCCACACTAAATCACCCAAGTAATGCGTAAAAGCACTAAATTATTCAACTAATGCACACTAATTTCTTATCGCACAAACTAAACAAGTTAGTATTCAATACTTATAGGATAATAACAGTAATTAACATTCAATAAAATATACTACACAATCAATGAGACAATATAAACAATTAAACTAACAAATTAACCCTAAATTAACAAATTCATTAAATTATGGTTTAGGGATAATACCTAAAATAAAGGAGATTAGGGGCTTGGAGGAGATGAGATTCTGATTTGATGAAGTTGGAGTTGATTTCGGCAGAAATTCGTTGCTTGTAGCTGGAGGGGGAAATGGTGGAGGGTTTGTGAATTGGGGGTAACGAAATGTTTCTGGTTCGGCCTGGGGAAGAAGATAGTCGCGATTTTCCAACGGCTATCAACGGCCGCAAACGGCAATTTTTCAACGGCAAGCGACGGCTAATTATTTTAATCGTAACAAAGTCCAGAAAACATTAGCCGTTGGAAGCCGTCGGTAATTTGCCATCGGCGGCCGTCGGTAAGGGTTGTCGGAATATACTGTAGTTCTTGTAGTGCTCCAATCAGGTTTTATTCCTAAACCCTAATTCATTTTGATTTGTTAAATTAGAATTAGTTTGTTGTTATAGTTGTATTACCCTATTGGTTGCTTGTTATACCCTATCGAATGCTAATTATTTTGTTATTATAATTGTTTATTATTTAAATGTTGAGGAAAAAAATTAGTTTAGTATATATGTGCGTTAATTGGTGTATATGTGTTTAATTAATTAGTGCATATGCGCATTAGGGCTAGTTTGGATTAATTAGAGTCAATGCTTAGAATTTAATGTACGCGTTTTTAAGATGATGAAAACGACGATTTAGTGTATGCGTTTCTTAGAATATAAATAAATTATTGTAAAAATTGTTATATAATACGCTTTATAATCCTTTAGCGAATTTTTGGTCCCGTCTGACAAGTTTGTATATGATCGTTATATGGATGTTCGTTTTTATCACAGAACGGACTTTTATATTCATCCGATACAATATTTGTCTGATTTGTTCTTGTACTGGACAAGTTACAAACACAATAGAGTAATTATATTTTGCAAATCATTTTGTTTTAAATGATTCATAAAATTTTGGCCACACTTTCTTTTTATTCACTATGTACACGCATATGTGTACGATACAGGGAACAAAGGGGAAGTGCTGCCAAAATTTTGTTGAATCGTTTAAAATGAAATGATTTACAAACTATAATTACTGGTGTGTTTGTAATGGGAAGTAGGATGACCAACCATCAAAGTGTAAAACAATAACCTAAAAATTGTAGATTATATTCAGATAATAATTTGTGTAACTCCGTTTGAAAATAAAATAAAATCGAATAATATTATATATTTGCGAAAATTTAAATGTATGATTTAACCGAAAAATAAAATGTCAACAAGTAAATGAGTAATATATTTTTATGTTTTAAAGTAGGAAAAATGGTCAATTATTTTATTGATCGGAGCTGGATGTACCAACAAAGAAGAGAAATTGTAGGCTCAATAAGTGAACATTTTCAAAATGGTGTATGCGTCTTTATTGAATTCACTTTAAGTAATAATGTGAACGACGAAGAAATTCATTGTCCATGTAGTAGATGCAAATTATTGAAGCATTTGATTCCAAATATGTTAATAGTTCATTTGCGCCAATATGGTTTCATGTCTAATTATTTGGTATGGGATCGCCATGGAGAACTTATAGCACCTAATCTCGTACATTTCAGTATCCACCTCCTCCTCCGAATGTATGGGATTAGGTGCTATAAATTCTCCATGGCGATCCCACATCAAATAATTTGGCACGAAACCATATTGGTGCAAATGAACTATTACCATATCCGATATCAAATGCTTTAATAATTTGCACGTACTACATGAATAACGAATTTCTTCGTCATTCCCATTATAACTTAAAGCGAATTCAATAAAGACATGTACACCATTTGAAAATGTTCACTTATTGAGCCTTCCATTTCTCTTTTTTGTTGGTACATTCAGCTCTGATCGATAAAATAATTGATCATTTTTCCTATTTTAAAATATAAAAACGTATTAATCATTTATGTATTGACATTTTACTTTTCAATTAAATCATACATTTAAATTTTTTCAAATATATAATATTATTCTATTTAATTTTATTTTTAAACGGATTTACACAAATTATTATATGAATATAATCTACAATTTTTAGGTTATTGTTTTACACTTTGATGGTTGGTCATCTTACTTCCCATTACTAACACAATAGTATTTATATTTTTTAAATCATTTCATTTAAAGAATTCAACAAAATTTCGGCAGCACTTGCCCTTTGTTCCCTGTATCGTACACATATGCATGTACATAGGGAACAAAAAGAAAGTGTTGTCGAAATTTTGTGAACCGTTTAAAATGAAACGATTTGCAAAATATAATTACTTTATTGTGTTTGTAACTTATCCAACACAGAGATAAATTCGATAAATATTGTATCAGATGAATATAAATGTCCATTCTGTGATAAAAACGAATATCCATACAACGATCATATATAATACTTGTCAGACGGGGTCAAAAATTCTCTAAGAGATTTATAAAAAGTGAAGCGTGTTATACAACAATTTTTACAATAATTTATTTACATTCTAAGAAACGCATATACTAAATCGCCGTTTTCATCATCTTAAAAACGAATACTCTAAATCCTGAGCATCGACCCTAATTAATACAAACTAGCCCTAATGCGCCTATGCACTAATTAATTAACATATATACACCGATTAACGCACATATACACTAAACAATTTTTTTTCTCAACATTTAAATTATAAACAATTATAATAACAACCTAATTAGCATTCAATAAGGCATAACAAACAATCGATAGGTTATTACACAACGATAACAACAAATTAAACCTAATTTAACAATTCAAAATTAATTAGGGTTTAGCAATAAAACCTGATTGGAGATTGATGAAGGGCCTAGGCTTGTCGAGAGTGGAGAATAGGCTGTTGGAGATGATCGGGGAGGCGCGGGGGCTAGCTGACGATGGGGAGGAGATGGTGGAGTTAGGGATTTGGTTGATTTTGGGGGAAATAGGATAATGAAGATGGCTCTCGACCTGGAGCCTGTATACACGCTTTTATCAGACGATCGCCCACGGTTAGTTTACACCAGTTTTCGACGGCTTGCGACAACCATTATATTTTATTTACGAAAATGCCACGGAGTTCGTCAGCCGTCGGAAATACCGTCGATGGCCGTCGAAAGCTTCTGTCGCTATTTACTACTGTTCAAGTAGTGAACTGGTTCTTGAACAGAATGCACAGGTTCTTGGTTAAAAGGTTTAGGTATCTTCGATGATGATGGTAGTGTAACTGAGGAGATCAAGATCACAGCCTCACTCAGGTGATGACAATTGATCTGATGAGGGGCTGACATGGTGGTTGTTTGTCGTTAGGCAGTGTTGCTCTGATACCAAGTTAGAAATTGTAAATTGAGAGAATGATTAACTGAGTAGTATTCTTTTATTGAGAAATGGTATTGATACTTTTACATTGCAATACTGTTGTGTGTGTTTGTTTATGTATATATATGTATATTGACTTAAATTAGATTGCCCATATTGACCTATTCAATGATGGACAGTTGTACATAATATAAAATTACAATTTTATCCTTATGCTATTGCAAATATAGCTTCTGACACTGGTATTATTATCTCATTCCTTCAAAATGCTGGAGCAGGCATGTGACTTGCTGTGACGATTAAGAGAGGTGCGGCATGACCTGCTGGGGGATGGCGCGGGTTAGGGTGATTTATGGCTCCTACATTTTCAGAAACCAAAACCTTATCAAAAAGAAAAATAATACATTTGGCTGTTAGGGTTGAAATTTAACTTGTTTTCCAGACGTGTATACTCTTTGAACGACTTAAATTGTTATGTTCTCTACCAAGTTAGAGAAAGAAAAAAATTGTGTTTAAATTTTAGGTTCGTATTTAGTTTTTTTCCATACACACACAACACTTTTTAAATTTTGTCATTATTTTTGTTGGCATGCAAAAACAAAAATAAACATAATTGTTAATGTTGGAAATGTGGATTATAAATCTTAAGGCTAGATTAACACTGGAGAGGGGGAGAGGTGGGGTGGGTGGGTGAATAGTGTTTAATCGATTTTATGGAATTTTTGAAATCTTTTCAAATTAAAAACATACAGATGCAATTTCACAAACATAGAGGCAATCACAGAATCAGACACAGATGCAAATAGTCAATAAAAGCAGTAAAGGAAATAACACACCGGAATTTTATACTGGTTCAGAGTTACTCTATATCCAGTCCCACGCAATTTCTTATGCAGATTTCTTTTCAAATATAATGTCGATATTACAACCTCGATTTCAAGGCCACGAGATACATCCTCCTGTCTCCGAGTCCAGAGCAAACTCTCTTGATTTAACCAAGCTACAAGATCACCTAATTGATTTACGGGCTACAATCACACCCAATTGATTTATGGGCCACAATCACACCATTTCTAATCACACTTTGATAGAGAGAGACTCGATACACTTCGATCTTTGATTACAAATGATCATATAACTCTGAATAGCACTGAGATCTTTGAGGCAGAGTAGCAGAGAATCAAACTAGAGATGATCGAGTTTGATTCACATAGAATTTCGGCACAGTTTTGTTAAAGCATTTGAAATATAAGAGAATATTTGAGTGGAGAAGAAGGAGTGAAGAAATGAAGAAAAACTAACTTAAAATTCGTTGAAAATAACTGGTATTTATAGGAGAACAACGGCCATATCCATTCGTGAAAAGTTATGACGAATAGACACTTCTTTTGAAAATTTGAAATTTGAATTCTACGGCTACCATGTCGACGTTAGGGGATGACTGATGTCGACATGCCTATGTGAATTTTGAAAATTAATTTTGTTTTAAAATGATTTCTATTCTAAAACTTGTCAAAACAATTTCTAAACTTTGTAAACCATTTTGTATATAGTTTAAACTTATAAAAGAGTTTTAGAAAGTAATCCTAAAATATATAATCTATAATATAAAAGTAATATTAAAAACTAAGTATAGATTTCTTTAAAATATATTAAAGCTAAAATATTAAAATCAAGAGATAGTTTTTTTTAAACAAGAGATGATTTTGAAATTAATATGATTAAAAATAGTTTTTCAATTAAGGCTAAAATATCTAAATATATAGAGATGATTTTAAAAAGATAATTTTGAAAAAATAAATCATTTTGAAAATTTTGTGGATTCCATTCCACTAGAGAAGATCGTGGGTTCTATCCCACTAAAGAGGTCGTGGGTTCCATCCCACTATTAAAGCGAGAAGGTGGATTTCATTCCACAGCTAAAATCAGAATAAAAATTTAAGTGCTATTATGAAGTTTTAACATAAATCTAGACTCTATTACTTATCTTGATATCTTGAACTCTTGAACTCTTGATATTCATGAGTCTTCAGTCTTGATTTCTTCAGTCTTGAATTCGTCGGTCTTGAATCTCTATACTGTACAGTCTTCATTCTCAATACCTGCATATAAATATATATCCTGCATATACGTATATATCTAGACAAAGATATTAGTATTTATAGTTTATAACAAGTCCTAAGGTTGTTGTCATCAAAACCATCATCTGAGGAACTAACAACCTCCTCCTTTTTTATGGCGAAAACCTTTGTTTATTAAATCTTCTCCACAAACTTCAATTCTACTCCGACTCCCCCTTATTCCAACAACTCCCCTTTGATCTACTAACTCCCCCTTAATCTAAGCCTATCAAACCTATTTTATAATTCTTCCCATTTGTCATCAACAAAAACTAATCCTAAACTTCATAACTCCCCCTAAATCTTATACTATAGCATCGTATACTAACATAGTAATAGAATGTAAATGAGACAGATAATAATATGAGTAAAATATAGTAAGGTAAATGTGAGAGATATGAAAATTTTAAACATAATCAATCATTATATACATCATGTTTTTATCAAACCACGCCACACAATATTCAAATCAATCCGAACTATACTAAATCAAATCAAATCAAATCAAACCAAATCAAATTAAACCAAATCAAAGTAAGTCAAACCACATATGTCAAATCAAACATTTCTTGGAACTTCAACCCATCCTTCTTCACTAAAGATAGGATCAGCTATTATAGCATCTCATTCTTTATTATCTTTGTTCAAAGTTCCTTCTGAATTTGCTTCGAGTTCTTCTTTGTTGAGGGCTGAGATCATCCATCGAATGGCATCGAAGTGCCTTTCTTGTTCTTTTATCATGTGCATTTGGCTTAATTCTAAGTGTCGTTGATTGCGAAGGATAAAAGTAAGTATGTTCTTGAAGGATTTGAGAGTTTCTTCAAGATTCTCACTTAGATTATGAATATGAGAGGCCATTTTTGATAAAATATGAAGAAATTCAATAGAAAATAAAGTGAATTGAAAATATGCATTTTTCTGGAAGAAAAGGGTATTTAAAGAGTTAGAAAGTTGTTTGAAATGAAAAGACACAAGGTAGTTATGTCAATTTCAATTTCAAAACAAAAACCATTTTCTGGCCGTTACATGTCGACATGAAGGGTAGGGGGTGTCCACATGCCCCTATTAATTTTGGCAATTTGCTTTGTTTCTTTATATTATGTACAAGTCTTTATATATAAACTTATATAATATAATAACAAGCATTCCAAAGTTATTTTAGAGCTAATAAACAGAAAATAAAGGATTTTCATTGATAAATTTAGTTAACACTACATAAACGATACATAACATTAACTAAAGAGAGATACAAACTAATACAACATGAAATAAAACTAGTATTAGCTAGAGGATGATGAAGATGATAATCCAAGCTTGCGACTCACTTTTCCAAAGAACTTGTTCATTTTGGTCAAAATTTTATCCAACTTTTACGAAACGGATCTTCTGAGAATTCGTTGGTTTTCCACGATAAGCTTTTGGTTTTGGAGAAGTGTTTTGTTGGATGGATTGTTAGGAGTGATAGGGTATTCAATGCTTTCCAATGAAGTATCTTCCTCCTCCTCTCCTTCTTTTTCAATTTCCATCCCCTCCCTTTCTTCCTCCTCCTCCTCCTCTTCTTCTTCCATCTCTTCATGAATCAATCTCTCATCCTTTTCGGCAAGTGTTTCATATGGTTGAAACACAAATGAAATTTTCATAAGAGAGATGTCAGCATGGTTAAATACTTTTCTAGAAACGAACTCCTCCTTCTTATAATCAACACCAAAGTAGTTAAAAATCCGAGTGAGATAAATCCCATGATATAAAGTGTTTTCACCTAAAGTAAAAATTTTGGGATGAAGTTCACCCAAAATCACTTACGCCCAATTAATGTCATAGTGCCCATAAATAGCAAATAGAGCCTTACAAACTTTTAAAGTAGGGTGATCGAAATTTCCCGATCTTGGAGTTATGGTATATTGCAAAAGAAGGTTTACAATTTTAGCCTTAGGACGGAAATTTCTGTTTATAAACTCAAAGTTATCATCTTCTTCAAAAATGTGATTAAATATCTCACGATCATGTTCATCAATTTAAAAATCTGAAAGATCCATTCCCGTATACTTACAACCATGAATGTTACCCAAAATCTCACTATTTAAAACAATATGTGTTCCTTTAACGCTACTCCACACTTCCCCTTCATTTCCTTCGTAAAAACCACGATTCAAATTTGCTTAAAACATTTTGACAAGATTCAGATAACAAACAAAATCATTTTGAGAATCATCAATTAAGCTAAGAATTTGATTCTCTTCAAAAAGAACATTGATTTCACTACAACAAAAAGGACTTTTTATAGCAAGTAAAAACTGCTATAAAAACTTTCTATAGCGATTCTATAATCGCCATAGATCAACATGTTGTAAAAAGTCTGGTAGATACTATAGCGCGTCATACTTGCAATGGAAAACGTATTTTTCTTGCCATCTAAAATAGGCCATATTAGTGCAACTGCTTTTCTATAGCATTATGAAACGCGCTATAGAACTTTTTATGACGCATTTTAGTTGCTATAAATATGTCGACATGCTATATTATTATAGCATTTGGACGCGCTATGGAATCATCGTGCCAACCTTTTATGACACATTGAAATGCTATAGAAAATTCATTACTATCTATTATAGCACCGTCTTATTGCTATGAAAACTATTTACTCTTTGCAAAATATTTTGTATAGCACTAACATGATGCTATAGTATAACAAAGCTGAACAATTTTTCTTTTTATTGCATAGTTAGAACGCTATAAAAAAATTCTATTGCACATTTTTTGCTGCCATAACATTCAAAGCTTACAATTTTCAATTCTACTTATATATTATAACTCAAAAAACCACATTCATCACATTAACATAAGTACACAAATTGAGTCATAAGCCAAATCACAAAATATATATATATATATCCATAATATTTCATACATGAAGAATTAAACATAAATATTTGTGATAAAAATTAAACATAAGTACACAAATTGAGTGTAGCATACCAAAACGATACATACTAAAAATATTTTAATGACCGTCGATAAGCATGACTGATTTAAAGAAGAAAGAGTGCGACATCATGTATCAACCTCAAAAGCATCATACAACACCTGTGAAGAAGAAACACAAACATACATATGTTAGTCAATATATACTTCATTTTACTCTTACACCATTGGTTCATTATCAATGATAACTTCTACAACTACTGCAATTTTGATATTTAGTCTAAAGTTGTCTAGAATTATTGAAATGTTATATTAAATGGGAATAATTTAACATTAAGTTGGTATGTGTTATAAATTCATGATTTTTTTATACCCAGTTACTGTTAACTTGGTCTTAAAAATAGTAGAGATCTTTAAAGCACGTTAAGAATATGGAATAGTATTATGGTTTATGCGTTCAAGGTTGACCACCGGCAATTTTCTCTCTTAATACCTCCTCCAAGTGTGATGGAGCTAAGCATTTGAACACCAAATAAAAAATATTACATTTTGCACAGTTTGTAATCAAGAATTTTTTTGTGAAAAACTAACTGCTAGAAAAAAGAGAGTAGTAATATTTATTACATATGTCAATCAAAAATCAAGCTTACGAAGAAGCATTTGGTTTACCATGTTGTTTCATCAACATCATTCATCATCGGGTTTTTGTATAATAACAAAAAAACTTACTGTTGTGTTGAAAAACTCGCACTGATGCACCAGATCCTCAAGCACCATTGACAATCGAGTTATGGTTAAGTGAATCACTAATAATCAATCCTCCCTACACATGATCATACAAAAATTTAAATAAACTTTTAGCAGAGGGTGAAAACTCAGAGTTTGAATTGTCCTATATGCATATACTACCTTGCCAATGAGAGCAGGGATAATGGCAGAGTTAGTAACATAACCCATGCCAAAAAGAATTGCTGCTGGCTTTCCAACAAATCGTGCAACCTCCTCCAACTCAGTGTGAAGTTTAGTGGTGCCTGCATTGAAACAACCAATTGAAATAATTGATTTGTTTTCATAAATCAATTATTATGTTTAAGTCCAATATAATGATTTAAAAATACTTGTATACTATACCTCCATCAACACGAAAACTGCATGTACTGGCTGAGTATTTTTTCAAAGCTTCAATAGCAAGTGGAGTACAATATGGATCTGCTGAGGCAAATCCTAGGTAGTTGTAGGATCCTAAATTGAGACATCTGGTAGTTTTTGAGGTCCGGCTACAAGACAAAATAACCAAGATATAATATTTCTTCCTTCTTAAAGGTGAACAGAATAACAATGCATTTAAGAACTGTTAAACCATATTCACTTGCAATTTACGCTGTAACTAAAAATACATATCACATTTTGTATAAAAGTCTAGCCCGTTCTCTGTATATCTAAATTAAAGGAGGATAACAAAATGGTCAAGCTATTGCTACTCACTGTAAAGTTTTGTTATTGTCATTGCTGATGCGCTCGACTACACCAATCCAAGCACCTGGTGCGCTTGCAATTGGTCTATTAAAACAATCCTGCATAATAGCTATTCAATTTAGAAAATTAGGAAGACTGTTAGCTAATCAAACAACATTTCACCTCTCCACTGGAAATTCCCTCTACCCAATTGATAGCAAATTAATTCTAATTTAGTTTCATTTATCTTGAACAGTACTATAAAATATTCTAGACCCATAGTCTCTCGATGGTATATTATTTTAGAAAATTGGTTTATTTTTGTGTATCACTGATATATTTACATTTCGTTTATTATTTATTTATTTTATCTTTATACATATGAGATACATGGAATATTTTGAAAAACATTACCTGAAAGGAAATATGATTGTCCTTTGGGTTGATTTCAATCTTCGTCTTCATGCTTTCTGGGTCATCTGATTGCCCTTGGTAAAAAAAATGTGAACTGAATACAGAATAATTAGCACACAACATTCAGCTACAACAGTGACAATCCAAATGTGAACTGCCCTTGGTACAAAAAATATCTGGGAATTTGACCAACTTGCAGTTATAATGCACTATGAGACAAGAAAACAGAAACGCAGCTGATATAGCAAGTGTTAGAATGATACAGCATAACATAAACTATTAGACTTTGCTGATGTAAAAGGACCAATCAAAATGCAATGAAATGTCTTACTTATAATTAACCCACAAAGACACCACAAAAACGTTCAGGAATATTATTCCGACTACTAAAACAAGCAGATTTGGGGATATCACATCAGTTAAGGTATTTGAGGTTTAGAATATAGAAGTAAATATAAAATGATTGTACAGTTTCTACTGTGATACTAGAAACCGTAAATCTTTTTTTACTTTATAGTTTTGAATCGATTCCATGCAGATGAGAAACTGAAAGTTGATGAAAAAGGGACAAGTCTTGACCTTAGGATCTATACTTAAAGAGTAAAAAAGGCCTTTCCAACTTGTTTACGTTTAAAGCATCCCAAGCACGTTTGGTGATCAAATGCATCCCAAAACTTAAGCAACAAATCTAAGGCATGTATCCAAAAGAAAACCTGCCTTAGTTATATGTCAAAGAATGAAGCAAGCACCCTTTTTTAAGAATAAATAAATAAGATTTTGCTTCATCGGCCAAAGTCGAATAAGAAATGCAAAGTATATGTCATACCTTTGAGGATCTTATCTGCTTCAGTGACTCTTCTAGTAGATTCTCGATTTGATTGAGCTCATTAGTGTTGGGTTGGCCGAGGTCCTCACCAAGTAGATTTCTGATATTACAAATTCAGTTAGGAAAAAAACATCATATTATTAACTTTAAGGTTCATTACTGATGCCACCTCTGGGAACGATGCATCAGCTCAACTCTTGTTTTTAACTTTGGACAGTCCGGGTAACTGCTCTGCACTATAAAAGAAGATGGAGACTAGTTAGCCTTTGAATAAAACTTTGCATGCTTTTGGACAAATGTATATTTTCTTGTAGTGTGAATATCTAAATTTACAAATTACGATATTTTGTTGGACCCATAATAATATTATTAACGTATACATTGGTTTTTGACAGTGGGTTCGAAGATATATTCGACTAGAGACATTTCATAGATGTTTTAAAGGAGGACATTGAGATAGTAGAATCGTTGCCAGAAAAATACAGGAAGATAAAGCCTTTTGTCAGGGCACCAATATCTTGGTCCAAGGTCACATCTGCTAATTCAATTTTACTCTGATTGATGAAAAAATGATCGATTCCATTGTAGCATCGTTTACAAATTTACTGTTTGTGCAGACTTTTACTATAAAGGTTATGAGAAAGTTTTGAAGAAGTTCAAGGTGGTGAAGCTTACTCATACAGATTCAAGGCACCCAAGCAATGGCCTTTTTCCTTCGATTCAGAAGCTCAGATGTCATGCAAATTACAAGGCACTTAAACATACACCTTAGATCGAAGATTTAGGAATGAAACTTGTTGAAAGACTGAGAAATGGAAGCAACTATTACATTGCTCTACATTTGAGGTATTAACCAAGGTCAGTCTTCTCAGTTTTCACATAGTGATGGTATGTGAATCCTAGGCAAATGTATATATGGGATAACATAAAAATCATAATATAATGCACATCTACACATGTATTACATATCAAAAAAATACTATTTTAACTAACATCGATTACATTTATGCTAAGAAGCGTCAATTTGAAGGCTATATCGCAGGAAATCTTGAAATTTGCATTGATCTACCAATTGCCTATATTTCTCAATCGGTAGAAAACAATCACCATTATTAAATTATACTCATATTAGTTAAACTGATTGATTATAATCGTACTATAGTTATAGCAGTAATGTGAGATACTTTGCAAATCAATATAATGATTCAATGCTGGTGCAATTAGAAAATATGCAGACGATGTTTCTCAATCAAATGAATGCGCACCGTGAATGAAAAATCCATTACGGCCACTTCTCTGTGTTTTTAACCATTTATATTTGAAACACACCATAAATTGAAACTAATATAAAAAAAATCAGAAAGCAAACATGAGGATTATTAAGCCGGGACAATTGGGAATGTCTAAACAAAAAACTGGTTTAAATAAATTGGTAGATGTGTGATACTAATATAATTTGTAGAGTACTAAGAGAATTAAAATGCATGCATGGACGAAACTGATGTCCAACAACAGTGGAGAAGCAGAAATACCTGAGAGGACTACAAGTTCTTCCCCCTCACGTTGGCCATCTCCCCATCAGCTTGCCATCAAAAACTCCAAGCACAGTAAACGTAGAAGCTCCAGCCGCGGTAAACTTAACCAACCATCAAATAGAAATCCCTACCAAGCCTTATCGGAAGCCCCACCAGAGTCTGATGTTGTTCCAGCCAGCGCTGTGATCCTCCAAGCTGCATCCTCCATCTTTAAGGACAAATTTATGATACTCTGGTGATCTACATAGCTGACCTAAAATAGCACGGAAAATGAAATAGAGATAGTTGCGAAAAAATTAATAGAAGTTATTAATACTGTTTCTTTTTCCTAACAAAAGATAAAAATATTATATCATTACTACATGATCATATGTTCATAACTCCGACCTGGCAATTACATTGCTTGAAACCTTAATTTCAAATAAACCATAAGCATGTAGCCTGATCAAAATGAAAAGTTACAAAGATGTAAATGATAATCAAATTACAAAAATAAAAGGATGACAAGTAAATTATGTTTTAACTGTAACATGCTAGTATGTATTGAAAATATAAATGCTACAACCAAAATGTGGGTAAAACTGGAAAAGCTTCAACGTCTTTGTCATGTAATCAATAATAAATTATCTATAAAGTTAGGTTATATGGTGTTTAGATTACATAAATGTTTGTACCATACTTCTATTGACTAACAGAAAGTGTTAAATATAAAACTCATGTATGAATAGAATAAACAATAGACAATTGGAGTTTAGACCGCCAGTGCCATAGCTTTAGATTTTTAGGAATAGTATGGCTCTGAACACAAGCGAATAACTAGCTTACGAGCAAAATTACAGCTCTAAAAGGCGCTGGTGATCTAAATTAGCATCACTGTAATTTAGGATGAAGGTGTTGATCTGGGCAATATGCTACAACAAAATAAGCATAACATAATTGGAATAAAATTGTGCCCAAACTCTAAATAAGACAACCTAACAAAGATTTTACTAGAGTTAACTCAAAAGGTTTTAAATAAATAAAAACACACATCTTTGATTTATTATTAAGGTTTCTGCACGCTTGGAAATTGATTTTGATGTTTTAACTTTACAACTAAATTTAGCAATTAAATTTTTTTCTCTTATTTTATTTTTATTTCATAGTTTGTTCTATACAGTGTAATGTGAGATTATAAATTGGACCCATCATACACACACTGAACTAAATCACGTATGCCATCTTGAATGCCAATGGTTATTATCCTCATTAATTTTAAAATGCAACATTGAACTTTTAGCAAGAAAAAAATAATGACAGTTAACTACTACCAGGAAAATATATGATTTATGTAATATATTCTATATTAACCAAAGCTCAATCCATCAAAACCATTTTCATTTTCTCAAAGTCTGTACTTTGTGCTATTACAGATTGGCAGCAGTGGTAAGTATAGTTCATATTCTTGCAACCACATGATTAATTTACATGTTCATTTTGGATTTTTTTTAAAGGCAACTGAAGTGAATACATCTATAAATGGTAAAAATAAAAATTGAAGGATACTGTATTAATCAATTTAAATGTTATACCATGAGAATTGGTATATACATGGTTCAATTTGGAACTATGGAAGAAAACTGGAGTCAAATATAGTAAAATAAAAAATTGAAAAGTAATGCATTCATTAATTTAAATTTATAATTTGTGAATTAATTTACAAGGTCTAGTTTGGAATTATGGAAAATAAACGAAGTAAATAGGTTCATATACAACCCCAGACTGTTCTGAGAATCCAAACATGGCAACTACCATTATCAATCCATAAATTCATACTCTCATCGTTTACAAGCAAATGCAATAATCAAATCTGAAGCTTACCTGTCAGAGCAGCTTCGGCCAAAGCATCATTAACGGATGAGACTGGTTCATCAGCACCACTGCACATCATTTTCGAACATCTTCTGCCAATAACAATTTAATCAACAACCCGTTGACATCTCAAATACAGGCAGAAACAAGCAGCAAGTATCTCAAATTTCAGACCAAGAAAAGCAAACGGTAGCATATCTCAGGCGAAGACAGTGAGAAACATATTCATAATAACTCGGATCTGAAACCCCTAATCAGGACATTGCATGAAATTAATTGGAATAATTTGATGAATGCTAGGGCATGATAAGGAGTTTTGACGGAGTCGCAACTCCGGACAATTGGCGAAATCCGCGGAGATCGGTGGCGAATTTTGGAATAGAGATGTAATTTGAGATTTAGGGTTTGTTACTGTGGGGGAGAAGAGGACATGCTTTAAGCGGTGAATGAAAAACTTAGGCGGGCTTAAAAATTAACTGGAGAGAATCCTTATGACAGTGTGTTTAGTGTTTTTTTCAATTCATAGAAGGTTTTCAACGGCATGTAGTAGCGGACGCTGTTTTTAAGTGCAATAATAAACAAATTTTGTTGTAGTGTTTCGTAGGAAGAAAAATCATTAAAGATAGCAAATTTTCCCTTATGGACTTTCCAAAGTTTACATAGCTTATGTAAGCCTTGATAGCTTCCGAATCATTGTAAAGGAACTCTTTGGTGGCCTTGGACAGTCTAATGGTGGATGGAGTGCTTTAGGAAGCCATTTTTGAAGAAAGTAGAGAGATTGAGAGTTTGAAAGAGAGTTTGGATTTTGAAATGAAAGTGAAAAGATCGGATAAAGTTAAGGAGATAAATAGATATCTAAGAGTCATGTTCTCTGGTCAAGAGACGTCTTTTTAAAGCTTTGGAGTTGGTGAAAAGGTGGAGGAAATTTAAAGTTTTAAATTCAAATTTGAATTTTGAATTTCCGGAGGGATGTCGACATGGGGGATAGGATCATGTCGACATGGGTCCCTTAATTCATATGACTTATATTTTATTTAATATCTGTATATCCTATAATATAATTTATGTTTTATCTGAAATAGTAATAAATATAATAACACTTTAATATTAATATTTTAATATTATTAAAATAATATTATTTTGAAAATCAAAATTTTAAATTCAAACAACAAGCAATTTCAAAACATACAAACAATCAAACATTCAAACTTGCAATTTTAATCAATATAATTTAAATGCGTACCTATTTTTAGATCCATATTTCCGAGATCATCAGATTCGTGAATAGCTGTAAAGCACATGTTTGAATTTTTCGTCTCTTGATCTTCATATCACTAGAGGATGAGTCTGAATCGTCCATTGTAGCAGTATATGCTCTCTTTCTTTTCTTTGACGAATAATTACTTAGAGGAAATTTCTACTTATCCGGATGCGGACAATCTCTTTTTAAGTGGCCTGGCTCGTCACAATTGTAGCATCTGACGTTGTTGTGAGTCTCATTATTAATTTCATAATTTTTGTGATCATTTCACTTGTAGTTGTTCATCTTTTTGTATTTCAGAAACTTTCTAAAATTCCTTGTCATCAAGGCTATTTCTTCATCGTCGTCACTGTTTGAGTCTGAACCATCTACAATAGAACCATCTGTTATTGCATTGAACGTTATTGACTTCTCTCCTAAGGCCTTGCTTTCTCTTCTCCCTCGCATTTGTACTTCAAGCGACATCAAATTCTTCAATTTTCAGAGTACTAATATCGTTAGCATATTTGATTGCTAGAGTCTTTTGATCCCATTCCGGAGTGAGTGAATTCGGAATTTTTCTAACTTGATCTTCTTCGGAAAAGTTCTTTCCTATGCAATTAATGAGTGCACAATGTCTTGAAACCTACTATACATGTCTGAAATGGACTCATTTGGATTCATCTTGAATAATTGAAACTGATTGGTCAAAATGGATATTTTGGTCTGTTTAACTTTGCTTATTCCTTCATGAGTAACTTGCAAAGTTTTCCAGATCTCATATGCAGAGTTACAAACACTCTATTAAACTCATTCCTATCAAGTGAACATAATAGAATATTCATGGCTTTAGAATTGTTTTGTGCAACAGTCTTTTGTTCAGCAGTCCACTGTGCAAAATTAATTGTGGGTTCAATGTACTCAGTTTATGTGATATTCCAAGTGTCTAATCCTATTGATTATACATAGATTTTCATCCTATATGCCCAATATGCATAGTTACTGCCATTAAAAAGTGGTGGTCTGCCAGTAGACTGACCCTCTACAAATGAACTAGTGATAGTATTGACATTACCAGTGTTGGCAGCCATTTGAAAACTTTTCAAAAATCAGATTATGAAAACTTTGAAAACCAATGCTCTGATACCAAATGTTGAAAATGCGGATTACATATCTTAAGGCTGGATTAACACTAGAGGAGGGGTGAATATTGTTTAATTGATTTTATGGAATTTTTGAAATCTTTTCAAATTAAACACATATAGATGCAATTTCACAAACACAGAGACAACACAGAATCAGACATAGATGCAAATAGTAAATAAAAGCAGTAAAGGAAAGAACAAGCCGGAATTTTATATTGGTTCGGAGTTACCCTACATCCAGTCCCACAGAATTTCTTGTGCATATTTCTTTTCAAATATAATATCGTTATTACAACCTCGATTTCAAGGCCATGAGATACACCCTCCTGTCTCCGAGTTCAGGGAAAACTCTATTGATTTAACCAGGCTACAAGATCACCTAATTGATTTACGGGCCACAATCACACCCAATTGATTTACGGGCCACAATCACACCGTTTCCAATAACACTTTGATAGAGAGAGACTCGATACACTTTGATCTTTCGGTCTTTGATTACAAATGATCCTATAACTCTAAATAGCACTGAGATTTTTGAGAGATAGTGGCAGAGAATTAAACTAGAGATGATCGAATTTGATTCACTTAGAATTTCGGTAGAGTTTTGTTAAAGCATTTGAAATATAAGAGAATATTTGAGTGGAGAAGAAGGAGTGAATAAATGAAGAAAACTAACTTAAAATTCGTTAAAAACAACTGGTATTTATAGGAGAACAACGGTCATGTCCATTCGCGGAAGGTTATGACGAATAGACACTTCTTTTGAAAATTTGAAATTTGAATTCTACGGCTACCATGTCGACATGGAGGGATGAGGAATGTCGACATACCTATGTGAATTTTGAAAATTAATTTTGCTTTAAAATGATTTATATTCTAAAACTTGTCAAAACAATTTTTAAACTTTGTAAACCATTTTGAATATAGTTTGAACTTATAAAAGAGTTTTAGAAAGTAATCTTAAAATATATAATCTATAATATAAAAGTAATATTAAAAACTAAGTATAGATTTCTTTAAAATATATTAAAGCTAAAATATTAAAATCAAGAGATAGTTTTTTAAAAAAACAAGAGATGATTTTGAAATTAATATGATTAAAAATAGTTTTTGAATTAAGGATAAAATACTTAAATGGATAGAGATGATTTTAAAAAGATAATTTTGGAAAAATAAATCATTTTGAAAATTTCGCGTATTCAATTCCACTAGAGAAGATCGTAGGTTCCATCCCACTAAAGAGGTCGTTGGTTCCATCCCACTATTAAAGCGAGAGGGTGGATTCTATTTCATAATTAAAATCAGAATAAAGATTTTAGTGATATTATGAAGTTTTAACATAAATCTAGACTCAATTATTTATCTTAATATCTTGAACACGTGATACCCATCAGTCTTTAGTCTTAATTTCTTTAATCTTGAATTCGTCAGTCTTGAATCTCTATACTGTACAGTCTTCATTCTCAGTACCCGCATATATATATATATAGACAAAGATATTAATATTTATATTTTATAACAAGTCCTAAGGTTGTTGTCATCAAACCTTCGTCTCAGGAACTAAAAGTTATTTCTTATGTTAGTAAAACTGCTAGTCATCTTTACCTCCAACAGCTTTCTCTATATATTATTGCCTATATTTCCAGTTACATTCATCATAAACTAATCAAAATGGTTACTCTAAACATAAGTTTCATTTTATTCACTTTTGCTCTCTCCTCTTTCCTTCTTTCAAGTCATTACACAGTTGCTGATGATGACGGCAATGGCAGCATTCCAAAACTAGCTTTGCTTTGTCAATAGTTTGTACTAAAGAATGGCCCACAAATAGATCCATCTGAACAATGTTGTGAAGTGATTAAGAATGCAGATGTGCCTTGTGTCAGCAGCCATATTCCTAAAGGTTTAGAAAATATCTTTAAAAGGTTGTTTACGTTGGTAAGTTCTGTGGAAATCCTTTGGCTCCTGGAACTAAATGTGGAGGTAATTCATTTATTCATTATATTCTATTAATCATTCCTAGTTATATTTCTTTTAAATATTGTTTATTCATGAGTAATTTGGGTTAGCTTGTTATATACGGGTTTGGTTCATTCTTTCTTTGTTTTCAGATTATACAATTCCAAATAAGCCTTGATGTTTATAGAAGATGTCAAATCAGAGTGGAAC
Organism: Allium fistulosum; assembly: GCA_030737815.1. Classification (NCBI taxonomy): domain Eukaryota; kingdom Viridiplantae; phylum Streptophyta; class Magnoliopsida; order Asparagales; family Amaryllidaceae; genus Allium; species Allium fistulosum. The sequence goes on from CM060901.1 coordinate 960,067,798, forward strand.
AATATATTTTGTTGTACTGGCTATTTTCGTTTTGATTGTCCTGATGATGATTTAGATGATCAATAATAACGAATTTCCTGAAAATGTTTAGTTTGATTTATTCATATGCTGCATGCATTTGTGTTTCTAATTTAAGGTATTAGGCCTATCAGCATGAACATCTAAGATTATGTGATCTGAATTTGTTGGATCTGATATATTATATACTTTATAAACCTGTATATTATAGATCCCACTTAATATCATCCGCCTTCAACTAACAAAATGTTGTGTACAAAATGAAATAAATATACAATCTAGAAGAATACGAAAAAATGTATACAAGATGAATATTAAAATCAAATATGGATCTTATCTATACTATACTATTATTAGTGAGTTGAATTTCAAGCTCACACAGGCCCCTTTGAAATTTGGCAACCGAACGGTCACGTTTATACTTTTTCTTATCTTCCTCCAAACCCTAGATGCTAATATTTGTTTCCTTTCACCAGCATCCCCTAGCGCCTTCAAATCCGAACCTTAGCTTCGCGGCAGCAACTTTCACCACACCATCGCTTTCAATCTTCCTTATCCAATCGTTAGTCGATTTCACGTGTAAGCGGATTTGTTCTTCCGTTGGCTAGGTTAAGGTCACGATTTTATTTTTCTTCCTCTTCTATCGTTCCCCTCCCCTTCCTCCATTTTTCCAGCCCTAAATTGTAAAGTCTCGCTTTGATTTGTGCTTTTCCCGATCTGCCATCGCCGTCCGCCCTTCCCAGCAACGTCGCCACTAAATCGAGTCACTGTAATATATTACTGAGTTGTATTTCAAATGCTCAGAAGCCACTATGGATTTTGCGTAGATTTTAGAACTGAAGCGTCTCGCTAAAACTTATTTCTTTGCTATCGCAGCTCTTTCCCGCTTCTCCCCCAGCCGTAACTAATTAGGCTATCTTGATTTTAGCTTCTCCCTTACGCCCGCATTGCCCTTCCATCATACCACTATCGCCAACCAATTCAACTCGAAATCACTTCCAAAACGATCGTCACCCGGTTGCTCCTCTCCATTCCTTCCAGGTCTCATTATAATTTTCTCAGTAGTCTTTTTCCTCCGCCATACCGTTTCTCCCCAATTCTAGCAACGTTAATTTCTTCATCTTACCCTATTTCATCAACCTCTTACCAATTGAAATAGAAAAATCAATCTTATTTATAGTCAAATGATCTCAAAAGTCATAACACAACAAATCAAAACTCATGGATCTTCCATATGAAACCAAGCAAAATATCAGATTGAAATATACTACGTAGAGGACCGATCTGAAGGGGGGAGTACTTATTTATTGGAATTTTTTTATGCTGATTTGAAGGCGGAATTTAAGTAAGTGGTTAATTTATGCAGTGTAATTTTTTTTTAAGTTTTTTTGTTTGTTTAATGTAATAATCATTTTTTTATTAGTCTCTCCTGGGATATCTTCATAAGATAAAAAATCAGTATAAGATAGGTGATGGCTGAGAAAAAAGTAATATTGAGTTTAGTGCCTAATATATTCTTCTGTCTATCAAGCAACAGTTTAGTGATTTCAGAAAATCAAGGGCATCCACCTTATTTGCTATGTCGTTTTCAGATAATTGTAGACATAGTCAAATATAATCTATCACAATTTATCATTAATGATTTGTTTGATGATTTTGATACACATCGTTTTTAGCATATAATCCAAATTGCACACAAAAGCAATTTATTCTGTTGCTACTTATATGCAACAACCAACCTATATGGTGACGCAACTGTGGTGAGGCTTTATTTGGCATATAACTATAATTTTGTCATTAAGTTTGAAATTTAATATGTTAGCTGTGCTTAAGTATATCACTGCACCTTTGCTTATTATGATTGTATTTTGTAGGTGCTGATTATTGTTCTAAACATATGTAATCTTCAAGAGAAACATGGTGGCAACAGCAGCAGTACGAATGGGTACTCATATGTGGAGTAAGATAGGAGGGAACATACTCTATGGACCTGTGCAGAACATATGTTTGTTAACTTTTTGGACTTTTAGATTGATTGACTGCAAATTTAAAAGTGTGTGCATGTGGTGAATTGAAATGCTAGATATTTTGAATCGATAAGATGTATTCCTTAAAATGAAATTTGAAATGGAAAGTTTTGAAGATTGTACGTAACAATCTTTTTTCATAAACAAATAGAACATATTGGGATCTCTTAATAAAGTAAAAGCTTAATTTGTTCACTTAATATACCAAACATTTTAGAATTTGTAATTGAAAAGCATGGTTTATAGCATCCACACTATTTGTTTGCCATATTGTTGTAAGTAAATCACAATATTATTTTTGTGCTGGTTTGATAATTGTTTGTGTTTTGCAACATTGGCCTAAATTGTTTCCTTATTTGGAATAAGTTAGGTGGAGCAACTAACATTTATTATTGTAAAATATGTACAGTTGAGAGAAATTCAAGTTTTTTCCTTTCAAGCATTATGTCGAAACAAAGGGCTACTGAAAGATTGAAGGATGACTTCTCTGGTATGTAGATGAGTTTGCAAAAAAATTTCCTCTCTTGATATTTAGTTATTTAGTTTTTCCAACTCTATTTATTAAAACTTCTTAAATTTTTATCATCAAATTTCTTCTCATTCATGGCTCTAAAAAATATTGGATTTAACAATCTTTAAGCCCCAATCATATTTGTGTACTTAAAGTTATGGTTCAATTAAAAAAATACATTTCATTAGCTTAAACAAATGAAGTGTGATTGCATAAAAATGATGGTTCGGTACACTATTAGCATTGCTAGCTGAGCCGTACACCAACATTGTATAAGAGACTACATATACATTTTTTATTATTTAGAAACACTGATGTCCATATGAAATTCTTTGCTTACAGACAAAATATATATTAGCCAGACCTTACAAGTGCTACCTAAATAAGCATTAGTTTAAATAAACAATCATGACTATAACAATATTTAAAAAGTAAAGCGACGAAGAGAAAAAATAATCGTATCTTGCAGTACATAATTATTCAGTTGTTATATATCCCTAAACCATGGAGAAATCTAAGCGTACGTAATGCTTTTGGTTGTTGACGAAACCACAATAGACTGCTGCATTGCACTTGGTTGTATAAGACATCTACATTTGAATCATACATCGGTGTATAGTCTGTAGACAATCAAATAAATAATACCTACAAACTAAAAATCACATCGTCGCCTTTTCCATTGTTGAACATCCATGCAAGTCTGCAATGATGACTCTATAATACCTCAATACATTTTGAATTTAAAATGTAGCAATTAGGAGATTATTAATATGTCAACAAAGCAATGAAGGATATGACTTGAATTTTATGATAATTCTTTCCTTTTTATAATAAATGAGAAAAGGATAGACTAGCAAGTTTATAAATTTGTTATTAGCAGGGTCTGTCATTAAAGATCGGGATTTAATAGATCTAGCATTTTCATTCTTTTTTAGTTTAATTTGGACCATCTTCTTTCTATTTCCTTCCATTTATGAATTAAATGAAATCCACAATTTCATTAAAAAACCATATATATCTAACAAAAGGTTTCTTCTTGACTCAGTACTTACGGGTCATAAAGCATATAAATTTCTTATGCGCAAAAGAATTGAGTTTCAAATTTACACAATATATAAGGTTATCTTAACGAGGTTTCAAATTTTCAAATACATTCAATCATTTATACGTCGGCCCCGCTGGCGTAAATTTGAAGACGAAGGTTTTAAAAGTTTCGCTTTGTTTCAAAAATCAAAATCAATTTCAATTTTGCTACTATGTTATGTTTAAATTTTAAAGTTATAAAATTTGTACAATTCAAACTTTTTCCTAAATGAAATTTAAGTACTGTGACCTTTAACAGACAATTTGCAATTTCTCAGATTTAATTATGTGTATAAAGTGATGATATTTTATTTATCAAAGTTATTTATGAAGGATAATTTTTTTATTATTACGATTGACTGTTTTAGTTTAGATTATATATCATGTATGAAAGTTGGCACTTTTATCAATCCTTTACATCCTTGATTTGTAATTTTTTTGCATTGAGACCGTCTATTTAGTTTTACTGGTTAGCAATGACATAAATGGTTAGAGGAGAAAATAGATCTTACACATTACTGGTGTTACATCTACTACAAATGACAGATACATTGTTTTAATACTTTAAATAAAAAGGAATTAGTGTTGTGCATTTTGATTAGTATATTAGTCCACTAATGTCATGAAAAAAATATAAAATACTTATTTTACATGATGTAACATGAACATGTTATGGTATTTTTCCATACGGATTTGTCGACCTCATTCGTTGGTAAAACTTGACGACAACCATCGCTGGATTGGATTTTACAATGAAGGTTTTCAAAATCTGGCTTCGTTTCAAATTTCAAAATCAAAATTCGAACATCCTAATGTGTTGGTCTATTTAGAATTTAAAATTTAAAAAATTTACAGGATTCAAACTATTTTCTAAACTAAATTTATGTGGTGTGTTCTTTAACATTAAATTTTACAATTTATCTAATGTGTACAGAAATTCATATAAATTTCAGTTAAATCTAAATTCATTATATAACATGTTCAAATTTACGATATATTATAATTCACTTTGCTTACACTGATGAGAAAAAGGAAACTTGGGTAAAAAATTAAGGTGTTATTCCGTTGCATTAAGGGAAAAAAATATCAATATCATTCCTAACCGTTTGTGCATAAATTGATAAAAAGTACAAAAATATCTTTTGAGTTTTACTGTAAAACCCAAACATGGAAAGAAAATGTTTTTAACGATTTTGAATTGGAAAATTGGGAATTCATATCTATGAAAATAAAAATCAGACCTAGTTGTTAAATAAGACAGTGCATACGCAATTTTAACTTGCAAATAAGTTAACCTTGCAACTCATCAACTTTTTTGAAAATAATATAAGAAGAATGTATATTCATACATTACACGTATGTGGTCATGTATATATAACAAATAAAGCAAATATCATTCAATTCAACTAAGAAGAAGTTAGTGTTCATAAATTACTAATACGGATATATAATTTTGCTTTTATTACCAAAGAATTATAAAGGCATAAAAAGACGATTACATATGAAATAAATTATTTATTTTCATTTGTTAAGAGAATAACTCTTTTTTAAGAAATTTATAATGCATTCTCCTTCAATTATGATCTATGGCTAAACAGAAATAGATCTCAAGAGTCAGTGTGTTATATTTCATTGCCACGATATTATATCCCAGTTTCATTCTATGTTCTCAACATGATTGTCAATCTACACAAAAATTAAACGCATAAAAAAATTTCAAATTTTTGAGCAAAGCACCAATCACATCAAATCTATTCTAAACTCATGCAAACGTCAATCATGCTAAACTGTATTCTTTTTCCCAGTATATTCAAGTTAATTCCTCTTAGATAATAAAATTTTGAGTTCTTTCAACTTAATCATCGAGCGAATCCCAACTTTACTTATCTCATTGAATTTGATTTGATTTCAAAGGTTTTTGGTTATGTACTAGAACATTGTCTCATCAGTCAACTAATCAGAACATACTTGATTTTTAATGAAAGGTAGTATCAATCGGTTTTGTTTAGAAGAAACCATGTATTTTTTCCATTTCACTGTACATCATTCAGTAAACATATTTTAGTGGGTCAAGTTTTATTTTTAGATTAAGTAGATGATTAAACTTTTGTTCATTTATCGTGTTTTTTAATGGTATAAGGATGTGAATAATGTATTTTCTCATTGTGTCTAATGTAGGATAAATTAAAGAAAGTTTTGGCAGAAATTAATTGGTCAGAGGCATAAGATGTCTCATCTGCAATGGATGTGTATACGGTTGCAATCATACTAGGAAGGTTGGTTTTTGTTTCAAGTTTAAAATAACTTATACAGTGCTTTACTTTTACAAAATAAAAACTTTTGCAAGCTATTTAGGACGATCATTCAAATTGGTAATGAATCGACATTAGTCAGATGAGTTGGATTGTATATAAAGCACTAAAACTTGATATCTTCTACAAGTTACCTTGAAAATGAACTTATGCAATTTGTTTTAGAAACTATCCGAAACTGAACCAAATTATTGCAAAAATGAAACTATTAGTACAAATAAGTAGTGTCCTTACATTCATTAATAACTATTGCTAACCTAATTAAATATATTAATCCAATGTAACTGAAAATTATCTAAATGCATTTCATCTAAAACTCCACTGTATGATGTATTATTTGAAATTGATTTGCAGGAGCAATGAATTTTTTTGGATGTAACTGCATTATAGTTTTGTATTTTGGTTAAATTGGTTTAATGACTTCATAAATGAAAATTGTGCCTTATTGTGCAATTTTCATGCACAAAAATTGGAGGTTATTCATCTTAGGAATCCCTAGAATCTAACTCAACAGTAAATTATATTTGAGGTTTGTACATATTAGAATGATTTTGATTGTTATATTCATGAGAAATAAAATTTAGAGTTATAATTTCTAACTATCAGTGTAGTTATTATGCAATACTAACATGATTAGTTAGATTATATTTTGGACCATTTCCAATCTATTGGTCTTTTCAACCAATTTATATATGACTCAATTTCAGTCAATTTCTCTCTTCTTTCTCCCCTTGGAATTTTCTACTTTATTTCCTTTCATGATTTTTTTACTCATTCAATATAAGAATACGAATGATTTTATAAGCACCGGTGCTATATTCTTTTTTCTATGGACCTGCGCTCCTTAACTATTTACTTTAGTAATCTGATAAGCGATTTTATAGTTATTTTCTATATGGTGTAGTTGCTTAATTCTAAAATGGTTTTATATCTATGTTCCTTTATAGATTTTAGGTGCCTAACAATGGAGAATTGAAAGGAATGCTCAAGGATATGGTCAGTGAAGTGACAAGGTATGCGATTTGATTCTTCCTACCTATTAATATATAGTTGCTTAATTTTTACTATGTGTATGTATCATACATGAATGAAGAATATTATATCTGTTTACATAACATCCCATATACCATAATCCACACCCAAATACACACATATAATTTGTCTTTCCTAATACATATTTATTGATTTTTTCATCTCTTGATTTCTAATTAACATCAAAATTGTTTTTGTTACCTATTTCACTACTATGAATTTTCAGTTTATCACTGCTTCTATGGCAATAAGATACAAATATTATTTCAAAAACCAAATTATTTTGGTTTTTTACCAACAACTTTTACTTTTATTATATGTGATACTATTATTTATTCACATGCCAATAGTAATAACTTAACATGAACTCATTTAATCCTATATTGTTATTAAACTTGCATTCACTTTTGCACCATAATCTATCCTCTTTTATACGAAATGAATTCAATAAGTTATAATAGAGCGCGAAATTATACATACAAATTGGTGAGAAATATTAATTTGAGCTTGGGAACTAATTATTTTGTGTGTGTCAATTTCAAATTAGTAAATGTGGTTCATATAATCAATAATTAACTTGAAATGATGCCTTTGACTGTTTATACAGTTAATGGTGAAGTTGAATAATATAGATCATTAAAATCAAAATTAAATTTTGGCTACATTGTTAGTTTGTTCTTGCAATGTATATTATAAGTTCTATTTGTGTTTTTTTTTCATGTTTCGTAAATATGATGTAAATTTCTATATTTACAGTCCGTGCGACATTTACAGTAGATCGTATTCACTCCTCTATCAAACCCATCCTGAAATAAAACAAAGATCAGTAATCCACAAACACTGGGAATATAGCAGCACATGTAAACTTCTTTCTAACCCTTAGTTTTCTCCTACAATATCTTTGAACTTCCAGAGTGTACAAAATGCATAGCTCGAGCCTACTGCAACACTTCAAATTTTATTTTCCGCATATAATTATCAAACTAAATGTTATTCTAATCGAAAAATTGGTCTAATTATCATCATATTAAACAAAGTTATGTCTTGCATTAGCATTGATGATCATGCTTATTTGAATTTACATGTGTAAACTATTTAAAAGAACAACTTTTGAGTGTTGGATGTATGTATTGGTATGTAGGAGGCTCTCCTTTCTGCAGCTTTCTTGGTTTTTTCTTTAGATGCAACTGCTGATGTTGACATGCTTAGTTTAAATTTAATTCGTGTGAACTAAAAAAATGAAACACTAAAAACATGAACTTTTCCAAAGAGCTAATTTTTTGATCAATTTCTGCCATGTGGTTATGGTTTGAGTTTTCTTTTATTTAGTTAAAAAGGCACCATTGTTTGAGTTGCCACGATCATTTTGGTGGCTAAATGCCAATATTGGTTGCTTGACATAAACTTCATGTACTTTGGAGTCATGTCAAACATTTGATATGAGGTTTATGAGTAAAGGTTCAGGTTTTTTCTTCCTTTTTGCTGGAGGCAAACATACAAGTTCTCAAAATATTTTATTTCACTATCCTTTTTTTAATTATTCTTCCATTTTTCCATAATTAACTAACGAACTTGACAGTTTGTATGTTTCGTTTGTGGGAAAAGGTACAAGAGGTTCCAATATATGATGGACATCACAAATGATTTCTTTTTCAGTTATTCATACCATATTATGTGCATGTATCCATGTGTGAATCTTCAAGATCGGTTTAAAATGTACGTACCTTTGGTTAAGACAGTAAGTAGCTAGGTGGTTTCTAACATTGTTGTCGTTGTTCTTGATGATACGATGCAGATGTAGATATTCGTCAACACACTGATGGGAAAGACCACTCTTGAGGTTGAGAGCTCGGATACAATAGACAATGTAAAAACCAAGATACAAGACAAGGAGGGAATCCAACCTGACCAGCAGCGCCTTATATTTGCGGGCAAACAAATTGAAGATGGGAGAACACTGGTGGATTATAATATCCAGAAGGAATCAACCCTCCACCTGGTTCTGAGACTGAGAGGAGGTATGCAGATCTTTGTGAAGACACTGACAGGAAAGACCATACCTCTGAAGGGGTGCGTGCGTGCTCAGCAACTAGGTAGTTGATAACGATCCCAATAGCTTAAGGTGATATTATAGGTTATAAGAAGGCGTAGTAATATTGATAATTATATATTTTTACCATAGGCTCAAATTTTGATGTTTAGCTATATGTTACGGTTTTAGTACTCAGCAACTATCTGATTTTGGTTATTTAACATGTGTCCAATTTTACCATGTTGCTAATCAGATATTTGAAAAGCGGTGTCAATGTGGATGGTAGAGTAACTAATGATGTTGAGGCAGAACAAATTATTTGTGAAAATATTCTTAAACAAACTCATGTTGTGTTATCATCTATCATGCATATTTGTGGTTTGGTTCCACACCTCTCTTCTGGTCCCAATAAGGTTCATGGCACAATATAAAGCTTGACATATTTTGTGAGTTAAAAATTCGCTTATTTTCAACTGACCGTGTTCTTTAAATGTCAGCTTTCTTGGCCCGCTCAGCCCTCCAATTATTCAGTGCAGAAGGACCAAAACTATGAATCCACTAGGATGCATTTTTATGTGATTACATTATTACTTTCGACTGTGCACTTTGAAATGAACTGTACAACGCTGTTCATTATGTAGGAATGATTTTTTCTATCATGATTTTTGTGTTGGTCATATGTTTTAGATTAGTTTTATTAGTTTTACTACAGTATATCCATAATACAATGTGAATTTTTTCTTTTATCCAACCAGTTTGAATATGCAAAAAGTTAAACAAACCATTGTTTAGGGATTCTTTTTCCTCCATGATTTGGTCGATTAAATCAATATTTTAGCACCACAATATGATGATAAAATTGTGAGATTGATTTATAAACGGATTCATGATATACTTTGTTTTTACGATGTCATATATTTAAATTACTCCTAAAAATGACGACATGTGTGGATATTTTTGTATGACAATTTTATTATAACATGCATATAACTGATATATATCCATGTGCGTAGCACGGGTTCACACTAGTACAAGATAAAAATTAGATAAAAATCTAGCATTTCTCCCGATTTGAAGTGGAAAAGGTTGGTGTTATGTATTAAGTCGCATCACTTATATACCGTATACTAGGATGGAACCGTGTGCTTCACACATAATAACTAATGGTGCTAAAGTGTTTCTGGATAGTGAGGATTTGGTAGTGCTTGCAAGACATGTTATGCACGATAAGAAGATAAAGCTAGTTATATATGCATGTATTTATTCTATGCATGTTACGATGGCGATGGATGAATCGTTTCTATAGAGAATTTTAACTTTTAAGTTAAATGTCACACGCTGCTTTGATTTAATATGTAGGCATCTAATAAAAGAATATGTTTATCTTATTCTAACATTATATTCCATTTATATTTAATATATGTTATCTGGTACAACAAAAATATAATATTGAATACATAAGTTAACTATGAAATTATGAATTGAATGACATGATAGCATACAATATATTTTCATCCTTTGTCAAATCTCTTAGACCATAGCCTTTGGACTCAGTCAATGTGAAAAACCTGATGCTAAAGTACAGTTTCATCTTCAAAATCTATGGTGGAGCTGTAGATATATTTAGTTCAAATGATTAAGAACTAAAATCCTATAATGAAAACAAAATAATTCAAAACGCATTAGTTAGCATATACAAAATGGATTAAAGCTGACCATTCCACGTCAAACTAAATAATTAGCATTTGCATACCAAGGGCTGTCAATGGGTACCCGAAAAATCCGATATCCGTCCGAATCTGTATCCGAAAATATAAAAAATATCTGTTATTCGAAAAGCGGATATGGATATCCGATATCCGAAAAGCTTTCCGGATACGGATATGGTTATTGTGTTATCCGTATCCAAAAAATACCCGTCCGTTTAACTGATTTATATATATATATAATTAAAATTATATTTAATTACTATATGATTTTCCAACTATTTCCTAACCATTGGATGTTCCTACGATATGGTTTTTTGCTCATTTTTAGTTAAAACAGACAGTTTTAGTGTTTAATTTTTGAATATTTTTGGATACACAAACGGATATTAGTATAAAACAATGTTTTATCATCACATTTTTCATTCATTGGTTTTTTATGAACATTAGTACAATTGAAGATAAGAAATGAACGAATGCAAGTTATCTGGTTATAACAAACAAAGCCATCATCTCTGCCGTTGATTTCATATCCAACAGTGCAGACAATTCAACTCCTATCATACCAGTTTTGGGCCTCACTTCTAAAGCCCAAATACAACTGTTTATATACCGTTCATATGTTGTACAAAAGATTACTGAGTCTTGTATCACAGAATCAAGAGATATCTGTAGTAAATAATCATTCAATAAAATTTCATTTTTCTTTCTCCAAATTCATATATCAAGTCAGCAGAAATCTTAACATGGTATCAGAGCACATCAAGGCTTAACAGCCAAATCATAAGATCCATCTTTTACTCATCAGAGAAGACTCATCATCTGAGTAATCACCACTCATCAGAAGACAGAGCCTCATCATCTGAGTGGGCAGATTCGACTGAGAAAATCAAGTGCCACGCCTGAATTCAAAGAACTAGACTGCATCAGGCCTTTCTCATCAAATCTTGAAGAAATCAATCAAGGAAATCTCAGAAAACAGTTAAAAGAAATCAAGAATCATCTCAAAACTAAAGAAAGTGCCCACCAACAAGACTTATCAGAATATAGACGAAGAGAAGGTTACTCATCGTCTAAATCTTGCAGTAGCACCAAACCTGGTTGTGAGCAATTCTTGTTCTCTAATTCTTGATCTCTGTCTTTGATTGATTTTCTTTGCTTTATCTCTCGCTTTGTTTGTCTGTCTGTATATAACTTGGATTCATCATGACTGATGATTCAACCTCTGCTTCATCTGTCAATATGAGTGATAATCATCAATCCAATACTACAGTTGAAAAACTTGTTAACACTGTAGTTAGCCCTCAAACCAATCTTGTAACTGCACACTTGAGTGAAGATAATTATCTTCTCTGGCAACTGTAGATTGAAACTGCAATCCAAGGATATGGACTTGAAGGTCACATTCTTGGAACCATTCCAATTCCTCCCAAATATAAAACTGTTGAAGAAAATAAAATTGTTATTAATGAGGAGTATACTAAATATCATAGACAAGACAGACTCATCTGTTCTTGGCTATTGTCATCAATAAATACAAATTTATTGTCTCATGTTATTGGATGCAAGACAGCAAATGACATATGGTCAACAATTGAAAAGGTGTTTAACACACAGTCTGCGGCCAAAGTGATGTATCACAAGAGACAATTACACAGCATGAAAGAAGATAGCAATACTATGAGAGAGTATCTTTTCAAGGTAAAAGCCACTTGTGATCTTTTAGAGGCTGCAAATCACAAGGTATCAGATTCAGAACAAATTTTAACCATTCTAAATGGATTAAGTGATGATTATGAGTCAGTAGTTGCTGTTATTGCATCTCAAAAAGAGTTGCCATCTGTTGATGATGTTTACTCCATATTACTCACTCATGAAGCTAGAATTGATAATAAGAAATCACAAGACTCTGACCTCTCCATCAACTATACTACTCAATCCAAGAACAAAGGCCAAAGCAATAACAAGTCAGATCAGAATGTACAAAGAGGAGGAAATTCTAATAGATCTAGAGGAAGAGGCAGATGGAATAATAATAATAGACCCAGATGTCAGATTTGCAAAAAAGTGGGTCATACAGCAGTCAAATGTTACTTCAGATACTTAAATCAGATCAGTGGTCAAAGAAATAATAACCCAAGTGCTAACATGGCTCAAGCTAATTCAGAAACACAGACAAGTTGTGAAAAGAATCATAACTCTAATGATACATTAAGGCCCGAAAGAACTCAGGATGACTGCTGGCACCCAGACTCTAGTGCAACAAACCATATTACAAATAACCTTGATAATTTGAATCTTGGCAACATGGAGTATAGAGGTAAACAGTCAATTTGCATGGGAAATGGTAAGTGTATCAATATTACTCATATTGGTAATGCTTATATTAAAGGCAAGAAACAACTGTTCTTACATAATTTATTAAGAGTACCTAGAATAAAGAAAAACCTCATTAGTGTATCCCAATTTGCCAATGACAATAAAGTCTATTTTGAATTCTACCCTACCTATTGTTTAGTTAGAGACATACTGACAAAAGAAATTTTGTTGCAGGGTGATGCTGAAAAAGGACTCTATAAATTCAAATCAGTCAATAACAATGTGTCCTCAATCAGTCAGAAGTACTGTAACATGTGTGTGGAGCAAGACTCCAAAAATGTATTTGACATATGGCATTACAAACTTGGTCACCCAAGTGTGAAAGTTGTAAAGCAAGTTCTTAATGAAAATAGAATATCTTTTGATAATGTCTCATTACCTTATGTCTGTACATACTGCCAAATGGGCAAAAGTCATAAGTTGTCATTTAATGAATCTGCAACAGTCTACTCAAAACCCTTAGACTTGGTTGCCATAGACTTATGGGGACCAGCACCCATATGTTCAGATTTTAGATATAGGTACTATGTCTCGTCTGTTGATGCACACACTAGACACACATGGATTTATTTTTTAAAATCCAAGACTGAAACCTATAATGCTGTTATAAATTTCATAGTCATGGCTGAAAAGCAAACTGGTAATCAAGTTAAAGTAATACAATCAGATGGGGGAACTGAATTTAAAACTCTCAGTGATCATTTTAGAGGGAAAGGAATAATGCACAGAATTACTTGCCCATACACTTCAGAACAAAATGGGTTAGTTGAAAGAAAGCATAGACACATAGTTGAAACTAGACTTAGCTTATTAGCTCATGCATCACTACCACTAAAGTTTTGGCCTGAGGCCTTTAATACTGCTGTATACCTCATTAATAGATTACCAATAAAGGTAATAGGTGGGATAAGTCCAGTAGAGAAACTATATGGGATTAAACCTGATTATCATAGTTTGAAAACCTTTAGATGTTTATGCTTTCCCTACTTAAGACCCTACAATGCTAACAAACTTAACTTCAAATTAAACCTTGTACCTTCCTTGGATATACTACTAATCAGAAGGGTTATAAGTGTTTGGATGAAAATGGAAGAATATTTATTAGTAGACATGTTGTATTCAATGAAAATGTCTTCCCTTACAATAATTCAGAGATAAAAACAACAAATAAAGTGTACAATACAAAAGTTTCAATACCTTACTTACCAATTTATTCTGAATATGAGTCTCAGAATGAAGAGGTGAGGTCTACTAAAGATCACTGCACTCAATCCACTGTATCTAACCAACATAACTCTGAGTGGACAGGTGATCCTAGTCATGCCATTCACTCTCCTGTACAAACAGAAAGTGAAAAAGATCAGACTGAAGAAGATGCACATCAGAGTAATACAAGAAATATATCAAGTCAAGCAAATGAGGAAAACTCACCTCATACTGAAATTCATGCAAGGCCCAGTCACCCTATGACTACCAGGGCTAAAAGTGGAATCTTCAAGCCTAAGATATACAATACAAGCATAATCTTGCACGAGCCAGAAACATATGAGCAAGCTGCAAAAGACAAGAACTGGACAGCAGCTATGGATGAAGAATACAAGGCTCTTATAAATAACAATACATGGAATCTTGTATACCCTCCTAACAACAAAAACATTGTTGGATGCAAGTGGACATACAAATTAAAGAAAAATCCTGATGGCTCAATTAGTAGATACAAGGCGAGACTTGTTGCAAAAGGATATACACAGCAATATGGGCTTGATTTTAAGGAGACTTTTTCTCCAGTGATCAAACCAGCAACTATAAGACTTATCCTTACTATTGCTCTACACAAAGGGTGGCATATAAGACAATTAGATGTCAATAATGCATTTTTAAATGGCATCTTACAGGAAGATGTATATATGCAACAACCACCAAGATACATCAAGAAGGCAAATTATGTGTGCAAACTGAATAAAGCCATATATAGACTCAAACAATCTCCAAGGGTCTGGTTTGATAGACTAAAAGGAGTGTTGTCAGATATGAAGTATCAGTCTATCAAATCAGACACCTCTCTATTTGTAAAAATTAATGATTTAGTGACTGTTTATATACTAATATATGTTGATGACTTAATCATTACAGGAAACAACAATGAAGAAATCAACAATGTCATCAATTACTTAAACAAGAAATTATCAATTAATGATCTAGGGAACCTCAACTACTTCTTGGGTATAGAAGTATTGAGAAAAGGAAATTCTGAACTAAGGCTGTGTCAGAAAAAGTACATTCAGGAACTACTCATCAAAACAAAAATGGATGGTGCAAATCCACAGCCAACTCCTATGGTCAGCAACCATCAACTATCTAAAAACAGGGGAGATGCCATACACAATATCAAACAATATAGAAGTGTTGTAGGAGCATTACAATATGCTACTATAACACGGCCATACATTGCTTATAGTGTTAACAAGGTGTCTCAATTTATGCAGGAACCTCTGGACGAACACTGGAAAGCAGTCAAGAGAATACTCAGATACCTCAAAGGAACTCTAAATTATGGATTGTTATTCAAAACATGCAACAACCTAAACATAACTGGATATTCAGATGCAGACTGGGCAACAGATCCAGATGAAAGAAAGTCAGTCAGTGGATACTGCATATATGTTGGAAGCAACCTAATATCATGGTGCTCAAAGAAACAAACTACAATATCCAGATCTAGCACAGAGGCAGAGTATAGAAGCGTAGCTAATGCCACAACAGAAATAATATGGCTACAGTCCATACTGAAAGAACTAAAAATAGAGAATAAAGCAAAACCAGTACTATGGTGTGATAATCAGAGTGCAGTATTCATGACTTCCAACCCAGTGCTACATTCACGAACCAAACATATCGAAATTGATATATTTTTCGTTCGTGAGCAAGTACAAAAAGAAAATCTGCAAATCAACCACATACCTGCCACTTACCAGAGGGCAGACACGCTCTCTAAGGCTTTAAGTGCAAAGAATTTCACAAAGTTCAGATCTGATCTTCGAGTTGAATGCATCGAAGACAAAACTCTCGACAAGGAACCAGATCCAAATAGCTCAAAGCCTCAGCATCAAAATCCAACTCGGAAATGACAGAGTGTCGAAGGAAGACTCGAACAGCTCAAAATCTCATCCAAGTAGGAGAAATTTAATGTATCAAAGTATCGAAGAGAGTTGCGATGAGGATATCTCGATGTTTTTCTCCTCTCAAGTTGAATACTTGCCTGAATCTCAGCAAATCGCCATCAAACCCTAACCCTAGCAGCTCGGGTTTGAGGGGGGCAATTGAAGATAAGAAATGAACGAATGCAAGTTATCTGGTTATAACAAACAAAGCCATCATCTCTGCCATTGATTTCATATCCAACAGTGCAGACAATTTAACTCCTATCATACCAGTTTTGGGCCTCACTTCTAAAGCCCAAATACAACTGTTTATATACCGTTTATATGTTGTACAAAAGATTACTGAGTCTTGTATCACAGAATCAAGAGATATCTGTAGCAAATAATCATTCAATAAAATTTCATTTTTCTTTCTCCAAATTCATATATCAAGTCAGCAGAAATCTTAACAAGTACAAAAACTATTTTATGTTGATCCAAACCTTTTCATTTATACATTTAAATTTATTGATTATGGGCGGAGCGGATAAATATCCGATATCCGTCCGTATCCTAAATCAAGCGGATATGGATATCCGATATCCAAAAATTAAGCAGATACGGATATCCGATATCCGAAAATAATTTCGGATATGGATATGGCACTATCCGTATCTGAAAGTATTCGTTGACAGCCCTACCAATGGTGACATTCTAACATGAATGTATTTACAAAAAGGCTTTTAGACTACTCTTTTTAACTTCTCTTGTATGAAAATATGCTAAAAAGATGACTACTTCTTAGCAACAGGGTCGAACGATGAAATTTTTGGAAAAACATGCATAAATTTCAATTTAGATTCCATTTGAATGATAAACTACACTCAATAGATAACAATAATTAAAGCAAAGATGTTAAAGGCCTCTAACTCAAGTGATTATTAGCTAGGAGTGTGACACTTTAGACAGAGTTAACAAAAGACATGGATTCGAGTCCATGAAATTTCAAAAAAAAAATGCTCGGCTTGAATAAAGTATCAGCCATGTTATAAAAAATAATAATTAAACCAAAGATGTGCCACCAATGTTTAATATGCATATAGAAGGACAAAACTTAAATTTCAAGTAGTATTGGACATGACAAAGCAAACCCATAAACAAAACATATCGGCTAATCCAAAATCTGTGTACAGTCAGTAAATCATAACAGTTTTAAAATTTGAAAAATAAGATAAATGATAGAATTAATGCTTTAGAGCATTACTAATGAAACGACCATCTTTTGGAACATGATGGCCTAATAAGGAAAAAATGACAATCTAGTATGACTTTGTGTATTTGTTATCTAGTATTTGAATCAATGACATTTCGATAAAATTGGAATGAGAAATGACAAAAGAATAAATCAAGAAGCTTAGAAGGTGTCAATGAAGAAGTTTCAATAAAAAAATACTAAG
Organism: Allium fistulosum; assembly: GCA_030737815.1. Taxonomy (NCBI): domain Eukaryota; kingdom Viridiplantae; phylum Streptophyta; class Magnoliopsida; order Asparagales; family Amaryllidaceae; genus Allium; species Allium fistulosum. The sequence goes on from CM060901.1 coordinate 960,085,495, forward strand.
TATAGAAGCTTCAACATGGATTGGTGCCGATCGATTAAAAACCATGATTGGATCACATTTTGCTTCTAATTTGGTTCTACATGCAAGTTTGAAGAAAAACCAAGATTTTGAGGAGAATCGTTGAACGGTGCCGACCGATTAAAGGCCATGATTGGATCACATTTTGCTTCTACTTTGGTTCTACATGCAAGTTTGAAGGGGAAAAAAAATAAGTTTTTGAGGATAATCGTTGAACGGTACCGATCAATCTACTGTAACGATTTTGCACTTAAAGATCTAAAGCTTGAAGATTTGTATAATAGTAAAGGAAAAATTCAAGAATTGATCAATAGTTGGTACCGATCGATCATAACATCGAGAAATATGCAAATTTGACATGTTCTTCGTGTTGAAAATTTGGATTTTCATGTTAAAGCGATTTAACATAGGATTTGGCGATTCTAATGCAGAAATTCGTTATAAATAATAAACTTCAACATTAAAAAAGGACTTATGGATTTCCCGATGCCACCTTACCACTCCATCCTTTTACCGACATTAAGCTGACGCTATATGACGTCGATAAAATACTCGTCGACAAGCTACGAACGATACACGTAGGTAGACTACTGACGTCATAGGTGAATTTTATCTACGCCAAACCGATGTCATTTCAAAGTGATAAATCTGAAGTCATCGACGTCAGGTCGAAGCAATGCCGACACATTTTTTCTGCATCTCTTCAATATTCCATGCTAGAGTAGTGTATATACAGTAAATCAAATCCATGCATGTTTAACTGAGCAAAACAAATAAATACATTCAATAACACCATTGAAAATATAACCAAAAAAAAAGTTCATTATTATGCTAGAGTAACAAATCCAGTTCTAGTGATAACAGAATCTAGTAATACATTAGTCACATCCAACAAAATGAACTTATCCAATATAGGCCACTTTTTGCAATATTGCGAAAATATGCCACTTTCAAAACTAATCATGAATATGTATCACTTTTGGTTAGCTTAGCACCATGTTGGACAAAAATGTACAGGCGTCATTTAAATGGCGTATTTGTTTTTTTAACTTTTATATTGGTTCCATTTCAAATGGAGCCTATTGAAATTAAAGAGGAAAAAATCACCTTTTTGGCTCCAGTTGAATATGCGCCAATAGTTTTTTTTAGTTTTCTATTGACACGATTTCAAATGGAGCCAAATGGAAAAAATTTAAGAAATTTCCATTAGCCCCATTTGAAATGGAGCCAATGTAAAAGTAAAAATACACATGGCATTTGAAATGCCGCTTGTACATTTTTGGTCAGTGTGGTGTTGAGCTGGCAAAAGTGACCTATATTTGTAATTAGTTCTAAAACTGACCTATTTGCGTAATAAGTTTGTAAAAGTGGCTCAGATCGAAAAAAATCCAAATAAATAATAAGAACGCAACCGGCGATGACTTGTTCAGTTGAAAAATTAGCCACCGCATAACCTCATGTAGCTTGTTCAATTCTTCATGGCTAGTTTCAAGTAATTCTGTGGCTGCTTGAGTGAACAAGAGATTGGTTTTAAAATGGTGGAGTGTTTGCCATTTTAAAATTAAAATGGCAAAGTCTATGTCGTTTTAATTAAAACAACAAAGTCTTTGTCGTTTTAATCAAACGACAAACACTATGCCATTTTAATTTTATAACGTTACAAAGCAAACGACTCCTTCCAATGGCTAGTTTAACCCCTATATAAAAGTTCCTCTTTTCTTCCATCCTCCGCAACAATACTTCTTCACTTCTTTCTCCTCCACTACATAATGTCTTATTCACAAAAACATTCTGCCAAAAAAACTATAACATCCCTCATTCTAATGCATGAAAATAAATGCTACCGATGCTACAGTCATCAATAGTATTATTTTTCAATGACAAAATGAGATCATTTAATAGTATCGTCAACATTAGAAACACAGGAATATGAATTTTTTTAAAACACATCTCATTAATAATTTCCATATTCATAATCCCATAACGTTGCCCTGGTTGAGATAAAATGTAATTATTATAAAATACTCCAAGTGCAACATACGATGATGCCCTCTTGATTGATCAGAATTTACTACTAGACAGATACAATTTCTGCCATTACATACATTCAAATAAAATGATAACAACATGGTTGAGATATAAAGACTCCTATATAGCTAGCTCTACCTTCTACACATCTTCGGAAGCTTTATTCGTCAAACGTAAAACCTAAAAACCTTACTCTCAGACTACTCAAATGAGCACCCGAGAGTTAAAGTGGAAAAATAAAAACTTCGCGTCAAACAAAAATCTGGTGTGAATAATAATATACCATCTCGGTAATAGATATCTAGTGAGACCACGTCGCTAAGCGGAATGAGTTTTTCCCTTACTAGTATCTTCTGAAATCAATCACAATCATGCTCCTGCATTCACACTGGTTAAATAAACATAAACAATTATACGCATGCATGCTACATGGGTAAACCTGACCATCTGCCTCAATTAATTGACTGTCTGTCTCTACTTCATAGTTTTCTCGGGGTCACCACAAACCTATATTGCTGACTCAAGCCTGCCAGATATACCAAAATTCTCCAACTTACTGTTAGGAGGAAACTGGACTATTCGTCCAACACAATCATCTTATTGTTATCCTAACTATCTATCTACCTCATAATTTTGCTTGGCTCACTATGTACCTAATGGTTTTGCAGGCCAACAAATAACATATCTAAGTTATCTTTTCTTTTTTATGCGTAAACCTATTTTTAGTTTTACCCTTAACCAAACCCTATTCATTGTAATTGTGGACCAATATCAACTAGGGGCTACTGGTTTTCTAATCTTTATTCCTTGAATCAATATATCCTATCACAATTTATCTAGTGATGATAAATTTTCATATAAATTCATGGGCTAATACCATCTTTATTTCCTTGTGGACATAATTCTTTATAAATGATTTAACATTTAAAATCATAGTTATATCAAGGAAAATATAACACTTCACTTTACCAAAATATTATGCCAATATATATACTTCATTAAAGAAAACTTATGATTTAATAACAGACGGCATCATATGGCCGAAATGGGTGGCTGCACCCCTTCATCTCTAAGTCATAATAAAATATTCTAATTTTATAAAGCATAAGGCCATAGGGATGAAATCATCTACATCGTATACTATTATAAATAGGTTGCCGAATATAAGCAGCATAGCCTTTGGTTTATATAAAGTATAGCTCTTAAGTTTAAAATAGGTATGTTGACATTGATGACCTCCGAAATCAATACCTTAAAACAGTTGATATTGATTTTACAAAACTGGGCTATATGCCGCTATACAAAGAATACTGAAATCATTTACTTGCGGCATTATTGCTATAAGAAAATCAGCTGCATCATATCTTCTTTATACCATTAATGTCGAAAGTAACATATGTAGCATTGCAACCTTAAAGGAATAATGTCAAAGTTAAGTTATGCGGCGTCATTGATATAATACTTTTATCTTGAAAGTAATACTAGCGGCATTATTGCCATAATATAGTTAAAGCCAAAATAAAATATGCATCATCATTGCACTATATACTAATGTCGGCATAAATCGATGCGACATTGGTAAGCGGCAAAGGCAAGCGGCATTGATGCCACCTATCCTTAATATTGAAGTATGTAGTTGTGAGGTCTATACCACATGCTTTAGGTTAATGTCGGCATTGATAAGTCATGAGATTACTCATATCGTTGTTAGTTTAATGCCGAGAATCTCTATAACCATGCTTCAACATGATTGGAATCATTCCATACCAACATAGTTGATATTATATGCTTACCTTTTGGTTGAAGACGTCATTGATAGCTTTAGCATGGATGGACTTCGGCATTGATTACTGGCTCATGGCAAACTCATAACTAACATAAAACTGTTTATTTCCCATTTAAAGTAAAAAATTTCACATACTCTTAATCCATGTCCAATTTCGGATGGTTAAGACAACATTTTATCAATTTCTTTTCCAAAAAACTAGTGTAAACTAGATTTATCATTCGCAAAGTATTTTGCAAATCCTTTCACTTATACAATTATTTTAATATATATTATTAAGCCTTTCTAGTTTAATAAATTTATATAAAATTATAAACACTTCGAAAAAATCCCAAAAATCATTGATAATCAGAATTAATGTATTCTTTGACATATAAAAATTTCGAGACCAAAAATATTATTTAATTATTTTTAATAATTAGAACCCAAAATAAATTCTTTTCCTCATTTACGAAATTCATAAAATATTCATACATGTTTAGAAAATTATGAAATTGAAAACCCACTTCTAAAATATTGTTATAAACATCATATTCAAATCTCAAGCAGTTTGGATGTCATAAACTAGATTTTCACACTTAAACCTTATTCTTTAATTCCATAATAAATCCAATAATTAACCATTCAAGCATATAATCAAACAATCATTCATAATAATATGGCATAACAACAACATATGATTCGGGTTTGATTATAAAACTGAAATAAATATACTATTGTAAGATGGATAACTATTACTCACCTTGATTAGACAAAGAGATTGAGATTTAAGTGTTGATTTAACCCCCCCCCCCAAGCTTTATACTTTGATTTCCTAGACTTTTCTCGTCTTAGATCTCTAGTAATGGTCGACCTCTACTTGATTTTAGTTTGTATGAAGTGAATGTGAGTGAGGAAATGAAAATGGAAGGGTTTATGTTTAGGAAATAAGGCCTTTTCCTATTTTTCCTCTCACATCATTCTTCTTCTTATTGAAGTTATAATCAATCTTATTAACGCATTAATTAAGGCACGACCTATTTAAAGTCAAATCTCATTTTCCTTATCTCAACACGTATTTTTATAAATTTTTCTAATTAAATATGCTAAATAATGTTACCCAAAATTAGGAGTGTTACAAACACCCCTCCTTAAAGAATTTTGTGCTCGAAATTACGATAAGGTACATAACAAACATATAACAAAAGTATAAAATGCACCCTTTGTCTTCCAAGTACAGTCTCTCTTGTCGTCACTCCACTGGACCTTCACTAGTTTGACTATCTTGTTTCTTAACTTCTTCTCATCCCTAGCCACAATACAAACTAGTTGCCTAACAATAGTCATGTTCGGTTCCACCACCAAGTCTTCCAGTACGGTCGGAGTGATAGTAATCTCTAGATCATGAACACACTTCCTAAGATGAGAAATATGAAAAACATTATGGATTCCTTCCAAACTGCTTAGTAACTCCATCCTATAGGCGAGTTTCTCGATCCTCTCCATAATAGGAACCGGTCCAACAAACCTAAGTGCCAATTTCCCTGACTTTCCAAATCGGATTACACCCTCCATTTGTGATACCTTAACAAAAACATGATCTCCTACTGAGAATTCCAAATCCTTATCTCTTATCTGCGTAACTTTTCTGCCTCATTTGAGCTTCCTTCATTCTTTCTTGGATCAACTTCATCTTTTCCATGGCTTCTCTCATCAAATTTGGACCAAGAGCTAGTCTATCTCTGGTCTCTAACCAACATATGAGTGATTTGCATGGCCTTCCATAAAGATCTCCAAAAGGTTCCGTTCCTATACAAGTCTAATAACTATTATAGTAGGATAATTCGACTAAGTGCAGATGGTCTTACGACGATCCTCCAAAATCTAACACACAAGCTCTTAACAAATCTTCTAAGTTTTATTAATTCTTTCTGTTTGCCCATCTGTCTATAGATGGTAAGCAGTACTCATCTTGAGCTCGGTGGCCAAAATCTCCTGTACACTCTTCCAGAATTCGCTAGTGAATAAAAAATTTCTATCACTGACTATTCTACTAGGAATCCCATGTAGTCTGACAATATTCTTCATAAATAAATTAGCCAAAACAGGTGCCGACCTTGTTAGCTTAACGAGAATTAAATGTGCACTCTAAGTCAGTCTATTCGCCATAACCCCAATACTCTCATTTTCCCTATTCGACCTTAGCAACCTGTCAATGAAATCCATAAATATCGAATACCATTTCCACATTGGTATATCTAAAGCCTGAACAATCCACTTGGCTTCTTATACTCAGCTTTCACCTGTTGGCAATTTAGACATTGCTTTACCCATAATCCTACATCCCTTTTCATACCTTCCCATAAGAAACTTCTATTCATGTCCTATTACATCTTAATTCCTCCAATATGAATGGTAAACTTCAATTGACGACACTCCCTTAGAACTTTCTTCCTTAGATCTCTTATATCTGGAACACACAATCATTCCTTCTTTCTCAACCATCCATTTTGGTCAAGACAAAAATCTTTCAAATCATCAATCTCAACTCCTCTTTCGAGTCTCCTAATTTGTTCAGCTAATACCAGATCGTCTCTCTATTTAGAAGCAATCCTTTCAATCATTGCCAGTCGAACTTCTAAACAAGACAACATAGCGGTATGCCGATTGGAACTAGCCGCCGACCTTAACTGCACACTACAAGTAGTCAATGCTTCTAAATCTTTCCACTCAGCGGACAATGTTAATACTACATTCTAATATTTTCTACTAAGTGCATCAGCTACTTTGTTTTCTTTCCCTGGCGTATACTCAATACCAAAATCATAGGATGTTATGAACTCTAATCACCTCTGCTGTCTCATATTCAACTCATTCTGAGAGAATAAGTATCTCAAAGATTTGTGATCCGTAAACAACTCGAATCTTTCTCCCAAAAAGTAATGTCGTCATGCTTTAATAACAAAGCTACTACTGCCAACTCCAAACCAGGAGTCGAATATCTAACTTCATGTGGTCTAAGCAATGTGATTATTTTTTGCCCACTTACAGTAGTATAATTATAGTTGTTATTATGATTAATGAAGGAATCAACGTGGATATGTTGTAGTTTTTGCTACAAACTATCAGATTACAGATTCAAAGGTAAGACAACTCTATATCCATTTCCTACACTAATTTTAAATACATTATGTCTCAAAATCAATTCAAATGCATTTACCTCCCACAACCCCAGATTACATGAAATTAGAATATTGTGGCATATTTTCTTTTATATTTATAGTCAGAGAATCAAACTTTGCAATGCTTCAAAAGCACAAATCTACTGATTAACAATTAATCTAACTAACTCTCAGATATAGAATAAAGAACTTCAGAAGAACATACAACTAATCTGACTAACTGCCAAACTATCAGATACTACCCAAAATCCAAAACAATTTGTGCTTAATCAAAAATCACCATTGTAGATACTAATCATCGTTGCAAATTCTAATCAGTAATCGCACTAATCAAAATCGTAAGTAGTTAATGAAAATCAATAAATAATTACCTGAGCCTGGAGTCTTGGTGGATATCGATTGGTGATGATAGAGGTTAACTCTTTACGTGGTGGTCGACAATCGTCAATAGAGGTGAGTGAGCCGACCTAGGGTTGTAATTTTTCCTGTAGGAAGCTAAATAATTAAAAGAGATATCGTATGAATGGATTTGGATGAATATGTAGAAAAAAAAGATAGAAGAGATACCAATCAAAATCAGAAGCGGCTATTGAAAATCAACGGTAATCGCCATTAGACGTGAGAGAGCAGATTTAGGTTTTTTCCATAGCAAGCGAGAGGGGACATCACGTAGAAACAAAACGTAAAACAAAAGGGCATTTTTGGTATTTCAAAAAGATACGGTTGAATCCTTATTCAATGAATTATCATTATTAATAGCAAAGATATAAAAGTTGAGTTTTTGTAACTCTTGAATTGAGAAGGTAGAAAGTTAAAATAAGTTTTGAAATTATTGACTGTACTTTTTACGTAAAAAAATTCTATGTTTTGCAAATACTCTTAGGATGTAGTAGAGTATTAAACGAGTAATAAAGTGAAGTAAGTTTTCTTGAAACATTTTATAAATGAAGTCATAAAATGTTTATAAACTTTAAGTTAATGTTTTTATGAAATGATTCATGAATTATTTTAGTATGGAGTGATATACTATTTGTGTAGAAGAATGTGATTTAAAGAATATCGATATAGTTATGAAACTAATAAGATAAATACGTAAATTTTACGTATATCGTTTTGTTTGCATGGTTGTTCTTGATCCAGTATTTGAATACATGGTTTCACGGTGATTTACACCGGTCCAAACAATGATCTTTCACTTGATTCTTGACCGACGAACACTTGATACAGATTCTTGATAAGATCTCGATGCTTTCTATTGTAGTATATGGCTATGTAAGGAGAACGAAGGTTTCTAATTAAGAAACCTGATTGGAGTCCATACTAGAGAGCTCATGTGATCTATACTAGTTTAGAAGTGAATTCTATATGATCGAGCAAGTGACCAGGTTTGATATTACGAACAGATGATCCATGTACATCGTATGAGTTTTAGTATATGCATACTATGTTTTGTTGACTTATGGAGAGTTTAGGTGATGACTCTTCGATTTGTCATGAGATAGCGTGAATCGTCGACTAAGTAATAACCTGAGGCTGTTGAGTGTAAGGTACACTTAGTAAATTGTTTATCGTCCTCGTGCGATAAGAGGATTTTTGAACTTGGGCAAACTGCGAGCTTTGTTTGCTAGAAATTATAAGGCTGTTAAATATTGATGTGTGATTATTCCTTTTGTTGCTCGTGTTGGAATTTCGAGGATGAAATATTCTAAGCGGGGGAGAATGTAACAACCCGGAATTTTGGAATACTTTATATTTAAATGTCTGAATTATTTAAATATTTGATTCATGGGTTAAATGTTATTAAATTGATTTAATAACCTTGTTAACCTCTTTTTTAATAATAACAAATGATGTTAAAGTTGTTTGTGGAGTTTGTTTACAAAAATAAATACTTCAAAGATGTTGGTGAGAATTTTCATCTCACAACACCTTAGTTGATCGTACAGTAACTGAGACTTTCCATCACTTTCTCAATTTTAGAATCAACAAATTTAAATGATATTAAATTTACCTTTGAGTAGTAATTGTATTGCTAAAGCTTACATAATCAAGTAGTTGCACTCTTACCATTTGTTAGAATGTCAAATCAGATTTGACATTTTACTAATGGCTTGAACTTGGATGGGATTTTAAATATTAAGTAATGATGCATAAAAATAAATGTAGAATTTTTTCAAAATCTTATGTCCATGGGTCAAATATTTGATTGTATCTTTCCTCCTTGTTATAATTTTACATGGATGAGAGCAAAATAAGAAGATAAAATTCTTTTGATTTTTCAAAAAAGGATCCCCTTTCCATTTCAGACTATATCCTATTTATAGTGTAAGAGATTTATGCGGATCCCTCAATCACTCTTCTTCTACCATTTTGATGCCCATCATTGGATCATGTCATGTGTCATTCATCTGCATCATTTGCTTGGTGTGTGTAGATTACTGACATATTTTTGAAGGAAAACCATAATTTGAGCGGTTAAATTCTGGTTATTGATGGGAAGCTCGAAATTGAAGCGGGAACATCTGAATTTGAGCGGGAACATGCGACATTGGAGCAAGAAACTTAAATTTGAATAGGCCCGTGCTTCTGACCTAAGGAGCGGATGAGACCTGAGTCGCCCCTGTTCAGGAATAAGAATGTGATGATGTGTTCCTCTCTTATTCAGCCCCAGGCATCATAGATGTCCTTAGGGTTGACTTGTGCAGTCCGTTTGTGCATTGTTGGTAAGATACTACTACGAGAATGGAGGTGAGGTTGGGTTTTGAGCATGGGACATCACTAGAGCTCCGTTTAAGTAGCCTCTGTTAGGAACTGAGATGTTGGTTTTGATGACAACAACCTTTTTAACTTATCTTATTATAAAATATATACTAACACTATTGTCTAGATAGATAGTATATGCAGGATATATATATATATATATATATATATGCATGTATTGATTACTGAAGACTGATCGGTATAAAGACTCAAGACTCAAGATTCATAATGGAGATATTAAGATTGAAGACTCTAGAGTATCAAGATCAAGATATGTGTCTAGTTTATTGTTAAAACTTCATAATAGCACGGAAATCTACATTCCATATTTCATTTGGGATGGAATCCATTTCTACCTTCTTAGTGGCTTACAAACCCACGACAAGTAGCTTACAAACCTACGACAAGTGGCTTACAAACCCACGAACATCATGGTTTCATACGAGTTCTCGAGTCCTGATGTGATGAGATATTCTACAGGAAGAAGCTTGCAAAACTACTTCAAAATGGTTTTTCAAAATGATTTTCAAAACTGCTTTTCAAAACGTTTTAGCCTTAAAATTTATCTTTTTAAGATGATTTTCAAACCTGCTCTTCAAAATGTTTTAGCCTTAAAAATTATCTTTTCAAATGATTTTCAAAAAGATGTTTTAGCCTTAAAATGTTCTTTGTTTTTTTTTAAATAAACTCTTGTTTTAAACATCACATTATTTTTAACTAAGAGATGTCGACATCATGGGATACCCCATGTCGACATGGTGGCCATTAAATTCAAAAGTTTTAATTTTCAAAAGAAGTGTCTATTTTTTTAAATCTCTCCACGAATGGTTATGACCGTTATTGGTCTATAAAGAGCCTTCACAAACGAATTTTTTAACTAACTATTTTCTTATTTTCTTCACTCCTTCTTCTCGACAAATTCATATTCTAAAATTTTCATTTTTTTAAGATCGTGCCGAAATTCTGTCGAATTCTCAAGTGAATCAAATTAAAATCTCATTCTTGTTTGATTCTCTGCCCTCTCTCGAAGATCAATGTGATATTCAGAGTTATAGAATCAATTTGTAATCAAACGTTTATCGAGTCTCTCTATAAGGTGTGGTTGTGCCTGGAAATCAATTGGGTAATCTTGAGGCCCGTAAATCAAGAGAGTTTGCCCCGAACTCGAGAGACAGGAGGGTACCTCAAGGCCTTTAGAAATTGAGGATTGTAATCTCGACATTGATTTAATAAAAATCTGTATGAGGTGTTTTGCCTTGGTACAGGACTGGACGTAGGGTAACTCCGACCCAGTATAAAATTCGGTGTATTCTTTCCTTTTACCGCTTTTTATTTACTTTCTGCATCTGTGTTTGATTCTATGATTGTTCTGTAATTAAGTCCTGCATTTGTTTATATCATAATTTTTAAATTAGTCCATATAAGTCTTAAAATCCATTAAACACTATTCGCCCACCCTCTAGTGTTAAATTAGCCTTAAAATCCTTAATCCACACTTCCTTTCAATTGGTATCAGAGCAAGGTTTTCATAGTTTTCATAATCTGAAACTTGAAAATTATTATAATGGCTACCAACACTGGTAATGTCAACTTTGGCACTAGTTCTGTTAACACTAACACTAGTTCATTAGTAGAAGGTCAATCTACTGTCAGACCACCATTTTTTCAATGGCAGTAATTATACATATTGGGCTTGTAGAATGAAAATTTATTTACAATCGGTAGGATTAGACACTTGGAATATCACACAAACTGAGTATGTTGAACCAACTGCCGATTTTTCCCAGTAGACTACTGAGCAAAAGAATGTTGCACAAAATAACTCAAAGGCCATGAATATATTATTTTGTTCACTAGATAGGAATGAGTTTAATAGAGTGTCTGTTTGTAAGTCTGCATTTAAAATCTGGAAAACTTTGCAAGTTACTCCTGAAGGAACAAGTAAAGTTGAACAGACTAAAATTTTCATATTAACTAACCAGTTTCAATTGTTTAAAATGCATGCAAATGAGTCCATTTCCGACATGTATTATCGATTTCAAGATATTGTTCATTCACTAATTGCACTAGGAAAAAGATTTTCGGAGGAAGACCAAGTCAGAAAAATTCTAAATTCACTCACTCCAGAATGGGATCAATAGACACTTGCAATCGAAGAAGCAAATGATATCAATCTAATGAAAATAGAAGAATTGATTGGGAATCTGATGTCTTATGAAGTTTAACTGCAAGGAAGAAGAGAAAACAAGGCTACAGAAAGGAAGTCATTAGCATTCAATGCAACAACTGAAGATTCGGAACCAGACAGTGATGAGGAGATTGCTTTCATGACAAGAAACTTTCGGAAAATTCCTAAAATATAGAAAAATAAATAATTACAAAAGAAATGATCAAAGGAATTCCAGAAATAATATGGAGAACGTCAACAATGATAGATGTTACAATTGCAATAAAGTCGGGCATCATAGGAAAGATTGTCTGTATCCAGATAAACAGTTGTTCCCTCCAAACAATGATTCGTCAAGGAAAAGAAAGAAAGCATACACAGCAACTCTTGATGACTTAGACTCATCATCCAGTGACGATGAAAAGAAGACGGATAATTCAAATCTGTGTTTCACTGCTATTCATAAATCAGACGACGATGGGAGTATGGATCTAAAAATAGGTACGCATTTACATTATTTTTAATTTTTCTTGTTTGAATGGATGCTTGTTTGTTTGCTTGATTTTTTTTTAAAATTCCTTGAATTTTAAATTCAAATTTATCCCTTGAAATTTGAATTTTAAATTCAAAAATGATATTATTTTAATAATATTTTAAATATTAAATTATTAATATTTAAGTATTATTATATCTAATGTTATCACAGGAATTATATAGGTAGAATATAGGATATAATACATACATTTATTAGAAATTAGGAATAGACACTTACCCTTTGATTCAATAGGCACATGTCGACATACCTGGATACCCCATGTCGACATGCCCCTCAGAAATTTGATTTCTAAATTTGAATTCAAACTTTTGAATTTCCCTCCACCTTTTCACCAACTTCAATGCTCTGGAAAGATGTCTCTTAACCAGAGAACATGTCTATAGAATCTCTATTTAATTCACTCTCTTTATCATCACTTTTCACTTTTATTTCAAACTTATCTTCATTATCTTCAACTCCTCTCAAACTTCTTCAATGGCCTCTTCAAGCACTCCTAACACCATTAGACTTCCAAAATCTATCAAAAACTTTCTCTTTAATGACCCGGAAGCTATCAAAGCTTACATCAACTATGTAAACTTTGGTAAAATTCATACGGGGAAATTTGCTATTTTTGAAGATTTTCCTTCTTATGAAATTGAAAATCTTTTTCAACAATGTTCTATTCTCAGTGTAGTAGATAACAAACAAAATGATTTTGTATGTTATCCAAACCTTGTTAAGATGTTTTATGCGAATTTAAATCGTGGTTTTTATGATGGGCAAGATGGACAAATTTGGAGTAGTGTTAAAGGAACACAAATAGTTTTGGATTGTGAAATTTTAGGAAATATTTTGAGATGCAAGTATACCGAAATTAATCTCTTGGAATTTCAAATAAATGAAAATGATCGAGAGACATTTCATCACATCTTTGAAGGGGATGGCAATTTTGAATTCAAAAATCGTTATTTTCGTCCAAAAGCAAGAATTTTTAACCTTCTTATTCAACACACCCTTATACCAAGGCCGGGAAACTACAACAACCCAACTTTGAAAGTTTGCAAAGCTCTTTTTGCAATTAAATTATGATATCAATTGGGCTTAAGTTATTTTGGATGAGCTAAGGCCCAAGAATTTTACTATGGGTGAAAACACATTATATCATGGAATTTATCTCACTCTGATTTTTAATTACTTTGGAGTCGATTTCAAAAGGGAAGAATTTATATCTAGAGAAGTGTTCAACCATGGAAACATTTCCCTTATGCAAATTCCATTAGTGTTTCAACCATATGAAACACTTACGGAAAAGGAAGAAAGGCTTGCGCACGAAGAGATGGAAGAAATGGAGGAAGGAGAAGAAGAAGAAGAAGAAGAGGAAGAGGAAGGAATGGAAATTGAAGAGGAGGAAGAGGAAGATCAAGAAACTTCCATAGAGAGTATTGAATATCCTACTAATCCCACTAATCCATCCAATAAGACCATTCTCAATAATCAAAGAATTATAGTGGAAAATCAAAAGACACTCAAAAGATCAATGAGTAAGAAAATGGATAAGATTTCCACTAAAATCGACAAGTTCTTCGGGAAAATTAGTAGAAAACTTGGACTATCATCTTCTTCATCTTCATCTAATTAGTTTTAGTTCATGTTATCTTGTTTACTTCAAGTTCTATCCATGTATTTTCCTTTATTTTAGTTAATATTATGTTATTTTATGTAATGTTGACTAGAATCATTAATGAAATCTTTTATTTCCTGTTATTCAACTTCACTTGTCTCTGTAATTGCTTTTTTATATATTATACAAATTTTAGTTGCATAGATTTGTTCATAATATTCAAAACAAAGCAAATTGTCACTTTAGGCAGAAGCAGGTCGACATCCCCCATCCCCCCATGTTGACATACAACGGGCAAAAAGTAGTTAAACTTTCAAATTTTAATTTCATGTAACTAACTTGTGTCTATTCATTTTAAACGACTTTCTATCCCTATTTATACCTGTTTCTTCCAGATTAATTTATCAAACTTCACTTCTAATCACTCCCTTTCATATTTCTTCCTATTTCTTGAATTATGGCTTCTCCGATTAAGAATCTAAGTGACAATCTTGAGGAAACTCTCACTTCCTTCAAGAATATTCTTACATTCATACTTCGTAATCAGCGTCACTTAGAATTGAGTCAAATGCAGATGATCAAGGAGCAAGAGAGACATTTCGATGCCCTTCGTTGGATGATCTCACTAGGAAATCCACCAGTCACTCTCGACAAAGATAAAGAAGAATGGGATGCCATCAAAGCAGACCCTATCTTTGGAGATGGATGGGTGAAAGTACCAAGGAATGTCTAGTCATTCTGTATGTTATTTGTTTGATTTGATTGGTGTGTTTTAAACTTGATTGACTTGACTTATTTAAAACATTTGGTGTGGTTTGTATATATGATTGATTGAATAACTACTGTAAATATGATTGGATGATGATTAATTTACTGCTGGATTACACTTATGATCACCCTCATGATCATATTTCACATTTATGGTCACATTTCATACTTATGATCACACTTAGCATTTATTACACTTATATATGGATTACTATTTGTATTATGGTTGATTATCTTATATCAAGTTCAGGGAATTTATTAGTAGGAAGTTTATGTTGATGACAAAGGGGGAGAAGTTATAAAATAGTAGTTGGCTTGGAATAAGGGGGAGTCATGGAGTAAGGGGGAGTTATGATAGGAGTTATGGTATGGTAAGTATATTTTATAAATACAGGTTGTCATCATCAAAAAGGGGGAGATTGTTAGGAACTGAGATGTTGGTTTTGATGACAACAACCTTTTTAACTTATCTTATTATAAAATATATACTAACACTATTGTCTAGATAGATATGTATATGCAGGATATATATATATGCAGGTATTGATTACTGAAGATTGATCAGTAAAAAGACTCAAGACTCAAGATTCAGAATGGAGATATCAAGATTGAAGACTCTAGAGTATCAAGATCAAGATTTCAAGATATGTGTCTAGTTTATTGTTAAAACTTCATAATAGCACGAAAATCTTCATTCCATATTTCATTTGGGATGGAACCCATTTCTACCTTCTTAGTGGCTTACAAATCCACGACAAGTAGATTACAAACCTATGACAAGTGGTTTACAAACCCACGAACATCCTGGTTTTGTACAAGTTCTCGAGTCCTAATGTGATGAGATATTCTGCAGGAAGAAGCTTGCAAAACTACTTCAAAATGGTTTTTCAAAATGATTTTCAAAACTGCTTTTCAAAATGTTTTAGCCTTAAAAATTATCTTTTTAAGATGATTTTCAAAACTGCTCTTCAAAATGTTTTAGCCTTAAAAATTATCTTTTCAAATGATTTTCAAAAGGATGTTTTAGCCTTAAAATGTTCTTTGTTTTTGTTTTTTAAATAAACTCTTGTTTTAAACTTCACATTGTTTTTAACTAAGGGATGTCGACATCATGGGATACCCCATGTCGGCATGGTGGTCGTTCAATTCAAAAGTTTTAATTTTCAAAAGAAGTGTCTATTCGTTTAAATCTCTTCATGAATGGTTATGACCGTTATTGGTCTATAAATAGCCTTCATAAACGAAATTTTTAACTAACTATTTTCTTCACTCCTTCTTCTCCATAAATTCATATTCTAAAATTTTCATATTTTTAAGATCGAGCCGAAATTCTGCCAAATTCTCAAGTGAATCAAATTAGAATCTCATTCTTGTTTGATTCTCTGCCCTCTCTCGAAGATCAAAGTGCTATTCAGAGTTATAGGATCAATTTGTAATCAAACGTTTATCGAGTCTCTCTATAAGGTGTGGTTGTGCCTGGAAATCAATTGGGTAATCTTGTGGCCCGTAAATCAAGAGAGTTTGCCCTGGACTCGAGAGACAGGAGAGTACCTCAAGGCCTTTAGAAATTGAGGATAGTAATCTCGACATTGATTTAATAAAAATCTGTATGAGGTGTTTTGCCTTGGTACAGGTTTGGACGTTGGGTAACTCCAAACCAGTATAAAATCCGATGTGTTCTTTCCTTTTACCGCTTTTTATTTACTTTCTGCACTTGTGTTTGATTCTGTGATTGTTCTGTAATTAAGTTCTGCATTTGTTTATATCATAATTTTTAAATTAGTCCATATTAGTCTTAAAATCCATTAAACACTATTCACCCCCCTCTAGTGTTAAATTAGCCTTAAGATCCTTAATCTGCACTTCCTTTCAGCCTCAGCTTGCCATGTTTGTCCAACATTACGCTAAGGGTAGCTGGAGTTGAGTTGTTTTACTCAATGGACTGCGCGAGTTATCGATGAGGGAGAATTATATCTTCGCCATTTACTTGAGATCTTGGATCTGCGTTGGTGCACTGTCTGAATGGTCATGTGGGCAGCCCTTGGGTTGTTTTTTGCTCCACGTGGTACTTCTTAGATTGCCCCCAGTGAGTGTAGTATAGATCCATTCTTGGAGGTATTTGCGAGGCACAAGATTTTGGAATGTTATTGGTGTTTATTCAGCCCTTTGAGTGCGGTGCGGTCCTTTTCTTTATGCTAATGTGTTGAAGGCGGTGCGGTTTTTTATTGACTTGTCCTGGTAGCGGCGTGCTACGCCATTTCACTCTTCTTTAGTGTTAAAATAGGTGCAATGCATCCTTATTTAATTGTTAGCACGGTTTTATTATTTGCATACACCGACCCATGAATGCGTCATATTATCGCTCGTACCTAGCCCCTCTTTTTTTTAATGTGAAGCGTGTTATGCTTAACATGATTAACTCGGCTCTTTAAGCCACATCACAGTATTAACGTTTTATTGTTATTTGAGAGTTCAGTTTCGTTGTGGTTTCGAGTATTATAGTTGCGGATTATCCTACCTTGGAGGTCCCCTATATGAGATGTGGGCCCACTCTACCGCTCCATCCTTTTACCGACATCGCTAACACTTAATATGTCATAGGTATAATGCTCGTAAAAAGTTATTTCTTCGACGAGCTATCAAACGCCACACGTGGGACATATCACTGGCGTCATACCGACATCATCAGTGAATTTTACCGACGCCATTTCAAAGTGATGAATCTGGGTTTACCGACACTGTTGTTGAAACATTTTTATTGTTTAGTGTTACGCCATTTCACTCTTCTTTAGTGTTAAAAGAAGGGTGCAACGCATCCTTGTTTAATTTTTTAGCATGGTTTTATTATTTTCATACAACGACCCATGAATGCGTCATATTATCGCTCGTACCTAGCCCCTCTTTTTTTTAAAGTGAAGCGTGTTATGCTTAACATGATTAACACGGCTCTTTACGCCACATCACAGTATTAACGTTTTATTGTTATTTGAGAGTTCGGTTTTGCTGTGGTTTCGAGTATTATAGTTGCGGATTATCCTACCTAGGAGGTCCCTTATATGAGATGTGAGCCCACTCTACCACTCTATCCTTTTACCGACGTCAAGCCAACACTAAGTATGTCGTTGGTATAATGGTAATCAAAAGTTATTTCTTCGACGAGCTATCAAATGCCACACATGAGACATACCACTGACGTCATACCGACATCATCGGTGAATTTTACCGACGCTGTTTCAAAGTGATGAATCTGGATTTACCGACACTTTGCTGAAACATTTTTGTTGCATCTCTGCAGCATGCTAGAGTAGATCATATTCATGTATGTGAGCAAGACAAATAAATACATTCAAGAACATTACTATATAAATAATCAAAAATTAAAGTTTATTATTATAATAGAGTTGTCTTTGGTGATAATAGAATCTAGTAGTGCATCAGTCACATCCCACAAAGTAAACCTATCCAAAACAGTTATATATAAATAGGAACAAACTCATCCAACTGTTACTAGTGCTTCATGCAATGGTAATGGCAATGGCAAAGGCAACATCAAAACCAACCATCATCTAATCATCACCAAAGGTGGTCTCTTTGGCCTAAAAAATAAAAGATAGAAGAATGGAGACAACATCAAAAAGTATGTACAAAAAACATACGTTCCAACAACTATTTTATGTTAAAATGGTACCAATTTGCAGTGATTAATTCAAATGGTCATTAACAATAATGTGGAATTTATTTGTAGTACTTAAATGCGATTCAAAAAATAACGGTTAGTGCAATCACATAGTAGGTAGGCATTATAATAAGTACAATTTTGGCATTATAATGAAGCTAAGTAAAGGTAGAATTAACTGTCTATGCAAAGAACAATCTAGATTGTGATTCATAGTATTGCACCAATTTGTAGAGCTTAATTCGAATGGGCATTGTAATGTGATCCAAGAATAAAACAAATTCAGCTAAAATGGATGTATGTGTATGCAATCATTTATAGGATGGACTTACCCATGCTAGCAGTTCCAGCACTTTGTCTAAAGGGAGTGCCACCTAGGGGTGGGTATGGAAAGTTTCCGTACCAACCGAGACATTTTCCGTTTCTTCCGATTGTTGACGGAATGGTACAACGTGTTTTGTATTTCGTACCGCTAACCCCGGAATTCCAATAGGCAGAAGGCAAAAGAAACGGAAGGAAACATGGAATTCCATTTTTCCGGTAAGAAACTTTTTAAATGCAGCGTGTACAATAAACATCAGCAGTAATAGAATACAATACCAGTAATAATTTGAACACAATATTTACATCAAACATTAGTTACTAACAGAATATAAACCAATACCAAATTGAACACAATAACTTTAAAAGTTGAACACAATAACAATTTGAGCACAATAACGTTTTGAAGACAGTAATGACTTGAACACGGTAACTATTTGAAATAATTCAGAAGGAAAACACAGTACATGCTTAACAGTACAAAGCAATAATAATTTTAATTAGACTAAAGTATGAATCGGCTTCTTAATTGCAAAATAGCAGAATCATTTTTGAGAGTAGGAAACATCACATCAAATGCATCAATGGTGCAAAAAATGGAGCTAATTCCAGTATCATATATCCTGCTACCAAAAATTTGTCTTCTTTCTGCATCAATTACAAAATGAAAGAACCTGTGAGTGCATGCATTTAAAGAAAAACCATTTCTAATATACCGAAATGATATCAAATATTACAAAACTTGCTTCAATTACAAATTCTGCTTTAACCATGCTATAGACAGTATGAAAATTTATAAAATCTTCAAACGTCTCAAAATAACTTTTCTTATGATTACCTTTTTCTGCTTGAACTTATTACTCAATATTGCATATAATTAAAGAGCAATATGGCTAAATCATTATAAAAAGCAATCTATTCAAAATCTATGATAACTTAACACAATAATAAAAATTCTTTTAATTAGCAAGATCCCCATATCTCCATATAAAAAAAGGCTAAGCATGGTAGACCACATCTCCATATAAACAAAACACAGGTCATATTCAGTAAAAATTGCATAATATAACTATAAAGAAGCAAAATCTACAGTATAAACCACCTACCTGATACCATGCACACTGATAGATTGTCATGCGCCAGCTAATTATATCATTAATACTATTATCTGCATTCAAATCAATTAGTTTATGCACTCTATTTTCCTCATATAATTCAAACCTATAAACAAATATATAATAAAACAATAATCCTAAATAAGTAAGAATGTATATGGAAAACAAAAATAAGCTCATACCATCTGGACTTATAGCACAGGTTATCTCCAAGGTAACAAAAAGCAGTAATATCGCCAAATGAAACAGTATTGCTTGACAATTGATTGGAATTGATCCCATTAGGATGCTCATCAAACATAATATAGGTACATTTAACCATCTGATATTCTCTCGAAGTGGTGCATCAGGTTAGCTGTAGTCTGAACCAAACAACGACTCATATTATATGTAGCTATATAATTTTATATTAAAATAAATGGTTTAACTGAAATAATAGTGTTGTGACATTACTTTACAAAATGCAAATACCGGGTTTTAACAGCCCACTATACCTCGGAAAATAACCTATATTGGTCAATAAATACACAAGACATACAAAAACACCTTTTACAAAATTTCATGCTGCTATGTAAAGCTCAATGACAGACATTTAGGCTCATCAATTATTCAGACTACAAAAGGGAAAGCATTTTAGTAGATGACAAAGATATAACAGTGTAGTAATAACAAATGCGAAATCAAATTATAGCTATTTTTTTAAACAACGAAATCAAATTTGAGACTTTGAATATAGCTCGACAAGTAAAAAGTTTGTGGAATCTAAAAATTGATTTTTTTAACAGTGCAATAATAACAAACAAAGTCATAAACAATTTGAAGTAACACGAAAAAATCGAAGTACCTGAGCAAAAATAGCCTTAAAGTTAATTAGGGTTAGGGTTTTCAATTATATCCAAACGTGAGCGGATGAGAGGGCTGCAAGCGAAAATGAGAAGGACGCCAGTCAGATCAGATTGAGTGTAGAGAAGAGGGGAGAGGAAAATTAGGGTTAGGGAGTTTTTAATTCTTTGGAAGAAGTGACGTTTGAGCATTGAAGCCATAGACAAGAAAAGAAACTAATTCTGTATATTTAATGGGCTTAGCCCAGTTAATAAAGCGAAGATTATACTGAAAGGAAATCATTTCCGTTGGAAATTCCAAATACTTCCGAGTTCTTTCTGTTTGCTGCTGGAAGGAATTCCTTCCAACGTTATTTTTTCGGAAAATAATGAAAATTGGAATTTTTGGAAACAACTGGATGGAAATTAACGGAAAACGGAATAGTGGAATAAAAACCCAGCCCTAGTGCCACCACGACCTCTGCCACCTCCTCTTTCTCCTTTTCCTATTGAGATTCCGTTATTGGTGACTTCCTCATTTTCTTCCTCTTCTTCCTTTTGATCATCTATTATGCAAGGTCATAAACAAATAAGAGTTAATCAAGAATAATGTATCATTATTTTTTCCAACCAATGTGAATGATTCAGTACCTTAAAATTAAAACCTGATGCTTAAATGCAATAGAGAGCATTTAAAGTGGAACCGTTCAAGAGCAAAATCAGAACAAAATCATACTGAAGGCAAGTAGCCCAATTAATCAAAATAAGACATACCTTCTGATATTATGTGTACAATAAATGTTTAATGTCTATGATGCACATTGTATAGTACCCACCATATACACGCAGTATCATCGTTCAAAAGTATTGGAGGTGAAAAAAATAATAAAATAAATTTAAACTTAGTTGACCTACAATTTGATCCTTGTAAGCAGCAAGAATTCCGGGTGTGGCTTTAAAACCACGTCCAAAAACTTCACTGAGCAGAAGCTCTTCAGGAAGAGCAATGAGTGATGTTAACCACAAACTACAAACTTTCTTATTGTGCTCCCTGTAACGATAACAACAAACCTTAAGATGAGAGAAGAATATGTAATCTCGATCAGTGAAAGCTTTATAATTTTAATTACCTTTTGAAGTTTTCACGGACACCTCTTTTCTTAAATTCTTATAGCAACTGAAATCACAGATCAAAAAACTCTGTTGCTATACCGAGTTTCTGAAGAATTCCACGTCAGTGCAATCGTAGTAGAGCACATTAGCAACATGCAAAATCAGAGGGCCTTTGTCATGGTGGATATTTGATAAATACAAATATAAACGACAAAATGAAAAATTACATTTGAAAAAGGGAAGTGACAAACTGAAAATGAGTACTAGATGTGAAACAAAAATATGTATCCAAACTTTAGTAAATCAAGTAAAAGAATGAAAAGAAGGAATAAGATTGTATACTTTACTTTATTGATTAAAATGTAGAGATTAATAATGTACATTATTTCAGCTTGTATTTAAAATATACAAATGAGTTAAATTGATAATGGGCCTTGGTGCAGCCCAAGATCTACTATGTAATACAGCTGCATTTTATATTTTGATATAACACAACACTTTATATCGTTCCATTTTTATCTGCTTATTCTAACTCACTCCCCAAATTAGGCTAGGGTTTCTGATTTTGCCCTGATTTGCTATTGATTCATTCAATCATCAATTCTGGCTAACTTTGATGAAATTTGATAAAAGATCTTTGTCAACAAAGATGTTAGAGAAGAATCTAAACTCTCAAATTCAAATAAGGTTCAGAGATCCTCGTTTTTTTTTGATTTGCTGTTCGACGACTCGGATCTGATAAAGTTTGATGAAACTTGATGTTGGAAGGACTGAAGACAGTGGGTCTGATTAGAAGTAGTGGTCTGAATTATTGAGTTAAACTAGGGTTCAGAACCTTCTTTGATTTTCTACTTAACACTGTTCAGATTTGGTGAGTTCTGAGTCTTTTCAGATTTGCTGCCGGCTTCACCCATTTTTAAGCTTTGCTTCAGTCTAACAAAGTTCATTGTTGACAAGGGTTTAGTTAACAGATCAGTCCTCTGGTAAGCAGTAGGTATATGATTTATATTTAGCTTTCCTTTCATGACCCGTTCTCCTACAAAATACAAGTCTAGTTCCATATGTTTGGTCCTAGAATGTAGAATTGGATTTGCGGTAAGTGAGATAGTACTGAGATTGTCACACCACAATGTAGGTTTTGTGACGCCCCACCTCTATACCCACGCTAGCCAAGAACACTACGGTGTAATGCTGTCAACTAGCACGGAGAATAAGGCTGTTGAGGAGCGACCATCCATGTAACTTCTTTGTGCGAGCACCGATATGTCAGATAGTATAGCATGAACTTCATTTAAGGAGGAAGTCCGACATACCGATACAAACCCAAAGCTATCACACAGTGGCTATAAATAATCTTCGAAAACAAACATAGAAATAAGCATAACATAAATCAGTCATAGACATCCATATCACAAAGGCGGAAAAAGATATGAATATATATAACACATGAAAGTGTACATCAGAGTAGTGGTCAGAAAGATCCACGATAGTACAAAAGAATAGCAACATGTGCTACACAAAAGAATACATCAATGAGTCGATATCTCAAATGTGTACAGCAAAAACTTCTAATCTAAGTAGTTTGCCTGAAGTCAGAGTAATAGATCCCTGGAGAGAAGTCAAACAGAAGCACCTGTAACATCTCGGTTTGACCCGAGTATTATTTCATAAGAAAATAATAAACGGATCAGTCTAGCTATAAATATCAGATGACATGATATAGAATAAGAGATATGGCATAAACATATAATAACCATAAAGGCATACTACTATAAGTATGTAAATGACAATCAACAAGAGATTAATTAATATCACAAGAATCTTCTCAAAGATAAAATGGGGTATCATACCCTAAACTTGTATTCATAACAAGTCAATGACACACAAATTCACCAATGCACAAAAATTGATAACATATCAATGAAAATCATGAAAATTGGTGAATCACAAATTCCAAAAATCAACACACGAAATCCAGAAATCACATAAAAAAAGGGGAAGGCCTATCACAAGAATGGGAGCATGAAAGCTCACCAACATATGTATCACATGAACGAGAAGCTATCTCATGGAAGCTATCCATTAAATTTTGACACACGAATGGCCCGAAGGCCTTTGACACACGAACGACCCGAAGGCCATGGGGTGCTACCCCATATATGTGAGTAGAAACATCACACAAACGGTTCTAGTCTCCCTCGCAGACAAAGAGACATCGCTCAATCGCTAGTCTAAATCACAAAATGATCGTCATGATCATAAAGAAGTATCAATTACACAAAGCTAGTAAATATATGAGTTTAGCTTCATGTCCCATAACCACTAGCTTAACTTAAATATTTACGAATAAACTGTAGATCTTCACTAGGAAATTGTCACAAAAGGTTCAGTCGAACAATTCCAAGAATTAACCGACGAAGTGAACGCAAGGGTTTCATACCACTCGTTTTACTAAGCCGTTTAATTAGATTTCTCATCCGAGTGAAGTAAAGGCTTGTATATACTAATAGATTGGAAAACAGTTTGAGAAAACGAACTTTAGATATTTAAAATAGTGTTGAAATCATTTGGAAGAAAGGGTTTTGATATTTACTGCTAGTATTAAAACCTTCATACTTTTAAAGTGACAAATCACAGAAGTTGATTGTAGAATCAATAAGTCACAAAAATTCACGTTCAAAGACGTGAGTAAAGTCCAAAGAAATCAATCCCAAAACCATCAAAGTAGAAATGTACTTGTGACCTAATGTGGTCGAATTAAAGTGCAACGACTTAAAGTAAAATAGGTCGAACGACCTAAGGGTAGAATGTCGTGCGACCAAGGGGGAAAACAGGTCGAGCGACCTAGTGAAATACAGGTCAAACGACCTAAGTGTAAAAAGGCGAGCGACCTATAAGAGCACAGACTAACTGCGGTGCGACCTAGCGGGGTAAGGTCTAACGACCTAAAGAAATTAAGGTCATGCGACCTAAGTGGTACGCGACCTAAAGTGTTCGCGACTTAATGGTTGTCTGTGCCACACGACCTAAAGTGGAACGAGTTAACAGAGGCGAGCGACCCAGCATGCAAGCGACCTAGCATGCAAGCGACCTAACATGGCCATGCGAACTAACGACCTAAGGTGGAGGCCGAGCGACCTAGTGGTAGCGACTTAATAGGGGAACAGGATCGAGCGACTTAAAGGCGTAGAGCCGAA
Source organism: Allium fistulosum (assembly GCA_030737815.1). NCBI lineage: Eukaryota > Viridiplantae > Streptophyta > Magnoliopsida > Asparagales > Amaryllidaceae > Allium > Allium fistulosum. The sequence continues at coordinate 960,110,585 of CM060901.1, forward strand.
CGACCTAGGAGTTGCGACCTAATAAATAGGCAAAGTCGAGCGACCTAAAAGATATAGGGTCTAACGACCTAAAGAAAATAAAGCCCAACGACCTAATGGTATTGGGGTCATGCGACCTATCGGAATCGAGGTCATGCGACCTAAGGAGCACGCGACCTATCAGGGGCGAGCGACCTAACACAAAACAGGCCGAGCGACCTAAGGACTATCGAGCTAGTCATGCGACCTAAGAGTGGAACGCTCCTTGACAAGCGACCTAAAGGCGAACGTCCTAAGCCTCAGCAACCTAAGTATACCGAACGACCTATAGGCGAACGACCTAAGCCTTAGCGACCTATGTGTGCCGAACGACCTAAAGGCGAACGACCTAAACCCAGAACGAACAATTTGCAAACCTGTCTTCTCCAAACCCGAACGACCTAAGCCCAGAATTTTGCCAAAACACTAAAAATCGGGTTTTCTTACCAATTCAATCCAAACCAAATGCAAATGCATGTGCACAAGTGATAGGGAATCATTCCCAACAATCCAATGATAGTTATAGGAAAGGATGTGAGATAAAAATCTCACATTTTTCACGGAAATTGATGGAAACCGAGCTTGAAAGCAAAGTGAGAACAGTCCCAAGCTTGAATCAATGTCCTCTTCTTGAATTTGGAGTTGAATGATGGATTGCAATTTGAATTTGAGCTTGGAGTTTTAATTTCCCTTTCCCTCCTCCATTTTTAATGAAGCTTCAAAGTTCAAGTAATTGGAAATGAAGTATGAAGAGAAGGAGGGTGTTGGGCTGAGTTAGTGATGGTTCAGCCCCACCCAAAGCCCTAAGCAAAAAGTGGCAAAAATTCCACTATCTCCAAACATATCGAAGTTTACACTCAAAAAGGTCGCAAACGTCATTTTGAACTCAATGGGGGTGGTCTCGAGTCCTAATTTGACCATATGCAAAAAGTAGCTTTTCGGACTAACATCCGAACTAATGATAAAATATTTAAATATAAAATCGATAAATATGCGGGTTGTTGCAGACTCCCCTCCTTAAAGAAATTGCGTCCTCGCAATATATAAGATGGAAATAAAAAGTAACCACCATAAAAACATATTAACACAAAAGAAATTTGAAATAAGAAGTTTTACCTTAAAGAGCGTGAGAAAGTACGTCCGGATGTGTTCGCTCGATGAATTCTCTAGTTTCCCAAGAGCAATCCTTAGGATTTGAGGCCATTGAACTTTAACAAGCGGAACATCTTTATTTCGAAGTCGTTTGACCTCCGAAGCGATAATACGAATAGGATGCTGCTCAAAAGTTAAATTAGGCGAAACTTCAATTTCTTCCACAACACCGGACTCAAGAATAAAATCAGAATCTCGAAAGCATTTCTGTAATTGAGAAACATGAACCACGTCATGAATAGAAGAAAATTGAGTCGGTAATAAAAGGCGATAAGTCATGGAATCCATACGTTCGGTGATAGGAAATGGCCCAATATATTGAGGCGCTAATTTTTCCCGATCGACTGAAACGTAAAACACTCTTAATAGGTGAAACACGAATAAAATCTGGACCTAAAACCAGCTTCTCACCGACCTCAAGCCAACAAGAAGGAGATCGGCATGGCCTTCCATAGGGTGCCTCGAAAGGTGCCATACCAATACTAGATTGGAAGCTATTATCATAGGAAAACTCAAATAGAAAAATATGATCTTCCCAACTTCCATCAAAATCAAGAACACAAACACGAGGAAGATCTTCAAGCGTTTGATTCACACGCTCGGTTTGCCCATCGGACAAGGGGTGATAAGGGGTGCTAAAATTATGCTTCATTTCCAAAGCTGTTTGAAGACTCTTCCAAAATCCACTAATGAAAAATGGATCTCAATCGCTAACAATTGAAGTAGGAACTTCATGCAATTTAACAATTTCCTTGATAAAGAGTTTTGGCCAAAAGAGAAACGGTTCGGTTAGACCGAACGGGAATAAAATGAGCGGATACAGTAAGTCTATCAACTATCACCCATAAGCTAACAGGACCCGAACAAGAACAGGAAAGGCCATAACTAAAATCCATGGGAATTTGATCCCACTTCCAAATTGGAATTTCTAAAGGTTGTAATAACCCACCATGCCTTTGTGAAGTTGGCAAGTCATGCAACACTTAACAAAGTTAGCAATATCAGATGTCATTCACTCCCAATAATAAAGTCGCTTTACATCTGTGTACATTTTACTACTACCGGGATGAATGGCAAATTTAGAATGATGAGAATTTTCTAAAGTATCTTTACGAAGATCACTAATATTTGGTACGATAAGTCTACCAAATTTTCGAATGCCGCCATGAAAAATCAATATCGAAGTCTTTCAACTTTCAATATTAATTTTATCCCTACAACTTTGGCTAAGAAGAGCCAATTCGGGATCTAGCCTTTGAGCTTCAAGAATGCAGCCTAAAAGAGAAGGATGAGCCTCAAGGCTACATAAAACAAGAGATGAATCATGAATTAGAATCCACGATCTCGAATCTCACAAGTGGAGGAAATCTCGAGATCATTCCATTCAGATATCATCAAAGAAATAACTGCTTGTTGCTTAAGACTAAGGGTATCGGCAACACGACTCTCCCATCCGGGAGTATAAAGGATATCAAGATCATAAGATACAAGGGATTCGTGCCAACGTGGTTGACACAAATTAAATTCCTTATGAGAAAATAGATATCCCAATAATTTATAATCGAGGTGGAGAACAAATTTCTCCCCCAAGATGATGATGCCAAACTTGGAAAGCAAAAACAATAGCCGCGAGCACCAGATCATAAGTGGCATTCCTAGTCTTGATCGGCTTTTAGGATTAAGAAGCACAAGTGATTGCGCGCTCTCTTTTGCAAGAGAATGGCATCCAAACCAATACGATTAGCATTGGTACTAAAGATAAAGTTTTGGTTCCCTTTGGGAATCACAAGGATAAAAGTATCGAAAAGGAAGAATTTAATCTTCTTTCCCGAAAAGCTAAAACTTTCAAAATCACAATTACCTTTATAGAAAAATTTACATTTTACAAGTCAATTTATTGTGTCTGACTGTCTCATCAAAGCGTTTAGGAAATCCCTATCGATAACGTTGATCAAGCGCATCGACCAGAATTCTTAAAACACTAAATGGGCAATACAACACAAAATCATCTTCTGAATGATGAAAATATCTCTTAAAAGTTTAGAGAATATTCTTTGCTTGTTTAAGATTAAAAATCAAATTGTACTTATAATATGAAAAATATTTGCAAAATTTTAAATGTCTATTTTCATCCAAAATTAATAAATACAAGAATGGAATTATTGAGATATTCATAGAATACTCGATTTATAAATTGGATGAAATAAGCTAGATAATCCGAATGACATAATAAGTCATTCATAAGAAGCATAACGAGTACGGGATGTAGTAAGTGGAATGCTAACTCCCGCAACTCCTAGCTAATGAAACCCAGTGGCAAGGTCAAACTGGAAAGACCTTAACACCTCTTAAAAGATTGCTTAGGTGATGATCCTAAGACAAGCTCAAAGATTCTGGAAAATTCACAACTACTCAATAGAGAGAAATAATTCTTTACTCAACATGTGAGCTTATAGAAATAAATGATGCCATCAATTTGGAATCGAAATCACAAAGAAAAAATATGAATCTGCTTAACAGATTAAAAATGTCGAAAATGAATAATCCATTCGAAAAAATAGGATATGAGCCTCATAGTGATTAAGCCAATCCTTTCATGCAAATCAATTCCGAAACCTAAACAACGCATAATATGCAAATCGGTTCGGAAAGAAAAATCACATGAAATAATTTCGACATCAATAAAAAGCAAATTGAGTGTTGCGGATCCACCAACCGGATTCGCAATTCTCACCGAAGTCGTCAATCCCAAAATACTTTAAAGAAAAAGAATCAACAAGTTCTTTTGATATAAAAAGGATGAGATTAACCCATATCAAAAAGAACTCGAATAGGATAATCACAAAACAAGTGTAATCAAGGATTGAGTAAGAAATACCTTGACCAAGAGAAGAGTTGCTAGGGGCTGGCAGCTTTCCCTCTCTCCTACTTTGAAGTTTGAGACAGGTAGATAAGTAATGACCCGAGCCTTTGCAATAGCGGCAATAAAGGGGTTTCGGGCACTTAATTACATAATGGTCCGTGGAACCACAATTGTAACATTGTTTACGACTAGCGGTAGGAGTCTCAACTACCGGAGTTTCTTGTTCCTCTTTCTTCTTTCTTTGAAGTTTGGAACAGGAAGACATAAAATGGTCCGCACTTTTACAATAGCGGCAGGAGATAGGTCTAGGACACTTATTTATATAGTGGTCCCTAGAAGCACAATTGTAGCATTCTCCATGTTTAGGGATTGGAGTCTTTGCTACCAAGGTTTCTTGCTTTACCTTCTTATCGAGATAAGGGCTTTCGAACTTAATATGCATCTTCTTGGAAATCCCAATATCACTATCAATTCCTTTACCAGCCTCTTTATGTCGAAGAGTAATATCCACAAGTTGATTGAAAGGAACTTCAAGTTTCAGAGGTAAAACCATTTCGGGGTTCTTATCTAAAGCACAGATAAACCTTTGATTCTTAGCAAGATCCAAAAATTGTTGGGCAGACATGAATACGCCATCCAGAGAAGGACTACTGGTTGACTAGCGCTAGGACTGCCAGAACTAACCATCTTCCCTTCTTTAAGAAAGAAAGGTAGAAGAAGGAAGAGGTTATTCTTAGAATAAAATATCAAGCAATCTTGATAGATAAAACAAGGAATCATAAAAGAAAATAGGATGAATCGGTACGAAGACTCGAATTAATCCTAAGGTACAACTCCTAAGAAGGACTTAGGACGATGATCCTTGTTAAGTTATTCCACATTGTTCAGAAGTTTGGCTCTGATACCAGGCTGTGACGCCCCACCTCTATACCCACGCTAGCCAAGAACACTACGGTGTAATACTGTCAACTAGCATGGAGAATAAGGCTGTTGAGGAGCGACCATCCATGTAACTTCTTTGTGCGAGCACCGATATGTCAGATAGTATAGCATGAACTTCATTTAAGGAGGAAGTCCGACATACCGATACAAACCCAAAGCTATCACACAGGGCTATAAATAATCTTCGGAAACAAACATAGAAATAAGCATAACATAAATCAGTCACAGACATCCATATCACAAAGGCGGAAAAAGATATGAATATATATAACACATGAAAGTGTACATCAGAGTAGTGGTCAGAAAGATCCACGATAGTACAAAAGAATAGCAACATGTGCTGCACAAAAGAATACATCAATGAGTCGATATCTCAAATGTGTACAGCAAAAACTTCTAATCTAAGTAGTTTTCCTGAAGTCAGAGTAATAGATCCCTGGAGAGAAGTCAAACAGGAGCACCTGTAACATCTCGGTCTGACCTGAGTATTATTTCATAAGAAAATAATAAATGGATCAGTCTAGCTATAAATATCAGATGACATGATATAGAATAAGAGATATGGCATAAACATATAATAACCATAAAGGCATACTACTATAAGTATGTAAATGACAATCAACAAGAGAGTAATCAATATCACAAGAATATTCTCAAAGATAAAATGGGGTATCATACCCTAAACTTGTATTCATAACAAGTCAATGACACACGAATTCACCAATGCACAAAAATTGATAACATATCAATGAAAATCATGAAAATTGGTGAAGCACAAATTCCAGAAATCAACACACGAAATCCAGAAATCACATAAAAAAAGGGGAAGGCCTATCACAAGAACGGGAGCATGAAAGCTCACCAACATATGTATCACATGAACGAGAAGCTATCTCATGGAAGCTATCCATTAAATTTTGACACACGAATGGCCCGAAGGCCTTTGACACACGAACGGCCCGAAGGCCATGGGGTGCTACCCTATATATGTGAGTAGAAACATCACACAAGTGGGTCTAGTCTCCCTCGCAGACAAAGAGACATCGCTCAATCGCTAGTCTAAATCACAAAATGATCGTCATGATCATAAAGAAGTGTCAATTACACTAAGCTAGTAAATATATGAGTTTAGCTTCATGTCCCATAACCACTAGCTTAACTTAAATATTTACGAACAAACTGTAGATCTTCACTAGGAAATTGTCACAAAAGGTTCAGTCGAACAAGTCCAAGAATTAACCGACAAAGTGAACGTAAGCGTTTCATACCACTCGTTTTACTAAGCTGTTTAATTAGATTTCTCATCCGAGTGAAGTAAAGGCTTGTATATACTAATAGATTGGAAAACAGTTTGAGAAAACGAACTTTAGATATTTAAAATAGTGTTGAAATCATTTGGAAGAAAGGGTTTTGATATTTACTGCTAGTATTAAAACCTTTATACTTTTAAAGTGACAAATCACAGAAGTTGATTGTAGAATCAATAAGTCACAAAAATTCACGTTCGAAGACGTGAGTAAAGTCCAAAGAAATCAATCCCAAAACCATCAAAGTAGAAATGTACTTGTGACCTAATGTGGTCGAATTAAAGTGCAACGACTTAAAGTAAAATAGGTCGAACGACCTAAGGGTAGAATGCCGTGCGACCAAGGGGGAAAACAGGTCGAGCGACCTAGTGAAATACAGGTCAAACGACCTAAGTGTAAAAAGGCGAGCGACCTATAAGAGCACAACCTAACTGCGGTGCGACCTAGCGGGGTAAGGTCTAACGACCTAAAGAAATTAAGGTCAGGCGACCTAAGTGGTACGCGACCTAAAGTGTGCGCGACTTAATGGTTGTCTGTGCCACACGACCTAAAGTGGAACAAGTTAACAGAGGCGAGCGACCCAGCATGCAAGCGACCTAGCATGCAAGCGACCTAACATGGCCGTGCGAACTAATGACCTAAGGCCTTACGACCTAAGGTGGAGGTCGAGCGACCTAGTGGTAGCGACTTAATAGGGGAACATGATCAAGTGACTTAAAGGCATAGAGCTGAACGACCTAGGAGTTGCGACCTAATAAATAGGCAAAGTCGAGCGACCTAAAAGATATAGGGTCTAACGACCTAAAGAAAATAAGGCCCAACGACCTAATGGTATTGGGGTCATGCGACCTATTGGAATCGAGGTCATGCGACCTAAGGAGCACGCGACCTATCAGGGGCGAGCGACCTAACACAAAACAGGCCGAGCGACCTAAGGACTATCGAGCTAGTCATGCGACCTAAGAGTGGAATGCTCCTTGACAAGCGACCTAAAGGCGAACGTCCTAAGCCTCAGCGACCTAAGTATACCGAACGACCTATAGGCGAACGACCTAAGCCTTAGCGACCTGTGTGTGCCGAACGACCTAAAGGCGAATGACCTAAACCCAGAACAAACAATTTGCAAACCTGTCTTCTCCAAACCCGAACGACCTAAGCCCAGAATTTTGCCAAAACACTAAAAATCGGGTTTTCTTACCAATTCAATCCAAACCAAATGCAAATGCATGTGCACAAGTGATAGGGAATCATTCCCAACAATCCAATGACAGTTATAGGCAAGGATGTGAGATAAAAATCTCACCTTTTCACGGAAATTGATGGAAACCGAGCTTGAAAGCAAAGTGAGAACAGTCCCAAGCTTGAATCAATGTCCTCTTCTTGAATTTGGAGTTGAATGATGGATTGCAATTTGAATTTGAGCTTGGAGTTTTAATTTCCCTCCTCCATTTTTAATGAAGCTTCAAAGTTCAAGTAATTGGAAATGAAGTATGAAGAGAAGGAGGGGGTTGGGCTGAGTTAGTGATGGTTCAGCCCCACCCAAATCCCTAAGCAAAAAGTGGCAAAAATTCCACTATCTCCAAACATATCGAAGTTTACACTCAAAAAGATCACAAACGTCATTTTGAACTCAATGGGGGTGGTCTCGAGTCCTAATTTGACCGTATGCAAAAAGTAGCTTTTCGGACTAACATCCGACTAATGATAAAATATTTAAATATAAAATCGATAAATATGCGGGTTGTTACAGTGTTATCTGTTTTGATTTGAAGTTTGGTTAGTAGTGACACTATCCACATTATTTCAGCTGTAGCACTAGCAACACTTCTATATTCTGTTCAGTACTTAATTTGGATATGGTTGTTTGCTTTTTTGAACACCATGAGATAGGATTTCTTTCTAAGTAGATATAATACCTAGAAATAAACCTTCTATCACCTAGGTCTACTGCCCAATCTGTATCAGCATAAAAGTGAATGTTGATTGGCTTGCATGATTCCAGGATTAGACCGTGATTTAGTGTTCCTTTTAAATATCTTAATATTCTTTTGACTGTTTTCCAATGTTCATCAAGTGAATTCTGCATAAATTGGCACACCTTGTTTACACTGAAAAATATTTCTGGTATGGTTATTATGACATATTGCAGTGCTCCCACAATGCTTCTGTACTGTTTGACATTCATGATTGATTCACCTTTGTCTTTTAATAGATGTAGATTGCTTTCATTGGTATAGAAAGTGCATTGGCTTGATCCATTTTAGTTTTGACAAGAATTTCTGAAATATACTTTCGTTGGCTTAAATGAATTTGAGAGTTTGATGTTCTTTTATACTTTAATACCAAGAAAATAATTTAAGTTTCCTAGGTCTTTGAATGAGAATTCTTTGTTGATTTGCAGTGTGAGACTGGTGATTTCATAATCACTACTTCCAGTGATTATAAATTCATCAACATACTCTAGTATGTATGTTGCGGTACCTTCATTAAACTTTACGAACAATGAATTTTTGATTTGGTTGGATTGTACCAAGTTTGATCATAGTTGATTTCAATTTGTCAAACCATACTTTTGGATCTTGTTTCAAACCATAAATTGCTTTATTAACTTGCACGTACATCAATTACAACTTCCTTTTTTCTTGAATCACTGTGGCTGTTCCATATAGACCTCCTCTTGTAGTATGCCATTGAGAAAAGCATTATTTACATCTAACTGTTTTATACTCTAGTTTTTATGCAAGGCTATGGTAAGAATGATTCTAATAGAAGTTGACTTCACTACTGGAGAGAATGTTTCAGTAAAGTCAGAACCATGTTGTTGAGAGTAGCCTTTAGCAACCAGTCTAGCTTTGTACTTTGACATTGAACCATCTGTAATCCTCTTTGTTCTATACATCCACTTGCATCCTATAATGTTTTTGTGATATTGGTAGAGACACAAGATTCCATGTCTTGTTCCTTATGAGTGCATTATATTCTTCATGCATAGCAGTCATCCACATTTCATTGTGCATTGCTTGTTGATAAGTGGTTGGCTCTTCAATATCAAGATTCATATTGTATAACTTTGGATTAAATATTCCACTTTTGCCTCTTGTTGTCATACAATGTCCAGTGGTTGTAGGAATAGATTGCTGATCTGCAGTTTCAGATGATGCTTGTTGAGCATTAGGTAGTTGTGAGCTTTCTGATGCTTGATGAGTATCTAATTGATTGTTACTGCTTTATTCTATTCTTTGATTTGGATTTTTGTAAAAGTCCTCTGATCCATGACCTAGTTATGGACTGATCATAGTGTGTTGTGGGGAAGATTCAATATGATCTAACTGCAAAGGGCATTGATGATACTAAGCTAGCTTATCATGAATTGAGGTAACTATATCAGGATGTAGAGGTATGGGTGGTACAGAAAACTAAGAGTTATAAATTTTCTATGAAGTTTTGATGTCAGTCTTAGTAAAAGGAAATATATGTTCATTAAAAAATAACATGTCTTGATATAAATATTTTGCCATTGTTGTCAAGACACTTATATCCCTTTTGATTATTAGCATATCCTAGAAAGGTACATGGTGATGATCTAAAATTTAGTTTATGAACACTATATGGTCTCAAGTAGGGAAAACATAAAGCACCCAAATACTCTTAGGCTTTGATAATCTGGTTTAGCATTAAATAGTATTTGTATTGGACATTTGTAATGTAACGTTTTAGTGGGTAATTTATTTATTAGAAATACAACTGTGTTAAAAACATCTCGCCAAAATTTTAAGGGTAAAGATGCTTGAGCTAGAAGTGTAAGACCAGATTCTACATTATGTCTATGTTTTCTTTCTATTAGACCATTTTGTTCTGATGTGTGTGGACAAGTGACTTTGTGTAGTATACCTCTCTTTTGAAAGTATTGTTTAAGTGGTTTATGTGAGGAATGCAGAATATGGATCTTAAGGCTAGAATGAACACTAGAGGGGGGTGAATAGTGTTTATAAGAAATTACTAAATCTTTTTGAGTTATTGTTGATTTGTACACAAATGTATGCAATATTCAGACACAGATATAATCACAGAATCAAACACAGATAAAGAAATAAAGTAAATGCAGTAAAGGAAAGAACACACCGGATTTTATACTGGTTCGGAGTTACCCTACATCCAGTCCCGCACAACTAAGTACGGATTTCCTTTCAAAAGCAATTCAACAATTACAACCCTCGATTTCAAGGCCATGAGGTACACCCTTCAGAATCACAATCCACTGGGTAGAGATACTTGATTCCGGGCAACAAGCTCACCCAATTGATTTCTCAAGGCTACAATCACACCTTTTCTCACTTGATTGATTTCCAAGGCTACAATCACACCTTTTACTCTATTGATTACAAAGAAAGCCTATAACTCTGAATAACACTGAGGATCTTGATGAGATAGTGATAGAGAATCAAACCAGAGATTATCTAGTTAGCTTCAATGTTGATTTCGGCAGAGTAATGGTAAGAATATGTATAAAGAAATGTGGAAGAAGAAGAGAAGTGAAAAACCAGAAAATCTATATTCAAATTCGTTGAAACTAACCCCTATTTATAGAAGAACAACAACCATGTCCTTTCGTGAAAGGTTATGGCGAATAGACACTTCTTTTGAAATTCAAATTTTTGAATCTAACTGTCACTATGTCGACATGGGGTACTAGGGCATGTCGACATCCCAAAGCATTTTTTGAAGATTTGATTTTCTTTGAAAATAACCTTTATCTTATATTAAAAACTATTTAAACTTTATAAATATACTTGACTATAGATAAAATACATAGATAAATATAGAGAATAATATATATATAATTTTACTATAATTTTATATTTAAATCTATATAAATATATTAAAAGATAGTTTAAAACAAACGAAGTTTAAAATAAGAGTTTATTAAAAACAAAAACAAAGAATATTTTAAGGCTAAAACATCTTTTTGAAAATCATTTGAAAAGATATTTTTTAAGGCTAAAACATTTTGAAAAGCAGTTTTGAAAATCATTTTGATGTAGTTTTGCAAACTTCTTCCTGTAGAATATCTCATCACATCAGGACTCGAGAACTTGTACAAAACCAGGATGTTCGTGGGTTTGTAAGCCACTTGTCGTAGGTTTGTAAGCTACTTGTCGTGGGTATGTAAGCCACTAAAAAGGTAGAAATGGGTTCCATCCCAAACGAAAATTGGAGTGAAGATTTTAGTGCTATTATGAAGTTTTAACATAATTCTAGACTCAATACTTATCTTGAACTCTTGATAATCTTGATAATCATGAGTCTTCAATCTTGATATCTTGAATCTCTATACTGTACAGTCTTCATTCTTTGTACCTGCATGGTTAAATCCTGCATATACATATATATCTAAACTATAATGTTAGTATTTATATTTTATAATCTTATTCTAAGGTTGTTGTCATCAAAACCATCAACTCATGGACTAACAATCTCCCCCTTTTTGATGATGACAACCGTTGTTTATAAAATATTACTTCTATCCTAATAACTCCCCTTAAATCTAATAACTCCCCCTTAATCTATGCCTAACTTCCCTAATTTATATTTCTCCCCCTTTATCATCAAACAAACTCTAAACTATATAACTCCCCCTCATTCTTGTACTCAAGTACCTGCATTAATAAACTATATAATAGAGTATATTAAGAAATAACTATACTTATAGACATGATATTCAATCGACGATTATAAATATATCAATGTATATTTATACATTCATCAATCCACACCAAGTGTCAATCAAATCAATCAAAATAAACAATTTCAATCAAAGCAATCAATTCAAACAAAGTAATCAAATTAAATAAAGCAATCAAATTAAACATTACGAGGAACTTCCACCCATCCTTCTTCTCCGAAAATAGGGTCTGCTTTGATGGCATCCCAATTTTCATTGTCATTTGTGAGAGAGACAGGAGGATGTGCTTCGTTACCATCCTTGTGCAGTGAAGTAATCATCCATCGCATTGCATCGAAATGCCTTTCTTGCTCCTTGATCATCTGCATTTGACTCAACTCTAAGTGTCGCTGGTTACGAAGAATGAACGAAAGAATATTCTTGAACGAATTAAGAGTCTCTTTAAGATTCTTAGATAAGTTATGAATTGAATTAGCCATTTTTGAAATTGTGAGAAGAATGAGAGATAGAATAGATAAGAAATAATATTCAGTAATGAATTCTGGAAGAAATGGGTATATATTGGTGTAGAAATTCGTTTGAAATGAATAGACATATGGTAGTTATTCAAATTTCAAATTCAAAATGAAGTGTCATTTCTGACCAGTACATGTCGACATGGTCATAGAGGGTATGTCGACATGAGGCAGTGAAATTTGATGGTAATTTTGATTTTGTGAATAATTGTGTGTATATATATATATATTTATATAATATACTAACATTTATTCATGAGATAAGATAAGCTAGATAACAGAAAAGGAAATCAATTTCATTGCATAATAGGATAATACAATAATTAACCATAAAGAACTACATAAACATTCAAACTAAAGCAAACTAGAGTAATACATCATGAAATGAAAAGATACAACTAGTTAGAGGATGATGAAGATGAAGATAATCCAAGTTTCTTGTTGACTTTGGAGAAAAACTTGGTCAACTTGGATGACATTTTGTCCAACTTCTTACTAACGGATCGTTTAAGAATCTGTTGATTCTTAACAATTATCTTTTGGTTTTTGAGAAGAGTTTTGTTGGTAGGATTGGAGGGATATTCAATACTTTCTAGGGATGTTTCATCTTCTTCTTCTTCTTCTTCTATTTCCATTTCATCCCCTTCTTCTTCTTCTTCCTCTTCCTCCTTTTCCATTTCTTCATGAGCCAAACGCTCTTCTTTTTTGGCAAGACTCTCATAAGGTAGAAAAACATATGGGATTTTCATGAGAGAAATGTTTGAAATATTAAAAAAATTTCTTGAAATAAATTTTTCTCCTTTGAAATTTACTCCAAAATAGTTGAAAATCCGAGTAAGGTAAATTCCATGATATAAAGTGTTTTCTCCCATTTCAACATTTTTAGGACGAAGTTCATCCAAAATAACTTGCGCCCAATTGATATCATAATTTCCAAAAATAGCAAAAATTGCTTTGCACACTTTTGAAGTAGGATTGTTAAAATTTCCCAATCTTGGGGTCAAAGTATGTTGTAAAAGAAGATTGACAATTCATGCTTTAGGACGAAAGTTTCGGTTTTTAAATTCAAAGTTTTCATCTCCTTCAAAAATATGATGAAATGTCTCACGATCATGTTCATCGATTTGAAAACTAGAAAGATCCATTCCCGTGCTTTTGCAATTGAGAATGGTACCCAAAAGATCACAATTCAAAACAATTTTAGTGCCTTTGACACTACTCCAAATTTCATTATCATTTCCTTCATAAAATTATCGATTGAGATTTGCATAGAAAATTTTAACAAGATTTGGGTAACAGACAAAATCATTTTGAGAAAAATCAACAAGACTAAGAATTTGATTGTTTGCAAAAAGAGTATCAATTTCATAAGAAGCAAAATCTTGAAAAATAGCAAACTTTTCGGGATGGACTTTTCCATAGTTAGCATAATTGATGTATGCTTTTATTGCCTCCGGATTATTGAGGAGTTGCTCTTTCAAGTTCCTGGAAAGTCTCATGGTGGAGGGGTTGCTTGAAGAAGCCATTAAAGTAGAGAGTAGAGAGCTTGGAGTTTTGAAGAGAGAGTTTGAATTTGAAAATGAAAGTGAAAAATTGTGATAAAAGATAGTGAATAAATAGATTTTTGAAAGACATGTTCTCTGGTCAAAAGTTGCCTTTTCAGAGTATTGAATGAAGTGAAAAGGTGGAGGGAAATTCAACCATTTGAATTCACATTTTGAATTTCAAATTCTGGTACCTATGTCGACATCAGGGTAGAGACCATGTCGACATATGCCTGTGAATTTCTATGATTTATTTTTCCTAAAAATTCTAATATATATACTTATTATTTTAATGTCAATATATATATATATATGGAATATTATTAGAATTATAGTATATTCCATAAAATATTATTTATTAAAAAATATTAAAAATAAAATAATAATAAAATAATAATAAAATTATAACAATAATAAAATAATAAAAAATAAATTTAAAATTCAATCAACACACCAATTCAAAATCAATCAATCAAGCAATCAATCATCTAATTCTAAGCATGCAATTTCAATCAATTGTATTATAAATGTGTACCTTTTTCTGAGTCCGTTTCCTTGAATTCGTTGAAGTCGTGAACTACCGTGAAACACAAATTTAAATTATCTGTCTTCTAATCATCATCGCTTGAGGACGAGTCTGAGTCATCTAGAGTAGCAGTAAATGCACGCTTCCGTTTCTTTACCGAATCATTGTTTATAGGAGGATTCTGCCTATCTGGATACGGACAGTCTCTTTTCATATGGCCTGGTTCATCACAGTTGAAACATTTGACATTGTTTGGCACTGCATTCTGATTTCCAAAATTCTTATAGTTGTTTCTCTTGAGATTATTCATCTTTCTGTATTTCAGGAATTTCCGAAAATTCTTGGTCATAAATGCTATCTCTTCATCATTATCACTATTTGAGTCTAATCCGTCGGTTAATGCATTGAATGTCATTGATTTCTTTTCAGATGCTTTGCTTTCTCTTCTCCCGATCATTTGGACTTCAAACGACATTAGATTTCCAATCAATTCTTCTATCTTTAAGGTACTGATGTCATTTGCCTCTTCAATTGCAAGTGTCTTTTGATCCCATTCTGGAGTGAGAGAATTTAAAATTTTTCTGACTTGATCTTCTTCCGAAAATTCCTTTCCCAAGGATATTAAAGAATGCACAATATCTTGAAATCAACTATACATATCTGAAATAAACTCATTAGTATTCATTTTAAATAACTGAAACTGATTTGTGAGCATGGAAATTTTGGTTTGTTTAACTCTTTTTTTTTGGCAAAGCTGGTCTGTTTAACTTTGCTTGTTCCTTCGTGAGTCACTTGCAAAGTTTTCCAGATTTCATATGCAGACTTACAAACTGACACTCCATTAAATTCATTCCTATCAAGTGAACAAAACAGAATATTCATTGCTTTAGAATTATTTTGTGCAACAGCCTTTTACTCAGTGGTCCACTGTGCAAAGTCAGTTGTGGGTTCAGAATATTCATTCTGTGTGATATTCCAAGTGTCTAATCCTGTAGATTGTAAATATATTTTCATCCTACATGCCTAATATGCATAGTTACTGCCATTAAAAAGTGGTGGTCTGACAGTAGACTGACCTTCTACAAATGAACTAGTGACAAGGATACTAGTGTTAGTAACAGTACCAGTGTTGATAGCCATTTTGAAAACTTTTCAAAATTCAGATTAAGAAACTTTTGAAAACCTGGCTCTAATACCAAATGTGAGGAATGCGGAATATGGATCTTAAGGCTAGAATGAACAATAGAGGGGGGTGAATAGTGTTTATAAGAAATTACTAAATCTTTTTAAGTTATTGTTGATTTGTACACAAATGTATGCAATATTCAGACACGGATATAATCACAGAATCAAACACAAATGCAGAAATAAAGTAAATGCAGTAAAGGAAAGAACACACCGGATTTTATACTGGTTTGGAGTTACCCTACATCCAGTCCCGCACAACTAAGTACTGTAGGATCTAGATTAACCCTAGAGAGGGGGTGAATAGGGTTATAGCAAATTTTCTCTAATTAAAACACGAAAACAAACTGCAGAGAAGTAAATATGCTGAAAAGTAAATCACACACAAAATTTACCCAGCTTCGGCAACCCCTGCCTACTGCTGCATTCCCAGATTTCTATTAGAATTAAACAGTCTTCCGCTTACAAACACTCTAACAGACTCACAAACCCTGCTACCGCCTATAGAGTTTTGCAAACTCGCAAACCCTGCTCACTGAACTAATCCTAACTAGACAATCTGACGCAACCTAAAACCTAGGTGGTGATTTACCCTGATTTGATTCTAAGAGTACAAACTTTAAAACAAAAAAAACAAGGGCAAAGTTAAATAAAAACTTGAAACAATTTTTGCCCTAAAAATAACCCTGGCCAAAATAAATAAAAAAACTTAAAGCCCTTGTTAATTTAACAAGGCCGACCCTTTATGTTTTCTCTAGCCTGTTCCTTTGTGTTTGTGATAATGGCGGTTTTGTTCTTCTTTCTGAAATTAGGGCTTCGGCTCTCTGCTTCCAAAATTAGGGCTTTGTGGATATTCGAAGATGCTGACTACAAGTGCTCGATTGATAAGGATGATTCAGCGCTTCCTTTTCTGTCAATCGATGGTCCCTTTTTATTACTTCGACTTGCTTCGAATTCGATCGTGTTTGAGATGTCTTCGGTATGTAATTTCTACTTTGTGCTTTCTTTGATTTTATTGCTTGAACTCAATCGATTTTTCTTTTTCACTGCTCACTTGTCGATGATGATTTTCGGGTTCTATTTATAGGGATTTCGAAACCCTAATTCTTCGTCTGATTTGATTTACTTGGCCTTCAAGTCGTTGAATCTTTCAATTTTTATGTTGTGCTATTTTGGGTATTTACGTTGAATCCACGGCTTTGATTTTGTGACGTCCGATCTATTCTTTGATTTATATGCCAGAATCTTTCCTAATTTAACTCTGACTTTGACTTTATCAATTTGTAACCTTGATTAAAACTGCGGCTTTGATTTTGTGATATATTTGGTCAAAACAGAATTTAATTTCTTAACCATGACTTCGACTTTGACCTGTTCAATGTTGACTTCGATGGTGAACATCGGCCTTGACTTTCTGGCCCCTGTGAGCTTTGTCTCTGACCATCTTCTTTGGCCAGTTGATTTTGAGATTTTCTGGCTTCCTGTTGCTCACGGCTTGGACTTGATGTAAATGTTAACTGCTTTGTGACTTTGTTAATGATGTTTTGACCGATGTATTTGGTTTGTGGTCTTGTGACATAGTGTATCAGTGATGCATTGTTGCAGTTGCCTCTGTGTAGTCTTGTTTACTGTTCGGTGATGATCACCTGACTTTGGTTTCACTGTACATGTTTGACCTTGACCTTGATAGAATTCACTGCACCCTTCTTTGCATTGTATGTTTCTGGTGCATGTGTACTTAACTTGTGCATATTGTTCTCTCTGTTGCATATTCATGCTCATATGTTATTTGCATCCACATGTATCTGATATAGTTGCATGTCGACTTGGCACTGATTCATCTATGTTCATCCCTGAGCACTTTTCGACCTGCTGTTTGCTTTAATGTTTTCTGACCTCATATGCATACTGCCTATCCACATGCTTGGTTCACATGTGCATGTGTGTGCTGCAGATTCCACTGATACATGTTTGTAGTTTTTCCATGATTTACTTGTGCTCGAGCTTGGTTTGATGTTTAAACTGCTTAGATTTGGTTTGTGCAGTTGCTTCTGCGTTTGTACCTTCCTGTACTTGTGGCTTGAGTTCATTGTGTTGCAGTGCTTCATCACTTGAACTATTCTCTGATTTGTTGAAGTTGCAGTGTGGACTTGTTTGAATCTATACTTGTGCACTTCTCTGTTTACTTGATTCATTGCTGTTCTTGTTTGCATTGACTATGCCTCTGGCCTAGTCTCTGACCTGATGTACTTGTAGTTGTGTTGTTCATTTGATGTGTCTTTTGCTGGTGTCTTCTGATGCATTCTTCATTGTTGTAGTTCTTCTGGCCACACTGTACTATTGTTATGTTGACATAGTGTACATACATTCATGTACATTTGCCTTGTTTCCATTCACTGATGCACTCAGGTCTGTGACATTTTGAAATTCTGGTTTGAGTCACTTTTGAAGTTCGATTCTCTGGTCTATGACTTCGACCTGTCTGCATTGCATACATGTAGCTGGTATACATTTGTAGTTGTGCATGTTGTTTCAGTGTGGATTTGATTTCTTGAGTTTTGACAATTTGCATCTGTGTTGAATCCAGTTTCACAACTCGGGTTTGACCTTGTGCTGAAAATTATGACATTGTTTTATTGCACTTGAGTTGAATCCGATAATTTGGGTTTGACCTGTGCTCACCTGTCCCTGTAACATTATCAAGTGTACATTTCGGTGTGCACGGCCTCGTGGCATGTACAGTGATGCACTGTGCATGCCACAATGTTCGTGTGTGATGAATTCAAATATAAATGATGACGAACAACCCAAATAACTGAGGCAAATATTATTTTCAAAATTCATATTTTGTTTTATACTGCAAAAACATTTTATTTTCAATTTTACTGCGTCAATGTATATTTCTGCAGATTGCTCAGATGCTGGATTCACATTGGAATGAAGTTGAAGATAAATACGAGTGTGAGTGATATGTAGTAAGGAGCTGATGTAACCATGAAATTGTGATGTAATTGTATTGTGATTGAAATTGTATAGTTATAGTGAGAGCTTGAAATTGTACTTTCAAAATTGTAATAAATATTTGTTTGAATAAAATATTCGTTTGAATTCCAGTTCTGTGTTATTTATTTTATTCAGCAAATATTTATTTTATCTGTGAAAAACAAAATAGTACAATATCAAATACATTTAAATGAATGTATATATGTTTATTATCATCAAACAAAAATCATAAAGACGCATATTTAACAATCTCCCCCTTTTGATGATAACAAACATATATTTTAAGATTTTGAATATATTAAATGTATTTGATCATTCAATTTGCTCCCCCTATTTGAATGCTTTCTTTCTACACAATACTCCCCCTACATATATGCATGAGAATAAAATATGCAATATGAATCTATATGCAAATAGAAAATATGTGAATTTTATTTCCGAATTTTATTTTCCAAAATCTTAACCTTTCTCTCTCCCTTTTGTTATCAACAAAAGAATAATAGTGTTAGAAAAATAGGGATATAGTGATAGACATTAATACAATATTAAAAACTCAATCGAGTATAAATATTAATTTCAATAAAAAAATCAAACAAAAAATCATAAATACTTTAATTGATGCATATTCCACTTTAGAATGATAGGATGATATCATCAAATAAAACCATATAGTTGTGTCTATTTGTGGTATATTTATTTCAGGAAATTTGAATATCTACTAACCATGAATAACCGTTATAACTTTTAAATGAGATTAGTAGTATTAAAAAAAATTATTTTTATTTTAAAAATGAATTCAAGTATCTTCTAACCACGCATAACCGTGAGGACTTTTAAATGGGATTAGAATCAACTTGTCTATTTAATCAATTAATTTTGATATGCGTTCCATACATGCATAACCGTGAGGACTTTTAAATGAGCATGGAAACACATAATCAAAAATCCAAGTAATTCACCCATGCATAACCGTGAGGACTTTTAAATGAGAGTGAATATTTTGGATATTATTATTTATTGTTAGAAATATAATAAAATTGAAGCACAAATGATTTCCCGTTTAAACTACCACAAATTGACATACTATATTGACTTTTGATGAGTGATGGTCGATAGAAAAATGATAGAAATAGAAATGATCATGGAATATTTATCAACAAAAAGTTTTTATAGCTCTTGTTTAAATTTCTAAAGAAATTTTCTAATTATACTTTCTCAAGTCATAATATATGATTAATATCAACACTTATCTTATTTTCAATCACTATCTATCTTTTTAGATAATTATTAGGGGGTCAGATCAGTTAACATAGTTATTTAAAATCAATTTCAAAAATAGTTATAAAATCAAATTTTCTTAAATAACTAATCTGATACAAGGTCAACAGAAATTATTTTCTAGAAGGGGTTTTTAAAAAAAATCTACTAAAATAGAAATTATTTCAAGTGAAAAACATGCAGATGTTTTCTTTGAAAAATGATGCAGCAAATGAATGTCTTGAAATATAATCACGTTCCACTAGTAATTTTTCTATCAATTACATTACCAGTGTGATCTGCATCTGACTTTAAATTTCACTCAATATTCACTCGTTGGATGTCATAGACCAGATTGAAAATTTTCAACAAACTATCTCAGAATTATTTTCAACAATTTTAAACGAAATTTTCTTGACTTTGAATTGAAGTCGTGTTAACCATCAAACAAGTATCATAGTGTCAGATTTAGAAACCGTAAGATCAACAGTCATTAAAACATCATCATTATTTCAAAACATTTCTTGAAGTTTCACCAATTTCATAAAGTTTCAACAATTTCAACAATTTCTTAAAAACCTTTTTATAGCATGAGTAATCAGTAATCAATCAACATCATAATTTGACCAAACAGATTAAGTTCAATGATGAAAAAAAAATGGTTGGTCAACTTTTAAGCACAAATCAAAGTCATAGATAAGAACAAGTCATGTAAGATCATATCAAGTTAGTTAGAATCTATCAACCATCATAATTACTTCAAGTAATTCTATTTAAAGATGATTGGTTAAAAAAATCAGAATTAACATCATTAATCATTTCACATAACTGGCTGATTTAATTCAGATTATGGTGCAGATTTTCACATTTTATCTATCGTTTGAAAATAAATACAATTACCTGTTTTACCTGTACGATAATCTTTCGTTGTTTGCCCATTGTGAATCTGTCACCTTTATACTAGGCTAAGGAACGTTGATTTGTCTCCCATTGTGTGTTTGGAACATCCAGAATCCAGATAACACTAATGTTGTTCCTTAGCCTGCCACCACACCTACACGGTAAAAGATTTTTGTGACCTATTTGTTTTTATAGGTCCATGGTTGTTAGTGGCAGAGTAATTTGACGAATATGTTTGAGTAGACCCAAAACTATTAATATATGTTCCTTTTGGCACCCAAACTTGTTTTAACCTTTTATTCTTGTTCCAATAGACATGAAATTTGTTTGTAGAATTCTTAGGAACCCAAACTTGTATAAATTTTGTGTTCTTGTTCCTATGACTATAATTTTCAACACGATGACCAATTAATTCACATCTAGCAAAGACACTCTTACCTTTTGCACTATCATCAACTTGTGTTTTCCCAAAGCCTAGTCCTTTTCTGTTGTTAGCAAAAAGTTGGTTTCCCAATAACATGTTGAATGATTTTTCTCCTCTTGAAAAGTTATTCAGAGTTTTCTCAAGATTTTGGACTTTGGTTTTTAGTGTTGTGTTTTCAGTCACAAGTGAGTTGCATCTATTTATAAAATCCTTTTTCCTAGTGTCAATGGTTTCCTTAAGACTCAAGTTTTCTTTTTCAAGATTCTCAAAGCTATTCTTAAGTTTTGATAATTCTTAATCTAAAATTTTGCATTTTTTACAGTCTAGGTTTTGAATATTTTCAAGTTCAGTTTCTAACCTAGTATTTTCATGGACAAGTTCTCTCCTATCAGATTTCAGTTTTTCAATTTTAGATTCAAGAGTATCAATTGTTTTAGCAAAATCACAACACATCAATACAAGTTCTTTATAAGAATAGTCATTTACCTCACAAGATTCCTCTGAGCTTGCTTCTGAATCTGATTTTGCCATAAGACACAAATTAGCCTCCTCTGAGCTATTATTCGAAACTTCCTCTCCTTCTTCATCATCCCAAGTTGCTGCAAAGGCCTTCTTCTTCTTTTTCTTTCCTTTGTTGTTTTTGAGAAGTGGGCATTTTTGTTTGAAGTGGCCAGGCTTCTTGTAGTTATAACAAGTCAATTCATTATCGGAATTGTCAGAATCTTTTGACCTATTACCACTTGCTTTCTTTTTGCGTGCCCCGAATCTTGACCATTTTCTAAGATTATTGACAGCCATTGCAAGCTCTTCAATTGGATCTTCTTCTTCTTCATCGCTCTCTTCTTTTCTCTTTAAGGCAATCGTCTTCTTCTTTGATTCGGAGTTGTTGCGTTCCTCCTTTGTTTTTAGCTCAAGCTCATATGTCATCAAGTTGCCGATCAACTCCTCCATGCTTAGTTTACTCAGATCTTTCGATTCTTGTATTGCCGTGACTTTTGCCTCAAAGCTCATCGGTAAGACTCGTAGCACCTTCCTCACAAGTTCTACCTCAGTGAATACCTTCCCAAGTGCTCTAGCATTGTACACCAAAGTTGAAAAGCGTCCAAACATGTCTTTTATGCTCTCGCCTTTTTCCATCACAAAGTTCTAGTATTCATTGCTAAATAGGGCTAGACGAGACTCCTTGACTTGAGAAGTTCCTTCATGTGTCACCTCCAAGGTATGCCAAATTTCCTGCGTAGTTTTACAATGAGAAATTCTATTAATTTCATTCTTATCAAGAGCACAGATCAAAGCATTCATGGCTTTAGCATTTGTAGTTTTTAATTTCTTATCGTTAGCGTCCCACCTCTCCTTAGGTTTAGGAATCTCAGTATCACCAACAGTTATAGTGGGAGATGTATAGCCAGTTTCAATAATGTCCCAAACATCATAATCATTCCCATTAAACATGGGTGGCATAACAATAGATTGCCCCTCAGAAAAAGCATTATTTGGTGGATTCATAACTCTAGAGTTAAAGAAAAATACTGGGCTCTGATACCACTTGTAGGATCTAGATTAACCCTAGAGGGGGGGTGAATAGGGTTATAGCAAATTTTCTCTAATTAAAACACGAAAACAAACTACAGAGAAGTAAATATGCTGAAAAGTAAATCACACACAAAATTTACCCAGCTTCGGCAACCCCTGCCTACTGCTGCATTCCCATATTTCTATTAGAATTAAACAGTCTCCCACTTACAAACACTCTAACAGACTCGCAAACCCTGCTACCGCCTATAGAGTTTTGCAAACTCGCAAACCCTGCTCACTGAACTAATCCTAACTAGACAATCTGACGCAACCTAAAACCTAGGTGGTGATTTACCCTGATTTGATTCTAAGAGTACAAACTTTAAAACAAAAAAAAACAAGGGCAAAGTTAAATAAAAACTTGAAACAATTTTTGCCCTTAAAATAACCCTGGCCAAAATAAATAAAAAAACTTAAAGCCCTTGTTAATTTAACAAGGCCGGCCCTTTCTGTTTTCTCTAGCCCGTTCCTTTGTGTTTGTGATAATGGCGGTTTTGTTCTTCTTTCTAAAATTAGGGCTTCGGCTCTCTACTTCCAAAATTAGGGCTTTGTGGATATTCGAAGATGCCGACTACAAGTGCTCGATTGATAAGGATGATTCAGCGCTTCCTTTTCTGTCAATCGATGATCCCTTTTTATTACTTCGACTTGCTTCGAATTCGATCATGTTTGAGATGGCTTCGGTATGTAATTTCTGCTCTGTGCTTTCTTTGATTTTATTGCTTGAACTCGATCGATTTTTCTTTTTCACTGCTCACTTGTCGATGATGATTTTCGGGATCTATTTATAGGGATTTCGAAACCCTAATTCTTCGTCTGATTTGATTTACTTGGCCTTCAAGTCGTTGAATCTTTCCATTTTTTTGTTGTGCTATTTTGGGTATTTACGTTGAACCCACGGCTTTGATTTTGTGACGTCCGATCTGTTCTTTGATTTATATGCCAGAATCTTTCCTAATTTAACTCTGACTTTGACTTTATCAATTTGTAACCTTGATTAAAACTACGGCTTTGATTTTGTGATATATTTGGTCAAAACAGAATTTAATTTCTTAACCACGACTTTGACTTTGACCTGTTCAATGTTGACTTCGATGGTGAGCATCGGCCTTGACTTTCTGGCCCCTGTGAGCTTTGTCTCCGACCATCTTCTCTGGCCAATTGATTTTGAGATTTTCTGGCTTCCTGTTGCTCACGGCTTGGACTTGATGTAACTGTTAACTGCTTTGTGACTTTAGGCTCGGTGTTATTGAAACCGGTCCACTCGCCCGAAGCTACTCGCTTTGTTAATGATGTTTTGATTGATGTATTTGGTTTGTTGTCTTGTGACATAGTGTATCAGTGATGCATTGTTGCAGTTGCCTCTGTGTAGTCTTGTTTACTGTTCGGTGATGATCACCTGACTTTGGTTTCACTGTACATGTTTGACCTTGACCTTGATAGAATTCACTGCACCCTTCTTTGCATTGTATGTTTCTGGTGCATGTGTACTTAACTTGTTCATATTGTCCTCTCTGTTGCATATTCATGCTCATATGTTATTTGCATCCACATGTATCTGATATAGTTGCATGTCGACTTGGCACTGATTCATCTATGTTCATCCCTGAGCACTTTTCGACCTGTTGTTTGCTTTAATGTTTTCTGACCTCATATGCATACTGCCTATCCACATGCTTGGTTCACATGTGCATGTGTGTGCTGCAGATTCCACTGATACATGTTTGTAGTTTTTCCATGATTTACTTGTGCTCGAGCTTGGTTTGATGTTTAAACTGCTTAGATTTGGTTTGTGCAGTTGCTTCTGCGTTTGTACCTTCCTGTACTTGTGGCTTGAGTTCATTGTGTTGCAGTGCTTCATCACTTGAACTATTCTCTGATTTGTTGAAGTTGCAGTGTGGACTTGTTTGAATCTGTACTTGTGCACTTCTCTGTTTACTTGATTCATTGCTGTTCTTGTTTGCATTGACTATGCCTCTGGCCTAGTCTCTGACCTGATGTACTTGTAGTTGTGTTGTTCATTTGATGTGTCTTTTGCTGGTGTCTTCTGATGCATTCTTCATTGTTGAGTTCTTCTGGCCACACTGTACTATTGTTATGTTGACATAGTGTACATACATTCATGTACATTTGCCTTGTTGCCATTCACTGATGCACTCAGGTCTGTAACATTTTGAAATTCTGGTTTGAGTCACGTTTGAAGTTCGATTCTCTGGTCTATGACTTCGACCTGTCTGCATTGCATACATGTAGCTGGTATACATTTGTAGTTGTGCATGTTGTTTCAGTCTGGATTTGATTTCTTGAGTTTGGACAATTTGCATCTGTGTTGAATCCAGTTTCACAACTCGGGTTTGACCTTGTGCTGAAAATTATGACATTGTTTTATTGCACTTGAGTTGAATCCGATAATTTGGGTTTGACCTGTGCTCACCTGTCCCTGTAACATTATCAAGTGTATATTTCGGTCTGCACGGCCTTGTGGCATGTACGGTGATGCACTGTGCATGTCACAATGTTCGTGTGTGATGAATTCAAATATATATGATGACGAACAACCCAAATAACTGAGGCAAATATTATTTTCAAAATTCATATTTTGTTTTATACTGCAAAAACATTTTATTTTCAATTTTACTGCGTCAATGTATATTTCTGCAGATTGCTCAGATGCTGGATTCACATTGGAATGAAGTTGAAGATAAATACGAGTGTGAGTGATATGTAGTGAGGAGATGATGTAACCATGAAATTGTGATGTAATTATATTGTGACTGAAATTGTATAGTTATAGTGAGAGCTTGAAATTGTACTATCAAAATTGTAATAAATATTTGTTTGAATAAAATATTCGTTTGAATTCCAATTCTGTGTTATTTATTTTATTCATCAAATATTTATTTTATCTATGAAAAATAAAATAGAACAATATCAAATACATTTAAATGAATGTATATATGTTTATTATCATCAAACAAAAATCATATAGATGCATATTTAACAAGTACGGATTTCCTTTCAAAAGCAATTCAACAATTACAACCCTTGATTCAAGGCCACGAGGTACACCCTCCAGAATCACAATCCTCTGGGTAGAGATACTTGATTCCGGGCAACAAGTTCACCCAATTGATTTCTCAAGGCTACAATCACACCTTTTCTCACTTGATTGATTTCCAAGGCTACAATCACACCTTTTACTCTATTGATTACAAAAAAGCCTATAACTCTGAATAACACTGAGGATCTTGATGAGATAGTGACAGAGAATCAAACCAAAGATTATCTAGTTAGATTCAATGTTGATTTCGGCAGAGTAATGGTAAGAATATGTATAAAGAAATGTGGAAGAAGAAGAGAAGTGAAAAACCAGAAAATCTATATTCAAATTCATTGAAACTAACCCCTATTTATAGAAGAACAACAGCCATGTCCATTCGTGAAAGGTTATGGCAAATAGACACTTCTTTTGAAATTCAAATTTTTGAATCTAACTGTCACTATGTCGACATGGGGTACTAGGGCATGTCGACATCCCAAAGCATTTTTTGAAGATTTGATTTTCTTTGAAAATAACCTTTATCTTATATTAAAAACTATTTAAACTTTATAAATATACTTGACTATAGATAAAATACATAGATAAATATAGAGAATAATATATATAAAATTTTACTATAATTTTATATTTAAATCTAATAATAAATATATTAAAAGATAGTTTAAAACAAACGAAGTTTAAAACAAGAGTTTATTAAAAACAAAAACAAAGAATATTTTAAGGCTAAAACATCTTTTTGAAAATCATTTGAAAAGATAATTTTTAAGGCTAAAACATTTTGAAAAGCAGTTTTGAAAATCATTTTGAAGTAGTTTTGCAAGCTTCTTCCTGCAGAATATCTCATCACATCAGGACTCGAGAACTTGTACAAAACCAGGATGTTCGTGGGTTTGTAAGCCACTTGTCGTAGGTTTGTAAGCTACTTGTCGTGGGTTTGTAAGCCACTAAAAAGGTAGAAATGGGTTCCATCCCAAAAGAAAAATGGAGTGAAGATTTCAGTGCTATTATGAAGTTTTAACATAATTCTAGACTCAATACTTATCTTGAAATCTTGAACTCTTGATAATCTTGATACTCATGAGTCTTCAATCTTGATATCTTGAATCTCTATACTGTACAGCCTTCATTCTTTGTACCTGCATGGTTAAATCCTGCATATACATATATATCTAAACTATAATGTTAGTATTTATATTTTATAATTTTATTCTAAGGTTGTTGTCATCAAAACCATCAACTCATGGACTAACAGTTTAAACTTAGTCCCACCATCAGTTTGCATTACTTTGATTTGACAGTTTGTTTGATTTTCAGCATAGCTATGAACTGTAAAACTGCATTACATGTTTCAAATTTTGTTTTCAAAAAATAAATCCAAACATATCTAGAAAAAGCATCAATAAATGATATGTAATACTTGAAGGCATAGTCAGTGTTAATGGGTGCTGGTCCCCATAAATCAGTAGCAATTAACTCTAATGGTTTATTATATTTAATCTGAGAATCTGGGAAACTAAGTTTGTGACTTTTTTCCATCTGGCAATATGTATAAATGTAGGGTATAGAAACATTATCAAATGAAATATTATTCTCACTAAGTGTACTTTAATTCTTTACAACAGCTACATAGGGATGTCCTAGTTTGTAATGTCGGATATTAAAATTCTTACAACTTTCAACTTTACCAATTTCAGAAGAATTACACCATTCTCTTTTAGTTTGAGAATTTCTTAAGTTAGCTACATTGAATTTGTATAATCTCCTATACTCTTCATCCTGCAAAAGGATTTCTCTAGTTAGTAAATCTTTAACTAGACGGTTTGGATAAAATTCAAATAATGCTTTGTTTTCATTGGCAAACTGAGATACACTCATGAGATTCTTTCAAATTAATAGAACTTTAAGCAAGTTATTAAGATATAATTGTCTTTTACCATTAATACAAGCATTTCCTGTATGAGATATTGTAATTGACTCACCATTGCCCATATGAATAGATTGATTACCTTTGTACTCCTTGTTTTCCAGATTCAAATTGCTTAAATTGCTTGTTGTAGGGTTAGTTGCTCCTCAATCTGGGTATCAGCTTTCATCATTTATGTCCTTAGGTTTGGTCATTTTTGATGCATTTAGGTGACGAATTCTTGCACTCTCTGATTGATTTCTTGAATCTTGTTGCAAGTTTGCCATATTTGCACTGGGGTTATAGTTTGGATTGTAATTTTTGAAGTATTGTTGCTCTGTTGTGCTGGTGTGTAATTTGCATCAAACCTAAAGTAACACTTAATAGCTGTGTACCTAAATTTTTCACAAATTTGACATCTGGATTTGTTATTGTTATTCCATCTTCTTCCTCTTCCTCTGGATTTATACGATAGACCACCCCTTTAATTGCCGGATGCTTGATTTCTGTTGCTATATGGTCTTTCTTGATTCTTGAATCTACCGTAGGTTGCATAGTTAACTGAAAATTCAGAAGTGATTGCTTTCTTTTGCTCTATTCTTCCTTATGAGCCAATAGTGTAGAGTGTACATACTATAATGTTGGGGTTGGTTCCTTTGATGATATAACAGCTACTACTATCTCATAGTCCTCATCAAGTCCACTTATTGTTGACAAGACTTGTTCTGTTTTTGATACTCTATGACCTGCTGTTGCTAATTGATCATACAAATTTTTTACTTTGGTAAGATATTCATTCATTGATAAATTCTCCTTTCTTAGATTTTGTAATTATCTCTTGTAATGTAGCACTCTTGTTGTAGATTGAGATGTGAATGATCTTTCTATAGTAGACCAAAAATATCATGTGCAGATCTGCATCCTATTAACTATGCAATGTTGCACTTATTGATGATAATAACCATGAACTGACTAAGCTATCATGTCTTTGATGTGTTGTATATTCTTGATTTGTCACAAGTTTGCCCTCATTATCTTTAACATACTTTGCTGGTGTCACGTACGGGAATTTTCGACTTTCGAAAATTCGACATCGATACTCACTTTATCGACTGCCGAGAAATCGAGTGCCGGAAACTCCAATAGTGAGGGTTTTAGAAAGAAGAAATAGAAGAAAAAGAGGAGAAGAAGAAAGCAGAGTAGAAGAAGAAGAGAAAGAAAAGAAGAACAACACATCAGAACAGAAACAGAAAACAATATCAGAATCTTACACATCGCAGCGGAACAATATATAATAGATAAACACTAGTCTTTTAAAACAAAGAACTATATCAGTTTATACATACATCAATCATCAGAGTCAATATACAACAATGGACAGTTATATAACTTGTCCTCATACAGAATACACAGCGGAATAAGTATATCAGATACAAATACTACGTCTCGTCATCCAGCTTATCTCCAAGCTCCAGAATATCCAGAATATCCTGATAATATAACTCTAGGCTGCCTGTGTGGAAATTGGTGGGCACCCAGAGTTTAGAAGGGAACAATAAACTCCGAGTCAGTCATGGTGACTGGTGTGAGATCGTAAAACAGTTATTCTTTAAAATAAACAACAGGAAAACTTTAATGTCAATTCGCAATGCTTTTGGAAAATGAAACTACCATAAGACCTCCCACCACACACACAATGCAAACGCAGACTTGGAGGAGATTTCTTCTTATGATAGTCAAAGATGCTTACTACGCAAAAATCAAATTCTTTTTGATATTATTATTAGTGCATAGTGGAAAACATTTCGAAAGTAGAATATAAATCTTAGCCAGCATAGGTACCATTATATTATGCCTGCTATAGCTGCCTCCTGAGGAGACAGGTTATACAATTGAAATCGTAAAGGCTCGTATTGTTTCTTTGGATTTCCAACAAATGGTCAGGCTAAGGAACTTCCTTTTCCATGATGGGTACGTCCCTGGAATAGACGACCCGAGAACCTAACCGGATCTCTGCCAACACAAGGCCGGGTTACCTCTGCAAAAATAGGTAACTACTGACACGCGTATGTCATCCCCCGATCGTCACCGATCTTCCCGAGGATCCCCGATTCGCAACAACCACAAAGTAATAAATTTGCAGCAACCACAGAGGCTAAGTATCTGGGCTCCATACCATGATACCACCTTTATCCAGAAGGAATGACATACACTAAGGGGCGCTACTCCCTAGAACCTTGCTGCATCCTTCCTGTTTCGACCATTTCCGGGGTGTGAGGCTCGACGAAGTCTCGTCCACAAAGCTACGCTTTCTCAAAAAGCCCTGCTTCGGGTCAAACAAAATGATCAACCTATGATCACAAAGATATAAGATCAAACAAATGATCATATCGCAAATGATCAAACACTAATCATTTCACAGCAACACTCAGTATGCCACGTTACCAAATTGGGATATATCGCTTATAAATTTCAACTACATAACCTCTGAGCTCGTACGTCTCAGAGAAGGGTGTTAAGCTAAGAGAATAAATTCTCCGCCACCAACAGAAATGTATTTGAAAGAAATCAGCTTAATATCTCAATTTGTAACGTCAGACACACAATCCATACAAGTCTGTTCCGGGATCGAACAGAACCAAAGGCACTTCTCACGAAGCCCTTGCATATCCGGATAAATTTCTAATCACGTCCGGACTTCCCGTCACTAAGGGTGATAAAACCTCTAAACCGGAGATCAGCCGATGTAGAGTAACTCGACGGTAATCCTTCCGTTTTCAAAAATATCCGGTCTTCAACACCGGTCTTCAAATGCAATTCATAACGACGTATCACATATTCAGAATGGGTTATACGACCCCATGGTCCTTTCCCGGTTAACCCGAATAGTGAGCGATTATTCAAAAATAAGTGTGGCATTCAAATTCATCCAATTCACAACAAATACCATCTAAAGGTAATTATTGATAGTCGGTTATTTAACTATCAATAAAGATGCGCAACATCATCAGATTCCAAATAATTTTCCAAATTATTTCATCTTCAAAAATATCTTTACTAGATATATAATTTCCACACTTCAAAAATAAACCAACGTTTATTTTCTTTAAAACGAATTTCCATTTCTTTTATAAATTCCATATTGAATTTATATTTCAAAATATCTGCTGATATACGATTTTCAAATCGTTTTCAATATTCAATTTCAATTTATCTTTAAGAAGATAAAATCTCAAAACGTTTCATTTCATTTTGGAAATCATTCCATACTTATTTAATAATAAGTGTTTCACAAATCATTTATTTTCAACACTTGGAAAATATTCGATATACTTAAATCAAATTAAGTATATATTTCATTCTTTAAGGAAATCTATTTTCTATAACAACATCAATTTGAGTCAAAACGAATGTTACGTAAAACATCGTTACGACGACTCAAAAATTACTAGTATAGGGATTCGAAATTAAGATAGATATGTAAATCCCAATACTATATAAAAACATTTCCTTTCGGAAATCATTTACTATAACAACAGTGTTATAGTCCATCATTTCCTTAAATTCCTCGAAAACGTCTATTTCAACAATAAAAGTTGAAATCTATGTATTCGATACTTATCACGTTTTAAAACATCTTTTAAAACAATTACTTCATTTCTGTAATATCGCTTTTCCAAAACAAATTCATTTTACTTAACAATATATTCACTGTCCAAAATCGTGAATATACTTCACTAACCAAATTTCAGTCTTTTCTACACATTTTATTTAAATAATAATCCGCTATCCAAAATCGCGAATATATCTCCTTTAACATTTTAATTTATCAAATCCAATTGATTTCGAATTTATAAAACAACGTTTATAAATTCTATTTCTATTTTCTAACGACTTCAATTTAATAAATCTTCTTTATTAATAATTCGATCAATATTCCATTTAAAGGCAAAAAAATCCAATTTATAAGTAAATCTCTTATAAATCTTTTATTCTACAGTTTCATCCATTTTATAATTTCACAATTTATGAATCTATAAATTCCATATCCTCACGATTTATAATTCTATAAATTTCATCTTTAACACTTATCATCTCGTTTTAAAATTCCAATATTTTAAATTTATAAATATCAACTTTTTAAATCTTTTAAATAAACTGTTCACAAAAATCCGAAAATCTCAGTTCAAACCATTTTATAAATTGCTTAAACTATTTATTTCAAAAATCACCTTACGGTCATAATTCACAAAAATCTTAACTTTTATAACTTCAAAATTTTACGTTTATAAATCGATTCAAAAATTCCATAAAACGTATATTTTCAAAAATCACTTTAAAAACCCTTTTAAAGTAAAAGTCGTTATTTTTACATTTCAAAACTGAATCCGATGATGCGACAACACCAATTAGTCCATCACAACAGTCAATATCATATATCAATATGATAACAGAATATATATCAATATCTGTAAATAAGTAAATACAGTTGAGGAATCCAGTTGGATCCCTCCAACCTGTTTCCCTGCATCCAAAGACGTTAGCACAATACCAATTCCGCTCCAGTACGGAATTATCGCGGTATATGGGTTTTATAAAAATAATCCGCTTACTAACGGCGCAATAGGGTCTCATCCGCTATACGAGGCGGGAAATCAATCAATCCAATATATACATATGCCAATATGTATATATTGCTATATATAGATATATATCCTACTATATCTAATATCACATCCAATAGCAATCAAATAAATCAATAAATAACTGAAAATTCCACTTTCCAATTCTTGAGTGAGAAGATCTCACCTTGATTTTAAATTCTGATTTCAGCGTTTATTTCGAATAAAATTAAACGCGCGTTTAATTTTACCCGAAATTCAAACTAGCTCCAAATGGCTCCAATTCAGTTGCATCGCGTAGTATTCGACGATACAATTCCAACGCATTTTGTTTCGTCATTTTCTGACCTCGTAGCAAAAAGTTATGGCGTTTAGAAGTTTATACAATTTTAAAACAAAATAAATTTACATTTTTATTTAATTTCTTTTATAAATTTTCACCCTTTTATCATAGCCGTTCGTTTCCTCTGATGAGATCTGGGCCACGCGATTGTTTTCTTCTTCCCAGTATCATGTATGTACGCTCCCATTCAAACGAACCCATGCTCGTTCGATTTTTCTGGTGGCCGCACCCCATACTTTGATCGAAGCGTCGATCGAACCATGGCATCACGAACGCCATCACGCGCTACACCCCCATCTGCGAGCAGGTCGAGCTCGGCTCCCTGTAGCATTCGAAAAGACGTGCGCAAGTAGCAGCGAACGCGGCCCCCTCTAGGCCTCTACACCCCACCGAACTGCATCTCCATCGTTGGATGTGATATACTCGGCAAGCTCTTCGATTTGTTAGTTGGAAGTTTCTGCAAATTCTTCACGGATCAAGAGATTTTGAGGGGAGAAGAAAGATGTATTTCGGCCATTGATTTAGAAGGTGGCGGCTGGAAGAAGATAGACTAGGGTTTCCCTCTTGAACGTATATATATATACGTATATAAATTAATATTAAATTAATTTTAAACGACTTTTTCAAACGATCTCCAAATTACACATGCCGTCTGGCGTTCGTAAGGTTTATCCCACATTCCGAACACAATGGAACGTGTTTCGGAAGCAAATTCGATCGTATGTGTGAGATATGACAATAAACGATCAATTTAAATTAAACCGATTTAAATCGATTTCGAGGCGTTTTAATTTGTATCGGACAAATGGTAAATCCAAAAATTACGAAATTTGAAATCTTACAATAATATCACATTACGGATCCGATGAAACTGGTTTCGTCGAAATCCGAGACTTTTCGAAAAATGACTATTTTAACTCGACGATTTAAAATTAAAATGATATCGATGCGTTTCGAGCTGCCACGGTCAAACGACAACTCCGATTGCTACGAAAATTGAAATCCGATAATAACTAACTATTACGGATCCAATGAAACTGGTTTCGTTCAATTCTGAGACTGTTCGAAAAATGGCTAATTTTCAGTCGATAATTAAATATTAAAATATTCAATTTTCACAGATTTACTCCAAATTCAGTTTTAAAAGTCCTGTAACATCTCTATAACTCCAGTATAATTAAATAAAATTTTACAAATCATTTTTAATCACATTTAATCCAGATTTCAATTATCTTTGGAATTTAACTATTAAATTATCGATTTAATTGTCAAATTAAATCCAATATTCAAAAAATAAATTACTCGACTCATTAATTTCACTTATTAATATTTAAAATCAATTAAATATTCGAATTTTAATTATCAAAAATTCTGGGTCGTTACAAACTTCCCTCCTTAAAAGAATTTCGTCCTCGAAATTACCAAGTAAGGAAAATGGTTCTTAACTCGTCTACTATTTTTCACAATCTAATAGTTTTATCAATTTATCAAAACAAATCTTTCTATTAAAGATTCGTTATCAATTCAACTAGCTTTCCAACTTCAACTCTAAGTTTCAAACAACATTGTTTAACTTCTCAATTCAAATTCGAGTTTAAATTCAAATTTTAACTTTCAAAATTTTATCAAAATTTTCTAACACTCGAAATTTCCAAAAAATTTCGCCAGCGTCTCCTTTGCGCGGCTAATACGGTACGACTACAAAACGTCCCTACGGACTCTCAGATTTCAAAAAGAAAAAGAAAAAGCCAAGCGGCTAGACAAGAAATCATCAAATTTCATATAGAAATATAAATACTTACCTTTTGTCGAGCAATTAAATTTATCTTTGAAGTCAAAATTCCAATTCCTTTATACCTGTATATCCTACTAGCCATAATATCTAGTTACATATTCAATTTCATTCAATTTTTTATTTCAATTTCATTTGAATTCAATTCA
The DNA here is from genome assembly GCA_030737815.1 of Allium fistulosum. NCBI lineage: Eukaryota > Viridiplantae > Streptophyta > Magnoliopsida > Asparagales > Amaryllidaceae > Allium > Allium fistulosum. The sequence goes on from CM060901.1 coordinate 960,145,349, forward strand.
CAATTCCAACCTTATTTGGATTCTATTTAACTTCTGAATATTGAATTTTATCAATTATCTTTCATTCATATCTGCACTATTTTTAAATTAGTTCCAATTACTAATTCACTACAAATTCAAATTTGTTTTCAACATTCAGTTTCAATTCCAGTTTTATTCTTTTGTTCATTCCCAAAATTTATTTTTAATTTGCCATTTTGGTTTATAACCACTCATGTTAAACTGGATTTCAAATTCCATATGAATTTAATTCATTTCACTTTATTTAATTGATTCACTTATACTTAATTTAATTTAACTTCATTCTTTTAAGTTAAATTTATTCTACCAAAATTCAATTGGTATAAGTTATCAACTTAATGATATTTCATAAATATCTTTATATAGCATTCCAGAGTTTACCAACATTTCAAAGCCATTTTGAAAACAATTCAAATTATCCTTTGAATTTTCTAAAACAAAATCCAAATTTTCAAAACAACTTCCATTTAAAACAATTTGGCAGCAATTCCTCTTTTGGAAACCCGAAAATGAACACCGGTGATGTCGCGATCATCATCGGAATTATTTTCCAGCGACCGAAAAGAGTTTAGAGCTCTCATCTCTTCCAAAATACTTTTCAAATCCTTTGAAATCCATTTTCAAATCAAAAAGATTTAAACTTTCCAAATCTCCAAAATTTTCAAATTCTTTTCAAAACATTTCCAAATACTTCTCTGGAATTCCGTTTAAATTACAATTCACATTTACAGTTTACATTCTCAAATTTCATTTATATGTGAATTTATTTCTTAACTTTGGAGTTATGATTTCAATTTCTTATTCAATTTCAATGATAATAATTTACTATTATTACTTCCTAACAACCATGCAACCATATACTATAGTACTTTATAGAAAAACATTTATTTTCTATACAAAAATAGTTTTGGGCAAAATTATCTCATTTTCCCTATTTAAAACAATACTGTGCCGAATTGTTCTATACAAGTGTTTAGAGATCCCTATCGATAGAGTTGTACGGACAATACCGACCAGAATCCATATACCACTCAACAAACCAATCATCACAATATAAAACAATTTTATATTCACTAACAAATACGCACTCGTATCTATTATTACACTCAACTCATTCTAGAGTACTACTGACTCTATCTCTAATGAGTAACACCCAACAGAGCAGGGTTGTCGCTTAACCATATGCTCTGATACCACGCTGTCACGTACGGGAATTTTCGACTTTCGAAAATTCGACATCGATACTCACTTTATCGACTGCCGAGAAATCGAGTGCCGGAAACTCCAATAGTGAGGGTTTTAGAAAGAAGAAATAGAAGAAAAAGAGGAGAAGAAGAAAGCAGAGTAGAAGAAGAAGAGAAAGAAAAGAAGAACAACACATCAGAACAGAAACAGAAAACAATATCAGAATCTTACACATCGCAGCGGAACAATATATAATAGATAAACACTAGTCTTTTAAAACAAAGAACTATATCAGTTTATACATACATCAATCATCAGAGTCAATATACAACAATGGACAGTTATATAACTTGTCCTCATACAGAATACACAGTGGAATAAGTATATCAGATACAAATACTACGTCTCGTCATCCAGCTTATCTCCAAGCTCCAGAATATCCAGAATATCCTGATAATATAACTCTAGGCTGCCCGTGTGGAAATTGGTGGGCACCCAGAGTTTAGAAGGGAACAATAAACTCCGAGTCAGTCATGGTGACTGGTGTGAGATCGTAAAACAGTTATTCTTTAAAATAAACAACAGGAAAACTTTAATGTCAATTCGCAATGCTTTTGGAAAATGAAACTACCATAAGACCTCCCACCACACACACAATGCAAACGCAGACTTGGAGGAGATTTCTTCTTATGATAGTCAAAGATGCTTACTACGCAAAAATCAAATTCTTTTTGATATTATTATTAGTGCATAGTGGAAAACATTTCGAAAGTAGAATATAAATCTTAGCCAGCATAGGTACCATTATATTATGCCTGCTATAGCTGCCTCTTGAGGAGACAGGTTATACAATTGAAATCGTAAAGGCTCGTATTGTTTCTTTGGATTTCCAACAAATGGTCAGGCTAAGGAACTTCCTTTTCCACGATGGGTACGTCCCTGGAATAGACGACCCGAGAACCTAACCGGATCTCTGCCAACACAAGGCCGGGTTACCTTTGCAAAAATAGATAACTACTGACACGCGTATGTCATCCCCCGATCGTCACCGATCTTCCCGAGGATCCCCGATTCGCAACAACCACAAAGTAATAAATTTGCAGCAACCACAAAGGTTAAGTATCTGGGCTCCATACCATGATACCACCTTTATCCAGAAGGAATGACATACACTAAGGGGCGCTACTCCCTAGAACCTTGCTGCATCCTTCCTGTTTCGACCATTTCCGGGGTGTGAGGCTCGACGAAGTCTCGTCCACAAAGCTACGCTTTCTCAAAAAGCCCTGCTTCGGGTCAAACAAAATGATCAACCTATGATCACAAAGATATAAGATCAAACAAATGATCATATCGCAAATGATCAAACACTAATCATTTCACAGCAACACTCAGTATGCCACGTTACCAAATTGGGATATATCGCTGATAAATTTCAACTACATAACCTCTGAGCTCGTACGTCTCAGAGAAGGGTGTTAAGCTAAGAGAATAAATTCTCCGCCACCAACAGAAATGTATTTGAAAGAAATCAGCTTAATATCTCAATTTGTAACGTCAGACACACAATCCATACAAGTCTGTTCCGGGATCGAACAGAACCGAAGGCACTTCTCACGAAGCCCTTGCATATCCGGATAAATTTCTAATCACGTCCGGACTTCCCGTCACTAAGGGTGATAAAACCTCTAAACCGGAGATCAGCCGATATAGAGTAACTCGACGGTAATCCTTCCATTTTCAAAAATATCCGGTCTTCAGCACCGGTCTTCAAATGCAATTCATAACGACGTATCACATATTCGGAATGGGTTATACGACCCCATGGTCCTTTCCCGGTTAACCCAAATAGTGAGCGATTATTCAAAAATAAGTGTGGCATTCAAATTCATCCAATTCACAACAAATACCATCTAAAGGTAATTATTGATAGTCGGTTATTTAACTATCAATAAAGATGCGCAACATCATCAGATTCCAAATAATTTTCCAAATTATTTCATCTTCAAAAATATCTTTACTAGATATATAATTTCCACACTTCAAAAATAAACCAACGTTTATTTTCTTTAAAACGAATTTCCATTTCTTTTATAAATTCCATATTGAATTTATATTTCAAAATATCTGCTGATATACGATTTTCAAATCGTTTTCAATATTCAATTTCAATTTATCTTTAAGAAGATAAAATCTCAAAACGTTTCATTTCATTTTGGAAATCATTCCATACTTATTTAATAATAAGTGTTTCACAAATCATTTATTTTCAACACTTGGAAAATATTCGATATACTTAAATCAAATTAAGTATATATTTCATTCTTTAAGGAAATCTATTTTCTATAACAACATCAATTTGAGTCAAAACGAATGTTACGTAAAACATCGTTACGACGACTCAAAAATTACTAGTATAGGGATTCGAAATTAAGATAGATATGTAAATCCCAATACTATATAAAAACATTTCCTTTCGGAAATCATTTACTATAACAACAGTGTTATAGTCCATCATTTCCTTAAATTCCTCGAAAACGTCTATTTCAACAATAAAAGTTGAAATCTATGTATTCGATACTTATCACGTTTTAAAACATCTTTTAAAACAATTACTTCATTTCTGTAATATCGCTTTTCCAAAACAAATTCATTTTACTTAACAATATATTCACTGTCCAAAATCGTGAATATACTTCACTAACCAAATTTCAGTCTTTTCTACACATTTTATTTAAATAATAATCCGCTATCCAAAATCGCGAATATATCTCCTTTAACATTTTAATTTATCAAATCCAATTGATTTCGAATTTATAAAACAACGTTTATAAATTCTATTTCTATTTTCTAACGACTTCAATTTAATAAATCTTCTTTATTAATAATTCGATCAATATTCCATTTAAAGGCAAAAAAATCCAATTTATAAGTAAATCTCTTATAAATCTTTTATTCTACAGTTTCATCCATTTTATAATTTCACAATTTATGAATCTATAAATTCCATATCCTCACGATTTATAATTCTATAAATTTCATCTTTAACACTTATCATCTCGTTTTAAAATTCCAATATTTTAAATTTATAAATATCAACTTTTTAAATCTTTTAAATAAACTGTTCACAAAAATCCGAAAATCTCAGTTCAAACCATTTTATAAATTGCTTAAACTATTTATTTCAAAAATCACCTTACGGTCATAATTCACAAAAATCTTAACTTTTATAACTTCAAAATTTTACGTTTATAAATCGATTCAAAAATTCCATAAAACGTATATTTTCAAAAATCACTTTAAAAACCCTTTTAAAGTAAAAGTCGTTATTTTTACATTTCAAAACTGAATCCGATGATGCGACAACACCAATTAGTCCATCACAACAGTCAATATCATATATCAATATGATAACAGAATATATATCAAAGTCGTTTGTAAGTTATCCTGATTTTACCGCCTACGGTGTTGAAAACGCCGCTCTTGAAAGTGGTCTTGATGCTTTTCTTGACCATAGGAAAAACAACTTGAAGATTAATCATATAATGGTCAAGTTATTCTTAGCAAATCTCAATCTTGTCAATCCACCTAGAAACACTGAAAATTGTGTTTGGACTTCGGTATGTGGCACATCGATGTTTCTCTCCATTGATCGAATGAATCATATTTTAAATGCTCGACCGGGTGGAATCTCATTACATGATGTAGATTGTAACCATCAACTCGTGACTGCCTAAGTCACTTATTCTTTGAAGATGATGCTACCGACTTAAGGCAAACTTCATCTCTCCGACCTAAAGCACGACTTTTTCATCGATTTATGATGAAGTCTATTGTTCCAAGAGGAGGGTCGTACCACTTAGTATATCCCGAAAACTTCAAGGCGTTATATGCTATGTGTGGAAACATTCGGCTAAATTGGACACAACTTCTTATGGATGAATTCCTTACATTCAACCAAGGAAAAATGCTCCATATTTACTATGGAGAATACATAATGCGGTTGATTAACAACTTTGTCACTCATGCACCGGAATCCAAAACATCCAAAGTTCGTACCTTTGACTCACGAACAATAAAATTGATGAAGTTACCCGATGCACCATCCCAAATCACAACCTTTCAGCAATGGCGTACCATTCCACGAGAACAACTACGTCGTAGCTATTCTACTCCTCAACCCTCCACTCATTCCACAGAACGTTTAACTCGTCAAACCTCTATCCAAAGACCACCTCCCGGTACTAGCACAGCGGCTGCCATAGATATTTTAGCCCAAAATCAACTAGCTTTGGATTCTCGCCTTCGAAAAATTGATGGGCGTTTCAAAAAGATCAAAGGCTTCTTCGTAAATTTATGGGATGCCTTATCATGCTCTTCTGAAGCCGGTGCTTCATTTGTTGCTCCTGGAAAAAGACCCGCACCAAATTTCTCTTGGTCTACATTCGAGAACACAAGTTCCAGCACATCGGCAACTCCCGCACCTACCACTCACAGACGGGGTAAGGAACCGGCTCCTCTCGATGAAAATCTTCATCCAGAACAGTGGGATACCGACGATGATGAGGAGTAATTGTAGTATTTTTTTTTTAAATTTATTTTAACTTTCAAGAATCTCTTGTAGTTTATTTTGTTTCTTAATTAATTGTTATGTTATGTTCTAAGCAAACATCTTTAAATTATTTCTAATTAAGCTCAAAGAATGTACCATGTAAATTTAAATGTTTTTTGCATTACTTCAGTCTGTTATAAGTATTCCTTTTTGTCGATGACAAAGGGGGAGAAATGTATGCAAATTAACGAATTTTTGCAGAAAAGTCGCCATACATTCAGGGGGAGAACTATAATATATATGTCAATATTACTTCGTCACATAAGTATTGTCATCAATCAAAAAGGGGGAGAATGTTGATTCATGAGTTTTGATTCATGACACAAGCTTCAGAGATCATACGACGAGAATGCTATATGAAAGCGACAAAAAGAGAATAAGTGCATACCGTGCACTACAAAGAAGATAATCTTACAATTCAGAGATTAGTATGGATATTTTATTTTATTTGAGTCTTAGAACAATGTTAAAATCATTCCTCAAATAATCACACACTCACACAAAACATTTTATATCAAAAAATATGTTCACTGTGCATATAACACCAGGTCGGCCGACCGACCAGGATCCTCGGTCGACCGACCCTGTATCATATGCACAGTGACTTTCTGTTTTGTATACGTTTTTCAACTCAGCTGACCGGCCAGTTTTTCCGGTCGACCGACCAGAGAAAAACGGCTAGTTTTCTGAAGAGACGCGATCTTTTCATGAAGAGTAATGTCCTCTATTTCAAGAGGTATGGACACTACTGTTGACTAAAACTATTCATGAAAGATTACAACTCTTCTACAACTATATAAACATATTCAATTCACTTCTACAATCACCGATTCTTGTTTATATTTCTGAAATCTAATCTCTTCTCATTTCTGCAAATAAAAGCATTCACTCTTATTCAATATCACTAGAATCCTTGAATTTATTCATATACTTCGATTCTACGTGATTATCTTCCTTCTAAATCTTCACACACATACATATTCTTGAGGATTTGATTATAGGAAAGTTGTACTATCAAAAGACAATCAGTGTTATTTAGAACACATTCGTCAACAAACATTTTGTATTAAGTTGAAGTCCTCTTCGGTTGTTGAGGCGGAAAAATTCCTGTTCGGCTGCTCAGGTGTCGTATACCTATTCCTCCGGGTTAAGTGAGGGGTTTAGTTTAAATCCAGAGGGTATTCTGGGACTGGACGTAGAACGGGAAGTTCGAACCAGTATAAAAATTCCTGGTGTGCTTACTTTAATTTTTACTTTACTGTTATTACCAGTTTCCGCATTAATATACCATATTACACGATCCTTAGTACTACACGTACACTTTCATTTGGTATCAGAGCAAGGTTATGTTATAACCATCACAAAGTTATTTGATATTTACTTATTTTTAGTAATATGGCAACCACACAAATTAACGATGTTAACACTCACACTAATTCTAGTTTCACAGAAGGTCAATCGACTTCACGACCTCCACTTTTCAATGGTATAAATTATAATTATTGGTCAACTAGAATGAGAATCTATATGCAATCAAGTGGGTTTGATATCTGGAATATTATACAAAGGGAATACACAATTCCTACTGGAGAATACTCGACTTGGAGTAACACACAAAAACTAGATGCTACATCAAATGCTAAGGCTATGAATATTTTATTTTGTGCATTAGATAGAAATGAATTCAATAGAGTTAGTATGTGTACTTCCGGCTATGAAATTTGGAGAACTCTTAAAGTTTCACATGAAGGAACGAACAAAGTTAAATTGAGCAAAATTTCTATGCTGAAACATCAATTTGAAAACTTTAAAATGAGGCCAAATGAATCTATAAATGACATGTACTCTAGATTTCAGGATATTTATCATGCTCTATTGTCTCTAGAACAAAAGTTTACTGATTTTGATGTTGTTACAAAAATCTTGAATTCTTTAACGGACGAATGGGAACGAAAAGTCCTAGCTATTGAAGAAGCAACTGATTTGTCAACATTAAAACCAGAAGAATTGATAGGTAATTTAATGTCCTACGAAGTAAATTTGCAGGCAAAACGAAATGGAGGACAAGAAAAGAAAAATGTAGCATTCCAAGCAGAAAAAGATGATTCCGACTCAGATAATGAAGATATGGCAATGATCGCTAAAAATTTCAAAAAGCTTTTGAAATTCAACAGAAACAAATTCAAGGGAAACAAAAATAATTCCAACAACAATTCTAATAGCAGCAAACCATCATCTTCAACAATGGAATGTTATGAATGTCACAAGAAAGGACACATGAAGAAAGATTGTCCAGATCGTAAAAAGAACAATTTCAAGAAGGACAAAAACAAACGAAAAGCTTTTTCAGTCACTTGGGACGACACTGACTCATCATCCTCATCAGAGAGTGAAAGTGATAATGAACAAGCAAATGTATGCTTCATGGCTTCGTCAGACGATGTAAGTGATTTTACTTTTGAAGATTTAATTGAAATAAATTCTGAATTAGTAAATTTAACAAAACAACTTAAAAAGAAAAATAAGGAGTTGCAAAGAAAGTTAGATAGAACAGTTTTAGAAGTAGATATGTTAAAAGATGAGAAGGTAATATTGGAAGAAGAACTTGAAATCTCTCAACAATCGAATTCTAACTTATCTTCCCAAATTACATCAATATCTGAGGAACTAGAAATTCAGAAAAATAAAAATGATGTTTTACTTTTTGAAAATAATGATTTAATATCTAAAATTAAGGATTTAGAGTTAGAAAAATCTAGTCTTAAAATAAAATTTGATGATATTTCTAAAAATGTTTCTAATTTCAATAAAGGAAGAGAAAATCTTTCTAGTATGCTAGAAAACTCTCAAACTTCCAACAATAAATCTGGACTAGGATTTAAGAAACAAAATAATTATGCTAAAAGTAAAATTAATAATAAAATTAAGAAAGATATTAGGAAAACAGTTTATTCAAATACTAAAACTATTAAGATATGGATTCCAAAAACCAATAATACATTGATAAGGAATAAACATATCAAAAGTTTTATGGAAACTGTTCATAATAACAAGAATTATGTTTATAAAGGGAATTCTGAACCCGTATGGTTTTGGCTTCCTAAGATCTAACTCTTAGGACCCTAAAAAGATTGGGTACCAACTTTTTATAATTTTTGCAGGTACCACATAAAAAGAGAGGAAAATGGATTTTAGATAGCGGTTGCTCAAAACACATGACTGGAAACAAAGAAATGTTATCAAACATTATATACTCAAATGGAGGAGCAGTCACCTTTGGAGATAACTCAAAAGGGTATATCATCGGCAAAGGCAACGTCAATAGCAATGGTACATCTAATTTACCTCTCATTACTGATGTTTTATTAGTTAAAAATTTAAAACATAATTTATTAAGTATTAGTCAACTATGCGACAAAGGTTTTAATATAACTTTTTCAGAAAATAAATGTAACATTTTTGATAAAAATCACAACATTATTTTCGAAGGAAATAGAGATAAAAATATTTATATCCTAAATATGAATGTTAATAATGATTCAAATTTGTGTCTAGTAGCTAAAGAGAATGATTCTTGCCTTTGGCACAAAAGATTTTGTCACATAAATTTTAATACCATAAACAAACTTGCTAAAAATAAATTAGTTAAAGGGTTACCCGATATAAAATTCAAAACTAACATATTTTGTGATGCAGGTAAATTAGGAAAATTAACAAAATCTTCTTTTAAATCAAAGAAAGTAATATCTACAGAACAACCACTTGAACTTTTACCCATGGATCTTTTTGGTCCAACTCAAGTGCAATCTATTAATCATAATAGATATGTTTTTGTTATTGTAGATGATTTCTCTAGATATACTTGGATTTTCTTTTTGAAAAATAAAAGTGATACTTTTGATAATTTTAAAGTTTTTGTTAAAAGAATTCAAAATATTAAAACTTTGAAAATTAAAAATATAAGAAGTGATCATGGAGGCGAATTTGAAAATGAAGTTTTTGAACAATTTTGTAACAAAAAGGGTATTAACCATAATTTCTCTTTTCCTAGAACACCACAACAAAATGGAGTTGTAGAAAGGAAAAATAGAACGTTACAAGAATGTGCAAGAACTTTACTAAATGGAACAACTTTATCGAAACAATTTTGGGCAGAAGCTGTAGCTACTGCTTGTTACGTACTGAATCGTGTTTCTATTCGACCATTAACTAAAAATACACCATATGAACTTCTAAATGGAAGAAAACCAAATATTTCATATCTAAAAGTTTTTGGTTCCAAATGTTTTATTTTAAATACTAAAGATCAACTAGGCAAATTCGATCCAAAATCCGATGAAGGTATATTTGTTGGATATTCGGAACGAAGCAAGGCCTATCGAATTTATAATAAACGAACTCAAATTATTGAAGAAAGTTTACTTGTTTCTTTCAACGAAAATTTTAAAAATATAAATCCGAGTGTTACTATTGATTCTGATGATGAATCTACTCAGAATGAGAATATTAGTACAAATGAAAATCTTGATATTCATGAAACCAATACAAATATAACTTCCAATTTAATAAAATCTCCACCTAGAATTTTAAAAGATCATCCTGTGCAAAATATAATTGGAGAAGTTAATACGAATGTTAAAACCAGACATCAATTAAATCAAGCTGGTCATGTTGCTTTTCTTTCTAACATAGAACCTAAGAATATAAAAGAAGCTTCAACTGATGACTACTGGATACTTGCCATGCAAGAAGAATTAAATCAATTCGAACGAAACGAAGTTTGGGAACTCGTTCCTAGACCTAGTGATCAATCAGTCATCGGTACTAAATGGTTTTTCAAAAATAAAGCAGTTGAACTAGGAAATATAACAAGGAATAAAGCTAGATTAGTTGCACAAGGATATAATCAAGAAGAAGGTATTGATTACAAAGAGACGTTTGCTCCAGTCGCCCGACTTGAAGCAATACGAATATTATTAGCTTATGCATGTTTTCATAATTTTAAACTATATCAAATGGATGTTAAAAGTGCATTTTTAAATGGATTCATAAAAGAAAATGTTTTTGTTGAACAACCACCTTTGTTTAATCATGAAAAATTTCCGGATCATGTATATAAACTTAAAAAGGCGTTATACGGTTTAAAACAAGCACCACGTGCTTGGTATGATCGTCTTAAAAGTTATTTATTAAAATCTGGTTTTGAAATCGGTAAAGTAGATCAAACACTTTTTATTAAGAAAACTAATAAAGATATTTTAATAATTCAAATATATGTTGACGATATTATTTTCGGCTCGACAAATGAAAAATTATGTCAAGAATTTTCAACCATAATGACAAATGAATTTGAAATGTCTCATATGGGAGAATTGTCATATTTTCTTGGATTACAAATTAAACAAATTGAAAATGGAATTTTTATTACTCAAGAAAAATATTGTTATAATTTAATCAAACGTTTTGGTCTTGAAAATACTGCTGCCAAACCAACTCCTATGAGTACAACGGTTCATCTCGATAGAGATGAAGATGGCAAAAGTGTTGATCAAAAGTTATATCGTAGTATGATAGGTTCTTTACTTTATTTAACAGCGAGTCGCCCCGATATTATGATGAGTGTCTGTTTATGTGCTCGATTTCAAGCAAATCCCAAAGAATCACATATGAGAGCAGTTAAACGCATTATTCGTTATCTAACTAAAACCAAAGATTTCGGACTATTTTATCCGAAAGAATGTCCTTTTGAATTAGTTTCCTACAGTGATGCTGATTTTGGAGAAAGTCGGACGGATCGAAAAAGTACGAGCGGAACGTGTCACTTCATTGGACGTTCTTTAGTCTCTTGGTTTAGTAAGAAACAAAATTGTGTTTCTTTATCAACATGTGAAGCAGAATATATATCTGATGCTTTGGCATGTGCACAAGTCGTATATATGCAACAGACATTACAAGATTTTAATTGTCATCTTGAAAAATAAATAATTTATTGTGATAATACCAGTGCAATAAACCTTTCAAAAAATCCGGTCAATCATTCCCGAACAAAACACATAGATATTCGTCATCATTTTCTTCGTGATTGTTTGGAAAAAGGATTAATAAATCTAGAATTTATCAATACTGAAAATCAAATAGCTGACATTTTTACTAAACCACTAAATGAAATTTCTTTTATAAAACTAAGACGAGATTTAGGTATAATGTCGTTTAAAGACTTATGAATAAAATAAAATTATTATAATAAAAATATATATATATATATATATAAAATGATGAAAAATATAAAATTATTTTTTCTGACCAGAGCGGTACTCGAACTCATGACTTCTGACTTTTATGTAAGATGTTGTAGTATAGCCACTTGGGCTATGGGTGTTTCTTGTTCCAGCTCTGTTTCTAATTTACATCATTGAAACTTGATTTCAGAATATACTATTTTTTAACTCTAAAGCATTGTATGTCATTCATTTGTAAACAGTTTTTGTTTAAAGAATTATGTGATTAAAACTAAAATTTGATTTTAGACCACTATTTTTTTAGAAAATATGGTTATATATATACATACATATGCTTATTGAATAGAGCATCAAATACAAAACAAAAAATTAAAACAAAAATGTCTTCTAATAATGATGTCTACAATTCTAAAAATTCTCATCTCTCTTATACTTCCCCGGACGACGACTATTCTGATCGTATCCCCGAAGGTGGTCCTTATCCTACATTTCCAATGCCAAATCGTGTTTTAGAATTTCCCTCTCCAGATAATGATCCCCGACACAGGTGGAAACCATGGGAAGACTCCCATACAGGTTATACACCTGATAAAAAGAAAGGGAAAAAGGAAATGGTAGTAACTCCATCAACCAAACAAAAGATTGATGAAATTCATCACTACCAACAACAACAGATGAATATGCAAAGGGAACTTTATTACGAACAGAAAGTCACGGCAAGACGTTTAAGCTTCCTTGAAAAGATTGCCATGAAATTTTGTTCATCTAAGAAGGATGATGTTGCTGAACCTTCTTATAGAACTCCATCTCCCTCTAACCATGTTCAATCTCCAATAGCTCCAATATGGTCACCGGTAGAAAACGTTCCATCTCCAAATTCATGGGAACGTCGATGCTAATTCATCATGGCTATATTTTAGTATATATATGTTATTTTTTATATAAGTTGTATAAATAAATATGATGTAATAATATGATTATATTTCTATAATTCTTATTTAAAAAAAAACAAACAACAACATGACATGCTTTCGGTCGACCGAAATGCCTGAACCGGTCAACTGAAGCTGTCCCGAGAAGTTTTTAAAAATAGTTTTCTTCCAAGTCGGTCGACCGAAATACCTGACTCGGTCAGCCGAACGTATTTCCCGAATAACAGTAGAATATTTTTTAAAACTCGGTCAACCGAATTCCCTGCACCAGTCGACCGAAGCTTTTCCCGAAAGTTTCAGCACTGTTCTGAACCTAAACTCGGTCGACCGACCCAGGTGCTTCAGTCGACCGAACGTGTTATTCTGCTAAAATTGTCTTCATATTTTAACCCAACCCTTCACCTTTTTATCTCACCTCTTCACTTTACTCTTCCACAACAGATTTGAACCCTAGCCCCCATTACAACCTTTCTAAAAACTTCTTCAAATTCTTCAAGAAAAATGGCTCCCAAAAAGAAATCTAAGACTACCGCTGGCCAATCTTCCTCAACTCCTGTAGATTCTCAAATTGCTTCTTGGTTAGTAAGTGAAAAAACTTTAGAAAGATGGATAAAGCTTCAAGATGCAAAAATCTTTGAGGAGTCGTTTGTAAGTTATCCTGATTTTACCGCCTACGGTGTTGAAAACGCCGCTCTTGAAAGTGGTCTTGATGCTTTTCTTGACCATAGGAAAAACAACTTGAAGATTAATCATATAATGGTCAAGTTATTCTTAGCAAATCTCAATCTTGTCAATCCACCTAGAAACACTGAAAATTGTGTTTGGACTTCGGTATGTGGCACATCGATGTTTCTCTCCATTGATCGAATGAATCATATTTTAAATGCTCGACCGGGTGGAATCTCATTACATGATGTAGATTGTAACCATCAACTCGTGACTGCCTAAGTCACTTATTCTTTGAAGATGATGCTACCGACTTAAGGCAAACTTCATCTCTCCGACCTAAAGCACGACTTTTTCATCGATTTATGATGAAGTCTATTGTTCCAAGAGGAGGGTCGTACCACTTAGTATATCCCGAAAACTTCAAGGCGTTATATGCTATGTGTGGAAACATTCGGCTAAATTGGACACAACTTCTTATGGATGAATTCCTTACATTCAACCAAGGAAAAATGCTCCATATTTACTATGGAGAATACATAATGCGGTTGATTAACAACTTTGTCACTCATGCACCGGAATCCAAAACATCCAAAGTTCGTACCTTTGACTCACGAACAATAAAATTGATGAAGTTACCCGATGCACCATCCCAAATCACAACCTTTCAGCAATGGCGTACCATTCCACGAGAACAACTACGTCGTAGCTATTCTACTCCTCAACCCTCCACTCATTCCACAGAACGTTTAACTCGTCAAACCTCTATCCAAAGACCACCTCCCGGTACTAGCACAGCGGCTGCCATAGATATTTTAGCCCAAAATCAACTAGCTTTGGATTCTCGCCTTCGAAAAATTGATGGGCGTTTCAAAAAGATCAAAGGCTTCTTCGTAAATTTATGGGATGCCTTATCATGCTCTTCTGAAGCCGGTGCTTCATTTGTTGCTCCTGGAAAAAGACCCGCACCAAATTTCTCTTGGTCTACATCCGAGAACACAAGTTCCAGCACATCGGCAACTCCCGCACCTACCACTCACAGACGGGGTAAGGAACCGGCTCCTCTCGATGAAAATCTTCATCCAGAACAGTGGGATACCGACGATGATGAGGAGTAATTGTAGTATTTTTTTTTAAATTTATTTTAACTTTCAAGAATCTCTTGTAGTTTATTTTGTTTCTTAATTAATTGTTATGTTATGTTCTAAGCAAACATCTTTAAATTATTTCTAATTAAGCTCAAAGAATGTACCATGTAAATTTAAATGTTTTTTGCATTACTTCAGTCTGTTATAAGTATTCCTTTTTGTCGATGACAAAGGGGGAGAAATGTATGCAAATTAACGAATTTTTGCAGAAAAGTCGCCATACATTCAGGGGGAGAACTATAATATATATGTCAATATTACTTCGTCACATAAGTATTGTCATCAATCAAAAAGGGGGAGAATGTTGATTCATGAGTTTTGATTCATGACACAAGCTTCAGAGATCATACGACGAGAATGCTATATGAAAGCGACAAAAAGAGAATAAGTGCATACCGTGCACTACAAAGAAGATAATCTTACAATTCAGAGATTAGTATGGATATTTTATTTTATTTGAGTCTTAGAACAATGTTAAAATCATTCCTCAAATAATCACACACTCACACAAAACATTTTATATCAAAAAATATGTTCACTGTGCATATAACACCAGGTCGGCCGACCGACCAGGATCCTCGGTCGACCGACCCTGTATCATATGCACAGTGACTTTCTGTTTTGTATACGTTTTTCAACTCAGCTGACCGGCCAGTTTTTCCGGTCGACCGACCAGAGAAAAACGACTAGTTTTCTGAAGAGACGCGATCTTTTCATGAAGAGTAATGTCCTCTATTTCAAGAGGTATGGACACTACTGTTGACTAAAACTATTCATGAAAGATTACAACTCTTCTACAACTATATAAACATATTCAATTCACTTCTACAATCACCGATTCTTGTTTATATTTCTGAAATCTAATCTCTTCTCATTTCTGCAAATAAAAGCATTCACTCTTATTCAATATCACTAGAATCCTTGAATTTATTCATATACTTCGATTCTACGTGATTATCTTCCTTCTAAATCTTCACACACATACATATTCTTGAGGATTTGATTATAGGAAAGTTGTACTATCAAAAGACAATCAGTGTTATTTAGAACACATTCGTCAACAAACATTTTGTATTAAGTTGAAGTCCTCTTCGGTTGTTGAGGCGGAAAAATTCCTGTTCGGCTGCTCAGGTGTCGTATACCTATTCCTCCGGGTTAAGTGAGGGGTTTAGTTTAAATCCAGAGGGTATTCTGGGACTGGACGTAGAACGGGAAGTTCGAACCAGTATAAAAATTCCTGGTGTGCTTACTTTAATTTTTACTTTACTGTTATTACCAGTTTCCGCATTAATATACCATATTACACGATCCTTAGTACTACACGTACACTTTCAGTTTCGTCATTTTCTGACCTCGTAGCAAAAAGTTATGGCGTTTAGAAGTTTATACAATTTTAAAACAAAATAAATTTACATTTTTATTTAATTTCTTTTATAAATTTTCACCCTTTTATCATAGCCATTCGTTTCCTCTGATGAGATCTGGGCCACGCGATTGTTTTCTTCTTCCCAGTATCACGTATGTACGCTCCCATTCAAACGAACCCATGCTCGTTCGATTTTTCTGGTGGCCGCACCCCATACTTTGATCGAAGCGTCGATCGAACCATGGCATCACGAACGCCATCACGCGCTACACCCCCATCTACGAGCAGGTCGAGCTCGGCTCCCTGTAGCATTCGAAAAGACGTGCGCAAGTAGCAGCGAACGCGGCCCCCTCTAGGCCTCTACACCCCACCGAACTGCATCTCCATCGTTGGATGTGATATACTCGGCAAGCTCTTTGATTTGTTAGTTGGAAGTTTCTGCAAATTCTTCACGGATCAAGAGATTTTGAGGGGAGAAGAAAGATGTATTTCGGCCATTGATTTAGAAGGTGGCAGCTGGAAGAAGATAGACTAGGGTTTCCCTCTTGAACGTATATATATATATACATATATAAATTAATATTAAATTAATTTTAAACGACTTTTTCAAACGATCTCCAAATTACACATGCCGTCTGGCGTTCGTAAGGTTTATCCCACATTCCAAACACAATGGAATGTGTTTCGGAAGCAAATTCGATCGTATGTGTGAGATATGACAATAAACGATCAATTTAAATTAAACCGATTTAAATCGATTTCGAGGCGTTTTAATTTGTATCGGACAAATGGTAAATCCAAAAATTACGAAATTTGAAATCTTATAATAATATCACATTACGGATCCGATGAAACTGGTTTCGTCGAAATCCGAGACTTTTCGAAAAATGACTATTTTAGCTCGACGATTTAAAATTAAAATGATATCGATGCGTTTCGAGCTGCCACGGTCAAACGACAACTCCGATTGCTACGAAAATTGAAATCCGATAATAACTAACTATTACGGATCCAATGAAATTGGTTTCGTTCAATTCTGAGACTGTTCGAAAAATGGCTAATTTTCAGTCGATAATTAAATATTAAAATATTCAATTTTCACAGATTTACTCCAAATTCAGTTTTAAAAGTCCTGTAACATCTCTATAACTCCAGTATGATTAAATAAAATTTTACAAATCATTTTTAATCACATTTAATCCAGATTTCAATTATCTCTGGAATTTAACTATTAAATTATCGATTTAATTGTCAAATTAAATCCAATATTCGAAAAATAAATTACTCGACTCATTAATTTCACTTATTAATATTTAAAATCAATTAAATATTCGAATTTTAATTATCAAAAATTCTGGGTCGTTACAGCTGGTGTAATTTGAGTTCCAAGAATGTATTCTTCTAACCCATATCCTCTAAATGCTGTTTCAATTTGCAATTTCCATAGCAAATAGTTTGACTCGTAGAGTTGGATTGATATGAGTTGACTCTAAGGCTTAACAATGGTTTTAAGAAGTTCTTGAGTCATATCTTGCTGCGATGTGATGTTGCTTGAAGTGGGAGATGATGAATTATCAATGTCTTCTTCTACCATTAGATAATAGATGAAATATGAGACTGCTGAATTGAGATCTGATTAAAGAAATACTTCTCTGATGATCCTTGAATTGCTGCCAGAGTTGCTGGATGATGAAAATGCTCTGACAGTCACTTCTTGGCACGACACAACAAGAATCTTGAAGAGAAAAAGAGCGGTGACTATCAATTCTCGTGAAAATATTCAAATACTAATGTATTGGTGTGGCCAGAGGATGAGAATTTTGATTCTCTGATGGCAGCTAAGGAGCAGCCAAACTTCAGGTGATGATATGGTACCTATTCCGATGAAGTTTCGGACAAGCTGTTTCACTGTTGTTAGGCAGTTTGGCTCTGATGCCATAAAAGAATGAAAAGCAGAAATAAGATTGTAAACTTTACTTTATTGATTAAAATGTAGAGAATAATAATGTACATTGTTTCAGCTTGTATTTATAATATACAAATGAGTTAAATTGATAGTTAGCTTTGGTGCAGTCCAAGATCTGCTATGTAATACAGATGCATTCTATATTTCGATATAATACAACGCTTTACATCGTTCTATAGTTGGAAAAGTGAATTGATATGAATGCTTTGATTTGTAATATTTTGTAGAGAGAATGTATATTGCTTTTATAATTAGATACAAGAAAATGATTCAGCATACAATGTTTAAACAGAAAGCAACATTTATATACAAGTGTATTGGGCCTAAATATATCAGCCCATAATCTAAAACAAATCTGAGATTATGATCTGCCGTTGGATGGAATGAATGGCCAGGATGAAGGGATGAACTTGATGCGGATTAATAACCTGGAGATGAGAAACACAATTCATTTAACTCCCCCCTTCAAACCCAAACTAGGGTTTGCTTAAGAAAGAAAGAAAAATGGCGGCTCTGTTTGATGTGTGTTTAGTGTTTGATGATAACAAACTATATATATCGTATTTTAGATATGTTTACAGATTATACACATATAGGAATAACAGAAATTTTATCAACACAGAATTTGAATTCAAACTGAAATTTTATTCAAACAATCTTTTTATTACAAATTTTGAATAGTACAAATTCTGACTCTCACTATAACTGTACAATTTCTGAATACATCACAATTCGATTTTACATCACAATCCTCACTACATCACTCATACACTCAGTTGTTTGTCTGAATCTGCATTGTCCAGCTTCAGTGTTTGTCTTGTCTCTTGAGTACCTGTATAATTGAAAATCTACAACAGTAATCTGAACAGAAACGAATTTAATTTGCAAAAATATAAAATTTGTTTTTTAAAAGCTGTCTCAGATATATGGGTTATTGTCATCATCTTTGATTGTGTAATACCTGTACATATCAGTATTCATATCAGGGACAGGTAATTATGAGTGGCTGCAATACACACGTGCACATTTGTACACGTGTGCACTGCCTCGCCAACTCGTGTGCACAGTCAACCAAACACAAGGTCAAATCCAGATCAGATTCAACTCAGGTGAAATTTGAAAAATCAAGTATTACTGAAACAATAAACTGTGCATGTACACGAGTCAAGGAATCAGTACAACTACAAGCAGTGCAGCTACTACAGTGAAATGTACACGAGTCAAGGAAGCATGAATCACCAAGCCAACACAGTAAGGATGCAAAGAACAGAGTGATACATGCATATCAAAACAGTAACAACAATTTGAAATGTGCATATACACAGCACACCAAATCAAATTCAACACAAATGCGCTGATGAAGTCTGTACACATAGTACAAGATGAAAAGCATCAACATGTATAAAATGAAACAGGTACAAAATCATCAAAACAGCAATGTCAAAAACAGGTGAAATAGCAATGTCAAAAGCAGCAAGACCACCAACATAAATATGAAGTGCATCAGACAACATAGTGGACCAGACTAAGACATCAATGATCAGAGAATGTGCAACAGGACAGCATCAATGATACAAGTCAGATGGTCAGAACAGTATATATACAGTAGCGAAGAATAAAGACACAACATGGTAAGAGCAGAGTTTGACAATGACGACCGAGTCAAGCATCAACATTCAAAGCCGTATGATTTTTGAAATAGTCAAAGTTTAAAAAAGAGGAAAGTTTTGTTGCCGTGAAAATCAAAGAAGAATCGCACGTTCAAAATCGAAGCCTTGGGCAAAAAGTAATTTCCAAAAATATCAAATTAAAACAGGAAAGTCTCAACAACGTGAAGAACACGCTAATCAAATCAGACGTTTATATAAAGGACCCAAATCATCATTGACGAAGTCGTGGTGAAGAACAGAAAGAAAAACCCAATCATCACCGACATAAGAATTGAGCAATCAGAGAAGAATCAAGCAAGAAGTACATACCAAGTCAAGATCGCAAGCAAATAAGCACAAACGAAGCCGAAGTCCAATTCGCAAGAGCTACAAAGAATCGACTTCGCCAGAGACCCAAAACCCTAATTCAAAAGCTTCAAACTTACCAGAGCAAGTGATAAAGGGGATCGGGCTAAATCACCAGAGAATCAAATAGCCAAAGCTAGCTCGAGGAGTCGGTCGATCAATCAACAAATTCAAGCCCTAATTTTTTCCAGATCGAAGTCGCCATATTTTCTCTGAGGATCAAACTGAAGATAAACGAATCGGGCCGATAATAATCAGGGGGTCGAAGACAAAAGGAAATGGGCCGGGCTTCTATAATTTAAAAAGAGGGTTTTTATTTTTAAAATTAAGTCTAGGGTTTTAATTTTGCTTTTATTGGGCCAGGTTTTATTAATCTATTTTTAGGCCAAGTTCATTAGAGGGCAAAAGTTTTTTTAAACTGTCGATTTAAACTTTGCCCTGGGGTTCAAACTGTATTTTGTATTTTCAGTTTGTATTGTCAAAGTCCAGTCAGAGTGGATCACCACCTAGGGTTTAGGTGTTGTCAGATTGTCTAGTTAGAATTAGTTCAGTGAGCAGGGGAGCTGCGAGTTTGCAAAATTCTACAGGGGGAGCAGAGTTTGCGAGTAAGCGAAGCTCTATAGGCGGGAGCAGAGTTCGCGACTAAGCGAAGCTCTATAGGCGGGAGCAGGGGTTGCGAGTCTATTAGAGTGTTTGTGAGCGGGAGCGAGTGTCTGCGAGTCTAGTAGAGTGTTTGTGAGCGGGAGCGAGTGTCTGTGAGAGTGTTTGTAAGCGGGAGACTGTTTAATTCTAATAGAAATCTGGGAATGCAGCAGTAGGCAGAGGTTGCCGAAGCTGGGTAAATTTTGTGTGTGATTTACATTACTGCATATTTATTTATCTGCTGATTGCTTCCGCGTTTAATTTGAGAAAATTTGTGATAACCCTATTCACCCCCCCCCCCTCTAGGGTTAATCTAGATCCTACAAGTGGTATCAGAGCGAGGTAAATTTTTCTTTAACTCTAGAGTCATGAATCTATCAAATAATGCTTTTTCTGAGGGGCAATCTATTGCTAGGCCACCGATGTTTAATGGTAATGATTATGCTTACTGGAAAGTTAGAATGAGTATCTATCTTAGTTCTATTGATTACGATGTTTGGGATATTATTGAATCTGGCTATAAAACTCCCACTATAACTGTAGGTGATACTGAGATTCCTAAACCAAAGGATAGTTGGGATGCTAATGATAAGAAATTAAAAACTACCAATGCTAAGGCCATGAATGCTCTGATCTGTGCTCTTGATAAAAATGAATTTAATAGAATTTCTCATTATAAAACAGCACAGGAAATCTGGCATACTTTGGAAGTGACACACGAAGGAACTTCTCAAGTCAAGGAGTCTCGTCTAGCTCTGTTCAGCAATGAATACGAGAATTTTGTGATGGACAAAGGCGAGAGCATTAAAGACATGTTTGGACGCTTCTCAACCTTGGTATACAATGCTAGAGCGCTTGGAAAAGAATTCTCTGAGGTAGAGCTAATAAGGAAGATACTACGAATCCTACCGATGAACTTTGAGGCAAAAGTCACGGCAATACAAGAATCGAAAGATTTGAGCAAACTGAGCATGGAGGATTTGATCGGAAATCTGATGACGTATGAGCTTGAGTTGAAAGCAAAGGAGGAGCGCATCAATTCCGAATCAAAGAAGAAGACGATGGCCTTAAAGAGCAGAGAAGAGAGCGATGATGAAGAAGAAGCAGATCCAATCGAAGTGCTTGAAATGGCTATCAATAACTTCAGAAAATGGTCGAAATTCAAGCCATGCAAGAAGAAAACAAGTGGTAATAGATCTAAAAATTCTGACAACTCTGAAAATGAATTAATCTGCTATAACTGCAATAAGTCTGGTCACTACAAACAAAATTGTCCACTTCTCAAAAACATCAAGGAAAAGAAAAGGAAGAAAAAGGCCTTCGCAGCGACTTGGGATAATGAGGAAGGAGAGGAAGTTTCGGCTGATAGCTCAGAGGAGGCTAACCTGTGTCTTACAGCCAGATCAGATTCAGAAGCAGAAACAGATTCAGAAGTAAGCCAGAGGTATATAATGAGGTAAAAACTTTTCTTATAAAGACCTTGCTTATTTCTGCATCGATCTCACTAAAACAGTTGAAGCTCTTGATTCTAAAAATGAAAAACTGAAATCTGATAGAAAAAAACTTGTTCATGAAAATTTTAGGTTAGAAACTAAACTTGAAAAAATTCAAAAACTAGAATGTAAAAACTGTAAAGCTTTAGATTCAGAATTATCAAAATTGAAGAATAATTTTGAGGATCTTGAAAAAGAAAATTTGAATCTAAAGGAAACTATTGAGACTAGGAAAAAGGATTTTATAAATAGATGCACCTCACTTGTGTCTGAAAACTCCACACTGAAAACCAAAGTCCAAGATCTTGAGAAATCACTGAATAACTTTTCTAGAGGAGAAAAATCATTCAATATGCTGTTGGGAAATCAATTGTTTGCTAACAATAGAAAAGGACTAGGCTTTGGAAAAACACAAGTTGAGGATAGTGCTAAAGGAAGGAGTGTCTTTGCTAGATGTGTAAAATGTGGAATAATTGGACATCATGTTGAAAATTGTAGTCATAGGAATAAGAACACGAAATTTATAAAAGTTTGGGTTCCTAAAAATTCTACAAACAAATTTCAAGTCTATTGGAACAAGAATGAAAGGACAAATCAAGTTTGGGTTCCAAAGGGATTATTTATTAACAATTATTCTGCCACTAACAACCATGGACCTATAAAAACAAATAGGTCACATACATCTTTAACCGTGTAGGTGTGGTGGCAGGCTGAGGAACAACATTGGTGTTATCTGGATTCTGGCTGTTCTAGATATACAACGGGTGTCAAATCAATGTTCCTTAGCCTAGTATAAAGGTGACAGATTCACTATGAGCAAACAACGAATGATTATCGTACAGGTAAAACAGGTAGTTATCTTTGTTTTTCACACGATAGATAATCGGTAAGAATCTGCACCATAATCTGAATTAAATCAGCCAGTTATGACTGATGATGTTAATTCTGATTTTTAACCAATTATCTTGCTTGAAGTAATTGTGATGGATCTAACTTGCTTGATCTTTAATGACTTGACTTTAATCAGTGGTTAAAAATTGATCAACCATCTTCTTCTTGAACTTAATCTGTTTGGTCAAACTATGATTGATTTCTGATTGCTCATGCTCTAAAAAGTATTTTGAGAAGGTGCAGAAACTGATGCTTCACTTATGAAAACTTTAAATTGCTTTTGAAATAATCTTGATATTTTAACTGTGATTCTACGGAAGGTATTCACACTCGCTCTTCAATTGATAAAAGTGTGTGTTTGTTTCATTGTCACAGTGGTTTGTTTCTGAAGTTGAATCTGAGTCTATTGAAATGGCTCTTAACTGCTTCTAGACACCGTATTATGTTTTCTGTGTGTTTGTGTTTGCACGTTTTCAATCTAACCCTAAAGAATCACATTTGAAAGCCACTAAACGAATTCTAAGATATCTTTCACACACACACAAATTTGGACTATGATATTCTTCGTGTGAAAACTATAATTTAGTTGGCTATTCTGATGCTGATTATACGGGTTCATTAGTTGACAGGAAAAATACTAGTAGGACATGCTTCATGCTAGGACACTCACTAATTTCATTGTCTGATAATCATGTTCATCATTCACTCACGATACACATTGATGTGATACACCATTTTCTTAGAGATCACACTACTAGGGAAGATACTTGCATCGAAAACATTTCAATTGAGGATATTTTCACAAAACTCCTCCTCGAAGACAGATTTTCCAGATTACGTTTGAATTTGGGGATTATGGAAATTGACTAATCATTTTTCAATTTTTGGTTCAAATATTCTTGAATATTTATTTTCAACTTCATTTTCTAGAATTCAAACCTATTTTGGATATCATTCAAAGATTGATTCGAATATGGTATTCAGTAGTGGAAATACGTTTGGTTTATGAAATTTCATAATATGATTAATTTGGTAACTTATTCCACGACCATTTCTATTTCTACCATCTTTCTATCATTCATAATGGTTTTGAAAAATGAGAAGAGTAAATTGCTTTTTAAATTAAAAAGGAAAAATCAAAGAAAATTTTAAAATATTCCTCATGCATCCATTCTCATTTAAAAGTCCTTATGGTTATGCATGGATGGATCATTAGAGGTTATCATCACTCCATTCTCATTTAAAAGTCCTTATGGTTATGCATGGATGGAGCTTGATAACTAATGAGTAACTGCTAATCCCATTTAAAAGTCCTTATGGTTATGCGTGGTTAGTAAGTGCTTATTACTTTTGTGCTTAAATGTCAAATCTTTTTAAAAAATTATAATAAATAGAATAAAACATCTCTCTTCTCATTATAAAAACCAAATCGTTGATCCATTCTCTAAAATGTGGAAATTGTTATCTTGTTATGATATATTATGGTTTTTCCCTATTTTTTCCATTTGTTTTCCCCTACTGTTTCATTATTTTTTGTCAGTCTTTTGATGATAACAAAAGGGGGAGAAGGAAGAGATTTTGATAAGAAAATAAGTATTTTTGGAATACTACACCAAATTTGTTAAATGTTGTTAGTTATTTTTTATAGTTCTTTTATTCGTCTGTAATTTCCTAAATCTTCTAAAGAGGGAGTGGTCTCAGTTGTAGGGGGAGTATTCATGTAGGGGGAGTATACATGTAGGGGGAGCTATATATATATTCATGTTTAAACACATCTACTGAATTTCAAAATCTTTAATATATATGTTTGTTATCATCAAAAGGGGGAGATTGTTTGATGTGTGTTTAGTGTTTGATGATAACAAACTATATATATCGTATTTTAGATATGTTTACAGATTATACACATATAGGAATAATAGAAATTTTATCAACACAGAATTTGAATTCAAACTGAAATTTTATTCAAACAATCTTTTTATTACAAATTTTGAATAGTACAAATTATGACTCTCACTATAACTGTACAATTTCTGAATACATCACAATTCGATTTTACATCACAATCCTCACTACATCACTCATACACTCAGTTGTTTGTCTGAATCTGCATTGTCCAGCTTCAGTGTTTGTCTTGTCTCTTGAGTACCTGTATAATTGAAAATCTACAACAGTAATCTGAAGAGAAACGAATTTAATTTGCAAAAATATAAAATTTGTTTTTTAAAAGCTGTCTCAGATATATGGGTTATTGTCATCATCTTTGATTGTGTAATACCTGTACATATCAGTATTCATATCAGGGACAGGTAATTATGAGTGGATGCAATACACACGTGCACATTTGTACACGTGTGCACTGCCTCGCCAACTCGTGTGCACAGTCAACCAAACACAAGGTCAAATCCAGATCAGATTCAACTCAGGTGAAATTTGAAAAATCAAGTATTACTGCAACAATAAACTATGCATGTACACGAGTCAAGGAATCAGTACAACTACAAGCAGTGCAGCTACTACAGTGAAATGTACACGAGTCAAGGAAGCATGAATCACCAAGCCAACACAGTAAGGATGCAAAGAACAGAGTGATACATGCATATCAAAACAGTAACAACAATTTGAAATGTGCATATACACAGCACACCAAATCAAATTCAACACAAATGCACTGATGAAGTATGTACACATGGTACAAGATGAAGAGCATCAACATGTATAAAATGAAACAGGTACAAAATCATCAAAACAGCAATGTCAAAAATAGGTGAAACAACAATGTCAAAAGCAGCAAGACCACCAACATAAATATGAAGTGCATCAGACAACATAGTGGACCAGACTAAGACATCAATGATCAGGGAATGTGCAACAGGACAGCATCAATGATACAAGTCAGATGGTCAGAACAGTATATATACAGTAGCGAAGAATAAAGACACAACATGGTAAGAGCAGAGTTTGACAATGACGACCGAGTCAAGCATCAACATTCAAAGCCGTATGATTTTTGAAATAGTCAAAGTTTAAAAAAGAGGAAAGTTTTGTTGCCGTGAAAATCAAAGAAGAATCGCACGTTCAAAATCGAAGCCGTGGGCAAAAAGTAATTTCCAAAAATATCAAATTAAAACAGGAAAGTCTCAACAACGTGAAGAACACGCTGATCAAATCAGACGTTTATATAAAGGACCCAAATCATCATTGACGAAGTCGTGGTGAAGAACAGAAAGAAAAACCCAATCATCAACGACATAAGAATTGAGCAATCAGAGAAGAATCAAGCAAGAAGTACATACCAAGTCAAGATCGCAAGCAAATAAGCACAAACGAAGCCGAAGTCCAATTCGCAAGAGCTACAAAGAATCGACTTCGCCAGAGACCCAAAACCCTAATTCAAAAGCTTCAAACTTACCAGAGCAAGTGATAAAGGGGATCGGGCTAAATCACCAGAGAATCAAATAGCCGAAGCTAGCTCGAGGAGTCGGTCGATCAATCAACAAATTCAAGCCCTAATTTTTTCCAGATCGAAGTCGCCATATTTTCTCTGAGGATCGAACTGAAGATAAACGAATCGGGCCGATAATAATCAGGGGGTCGAAGACAAAAGGAAATGGGCCGGGCTTCTATAATTTAAAAAGAGGGTTTTTATTTTTAAAATTAAGTCTAGGGTTTTAATTTTGCTTTTATTGGGCCAGGTTTTATTAATCTATTTTTAGGCCAAGTTCATTAGAGGGCAAAAGTTTTTTTAAACTGTCGATTTAAACTTTGCCCTGGGGTTCAAACTGTATTTTGTATTTTCAGTTTGTATTGTCAAAGTCCAGTTAGAGTGGATCACCACCTAGGGTTTAGGTGTTGTCAGATTGTCTAGTTAGAATTAGTTCAGTGAGCAGGGGAGCTGCGAGTTTGCAAAATTCTACAGGGGGGAGCAGAGTTTGCGAGTAAGCGAAGCTCTATAGGCGGGAGCAGAGTTCGCGAGTAAGCGAAGCTCTATAGGCGGGAGCAGGGGTTGCGAGTCTATTAGAGTGTTTGTGAGCGGGAGCGAGTGTCTGCGAGTCTAGTAGAGTGTTTGTGAGAGGGAGTGTCTGTGAGAGTGTTTGTAAGCGGGAGACTGTTAAATTCTAATAGAAATCTGGGAATGCAGCAGTAGGCAGAGGTTGCCGAAGCTGGGTAAATTTTGTGTGTGATTTACTTTACTGCATATTTATTTATCTGCTGATTGCTTCCGCGTTTAATTTGAGAAAATTTGTGATAACCCTATTCACCTCCCCCCCTCTAGGGTTAATCTAGATCCTACAAGTGGTATCAGAGCGAGGTAAATTTTTCTTTAACTCTAGAGTCATGAATCTGTCAAATAATGCTTTTTCTGAGGGGCAATCTATTGCTAGGCCACCGATGTTTAATGGTAATGATTATGCTTACTGGAAAGTTAGAATGAGTATCTATCTTAGTTCTGTTGATTACGATGTTTGGGATATTATTGAATCTGGCTATAAAACTCCCACTATAACTGTAGGTGATACTGAGATTCCTAAACCAAAGGATAGGTGGGATGCTAATGATAAGAAATTAAAAACTACCAATGCTAAGGCCATGAATGCTCTGATCTGTGCTCTTGATAAAAATGAATTTAATAGAATTTCTCATTGTAAAACAGCACAGGAAATCTGGCATACTTTGGAAGTGACACACGAAGGAACTTCTCAAGTCAAGGAGTCTCGTCTAGCTCTGTTCAGCAATGAATACGAGAATTTTGTGATGGACAAAGGCGAGAGCATTAAAGACATGTTTGGACGCTTCTCAACCTTGGTATACAATGCTAGAGCGCTTGGAAAAGAATTCTCTGAGGTAGAGCTAATAAGGAAGATACTACGAATCCTACCGATGAACTTTGAGGCAAAAGTCACGGCAATACAAGAATCGAAAGATTTGAGCAAACTGAGCATGGAGGATTTGATCGGAAATCTGATGACGTATGAGCTTGAGTTGAAAGCAAAGGAGGAGCGCATCAATTCCGAATCAAAGAAGAAGACGATTGCCTTAAAGAGCAGAGAAGAGAGCGATGATGAAGAAGAAGCAGATCCAATCGAAGTGCTTGAAATGGCTATCAATAACTTCAGAAAATGGTCGAAATTCAAGCCATGCAAGAAGAAAACAAGTGGTAATAGATCTAAAAATTCTGACAACTCTGAAAATGAATTAATCTGCTATAACTGCAACAAGCCTGGTCACTACAAACAAAATTGTCCACTTCTCAAAAACATCAAGGAAAAGAAAAGGAAGAAAAAGGCCTTCGCAGCGACTTGGGATAATGAGGAAGGAGAGGAAGTTTCGGCCGATAGCTCAGAGGAGGCTAACCTGTGTCTTACAGACAGATCAGATTCAGAAGCAGAAACAGATTCAGAAGTAAGCCCAGAGGTATCTAATGAGGTAAAAACTTTTTTTATAAAGACCTTGCTTATTTCTGCATCGATCTCACTAAAACAGTTGAAGCTCTTGATTCTAAAAATGAAAAACTGAAATCTGATAGAAAAAAACTTGTTCATGAAAATTTTAGGTTAGAAACTAAACTTGAAAAAATTCAAAAACTAGAATGTAAAAACTGTAAAGCTTTAGATTCAGAATTATCAAAATTGAAGAATAATTTTGAGGATCTTGAAAAAGAAAATTTGAATCTAAAGGAAACTATTGAGACTAGGAAAAAGGATTTTATAAATAGATGCACCTCACTTGTGTCTGAAAACTCCACACTGAAAACCAAAGTCCAAGATCTTGAGAAATCACTGAATAACTTTTCTAGAGGAGAAAAATCATTCAATATGCTGTTGGGAAATCAATTGTTTGCTAACAATAGAAAAGGACTAGGCTTTGGAAAAACACAAGTTGAGGATAGTGCTAAAGGAAGGAGTGTCTTTGCTAGATGTGTAAAATGTGGAATAATTGGACATCATGTTGAAAATTGTAGTCATAGGAATAAGAACACGAAATTTATAAAAGTTTGGGTTCCTAAAAATTCTACAAACAAATTTCAAGTCTATTGGAACAAGAATGAAAGGACAAATCAAGTTTGGGTTCCAAAGGGATTATTTATTAACAATTATTCTGCCACTAACAACCATGGACCTATAAAAACAAATAGGTCACATACATCTTTAACCGTGTAGGTGTGGTGGCAGGCTGAGGAACAACATTGGTGTTATCTGGATTCTGGCTGTTCTAGATATACAACGGGTGTCAAATCAACATTCCTTAGCCTAGTATAAAGGTGACAGATTCACTATGAGCAAACAACGAATGATTATCGTACAGGTAAAACAGGTAGTTATCTTTGTTTTTCACACGATAGATAATCGGTAAGAATCTGCACCATAATCTGAATTAAATCAGCCAGTTATGACTGATGATGTTAATTCTGATTTTTAACCAATTATCTTGCTTGAAGTAATTGTGATGGATCTAACTTGCTTGATCTTTAATGACTTGACTTTAATCAGTGGTTAAAAATTGATCAACCATCTTCTTCTTGAACTTAATCTGTTTGGTCAAACTATGATTGATTTCTGATTGCTCATGCTCTAAAAAGTATTTTGAGAAGCTGCTGAAACTGATGCTTCACTTATGAAAACTTTAAATTGCTTTTGAAATAATCTTGATATTTTAACTGTGATTCTACGGAAGGTATACACACTCGCTCTTCAATTGATAAAAGTGTGTGTTTGTTTCATTGTCACAGTGGTTTGTTTCTGAAGTTGAATCCGAGTCTGTTGAAATGGCTCTTAACTGCTTCTAGACACCGTATTATGTTTTCTATGTGTTTGTGTTTGCACGTTTTCAATCTAACCCTAAAGAATCACATTTGAAAGCCACTAAACGAATTCTGAGATATCTTTCACACACACACAAATTTGGACTATGATATTCTTCGTGTGAAAACTATAATTTAGTTGGCTATTCTGATGCTGATTATACGGGTTCATTAGTTGACAGGAAAAATACTAGTAGGACATGCTTCATGCTAGGACACTCACTAATTTCATTGTCTGATAATCATGTTCATCATTCACTCACGATACACATTGATGTGATACACCATTTTCTTAGAGATCACACTACTAGGGAAGATACTAGCATCAAAAACATTTCAATTGAGGATATTTTCACAAAACTCCTCCCCGAAGACAGATTTTCCAGATTACGTTTGAATTTGGGGATTATGGAAATTGACTAATCATTTTTCAATTTTTGGTTGAAATATTCTTGAATATTTATTTTCAACTTCATTTTCTAGAATTCAAACCTATTTTGGATATCATTCAAAGATTGATTTGAATATGGTATTCAGTAGTGGAAATACGTTTGGTTTATGAAATTTCATAATATGATTAATTTGGTAACTTATTCCACGACCATTTCTATTTCTACCATCTTTCTATCATTCATAATGGTTTTGAAAAATGAGAAGAGTAAATTGCTTTTTAAATTAAAAAGGAAAAATCAAAGAAAATTTTAAAATATTCCTCATGCATCCATTCTCATTTAAAAGTCCTTATGGTTATGCATGGATGGATCATTAGAGGTTATCATCACTCCATTCTCATTTAAAAGTCCTTATGGTTATGCATGGATGGAGCTTGATAACTAATGAGTAACTGCTAATCCCATTTAAAAGTCCTTATGGTTATGCGTGGTTAGTAAGTACTTATTACTTTTGTGCTTAAATGTCAAATTTTTTTAAAAAAATTATAATAAATAGAATAAAACATCTCTCTTCTCATTATAAAAACCAAATCGTTGATCCATTCTCTAAAATGTGGAAATTGTTATCTTGTTATGATATATTATGGTTTTTCCCTATTTTTTTCATTTGTTTTCCCCTACTGTTTCATTATTTTCTGTCAGTCTTTTGATGATAACAAAAGGGGGAGAAGGAAGAGATTTTGATAAGAAAATAAGTATTTTTGGAATACTACACCAAATTTGTTAAATGTTGTTAGTTATTTTTTATAGTTCTTTTATTCGTCTGTAATTTCCTAAATCTTCTAAATAGGGAGTGGTCTCAGTTGTAGGGGGAGTATTCATGTAGGGGGAGTATACATGTAGGGGGAGCTATATATATATATTCATGTTTAAACACATCTACTGAATTTCAAAATCTTTAATATATATGTTTGTCATCATCAAAAGGGGGAGATTGTTTGATGTGTGTTTAGTGTTTGATGATAACAAACTATATATATCGTATTTTAGATATGTTTACAGATTATACACATATAGGAATAACAGAAATTTTATCAACACAGAATTTGAATTCAAACTGAAATTTTATTCAAACAATCTTTTTATTACAAATTTTGAATAGTACAAATTCTGACTCTCACTATAACTGTACAATTTCTGAATACATCACAATTCGATTTTACATCACAATCCTCACTACATCACTCATACACTCAGTTGTTTGTCTGAATCTGCATTGTCCAGCTTCAGTGTTTGTCTTGTCTCTTGAGTACCTGTATAATTGAAAATCTACAACAGTAATCTGAACAGAAACGAATTTAATTTGCAAAAATATAAAATTTGTTTTTTAAAAGCTGTCTCAGATATATGGGTTATTGTCATCATCTTTGATTGTGTAATACCTGTACATATCAGTATTCATATCAGGGACAGGTAATTATGAGTGGCTGCAATACACATGTGCACATTTGTACACGTGTGCACTGCCTCGCCAACTCGTGTGCACAGTCAACCAAACACAAGGTCAAATCCAGATCAGATTCAACTCAGGTGAAATTTGAAAAATCAAGTATTACTGCAACAATAAACTGTGCATGTACACGAGTCAAGGAAGCATGAATCACCAAGCCAACACAGTAAGGATGCAAAGAACAGAGTGATACATGCATATCAAAACAGTAACAACAATTTGAAATGTGCATATACACAGCACACCAAATCAAATTCAACACAAATGCACTGATGAAGTCTGTACACATGGTACAAGATGAAAAGCATCAACATGTATAAAATGAAACAGGTACAAAATCATCAAAACAGCAATGTCAAAAACAGGTGAAACAGCAATGTCAAAAGCAGCAAGACCACCAAGATAAATATGAAGTGCATCAGACAACATAGTGGACCAGACTAAGACATCAATGATCAGGGAATGTGCAACAGGACGGCATCAATGATACAAGTCAGATGGTCAGAACAGTATATATACAGTAGCGAAGAATAAAGACACAACATGGTAAGAGCAGAGTTTGACAATGACGACCGAGTCAAGCATCAACATTCAAAGCCGTATGATTTTTGAAATAGTCAAAGTTTAAAAAAGAGGAAAGTTTTGTTGCCGTGAAAATCAAAGAAGAATCGCACGTTCAAAATCGAAGCCGTGGGCAAAAAGTAATTTCCAAAAATATCAAATTAAAACATGAAAGTCTCAACAATGTGAAGAACACACTGATCAAATCAGACGTTTATATAAAGGACCCAAATCATCATTGACGAAGTCGTGGTGAAGAACAAAAAGAAAAACCCAATCATCACCGACATAAGAATTGAGCAATCAGAGAAGAATCAAGCAAGAAGTACATACCAAGTCAAGATCGCAAGCAAATAAGCACAAACGAAGCCGAAGTCCAGTTCGCAAGAGCTACAAAGAATCGACTTCGCCAGAGACCCAAAACCCTAATTCAAAAGCTTCAAACTTACCAGAGCAAGTGATAAAGGGGATCGGGCTAAATCACCAGAGAATCAAATAGCCGAAGCTAGCTCGAGGAGTCGGTCGATCAATCAACAAATTCAAGCCCTAATTTTTTCCAGATCGAAGTCGCCATATTTTCTCTGAGGATCGAACTGAAGATAAACGAATCGGGCCGATAATAATCAGGGGGTCGAAGACAAAAGGAAATGGGCCGGGCTTCTATAATTTAAAAAGAGGGTTTTTATTTATAAAATTAAGTCTAGGGTTTTAATTTTTCTTTTATTGGGCCAGGTTTTATTAATCTATTTTTAGGCCAAGTTCATTAGAGGGCAAAAGTTTTTTTAAACTGTCGATTTAAACTTTGCCCTGGGGTGAAAACTGTATTTTGTATTTTCAGTTTGTATTGTCAAAGTCCAGTCAGAGTGAATCACCACCTAGGGTTTAGGTGTTGTCAGATTGTCTAGTTAGAATTAGTTCAGTGAGCAGGGAAGCTGCGAGTTTGCAAAATTCTACAGGCGGGAGCAGAGTTTGCGAGTAAGCGAAGCTCTATAGGCGGGAGCAGAGTTCGCGAGTAAGCGAAGCTCTATAGGCGGGAGCAGGGGTTGCGAGTCTATTAGAGTGTTTGTGAGCGGGAGCGAGTGTCTGCGAGTCTAGTAGAGTGTTTGTGAGTGGGAGCGAGTGTCTGTGAGAGTGTTTGTAAGCGGGAGACTGTTTAATTCTAATAGAAATCTGGGAATGCTGCAGTAGGCAGGGGTTGCCGAAGCTGGGTAAATTTTGTGTGTGATTTACTTTACTGCATATTTATTTATCTGCTGATTGCTTCTGCGTTTAATTTGAGAAAATTTGTGATAACCCTATTCACCCCCCTCTAGGGTTAATCTAGATCCTACAGGCTCCTCTTTCCTTTTTCTCCAGATTGCAATTCGATACCCATCTGTAAAATACATATTCGTTCTAATCATTCTGGAATGAAGATTGCCCTTTGAGATCTCTGACTAGGATCGGCTTCGTCAACGTTGAGCTCTTCTCTTAATTTTGTGAAGCTTGGCTTTGACAGTGGCTTTGTAAGTATATCTGCTTTTTGGTGCTGTGTTGGTATGTATCCAATCCTTAACTTCTCTTTGATTACTTGTTCTCTGATAAAGTAGAGATCTAATTCGATATGCTTGGTCTTTGAATGAAGAACTGGATTGGAAGTTAGGGATATAGCACTAACGTTATCGCACCAAATAGTTGCCTTTTTGTTTGGCTTGATATTAAGTTCACTTAACAGTGACTCTAACCACATAACTTCAGCTGCCGCACTTGCCACACACCTAAATTCTGCTTCTGTACTTGATCTTGACACCGTGCTTTGTTTTCTTACACTCCATGATACAGGATTTTTCCCTAAATAAATGCAATAACCTGATGTTAATTTTCTATCATCAGTATTTGTACCCCAGTCAGCATCTGCATAAGCATTTATATTGAGTGTGTGCTTGATTTTAAGATGAGACCTTGATTTATAGTTCCTTTGAGATATCTGAGTATTCTCTTGACAGCTTTCCAATGATTATCTAATGGGCTTTGCATGTACTGGCTGACTTTATTAACACAAAATGATATGTCTGGCCTTGTTATAGTCACATATTGAAGTGCACCCACTATACTCCTGTATTGCTTTTGATTTTGAATTGCTTCACCCTTATATCTTGATAGTTGATGATTTGTAATCATTGGTGTTGGTAAGGGATTTGCCTTGTCCATTTTAGCTCTTGTTAATATTTCTGAAATGTACTTCCTTTGATTAAGATGTATTTCTGATTTTGATATTCTTTGAACTTCAATTCCTAGAAAGTAATTTAGATCACCCAGATCTTTGATTGAGAATTCTGAGTTGAGCATTGCAGTGATTTTTTCAATTTCCTGCACACTGCTTCCTGTAATCACAAAATCATCAACGTAAATTAGGATATAAGTGGTAGCAATATCATTAATCTTAGTAAATATGGAGTTGTCAAATTTTAATGATTTGTAGCCAAATTTCATCAGAGTTGACTTGAGCTTATCAAACCAAACTCTTGGAGCTTGTTTTAAGCCATAGATAGCTTTATTAAGTTTGCACACTTGTTGTTTGTCAGATTTCTGTGTGAACCCTTCTGGTTGCTCCATAAATACTTCTTCCTGCAAAACACCATTGAGAAAAGCATTATTAACATCTAATTGTTTGATGCTCCAATTTCTACTTAAAGCAATGGTTAGAATAACTCTAATCGAGGATGGTTTCACAACAGGAGAAAAAGTTTCTGAAAAATCAAATCCATGCTGTTGTGAATACCCCTTAGCAACTAACCTTGCTTTATATTTAGAAATTGAACCATCTGCATTTTTCTTTAATTTAAAAGTCCATCTGCACCCAATTATATTTTTGTTTTCTGGTCTCTCAACCAGATCCCAAGTTTTTTTGTTGATTAGAGCATTGTACTCTTCCTGCATAGCTGCTCTCCAATTATTATTTTGAGCAGCTTCTATGTAGGAAGAGGGTTCTTCGTGAACAACAGTGTTGTTCACAATTTTTGGTTTATAGATACCACACTTTGCTCTAGTTAACATTGGGTGAACATTGATGTTATCCCTGACAATGCCGTCAGAGTTGTTGTTACTGCAGCTCATCGTATCATCACTGATGACTTGATCATGACTTGAGCTGCAAGTTCCTTGACTTTGAGCATCCTGATTGTTGCTAATATCTTTATTTGCAGCCTGCTCTTGACCTGATTCTCTGCCAGCCATGATGTGTTGAGAATTTGTGATGGTCTCATCCCTTAGGGGCTGAACTAAGGGCTGTATCTCAATATCTTCAGGTAGATCAGGAATCATGAATCTTGGATTCCTTACTTTTTCAGTAGTTTTAATTTCTGTACTACTGTATGGGAATATCTGCTCATTGAATCTTACATGTCTGGATATATATTTTTTTCCTTTGTTGTCTAAGCACCTATACCCCTTCTGTTTGTTACTATATCCTAAGAATGTGCAGGGAGTAGATCTGAAGTCTAATTTGTGTGTGTTATAAAGTCTTAAATAAGGAAAACATTAACACCCAAATATTTTTAAGTGCTCATAATCTGGTTTAACTTTAGTTAGCACTTCTTGAGGACACTTGAATTGAAGAATCTTTGTGGGTAGTATATTTATTAAGTGCACACCAGTGTTAAATGCTTCTGGCCAAAACTTTAGAGGCATAGAAGCTTGTGCTAGTAAAGTTAATCCAGTTTCTACAATATGTCTATGTTTTCTCTCAATAATTCCATTTTGTTCAGAGGTGTATGGACATGTGGTCCTATGATTAATACCTTTCTTTTCGAAATAATTTTTCAAAGGTAAAAATTCTTTTCCACCATCTGACTGAAATGTACACACCTTATTTCCAGTCATGTTTTCAACCTTGTTGATGAATTGTATTGTTATATTACTAGTTTCAGACTTAGACTTTAGCATGTATATCCAAACAAATCTTGAATAAGCATCTATAAAAGATATGTAATACTTGTAACCATAATCTGAACTGATAGGTGCTGGCCCCCATAGATCACTAGCAATTAATTCAAGGGGTCTTGTGTAACATGTGTGAGAATCTGGAAATGCTAATTTATGACTCTTTCCCAATTGGCAAGAGGTGCAAAAATATGAATCAGGATTATCACTAGAAGAAATTTTATTACTACTCATGACTTGTTTTACAATTTTTATGCTGGGATGTCCCAGTTTGCGATGCCACAATTCAAACTTACTACAGTTTTTAGTATCACTAGCAACATTCAATACATGAGTATTTTCCCTATTCTCAGAAATTTGTGAATTTGAAAAATCAAATCTGTATAATCCATTGTTTTCTTTACCCTGCAAGATAATTTCTTGTGTTAGTATATCTTTAACTATGCATGTGTCAGGATAAAATTCAAAGTAGACTTTATTATCCTTTGCAAATTGGGAAACACTCATTAGATTTTTTTTAATTGAGGGAACCCTTAGCAAGTTTTTCAACAGAAGTTGTTGTTTGGGTCCATGTAAACTAGCATTTCCAGTGTGTGTAATGTGTGTTGTTTTACCATTACCAACAAAAAGATTTTGTGTACCTTTGTACTCTTTGTTTCTCAAGTTCAGATTGTTGAGATTGTTGGTCACATGATTAGTAACCCCTGAGTTTGGGTACCAGCAGTCATCACCAGCATCATTATTTGTTGTAGTTTCAGTATTTAGAATTTCTGTTTGAGTTGAGCTGCTGTCTTTTGGTGTAGTGACAAGATTTACATTTGAACTGCTACCTTGTTGAGAAGGAGTGTAGTTTTTGTTGAATCTAAAATAGCATTTATTTGCCCCATGACCATACTTCTCACATATCTGGCACCTTATTTTGTTGTTGTTGTTGCTTCTGCCTCCTCTTCTTCCTCTGCCTGTTGATCCACCTCTTTGAAAGTTATTGTATTGTCCTTCAGTATTTGAATTTTGTTTACCTTTGTTGAAAGTGTAGTTGACAGAGATATCTGAACTCATACTTTTGTTGTGTTCTATCCTTCCTTCATGAGAGAGAAGGGTAGAGTATACAAACTGTAAGGGTGGTGTTGGTTCCATAGTGGAGATGATAGCCACAACAGCTTCATATTCATTGTCTAAACCACTGATTATATGTAGTACTTGTTTAGATTCAAGAACTTTGTGCCCAGCAGAAGCTAATTGATCACATAGGTTTTTGACTTTAAGCAGATATTCATTCATTGTCATGTCATTCTTTCTGATACTCTGCAATTGTCTTTTGTGATGCATGATCCTTGCAGATGATTGTGAAGTGAAATTTCTTCAATTGTTGTCCAAACTTCTTGGGCTGTTTTGCATCCGATGAGTTGAGGCAGAATAGATGCACTTATGGATGACATCATCCATGCACATACAAGGCTATCTTGCCTTTGGTGTGCAGTATATTCTTAATTAGGCACCAGTTTGTCTTCATTATTTTTAACAAATTTTGGTAGTGTTATTCTTGTATCAAGAATGTAATCTTCTAACCCATATCCTCTAATTGATGTTTCTACTTGCAATTTCCAGAGCAGGAAATTTGATTCATCCAGTTGAATGGATATCATCTGGCTTTGGGGTTTGATGATTGCCTTCATCAGATCATTCACTGGATCAGATTGTGGCTGGCTTTGAGAAACTCCTGAGCTAGAGAATTGTGGGCTTGTAGCATCGTCTTGATTGACCATGATGAACACACCGATTGCAAAATCTGAAGAAAAGGGTATGTAAATTCCTAACTGGATCTTTCTTTGAATTGAGAATTTTCAAGAAATTTCCCTGTGTTGAATCTTGATGGTATTCTGAGGACTTGAATGATGATTTCTTTGACTTCTTGTGACTGTGTTGCTTTCTGATGAGTTTTCACTGTGCCCTTGATTCAACTGGAAAATTTTCTTGATGTTCTTGATCAGTTTGCTCTTTAAAGTATGGAATTTTGCTTTCTTTGATAAACTGATGCAGCTAGACTAAGATTCTGGCGAGGCACTGTTTATTAGAGAACAGCTACAACTCTCAAATGAAGGAATTCCGAATTCTTGATGAGAGGAGTCCACGTGATGAAGCTTTTCTGATGAACTCACTAATATGATCGATGCAGTTAGCGTATACACTGCTCTGATACCAAGTTGGAAAAGTGAATTGATATGAATGTTTTGATTTGTAATATTTTGTAGAGAGAATGTATATTGCTTTTATAATCAGATACAAGAAAATGATTCAGCATACAATGTTTAAACAGAAAGCAACATTTATATACAAGTGTATTGGGCCTAAATATATCAGCCCGTAATCTAAAACAAATCTGAGATGATGATCTGCCGTTGGATGGAATGAATGGCCAGGATGAATGGATGAACTTGATGCGGATTAATAACCTGGAGATGAGAAACACACTTCATTTAACTTCTATTTTTACCTGCTCATTCTAACTTCAAGCAAACTGATATTTTTATCTGCTCATTCTAACTTCAAGCAAATTGAAAATCTTAGAAAATGAATACTGCATGTGAAAATTTTATTTACAGTTAAAAAAATATCCAAATGAAAAGTAAATATGTGATTACCTGACTATCTTCGTGGATAATAATATTTGTAAGGGCCAGTGAAATAGAAATTTGTTTAAAGATGACTAGCAGATCGGATTACAGAAAATATTTGTAGTTTACTGCATTTAACATCATGTTATTGACATAATTAATTAGTTAATTAACTTCACTATTTAATATACGCAGTTGTCAAATAAAAACCTAAATCCACTAAGGATTGAAAAGCAGTGCTAAAAGCAGCATGAAAGGATAGCTAAAGGTTGCCCAAATCCAAAACTGGTATGACTATCGTTACATAAAAATAACTGTTGATGTACTGCTTGCTTAGTAGCTATTATCAGTTTCAACTTTCTCAGTGCAAGCTTTTGTTGCTCCTATTTCTACCAGAAATATTAGCTATATATTTTCTAACCAGCCTCTCCCAGTTTGTGTAGATGTATCACCTCGAGTTTGATGAAGGGTCAGTGATTCATGATGCTCAAGGATATTAATTAGAAACTCCAGAAGATACAGTTTAGGATGTTTTCAAAGGTTGTAAAATACGTCTTCACATGTCAACTAAATTTTACTACATCACTCTTACCAGGTACAAAACATTCAGAGCATTTTTGCTAGGAGGACCATGAATTTTTTATTCTATCAACATTGTACTAACAATATGTATGATTTTATTAGGAATTGATGTAGCTTATACCAAGTGTGCACAAAGAAGAACAGATACTATGCAATTAAAGCAGCAAGACAAGGCATTGTCCTACAGAAAAATGTACTATTAACTATTAGGCAGTTATTCAAGTTAAACTATACTGATAACTAAAGGGAGGAGCAAACAAAGTCAAATTCAAATAATAAAAGCATAACATATGAATACTAACATCGCTAAAATTAAATTCAAACCTGTGAGTTGAGGGCGTGAATTGAGGCAGTCTAGATGGAGCTTCTCATGCAGTCCCTCACCTGATAATATTTCATTCAGGAGAAATTTTAACCATTTGCATTTTGGAGTTCATCAAATCGGATCCGATGCTTCACGCTTAATCGTGACAGTTTATGACCCAAATATGTCTGTTGTGGTTGGGCTCTCAGTTGACTCATTGTAGCTTTGCTGGAGCAGGCGTGCGACTTGCAGCATGGATGAAGAGAGGTGCGGCGCAACCTGCTGGGGGACGACGCGGGTTGGGGCGATTTACAGCCCCTACTTTTTCAAAAAGAAAAACAATCCATCCAAACGGGCCTTTAGGGTTGGAATTTAACCTGTTCTCCAGATGCGTATGTTTTCTGGTTTAAATTTTAGGTCGTCTTAGTTTTTTTCCGCCCCCCCCCCCCCCACCCCCCCCCCCCCCACACACACACCCCCCACTTTTCAAAATTTAT
Source organism: Allium fistulosum (assembly GCA_030737815.1). Lineage (NCBI taxonomy): Eukaryota > Viridiplantae > Streptophyta > Magnoliopsida > Asparagales > Amaryllidaceae > Allium > Allium fistulosum. The sequence continues at coordinate 960,185,706 of CM060901.1, forward strand.
CGTTATTTTTGCTGGCATGCAAAAACAAAAATAAACAGAATTGTTATTTTTTATGTTAGTAAAACTGCTATTTATAAAAACTAAGCAAATTCAACACTTGTCATCTTTGCCTCCAACAGCTTTCTCTATATATTCTACCCTACATTTTGGGTTACATTCATCAAAAACTAATCAGAATGGCTACTCTAAACATAAGTTTCATTATATTCGCTTTTGCTCTCTCCTCGTTTGTTCTTTCAAGTCATTATGCAATTGCTGATGATGACTGCAATGGCAGCATTCCAAAACTAGCTTTGCTTTGTCAACAGTTTGTACTAAAGAATGGCCCGCAAATAGATCCATCTGAACAATGCTGTGCAGTGATTAAGAATGCAGATGTGCCTTGTGTCTGCAGCCATATTCCTAAAGGTTTGGAAAACGTCTTTAGCATGGCAAAGGTTGTTTACGTTGCTAACTTCTGTGGAAATCCTTTGGCGCCTGGAACTAAATGTGGAGGTAATTCATTTATTCATTATATATATTCTACTAATTATTCCTAGTTATATTTCTTTTATATACTTTTTATTCATGAGTTTGGATTAGCTTGTTATATACGGGTTTGATTCATTCTTTCTTCTTTTTCAGACTATACAATTCCAAATAAGCCTTGAAGTTCGTGGAAGATGTCGATCAGAGTGGAACAATATGTTTTGTTGTAATGGCTATCTCGTTATGATTGTCCTGATGATGATTTAGATGATCAATAATAACAAATTTTCTGAAAATGTTTAGTTTGATTTATTCGTGTGTGCTGCTTGCATTTGTGTTTCTGATTTAAGACATTTGACCTATCAGTATGAACATCCAAGATTATGTGATCTGAAATAAAATAACGAAATTATGTTAAGAAAATAATAATCCAATTTCTAAAATTGAAAATAGAGAAACTGAATTTTTAGGATCTGATATAGTATAAAATCTATCAACCACTGTATTATATGGATCCCACTTCATATCATCCGCCTTCAACTAGTAAAATGTTGTATAGATAAAATAAAACAAATATGCGATCTAGAAAAATAGGAAAGATGTATACAAGATGAAAATCCGAATCAAACCTGGATCTTATACAACGAAGCTTATTTTAGCATTTTTCCCTATCTGAACCGAAAAAAGTTGGTGGTATGTATTAATTTCATGTCACATAAATTTTAAGAAAATAACTTTTATAAATCTCTAACATTTCTCCATATTTGATGGGGTAGAAAGAGGATTTGTTTTGCCCTTTGATGTAATTACGAATCCAAATAATAACTCAACTTTTCCTACTAACTACGTTGAAAAATTAAGTGTTGAATATTTTAATAGTGAATATATGAAATTTGTACATATATGGATGTTCTAATCCACACGTAGCATATTGATTAATTTTGAAGAGTAAGGGTGCATTGGAAAAAAAATGTTTTGGTCCTCTAGTTGACGGACACATCATAACCCTAACCTACTTAAATGCTCTGGTTGAAGAAACGGTTCAAATAGTTCAATTGACTTCGAAGACGGATGACTCGTCTGATAACAACTGGAACAATTTAAAATTCTGTTTATTAATACTTATTAATACACATTTCGATCTTCCAAATACCTCTTTCATTACCTTTCTAATACACACAACCACATTTTCATTTTCCTGCACTTTCTCCTTTTATCCACCTTTCAAAGGCCCCTTTTCCGTTTCCTTTCGTTTCGTGCGGGAATGTCCCTACACTACAAGGCATACACTATTTAGCGGCGGCATATAACCGTCGACAGCTGTCGCTAGCCAACGCTAATAGCCGTCGCTCAAATAATCGTCGATCCAAGAAAGAGTAACATTAGCGACGGTCTCGTCGATAACTTTTCAACGACTATCGAGAACATTGCCTTCATTTACCGTCGCTAGTCGAAGGACATATGTCAAGTATTTAACGATCGCGAATTTACCAATGAGGCATCGCTAACCTGAAACCAGTAAACCCTTGAGCCATCGCTATACCGAAAATGTTTTACAAAACAGTTGCTCTTTCATCCATTAAAACACACACACACACACACACACACACACACACACACACATATATATATATATATATATATATATATATATATATATTTTCATCCGTCACTACACCTCATATACAACACATATAAACTCAATTTCACAAGCACAACCTCGCATACATCGCATAATATTACCTATCACAATAATCCAAGTTTATAATCACAAAAATCCATATTTACATCAATATTCCATCAAACATCCACAATGTACCTACTAATCGTTCAATCAAACATCAAACGTCCAGAACCATCAAACATAATCCAAGTTACAGTACCCAATCAATCAATATCCATTAAAAAATACAAGCGTACCTACTAATCATCAATTCCATCATTTTCCGACCCTTGTGAAGGAAATGTCCCGTGCTCTGTCATATATGCTGCAATTCACTCATCTAGCAGCATAATCAATCCTCCACTCTTCCGTCAATCGTTCACTTCTGCTATCTCGATTCTCAACTGTGCTATCTCATCCTCAACCAATGATTTCTTATAATCAGCCTGAGAAGTCCTCGCATGTAAATTAGTTAATAGCTAGTTATAATATATACGTAATATTGAATAAAATTTATAAATTAGTTAATAAAGCAGTTAAACTCAATAAACATTACCTTCTGATTACTATAATAGCGTCTTCTCTGCATTGGCTTGTTGGTCACAGCATCAAAATCATATCCTCCTCCTCAACAGTCAACACCTCTTAGCCAGTCGCCTCCGGCACTAGAGCTCGCTCCATTTGAAATCTTTCCTGCAATTACAAATAGAATTTTATCAAAATAAATATTCAATTTATAATTTATCTAATGTGAAGTAAGAGAAAAATTAAAGCATGTTTACCGTGATAGCATGTAATTTGGTGCGAGTGAAGACCTCCAAATATGTAGGGTCATGACCCTTCTCTTTTGCCTGAAATTATATATGATTAAACAATGTATATATGATTAAACAATGTATATATGATTAAACAATGTTATAAATATTTTATAATTGCAGTTTATAAACTTATCGTTTTCTTTCGATATCGTTGGAAGGATTTTGATCCGTCGCGTGTGTAATAGGATTTTTATTTCTATTTGCCGAGTTCCATGCAGATATTTTATGTAAATTTAACATATAAGTTATATTTACCATCTATAACTACTTAAATATATGATTGACTAAATTAATATAATTATTATATAACTTTAAACAAATTATAACAAACATATGAAACTAGAAAACTTACTTTCGCGGTGGGAGTTTCCCAGTGCTGAAGAAAATCTACCCAAACATTAGCACTCATCCAATCAGGTTTTTATTTTTGTGTTTTGCGCTCGAGAGGGTGTCTCTGTAGTTTTATCCTCATTTTCTTGTTCCAATGGTTCCTAAACAGCTGTTGATCTTCCTCATCTACAACAACCGCAACCTACATATTGAAATTAAAATGAATTATATAGTATATTAATTTTCAAAGATCAAATATGTCATTTTCAAATGAAATACAAATTTATACTTACCAACAAGTCGGCCTACATAGCATCTTTAATACAAGATGGAATTTCATCCCATGTCGACCAACAACCCGACGTCCAACTCATGTACGCCTTCCTAGAGACAGTCAGAATATAGTCGGAAGGCACCAGCTCAAAACCCTTGTATTAATTTTGACGTAGACATTTAATAAATCATAAATAATATACATGCACTAAATATTAATGACGTTGCAATAAATTAGATTCTTACCCTCCCGTTTTGGGAGTCATACTTGTCCTTGGACGTAAATCAACCAAGCCACTAGCACCCTCGTCAGCAGCAGGAGAATCCGATGAATGAGATCTAGAAGTTCTTTTATAAGACATAATATCTGCCACAAATATATCATTTCATATAATGAAAAAACATATCATTTTATTATTATAAAACATGTCAGATTAATAATCACATAAAACTTTCACTAAACTAAAAATGGAACAAGATCTCCAAATACATAGAACTAATAAAACAGAATAATACATAGCTCACAACATAATCATCATTATTAATAATAGCGGAAACTCAAAATATAAATTATTCAACAAGCAATACAAATATCCATCATACATACCTTACATCATCAGTAATTAATAACCAGTCTTCATCATTTTCTGATTTAGACTTGGTCTCGTAATCTATATCGTTTTCCTTTATACTCTCAAACGCTTCTATTGAAACATTTGATTCATTGTTCAAAAGTCCTAAATCAATATGATCATAAGTTATTATTATTTCATTGTTTGGCTCAAGATCTGCTTGATAAGTTGCTTCGTCCGAAATATCATTTCCGTCAAGCCTAAATCTTGCCTTTGTTTAAAAACAACCAACCAATCTACTTTATCTCTTCTTAGGGATGGATATGGAATAAAATAAACTTGTAATGCTTGCTTTTTTAATACGAAAAGATCGTACTTATAGCAATGCGATATATGCTTTATTTCAATAAGCTTATAATCTTTGTGTATGTTGATTCCAAAACCAAGAACTCTACTGAACCAATTGCATTTGAATAGGAAAACATTTTTTATAAGTTGTATAAAATATGTCAATTTTAAAACCTGTGTTAAGACGCCATAAAAATCTTTTATACGTTCATTTGGATCATCACTACCTTTGATAAATACACCATTGTTATAGGTTAATTTTTCAGCACTATATTCCTTGGTGTTGAATTTAAATCCATTAACGAAGAATATTGGATAAGTGTTGATATTTCTTTTTGGTTCTATCGCAAGATGCCTCAATCCTTCAACACCGACAAATTTTTTTGAATCATAAACGTAGTTCGAAAACCAATTAGCAAATTCTCTACTGAGATCTCCATGTGGATGTTGTGATTCGTAAATAGTGCAAATATATATAATATATATTGCATTATAATCTATAAATATAATTGAAATAAATATGAATTTGAAAATTCATATATCGAGAATTATTATTTAATATTATCTAATAAATGGTGCAACTTCAACACAATTAAAAAGAATATATGTATGTGCTACATGGTAATCGATCTCCATCATCTAACCATAGTTTCACATATTTTCCAACAAGTCGGTCATGTTGTCTTAAAATGGATAACATTGCTTGAGAAGAATATTATTCAACGGCTTCATTATTACAAGGAACACTTACAAATGACAGGTTCATGTGGTCACTAAAATAATGAGAGAAAAATAATGAAGCTTCTTCTTCAAGATATGATTTGTTAATTGAACCTTCAATTCGTGCTTTTTGTCTAACTTTTTTCTTCAGATGATTCAAGTACTTATTACAAAATTAATTCAATTTAAATTTGAAATTAGAATTATAAATATTAAATATTACCTCTCAAATGGATACATCCATCCATATTGCATAGGACCTCGAAGAAGTGCTTCAGATGGTTCTGGAGGAAATATTTTCTCAAGTTTGCAGAGCAGTATGGGGATATTCTCTTTTAGTTTATGTATACGCTCGAACTTTAACGTAGTCGAACAAAGCTCTTTATAAAACAAACTTAATTCTGCAATAACATTCCATACTTTTATAAAAAACAGTTCATTGAAATCCATGGGTAATAAATTTTCCATCATGAAATGGCAATCGTGACTTTTCATCTCACTTAGTTTATTATTTTTAATGTCAACACATCTACGGAGATTAAAAGAAATCCCATTAGGGCATCTTAGTCTTTTCGCTCACTTTAACACAAGTTTCACTTACTTGCTCTCTAACTCGTAGCATGCTTTGGGTTTTTTTACTGTCATTGGGCTTCATATGAAGTTCGGGATGTTTACATAAATATGCTATATCATGTCTTGAATTCTAATCATCCTTAATTTTCCCCTTAACATTCAAAATAGTATTAAACACATTATTAAACATGTTTTTTTATGCATCACATCAATATTATGTCAAAGTAAAAAATCTTTCCAATAAGGTAACTCCCATTTGTTTGCACCAATTATGAATTATCGATTTACCTGGAATTTCAGTATGTACTCCAGTTTCTTGTATCTTTGGATATTCCTTTAAAAGATCGTATATTTTTGCGTTGGACCAAATCATTGGTGGTTGTCTAGTATCTGCTCTATTAGCTGTAATTTTTTTTTTTATCTTTTCTAAAAGTATGATTAACATGGAGAAAACACTGATGGCAATCGAACCATGTAATTTTCCTTTCATTCGGTAATGAAAATGCTCGTGTTTCTTTCATGCAATAAGGACAAGCTAGATGATCAGTTGTACTCTAACCTGAAAGCATTGCATAAGACGGAAAATCACCAATAGTCCATAAAAAAAGATGTAAACATATGAAAATTCTTTTTTTAGAAACGCCGTATGTATCAACCCCTTTATACCATAATGTTTTCAACTCTTCAACCAATGGCTGCAGATAAACATCGATTTCTTATGTCAGATCATCGGGACCAGGGATGACACTAGTGAGAAACATATATGAATTTTTAATACACATTCATGGAGATAAATTATAAGATGCAATGATAATAGGCCAAGATGAATATTTAGTGCTAAATTGAAAGAATGGTGAAAAATCATCCGCACATAAACCAAGTCTGGTATTATGATTCTCTGCAGCAAATGCAAGATAAGTCTTATCGAAATATTTTCATGCTTCTCCATCAAATGGATGTGTCAAAAGTTCCTTCTTCCTGTGTTCTCACATTGTGTCATCTCATATGAGATGTGGTAGCAGAAGACGCATATAACCTTTGAAGTCTGGGGGTGACAGGTAAATAATGCATTCTCTTGTAAGGAACTTCCTTTCCTTTCTTTTTTCTTGGTTTATATCTTTCCTTATTACATATTCTGCATTTCCTAAGGTCGGTATCATCTTTCCAATACTACATGCAATCTTTTATACATGTATATATCTTTTGGTACGGCAGACCGAAAATGGACGTAAGTTTTTTCACTTTATAATGACTATCACACATCAGTTTATTGGATGGAATATGTCATTTTGCAGCTTGTACAACTGCTGTAAATCCAGCTTCTATAAAATTGAATTTTGATTTCATAGTAATGTATTTGGAAGATAATTCGATTCCACTTTTACAACCCTCCTACAACAGCCTTCTAGCAGCATCCAATAAATCATAGATTCTTTTCACTTCCACGGTCGGTTCTTCTTCAACATTTGCGTCTTCATCATCAACTTGAATGGTAAGGAACATTGTGCTGCATCTTCCACCATATCTTCTATTGGATTCACCATTACATAATCGTTATTCACCTCGTCCTCTAACACTACAGGATTAGGTGCAACTAGTTCTTCATGACAATCCCGCAAATAATAATCTGGCACAAAACCGACTTGACACAAATGTACTATAACCATATCTACTTTCTAATGCTTCAAATGTTTGCATTTACGACAAGGTAAATGAATTTCTATGTCATTTACATTATTAGATTTAGCGAATCTAATAAATTCATGTAAACAATTATAGAAATATTCCTTCACTGAACCTTTCATACCAGTTTGCTCTTCATACATCCAAGTACGGTTGATAAAATAATTGAATACTTTTTCTAATTTAAAATTTTATGTTAGAAATTTCTACAGCACTTCACTATCATGAAGTTACGCATAACTTTGCATCTAAAGGGTGTGTTGTTGTTGTATTTCTAAAATAAATTAAAGTTTTTGGTACTAAAGGTGTAACAACCCACCTTTTGAAAAATCCAAAAGCCATCGTTTCATATCAACGATGGACTTCTGAATATCACAAAAGACAAACTGTGAGGGTAAAATTAGAAAAAAACACTAAAGCAAGACATCGATAGAATCTCACAATGGAATGATAACATATAACATATAGAATATACATGAACAGAGTAAAATGACAATATGTAAGAGACTACACTAGCAAAAGCAACAGATAAATAATCATCGGTATAGAAAGTCAGAATATATTAACTCCCAACAGCACGGAGTTCTGAATAAATATCTGATACAACAGACTCATATACAAATAACAGGTCTGTTATGTACTACTAAAATAATCACGTATATATAAATCTCAAAATATTGATGCCACACCTCCAAAATGCTCCAGCTACGCATCCTACTGGCTTATCCCCGAAAGCACCTGACTCTCAAATTACTCAATCGAGTACCCGAGAGTTGTCATGAGATTAGAAGACAAAGGCAAAATGCTTGTCACACATAAAGCTTGGTGTGAGGGGAACTATATCAACATATTGTATATCAAAACTATATACAAATAGGTAGGAACAACTAAATCACAATTGGCCCTCTCCACAAATGTGGCTTAGGGGTTTTTCAAAGGGCAAGTTGTTACAAAAGTCTTTAATTTGTTGTTGTTGTATTTGTTAAAATAATATTTAACCCTTATTTTCAAATAAACATTATATATATTTCTTAATTTTTCACAAATCGATATTAGTAGAATATTTGTTTCAAAAAAAATTTATTATTTAAAACCACTTCTAAAAATACATACACAAAATACTATTTTAGTAAATACAAATTAAATTTTAAACCATACTTTATAATTCATTCAACTATTTAAATATTTTATTAACAAAGTTTTAAATTTTAAACCATATTTTATAATTCATTTAACTATTAAAAAAATTAATTTAACTATTTAAAATAAAATTTGAAGTTTGCAAAAAGGCGGACTAATTAATTAATTGCTAAAAATAACTTTATTTTATAATTACTAATAACACTTATAATTAACAGACACTAATTAATTAACATAAAATTATGTTTAACCATAAGCTTTATATTTAACATATTCACTATTCAACCATACATATTAGCCCTGAAAGTATTCTAAACTATATTAAACAATCACGTAAACTAATCAACATACATATTCATCAATAATTATATAATAATTTTCAGATTTTAAATTAACCCTAAATTATAATTACAAATTAAACAATTACATCGCTAATTATTATCACCAAATCAAGTAATACATTATTATCAATAACTAATACACAATAATCATCAATTTTAAACCCATAATCACCCCCAATTAGCCCCAAATCAGAAATTAGCGTTAAAATTTTACTAAATTGAGAGGAAAATGGAGAGATTGGAGATTCCGGCGAGTTCGTTGGCCTACGGCAACTTTGACGAGTTGCGATGTCTTTCAAGGGGTGGAGATGGCTTAGGGCGGTGACTTTTTTCTTTTCATTTGTAGAACATTTGGGAAGATGGGATAATGAAGAAAGTCATGCAATCTAGTTTCTGTATATTTGACATGTCATCGGCTTGCGACGGCAAGTCAATTTTTTTTCTTTTTTTTCTTATTCATATTACATTTTAAAAAATGTTCAAAAATAACTAATTTAATTCCGAAAAAATAAACAATATATTTTACCACAACCATTCAGCCTAACAACTGTTTGTGATTGGTTAAATTAGCATTTTCGATGATATATCGTCATGTAAATCGAATATTTATCGTTATTGAAAATCTAACCCGCACGGCCAATCTAAGCGACTTTTAGTCGATCCATTAAGCAACTTTGATAAAGTTGATTATTATAACATTTTTACAAATTAAAATATATTTTTGAATCGTTGGGTAATTAATTATGAATTTTTAACTGTATTTAGTATGATAAAGTTATATAAAATAAAATATTCAACAGAAAAATAAATTTATTGGATTTTATGTCGATCTAAAGTACTTCGGACCTATTTCTAAAATATAATTAAAAAATAAACCACTGTAGGGTGTCGATCTTGAATTTTGAATTTATAGTCGTTCATCGACATTCGTACTAAAACCCTTCGTTCGAAAGCCAAACGACCTTCAAACGAGACCAAATCCGAACCATTAATACTTTGTAATGTGTGAATTCAATATGTATAGTTGGATCCATAAAAAAATGGTTGGAAAAAAAATTAAGCTTGAAACGAGTCATTTTGTCGGGAGTTGTGTAACACATTACAAAATATCAGTGGTTCGGATTTGGTCTCGTTTGAAGGTAATATGGCCTACGGAAGAAGGGTTTTTAGTCCGAATATCGACCAACGGCTATACATTTAAAATTCAAGATCGACATCCAAGAGTTGTTTATTTTTTAATTATCTTTTAGAAATAAGTCTGAAGTACTTTAGATCGACATAAGATCCAATAAATTATTTTTCTATCAAATATTTTATTTTATATAATTTTATCATACTAAATATAGTTAAAAGTTTATAACTAACTACCCAATGGTTTAAAAAAATATTATAATTCTTAAAAATGTTATTCATAATCAACTTTATCGAAGTTGCTTAATGAACCGGCTAAAAGTCGCATAGATTGGTTGTGCGAGTTACATTTTCGGTAACGATAAATTTTCAAATTACATGATGATAAATTATCGAAAATACTAATTTAACCGATCACAAACCGTCCTTAGGTTGAATGGTTATGCTAAAATGTCTTTTTTTATTTTTTAAGATTAAATTCGTATTTTTAAACATTTTTTGAAATTTAATGGGAATTATGTCAATTAATTATTTAATTGGTTAATTAATATAATAGCCAATCGTCGCTAACCGTCGCACACCCTCGACAGGGCCGTCAACGGCCGCCTTCCCTCCCGCCATTATTTATTGTGTGTTTAGTAGTGCCAAAACTATTCGTTTTTTTCATTTGTTAGATTTTTGAATGATTATATGTGTTATAAGATTTTTTGGAACTAACTCTTTTACATTGAGGCATGCAACATAAATCTGAGCTACCATCTTGTATTTTTAATAATAGTATATGATAGCAGTCATGGTTTCCACAACTGGATCTTTAGTTCAGCCGTGATGATACAAGATTGAAAATTATAATGGTTCATTCGGTCAGACTTTTGGTTCGATGAAATTATATAAAATTGGTTTTTAAACTATAGTTTAATAAAGAAAGGAAAATTTCAGTGAAAATTTTTGATTGAAGGTGTATAAAATTAATATTACTATGATTGCGTTCTTTTGTTAAACGAATGGGTATTTTAAAGTGGAAAGAAAGGAGAGTGCATTCCTTTATTGCGAAAGTAGCATTTGAAAGGGGCATCTGAAAGAAAAATTAATTAGTTTGTAATTTTTTGGTAAGTATCAATTATTTTTGGTTGAAATGTTTTGTAATATTCTATTTAGGTTTTAAGTTACCGCATCATTTTTGTAACGAACAAAATAATTCTATCCAACAATAGGGATATATATCTACATCCGCCACCTAAAGAAAAATGAATTAGCTTCTCCCTTATTTAAACAAGCTCTCTTCTATTGTTGCATACTAGTTGGATTTGTAACTGCGTAGGCTTGTTTGAGGCCAGTAACATTTAGGAATTGAAGTGTTTGATTAAATTGGTTTAGAAAGGGGACTAAATTTTAATTATTGTTAATTACTATTTTCGTTTGACGCGTCGGACACCAACATATCAATTTTATCAGTTCACCCTAACTAAACAAAATGGTGCACCCCACCTATGATGCACGTGACGTCAACTCATCCTAAACACTACAAAATTTTGTCATATCATTCTCTAACAATTCCCACTGTCATAGTCACTATTCATGCTACCCTTACCATGAGTATTATTCTCCTTCTCCAAAATGTGGTTTTCAACAATTTTATGAAGGTCAAATTTTGATTTGATGTAGTATTTCATGGATTTATGTAGCTCGCAGCTTTCTCTACTTCGGACCGCCAGAGGCCATGGCTCGTAGTTTTTATGGTTGAAACGATGGCCAAGTTCGGCCTTCAATGATGTCCTATTAAGCCTCGTTTCCACTTCCTTCTTATTAGTGAGAATAATCAAAATTGAAGTTGTGCCTAAATTGAAAATAGCAATTTAAATTTTTTGATATGGTTTTAAGAAAGTATATGTACCAACGGTGTGACCTAAAACTATATTTTTCAAAAACAAAAGGCAAAAGTTAAGCTGTAATTTTTGGATAGAAATAGCAAACTAATTTACATGTTTTGGAAAAAAATTCAAAAATAAGAAAATCAATTTACTCTATTTGCAAGCCCAAGTGTGTAGCTCATGCATTGCACATGATAATGTTGTAAAACCACAATGTCACTATTTTATATGGTTTTCAAAAAATAGAAATTCTATTTGCTAACCATGGTGAGTTTACTGAGATAAACTAATTATAAATTAAACTTCTTAATAATTTTCTTTTTTCAGTGTAAGTTGCTTTATTTTGAATCTGGATAAAAAATAAATTATGTCAATCCCTTTTATTGAGGTTGGGACACACACGCACACATAGAGCTAGGATTAATAGTCCCATTTATTTAGCACCATTTTGTAGCCCCCCCCCCCTCCACTCAATATCAGCCATAAGTTTCTATTTTAAATATTTGTTCTTTCTCTTTTCTATCACATGGACCAAATATTTAAATATATACTTATGGCTGATAATAGGAGGCTACGAATGGTGCTAAATAAAGGAGGCTATTGATCTTAGCTCATGTATATGTGTATATATATATAAATATATATGTGTGTGTGTGTGTGTGTTTTTTGGTGTGTGTATGTGTGTACATACATACACACACACATACATATGTATGTATGTATGTATATAAATTATCGTAGGATCTAATATTTAGAAAGAGAATTAATTAACTAAATTTAATTATTTCAAGTTTTAATAATATAAATTATTTTATATAGTTATATGGAAATAAATGTAGAATATTAAAAGAATTGAGAAAAATCTTTAAAATAAGTGTAGAAATTATAAATAATAGGTAATTTAATGTAAAATTGTAGGATGAAATTGAGAGAAGCTTATAGAAATTATAGTATTTAAAAATATATTACCAAAAGTGGACTTAAGAAAGGGTTTGGAACTACTAGAATTAATAGATTGATGGAAATATTATTATTGGTTATTAATACCATTATTGGAATTATAATCATTGTTAACATTTTTTATTACTTCTATTTTAATATTATTATTATTAGTTGCATTAATAATATCAGTATAATAATAATATTGATGTTTATTAATTTCTATTTTTATTACAAAACTTTTACTAAATTTAATAAATATTATTAGTATTTTTATAACATTAATAATTATTACCATATGTGAAACACCACTATCCCAATGGTTAGACGTTTCGAGTTTGATTTGAGAAATCATGGGCTCAAAACTTAAGTTGCATGATTCGAATTATTGGACATATATTAACATGTAGTATGCTATATATTACCTGTAACACACCATAAATCAATAAATAAATAATCAATTAAGGAAATAATTATGGGAATAAATGTTTAAAAATTAAATAATGAAATTACATAATGAAAACCGATAAGCATTTGGGTGTATATTTACTTGTCAGGATTATTACTTAGTATGGTTAAATTAAAATGAATTAAATGGGAAGAGGGGTATTTGGGGTTTTGGGCTGATGACCCATCCACTATCGAGAACAAATTTAGTTACTTTCCTCTTTTCATTTCATTCTCTATTCAAATTAAAAATAAAATCTTTGTACATTTTAATGGTGGTTGTGGCCTAATCAAGAAAAAGAGGAAAATAAGAAAACCAACTAAAAGAACCAGAAACAAAATCAATTAAGAAAAATAGGTGAGTAATATGTTCTCTAATCTCTTTTTCTTCCATTAATCTCTCACGGCCATATCTATGAGTAGAAGAGACGATTTCAGATATTTATATATTTAAATATTGTAGTCATCAGAGGTAAACTAAGATAGGCTTCCCATACGAGATCGAAGGTAAAGATTGCTGATAGTTGTTTAACTCTCGGTAAAGTGTTTGAAATCAGAACTAGTAACGTTCGACGGTTGAAGTGTATGTTGAGGTAAAGATAGCCAAAGTTGGACTTAAACATTAATGATAATGTAGCAGGTAGTAAATGTTGATCGAATAGAAGTTGGACATATGCTAGCTCAATGATCTGTAATTAGAAAGCCTAATAGTGAATGGTTAGGTAGTGTGTTCGATGGATGATGTAAGGCCTGGAGTGACAGTCGAGAGACCGAAAGTGTAGGCGTAAGGCCTGATATGGCAACTTAGAACGAAGAGGCTTGAGGCTAGGTATGGTGGCCAAAATATAAAAGCGCGGGTGTAAGGCTTGATGTGGCAACCGAAAATGAAAGCATAGGTGTAAGGCCTGAAGTGGCAACCGCAGTCGAAAGTGTTAGAATAAGGCCCAATATAGCATTCAAAACACGAAAGAAATTGGTATAAGGCCTGGTGTGGCAACCAAAGGAACAGATTAAGACATGAAGTTAGGTGTGGCAACCAAGAAACCAAAAGCGAAGTAGGTGTAAAGCCTAGAGTGACAACCAAAATACGAAAGTGTTGGTGTAAGGTATTGATCGGCAACCAAAATAAAAGGCGAAGTTGGCATAAGGTCGGGAGTGGTAGACGAAGTATGAAAGTGGTGGTGTATGGCCTGAGTGGCAACTGGAATCATAGTAAATTTAACAACTCAGAAAATAGTGAAGGCATATGGCTTTTGTGGCAGCTGAATGTTGGGACCTTAACCGGATATCTTAGGAGAGGGTGTAAGGCCTTGATGGTAGTGAGACTAAGGTATTTCGGTTTAGGTTAAGTTCATGTATGGGGGCATGGTTAAGTATTTTGAATAATTTGGTTACAGATTGCCTTACGACGTGTTTTAAACATTTAAGATTGTGTATACTTAAACCTAAAGCAGATTAAATGAAAGATTGTGTTACAGTGAGAGGAAATCCCATTTCGTACTTTAGCAACGTAGTCTCAAAGTGTTTTATATTTAGGATAGTATTGCTTATACTAGACTTGATGGCTAATCCATGTTTTTGTTTTTGTTTTCCCCCATCAACTCATGGGTACTCGTTCGAGTGGGTTGAGTTTGTCGGCATAGGCATGTTGCCTTTTGGATGGACGAATAAAGAATGCCCAAGATACAAGAGGCTTAGGTGTTATATCTATTATTTTGACACTGTAGTACTAAGTATTTATGTCAACGTATTCAGATGTTGGGCATAATAATATTATTTATGTTTGTATTATATTTTTTGCCCATGCGTGGGCACGACATTGGGAACTAAATTGTTAACTTTGAATTGTAATGACACATTGCTCTGTTTACTTAAGACTGTATATTATAATTGATCTCATCTTTGTCGCTTAGAGATAATTCCAAGGTGACTGCAGCACATAAGTGTTCCATCTTTGGGTCTCGGATGAGAGATGTTACAATTGGCATCAAATCTTAGGTTAAAGGACACTTAAGTAAAATAGAGTTGTAATTAGTTAAGCACTTAATAGAAAATGTACACTATGGGGAAGGTATACGCTATTATATAACGTACTTATATTTTCCCAATGAATATACGAATAGATATATCTATTCCTCTATAATAATGTTTCACTCAATTCCTTTCTGTTTCCAATGAAAGCTTTCTTAAAAGAAATGGATTATAGGAGTGGAAGAATCACGGCTGGAGGAGCCAATGCCAGGAGGGAGAATGATAGCACAAAAATCATCAAATGGAATGGTAGAGAGGTGCCTTCGGATGTAGTGAGTGAGGCTATTCCATATATCGCATGCATGGATATAAACGTTTTGTTCCAATAGTTGATGGAGAAGATGATGAGGAAGACTATGCTAGAAGTAGTAGCGCCGAGGCCGGTTGTAAGTGAGAACTTTTTGAATCTAAATCAAGACTACCAGAATCTAGGAGGCAAGATGTTTACTGAGAGAGAACCGGCAATGGGAGTATTGAATTAGCTGAAAGTAAGTGAGTGTATCTTTAGGGATTCGAGGTTGAATGATGCTCAGAAGAGAAGGCTAGCTTCAAGGCAGTTGCATGAAGAGGCTTTAGATTGGTAGGAGACCATGACTGTAGAGACTTCAGAAGAGGAGATCACTAGGGAATAGTTTGGAGAAAGGTTTAAGGCTCGGTTCATTTTCGGGTCTTAAAGAAGTGTGTTTTTGAGAGAGTTTATCGATCTCAGGCAAGGAGATATTTCCATGGAAGAGTACATCCATAAGCTCAATGCCTAGATGAATTATGGCCAAGCGTTGATTAATATCCCATTGAAGAAGAATGAGAAGTTTTTCAGGGGTTTGAAGCAAGGCTTAGATCATAAGGTGATGGAGCAATTGGCATCTCCTTTTAAGAGTGTCATCGATATGTAAAGAAGGTATGATAGTATGTACCAAGCACAGAGAAAGGTGGAAGTGAAACCCAATTCGGAATTGAAGAAGAGGTTTGCTTTTTACTAGAAAGGAAAGAACGTGCAACAACTAAAAGGAAAGACCAAAGAGGGAGGAAGCTAAAAGGGCATTTTAAAGATTACTTGCTACAATTGTGGGCAGAAGAGGCTCTCTGCATCAAGGTGTCGACTGAAAGGGATGGTCAAGGTCAAGTGTTATAATTGTGATAAGTCGATTCATAAGAATAAGAATTGCCTGGAGCTGAAGCATATAAGCCTGTTTGCTTTAGAGGGACTGGAAGGTGGACCATCGGCCGAGGAGAAAGGCAAAAATGTTATGTAGAAGGTATGCTTCTGATTTCCAGTTTTTTAGTTAGAGTTCTATTTTATATTGGAGCTACATGTTCTTTCATTTCGATTAATGTGGTTGATAGTTTGTTAACCGTTACCTATTTAGTTACTTCTTTTTGTGTAGTTAATCGAATTGGTAGGTATGCCACTCTCGGGTTAAAGTGCATCAACCTAGAGCACGTTCTATGTGACCATTTGTTTTCTTGCGACCCATTTCTGTTTGATTTTATAGGATACATGGTAATTTTTTGTATGAATAAGTTAGTGTAGAATGGTGTCATAAATTATTATGCCGACGGAATCATTTCCTTAAGGAATCCTAAAGAAGGAGAAAGAATCTTGGTATCTTTGGACGAGAGAGAGAAGTTATGGGGTTTCCTTGTGTGCAATGGAAAGCTTGGAAGAAGAGATAGATAGAGTTTTTGTAGTTTGAGGATTTAAAGATGTCTTTGAATCAATGATAGGATTACCTCCACGAAGAGCGATTGAGTTTCACACTAATTTGGTACTAAGGGCACAACATGTTAGTGTACTAACTAGTAATGCCTCCTAAGGAATGAAAGCGTTAAAGAAGCAACTAATGGAGCTTAAGCATAGGAGTTTCGTTAGATCGAGTAGTTCGCCATGGGGAGTTTCGACAGTATTTATGAACAAATATGATGGATCACTTCAGATATGCATCGACTATAGTAAGTTGAATGAGCTAACAGTGAAAAATCATAATCCACTACCAAGGGTAAATGGTCTATTTGATCAATTGAGTGGGGTTAGAGTATGCTTGCAGTTAGATTTTGCAATGATATTCCATCAACTAAGAGTTGCTGAATAGAGTATTCCTTCGACCGCATTTAGGACAACGTATGGTTCATATGAGTGGTTGGTCGTGCCCTTTAGGCTAACCAATGCTCTAGCTTTCTTTGTAGATCTTATGAACTGAGTTATTCGCGTTCAGTTAGATGGATTTGTGTTAATCTTTAATGATGATATTTTGGTGTATTCCAAGGATGAGCAAGATCATGAATTTCATACTAGACTGGTATTGGAAACCATGAGACAACACAAGTTGAAGGCAAATTTTTCCAAGTGCTATTTTGAAAGCAGGTTCCTAAGTCATGTAGTTTCTAGGGAGGGATCGGTTGTTGACACTTCCAAGGTTGATGTTGTAAATGACTGAAAAAGACTAGAAACTATTACTGAAATAAGGTGGTTTTTAGGGTTAGCCAGATACTATCGGATATTCATTAAGGACGTCCATAGGATAACAACACCATTGACTAGACTTACCAGAAAGAATGAGAGGTATGTTTGGACAAAGTAATGTGAGGAGGCATAATTAGAGCTTAGGTTAACAGAAGCTCTGGTTTTGGTAATCCCAAAAGGACGATGATATGGTAGTGTACACTGATGATTCGGGGCTAGGAGTACTGTTGATGTAGAAATGCAAACTGATAGCTTATGCATTTAGGCAGTTGAGACCCCATGAGGTTATATATCCAACTCATGATTTGGAGTTAGTGGTAGTTATCTTTGCACTAAGGGTTTGTAGAAATTACCTTTTAGAGGAACGGTTTGAATTTTTCGCTAACCATATATCTTTGAGAAATATGTTCTTCAAGAAGGAGTTGAACATGAGATAGAAAAGGTGGATAGAGTTTTTGGCATCGTACGATTTCGACATCGAGCATACCCCCACAGAAGGGGATTAAGGTTGATGATTCCTTGAGCTGAAAGTCGTAGAATTGTGTTTTTTCTATGATCAAGAAGTGAAATACTTTAGAGACATTAGCTTCTTATGATGTATAGTTTCAATTAAATGCTGGTCTGAGCCAGAACTCTGAGATATTGTCTTGCTTAGAAGTTCATCTAGTTCTCACATAGAAGATTGTCGAGAAGCAAAAAAGGACACAATATGTGCTGAAATGATCAAGGGCCTGAAGAGTGGTGTCGAGACTGAATATCTAAAGGACTTCGATATTGATAAGTGGGGTTGGCTTCGGAAGAAAGGAAGGTTCTAGGTTCTTATTGGTATATACCTTTGAAGGTTGGTTATGGTTGAATGTCATCGTTCAAAGTTTGATACTTATACATGGGTACTTAGATGTACTAAGACATGAAGTAGAACTTCTTTTGGGAAGGGATAAAGAGAGATGTCGGGGAATGTGTAAAGAGATGTGAATTACATGCCAACAGTTAAGGCGGAACATCAGAAACCTAGTAGACTTTTGAGGCCTTTGGAAGTTTCAATATGGAAGTGAAATTCGGTTTTGTTAGACTTTGTTAATGGTTTGCTGAGGACCAAGGAAGAGAATGAAAGTATATGGGTCATAGTTGACAGATTGACCAAGATTGTCATTTCATTTTGGTAAAGTTCATAAGAACAACAACCAAATAAGTCAAGATATATGTTAAGACTATTGTGAGGCTTCATGGAATTTCAAGTACTATAGTCAGTGATCGAGACCCGTCATTTGCTAGTGAGTTTAGGCATTGCCTACAAAGTGCTTTAGGTTTGGAATTGTGCATGAGCAGTGTGTACCATCCACAAACTACCAGTTAGACCGAGAGGGTTAACCAAGTGTTTGAGGATTTACTAAGAACTTATGTGTTTGACTTAGGTGGATCTTCGGAAGATAATTTGTACTTGGTAGAAATTTCATATAGCAATAATTATCCTTTCAGTATTGGGATGGAACCTTTTGAGGCGTTATATGGAAGATGTTGACCAGATTTTTAACCAACCTCAATTTAAGAAGATATATTTGCAATGATTGACAACTAATATCTCAGTTAAAAATGAAAAATTGTGCGATGCTAGTACACTGGAAAGTAAAGACATAGAAGTTTAGAATGGTTCAACCAACGGTGGTCTACGTCCAGTGTTAGAAATTTCTTACTATTTCACTTTGAATACATCAGCCTAGATGTAGGGTTAAATGACTAAAAATACAAAGATAATCAAAGGCTTAATGTTTTTCAACCCTCATGAAGTTGCAATGCATGATATATTTAGAAATTGAAATAATGCTTGGATAGCTGAGACTTAATCGAACAAGCCTAGGAAATGCTCTTGGCCTTTGATGGGATATGCAGTTGATGTGCATGCCAGTAGGGACACCATGTGGTTTGCATGGTACAGATAAAGGCAGCTGGTGAGCCATACTATGGACATGCCTAAAACTTGGCTAATGACATAAGAGTAGGCTGTAACAGAGGTACTAGGGTACTAGTAAAGTACAATAAGGAGTTGTTGTACATCGGTGCCTTTTTCAGATGAACCACATCAATGGATGTCAGCCTTTTGGAGGAGAGGTACACATGTAGCTTCCTTTAAGTCAGGGAAGCTCAAAGCTCGCAGACATGGTTAAAAGCAACTCGAGGATCCTTACGGACGATGGCAGGCCAGAACGAGGATGATGACAAACAAGGAGGCTGTTCGATGGCTTATTGATTGACTAAGTTAACCGCTGAGGAGCCCTAACCCCCAAGAGTGACCTGCCCTGATTTTACCATACGGCACCTACGAGGGAGACTGGCCCGTCAATCTTGCTGAGGATGATAAGGTGTTCTTTGGATGGGCCTAGCTAGGTCGGGCCGGTAGGCAGAAAGCAAAGCGGATGAGTCGTGCTCCAAACGGGAGCGATGCATGGGCTGATCATTGCTATCCGAGTTGGGTCGAGTGAAGAGCTGGATCTTTGTGGTATGTGGGCCAAGGAAAACATAGGCATCTAAGTAGGCATGCTCACTTCCTTATTGCGGGAAATATGAGCAACAACATGTAGGAAAATGGGTTGTCTGTAACACAATGCAGAATGGATCTTTAGACTATTTATACACTAGAGGGGGTGAAGTGTGTATTTCAACTATTGAAAACTTACTTATGAATTTAAAACTTTATTTACTTAAATTGCAAATAGAAACAAATAATCATAGAATGAGTAAGTGGTAAAGTAAGATGTAGTAAAATAAATAACACTAGGAATATTTATACTGGTTCGGATATTCAATCCTACATCTAGTCCTGCACTACACCTTACAGAGTTTCACTATCACCACTTGCATTCCACAGGTGGAAAGAACACCATTGCAATCTTGATTCATGGGCTACAAGATGCACCCTCTTGATTTACTGGGATACAAGATCACCTTCTTGATTTTACAGGCTATAAGAACACTCTCTTCTCTTTACAATCAACAGTCGATTATGGCAAGTAGTCATATCTTCAATACATATTCTTACGGATTCTGTTCAATGATCCTATAGACCTCCAATAGCAATATATATTTGAACTCTTTGAGTAATAGGATGAAATTAGAGAGAGAATGATAGATTCAAGTACAAATTCTCTGATCTTGTGTGGTTTGCAAATCCTTGAAGAATTGGAATGAAAGAGTATGGATTTGCAAAGAGAGTGGAAGAATATGTAATGGATCTTTCTCACAAAAGTATGAAAATGAAAGGGTAAGAGAAAAATAAGAATGTTGTGTTTTAAATTTAATTTTCTAGAGCCATTATATAGTGGTTGAAGAGACATGTCCATTGGTGAAGGGATGGAGGGAAAATCCCTTCATTGAATTTTATAAACTAGGTCGGTATGTCAACATACTTAGGAGGATATGTTGACATATATGTAAGACTTTCATATTTCAAAGTTCTTTATATTTGTGGATATTTTGTGATTTGATTGAGGTCAATGGTTGATGATCTTCAAGTATAATTTCCATGAGGTCATTAACAAAGATTCTAAGATTTAAACAACTACTCATCACTTCAAATATCTCTTCCGTACAACATTTGTGTTTCATTCTTCTTCAATCAGTTTTGTTCTTCTGTTTTCTCTGATTAATCTTCATATATAATTTGTTTGCTTCCATTGAGTTCTTGTTTATCTCTATAGAATGTCTCCATAATATATCTGAAAGTACTATACAACTTGGAGATATGTTAGTAGTAATATTTATATGGTTGTTCATCAAAATCGATATTTTGGGTATTAACAATTTTCCCTTTTTTGATGATGACAACCGTATACATATTTGAGAGATAAAATATAATAGTTTTATATTTGACCCCCCCCCCCAACTCTATGCACTCCTCTTATCATTTTGCCTAATATATTTATACATTTTCTCCCCCTTTGTCATCGACAAAAATACGAAAAATAATCGGTTAAGCACAACTAGACAATATGTATAGAGTTTGCATATATATATATATATATAGAACTCACGAGGGGAGTCAAAATCAATAAAGGTGTGAAATAAATTTATTAAGTAAAACATTTAAAATAAGAGAGGTTCTAGAATTACAGATATTGTCGATGCCTATAACATATCCTTTTTAATTATATTCAAAGTTCACAGTTTCATCATCTTTGTATATAATGTCGCTTGGTATCTATGGATTTCTTGTCATATCCTTTGAAAATCTATTGTTCGGTATCCATTTCTCTTTCTTTATATTTTTTGCATTGTTCGGTACCTAAAGAATATGAAATATGTGCACTAGTACTCTATTTTATTTTGGGGTCCATGGGGTTAAGTTTGAAGAGTTTGAATACCCTTTAAAATATAATCATCAGATAAATGAACTTTATTAGTAAAATTATCAATATATTTTTCTTTCTCCTTATTTTCTAACCTTCTAGGAACACATAAATTACTGAACCTTTTTAGGGATTTTAGCTTTAATTCTCTAGGTTTTGGTTTAAACTTGGAACCCTTAACATATTTAGTATTTTGAGTGCTAGTTTTCTTTGATTTGGGCTTAGCATGTATCCAAGTCCATGTTTATTGTTAGTGGGTTTAGATGCAGATAATAAAATTTCTAAATTATCCATCCCTTTGTTAAATTTATCAATATTATTTTTCATTTTATCAACATCCTTATTACATTTAAGAATAACATTGTCCAGAGATGTTATTTTGTCATTTAGATCAGTGATCTCTGACTTTATTTAAAGATTTTCTGATCTTAAGGATTTATTTTCACTTTTCAGTTTTTTCAAAACTTTCAAGTTTTAAATCATTATGTCCTTTAAGTCTTTTAATTTCATCTTCTAGATATTGTTTTTCTTTAGTTAACATTTCCTTAAACATTTTTAATTCATCTATCTCTGCTAAACTAATCTTGTACTCTTTTCTCAGCTTTTTATATCTTTTATACATATCATTTAAAACATTCATAATTTCTTCATTAGAATTCCATACCTAGTCATTATTTGTCATGAAGCACTTGTTGGCATTTCAGTTTCTGAATCACTATCACTTGATGATGTATCTGAATCATACCATGTTCCATTGAAAGCATGTTTCCTCTTCTTATTGAAAGTGTTTGAAGAGTACTTTGATTTCTTTCGGTTTGGACAATCTCTTTTCAAATGATCGGTTTTATCACATTCGAAACACTTAACAACAGTTCCATTTCTAGAATTATCTATATAGTTGCTTATCCGAAGTTTGTTCATTTTCCTATATTTTAGGAATTTCTTGGAACTACTGGTCATGAAATCGATTTCCTCATCGTCGTCGTCGTCTGGTTCATGATTTTCATTTACAGCGTTGAGTCCCAGTGATTTCTTCTCATTTGTTTGATTCTATTTTCTAACCTTCAACCGTATACTAATTAATTCTTCTATTTTCATAGTACTAATATCATTGGCTTCTTCGATTACCGAGTCTTCTGATCCTGTTCACTAGAAACTGAATTTAAGATCTTTCTAACTTGGTCCTCTTCAGTAATATTCTTTTCTAATGATATTAATGCATGTAATATATCCTGAAATATAGAATATATAGCAGAAATGGATTCATTTTGTTTCATCTAAATAGTTGAATTGATTAATTAACATGGATATCTTGGTCTGTTTAACTTTGCTAATGCCTTCGCATGTGACTTGCACTATTCTTCAAATTTCATATGCACTTTTACTAATAGACACTCTTTTGAACTCATTTTTATCCAAAGCACAAAATAAATATTCATAGCCTTTGAATTGTTAAGTGCTTATGTCTTTTTGATCGCTGGTCCATTGTGCATAATTCAGTGGGGGCTTAGTGTACTCTGTTTGGGTAATGTTCCAAATATCTAAATTATTAGACTACAAATAAATTTTCATCCTACAAGCCCAATAAGCATAATTACTACCATTAAACAGTGGTGGTCTAGCAGTAGATTCTCTTTCTACAAAAGTATTAAAGAAAGTGTTATTAGCCATTTATATTTTTCAAAAATCAAGTTATGAATTTTGAAAAACTAGTCACTCTGATACTAAATGTGGAAAAATGGGTTGTTTATAACATAATGTAAAATAGATCTTAAGACTATTTATACAACAGAGGGGGTCAAGTGTGTATTTCAACTATTTAAAACTTACTTATGAATTTGAAACTTTATTGTAACAACCCTATTGTCTACGCCGTATAAATAGGTAAATTTAAATAAAATAATATTATTTGAACTTGAGATTTGATAAATAATACCTTAAAAACAAATTTTTGTTAATTAATTAAATTATTTTTAATACAAGGTTTTGTAGTTATAAATTGAATTGGTAAATTCTTTTTGATTAATATATTAAATTGAATAAGGTGTTTTAACTAATATGACATATTTGGAAGTGTAAATCTATGTAAAATGGGATCGAAGTATTTATAAATGAATGACAATAATTAATATTTAACTTTAAATGCAAAGGAAATCAATTCAAAATAAATTGAATTAAATTGAAGTCCAAAGAAATCTAGCCAAAAGTCCATTTTAATTTACAACTTTCTCCATTTCTCTTGATACTTCACTGCCTTCTTTCAAAAGCCGAAACCATTCCCCTTTTATTGAATTGAGCCCTAGAAACCAAATGAGAAGGAAGGACATTTATAAAAAAATTGAAGATGAGCCATGTCGATGAATTTGCGATAACAATAAGTCGCGGCCTATGTTTAGCGACATGGAGCGGAGGCGATGACCGCCGTAGGCAGCTAGCTGGTGACTGCAGCAGGAACGCACGCGACTCAATGTCGCAATCTGGTCAATGGCAGCTGTTGGTACGCGCGAATATGGAGGGTGATTGTCATCGATGTTGCTGGTGATGGGCGACCTGATGCGCAAATGGTTGAAGGAGGCGCAACTTCAATTCCGGGACCTATTGATGTCGCGAAGAATGGAAGCACGATTAACAAGCTTAGGCTTTGGCGAGCAACGTGATGAAGGAGGTTTGGCTGTGCGTTATGGAAGGTGGTACGTGGGACTGATTGTGATTTGCTACTGGCAGTAATTGATTTTGTTCAATTGGTGAGTTGCTTCTTAACTCACAGCTATTGTCTGAATAATCATTTATATCATTTTATTTCCCATTGCTTGTTTAGATGCTTGTTGGTGATAAATTCTTGCTTGAATTGAATTGCCTCGCTCACTGTTGGGATTGATTGATGTATGGATAGTTAATGGATTTTGTGGATTGGAAAAGCCAATTTGCAAACGGATTTATGTCCATTTGTGAATTGAATAAAATATTTAGTATATGTCGATGTGTGAATTTTACGGATGACTGGAGCTCGATAGAACTTGACTCGGGTCATATGATATTTGTAGTAATATTCGTTGAGACGTTGTGGAGTAATTTTACTCCATAATTATATATATAGAGATTTATTTCTTGTTTTAATGAATGTTTGAAAAGCAAATATTATTCAATGTTTTGAAAATTTTGAAATGTGTTTTATAAATAATATTATTCTAAAGAGATTTTATTATAAATATTTAAGTTTATTAATTTATTGAAAAGAAAGTTATAATTAATTTTTAAATAACTATTTTAAGATTGCATAAATCTCTGAAAATAAGAAATAGTTTTATTTAATATTTTAAGTAATTTAAAAGTTATTTTATGAGTAATTATAAGTAAAATTAAGAGTATAAGAAGTTTATTGTACATATTTGTTAAAATGACATATTACAATATTTTTATGATGACTTCTTCCTTCCACATATTACAATATTTTTATGATGACTTCTTCCTTCCACACCGATTATGTTGTTATAAACGATTTATTAACGAATATTGATTTGATTATAATATTTATTTAATTAATTAGTTTGTTATATTATCCCGATTTTTTTTCATATTAATTACGATATTGTGAATGATTGACCATTGATATTGATCTGAGTTATACTTTTTAAGATGATATGGTGATGCATCCTTATATTTGATTTGTGAGATTTCATTTCTGTGTGACGAGAAATTTGAATAAATGGTTTAGTGATACCGTCTAGTATGGGACATTCGGTAACATTTTTCTGGTTATTCATTGGACTTGTCATATAGAGATATATAGTGTGGAGCGAGTGTAATTTATGAATATTGAATAATTATTCGAATAACATGTGGTGGTATAGGACGCTGTTATGTTACTGATTTGATTATTCGTTGTAAGTAAATGTCACTCAAACGGGGATTACACTCATGGGTCCATGTGATACTCGATGAGGAGTATCTTATTGATAGATATTGGTATGAGAGATGTATATCGGCTTATTATTAGGGATGTGAATAGTGATAGGACATGAGTACTATATGACCATCTACATTGAGTCTAGCTTTCTATATTTTTGGGAGTGACCAGACTGGCCAGTATCCACCCTGGCAGCCTGATCGTAGGGTCGCGCCCCAGATCCATGACACTATAGTTCTATGTCCTTTTGATGCGCATCACAGTATTAGTGCCCAAAGGCCCTTGTCTCGCTTAGGCCAGCAATCTGTTACCATTAGGGGCAAAGCAGGGTCGTGGCCGAGCTACGCGTTGACGAGCCACTGGTGGATAGGGTAACGATGTCCGTCGAGGTAACCGAAGACTGTAGGAGTAGATGATACTCTGCGGTAGGCGAGTACACCTGGGTTCCTGGAGCAGGCTTGCGGTAGGCGGCTGTCGGTCTCCCTATCGGGTTTAGGGTATGTGAGTATAGTAGATTTACATATACCTTGAAGACTATAGGAATAGACGGTTACTCTGTGGTTGGCGAGTAAACCTGTGTTCCTAAAGCTGGCTTGCGGTAGGCGGCTATCAGTCTCTCGTTAGATTCAAGGTATATATGTGTGTAGTAGTTTTGCATATATGTATCTTTCCTATAATGAGTTGACTAGACTAGAGACTGGTTGAGTCTAAAGTGTAGTCAGTCCTCGTTATATCCATACTATTTGGTGATTTTATATATTGAGATAGCCTTTATTATTGATTTGGATTGTATTGGATTATCTTTGTGATTTGTATGATACTGGATATCGTTTGGATAATTCGATGTGCTATCTCACATTATCCATTGATTATATGATTTTATGATATTGTATTAGAGCATTGCTATGTGTTTTCCCGATTCACTTGATGATTTCATTTTTCTACGATGATGTTTTATTGTATGGATGATTCACTCATTGGATATAGTATTCTTGATTTATATTGCATTGTTTATATGGGTGATGACATTTTATACTTGGGTTTGTGATGTTTTGCGTTATTTGATATTTAATTTTGTATGAGATAACATTATTATGTTATTACGTAGTATATACCGAATACCATATGTTCATTAGCTATTGGATTTAGATATAGTTTGACCCATATTATTATTTATATAATACTCGGGTCATCCAAGGCATTTTAGGTACAGGGATGACATGACTAGCTTGTGTTTTACTAGGCTTTGTGGAGTACAATATTAGGATTGTATATGATATCAGATTCAATGTATGTATATAAATAATTGACATTGAGTTGCATTGTATTCTTATAACAATAATGTATTTTATATATTATATGTTATCGATGTCATTGACTCTGTGTTCTCTGTTATTTTACTGTATATTATGTATTGTTCTTTCCTAGAGGCACACGTGTCTATTGCTTTGTACTGATACTGTGTACCCATAGATTAGTTATTTATCAGATGTTTTTAAAATGTACCAGTGTTAGTCCAACGGAATATTCACATATGTACCCCATATAGCCTCATTCTCTGTATTATCTGACAGTATTACTCTATAATACTCTTGGATAGTATGTGTATAGAGGTGGGGTGTTACAGTTGTATCAGAGCAGGTCCAAAACAATACATCATATATAAGAGATACGAGTCATTGGCCTAAATGAGACATAGAGTCCCTGTCACCTTGGGTGTATTGGATAGTTATCCTATATAAAAAGTAATAGTAGGAGTCTACAATGATTACTGGGGTAATTACCTAAGGACATACTTGTTATTTTTCCTACTATATATATAATCCCAATCTGTTTGGTGTGTTTATTTCCTTATGGAATTTAAGTTATTGAGGTAGATCATGAAATAAAGTATTGTTTTCCACACCAGTAGTGTTGGCATTAGCGAAGATGAACAAACCTCTGAGTGGCTTTGATTAGAGTAGTCTGAATATAGTAGAGAGATCAGAATGCACAGCAGATGGTGATAAATAGCTTTCCACTGAAGGCGTCTGTTAGTTTATTATGTGTTTGGTTGAATTAAATTTGTTTTCCAATTGGCCTAGTTTAGAATGTGATAATTGGGTAGGAATTATCTCTCAAATATTTTAAAAACCCATTTGAATGTAGATGAAGCCAAATATTAATAGAAGCCAGCGGTTTATTCAAATCTGAACCGCTAGTCGATTAAAAATAATAATAATAATAAATCTGTTTAAGAAATAATAATAATAATGTATATAATTAAAATGTGAATTAAAAATTAAATGAAATGAAATTAATAATATGTTTGATTGATATTATGGATGCGTGGTGATTTAAATTATTGTTAAGAGTTGCTGAATCAAATGTATAAATGAATTTTGAAAGTAAATATTTTTATTTATACAAGTCAATGATTTAATAAAATAATTGAAGATTGTTTTATAAAATTAATGTGAATATTTTAGTATCTTATTTGTGTTAGTTTGTCCGTAAAGTGATTTAAGAATTCTGGTCGATACGTCTTATCAATGTTATTGATAGGAATTCCTAAACGCTATACGTGGCAGTCTAACACAATATTTTGGAATGCTATGTGAATAATCTTATTTAGTAATACATATTGTTTTGTAGAATAAAAGTATTATTTGGAGAATTAAAATATTATTTATCAAGATTGATATATATATTTTGAACAACGTATGCAACCAATTAGAGATACGAATCACTAAAAATTTATGGCATAACAGCATTGTATACTTGAATATAAATTAATTTATGGATTATTGTGTATAAATATAAACAATTGATTAAGTTTAAATCAAAAGAATTATATAGTGAAAAACATACATATGTATAATGGATTTTTTTTGAGTTGGAACTAAATTTTCTAAAAGGAGAAATATAATATATATATATATATATATTATGTAAAATATTTTGAAAGCGTTTCAAAAGAAATGAAATTCATTAGAGAATTTATTATTTTCACTTTATAAGTTAATTCACTAATGAGAATTTGAATTTTGGCGACTTTCAATTATTTAAGAACAAGAAATTTGAAAAAAAAAATTATCAAGAAAATATAGAAGAATGTTATGTATTTAAAAGCATGGTTCGGAAAAATATATAATATGTGAAAACGTATAAATGAGTTAAGAAAAAAAAGGGCTCTTATATCTTGATTCTCTTTTATCTATTCGCGTGAAGAGTAAATGATAGTTTAAGGTGTATTATCATTAGTGTCATTTTAATTTTATGTGATAAGAATTGTAAAACTATGTCCCTTTTTGCATTGTGTATGATTCTGCAATGGCAAGAGCAGGAGTGCCAAAGTAGTTTGGTGTATATTCCAATTGTTTATGTAAAGATGGTTTTAATTGTTTTTCCTAAGTTTAATATGATATCATTTTTGTTGCAAAACAAGTAGGAGTGCAAATCGGATGAACTTAAGTTCAGATGCTTCTGTGTTTTTTTTGTAGAGTCGGGACAAAGACAAAACATTTTATCGAGCCAGAGTGTCGAACCCTAACCTCATTTAGCCATCCTGTTCAGTTTACAGCCATTAGTTAATATTATACTTTTTGTTCCATTCATACAGATGCGAGATATCTGGAACAAAAAATTGCTGCCAATAAGGCAGCAGTAGAAGCATGCTGTTGTAGAACAGCAGCGTCAAGCTGCTGTAGGGCAGCAGCTACAGTAGTGTCAAGCTGTTGTAGAGCAGGAAAAAAATAAAGTGAGAAGGAGAAAAAAGGAAAATATGAGTAGTCCTACGTGTGTATATATATATATATACATACAATAGTTAGATTATTCAGCAGGTTGGTGCTGCAATACAAAGCATAACAAAAAAAATTGATATGCTTTTTCCAAACTGTTTATATAAATGAACTAGGCCAAATGGAAACAAGTCTTTCTTTTCATGTTAGATTATATACAGTTTTTTTAGTTATGGAATAACTCATGAATTGGCATTATTTGTATTTTATGTCTTTATGATTTTTATTGTCAATTATATATATTTCTCTTACTTTTAATATTCTATGCATTAGAACATTTTTCCTTCCTTCTTTAATTATACTCAATCACTGTGCAGTTAATGCCCCGCTATTACCCCGCTATAACCTTGCTATATCTCATAGTGGATTTCTACCGCTATGATTTTTTGATATAGCCCTAAATATAGCATTTCCGCTTTAAGCCCCGCTATTTCTGCTATATCCAATTATTCCTGCTATATTCCGCTAATTCTGCTATATCTTCTTTAACAGAAATGAATTGAAAAATGACATTTATACATTATAAAAATTATGAAATTAATTTATTCAATTGATTTTTAATATATTTTCAGAAATGAAAGTACTCTAATAATCTACTAAATTCAATTATGTTATATAATAGTTTTACGTTTATTTACACTATATTCACACATGTTTTTATTTAAAATTATTTATGTATTAATTATAATTCAATTGAATGTAAATTTTTCATTTAATTACCATTTTTATATTTGTAAAAACATTAAGTACGAGTTTTATATGCTATTTTAGAGTTATCCGCTATATCCCACTATATCCTCGCTATATCCCCGCTATGAATTTTTGCACCTCCACCGCATTGAATCCGCCGAGCACTTTAACTGTACAACTCAATCATATATATATATATATAAGTTAAATCATTTTAAAAAATGAAGATTTTACTTACATATTCATTACTAAAGTGAATTTTCTCATCCATATTGATAATCAGGGTTAATAGGCAATGTTCTTTGTTGAAAACCAATCTATAACATTTGTGGAAATCTATATTTTCCATGGTTAAATTCAAATGCAAGTATGGTATGGTTACAACGTTGGTTTTGCCATATAATAGTCTTTAAGAAAGTGTAAATAGTCTTTGAAGCAAGAACTGAAGACAAATGTATGTTGATTTAAAAAAAACAAAAAAAACAAAATACTGGTATACATAGTGGATATGTTGACATATTAGAAGAATGAATAAACTGGTTATATGAGTTTTATCTTGTTTCTTGCAAGTATGATTTGTTGTTCTTTAAGAAATTAGCATATTCATTGTCTATCCACTCGTACTTACTTTATGTATTAAGATAAGATTTGACTTACTCTTACAACCAATATAAGAAATGAGGTGCTTTTATATTACATGGATGTAAATTTTTATACCACTTTGTATGCGACCAATGACCATATTGAGCTGAGTATAGGTACATGAAGGTCTTTTGGATAGTTTGGTGCATATTTGGATATAAATTAAGTGAACGTTCTTAATAACATAAAATAAGGTACGTTTTACCTAAAAGAGTGATGTATATTGTGAAATATATGCCGTGTGGCAAGATTTTTGTATATTTTTTTTAACAATGGTACTTTATATACAACATGTCACTAGGACAACATATCACATGTCAATAAATGTTCGAATTACGCTACGCAAGTTTCGAATTTGTGACCTCTCGCACCAAAGCCGAATCACTTAACCACTTGGACAATGGTGCTTGTATGTATATATATTGTTTCCGACCATGTTTTGGTCACTGTATATCCATTCTATTATATTGTGATTGTTCAAAACGCTCTCCGTATAAAGGAGAGACTGCCAAAAAATTTCAAAATTTTCGGCACTTAGAAAATTGTTATAAGATTTTTATTTTATGCGAAAATAGAAATTCGTTGAATTGAATCTATTTAAATTGTAGCATGCGATAAAGTAAATTGGAGTGTTTGTGCCACATAGAAGATTGAGAAGTTTAAGTTTGACATAAGATCATAGATACGTAGAAAGTTAGGGTATGAGTTGTTTGACGTCTCCAAATAAAAAATTGCGAGGACATAATTTTCATAGGGGGAGTCTATAACAACCATGTTTTCTACGCCGTATAAATAGATAAATTTAATTAAAATAATATTATTTGAATTTGAGATTTGATAATTAAATCTTATAAACAAATTTTTTTAATTAATTAAATTATATTTAATAAAAGGTTTGGTAGTTATAAATTGAATTGAATTGGTAAATTCTTTTTGATTAATATATTAAATTGAATAAGGTGTTTTAACTAATATGACATATTTAGAGTGTAAATCTATGTAAAACGGGATCGAAGTATTTATAAATGAATGATAATAATTAATATTTAACTTTAAATGCAAAGTAAATCAATTCAAAATAAACTGAATTAAATTAAAGTCCAAAGCAATCCAGCCCAAAGGCCATTTTAATTTACAACCTTTTCCATTTCTCTTGATGCTTCGCTACCTTCTTTCAGAAGCCAGAACCATTCCCCTTGTAACGACCCATATTTTTTAACTATTTTAAATTATTAAATTTAATATAATTATTGAATAAAAATGGTTAGAAATAAAAATTTAATGAATTATTTATGTAATTTATGTAATATAAACTTGAATACAATTTTGAAATAACCAATTTCGAAGATTTTGGCAATAATAGGTATTGAAATGAAATTCTATGCAATGACTGTATTTATAATCAATAGTATGAATTGAATAATAAATGTTGAATTATTGAAAAATAGAAGTAGTTGTTTTATTATTTGAATTCATTTTAGAAGTAAATTTTATAAGTTAAATAACTTATATTTCAAGTATAATGTAATTTAGTGGATAACTAAATTGTTTAAATTTAATATTGGAATTATCTGAATAATTGAATCTTGAATTTAATGTGAATGAAAATGATGTCAAAAGTTGATTTAAATTTTATTTAAACAAGAATGAAGTTCGTTTACTTTTAAAATTGAATTTAAAAGTGAATAAATAGAAATCGAAAATTTATATTTTAATTAACGAGTAAAAATAGGCATTTTGGCCACTGTCTCGGATTTCAACGAAACTAGTTTCATCGGATCCGTAATAGTGACTTATTATTGGATTTCATGTTTCGTAGTGATCGGACTTATCGTTTGGCCGTGCAAGCTTGAAATGCGTAGAATTTAATTTTAAAATTTAATTAAAATAATTAGATTTTGAAAGCCATCTTCTGCATATGATCGAATTAGGCATCGAGACTAGTTCCATTGCGTACGAAATAGGGGTAAAACCTATTGAACGCCATGCGGCACGCTTCATTTGGAGTTCGAGAATTCCGAACGTTAAGTGGCTAGATATTTTCAAATTATAATATATATTTCTCTTCCCTCATTAGACATCTCGTACACATCCGCCCCCTTTTCATGTCGACCCCATACCCCCCTTTTCCTCCTATTCAATTCAAAAGCTAATCAGAAAAAAAACTCAACAGATAAATGAAAAAAAACAACGGAGTTGCGATCGAGGAATTAGGCCCGAGCAACCAAACGATGGTCACGGCCTGGAGGTGAGCTGGAGGGGCGGTGCGTGAGGAGGAAGGCTCGGCGTTCGATCGCGATTAAATTGGGGAGCACGCGTGAGACTTGGTGGTGGTGACGAAGGCGGCAGAGGCTCCGAGACTTCAAGCGTGGGGAAAGGTGGCTGAGGCGCATCGTTTGGCGAAGGTGGATGGGCGTCAGGTCGACGTTGGTGGCATGCGGCTGGTGGTTTTGTCACATGGGTTGGGTTCGGCTATCTGGTGCTTGCGTGCTTGAACGAAGATAAGAGGGTAATGGCTGTTGCTTTATTTTAGTAATTATTTTATTTATTATTTTGTTAATTATAGTTTAATTTAAATCGTTATGTTAATTTATTCGTATGTTCATACGAGGCCCGATTCGGACGAAACAAGTCATGTTGCGACCGTATCGACATCAGCTACAGCATGGGATTGGATTCGTATTTATTTGAAGCTGAAGAAATTTTCAGTTTCAAATAAAAAGGTGAGTGTTTTATAACGCTCACGAAGCATTAGAATATTTTTATGTTAGTAAAATTTAAAATTAGGAAGTGATTTGAATTTATTGATTGTTGTTTGATAATATTAATTGACATCTGAATTAACTAATAGAAATTTAAATTGATGGTTAAATTGAATTGTAATTAAATTGCTAGTTAAACTCTCGATTACTGATAACCAGTAAATTGTTGTGATATTAGACCGATTTGGATGTTGATTGTGATGGCTGCTATTGGTTGATATTTTAGATGATTTGGATGATTATTTGTTTTTGTATATCCTGTTGTCACCCTGTATATTATTGATAATATATAAAACTATTATTTGAATTATTTCGAATGAATTAAGAAATAGGTTGAAATGATATATACCTATGACACTTATTTTGGATTGAAATGATATATATCCATCCCTGAAATTTAATTGAAATAATTGATCACTTGGAGATAGGATAGAAAATTATATACGGACACAGGATTAGTTAAATTAAATAATTTTAAATTCTCAGATTTGAATTTATTCAGAGGATTTTGTTTTATGAAAATAAAATTGAATTGAAATATAAGAATTGGATTATTTTCGAATTCGAGTTTTGAAATGTTGAATTTAAAATTTATAAAATAATTGTTTAAAGAATAAAATTTGAAATTCGAAGTTATTTAAGTAAAAATGATATAAGTTGATATTTCAACAATTTGACTCGAGATTGAATTATTTTTAAAGATTTGAATATTGAATGAAACATCGAAATTAAATTTGATTTAAATGATTTAAATCGATATTTTGAAATCAAATTCGAAATTAATAAATTGAATGGTTTAAAAAGTAGAATTGAAATTGAAATTAATTGGAATTGAATTAATTTGAAATCGAAGTTGAAATTGATTTAAATTGAAATTGGAATCGAAGTAAATTCGAATTGAAAACGGAATTAAATCGATTTAATTGAAATGGAAATTGAAATTGATTTAAATTGGAAGGTTTGGAATTGAATCGGTTTGACTTTGAAACTATTTTCTAATAAATTATTTTAATAAAAAACTATTTAAAACCTATCTCTTTAAATATTCAAATTATTTTGATTTTCCAAACAATTTCCTATATAAACCATTTTTAATATATAAACCATTTATTAAACTATTTTATATCAAACTGGTCAAGACTGGAATGTTTATATTTAAATCATTGATTTAAATACGAATTGGGTTAAATGAAGTTATAACCTAAATTGAAATTCGAAAAATAATTGGAAGCGAAATCGAGATATTAAGGCGAAAAATTTTTTGTAGTGAAATAGTATATTTTGAGTAAATATGATGATTTCGAAATGAAATTGATTTTGAAGAAAACATGATATTTTGATATCAAGTATGAATTGTTTTCGAAATATAAAAGAACCAACAGGTGTGTAAAACAACGTTTGGTTGTTAAAGAGACCGGGGCCTCTTATTGGCATACTCTTTGTCAATATTGGAACCACTTTAACAACTGTGTACACGGAGAAGACTCCGAAACGAAGTGGTTGTATTTGGCGTCGTTTGCTGGATTTGAAGAAAGATAACGATGATGGATAAACCCCGGCACTTGTGCCATTTGAAATGACTAAAACAAGACAGCTTGACGAGCCAAGCGGGCTAGCTACCCCTAGCGGACATCCGTTCTTCGATTTTTTTCTTGGACTTGGTCCATATTATTAGTCTTGTTGTTGGTTTCGATTGGTGCACCTTGATTTTGGGATAACCTCCCTTTGACTCGATATGGGATGGATGGACGTGGTGGACGGTCGTGGCTACGATGTGTTACCACCAGCCCTGCGACCCGAACTGGTAGTATCCTACTTTGGGCATTACCTCATGTGCTTTGTCATACTTTTATCCCTATACGAGACCACCACTGTTTTGGTTTAATGTTGTCATATCACGGCGCATCCCTATTCCTCGACGTGCTACTGGGGTGTTATATCCAAACTGACGACAATGCTTTAAAACGCGTTAAGGGGGATCAATGTAAAGCCTTAACGTTAAGAAAAAAAATTATTTTACTGATTAGACATTATGTATATAGCGAATTCTAATATATATATTATATTTTTCTGGATCCTTAAGAGATGGAAAATCCCATAACATCTCTTGAGTTATTGCACGCACATTATACATTGGATGGGAGATGTGAAATCCCTTAAACATCTCTGATGCTATTATACTCATGTTATGTGATATCGATTTGACTCACATAAGGATATTTTAGTCCTAACTCGAGTGTTTTGTCTTTTCATTATGATCGGGTCAGCCTTGAGTATTTCAGCGCATTGAAGATTATTTTCTGGAGGACGAAGACAAAGATTTGGTATATTATTACTATTATTATTTCCCTGCATCATGTTGTTATGCTGCATTATATTGTGTTTCTATTGTATATATATAACTTTGATAGATGTTGTATAAATTATAATCAAATGTATAGTAAATAGCTTCATGAACTGTTTATTTGATTATTATATTTCATCATTCCGCTGCAAGATTTTGTGTTTGTTATCTTGTTATTTTCTTATTTTTCTTAATTAACCCTAATGATTATCTATGTTTCGGATTGTTTAATTTGGACATGTGTGGATTATTGTCGATTTAAACCTTCTGAAATGTAGGTCGTCATAGTTGGTATCAGAGCTTTGGTTTAGCGATAACCTTAACTTTGCGGGCTTTGACTCATTAGAGATAGGGCAGTAATACTCTAGAATGAGTTCGTTTGAGCCCATATCTATGAGAGCGCGTGCTTGTCAGTGTTATAAAATGTTTTATATTGTGTTTACTTATCCATTGAGTTGTTTATGAATTCTAGTTGATGGGTGGGACGCCATGTTATCGATAGGGATTTCCAAACACTTAAATGAGGCAAGTCGACATAATATGGTTTTAAGATAGGGTAAATGAAATAATTTTACCTAACTTATATATTATATTTAAAAGTAATTGAATTTGATTTAAATTGGATTTAATTTGGATGTAAATAAATTGAATGCAAATGGAATTAGCTTTAATAATGGAACATTGACTAATTGAATATGAAAGAAGTGAATATTAAATAAAGTGATGTTGATACACTTAAATATAACACGTAAGAAATATAAGTTTAAATTATGAAATGAATAGATTTATAAAATAAATTGAATATGAAGTGAATAGGTTGTAAAAACTAAGTTTGGTAATATTAACTTAACTAATTTGAGTTTATAAACTTAAGTAATGAGTCTGAAATAAAAATCTAGTCTTAGCTTAAATTAAAAGAATGAATTTAAACTGAGAATTTGAGAATTTAAATTTGTAACGACCCATATTTTACGGATCAAAACATCGTAAAACAGTTATCATTTGGTCGTATGAGAGTTTGGAGCGACCTAAGGAAGTTGGTGAATTAAGGAGTAGACGACTTAGTGAAGTGGAGCGACCTAAGGATTGGAACGACCTAAGTAGTTAGGTCGTGTAATAGTTAGGTTGTATAGAAGGTAGGCCGTGTGGTGGCCTAGGTCGTGGGGTAGGTTAGGTCGAGTGAGCGACCTAGGAGATTGGAGCGACCTAAGAGAATTAGCGACCTATAGAATTTGGCAACCTATAGGAGTTAGCGACCTAAGGGTTAGTAACCTACAGTATTTGGCGACCTAGTGGTTAGCGACCTAAGAGCTAACGGTATAAGAGAGTGAGTTAGCGTAGTTAGGTCGTTAGACGACCTAAGGAGTTAGGTCGTATCCTGGATAAGATAGTTAGGTCGCATGTGTGTGTTAGGTCGCAGGTTTGTTAGGTCGTAGGTCGCGGATGCGCGTAGGTCGTTGGATCTGTTAGGTCGCATGGATGCGCATTTGTTAGGTCGCGAGGAAGCGCATCTGGGTTAGGTCGTAGGTCGCTTGGGTGCGCTGATGCGCTAAGTCGTTAGGTCATAGAAGCGCATCTGGTTAGGTCGTGGGAGTGCGCATATGTTAGGTCGTAGGTCGCGTAGAGGCTTGGGGCTGTTAGGTCGAAGATCTTAGGTCGTAGGGTTTTAGGTCGTAGGGTTTTTAGGTCGTGGACGACCTAACTCCGAGCGAACGACCTAAGGAGATTTCTGCCTATAAATAGGAGGGTTTTTCTTCATTTTTGAGATCCGGATTTCGAAGCGACGAAGTGCTGCCATTTTGAGAGTTCGACTTCTACACTTCTTCACTTCTTTTCTCCACTCTAATCTAGTGATTCCTTCCATCCAAATCGAAGATCAAATCGAAGATCCAAGAGCTTAGATTGAAGATCTTCATCCATTGAAGTGAGATTTCATCGTTTGAAGCGGATTGGTAATAGATCGAGTTAGATCCTTCGCTGTACAAATCTGAAGTGGGTTTATTTTGAGGTGTTTAGGTGATTTGGTGAGTGGTGATTATCTCTCACACAGATCCAAAGGAGTATATCGGATCGTTGGCTTGATTTTGTGTTAAAGTAGTGATTTCCATGCATTTTCCTAATCCTAAGTATAGATCCATATAGATCCGTTGTTCATGATGATTTGGCATCCATTTTACTACATGTTAACCTATGCAAGTTCATTCATCAAGATTATAGAGATATTGCTCATGTTTTCATGCTTGTTAGACTTTTGACTCTTTAATTACGAAATTGCCATTATTGTTATAATTGTCTATTTAGCTCATATTTGAATGCTTATTTACTTGGATTAATGTTTGACTTGATTGATTGCTATGAATTAGATGATTGATGATTTGATTTAGACCTAAGATGATTCAAAAGCTAAGGGAAAGGCTCTTGAATTGGAAAAGCTGCTCGTGGCATATGTAGCGGATGATGAAGCTCATATGGATAGATTTGATGATGATATTGAGATGAAGCTTTGCTATGATGATGATGAGGCGAAGCATGATATGAGATAGTCTTGGTCTAATCCAGACGGGATCATTCCAAGCAGATTGATAACTCGGTGAAATGGTTCGAGTTTGAGGATAATGGTTTGCTCGAGAGGCGCTTGAGCTAGTATGGAAATAGTCGTCGAGGAGGATGACTAGAAGGCTAAGATCTCATCGTTGTTGAAGGTTCTAGCATGCTCAAAGCAAGAGTACGTTGGGCAGATTCGATAGTCCCTGAAGGCTACTGATTGGTAGTCGAGTACTCTGGGCAGATTCGATAGTCCTAGGCACGAGTCACGATGACGTGCGGAGTTATGTCTAGAACCGGGGTTTCCATTAGCCCTTGACGGACGGATGAAATAATGAGCCGGTCATTCAATTAACGATGATATCGAAGCAATGATAACAGTGATAGCCAGAGTCATGGATGTTTGGTTGTATCGTCATTCGGTCTCAAGAGCGGTATTTTCTGGGTGCTCATCTGATCTTGGTTTAGGCCTTGGGGGTTTGTACTTGGAAAGCATCGCCCTTGACTCGAGTGATAATTGCTTTACTTTAAATTGTATGCTTTTCTTTGCTTGCTTCTGCTTAGTGTGTGTCTGGGGGCTATCACTGTAGAAAGAGGTGGAGTGGGAGGGTTGGATTCCTATTCCTTTTTCCTTTATGCTCTTTTGGTATGTTGTTAGTTAATTTACCGCTCACTAAGACTATTGTCTGACTCAAGGCTTTATGTTTTAACTCTTATTGCCTTGGGCTGTTCGTCCATTTTGGGATGGACAGACTAGGTAGCAGGTGACAGGTGCTGTTCTTGCTTTTCACGATGCTGATATCGAAGACGAGCTGGAGGCTTGCATATTATCTTCTTACTATATGTACTGGATGTTCCGCTGTTTGTATATTTCTCTGAGTGTTATGTAGTGAGGCTTGATGTATTGACTGTTCAGATGTTTGTATTCAACTATTATGAAGTTTTATTGATGAGATTCTATTCTGTGAAGCTTCACTATATATATATTCTATTTTATTTTGTCCATGCGCTGTGAGTAATACGATAGATTCTGTTGTTTTAATTTTACCCTGGCAATCATCCATGGTCGCCTGGCACACTTTACAGCGCACTATCTCTAGGTTCGGTGCAGGGGTCATGGGCGGTCGTCACAAAATTTCGGTGCTTTTGAAATTGTTTTATAAGATTTTGAAAATAATGTTAGTATTATTTAAAAATATTTACGAATAGAAATTGTTTCAAAGGAAATAAAAAAACGAAATAAGTTCTGTACTCCCCTCTTCTATCGCTGGAAAATAATTTCGATGATGACGG
Organism: Allium fistulosum; assembly: GCA_030737815.1. Lineage (NCBI taxonomy): Eukaryota > Viridiplantae > Streptophyta > Magnoliopsida > Asparagales > Amaryllidaceae > Allium > Allium fistulosum. The sequence continues at coordinate 960,225,822 of CM060901.1, forward strand.
CCGCATCACCGACATTTATTTTCGAGTCTCTAAGTAGGGGAGACCACTTAGTAGCTTTGCTACCCTTTTGATTCAACAAACAGACTTTGATTTAAAATTTCTTAATATGATTTGATATATAAAAGATATGAGTATATATATTATTTCAAAATGATTTAAAATGAACCCCGTATTTGAATTCTTAAGTTTTGTTAATTAATGATTTTCAATTGTAGAAATAAAGTGAATTATCTTGAATAATTGTAAACTTCTAAAATGGGAGAAAATAAATTGAAGCTAAGCATTTAAATAAAATATGAGAATTTGAATTATAACTCTTAAATTTCAAGATTATGGAAATTTAACTTGTATAAATTATTGAATTGTAACGACCCGGAATTTTAGATATTTGAAATTGGAATATTTAATTGATTTTAAATATATAAAAGTTAATTTTTAACTTGAATTTCAAATATCACTATTTATTGAATGATTTAATTATTGAATTTAATAATTGGAAATTGGATAAAATATGGAATCTTGAGTTTTAAGCTTGTTAAAAATAATTTAAAGGCTTAGAAAATTTACATTGATAATACTGAAGATAATAGAACTTTCAAATTTGAATTTAAAAGTGATTTATTCAGTTTTAAAAATATATCTTTTAAATGACATTTAAAAATAGCCTTCCAGGGCACAGTCTCGGAATTCGACGAAACTAGTTCCATCGAATTCGTTATAGTGAATTATTATCGGATTTCAATTTTCATAGCGTTTGAACTTGTCATGTGATCGTACGATAGGTAAACGCGCTGAAATCTATATCGAAAATTTAATATAATAATTAGGTCCAAAAGGCTATCTTCTCCATACGATCGAATTAGGACTCGGAACCTTTTCCATTACGTTCGAAATAGGGGTATAACATTATAAACGCCTAGCGGCACGCCTCGATAGGAGATCAATATTTTGAGTTACGATTTCAAGACGTTTAAAAATTTCAATTTAAATATATATATATATAATTGTTAACTGGTCAAAACTTATCACATCAAAACTTTTTCAATATTTCAAATCACTGTGTACCAGCCTCAGCCGACATGCAACATTCCCTTTCCTTCACTCAATCAGTTCAAAAGTTTATTCAATATCCCCGACCTCCTTAGTTTCTAAAGCCAAGCACGAAGGGTCAAATTCATTTTAAAAAATGGCGGAAGCAAAAGCAAAACGAATTCAAAATTGAATTCGTTATATATAAAAAATATATATATATATAGTTTAATTGCGCCCTATCTACCTTCCATCCCAGGCGAACTGAATCCCTAATCTTGTCTTCGTTCTCGAAAAAGAAAGAGAGGGATCGAGTAGGGAAGCTCGCGAGGGCGGCGAGGCCTGTTGTTCGGCGAGGCTTGTCGTCGGCGAGTTTTGTATGAACAACGGCGAGAGGAAGGAGCGTAGCAGCTTGGGGCGGACAGTGTCGCGATGTCGAGGTTTGGCTCATCTTTAGCGATCGTGCGCGCGAGCTAGGAAGGGGGAGCCGCGGCGATTTAGGGTTTCGAACGAGTGAAGATGGTTCGACGAGGTCAGAAAATCTCGCTTGGAGTTTTCAGCAGAACTCGTTGGTTTGATCTTCACGAACGAGTTTAAGGTAATTTAAATCTTTAACATTTTAAATTTTTCGTCACTTAAGTTTTAACTTGTAAAGTAATTATTATTTATTTATTAGAATTAACTACAAGTTATAAAACATTTGTTTTAAATTTAATCGGCTATATATATATAAAACAGCAAGGTTTAAACAGTTGTTTTAAGAATTGAATCAGCCATATATATATGTATATATAGTACAAAATGATATATTATTTTAGATACTAACTAAGTTTAATACATATAGGTAGATGGGAAAAAATATATAAATATATATATATATATCTATATAAAACTATACATATTTTCACTTACTAGTATTTTAAAATAATGGAATATAGTGATTTACGTGTTTAATTAACTTATTAAATTATTCTAGTTGCTAAAAAAATTATTTATCATAGGAGCATAAATTAAAAGTTAAATTATTAGTTTAAAATTAAATTATCAGTTAACTAAATTTATTAAATGGTAATTGATTATTTAATTTAGTTCAAATGTTAATAAACTATACAATGTTTATACAAGGTCTAAAATCATGGAGAGACAAGCCGGTTTGGATCGGATTGCAAATCAAAAATCAAAGGTGAGTTAATCTCACTCAAATTGGATTATCGGTTAATTTAATTGGTTAAAATTAAATTATTGGTTGATTGATTGAATGTGATAATTATTATCAGTCTGGATGTGATATTATATATGGTAGTGTCTATATATATATATATATATATATATATATATATATATTGGAGTGATTGATATTCCCGCATTATATAGCGGATGAGACCCTATGCGCCCCGCATAATAGCGGATGACCCTTTATACCGCGATATCCCCCTCGAAGTGGGATTGGTATTTTTATATTTTGCTAACATCTGTGGATGCAGGGAAACAGGTTGGAGGGATCCAACTGGATTCCTCAAAATGTTAAATTAATTCATATTTAGTGAAGTGATTTATTTGATAATTTGTGATAGATTATATTGATTATATTGGAAATTGAAATTAATGAATGCTATGTTTTGGTTGGATATATTTTGATACTGTAAGATGTCAAAAAATAATAAAGATTGATTTTTAAAGGAAAATAAAATAAGGATAATTCTAAGTAAAAGAATTATAGTGAATTTTGGATAAATTAGAGAATGAATTTTGGAAAAGGATAAAAGTTTGATTTTAAATCCTATTAAATAAATTCTGAGCATGGGAAAAATGGAGATTTTTAAATAAATAGGAAGTAAAAGAGTTTTGACGACCTAAGCGATTTTTTAAAGAATTAAAGGATTTTATTTTTAAATTCAAGATTTAGATGAGTTGAAAAAAATAAAGGGAGAATTTCGAAAATGAGTATGAAATTGGCATTTCATATTTAAATAAGGTTTTAAATCATAATAAAGGAGTTAATATGGAATTTATGGATTTTGGGATAAATTTGGGTAAATCAAAATAAATTTTAAAATGGAATTTATTCAGAGAATCATTCGGGAATCGATTAAGTGTTTTGGGAAACTGTGATTTAAAGGAAAATGGGGGTATGGAAAGTATAAACTGAGTTTATAAATAAAGCGAAATATTTATCAGTGGATAAATTTGAAAATATAAATTCATGGTGGGAATTTATAAGGAGATGGTAATTTATTTTAAAAATAAAAAGGTGGTTTTATTTTTAAAAGTGTGGAAAAGAAATTTACGGGAATTGGGACGTAAATTAAATTGGGATAAATCGAGAAGGATTTATAAATGATTAGATGGGCTATATTGAAATGGAAAGTGTATTTTCCTGGAAAAAGCCAAGTATATTTTCAAAGGAAGATTTATAAGTATAAATTAGAAGTTTTAAAGAAGTTTTTAAAGGAATTTTTCTAGAGAAATTTATTATTTAAATTGTTTTAAAATTTTAAAGGTAAATAATTTATTAAGTTAGTTATAGTAGTAATTATTTTAAAGGTTAAATTGGTATTATGATTTAAAAGAAAATTATTAAATATTTATATATTGTATAAAATAGCTTTATTTTAAAAGTATTTTGGATAAAGTTTTATTTGAGAAATTAGTATAGAATTTCATAACTATTATTTTGAATAAAGTCTTTAAGTAGTTTTATTTTAAATGTTTTAAGTATATATTTTTGGATAAAGTGATTTGATTTGTTTAAATCTAAATTATTAAAACTTGGTGCTTTTTAGGGGAAATAAAACAATTGGTTGGATGATTGTGTAACTTGATAGTTAAATAACCGACTATCAATATTGGCCAATGCGTTGATCATTTCGAAGAGACCGGGATCGGATTTAATTATCCGAAAACCACTTCGATCCGATTTGAACGTAGCGAATGAATACCGTGAAGATGATGAAGACGGTGATTCGGTTGGTCCAGACCCAAGACAACTTGTATGGATGAATGTTATCAGACCATCGTCATTGGAGGACGATGAGCATTCTAAGTGAATGTGTGCTAAAAAGGTAACGTATAGCCTCAAGCCTCATCAACCGTGAATGGCTAAAACAGGGGAGATGCAGCAAGGCTAAGTGGGTAGCACCCAATTAGGGTAAGGTCATCCCTGTCTAGATGTCCCTCTTTATTCGGCTTAGTGGGCGGTTGCTGATCCCAACCGCGGGGTGATCTTATTTGGACTATCCGGTTAGGGGTAGCTCCGATCTTGTGTTGCAAGGGATCGGGCATGGTCCTCGGTACGCTGATCTAGGCCAGCACTGTGACGGGCAGTACCCCAGTAGCCCTGCCATTGTATGGAATCCAATCTCCAATAAACGCCGTATGGTTTTGATTGTGCCCAACTATTGCTGGAACATGAGATGCAAGCATTTCAGCTAGATTCTATTTTACTTTCTATAGACACTATTATAATATAAGACGGTTTTAATAAAAATGTTTTGGTTATCGTAAGGTAAAAACCCGGCATGTTTATTTGTGGCGTGGTCTTACGAGATACCTTTGATTTCAAAGGATTTTGAAAACTTTAATAATTCAATTGGGTGTGTTTTTCTCACGCTGGTTTTCCAGACTGACCCCGGTGTTATTTTATTATAATTCTCGGGTCAGACCGAGTATTACAGATACAGGATAGGATGCTGTGGAGCTCAGGAGACGAGCTGGATGACGAAGCGTATTCCGTAGATTTGTATATTCCGATGTACGGACAAGTTACTCAACTGTCCAGATTCGATGTGATGATTGTGTACTCTGATGATTGCAAGTATTAAACAGTTACAGATTCTTTTGTATGAAAATCGGTTGTTATATATTATATTTTTTTTCCGCTGCGATTGTGAGATTCTGATGTTGTATCTATTTTCTTCTTCTACCTCTTTCTTCTTTAACCCTAATGGTTGTATTTCTTAATACTTTGAGTTGAACTGATGGTGACTATTGTCGACTCATAGGGGTACGGATTTGCGGGCCATTACAGTTGGTATCGGAGCTGAAGGTTAAGCGAGAACCTTGGCTCTGGTGGGGATTACTCATTAGAGATGGGGTCGGTAGTGCCCTAGAATGAGTTTGAGTGTATTAATAGATATGAGCGCGTATTTGTTAGTGTATATAAAATTGTTTTATATTGTGCTGATTGTTTTGTTGAGTGGTTTATGGATTCTGGTCAATACGAGTAATTAACGTTATTGATAGGGATCTCTAAACACTTGAATAGAATAATTCGACATAGTATTGTTTAAATGGGGTAAATGAAATAATTTTGCCCAAAGTTAGTTTTTTATATAAAAGAAATAATTTTCGTAAATTATTATAAGTATATATGGTTGCTTGGTTGTTAGGAAGTGATAATGTTAATTTGTCATCATTGCTGTTAGAAAAATTGAATAAGAGTTGAAATTATAATCAAAAGTTAAGGAAATAAATTCATATAATAGAATGGAATTTGAAATGTGAATTATAAAGGGAATTTATAACTTGAAATAGAATAAAACTCCAAAGTAATATTTGAATATAGATCGAAAGATTTGAAATTTGAAATTTCGAGAAAAAAATTAATTTTCTCTGGGTTTGAAAATGATTTTCAAAGGCTTTGGAGAAGAAATGGTGGTATTATTTGGGAAATATTTTTGAATTGGATATGAAATCTGGTGAGATTTGGAATTAAAATATTTGAAATGTTTTAAAGGAATAAAAGCACTGAACTCTTTTCGGTCGCTGGAAAATAATTTCAGTGATGACTGCAGCATCATCGATGTTCATTTTCAAGTTTCCAAGAGAGGAATTGCTACCTGGATGTTTTGGATTGGTGTTTGTTTGCAAAATGGGGTTTGATTTTGGAATGTAAAGGAATAATTTGATTTGGATATACATAATTTTGAATGTTTAAGAAAATTGTCTAAACTCTGGGAGTTTAATTAAAAATGTTTATGGAAATATAAATGGGTTTGATAACTGAGAAAATTTGAAATTTGTTAGAATGAAATTCAACTTGAAAAGAGTTAAATAAAAGTAAGTGTGAAACAAAATGAGTTAGAAGGTAAGCCAATTAAATGAAGTAAATTTAAGAGATTAGTGAATGGAATGTAAATAAGTTGGAAAACTTATAGAAGTTTTAAATTTGAATTGAAAGAAAATTAAACTTGAGTCAAGTTAAATAAAAAGTGAATTTGAGGAAAAAGTCTAAGTAGACTAAATGGAATGGTTATTGAAATAAAATTTATTAGTTGGTAATTAAATTTGTGGATGAAAAAATGAATTTACATTTGTAAGTAAATGGGATTGAAACTGAATAATGGAATTGAATTTAAATTGTGTTAAATAAAGTGAAATGGGAAATAATTCAAGTTAGGCTAAATAAAATGAAAGGTTTGGAAATAAACTTTTATTTGAGAATTGGAATTAAATTTGTAAGTTGCACAGATTTGAAAAAAATGAATTGATTGGGAATGAATTAGAGATGGAACTAATTACAGTAACTAAGAAAGTAAATATGGGTTGGGATGTGGTTTGTAGAATTCAATATTTAAAGTTTGGAGATAAATTGAATTTAAATTGAAATTGGAAATTTAAAATCGAATAAAAATGAAATTGAAATGTGGATTAAATGAAAATAGATATAAAAGCTCAAGTGGTAGAGTGAAAATAAATATGAGAAGTATATAAATTATTTATATTGAACTTAAGAAATGGAGGGTGGAATTCTTAAGTAAATTTGGAATTGAGAAATATACTAAGTAAGTATTTGAAGGAAGATTTAGTAAAAGTTGGGTGAAAAGAATTTTTTTGAATAAGTGGATAGAAATCAAAATAAATGTGAATAAAATAAAATTTATATAGCTAATAATCAATTGAGATAAATATGTAGGATGTACGTATATTATTTTATTCGCATAGCGATTTGATCCAGATTCGAGCACAGAATTTCGAGATAGTCATATCGATCCGAGTTGGGATTTTTCACTCGATTTTCGACGGCGAACCCTGGATACGGATTTTTGATTGATCCGGAAATTCTCTATCATAGTATATGGCTATGCAAGGAGAATGACGGTTTCTGAACAGGAGACTAGATCTGAGTCCGCACTAGAGAGTCGAGTGAATGATACTAGTTCGGAAGTGAAATTGTGTGATCGAGTGAGCGATCGGATTTGTTATTGCGTACGGATGGTATAGGTACATCATACGGGCTTAAGTGAAGCAAATGTTGAAAGTTTTGTAAAGAAATGAATAAAATGATTTTGAATGTTGGGATTAGATATTATTGCTGAGTAGGGTACAGGTATTTAAAAGCAAAGGATAAATTGATGTTTTTTATTTCAGAAGATAAAATTTGAATTGCCCGACAAAATGGTATGTATTTAAATTGGCATATGAAATTTGATGATTTTCTGATCGAGCCACTTGGCTTTTGTTTTCTTCTGAAATTTGAGACCCGTAGAGGCATTTTGTAGTTGTTCCGATCTAGCCGTGCAAAGGAGATGCTGGCGAAATTTTTTGAAAATTTAAGGAGTTGGAAAAATTTTGAGGAAATTTTGATAATTTAAAATTTGATTTAAAACTATAATTTGAATTATTGAGTAAATAATATTGTTTAGGAACTATGGTTGAGTGGAAAGTTAGTAGAAGTGATAGAGTGTCTTTAATAAAAAGATTGTTTGGGAAGTTGTTTGGAACTGTTGGGTTTTTAGAAAAAGTAAACGGGTATTGGACCATTCTTCTTAACTAGTAATTTCGGGGACGAAATTCTTTTAAGTGGGAGGAATGTAACGACCCGGAATTTTGGATATTTGAAATTGGAATATTTAATTGATTTTAAATATTTAAAAGTTAATTTTTAACTTGAATTTCAAATATCACTATTTATTGGATGATTTAATTATTGAATTTAATAATTGGAAATTGGATAAAATATGGAATCTTGAGTTTTAAGCTTGATAAAAATAATTTAAAGGCTTAGAAAATTTACATTGATAACACTGAAGATAATAGAACTTTCAAATTTGAATTTAAAAGTGATTTGTTCAGTTTTAAAAATATATAGTTTAAAATGACATTTAAAAAGAGCCTTCCGGGGCACAGTCTCAGAATTCGACGAAACTAGTTCCATCGGATTTGTAATTGTGTATTATTATTGGATTTCAATTTTCATAGCGTTTGGAGTTATCGTGTGATCGTACGATAGGTAAACGCGCTGAAATCTATATCGAAAATTCAATATAATAATTGGGTCCAAAAAGCTATCTTCTCCATATGATCGAATTAGCACTGAAAACCTTTTCCATTACGTTCGAAATAGGGGTATAACATGATAAACGCCTAGCGGCACGCCTCGATAGGAGATCGAGATTTTGAGTTATGATTTCAAGACGTTTAAAATTTTAAATTTAAATATATATATAATTGATGACTGGTCAAAACTTATCACATCAGAACTTTTTCAATATTTCAAATCACTATGTACCAGCCTCAGCCGACATGCAACGTTTCCTTTCCTTCACTCAATCAGTTCAAAAGTTTATTCAATATCCCCGACCTCCTTAGTTTCTGAAGCCAAGCACGAAGGGTCAAATTCGTTTAAAAAAATAGTGGAAGCAAAACGAATTCAAAATTGAATTCGTTATATATAAATATATATATATATATATATAGTTTAATCGTGGCTTATCTACCTTCCATCCTAGTCGAACCGAATCCCTAATATTGTCTTCGTTCTTGAAAAAGAAAGAGGGGGATCAAGGAGGGAAGCTCACGAGGGCGGCGAGGCCGGTTGTTCGGCGGGGCTTGTCGTCGGCGAGTTTTGTGTGAGCAACGGCAAGAGGAAGGAGCGCAGCAGCTAGGGGTGGACAGTGTCGCGATGTCGGGGTTTGGTTCGTCTTTAGCGTTCATGCACGCGAGCTTGGAAGGGGGAGTTGCGGCGATTTAGGGTTTCGAACGAGTGGAAATGGTTCGACGAGGTCAGAAAATCTCGCTTGGAGTTTTGAGCAGAACTCGTTGGTTTGATTTTCGCGAACGAGTTTAAGGTAATTTAAATCTTTAACATTTTAAATTTTTCATCACTTAAGTTTTAACTTGTAAAGTAATTATTATTTCACTTATCAGAATTAACAGCAAGTTATAAAACAGTTGTTTTAAATTTAATCGGCTATATATATATATAACAACAAGGTTTAAACAGTTGTTTTAAGAATTGAATCAGCCATATATATATATAAATATGTATGTATGTATGTATGTATGTATAGTACAACAAGATATATTATTTCAGATACTAACTAAGTTTAATACATATAGGTAGATGGGAAAATATATATATATATCTATATAAAACTATACATATTTTCACTTACTAGAATTTTAAAATAATGGAATATAGTGATTTACGTGTTTAATTAACTTATTAAATTATTCTAGTTGCTAAAAAAATTATTTATCATAGGATCATAAATTTAAAGTTAAATTATTAATTTAAAATTAAATTATCAGTAAACTAAATTTATTAAACGGTAATTGATTATTCGATTTAGTTCAAATGTTAATAAACTATACAATGTTTATACAAGGTCTAAAATCATGGAGAGACAAGCCGGTTTGGATCGGATTGCAAATCAAAAATCAAAGGTGAGTTAATCTCACTCAAATTGGATTATCGGTTAATTTAATTGGTTAAAATTAAATTATTGGTTGATTGATTGAATGTGATAATTATTATCAGTCTGGATGTGATATTATATATGGTAGTGTCTATATATATATATATATATTGGAGTGATTGATATTCCCGCATTATATAGCGGATGAGACCCTATGCGCCCCGCATAATAGCGGATGACCCTTTATACCGCGATATCCCCCTCGAAGTGGGATTGGTATTTTTATTTGTGCTAACATCTGTGGATGCAGGGAAATAGGTTGGAGGGATACAACTGGATTCCTCAAAATGTTAAATTATTTCATATTTAGTGAAGTGATTTATTTGATAATCTGTGTTAGATTATATTGATTATAGTGGAAATTGAAATTAATGAATGCTATGTTTTGGTTGGATATATTATGATACTGTAAGATGTCAAAAAAATAATAAAGATTGATTTTTAAAGGAAAATAAGAAGGGAGAATTCTAAGTAAAAGAATTATAGTGAATTTTGGATAAATTAGAGAATGAATTTTGGAAAAGGATAAAAGTTTGATTTTAAATCCTATTAAATAAATTCCGAGCATGGGAAAAATGGAGATTTTTAAATAAATAGGAAGTAAAAGAGTTTTGAGGACCTAAGCGATTTTTTAAAGAATTATAGGATTTTATTTTTAAATTCTAGATTTAGATGAGTTGAAAAAAATAAAGGGAGAATTTTGAAAATGAGTATGAAATTGGCATTTCAGATTTAAATAAGGTTTTAAATCATAATAAAGGAGTTAATATGGAATTTATGGATTTTGGGATAAATTTGGGTAAATCAAAATAAATTTTAAAATGGAATTTATTCAGAGAATCAATCGGGAATCGATTAAGTGTTTTGGGAAACTATTATTTAAAGGAAAATGGGGGTATGGAAAGTATAAACTGAGTTTATAAATAAAGCGAAATATTTATCAGTGGATAAATTTGGAAATATAAATTCACGGTGGGAATTTATAAGGAGATGGTAATTTATTTTAAAAATAAAAAGGTGGTTTTATTTTTAAAAGTGTGGAAAAGAAATTTACGGGAATTGGGACGTAAATTAAATTGGGATAAATCGAGAAGGATTTATAAATGATTAGATGGGCTATATTGAAATGGAAAGTGTATTTTCCTGGAAAAAGCCAAGTATATTTTCAAAGAAAGATTTATAAGTATAAATTAGAAGTTTTAAAGAAGTTTTTAAAGGAGTGTTTTTAGAGAAATTGATTATTTAAATTGTTTTAAAATTTTAAAGGTAAATAATTTATTCAGTTAGTTATAGTAGTAATTATTTTAAAGGTTAAATTGGTATTATGATTTAAAAGAAAATTATTAAATATTTATCTTGTATAACATAGCTTTATTTTAAAAGTAGTTTGGCTAAAGTTTTATTTGAGAAATTAGTATAGAATTTCATAACTATTATTTTGAATAAAGTCTTTAAGTAGTTTTATTTTAAATGTTTTAAGTATATATTTTTGGATAAAGTGATTTGATTTGTTTAAAATCTAAATTATTAAGACTTGGTGCTTTTCAGGGGAAATAAAACAATTGGTTGGATGGTTGTGTAACTTGATAGTTAAATAACCGACTATCAATATTGGCCAATGCGCTGATCATTTCGAAGAGACCGGGATCGGATTTAATCATCCGAAAACCACTTCGATAAGATTTGAACGTAGCGAATGAATACCGTGAAGATGATGAAGATGGTGATTCGGTTTGTCCAGACCCAGGACAACTTGTATGGATGAATGCTATCAGACCATCGTCATTGGAGGACGATGAGCACTCTAAGTGAATGTGTGCTAAAAAGGTAACGCATAGCCTCAAACCTCATCAACCGGGAATGGCTAAAATAGGGGAGGTGCAGCAAGGCTAAGTGGGTAGCACCCAATTAGGGTAAGGTCATTCCTGTCTAGATGTCCCTCTTTATTCGTCATAGTGGGCGGTTGCTGATCCCAACCGCGGGGTGATCTTATTCGGACTATCCAGTATTGGGTAGCTCCGGTCTTGTGTTGCAGGGGATCGGGTGTGGTCCTCGATACGCTGATCTAGGCCAGGTACTTTGACGGGCGGTACTCCATTAACCCTGCCATTGTATGGAATCCAATCTCCAATAAGCGCCGTACGGTTTTGATTGTGCCCAATTATTGCTGGAACGTGAGATGCAAGCATTTCAGCTAGATTCTATTTTACTTTCTATAGACACTATTATAATATCAGACGGTTTTAATAAAAATGTTTTGGTTATCGTAAGGTAAAAACCCATCATGTTTATTTGTGGCGTGGTCTTACGAGATACCTTTGATTTCAAAGGATTTTGAAAACTTTAATAATTCAATTGGGTGTGTTTTTCTCACGCTGGTTTTCCAGACTGGCTCGGGTGTTTTTTTATTATAATGCTCGGGTCAAACCGAGTATTACAGATACAGGATAGGATGTTGTAGAGCTCAGGAGACGAGCTGGATGACGAAGTGTATTTCCGTAGATTTGTATATTCCGTTGTGTAAGGACAAGTTACTAAACTGTCCAGATTTGATGTGATGATTGTGTACTCTGATGATTGTAAGTATTAAACAGTTACAAATTCTTTTGTACGAAAATCTGTTATTATATATTATATTTTGTTTCCGCTGCGATTGTGAGATTCTGATGTTGTTTCTATTTTCTTCTTCTACCTCTTTCTTCTTTAACCCTAATGGTTGTATTTCTGACCACTTTGAGTTGAACTGATGGTGAATATTGTCGACTCATAGGGGTACGGATTTGCGGGCCATTACATGAATATTCTTGTTAACTAAATTAAATAAGATAAATTTGTATAACATTCAATTATATTCTATAAAACATATATATAACTTACCAGAATGTTTAAAAAGTTGAAATGTTAAATATGAATATGTAATAGAATAATACAAGTTTGAACTTAAGTAATAAAAATGTTCAATTTGAAATTGTGTTTAAGGAAATATTTATAAATATTAAATTAAGTTGTTATAAAAAAAATGTTATAAACTTAGTTAATGTTCTAAGAAATGTTAAATGAATAATTTGAGTAGTAAAAAGAAAATACTATTTAGATATATGAACTTAAAAAAAGGTAAACAAATAATAAATTAAATCATATTTTTGTAAATTGTTTAAAAGAAAAAAAAAGTAAATTTGCAAAGGATGTTTTAAGATTTAATTATAGCTTTCTGAGATAATTATAATTTGAATAATATGTGTAAAAGAAGATACATTTGTATAAAATGATTATAAACTTAAGAAATGATCAACAAAATAAGAAAGTTGAAATTTGAATTATGAAATGAAATTTTATTTAAGTAAAGTTGAATGAAATTAATTGATGAAATAAGTTAATGAAATGAATTACAAGATGGAAGTAAACTTAAGGAAATTGAATGAAATTGATTTTGATAAAAAGAAAATTTTATTAATATGAATTTGAGCTATAAAATAAAATTTACTTAAGTAAAATTATTAATATGAATTTGAATTACTGAAATGAACTAATGGAAGTGAAAAATGAATGTAACTATAAACGAATGTAAATTAATAGAATGTGAATTCATTAAAATTGATTAGTGCATGTCAATCAATTGATAGTAAACAAACTGAATGAAAATCAATTGAATGTGAATCAAATTGAATGTAAGTTGGTTGAATACAAATAAATTGAAATGAGCCAATTAAATGATTTCGTTTATAAAAAAAGATTTAACTTAAACAAGGTTAAATGGAATAATTTTATAAAATGGTTCATAAATGAACTATATGAAATATGTTAAACAAAAAGTAAAACAACTGGAATTTAACAAATTGAATTGAATAAATTGGAAGTAAACCAATTTAATGTTAATAAAAATAAAGTGTATAAATTAGCTATGGACATTCAAAATGTAAATTAACATGGTTATGAGTTAATTTGATTAATTGGATGAATATTAATAATTGAATGGTTCCTTTTGTTGTACATCATTGTTATAATTGTTTTGATTGCATATGATTGGTTTGTTATGTAATCGTGCTCGTGTTTATGGTTTGGATTCACAATACATGTTATATAGTTCCATTGGACTCATATATGTCGCTAAATCCTTTATAAGTTACTAATATTCTAATGTGAGTTGAGATAAGTACATACGAAGATCGCTTGGATGTATACGTAGATTTATTTTGTTTTTGCTTGCTTAATACGAGCAAACTCGCTTGTATTAATAATAATAATAATAATAAGGTAAGTATCTTGGATTACATATCGCATTTTTATATTTATCTCTACGGGATGCCTCGTCATTGAGATGAGATGTATATTTAATATATTTGGTATATATTTGCAATATATTGTGTTGTAAAATTTTCCGATTGAGCCGCGTAAAGGTGACTCTGCCAAAACTTTCCATAAATCCGGATGTTAGAAAATTTTTGAAGTTTTAAAATTTTATAACTTGTTTTATAACTAAATTGTAATTTCTGTAAGCTGATAGGAGTGGCGTAGCGGAGGCGTAGTAAAGGTTTGTAAATAAGATTTTTAAAGTTTATATGTTGATTATTTTGAGTAAAATACATCAAATATACTTAACCCCTTTTCGATGATGAAAAGTTTTGAATAGGGGAGAATGTAACGATCTGTATATTTAACTATTTTAAATTATTAAATTTAATATAATTATTGAATAAAAATGGTTAGAAATAAAAATTTTAACGAATTTTTTATGTAATTCATGTAATATGAACTTGAATAAAATTTTGAAATAACCAATTTCAAATAGTTTGGCAATAATAGGTATTGAAATGAAATTCTATGCATTGACTGTATTTATAATCAATAGTGTGAATTGAATAATAAATATTAAATTGCTGAAGAATAGAAGTAGTTGTTTTATTATTTGAGTTCATTTTAAAAGTAAATTTTATAAGTTAAATAACTTATATTTCAAGTATAATGTAATTTAGTGAATAGCTAAATTGTTTAAATTTAATATTGGAATTATTTGAATAATTGAATCTTGAATTTAATGTGAGTGAAAATGATGCCAAAAGTTGATTTAAATTTTATTTAAACAAGAATGAAGATCGTTTACTTTTAAAATTGAATTTAAAAGTGAATAAATAGAAATCGAAAATTTATATTTTAATTAACGAGTAAAAATAACCATTTTGGCTACTGTCTCAGATTTCGATGAAACTATTTCATCGGATCCATAATAGTGAATTATTATTGGATTTCAAGTTTCATAGCGATCGGACTTATCGTTTGGTCGTGCGAGCTTGAAATGTGTAGAATTTATTTTCAAATTTTAATTAAAATAATTTGATTTTGAAAGCCATTTATGCATACGATCGAATTGGACCTCGAGACTAGTTCCATTGCGTCTAGAATAGGAGTAAAACATATGGAACGTCAGGCAGCACACTTCATTCGGAGTTCGAGAATTCCGGACGTTAAGTGGCTAGATATTTTCAAATTATAATATATATTTCTCTTCCCTCGTCATACATCTCGTACACATCCGCCCCCTTTTCTTGTCGACCCCGTACCCCCTCTTTCTCCTTTTCAATTCAACTACTAATCGAAAAAAAATCCAGCAGATAAATGAATAAAAAAAGAAAAAAATTAAAACAGCAAACGGAGTCGCGGTCGAGGAATTAGGCGCGAGCAACCAAACGATGGTCGCGGCCTGGAGGCAAGCTGGAGGGGCAGCGCGAGAGGGGGAAGCTCGGCGTTCGATCGTGATTAACTTAGGGAGCACGCGTGCGACCTTGTGGTGGTGACGAAGGCGGCGGAGGCTTCAAGCTTCATGCGTGGGGGAAGGTGGCTGAGGCGCATCGTTTGGCGAAGGTGGATGGGCATCAGGTTGACGTTGGTGGCGTGCGGCTGGAGGTCTTTGTCGTGTGGGTTGGTTTCGGCTGTCTGGTGCTTGCGTGCTTGAACGAAGATGAGAGGGTAATGGATGTTGCTTTATTTTAGTAATTATAGTTTAATTTAAATCGTTATGCTAATTTATTCGTATGTTCGTACATGCCCGATTCGGTTGAAACAAGTCTTGTTGCGACCGTATCGATGTCGGCTACAGTATGGGATTGGATTCGTATTTATTTGAAGCTGAAGAAATTTTCAATTTCAAATAAAAAGGTGAGTGTTTTATAACGCTCACGAAGCACTAGAATATTTTTATGTTAGTTAAATTTGAAATTAGGAAGTGATTTAAATTTATTGATTGTTGTTTGATAATTTTAATTGGCATTTAAATTGACATCTGAATTAACTAATAGAAATTTAAATTGAATTGGAATTAAATTGCTAGTTAAACTTCTGATTATTGATAACCTGTAAATTGTTGTGATATTTGACTGGTTTGGATGTTGATTGTGATGGCTGCTATTGGTTGATATTTCAGATGATTTGGATGATTATTTATTTTTGTATATCCTGTTACCATCCTGTATATTATTGACAGTATATAAAACTGTTATTTGAATTATTTCGAATGAATTAAGAAATAGATTGAAATGATATATACATATGACATTTATTTTGGATTGAAATGATATATATCCATCTCTGAAATTAAATTGAAATAACTGGTCACTTGGCAATAGGATAGAAAATTATATACGGAAACCGGATTGGTTAAATAAATAATTTTAAATTCACAGATTTGAATTTATTCAAAGGATTTTATTTTATGAAAATAAAATTGAATTGAAATATGAGAATTAGATTATTTTATAATTTCGAGTTTTGAAATGTTGAATTTAAAATTTATAAAGGAATTGGTTAAAGAATAAAATTTCAAATTCGAAGTTGTTTAAGTAAAAATGACATAAGTTGGTATTTCAACATTGGACTCGAGATTGAATTACTTTTATAGATTTGAATATTGAATGGAACATCGAAATTAAATTTGAATTAAATGATTTAAATCGATATTTTGAAATCGAACTCGAAATTGATAAATTGAAATGGTTTAAAAATTGGAATTGAAATTGAAATTAATTGGAATTGAAAGTGAAATTGAATTAATTTGAAATCAAAGTTGAAATTGATTTAAATTGAAATTAGAATCCAAGTAAATTCGAATTGAAATTGGAATTAAATCGATGTATATGGAAATGGAAATTGAAATTGATTTGAATTGGAAGGTTTGGAATTAAATCAGTTTGACTTCGAAACTATTTTCGAATAAATTATTTTAATATAAACTGTTTAAAACCCATCTCTTTAAATATTCAAATTATTTTGATTTTCCAAACTATTTCCTATATAAACCATTTTTAATATATAATCCATTTTATTAAACTATTTTATATCAAACTATTTTAACTTTTTAAACTATTTAAAACTATTCAAACCATTTTCTAAAAATTCAAACTGGTCAAGGTTGGAATGTTTATATTTAAATCGTTGTTTTAAATACGAATTGGGCTAAATGAAGTTATAACCTAAATTGAAATTCGAAAAAAATTTGGAAGCGAAATTGAGATATTAAGGCAAAAATGATTTTGAAGTGAAATAGTATATTTTGAGTAAATATGATGATTTCAAAATGAAATTGATTTTGAAGAGAACATGATATTTTGATATCAAGTATGAATTGTTTTCGAAATATAAAAGAACCAACCGGTGTGTAAAACGATGTTTGCTTATTAAAGAGACCGGGGCCTCTTATTGGCATACTCTCTGTCAATATTGGAACCACTTTAACAACTTTGTACGCGGAGGAGACTCCAGAACGAAGTGGTTGGATTTGGCATTGTTTGCTGGATTTGAAGAAAGATAACGATGATGGATAGACCCCAGCACTTGTGCCAATTTGAAATGACTAAAACAAGATGGCTTGACAGGGCCAAGCGAGCTAACTACCCCTAGCGGACATCCGTTTTTCGATATTTTTCTTGGACTTGGTCAATATTATTACTCTTGTTGTTGGTTTAGATTGGTGCACCTTGATTTTGGGATAACCTCCTTTTGATCGATATGGGATGGATGGACGTGGTGGTCGGTCGTGGCTACGATGCTTTACCACCAGCCCTGCGACCCAAACTGGTAGTATCCTACCTTCGACATTGCCTCACATGCCTTGTCATAATTTTATCCTTATACGAGACCACCACAATTTTGGTTTAGTATTGTCGTATCACGGCTCATCCCTATTCCCCGACGTGCTACTGGGGCGTTATATGCAAACTGTACGACAATGCTTAAAAACATGTTAAGTGGGATCAATGTAAAGCCTTAACGCTAAGAAAAATATTTATTTTACTGATTAGACATTATATATATAGCGTATTCTACTATATGTAATATTTTGATGGATCCTTAAGAGATGGAAAATCCCGTAACATCTCTTAAGTTATTGCACGCACGTTATACACTGGATAGGAGATGTGAAATCCCATAAACATCTCTGATGCTATTACACTCATGTTATGTGATATCGATTTGACTCACATAAGAATATTTTAGTCCTGACTCGTGTGTTTTGTCTTTTCATTACGCTCGGGTCAGCCCTGAGTATTTCAGTGCATTGAAGATCATTTTTTAGAGGACGAAGACGAAGATTTGGTATATTATTACTATTATTATTTCTTTGCATCATGTTGTTCTACTACATTATATTGTGTTTTGTTGTATATATATATAACTCTGATAGATGTTATATAAATTATAATCAAATGTATAGTAAACAGCTTCATGAACTGTTTATTTGATTATTATATTTTATCATTCCGCTGCGAGATTTTGTGTTTGCTATCTTCTTCTTTTCTTATTTTTCTTAATTAACCCCAATGATTATCAATGTTTCGGGTTGTTTAAGTTGGATATGTGTGGATTATTGTTGATTTAAACCTTCCGAAATATGGGTCATCACAACTCTTTTATTGAATTGAGCCCTAGAAACCAATTGAGAAGGAAGGACATTTAAAAAAAATTGAAGATGAGTCGTTTCGATGAATTCACGATAACAGTAAGTCGCGGCCTTTGTTTAGTGACCTGGAGCGGAGGCAATGACAACCGTAGGCAGTGAGCTAGTGACTGTAGCAGGAACGAGATCTGGTCGATGACAGCAGCTGGTACGTGTGCATATGGAGGGCAATTGTGATCGATGTTGCTGGTGATGCGTAACCTAATGCGCGAATGGTTGAAGGAGGAGCGACTTTAATTCCCCGACCTATTAATGTCACGAAGAATGGAAGCACAATTGACAAGCTTAGGCTTTGGCAAACGATGTGATGAAGGAGGTTTGGCTATGCGTTATGAAAGGTTGTATGTGGGATTGATTGTGATTTGCCGTTGGCAGAAATTGATTTCGTTCAATAATTTGGTGAGTTGCTTCTTAACTCACAACTATTATCTGAATAATCGTTTATACCATTTAATTTCCCATTGCTTGTTTAGATGCTTGTTGGTGATAAATTCTTGGTCGAATTGAATTACCTCGTTCACTGTTGGGATTGATTAATGTATGGATAGTTAAAGGATTTTGTGGATTGGAAAAGCCAATTTGAAAAAAAAGTTATGTCCATTTGTGAATTGAAAAAAATATTTAGTGCAGGTCGATGTGTGAATTTTACGGATGACCGGAGCTCGGCAGAACTCGACTCGGGTCATATGATATTTGTAGTAATATTCGTTGAGAGGTTGTGGAGTAATTTTACTCCATAATTATATAGAGAGATTTAATTCTTGTTTTAATGAACGTTTGAAAAGCAAATATTATTTAAGGGTTTTGAAATTTTTGAAATGTGTTTTATAAATAATATTATTCTAAAGTGATTTTATTATATAGATTTAAGTTTATTTTGATTTTATTATAAAGATTTAAGTTTATTAATTTACTAAAAAGAAAGTTATAATTAATTTTTAAATAACTATTTTAAGATTGCATAAATCTCTGAGAATAAGAAATAGTTTTATTTAATATTTTAAGTAATTTAAAATTATTTTATAAGTAATTATAAGTAAAATTAAGAGTATAAGAAGTTTATTGTACATATTTGTTAAAATGACATATTACAATATTTTATGATGAGTTCTTCCTTCCACACCGATCATGTTGTTATAAACGGTTTATTAACGAATATTGATTTGATTGTAATATTTATTTAATTAATTGGTTTGTTATATTTCCCGGGTTTTTTTCATATTAATTGCGATATTGTGAATGATTCATCATTGATATTGATCTGAGTTATACTTTTTAAGATGATATGGTGATGACATCTTTATATTTGATTTGTGAGATTTCATTTCTATGTGACGAGCAATTTGAATAAACGGTTTAGTGATACCATCACATATGGGACTTTCGGTAACATTTTTCCGGTTATTCATTGGACTTGTCATATAGAGATATATAGTATGGAGCGAGTGTAGTTTATGAATATTGAATCATTATTCGAATAACATGCAGTGGTATGGGACGTCGTTATGTTATTTATTTGATTATTAGTTGTAAGTAAATGTCACTCAAACGGGGATAACACTCATGGGTCCATGTGATACCCGGTGAGGAGTATTTTATTGATAGATATTGGTATGAGAGCTGTATATTGGCTTATTATTAGAGATATGAATAGAGATAGGATATGAGTACTATATGACCATCCACATTGAGTCCAGCTTCCTTTATTTTTGGTGGTGAACCAGAATGGCCAGTATCCACCCTACGGCATGATCGTGGGGTCGCGCCCCAGATCCATGGCACTATAGTTATATGTCCCTTTGATGCGCATCACAGTATTGGTTCCCATAGCCCCTTGTGTCGCTTAGGCCAGCGGTCTGTTACCATTAGGGACAAAGCAGGGTCGTGACTGGGCTATGCGTTAACGAGTCACTGGTGGATGGGGTCACGATGTCCATCGAGGTAACTGAAAACTGTAGGAATAGACGGTACTCTACGGTAGGCGAGTAGACCTGGGTTCCTGGAGCAGGCTTGCAGTAGGCGGTTGTCGGTCTCCCTATCTGGTTCAGGGTATGTGAGTATAGTAGATTGACATATACCTTGAAGACTATAGGAATGGATGGTTACTCTACGGCTGGCGAGTAAACCTATGTTCCTAGAGCAGGCTTGCGGTAGGCGGCTGTCAATACAATGGTTCAGTGGACCTCCAATAGCAATATATCTTTGAACACTTTGAGGAATAGGATGAAATTAGAGAGCGATGATATGAATTCAAGTACAAATTCTATGATATTTTGTGGTTTGCAAATCCTTGAAGAATTGGAGTGAAAGATATGGTTTTGCAAAGAGAATGGAATAATATTTAATGGACCTTTCTCAAGAAAGTATGAAAATAAAAGAGTAAGAAAAAATGAGAATGTTGTATTTTAAATTTCGTTTTCCATAGCCATTATATAATGGTTGAAGAGACATGTCTATTGGTGAAGGGATAGTGGGAAAACCCTTCGTTTGAATTTAAAAAATAGAAGAACGGTCGATATGTTGACATACTTGGGTGAATATGTTGACATACATATGAGATTTTCATATTTCAAAGTTCTTTATATTTGTGGATATTTTTTGATTTGATTGGGGTCGATGATTGATGATTTCAAATATAATTACCATGGGGTCATTAACAAAGATTCCAAGATTCAAATAACTACTCATCACTTCAAATATCTCTATTGTACAGCATTTACGTTTCATTCTTCTTCAGCGTTTTTGTTTTTCCATTTGCTCTGATTATTCTTCATATATATAATTTATTTGCTTCCATTGAGTTCTTGTTATCTCTGTAGATATCTCCATAATATATCTAAAGGTAATATACAACTTGGAGATATGTTAGTAGTAATATTTATATGGTCGTTCATCAAAATCGATAATTAGGTTATTAACTAGAGGACCTTGCAAGTCTCAAGTAAGTTGGTGCGAGATAGAGGATAGGCTTGTTTTATAGTCCGATCTTGTAAGAGAAGCTTTAGAGAAAGTCAAATTGATTTGACAAAGGATGAAGGATGCTGGATCAATGCAGAATAGCTATGTCGACTAGAGGTGAAAGGACTTGGAATTTGATCTAGGGGATCATGTGTTTGTTAAATTATCACCGATGAGAGGCACTATTCAGTTTGGAAAGACCGGAAAGTTAGCACCAAGGTATGTTAGCCCATTTCTGATACTAGTGATAATCATCAATGTGACTTATAGAGTTGAATTGCGGAGAGCTTCTACAAAGGTTCATAATTTATGTTTCCCATCTAAGGAAGTGTGTCGGAGACCCTAAGGATGTTATAGTTCTGAGAGCTATAGAAGATTTGGTTGTCGAACCAAATATGACATATTTTAGGTAGCCCATTCGGATTGCTGGCCGAGATGTAAATAAGCTTCGAAATAAGACAAGGAGGCTTATGCAAATCCAACAGAGTGAGGACCGAGATGATTGTACTTAGTAAATGGAATATAAGGTCAAGCGGACTTATCCCGAGTTTCTTGTTTAGATTAGCATATATATTTGCTATGTTTTGTTATAACCATTTATATATGTGATATTATGGTTGCTTTCGTTATGTATAGGTGAAATACTCTAGTACAATCTGTTAGGATACAAGAAAATGGACTTATGTGTTTATGCTAAAATGGACATGGAAAAGTTTGAAAATTGTTATCGATCCTTGTACAAATTTTAAGGATGAATTCTTATAAGGGGAAAGTCTGTAATGCTTCATAAATTAATAAATAAATAATTAAGGAACTAATTTTAGGAATAAAGATTTAAGATGTTAAATGATGAAATTAAGTAATGAATAGTGATAAGCATTTGGATATACATTTACTTATTAGGATTATTACTTAGTATGCTTTAATTAAAATGAATTAAATGGAAAAAAGGGCATTAGGCCGATGACCCATCCACCAGTGTGAAAAAAGTTAGTTAGCTCCTTCTTTTCATTCCGTTCTATATTCAAATTAAAAATAAAACCTTGAACACTTTAATGGCGATTGCGGCCTAATCGAGAAAAAAAGGAAATAAGAAGATTAAGCTAAAGGAACTATTAACGTTAATCAATTGAGGAGTATAGGTGAGTAATATGTTTTCTAATCCCTTTTCCTTTCATGCCATATCTATCTAGATTATTTCTTATTCTTCCTATAATCGAAATTCTTTTGGAATTTAATATGATGATGAGAATATATTATGAATGATAAGTTTTTATTGATAGAATTTTCACTGAAATAAATAAATGGATATGAATTAATAAAGAGCCACATATTGTAGAAATTTGTTAGAAATAAGGAGTTTGAGAAAATTTATGGAAGAAAAGATATATAGCTTTTTTATGTTCATGCAAGATAACGACGCAGACTTGCCACTTTAAATGTTAGTTTAAGATTGCGGTGCATACCTGCTTGCGTATAGTTGCTTAAGGGGTTGTGCCACAGTTATGTATTGTCGGTGTTGCTTTCGGTGCCGCAACGCTGTTTCTACATCTCATTGCTACTTAAAGATTACGCTATAGTTCCAACTTTATTAGTCTCACCTTATTTTGGAATCGTAGCGCAGTCTTCATATTTTGATACCAGGAATCTATACCATAGTTCTACCCATCGGAGTAGGTATTAAGGTTGTAGATTAGTTCCTACACTTTATAGCCATCTCAGGTTTTTGGCCCAGTGTTATAGTGTCGAAGCTTCGTTCAATGGGAGGGTGAATTCTTTATGTTTTGCCATCGACCCAGGATTTTGGCGCAGTACTATCTAGGTTTTGTTCTTGCTTGCTTTCCATATTTCGACTCCTATTGTGGGAGCAGTTTTTCTAGGCTCGGTGCTTGTATTAATTTCACTTGACAACATTGAAAAATATGGGTGTAACAAACAGTAATAAGGTAAAAAAAGTCGAACTAATTAGAAGTTGACACGTGTAAAACTAATACCAGATGTGCGAAAGACAATTCCCAATGTGTACCGGGAGGCAGTTAGGCCAAAACAAAAGAAAGAATGCAAACATGAACCTTAAGTATAAAGACTTAAGTAAGAAAGCTAAGTAATGAAAATTGATAGGCTAGAGCTATAAAATGGAAGGCTTTAGCCAAAGACCAAAAGAGGAAGTGAGGTTTAATGAAGAACTATGAGCTATAAAATTGATTAGATTTCATCAACATTATTTTGTGTAAAGCATATATCATGACATAAGTGTTTTGAGTAAAGCAAAGAGTATGATTTTCTTGTTTTATAAAGATATGATTTCAGGGGTAAATCATTTTGCAAAGATTATTTACAAGGAAATGAAATTTGAATAAGGTAGTCAACCCTAAGTATATGACAGGAAATGAAATATGAATAGGGTAGTTAACCCTAAGTTTATGACTTAGATATTAGAAGACCATATGGGACTGGAGTAGGGTCGCGCCTTATACTTTAGCTAATAGCCCCTAGCTAATATAAGTCAAAAATTCCAGTATGTAGGCCTTTGTCACAGATGAGACTAAAATAATGTTACACATAGAAGGGAATATGCAGAGAAAAGATAGGTTATTGGTGAGCCTGCAAAACCATTAGGATCAGTTGACCCTAGAAGAAGATAGTTGAGGGCAAATAGCCCAGTATTGTTCCTAACAGAAGTTAGATTATTTATTATGTCTGGTAGGCCCGAGTCAGCCAAGAGTTAATAGTTAGCTAGATAAAACCATAGTGTGGGTAGATAGTCCATTGATTTCCTGTTTATTATGCATATATGTATTTGCTATTGTTGTTATAATCAGTTTGATTGCAGGATTTTGATTTGCAAAAGATATGCTTTTAAAATGATATTAGTGAGGGGAAACCCGTTCCGCTAAGCGGCGTGGTCTCACTTAATATCAGTAAATCGAGATGTAATAGTATAATTCAGACCAAGCTTTATGTCTGACTCAAAGTTTACGTTTGCCCCTTAAACTCTCGGGTGATGAAAATTAAATTTGAGTATATTAAGAGTTAAGGAATTTTCAGGTTTAGTAGGTTGGACGAATAAGCTTCCGGAGACGTGTAGGAGGCAAAGCTCGTTATGTAGGAGCTATTTAGCATTATTTCCGCTATGATGTATTTATGACTGATACGTCTATTTAGTACTCTGATCATCCAAGGGGGCATCTTCATATGTCACTCTTGGCATAATTTGTAATAATTATATTTGATTAAAACCTGGGAATCGTTTTAGGATTATGAAACTGAATATGAAATATTGATTTGAAATGTAATCAAAAAAGTTGTTTTTGAAATCTGTGTTGATTTTATTTCATATTCATGTGCTTCTGATATAATGGATACCATTAACATTACTATATTTTATCACCGAAAGTTAATACTATGGATGTCTACCGCATTTGTAGGGCTTAGCTTCGGGCCTTAGAATAGGGGATGTTACAACTTAGTATCGAAGCATGGTTTATGGAAACATAAAAGAAATTGTAAAGTTAAAATGATTTTGAAAACATAATCCTAAGAAATTAGAGAAAAGATTGGGGTATGGGATAATGCTATATTAACGTACTTGTATTTGCTATATATATAAGTATACGCTTTATTTCTATTCTCCCATCTCTCTTAGGCTATTCTTCTGTATCTTACAAAGACTCGAATGAAAATTTTAAGGAAGTAAGATATGGATGCTAGGAGTGGAAGAGTTAACATTGGTGGAGGAAGCACCACAACCAATGGAAATGCCAGACCAAACACTAGAAGGAATCCAGGTCGGGCACAAGCTCCTAATGTGGGTGCTGGAGCACCGCAAGTTGATATGGGAGCTATGTATCAGTTCTTCATCAACATGATGTAAGATGGAATTACTACATGATTAGTTGGAGGAAATCAGGAAGCTCCAGTGGCCAATAACTATGCAGTACTAAGCAAAGATAATGTTAGGCTTGGAGAAAAGCCGTTTATCGGGAATGAGGACGCAATTGAAGTGGAGAATTGGTTGCTTCATTGCGAAAAGATTTTTGCTGATTTGGGACTCAACAATGAGCAGTAAAGAAGATTGGCATCTAGATAGTTGCAAGGAGCAACACTGTACTGGCGGAATAGTGTTACTGTGAGAGTAAATAAAGAGACTATGACTTGAGCAGAATTCAAAAGGAGGTTTGAGGAAAGATTCATGTCGGAGATTACCAAGTCAACTCTGCTCAGGATGATTGCTGAGTTGGTACAGGGAGACATGACAGTGCTGGAGTATGCTACTAGATTTGAGAAGTTATCGAAATACGGATATGCTATGGTTGATACGGTTATCAAAAGAAATGAGAAGTTCATCTACGCACTGAAACCCAATCTTGTTAAAGCAACTTTGCCACATATTAGGGATCCATGCAATATAGTTTTTGAGATGGCTTTGTGGCAGGAGGAGATGCTTGCTTTTCTTGATGGTAACAAAACAGGGGAAGCTTAAGGTAGGCAGAACCATAAAAAAAAGTTTTTCCATAGTTTGCTATAAGTGTGATAAGAAAGGACACTATGCTCATGAGTGCCGTACATGCAAAAGGAAGAAAGCTGCTGACAAGAAAGGAGCAAAATGCTTCAACTGTGATCAGATTGGACATTATAAGAACCAGTGCATGGAACCGGCTAAGGATGGAAAGGGCAAAGTGTTTGCATTGGAACCAACTACCTCAAGACCAACAGCAGAGGAGAAAGGAAAAGTTGTGTTGGGAGGTACGCTTTTGATTCATGGTATGTCACTTAGAGTTCTATTTGATATTGGTGCATCGCATTATTTTATTTCTCATTGTTTGGTAGATAAGCTTAATGTAGAACCCTCATACCTAGTTACTTCCTTAAGGGTTGCGAATCTGATAGGAGGGTATGCGACTCTTGGGATGAGATGTGACCACTTAGAGTTTGAATTGATAGGTTGTGTATTTGCTTGCAATTGGCATGTATTTGATTTCGTAGAGTTTGGAATTATTTTGGATATGGATTGGTTAAGTAAGTACGATGCTAGGATATTTTGCCATGATAGGAAAATATCACTTAGATACCCTAGTTGTAGTGATCGGATTATATACTCCGTAGAAAATCCTAGTTTTGAGGTTAGTGCTTTATTGGGTGTTATGGAGGCAGAAGACAAGTTAAACCGAGTTTTCATTGTTCGAGAATTTGCATATGTCTTTGAGCCTGTGATAGGACTACCACTGAAACGAGCCATTGAGTTTCGGATAGATTTAGTACCAGGAGCAGAACTGGTGAGTTGACCGCCAAGTAGGATGACACCTACTGAGATGAAGGAGTTAAAGGTGTATTTGGTGGATTTAGAAGGTAAGAATCTTATCAGACTAAGCAGTTCGCCTTGGGGAGCAGCCGCAGTGTTTGCAAAGAAACCGAATGAATCGTTGAGGTTGTGTATTGATTATCGTAAGCTGAATGAGAAGACAATAAAGAACCGATATCTATTACCTGGGATTGACGATTTGTTCGATCAGTTGAGTGGAGCCAAAGTATTTTCGTAGTTGGATTTGGAAACAGGATTCCATTAGCTTAAAGGAGCAGAGGAAAGTATTCCTTTGACGACGTTTAGGACCAGATATTGAGCGTACGAATGGTTAGTGATGCCATTCGTACTAACTAATGCGCCAGCATTTTTCATGGACTTGATGAACAGGATCTTCTGGGAACATTTGAAAAGATTAGTGTTAGTACTCATATATAACATTTTGATATACTCTAAAGATGAAAGAGAGCATGAAGGTCATCTTAGAGTGGTGCTTGAGACGCTAAGGCGGCATCAGCTGAAGGCGAAGTTTGCGAATGTCATTTCTCGAAGAAGGAAGTAAAGTTTTGATGCAGCCTAGAAAGTTGAAGACATAGGTCGTGTACGACCTAACATGCTGGTAAGTCGGGTACGACTTAAAGAGGAGGCTAATGAGTTAATACTTCGTAAAGACATGTGGGAAGTTGAAGTTTTAGGTCGCGTACGACCTAACGAGGCCTTTAAGTCGTTCCAGCGACTTGGTGAAGGTCGGCAACGACCTAGTGGAGACGCACGAGTTAACGAACTAGATCTTGGAGATAAGTCGTGGAAAGTTGAAGTCTTAGGTCGCTCACGACCTAGTGAAGGTCGCTCACGACTTAGTGAAGACGGCACACGAGTTACTGGATTCAGTGAGAAGGAGTGCGAACGAGCTAAAAGGATACGACCTAAGTTAGGTCACGAGATTGAAGTTCGATCTATGTTAGGTCGCGGAGTTTTGATTCGACCTAAGTTAGTCGCATAAACGACCTACGACCTAAGATAAGACGCTCTGAAATTCAGAATGAAGAATGCCTCGACCTACGACCTAAGTTAGGTCGCGTATGACCTACGACCTAAGTTAGGTCGCGAGAACTTTAGATCGCCGATTGCTACAGATCGTTGCCGCCTGGATTCTTGGAAGATGCTGCCTTGTTTTAGGTCGTTCAAATGATAAGTCGTGTAGTTTTGGGTCGTTTACGACCTATGTGTTGTAAAGCATTGTGTTGTATTTGCTTATGTTGTACTTTTAGGTCGTGATGTGTTAAGTCGTGGCCGACTTAGGAGTTGTACAGTTTTTCTGTGGCGTGTGTTGTAACTTCTATAAATAGGCCGGTGGTGCCATTTGTAAGGGTTGTTGATTTTGAAATAAAATTTCCTTTGTTAGCTTTGTGCTTTCATCCAATTGGTAGTCGAGTGTGATCTCCTATCTCCTCTTTCGGTTAATCGAGTGCGCTCGATTCAACGACTGCAGAAGCCGATTCACGGAATCTAGTGCGCTAGATCAACGTGCGAAGAATCGCAGATCTTTGAACACGGTATCGTGCGCGATCAACGTGTTTGGGATAGCTAGAATTCGGTATCTTCGGATCAACGAATTTGGGCATTTCAGTATTCATCAATCCACCGATTGCTACTTTCATCGTTCTACCTTGTTTTTGTTTAATCCGCTGCATCAGTTTGGTATCAGAGCTTGTTTAGCCAATCATAGCTAAATCGAGTCCCTGGAGCCAATTCTTTTGAAGAAGTTTGAAGAGATCAAGTCGAGCCGAGCTATTTCATTCAAGGCCGAGAAGTTGTTGTTCATCGTGTTCTTCGCAAATTGCAACAAAGTGGGAATTTTCGATCCATTTCATTTTGGATCTAAGTTCGAAAGGTGTTTAAAATTTGGAGTGGAGCCGAAAGTCAAAGTTTTGAAGAATCAACCATGCCGCCAAGAAGAGCTAATCGTCACCAAAACGTAGAAGCTTTGTATAGAAGAGAGGAAGCTGATGAGATGGAGCAAAGAATTAATGAAAACTTTAGTGAAAAGCTTAATGAAGGGATTGGATGATTAGAGAAGATGATGTTAGAGATGAATCAAAATCGGAGAAGGGTTTCACCTGAATCTAACCATGGGGGAAGTAGAGTTTCACCACATTCCAATCGAGAGAGAAGTAATGATAATGATCATAGAAGTATGAGCCGAGACAGTTATAGAAATGTTGATGATCAACATCGTGGTCGGAGGAATGTAGATAGAAGGGATGTTGGTGGAAGACGTGATGGTAGTAGAGATGTTGGTGGTCAGGATCGACATCGATATACATCTGATTTTGAAGAGGAGTATGATGGTGGAAGTGTTCATGGACAAGGACGTGGACAAGGAAGAAATCAGTCGGAGTATGATCACAAGTGGGAATCTGGGATGAAGACTGAAATTCCAGAATTCAAAGGAGGTATGCAAGCTGAAGAATTTTTGGACTGGTTGTCTAATGTGGAGGAGATTTTTGACTTCAAGGAAGTTCCAGAACATCGTAGAGTGAAGTTGGTTGCTACAAGGTTGAGGGGTAGAGCTTTGGCATGGTGGCAGCAAACCAAACTTACACGTGAACGGATGGGGAAGTCAAAGGTTGAATCATGGGAAAAGATGAGGAAAATGATGAAAGCCACATTCTTACCTTATAATTATCAATCGCTTATGTATCAGAGGCTGCAAAACTTGAGGCAAGGAACGAAGTTTGTTAATGACTATGCTGATGAATTCTATCAACTGATTGCAAGGAACGATATCATGGAGACAGAGGAACAATTAACAGCTAGATTTGTTGGAGGATTGCGTATGCAGATTCAAGACATGGTAAATATGTTTGATCCCAGATCTGTAGCGGAAGCACACCAGAAAGCGTTGGCTTGGGAGAAACAGGGACGACGAGGTGGTGGTGTGTTTACTAATTCCAACAATCAAGTGAAGGGTGTTAGTGGAAGTCCTAATGTTCCTAAGTCTGTCAATAAGCCAATGGTGAAGGAGGTTGAGAAGGCGAAGGTTAACAATGGTATCAAATGCTACAATTGCCAGGAGATGGGTCATAAAAGCAATGAGTGTCCAAAGCCTAAGAAGCGAGTGATGGTTGCGGAAGCTGAAGATGAGGATGAAGAAGCTGAATGTTCCAATTCACCACCTGATGAGAAGGAAGAAGAAGTGTCAGGAGACGAAGGTTGTAATCTAATGATGAGGAGGTCTTGTTTGACACCAAAGCTAGAGGAGGATTGTAGTTGGTTGAGAAGCAATATATTTCAGTCGACATGTACTATTCTGGGGAAAGTTTGCAAATTTGTTATTGATGCTGGAAGCTGTGATAATATAATTTCGTCAGAGGCCGTGAGGAAGTTGGCATTGAAGACTGAGAAACACCCGAAACCATACAAGCTGGCTTGGTTAAGAAAAGGAGGGAAGGTGAAGGTTGGACGAAGGGCTTGTGTGAATTTTTCAATTGGAAAGAAATACAAGGATGAAATCTGGTGCGATGTGGTAGATATGGATGTCTGTCATTTGTTGCTGGGGAGACCGTGGCAATATGATAGGGCGGTGCAACATGATGGGAGAAACAACGGTTATAGTTTCATGTTTGAAGGAACTAAAATCACTTTGGTTCCTAAGAAGCAACAACAAGAAGAAAACAAACTGGAGGAGATTGAAGAGCTGAAAACTTTATTATCTTTGAAGGAGTTTGTTAAGGAGGTTGAGGAAGAGCCGGAAGTATTCTTGTTAATTGGGCGTGAGAGCAGTGAAGAGGTTGAAATTCCAGAAGAAGTGAAACCAGTATTGAAAGCATTTGAAGATGTATTTCCAAAGGAGTTACCAAAGGAGTTACCGCCACTGAGAGACATTCAACATCAAATTGATCTTGTTCCGGGAGCAATGTTTCCACATAGACCACATTATCGAATGAGTCCGAAGGAACATGAAGAATTGAGGAGGCAAGTGGAAGAATTGCTTGAACAGGGGCGTGTGCAGGAAAGCTTGAGTTCGTGTGTTGTGCCATCTTTGTTAGTACCGAAGAAGGACGGGACGTGGAGAATGTGCACTGACAGTCGAGCATTGAATAAGATTACTGTGAGATATAGATTTCCAATGCCGAGGTTGGATGACTTGCTAGATCAATTGAGCGGAGCTACTATCTTTTCGAAGATTGATTTGAAGAGAGGATATCACTAAATTCGTATCAGGCCAGGTGATGAGTGGAAGACTGCTTTTAAAACCAGGGAGGGTCTATACGAATGGTTGGTAATGCCATTTGGCTTATCAAATGCGCCAAGTACATTTATGCGGGTGATGAATCAGATTTTTAGACCATTCATTGGGAAGTTTGTGGTGGTGTATTTCGATGATATTCTGATATATAGTGGAAGTCCAGAGGAACATTTGAATCATCTGAGAAAAGTGCTGATGGTACTACGACAAGAACAATTTTATGCTGCAACGAAGAAATGCGTGTTCATGACGCATAGTGTTTTATTTCTGGGGTATGTTGTATCAGAGGAAGGGATACAGGTGGATCAGAGTAAAGTAGAGGCGATTAGAGATTGGCCACAGCCCAAGACGATAACAGAGGTTCGGAGTTTTCATGGGTTGGCTTCATTTTATAGAAGATTTATTCCACACTTTAGTAGTGTGATGGCGCCTGTTACAGATTGTATGAAGGGTAAACAGTTTTCATGGTCAGAGGAAGCAGAGGATGCTTTTGGGAAGATCAAGGAGTTGCTGACGTCTGCACCAATTCTAGTATTACCAGATTTTCAGTTGTTGTTTGAGCTACACACTGATGCGTCAAAGGTTGGGATTGGAGGAGTGTTGAGTCAGAGGGGACGTCCGATTGCATATTTCAGTGAGAAGTTATCAGGAGCGAAGATGAGATATAGTACGTATGATGTGGAATTTTATGCTGTTGTACAAGCGATTAAACATTGGAGACATTACTTATTTCACAAGGAGTTTGTGTTGTACACTGATCATGAGGCGTTGAAACATCTATAAGGGCAAGTGAAGATTTCAGCAAGGCATGCATCGTGGATTGCGTACCTTCAACAGTTTACGTTTGTGGTGAAACATAAATCTGGAGTTACAAACCGTGTGGCAGATGCGTTGAGCCGAAGGAATCATTTGTTGACTACAATGAAAATTGAGGTGACAAGGTTTGATGTGTTGGCAGAATTATTTGTCGATGATCCTTACTTTGCAAAGTTTGTTGATAAAGTCAAGGAGGGAGAGACGGACGAGTTTATGATGGTAGATGGTTTTCTGTTCAAAGGAAATCGATTGTGCATACCTGATTGTAGTTTGAGAATGAAGATTGTGAAGGAGCTACATGAAGAAGGCCACGTGGGTAGAGACCGTACGCTACAGCTGATTTCTCAATCTTATTTTTGGCCATCAATGAGGAAAGAAGTGGAAAGATTTGTGGAACGATGTCATATCTGTCAGGTTTCGAAAGGAACTGCGACCAATGCTGGATTATATATGCCATTACCTGTACCAAATAAGCCTTGGGTTGATGTGAGTATGGATTTTTGTTTTGGGGTTACCGCGAACTCAAAGGGGAAACGATTCCATTTATGTGGTGGTTGACCGATTTTCGAAAATGGCACATTTTATTGCTTGTAAGAAGACGGCGGATGCTGTTCATGTTGCTCAGTTATTTTTCAAAGAAATATATCGACTTCATGGATTGCCAGAATCTATTGTGTTAGATAGGGATACTCGTTTTCTTAGTCATTTTTGGCTAAGTTTGTTGAAGATGGTCGGAACAAAACTGAAGTTTAGTAGTGCTTACCATCCACAAACTGATGGACAAACGGAGGTGGTTAACAGATCGCTGGGGAATTTATTGCGATGTTTGGTGAAAGATAATCTGAAGAGTTGGGATATGAAGCTATGCCAAGCAGAGTTTGCTCATAATCATGCTATAAACCGTAGTACGGGTTTCAGTCCATTTCAGATAGTGTATTCAAGCTTACCAAAGGGGCCGTTGGATTTGACGATAATACCACAACCAAAGGGGGCCGTTAAACGGGCTGTTGATTTTGTTGATGGATTGGCGGAATGTCATAAAATCGTTCAGGAACGATTGGAGAAAGCAAATGAAAAGTATAAACGATCTGCAGATTTGAAGCGAAGAAGCGTTGAATTTAATGAAGGAGATTTAGTCTATGCTGTGCTAACAAAAGATCGTTTTCCAGTAGGCACTTACAACAAGTTGAAAGCCAGAAAGATTGGTCCTGTGAAGATTGTGAAACGGATCAATGAAAATGCTTATAGATTGAAGCTACCGGAAGATGTATACACTTCTGATGTTTTCAATGTTAAACATCTTATACCATATCATGGGGATGAGTCTGTTGTGGAAGAAGAGGGTGCAAATTCGGGGACGAATTTTTCTCAACCTGGGGAGGATGATGCAGCCCAGAAAGTTGATGACATAGGTCGTGTACGACCTAACATGCTGGTAAGTCGGGTACGACTTAAAGAGGAGGCTAACGAGTTAAGACTTCGTAAAGACGTGTGGGAAGTTGAAGTTTTAGGTCGCGTACGACCTAACGAGGCCTTTAAGTCGTTCCAGCAACTTGGCGAATGTCGGCAACGACCTAGTGGAGACGCACGAGTTAACGAACTAGATCTTGGAGATAAGTCGTGGAAATTTGAAGTCTTAGGTCGCTCACGACCTAGTGAAGGTCGCTCACGACTTAGTGAAGACGGCACACGAGTTACTGGATTCAGTGAGAAGGAGTGCGAACGAGCTAAAAGGATACGACCTAAGTTAGGTCACGAGATTGAAGTTCGATCTATGTTAGGTCACGGAGTTTTGATTCGACCTAAGTTAGGTCGCGTAAACGACCTACGACCTAAGATAAGACGCTCCGAAATTCAGAATGAAGAATGCCTCGACCTACGACCTAAGTTAGGTCGCGTACGACCTACGACCTAAGTTAGGTCGCGAGAACTTTAGATCGCCGATTGCTACAGATCGTTGCCGCCTGGATTCTTGGAAGATGCTGCCTTGTTTTAGGTCGTTCAAATGATAAGTCGTCTAGTTTTGGGTCGTTTACGACCTATGTGTTGTAAAGCATTGTGTTGTATTTGCTTATGTTGTACTTTTAGGTCGTGATGTGTTAAGTCGTGGCCGACTTAGGAGTTGTACAGTTTTTCTGTGGCGTGTGTTGTAACTTCTATAAATAGGCCGGTGGTGCCATTTGTAAGGGTTGTTGATTTTGAAATAAAATTTCCTTTGTTAGCTTTGTGCTTTCATCCAATTGGTAGTCGAGTGTGATCTCCTATCTCCTCTTTCGGTTAATCGAGTGCGCTCGATTCAACGACTGCAGAAGCCGATTCACGGAATCTAGTGCGCTAGATCAACGTGCGAAGAATCGCAGATCTTTGAACACGGTATCGTGCACGATCAACGTGTTTGGGATAGCTAGAATTCGGTATCTTCGGATCAACGAATTTGGGCATTTCAGTATTCATCAATCCACCGATTGCTACTTTCATCGTTCTACCTTGTTTTTGTTTAATCCGCTGCATCAAGTTTCTTACTCATGTAGTCTTAGAGAAATGGTTGTCAGTAGATACGGCTAAGATTGGGGCAGTGAATAGTTGGAAAAGACCCGAGACAGTGACTGAGATAAAGAGTTTTCTTGGATTAGCTAGTTATTATCGAAGATTCATTAATGATTTTTCATGGATAGCGGCACCGATGACTAAGCTAACTCGAAAAGACGTGAAGTTTGTCTAGACTGATAAGTGTGAGGAGGCATTTCAGAAACTGAAACACTTATTGACTAATGCACATGTTTTAGTTGTTCCAAAGGGGAATCATGACTTAGTGGTGTAAACGGATGCATGTGGACAGGATTAGCAGCTGTGTTAATGCAGAAGGGTAAAGTGATTGTCTATGCTTCTTGACAACTCAGACCGCATGAAGTTAGATATCCAACTCATGATTTGGAATTAGCTGTAGTAATTTTCGCATTGAAGGTGTGGAGACATTACCTTTTGGGAGAAAGATTCGAGTTGTATACGGATCATAAGTCACTGAGGTATTTATTCTCTCAGAAGGAGTTGAATATGAGATAGCAGAGGTGGTTAGAGTTTTTAGCCACTTATGACTTTGGTATTGAGTAAACACCAGAAAAAGGAAATAAGGTTGCAGATGCACTTAGCAGAAAATATCAGAATGCAGTATTGGCAATGATAGCTGAGTGGAAAGGTTTAGAAGCATTGACTACATGCGGAGTACGATGGAGATCTAAGAGTAGTTCTAGTCAAGGCACTGCTATGTTGTCGTGTTTAGAAGTTCAACCGGTGATGATAGAAAGAATTGCTTCTAAGCAAGGAGAGGATACATTACTAGCTGAACAAATCAGAAAGTTAAGGAATGGAACAAAGAGCGATGACTTAAAAGATTTCAGTCTTGATCAGAATGAGAAAGGAAGGATGACTATGCGTTCTAAATGTGGGGAACGTTAGGAAGGAAATTCTTAGAGAATGCCATCGTTCAAAGTTCACTATTCATCCGGGAGGAACTAAGATGTATCAGGATATAAAAAGGAGTTTCTTCTGTGAAGGTATGAAGAGAGATGTAGGCTTATGGGTGAGGCAGTGTTTGAACTGTCAACAGTTAAAAGCCCAACATCAGAAACTGAGTGGGTTACTTCAGGCTTTAAATGTTCCAGTATGGAAATAGGATTCTATCTCAATGGATTTCATAGATAGGTTGCCAAGCTCGAATAAAGGAAATGAGAGTACATGGGTTATAGTGGACAGGTTGACTAAGAGTGCACACTCTATACCCGTTAAGTCGACCATGATAGCATCTGATTTAGCTAAGTTATTCATGAGGAATATAGTTAGACTGCATGGAATTCCTAGTAGTATAATACGTGATAGAGATTCCTTATTTACTAGCGAGTTCTGGAAGAGTCTATAGGAGACTTTAGGTACCAAGCTCAAGATGAGTACCGCTTACCATCCGTAGACAGATGGGAAAATGGAGAGAGTTAACAAAGTCTTAGATGATTTGTTAAGAGCTTGTATGCTAGATTTTGGAGGATCATGGAAAGACCATCTACACTTAGTCGAGCTTTCGTATAACAACAGTTATTAGACTAGTATATGGCACCATTTGAAGCTTTGTATGGAAGGCCATGCAAATCTCCCGTTTGTTGGTTAGAGATCGGGGATAGGTTAGTTCTTGGTCCATATTTGGTTAGGGAAGCTATAGAAAAGATTCAGTTAATTCGAGCTAGGATGAAGGATGTTCAGTCTAGGTAGAAGAGTTATACCGATAAAAGACGAAAAGACTTAGAGTTCTCAGTTGGAGACCATGTTTTTGTCAAGGTGTCACCGGTGAAAGGTGTAATCAGATTTGGAAAATCAGGAAAATTGGCACCAAGATTCGTTGGACCATTTCCCATTATAAAAAGGATCGGGAAACTCGCGTACAGAGTAGAGTTACCGAATAGTTTGGCAGGAGTCCATAATGTTTTCCATATTCCTCATCTAAGAATGTGTATTTCAGATCCAGAAACTACTACTGCACCGATTGTGTTAGGTGATCTAGTAGTGGAACTGGATATGAATATAGTTAGAAAACCTGTTCGTATAGTTGCGAGGGATGAGAAGAGACTAAGAAACAAGACAGTCAGATTAGTCAAAGACCAGTGGAGTGACGACGAGAGCAACTGTATTTGGGAGCTGAGAGTAGGACTAGAGATACTTATCCTGACTTGTTTCATGGTATGTTTTACCTTTATGTTTGATTGTTATGAGTACCTTATCGTAATTTCAAGGATGAAATTTTTTAAGGAGAGGAGTCTGTAATGACCCTAATTTTGACTAACATTATTTAGGACATTTAATTAGATAAATTAAATGAAATAATATAGATGGTTAAGGGATTGAGATTTGTAAATTAATAAGAGAGTCGTGCCTTAATGAATGTATAGGCAAAAGAGAATTAAAAATAAGTAAGTAGGAGGAATATGGTAAGCGCAAAATAGGAATAGTTTTTGTTCTTATATCCTAAACCCTTCTATCCTTCATTTCTTATACATTTCAACATTCACAAACAAAACTAAAACACTAGTGAGCTCGGCCAGCCACCATTAAAGAGATTCAAGGAGAAGAAAAGCTAGGATTCAAGTAGAAAGCTTAAGCAAATCAATCAAAGAGTAAATCTCAACCTTCTTAACACCATGCCAAGGTGAATAATTCGATTTACATCTCACTTTTGATAATGATTTCGGTTTCAAGGTTTGATCCGAATTATTTTGCAAATAATATGCCATGTTATGTTTGTTTAAATGGATTTATATGCTTGTTGATGATTTGTATTGTTTCATATAGATTTTATGATAAGTTTAGATTGGAAAACCTGACATCCAAATGATTTGCATTTTTGATATATGGTCGAAAACATTATTTTAGAAGTGGGTTTCAAGTTTCATAATTTTCTAAGTTATTGTGGATTTATTATGAATTTTCTATGAGAGAAAATAGTTAATATTGGGTTTAAATTATTCAAGGCAATTATATAGTGCTTTCGGGTCTGAAATTTACATATGTTAGAAAATATATTAAAAGTGATTATGGTGATTTTTGGGGAATTTTCCTAAGTATTTTACTATGGTTATAAAATTATTCAAGTTAAGGGACTTAAATGTTTTATATGTTTTATCAAGGAGAAGAGCTTATTTGCTTAAAATGATTTTAAATTGTTAATTTTGAATTTCGGCAGCCTTTTTAGAAAAGATTTTGATAAAGAATCGCAACGAATCATAGTTTGACTAATTGGGCAAGTTAGGTAAAAAGGAATTACTTTGAAAGGTAATAAAACCAGTTTTGATATACAACTTCACCACTTCCAGTTGCTAGCTTTCGTCACCATACTTCCGCTAATGAACCATTCGAAACCAATGCACATGGTATCGATCCATTGATACGTAGTGGATTGGAGAAAGGCGGAAGGTACTGTGTCGAAGGCATGCATTCGAAGGGATTGCTTTTAACTTCTCTTTTTTTTAACAAAAAGAGGCTTTCGAAAGAGTTGCCACTTACTTTTGTTTTAAAAGAAGCTTTCGAAAGGATGGCCGCTTATAAACCTATTCGAAACCCATGCTGCCATATTCATACCTTTCGAATTAGTTAAGTTCGCTTTTCTTTATAACCTTAAAACAATGTATTCGAAAGGGGTGCTTTCGCCTTCTTACTTCGAAGTCGCCTTCCCAATGCTTTTGAAAGGGCCCTTGTAGCCACTTTTATCAATGCTTTCGAAAGGTTGGTTTCGAAGCTATCCTTTTCCCTAATTCTTTTATTTGAAGATTAATGCTTTCGAAAGGGTTGCTTTCGCTTTTATTCTCTTTGAACCAGGAGTTATATTTAATGTTAAACCCATTGATTTTGAAAGGGATACTTTCAAATGGTTTTAAAGCTATGCTTCTATAAATCCTATTTGAACTAAGTACCTTTGAAAGATAAGCTTTAAGTGTTTCGAAAGGTTTATTTTAAATGGTTCGAAAGAGGATGTCTAAGGAATAATTGATGAATCTGAAAGGTCTATTTTCAATACATTCGAAAGGTATGTTTTGGCCTTTCGGCCTAATATTTTCAAGGTTAAAGTAGTTAACTTATTTTGAAAGGGGTACTTTCAATGAATTTGAAAGTGATTGTTTAAGGTTTTAAACAAAGGTTTCGAAGGTATTGTTTTGGCCTTATAGCCTAAAGTTTTCTAAGTTAAAAAGGGGTTTTAACTTATTTTGAAGGGATAGATAATCTTATTGACTAGATTTCATCAACATTGTTTTGTGTAAAGCATATATCATGGCATAAGTGTTTTGAGTAAAGAAAATAGCATGATATCCTTGTTTTATAAAGATATGATTTCAGGGGTAAATCATTTTGAAAAGATTGTTTACAAGGAAATGAAATTTGAATAGGGTAGTTAACTCTAAGTATACGACAGGAAATGAAATATGAATAGGGTAGTTTACCCTAAGTTTTTAACTCGGATATTAGAAGACCAGATGGGACTGGTGTAGGGTCGCGCCCTATACTTTAGCTAATAGCCCCTAGCTAATATAAGCCCAAAATTCCAGTGTGTAGGGTTTTGTCATAGATGGGACTAAAATAATGTTACACATAGAAAGGAATATACAGAGAAAAGATAGGTTATTGGTGAGCCCGCAAAACCACTAGGATCAGTTGACCCTAGAAGAAGATAGTTTAGGGTAGATAGCCCAGTATTGTGTCTAACAGAAGTTAGATTATTGATTATGTTTGGTAGGCCCGAGTCAGCCAAAGGTTAATAGTTAACCAGATAAAACTATAATGTGGGTAGATAGTCCATTGAGTTCCTGTTTATTATGCATATATGTATTTGCTATTGTTGTTATAATCAGTTTGGTTGCAGGATTTTGATTTGCAAAAGATATGCATTTAAAAGGATATTAGTGAGGGGAAGCCTGTTTCGCTAAGCGGCATGGTCTCACTTAATATCAGTAAATTGAGATGTAATATTATTATTCACATCAGGCTTTATGTCTAACTCGAAGTTTATGTTTTTCCCCTTAACTCCAGGGTGCTCAAAATTAAATTTGAGTAGATTGAGAGTTAAGGACTTTTCAGGTTTAGTAGGTTGGATGAATTAGTTTTTGAAGACGTGCAGGAGGAAAAGCTAGCTATGTAGGAGCTATTTAGTATTATTTCCGTTGTGATGCATTTATGACTGTTATATCTATTTAGTACTCTGATCATCCAAGGAGGCATCTTCATATGTCGCTCTTGGCGTAATTTGTAATAATTATATTTGATCAAAACCTAGGAATCGTTTTAGGATTATGTAACTGAATATGAAATATTGATTTGAAATGTAATCAGAAAAGTTGTTTTTGAAATCTGTGTTGATTTTATTTCATATTCATGTGCTTCTGATATTATGGATACCATTAACATTACCGTATTTTGCCACCAAAAGTTAATACTATGGATGACTGCAGCATCTGTAGCGCTTAGCTTTGGGCCTCAAGGTAGGGGATGTTCCATAATTAACCTAATCTCTAAATTAATTAAGTTAATTAGTTTTAAATTAATTTTCAAATGTTCACAAATCCTTATCTTGTTCATACGAGGTCCAAATCAAATGCGGTCAATCATGTTGCACTCGTAGCATTTTTATCTTCGTCTTGGAGTAGGATTCAAGGTTGTTCTTTTCCGTGCAATTTTCATATTTGTATAAAGGTGAATATTTAAACCCACTCACAAAATACCAAAAATTTCTATTGCAAGTTAAACCAAGTAATGATGTGATATATTTATTGATTTGCTATTTGGAAATTTAAATTGACACGGAAGTTGAATATCATAGCTAGTTGAACACCCATATATGTGATAATTAGTATTGTCGTGATATATGTTTAACTGGTTGACTTGGATGTTGGTTGCATGTATATGCCTATAGTTGCTAATGGATGATATGTTATTATTATTTATGCGTTGAAATTATTTGAATTACAAGTTAAAATTGGCAATTTGATATATTAATGGTTGTGAAAAATAATGTATAGTCGACACCCATGATATGTACTAAATGGTTTATGTTGTTAATTGTTATGGGCAGGTTTAGTGGATGGAATAATTTACGTCATTGGTTATTTATTGAGATATATCACATTTTTTCCATTTGTTGAAATTTGATTTGAATTTCCATGTTAATATTCTGGACATCGAAAAATTTTGAATAAGTGTCGAATCCCTAGTAGACACATGACATTGACACATGACATTGACACATGAATAACTTTGGAAATGAATATTTACTTTTTTGGCTAAAATTTACAAGTTTGGACAATATTGTCACTTTGTCCCTATTTGAAAAATTTTCACAAATGTATTAGTAAATTTTGAAAATTTTATATGATATAATAATTGGAAATTAGAAACTTTTTGCTAGTTAGTTGTTCCCAAAAATTAGTTTGAATGTAATTACGAATTTTTGGAATATATGCATTGAAAATGATATTTTGTGAAATTATAATAAAATGACTTAAAAATCTTTTCTGTAACCTATATATAGTAAAGAAAAATATTTTGTGAAGGTACTTTTATTTAATTTTGAAGTTCGAATATTTTTATAATCTAAAATTTGGAAATGGCTTTATTTGAAAGAACGAAATTTTTTTAGAACTATTTTGACTTGAAACCTTTTCTGTTACATTTCTTAAGTTATTTGCACTCATATTTCACATGATTTGAGTTAACTTACATAAGAATTTTTAGTTTTGACTTGAGTGTATTGTTTTCCTTTACGCTCGGGTCAACCAGAGTATTTCAGTGTTCGAAGTGGTTGTTCTAAAGATGAAGAAGAAGATTGGTAGATCGTATTTACTAGTATTATTCCGCTGTATTATTTTTGTTATATCTGTTAATTGTATAACTCTGATTATGTTGTAAAATAGAACCAAATGTATACTGTAAAACAGCTACATGAATTGATTATGTTATTATTATATTTTGTCATTCCACCGTGAGATTCTGTCTATTGTTTTTTTTCTTCTTAAATTTTGATTTTAAACACCAACGATAATCTGTCTTTTGGACTGTTTGGGATAGACGTGTGTGGTTTATTATCAACTTGAATCATCCAAAATAGTGGGTCGTCACATGTCCGGGTGTAGCGGCCAAAATACGAAAGCAGAGGCATGATGTGGCAACCGAAAACGAAAGCATAGGTATAAGACCTGAAGTGGCAACCACAATCGAAAGTGTTGGAATAAGGCCCAAAGTGGCATATAAAACATGTAAGCAATTGGTGTAAGGCCTAGTGTAGCAACCAAGGGAATGGTGTAAGATGTGAGGTTGGGAGTGGTAGTCGAGAAACTGAAAGCAAAGTAGATGTGGCAATTAAAATACAAAAATGTAGGTGTAAGGCCTGTAGTGGCAATCGAAATACGAAAGAGAAGTAGGTGTAAAGCCAAGAGTGGCAGTTGAAGTATGAAAGTGGTGGTGTAAGGCCTGAGTGGCAACAAGAATCATAGTGAAATTAACAACTTCAAAAATAATGAAGGCGTAAGGCCTTTGTGGCAGTTGAATATTTGGACCTTAACTAGATATTTTAGGAGAGGGTGTAAGGTATTAGTGGCAGCCGTGTGTAACACCCCAACTCCAGCGATCAAATTATCAGGGGGAGTTTACCGCTCGATAGCCAGGATCAATAGGCATGGAAGAAGCAATCTCTCGTACATGCTACTTTGGGTCAATACAGATACGTTACAACACCTGAACACATTTGAAATAATACATTTCTTGTCTTGACACAAGGCAACATATATGAGTTGCCCAGACCGAATAATATGATATTAGACACACATAGGAGAATAAACCCAAATTTACATAATTGGAGGTTAATTTAAGATGAAAAATTTATATATATATATATATATATATATCATAACTGATATTTGATACAATATCTCATATATACATCATATAAGACCACGTGAGTAACAACAAAATTAGATTGCCATCAACTCAATCTATGTCTCATTACAAGAACATGTCATCACATCTCATGAGATAGACAATATAATTAAAATAGTTATTTTCCATCGTCATTGGCTCCCACTCCATATCATAGCCCACAAAGCATATGCAATCCTAATGTTAACATGTAAAACAATCTCAGTCTGACCCGATATCGTTAAATACATAACAAACCCCGAGTCAGGCTAAAAACTAGTTGTGGGTGTACTGGGCTTAATATATAACATAACGATTGTGACGGGTTTAAATATGCTACACATTATTTAATTCTACTCGGTTATAAACAACAATTTGTCACTATTGTTATCGCTTATAAATGATTCCATATAATCTTTATAAAACATTTCAAAATAGTTTCCAAATTCTTTTTCTTCCAAATCATTCCCCCAAATTCACTTCAAAATGAATTTCCAAATTACTTTCATATAATCACTTCATTCACAAAATCTCATATATCTAGAAATCATATACTAGAGGCCCACTTTGCAAACAATGTCTAAATACTCGATTCGTATACAGATAATTTATCATAATATTTCCCAATTTGATAAAACTAATCTTTATAGTATATTCTCAAATCAGTTTGCAAAATTCAATTTATCCAAATCACCTTTCAAAAACGTTATGCAATAATTTTTTTTTATTTGTTTAAAATGCTACTTCTCCATTTATCAAAACCAGTTTCACAATATTCAGCAATTTCATTAAAACTAGATTTCAAAATATATACGATTTCACCAAATCAGTTACAAAATAAATATCCCGATCTAGTAAATGCTAGTAACAGTAAATCACTGAATCAACACCCAATGATGGGACCCATCATTCCCAACACCTACGATACAGGATTTGAATCGATAACTAGAGAGGAAATCCATTATTCTGGCCCCTACAATCCAGGAGGCATTACCTTTGAGTGATATATATCCAAAATAGAAAATATTCAAACAGTTCACAAAATAGTAGTAGTCTCTTTTAAAAGGGTAAAATCAGCAAAACTATTTCCAAATGGGAATATACATCAAATCAAATTTTTATTGCTTTTATATTGGGAAATTATCAATAATAGAAACCACAATTAAAATTCCTGTAGTTTATTCTTCATAAATCACTTTATTTTATTAAAATAAATTTTATAATATGTCATGATTTCCAAAAATCCATCTTCATAATAATAACATTGAAAATATAATTTTAATCCTCAAAATATTCTTTTATAATTTAACAGAGTTGTTGGGTGTTACTGCCTTTCAGTGGAATGGTTTTTGATTCCGCTTAATAAATAGAATATCAAATTATAACATGTCCAATTTAAATCACTATTGTAAATATATTTATATATACACATACTCAATTTTAAAGAATATTAGCCATACAAAAATCATTTTCTTACCTATTTAGAATAATTTATACCCAATCATGTGTAATTAATTTATTTTCATAAACAAAATTTTTTTCATTTGCAAATCAAATTATCAGGATGAATATTTTCACCAAATAACCAATAATTTAAATCCCTCTTAAAAACTGTATCATAATAACAATTATTATTCATCCTTAAATATTTTTATTTTATGATATTCTCTCATTTCAATATAATAAAATGAGTTAAAATATCAATTGCATCTATCAAACAACATTCTTCATTTATATCTATGTTTTGATATTCAATTCAAATCAATATTGATTGTATGTCAAATTCAATATATTTGATCAATTCAATTTAATTTTCAACATATAATACAGTCAGTGTGATATCGACCATTCCATTCAAACAATTCGAATTATATCAAGCTATTCAACACTACTGGTTTCAAACAAATAAACGAACACCTTTCAATCAGTTTCAGTTTCATTTATAATCAAACAACGATATGAAATTGTAATACATGATCCAAACAACAACTCGCATTACCCATGTTTATGTATATGATCAAATCATAATTCATAACCATATATATGTGTCATATATGTAGGTGCTGAAATCTTAGCTACTTGATCTATGACACTTTAGATGATCATTTATACATCTTTAATACTTGGTACACAAAGAGATTTCATCAAAATAGCAACAAAATTTCATTATTTATTACATATTGGATCACAAACAAATCATATAAACACAGTATGATCACTATCAATGATACCTACACTTGTTATACCTTTTGGCATCACCAATTCAAACAAAATTATTCAAATATATATCTGTCTAGAAATT
Source organism: Allium fistulosum (assembly GCA_030737815.1). Taxonomy (NCBI): domain Eukaryota; kingdom Viridiplantae; phylum Streptophyta; class Magnoliopsida; order Asparagales; family Amaryllidaceae; genus Allium; species Allium fistulosum. The sequence goes on from CM060901.1 coordinate 960,270,567, forward strand.
GATTATGCTTAATAACCCAAATAAAAGCATATAAAAGGTAGCTAAGAAGTAGGAGACCTTATACTCACAGTGATTTCATTCTAAACCTCTTGTCAACATTTCCAACCCAGACCTAGCCCTAGTTGTCATCGTCGTCACGCCTACATCATCAATTGATTGTTCATAGCCTCCACCTCACCATGGTCTCCTTCAGTCATCGTTTGCTCCTCCTTACGTCATTACCCTCTACCAAGCACGTGCAAGCCGAGGCTCCTACACCTCCTCCACTTGACCTCGATTTAGCTCGCGTATTTCATTTCTTTTTTTTATCTCCTACTGATTTTAGTTTAAAAGAAAATGGGCGAGGGATATGAGCATGTTTGGGCTTAATAAAGATAAAGTGTGGATAAGAATTAGGTTAGAATAAGTATGGGAATAATTGGGTTAATGGGCTTGAAGTGATTTTGGCCCAAATGAAAAATGATAATGAATTTCATTTCACTTCTCAATGCTAGCATAACATTTTAAACTGAAACAAATTATGTTATCCCTTTGAAAATTTATTTAAGCAATTATAAAAAATTCAAAATTTCATTTTTATCTGAAATAATTTTTTGGATGTTAAAATATAGCTTTCCAGCCTTAGATAATTTTTGAATAATTATTTATTTCTTGAAATAATCTTAAAAATTCACAATTATCATTTATTTTACAAATACTATTTTTTAATAATTTCTGAATCCATAAAACCAATACAAATTTCAAATTTGAATTTTAAATCAATATTCGCTGTTTATTATCAGTTAAATCCAAAAATTCAATTTATTGAATTAAATTTAATAAAATATCCAAAATAACTTTTCGGCTTTATTTATCCATATGAAACGCTTATTAAACATTCAAACTTTAAATTTCGATTCCAAATTTTATATCAAATATTTGAATTTCTAATACAAATATCCAATTAAATTCCTGAAATCCATTTTTGTATATTTATTTTATTTTAGCTTCGAACAAAGATGTTACACCGAGACTACGGTATTTTGGTTAGGTTAAGTTCATGCGTGGATATGGTTAGGCATTCCAAATAGTTTGGTTACGGATGGCCTTACGGCATGTTTAAAACACATAAGACTATGTATGTTTAAACCTAAAGCTGATTAAATGAAAGATTGTGTTATAATGAAGGGAAAACCAATTCCGTGCTTTGGTGGCGTGGTTTCACTAATGTTTAATGTATTGCTTATACCAGACTTGATGTCTGACCCATATTTTTGTTATTGTTTTCTCCATAAACTCATTGGTGCTCATTCGGTTAGGTTGAGTTTATGGACTTAGGCAGGTTGCTTTTGGGATGGATGAATAAAGAATGCTAAAGACGAAGTAGCAGGCGTGAGTCTTATATCTTTTATTTAATTCAACGGTACCAATTGTTTATGTCAGCATTTTCACATATTGGCATAACACTATTATTTATGTCTTATTATATTTTTGACCCCTACATGGCATGACAATGGGACTTAAATTGTTGACTTTGAATTGTACTGATGTATTTCTATATTTTAGTGCATATCGCTCTATTTACTTAAGACTGTATAATATAATTGATCTCATCTCTATGGCTGAAAGATAATTCCAAGGTAACCGTAGCACATTAAGGTTCCATCTTTAGGTCTCGGAATGAGGGATGTTACTTTACTCATGAATGTAACGTTAGATCTGGCCTATTTGACAATGGATGAAATGGGTAAATTTTAAAAAATAAATTCATATTTAAATCTTAGCCTACGTAAACTAATAGTTAGAATTATATTCAATCTATATTTTAAAATAATATCCTATTTTATTTTAAAATGTTTATATGTTTATATATATGATGTATATTTTGGATATAATATGTATATTCCTAAAATAACATAACAACATGATAACTATAAGCATGTATATACATACTTACAGGTATTGAGATTTACATCTACTGTATATACATATACGTGTTATACTTATATGTATGTATGTATGCATATATGATAATTTCGTATACATATCACGAGAATGTAAATAACTGAGTATACACATAAGTTTAAATATGCTAACATATATGTATATGGTTTGTATACACATATTATCGGTACCATATATATAGTTTATACATATATAATGTCATACTATATAATGTCATACACACACACATATATTCGAAATAATTATACACACACACACACACATATATATGAATATAATTAAACTGGAATTTATTAAAAACTTATTTGACCAAGTAAAAACAACTTAATTTGAATCAAAATTCAATATTTAAAATTTTCTTAATTCAAATCCAGTTTTGACTAAGTCAAAATTTTATATTTAAATTTTGACTAAACGCGACCATTTAAAATATTTTAAAATTTGAAATACTAAAATAAATATCTAACATGATGACTACTTCAAATATATTAATTTTAAAAAACATATATTCACAATTTTAATTTCAACTATATATATTATAAATTTATATAAAACAAATAATATAATTCTTAGTTAGGTATTAAATTATTTTCAACATAAATGTCTTTTCAAAAACCCATGAGAAATTTGAAATTTTGTTTTTATAAACTCGAAAAAAGCATATATATATATACACACACACATAAAATATATATTAATCTAGCCAAAAATTATATTTAATTTAAATAAAATTATTTTTATCTTAAAATTAAATCTAAATTTCTGTTTATACAAAAGAATATTTTCATATAGCCGAAAATTAATGTGCATACATACACGCACACACAAATATTTTTTTATCCATTTGCAATTTCAATATGTCATAATTTTAAAAATTAATTCAAATAAATATATTTTATTTTCTAAATCATCAAATTAAATTATACATATGCATGACAATATTATATATACTAGTGTAGGGGACATAAGCATATAGATTCAAAGTATAATTGATTGTTACTTAGTAGATCTTTCCATTTGTAACACTTTGATCTGTAATTGAATCCTAAGTTCTTCAATCCTCCTCTTGAATTTGAAATAGGAAAAATGCTACCACTTTTAATTAGTATTTTGATGCTTTTGGGTCTAGGGGATTTGGCCTATGGGAGATTGGGTCGACTGCAAGATGATGGCAGCTAAGGTATGAAGCATCAAGTAGAAAAAGGGTTAGTATGCATTGGTATTTATAAAGGGAGCAAAGGAAGAAATATCCTCCACATTTTACTCGATCTTCAATATCAATTCTAACCAGATTCAATCCCATTTCATCCCCTTATGACCGGCCATACCTATGACTAATCTTGGGATAACATATCCTCATCTCGTTTAGCAGTCCTTTATATTTAAATTTTTTTAAAATATATATCAATATCATATATTAATACGTGCACATAATGTTAATATACACATCCAAATAATTTATAATGACAATCGAAGAATTTCTAAAAGCCACCCCAATTACTAAAAACACCTCAAACATCAAATACATTAATAATTATTCTTAAATATCAATTAATTTGTGACACTTTATAAATTAATTAAATTGTGTTGTATTTTAGAGAATTCGCATATTTGGTTGTGTGGCTTATAAGTGTGAATTCAGTCAATGATAGATGAATAATTCAAATATTAATGTTGGCGATTTGAATGAGCTCATCGCTTATTGTTCTTTTTGATAAAATCAAATTTTAGATCACCGTAAGCAGTACCGCTAAGTGATGATATAATATACACACATTCTCTTTGTCAACACTGTATCACTTTAGGACACTACTAGAGAACGCAATATATATCTACCTGTTATTACCGACGCCATACTGACGCTCAATAATGAGGCGTCGGTAAGGCATCGAAAAGTACTCTGGAAGGGCCCACCTACAAAAATTTATCAATGCCTTTACGGCGCCTTTGTTAAGGCATCGGCGTGGCGTAGGTATAGTGTCAGCACAGTCCATTATACCCTAGTCGACACCCTCTCCTTCATCACTTTCCTCAAATTGACAGAAATTTACCGATCCCTCAAGTTTTCAATCATCTCCTCCCCTTCCCTATATCATGCCTGGCCCTACGTCGTGCCCCTTCCCCAAGCTATGTACTACTAAGCCTCTCCCTCGGCTTCGTCTCCAACCTCCAGCCTCTCCCTTGGCCACGCCTCCAACCCCCACACCTCCAATCTCTAGCCCACGTGAGCGTATAGCCTCAGGCAAGCCTCCAGCCCCACTCTGAACACTGCCGCCTCCTCCTCCAACCTACGTCGACTTCAAATGTAGCCGCCTCTTCCTCACTCGACGTTGTCGCAAAGCCCAATCCGCATATCCCCTCCTCCCAGTTGTCGTTCAAGGATCCGTCAGTATGATTTATTGTTCCGACTCAATTTCTATGCAAAGTTATGATTTGATAAGTTTTGTATACGATATAGATTTGTTGGTTTGTATTCATTGGTATATGATTGTTAACATAGATTGTTGGTATGATAATTCATATACGATTTGAGATATCATTGATATTGTTATGGAATTGTTAGATAAAGTCATTGCTATCGATATAATATGATTAATGAAACCCTATAGATGTGTTTAATTTGGCCTCGTCTGACAAGCATTGTATGTGATCGTTATATAGATATTCGTTTTTTAAATATAACAAGAATCGATATTTATCTGATATGTTATTTGTCAGATTTTTCCCAATAATGGACAAGTTATAAACGTAATGATATTTATGTTTCATAAATCAATATTTCAAATCGAATGGTTAATGAAATTTCAAGGACACTTCCTTCTTGTTCCCCGCGTATGCTCTTTTTCGTGTAATATGAGAAATAAGGGGAAGTGCTGCCGAAATTTTGTTAATCGTTCGATTTGAAATGATTTATAAAATATAAATATCATTGCGTTTGTAATGGGAAGTAGGATGGCTAGCCATTTAAAAAAGTGCATAAATTTCTAGATTATGTAGCTTTGAAATTGTTTGTGAATTCCATTATTTTATAACTAAATTAATAATGTTATTGAATGTATTAATAAAATTAATGAAATTATGTAATAATAAATTAGTAATTCAATATAAAGTAATACTAAAATTAGTGGTCTTATTTAAATTAAGAACAAATTTAATAATGTTATTTCAATTAAGAACAAAATTAATAATGTTATTTTAATTATTCATAAAAATAATGATGTTAGTTCAATTAAGAACATGATACTACCGTGTGAAATATAATGTAAATTTTGTTTACTTCAAAGTATTAAAGATGGATTATTTGAAAGATCGAAGTTGGATGTATGTGAGAGGTAAAAATAGAGGAACGATTCCATTGCACTTTAGAAATGGTGTGGATGCATTCATGAAAGTGGTATCTAGTAATAAAACTAAGTGGAAATTAGCCACAAGGGCCTCTTTAGCAAGTGAAATTAATTTCTAGGACACACAACTAAAATTATTACTTTTAAGGACAATACGCAAAATAATTAGTTTGTAGGGCCTAAAAACCTATGAAATTATGTCCTTGAAAGTAATTGGACAGCTGACTTTGTCCTTGAAAGTAATTATTCTGCTGACTTTGGCCTTGAAAGTAATTATTTTAGATGTGTGTCCTAGAAATTAATTGGACTGCAAAGTTTGTCCTTCTGTTGAAATGCCCCTAAAACTAATATCAAAGAAGTCTGATGTCCATGTTCGAAATGTCGTTGCTTAAAACTTAAAGCGTATTATACTGTGATATTACATTTATACCAGTATGATTTTATGCTCGACTATCTTGTGTGGATATATTATGGAGAAAAATATCACATTGTACAAGAGAAGACCGTAAATCTAGATGTGGATTGCGATGAACCCCTTATTGAAGAAAATGTTGATATAGAAAATAGAATGACTGAAATGGTTCATGATGCTACTGGTCTAAGTATATGGAAAAAAGAACCAAATTTAGTGGAAGATCTTGAATTGAAAGCCAAATAATTTTCTAGTTTGTTAGAAGCATCGAAACGACTACTCTATAAAGGTTGTAAAATGAGACACTTGATAATGACATCTAGGTTAATCGCTATAAAATCTGAATACAATGCATCAGAAAACTAAATAAACACAATTCTTAGCTTGTGTAAAGAAATGCTTCCACTTGACAGTGTATTAGCCGAGAGAAGGTACTCCCTTAAAAGGGAGGTCTCTGCCTTTGAATTGTCTTATGAAAAAATAGACATGCGTCTAGGTGGATGCATGATTTATTGGAAGGAAGATAAAGATTTGGCATTGTGTAAATTTTATAAACAACCTAAATATAAATCGATGAAAACCACTGGTAAAGGCGTACCTTTCACCAGAATGTATTATTTTCCTATTACACCGAGATAGCAAAGGTTATATGCATTTGTTGCCACGGCGAAACAAATGCGATGGCATAGTGAATGACAACGAGATGATGTTTTATGCCATCCTTCAAACGGTGAAGCTTGAAAATATTTTGATATGACATATCCTAAGTTTGCTAAAGAATCACGTAATGTTATACTTGGTTTGTGTACAGATGGTTTTGCTCCATTTGCTTCGTTTGGTAAGCCTTACTCAACATGGTCAGTTATTCTAACACCTTATAATTTCCCTTCTTGGATGTATATGAAGAATGCATACATGTTTCTAACTGTAATTGTTCTTGAACCTAAAAATCCAAGAAACGGGATAGACTGTACTTGCAGCCATTGGTTGAGGAATTAAAAAGGCTGTGGACTGAAGGTATTGTTACATACGATGTCTTAAATAAAAAGAACTTTAGAATGTTTTCTTCTTTGTTGTGGATGATAATAAATTTTCCTGCATATAGGAAGTTTTTTGGATTGAGTACTAGTGGCAAATTCGTTTGTCCTGTCTGCATGGATTGGACAGAATCATTTAGACTTACAAATGGTGGAAAACAAAGTTGGTGGGATCAACATCGTCGTTTTTTATGCGTAAACGATCGTTTCAGATTTGGTAAAAAAATTCAAAAGAAACACAACTATTACTTTAAGAGGCACCGTCCATTTTGAATAGCAAAGAATTGTACGAGCTTGTGCAAGATTATCCCAAAATAGACGAGATAGAAAAGAAGCCCAAAATTCATGGTAAAGGAGGGTATCACAATTAGTGTAAACAAAGTATATTTTAGGAGTTACTATATTGGAAAAATCATAAACTTTAACATAATATAAACGTAATGCATAACGAGAAAAATGTGTTTAAAGACTTCTTTAACATAATATTGAACGTGAAAAGAAAAACAAAAGATGATTTGAAGTCAAGAACGTATATCGCATTATACTGCAATCATCCTGAGCTTAAAATTGATAGTGAACGACCAAATTTCAAGCGCCTTTCTTATTACGAGTTGAAAAATAAGCATCGACAAAAACTAGTAGCATGGGTTCAAAATTTGAGGTTACTAGATGGAATTATTTCTAACATGAGAAGATGTGTTAATATGAAAGATCTTCAACTGTCAGGATTGATGGATTACTATTGTCATGTTTTTCTAGACACTCTTTTCCCGATAGTATTCAAGGAGCTTTTGCTATGTGAACAAAGAATTATGCTCAACCAAACTTAATAGAAGTTTAAAAAAACTAGAAATAAATATACCCAAACTATTATGTAAATTAGAAAAAATATTTCCTCCTGGAGTATTCAACTGCATGTAACATCTACCTATACATCTACCAACTGAATCTTTAATGCGACGACCGGTGCAATACGGATGGATGTATCCTTCTGAGAGGTACGTAAAAAACAATTATGAGTTATATATTCTTTTCATAATCAAAATAGTAAATGTATAATTGATAATTTTTTGATATGAAGGTACTTGGATCACCGTAAAAAAAAAGTGAAACAAAAAGCATGCGTTGAAGGTTCAATATGTCAAAAATATATTGAAGAAACATCCACATTTTTTAGTTATTATTTTAAGCACCATGTTAAGCTGAATTCTAACAGTGGTCCTCGTAGTGATATGGATGAGTCATCTGACATTTCTCTTTCCATTTTTAAAAACAGTGGACGTCCTTCGGATAAATGGAAGGATGAAAGTTTTCAAACACTTAAAAATTTATCATAGCTAGAACAATGGTGCTTCTAAATTGTGAAAAATTATCAGAACTTATTAGGTAACACAATATCTATTTATTTACTATCAATACCCACTGCTACAAAACAGATCATTTGCTTCGGTTGTTTACCCCCGTTGCTCTGGTTCAACAACCGAAGCAAATGAAGATGACACAACAAACCTAAACCTGTTGCTTTAGTTAGGGCTGCACACAACTCATATCCAACCCGACCCAACCCACATAAACCCAACCCAACCCATCCTAGTTCGGGTCGGATATGGGTTACAATTTGTAACCCACATACTATATATGGGTCGGGTGTGTTATTTTGTTCAACCCAACCCTACTTTAACCCAACCCAACCCTATATTACAAACCTAATTTAATATCAATACACTTAAAATTAGAATAGTCTAATCCTAAAATAATGTTTATGTATTCTACAGTAAATATACGAAAAAGCATATTTTATGTCAACCCAAACAAGATAGAATTTGGCAAAGATATTCCAAAAGGCATTTTAATGTATTTTAAAATGAAACACTTGTTCTACTATGTAGTGAATTAATTTCATATGATGTGTTTTACAATGAAATTTTAATAAAATATATGTTATAATGAATTAGTTAGTTTAAGTGCGTTATGCTAGCTAAAATCTAATATATTATGTAGAACATTTTAATGTTATTTTTTGAAAATATTCTCTTATATTCTCATTTTTTATTAGATTCATGCAACCCAACTCAACCCTACTAAACCCGACCCAACCCATACTTCGACCCAACCCATATCCAACCTCATATAGGATCGGATACGGGTTGAACTACCTTAAACCCATACCTATGCGGATCGGATGAAATATTTGATCTGACCCGACCCAACTCATACTTTGTGCAGCCCTAGCTTTAGTTATACAACCAAAGTTAAGGAGGAGTCTTTTGCTTTGGTTGTTAGTAACAACCAAAGCAAAAAAGAGTCTTTTTCTTCAGTTGTTGCTAACAACCGAAGCAAAAGAGAGGGTCTTTGACTTAACAGAAGACAACCGAAGCAAAAGAGAGGGTCTTTGACTTAACAGAAGACAACCGAAGCAAAACAAAAATTTGATATTGAATCCCCAAGGTATGCTTGAAAATTGCATCCTTGTACCGATTGCAATACTGAACATCATCAGATATACGAAAATACATGTCTATGATCTATAACAAATGCTTGTAATAATTAATAGTTTAATACCCTTGTCTGAAATTACCTCTATTATGCAGCAAAATTTGCATTAAATTAAGTGACTTGAACATACAATAGAGTCCTTTTACATGACAGAAGTTTACTCAAACATATATTAAGAGTGGAAAAAAATTAATTCACTAATACCTAAGCTTCTTTTCGAGATCTGTTCCTTACACTGGGAGCATCGGTTAGAGCTGCAGCAACTTCTTCCTTTCCAAACGTGATTCCATCTCCATATTCTACTCTTTCTCCTTCTTCCTTCTCATTCTCTTCCATTATTGCTCTGTTTATTGCTAGCTTCACCATGACATACAAACTGGATGCAACCATTTGTCAACTATGTTTACTTTAGAAAATGAAAAAATAAAAAAGAACCAGTTAAACAGAAGCATATGCTTTAGTTTACTGAAGCACATGCTTCAGTATTTCAAAGTGAAGCACATGCTTGCTTCAGTTTACTGAAGCATATGTAGTAGTTGCTTCTAAATTAGTTAAATGCAAAACAAAAATTAAGACAAAGTACCATGTTTATTTTATACTCCATATCTTGATAAACATTGTGGCAAAATCAACTCAACAAAAATTAAGACAAAGCTAAAAACAAAAGTTGCTCCATGAGCTCCTTATTTTGAACATTGCTAGTACTTCAACAACAATCATGAGTTCTTACATAATATGTAAATGAGAGTGTAACGTGCTTTCAAGTTTCAACTTTCAGTCAATGCATGCTTATACTGGTAGATGTCATGTGTCTGTACTTATTCTCAAGAAGTTACTGAATTACACACACACACACACACACACATAGTTTTTTAGTATATTAGTATAGTGAACATAAAGTTTCCATATATTTTTCCATACTTGTAATTTTTTTATTGATTGTTCTTTTTAGGAAAACTCAATTGCTTTTGGAAAGAAGAAGAATATTTTGTGAAGGGTTAAGTACGATATTTTATAAGAGCAAAATGTTATTGGAAAACTAGTTGATACAATGAAGCTGCAAATTAATTTTTGTACATGCTCATTTTAGCACTTTCAAAGTGTGCGTGTACAAAAATTAATTTTTGTATATGCTCATTTTCAAAGTGCCCATGTATATATTACAAATTTGTACTTTGTTCACTTCAAAAGTATGCATGTACAAATTCTAACTTGATGAAAACCAAACTAATTTTTGTAATAAGTTTAAAATGCAACCTACTGTTGCGAGATAAGTTTTTTTCTGGACTTATTTCTAAAATTTGTCCATTAGTTTACATATGTTAGCAAGATTATGACCCTGACCGAATGATATTCTAACCTTCACGTGAAGCAGACCAAAATTGCAGAATATCCAAAATTCTAGTTGGAATACTGATCCATGTGTTGAACATCGAAACAATGAAAGAGGTAATAAACTATCATGCTTCTAAACTAAGAGACCTCCAAATATATATCCAAATGTAAGTATTACGTGAAGGCACATGGTTTTACTAAAAAAACTGAAGACAAACTAACCATATGTATGATAAGAAGGTGCACAGTTTTACAGAAAACTAAAGATGGTGTGAATACAAACCTGATACATTTTTGGCCCTTTCTTAAACAAATAACCAACACTATTCAAATTCTCCACCAATGGGTCTATATCTGGAACTCTCAAACTGATCCTATCTGCTAGACTGTATATTTCCTGAATGAATATAAAATGTCATATCAGATTTAATTTTATCGTCACCACATTTGTCACTTACGCTATCATAAGGTAAGCCATGAAGTAACAACTGTTCAATAATCAGTATAAGTCAAATAAGAAATGCATAAATGGTCCATACAGAAATTGAGAAACGGTCCTTTTGTTGCAATTCAGACTGCTTATTTAGGGCACTCAGTAATTGCTTTGCCTCTTTCTGTTGGCTCACGCCTCCACTCCTTGCAAAATCCACAACCCGATGCTTATCTACATACTTATCGTACAGGATTCTTTCATTATCTCTACCACATCCTGCATAAGGTTAAATAGATGTTAACCAAGATGTACCAGTATAATTACTGACTATAAATGTGTTATAATACCATATATCATTTTTGATAATTATTTGACAATGAGACATGAAAATTATGCTCACCGTAGCATCTTGAGCCATTATCTCTTCTCTTAAATCTAGTCGAGCACGTGCTTCAGCCAGTCGCACTAAATTATCCAACTGCCTTGCATGGTGTACCATCTACTGAAGTACTACGGTCCCTTAACCTCAAATAAAACTTCTGTAAAATATCAGCTGCTGAAGTAGACATCCTATTTCATACAGTATTATGTTACATGTATAGTCAGCCTAATAGTTGGAAAAAGGAAAAAGGGAAAGAAAAAAAAACATTTCATTCATAGCAAAAAACCATCCCGCATTTTTTAGCAACCACTTTGCACTTCAAGTAAGATTATAACTGGTTGGTTTTAAATTTATATAGGGATAAAGTCAGAACTAACTGAGACATGGGGAACCCATGATCTAATGCTATATCACCAGACTTAGCAGGGGCATCTTTCAGTTTAATCGTTCAGTTCCGCAGTTCTAATGCCTTACCTAGGGAAGACGAAATTTCTTGCATAAGCAACATATTTGCGATGTAAAAGGCCAGGCAATGGAACAGTATCTTTGTCCTTCTCACGTTCTAGTTTTAACCTTGAAACCAGAGAACCCTTTGTAACTCCAAATTCCAAACCTCCACTGTAATCATAGGCTGCAAAAGTGATCAGCAGGAAACATGAGTTATTAGAAAGAGTATCTAGTTCTAGTCACAAAATTACAGGAGAAAATATGATACCTCTACGCTGTTTTTATGAAGACAAATGATCACCACTCCCTGCATGGAGCTGGCAATAGAATCTAGCAAAAAGAATTAAATTAGCACAAAAGGTAATACATTAGGTGCAATGATATGAAACTTACTGCCATAATATGATCCCATACACGCTTATCAAGTGCTTCATCTGGTTTATTACGTAATACGAAAACCAAATCAAAACGTGATAAAAGTGCAGCACTCATTTTCAGGTTCTCATTGACGGTTTTTGCACGACCGAGACAAGAATATTACAACTGATGAGTTCCATAGCACAGAAAATTAAACAAATTTTGCATTGTGATTCTAGCATAAATTAGGTTATTTGGAAGATACAACTTTATTAAGAGTTGGAATAGGCTTACAACGTTTTGGAAAATACAACTTTACATTTTCCAATATATGTTTATTAAGACTACATACAATATTGGAAATTGGTGATTTCAAATCACTATGTTCTTTTCAACGGTATATTTATACTCTCAAACATCAGGTAATATATTAAGTGGGTAGAAACAGTTGTCATTGATCGAGAAGGAAATCCAAAAGAACTCGAGATTTTGGCGTGATTGCTTGGGAATTGAGACAGTTGAATTTTACTAAAATAGTTTCATTGGCTATTTTTTCTTTTTTTTTCTTTTTTTTGTTTTATAGTTTATAAATAAATGCTAAATGCATTGTGGCCTGAATCATGTTTTCGGAGTGTGTAAGACTTTAGCAAGCGATAATGTAAATTAGTGTCATATTTGACAACTTTGCAAAGCATCTAGACTCCTAGAGACTCAGTATGTTAACTATAGAATAATAAATAGAGTTGAAAAGAAAATAGTACCTACTTATAATGACCACCAACTGGATTTGCTGCTGCTAATGCTGAAGTGCATGCAGATAAACTTGCAACCAATCCAGCATTTGCAATTGAGACACATTGTTGCTCCATGGCTTCCAGCAAAGCCAAAGAATATTATATTGCATAATTAGTTTGAACTAAAAAAGAAAAGTCATAGTGAGTAATTTGACATTTACAAGTCTACGTTAACTACCTGATGTTCTGTAGACATTTTATCAAATTCATCGATGCAGCATAAATCACGATCAGCAAGGACCATTGCACCTGCAAATCTTGAGTGATTATGATAACAAAAGAGAAGAAAGGTAACCATCGAAATTTACTACATGCCCCCTAGTAAGGAATATTCAATTTTACACTAAAAAATAGCCATGAAAATCTATCAAAAACCATATATCCAAAGATAGATAGTATGTTTGTTCAAATAAACGACACTTGGGAATATTGACCAATTACCAGCCTCGAACGGATAATCAATAATCATGTGGTCTTTGACTACAGCAACAGTTAGACCAGCATTTGTTGTTGCATTGCCACACACGTAGATACCACGTGATGAGACTGATGCTGTTGCTTGAAGAAGTTGGCTCTTCCCTAACCCAGGATCACCTACAACAACAAAAAGATGCAATCTTGGCATCACATAACAACAAAAATATTTGCTACTTATCACTTATCAACATCTATGTAATTTATATCTTAACATTACAAGTAAGTGTCAAACATTAAAATATAAAAAAAATTACTTTTAAGTAGTTGTCATGCAACTATATATATCCTATATAATTAAATTAATGAATTGTATACCTGACATATTGTGGTCAATGTATCTTCGACCATATGAATTGATGCATCACCCTGAAGATGCTTAGTTAGAGACTTAAGAGCAGGCTCCCCCACATGTGACCCAAATTTATCCATCTCGATCAAAGAAAAGTTCCGAGCACAATTTGAAGAAACCCGCATAGTTGCTCTAACTCGCAACCTTCTAGAAGAATCTGAAGAGTATGACTAATGACTCCATCAGTTGCATGCTCCACTTCTTTGTCTCAAGTCTCCTCGGTTGCATTTACACATAAGCCAGGACGGTCCTCTATGTCCACTTCATTACTTTCAATCAGCCTTGTTATTGAATTATTTGGCAGTTTCAGGATCAACTCTTTTTCTGCAATGCGGCACCATTTTAAATACATATAATCCTAATAACACATATTGATGCTTACTATTAATGATCCATGCTACACATAATTTATTACATAGTTTTCAACTCCTGATTATATAATTTATGTAATCTAAACTATAAAATCGTATAATGTAGTAATGCATTTTTTTGCTTCCTGGTAAATTTTGTAGTTAGAAAACTCAATATTATCGTAATCACAAGAAAAATGCTTTACAAGACATAACTGGAAAATCTCATTAAGATGCACCCAAGCACAGTTTTCTGTTCTGATGCATTCTCTGTTTATTCAACCACAATTATAATTCAATTTAAATTATTTGAAAGAGATAATGAAATTTAACTTGGTAATAATGCAAAAGAATAGTGTACAGTATTAAGTGAAGGTGGCACATAATTCACATTTTAAAGCTATACTTTCATTCATACTGTTGACTATATTCAAAATATTTAAAGTTTAAAATGTAGAAGTTATTGACCAATTAATTAAAGAAAAAATAATCATATATCAAAATATAAAGAGCCAACATTGTTAATTTTATGCATTATAAGATATACAAAAGAGGAGTAGTATTTTGATATTCCATTATAGAAGAAATAATAATCAAAATCCAACAAATCAGTCAATTAAAATATGTAAAATAAATACTTGTTATGGATTATTTTTGCTAAATTCTATTCACAGTAGTGCACAAGTATTGAATAGGCAGTAATTACATTGGTATGCAGTTGTAAACTTCCAGGTATTGGTATGGACTTGTTATGAAGTGATGTCGGTCGCTACATAGTATGCCTCAGTTATTTTTGTTAAAGCCTATTCACAGTAACTGAATTCGTATGCCTTAGTTATAATACTTGTTATGAAGACTTATATAGTGTAAACTACAAACTATGGAATGACAAGATTAGGTGATATACATGAAAAGTGGCCCAGAATTTAAGCTATTGGTATGGACTTACTGGTCTTGCAACCAAATACAAGGCATATAAAGATTATTATATAGACCACAAGCTGATTAATAAATCTCATTATGAAGTGATGTCAGTACATACTTGTTTTTAAAATGTATGAAGCATCCATGCATACAAACTATGAGTAAGGTGTCTTCTTATAATTCATGCATAAATGATTATTTGATCTTGTGTATCAATGATATCATAGTTAGAAAAATGTGAACATGTATGAAGTGATGTCAGTCCCTACATAATTAAGCAAAGTGGTTTTGTTGAACTCTATTCTTACTACTGTGACACTTTATTGGATGTCCATTCCCAAATTTCTTATGTGGATTGTTAGCAAGACTGATACTATTATGAGGAATTTTCTTTGGACGGGTTGTCTAGGTAAGCTCCATGTATTAGGAAGAGTTTTCTCCCATCCTCTGCTCAAAAAATATAGAACAGAAAGGTTATAAGGAGTGTCAATGTTAGTTGTCAATGGAAAGAAATTACCCTAGCATGGAATATCATTGATTATGAGACATTAATAGTAACTATATACTCCTACTTATCATATCCAAATATCTAACATAGAAAACTAATGATTGATGGGTACTCAATAAATCTCCACCCTCGATTATATAAAGTTCAAATTTTAATTTTGAGACACTAGGGAATAGATTGAACTTCTAGAGTCTGATCAAGCTTCAAAATGTTGCTGGGAGCAATATAAAACATGACATCTAAAGGTTGTTGTTTCCATTATGATTATATTACCTTGCTATTTCTACTTCAAAGTGGTACGATAGAAGTCTTTAAGAGAATGTTCATATTCAGACGAATGTATGTCCTGGAACCGTTGTTAGTATTTTTAAATATATATATTATAACTCAATTCTGATATAAAATTCAGATGAATGCATAATACAAGCCTTTAAGTGACCCTGAAAATATATAGTTTTAGGTGTAGCCTCAAATATATATGAGCCTGATATGTAGAATATGTCACTAAAAGGTTGGGTAGCTAGATTTTTTGCTAAAGCTTGTAGTTTATAAGTATGTTATCACTTCTCGTATAAAAAATTTCACAGAATGCTATATAAAATGGATTTCAAGCGTTAGTGACATATCATATATTGTAATTAGGATGAATGATTGACGCAAAGTCATCACATATATTTTCCAAGGCTAAATCCATAATAATGGAAAATTCAAATGAAAATATGACTGTAAATTATACGTATGCTACTTCAAGCATATGATAACTTACAGTTATAAATATGACAAAAATAAAATGAATCAAGCGTCGTCAAGTCCGATTTAGGGTTCAACGTGCAGATCTGATTGTAAATTGTACCTTAACTTCAAGCATATGATAACTGTAAATTTTACCTTAACTGAAGAGAAAGCGTCATCAAATCCGATTAGATGAAGAACGCACAGATCTGGTAAGAAGTTTCAACGTGCAGATTTAAGGTTCGATTTGCTCTACATGGGTATATTGGGATTTTGGGTTGGAGTGAGATCGTAAAGGGAAAGTTTACCAGGATTTCACCCTCAATGATTTGGAGGCTGGATTGGGGATGAAAGGTGTAAAGTAGATTTCGTTTGTGAAGTTAATGAAAAAGAGGGGTTTTGGTGTTGACGGGTGAAGGGAAAAAATGGGAGGGAAAGGAAATGTTTTACGGCCGGGAGATTTGTTTTTGTTTTTGTTACATAGTGTTGTGATCCCAAAAAATATAAATAATTTATATTCAAAAATAAAAATTATTTAAATATTTGAATTGTAAATCAAAAATATTAATCAAGTAGATTTAATAGTCTTATTTAACTCGTTTTAATTAATAAATAACAATGGTGAACTAATTATATAAATTTATTTACAATAATAAATAGTTTGAATAAATAAAAAGAAAATCATTTGTTAATAAAACTATTTGTTTTTTAATAATGTATTTTTAATTTAATTTATAGGAATTTTTTACATAATTTTTAATTTGAAAAATATTTAAATTATCGTTTGTCGTATACTTCAGCAAACGATGGCATTTTTTTAAATTTCACAAAATAAGATAACCAACGCATTTTATAATTGTTTTGGTATCGTGTCGCATTTTTTAGCGTGACCGTATTTTTGATTTATCATTTGCGATTCGTACGCGAACGAAATGTTGTGTAGCGAGATATCAGAAATTGCAAAATAAAACTAATTTCAACCCTTGGACAATTCAACATTTCTGACTTTTCTTTTTCCCTCTCTCTTTCACATTTTCATTTCATGTTAAATAAAAGAAAGCAAATCTCCATTCAAAATTCAAAATCAATTCATTTACTTAAAAAAATACAAAGTTGGATTCTTTGAACTCGTGATTCCAAGATCTTCAAATCCATGTAGTTTGGTGGCGTGTGGTGATGGATTGTGTCGATAGACAGTTTTGAGGAGGAGCTAGGGTTTGGATTTTTGGAGGATAGAGGCAATGTTAGGTGATTTGTAGGGTATTGTGTGTTTGTTGCGTCGATGAGCTTCGGCGGTGTAAGTATAGGGTGGTGCGATGCAAGTTTGGGGCATGCGACATTCACGTACAGTGAATGGAAACCCCAGGTCGCGTATTTTTAGGCTTGATCAAGCTGGGATTTTTCAAGTGGAGAGTGTGGTCTGTAGGAGGAATCGGTACTTGATTTCGTTGAAAAACGAAGGAGAAATCATGGGATGAAGGAATCGAATTTTGGATTTCTTGTGCACAATGATGCGTATCATGTACAGGGGAGAGTAATCTGGTTTTGGGGGAGAAGAGTAATTAAAGGGTAATTAGTTTTCTAATGAAGTAATTAATTAATTTAATTTATTCCAAAACTTATAAAATTCATATCTTGCTCATATAAGGACGGATTTGGACACGGTCTTTTGCGTTGGACTTGTATCGATGTTATCTACACATTGGAGTTGGATTCCTTGAATTTGGAACTAGTATAATTTTCAGCTAACATCGAACGTTGTTTGATTTTGGATCGAACCGGAATGCAAAAGCGTTAACTGGAATTTTGGTGAGTTTACTCACCTCTAAATAAACTATATGATATCTATGTTGCTATAAATTATTGTTGACTACTTTGATGATAGTTTATATATTGTTGTTTGATTGTTTGTTTGGATTTGATTACCGCTTGGAAGTAGATGACATAAATAACCGTTGTGTTGTAGTAAAAATAAGAGGAAAGTCGAAGTGTATATGTAGCAAATAGGTCATTGCGGAACACTTCGAAATACACATTCATATGTGTGATTTACAGGGGACTTTTGTAAAGAGACCCTAAGATGTTTTTATCGTCAGTATTGATTTATTTATATTCTTATGTTGCTTATATTGATGTTTGGTTGAAACATCTGTGACATACTATTTGATTGTGTAAGTATCGTTTCGATTATCGATATACCATTACTTATGAAATATCATCTCCTTAAATCTTTGAGTGTGTTGAACTTGTGCTTGTATTTTTACAAAATAAACGTTTTGTCGTGTTTTTATGCTTTGAAAGTCGTTTAAACTATATTTTCAGGTATTTTTAAGAATTTTGAAATAACGATAAGTGTTGTTTAAAATTTATAAAAAGATTATAAATTTGATTTATTATCTTTCTGGATAAATAATGTTGTTTTAAATTTGTAAAAGGATTATAAATTTGATTTATTATCTTTCGAGAAAATTAATGTTATTTTAAATTTATAAAAAGATTATGAATTTGATTAATTTTCTTTCGGGATAATTAATGTTGTTTTAAATTTATGAAAATATTATAAAATTGATTTATTTTCCTTCAGGATAATTAATGTTGTTTTAAATTTATGAAAATATTATAAATTTGATTTATTTTTCTTAGGGATAATTAATGTTGATTTAAATTTATAAAATGGTTATAAATTTGGTTAATTATCTTTCAGGATAATTAATGTTGTTCTAAATTTATAAAAAGATTCTAAATTTGATTAGTTATCTTTCGGAATAATTAATGTTGTTTTAAATTTATGAAAATATTATAAAATTGATTTATTTTCCTTCGGGATAATTAATGTTGTTTTAAATTTATGAAAATATTATAAATTTGATTTATTTTTCTTAGGGATAATTAATGTTATTTTAAATTTATAAAATGATTATAAATTTGGTTAATTATATTTCAGGATAATTAATGTTGTTCTAAATTTATAAAAAGATTCTAAATTTGATTAGTTATCTTTCGGGATAATTAATGTTGTTTTAAATTTATAAAAAGATTGTAAATTTAATTTATTTTCGTTCGGGATAATTAATGTTGTTTTAAATTTAAGAAAAGATTATAAATTTTATTTATTATATTTCATGATAATTAATGTTGTATAAATTTATAAAAAGGTTGTAAATCTGTTTAATTTTCTTTCGGGATAATTAATGAGATTTTAAATTTATAAAAGAGTTATATCAATTACCTTTCAGGATGATTAACAATGTTTTAAATTTATACGGATATTTTAAATTGATTTATTATCTTTCGGGATAATAATTGTTGTTTTAAAGTTATAAATGATAGTTTATAAATAAGAACATCTTTAAAAAGGAATGTTTAAAAAAATAAAGCTAAGTATAAGTTGTTTTAGGTTTATAGTAAGCGATGTTTTAATGACATTTGTTTTCGACCCTTCTTTTTAATATACTTAGAAATATAATTTGTTCTTTAAAAAGAACATTTTAAAGAGAGTTTTTAAAGTGTTTTACAAATATTTATGATGTGATAACTAAGCACAAGTGTGAGTCAAATATTTAAGAGATTTAATTTACATATACGATCATTTTTATTCCCGATGGTTGATTTATCGACTATCGAACCAACTATCGATTCCGCTATCTTTTTGTGTTTCGTCAATCTAAGAGGATTTGTTGCTCATTTGAGCATTGATATCCTTTATCAAAATAAATGACTAAAACCAAAGCATGAGTGGACGTCAACTATGTAGGGTTGCTCTCATTAGGGTATCTTCAAGATTAGATTCGGTTGTATGCGTGCGGGATGTGATGTAACATCCCAGAATTTTAACATTGTAATTTTGAATATCTAATTAAGTTTAAATATTTAATAATTGGTATTTAAAGTTGAATAACTTGAATTCAAATATAGAGATCATTTAAATATTTGAATTGTGAACTAAATATTAATTTAATGGATTTAACAGCAATTATTTAACTCCTTTTAATTACTAAACAATAATCGTGAAATCATTTTGTAAATTTATTTACAATAATAAATGGTTCGAATAAATAACAAGAAAATAAATTATTAATAAAACGATGGTACATTTGTGATTTTACAAAATATGAAAACCAGTGTATTTTATAATTGTTTAAGAATCGTGTCGCATTTTATAGCACGACCATATTTTTATTTTGTCATTCGCAGTCCATACGTGAACGAAATCCTAGGAAATGAAGTGTCGGAAATATTGGTATAAACCAATGTCAACACTTAGACAAACAAACACACTACACTTTTGTTTGTCTGCCCGTCTCCACTTTTCGTTCATCACTTGACAGTAAAACAAAAACAAGTTTTCTCACATAAAAATCAAGATCAATTTGAATACTCGTCTAAAAATCATAAAATGTGTATCATTGAAATCATGAGAGCAAGATCTTCGATCCTATACGAGTTTTAGGGGTTGCAGTGGTGTTTGGGTATTCGTCATTTACAGGCTTCGATCTAGGGCTGGAGATTTTAGGATGTTGTAGTTATCGATTTGCGAAACAGAAGATGGATTTGAGTTTGTGGTGAGTAGGAGAGTTGTCGGCTAGATTTTGGTGAAGGGTGATTGCCTCTGATAGAATGCGATGTCGGTTAAAGTAGCAGGGTACGGGGATGTCGCGATTTACAGGGATGGTCGGAGGTGAAGATGTGGTAGCCAATAGGTCGAGCTCGAGGGGAGAAACGCGTTGGCGAAGTCGGATTAGAGAATCGTCGAGTGCAGCTCCATGTCATAGCTTGAGCATGCATGGTAAGGGGGGATATCATGTACATGAGGGAAGTAATTATGTTTGGGGAAGAAGACGTTTAGGCTAATTGATAGTTAATTAAGTGATTAAAGTTATCTAATTATTTAATTAATTCAAATTATTATAAAATGCTAAACTTGCACATACGAGGTCGGATTTGAATGCGGCAAGTTGCATTATACTCGTACCGTTACTAGCTACATAATGCAATTGGAATGGATGGATTTGGAGCTTATAAAATTTTGTGCTAAAATCAAATGCCTGTTGATTTTAGTTCAAACCGGAACGTATCGGCGATCTGGAATTTCGGTGAGATTACTCACCTTTAGATTAGCTATATAATATCTATGATGCTATAAATTTACTGTTGAATGCTTGGTTGATAGTTTAGATTTTGTTGTCGTTGTTTGATTGATTGTTTGGTTGAAATCCCATTCTGGAAAACGGATGACATATTAACTTAATTGCTGTGAACCTATATGATTATATATATTGTTCATAACCATTGTTTTGCAGGGAACATTTATAGAGAGACTCTAAGGGGTTTCTCGCCAATAATAATTATTTATTTCACAACACCGGAATTGTCATTTTGTAATGGTTATAACCGTTGGTAATCAAATTCTCAACGGTTATAACCGTCGGTAGCAGGTACGTTATAATTTTTTTTACATATTTTGTAATGGTTATAACCATTGGGAATTTTGGTATTCCCCACGGTTATAACCGTTGGGAATTTTTTTCTTTTCTAACGGTTATAACCTTTGGGAACTATGGTTACAACCACGACTATTTACATATTCCCAACGGTTATAACCATTGGGAATTTTTTAATTTCCAACGGTTATAACCATTGGGAATTTTTTAATTTCCAATGGTTATAACCATTGGGAATTCCTTGCACACATAGGTAAATAGAAAAATTACCAACACTTATAAGTATTGCAAATTTGGTATAGTTGAACCATATCTTATTCCGCATCTAATAGTATTTCATTCAACTATATCTATATGAATTTATAACAATAGAAAACACGAAACTAAATTTCAAAACTAACATATCATCAAATTATAAAAAAACATCAAACGTACGAAATTGTACATACCAAATTCTACAAAGTTCATTGTGACAACT
Organism: Allium fistulosum; assembly: GCA_030737815.1. Taxonomy (NCBI): domain Eukaryota; kingdom Viridiplantae; phylum Streptophyta; class Magnoliopsida; order Asparagales; family Amaryllidaceae; genus Allium; species Allium fistulosum. Next base: position 960,292,807 of record CM060901.1, read on the forward strand.
TCAAATTTCACTATTACAACATATCTAGAAGCTTACAAACAACGAATACGGTACTCCGTTCAAACTACAAAACCAAACTATTCATCCTCTAAGTTCTTCATGTATTCCTTGGAGAGTTTTGAATTCAATACGAACTCTTGTTCTTTCACAAGAGAATGCCTAACTTCAAGCAAAGCCTCAACTATTTGATGTAATATGAAATAATCGATCACTAGATTTAAAACATGATGGATTTCATATTTAATTTACCACAATATGAATTGGGCATTTTACATTTAACAAGAAGCAATGGATTGTTATATGGTCGATGAGATGGCATCAGAGTAAAATTACATTAAAATAATTATACTTGTACAACATCTAGACAAGTCAAGCAGTAGTTTCAGCAGTTTTAGTGAATCAAAGTGGACAATGTAACTAACCGGATCAAACATAAATTTATACCTTTGGAGGAATTGTGCTAATCGTGTAACTAACTGTAAAGGACGTCAATTTGTTGCTGTAAGAGGCTTTTTCGATAGGAAGATTTGCTCGTGGATGTTGCTAATCATGAGATGTGATCTAAAACTATCAGTTAACAGGTGGAAAAGAAGTTGATTGATGAGATGTGATGAAACCTTGGAGATTGACTGATCATATGTCCTCGATCTCATAGCTCCAAAAAAGTCTAGTGCTGCATGGAATAAGAAGCAAGCTGCGTCAGTAAGTGTAAGTTCAGCCTCCTAAACTGAAACAGATAAAGATATTACTCTATGATATTGTAACAACCCACTATTTTGGACCATTCAAATCGACAATAAATCCACGCATGTCGGACTTAAATAATTCAAAACAATATATTGTAAATATAATTTGGCAAAACTCAGAATATACAGTAAAAAATCACAGATCACAGACACAGAGTAATATAACAATGCAGCGGAAGCAAAAAAATAGTAGTTCATGAAGCTACTATATATGTATACATCAGAGTTAACAAGATACAACAGAAATCACGAATACAAAGATGTCTCAATACAATAGTCAAATACAAGATCTGAATACATCACTGGAATCAACTGAATGACTGAAAGCAGAATCAATGGATGGATCCAAGTGAAGCTCCAACTCCAAAGTAAGTCTCGAATGTTGTATCACTCAGTCTGACCCAAGCGTAAAGCAAAAAACAAAACACTCAAGTCAGGACATACATACTTTATACAATGTAAACCAACTCAAGTGAACTGTAATAAAGATGCACAAGTAACTTAAAGGATGCTTGGCACCGCCCATCCTTTAAGGATCCGTTAAACTATCTACTATGTAGTAATATACGCTATTATATTAGTGTCTAATAGTAAAATAAACTTACTTTTAAATAGCGTTAAGGCTTTACATTTTCCACCTTAACACATAGATAGTGCCAGTAGTCTATACAGTACCTGCGTACCTCCAAATCGGGAGGCTACGAGAAGATACTTCATAGGTACGACACAAATCAAACTCGTACAAGGCGAGCTAGGGTAGGTGACACGGCACAACTAGGCAATGCCAGGGTAGATATACCAATTACGCATCCGGGGTGGTGGTAACGCATAGCAGCCACTACCGCCCACCTCGGAACACACTCCCAAATCAAAAAATCGAAGGGTGGCCACCAAATCAATCACAAAGTAATAGAATGGTATCGAAGAAATGCGTCCAATCAGAGGTGCTACCTCATTGGCCCGTCAATCGCTCCTGTTTTAGCCACCTTATGCCAACTCATGGGAGTCGGGTCCACGTTCATACCTCAATAGGATCGTCGCCACCATCCTACTTCATTTTGGAATCTCCACCGCGTACACGGTTGTCAAAGTGGTTTTCGGTATCGACAGAGAGTATGCCCATATCCGATCCCGGTCTCTTTGCCAACCAATCGTTATTATAACCTATGGATATTTATTTTGAAATAATTTATACCTCAAAACAAAATATCATATCCATTTCAAACTAGTTTATACTTCAAAAGCCAAAATATCATATCCATTTCAAAACTAGTTTATACTTCAAAACCAAAATATCATATCCATTTCAAAACTAGTTTATACTTCAAAACCAAAATGTCATATTCAAAACTATTTTATACTCCAAAACCAAAATATCATATTCAAAACTAGTTTATACTTCAAAACCAAAATATCATATTCAAAACTAGTTTATACTCCAAAACCAAAATATCATTTGAACAAACCCAAATTTCCGATCACTGAATATTTCTTTCAATTTATTTAAACTTGAAATATTCCTTTTTAAATCATCTTAAGCCAAAACCACTTTATAAAGCCATATTCTTAAATCTTAAATTTCAAATCAATATATTCAAAACAATTCTTAATTAAATACTATTTCAAATAAATTCATTTCCAAAATCATAGTGCTTTCAAAGTTATAACACCTTTGAAACCATAATACTTTGAAACCATATCAATTTTAAGATGTTATCATTTAGAAATCATAATATTTAGAAAAATCATAACACCCTTAAAAATAATATTCATTACCAAAGTTATAGCATTATTAAGTTCATTCGTTCAATTATACCAATTCCAAAAACGTTGTATTAACTTATAAATTCCAAAAATGGTTTATATTTCACCTCAAAACATATTCATTTAAACCATTTAAATTCAATGTCAAAATCTTCCAAAATAATATTCATTTCCAAAGTTCATTGAAATTTCAGCCACAACAGCACTTATAAAGTGTTACGGTAAATATATTAACATTTCAAAAACATTGTCAAATTCAAAACAGCAGCACTTATAAAGTGCTACAGTAGGTATTAGAATTTCAAACAGTTCAATTTCAGAAACAGCAGCACTTATAAAGTGATGTAGTAGTTATTTAGTTATTTCCAGAAGTAGTTCAAATTCAGAAACAGCAGCACTTATAAAGTACTGTAATAGGTGTTTACTTATTTCAGAACTTAGTTATATTTCAGAATTGATAACATTTAGCAAATGCTATCTTTTAAACCACATCATTTAGTAAATGCTACCAATAAAATTTCAGATTTTATTATAACATTTCAGAAACATTAAGACTTCAATATTTAGCCGTTTTAACTTATAAAACCATATCTTACATTTCAACAATATTCATTTGGATATCATTTAACTTATGATTTAAATAAAATAACTTTTAATAATTAAATATCCAATTAAATTATAATTCATTTATTAAGTCAAATTTACATTATAATTTGTTTAACTTTCATGTTAACAACAACCGACCTTAATATTCCTTTTCTTTAAAACATCCATTTCATAACTAAAATACTTTATTTACTAAGTTACTCTAAAATTCCATTTTTAATCAAATTTTCAATTATCAAGTTAAGTAATAATTTAAGATACATTTACCATTTAATCATAATTATTTAATTTACAAAACAAATCCATTTCATAAAATAAAATCTATTAAAATCACTAGGTGAGATTTAAAATTCCATATCACATCAAATTTAATTATTAAATTATTTATCATCCATGAAGATCTTTAAATTCAATTTAAACCCAGTATATCTTTAAAATTTCAAGTAAAACCACTTATTGACTTATAAATTTTAACCTATAGAAAACCAATGTATCTTTATATTGTAAATCACTAAACCACAATTTAAGTTAAAATTTCATAAAATAAAATTCAAAATACTTAATAATCTTTAGGAAAATATTATTTAAAATTATCCATGGGTCTGTATAATATTTTCTAACCTAGGTCAAGTGATACAGATATGTATCATTTCAATTCGTAGTTTAAAAAGAAAAATCCAGGTTCTATCATTTCAAACCCGCAATCCCAAGTCAAATAAATAAAATAAAAATCACTCGAGCCTATCATTTTTCAACTCATAATGATTTTCCTTATTCTAAAGTCCGTTCGGTTATGTATCATTTCAACCCATAGTGAAAAGGGAACTTGCAGTGTGAGATACAGAAAATAAAATAATAGTAGAGCATATAATATCATATCAGGTGATGTAACAAATATATAAGCAGTATATAACATCATATAATCATATCACAGGCATATATGAACATAACATATTAATTTCTACAATTCACATATCATTGTTTCACAATTATATAAGTACGAATGTCGAGAGTGATAAACTCACCTTTTAGAGTTAGAGATGACAATTTGAAACACACAACTATACTCCGAAAAGCACGACAAAGCACGAATAGATTTGAATGGATGAAGAGTCAAGATCCAAATCTTGTAAACAACACAATATCACAAACATAAGTATGTCATTCAACATACAAAAGAATAGAAATTAAAACAATGTAATGATGTGAAACAAAATGACATAACTTTGCTCTAACCAACAAATGGGATCGGCTACATCACCTTTGGGCTTGACCACATCAATACATGGCTCGGCCATGATGGTTAGAAGCATGCTAGGCTCGGTCATGAGGTCACAAGGCACGACTATGGTTTGGAATATGAGGAGATGGCAAGGCAAATTCAATAGGAAGGCAAGAGGCATGGATCAAGAGGAGTTTTGGGCTCGGCCCTATGCAAAGTGGCTCGGCCATGGGCTAGGCTTGGGTCAGGTCAACATAAAGCACGGCCATGGTGTAGGTTTTGGCCACGGCAAAGCAAGGAGGTGATGGTGTTTGGTGTGGTGGCCGAGGCTACAAAGGAAGTGGGTGGACAATATAGTGATAGTTTAGGGTTTTGGTCATGTTTTGCTGGTGGATCTAGATCTAGGGGTCACGGCCATGATTGAAGGAGGTGGTGCTGGTCATGGAAGGTGATGGTGGAGGAGGTGATGGTCGGCTAGGGGTTGATAATGAAAGGTAGAGGCCGAGCATAGCAAAGGGGAAACAAACAAAATAAAAGAGAAAGAGGAAATGAAGGAGGAGGCCATTGAACTTACTATAATTTTTTTCTTCAGGAAGCAAATGAGAAATGAGATGGGATGAGATGTTTTTGTACGTGATTTGCAAAAGTAAGAGGCGGCTAGGGTTTTGGGAATACACGGCCAAAGAGAATGAACGGTTAGAAAATAATAATGAGGGTAGGCAATAAAAAGGCAAGGGTTAAAACAATGTAACGTATGTCTCCTTGCTTTTCTCAAGCCATAAATAAAAAAAATTTACACAAGTAAAATCCAATAAATAAAATAAAGTCTAGACAAAACAAAATAGAAAAATAAAATAAGGAGATGGACATAGGAAAAATATAAAATAAAATACATAAATTAATTACGTGTAAAACACTGTATTTTATCCAATTTAAAAAGTATAACTCAGAATTTAATGAAACGAAAAGCAGAACGGATATCAGAACTATATCCAGCTTCAAATAAAAAGATTAGAAATTTAAACTAAAATTCAAAATTTTACCAAAGTTGACCAAAATATAAAATTTTCAGAAAATCATTGTTTTATTATATTTGGAAAATAAATTACAAACAAAATCCAAAATTACATTTGAAAATTCTAAAAATTCAATTTTTAATGATTTAAAAATCAAAGTTTTCAAATAAAAATTAATTAAAAATATTTACAAAATTATGGGTTGTTACAGATATGGAAGAAGATCAATATGTTACAAATCAAGTTCCCAATGGAAAATAAACATGTGGAAATCAGGCCCATTTTCCATATTCCAAACTTGATGCCTCGACATCTCTCATTTAAAACACCTGATCATTTTCACCATTAAATCAAAAAATTATATTCTTTCCAACAAAATTCATATGTTATATATTTCTATAAAAAAAATTATTGCAAATACTGCAAAGATATTTATAATTCAAAGTAGTTATTGCAAACAACTGCATCTATTGCAAACAACTGCATCTACAAGAGCTTTGAAATGACGATGCAAATATTTGTGCTTATCTCAAATTTAAAGATGCAGAGGCTGGCATGAACACTCATTAGATATAAAGATGACTGATCAAAAGAGTATTTTGTTACCCTTAAATTATTCTGTTACCCTTTAATTTAATTCAACAGATGACTAATCAAAAGATTAGTGCTTAATTGCAATTCTACAATTCAATTGAGTGAACCCAAATATTATTTTGCGGCTAACTATTGCAATAAATATAAACTAAAATCTACAGAAGGATAATGCATAAAGCTTACATTTAAAACTACAAGTGCTTCGAACGTCCATAAAAAACTGTCCCATTTAAAAATGTTTAGTAACCTAAGAATAATGCAAATCCTCAACCAGACTTTAAAAAAATGAAGGTCGACACCCAATATGAGATAAACAAGTCTACCCAAAATGACATCAATGACCATCAACCTATTCAGATAAATGCACAAATACTAATGACCACAGTCTATAATTTAACATTAAGTGGAATAATGCAAATCATTTAAGGTGGGCAGTTATTACAAATGATAAAGTCCACAGCCTAGAGTTTAGCTTACAAACAGACCACCCAGTGAATGATGTAGAAATGAATACTCAAATTAACAATGAAAAGGAACAATGGATAAATGAAGAAAACACTAATCCAATGTATCAAAATCATATTAAAGCTGAAACTATAGTAGCTCACCATGATAACTGGCTATCCCAAGCTATAGTGGGCCCATACTTCGAGATAGACAATACTAGAGAAACTCAAAATATAGACAGCAACTCCACTGATGAAGCGGGTTCTTTTCCTATAAAAAATAGCACAGAGCAAAATCAATACAAAACTAAATTAACTAGAAAAGCCAAAACAGATGAAGCGATGATAAACATCAATTAATAGACAATAATAAAGGGTTTGTATCATACCTTGCAATGCCCATCGACAAAAACCAAATGTGGTCGATGAGGTAAATATATCTTTCCAAACCAAACCGCACTACACAACAATTAAACTTTCAATCACAGCCGATTGCACTACACAAGCCAAACTGCACTACACAACAATTAAACTTTCAATCCCAGTCGATTGCACTACACAAGCCAAACTGCACTACACAACCAAACTGCACTACACATTATAGCATTGTTGCTTAACCAAAGAGAAACTAACCAAATCCAAAATAAGTCTACACTACAATAGAAAGTGACAATCTACCCAAAATAGAAAAGCACAAAAATCTGAACCAGCGCATGACCAGATTACTAATCACCAAATACAAAACTATAAAAACCTCCTCTCGCACCCCTATTGATTTAAATACCACAATTCTAGTACAAAACATTAATAAGTAGTAGGGAAATAGCTAATCTTGTTACAAATTCCTCCTCCATCCAAATGTAAAAATGAATCTAGTACCTATAATGTTGCCCAAATCTTAAGTTTATGTTATCTCCTCAGAAACTATTCTAAACTTGCGAAACTAATATTCATAATAACTTGGTAAAAGAATCTAATGAAAATTATTAATTCATGACTACCTTGGCTTAGAAAGTCACTATTCTCACTCATAGTTAGTCAGCCTTCAAACATCCGAATTTAACTCAAATGCTATATCACCTATGGTGGATGTATAATCCTTATAACTGAATGTATACTTCAAAAACAAAGAGAACAACAAAACAAAAGTTATAAATGAAACCTTTCTTACTTATAAAAAATGAACACCAAGTTCTTAAAATATCAAATATTATTCTTAGGGGTGGAAAGTTGGCTTTTAGCTACAGTTGCCTTAAAAATATCTAAGGAACCGAATTTAATAGAATGCTATCTTTTTTATTATTAGGAATGTTTTTATTCTTTAATAATTTAATACGAGATTTTTTTAAGAAACTTTTTAAAACGTAAATGTTTATTTAATTTATAACAAGGATTTGAAATCCACTTAAAACTGAATGTAGAAATCGTATATATTAATTAAATCTAAGATTTTTCCAATCTAATTCACAATTAATATATATATATATATATAATTTATATTAAAATCAAGTAAGTTGAGAGTTTTTTACAAGAATAAGTCTAATTATATTACAACCAAAATATAAGTGCATAATATTTACAAAGGATATGTATTGTATGTTATTAAACATTAAACTTGTTAAGTCAAGCGAGAAAGAGTTAAAATGAGAAGTTTTTATTGACACCCCAATTTGAATCATGCATTTTACCCCTCTCTGTAATTTGGCTAAGCCTGTAACTATGCGTTAATTCATATACAACGATTTTAACTGCTCAGCCTATTTTATTCGATCATTGTGTCATTGCCTGTTTTGTTCTATCGTTGTGTCATTGCCAACTTATTTAAACACAGTAAACATTTTTATTTGAACTGATACTGTTTAATTCAAAATATAATTGTAAAAACCTTGATTTGAATTGAAAACTTAAAGCACGAAGTTTGATTAATAAACAAATAGCTGATTATCTTTTTTATTTGATGTTATTTTTTGAGAAAGAAAGATGCTATATCTGAAACTTCTTTTTGATGAAAGTTTATAATATCATAATTTACATAATTATTAATATGTTTTATGTCTAAAAATAAATAAAAATTAACAACAAAAAATACATAAACAAAACTCACACTTTGGTTTGATTTATGTTGCAGATGTGGCTATAGTGCCATATTTTACATTATTGTTAAATACATGGCATTACAATATGCTATTGCATATGCATATGTTCATGCTTGCTTATGCATATGTTGATGCATGCATATGTTAATGCCTGCATATGCATTTGCAGGCTATTGCATATGCAGGACTGCATATGCAATGTAACAACCAAGTTTTTGGTTACATTAGCTTGTAACCAAATTTAAAAGGCAATTGCAAATATGTCTTCTTGTTTTTTTTGGAGTAAAATGTAACCAAGAAAAAAGCAATTTCAGTTTTGTTTTTTTTTCCTTTTTTGGGTAAAAATTCAATGCAAAAATAAAATCAATATTTTTTATTTCCTTTTTTTTCCTATGGATGTCTAAATAAACAAAGACTCCAAAGCAAATTGGATTAAAAAACAAGAGAACTACTCACCAAATTCATCAAAATAGTTTTGTACTTAAGCACTTATTAATCTATGGAAACTTCAAGATGACACTATTAGATGATCTCATGGATGTTCCATTCCGTTCTTTTTTTTGCATGGTCTCGACCATCTTTGCCTCTAGCTTTGAAACTAGCAAGCTTTATTTTGGTGAATCGCCCTTTCCAGGCAATTGCAATGCAGGAATTGCATATGCAGGAAAATGCATATGCTGATGCATTGAAAATGCAGGCATATGTTATTGCCTGCATATGCATTTGCAGGTTTTTCTTATGGGACCAGAGATCTGCTCAAGCAAGTTATTATGGGTAATCAAATTTCGATCTCAATACTACTTAAATATTTTCAACCAGTTGAAATGAAAATTCCTAAATGTGCCAAGACTTACAAAAGGTTATGAATTATGCTCGCAGACAATGGGACAATTCTCTAGTGATTTATGTAACTAGCTCTAAACCGTGCTATTTATATTTCAAAGCCTATATTACAAGGATTTGGAACCAATAAGAGATTTTCAAATATTTACAAAAGACAATGGCTCAATGTAATCAAATTTTATCGTTAGTAAGATTGTGATAAAGTGGTAGAGAGTGGATCATATTTTTATGACATAAAATTGATTACGATGAAAAGGTGGGCCTGTGGAATGAACTTTAATAAAGACTTTTTATAATCAGTTCCAGTTTGGGTAAAACTTCCGGCTTTACCACTCGATTATTGGATAGTAGTGGACATTAGTCGTATTGCATCGATAATAGAACTACCGATAAGAATGGACAAATATACTAAAAGAAAGACCAAAATACCATATGCTTGAGTCCTTTATGGAGATAGTTCAGACTCGAACTTTCTTGAATAAGTTTATGTAATAAATGAGATGAATCAAATTGTTACATAAGACGCCGAATATGAATTACTATCTCCTAATGTCAAAACTGTTGTTGCTTTGGGCGTCAAGAAAAACACGATGTGTTTGAAAGGGTGTGGGTTCTAAAACAAAGTAACAATAATGAAAACACGTCAGGAAATAGGGAAATAGACAAAAAAAACTCCAAATGAAAACAAATCTTAGAATAATAAAGATGTTAAAGAGAAAGAAGCAAATAATAACAAGACAATCCAAAATTACACAGATAATAAAAGTCCAATGGTCCAGTCTAATACAGACAGCTAAAGTTCCCTCAGTAAGAAATCAGATATAGAAAATTATATATCAAATATCAGAACTAACCCATCGAAACTAAGTGCAACATTAGGACAACATGCAGAGAATCGGAGACATAAAAATCCAAAAAGATTTCAAGAAAGAAACTCAACTAAAAACCTTGCATAACCAGATGAATTTGATAAGACAAACACGTAATGCAAAAAGTGAAATAAGCATGGAAATTAAGGGCATTAACAGTGTGAAGTTTCAAGTAAAACAACTTCAAGAAGTAGAAATGCAAGATGGCGTAACTATCAAAAGCACAACATAAATATCCAATATTGGATCGTTTTCACCCTAGAGCGAGGGGTGGGGGTGGGTAAATAGGGTGATACTAATAATAATAAAAATTAAAGTGGAAATAAAAACAATCACAGATAATAATGCAGAAGGTATCACAAAACAAATTTACCCAGCTTCGGCAAAACTCTGCCTACATGCTGCCCCCAAGATTTCTACTAGAAATTAAGTAGTCAGACGCTTGCACACGTAAACTTGTGACACCCGCTAATGACTAACCTAACTCTACGCTCAAAACCCTGCCACAACTCAGCCACCGAGTTGTGAATTCTCGAACTACACCACCGTAGTTCGTCCCTAGTCACACGACTAGAATTTACACAATTTAAAATAGAAAAAATTACAAACTAAAATAAACAAAGCAAAACCCTAGTTTAAATAACTTAAGCCCAATATTAAATATAATATGACCGGCCCAAAATAAGATGTCTTCTTTTTCATTCCTGGCCGCCTCGTGTCCATGCTTTCTTCATCCCTTTTTCACAAGCTTAGGGTTGTGCTGTAAATTGAAGACGCCGCTTAGATGTCGTGATCGATTGAAGTATGCTTTTGAGTTGATTTGCTTTGTCAATCACTCTTGGCTTTGTTCGCCGCTCTTTGATTCTCTTCGGCTGCTTCAATTGATTCGAGTTCGAATGAGTCGAAATTGGTATGTGATTTATGCTTTTTTTATTTCCTTAAACTCGAATAATTCTATTGCCGATGATGATGTGGGAAGTTATAGGGATCGAACACCCTATATTAACATTCGTATATTTTTCTTTGAATTCTTTGTGATTTGCACTTGTCCATTCGATTTTGCTTGAGCGCTTGTGATTTATTCTGACTCGTTCATCCCATACGTGTTTCTCCATGACTTTGAATTTACTTCGTTTATTTTGGCCTTGACTTGTTAATTGTACTCTTCATGAGTTCGAATTTTTGTGAATTGCTTTAGGTCAGTTCCTATGACTTCGGCATTTGAAATTGTGATATATTTTGGGTAAATTTTGATTTTCTGGCTATATTCGAATTTTTGACCTTGGCATTTAAATTTGTATTTGAAACAACTCTGACTTGTTCGAACTGCTACTTGCAACTGTTTGATTATTTCTTTTGTAACTTTGTCCACCCGAGTATGTTGACATGGTCTTTGCATTGAGTTGAATTTGGAGTCTGGTCTTTAAATGTATATATGTTGTATCCATGTTCACAATTGTTATGCTCTATCCACTGTTGTATTTTTGAGTGCTGACAGTATTCGAATTTTTGAACTCTTTAATGATGTTTTATTTTGATTTAAGTTAAATTGCATTTCTTGTTGTGTGTGTGTCTGCACTTGAATTTGTTCATGCCTCTGTTTCATGTATAGAACTGATGCTAGTTGCTTCAAGTTTCAATATCCATTTCCTTGTATGCTGCTCTAGTTTATGTTCATCTGGATAGTTGCATTCATGTTGACTTTGATTTGGAACTTCATGTTGCATTGTGTTGTATGTGTGTTCGAGTGGTAGCTGCAGTTTCTTCGAGTCACCTGTGCATGCGTGGGTTCATGCCTTTATACTTGTTGTTTGAAGTCTTATGTACACTTGTTTGATTTCCATTGCTTTGATCTGAGTCTTCATGTTGTACTTGTTGCACTTGAAGTTTGGTTTGATGGATGTTGTTCCACTGGCATGTGTTAGTACATTTCTGGTTTAGCTGTTGTTGTCTTGGTTGAGCTTCCCTTGCATGCTCTCTGGCTGTATATGAGTAATATTGGTCTGGGTCGAAATCATTGTATGTGTGGCCTGCACTGTTGAGGCTACACTTGTGCCATTTGATGTTTTTTGTTCTTGAAGTCACCACTATTAATTGTTTTGCCACTATATATATACATATACATGTATACATGTGTGAACATGCATGTATATATGTATTTTGTGTTGAAGCTTTGCATCCATGTTAGTGTAGACTTTTGAAGTCTTGTTAGCCCATGCTTGAATTGTTTACTTGAGTCTGTTGTGTGTCATCTCTATTTTGGTTTGGTTCACCACTTTGTGATGTATTGTTGCTTCTGAAGCCCTGATCTATGTTTCATTTGAGTTTGGTTTAGCTGTTATGTGGTCTGGTCTAGGTTGCATCGGCTTTCCTGTCCAGTTGCTTGTATTCCTCTCACTGTTTTGTTGGGTTACCCTGTTTAGACTTCCCACACCTGAAATGTTGAAATTGAAGTCTGCACTTGTGATGTTCATGGTCATGTCTGAAACTTTATTTTGTTGTTATGGTCCTGGTTGCTTTTGATGTTGTGAGTGTTTGTGTTTGCCTCTGGTATTGTGGGGTGTTGTTGCCTTTAGCCATTGCATTGCTCTGGTGCCATATGTATTGTCATGCTTTCAATTGCTTTGTGTGATCCGTGAACTGTTCTTGCATTGTGGCATATGTACTTGTATGCTAGCTTGTTAAATGTGGTTGGTCTTCATGTTGCATGACTTCGAGGCATTTGTACATTTGAGCATGTTGTTTTGTTGGTTATTGCTTTGAGCATTTTCACGAGTTGAATCCAGCCTAACGCTTGGGTTTGACCTTGTGCTCACCTATCTTTGTAGTTTTAACAAGCAAGTGTATATTGGTGTGCATGGCCTTGTGACATGTACAGTGGTATACTGTGCATGTTACAAGTTGTTCGTGTAAGATGAATTCAAAAGAAAATGATGACGAACAACCCAAATAATTGAGGCAAACAATATTTTCAAACACACACTTCATTGTACACTACAAAAATAGTTCTTTTTCAATTTTACTATGTCAGTTATTTAACAGGTATAACAGATGGCTGGACACAAGCTGAAGCTAGTCAAGATCAAATGTATGAGTGTTGAGTGAATTATGTAGTGAGGTGAAATCTGTATGAAAAATTGTATATTGAAAATTGTGTTGTAATTATGAAATTGTATTGTAATTGAAAATGTGAAAATGTAGTGAGAGCTCAAATTTGTACTATTTGAATTTGTAATAAAATATTTGTTTGAATAAAATATTTGTTTGAATATATATTCTGAGTTATTTATTTTATTCAACAAATATTTATTTAATTATGTGAAAAATAAAATAGTACAACAACAAATACATTTAAATGAATATATATATATGTTTATTATCATCAAACAAAATCATATACTAGCATATTCTACATCCAACTCAAATCAACATCTCTACGAGGAAGTTCAAACTAAAGCAAACAACACAAACACAAGGCAAAGAAACATAAGGAAATCAAAAGAATACAAATATCTAATATTAGAAAGAAAAAACCGACCTAACCATTAAATGATTTTTTATTTTTTGAATAATAAAATAAAAATTTATAATACTAAAACTTTTTTTCCGCAAATATCAAATTCAAAATATACCTCTGTATCAAAAAATATGATGTGAAGTATCTACTCTTAATTGTGGTTTTTGAAAACTATCTAGAAATGTCAATAGTCTTGAGTGAACTAAAATGATTCAAAACGAATTCCTTTAACAAAAATGAAGATAAAGGGTGAAATCCGAAAAAAAAAACGGGGAAGGAATATATTTTCAAACAAACTTTGAAACTCAAATTTATTTTATCACTTCCAATGAAGAATTTATATAGCACCATAAACAAATTTCATTGGAGTTTTAGAAAAGTATATTATGAAAAAATTAAGTATCAAAATTCATATTTGAATAAATTAATATGGTATTTTACATTGAGAAAACCTAGTACTCTTAAGTGAATTAGAAAGATAAAAAAAATCAGAAAAATAACTTTGAAACAGAACAAATAGATTTCAAGACTTGAAAAAATTAAAGTACTTTTTTTTCCTTTCTGAATTAAGATTAGATATAGCACCGTACAAAATTTTTGTGTAAGTTCAAGCAATAAATCTTACCATATATATTTGTAAACATAAATTAATGTCTGGTTTAATATTACAAAAAAGAATATAATATCTTTAAAATTATGTTTGACTCCAACTTTATTTTATTTCCTAACTTGTCTAAGATTTTTTTCACGCAAATTCCATAAGGCTGTTATGTGTACTTTGCCCTAATATTTTGTAAGTAATTTAAAAAATAGTTTTAGTCCTACTCCAGTAACTAAAATTGCGTATAGTTTGAAACTTGACATCTATAAAACAAAAAAACAAAAAAAAACCAAAAAGAGAAATCAAACAAAAAATGACCTGAGTAACATATGAATCGTTTTCCATTCATGTTAGGTATTTTGAAAAAAATGCAACTTCCGAAACTTGATAACTGAATGTTTAATCAATAATTTTCATCAATTCATCGATTTTTACTTTATGTGTAACGACCCAGAATTTCTATCATTTGAAATTCAGTATATTTAATTAATTTTAAATATTACAAGTAAGATTTGTAAGCTGAATAAATTTAAATTCGAATATAGTAATTTAATTTGACGATTAAGTTATTAATTTAATACCTGAAATTGGGTAGATAATTGAAATCTGGATTAAATGTGTATAAAAATGATTTATAAAGTTATATTAAATCATATTGGAGTTAAAATAATGTTATAGAACTTTTAAAAATTGATTTAAAAGTTAAATTGTGAAAATTGAATATTTTAATATTTAATAGACGAGTAAAAATGACCATTTTTCAAACAGTCTCGGATTTCGACGTAACAAGTTTCATCGGATCCGTAATGTGAAATTATTTTAAGGTTTCAAATTTCGTGGCAATCGGAGTTGTCGTTTGTCCGGGGCGAGCCAAAACGCATAGCAATCGGTTTAATCGGTTTAATTTAAATTTGATCGTTTATTTCCGTAACTCTCACATACGATCGAATTAGCTTCCGAAACACGTTCCATTGTGTTCGGAACGTGGGGTAAACCTTAGAAACACTAGCCGGCACGCTCGATTTGGAGTTTGGAAAATTTTGGATGAATAATATTTTTGGAGAATTTTCTATAAAAGGACATTATCATTTTCATTTGCAAACCAACCCTCTTTCTTCTTCAGCCGGCCCTAGTTATTATCAATGGCCAAAAATACATCTCGTTCTTCCACAAATATTTCACAATCCGTCAACTTTTACACAAAAGTTTCAACTACAAAATTAAAGAGACTCGCGAGATCTTCCAATCTATACGGAGATGATCGAGTTTAGTGGAGTATTTTGGCGGCAAATCGGCCACAAACGCAAGGAGTTGCGCACGTTTTTCCAAGCAGTGGGGGTGGCCGAGCTCAATGAAAGCGTGGCCGATGGTAGGGCTCTGGTAGGCACGTGTATTGGTGGTGGTTGATCGGCTTCGAAGTGAGGGGATTGGGTGCGAAAAATTCACAAAGATCGGCGGCTATGGGTAGAGTTGAACGTGATTTTGTCTGGGAGGAAGAAGCATAAACGTTCGGCCTTGATCTTAAGTCTCAGATCCAACGGCCAGAAAAGTTAAGGTAAAAAAAAAATAGAAATTGATTTGTATATATATATTATAATTCGTACGAACTTTAAAAATTCATATCTTTTTTATACGAGGTCGAAAAATTACGAAACTTTTTGCATTGGAATCGTTTCAGCGAGCTCTTCACAATGGAACTAGATTAAAGTCAATCGGAGCTAGTGAAAATTTTGGGTAAAACTAAACGGTCGTTTAATTTTATTCAAAATAAAATACTGCAACCGTTATTGAAAGCAAGGTGAGAACTTCTCACTCAATCGAATATTGTATTTCGATTTAAATTTTAAATAGTTAGATTTAAAATTGTTGATAGTGTTGATTATGTGAATTGAATGATAATTATTATCTGTTGTGTTAAATAGACCCTATACGCCGTATATTAAGCGGAGGTTATTTATTAAAAACATATACCGCGATAATTTCACTTTGAAGTGGAATTGGTATTATATATGTATTTGGAGTTGATTTCCCGCATTATATAGCGGATGAGACCCTATTGCGCCGCATAATAGCGGATAGTATTTTATAAATCCCATATACCACGATATTTCACTTTGATGTGGAATTGGTATTATGCTAACATCTGTGGATGCAGGGAAACAAGTTGGAGGGATCCAACTGGATTCCTCAAACATTTGAAATTATTTCAATGTTGTGTGTTGATTTATAATCTGTGTATGATTATATTGTGATTGAAATCGCTGAAGGCTATAATTTAGCCGGATATACTTTTTGGTATCGTTGGATACCAGAAATAAATAAAATTTGATTTTCGAAATTTTAGTTGATATCGAAAAATTTATTTTTGATAATTGGATAAATTTAAAAGAAGTTTGAAAAAGGTAAAGTTTTATTTTTATCTTATTGAATAAAATTTCAAAATATGGAAAAAAAAAGTTTAATAAATGGATTTCGGAAATACTATTTATGAGTTGAAGAATTTATTTAAAATTTGGATTTTTAAATAGATTTGAAGAGATAAAGAAATTTATTTTAAAAAGGAAATATTTTGGAAATTCATCGAAAAAATTTATTTGGTGTTTTGAAATAAATTTGAAAAATCAATTTGAAATTAATTGATTATAAATTTTACTATAACTAGTAAAATTGATTTATTAAAATTTATCTGATTTGAATTAATCAGGTAATTAAATTAATCCTACTTATGGATGTTTGGATTATATTAGATGTTGAATTGTTTGACATCTTTGATGTGTGATGCTTTGTGATACATCCTGTTTTGTTTGTGATCTGTATTTTGTTTATCTGTGATATATATATATATCTGTGATCTATGAATGAAAGATAAGCGTTATAGTTTATACCGCTTATCAATTATATTGTTATATTTGATCTGTGATGGTTGAATGTTGTTGCACTATTGTGTTAAACCCGTGGACTACACAATACACACACAAATGTGGATTTCACGTGGAAATCGGTTAAGTCACAGATTTTTATCAATTTTGGAAAATTGAGTTTTTGAATCCAAAATAGTTTTGGAATTGGAATTGGAAGCTTTTGAAAATGAGTTTCAAAAATAAAAGTTATTTTAAATCTTAATAGAATTGGAATTTAAATCATTTGATTTAAATTTTGAATTCAATATTTTGAAATTGAATACAATGAATTGGGAATTTTGGTTTAAAAGATTTTATAAGTGTAAAAGGTGTTATATAGGTTTTTAACTATTTAAAAATATGGTTTTGGAAATTTAAATTTAAATTCAAGTTTTATACTTGAATAGCTTTAACCTGTGTAAATGTAACCAGTTTTTCCCAATGACGAAAACTATCTGTTTTCAAATACTAATAGCTTTTATAAAGAAAAGATTTCCAATTTGTATCGAAACATTTCAAGTTGAAATGAAATTGTAAATAGTTTGGAAAAACTATGAATTAACCTTTGTGAAGATGATTAAACTTTATTTTGAAATCAAAGAGGATTTGAAAAGGTGTATCTTTTATATTATAAAAGACTTGAATTGTGAATAGTTTTGGAAGCTATAAATTAAATCTTAATTTAAAGATTTAATGGGTTAATTCAAATTTAAATGGAAATTTATTTGGAAATCTGTGAATGAATCTTTGTGAAACTGGATAAACTTAGTGAAGTAAATCTTTTTGTTTAAAGATTTAAAATGGTAATTTGTTTAAACCATTTAAAGGAAAGGATTTGGGTAATAAGTTGTGACTTAATTGAAATCCCTATATTCGTATGTTTTAAATATTGTGCTCACTATTCGGGTTAGCTGGGAAAAGACCTTTGTGTCATATAACCCATTCCGAATTAGTGATACGACGATATGGATCGTATTGAAGACCGGTGGTGAAGACCGGGTATTTGTGAAAACGATAGGATGACCTATCGATTGTCTCTGCACCGTTAGCTATGGTATAGAGATTTCCTTTGTGATGGGAAGTTTTATCGGGATTGTGAATACCCGGATTGCAAGGGCTTCTTCGGAAGTGCCTTCGGTTCTGTTCGAACCCGGAACAGACTTGTATGGTTACATGTCTGACATTACATTTTGAGATGTAAAGCTGATTTCTTTCAAATACATTTCTGTTGGTGGCGGAGAATTTATTCTCTTAGCTTAACACTCTTCTCTGAGACGTACGAGCTCAGAGGTTATGTAGTTGAAATTTATCAGTGATATACTCCCAATTTGGTAGTGTGGCATGCTGAGTGTTGCTGTGTGATGATTATTTAATTAATCATTTGTGATCAAAGCGTGGCTTTGTGAAAAAGCGTGGCTTTGTGGACGAGACTTCGTCAGACCTCACAACCCGGAAATGGTCAAACAGGAATGATGCGGCAAGGTTATGAGGGTCGCGCCTTTTAGGGTATGTCATTTCCTTCTGGAAAAGGGTGGTATCAGGTATGGAGCCCTGGTATTTAACCTATGTGGATACTCCAGTCTCATTTATTGTGTGATTGTTGTTTGATCGTGGCGCCTCGGATAAAGGTCTCAAAGGACCGGGGAATGGCATATTCGTGTAGTAGTTACCTATACCCAGAGGTAACCGGGCCTTGTGTTGGCAGAGAGCCAGGTTGGTTTCTCGGGACGTCCATCCAGAGGCGATCCCATTGGCAGTAGGAAGTTCCTTAGCCTGACCATTTGTTGGAAATCCAAAGAAACAATATGAACCTTGTACGGTTTTAGTTGTATAACCTACTATGGAATGTGGCGGTAACCTGTTATTGAACATAATAGCTATAGTAGGCATAACGTGAAATGCCTATGCTGGCTAAGATTAATATTATACTTTCGAAATGTTTTCTGCACTATGCACTAATAATAATATCAAAATAATCTATTTTGCATAGTAAGCATGTTTGACTATCATAAGAAGAAATCTCCTCCAATTCTGCGTTTGCATTGTGTGTGTGGCGGGAGGTCTTATGGTAGTTTCATTTTCCAAAAGCATTGTGAATATTTTCCACTTCTATTGTTGTTGTTGTTTAAAGATAAATAACTGTTTTAGTTCTCACACCAGTCACCATGACTGACCTGGAGTTTATTGTTTCCTTCCTAAACTTTGGGTGCCCACCAATTTCCACACGGGCAGTCTAGAGTCAGGTTATCAGGTCATTCTGGATTCAGGAGATGCTGTGGAGCTCATTGGCGAGCTGGATGACAAGGCGTAGCATTTGTATATGATATTATTTATTCCGCTGTGTATTCTGTATGAGGACAAGATTATATAACTGTCCATTGATGTATTGTTGTTGTAAACTCTGACGATGATGTAATGTATAAAATGATATAGTTCTTTGATTTAAAGATTATTCATTTATCTATTATATGTTGTTCCGCTGCGACATGTGAGATTCTGATATTGTTCTGTGTTTTTCTGTTGTTTCTTCTTTCTTTTCTT
Organism: Allium fistulosum; assembly: GCA_030737815.1. Taxonomy (NCBI): domain Eukaryota; kingdom Viridiplantae; phylum Streptophyta; class Magnoliopsida; order Asparagales; family Amaryllidaceae; genus Allium; species Allium fistulosum. Next base: position 960,312,568 of record CM060901.1, read on the forward strand.
CTGTCTTCTTCTGCCTCTTCTTTTTCTCCATAACAATTCGGTTCTCCGGCATTCGATTGCTCGGCAGTTGATACAGTGGACGTATTAATGTCGATTTTCGAGCGTCGAAAATCTCGAAACATTACATTATGTCAAAAACTTTGTATAGTAATTAACTCAAAAAAATTCCTAAATTGAGTAATGAATACCTACTCCACTACAGTACCCGACGAAACCCTAGAAAATGTTAGCTACTTCAGTCGAGAATAGAAGGCGGAGCTCGCTAATGCACAAGATGGCAAGAATAGCTACTCTAGTACAGTATCTGATGAAACCCTAGAAAATAATGATTTCTCCAAATCAGACAGCTTCGACGTTGAAGGCCAAGTCGATGAAGAAGAGCAAGGTTACAAAAGGTGATTCCATTTGAATTCGAAAAAGAAAATTAAATTGATTTTGATATCCGCAAGAGAGGAGACGAGATGGAGAAAAACCTAGATCGGTACATGCTAAAATGCGTTAGAAGCATATAGAGACAAAAATTACTAATCTACCCTCGTGTTTCACCGTATTTACATCGTCTATGGGGCATCCTAATGGTTTTAACCATAATAAACGTAAACTAACACATCTAACCATTGGGATTTTATAACGATTATAACTGTTATAGATTATAAAAGGATAAGTGTTGCAAATTGGCGGATTTGGTGTAGTGTTTCCTTATATTGCTTATATCGATGTTCAGTTGAAATTAATCGTGATATTCTATTTGAATTGTTTAAGTGTCGTTATAGCAATTTTCATTATACCATCATTTATTGAATATCATCTCCTAAACCCTTTGTGTGTGTTGAACTTAAGCTTGTATTTTCACAATAATAGATGTTTATAATTCATTAATCATTTTAATTAATGATATTTCAATTTAATTAATCATTTTAATTAATGATTATTTGAATCTAATAGATTGTTTTAATTAATGATGTTTAAAATTAATTAATCATATTAATTAATGAGATTTGAATTTAATTAATCATTTTGATTAATGATATTTTAATTTAGTTCATCATTTTAATTAATGATATTTGTATTTGATTAATTGTTTTAATTAATAATGTTTGAATTTAATTAAATCTTTTTAATCAAAGATAATTGAATTTAATTAATCATTTTAAATTAATGATATTTGAAATTTAAGTAGTCATTGTAATTAATGATATTTGAATGTAATTAATCATTTTAACTAATGATACTTAAAGTTAATTAATTAATTTAATAAAGGTATTTAACTTAATTAATTGATTTAATAAAAGTGATTAAAGTAAATTAACTAATTTAATGAAATTGTTTTAAAGAGAATTAACTGATTTAGTGTTTTAAAGTTAATTAGCTGATTTAATAAAGGTTTTAAAGTTAATTTACTAATTAAATAAAAGTGATTTAGAGATAATTAACTATTTTAATAATGATAATTGATTAATCTATTAAATGGGATTATAAATTTGATTAATTATCTTTCGGGATAATTAATATTGTTTTTAAAATTATAAAAGATTATAAATATGATTAATTATCTTTCATGATAATTAATGTTGGTTTAAATTTATAAAAAGGATTTTAAATTTGATTGATTTTCTTTAGGAAAAATTAATATGGTTTTGAAGTAATAAAAACAATATTATAAATTATCCTTCGGGATGATAAACATTTGATTTAAAATTTATAAAAGTAATTTAATTGATTTATTATTTTTTGGGATAATAAATATTATTTTAAAATTTATAAATAATAGTTTATAAACAAGAAGACCTTTCAAAAAGAATTGTTTCAAAATAAAGCTAAGTGTAAATTGTTTTTGGTTTATAATAAACAATGTTTTGACATTTGTTTTGACCTTGGTTTTAATACACTTAGAAAATATAATTTGTCCTTTTAAAAGAATATTTCAAAGAGTATTTTTAAAATGTCTTTAAAAGTATTGTGATGTGAAAATCAAGCACAATTGTGAACAACCATTTTATCATTCCTAATAGTTGATTTATCAACTATTGACTTTGATTCTGCTTTCTTCTTTGTGTTTCGTCTATTTAAGATGATTTATTGATCTTTTAAGCTTGTTATCCTTTGTCGTAAATGACTAAACCCAAAGTGCGAGTGGAAGCCAAGCTATGTGGAGTTGCTCCCATTAGGGTATTTTCACATCTACTCTAGATTGGATTTGATTTCGTGCATTGAGATTTGAAATGCTCGGATTCTCGGTAACCGTTGATGGGGTCCGGGACGTGTCTGAAAGCCATCACAGTTCTCAAGTATATTTCTGGAGGTATACTTTCGGTAAGGGGGGCACACCCTCCTGGTCATTATTGGAAAAACCTCTCTTTCCCTTATTGTTAATTCAAATCTTTGGATTGTTTCCTTAATTGCATTAAAAATTGCCTTGTGCTCTTCTTTATATTTAATTATTTATGTCTGTTCTTTCAAGTCTGGAATTTCATATTATTTGTGCTTATTCATTAATTATGGAATTTGTTCTTACTAGTACCCACCCTTTTTATTTGCATTGTTTATGTTTTTTATTTCCATTCTTTCTTGATTTTATTGTTGTTCTGATTTGTTTCCCATTTCTTTATCCATGGAGGTTGTTCTTGTAAGGTAAAAGCCCGTTATGCATTAGCGGCATGGTCTTACAGAACTTTTATATGTTCATCTTATTACTTGAGTTTTCTCACGTTGTTTTCCAAACTGACCCGGGTACTATTTTATTATAATGCTCGGGTTAGACCGAGTTTTTCCTAGGTTGGCTTTGGTGATATGGAGTTATTGGAGAAGAGTTGGATGTTCACCTATCGTAGTGTTTTATTTTCCACTGTATCATATGGTATTCCTAACGGCAATTGTAAGGTCGGGATTTTATAACTGTCCAGTTGATAAGGTTTGTTTTTAACTTTGATGTACTATGTATTTTGGAGTGGCAGTTTATACTATTTTTGTTATATCATATGTTTTCGTTTTGGTTGTGAGATTCTATTTTCCCTGTTCTTTGTTCATTTCTTTTTATTTTACCCGAATAATTTGCCTTTTCGGCGATTGGATGTTTGGCATTTAAATATCATGGATGTATTCAGTGTCGACTTTCGATTGTCGAAAAGTGGGTCGTTACAATTTGGTATCGGTGCTGAAGGTTAAGTGAGAACCTTGGGTTTGGTAGGGTATAGCTCACTAGAGATAGGGTTAGTAATGCCCTAAAGTGAGTAACTCATTAGAGATAGGGTAAGCGACGCCCTAGAATGAGTTTGAAAGTATTATATATACACACACACACAAGAGCATATTTGTTATTATTATAAAAAACGCATTGTGTTAATTGGTCTATTGAGTTATTTATGAATTCTGGTCGAGTCTTGGGATGCCACGGTGTCGATAGGAATTTCTAAACACTTGAATGAAGCAAATAGATAAATGATATTGACTTTTGAAAATTGGTAAATTAAATACTTCACCTTGGTCTTTATTTATATATATAAAGAAATAATTTTAAAAATTTATATAGGTATAAAGTTTGTTTGTTTGAAAGTGATAATATTTATTTACTATCACTGTTGTTTGTTCACTCATGCTCGATTAAATTACGAGCATTGATTGTCTTTTGTTGATTACTGATTATTTGTACTCAGCTTATTTTGAAGTATTTATTGTTTTGATTATAAACGAACCCTCTGTGAATTTAGTTTGACAATAGATTATAAACGAACCCCCTGTGAATTTAGTTTGACAATAGACTATAAGGTGTTTGGTTATAATGTTAGGTTAAAAGCAAACTTTTGATAAAAGTTGTTTAATATAATCTAAATGGTAGGACAATACATTTAGAGAATAAATATTTGGGAAAATTTTATTATAGTAAGGGAGAATTGTTATATCATAAAATGATTTTTATATAAAGACAATTTTATATAAATTTGGTTTATAAAATGTTTTAAGAAGAGTTTATCATAACAAAGAGAAGTTATTCAAGTATCGGATGATTTAAGAAGGTAAATTTTATACTTATGGTATATAAAATGATTTATCTGTTTCATAAAGGGTTTTTTAGAAATTCAAATCCCGATATTGATTAAAATGATTTAAAAAAACATTTTGAGAAGGGTAATTGTAGTATTACTTGGAGATAATTCTAGGTATAAATATTTTGGAAGTAAAATTTTAAGTGGAATGCATTTTCTTTAGGAAATTCGTGGAAAAAACATCTTGATTGGTTTTGTGGTAATCTGAATAATCTTCTAAGTGACGATCAAATGCTTGTTTAGGCAAACGTTGTAGTGTACTTAGTAAATTATTCTTTTTATCATTGTGTAATCGAAATGAATTCATATCCGAACAAACCCAAAGCGAATGGTAGTGAATTGATTGTTAAAGTCGTTTTAAATATAGAAATATATATATATATATGATTTCCAAAAAGGGTTTTGAAATAAAGAAACAAAATCGGATACTTAGATCTTTAGTTTCCTTAAAGGGAATTGGTTTCAAAATAAAAGGCAATTTTTATAAATAATTTGATAAATGAAAATTTAAACTCCAAAGAAAAAAGGGAAAGATAATTTAACTCAAGTTTTGGATGGGTTAAATTGGATAGAAAGGTTTTGGTAATTTTTTTATATTAAAACCGTAGTTTTGTTTAAAAACTACGTTGAGTAATCTATTTGATGGTACTGGGCCAACCTGTAAACATCTTTCCTTAGAACCCTCTAAGGTAAAATGGTCGAAGGGTTGATTCGTTTTTTAAAAGACCCATATTTTGTTTGGGCCTTTATTTGAATTTTGAATAAAAATAAAAGTAAATAACAAATAAATAAAATAAAATAAATATTTTTTATATACTCTTAGGATGTAAAGGTGTATTGTACAAGTAAATAAAAGTGTAATAAGTTTTAATCTAATGTTTATAAAGAAATATCTTTATAAAATATTTATAAACTTAGGTGAAAATTTATGAAATAGTTCATAAATATTTTTAATGTTGAATGAAATACTAAATAGAAAATATAAGTGATTGAGAAAAATTATTGTAGTTATGAAACCAATAATTTTAGAGAGTGACTTTCAATTTTGTCTAAAGGAGCATAGATAATCCTCTAAGTAATAACCAAAGGCTAATGAGCAAAATGGCACGCTTAGGAAATTATTTATATTCTTGGACAATGAAGAAAGTTTTGAACCTAAGCTAAGATTTGTTTGTTAGTTATTTAGCATTTTAAATAATGTAAAATGTTGGTTTATTCCTATACGAAATTCGATTTGATTTGATTGGTTGTGTATTTTTATATACCATTGTTTATAAAGTTTTAATTTATAAATAAAGGTTTTTGGATTGTTGTTTATTAGGACTTAAATCCTGGTGCTTTTGAAAAAAATTGATTTCAAAAGAATGTGTGGAAAAGAAGAAAAAAATGAAAATATTGTTTTGAAGTGGTTTTTCAAATGCTTTGTTATGACTAAATTTAGGTAATTAGGGGTTTTCCGATTTAGAAGACTCACCGGGTATATTTATTTACTCTAGCTGTTGTTTAGGGAGGAACCGAAATACCCCTGGATGCTCCATGTTGTTTGATCCCAGAGTTATTCCATGCTTCGATAGGAGTAGCCTCTCCTTGTCATAATTGATTTTGGTTTTGATTTAATTCTCTTTAGAGAGATTTGAAAATATTTTGAATATAAAATCCGGCATTTAGTTCTAAATTTATCTTTCAAAATAGTGGATGCATAGCATTTATTATAGAATATTCTTTTTGTTTTGTTGCATATGCTTGTTATGTTTCTTTTGGTTGCATGTAGCTTTATTCATTAGAGTTGCATGTAGATTTATATCATGCTAGTTTTTGCATGTAGAGTTGCCTCATTATTATCATTTGCATCATATTGCCTTGTTGCATATGTTGATATATTGTTTATGCTGTTGAACTTATGATACGAATGGCTTGTGTATTGCTCTTTTGTCAATTTGATTCTCTTTTGGATTATGCAAGTGCAAGATAGGTATGAAGAAGTAAGAGGTTACTATTAGATTGTTTGCGCAAGTGCATTGGTTTTGGGATAGTTGTGGGTTGCTAAGAAAATCAAACGCCAAAGAGGTATGTCGTAGATTTTGATATTGGTGATTGGATTGATGATCTTATGCCCTAGATATGGGAGGCCACTTGGCTTTTGTTTTCTTTTGTTGGTTTGGGGCCCGTAATGGCGGTCTGTAGTTTTTACGATCGAGCCGCGCAAAGGAAGTGCTGCCGAAATTTCATGGAATTCTAGCTATAGTTTAAAGGAAAGTTAGTGCAAGGTTTTGACATCACCGATAGTCGTAAGAATCGATGATGTGATATACCCAGCTAACTTGCCCTTTAGGTTAGCAAGTGTGCATTGTATTTCTCGTATTCCCTTTCACAAGAAATCAATGCATAGCTTAAGCGTTAGGATTAGCGTAGAGTAAATTTAAGTGTTGATAAGGATTTTCCCTAAGGAAAATATAATTAATCAGGTTATTGAAAACCAAGTAAGTAATTTGATTATTAGGTTGGATATTACATTTTTTGCTTCGTGATAATTTTAGGGACGAAATTGTTTTAAGGGGGGAGGATGTAACAGCCCAGAATTTCATCGTTGTAATTTTGAATATTTAATTAATTTTAAATATTTAATAATTGGTTTTTAAAGTTTAATAACTTGAATTCAAATATAGGGATTATTTAAATATTTTAATTGTGAATTAAATACTAATTTAATGGATATAACAGCAATTATTTAACTCCTTTTAATTACTAAACAACGATCATGAATTCATTTTGTAAAATTATTTACAATGATAAATGGTTCGCAAATAAAAAAATGTTAATAAACCGATGGTACATTTGTGATTTTACAAAATATGAAAACCAATGTATTTTATAGTTGTTTAGGAATCGTGTTGCATTTTTAGCGTAGTCGTATTTTTTTGCCGTTTGCAATCTATACGCGAACGAAATTGTAACGACCTAATATTTTGGACCATTCAAATCGACAATAAATCCACATATGCCGGACTTGAATTGCTCAAAATATCAGATTGTTAATTTAAATTTGGCAAAACTCAGCATATACAGTAAATAAGTAATCACAGACACAGAGTAATATAACAATAATGCAGCGGAAACAAAATAATAGTAGTTCATGAAGATACTATATATATATAACAGAGTTAAACAAGATACAACAGAAGTCTCGAATACAATAGTCAAATACAAGATCAAAATACATCACTGGAATCAACTGAATATCTGAAAGCTGGATAGATAGCTGGATCTCCAAGCGAAGCTCCAACTCCAAAGGCGAGTCTTGAATACTGGTACACTGAGTCTGACCCGAGCGTAAAGCAAAACACAAAACACTCGAGGTAGGATTAACATTCTTATATCAATAAATCCAACTCAAGTGAAATAACAACTGAAAATACAAGTAACTCAAAGGATGTTTGGGATAACCATCCTCTAAGGATCCGTTAAACTATTTATATATAGTATTGTACGCTAAGTAGATAATGCCTATCAGTAATATAAAGTATCAAAATAGCATTAAGGCGTTACCATTATCCCCCTTAACACATTTTATATAAGCGTCATAGTCTATACAGCACTGTAAACTCCACCATAAACTAGTGGGCTATCAGGGAGCACTCCAAAGGTATAACACAAAACAAATCGTAGTGGTCGCACATAGAGATACGAGTATGACAAGGCACATGAGGCAATACCTGAGGTAGTGAACCTACCATTTGCCTGATCCGGACTGGTGAGAACGCATCGCCGCAACGATCGCAACACCGCGAAACAGCACTCCCAATTCAAGGGTGCGCACCAATCAAAAACAAGTAATGAGTAGTTTACGAAGAAGTGTGTCCGCTAGAGGTAGCTAACCTCACTGGCCCGACATGGCTCCTGTTTAAGTCATTTCCAATTTGACACAAGTGTCAAGGTCATCCATTATCGCTCTCTTTCTTCAAATCCATCAACGTCATCATTCCAACCACTTCATTCTGGATCGCACTCCGCGTATAATAGTTATTAAAGTGGTTTTCGATTTAGACGGAGAGTATGTCCCAAACCGATCCCGGACTCTTTAATAACTACGTAATTATTACACCGATTGGTCATTTAATAAACTTTCAAAATAGTTTATATTTCAAAACCAAAATATCATTGCCATTTCAAAACCATATCAATACGACATCACTTCCATTTCAAAACCAAATACGATTTCATTTCCATTTCAATATATCCATCTCAAATATATCCATTTACAAATCTTAGTACTTCAAGGTTATAACACTTTCTAAATCAAACACTTTGGAAATCATAATTCTTTGGAAATCAAAATTTAGAAATCATAATGCTTTGGAATCATAACACTTCCCACTTAACCGTTTAATATAAATAATAGTACATATAATAAAATAGTTTATAATTTAAAATAGTTTATATAACATAGTTATAATTTAAAATAGTTTATATTAAAAATAATTTATATTAAAATAGTTTATATGAAATAAATTTATAAAGCAACATATATAAATAGTTTTAAATAAAATTTAAAAATACTTTATATAATAAAATAGCTTCCTCAAATTTCACAAATCAATTCCAAATCAACACCAATCCCAAAATTTCAAATTTAGTCATCAATTTCAATTCAATTCAGTTCTCAATAAATTATTATATCGATTTCAAATACAGATTTGAACCACAAATAAACCATTTAAATTTCGATATATTCCAAAGCTTTAAATATTTCACAATCTCAAAACTAAATCTGATAATTTCATACATATCTTAATTTAACTTTATTATTATTTAGTTTTGAAATATTCACTTAATAAATTCAATATTATTTAAATAAAACCCCAAATTACAAATAAACTATATATTTCCTTCAACTTATTTAAACTTGAAATATTCATTTAAATCACCTTAACCAAAATCAAGTTATAAAATTTTATCCTTTAAAAATCTCAAACTCAATAAGTTCCAAATCGATTTCTAATTAAATATTTTTCTTAATTAAATACAGTTTCAAATCAATTTCAAATCTATCTTCTCAACCTTAATTTATTAAATCATTCTAAACTCTATATTAAAACATAATTTAAATAAATACTTAACCATATTATATTTTTATAAAATCAAACTTTATTATTAAGCTTATTTTATAATAAAATAAATTATGCATAGCTTAAAATCAAGAATTTAACTATATATAAAATAACAATTATATAATATCTAAAATCAATATTTATATAAAACCATATATTTCCTTCCAAAACCATAGTAATCATTTCAAATTATTTATATACAGACCAATGGTTTATGTATAAAATTTTCTATCCTATGGTCAAGTGATACGGATATTTATCATTTAAATCCGCAATTTAAATATATACGGGTATATATCATTTCAACCCGCAATCCCAAATTCAATTCAATGAAAATCGCTTGGGTTTATCATTTCAACCCATAACGATTTTCTCCTACTCTACAGATCGTTCGGGCATGTATCATTTCAACCCATAGTAAATTCTATACTAACAGAGAACTTGTAGAGTGATAACAGATATGATAATAATATAACAACAGTAACATGCATATATCATCAGTATAAATAACAGATAAGGGTGTCAGATGTCACAGATGAACAGATATAGATAATGACATATATATAACAATGTAAATAACTAGCAGCAACATATTTCAATTGTTGTTTCAATTGAAATCAAATTTAATACATATAAGAACGTAAATCGTGAGTGATTGCTCACCTTTCGAGGCTAGAGATATTCGGCAAACGAGTTAAGAACCCCAAAGCAAAGCTTGATGAACACGATTCGATGAAGAACAAGCACGACAAACAAAGCTGATAGATGTGAATCGATGAGAATCAAATCAGTTTGATAGAACCAGAAAATATCTATATATTATTATCAATATTAAATTTGAAACAAATACTAAAATAATATTTGCATATAATTAAATTCATTTCTTTAATTAAGCACATATATATATATATTAAAATATGGTAATATGTATATAGATACAACATAAACAAATTTTATATAAACTATATATATATACTTATAACACAGTAAAAATATATACATACATTGTATATAAAATCAATACTTAAATAAACGGATAGATATATAGGCTGGTATATAAACATACATATACAACTACCTTAAGAATCACTATTACTCTAATATATTTATGTATATGTATCATGACCATTGCAAATCCTTGAAAAATCAAATGTATACAACTTACATGAAAAATATATATTAACTCGTATTAACCTATAGCTGATACAACTTAAATCATAAACATCCCATCTAAACTAACATATAAACTCTAACTTTATTATATATAAAACAACTTGATATGTGTATATATCGACACTATTTTAACTTGTCTATAAAAAAGGAAAAACTGTAGCTCATAAACAAAAATCTGGAAACATATGTGACGACAGCTAAAACATAAATATACATAAATGTTTTTCAAATCATTATGCGATACGTATGCACTATATATATAAAATCAATCATAAAAAATATATAAATAGGCGATGTAAAGACCAATGTTGTAGTTTATATTTATATATATAACAAACAACATTTATATCTTTTATACAACGAAATACAACATTGAAAACTATGCCTAGACTAAACTTAAAATTGAAATGCACAGGCTAGTATAAACCAGTGGACCCAAAACAACTTATACATGTATAAAGCAAATAGAACATATTATAACTTAGCAAACTAGTAAAAAAATCAGATTATAAAACTATATATATAAAAACTTCTCTAAACAAACACGTGATGAAATATGATAATGTAAACTCAATATATACTTTTAAATGGTACTAATATATATTAACTCGAGATGTAACATAGAACCAGCAAACGAAATATATAAACCATATATAATTTTTTTATAAACATATATATATTATACAACTCAGAAAACTTTAGTCATATGCATATACCTTATATATGTCGAAGCAAAATGCTTACGAACAGTCGGAGAAATGGCCTCGGCCATCTGGATGTTGTTCAGAGGTGGACGCATGACAAAAGATGGTGGAATTTGTTCAGTTGCGGTGTGGTGGACTCAGGCCGAGGGTGAGGGTTCGAGCGCGTGCTGTGTGTGCGTGGCAGAGGTGGAAGGCGGAAGAGATGCGGGGTAGTGGAGAGATGGGCTGTGGGCGCAGTGGTAGAGGTTGCTCGACCGTGGTTGTTGTCGGAGTTTGGCTTCGGTGGTCAGGGTGGGGACTCGCGTTTAGGTTAGGCAAGGTGGAAGGTCAGGGATTGGAAGATGATGCTACTGTGGCCGTGGCTTCGAGTTGTTGGTCGGTGTGTCCATTTACTGATGGGTGGAAGGAGTTGCAAAGGGATATGGAAAAGCATGTGTATCACCTTAATAACATGAGCAAGTTTGGAAGGAAAGGCATCTGTACTACATATAATTTGTTTATAGTATATTTTCTTTCCTTTCAAATAAAAGTAGAGATCCAATAAAGAGGAGGAAGTGAAGAAGAGTGACAGCAAAATAGATTTAGATTGGAAACTAGAAAGCCAAAAGAAATGGAACGCCTCAAATAAACAAATCTGGGGAAAAGCAAAAGCCAACAGTTGTATATGCCGAAATCATAAATATTAATGGCTGTTAGAATTATAACAGTTGGCAATTCAAAAGATAATGGGTACAAAATACGAATATGGAACCGATACGGCAAATGTTCCGTAGACTTCGTCGTTTCCCGGACTTCAAAACACAAAAATTAATATACCGCAGAGATCAGCACGACGAGACGATCAAAACGGTATACAAATATCAGTGATAGGACCAAACTACCAAAAGTCGACATCGGTACCGAAAATGCTGCTAATTTGCCAGAATTAATATAAATAGAGCAATTGGAGTCAAAATTTGATGAAATGAAAGATGACGTATCACTCAGAAGATGATTTACAAATTTTCTATAGCAAAATATTTAGGTTTAGAAAACATTTTATTTTCATCAATATTAACTGATTAAATTGAAATAAAATTACACAAGAAAATAAACTTCCATATTATCAGATGAAAATTTACTAGTTGCTATGTTTAAACAGACATATTCCAAATATTAAATTTTTATTTCAAAATATTATTATTTAAAATTTCATAAAATTTCAACTAATTAAATAAATAAAACCACTAAAATTTACGGGTCATTACAGAAATCCTGGGTAACGAAGTGCCGGAATTATTGGTATAAACTAATGTTAACACTTAGACAAACAAACACACTTCACTTTTGTTTATCTACCCGTCTCCACTTTTCGTTCATCACTTGACAGTAAAACAAAAAACAAGTTTTCCCACATAAAAATCAAGATCAATTTGAATACTCGTCTAAAAATCATAAAACTTGTATCTTTGAAATCGTGAGAGCAAGTCTTTGATACAAGTTTTAGTGGTTGCGGTGGTGTTTGTGTATTCGTCGTTTACAGGCATTCGACCTAGGGTTAGAGATTTAAGATGTTGTAATTGTCGATATGCAAAATGGAAGATGGGTTTGAGTTTGTGGTGAGTAGGAGAGTCATCGGGCAGATTTTTGTGGACTCCTATTGCCTCTGGTAGAATGCAACATCGGCTACAATAGCATGGTAAGGGGATGTCGCGATTTACAGGGGATGGCCGAAGGTGAAGAAGTGGTGGCCAATAGGTCGAGCTCAAAGGGAGAAACGCGTTGACGAAGTCGGATTGGAGAATCGTCGAGTGTAGCTCTGAGTTATAGCTCGAGCATGTATAGTGAAGGGGGGATATCATGTACATGAGGGAAGTAATTATGTTTGGGGAAGAAGACGTTTAGGGTAATTGATAGTTAATTAAGTGATTAAAGTTATTTATTTATTTAATTAATTCAAATTCTTATAAAATGCTTAACTTGCCCATACGAGGTCAGATCTGAATGCAGGGAGTTGCATTGTACTCGTATTGTCTTTAGCTACGTGATGGAATTGGATTGGTTGGATTTGGAACATGTAGAATTTTATGCTAAAATCGAACGCCCGTTCGATTTTAGTTCAAATCAAAATGCTTTGGCGATAAACTGAATTTAAATTAGCTATATAATATCTATGATGCTATAAATTTATTATTGAATGCTTGGTTGATAGTTTAGATATTGTTTTTGTTGTTAAATTGATTGTTTGGTTGAAATCCCGTTTTGGAAAATGGATGACATTAACTTAATTGCTGTGAACCTATACAATTATATATATTGGTCATAACCATTTTTTTGCAAGGAACATTTGTGGAGAGACCCTTATCATTTGGAAATTCATTTTTTTTATAACTCTAATTACTTTAAAACATTTTAAAATATTTTTAGAATTTATTTTATATTTTTAAAAAAATTTAAAATATCCTTTTCAAAGAAATTCTATTATGGATTTCGAACTGCAAAACCATGATTCTTCCAAAAACTTATTTTACTCATATTTCAAAATCTACTTATCGGAATCTCAATTCCGTTCCTTTGTTTTAAAACTATGGATATGATAGTTTGGAAAATTCTTATCTCGAAGAATTCTGAGCTAAATCCATCCTTTATACTCGTTTGACTTTTATGGCGTAAAATCGCGAACTGCCGTTACGCGACGCGCCTATTTTTGACTAAATTTTCAGTTACCTTTCAAACTTCACCAAAACACTTTTAAATGTTTATAAAACATTTAAAACTCATTTAAAAACCTTTTTAAAGAGGTTTAATATTCCATATACACCCGTTTATTAAATCAAGAAAAGTGATTTCCTTTGTACTTGTCGACGTGCATTTCCATGACATGCATATATATTCAATATTCATATTTTACAACCATCATCAACAATCATAATCAAACATATATAACATCCAATAGCATATAATACTATAGGTTAGGAGTTCTCACCTTCATTTTTCCCACGGGCTAGTCTAAAATCGGCTATAGCTTCGCTACAATGGCTTTAAACTGTACGAAACCAAACTCTTTGACCTTGAATGGGCTTGGCCCACCTTATAATGCTCACAGCCATGACTTGGGAGGTAGGAGGGCTCGGCCATGGTGGTGATGGTAGATGGCCATGAGTTAGAGGGGTGGAAAGGAGGTGTTTTGACTTCTTTTCAAAGTGGATTGACATTGCAAACTAGTGTATATATTTTCCTCTATTATTTGAGATATTTTGCCGTAATCTTCCTATGGTAAGAAGCCATTAGAAAGAGCTTTAAAAAGGAAGAATAAGATAAAAAGGAAGTATGAGGGATTGTGAGAAGTATGTGCATGTATTTATAAGCTTGAAGTTGTAAAAAAATATCTAAAACATCATCATTATCCATCACCGTCACCATGTGCATCCACCTCCTTCTTTCTCATCATATTCTACAGGTTTCCCCCTCCTCCATCTTCTTCCATCACTTCATTCACTTCTATGCCATGCGTACATACTTAGTGTGTAAGATAGTTGACTTTAGGAAGCTTAAGGGTTAAGTTTTTTATATAATATCTTAGATTTTTCTTATATATGTTTATATGTATATTTGTATATTTATATAGGTTCATGTGCATGTTATGGTGTGTATTTATATGTTATATATGTATACATGACATATAAACAACGTTTCATTGATTCCGAACAACTTTCGTTCGATAAACCGTTGCCAATCGAAGAACCAATTCCTTGTCACATTTTCACTTGTACATTAAATTACACACACACACACACACACACACACACACACACACATATATATATATATATGTAAACAAAAATTAAAAATAAATTTCTTATCATTTTAAACTAATTAAAATCATCATATTTGAATTATAAAACCATATAAATTAATATTAAAAATTATTTAAAATAATTACTATTATACCGATAAAGCGATATCGATTTTTCCTTATATTTTCAAATCAAATATATATCTTTATAAAACTATTATAAATGATTTATTTTCACTTTATAACTATTCAAAATGAATCATCATCATTTAAAATAATTATTTGAATAATTAAAATAATTACTAAATCATTAAATCTCAATTAAAATTCATAAATCTATATTTAAATACGATGCCATTATTGGTGATAACATAAATACATTTAATTTCCAAAAGTAAAATAATTAATTTTATTTCATATTCTTGTTCAATTATAAAATTAAGTGTATGGACCCAGCTCCGTATACGACGTTTTATGATTATAGAGCCGTTTACTAATAAAACAGTTTTCGGCCATTTTATCGATTCAAATCTCGAGGAAAATATTTTTGTAAATATCTATTTAAAATAAGAGTACTATTACTTATTATCACCCAAAAGAATATTATTTGTATTATCAACCTTTTATTCGAATAAGTTTAAAAATTAATATAATTTATCAAAGTGATAAATTTGCGGGTCGTTACAGACTTCCCCCCTTAAAAGTCGTCCCCGAAATTAACCAAAAGAAAAACCCAAAGGTTTGCCCAAAATATTTATTTTTAAACTTACATTCAGACAACGTATATAGATCATCCATTCAAAATATCTGAGTCAATCTTCTATTTGAATTTACAACTTTAATTCCGAACTAGCATTGATCCCTCGTCAGTGCGGTCTCTGACCAGGCTTTCCGATCAGAACTTTAGTTTTTCCTTGCATAGCTCTCAACTTGATAGAAAACTCAAGTATCCAACCACAAATCCTCATCAATGTTCGTTGTCAAGAATCGAGTGATAAATCCTTTTTTGGAATGTTGTAAACACTTCCAAGTTCCATACTCGAATCTTAGATTAAATCATGCGATGAAATAATGCACATTCTTCATACTAATTTATTAACCTTTCCAAAATCCCTATGAAAATAATTCATTAAACTTTCATCTTTTATTCAAACTTTTATAAAGATACTTCTTTATACATAACCATTTTACATTTTTATTTCCAAATATTTCCACTTAAAAACACATTTCTTTTCAAAAGATAAACATCTTTTTATTATAATACATTTCTAAACATATCTTAATGGTTTTTGGAAAACTCATTTTCAAAATAATTCAGTAAATTGATAAATCGCCATAAACTACCTTTAACCAATATCAAATGTGAAAACTTTCTTTATTAGTTAAAACGTTCTTTATTAATTAATACTCCTTATTAATTAAAACTTCCTATATATATATTCTCTTTACTTATACCAGTTTTAATACTTAAAAAGTATTTATATACTTATTCAAATGCTATAAGAATATTTAACGAGTTTTTTTCTTACCCTTAAAATATAATCAAAGAGATACAAACAATTACTACCAAAACATTGTTATAATGAATTTCTCTTTTTATAACATGTTAATTATAATATTTTCTATCTTTTTATATATGATTTCGATATTTGTTATTATCTTTAAAATCCCATTATTGAAGATCGAAATTTACCCATAAAATTTCTTCCACAGTGTCATTCAAGGATTTAAAAACAAATTGTGACGCCCCACCTCTATGCTCATAATAACAAAGAGTATTAAAAGAAATACTGTCTATTATTACGAAGAATAAGGCTGGATAGGAGCGACCATCCGTAATTGGCCTTACACTAATATTGGTTATCTCGATAGGAGTGGTATATACTTTTTATTTTTCTTCTATTATTTATTCACTCCCATCGACATATCCAATTATCAGTATAAAACAAACTACGACGGTTCATAATAGTTTAGGACATTGGATATAACAATAACACAGATAATATAAATGCGGAATACAGATAAAACAAAAGTCTCATATATATATATATATATATAACTGATGTCAGTTAATACATAGTTGACACAACATATGATACAACTACAACTGTCGACTCTAGAAGTTATATATACAAGTACATTATCGACTAATATACATGAATACATATCGTTCTATACAATGACACGACTACTACAAAATGACATTGACAACTTCAGAAGATGTGAAAAGTCTTCATATCCTGAACAGCAACTCAAAGAAGAAAATCTACAACCTGAAATAACTCGGGTCTGACCCGAGTATTATATTCAAAAGAAAATAATACACGGGTCAGTCTAATTCAAACTCAGTTATTAGTGCACAGAAGCAATAATAATCAAATATCAATTAGACGACAGTCACAGAACCTCGTATATCCGACTCCTCGATAAAAGAGTCGGATAACGGCAAATATAACACTAAACAGTGTTAAACAACAATTCAGCATATTTAAATCAACAAAGATAAATGAAAAGAATATCAATAACGATAATTTAGAAAAAAACAGAATTGCCCAAACGGCAGTTAACACAAAATCATCAAATTAAACCAAATCAAATACGATTCAAGATATATTGAATTGGCAACATAAAACCATCTTATCAATAGAAAACATCAATTAAAACATCAGATCTAGTAGGGCTGCAGTACACGCACGCGTGTACTGCCTCGCCACTACAGAAAAAAATGCATAAACGATCAACAAAAATATCAAAGTATCACTGCATTAATGAAACTGTGCATGTACACAGATTTTAAATTTCACATGCCAACAGAGAAACCAACAAAATAATAAAGAAAACTGGATGCTCCAAAACAGTCACCTGAAACTCAAATGAACAACATATACAAGAAAGGTCAAACTGCATGTACACTGAAGGCATCAAGTTCAAATATCAACAAAGCATTGAACCTCAGAGACCATCAACATAAAGTAACAAGTGCTAAATGACTACATGCCCTGATACATGTGCAAGCATACGAAGGCAAAAAGAAAAAGACACCCATGAACTTGATATACATGTGCTAAATGACTACATGCCCTGATACAGTTCTAATCAAGTTACACTGCAATGATGATATACAGATGCAATATAGTCTCAAGTTCAGGTTCAAATGAACAGCTACAACTGGTTAAAACACTAGTGCACATGTAACAGTGATGATAAAAACAGTGATCATCACCAAACAATAGTCAGATAAGATCAAAGTAAAGTGATGACAGAAAGTATGTCAATGTCAGAATAGTACAAGTGGCTAGAGCCATAAACTGGCACTGAAAGTTCACAAACAAGTCAAATACTGGTTGCAACTGACTCGAGGTAGTGAACCGGGAAGCCAAAGCATCGAACTACAATTAAGGTCGCAGGTGAAAGTGACCGAAGTCAATATGCTATCAAGTTCAAATGAACAGCTACAACTGGTTAATACACTAGTGCACATGTAACAGTGATGATAAAAACAGTGATTATCACCAAACAATAGTTCACTTCCAAATAATAGCCAATTTGCAAACATAATATGCCAAATTAAAATACAACTTCGTTTTCTAAACTTTAAGTAGAAAATATGCACATCATATATGCTCAAGCGTATCTGCATTTAAAATATGCAAACAAAAGTTGTAGTGAAACTACAAAAATGCTCAGGTGTATCTGCATATTAATTATGCAATTAACAGCAGTTGTACCAAACAAATGCAACCATGCCTCAAAGCAGTAATTAACAAGTGAAAGCCATGATCAAGGATAAGATGAACAAGTCAAACCGCAGTTCAAAACAATAGCAAGCTCAACCATGATCGAGTCAAAATAACCAACGTCATCAGCGAAATCAAAGCCGTGAAAAAAATCAAAAATCATATAACGTCACAGCAATTCCAAACCAAAATCAAAGTTATGCAATTTCATTCACATAACCAAGTGACCGAAGTCAAAAAGGGAATCGAAATCATGAGAAATGCCACACTAGTAAAGTCGAGCAAAATCAACACTTATTCCTTCCATCTCAGAATCACGTTAAAGTCGAAGTCGATATAAATTCACGAAACCAAGACTATAAAACTACAAAGCACCAAATATACCAATTCGAATGAATTTCAGAAATTGATTCACATAGACGAAATCATAGAGACCAAATTAGAAAAATCAAATGCCGAGAGTATCCAAGTAACGAATGCGATTAAATGGATATCACTGAAATTCGAAAGCATTGAATCAAGTCCCAAGAGTACCCAGTTGACACATTCAATTAAAATCAGACGAACAAAACAAGGGGTCTCAAACCCTAATCTCACTTGAGTAGAAGTTAGATGTGAGTAAAACTCACCTTTGATTCGATAAGCACGGGCCCGAAGAATCGAGCGAAGCCGGAGACGAATTTAATCGAGCAGCCGAAGTCTTCCCCTTTCAGATCGCCGTAGCACGCACCCTAATCTCGATCGAACGAATGAAAACGACGCTTTGAATAGCCCTGATTGTCAAGGAGGAAGAAAAGGAACGGCCACCATTTATTTTTTTCTTTTGCTTAGGGTTTTAAAACGAAAAGAAGAATGAAAGGGTCGGTTATTTTCTTCGATAGTTAATACTGCATACAGCAACCAATTGAAGACATGGGCCAAAGTAAATTGTTAAGCCCGCATAACAATTTTTTTACAGATTTTAAAGAGGATTTCAATTTGATTCAAATTCCAATAGCAAGATTACAAACGATTTAATCGTCTAATGACGATGATTGTTCGATATGAAACCCCGGGTTGTTACACAAATGTTGCTAAAACATCTTTACTACATACCTAAAACCATTCATTAATAACTTTAAATATTTATTTTAATGATCAAAGCATACCTATGCTTATTAATTAAGATAATACACCTTGATAAAATTGACAATCGTCAATTAATTTATCAAATAATGATTCACATTATGCTTTTTAACTTTAGAAAATTATATTGAACGAGTAACTCAAAATTGATACCATGGAACTGGGTACCACTAATAGTATCACATATTTCCTTAACAAGAAGGGGAATACTTAAGAGAAGCGTTTACCATCCGAACACATCTCCTGCCAATTTTTTTAATTTTCAAGCCACTCGGATTAATTAATCATAAGATAGTTTTTCGTTTTCAAATCCCATTTTAGATACCATTATTATTCCTTTTCCAAAAATCATTTGAAATTCCGTTCCAAAATACTGGAATTTAAATTCTTAAAAATTACTTAATAAAGGACGTTTTATAAATCCATTTCATAAAATCACTTATGTAAAACATATTCATAAGATTTATTTACCTTAAATAAATTCCTTTAATAAACATTATTATTTATCGAATACCTCATAGTCAAATTGTGAAACTAAATTCATGAGGTGTTCGTACTTAAATTTTTAAATTAAACAACCAATCAATCAATGATAATAACCGAGTATCATCATTTCCTTAATCAAATAACTATATAGAAAAATATTATTTATATTCAAAATATGGTCATAGGTAAAATTATTTCAATTACCAATTTTCAAAACCAAAATCATTTGTATATAATATTAAAAAATACGCGCTCATATACACTCAGACTCATTCTAGGGTGTTACTAACCCTATCTCTAATGAGTTACTCATCCTAGGGTATTACTAACCCTATCTCCGATGAGACTTTACCCCACCAAAGCCAAGGTGTTCGATCAACCTAAGCTCTGATAACAAATATAATGATCTAGGCTTTGCAACCATCGACAGTGGATACACCCCACCGTAGCTTACACTAGTACCTCGAATTTACCTTTATGGCTAGCCTCTTGATTCACAACCAAACCTTAATGACTAGGGACGTGTAGGAGTAAGAGTCATCTGTTTGCTACTTAACAAGAAGTGAGAACCCCCTATCACAGTACACTGATCAAGCAAATCCGATCCCCGTTCCTTCAAACCAATCATCGATAAAAAGATATCCTGTGAATAGGGAATCATTCTTTAATTGATTAAGTTCTTTTTATCAAAATCTCTTCTGGAGATATATATTTCTAAAAGATTCTTTCTGGTATATACCGAATCATTAAACCTCTCTTATCAAATTCTTTGATTACTTAAAACCCATTTTTTAAACTTTGGAATAATTCGAAATAATTTCATTTTTCACTTAGGAAAATATTTCCAAATCATTTCATTTAAATCTTAACAAAGATTTCTTAATTCAAAACTCATAATTTTGATTTAGTTAAAACCATGATGTTAATCCAAAACCAGTAAATATTAAATGAGCACAATCTATGGAGATCAACTAATTCTACTCAATATCAATTCCCATATTCAACAAGTACTATGGGAGAAATAACGACAAAATCACGTTTTAAATTTCCACGAATAGTACAAGTTCCCTCTTCGGGCTTTAACATTGAGTATAAGAAGATATCCCCATAAAAATCCAAGTTGTTTAAATCTGGAAAATATTATCCTTTATACTTTGGAAGATTTTGATCCGAGTAAATTAAATTTACTACCTCCTCCGTCAGGCCAGTCCGGATGACCAGGGAGAGCAGGAAACTAGTTTTCCAAACCCAAGCCTAGACACTATCTCTCTGACACCCATAAGGTGATCAAATTAGTTGATCGACTCTAAACCATTTAACATTCAACCATTCTATAAATCCTTCAAATCACCTTTAAAATTATTTATTAATCATTTGGAAACATTTACAAAAAATTTGGAAAAGAATGGTCGCATTAAAAACTATATTTCATAAGTTATTGAAAAGTGTTGAAGAAAGTGCTTTTTAAGCATATTGATCAAAACGGCTTTTTATCATTTGAAACTTCATTTTTTTATAACTCAAATCACTTTTAAAAGATTTTAAAAATTTATTTTATATTTTTAAACAATTTTAAAATATCATTTTCAAAGAAATCCTGTTATGAATTTCGAACTGCAAAACCGCGATTTTTCCATAAAAATTTGTTTTACTCATATTTCAAAATCTACTTATTGGAATCTCAATTTTCTTCCTTTATTTGAAAACTATAGATATAATAGTTCAGAAAATTCTTACCTTTAAGAATTCCGAGTTAATTCCATTCTTTATACTCGTTTGACTTTTATGGCACGAAATCGCGAACTGCCGTTACACGACGCGTCTATTTTTGACTAAATTTTCAGTTACCTTTCAAACTTCACCAAAACACTTTAAATGTTTATAAAATGTTTCAAACTCATTTTTAAATCTTTTTAAAGAGGTTTAACATTCCATATACACCCATTCGTTAAATCAAGGAAAATGATTTCCTTTGTGCTTATCGACGTGTATTTCCATGACATGCATATATATTCAACATTCATATTTAACAACCATCATCAACAACCATAATCAAACATATATAACATCCAATAGCATATAATACTAACTTTTAGGAGTTCAAACCTTTATTTTTACCGGGCTAGTCTAAAATCGGCTATAGCTTCGCTACAATGGCTTTAAACTCCATGGAACCGAACTCTTTGACCTTGAATGGGCTTGATCCACCTTATAATGCTCATGGCCATAACTTGGGAGATGGGAGGGCTCGGCCATGGTGGTGATGGTGGATGGCCGTGAGTTAGCGAGGTGGAAAGGAGGTGTTTTGACTTGTTTTCGATGTGGATTGACATTGCAAACTAGTGTATGTATTTTCCTCTTTTATTTAAGATATTTTACCATAATCTTCCAATAGTAAGAAGCTATTAGAAAGAGCTTTAAAGAGGAAGAAGAAGGAATAAGAAGATAAAAAGGAAGTGTGAGGGATTGTGAGAAGTATGTGCATGTATTTATAGGCTTGAAGTTGTAAAAAATATCTAAAACATCATCATTATCCATCACCATCACCATGTGCATCCACCTCCTTCTTTCCCATTATATTCTACATGTTTCCCCCCTCCTACATGTGCTTCCATCACTTGATTCACTTCTATGCCATGTGTATGTACTTAGTGTGTAAGATAGTTGACTTTAGGAAACTTAAGGGTTTAGTTTTTTTATAGAATATCTTAGGTTTTTTTAATATATGTTTACACGTATGTCTGTATGTGTATATATGTTCATGTGCATGTTAGGGTGTATATTTATATGTTATATATGTCTACATGACATATAAACAACGTTGCATTGATTCCAAACAACTTTCGTTCGATAAACCGTTGCCAATTGGAGAACCGATTCCCGATCACATTTTCACTTATACATTAAATTACATATATATGTAAACAAAATTTGAAAATAAATTTTTTTCATTTTAAATTAATTAAAATGATCATATTTGAATTATAAAGCCATGTAAATTAATATTAAAAATTATTTACAATAATTACTATTATACCGATAAAGTGATATCGATTTTTACTTATATTTTCAAATCAAAATACATATCTTTATAAAACTATTATAAATGATTTATTTTCACTTTACAACTATTAAAAATGAACTATCATCATTTAAAATAATTATTTGAATAATTAAAATTTTTATTAAATCATTAAATCTCAATTAAATTCATAAATCCATATTTAAATACGATGTCATTATTGGTGATGACATAAATACATTTTATTTCCAAAAATAAAATAATTAATTTTATTTCATATTCTTATTCAGTTATAAAAATAAGTGTATGGACCCAGCTCTGTATGCGATGTTTTATGATTATAGAGTTGTTTACTGACAAAACAGTTTTTGGTCATTTTATCGATTCATATCTCGAGGAAAATATTTTTTAAATATCTATTCAAAATAAGATTACTATTATTTATTATCACTATAAACAATATTATTTGTATCATCAACATTTTATTTTAATAAATTTTAAAATAAATATAATTTATCAAAGAGATAAATTTGCGGATCGTTACATATGACACCATCATACGATTATGGTTCAGGTTTCTCACGCTAGTTTACCAAGCATGATCAGGGTATTTTTATACTCAGGTCAGATCTGAGTAGTTTAGGTTTAGTTGAAGACGCTTGGAGTTTCCAAAGGAGAGCTAGAGATCTTCGTCAATGTATGGACGTAGATTATATTACCGCTGCATTAGTTTCATTGTTTTGGTTATTCGGCAATTGTAAGGATAGAGATTTATAACTATCCAAGCTGAGCTAGGTTAGACTATGATATATGTATTTCAAATTTTATGATGTAAAGATTATTGACATTATAAATTATTCCATTCTCGGTGAGATTCCGTTGTCTTTATTTTCTTTTTCCCTTAACTATCTGTCTTTTCAGCACTTGGATGCTCGAAACGTGAATACCATGGATGTATTATTGTTGATTTCTAAGAGTCAAAAAGGTTGGTCATCATATTTGGTATCAGAGCTTAGGTTGAGCAAACACCTGAGCCTAATTGGTTTAGAGCTCATCAGAAATAGGGTTAGTAATACCCTAGGATGAGTAACTAATTAGAGATAAGGGTTAGTAAAATCGTAGAATGAGTTCGAGAGTATTATACATATGAGCGCGTATTTGTTATCGAATATGAATTTTTTTTGCATTGATTAATCTGTTGAGTGGTTTATGAGCGCGTATTTGTTATCGGATATGAAATTTTTTTGCATTGATTAATCTGTTGAGTGGTTTATGAATTCCGGTCGGTGCATAAAGAGCTCCATGTAATCAATAGGGATTCTTAAGTACTTGAACAAGACAAATCGACCCACTATTCTGAAAGGATTATATTATATATACAAAAAGAATATAGATATTTGAGTGATTTGGGAAATTTATGGGATGCATTCCCTTTGGAAGGTTCATTGAATAAGTCATAATTCATTTAGTGATAATCAAAATAATCTTCTAGGTATCGATTAGATGTTGGCTTGGGCGAACGGTATCATACACTTTGTAAATTATTCTCTTTATCATTGGCTGATCAAGACATGTTCAAATCCGAACAAGTTTGAATCAAGTTATTTGGATAAAAAGGTTTTTTAAGTCAAGAAATAAATGGTATAAAACTTCTAATGATTTTGGTATATCGCTTAGGGGCAGGATGGCTTTTTATATTTTGGGTAATAAGTTTTGGCTAAGTATAAAGCAAGCACGAAGAGCACGTGCAAAAAGAGAAGTGGAAGAAAAATTAAGACTAGGATCTTATATTGGCATCTACTATTACAGATGTGATAAGGAAGGGGATTATCCAGTTCAATGTAAGGATAGGAAAGTAAAGAAAAAGAAGAAAGAAAAATCATTTAGGAATGATATATTCTGTTTCAAGTACAAAAGGAAAGGATAATTTCTACGTAAGTGCCCTAAAACAAAGAAGAACCCAGAATTCGGTTAGGAAGGGCAAAGGATTGCTACAATTGCAAAGGATGAGGACATATAGCCAAAGAGTGTCCCAAATGAACTTGCAGTTGGTGCTATGAAGGGAGACATTTATGGTAGGACTGTCCAAAGAATAAGATATGGTTGGTTGACATTGGTGACAAGGATAAAGCACCCTCTACCTTAGGAAAGGCATAGGAATAGTACGTATAATAGCTCTTGTGTGTGTGTGTGTATGTGTGTGATGGTGTATGATAGGCTGTATTTCCTAAGAGTTATACCTAAAATTCTATAATACAAGCTATGGTTAAGAGTGAATGTATAAATATGATGTTAATTAATAAATCTCCTTTTGGACTATTCTCTCTGTGCATTTCTTTTATCTCATATCTGATCAATTTAATAAGATATTTGGAAATAAAAAGTTTAAAGGAATGTTATAAAGAAATGGCTTTATAAAAGTGTTTAAATGGAAGTTAAAATTTTATGAAATATTTTCATAAAGATTTCTTGAAAGTTAATAAGTACGGGTTTAAGTTTAAAAGATAATGTGAATCATTAATTAGGGATTGTTAATTTTTATCAAGGTATTTAATATTGGTTAGAGGGTGTATATTGTAATATAAGGAGTTTATTATAATTTTAGAAATAAAAAGATAATTTATCTTTTAAAATTGAAATGGCTTCTTTAGAAAGAAAATTGAAAATTTTCGTGAATAAATATTATAAAGAAATAAAGGGTTTATAAAAGTGTGTAAACCAAAAGATAAAAGTTTTATGAAATGTTTTCATAAAGATTTTTGAAAGCTATTAAGTACGTAGGTTGTACGTAGATCATTTTATCACACAATTTTGATCTAAGATTCGAGTACAAATCTTTAAGGTGTTTACATCAGTTCGAAAAGGATTAATCATTCGATTCTTGATGACAAACATTGATGAGGGTTTGTGGTTAGGTACTTATGTTTTCTATCATAGTTGAAAGCTATGCAAGGAAAACAAAGGTGTCTGATCAAGAAGCCTGATCATAGTCTGCACTAGAGAATCGAGGGATCGATACTAGTTTGGAAGTAAAGTTGTGTACTCAAATAAGAGATCGAATCAATTGTTGCATACGGATGATCTGTGTATATCATATGGAATTGAATTTAAAATACATGTTTTGGGTTTTGAGTTGTAATTTCGAGGACGAAATTCTTTTAAAGGAGGAAGTACGTAACAACCCGTAATTTTATCACTTTGAAGTGGGATAATTAATTAATTTAAAATTTTCAAATATGGGTTTATTAAACGTAAATAATCAAGTTTTATGTTATGAATAATAATGGTGATCTTGTTTTGAAAAAATGTTTACAAACATATATTTTTTGAAAAATATCATAAAATGACCGAAAATCTTTTTATCGATAAACAACTTTTTACATTCAGAAGTTGTGAATAATTTTTTTATATACACTTATTTAACTATTTAAACAAAAATAAGTGATAAAAATATTTTTCCATTTTTGGAAATGAAATAGTTATAATGTCATCGATGATGTCATCATTTTCAAAAATGAGCATTTATGGGAAAATTTTGAATTTTAGGGATTTAAATATTAATATAATTGTTTAAATAATAAATAATTCATTTTAATTATTATATAATAATAGTAATTGGTTTATAATAATTTTATTAATAAATATACTTGTTTTATAAAGATATATAAAATTCAACGCATTTTGGCAGATCGATGTAATATTTTATAAATGGATTTTAATATGATTTTATAGCTTAAATAATCTTATTTTAATTATTTAAAGATAATATGGAATTTATTTTCATGTTTTGTTTGCATAAATAAATAGTTTGATCAAAAACTGAAAATATGATTGGAATTCGAATTCCGAATTCACAACAGTTTGATGAATAGAAATTGTACCAAAATGTTACAACTTGGTTCACCAAAAGTAACATATAGAACCTATATGCATGCACATGCATACACATACATTTACATATATAATTAACATTCACATTTACAAATTTACTTAAGGTAAATAAATAAAAATCTAGATATTTTCCTAAGCAAATAAAACAAAACTCACCATCACTCTAGAGAAGACAAGTGCACATGGAGGTGCACATGGAAGTGAATATGGAGGGGCACATAGAGGGCAGTGGCATGTGTACTAGGTGATGGGAGGGGAGATATTTTTGGTGTATGCTTAAGAGTTAAGGGTTCCATCCCTATAAATACACCTCCATACTCTCACTTTTCATTCACATCTCCTTCTTTATCTTCTTTTTCTCCTTCCTAAGCTATGTTAATTTCTTCTTCATCGTAAGAAAATAATGAAGAAAAATAATGGTAAAAAGAAAAATAGTTCCATATGCAAACAAAGTCAATGCACTTCAAAACCAAGTCAAAAACATTCTCCTTCTCTCTATAAGTGCACAGCCGCCACCTCCTCCCTCAATTGGGCCGAGCATCACCGTTATAAGTGTCAAGGACGAGCTTCCCTAGAGGCAAGGTGGAGATCTAGAGGCTTCGAGGCAAAGAAAAGAGAAGGAAGTGCTACCGGAGTGCCACCAGAATCAATTCAGGAAGCTTCGGAAAAAATTTGGCGGATTCGAAATCAATTGTTAGTATTTGATTTATATACACCTTAAAATGTTTAGAAAATAATGATATGCATGTTTAATTAGTAAATTAATATGCTTGGATGATTAATATGTTTGAATATTGGTTGATTACATGGTTGATTACTTGGTTGTGATAAATATAACAAATAATGAGAAAATCATATTTATCAAAATAGAAATGGTTAACTAAAACCATAGTTAACTCGTGGAAAATAGATCTATGCATGGAGATAATTAAGACTCTTTATGGTTTTGAATTCAAAAAGAAAAGTTATTTGGATGGTTTAAAACGGAAAAGATATCACTTTGAAATTTATTTAAAAAGAGGAGTTTTGATTTATTTTGGAAAAATAAATTACAATGTTTGTGTAACAACCCGCATATTTATCGATTTTATAATTTTATATTTAAAATCGTTAATCGGATGTTAGTCCGAAAAGCTACTTTTTGCATACGGTCAAATTAGGACTCGAGACCACTCCCATTGAGTTCAAAATGTCGTTTGCAATCTTTTTAAGTGTGAACTTCGATATGTTTGGAGCTAGTCAAAAATTCGACCATTTTCACTTTGGGTTTGGTTCAGCCCTATGTTTTAACTTAACACTCCAAACTGAAACCCCCTCTTCATTCACTCCCTCCTCCTCTTCATTTCAGTTCTAAAGAGATTAATGGTGAGTGGAATGGGAAATTAAAACTCTAAAACCCTAGTTTCCATCTACAAATCAAGTTCTAGCTCCAAATCAATAGAAGAAGCTTTGGTAAGTCTCCTCTTCTTCTTCCCCAACTCACTCTCTTATCAATTTCAGAAATTCCTAAACCTAATTTAGGAAATGTTTCTCTTTTTAGCTTAGAATCAAGCTTGTTGAGTTGGGATTGAAAAGAGATTGTCATTGCCATTGCTCTATAGCTCCTTCATACTTGTGCTTGTGTATAAAGGTGAGATTTTTATCTCACATCTAAGTCAATAATTATCTTCGATTGTTAGGTATGAATTCCTAACACTTATCCTTGTGCAATTCCTTAGTCGTTGTTGCTCGACCGATCGTTATCGATGTCGTTTGGCCATTTTTTGGCCTAGGTTCAGGGAATGCCCTGAATAACAGTTTCAGCCGTCTGAACGTATGGTTCAGACGTCTGAATGGAATACTGGGAATTTCCTTCTCCCAGCATTCAGACGTCTGAATCAAAATTTCAGACGTCTGAATTGGTTCGTTTTGAACCAGAAAAGGAATAGGCTAAAAAGTGCCTATTTCAGACGTCTGAAATCTAGGATTCAGACGTCTGAATTCTGTTCTGGAAAATAGTTTATTTTCCAGATTCAGACGTCTGAATTCTTGTTCTCAGACGTCTGAATCTGCTGTGTTTTGCCTATTTGCCTTTTTAGCTTGAATATCCAACTCTAATCAAGTCGGGTTGATTCCCTTTTTGTGTTATCACTTATTATCGGCCACTTTGTTAAGTCGCCCACCTTTTTAAACTTAGGTCGCTTGTCTTCACTAAGTCGTACCGTGACGGGGCGCTGCCCCGCACCCCGCCGTGGGCGCTGCCCCCTGGACCCCCACGACCTGACCGGGCAGGTCGAACCCCGAATAACTCTGCATAGGCAATCTTATCCGAAAACCATTCAACGGAACTTCTTACTTTGATGGTTTTGGGAATTGATTTCTTTGGATTTTATTCACGTCTTCGAATGTGAACTTTTATAATTGATTGTTTCTACAATCACTTCTATGACTTGTCACTTTAAAAATATAAAGGTTTCAATACTAGTAGTAAATATCAAAACTCTATCATCAAAACGATTTCAACTCTATTTTCAATATCAAACTCGTTTATAAAACTGTTTTCCAATCTACTGGTATATACAAACCTTACCTCATTCGTATGAGAAAATATAATTAAACGGCTTAGCAAAACAAGTGGTATGAAACACTTGCGTTTACTTCGTCGGTTAATTTATGGACTTGTTCGATTGAATCTCTTGTGACAATTTTCTAGTGCAGATCTACAATTTGTTCGTAAATCTTCGAGTTAAGCAAGTGGTTATGGGACATGAAGTTAAACTCTTATATTTACTAGCTTACTGTAATCGACACTTCCTTATGATCATGAGGATCATTTTTATGATTTAGACTAGCAATTGTGCGATGTCTCTTTGTCCGTATGAAGGACTGTACTTCCTTTTATTGAGCTTCGTCTCATTTCTTTGTGGGCTGGCAACCCAAGTACTTTTTATGTGTTTCGATTCATCTGATGTACCATTTGTACTACATCGATGTCTCTGTCTTTCCAATTCATTGGACGTACCGTTTGCACTGCGTCAATGTTCGATTCATCTGATGTACCGTTTGTACTACATCGATGTCTCTGTCTTTCCAATTCATTGGACGTACCGTTTGCACTGCGTCAATGTTCGATTCATCTGATGTACCGTTTGTACTACATCGATGTCTCTGTCTTTCCAATTCATTGGACGTACCGTTTGCACTGCGTCAATGTTCGATTCATCTGATGTACCGTTTGTACTACATCGATGTCTCTGTCTTTCCAATTCATTGGACGTACCGTTTGCACTGCGTCAATGTTCGATTCATCTGATGTACCGTTTGTACTACATCGATGTCTCTGTCTTTCCAATTCATTGGACGTACCGTTTGCACTGCGTCAATGTACCAGCTTTCATGCTCCTGTTTAGGATTTGCCATCCTTTTCTTGTGATTTCTGGATTTCTCGTTGTGATTTCTGGAATTTTATGTTTCACCACCTTTTCAGTTGGCATTGTTATGTATGTCATTTATTGTGGCTTGGTGAATTAAATAAAGAATATGACATTCTATTTATGCTATGAGATTCTTGAGATTTTGTATGACTTTCGTGATTTTATAATGTATACTTATCACAGTATGACTTTATTGTTATCATACGTTTTATTATCATATCTCATATTCTATCTCATTTTATCTGATAATTATAGCTAGACTGATCTGTTTATTATTTTCTTCTTAAATAATACTCGGGTCAGACTGAGATTTTACAGGTGCTTCCTCATGACTTCCTACCTGGAGCCATCATCCGACTTTTTGGCTAACTACTCTAGTTTAGTAGTTTTTGTCGTATACATTTGAGATTGAGACTCCTTGATGTATACATATTCTGTTGTCTTGCACTTGTATCTTTTATTTTGTGTTATTGTGGATCTTATTTGACCACTACTCTGATGTACACTTCCATGTGTTATATTCATATCTATTTCCGCCTCTGTGATATGAATTGTCTGTGACTGATTTATGTTACATTTATTTCTATGTTTGTTTCCGAAGATTATATATA
This sequence comes from Allium fistulosum, assembly GCA_030737815.1. NCBI lineage: Eukaryota > Viridiplantae > Streptophyta > Magnoliopsida > Asparagales > Amaryllidaceae > Allium > Allium fistulosum. Next base: position 960,343,656 of record CM060901.1, read on the forward strand.
GCCACCGTGTGATAGCTTTGTGTTTGTATCGGTATGTCGGATTTCCTCCTTAAAAGATATGCATTCTATTTTATCTGACATATCGGTGCTCGCACAAAGAAATTACATGGATGGTCGCTCCTCAACAGCCTTATTCTCCGTGCTAATTGACAGCACTACACCGTAGTGTTCTTGGTTAGCGTGGGTATAGAGGTGGGGCGTCACAGTTTGATTTGGAAAATGAGAATTTAAAAAATTGAAATTTCATATAAGATATCATATGAGAATTTTGTAAATGGATTTTCAAATAAAAAGATAGTAAATTGAATATTATAATATTATAATATTATAATATGGAATAAAAGTGAATATGAGTTTTAATATGAAAAATACTATCCAAAAATAGTTTAAAATGGTTAAAATGATTTATTATGATTTCAAAATATTTTAAAAGTGTTTCAGACAAGTTTCATAAAATTTGACTAAAGTGGTAAAAATAAGCCATCACGTTTCGGTAGTTCGCGATTTAGCGAGCCGAAAAGTTAAACAAATGTGTTGGATGGATTATAAGTCGGAATTGTTTGAAATAATAATTTTCCGGACCCTTGGGGTTGTAGTTTTCAAAAGAAAAAGAAAAATTGATATTTCAATTAGTAGAGTTTGAGATATGTCCAAATCAAGTTTTAAATAACGTCGCATTTTGGCGTTTGAAAACCAAAGTGGCAAATTAATTAAAAATGGATATCTTTAATCTTTATAAATATGAAATAAATTCCATAAATATGTTAAAATGTTTTAAAGGGATTTAAGTTATAAAAATAGACTTATATAAAATGGAAAAAGTGGTTTGATCAAAGAAGCTTTAAAAACACTATTCACAGCAGTTTTTGTAATGGTTTTGGTAACTTTTGAAATTCAGGGTTTTAGCTTAATTATTCTTCCCCGATCTTTCAAATATTCTTTTCAAATGAATAATTAAGTATTTTGAAGGTGATTTGGAAGTTATACAATTATTTTGAAGGAGTTCCAAATAAATGGTTAAAAGGAAATTGTTTATAAAACCTGGGTGTTTCATCCTAAATATTTTGTAAATGTTTTTCAAATAATTAATCGAGTATTCTAAAGGCAATTAAGAAGTTTAAAAAATATTAATGTTAGAGTCTATTAAATAACTTGACCATCTTATGGGTGACAGAGAATAGTCTTTGGGCTTGAGTTTGGAAAACCAGTTTTCTGCTCTCCTTAGCTATTCGGACTGGCTCGACGGAAGAGATAGCTAATTTGATTCACATAGATTGCATCTTCCTAAGATAAGTGAAAACAAGGTTTGGAGTTTTCTGAAGGATAAACAAGATTATAAAATAATAATGATTTTGGAAGCATGGAAAATATTCTAGTTAAACTCTGTGTTAAATTCCAAGAATGCAACTCGTACTACATGTATGAATTTAAAAGATGATTTCGCAGTTATTTGACGAATAGTATGGGTTGAATATGGAAATCAGTATCGGGTATAATTAGTCTAATTTCTATGGATCCCATTTTACTTAATACTAATTGGTTTGGGTTTACAGTAAACGATGTCTTAAATAACACCTTTTTTACCCATCAAAGATATGTTTTGGAAATGTGAAATCTTCATTAAGATTTGAATTATACTAATAATAGAATATGGAAATATTTTTCATAAGTAATCAAAGAAAAATGATTTGGTATTTCCAAAGATGAAAAGGGGTTTTAATTTACCAAAGGATTTAATGATTACATATACTCTTGAAAAGATAAAGGAATGATTTAAAAGAATATATCTTTGAAAGATATTTGTTTTGATAAAATAAATAAATTGATTAGATGTTTTTTGATAATCACCTATATAATTGACATCTTTCTAACATTGATTGGTTCAAAGAAACTGGGATTGGATTTGGATGATTCCTATCCGAAAACCACTTCGAACCAAAATATGCGTTTGAAAGTGAAGACATGTTGAAGATGATGATTTTTGAAGATGGAGATCTTCATAAGTATGGTTGCTTACCAATAACCTCTAGGGAATTCCTATATTATATATATGGTGGCAGTAGTGCCTTCAAACTGAAAATCTTCGATTTGCAAGGACCACTTGCTACTAATCCTAGTGGTGATTTCCAAACAGGATTGAGTAGAAGGAGTGCCTTCGGTTTGTCCTTCACCTGGACAACTTGTATGGATGAATGTTTGACATTGCATTTCTAAGACCACATACATTGGTTTTTACAAATGTACATCTATTTGGTGGTGTAGGAAGTATGCCCTCTTAACCTAACACCCTTCCTTGAGGCGTATGAAATCGGGGGTTGTATTTTTGTGGAAATCAATAGTGTGTTGTTAGAAATGGAAATATGGCATTCTAAGTGGAATTTTCTTTGTGAAAAGCAAAGCCTGGCTTTATGGAAAGCAAAGCGTAGCTTTGTGGAAAATATAGTGTAGCCTCACGAGCCTCACATCTCGGAGATGATATGGGTAATTATGTGGTATGTAGGACATATTTCAGGCTATCGTTTTTATTATGGATAGAGAAGTCCAACATCTGGACCCTCAACGGTTTAAATGGATATGCATTGGAGGCTCGATTGAGACAAAGCAATGCCACCGAGATACGTTGTTCCATAGTAGTGTAACAATGTAGTACGAAGGCTTGCTTGAGACAAGTGAATAGTCACCGGCAACTAGGATTTTTATGCGTGGATTTTGCATCGGAGGAAAGGGCCACTAGTTCTCTATCATGTTGGAAATCCAATTCCAATATGAGCTTTACGGTTTTGGTTGTATTCCCGAAATAGCTGTAATGATTTGCAAAAATTTCAACTACCCCTTTGGTATCATATACACCGTTTAACATCATCCAGGTATCAAATACCTACTTTGTATATATATTTATTTGAAAAGTGTTTTCAAACCAATGTTATTAATGATAATATCGAATTGTTTAAGTATAAAGACTTTTGGTTATTGTATGGTAAAAACCTGTCTATATTTATGTGCGGTGTGATCTTACGAGATACCCTTTCTTTTTAAATAGTTTTTGTTTGGCATCGATCTGATCTATGACTCCGTCATATGATTATGGTTCAAGTTTCTCATGCTAGTTTACCAAGCTTGATCTAGGTATTTTTAATACTTGGGTCAGATCTGAGTAGTTTCAGGTTTAGCTGAAGACGCTTGGAGTTTCGAGAGGAGAGCTGGAGATCTTCATCAACGTATGGACGTAGATTATATTCCAGCTGCATTAGTTTCATTGTTTTGGTTTTTCAGCAATTGTAAGGACAGAGATTTATAACTGTCCAAGCTGAGCTTAGGTTAGATTCTGATATATGTATTTCAAATTTTCCACTGTAAAGATTATTGATATTATAATTATTCCATTTGTGGTGAGGTTCTGCTTTGTCTTATTTTCTTTTTTTCCTAATTATCCGCCTTTCCGGCACGTGAATACTGTGGATGTATTAGCATCGATTTCTAAGGGTCAAAAAGGTTGGTCATCATAGTTATGATCTATTTTTGACGAGCATTCATCTTATGAGGATATATTTATTTAAACTAGACCTGGTGAAATCGTATTATATTTTGAAATCTAGTTTTGATCAAATTATCGAATATTTTAGAAATGGTATCAATAAATGAAAAGTAGCAACTTTGAACAAACAAAGGGGAAGTACTATTTTATAGATTGTTTTGGGAAGATATTTGGAATAAATCAGATTTTCAAAGTAATTTTAGAAATATATTTGCAAACTTTGGTTTTAAACAAATTGGGAAATATTTTGATAAATTACTCATATTCAAAACAATATTTTGATAACGTTTGCAAAGTAGAACTCTGGTATACGATTTATGAATATATGGGATTTTCATGAATATATTAATTTTATATAAGTAATTTGGAAATTCATTTTGAAGTTATTTTGTGGAAACGATTTGAAAGAAAAGGAATTTGAAAATCTATTTTAAAAATAATTCTTAAGTACAGAGCTTATTGGAAATTTTTATGGGTGTTGACTATAAGGTTAACTATGTTTATGAACGAGTAGAGTTATATTTGAACCTGTCACAACACAGTATGTTATTATTTGAGCACAGTTACACTCATCGCTAGATTTCTAATCTGAGTTGAGGTTTATTATTTTTTTAACAACCTCGAGTCATACTGAGGTTATTCCACAGGTTTGATATGATAGTATATGGTTTGTGTGCAACAATGTGGAGTTAGAGCGGATGACGGTGGCGATAGATTACTCTGTATGTTCATATGTAGAGATTCCATTGAATTGGTTGATGTAATGTGTTCGTGTGATAAATTGTATAAATATATGAGATGATGTATCAGATTTTTGGAAATGTTATAATATTTATTATTTTATTAACTCCGATTCTGTTAGTTAGGAAATTTTTAATTGCATCTCTAAAAATGTATTATTCAAGCTATAACTTATGTACATTACCTTGCATCGAGATGAGATACATATTATTTCAGATCTTTCCAGGTATTGAAACATACCCGTGTTGACCCAAAGTGGTATATACAAGAGATCGCGCCTTCTATGCCCATTGGTCCAAGCTATCGGAAGGTAAACTCCCTTTGGTATTTCGATCACTGAAGCCGAGGCGTTACATGACAAATCCAATATACATATGAAATAATAAAATATGTATTTAGTGGAAAACTATTCACTAGTTTCCAATGTGCACTCTGATCAATATCAAATCAAAATATAACAATTCAAAAATTAAGCAATCAAGTTCTAATATTCAACACCAACTTCGACTCAGTTGGTTAGCCAACTCTACCAAACTAACAGTTATTTAAGAAAAGTTAGAAGTAAAAATATTATAAGTATATATATAAAATAACAAATACGTCCCCAAATGATTACTCTAGCAATCACCCTATATGTACCTACTATCCCTTATTATAGGGTAACTACTCACATACCCAAAGTGATAAGGACTTCTAAGTCTCATGTAAGGTCTTGACTCGTGTCTCTTATATATACAATATAGTGATCTAAACCTACTCTGATACCAAATGTTAACTCCCCCACCTTTATACCCATATCACCTAAGAGTATTACTGAGTAATACTAATATAAAGAATGAGATGATATGGGGTACGCATGTGAATATTTCCTTGGACTCACACCGATACATATCTCATGTCATATAATACTCACCATAATGTGTACGGTCTTAGTACAAAGTAATAAAAACGTGTGCCTCTAGGATAGAACAATACATACTACATAATATATTGTGAATATCAAAGAGAATGTAGACTCAATAAACGCGGTGATAATATGTAATACAGAATATACATGGTATGTCCAATATACATCACATGGATATACATACAAAAGAATATACAATACAAGATGATAACTTACTATAATAAATGCTAGCCTCCTCTAAGCCCAAAAACACAAGTTGGTCTCATTGTCTCTAAACTTGAAATGTCCCGGACTGAGTTGAGTATTCTATAAATAACATAAGGATCAGACTATGTCTAAATCAATGGGTGAATATACATATGTAACTCAATATGTATTAGGCATAATTGTAATGACAATACCAACAATATACCTCAAGTCGACATCCGTATATGTTAATATATATAGAGTAATATAGACATGGTATATAATAATTGTTAACGAATATATCTATTAACCCCAAAAGTGTGTAGGAAAATAGATCCAATTAAGTATAGGCTTTGTCAAGGCTAGTCGAGGTCATCAAGATAAAGTATGCATCCATAGCAACTTTTCGCATAGTCATGTCAAACATCATAGTCCAAGTCATATGCAAGTTAATATGCGAGTCAATATGAGAGTCAATGTTCACGTCAAAGTACAAATCTCAATTTCAAGTCAAAATTTTATGCAAGTCATAAGCTCGAATCAAGCTAATATGCTAGTCACTATTCAAGTCAATACGCAAAGTAATGTTGAAGTCTAAATTCAAGAGTCAAGTAGTCAAATAAGCTATGCAATTATTTGACATTTGATTCGTTATAGCACAATGTTTGAGTGTCACAATAGGCTCTAAACCCCCAAATTGATTTAAGGTTACAATTGGTCACAAACTGTAAAATGAAAGAGTAGAGATGGGAATGTTCTACCCCTTCTAACATGCCTCTATCCCTGTATTTATAAGGGTAGAAATGTGGCCTGGTAGCTGACTCCGACACTTTGGGCTTCAGTACTCTTGGTGTCAACATGCTGGACTTCGGCGATCATCATGTAGTGATAATCTCTAAGTATTGTTGAAGTGCCAGTCCAATTAATAGAACATCACTTAAGACTCACCATTGGAGAGCGCCAACTTGGGATAAAGTCGACATTGGAGAAGAAGCAACTTCAATTGAGTGCCATATGAGAGAAGCGCAGTGTTAATGAAGTATATTATTGATGATGGGCGATGTTGATAGCCTCTGTGGATGTTGACGACGTTTGTCATCAACATTGCATGCATGAACAGGCGATGTCCTTCTGACTGTCGATGAGATGTGTAACATGGAAGATGAGATGCAGTGTTGATCGTTAGTGAAATCGTCGATAAGCTATGTTACCATTACTTAACGGTATTAACCACATGCTGTATCAACGATAACTAATGATGCTAGTTGGTAACGTTGATTAAGCCCATTATCAACCTTAACTTTGTTGATATGTGGTACTACTTGAGTGGCGCATAGATTATTGGCAACATCGACAATAAGGGGCTTAGGTGATGACGTGCGGCGTTGAGGTGGTGCAATTTGGATGAGACTCGACCTCAGAGAAAAGCAGCTTCATCAATTGTGCATCTTCAATCACAAGCAGCATTGACTCAAATGGATAAAGCGCGATACTACTTCTACCTTGAAGAGTGGCATTCTACCTTTATCTTCGAAGTCAATTATGGTAATAACATTTTCCCCCTGGAGTAGTGGAATCATTGAATTTTCAAGTCAACAATCTCGATGTAACCTTTTCCTACCTATTGGTATTCTCTTATCAATCTAATCGTCCATCTAAAACCAATCCAATGGTTCATGCATGTCCGTTCCTTTCTATAAATAGCAGATTCCTTCTCCTTTCTTCATTCACCTGGAATCAAGAATCTTGTGTAAGAAATCAGAAATTCCTAAATAAATTTAAACTTTTCTAATTCTCAAGCAATTAATTTTTCGTTCAGGTTGCTGTTTAGGGTTTGATTTGGTATTTTCTTGATTTTGAACGAATTGTTGAGGTGATAAGGGTTATGATCGTACATCTATTATCATTAAATTATATATGGATTTATTATTTTTTGAATTGATTCTCAGTTAAATGATGTTAATTTGAAAGACTAGGCTTTGAATTTTCATAACAAAGCGGGTTACTTATCAACCTTGGATCCATATTTATCTCGATTTGTATTGGCATCGATGTTCACGACACTTCTACTAGATTTGATGCTAGCTGATTAATTCATTAATTACCAAACCATTAGTATAAGGCTCTTATGTTGCCAATGTATAAAGATAGGATAACTAGTTTGAGTTGACTTTTGAATTCCCACGGTGTAATTGTTAAATGAAGTCGCCGTCGACCAAGTGCGATTTTGATCATCATTGTTGAATAGCTTACCCTCTATTTTATCGCGATTAATGCTTTACAATATCAACATGATACTAAAAGTCTTTTATGCCATTTGTAACTTAAGTGAGGTGCAACAACCCCTTACGGTTATGCGGAAGTGTATATCAATTAGATGCGGCACCACTTAATCACAGGCGTGGCCATTTATTTTTTATGTTACTTTACGATGTTATAACCTGACATCGATAGTCTTAACGTATTAACGTCGTCGCTTATAATGCTGTTAAATTAACATATTATAAGTCATTTAACTTCGTGATAGTTTTAATAACTAGCACATCACCAACCCATGTCGCTGTTATTCATCAATGTTCACATCGTTATTTCTTTAGCATCGGTAAGAATTGTGGTGTTGACCAGCATTTTACCATACAACTATGTGACATTTAACATTGATATTGTCTTCGACGTTGCCTTATTGTCGTCGCATGCCTTCTTTTATTTAATTTTCATATAGTTTCTCCATGGAACTCTTTTGTAAAAATTGGTTTGATTATTTTATTTATTTTGTATACATACTATTTAGGTTATTGTCTAGTAGCAAAGGTGGAATTTTACTCAAAATGTTCCAATGATCATCAATAAACACATTCTCAACTCACATCGTCTTTATTCATTGTCGTCGATAGTTTTTATCACTTCAAAATTAGTCATAGCCACAATGTTCAACCACGCTTTATATTGACATGGCTATTGATGTAGGTTTTCTGACGTCGAACAACTGCTTAATTTTCATTTAACTTTTCCTTAGACTTCCCTTATTATTAAAGTTAAATTTTAAGTTTTTCATCAAACTTGAAATGTGCCATTATGAGCTATTAACTTGTGACTAACATATTCTTTTAGCATCTTATTGTCATTATTGAGATATTAGAAAAGGAATTTTTTATATTTGGCATGCAGTAATTTATATATAATGTAGATACCATTATTTCTTAAAATTGGAATAATATCACCTAGCATGTAGTGGAAGGTCAACGGACTAGTAAGAAGTCAATCGAGAAGCCAAGTAAGGGGTTTAAACCATCTCCCTCAACCAATAAAAAAGGAGATAATCTTTTGAATCCTTCGTATATAATAAACAGAAAGAAGTGAACTCCATTCTTTAACAGTTTGGTATTACTGGGATCGAAGCCATTCCCACTAGTCTTAAAGATAATATTTTCAACCCGCTTGAAGGATATTTGCTTTTACTACGATACACATTGGCATACAAGATATCTTTCTTCTCTTGACTTTCTCTAAGATATCTTGAACATCTAGACATTGCTCCTATTTAGTTTTCACCAAATTCTTATACATATCTGACTTGCTTGGAAGTCTTGGCCGGGAAAGTTGGACTTCCTTCTCTTAGTGCCAAATCCTTCACTAAATAGATGGTTCTACCAAAATTAGCGATTAACAAGTTCATCATCTGTACCGAATTCATCACCATTCGAAAAGTATGATTTCTAAGACTGTTAATAAGACGAGAGGATAGGAGACGCAATTCTTCTTCATCAAGTGCTACTCTGAGATCAGAGGAAGATTTTCTATCACCACAGAATTTCTCATCCTTGATTACCCTTGTTTATTTATTATCCTTTACGATAGGTGTTCTCTTTCAGATCCTGCTTCCAAAAATCTAAACCTTGACAACCAAAAGATTATAGACTCCTTAATCCTAATAACCGAGAGTAAAACAAATAGGCTCACACTTCTGACTCCATTGAAGCTCCTCTAGTATTCTATCATCTTAGATCACCGCAAGATTTTGGGAGAACCACCAATGGTCAAATATAATTCTCGTGGAACGAGCTTGTTGATGATGGACAAATCAGGATCCTTCACTTCTAACTCCCTAGTTCAGCCTAATTCTGCTGATAAGTTTTAATACAACCAGAATTGGAATTCCTAATGTTATTGATTTACTAACTTTCTTTTTGCTTTAGGATCATCTGCCATTCTCATTGCTCTTTAAGGAAATAAGGTTCAAAAGTAGTTTTTCTAAAAGAGGAAGAGTAAAGATGAAGCTTCGGCTCCTCCTCAGTCAATCAAACCTATTTCTTTTAAAGGCTCTATAACCAAGGCCATCAAAGAGTTAGATGAAGAAGAAATGGGTAATAATGCTCTTACTGATATTCCTTCTTCCCTTTAAGATAAAAGGTCCAAGCTTGTGGGTGAGCTCACTCCCATTTTGTGGATGAGGATGGGCATGTAAATATCAATCCAAGTCCCGAGGCAGTAAATTTAGATAAAGCTCTGGAGAAGACCAAGGAGGTTCAGACTCCCAATTCTCTCCTAAATATTACTTTTCCTACTTCCCCAACGTCTATCAGCCGCATATATGCTGATCTAGGTTTGCTTCTTTCTCCAATCGATCCTCTTCCTTTGAAGACTTAATCTTAGTCCTCAACGATGAATTTGAGGAACTTGCTCGGTTGGTCATTCAATCTCCCTCCATCACTTCTCTTGGATCATCGCAACCTCTAGCTTATTCTGATTACCACCTTTTCCTTATTCTCAAACAGGTCTTATCGCAACCTCTAGTAAATGTCCAGGATACAGAAACTGCCAATGTATCTGATCCTCTAAAGAATGATTCTTCCAAAAAAGGCAGTACTTCTCAAGGTCAATAATCCACAGAAAAGGGAAAGATATCCTCATCTTCAATTCCACTTTCGCAGGTATGGATCTCTTTATTCGAACACTTTTAAGTTATCAAGTAACTCTTAGTTAATACATCGATTACTTTAGCTAAAGAGAAAACTAAAATATTGTTACAATGTTATGCTTTAAAAGAAGCAAGTGGAAATAGACTGGTTGAACAGAGAATTGGATAGACATTTGAAAGAGTATAATGAGTTGTCCGAAAAATATAAGAACCTCACAACCAACGCATCAAAACTAAGATATTTTAAAGAAAGGGAAGTTGCTCCTCGAATGAAGAGGGCTTGTCTTTATTGCAACAAATTCTTAGCGAAAAATGCAGAATTGATGACCCTCTTCTGGATGTTGATTGACGATAGGAGTGCATTGGAGGAATTTCTCAACAAGGATTACTCTAAGGGTATATTTTTTGACTTCTCCTACCCCGGTGATAACTACAGGGGTTTGTTAAGATGTTTTCATCGTAGATACCTAGATGAGCATGGGTTTGATCCTCATCCTAGGGTATGCTGGAATCATCCTAGAGTCACTTTCATTCCTCTCTCTTCTTGCTCTCTTTCCCCTAAGAAATTTAAGTATAATAAGAAGAGATTTATTTTTGAAATGTTTAAGAAATCAGTCTTGTATGAATCAGAATAATTGTATAATTTTTATATGTTATTCAAGTAGCTTATAAACTTTTCTCCCCTTATTTTTCTTTTGTTTAGCCTAATTTTCATATTTTGCATAGATCAAGGAAAAATCGAACAGTACTGTTTCTATAGAATTGTTGAATAAGTTTGTCAAACTAAGAAGGATTTCAAAGGGAAATCCCTAATTCTCAAGACATTGCAGCTAGCGAGACACTGCATTCTTGGAGACCTTCAAGAAGTTTACATGAGGTTTCCTTACCGTCGCTTCGATTTATTCGATGATGAAAAGGATATGTTATTGAGCGAAATTCGAACTTATCATGCTCAACTAATTTATGGTCGCATTAGCTCTCCAGTAAGGGAATGGGATTATCATCGATTTCCTTCGGTTTATACTCTGGAAGGAATAAAAGCTTCTTTTGATTCTACCCTCACCTTATCGGTTAGGTCATTTCAAAAGGAAATACTGCTGTTTTGAAGCTTTAAAAGCTAATTAACCGTTTGAAAATAGAAATGTGATGTAACTTGATTTCATTTTCATTTGTAATCTTTGCCATTATCAATGAAAATGTGTATTCCCATGTGTTGATTTTTATTTACTTTGATTAGGAAAACCAAATTGCACTCACTTCAAATCATGTAGATGTTCTTTCATGAGTAATTAGAATCAAAGATAGATTGGTCGTTGACGTTAAAAAGAGGAAGTCCTTTCAAGATGCTTCAACTTTATGGTTTTCGAACAACCTAGATGCATAGGAGTGGCATAGGAAATATATCAATTAAGGTCGACATTTAGAAAGCAAAACGAAGTAACCTCGAGCTTAAAGTATCTGATTGAAAACAAGATCAAAAAAATCTTAAGCATTAATAGAAAAGATAGACACAGTTTTAATTTCCAAACCCTTGGTTGAGGTTGATGCTGAAATGGACAAATTATATCAACAAATAAATCATCTTGAAGTGGAATTAATGAAAAGTCAAGTATATTCTCAATCTTTGGAAGTTTTTGTGAGTGGAGGGTATTCTAGCCTTCTCACTCCTACTTCGGGACGAAGGAGAAGATCTAAATCTCTTTCTTACCAAGAATTTCCTACTTTATTAAACCCACCTTCGGTTTTGAGCAATGAAACGATCTCTAACTGAAGTAGTCGAGTTAAATTTGAATGCATGCAATACTTCAATAGGAAGTGGAATGAAAAGGTATCTCAGCGCCTTAACGAATATGAAAGTAGAGTTAAAAAGCTTGAGCGTGAGAATTACTCTCTTAAATAAGATATTGAAGAGTTAAAATGTATGGCTCAAACTTTAAAAGGAGCCAACAGGACTCTCCAGCATGCTTTGGAAATTCAAATTGATTCAGTTGATGATGTAAAAACTGTTCAGAGAAAGCAAAAGAAAATCAAAAAACTTTTGGATGTGGTCATACATCACATTACCAATCCCTTACTTACTAAGGATTTGGAGAATAGCGCACCCAACCTTGAACCTCAGCAATGATTTGCTCTAAATAATTTTTTTTCTTAATCTTTGTACCTGTAACTTTGTACATGATATATTTGATTGTAAATAAATTTTTATTTGAATGAATATTACCTCGATTGTAGTTTCGAATCGGATGCCGGTTCTTACTAAAAATCACTTGATGATCAATATCTTGCTTTTTTCATGTTTTGAGCTTTTGATGTATAACTTGATATATATAAATATGTGTCTCCATTTTTTGATATTCAAAATTTTTTTTAGTAGAGATTCCTATTTAATGAATTAAAATCTGAATCGAGGATTGAATTAGCATTCCCGACCAGAAAATCATTCTGTCGATAATTTAAATAAAAGTTCAGAGAGCCATTATGCCGCATAGTAATAGAACACCAATATACCTATTCGATAGTAAATGAAAACTAGAAAAATAAGAAGATCAAAAATTCCTTATCTGACAATAGAAGAAGACCAGAAATTCATATCTGGCGATAGAAGAAGACCATTAATCCAAATCTGGAAATAATGATAGAAGAACAGAAATCTTTGTCTGGCAATAATAATAGAAGACCAGAAATCCTTATCTGGCAATAATAGAAGAAGATCGAAATCCAAATCTGAAAATAATAATAGAATACCAGAAATTCTTATTTGGCAATAATAATAGAAGACCAGAAATCCTTATCTGGCAATAATAGAATAGGACCAGAATTTGGAAATAATAATAAAAGATTAGAAATCCTTATCTGGCAATAATAGAAGACTAGAAATCCTTATTTGAAAGTTTAAAATTGCTTTTGTCGGGGAGCATAAATAGCTCACATTTAATGGAGCTTCCTCTAGAAGAATTAATTAATTTGAAGCGCTATTTGGCTTGGATTTGATAGATCTTCCTCTAGAAGACTGATTGATTTAGAGCACCACTTGGCTCGAATTTTAATAGATTTTCCTATGGAAGATTGATTGATTTGGAGCACTGCTTGGCTTGGATTTTGATGGATCTTCCTCTAAAAGATTGATTGATTTGGAGCACTACTTGGCTTGGACCTTTTATCACCATCTTAGGTGATGATTTAGATCTATTGTCTGGTGTGTTTGGTTAGTTATCTTAAGCAGAACCAAAGACTTACCCGACCTCCCTCTAGGAGGCACTTTAATGCAGCCTTTGATGATGGCACTAAAGGCTGATTCGATGCTTTGGACATGCCAAAGGCTTACTCTAAATTTAGATCCCCAACTACTGTTGAATTGCGGCTCCAATTAATATAGCATTACTTGAGTCTCACCACTGAAGAGTGGCGGCTTGGGATAAAGTCAACATTGGAGAAGAAGCGACTTCAACTGAGTGCCATATAAGAGAAATGCGTCGTTAATGAAGTATATTATTAATGATAGGTGATGTTGATTGCCTTTGTGGATGTTGACAACTTTTTTCATCAACATTGCATGCAGGAACAGGTGGCGTCCTTCTTAATAACGGTGAGATGTGTAATATTAAAGATGAGATGTGGTGTTGATCACTGGCGACATCATTGATAAGCTATGTTACCATTACATATCGGTATTGACTGCATGTTGTATCAATGATAACTGACGATGATAGTTGGCGACATTGATTAAGCCCATTATCAATCTTAACTTTGTTGATATGTGGTACTAGTTGAGTGGCGACATCATCATAGATTTTTGGTGGCATCAACAATAATAGGCATAGGTGATGACGTGCGACATCGAGGTGGTGCAATTTGGATGAGAGTCGACCTCAGAGAAAAACGGCTTCATCAATCATGCATCTTCGATCACAAGCGGCATTGACTCAGATGGATAAAGCGCGACACTACTTCTACTTTGAAGAGTGGCATTCTATCTTTGTCTTCAAAGTCAATTATGGTGATACGAGAGATCACTCCTTTCGTACCCATTGATCCAAGCTATCAAACGGTAAGTTCCCTCTGATATTTCTTTCGCTAGAGTGAAGGTGTTACACGACAAATCAAATATTTACAGGAAACAATAAACTATGTATTCAGCGGAAAACTATTCACCAATTCTCGCTATGCACTCTAATCGATATCAAATCAAAATATAACAATTCGAAAATTAAGCCACCAAGGTCTAATATTCAACACCAACTCCGACTCAGGTGGCCGGCCGACTCTACCAAACTAACAATTATTTAAGAAAAGTTAGAAGTGAAAATATTATAAGTATATATATAAAATAACAAATACGTCCCCGGATGATTACTCCAGTAATCACCCTATATATACCTACTATCCTTTATTATAGGGTAACTACTCACACATCCAAAGGGATAGGGACTTCTAAGTCTCATTTAAGGTCTTGACTCAAGTCTCTTATATATATGATGTATTGTTCTGAACCTACTCTGATACCAAATGTTAACGCCCCCACCTTTATACCCATATTACCTAAGAGTATTATTGAGTAATACAATCATATAATACGTAGAATGAGGCGATATAGGGTACACATGTGAATATTCCCTTGGACTAACATCGATGCATATCTCATATCATATAATACTCACCATAATCTACATGATCTTAGTACAAAGCAATAAACACATATGCCTCCAGGGTAGAACAATACATAATATATAATAAATATCAAAGAGAACACAGAGTTAATAAAAGCAGTGATAATACATAACACACAATACACATGGTATGTCCAATAAACATCACATGGATATACATACAAAAGACTATATAATACAAGATGGTAAGTTACTATAATGAATGCTAGCCTCCTCTAAGCCCAAAAACACAAGCCGGTCTCACTGTCCCTGAACCTGAAATGTATAGGACTCAGTCGAGTATTATATAAATAACACACAAGTTAGACTATGTCTAAATCAATGGGTCAATATACATATATAACTCAATATATGTAAGGCATAATGTAATGATAATACCAACAATATACCTCAAGTCGATATCCATATATGCCAATATATATATATATATATCCATGGTATACAATAATAATATCATAAAAATCCTAAAAGTTTCATATAACGTCAAATATCACAAAACCATGCATAAAGATGTCATTACCCATAAAAAAAGTACACCAATCAGAATTCACGGAAACCACGTCAAACAGGTGAATCATCCATATTCCGAAATCATCATCCAAACCCAGAAATCATCAGTAAATGAGATATCACCAAGTTAGTTAGTATAGTACATAGCCAAGCCGAAGTATATCCCTTAATCTCGATTAGTAAAAACATCATGAATATATATATATATATATAACATAGGACAGTTTGCCAATTATTTTAATAAAAGACATGAGAATCCACTATACATCGGAAATCTATCAAAGGTATAATCTCATCTTCTCGTATATAAATCATAATATAGCATGACAGGGATTGATTGTACGATAGACTTGAAGTCCTAAGTAGAGTCGTATCATAACATATGAAGCTAATGGCTATCCATCTACTCTATGAGCACATGGGTTATCCACCCAGATCCGCTCTTAATACTCAGGTAATAGTATATTCCATCTATCATGCCGTAAGAATCAAAAGGGAGTTGATAGCTACCCGCCTGCCCTATGAGCCCTGGGTTACCCAACTACTGTTGAATTGCGGCTCCAATTAATATAGCATTACTTGAGTCTCACCACTGAAGAGTGGCGGCTTGGGATAAAGTCAACATTGGAGAAGAAGCGACTTCAACTGAGTGCCATATAAGAGAAATGCGTCGTTAATGAAGTATATTATTAATGATAGGTGATGTTGATTGCCTTTGTGGATGTTGACAACTTTTTTCATCAACATTGCATGCAGGAACAGGTGGCGTCCTTCTTAATAACGGTGAGATGTGTAATATTAAAGATGAGATGTGGTGTTGATCACTGGCGACATCATTGATAAGCTATGTTACCATTACATATCGGTATTGACTGCATGTTGTATCAATGATAACTGACGATGATAGTTGGCGACATTGATTAAGCCCATTATCAATCTTAACTTTGTTGATATGTGGTACTAGTTGAGTGGCGACATCATCATAGATTTTTGGTGGCATCAACAATAATAGGCATAGGTGATGACGTGCGACATCGAGGTGGTGCAATTTGGATGAGAGTCGACCTCAGAGAAAAACGGCTTCATCAATCATGCATCTTCGATCACAAGCGGCATTGACTCAGATGGATAAAGCGCGACACTACTTCTACTTTGAAGAGTGGCATTCTATCTTTGTCTTCAAAGTCAATTATGGTGATACGAGAGATCACTCCTTTCGTACCCATTGATCCAAGCTATCAAACGGTAAGTTCCCTCTGATATTTCTTTCGCTAGAGTGAAGGTGTTACACGACAAATCAAATATTTACAGGAAACAATAAACTATGTATTCAGCGGAAAACTATTCACCAATTCTCGCTATGCACTCTAATCGATATCAAATCAAAATATAACAATTCGAAAATTAAGCCACCAAGGTCTAATATTCAACACCAACTCCGACTCAGGTGGCCGGCCGACTCTACCAAACTAACAATTATTTAAGAAAAGTTAGAAGTGAAAATATTATAAGTATATATATAAAATAACAAATACGTCCCCGGATGATTACTCCAGTAATCACCCTATATATACCTACTATCCTTTATTATAGGGTAACTACTCACACATCCAAAGGGATAGGGACTTCTAAGTCTCATTTAAGGTCTTGACTCAAGTCTCTTATATATATGATGTATTGTTCTGAACCTACTCTGATACCAAATGTTAACGCCCCCACCTTTATACCCATATTACCTAAGAGTATTATTGAGTAATACAATCATATAATACGTAGAATGAGGCGATATAGGGTACACATGTGAATATTCCCTTGGACTAACATCGATGCATATCTCATATCATATAATACTCACCATAATCTACATGATCTTAGTACAAAGCAATAAACACATATGCCTCCAGGGTAGAACAATACATAATATATAATAAATATCAAAGAGAACACAGAGTTAATAAAAGCAGTGATAATACATAACACACAATACACATGGTATGTCCAATAAACATCACATGGATATACATACAAAAGACTATATAATACAAGATGGTAAGTTACTATAATGAATGCTAGCCTCCTCTAAGCCCAAAAACACAAGCCGGTCTCACTGTCCCTGAACCTGAAATGTATAGGACTCAGTCGAGTATTATATAAATAACACACAAGTTAGACTATGTCTAAATCAATGGGTCAATATACATATATAACTCAATATATGTAAGGCATAATGTAATGATAATACCAACAATATACCTCAAGTCGATATCCATATATGCCAATATATATATATATCCATGGTATACAATAATAATATCATAAAAATCCTAAAAGTTTCATATAACGTCAAATATCACAAAACCATGCATAAAGATGTCATTACCCATAAAAAAAGTACACCAATCAGAATTCACGGAAACCACGTCAAACAGGTGAATCATCCATATTCCGAAATCATCATCCAAACCCAGAAATCATCAGTAAATGAGATATCACCAAGTTAGTTAGTATAGTACATAGCCAAGCCGAAGTATATCCCTTAATCTCGATTAGTAAAAACATCATGAATATATATATATATATATAACATAGGACAGTTTGCCAATTATTTTAATAAAAGACATGAGAATCCACTATACATCGGAAATCTATCAAAGGTATAATCTCATCTTCTCGTATATAAATCATAATATATCATGACAGGGATTGATTGTACGATAGACTTGAAGTCCTAAGTAGAGTCGTATCATAACATATGAAGCTAATGGCTATCCACCTACTCTATGAGCACATGGGTTATCCACCCAGATCCGCTCTTAATACTCAGGTAATAGTATATTCCATCTATCATGCCGTAAGAATCAAAAGGGAGTTGATAGCTACCCGCCTGCCCTATGAGCCCTGGGTTACCCACCCGGATCCGCTCCTACAATATAATGTTACCTCCATTGTAATCATGACACTATCCACCTGTGTGCTCGTCAATGTAAGAACTTCCCAGTCATGACCCGAATCTTGCCCCAAGGTAACAAACTACTAGCTTAAGTGACATAGGGGCTAAGGGTATCCTGTCCAAAGGGCTAACCACCATATAATACTAACCAAAATCCAATGATGTGCGTCAAATATATATCCAATAAAGGTGTCACAGATCTGGGGCGTGACCCCACGATCAGGTCGCTAGGGTGGATTTTGGCCATTTGATTCACTCTACATCCATAACAGAAGTTCATCGCGATTGATAAACTCGTAGTATTTAAATAAATAGGTATCCCGATCCTACCTAACTCAAAATCCATGAGCTTGCTCAACCCATAACATCACCTCACGTAATTATTATCTAGTATCACCGGTCCCATCACTTGAGTGGCATCCACTTACAATGAATAATTGAATAAATATCATATTGGTGTCGCATACCATCGCATGATACTCAATCGTTTATTCAATGCTCATAAACTACACTCAATCTCTATAATATTCTATACAATGAATCAAAAGAATAACCAGAGAAATATTACCAAAATTTCCATACCAGTCAGTATTATAACTCCGTTTATTCAGATTCCTCGTCATGCGGAATTAAAATCATCATAAACAAAAAATATCCCAAATATAGAAATATCAGGAATCCAAATAGAATAATGTCATCACCGTATCATATCAAAGCACTAGTCAACTCAGTATCAACGGTGAATCATTCTAACAAAATCCAAGTCAATATAAAAGAAATGGGAAATCAGGAAGTATGTTAAAGAAAATTAATCATATATATATACACACACACACACACATTATAATCAAATCAATTTGTAGTAAATCATTCACAATATACAATCCTAATATAATATAGATAGTGACATCAGAATCACATAATAATCATTTCAAACTTTTCTATAATTAAATATTATTTTTAAATAAATTTATAATTATCCAATCAATTTTCTTTTATTTTTAAACCATAAAATACATTTCCAAAACATTAGATTATATTCAAATTTCGTGAAATGTACTTTGAAATCAATAAAATAATAATTAGAAATCATTTCTTATTTTACTAAAATTTTATAATATTTTTATATAATTAATAAATTTAAATATCAAAATTCTTTTAATATATGATTATCTATATTAATATTAGTAGAACCAAATTTAAATAAATATTTCCCTAAAATAATATCAGAATCTTGTGTATAAGATCTTTATTAATTAAATCCATTTATTATCAATCATCATAACCATTATAAATATATTTATATATATTTTTTATAGCAAAATAGGCCATTGGTCGATTATCAACCAATGTAACCCATTGGTGACGCGTATATCTGAAGCCAATTATGGCTTCTTCGATCGACTTCAGGCCATCCACTACCATATCTCCTCCAATTTTATACATACTATATACATACATCCATAGCCACAATCCAAATCAACCTACCTATGGAATTTGACGATTAAACGTAGTTTTATGAGCTCCAATACTCACCTTAAGCTCTATAATTCCATTTCCTTACCGCTTGACCAATCCAGCATTCCAAAATAAGATAAAAACCTTACTTCCTTATAGCCATAGATGTGGATTGATGATGAGGTGTGCATATATTGATTTGGGATTTTATAGGGTTTTATTTGATCTTATATTGACTTTTAAAATGAAGAAGATAGGGTTTCATACTTTATTTCCTGAAGTAGTAAGCGAATAAGTGATAATGAGACATATGTGAATGAAAATACGAAGATATGTGATATTTCTAGATCTAGAAGTGTTTGGATATAGAAATAGTGGGATTGAGCATGGATTGTTTATTCTTGGGCTTAGATAAAGTAAAAATATATATTTGCTTTCATTTCCTTTTTCTTTTCAATTATAAACTATTTTATATTTAAAAAAATCATAATAAAATTTCTAATAAAATTTATATTTGAAATACTCAATTATTTACCCAACATTATAAAAAAACTAAAATTTATTTCCATATTTTAATTCATTTAAATATAAATATCCAATATTCTCATTTTAAACCCATTTATTAATTAATTTCTACATTAATTTATTTCACAATCTTTTAAACAGACAATTATTCTCAAAACCATTTAATTTTACCACTAATTACTTTATTATAATTTTCAATATTCCTTATTAAATCCAAAATTGTTCTTCTTTAATCAATAAAATCCATTTTAATCAATTAAATTACTATTATTAACTTTAATTAATTATTGCTCAAAACCTGGTTGTTACAAGTATATAATTTGATCGTGGCAATCAAGATGTCTTAAGGATATTATTCTATCATGGAAAAATTTCCTAGCATAATATAGGCTTAACTAATCCATACTCCAAATTATCCCAATACCAACAAAGTAAAACACATGCAAATTGCAGGAAAACCTATGACCTAACAAATCAAATTCTATGTGGCCATTTCTTATTCCAAGAGTTTCATAGCAACCAATCAAATTCACGACCGTCAAAGAAGTAACAAGGCATGTTGGTTCAAGATTTAACTTATCTACTATACATCTAGAGATAAAAGAATGTGATGCTCTAGTATTAAACAACACTTTAACAAGTATTTTATGTATAAGAGTGTACCTCCTAACACAACCTTTCCATTTTACTAAGTAGTTGGTCCAGAAGTTTTAGGTTCCAGAGCAAAATCCTTTCCCTTTTCAGCTTTGACCGATTCAAGACATTCCCTCCTGTAATGCCCTATCTTGTAATAGTAAAAGCATTTTACTCCCTTCTTGCTTTCCCCAGAGCGACACTCATTAGCAAAATGTTCTTCCTTATCACACTTATACCAAGTTATTTTAGACTTCCCCTTCTTCTAAGTTCCACACTTCTAAGCTCACTTCTTATTAAAGAACTTTCTCTTCTTTCCTTGAACCTCATAGCCTCCGCGGGCATGTTCTTCCTAATAGATGAAAGCAAATCTTCATTCCTCAAATCCATATCTACAACAACATAGAATGGATCTTTGAAGTATGACATTGTTGCCCTTACAATATTAGGCTTCAGTCCACAAATGAACTTTTCTTTCTACTTAAGAAAAGTATTAATGATAGTCTGCCCATGCCTTGATAACTCATCAAACTCAGCTACATATTGGGGTATAGTCATCTCACCATGATCTAACTCCGAAAGTCTCCTGGAAAAAAGTAGACATAGCTACTTCATACAAAAATTTCTATTTAAATCTTTATTTAAAGTCAGCCCAATTAAGCTCATCCTATGTTATTTCTATAGTCACACTGTTTCACCAATACAGAACATCTCCTTGCAAATGCCTAGAAGCCACCCTTTGCTTTTGGTCATCGTTCACACCCAAATCAACAAAAATCCTTTCATATCGAAGAAGCTAATCCTCCACTTCAATGACATTCTACGTCTTTTAAGGAATAGTTTTCCTTCTAAACTGTTAGTCTCTGCTCAGCGCAACATAACTATTATAAGCAACCACTTTAGGAACAGCAGCTCTCAAATTGCAAGTGTTTTCTCTAGGCAAACTAGCTGCTACTCCAACTAGCAATATATTAATGAAGAACCGATACATTATGCCCATAATAAACCGGTGCAACTCTCGCACCCATATTCGAATTAAGGTTTGGATTGATGGTTTGGATAGCATTTATAGTGTTGGCCCGAACATTTCCATTAGTAATGGTGCTTCCGCTTCCTAAGTTTAGTCTTTCACTTTTGGTATCCATTTCTTGTAATTTGCATACAAGTATTCATGAGATAAAGATGGATGGTCCAAAAATATAGTGGATAATAGATAGATATACATACTTACACACACACACACACACATGTATGTATGTATATCAAATAACAAGCACGTTACTATAATGCTATCATATTCCCTAATCTATTCCTTCTATTTCATTTGTGTTATGTTTTTCAAAAATCTTATTAAGGTTTATGTAAACCCATGCTATGATACTAGGCTGTAACACCCCTCATTTTGAGGCTAAAAATATATACTAATGATGATGCGGTTATTCTTAGCATTATCTCCTATTGAAAAAATAAGACCAGCAGTGTTTTAACATTAAAAGCATAAGAATTCACAAATTTTTCACAAAAAGATTCCATTCATTCATTTGCAGATTCATTACATTTTAGTTACATAACCATACGATCCCATCGTCCGGATAATATACAATAAATACAGATAATTCTAGGAGTGATATATGAAGATGCCCCTTGGATGATCGAAGTCTTTACTGCTTGACTTTTACAATACACATCTTTACATATAGATATAAAATAAAGTAGTTAAACTACACAGTGGAAAATATTACTAATAATAGCTTGCCTCATGCCCGTCTTTGGAATCTTTATTCATCTAAACCTAAAATCTCTTACCCTTAGCCTATGCAATTTCATTTGAGCACACGATATTTTAAGGGAAAATAAAAAACTTTGTGTAAGAGAAAAAGTCTAGTGTGAATAATATCATTCCATCTCAAACCAAAGTAGATAAATAGTGAGACCATGTCGCTAAAGCACAATGGATTTCCCCTCACTAATATCTTATCAAACATTATATCGATAATGGCATATCCTTTAACCAAAATGATTAAAACATAATCATAACATCAATTTCATGCACAATGGGTCAAAATGAATAGCCAGTCATTCACTACAGTCAAATGATCACATGTTCCCATAATGACCCAATACCATAAAATAGTCCATGGCACGGTTTTTCTTGGGTCACTGTGAACCAATTAATTTTCATAGGTCAACTAAAAACCCAGTTGGCTGACTCAGTCCAAAAATAGAATTAGGTAATCCAAAATCTTCTATCCAACAAGAGGAAATAACAACAGATTTTGTCTAATAGAATAAAAGAAACGGTGAACGTTACTGCTGGAGTTCCTTTCAATGCATAACTCTAAGATTTTATCCTCTTTATTGGTAAAACTATACACAATGGAATCATGGACCTGACTAACCTGTGGCTTAATGGTTGTTTAAGGTAGGGCGTGACCCTATCACAGTCTCCACCTGAATTTGGTTTTAAAATATCAGTGAGTCATGTTTTTTGATTAGTTCAGGGTATCCTAACACAATTTGATCTTCCCGATCACATGCTATAGTTCTACTCACTCAGGAGTTAACCCACTATTGAAAAACCCTAATAGGTCATCAGTTCCTAATCCCCAAGCTCACAAATGTTGGGTGATAACTTATAACATATAAGTGAACATGTCAACAATTGACATATATAATAAGAACTGATCAAGATGCAAAATAGAATATATAGTGATATCATCCATCACCAATATATGCTCCTACAATAGTCACTTTATACACAAAAATTACTTTCGCTTAAGTAATAATTTCTTTCACAAACTTTAGAAAATGGTTAA
The DNA here is from genome assembly GCA_030737815.1 of Allium fistulosum. Lineage (NCBI taxonomy): Eukaryota > Viridiplantae > Streptophyta > Magnoliopsida > Asparagales > Amaryllidaceae > Allium > Allium fistulosum. The sequence continues at coordinate 960,367,502 of CM060901.1, forward strand.
ACTATCATTTTTTTCGTTTCAGAATCTAGTCAAAAATACATAACAAAAATGATATTTTTGTTTAAGGAAATCATGGCCTAATATATAGTTAAAAGCCATCGAGTGAAAATAAAATAAGCTTTCACGTTCTCCAAAACATATACCATTGCACCTTAAAAACTCATGTTATCGCATGTGAAAAGTAGAACCGTCGAGCTTCAAAGCTTGTGCTATCGCACCGTAAAAATACATGCTATTGCACGCCAAAAATAAAAGCTATCGCATGTCTAAATTATATGAAGCTATCACATGTCTAAATTACAAAAAGCGATTGCATGTCAATAGGACAACTATCGCATTTAAATTACATGAAGCTATCACATATCAACAATACAACTATCACTTTTTTAAATTACATGAAGCCATCGCATGTCAACAAAGCTACCGAATATCAAGGTAAACTTTGCTACCAAATGTCCACCAAAAAAGTATCGAATGTCAAGTATAAAGCTATCGAGTGTCGGAAAAGTAAAAGCTATCGAAGTGTAACACCTTTCTTTGGCCCCTTGTCCCAGAGTCGAGGATGCTACATCTAAATCATGGTGCTATCACAATAGTGTCACAACTTAACTAGAGTATGTCGGAATATAAAATCAATGAAAGTGCATGATTTTTAAGTAGCAGTAATATTTACATTCATTCTTCATAAAACATGATTGCATAAGTCCAAAAGTTTAATCATCGTATAATTACACAAATAAGTGCATAAAAGAGATAATATACATAATGTAAGTTTTCATTTCAATGCGTCCATCTAACTTCTAAGGTTGAACTACTAACCAACTAAACCTAAAATATTTAAGTGTAGCATCATAAGCAACGTAGACCCAGTGAGATAGCTATCTAATCTATATTTTCATGTCACATCATAATGGGTCATATTATATGGATTTTCAAGTTTTATCATAGAATTATTTCTAAGTTTTATAATGATATTCAAGATAAATTTTCCAATATTATCTATGAATAAACCAAACACATTTTCAATAGTAATTTTGGTATGAAGTTTCTTTTTATCAAAACCAAGATCCTATTAATTCAAATCTATGTTGACACTCAGTCTACTTCACATAGATCTAGATCACGCATTCAATTTGGATTAGATCATAGGATATTTTATCCTATTGAAGCCGGCATTCGAACACCAAGTAAGGACACACTTTACTTGTTGTAGTACCAAAACGTACTATAGAGTAATAGTGCACTATCTAAGATCTATTGTCTTATACCGCATACCTGTAGGTAACCATCATTAATGACCCATTTCAAAACTCCTTCATAAGTATAAGCAAAGTATTATCCCAAAATACTTTATATTTTGTAATTTTCTTCCAATATAGGTAACTCTTTTCTTGTGAAAAATCCAAATGTTAAATTTAGGAAACCATTTAGGATTTATTAAGTATGAAAATTTTAGCCAACAAAATTATCTATTAAATAAGATAAATTTTAATAAAATCCGTTCATGGAGTCAAAAGTTATGTCAATATACAACAAGGTGTTTTTGGATGGTCATCCTATTTATTTCTGCCAGAGAACATGCTCAACTTTGAAACTCAATTTAAATTACGAAAACTTTCAAATTTTGAAAAGGCAGATAAATTTAAGTTGTAGATCTTTGAATTAGCTTTTTGGAACATTAAAGAAACTAAAATCCTCTGACTAGCAAAAGTTATTGCCAAATTATTGAGGGTGTTCAATCAATTCCGAACTACTACTATCTCTACTAAATATTTTTATTATCACATCACGAAATAACATGAAATTATAGTTTTAAATAGTTTTTCTCTTCCCAATTTTGTGAGAGGATAGTCTTTGATTAAATCTTCTTGATTCTGTTTATTTTTCCTTAGCTACGTATGCCTTGACTAACTTTATTTTTGTGATGAAATTTTTTTAAAACTAAAAGAGAATAAGAGATGTAAAGTGATTTAGGAAAAGAAGAGCTTTTCTACTTTTCTCAAACGGAGAGAATGTTCCTTTATTTATAAGTGTGATGTTTTCATTTAGAACCCTTAATAATCTTATTTGCAACAAAGTCACTCCTTTCATCTTAAACCATTTAATTCATTCCATCATAAGTTATTTAACTCCTTGCATCTCAAGCCACTTAACTCCTTCCATCTCAAACCACTTAACTCTAACTCCTTCCATCTTAAGTCACTTAACTCCTTCCATCTCAAGCTTCTTCTTAAGATGACAAATGTATGCATGTGATAAATTTAGGTAATACATAAGCTCGTTTACACTTGTTATTTTGTACATATGAACATTCCTTTCTTTATTACTATATACACCTAACCTACATGTGTATAAATAAAATATATGTGCCATTGATTTTGTATATAAATGTGTGTGTGTACATATGTATGAATATATATATATATATATATATATTCTGTATATACATACTTAAATTTCTTTAAGTCTTTTCTACGCGATGCATGATAACGGATTAGCAAATTATACTTGTTAATATAAAGGTTAAACAAAGTTGTTACTTTGCACACCGATATTTTGATATATGTTTACATACGATCATCATAAAAATTTCTACAAGCTTCTTATACCTGATGTTTAAGTTAAGTCATTACATTCTATCCCCTTTGGAAAAAGATTTCATCCTCGAAATCCAAGTTTCAGACAATTCTGGCTAATCTACGGATCTCTGACACAACTTCCCAAGATGCTTCGTCTTCGTTATGATGGTTCCACTGTACCTTTACTAAGAGAATTTCCTTCGTCCGTAACTTCTTAACTTTCCTACCAAGAATACGAACTTATCTTTCAATGTAGTTAGTACCCTTTTTAACTTCAATGCCCCTTAAATTAGCTACATGAGATGGATCGGGAATATACTTCCACAACATTGATATATTAAAAACATCATGAATATTTGATAATTTCTCAGGTATATCGAGTCGGTATGCAACCTTACTAACTCTCTCGACAATATTGAATTGTCCAATAAATCTAGGGGATAACTTTGCCTTTTTCTTTTCAAATCATGTCACCCTCGTACTAGTGAAACTTTTATAAGAAATCGATATCCTACTTTAAATTCCAAATTCTTTCTTCTACGATCAGCGTAACTCTTTTGTCTACATTGTGCACCTTGTAATCGTTCCCTTATGTTTGAAATTTTCTTGGTTGTTTCTTTTACTAAATCTGTGCTGAAAAGTTCACTGTCTCCAACTTCTGCCCAACATACTGGGAACCGCAAGATCTTTCATATAGAGCGTCATATAGGGCCATACTAATACTTGCATGATAATTACTATTATATGCAAATTCAATTAATGGTATGTGAGTTTCCTATGTGTTTTCAAATTCCGTTATGCAAGATCTTAACATATCTTCTAAGGCTCGATTTACCCTTTTAGTCTCCCCATCTGTCTAGAGAAAAAACGTTGTGCTCAGGTTTAGTTATGTACCAAATGCTTTTTGGAGACTTCCCCAAAATCTTGAGGTGAATCGTGAGTTTCTATCTGAAACAATGGTTAATGGTATACCATGTAGTCAAACAATTTCTTTCAGGTAGATTCTACTCAGTTACTCCATTGAGTAAGTCATGTTATAAGGTATGAAATGTGCCAACTTTGTTTGACGATCCACCACTACCCATATCGCATCATGACCTTGCTTTGTCATTGGTAATCCAATGATAAAGTCCACTGTTATATGTTCATATTTCCATTCAATGATAGGAAGTGGTTATAGAAGTCCTGTTGGTCGTTGTTGCTCAGCTTTTATTTATTGGCATATAAAACATCTTCATGCTTAGAATTAACACTTAAGATCCATAAACATCCTCGTGCTTCCGGGGTGCACTATGAGCCTTGAGCAATGTATTCAATTAGAATTTCATTTTTCAATTCAGCTAGATTTGGAACACAAAGTCGATTTCTGAATATAAAACCTCCATTTTTACCAATTTTATAATCTGCGGGTTCTTTGTCCATTATCTTTATAAATAATTCTTTCAACTCCTTGTCTTGCTCATGGGCTTATAAGATTCTACTTACTAAAGTTGGCTAAATAATAAAACTACATAAGAGTGCTACCTTATTAACCATTGCCTTATTAGTCATCCTTATGCAAGCATTCATTTCAGCTAGGGTCTCTAAAACTCTCCATTCTCTTATTGTTAGATCGGCTACTGGGTCATACAATTTTTAACATAATGCATCCATAACTATGTTCTCTTTTGCTTGATGATGATTCAATGTAAAGTCATAGTCCTTTAGAAATTCCAACCATCTCCTTTGTCTCATATTTAATTCTTTGAGAGAAAAATATTTTAAATTCTTATGGTTTGAGCAAACATGGAATTTTCCCGTATAGATAATGCCTCCAAAATTTTATAGAAAATACAATTGCAACCAATTCCAAGTCACGAGTTGGATAATTAACTTCATGTGGCTTTAGTTGGCGAGAGCCATAGGTGATAATTTTGTCCTCCTACATCAGTACACATCCTAATCTTTGACCATGTGCATCACAGTATATTTTATACAAGACTCCACTCCTTAGCAAGGCCAAGATTGATGCTTCAGTCAACCTTTTCTTTAGTGTTTCAAATGCCATCTCACATTTTCCATTCCATATAAACTTGGTTTCGTTACGAGTTAACTTGGTTAGTGAAGATGTTATCTTTGAAAAATATTGAATGAATCTCCGGTAATAACCAGCTAGTCCTAGAAAACTTCGTACCTCTGATGCTGTTGTCAAAGGGTTCCATTTCAATACAGCCTCAACTTTTGATGGGTCCACTTCTATCCTATCCTTTGAGACAACGTGTCCAAGAAATTTCACTTCCTCCGACCAGAATTTACATTTACTTAGTTTTTCATATTGTTGATGTTTTCTAATGTTTAGAGACTAGAACATAAATGGTGTTTATGTTCCTCCTCCATCTTCGAGTAGATTAGGACATCTTCAATAAATACAATGACAAATTGGTCAAGGTATGGACGGAATACACGGTTTATTAGATCCATGAATACCACTGTCACATTGGTAAGGCCAAAAGGCATCACCAAGAATCCATAGTGTCCATATCGTGTTTGGAAAGTCATCTTTGAAATGTCCTCCTCTTTCATTTTTAATTGATGATATCCAGACCTTAAATCAATTTTCGAAAATATTGTAGCTCATTGGAATTGATCAAACAATTCATTGATCCGAGGTAATGGGTATTTGTTATTAATTCTTACCTTATTAAGCTCTCGATAATTAATGTATAAATGGAATGTTTCATCGTGTTTCTTTACAAATAACACCGGTGCTCCCCAAGGAGATTTACCAGGTCTTATAAATCCTTGATCTTCTATCTCCTTAATTTGTTTCTTTGATTCCTGATTTTCTTATAGGAGCCATACGATAACTGCTTTAGCAATAGAGGTGGCGCCAGGGACTAAGTTGATACAAAAATTGATTTTTATTTTTGGTGCTAATCCTAATACTTCTTTGAATTTCTTTGCCATGGGGATTTGGTCTACCAATTGACCCTTATCCTCAATTTTGATACAAGCTATATATATCTAGATATAAAAGAATCTCCAAATTTATCACATGAGTAAACAAATGTTCCATGTTCATGAATAGAAAAACTTATGGTTTTGTCATGTCAATTCAAGATGGCCCGATATTTGGAAGGCAATCCATCCCGAGGATGATATCAAAATGTACCATTAGGAGGATAATTAAATTAACCATCATATCCTTATACCCCTAATGTTAAGGACATAGTTCTTACATATACTTTAAGTTTAGTATTTCCTCCTACTAAATTGTCTACTACTAAAGGGCTTTGTTGTTGCTCAATAGATAATCCTAAATTAGTAGCAAATACTGCAGATATAATAAAGTGTATAACATCAGTATCAAATGAAACTTTACCTTGAAAGTCAAGTACGGTACCTTCCCTAGGAGCTTGTTCAGTAACTATCGTCTATACTCTTCCTTGATTTTCTTGTTGCATCCTATTATCCTTCATAGGCTTCTTGTAGTTTCTACTAATATGCCCAGTTCATTGCAATTGTAGCACACTATTGCCTTTCTTGGACAATTGGGAGCAATATGTCCTTTTTCATTGCACCAGTAACATTTCTTGAGATTGTTTGGTTCCTTTTCTTGTCTCATTGATCCTTTTCTTCCTCCATTTTGTTTCTGCTTCTTCTAATCCGGTTTCTTTTGATTGCTAAACCACCTTTGATTATTTGGTTTCCTCTTATTTGAATTGTTTGTTTCTTACTGAAACTCAATATAATCCCCTTCTAGATTCATAGCTTCAACGATTATCATCTCATATGTTTTGCATCAATCACCAATAACATGTCTTCTAATTGGAGGGATCAATCCCTTGGCAAACCTTCTTGCTCACTTTTTAGGTGTATTAATAAAATGGCTTCCAAATAGGGGTAATGCTTTAAATTTATTTTGGTATTTAGGCACCGACATACTTTCTTGTGTAAGACATTGGAATTTTGCTTCCATTTTCTCTCTTTCATTTTCTGGAAAATATTTATACAATAATTTTTCCTTAAAACTTCTTCAGGTCATCCTTTCCACCTTCCTTGAATTCAAGGTTGTTTGAACTAGTTCCCACCAATTTTGGGTTTCATGCGATAATTAGAAAACTATCGGCTTCCTTTTTCTAGAGTAGACAACTAAATCCCTTTGTAAAACTTCCTTATAATTATTTGCCCAATTAAACACTTTATACATCTCATCAAGGAGAAACCTCCATGCGCTCTTCTTGAGCACTTGGTTTTTCCATTGTTGGACTAGTAGTAGTCAATCATTTGCGAGGTTTAGTAGTGCACTTAACGCTACCTCATGAATCTCCGGTATCCTAGGTTTGTTGTGTGACAACCCCTACGCCCCAATGGGCTCGAATTTAAATCCAAGTGCACCAAAGTGTGGATCGTTGGTTTGGTATCTTGTAAAAAAAACAATGCCTATCAAAGCACTATTGATATAAAATCACAACGGAATAGTAAAGTATAATAGAACATATATTTACTAACCAAGGTTGACACCTCTAAGGTCAAGTGTCCTTGTCTATGTCGAACATGCATAAGAAAATCCATCCTTCCACTATTGCCGCCTTGCACCAGTACCTGTCCCTCTAAATCTATCCTATGGGTGGTAATGAGGAAGGGGTCAAGACAACGTTCTGGTGATTGATAAATTATACACTTTATACGTAACACTAGTTTATGCCGATTGCCTTCCATCATATGTTATGTCTTTTATTTTACTTAGTCATCTCGACTCTACATACGCATATGATACACCTCTTCTACCCTAGGTAGACAATAACTACATATGTATATATATGTACCACAGTCCCCCTATGGACCAAGATACTATCTGTTAACCTGCCTTTTGGTAAGGCCGTAAGGAGGTGGATTTAACCCAATAGACATCACAGTTATCGAGGCTGGAATATCATGGATTTGGTTCAGATAGATGCATGAACAATCAACTACGGATAATAATATAAAGTCAGGATTAAACACAGTCAATGGATAAATGATCCAGGGTGCTTGGAAGGTGGATATTGGCTTGAATCAAGAAGGATTGGCATAATATGGTTTGATGTGGTATGGGTCGGCATAAGATGGTTCGGAATGATTGGGCTCGGCATAACATAAGGGATCGACATAGTTTCATGGCATGGAGAGTTCGGCATGAAGGATCGACGTGTTTGATTGGCTTGGGGGGTTGTGTTGAAGGGTTCGGCATTATAGGCTAGAAAGGATCGACACACGTTAATTCTCAAGTAAGGGATCGGCATAGCTCGGGTCGGTAGGACTAGGAGAGAGGCTAAGGGTTGGCATAGCTCAGGTCAACGGGGCTTGGAGAATGGCGTAACTCGGGTCAGAATTTAGGATGGATCGGCACCCTTAACTGAGGAGGGATCGGTATGCTCAGATCATAGAAGTGGGGTCGGCATAATTGGAAGGAGATGGTTCGACATACTTCTTAAAGTAGGGTCGGTATGGCTTATAAAAGGGGTCGGCAAGGCTAATTAGTCAGCAAGGTTTTGGCACTCGTGGGTCAACCAAGGAGGGGTCGGCATAAAGGAGGAGGGATATGCATTTGTGAATGGATCGGCATTTCGTAGTATGGAAATGGAACGATCGGCATTAACTTGAATGAAGGGACAACTTTCGGCATAACTATGTCGATCGTTATTTTTAGTCAAGTTGGGCTTGACGATCGTTATGGTGGGCCCATGTAGGTGAGAAAGCCCTGTATCCAAAGTTTCACCTATAAATACAGCAGGCTTGGCTTCAGAAAGGGCATCTTCATTTTTGCTTCTCTTCATCTTCTACCTAAAGGCTACTCTGCCATTTTTGTTTTGGAATTCTTCATTGTAACTGTAGTCAAACTTCGATATAATAAAAAGGATTGTTCTGGAGTGGACGTAGGCCGGAGTTAGCCGAATCACTATAAAGCTTGTCTCTATTTTACTTGCTTTCATTTTAACTTGATTATTCTTCATATTATATTCTCTACATCATATACTATCTATGATTTGTGATTGGATATTGGTGCTTTCATGTACAATTGGGTGTTGGTGGTCAATTTTGATACCAACAATTTGGTGCTTTCATTGAGAGAGCTTACACTCAGGGATTTGGGAGTTACGATCTTGGATTTAAAAGCTTGGAAACTTGAATTTAAGAAGTAATGGCTAGGAAATCAACAAGGAGACAGAGAACAGAGAGGAGCCATCAGGAAGGAAGTCCAAAGGCTTCCTTAAGAGCTAATCAAGCCTCAATCTTCATTACCAGAGATGAGATGGAAACAGTGATGGATGCTATGCAGGAAAGAATGTTGAAGAGACATAAGGAAATGATGTAGAACCTACTTCGATAGATTGGACAAGCTAGAGTGCAAAATCAGGGAAATGGAGTAGCAGGAAACACTGGAAATGTGGATCATGGAGTTGTAGTAGCAGGTGCTGAGGAAGTCCAGAATCAGAACTAAGGAAATGGAACAACCAGGATACGGGATAGAGTACAACCACTGGGAGCAGCCCTTGATCACCCAGGAATGATCGGCCAAATCAATGCCGATCGTTATAGAACGATCGGTGCCGATCGTTCCACACTAGGAGGCATGCATCCGGGTCATATTGGCTCCACTCCAGATAGGATACCAGACGGTGCTATGTAGTTTGGTGTCGATCGGGATATGGGTGCTTGTCTGGAAGAGCAGATTTCAGGATTCCCTCGCGGACACGGGGGGCAGGTTGTAGACAACGAACAAAGGCTACCACTTGATGACAACAATAGTTTGGCGGAAATGATCAGATGGGCCATGAGAGGAGGTTTGGTAAATAGAGATTTGGAAGATGTGAATAGGAGCCCCTTCACTCCTACAATTAAGCAAGCTAGGAATCCACCGGAATTCAAACAACCAGCGTTGGAGACATATGATGGAAGAACAGATCCGCTGTTCATCTAACAAGGTATATGAGGCACATGGAAGTACTGGTGGCATCAGAGGAAGTCATAGCACGATGCTTCTCTTTGTATTTGACGAATATAGCAGCACTGGTTCAGACAATTGAAAAGCGGCTCTATTGGCACGTGGACATAATTTATCGAAAGGTTTATGAGGCAGTTTAAAATTCACATCTTGAGACCTAAAAATGTGATGAATTTGGCAACACTGAAACAGAGGACCAGAGAGTCACTAAGGAGTTTTCTAACACAGTTTAATGCTGCAATGACGTCGATGTATCATCCAGATCCATCCATGGTTTTGATGGCAGCTGTATCTGGCATTACTGATGGCACAGAGTTGAAGAATTCACTAGCATGGGATCCACCTATGGATTTAGGGAAGTTATACCATGAAGTAGAAAGGTTCCTGCGATAGGAAGATGCACGAGCAAATAAACCAGAGGTCAATGCCGTGCAAAGTGGAGGATCATCGGGAGATGTAAACAAGAACGATAAAGGAAAATGGAGAATGAATGACGACAATAATATGTCAAAAAGGTAATGAAGGGAATCAAATTCTCTTCTTACACGGACTTGACTGAAACTCTGGAAAGGATTTATTTGGTACTCGAGGGCGCCTCCAATATCAAAGGCCGACAAAAAGGGAACCCTCCGAATACGAGCGGGCATCAGGAAAGCATTGCCTATTCTATAAGCTAGATGGGTACAACATGAATGACTGTAGGAATTTGAAGGATATCATTGAGGAACATGCAAGGAATGGTCATTTGCAACAATATATAAGGAATCAAGCTGTGGTAGTGGAACAGGAGCAGCCACCGCCCACCTCGAATGAAGATGGCACTGGATCAAGGCATCATCGTCAGCTTATTATTAGATGATTGGATTTATGGCATGGAATAAGTAATAAACCCAACAGTAAAGTAGCTAAGTCACTTACACATGTACGGAATCGAGGATGGTCTCTAGGCATGCTCTGAGATGGCGATGAACTGTGGTGCTCGGGTTTATGAAATATTGTTTTTTCTGTTTACTACAAACTTTGGTTTTTCTGGTACTATGGCTGTTTCATTTTCTTGGTTGTATGGGCTTTTATTTTATATTTTACCAACTGAACTCTGGAATGATTAAATCTAGATTAATGTAATAAATAACATAGGTCACGGTTACGGCCCTGACCGAAGAGACGGGGCAATAACCACGAATTATGAGTCCCTTCTCCGGAGAGCGACAGGATGGACTCGAACATGGATAAGTCCTCGAGTGGGGATCGAGGTCGGAGTAGGATACTCCACGAATAAGTCCTCGACTGGGGATCGAGGCCGGAGTAGGATATCCCACAGATTAAGTCCTTGACTGGAGAGTCGAGGCCGGAGAAGGAAAACCATGGATAAGCCCTCGACCTGAGTGTCGAGGCTGGAGTAGGATAAAATGACCCGGAGAGGTCTAAGGATTTGGAGCCAAAGAGGTCGCGGATTTGGATATGGACCCGGAGAGATCCCGGATTTGGATATGGACCCGGAGAGGTCCCAGATTTGGATATGGATCCGGAGAGGTCCCGGATTTGGATAAAAGGACCCGGAGAGGTCCCGGATGGATATGGATGCGGAGAGGTCCCGGATTTGGATATGGACCTGGAGTGGTCCTGGATTTGGATAAAACGATTCAGAGAGATTAAGGATTTGGTTAGAAAATTTGGTTAATGGACTTGGAAAGGATTCGGAATTGGATATCGACTAGGAACAGTCACGAATTTTTCTAGTGATCCGGAGAGATCAAAGAATTGAATTGGCAATAGATTGGATTCTAGGTTGGATAACATAATGATCAATGGATTATGGCCTTCGGATTTGGGACTTATGGCAATTCAAAACACAACTTCCTATCGCAAGGCATGTTTTGGGGGGCAAAGTGTTAACCCACCTTTTGGAAAGGCCGTATGCAGGCGGATTTGACCCAATAGACTTCACAGTTATCGAGGCTGGAATATCATGGATTTGGTTCGGATGGATGGATGGACAATCAATTACTGATAATAATATAAGGTCAGGATTAAATACAGTCAATAGATAAACGATGCAGGGTGCTTGGAAGGTGGATACTGGCTTGAATCAAGAACGATCGGCATAAGATAGTTTAATGTGGTATGGGTCGGCATAAGATGGTTCGGCATGATTGGGCTTGGCATAACATAAGGGATTGGCATAGTTTCATGGCATGGAGGGTTCGGCATGAAGGATCGGCATGTTTGATTGGCTTGGGAGTTTGTGTTGAAGGGTTCAACATTGTAGGCTAGAAAGGATCGGCACACGTCAATTATCAAGTATAGGATCTGCATAGCTTGGGTCGGGTCGGCAGGGCTTGGAGAAAGGCGTAGCTCGGGTCGGCATTCAGGATGGATCGACACTCTTAACTGAGGAGAGATCGGTATGCTCAGCTCATAAAAGTGGGGTCGGCATAATTGGAAGGAGATGGTTCGGCATACTTCTCAAAAGAGGGGTCGGTATGGCTTATAAAAGGGGTCGGCAAGGCTAATTAGTTAGCAAGGTTTTGGCATTCGTGGGTAAACCAAGGAGGGGTCGGCATGAAGGAGGAGGGATAGGCATTTGTAAATGGATCGGCATTTGGTAGTGTGGAAAGGGAATGATCGACATTAACTCGAATGAAGGGACAACGTTCGACATAGCTATGCCGATCGTTATTTTTGGTTGAGTTGTGCTTGATGATCGTTATGGTGGGCCCAGGTAGGTGAGATGGCCCTGTAGCCAAAGTTTCACCTATAAACACAGCAGGCTTGGCTTCAGAAAACGGATCTTCATTTTTTCTTCTCTTCATCTTCTACCTAGAGGCCGCTCTATTATTTTTGTTTTGGAATTCTGGATTGTAACTGTAATCAAACTTCGATATAATAAAAAAGATTGTTCTAGAGTGGACGTAGGTCGAAGTTAGCTGAACCACAATAAATCTTGTATCTCTTTTATTTGCTTTCACTTTAATTCGATTATTCTTCATATTATATTCTCTACATCATATACTATATGTGATCTGTGATTGGATATTGGCGCTTTCACGTACAATTGGGTATTGGTGGTCAATTTTGACACCAACACTATCCGTGCCAGTATCTGTAACATAGCACCTTGCCAGGATCCATCATCGACGTAGTATCACGTCCTCGTCGTTGGGCATACCAAGAAACTCCCGTAGTGCCTAATAATGACGTCACAATTGTTAGCCGTATTCTTTCTGCTTGAAAGACCTCCATAAAGGGTTATCTACCCTTGCCCCTACAAAATAATCTAGCAAGCAACTATGGCGGTGCACGACCTAAACTTGATCTACTATAATGGCCCGAAGGATTTTCGACCCCGAAAATCGACACTAATACGTTCACTGTATAGAGTGCCGAGCAATCGAGTGCCGGAAACCCCAAACTGTTAGGGTTAAGAAGAAAAAGAGGTAGAAGAATAAACAAAACAACAGCACAGAATCTCACAATCGCAGCGGAACAAATATAATATGAAATAACAGCGTTTATACAAGAAAAGCTGTAACTGTCAATATACATACAAAATATCAGAGTACAAGATCAACAAAATAAACTGGACAGTTATAATAACTTGTCCTCAACTACTGATTATACAGTCTCTAATACACATCGGAATATAATCAATACGTCTCTGCCATCCAGCTCGTCTCCTGAGCTCCAGAACGTCCTAACCTGAAAATCTGTAATACTCGGTCTGACCCGAGCATTACAATAAAGTAACACCCGAGTCAGGTTGGAAACCAGTGTGAGTAAACCCATCTCAATATGAAATATTTAATTTATAAACTTCTTTGAAAACCAGCGTAACTCGTATACCATTAAGAGTTCTTATCTTGTTATAGTCCAACATTTATTACACAAATCCATTGATATTTTCAAAAATAATATCTAAGTACCGTTACTTAATTTTAAATGGTCGGTTTTACCCAATTTTATTCAATTCCAGCCCATATGATTCTATAATCAAATCCGTAAGGGATTATAGTGCTTATTTAATTGAAGTGGTTTCAGATATTGCTGATATCCGATCCCGGTCTCTTCGAATCCAAGTGAAACATTTAAAGGGTAGATCGTTTTAAAATAAGCAATTTATTATATTGGCGCCACTATTTAAATATGGGGAGACTCGTCATTCCCCTTAAGGGTACAGACGTGAATAATTTAAACGAGTAACAATGTAGATAGACAAAGATATGGATCGTTAGCTAATATAGCGATCAATAACAAATGTCAAGATGATCTGCTCCTTAGGATTTTATTATCTTTACTTAGTCGATTTCATTTATATTTATATCCAAATTTTGTTTTCAAATTAACCAATTCATTAACGGAAAAATAAATTATGAAGTATCACTAATTACTCACACGTTTAAGTCAAATAATAATTTGATCAATTACCCTTTGAACTATACGATATCATTTCTCTTTAATTTACGGATTTTAAATGGAATAAATTTTTGGTGAAAGGGAATATAAATTATCTTATAAATATATAAATGTATAAATTCCAACCTTCTTTCTTTCTTTTCTCTTTTATTCATTTTCTTTTCTTTTCTTTTTTCTTTACCTTTTCCCTATTTTCCTTTTTCTTATTTCTTTCTTATTCTTATTTTCTTTACTCCTCTAACCTGGCCCAACCCGGCCCGCTACCCTCCTCCCTTTCTTCCTTTCTTCATTTCTGCCTGCTACTTCTTTTCCCTCTCTTCTTCAAATCACCAAACCGTACACGCACGCCGTGCACGTACACGACTCCTTCGACCAACCACTTCCGCCGCCGACCCCCTACCCGAGTCACGCCCAGCCCCGACATTCCATGCCACCCCTTGGACCTTGACAACCCACCGGTTCGCGAATCTGATCATTAACCCAGACCTGAGACGAAAACTACGATCACCATAATCGCCTCGTTCCGCCGCTATACCCAACTGTAAACCCTTAGACTTCGATCAGAGCTCCGCCACACCCTCATCTTCCACGTCCCCCCCCAGCGCATGCCCCCAGCTCCTTTGTGACGACGCCATGGACGAGAAACCCGAGACCCAAAATCACCGCTCTTAAACCCTAAATCGAGATCGACACGCCATCCCACGGCCCTACAAACCACCGTGTCATTTTTAGTAAGCTTGCCATCATCCAATGCACCTCCACGCCCACCCTTTCGCCAAGAAAACAACCACCTCGCCGGGATTCGCCGAGAAACCCAAATCTGACCATCTATCGATTCATACCTCCACACTTGCTTAAAAATCTTCAAATCACTTCCAAAATTCAAGTTTTTCAATAGCCATCAACATCATATAAGCCATTAAATAAAACGTGATAGTTGAAACTCAACCATTCCTAAGCTACTTACTGTGCCATACGCTTTACTCCTCCTATACTTCATACTTCTCACGGAATAAATTTTTAAAATGATATATAATCGTAAAAAAGCAGATTTTGTTTTGATTTCTAGGCTTAAATCTATCTAGATCGTTTGGTTATGCTTTTTTTTAGTTGCTGTTAACTGTTTTGTCAAATAGAACATGGAACAGAGAAGGAAAAGAGTACAGTGGTTTTCTTCTTGAGTTACAGGGTGTTAAACATGCTTATACCATCTATAACAATATTGAATATCTTAACACACGATTACATACAAGGGTGTACGAGTTTATCCAAATTTACATATACATACCACTTCATTCAAGGATTAAGATACGTACGGAAATGGGTTTTACTCACAGTTAAGGATGAATTTATGCTTCCTCTGCTCTTGCCTTGCTTCTACTGTTTTGATTTTAATTCTTCTTCCCTTAACTTTTGAATGTCCTGACCTTTATATAACTTGGGTTTTTTAAATGGCAGACTTGTATTGTTTTAAGTTTGTGAACTAGAGTGGATATGTGGAGGTACTAGGCAGTGTATATACACATAGAAATGAAGTGTGCTTGAGAAGCCAGGCTGTGGTACTGTATAGGCTTTTGCATTTTATTTTTATTTTCTTCATTGATCAGAGATTCTTTTTGACCAAATTTGATTTCAAATAAAAGTTTTTGATTTGCTATTGACATTGATTATATGTTTTGTGTGCTTGGATTTAAATGTTGTCTCCCTTTTTGTTTACATACATATCTTCATATGAATTTGTATTACTTGCATCTTTACTATATATATATTTTTTGCTTGTATTTGTCATCATATGTTTTCATGCTTATAAATATTTCCCATATATATTACTTATGTTCACTTTTATATTACATATATATTTATTTATATCTTTGCAAACTTTTCTATATTTTACTTCATATGAGTATATATTCATTTATATATATATATATATATATATATTATTTGTATACTTATTTCTACTATCAAATGCCATAAGGTTTTTATAGATCTTTATATTTTCCTTTGCACTTATATATATATATGCATGTATACATATACTTGTACTTAGTTTCTTTTACAATTTTTTTCATGTACATTAGTTCATATGGTAAATATGTATATTACTTGTATATCTATATACTTATGTATATGTCATCGACATCATAAAGCTTTGTACATATTTATATCTACATTCTTGGAAATTATATCTTAATTTTAAATGGTGGTGTATATATATATATATTATTTATTTCTATAAGACTTATCATATTCGGAGATTCAATATTTATTATAGTTTCAAATCAATTTATATACATCCAGATATTTTAAATCATCAGAATTTTATTTTTTCGACTTATAAAATCAGTATTCCAATGTTTTAATTTAGTTAATTACCCAATTAATATATGTTAAAAATCCAGGTCGTCACATTCCTCCCCCCTTAAAAGAATTTCGTCCCCGAAATTTCTAGTTAAGAAGAATGGTCCACAACCCATTAACTATTTTCCCAAAACCACCCAGTTTTTAAACAACTTCCTAAAATAATCTTTTTATTAAAGTCACACTATCAATCCTACTAGCTTCCCAAACTCATCTATAGGTCCCCGATAATATTATCCCCTTGATAATTCAAATTATAGTTTAAACCAAATTTTAAACTTATCAAAATTTTCTAACTCCTTAAATGTTTGAAAAATTTCGCCAGCGTCTACTTTGCGCGGCTAGATCGGAACAACTACAAAACGCCTCTACGGGCCCTAAATTTTCAAAAGAAAACAAAAACCAAGTGGCTAGATCAGAAACCAGCAAATTTCATATGACAATTTTAAACACATACCTTTTTGTCGGACCATCCAAATTTATCTTCTGAAGTCAAAACCAATTTTCCTTTGCTTTTAATTTCCTGTATCCTACTTAGCAATAATATCCAATCACAGAATTCAAAATCATTTTATTCACTTTCTTTACAAAATTTCAATATCTGTTCTACTTAAGCCGTATGATGTACACACATCATCCGTACGCAATATCAAATCCGATCGCTCACTCGATCACACAATTTCACTTCCGAACTAATATCATCCACCCGACTTCCTAGTGCGAACTCAGATCTAGCTTCTTGATCAGAAACTGTCATTCTCCTTGCATAGCCATATACTATGATAGAGAATTTCCAGAATCAACCAAAAATCCATATTCAGGGTTCGCCGTCGAAAATCGAGTGAAAAAATCCCAACTCGGATCGATATAAATATCTCGAAATTCTGTGCCTAAATCTGGATCAAATCGCTATGCGGATAAAATAATATACGTACATCCTACATATTAATTTCCAATTGATTATTATTTATATCAATTCTTTTTTTTTTGGTTTCTATTCACTTATTCACAATTTCCCTTTTCACCATTTTTATTAAACCTTCATTCAAATATTAACTTAATATATTTCTCAACTCCAAATTTACTTAAGAATTTCACCATCCATTTCTTAAGTCCAGTATAAATATTTTACATACTTCTTATATTTATTTTCACTTTACCACTAAAGCTTTTATATCTATTTTCATTTAACTTAAATTTCCAATTCTATTTGAATTCCATTTACCTTTCATTTTTATTCATCACCAAAACTATCTTTATAAAAATACATTTTATAACTCGGTGTCTCAACAAGTCCATCCTTGTTCTCACAGAAATTCAGTCAAACGTTGATCAGGCGCAGGACTGAAAATCTATAAGTACTTAGTAAACCCGTTTTCAACACCTAGTGAAAATACCTGGAAAACATTTTTTCTTCTTCTTTTTTTGAGAATGCCCTGGAAATCATCACCCCCTCCATGGATCGCAGTTAGCCCGATGATTACGTCGCCATCCCGGCGAAATGCATAGAAAACTGTAGGCATCCGCACCCCTCGATTTCACCATGGAACCGCCACAGATCGCAGCTACACCCAAGGTTACGTTGCCATCACGACAAAAATCATGTAGCTGTAGGCATCAGCGCCCTCGAATTTCACTGCCAAATGAAACTTCACCACATAGATCGCAGACTACATCAGTCGAGTCCCAATGTAGTCTGTAGGCACTCACTGCCACACGACTTTCGCTATGGACAACATAGATCGAAATCTACAGATGTTACGTCGCACTCCCAATGAAATCAAACGTAGACTTTAGGCAATCGTTGCCCCTCGACTTACGCAATGGAAACGCAGTAGATCGCAGTTACACCAGAGTTACACTGCCGTCATAACATACCCCCAATGTCTCTGTAGGCATCGGCGCCCTCGACTTTCGCTACCCCAATCACAATCCACAGGAACTACAGTTTAGTCCGGACGTCCTCTAGGATCAAAATTTAGAACCCCCCTTAGGGCTCAAGGCAGAACCACCCAGTGGATCTCCTACTATAAGTTTCAACTCTAAATGGGAGCGCCTTTTCCCCATAGCATTCTCAAAACATTTTATACTATACACACATATTATCTTTCAAAACATACTCTTTATATGTATCACATATAAACTTCAAAATCAATATCTCAAAAATCGACAGTTTTCAAACTTGGCTTTCCAAGTTCCAAAAATTGATTTTATCCAAAATCAAAAGCCTTTAAAAATCAATTGGTTCCACTCTGACCAGTTTGAAATTTAGAAAATAGTTTGAATAGTTTAAAATAGTTAAGTACTTGTAAAATAGTTAAATAGCTAATATAAGATAGTTTGAGTTTTAAAAAGAAAGGTTGTATAGTAAATAGCTTGGAAAAATATATTCAAGACAGTTTATATTAAAACAATTTATTTGAAAATAATTTCTGAGTCAAATTGGTTCAATTTCCCAATCTCCAATTCAATCAATTTTAAATTTAAATCTCCACTTCCATTTAAATCGATTCAATTCCAATTCAATTTGAATTAACTTTGATTCCCATTATAATTCAAATCAATTCCCAATTGAATTTTAAACTTATTCAACTTCGATTACACTCCCAATTAGTTCATTTCAATTTCAAATTAATCTTAATTCCATTCTCAATTTCCAACCATATTGATTTATATTAATTCAAGTTCGATTTCAAAATACCGATTTAATTACTTAAATCAAGTTAGCCTTTAACATTTAATTTAACACCCCAAGTCTTTAAACAATTTAATTTCGAGTCCAAATTTCAAATATTCATTTTAAATTTCCTTTATTAAACTTATTTGAGGTTCGAGTGAGAGTTAAAATCTTCCTAAGCAAATCAATTCTCAGAATTCAATTGATTTCCCAATTACACTTCAAATTTTTAAACCCAATCCCTTTAAATGATTCCAGTTGATAAATCCATTTTTAACATTTCAATCTTAAGTCCAACGTGATTCCATTTTCCTAAGTTTAATTTTTATTTCTAAAAAATCAAAATCATTTAAGTAGTTTCAAAATAAAGTTTTAATTCCATTTAATTTCCATGGATACATATCATTTCAATCCACTTCTTAATTCATTCAAAACAATCCAATTTACGGTTATATATATATATATACTGTCACTAACCAACAGGATGATAGCATAATATGTCAAAGTGAATAAACATCCAGTTTATTTAAAACACCCATACATGCCTTTTATCACAAACTTGCAGAGTTCGAAAATCATTTCGAAACCATTCATGTCTCCCTTTTCAATTTAACACATTTAACTTTCCTAAGTTAAATCTCTTGAAATTTTCCAATTTCAGATTATAGGTCCAAACTTATTTAACTTTCCTAAGTTAAATTTCCCATTCTTCCAATCCATTTAACCTTACTCAATTTAAATTTTCCACTCCAAATTTAAATTCTTATCAATATCCCTTCCCACTTATCAGTTCAAAAACTTATTTTTCTTAGGGTTATGCTTCATATCCTCAGGGGAATTCCACAATTCAACACTTAGCATTTATTTCAAATCAACTTTGGAATCATATACATATTTATCCTATTCACATATCCAATCACACTCTACATTTTAAAGCATTCTTTGTTTTTAATTCAAAACAAATTCCTTCAGAATTTCAAAACAACTCTTGTTTTTAAACAAAGATTTCCATATCAAGGTATATTCTAATAATATTATTCACTACTTCCTTCAACATAGTGAAACAAATTTCAAAATTCTTCTGGCTCAGATTTAAAACTTCACAATTTAAATCCATTCCAATTTATAAGTCACATTTATAAATTCAACTTAGATAATTTCTATTTGGTTATATGGGTTTTACCACTTAAATCTTATAATCCTATTTAATTTTAATAACAACAATCAATCACCTTACTATACCATAATAATTCAGAAAAAATTATTTCTTTATATATCAAAATTATTTAAAAATCATTTTTAAAATCATTATGTAAGAAAATAACAAGTACACCCTCATATATAATACTCTAAACTCATTCTAGGGTACTACCGACCCTATCTCTAATGAGTAATCCCTACCAGAGCCAAGGTTCTCGCTTAACCTTTCAGCTCTGATACCAACTGTAACGGCTCGAAGGATTTTCGACCTCGAAAATCGGCACCAATACGTTCACTGTATAGAGTGCCGAGCTATCGAGTGCCGGAAACCCCAGACTGTTAGGGTTAAGAATAAAAAGAGTAGAAGAAGAAACAAAACAACAACACAGAATCTCACAATCGCAGCGGAACAAATATAATATGAAATAACAGCGTTTATACAAGAAAAGCTATAACTGTCAATATACATACAAAATATCAGAGTACAAGTTCAACAAAATAACCTGGACAGTTATAATAACTTGTCCTCAACTACTGACTATACAGTCTCTAATACACAGCGGAATATAATTAATACGTCTTTGCCATCCAGCTCGTCTCCTGAGCTCCAGAATGTCCTAACCTGAAAATCTGTAATACTCGGTCTGACCCAAGCATTACAATAAAGTAACACCCGAGTCAGGCTGGAAACCAGCGTGAGTACACCCATCTCAATATGAAATATTTAAGTTATAAACTTCTTTGAAAACCAGGGTAACTCGTATACCATTAAGAGTTCTTATCTTGTTATAGTCCAACATTTTTTACACAAATCCATTGATATTTTCAAAAATAATATCTAAGTACCGTTACTTAATTTTAAATGGTCAGTTTTACCCAATTTTATTCAATTCCAGCCCATACGATTCTATAATCAAATCCGTAAGGGATTATAGTGCTTATTTAATTGAAGTGGTTCTGGATATTGCTGATATTCGATCCCGATCTCTTCGAATCCAAGTGAAACATTTAAAGGGTAGATCGTTTTAAAATAAGCAATTTATTATATTGGCGCCACTATTTAAATATGGGAAGACTCGTCTGTCCCCTTAAGGGTACAGACGTGAATAATTTAAACGAGTAACAGTGTAGATAGACAAAGATATGGATCGTTAGCTAATATAGCGATCAATAACAAATCTCAAGGTGATCTGCTCCTTAGGATTTTATTATCTTTACTTAGTCGATTTCATTTATATTTATATCCAAATTTTGTTTTCAAATTAACCAATTCATTAACGGAAAAATAAATTATGAAGTATCACTAATTACTCACACGTTTAAGTCAAATAATAATTTGATCAATTACCCTTTGAACTATACAATATCATTTCTCTTTAATTTACGGATTTTAAATGGAATAAATTTTTGGTGAAAGGGAATACAAATTATCT
Organism: Allium fistulosum; assembly: GCA_030737815.1. Taxonomy (NCBI): domain Eukaryota; kingdom Viridiplantae; phylum Streptophyta; class Magnoliopsida; order Asparagales; family Amaryllidaceae; genus Allium; species Allium fistulosum. Next base: position 960,389,132 of record CM060901.1, read on the forward strand.
TATAAATATATAAATGTATAAATTCCAACCTTCTTTCTTTCTTTTCTCTTTTATTCATTTTCTTTTCTTTTCTTTTTTCTTTACCTTTTCCCTATTTTCCTTTTTCTTATTTCTTTCTTATTCTTATTTTCTTTACTCCCCTAACCTGGCCCAACCCGGCCCGCTACCCTCCTCCCTTTCTTCCTTTCTTCATTTCTGCCTGCTACTTCTTTTCCCTCTCTTCTTCAAATCACCAAACCGTACACGCATGCCGTGCACGTACACGACTCCTTCGACCAACCACTTCCGCCGCCGACCCCCTACCCGAGTCATGCCCAGCCCCGACATTCCATGCCACCCCTTGGACCCTGACAACCCACCGGTTCGTGAATCTGATCATTAACCCAGACCTGAGACGAAAACTACGATCACCACAATCGCCTCATTCCACCGCTATAACCAACTGTAAACCCTTAGACTTCGATCAGAGCTCCGCCACACCCTCATCTTCCACGTCCCCCCCAGCGCATGCCCCCAGCTCCTTTGTGACGACGCCATGGACGAGAAACCCGAGACCCAAAATCACCGCTCTTAAACCCTAAATCGAGATCAACACGCCATCCCACGGCCCTACAAACCACCGTGTCATTTTTAGTAAGCTTGCCATCATCCAATGCACCTCCACGCCCACCCTTTCGCCTTGAAAACAATCACCTCGCCGGGATTCGTCGAGAAACCCAAATCTGATCATCTATCGATTCCTACCTCCACACTTGCTTAAAAATCTTCAAATCACTTCCAAAATTCAAGTTTTTCAATAGCCATCAACATCATATAAGCCATTAAATAAAACGTGATAGTTGAAACTCAACCATTCCTAAATTACTTACCGTGCCATACGCTTTACTCCTCCTATACTTCATACTTCTCATGGAATAAATTTTTAAAATGATCTATAATCGTAAACAAGCAGATTTTGTTTTGATTTCTAGGCTTAAATCTATCTAGATCGTTTGGTTATGACTTTTTAGTTGCTGTTAACTGTTTTGTCAAATAGAACATGGAACAGAGAAGGAAAAGGGTACAGTGGTTTTCTTCTTGAGTTACAGGGTGTTAAACATGCTTATACCATCTATAACAGTATTGAATATCTTAACACACGATTACATACCAGGGTATACGAGTTTATCCAAATTTACATATACATACCACTTCATTCAAGGATTAAGATACGTAAGGAAATGGGTTTTACTCACAGTTAAGGATGAATTTATGCTTCCTCTGCTCTTTCCTTGCTTCTACTGTTTTGATTTTAATTCTGCTTCCCTTAACTTTTGAATGTCCTGACCTTCATATAACTTGGGTTTTTTAAATGGCAGACTTGTATTGTTTTAAGTTTGTGAACTAGAGTGGATATGTGGAGGTACTAGGCAGTGTATATACACATAGAAATGTAGTGTGCTCAAGAAGCCAGGCTGTGGTATTTTACAGGCTTTTGCATTTTATTTTTGTTTTCTTCATTGATCAGAGATTTTTTTTTGACCAGATTTGATTTCATATAAAAGTTTTTGATTTGCTATTGACATTGATTATATGTTTTATGTGCTTGGATTTAAATGTTGTCTCCCCTTTTGTTTACATACATATCTTCATATGAATTTATATTGCTTGCATATTTACTATATATTTTTTTTTTGCTTGTATTTGTCATCATATGTTTTCATGCTTATAAATATCTTCCATATATATTACTTATGTACACTTTTATATTACATATATATTTATTTATATCTTTACAAACTTTTCTATATTTTACTTCATATGAGTATATATTCACATATATATATTATTTGTATACTTATTTCTACTATCAAATGCCATAAGGTTTTTATAGATCTTTATATTTTCCTATGCACTTTATATATATATATATATGCATGTATACATATACGTGTACTTAGTTTCTTTTACAATTTTTTTATGTACATTAGTTCATATGGTAAATATGTATGTATATTACTTGTATATCTATATACTTATGCATATGTCATCGACATCATAAAGCTTTGTACATATTTATATCTACATTCTTGGAAATTATATCTTAATTTTAAATGGTGGTGTATATATATATTATTTATTTCTATAAGACTTATCATATTCGGAGATTCAATATTTATTATAGTTTCAAATCAATTTATATACATCCAGATATTTTAACTCATCAGAATTTTATTTTTTCAACTTATAAAATCAGTATTCCAATGTTTTAATTTAGTTAATTACCCAATTAATATATGTTAAAAATCTGGGTCGTCACATCTACACTTGTAGGAGGTGCAACCGATTAGGCGTAACCCTTGTCTTTCTGTTGACCACTCAGGATTATTGATGTTCTCGACATATGTACAGCTCATACTCCTTAATATGGTACCAATCACACACTAACATAGCATTGAGCCTTGCTTACCATCCTATTTAGATTGCCTAATGCAATTAAGGTAATACCCATTACTTACTTAATACTCTCTAAAATATTAAAGCTGACTCTACTTATTCTTTGACACTTCGATCGAGGCAAACCTTTTTACTTCGGTATCCCTTGCCTATACGCGAATGTACATAACTCCATGGGTCTTACAGTTAGCTAGACTGCACCGACCAGAATCCATAAACAATCAACCGATAAGTCAACACAATACAAAACAATTCCATATTCACTAACAAATACGCGCTCATATCTATTATTACACTCAACTCATTCTAGAGTACTACTGACTCTATCTCTAATGAGTAACACCCAACAGAACCAAGGTAATCGCTTAACCATATGCTCTGATACCACATGTAACGAATGCGATTTTTCGACGCTCGAAAATCGACATTAGTACGTCCATTGTATCAACTGCCGAGCAATCGAATGCCGAAAAACCGAATTGTTATAGAGAAAAAAGAAGAGGTAGAAGAAGACAGAAGAAGAAGAAAGAAGAAACCACAGAAAAACATAGAACAATATTAGAATCTCACATATCGCAGCGGAACAACATATAATAGACAAATGAATAATCTTTAAATCAAAGAACTATATCATTTTATACATTACATCATCAGAGTGTACAACAACAATATACAACACAATACATCAACGGATAGTTATATAAACTTGTCCTCATACAGAATACACAGCGGAATAAATAATATCATTTACAAATGGTACGTCTCGCCATCCAGCTCGCCACTGAGCTCCACAGCATCCCCTGAATCCAGAATGACCTGATAACCTGACTCTAGACTGCCCATGTGGAAATTGGTGGGCACCCAGAGTTTAGGAAGGAAACAATAAACTCCAGGTCAGTCATGGTGACTGGTGTGAGAACTAAAACAGTTATTTACTTTAAAACAACAATAACAAAGGAAGTGGAAAATATTCGCAATGCTTTTGGAAAATGAAACTACCATAAGACCTCCCGCCACACACACAATGCAAACGCAGAATTGGAGGAGATTTCTTCTTATGATAGTCAAACATGCTTACTATGCAAAACAAATCACTTTGATATTATTATTAGTGCGTAGTGCAGAAAACATTTCGAAAGTATAATATTAATCTTAGCCAACATACAACCATTATTGTATGCCTACTATAGCTACTATGTTCAATAGAAGGTTACCGCCACAATCCATAGCAGGTTATACAACTAAAACCATACAAGGTTCATATTGTTTCTTTGGATTTCCAACAAATGGTCAGGCTAAGGAACTTCCTATGCCACATGGGATCGCCTCTGGCGGGACATCCCGAGAACTAACTAGCTCTCTGCCAACACAAGGCCGGGTTACCTCTGACACTAGGTAACTACTACACAAATATGCCACCCCCCGGTCCTTTGGGACCTTTATCCGAGGCGCCTCGATCAAACAACAATCACACAGTAAATGAGATTGGAGTATCCACATAGGTTAAATACCATGGCTCCATACCTGATACCACCCTTTTCCAGAAGGAAATGACATACCCTAAAGGGAGCGACCCTCATAACCTTGCCGCATCATTCCTGTTTCGACCATTTCCGGGTTGTGAGGTTCGAAGAGGTCTCGTCCACAAAGCTACGCTTTTTCACAAAGCCACGCTTTGATAAAAAATGATCAATAAATGATAATCACACAACAACACTCAGCATGCCACACTACCAAATTGGGAGTATATCACTGATAAATTTCAACTACATAACCTCTGAGCTCGTACGTCTCAGAGAAGGGTGTTAAGCTAAGAGAATAAATTCTTCACCACCAAACAGAAATGTATTTGAAAGAAATCAGCTTTATATCTCAAAATGTAATGTCAGACATGTAACCATACAAGTCTGTTCCGGGTTCGAACAGAACCGAAGGCACTTTCAAAGAAGCCCTTGCAATCCGGGTATTCACAATCCCGATCAAACTTCCCATCACAAAGGAAATCTCTAAACCATAGCTAACGGTGCAGAGACAATCGATAGGTCATCCTATCGTTTTCACAAATACCCGGTCTTCACCACCGGTCTTTAATACGATCCATATCGTCGTATCACTAATTCGGAATGGGTTATATGACATAAAGGTCTTTTCCCGGCTAACCCGAATAGTGAGCACAATATTTAAAACATATGGATATAGGGATTTCAATTAAGTCACAACTTATTACCCAAATCCTTTCCTTTAAATGGTTTAAACAAATTACCATTTTAAATCTTTAAACAAAAAGATTTACTTCACAAAGTTTACCCAGTTTCACAAAGATTCATTCACAGATTTCCAAATCAATTTCCATTTCAATTTGATTAACCCATTAAATCTTTAAATCAAGATTTAATTTATAGCTTTTAAAACTATTCACAATTCAAGTCTTTTATAATATAAAAGATACACCTTTTAAAATCTTCTTTGATTTCAAAATAAAGTTTAATCATCTTCACAAAGGTTAATTCATAGTTTTTTTCCAAACTATTTAAAATTTCATTTCAACTTGAAATGTTTCGATACAAATTGGAAATCTTTTCACTTTATGAAAGCTATTATCATTTGAAAACAGATAGTTTCATTTTGGGAAAAACTGATTTCATTTATACAAGTTACGGTCTTTGGGTTAATTCAAATTTCCACAACAACACTTTTAAAAATGGTTTAAATTCATATAAACACCCTTTTCCACTTGTATAATCTTTTAGGCCAAAATCCCCAAATTATTGAATTCAATTTCAAGTATTGAATTCAGATTTTAAATCAAATTATTCTAATTTCAATTTTATTAAGTTATTTAAAATAACTTTTATTTTTGAAACTCATTTTCAAAAACTTCCAATTCCAATTCCAAAACTATTTTGATTCAAAAATTCAATCTTTAGAATTGTCAAAAATCTGTGACTTAACCGATTTCCACGTGAAATCCACATTTGTGTGTGTATTGTGTAGTCCACGGGTTTAACACAATAGTGCAACAACATTCAACCATCACAGATCAAATATAACAATATAATTGATAAGCGGTATAAACGATAACGCTTATCTTTCATTCACAGATCACAGATCACAGATATATATATATCATAGATAAACAAATTACAGATCACACACAAAACAGGATATATCACAAAGCATCACATATCAGAGATATCAAACAATTCGACATCCAATATAATCCAAACATCCTTAAGTAGGATAAATTAAATTATCCGATTAATTTAAAGTCAGATAAATTTCTATAAATAAATTTTTACTAGTTATGGTAAATTAATAATCAATTAATTTCAAATTTATTTCGAAACACCAAATCAAATTTTCAACGAATTTCCAAATTATTTCCTTTTTAAAAATAAATGTCTTTATCTCCTCAAATCTATTTAAAAATCAAATTTTAAATAAATTCTTCAATTTAAAATTAATATTTCCGAAATCCATTTATTAAGCCTTTTCTTCCAAATTTGAAATTCAATTCAATACAGCTCAAAAATAAGACTTTTATATCTTAACTCCTTTTAAATTTATCCAATTATCAAAAATAAATTTTTCGATAAATTTTCAACTTAAATTTCGAAAATCCAATTTTATTTATTTTCGGTATCCAACGATACCAAAAATATATCCGGCTAAATTTTAGCCTTCAACGATTTCAAACACAATATAATCACACACAGATTATAAATAATCAACACACAATATTGAAACAAATTCAATTATTTGAGGAATCTAGTTGGATCCCTCCAACCTGTTTCCCTGCATCCATAGATGTTAGCACAATACCAATTCCACTTCAATGTGAAATATCGTGGTATATGGGATTTATAAATATTATCCGCTATTATGCGACGCAATAGGGTCTCATCCGCTATATAATGCGGGAAATCAACTCCAAATTCATATATAATACCAATTCCACTTCACGGTGGAATTATCGCGGTATATGTTTTTAATAAATAACCTCCACTTAATATACGGCGTATAGGGTCTATTTCAGCATAATAGATCACAACCATCATTCAATTCACACAATCATGCAATTTTAAATTTAACTATTTAAAATTTTAAATCGAAACAAATATTCGATTGCGTGAGAAGTTCTCATCTTGCTTTCAATAACGGTTGCGGTATTTTATTTCGAATGCACGTTTAATTTTACTCAAAATTTTCACTAGCTTCAAACGACTCCAATCCAGTTCCATTGCGTAGTGCTCGTCAAAACAAACCCGACGTAATTTGTTTCAACGAATTACGTCGGGTTCGTTTTGACGAGCACTACGCAATGGAACTGGATTGGAGTCGTTTGAAGCTAGTGAAAATTTTGAGTAAAATTAAACGTGCGTTTAATTTTATTCGAAATAAAATACTGCAACCGTTATTGAAAGCAAGGTGAGAATTTCTCACTCAATCGAATATTTGTTTCGATTTAAAATTTTAAATAGTTAAATTTAAAATTGCTTGATTGTGTGAATTGAATGATGGCTGTGATCTATTGTGCTGAAATAGACCCTATATGCCGTATATTAAGCAGAGGTTATTTATTAAAAACATATACCGCGATAATTCCACCGTGAAGTGGAATTGGTATTATATATGTATTTGGAGTTGATTTCTCGCATTATATAGCGGATGAGACCCTATTGAGCCGCATGATAGCGGATGATATTTATAAATCCCATATACCGTGATATTTCACATTGAAGTGGAATTGGTATTGTGCTAACATCTGTGGATGCAGGGAAACAGGTTGGAGGGATCCAACTGGATTCCTCAAATAATTGAATTTGTTTCAATATTGTGTGTTGATTTATTTATAATCTGTGTGTGATTATATTGTGCTTGAAATCGTTGAAGGCTATAATTTAGCCGGATATATTTTTGGTATCGTTGGATACCGAAAATAAATAAAATTGGATTTTCGAAATTTAAGTTGAAAATTTATCGGAAAATTTATTTTTGATAATTGGATAAATTTAAAAGGAGTTAAAAGATAAAAGTCTTATTTTTGAGCTGTATTGAATTGAATTTCAAATTTGGAAGAAAGGGCTTAATAAATGGATTTCGGAAATATTAATTTTAAATTGAAGAATTTATCTAAAATTGGATTTTTAAATAGATTTGAGGAGATAAAGACATTTATTTTTAAAAAGGAAATAATTTGGAAATTCGTTGAAAATTTGATTTGGTGTTTTGAAATAAATTTGAAAAATCAATTTGAAATTAATTGATTATTAATTTACCATAACTAGTAAAAATTTATTTATAGAAATTTATCTGACTTTAAATTAATCGGATAATTTAATTTATCCTACTTATGGATGTTTGGATTATATTGAATGTCGAATTGTTTGATATCTCTGATATGTGATGCTTTGTGATATATCATGTTTTGTGTATGATCTGTAATTTGTTTATTTGTGATATATATATATATATCTGTGATCTGTGAATGAAAGATAAGCGTTATCGTTTATACCGCTTATCAATTATATTGTTATATTTGATCTGTGATGGTTGAATGTTGTTGCACTATTGTGTTAAACCCGTGGACTACACAATACACACACAAATGTGGATTTCATGTGGAAATCGGTTAAGTCACAGATTTTTGACAATTCTAAAGATTGAATTTTTGAATCAAAATAGTTTTGGAATTGGAAGTGGAAGTTTTTGAAAATGAGTTTCAAAAATAAAAGTTATTTTAAATAACTTAATAAAATTGAAATTGGAATAATTTGATTTAAAATCTGAATTCAATACTTGAAATTGAATTCAATAATTTGGGGATTTTGGCCTAAAAGATTATACAAGTGGAAAAGGGTGTTTATATGAATTTAAACCATTTTTAAAAGTGTTGTTGTGGAAATTTGAATTAACCCAAAGACCGTAACTTGTATAAATGAAATCAGTTTTTCCCAAAATGAAACTATCTGTTTTCAAATGATAATAGCTTTCATAAAGTGAAAAGATTTCCAATTTGTATCGAAACATTTCAAGTTGAAATGAAATTGTAAATAGTTTGGAAAAAAACTATGAATTAACCTTTGTGAAGATGATTAAACTTTATTTTGAAATCAAAGAAGATTTTAAAAGGTGTATCTTTTATATTATAAAAGACTTGAATTGTGAATAGTTTTAAAAGCTATAAATTAAATCTTGATTTAAAGATTTAATGGGTTAATCAAATTGAAATGGAAATTGATTTGGAAATCTGTGAATGAATCTTTGTGAAACTGGGTAAACTTTGTGAAGTAAATCTTTTTGTTTAAAGATTTAAAATGGTAATTTGTTTAAACCATTTAAAGGAAAGGATTTGGGTAATAAGTTGTGACTTAATTGAAATCCCTATATCCATATGTTTTAAATATTGTGCTCACTATTCGGGTTAGCCGGGAAAAGACCTTTGTGTCATATAACCCATTCCGAATTAGTGATACGACGATATGGATCGTATTGAAGAACGGTGGTGAAGACTGAGTATTTGTGAAAACGATAGGATGACCTATCGATTGTCTCTGCACCATTAGCTACGGTATAGAGATTTCCTTTGTGTTGGGAAGTTCGATCGAGATTGTGAATACCCGGATTGCAAGGGCTTCTTCGGAAGTGCCTTCGGTTCTGTTCGAACCCGGAACAAACTTGTATGGTTACATGTCTGACATTACATTTTGAGATATAAAGCTGATTTCTTTCAAATACATTTCTGTTTGGTGGCGGAGAATTTATTCTCTTAGCTTAACACCCTTCTCTGAGACGTATGAGCTCATAGGTTATGTAGTTGAAATTTATCAGTGATATACTCCCAATTTGGTAGTGTGGCATGCTGAGTGTTGCTGTGTGATGATCATTTATTGATCATTTGTGATCAAAGCGTGGCTTTGTGAAAAAGCGTAGCTTTGTGGACGAGACCTCTTCGGACCTCACAACCCGAAAATGGTCGAAACAGGAATGATGCGGCAAGTTATGAGGGTCGCTCCCTTTAGGGTATGTCATTTCCTTCCGGAAAAGGGTGGTATCAGGTATGGAGTCCTAGTATTTAACCTATGTGGATACTCCAATCTCATTTACTGTGTGATTGTTGTTTGATCGAGGCGCCTCGGATAAAGGTCCCAAAGGACCGGGGGGTGGCATATTCGTGTAGTAGTTACCTGGTGTCAGAGGTAACCCGACCTTGTGTTGGCAGAGGGCTAGTTAGTTCTCGGGACGTCCCGCCAGAGGCGATCCCATGTGGCATAGGAAGTTCCTTAGCCTGACCATTTGTTGGAAATCCAAAGAAACAATACGAACCTTGTACGGTTTTAGTTGTATAACCTGCTATGGAATGTGGAAGTAACCTGCTATTGAACATAGTAGCTATAGTAGGCATACAATAATGGTTGTATGTTGGCTAAGATTAATATTATACTTTCGAAATGTTTTTTGCACTACGCACTAATAATAATATCAAAGTGATTTGTTTGGCGTAGTAAGCATGTTTGACTATCATAATAAGAAATCGACTCCAATTCTGCGTTTGCATTGTGTGTGTGGCGGGAGGTCTTATGGTAGTTTCATTTTCCAAAAGCATTGCGGATATTTTCCACTTCCTTTGTTATTGTTGTTTTAAAGTAAATAACTATTTTAGTTCTCACACCAGTCACCATGACTGACCTGGAGTTTATTGTTTCCTTCCTAAACTCTGGGTGCCCACCAATTTCCACACGAGCAGTCAAGAGTCAGGTTATCAGGTCATTCTGGATTCAGGAGATGCTGTGGAGCTCAGCGGCGAGCTGGATGGCGAGACGTACCATTTGTATATGATATTATTTATTCCGCTGTGTATTCTGTATGAGGACAAGTTTATATAACTGTCCGTTGATGTATTGTGTTGTATATTGTTGTTGTACACTCTGATGATGTAATGTATAAAATGATATAGTTCTTTGATTTAAAGATTATTCATTTATCTATTATATGTTGTTCCGCTACGATATCTGAGATTCTGATATTGTTCTATTTTTTTTCTGTGGTTTCTTCTTTCTTCTTCTTCTGTCTTCTTCTACCTCTTCTTTTTTCTCCATAACAATTCGGTTTTCCGGCATTCGATTGCTCGGCAGTTGATACAATGGACGTATTAATGTCGATTTTCGAGCGTCGAAAAATCGCATTCGTTACATGTGGTATCAGAGCATATGGTTAAGCGATAACCTTGGTTCTGTTGGGTGTTACTCATTAGAGATAGAGTCAGTAGTACTCTAGAATGAGTTGAGTGTAATAATAGATATGAGCACGTATTTGTTAGTGAATATGGAATTGTTTTGTATTATGTTGACTTATCGGTTGATTGTTTATGGATTCTGGTCGGTGCAGTCTAGCTAACTGTAATCGATAGGGGTTTCTAAACTCTTAAACAAGATGAACCGACACGGTATCATTTTAAATTGGGTAAATGAAATAATTTTACCTTGATTATATTTTGTATATAAAAGAAATAATTTTCTCAGAATTATTAAAGTGTATAAAAATTAATTGTTTGGTTGTTGAAAATGTTAGGATATAATAGAGCTAGTGGAGGACAAAACAAATACAATGAACAAGACCAGTGGAAAAGGGATGTTATTAACAAACTTGGATAAGGAAGAAAACATATCTTCCTTAGTTGTTAACACGCCTCTCAGTGATGGTACCAGAGAATTAAACCAATTTACTGACAACAATAGGTTTAGGCTGCTTCAAGACATTGAAAATGAGCAAGGAATAATAGAGCTAGTGGAGGTTGAGGAAGGAGAGATAACTAAAGATGAGAGCACTTTAGTAACTGATGTTACACTGTCTTTGTGTAATGGAAACTTGTTTGAAAGTAACACTGGAACAAATATTGAACCATGTCAGACAAAAGATGGGACGGAACAACATATCCCAACTGGTACAAAGATAACTGCAAGTAAATGTGGAGTGGTATCTGTGTCTCCTGATCAAACTGTGCATGTGCACACTGGTGAATCTGACATTGATGCAAAGTGGTGTCAGTCCTTTGAACAACAAATAAAGCAGGTCATTCTCAGCATGCACCAAACATTTGTGGAAAAGCCTCCTATCGTTCCCTCTGATTACAACTTTACCATCGAAATTCCAGGTTGGCCTGACAGTGTCCCCACTTCTGTTCATCTTGCTTCACCAAATTCCCCCACCATTTTTCCCAATACCCCTGAAACATCCACCCTCCCCTCTCAGTTCATTTCAGGTATTGTAACAAGATCTCTTTCAGCAAAGAGAGGAAACAAAATTCTTCAAACCCTTTAATCTATCCATGTATAAAAAACTAGCTTCCTGGAATGTTAGGGGTGCACATTCGAACTTGAAACTTAATCAAGTCAAAAGCCTCATCAACATGTATGATATTTGTCTTTTTGCCATTCTAGAAACCAAGCTCAACCTTCCTTTTGTCTATTAAAGCTGCTAATTACATAAATCCTCAGTGGGATTACCACCACAATCTTGATACAGCATCCTATGGTAGAATTCTAGTAATTTATGACCCTACTGTCTTGACCTTATCCCCTATCTTACCCTCTAGACAATTTATCCATTACCATGTCCACCTCTCTCAAACTCAAACTTCTTTCTACTTAACCATTGTATATGCTGACAATTCTTCTCTTTCTAGAAACTCTCTTTTCAACTCCCTCCCACCTCTACGATAGAACACTCATCCCTGGGTTGTTCTCGGTGATTTTAACTCTTGTTTCAGCATTGATGATAAAATGGGAGGATCTCCCCTTCTTCCAAATTACATTGCTCCTATCAATCTTGCTATTACTGACTCTGACCTGATCTTGGTTAACAAAGCTGGTGCAAAATTTTCTTGGAACAATCGCAGCCGTAGTGGTGTTCGCACTTTCACTACTATTGATCATGCTTTCTGTAATATTCCCTCCCTTAATCAATGGCTTTCCTTATCAGTTTACCTTCCTCATCCAATAATGTCGGACCACTCACCCCTAATCCTTTCTCTTGATCCCCATTTAAGAAGAGACAAAAGAAGTTTTAATTTTTTTAATGCTTGGGCAAAACATGCTGACTTTCTTGATTTAGTAACTAATGTTCACAATACCTATTGCTGTTTTGGTAACCCTATGTATAAGTTTTGCAGGAAATTGAAAAGTATAAAGCAAACACTCAAATCATGGGCTTCCTCCACCTTTGGGCATGGCAGTTTGTTCTCAACCACTCTCATTGAACAACTCAAGGCAAAACAGGAACACATGATGGAAAATCCGGATGACGTCAATGCTGCCAATGAAGAAGGTCGTATATTCTTGGAAGTGAATAAAGCCCTGCAGCTGGAGGCAAGTATGAAAAGCCAACAACTACGCAACAAATGGTATGAAGAAGGTGATAAGAACACTAAATTTTTCCATGACTCACTAAGGGTCAAGCATGCCAGAGAAAACATTTACAATATAATGGATGATCATGGTAATGAATTCTCTACACCTGAAACTGTGGATCAAGCTTTTGTTGATTATTTCTCTATAAATTTTAGCAATTCTACGGGCTTCTCTCCTGACCTTAGCCTTATTTCTTCCCTCCCGCTGCCATGCATAACTGTTCTTCAAGCTAAAGCATTAATAAAACCTGTTACTGATGAAGAAATCAAGACTGCCCTCTTCTCCATGAACCAACATTCTTCTGCCGGACCTGATGGCCTAAATGTTACCTTCTTTATTGCAACATGGTCCGTGCTTGGCTATGAATTTTGTACAGCTATCCATAATTTTTTCAACAAGTGTAAAATGCTGAGAGAGATCAATGCAACGAATATTGCTTTAATCCCTAAGGTTTCTCCACCTGACAAAGTTTCATCCTTTAGGCCTATATCGTGTTGCAATGTTCTGTACAAATGTATTTCAAAAATTCTTGCAACTAGGTTAGTTTGTGTTCTTCCAACAATTGTGTCTCACAATCAAGCTGCATTCATTCCATCTAGAAACATTCTTGATAATGTTCTTATTGCCCATGAATTGATGAAAAGTTATGGAAAATGTAATGCTACTCCTGCTGTTGCGCTTAAAATCGATATATCAAAAGCTTATGATTCCATTAACTGGGAATCTATTGTGAGGATTATGGCAATGATGGGCTTCCCCAAAATCTTTGTTTCTTGGATATATACTTGTATTTCTTCCCCTACATTCTTTGTCATAGTTAATGGAAGGCCTGTTGGCTACTTTGGTTGCCAAAAAGGAATAAGGCAGGGTGACCCAATTTCATCATATATATTTCTCTTAGTTATGGAAGTGCTCAATGTTATACTTCAGAACAAATACTCTCAAAGACTCATTAAGTACCACCCGAAGTGTTCTCTGCTCAACCTATCTTCCATTATGTTTGCTGACGATGTGATGATCTTTACAAAACCGGAAGCATCCTCTTTAAGTGAAATCCTGTGTGCTCTGCATTCCTTTTACCTTATGACTGGTTTATCCATCAATAGGACCAAATCCTCCTTGCTCTTTGCAGGAATCTCTGATGTTCAAGCAGCTGGCTTGTATCAGCATAGTTGGTTCTCTAGTATGCATGCTGTCATGAGGTACCTAGGCCTTCCCATCATTATTAAAAGAATTTCCATAGCTGTCTGTCTTCCCCTATTTAATAAAATTACTACTGTTATGAATGCTTGGGAAAATGGTAGAATGTCCCAAAGTGCTAGGCTTGTGCTTATTAAATCAGTTGTTTTCCCTTCCTTGGTATTTTGGGCACGCTCTGTTATTCTACCTAGCAAGCTACTGCACCTTGTCCGCTCTGCCATGAACAGATTTTTCTGGACAGGCATCATGTTCAATAAGAAACTATTGCCATGTTCATTTACTAATTGTGAAACTACGCTTCAGTTGGGAGGTCTGGGCATTATAAATGCTAAAAATTGGAACAGAGCTGCATTCAGTAAACATTTCCATGATGTAATAACCAAGAAAAACAGTCTATGGGTCAAATGGACATGGACGTACAATATCAAGCATAGGAGGTTTTGGTTGATGGATATAGCTCAAGACAGTAGTTGGACATGGAGGAATATTCTTAAGCTCAGGGAAGTGCTCCTGCCCATGATCCAGTACCATGTTCGCGATAACACTAGTACTAGTTTTTTGGACGAACCCTGGGTTAGTCCAGGTTTGATTCTATCTTCATATATAGATCATGCTATGATAGTCCAATATGGAGTTAATCGTGAAGCAAAAGTCAGTGAGTATCTTAATGAAGGAAGAATCCATCTTCCTTACAATAGTAGCCAAGTTGTTAGGCAACTGTGGAACACTATCCAGAGTACTAGCTTCAGCACTGACCATTCATTAAACGTGACATGGAATAAAAAGCCCCATAGTATTAAGCGGGTATACAAACTCTTTAGTAATGTCAATGTCTACCCTGCTGCTAAATGGTTCTCTATGCTTTGGAACAATGATTCACCCCCGAGAGAAAACTTAATGTTCTGGAAGGTTGTTAGCAATGCACTCCTCACCAGACATGTTTTAAATAGTTATGGGATTAGTAGTACCCCTGAATGTGTATTTTGTGAGCAGTTTGTTGAAATAGTAGATCATCTCTTTTTCGACTGCCCTAGATTAATTGCTCTGGTTGTTATGATTGTGAGTAGTCTACAAAGAACTGTTGTTGTTCCCTTTTCAGCAATTGATTGGAATATAATTCTGATGGCTACGAAGTGGAAGAATAGTGGTAACAGAGTATTGATCATATGCATTAAAATTTATATGGATGTGATATGGAAAGAGAGAAACACTATAGTCTTTGAAAATAAAAGGAAAAGCTTTAGTACTCTTTGGTCTGAAGTTAAGAATAGAACTTACATGCAACTGAAAAGGAGGGAGTGCCATATCCCTGGCATCATGATTGATTGCTGGAGGTGATTTTTGTTTGTTCTTTGTTTTTCCTTGTTGTCTTCTTTGTTTTCCTAGTACTTTCTTTTTCTGATTCAAAGTCTGTTTTGAGTCTTTTTATTGTGTTGCAATAAACTGGTAGGGGACCAGTTAACCCCGCTGGCTTTGCCAAAAAAATGTTAGGATATATATGAGTTAATAAAAGTTGTTTGAATAATCTAAATAAAACAACAATTGTAAAAGAATAAATTATATAAGCAAATGAATCATTAAGTATAGAATTATAATTAATATGATTTGCAATTGTGAAATAATCTTGTATGAGTAAAGTTAAATAGTGAAATTATATGAGAAAAAGATTTATAAATGTGATTTATAAATAAAAGGAAATTTTTAAAAAAGAATATTAAACACTGAATTCACTACTGTTGCTGGGAAATAATAAGGGTGATGACTGCAGCATCATCAGTATCATTTTCGAGTTTCTGTGTGATGGGTTTGCTACCATAATAAATTGAAAAATTGAAGTTTTGTTGTGATAAACAAATTTGAAATTAAAATCCAAGTGGTAATTAATGAATATAAGTAGAAACGAGTTTTGAACTTATAATATGAAATAATAAATTTAGCTTTGGTAAAGGTTAAATAGAATTTTGTTAAGAAAAACAAAATATGAATTGGATTTATAAGTGGAAATTTAAGTTAAGTTAAACAAATGATGTTTAATTGGAATATAACTTAAGTGATGTTAAATGAATTTGATTTTGATACCGAAGTAAATTAATAAAGTGAATTTATTAAATGGATGTGAACTTGGGTTATGTAAAGAGATTCAACTTTATTTGTTAAATGAATTAGCAATTGAATTAATAAATGAATTGAATGTTAATCAATTGAATGTGAATAAATTGATATGGAATAATGGATATAAGTGTTAATTCATTAAAGCTAATGTAATTGGAAATTGAATAATTGAATGAAAATCCGAGACTATTTAAAAAATGGCTATTTTCAGTCGTCAATTAAATATTAAAATATTCAATTTTCACAAATTAACTTTTAATTAAATTTTAAAAGTTCTATAACATCATTCTATCTTCAATATGATTTAATATAACTTTATAAATCATTTTTATACACATTAAACCCAATTTCCAATTATTTTTGAAATTTCAAATATAAAATTATCGATTTAATTATCCAATTAAATCTCTATATTTGAAATAAAATTTATTCAGCTTACAAATTCCACTTGTTAATATTTGAAATCAATTAAATATCTGAATTTCAAATGGCATAAATTCTAGGTCGTTACAAATACAGAACAAAGTAGTTTATAAATTAGGCACCTATATATGCATATGAGTAACAAATATTAAAATGAAAGTAAGAATGTTGCACGGTAAAATAATGATATTATAAGATGCAAGAAATTGATAAATTTAACTGGTTTTATTGTGTACTAAAATCCATAAAAACTATTTTTTTACTTAGAGATAAATTATTCATTTTTACACAAAAACCATAAATAAAACTTGCATTTTATTATGTGCATTAAATACCTTTGTTAGTTTCCTTTGAATTCCTTATAATAATTTATTGAATAGAAACACCTATTATATATATCCTCCTTAACAAGCTAGTGTAACTTAACACCTAACTCTACATTCAAACATATCATTCATTTAATTTTGAATTTTTATCCAATATTTACTCACTTTCACTTATGTTTTTTTTTCATTTGTGGCTGCAAACATTGACCATAAGTTTCCATCGGAGATTCAATCAGATTTCGACATGAACTATTTCTAGAGTATTAATCCAATATTGGTTCTGTTTCTGTTAATATTATTTGTTTGCACATCAAATTATCAACATGATATGTAATATAACAAATCGATCGTTATTCATGTTAGGTAAAATATATAATCATGTTCCATAATATATTGAATATATAATGTTATTTTTCACCCATAAACAAAAATTAAATATAAAAGTGCCTTTAAAACAATAAAAAAATATTAGCCAATTGTAATATCAACTGCCAACTAAACTTAAAAAAATAAAAATGTTAGGTAAATTATGTATATTATCTAATAAATTTATAAAATTTAAAATTTAAACCATGCTTGTTTTGAAAGTTTAAAATTAATTTTAAAATACGAAGCATCATCATTTTGACATTCGTGCATTTTGAGAAAGAAGCATCTATGACCAGAAACTTTTCAGTTTGTAAAGAGTTATTGAAAATGTTGGTCATTAAAGTGTTAAAAAAATATCACACCCCTATATTGTTCGAATGTATAAATATTTGAATAGATACCAAATGAGAGTGAATTTATATTTAATTTCATATGGAGTTGTGGATAGAAGTAAATTATGATAAAGATGTTTACTAATTAGAAATGATTTAGAATAATTTACAATACAACTTCATGATACATTTGATTCCAAATTAAGTTAGAGAATAGGTTACACATTAATTTTTGAGTCAATTATCCTTAATGTTTGTAAAATGAATTGGGGAATTCAATTACATTTAATATATTGAGAATTGAAGATGAAATAATATGAAAGTATACACCATACTTAGTCTAAAATCATTAATAATATCAGTAATCGACTGAAACCAAAAAAAATGTAAAGTTTTAAATTAACCAAATTACATATATACTCTGATAATTATATATTTTTTTATCAAAAAAACCTAATTGTACTTTTTTATGCTTTAAGAATTGATTGGAGTAGCCTTGCCAAAAAAAGAATTGATTGGAGTAGGAAGTGAGAGTTTTAGAAAATTAAAACATTGAGAAAACCAAAAATAACATTATACTTAAAACCAAAAGCATATATACTTTATGTTTTCACCAGTTGACATTTTCACTTCTGAAACATGTATACAATTTAATTTTATAGATGTTATAATAAACTCAATGTGCACTAATATAATAAAAATAATGAAATAAATTATATAAAACTCATATTAATTTATGGATAATTAGACTGTATAGAAAAATTTCACATAGAAATAAATATAAAATGAATATGTTTATTACTACAAATAAATATTAAATTATATATACAAATAAATGAATATATATTTATTGATATATGCAACAAAAAGTTGAAATGACTATGATAAATACATTTACTACTTTATATATTCTAATTTAAACTAAACAGAGAATTATTATTTTTATTCTAACTTATTCTCTTTTTCATGATTCAAATTATTAGTTTGAGAACTAAATACATATAACTATTGAACTAAATATCTATAATGCTTTGTTAATGAACTCATTATCACTGATGGGCATATTCATTCAATTATAATAATTAATAACTGAATACTAAAGAACAAAAATAATATAAACATACTCGTTTAAAATAATAACAACTAAATTAAATAATAAACATGTTATTAAATTTTCAAATTAACCAATATAACACATATACTTTAATGAATTTATGAAAAGTAATCTATTTTTTAAGCTTCGCATTTTGGTTAAAACTAAAAGCGTTAAAAAACTAAACCTAACATCATTTTTTGAAACTAAAAACAAAATTGAGAAATGATAGTTTCGCCACTTGACCTACTAACTCTTACATCGACTTATCATTAAGGTAAATAAATTATTTATCAGAATATTAGCTTACGAAAGAAAATTGACTTGAAACTATGTATCTTCCACCTATGGTGATTCCAATCGGTTGAACACAATCCTAGTTTGTTAGGCAATATGCAAATAATATGAGTAAGAACACAAAACGTGATTTATTAAAGCTAAATTTGGAGAATGTGGAACTAAGTAGAATTAAAAAGCTAATATGGTAGTAAAATTATGATTATGCATAAGTGTTCCAGATGGGAATAAGAATGTTGCAAGGAGAAACACGGAAAATAAAGAGCTGATCATAATTTTAACATTACTCCATACTAATCGAATCGGAAAAATATTATCGTAGCTTAAAATATCATGTTTTTAATATTTACAGCATAGCATGACATGGAAAATATATGTAGTACATTAAACATGTGAAATCTAATTTTTGGAATCATCAAATAATTTTGTCTTTACTTCAAATATACATGTGGATATTATAACTGAAACGGTATAAAAATTAACATTATTCGAAATGAAATAATGTATCACCATAAAATGTCCAACACCAAAGTCCCAGTGGTTAGGCATTCTAGCTTGGGCCCATGAGGTCACATGTTCAAATCTTGCGTAGTGCATGATTCGAACCACTAAACATAAAATATGTTAATTTCAAAGTTGCATTGTAATAATATCTGATGTTATCCTACTTACTTAAAAACAGTTCGCTTATAACCATAATATATAACTTCATCTTTGTATAGAAATTACTACCACCTATGCACTCAATTTCAAAAAAAATAGTTGTGGAAGATACAAATAAAATATATTAAATTTAAGGAATAACTTATGGAAATAATTAGAAGGAATTAATTGTTTGTATTTTAATTCTGTAATCGATTAGCATTAAAGAGAATAAGCATGTAATTATTATTTGCATTAATTGAATCATAATTAAAATAGAATTTATTGCAATTGATTCTTTATTTATTTTGAATTCAAATAGATAAAAATAAAAGCAACTACTTCGTTTTAACAATTGCATGGTAATAATATTCGATATTAGCATACATATTAAAAAATAGTTCGCTTATATTCATTATAAATAACTTCATCTCCAATTATAGTTATCTAAGAACATTTTCCGCATTCAAATTATTATAACATAAAAAACATTTCATAAAAAACCTTGATAATCACCTCATTTTTTCATAATAATACTGATAAGAATTTGGTGCAAAGCATAAACGTGAATATTTTACGAGTATTTCATAGTATATTAAACAACACAATAGAAAAATGTATAAAGTGTAGATTGGCTAAGAAGGATAATACCTAAATTCACAAAATATAAGTTTAAGGGACTAAGATTACAAAATTTATTTAAAATATTGAGTTTGCAGTATATGTATTTCAAACTAAACTTTTCACTAAATTTTAAAGCTACTCACTGAAGATAGAACAAAAATGTTTTTTGTGCATTTATATTTTTTTCTTTACTATTTTATTAAAATATAATTTTTGTATATACTTTATCTTTAGATATAATTTTACTCTCCCAACTTGAGTTTTCTTATATATTTATGTTTGAGAATGAAGAAACGACCAACTTTACCTCTATTTAATTATATAAAACAACTTAAGATTGTTTTGGTATTTATATGTTAATAAGCACAATAATTTTTGGATAAATAAGTGAAAGAAACAAAATTTGTAATCTTTAACAATAATTATCTATAGAAAAATACTACAACAGCATAAGTTGTCATGTTTTTTAACACATATAGCATAATACATATAACATAACATAACATAACATAAGAAATATAGTAGAACATAAACCGCACGAAGACTAATTTTTGGAATAACCAAATAATTTTTGCTTTTACTTCAAATATAAATGCAGACAATATAATTGAAATAGCACAAAAATTAGCACAATTCAAAGCAAAATAATATATCGCCATAAAATGTCCAATACTACTGTCATAGTGGTCAGGCCCTCTGACTTTAGCCCTTGATGTCATATGTTCAAATCCTTCATAGTACGTGATGCGAACCACTTGACATATATTGACTTGTATTATGTTGCATACTACTTAAGAGTTGTATTACAACCATGTACAACCACCTAAGTACTTAATTTTATAAAAAAAACCACTTGTTGATACATATAAAAAACTTAATTTTTAGGGAATTACTCATGGAAATAATTAGAAGGAATTAACTAATTGTATTTAACTCTATAATTGATTAGTGTTAAAGGTAATTAGTATGTAATTATTCTCTCACTAATTGACCTACAATTAAAATATAATTAATTATAGTTAATTTTTTAATTAATTTGATTTCAATCGGATCAAAATCAAAAGCCAATGATTCATTTTAACAATTGCTTAGTAATAATATTCCATATTATCCTGCCTATTCAAAAATAGTTTGCTTATATTCATTATGAATAATTACATCTCTAATGTATAGTTATCTATGAACATTTCCATCTGCATAAAATTCAGAACATCATAACATAAAACAAATTTAATACAAAATCACTTACAGTTACCTCATTGTTTCATAGTATCACTAAGAATTTTTTGAAAACCATGAATGTGAGTTTTTTATGAATATTTCATAGTATATTAAACAACACAATTGAAAAATATATAAAGTGTATATTGGTTTAAGAAAGATAAAACCTAAATTCATAAAATATATGTTTGGGTGATTAGGACAACAAAAGGAATTTCAAAAATTAAGTTTGCAAGAAACATACTTAAACTAAAATTTTCACAATATTTTTAAAGTTGCCTACTCTGAAGATTGAAAAACAATGCTTTGAAAGTCTATAGGATCTGTATAAATAATGCAACTTATATATGAGTGCGTGTATGTGTGTATTACTAACTATGATAAGCAGAGTATAATAATTCAATGTAATATAAATAATAGAAACGATCACACTAGATATTTATACTGGTTCAGACCTCCCGTCCTACGTATAGTCCCAAAGCTCCCCTTCGGTATTTCCTTTAACCAACTGACCCTCACTTCGCCCAGAGGAATATGCTAATACAAAGTATATTTATGATAATGTTGTGTTCCAAATAACACAGTTTTTTGACTGATAGTAAAAATCTTCTTATGATCTCCTTTGAGTATGTTAACGTGAATGCTTTGAATTGTAGGAAGTGGTTTAACCAAAATTATATTTTGGTTATAATAGATTGGGAGTATGTAAGCAAAGTATGCACAAGATAGTGATAAGAAATCAAGAGAGAAAAGATTCAATTAATTCAAGTTTTGTTAGTTTCTACATCTCAATCAAAGTAGTATTTATAGATTCAAAAGGATACAAATGAAGAGTTGGTACTATTAGAGAAGTTCTATTCACTTTATTGGCTGCAACCTTTTGATGAAGGGTAATTTCTTTTTGTCTCAATAGAAGTGTTTTTTCAAAATTTGCAGTTTGTCATATGACATACATCTAGTAAAACCTCGGACGTCTATGACTTCAGAAAATAATTACCCAAGGATTGTCACAGACGTCTGTGGTTTTACCTTAGACGTCCGTGAGTAGTAAAAACAATTTTTCAACTTAGTTTCAGTGCATATGAAATAGTGTGTGATTGTGTATGCATATATACTCAAGGAGACCTTAACAATATTTTATCTAAGACTCTTTTACGGTAGAATAACATTACTGACTATAGTATGGTCAATAGATCTTCGTTTCTCTTTCAGTCTCAATATCTTCGAGCATGGTGTCTTCATGTAGCATATACCTGTAATCTTGATAAAGTGTGTATATGATTGTATAGTTGTTATTATTGGAACATAAATTGGAGGTTCTAACAATCTCCCCCTTTTTCTTGATGAAAACTATACAATAAAAAAATGGAAGAATTATTATATTTGTCTCCTCCATGTATATACATAAATTCCTCCCCCTTTGTCAATATCAAAATGTAAAGAATGATATAAGATACATAAATGTTAAATAGACATTTAATAGCATGTTATATATAAGATCATGAATATTTAAAACTAGACAAGGAAGTTCAAATAAAGTCAGAGAAAAATGTAGCAGAATTTTTAAACAGTTAAACAGACAAGCATAAGCATAGATAATGGAAAAATAGTAAAAAGATAACTAAAATAAAATGCTGATTGTACTGGTTTGAAGAGTAATACAACCTCCCATAATTCTTGTAGTATTCCCAATAAGATGAAGGATCTTGTTCGTATGTGCCTGGCCATTGTGTTTGGTCATTATACTCCTCATCTTTTGGAATTAAGAGGCCTTAAAATGCCATGTACGGCTGTTGTTGGAAATGCGGAGTATCAGACACGTACATATCATCACTATCTTCTTCTTCCTCAGGTTGTTCTTGCATAGGAGTCTTTCCTCTGTCGTGAAAAGATCCTTTAGGAGAAGTATGAGTACGATAAACTGGTGTCTGTGCTCATGGGGGCGGTGGCGGTGATGGCGAAGATGATGAGCGAAAGGATGATCTGCCATGGACCTTTCGCATAACTTTTCCTAAAGTTGAAACAACCTTTTCTAATGTCTTTTCCATTTTAGTCATTCTCGTAGAGAAAGAATGTTCCAATCCAGTCGACTTTTTATTCAAAGCCCACTGGTTGGTCATGATTAGCTTTTGATTTTTAAACACTAAATCATGAAGATATTCATTTTGCATTGATCCAATGCGAGCTTCTTGTATTTCAGAATCCGAATAATATTCGATAGCATGACTGGAGGATGTAGGTTGTTGTGAAGGATGAGATGAGTAAGTCTGGTGAGGAGCAGTAGTGCGAGGAGTACCATGATGCTCTTGTTGTTGATGTTGTATAATCCATTGGTCGAAGGGGATGATAGGAGGTTGGTTTTTGGGAAGTTGCATCAAGGATAAATATCTTGGACCGCTGTCTTTTGTTGGAATTTCTTCGTATTGTGATAAGTACGAAGGAACTCCAAGATCTTGCAAGATACGCATTATGTATGGAGCATATACAATTGTTCGGCGATGCTGAGTCCAAAAACCTTTAATTTGATCATGAACAAAATTTGACCAATTTACCGGGAGACGACCAAATGTTGCATATAAAGCTCGATGGTCATTGGGATAAATTTGCTCGTGGCTACCTAGATGTGGAATGATTATGTTGATTATCATGCTATTAAGTAGTCTAGCACGTGGGCGTAGGTAAATGGATTTCCATTGGGGCATCTTATGTTCCCATATTTGATGGGTAACTTCATCTCTAGGTAAAAGACAATGATCCAGTATTTTTGTTAAGTCGATTCGCTCATAAGAAAACCCTAGTATATGGCCAACCGTATATACATCAATTTTGATTTCTTTTCAATAAGCACTTGACCACAACCATCCATCCTCATTTTCCAGATTCCATATTTCCGCATTACATAAGTTGGAATAGAAAAGTTAGATAGCAAGAGGATCAATAATTACCTTGTTTTCATCATAGCTAATTAGGTCGCGACAACCGGCATCCATAGTTAATCCTTGAATATCGTATTCTATTATGTTTCCAAGGTGGTAGAAGGGACTATAATGGATTTTATTCTTGGAAAGCACCTCAAATTGATTGATGGCGGTGGGATTGTTGCGGATCCACTGATTTATGTGAGATCGGGTAATAGGGATTTGAGAGGAGGAGAAAGATTATCCTTGTTTTTCTTAGAAATGGTCATCTTCTTGGGAGCCATTGATTGAAGGATTTGAAGTTTATGGAGGCTAGGGTTTCAGAATTGGGGAATTGAATTGGAGGTAAAAGTGAAGAATGGGGTAAAATCATTTATATATGGCTGCTGAAAATGTATGGTTGGAGCAGCTACAGACATCTGTGGGGGAGTCATAAACGTCTATGGTTTTAGTAAAAAAAATTAAACAGAAACAGATGACAGACGTTTGAGATTTTTTCATAGACGTTTGTGGTTTCAGGAGAAATAAACAGAAAGATACGATAGACGTTTGTGATGTTTCCACAGACGTCTTTGGTTGTAGAAAAAATAAACAGAGAGAAATGACAAACATTTGTGAGTTCCTATAGACGTCTAAGGTTACAGGAAATTGTTTTCCTTTAACTTTTGACATACGTCTGTGTTATGTATTTTTCTGAAATTGAAGATAGATTTAAGTAGCAATCAATTTTTATGAAATATCAATACAATAAAATAATATACATACCAAATAACAAATAAACTTATTCTGCATGATGCATAACATAGGTTTAGGTTTTTTCTTTGAGAATTTAGAATTGTTGATTTGTTGTATATCCCATGAATTTGGTTCAACTTTTGTGTCGTCAAGTAATGGCTTTCATGGAGACCAAGTCGGACGAGCTGGAGTGTCAATCCAAGCTTGGTTTGATGGTCCTGGTTTGCACATATTTCTCGAAATAATGTTATATGCTTTTGTAGGAGTTTCTTGTAATCGAAGAATTTTTTATGTATGCAATTTTTTGTTGGTGAATGACCATAGAATTCTAGAATAAATTTTTAAATAAAATTTAGATGAGATCCTTGATGTTGTTGTTCGTAATACATTTCATGTTGAACTCCCATCATTTCTTGTTGATAGCGATATTTTTCATCGACCTTGTCGGTGAGAGATGTTGATTGTTGATCAACTGAATGTTTGGCTTTCTTTTCTTTAGGAGAAAAGCAAGCGTGGTATGTAGGTGATGCAACGATATTTAGAGAGGCTAAATGAATTGATGTAGGTGTGGATTTAGTTGGTGAAACATAAGTGCTATTTGATGAGGGAGATTTATAGTCCATAGTTGAATATGTGGAGTCATGATCGGAAGAAATTTTTGTGTATTATCTGCTTTAATAATATATTTGTTTTTATTAGTTTCAGGAAGAATATAAGCTGATTTATAAAAAAAATTACTATACTTAGAGTGTAGAGTGAGGAAAAGGAGTTCAACCATATAAATTTTACAGAGAGTAGTTAGGTTTTATATGGTTAGTATTAATTTAAATTTTGTGTGGTTTTTATTAATCTAAGTGTATAAATTTTATCCTGTGTAGTTTTGTATGAGCTTTGTTTTTTTTTTAAATTAAGTGTACAAAACTATTTCTACAAATTTAGTTAATCAATTCATTGTACGAACATATTTATAGATCTCGTTCTTAACTTAATAAAAGTTAGTTCACTTAATGTTTTAGTAAAAATATTAGCTATTTTATTTTCAGTGTTTACAAACTCCAGTGATATAATTTCGTTTTCCACATTATCTCTTAGAAAATGATGACGAATATCAATATGCTTTTTTCGAGAATGGTTAATAGGATTTTTCGATAAATTTATGGCACTAGTATTATCGCAATATGTAGGAGATTTTGTTATGATTTTACCAAAATCAAGAAGAGTTTGTTGCATATATATTACTTGTGAACATGCTAGGGTAAAAAAGTCCGTAATCTCTAGTATTTATTAAATATCTTAAGATTAATTTTACCACTCGATGATGTGATTCTTTTGGTTGTGCTTGAAACCGAGCACATAAACATACACTCGTCATAATATCCGGTCTACTAGTTGTTAAATATAACAAAGATCCTATCATACTTTTTTTGAAATGGTACTTTATATACAACAAATCACCATGACAACATATCACATGTCAATAAACATTCGAATCACGCTACGCAAGTTTCGAACTTATAACCTCTCGCACCAAAGCCAAATCACTTAACCACTAGGACAATGGTGCTTGTCGATCCTATCATACTTCGATATAATTTTTGGTCGAAATCTTTTCCATTTTCATCTTTATCTAAATGTAGAGCAGTAAACATTGGAGTTGGTTTACTTGATATATTTTCCAATCCAAAACGTTTTAATAAATCTTGACAGTATTTTTCTTGATTTATAAAAATTCCGTTTTCTAATTGTCTTATTTGTAATCCTAAGAAATAGTTTAATTCTCCCATATGTGACATTTCAAATTCATCTTTTATTATTTTAGAAAATTCAGTGCATAATTTTTCGTTAATAGATCCAAATATAATGTCGTCAACATATATTTGTACGACTAAAATATTATTATTTTCTTGTTTTATGAATAAAGTGGAATAACTTTTACCAATTTGAAAACTGGAACTTTGTAAATGACTTTTTAATCTTTCATACCAAGCACGAGGTGCTTGTGTTAATCCATATAAGGCCTTTTTAAGTTTAAATACATGATCGAGATATTTCTCGTGAACATATAAAGGAGGTTGTTCAACATACACTTTTTCTTTTATAAATCCATTTTAAAATGCACTTTTTACGTCCATTTGAAAAAGTTTAAAATTATAATGACATCCAAAAGCCAATAATGTTCGTATTGCTTCGAGATGAGCTACATGAGCAAATGTTTCGTCATAATCAATTCCTTCTTCTTAATTATATTCTTGAGCTACAAATCTTGCTTTATTTCATACAATATTTCCATTTTCATCTGCTTTATTTTTATAAACCCATTCATTCCAATTACAGATTGATCGTCTGGTCTTGGTATAAGTTCTTAAACATCATTTCTTTCAAATTGATTAAGTTCTTCTTGCATTAGAACAATCCAAAAAACAACTTTTGATGCTTCTTTATAATTTTTCGGTACAAAATTTGATACAAATGCAATATGACTCATTTGATGTAACTATTTTCTGGTTGATACTCTTGTATTTAAATCTCCAATAATATTAATAATAGGATGGTATCTTAATATTCTAGGAGATGATGTTATCATGTTATCATTATTGACATTATTATTATTATTATTTTCATGTATAGGTATATTAGTTTAATTTATTAATCCTTCGTCATCGTCATATTTATTTTCTTTAAAATTTTCATCAAATGGGACATGAAGACTTTCCTGTAGTGACCCAAAATTTTCGATCCCGAAAATTCCAAATAGTTAGGAAAAAGAAGAAAGAGATAGAAGAAGAAGAAACAGAAACACAACACTGATTCTCACAAATCGCAGCGGATCAAAATATAATATCAAATAATAACAGTTTACAAAAGAATACCTGTAACTGTCAGTTATATTTTTACATCAGAGTTACACTCATACACAAACACTGGACATATTCAAATCACATGTCTCAGATAAATAGAAATAATATCACAGCGGAAACACTCCATACGTTCCTGCCATCCAGCTCATCTCCTGAGCTCTAGAACGTCCTTACTTGAAAATCTGTAATACTCGGTCTGACCCGAGCATTACAATAAAATAACACTCGGGTCAGGCTGGAAACCAGCGTGAGTAAACCCATCTAACACGGAATACAACAACATAAAACTTACATAAAACCCGGGGTAAATCGTATCAATTTACAAATTCACAATTTGTTATAGACATCACTTATTTCACACATCAATTTCTAAGTACCAAAACTTAGATTAAATGGTCCAATTTACTTAAATCATTCCATTCCAGCCTATTGATTTCACATATTAAGCTATAAAGAATCGAAGTGGTTTCGGGTATTAACTAATACCCGACTCCGGACTCTTCGAACCCAATGTCATTTTAACCCAAGTTATTCAAGTGAATACAATTAAATTTAAAATACAGGATGTCACTTTACACAGCAATTCATCTCGATAGATAACCATATTATCACTGTTCAACCCAATCATATCACAAAGCATTTCATATCAAAAATATCAAATAATCTAAGGCATTCAATATCATTCAATCATTCATAAGAAAGATTTATTAGTGACACCATTCCAATTAATTTAAATAAATTAAATTAATTTCTATAATCACTTTTAATCCTACTTACTTACATTAATTAATTACAAACCATTAATTAATCATCCCATAATCATCCTCTTTAATTACATTAAGTAATTAGCCTTAAATTAATAACACAAATTAATTAACCTCACCCATTCACATTAATTACATTTATCCTTAATTAATTACTCTTAATTAATTATCCTATAATCACTTACATTGATTAATTATCCTTTAATTAATCACATTCATTAACTAACCAACCCTTTAATTAATTTCCTTAATTAATCCATACTTTAACTAATTACACTAAGTAATTAATCCTCAATTACTTCCATTAAGTAATTATCATTAAATAAATTACATATAGTAATTACCCATTAATTACCTTCCTTAATTAATGACATCAAGCAATTTTCCTTTAATTACTTTCATTAAGTAATTATCATTAATTAATTAATTTCATTAAGTGATTTACTTTAATTAATCATCTTTTAATTAATAACTTAATTAATTAATCACATTAATAAATCAATCTTTTAAAATTGATTACTCAAATTAATTAACCTTTAATTAATACCCTTAATCCTAAATTAAGTAATTTAAAACCCTTAATAACCTTATTAATTAAACTCTAAATTAATTTACTTATTAATTTAATGAAATCTCAAATCATTAAATCTAAATTAGCTTTTAAGAAAATCATTTCCTTTATTAATGATTTTATCATCATTTTCAAAAGCTTTTGGAAACACTTTTACATTTAAATTTACATTTGGATTTCATTTCAAATTAAAGATTTGAAATGATTAATAATTTTAAATTTAACAAATTTAAACCAGGTTAAAACTTTTTAAAATCAAATGGTAAAGAAACATTCATCATATAAGAAGTTTATATAATGGGTTTAAACCAAATCATTTAAATTCAAATTCATTTAAAAATATACCTTACCCCTTTAAGTTGTTTAAATATTTTAAATTTTATAAAACTTCCTTTTTTTCAAACTAGGATTAAAAAGTAAATTTGAATCCCATCTTTAACTTCTGATTTCAAACTTTGTTTAAAAAATCCTGTTTTAAAATTTAAAACCAGTTTAAAATTTAAAACAGATAGGTTTTTAAAGAAAACCCGTAACAAATCAAAATGACCCGAGGCCAACCTAACTTACTTCGAGTCACAAACCTTCCTACTTCGGCCAACCCTTCAAATTTGTCGAGTAAAACTCGAGTACAACTCTGCTCAAAACAAAAAAAAAAACATCATCACCAGAAAATGTACACAGTGCACATGCACCGACCATCCACCAAATTATTCACTTTCATAAAGTAAATTTTTACCATAGAACTATCCAATTTCCACTTTACTTCATATATATTTCACAAAATATATTTTCAATTTCAAAAATCATTTACAGTTCTTATCCACAAATTTTCAATATCAACTTTATTCAAACCTGTACGATGCACACAAATCATCCATACGCTATATCAATCTGATCGCTCACTCGATCACAAAATTTCTCTTCCGAACTAGTATCGTCCATCCGACTTCCTAGTGCGGACTCAGATTTGGTTTCTTGATCAGAAACCGTCATTCTCCTTGCATAGTCACAACTATGATAGAGAATATCCAGAATCAATCAAAAATCCATATCTAGGTTCGCCTATCAGTTAAATCAATTTCCTTTCTATTCATCCTCACTTTGATTTTATTCACTTATCCACATTTGCCTTAATCCCCATTTGGATTATCACTTCAATTCTTATCTAAGTTGGGTATTTAATCAATAACAGTTTGAACTCCGACCAGTTAATATCTAGAAAATAGCTTGAAATTTTTTTAAAATTAAATAAGTAGTTGAAAAATAATTATTAGTTTGTAAAATAGCTGTAAAACAGTTAAGTAATTGTAAAATAGTTGAAAAATAGTAAAATAATTACAAATTAGTTGTAAAATAGTAACTAGTTATAAAGTAGTTAGAAAGATAGTAATTAGTTTATAAAATAGTTGTAAAATTGTTAAATTGTTCCAAAAGTAATTGTAAAACAAGCTTAAGATAGTTTTAGGTTTAAAAAGAAAAGTTGTTTAGTAAATAGTTTGGAAAATAGATTAAATCAATTTATTTTGAAAATAGTCCAGAGTTAAACTGTTCAATTTCCCATAAATTCAATTTAAATTTCCACTTCCATTTAAATTGACTTACTTCTAATTTGAATAACTTCAATTTCCCTTGAAATTGATTTATCCCCAATTCAAGTTGAATTAACCTCAATTTCTTTCCAAATTCAAATCAAATTCCATTTGATTTTAAACATATTCACTTTAATTACAATTCCAAATTATTCAAATTTGTTTAGACTAATTTCAAATTGAATCCACTTCAATTTCAAATCATTTTAAGTTCTATATGAATTAATCCTAATTCCCATTTGAATTTGAACTCATCCAATCTTCAATTTTTTTTCTCAAATTAATCCAATTCAAACTTTCCATTTGAATTTTAAACTTATCCATCTTAAATCACAATTCCCATTAATTCAAATCAAATTCAGTTTGAACTAATTCAATTTAAATCTCGATTTTAAACCATCTCGAATTATATAAATTCGAGTTAAATTTTCAAAAGTTGATTTAACCCCTTAAATCAAATTAACCTTTATTCTCAAATCAATAATCCAAATCTTTAAACAATTTAACTCAGAGTCCTAATTTCATTTAAATTATCTTTACTTAACTTATTTCAAAGTTCAAATAAGAGTTCAAAACAATTTTAATTTACAAATTCAATTATTCAAATAGTTCAGTTCAAAGTAATTCCATATTCTTAATTTCAAATTTAAGTTTAATTTCCCCTTTATCTCAATAATGGATATATTACCACACTTCATTCCTCATTCACTTGAACAAATCCAATTCACAATTTAAAGATTATTAATAACAATAGGATGACATCATCCAATTTATTCTAATCATCCATCCATTTTCAATTTCCACATCTCAAACCCATTTTGAGATCACACGAACTCCAAATTCAAATTAACCATTAAACTTCCCAAGTTAGATTCCAATTTCATCTCGAAATTTCCAATTCAGGTTGCTTGTTAAATTATTTAACTTTCCCAAAGTTAAGTTCAATTTACTTAATCCAGCCAACCTCACCCAATTTGAATTCCCATTTCAAATTTTAAACTTCACATTAATAATCTTATAAGTTCAAAAACTTATCACCTTGGATATCACATCTCAATTCTAATTTAAAACTCAACATTTAGAGTTTACTTCAAACTATTTTTGATATTATGTATATTCCTCATATATACATATTATTTTCTTTACACTCTAAGTTATCCTTAAATTTTAAACCACTTTTGGTTTTTAATTCAAAATATTTTTTCAAATAACCCTTGTTTGCAACAAGTCCCTTTTATTCAAATAATACTTATTTATTATTTCTTTTAGCACTTTGAACAAATTCCAAATTTTTTGGCTTAGATTTAAAACTTCACAATCTAGATCAGCTTCAGTTCCAATTTATAAGTCATACTTATCTAAAACATTTCATTTTGCTTACTCATTAATACACATCTTATTATTAAATACAACAATCATTTATGATAACAACTAAGATTATAATATCTAGAAACCAATTCATTATTATCTTATTCTGATACTTTTCTCAAAATCAAGATTTATTTTCAGTTTGAATCCATTTCAAACTTACCTTTATTTAATTTCAATTTGGTTGTATTTCTATTACCTCTTAATTTAATTCCAATAATTTAACAACCAATTACCTTAACATTTATTGCTTAAGGAATATTGCTTTATATATATCAAAATATATTCTTATATAAAATCATTTAAAATCTTTATATAAGAAAATAACAAGTACGCTCTCATATATATATATACACTCAACTAATTCTAGGGTACTATTGACCCTATCCTTAATGAGTAAACCCACCAGAGCCAAGGTTCTCGCTTAACCTTTCAACTCTGATACCAACTGTAACGACACGAAATTTTCGATCCGGAAAATTCCAAATAGTTAGGAAAAATAAGAAAGAGATAGAAGAAGAAGAAACATAAACACAACACTGATTCTCACAAATCGCAGCGGATCAAAATATAACATCAAATAATAACAGTTTACAAAAGAATACCTGTAACTGTCAGTTATATTTTTACATCAGAGTTACACTCATACACAAACACTGGACATATACAAATCACATGTCTCAGATAAATAGAAATAATATCACAGCGGAAACACTCCATACGTTCCTGCCATCCAGCTCGTCTCCTGAGCTCTAGAACGTCCTTACTTGAAAATCTGTAATACTCGGTCTGACCCGAGCATTACAATAAAGTAACACTCGGGTCAGGCTGGAAACCAGCGTGAGTAAACCCATCTAACATGGAATACAACAACATAAAACTTACATAAAACCCGGGGTAAATCGTATCAATTTACAAATTCACAATTTGTTATAGACATCACTTATTTCACACATCAATTTCTAAGTACCAAAACTTAGATTAAATGGTCCAATTTACTTAAATCATTCCATTCCATCCTATTGATTTCACATATCAAGCTATAAAGAATCGAAGTGGTTTCGGGTATTAACTAATACCCGACTCCGGACTCTTCGAACCCAATGTCATTTTAACCCAAGTTATTCAAGTGAATACAATTAAATTTAAAATACAGGATGTCACTTTA
The DNA here is from genome assembly GCA_030737815.1 of Allium fistulosum. NCBI lineage: Eukaryota > Viridiplantae > Streptophyta > Magnoliopsida > Asparagales > Amaryllidaceae > Allium > Allium fistulosum. The sequence goes on from CM060901.1 coordinate 960,422,587, forward strand.
CACAGCAATTCATCTCGATAGATAACCATATTATCACTGTTCAACCCAATCATATCACAAAGCATTTCATATCAGAAATATCAAATAATCTAAGGCATTCAATATCATTCAATCATTCATAAGCAAGATTTATTAGTCACACCATTCCAATTAATTTAAATAAATTAAATTAATTTCTTTAATCACTTTTAATCCTGCTTACTTACATTAATTAATTACAAACCAGATTAATCATCCCTTAATTATCCTCTTTAATTACATTAAGTAATTAGCCTTAAATTAATAACACAAATTAATTAACCTTCACCCATTCACATTAATTACATTTATCCTTAATTAATTATCCTATAATCACTTACATTGATTAATTATCCTTTAATTAATCACATTCATTAACTAACCAACCCTTTAATTTTTTTCCTTAATTAATCCATACTTTAACTAATTACACTAAGTAATTAATCCTCAATTACTTCCATTAAGTAATTATCATTAAATAAATTACATATAGTAATTACCCATTAATTACCTTCCTTAATTAATGACATCAAGCAATTTTCCTTTAATTACTTTCATTAAGTAATTATCATTAATTAATTAATTACATTAAGTGATTTACTTTAATTAATCATCTTTTAATTAATAACTTAATTAATTAATCACATTAATAAATCAATCTTTTAAAATTGATTACTCTAATTAATTAACCTTTAATTAATACCCTTGATCCTAAATTAAGTAATTTAAAACCCTTAATAACCTTATTAATTAAACTCTAAATTAATTTACTTATTAATTTAATGAAATCTCAAATCATTAAATCTAAATGAGCTTTTAAGAAAATCATTTCCTTTATTAATGATTTTATCATCATTTTCAAAAGCTTTTGGAAACACTTTTACATTTAAATTTAGATTTGGATTTCATTTCAAATTAAAGATTTGAAATGATTAACAATTTTAACTTTAACAAATTTAAACCAGGTTAAAACTTTTTAAAATAAAATGTTAAAGAAACATTCATCATATAAGAAGTTTATATAATGGGTTTAAACCAAATCATTTAAATTCAAATTCATTTAAAAATATACCTTACCCCTTTAAGTTGTTTAAATATTTTAAATTTTATAAAACTTCCTTTTTTTCAAACTAGGATTAAAATGTAAATTTGAATCCCATCTTTAACTTTTGATTTCAAACTTTGTTTAAAAAATCCTCTTTTAAAATTTAAAACCAGTTTAAAATTTAAAACAGATAGGTTTTTAAAGAAAACCTGTAACAAATCAAAATGACCCAAGGCCAACCTAACTTACTTCGAGTCACAAACCTTCCAACTTCGGCCAACCCTTCAAATTTCTCGAGTAAAACTCGAGTACAACTCTGCTCAAACCCAAAAAAAAACATCATCGCCAGAAAATGTACACAGTGCACATGCACCGACCATCCACCAACCTCCGATCAATCATGATGACCTAAACAAGTCATCGATCACCATCACATCTCACTACGATCATCAGATCGTTACAACACACTCGAAATCAAATTCGAGCCTCACAACCAAAACCTGGAACAAGTAACGGAAACCAACACCAAACCTGTCAGCGCCTCGTCCTCGAAGCTCCGACCACCGGAAACTCTACATCTTCGGCCATGCCCTCGTCAACCCACCAACTTTCAACACCCAAAGCCTCGTAGCACTCGATCCACTGAAGAAGTCGAACCAAAACAAAACTCAACCCACATAAAAACTAGGGTTCTAAACTTAATCGAACAGTCTCCATCGCCACAGTGATGCTGATTTTTCCATCATCTACGATCACTCCTCCATCATCACCCAAGATCCTGACCTCTCCAAACACTTGGATCACCAGAAAAACCAAAAATTTCATTTCCAATTCATCCCAGAACTGCACCTTCATTCCCAAACTAAAAATCCTGATTTTAATTTTAAAAATCATGTTTTCGTTTATATATTCAATCTACAATACTGAATTTATAAATTACAATGTTTGAGTTTTGACTTATATTTACATGCACTGTTGTTTTTGGTTTTACAGAGACACTTAGGCTTTAATTTGACTAAATTAAATTTTTAAATATTAATCTGAGATAAATCAAACAACTTTGGCTTGTAAATTAAGTCCTAACAATAATTGATTCAAGAGAATATGAATTTTAAATCAAAAACAGTAAAACTGGAATTATAAACAGAGAGTATTCCTATGTAACAAGCATGCATACCAATCATCGATATATATACACAACATACTTCACAATACATATTCATTTCAACACACTAGCATGCAACTAAATTTTTACTTTAAATTTTAAAAGTGAAGTTACTCACAAATTAGTATAAAAAGTTAGTTTACTCACAGTTTTGATAAGCAGAGAAACAGAGCCTTTTCTTTGATCTGGAACTTGAATTTGAATCTTGAATTGCTTGATCTTTTAAAAACTGAAATGCTTAGTTGTTGCTTTGATTAAGAACTGAGACTTTGAAATCTGAAGTTTAGTTGTTGTTGAGAAGTTTTAATCTTTGAAACAGAGATGATCTTGCTTTGGAAAGAAATTTGGTTACAGGCTTTAGCTTTTGATCGAGTGGATGAAATAAAAGAGGACAAGGCAGTGGTATAATATGTATGGAAGTGAAGCGTGCTGGGGAAGCCAGGCTGCAATTTTTTATTTTTTTTATTTTTTTGTTTTGATTTGATTCATATGCAGACCTGATTTTTGATTTCATATGACTGCCCTTGATTTTTGTTTTGACCTTGATGAAATGTTTTGTATGCTTGAGTTGATATTTTATGTGCTTGAGATGATGTATATTAAATGCTATGTCCCCATACTTTTCTATATCTATATGCACTTCTTTTATAATCTGTAAACATACTTTCTATACACCTTTTCTTGAATATTATTTCATATGAGCATATATACATGTATACATTTATATACCCATATATACTATTAACATCATAAAGCTAGCATTCATTATATACATATTCATTTTTGGATATTTTACCTTAGTTTTAAATGGTGGAGTTTTATATATTCATAAAATTTATTTTTCTATGAGGTTTATTATATTCAAAGATTTATAATTAAATATTTATTATAGTTTTTAAACCAATTTATATATATCCAGATACTTTAATTATCTGAATTTTTATTGGTTCGACTTATAAAATCAGTAATTCAATAATTAAAATCAGTTAATTTCCCGACTAACAGACGTCCAAAAATCCGGGTCGTCACAACTTTCTTATATGATATTTGTTCATTTATTAAAGATTCTACATGCTTTGCTTCAATCTGAATAGCCAACTAAAATTCCTTCATCAGCTTTATAATCAAATTTTCCTACATTATCTTTAGTGTTTAATATGAAGCATTTTGACCCAAATACACGAAAATATGATACTTTCAGTTTCTTGTTAAAAAATATTTTGTAGCATGTGTTTTTAGTCAGTGTTCTAAGTGTTATAAGATTTAATACATAACAAGCAGTGGCAACGGCTTCGGCCCAAAAAAAAATTGGTAAGTTGCTACTATTTAATAGAGTTCGTGCACATTCTTGTAAAGTTTGATTTTTCCTTTCTACAACACCGTTTTGTTGTGGTGTTCGAGGAAACAAAAAATTATGATTAATTCCCTTTTTGTTACAGAAGTTTGTAAAAAGCTCATTTTCAAATTCACCTCCATGATCACTTCATATATTATTAATTTTTAAATTCATAAAATTTTATTCGTTTAGCAAAAATTTTGAACATTTCAAAAGTGTCACTTTTATGTTTTAAAAATAATGTCCAAGTATATCTTAAAAAATCATCAATAATTATAAAAACGTATTTATTATCATTTATTGAACGTACTTGAGTTGGTCCGAATAAATCTAGATGGAGTAATTCGAGAGGTTGTTCTGTGGAAATTTCCTTTTTAGATTTCAAGGAGCTTTTCTTTAATTTAGCAAATTGACAAGCGTCACATTGGTTTTTAACCTTGTAGTTGATTTTATGTAATCCTCTTACTAATTCATTTTTAGCTAGTTCGTTGATACTCTTAAAATTTATATGACAAAAACGTTTATGCTATACCCAAGGGTCGTCATGATTTGCAGCCAAGCATAAATTTGTATTGTTTTTGACATTCATGTTTAAGACATATATGTTTCGATTTCTAAATCCTTCAAAAATTAAATTTTTATTTTGATAAAAAATATTACACTTATTTTTCTCGAAACCAAATTTATATCTTTTATCACATAATTAACTTATACTTAATAAGTTATATTTTAATCTTTCTACCAATAAAACATTAGTAATTACAGGAGAATTAGAAATACCGATATTGATGACTTCTCCAATGCCGATGGCAAATCCTTTTGTGTTATCTCCAAATGTTACGCTGCCACCATCGATATATGTTATATTTGATAACATATTAGCATTTCCAGTCATGTTCTTAGAACAATCGCTATTAAGTATCTATTTCTCTTTATTTTTTATTTTAATTTGGGTACCTGCAAAATAAGAAAAATTTAATTGGTACCCATCTTCTTTGATTAAGGTCCTACGTGTTAGTGGATGTAGGTAGCCATATCCATAAGGATTTGGTTCCCTTAGAAATGTAATTTTTGTTATATACAACTTTTTGTTAATATTCATCAGTATATTTTTGTCTAATTAGTTTATTGTTTATTTTTGGAATCCATATCTTGACTATATTTGTATATGAATTCTTAAACTTAGTTTTTAACTTTGGCTTTTTAAATTTTGTGTATAATGTGCTATATTGCTTTGGCCTTTGTTTATTTTTAAACCTGATCCATTTCAGTTTCCAGATGGTTTATATATCATAATCAAAATTTCTAAATTTTGTTTTCCTTTGTTGAATTTTTTCACGTTATTTGTTATTTTTTCTAATTTACTTTTAAGATCACAAATTTCAAAGTTTCTAGAATCTAAATTTTCTCTTCATTCTAGTTTTTCTTTTTCCAGATTAACCTTTTCTAACTTATAACTTTCTAAATCATTTAATAACTTGTCATTTGAGATAATAGTGTTGCATACTTCTTTTGAACAATTTCTAATTATTCTTCTAAGATAATTTTTTCATCTTTTAATAATCCGATTTCTAATTTTGATCCAGTTAACTTTCCTACATATTCCTTGTTTAATTTTTTTGTTTCTCTATATTATCATCTAATTGAATACTTATTTCCATTAATTCATCATAAGTAAGTTCAGGACGTACCTCATCAGTGTTAGCCATAAAACACACATTTGCTTGTTTCGAGGTGCTTTCACTATCACATCTGAAGAAGAAGCAAATCCGAATCATCTCATGTTACTTAAAAAGCTCTTTTCTTTTTCTTAAATTTCTCAAATTTGCTTTTCTTTTTATCGTTATCGAGTTGTGGATAGTCTTTCTTCATGTGGCCAAATTTCTCATATTCATAGCATTTAATCGATATTTGATTTGAAGAGTTTGGTTTGCCGCCATTTTGAAATTTGGGCATCTTCTTGAATTTCTTGAATTCACTGTAATTTTTGGCAATAAAGAGAATCTCCTCTTCGTCTAAGTCTGAACCTTCGTTGCTTGCTTGGAATGCTATGTTTTTCTTTTCATGATTTTGATCCTTTCTAGCCTATAAGTTAGCTTTGTATGGCATCAAATTTCCTATTAGCTCTTCAACTTTAAGTTGAGAAAGATCATTAGCTTCTTCGATGGCTAAATTTTTTCTTTCACAGTCATTTGTCAAAGAGTTTAAAATTCGCGTGACTAAATCGAAATCTATGAATTTGACTCCAAGTGCCATGAGATTGAGTTGAATGGTTTTAAATCTTGCATACATATCAATAATTGATTCACTTGTTTTTATTTTGAAAGATGAGAATTGGTTTTGTAAAATCAAAATTTTAGTTTACTTGACATTATTTGTGCCTTCATGTGTGATATAAAGTGCGCCATATATCATATGCAGTCTTGCAGAGCATGACACGTAAAAACTCTTTTTTTTTCAAGTGATAAAAATAATACATTCATAGCTTTGGCATTATCAAATCCCTCTGCTTTTTGTGCATCGGTTCATGTGCCAATAACGATGTCAGGTGCTTCATATTTGGTTTGAGTTGCTAGCCATATTTCTAACCCATATGCTTCCATAAAAATTTGCACGTGTGTTAACCAATAACCATAATTAGAACCAATAAATAGTGGAGGATGAGTAGTTGATTAACCTTCTTGAAATGTACTTGCCATTTTAGTGATTTCAATTACGTGTTACTGTAGATTGAAATGACCTCGCTCTGATTCTAATTGAAAGTCTATAGGATCTTTATAAATAGTGCAGCTTATATATGTATGTGTGTATATTACTAACTATGATAAGCAGAGTATAGTAATTGAATGTAACATAAATGATAAAAATGATCACACCGGATACTTTATACTTGTTCGGACCTTCCGCCCTACGTCCAGTCTCGAAGCTCCCCTTTTGTATTTCCTTCAACCAACTAACCCTTGCTTCGTCTAGAGGAATATGCTAATAAAAAGTATATCTTTGACAATCTTGTGTTCCAAATAACACAGTTTTTGACCGATAGTACAAATCTTCCTATGATCTCCTTTCAAGATGTGAATGTGAATGCTTTGAGTTGTAGGAAGTGGTTTAACTAAAATTATATTTTAGTTATAATAGATTGGGAGTATGTAAGCAATGTTTGCACAAGATAGTGATAAAAAATCAAGAGAGAAAAGGTTCAATTAATTCAATTTTTTTATTATTTACATCTCAATCAAAGTAGTATTTATAGATTCAAAAGTATGCAGACGAAGAGTTGTTACTATTAGAGAAGTTCTATTCACTTTAATGGCTGCAATCTTTCGATGAAGGGTAATTTCTTTTTGTCTCAACAGAAGTGTCTTTTCAAAATTTACAGTTTTTTATATGACAGGCATCTGTGGTAAAACCTCAAACGTCTATGGAGTCAGAAAATAATTAGCCAAGGATTGTCACAGACTGTGGTTTTACCTCAGACGTCTGTGAGTAGTAAAAACAATTTTTCAACTTAATTTCAGTGCATATGAAATAGTGTGTGATTGTGTATGCATATATACTCAAGGAGACCTTAACAATATTTTATCTAAGACTCTTTTACAGTAGAATCACTTTACTAACTATAGTACGGTCAATAGATCTTCGTTTCTCTTTTAGTTTCATTATCTTCGAGCATGGTGTCTTCTAGTAGCATATACATGTAATCTTGATAAAGTGTGTGTATATATATAATTGTATAGTTGTTGTTATTGAAACATGAACTAGAGGTTCTAACATGTTTCTTGTGCATTGATGTATACATTCCCTTTACTCTTATATTATAAATGAATTTTTATGTATTCCTTTACTCTAGATATAATTTTTCTCTCCTAACTTTATTTTCTCTCTCTTTATTTTGAGAATAAGTGTGGTTTTTATCCAAGCATGTAACGACCCAGAACTTTGGTTGTTTGAATTTGGAATATTTGATTAATTTTAAATATTGAAAAGTTAATTTTATAAGTTAAATAACTTGAATTTCAAATATAGCGGTTTATTGGGTAATTAAATTGTTAAATTTAATATTTGGAATTGTTTAAAATTTTAAATCTTGAATTTAATATGAATGAAAATGATTTCAAAGGTTGATTTAAATTCTATTTGAATAAGAAGGAAGATAGTAAACTTTTAAATTGGAATTAAAAGTGATTAGATTGGTTTTGGAAATAACCCGTTTTAGTTAACGTGTACAAATAGCCTTCCGAGGCACTGTCTCAGATTTCGACAAGACCAGTTTCATTAGATCCGTAATGATGAAGTATTATACACTGTCGAATTTCATGGCAATTGAACGTATCTTTTGGTCGAGCAAGTTCGAAACGCGTAGAAAGTAATTAAAGGAATTTAAATCAATATAATTCGATTTCGGAAAGCTAACTTATGTATACGATGGAATTGGTTCCAATACATAATTATGTTCAGAATAGGGGTATAACCTATAGAACGCCAGGCAGCAAGTCTCTTTTGGAGTTCCAAATTTTAAACTGTGAATAGTGCTATGAAATTTTGCTATAAAAGGGCATTAACTTTCTTCATTTGCAACCTAACGCTAATTGGCTTTAGCCGCCATTAAAATAATAGCTCCATCCAACGATCGACGATCAATGGAGCCTCTAGAGGCTGAACTAGCCAACGACTTCAACTACAAACTTAGAGAGCTGGGCGAGGCGAACCTATTTTATTGTTGGATTGTCGTAGATCGTCGCGTGGAGGGAAAAAATTGGCCGCGTTCGTGGTGCAGTTTTAGGCCTTTCTGGCGATCAGAGGTGGAGCAAGGCGTCACGCTTGGTGGTGCGAGTGTGGATGAGGCGGCAGCGCAAGTGGTGCGCGACGAACGGCGGCGGCGGTGAGGAGATGATCGCGACATCAAGTTTCAATAGCTTGGCCGGGGTTTCGTTCGCATACGTGAGGATGGGAGGGAAGGTAATTAAAGTTTTAAATTTAATTAATTAAGTTAACTAATTTTTTTAATAATCTCAACGTTCATAAATTCATAACTTTTTCATACAAGGTCCAAATCGAGCGTGACAAGTTGCGTTGCTTTCGTATTAACGAGTACTACGATATGGAGTTGGATTGGATGGATTGGGAGCTAGTAGAAATTTGGGTTAAGATTGGATGCCTATTCAATTTTAGTTCAAACCAGAACACTTTCACGAAAACTGGAATCAGTGTGAGTTAACTCACCTCTTTGGCCCACTTATATTTTGATATAAGTGTGGGTAATTTTATTTATGTTGTTTGTTGCATGTTTGGATGATTTACTATTTTATTATTTGATCTGGATATATTCCCGCCCTTGGAGTTGATGAGACCCTATTATGTTCCCATGTATAAGCGGATGACCCTTTGTATACGATCGCGTCTCGAAGCGGTTGGTTTATATTGTTTGATTATATATTGCATGTGATGCAGGAGGACATGCTGGAGGGATCCAAAAGGATTCCTCACACTATTGGTTTTACTTTTAATATATTTTGATATATGATGTGTTGGATGCCATATTTGATGACAGGGATATGTTTTTGCTTATTCAGTGCTATAGTAGCACTGGGCCATATTTTTAGTACTTTGAAATAATATAAAATACTAATTTTAAATTTAAATGATTTTCAAAGTGATTTCAGAAGTATATATGTTCTAATAAATTTTAAATTATTAAAAGGAATTAATTTATTTTTAAACAAATAAAAAGTATGAGTTTTGATGTTATAAATGTATAGTTTTGTGAAATATTTTTAAGTAGAAATTTTTGAATGGTTTATAAGAAGGATTTATAAAAGTGATGTTTTATAAAAAAAAAAGAAATTGATTTATAATCGAAATTTGCAAAAATTTTGTAAATAGGTTTGAATTTATTTGGTAAATGGATTTATAAATGGATTTTATAAATAAATTAGATTTATAAAGAAATGGATTTATAAGTTGATTTTGATAGTAAAATGAGTTTTTATAAAAGAATGATTTATAAATAGAATTTTATAGATAAAGAGATTTTATAAAATAGAAGTTTTATAAAGTAAAAAGGAGATTTATAAACATAGTTTCATAAATATGGAAATGATTTATGTTGAGATATAAATATGGATTTTTATACAAAGGAAATGCATTCAAGTTTTTAAGAGCTAAATAATATTTTAAGGAATGTTTTGAAAGTAATATTTTGTTGGAGTCAATGGTTTTAAAAGTAATTTATTTATTTTTTAAAAGTAATGTTTTGAAATAATAATTCCAAATGGAGTTTAATGGTTTTAAAAATGATTTAAAATGTGTTAAGTGACGAGAACATAGATTTCAACATTTTTTGTTTAATAGACGTTTTCGGGGAAGTATGGAAGGCATGGACTATAACCCTGTTGTTATAGTAAATGATTTCCGAAAGGAAATGTTTTATATAGTATACGGAATTTATGTGTGTGTGTGTATGTATAATTAATCAAATCCATATACTAGTGTTTTTTGGTTTTTGTAACGATGTTGTACACAACATTCATTTTGACCCAATAATTGTGTTTGATCTTCCATTGTTAAATACACGAATTGGTTCTTATGATCGTACTAAAGGCTTGGTGGTATAGGAATCATTGCTTCTTATACTTAACCCCCATCCGGAGGCATACGAATTTGGAGTTGTACTTTTGTAGAAATCTATTTGGCGTGTCTCCAAAATGGTAGTGTTATTGAATATACTTATACAATTGATATAAGTATATGGAACTATTTTCCAATATCGAGATATTAAAGTGGTTTTGAGAATATATCGTTTTAAAGATAATTTGAAGTAAATATTTGAAAATTGATTTAATTAATAAAAGGTTAATTAAATGGGCTTTGTGGATGCTTATGTGCTAGATATTGTTTGTTGCTTTAATAGTTAAATAACTTACTATCAAATTTGGCTATTTTTGGTTCCTTATTTGATGTCGGAACTGATTAGTCGTGCACTTAGCATGAAGCCGACCGAGTAGGTTTGATTATCGTTTGGATTAAGAATGTTGATTCGAGTTGTGCGGAGTGTCTATGGTACTCCAATCTATCGGGTTTCCTTCTTGGTCGAAGGATAGCAAGTTGAGAGTTGGAAACTTGACAAGTCTACGAGACTTGGTTTCCGAATGAGGTTGAGGGCCTCTTTATTGTTGTTGGTCCGAAGAGACCAGGGTCGGATTTATCCGAGAACCACTTCGGACAATTATATGCATTCGAAAGTGCAGGTTTATGATGATGATTTTGATGACGAAGATCTTCAAGATGCAAGGCTACTTGCCACTGGACCCCCGATGCATATTATGTATATATATGGTGCATTAGTGCTTCGTTATGAAAATCTACGGTATGCAAGGACTTCTCGCTACTAATCCTAGGGGTAATTCCCGACAGGATGTGGGAGGAGAGTGCCTTCGGTTTGTTCTGTTCCTGGACAACTTGTATGAACGAATGTCTGACGTTGCATTTCAAATTACATTGATTGATATCTATGAACGTATCATCTGTTTGGTGGAGGAGAAGGAAACTTCTCTTATCTTAACACCCTTTTTTGAGATGTACGAGCTCAGGAGTTATACGTTAGTAGAAATCAGTTGTGTGATCATGGAATGGCAATGTGCCATTCAAATTGGAATGCGCTATGTGAAAGATAAATGTTACCTTAAGCCCTATCAACCTGTAATGGCTTAAACAGGGTACACAATGAGGTTATGTGGTTTGCAACCATTAGGGTATGATCATCACCTTTCTAGACAACCCTCTATATGTCGGGTATGTAGTGTATGCTACGAGACGTCTTGGATAGGCCAGTAACGACTAGGGTGATGACATTGTATGGAAATCCATTCTCCAATACGTGCTTGCTATTTTGTTTGTAAACCTATTATGCCATCAAAATTAACCAATGTAACAATTTCGGCTATTTTAATATTATTTGTATACCAGACACTAGTATAATATAACAGGATTTGATATGAAATGTTTTAGTTATCGTAAGGTAAAAACTCGTCCGTGTTTATGTGCAGCTTGGTCTTATGAGATAACTTTGTTTTGATAAAGAAAGTTTCTATAACTTTAAAATTCAGTTGGGACGTGTTTTCTCACACTGGTTTACCAGACTGATCCGGGCGTTCCTCCTTTTCAATGCTCGGGTCAGACCGAGCTTATTTACATATTTAGATTTGGATGCTTTGGAGCTTCAACAGACGAGCTGAAGGTCTTCAGGTCATATTCACGTATATGTTTATTTTCTACTGCACTGCTGTTTAAATATTAGCATTTGTAAGGATAGGTTATTATAATTGTCTAGACTGATGATCGTAAATTTTTGTTGTTATACTCTGATGGTTGTACGTATATGATAGTTTCTCTTTTATAAAGGTCATTGATATTATGTTATATGTTGTTCCGTTGCGATTGTGAGATTCTGTGTTGTTTTATTTTCTTTCTCTCTTCTTCTTCTTTTCTATTATTCTTTCTTCTTTCTTTCCAATAACTATTATCATCATCGTTCCATTTGGGTTAGAATTGTGTGGTTTATTGTTAGCTCGCAATGTGCGGGCTTGCGGGTCGTTATAGCTGGTATCAGAGCTTATGTCGTGCGAACACCTAGGCTTTGGTTGGGTACTCATTATAGATAGGGTCAGTAGCACCCTAAAATGAGTTTGAGTGTATTATAGATATGAGCGCGTATTTGTTATTGATTACAAAAATGTTATATATTGTGCTAATTTATCTGTTGAGTGGCTTATGAATTCTGGTCGGTACGTGGGATGCCACGTTATCGATAGGGGTTTCTAAATGCTTGAACAAGGAAAACCGACATAGTATTGTTTTGAGAATTGGTAAATGAAATAATAATACCTTGATTATATTTTATATATAAAGGAATAATTTTTCAAAAATTATTATAGTTATGTATTGTGTATTTGGTTGTTAATGAATGGTAATATTTGATTATTATCATTTATTATTTGTTTTTTTTTTGTTTGTGTTCAAATAAAAGTTATTATTATTATATAATGTAAACAAAGATAAAAAATTAAGAAATGGTTTTATATAACCAAAATGAAATTATATATACGGAAAATTTGTAAATATGATTCATAAATAAAATGGATTTAAATGAAATAAAAAGCACTAAACTTACCTTAGTCGCTGGAAAATAATTCAGGTGATGACTGCAGCATCATCAACGTTCATTTTCGAGTATCTAAGTGATGGATTTCTACCATTGGAGTTTTGTTTTGAAAAACTAGTTTTGATTTTAAAATTCAAAAATATGATTTGATATAAACAGGAATTATGTATATATATATATATGATTTTAAAATGATTTGAAGAATATAAAAATCTGGGTGTTTAAATTCTGAAAGTTGTTATCTAAGTGTTTTGCTAAAAACATAAGAAACAAAGTTTTATAACTTATAAATTTTGATACTTAGTTAGTTAAAACAAATTTTAAATTTGTTGAATATAAAAGTTAAGAAAGGTAAATTTGAAAATTGAATTATGAAATGAAATTTAACTTAAGTTAAATAAAATGAATTTTGAAATGGAATGTAACTTAAGCAAAGTTAAATGAAATTGAACTTCATTTTTGATGAATTAATGAAATGAACTAATGAAATAAATTAGTGAATTGAATATGTTTTGCAATGTTGTTTAATTTAATTGAATATGTACTTAAGTTGTAAAGTGAAAATAACATTAGTGGTTGTATAAAATGTTTATAATAAACTTAAGTAATGGTTTTACGAAACTGTTTAAAAATGATATTAGTATTGAAAGAAATATACTAAGTAATAAATGAATGTGAATAAAGCACTATGGTGCCCCACCTCTATACTCACACTAACCAAGGACACTACTGGGTAATCCCGTCAATTAGTACGAAGAATAAGGCTGTTGAAGAGCGGCCAACTTTATAATTGATTTGAGCGAGAACCGATATGTCAGATAGTATGTCATGCATTTCATTTTCAAGAGGAAATTCGACATATCCAATCTATTACTCAAATCTACTATACAGTGGCTAAGTGGCCTTCGGAACCAATATAAAATAAACACAACACCAAATCAGTCATAGATATTCATATCACTAAGGCGAAAACAGATATGAATATAACACATATAAGTGAACATCAAAGTAGTGGTCATACAAGATCCACTACATCACTAAAGAATAGGTACAAGTACTAGACAAAAGAATAAGTATACATCAAGGAGTCTCTATCTCGAATGTATAAAAACAAAAACTACCGAGCTAAAGTAGTTAGCCAAAAATCAGAAGCTAGTCCCTGCTAAGAAGTCAAGTGGAAGTACCTGAAACACCTCGGTCTGACCCGAGTATTATTTAAGAAGAAAAATAATAAACGGACCGGTCTAGCTATAAATATCATACAATATGAGATAGGATAAGAGATATGACAAAGATATATGATAACAATAATGTCATACCGTGACAAGTATATATTTGATAACAATGAAAATCATATAATATCTCAAATCTCCTCAAATATCCAAAAAGAATACCATATTCTTTAGCTTATTCACCAAACCTCAAATATTGACAAAACATTTCAATGCAAATCACAAAAATTGGTGAAACACAAATTCTGGAAATCAATAACTATAAATCCAGAAAACACAAAGGGGGAGGCCTATCACAAACGGGAGCATGAAAACTCACCAACACGTGTATCACAAACGGGACACTATCCCATGGATCGCTAACCCGTAATGAGCCGAACATCAACGTACCTAAAAAGATACGTCTCATGGACAGAAACTCGTTTGAACCAAACATCGACACACTTAAAAAGATACGCCCTATGCACAGACTCATTGAGCCGATTGCTCCACGAACGGTCAAAAGACCATGGGTCGCTATCCCCAACAAATTGAGCCGAAGCTCTACTGAACGGGGTATAGTCCCCCACACGGACAAAGAGACATCACATATCGCTAGTCTAAACCATAAAATGATCATCATTGATTAATAAGTGTAAATTACTTTAAGCTAGTAAATAAATGAGTTTAGCTTCATGTCCTATAACCACTAGCTTAACTTAAATATTTACAAACAGATTATAGATTTCCACTCGAAAATTGTCACAAGATTTCAATCGAACAATTCTAAGAATTAACCGACGAAGTAAACATAAGCGTTTCATACCACTTGTTTTGCTAAGTCGTTTAATTGGATTTCTCATACAAATGAGGTAAGGTTTGTATATACTAATAGATTGGAAAACGGTTTTAAAAACGAGCTTTGTATTAAAAGAAATATTGAAATCATTTTTGTGAAAGAGTTTGAGTATTTACTACTAGTATAAAAACCTTTGTATTTTAAAGTAACTAATCATAGAAATGATTGTAAAAACAATCGATCACCAAAAATTCACATTCGACGACGTGAATTAAAACCATGAAAATAGATATCAAATCCATCAAATGGATATACCCAAAAATCCAGAAAAGAAGTCATCAAAGTCGATATTAAATGACAACAACTAACCGGATCAACAAAAATCGATAAAAATTGGAAATCCACTCAAAAACGGGCAAAATAGGCAAAATTCAACAGGACTAGACGTGTAGTTGGTTTGGACAGACGTCTGACCCGGAGTTCTAGAAATTTATAATTTTTTCTCCACTTTCTTTTTAATTCCTGAAGCCATCCAGACGTCTGGTTGAGTTTAACCAGACATCTGGTTTTGGGCTCTGGAATTTAATTTTATCTTTTCATTTTAAAACTTTTTTCCAAAAGCTCCTACCATAAGTCTGGATTTTTCAACCAGACGTCTGGATACCTGGGCCTGGGCAGAATTTGCCTAGGCCAATGATGGCCAAAACGATTCGGCTGCAATCGGACGAGCGGTGGAGGCTAGGGATTTATGCCAAATTCCAACCCAGCCCTATTGGCTCTTCGATACTCCCCAAATAACATGTCTAAACATCCAAGATAGGATCTTTACAGATTTTGACTTCAAAATACCAAAATTGGAAAATTCACCAGACCAATTCAAATCAAAAGTAATTGAACATGAAATCAATGTTAGGAATTCATACCTAATAACAATGAAAGCTATAGACATAGATGTGACTTCAAGAACTCACCTTTAAACTCAAGAACAACCATTGAGAAGCTCTAAAACAAGGAAAGATCAATTCCTCTTCACTACACCTCTAGAATCTTCAATCTATTATCAAATGTAAAGTTTTTCCTAAGTTAGGTTATAGGAAAAATCAAGAATTGAAGAGGGATTGAGATGGAGAAGATAAAGAGGATGCATACCTAAGCTTCTCCTTGGTTTTAGAACTTGAATTTGAATTTCCTAAGAGAACTAGGGCTTAGGAATCTTAATTTCCTTTCTTTTCCCCCATTTTTTATTTTGCTTGAGAGTGTTAGGAAATTATGAAAGGAATGAATGAAGAGGAGTGGAGTTAGGGTATTTGGTAGAGGAGTTTGGGTTATCTTGTTGGGTTGGTGGGCTAGAACCAAACCCAAAGCCCAAATAAAAATACCAAAATCCTAATCAACTCCAAACATATCGATGTTTATACTTAAAAAAAGTTGTAAACGTCGTTTTAAAATCAATGCAAGTGGTCTCGAGTCCAAATTCGACTGTTTACAAAAAGTCACATTTCAGACTTTAAATTCAATTAATGATGCTATATTTAAATAAAACATTTAAATATATAATCGTAAAATATGCGGGTTGTTACAGACTCCCCTCAAAATTGCGTCCTCGCAATACTTAAGAAGAAAATAAAGAGTAACAACCACTCTAAGGCATAACAACAGAAAAGAAAAATTTGAAGTGAGAAGTTCACCTTAAAGAGCAGGAGAGAGTAAGCTTGGATGTGTTCGCTCAATGAATTCTCTGGATTCCCAAGAGCAAGCCTTAGGATTTGAGGACCATTGAACTTTCACAAATGGAACATCTTTATTTTGAAGGCGTTTAACCTCCGTAGCAATGATACGAATAGGATGTTGCTCATAAGTCAAATTAGGTGAAACTTCAATTTCTTCAATAACACCGGGCTCAAGAATAGAATCGGAATCTCTAAGGCATTTCCGTAGTTGAGAAACGTGGAATATGTCATGAATAGCAGAAAATTGAGTCGGTAATAAAAGGTGATAAGCCACGGAACCAACGCGTTCGGTGATGGGAAATGGGCCAATATATCGAGGTGCTAATTTTCCCGAATGAACACCAAATCTCCCACAGAAAATGCTAAATTCCTCCTTCGGTTATCGGCATAGGATTTTATTTCTACTTTGAGCTTCTCTCATCCTATGACGAATAAGGTCAATCTTTTCTGTGGAATCACGAATAAAATCTGGACCTAAAACCAGCTTCTCACCGGCTTCAAGCCAACACGAAGTAGATCGGCATGGCCTTCCGTAGAGTGCCTCAAAAGGTGCCATACCAATACTAGATTGGAAGCTATTATTGTGAGAAAACTCAACAAGAGAAATATGATCTTCCCAACTTCCACCAAAATCAAGAACACATGCATGAAGAAGATCTTCAAGAGTTTGATTCACACGCTCTGTTTGTCCATCGAACTGAGGATGATAAGCGGTGCTAAAATTAAGCTTCGTTCCCAAAGCTTTTTGAAGACCCTTCCAAAATCCACTAGTAAATAATGGATTACGATTGCTAACAATAGAAGTATGAACTCCATAAAATTTAACAATTTCTTTAACATAGAGTTTGGCCAAAAGAGGTACGGTCCGATTGGACCGAACGGGAATAAAATAGGCGGATTTTGTAAGTCTATCCACAATCACCCATAGATTGTCATGACCCGAACGAGAACGGGGAAGACCGTCAATAAAGTCCATGGAAATTTGATCCCACTTCCAAACGGGAATGTCCAAAGGTTGCAATAACCCCCCGGGCCTTTGATGCTTAGCCATAACAAGTTGGCAAGTCATGCAATGCTTAATGAAGTTAGCAATATCAGATTTCATTCCATCCCAATAATAAAGTCGCTTCATGTCCGCGTATATTTTACTACTACCGGGATGAATGGTAAATTTAGAACGATGAGAATCTTCTAAAACATCCTTACGAAGATCACTAATATTTGGCACAATAAATCTACCAAATTTTCGAATGCCTCCATGAGCATTAATTTCAAAGTCTTTCAAACCATCAATATTTCTATCCCTACAACTTTGGCTAAGATGAGCCAATTCGGGATCATGCTTTTGAGCTTCAAGAATGCGGTCTAAAAGAGATGGATGAGCCTCAAGGCTACATAAAACAAGAGATGAACATGAATCAGATTCACGATCTCGAATCTCACAAGTGGACAAAGTCTCGAGATCATCCCATTCGGATATCATCATGGAAACAACCGCTTGTTGCTTACGACTAAGGGCATCAGCAACAGGATTTCCCTTTCCAGGAGTATAAAGAATATCAAGATCATAAGATGCAAGGAATTCGAGCCAACGTTGTTGATGCAAATTATGTTCCTTTTGAGAAAATAAATACTTCAAAGATTTATGATCGGTGTAGAGAACAAATTTCTCTCCCAAAAGGTAATGACGCCAAATTCTAAGGGCGAAAACAATGGCCGTAAGCTCTAAATCATGAGTGGCATATATGGTCTCGGCAGGCTTTAATTGCCTAGAAGCATAAGCGATAACACATTCCCTTTGTATGAGAACGGCTCACAAACTAACACGACTAGCATCGGTATAAACAATCAAGTCTTGGTTCCCTTCGGGAATCACAAAAATAGGAGCATCGGAAAGGAGTTCTTTTAATTTCTGAAAAGTAGCTTCACATTTGTCTGACCAAATGTACTTAAATCCCTTCTTTGTCAAACTAGTAAGAGGTACAGAAATTTTAGAAAAATGTTTTATGAACCGACGGTAATAGCCCGCCAATCCAAGAAAGCTACGAATTTCCGTCACACTCTCTAGTCTCTTATAATTTTGAATCGCCTCAATCTTTGAAGGATCCACGGAAATTCCGGATTCAGAAATAATATATCCTAAAAAATTCACACGGCATTGCCAAAAGTGGCACTTAAATTTTTTTGCTTTCAATTGATTGCTCTTAAGAGTTTCCAACACAATCCGAAGATGTTTTTCATGCTCTTCCTCAGTTTTAGAATAAACAAGGATATCATCGATAAAGATGAGAACAAATCGATCGAGGAAGTCTTTGAAAACTTGATTCATAAGGTCAACGAAATAAGCTAGAGCATTCGTTAAACCAAATGGCATAATAAGCCATTCATAAGATCCATAACGAGTACGGAACGATGTCAAAGGAATGCTATCATCTGCAATACGAAGCTGATGAAAACCGGTTGCTAAGTCTAACTATGAAAAGATTCTAGCACCGCTAAGTTGATCGAATAGATCATCAATTCGAGGTAAGGGATATTTATTCTTGATGGTGAGATCATTAAGCTTGCGGTAGTCAACACAAAGCCTAAGTGTACCATCGGATTTCTTCACAAAAATAGCTGAAGCTCCCCAAGGAGAGGAACTAGATCGAATAAACTATTTCGCTTCCAATTCGGATAATTGTTTACACATCTCCTCATTTTCCTTATTGGACATACGATAAGGAGGGCGAGTGATAGGTAGAGCTCCAGGGATTAGGTTAATTATGAACTCAATTGCTCGCTTAGGTGGTAATCCTAAAACAGGCCCAAATATATCGGGAAATTCACGAACAACGTGAATGAGGAAAATGACATCTTCCTCATCATCATTATCGTCATCATGCGGGTTTAGAGAATATAAGGATGCTACTGAATTGGAATCTAAATCTTTAATAACAATAGAAATATGCTTAACAGATTGAGGATGTCAAAGATGGATAGTCCTCTCGGAAGATAGGATGTGGGATTCATAACGGTTAAGCCAATCCATTCCCAAAATCATTCTGAAATCTATGTAACGCATAACATGCAAATCGGCACGGAAAGCATAATCACATAGAAAAATTTCAACATCCTTACAAAATAAACCGAGTGTTGCGGATCCACCAACCTGATTCGCGATTCTTAATG
This sequence comes from Allium fistulosum, assembly GCA_030737815.1. Taxonomy (NCBI): domain Eukaryota; kingdom Viridiplantae; phylum Streptophyta; class Magnoliopsida; order Asparagales; family Amaryllidaceae; genus Allium; species Allium fistulosum. Next base: position 960,442,222 of record CM060901.1, read on the forward strand.
AAGTCATCAAGCCCATAACATTTAAAGAAAAAGTATCAACAAGTTCTTTTGATATAAAAGAGTGAGATGCACCAAGGACAAAATGAGAAATACCTTGACCAAGAGAAGTGTTACTAGGGGCTTGCACAACATTCAGCTTTACCTCTTTCTTGCTCTGAAGTTTGGGACATGAAGATATATGATGACCCGAACTTTTGCAATAGCGCAATAAAGGGGTTTCGGACACCTATTTGCATAATGGTCCTTAGAACCACAATTGTAGCATTCTCCACGACTAGAGGTAGGAGTCTTTGCTACCGAAGTTGCTTGCTTTCCTTTCTTGTTAGGATTAGGTTTGAACTTATTATCAAGATGCCTCTTCTTGTTGTGATTGAAGTTCTTCTTGGCACCCATAATTTCAACGTCCCTTTCTTTATCGGCCTCTTCAAGTCGAAGAGCGATATCTACAAGCTGATCGAAAGGAACTTCTAGTTTCAGAAGTAAAGCCTTTTTGAGATTCTTATTCAACCCATAGATAAACCTCTGATTTTTCTTCAATGGGGTATTAATATACTCGACCCCATATTTAGAGAGGTATTCAAATGATGCGACATAATCTGTCACAGAAGATTCACCTTGAATAAGGTCAATAAAGCGTTGAGCTAAAGTTACTTTTTCAGCCTCCGACACAAACTTTAACTCGAACCTTTCCCGGAATTGCTCCCAAGTAAGATCCTCTTCAACAATTTTCGAAATCAAAAGCTCATACCAATCTAATGCTCTCTCCTAGAGCATGCTAGAAGCCACTTGGACTCGATGTAAATCCACAAGGTTCATGCGAGAAAAGATGCGATCGCATGTTCTAAGCCAAGCTTGGACTTCTATAACGCTTTTGGAACCCTTGAATGGCCTTCCACCCAAATTGGTATAATCACTGCACAAGCATGCAAACCCAGATTTAGGATGAGTATGCTCTGGAATGGGTCCGGCAGCTTGGGCATTCTTTACAAGATCCAAAAGTTGTTGGGCGGACATTAATACGCCATCTCGAGGGGTAGCACTGGATTGACCGACGCTAGGACGGCCAGGTCTAACCATTTCTCTTCTTTAAGAAAGAAGAGGAAAAAGGTTATTCTCAGAATGAATTCAAATAAACTAGATTGATAAACAAGGCATCATAAAAGGAAATAGGATAGAATGGGTCCTAAGACGCGAATTAAATCCTAAGGCACGATTCCTAAGAAAGACTTAGGACAATGATCCTTGTCATAATATCCTATATTGTTCCGAAGTTTGGCTCTGATACTAAGCTGTGGCGCCCCACCTCTATACTCACACTAACCAAGGACACTACTGGGTAATGTTGTCAATTAGTACGAAGAATAAGGCTGTTGAGGAGCGACCAACTGTATATAATTGATTTGATCGAGAACCAATATGTCAGATAGTATGTCATGCATTTCATTTTCAAGTGGAAATCCGACATATCCAATCCATTACTCAAATCTACTATACAGTGGCTAAGTGGCCTTCGGAATCAATATAAAATAAACACAACACAAAATCAGTCACATATATTCATATCATTAAGGCGGAAATAGATATGAATATAACACATAGAAGTGAACATCAAAGTAGTGGTCATACAAGATCCACTACATCACTAAAGAATAGGTACAAGTACAAGACAAAAGAATAAGTATACATCAAGGAGTCTCTATCTCGAATGTATAAAAACAAAACTACTGAGCTAAAGTAGTTAGCTAAAAATCAGAAGCTAGTCCCTGCTAAGAAGTCAAGTGGAAGTACTTGAAACACCTCGGTCTGAACCGAGTATTATTTAAGAAGAAAAATATTAAATGGATCGGTCTAGCTATAAATATCATACAATATGAGATAGGATAAGAGATATGACAAAAATATATGATAACAATAATGTCATACTGTGACAAGTATATATTTGATAACAATGAAAATCGTATAATATCTCAAATCTCCTCAAATATCCAAAAAGAATACCATATTCTTTAGCTTATTCACCAAACCTCAAATGTTGACAAAACATATCAATGCAAATCACAAAAATTGGTGAAACACAAATTCTGGAAATCAATAATTAGAAATCCAGAAAACACAAAGGGGGAGGCCTATCATAAACATGAGCATGAAAACTCACCAACACGTGTATCACAAACAGAACGCTATCTTATGGGTCGCTAACCCGTAATGAGCCGAACATCGACGTACCTAAAAAGATACGTCCCATGGATAGAAACTCGTTTGAACTGAACATCGACGCACCTAAAAACATACGCCCCATGAACAGACTCATTGAGCCGATTGCTCCATGAACAGTCAAAAGACCATTGGTCGCTACCCCACCAAATTGAGCCGAAGCTCTATAGAACGGGGTAGAGTCCCCCACGTGGACAATGAGACATCGCATATCGCTAGTCTAAACCATAAAATGATCATCATTGATCAATAAGTGGAAATTACACTAAGCTAGTAAATAAACTGAGTTTAGCTTCATGTCACATAACCATTAGCTTAACTTAAATATTTACGAACAGATTATAGATTTCCACTCGAATATTGTCACAAGATTTCAATCAAACAAGTCTAAGAATTAACCGACGAAGTAAACGCAAGCATTTCATACCACTTGTTTTGCTAAGTCGTTTAATTGGATTTCTCATACGAATGAGGTAAAGGTTTTTATATACTAATAGATGGGAAAACGGTTTTAAAAACGAGCTTTGTATTAAAAGAAATATTGAAATCATTTTTGTGAAAGAGTTTGAGTATTTACTACTAGTATAAAAAACTTTGTATTTTAAAGTGACTAATCATAGAAATGATTGTAAAAACAATCGATCACCAAAAATCCACATTCGACGACGTGAATTAAAATAATGAAAATCGATATCAAATCCATCAAATGGATATACCCAAAAATCCAGAAAAGAAGTCATTAAAGTCGATATTAAATGACAACAACTAACCGGATCAACAAAAATTGGAAATCAACTCAAAAACAGGAAAAATAGGCAAAATTCAACAGGACTAGATGTCTGGTTGGTTTGGCCAGACTTCTGACCCGGGGTTCTAGATATTTATAATTTTTTCTCCTCTTTCTTTTTAATTCTCAAAGCCATCCAGTCGTCTAGTTGAGTTTAACCAGACATCTGGTTTTGGGCTCTGGAATTTAATTTTATCTTTTCGTTTTAAAACTTTTTTCCAAAAGCCCTTACCAGACATCTGGATTTTTCAACCAGACGTCTGGATGCCTGGGCTTGGATAGAATTTTCCTAGGCCAATGATGGCCAAATCGATTCGGATGCAATCGAACGAGTGGCGGAGGCTAGGGATTTATGCCAAACGACAACCCAGCCCTATAGGCTCTTCGATACACCCCAAGTAACATGTCCAAACATCCAAAATAGGATCTTTAAAGATTTTGACTTCAAAATTCCAAAATTGGAAAATTCACCAAACCAATTCAAATCAAAAGCAATTGAACATGAAATAGATGTTAGGAATTCATACCTAACAACAATGAAAGCTATAGACATAGATATGAGTTCAAGAACTCACCTTTAAACTCAAAAACAACAATTGAGAAGCTCTAAAACAAGGAAAGATCAATTCCTCTTCACTACACCTCTAGAATCTTCAATCTATTATCAAATGTAAAGTTTTTCCTAAGTTAGGTTATAGGAAAAATCAAGAATTGAAGAGGGATTGAGATGGAGAAGATGAAGATGATGCTTACCTAAGCTTCTCCTTGATTTTAGAACTTGAATTTGCATTTCCTAAGAGAACTAGGGCTTAGAAATTTTAGTTTCCTTTCTTTTCCCCCATTTTCCTTTTGCTTGAGAGTGTTAGGAAATTATGAAAGGAATGAATGAAGAGGAGTGGAGTTAGGGTATTTGGTAGATGAGTTTGGGTTATCTTGTTGGGTTGGTGGGCTAGAACCAAACCCAAAACACAAATGAAAATACCAAGATCCTAATCAACTGCAAACATATTGATGTTTATACTTAAACAAGTTGTAAACATCATTTTAAAATCAATGGAAGTGGTCTCGAGTCCAAAATCGACTGTTTACAAAAAGTCACACTTCGAACTTTAAATTCAACTAATGATGATATATTTAAATAAAACATTTAAATATATAATCGTAAAATATGCGGGTTGTTACAAGCACCGTGAATAATAAATATGAATTAAATGAATGTAAATGTAGTGAATAATGAATAAAAAAGAATGGGATATAATAAGAAACCAATTGTAATAAATACTTAAGTTGTACGTATATTATTTTATTTGCATAACTGTTTGATCTAGATTCGAATATACGATTTCGAGATGATTTACATCGGTTGGAGTTAGGTTTTTTCATTCGATTCTCGACGGGGAACACTAGATATGGATTTTTGATTAATTTTGAAATTGTCTATCATAGTATATGACTATGCAAAGAGAATGGTGATTTCTATTCAAGGAATCGGATATGAGTCCATAATAGAGTGGTCATGTGATGCAGCGGTGGAATAACAAAATGATGATTCTGTGAAAGTAGCGATCGGTGAATTGAAGAAAACCAAATGCCCAACTCCGTTGATCCAAAGATGCCGGAATCTAGCTATCCCAAACACGTTGATAGCGCACTATACCGTGTTTAAAGATCTACGATTCTTCGCACGTTGATCTAGCGCACTAGATACCGTGAATCGGCTTCAGCAATCGTTGAATCGAGCGCACTCAATTAACCGAAGGTGGAGATAGGAGATTACACTCAACTACCAATTTAGATGAAAGCACAAAGCTAACAAACAAGAATTTTATTCAAAAATCAACAACCTTTACAAATGACACAACTTGCCTATTTATAGGCTACAACTCCACACGACTCAAAAACAAAACGGTACAACACTTAGGTCGGAGCCGACCTAAAAACATCACGACCTAAAAACCAGCCGACCTAAAAATAGACGACCTAAAACAGTCGCGACTTAAAAACCAGCCGACCTAAAAATAGACGACCTAAAACAGTCGCGACTTAAAAACATCACGACCTAAGATAATCCGACCTAAAAGAAATAACAAATACAACATATTACATCACATAGATCGGTCTCGACCTAAAATACAACACGACTGAAAACATCACGACTTATCATTTGGACGACCTAAAAACAAGGTAGCATCTTCCAGGAATCCAGACGGCATGATCTTCAGCGAACTGTAGCAATTGGCGACCTAACGTTTCTCGCGACATAACTTAGGTCGTGGGTCGTACGCGACCTAACTTAAGTCGTAGTTCGAGGCAGTCTGCACTCGGAATATCAGAGCGACCTATCTTAGGTCGTAGCCCTTTTCCGCGACTTAGTATAGGTCGTAACATATCTCTGCGACCTAAAGTAGGTCGTAACCTTTTAGCTCGTCTACATTCCATCACTTTGAATCCAGTAACCCGCGTGCTGCTTTTGCTAGCTTGTGAGCGACCTAAAATTTTGTTAGGTCGTGAGCGACCTAAGACTTCAACCTCCAACGACTTATTCCCAAGTCTTAGCTCGTTACTCTCGAACCCGTTAGGTCATAGCTCCTTTCCTGGTGGCTCGTTAGGTCGTGTACGACTCAATAATAGGTTAGGTCGCTTGCGACTTATCTCTCCACTATTCTGGGCTGCATCATCCTCCCTAGGTTGAGAAAAATTCGTCCTCGAATTTGCGCCCTCTTCCTTCACAACAAACTCCTTCCCATGATACGGTATCAGATGTTTAACATTAAACACATCAGACGTGTACATATCCTCCGGCAGCTTCAACCTATAAGCGTTCTCATTGATCCGTTTCACAATTGTTACAGGACCAATCTTTCGAGCCTTAAGTTTATTGTATGCTCCCACTGGAAAACGATCTTTTGTTAGTACAACATATACTAAATCTCCTTCATTAAATTCAACGCTTCTTCGCTTCAAATCCGCAGATCATTTATACTTTTCATTTGCTTTCTCCAGTCGTTCCTGAATGATTTTATGACATTCCGTCAACCCTTCAACAAAATCAGCAGCTTTCTTAACTGTCCCCTTCGAGTGTGGTATTACCGTTAAATCCAACGGTCCCTTCGGTAAGCTTGAATACATTATCTGAAATGGACTGAAACCCGTACTATGGTTTACAGCATGATTATGAGCAAATTCTGCTTGACATAGTTTCATATCCCAACTCTTCAGATTATCTTGCACAAGACATCTCAACAAATTTCCCAATGATCTGTTCACAACCTCGGTCTGTCCATCCGTCTGCGGATGATAAGCGCTACTAAATTTCAATTTCGTTCCCACCATCTTCCACAAACTTAGCCAAAAATGACTTAGAAATCTAGTATCCCGATCAGAAACAATGGATTCCGGCAAACCATGTAAACGATATATCTCTTTGAAGAATAACTCAGCAACCCGGACGGCATCAGCTGTCTTCTTACAAGCGATGAAATGTGCCATTTTGGAAAATCTGTCCACCACAACGAATATAGAATCATTTCCCCTTTGAGTTCTAGGCAAACCCAAAACAAAATCCATACTGATATCAACCCATGGTCTAACTGGCACAGGTAACGGCATATACAATCCCGCATTCGTCGCTGTTCCTTTCGAAACCTGGCAAATATGACATCTTTCCACAAACCTACCGACTTCCCACTTCATCGACGGCCAAATATAAGATTGAGAAATCAGCTGTAGTGTACGGTCTCTACCCACGTGGCCTTCTTCGTGTAGCTCCTTTACAATCTTCATTCTTAAACTACAATCAGGTATGCACAATCGATTTCCTTTGAACAGAAAACCATCCACCATCACGAACTCATCCGTCTTCCCATTCTTGACTTTATCTACAAACTTCATAAAGTAAGGATCTTCAACAAATAATTCTGGTAGCACATCAAACCCTGTCACTTCGACCTTCATTGTAGTTAACAAATGGTTCCTTCTGCTCAACGCATCCGCAACACGATTCGTCACTCCAGATTTATGCTTCACCACAAACGTAAACTGTTGTAGGTACGCAATCCACGATGCATGTCTCGCTGAAATCTTGTCTTGCCCTTGTAAATGCTTCAACGCCTCATGATCAGTGTAAAGAACAAACTCTTTCTGAAATAGATAATGTCTCCAGTGTTTAATAGCTTGCAAAACAGCATAAAATTCCACATCATATGTACTGTATCTCATCTTTGCTCCTGATAACTTCTCGCTAAAGTATGCAATTGGACGTCCCCTCTGACTCAACACTCCTCCAATCCCAACCTTTGACGCATCAGTGTGTAGCTCAAACAACAACTGAAAATCTGGTAATACTAGAATTGGTGCAGACGTCAGCAACTCCTTGATCTTCCCAAAAGCATCCCCTGCTTCCTCTGACCATGAAAACTGTTTACCCTTCATACAATCTGTAACAGGCGCCATCACACTACTAAATTGTGGAATAAATCTTCTGTAAAACGAAGCCAACCCATGAAAACTCCGAACCTCTGTTATCGTCTTGGGTTGTGGCCAATCTCTAATCGCCTCTACTTTACTCCGATCCACCTGTATCCCTTCCTCTGATACAACATACCCCAGAAATAAAACACTCCTCGCCATAAAAACACACTTCTTCGTAGCAGCATAGAATTGTTCTTCACGAAGGATAATTAACACTTTTCTCAAATGTTGAACATGCTCCTCCGTACTAGCACTGTAAATCAGAATATCATCAAAGTAAACTACCACAAATTTTCCAATGTATGGCCTGAAAATTTGGTTCATCACCCTCATGAATGTACTTGGTGCATTCGATAGACCAAACGGCATAACCAACCATTCGTACAATCCTTCCCTCGTCTTGAATGTTGTCTTCCATTCGTCTCCTGGTCTAATTCGAATTTGATGATAACCACTCTTCAAGTCAATCTTAGAAAAGATTACGGACCCACTGATTTGATCCAATAAATCATCAAGCCTCGGCATCGGAAATCTGTATTTGACTGTGATCTTATTCAATGCTCTACTATCTGTGCACATCCTCCACGTTCCATCCTTTTTGGGTACCAATAAAGCTGGTACAGCACAAGGACTTAAACTCTCCTGCACACGCCCCTGTTCACGCAATTCTTCCACCTGCCTTCGCAACTCCTCATGCTTTTTTGGACTCATTCTGTAGTGTGGCCTGTGGGGTAACACAGTTCCTGGAACAAGATCAATTTGATGTTGAATGTCCCTTAACGGCGGTAACTCCGTTGGCAACTCCTTTGGAAATACATCGTCAAACTCTTCCAGTACTGGTTTTACTTCTTCTGGTATTTCCACCACTTCATGACTCTCCCGTCCGATCAATAAAAATACTTCAGGCTCCTCTTCAATTTCTTTAACAAACTCCTTCAAGGATAATAAAGTTTTCAGCTCTTCAATCTCCTCCAGTTTGTTTTCTTCTTGTGGTCGCTTCTTTGGAACTAGAGTAATCTTCGTGCCTTCAAACATGAAACTGTAACTGTTGGTACGCCCATCATGTTGCACCGCCCTATCATACTGCCACGGTCTCCCCAGCAACAAATGACAGACATCCATATCTACCACATCGCACCAGATTTCATCCTTGTATTTCTTTCCAATTGAAAAATTCACACAAGCCCTTCGTCCAACCTTCACCTCCCCGCCTTTTCTTAACCAAGCCAGCTTGTATGGTTTCGGGTGTTTCTCAGTCTTCAATGCCAACTTCCTCACAGCTTCTGACGAAATTATATTATCACAGCTTCCAGCATCAATAACAAATTTGCAAACTTTCCCCAGAATAGTACATGTTGACTGAAATATATTGCACCTCAACCAACTACAATCCTCCTCTAGCTTTGGTGTCAAACAAGACCTCCTCATCATCAGATTACAACCTTCGTCTCCCGACACTTCTTCTACCTCCTCATCAGGTGGTGAATTGGAACATTCGGCTTCTTCATCCTCATCCTCAACCTCCGCTATCATAGCTCTCTTCTTCGGCTTTGGACATTCAATACTTTTGTGGCCCATTTCTTGACAATTATAACACTTGAAACCATTATTGACTTTCATCTTCCCAACCTCATTTACAACTGGTTTTGCAACAGCTTTTGAAACATTAGAACTTCCACTAACACCGTTCACTAGATTGTTGGAATTTGTAAACACACCACCTCTTCGTCTTCCCTGTTTCTCCCAAGCCAACGCCTTCTGGTGTGCTTCCGCTACAGATCTGGGATCAAACATGTTAACCATATCCTGAATCTGCATTCGCAACCCCCCAACAAATCTAGCTGTCAATTGTTCCTCTGTTTCCATAATATCATTCCTTGCAATCAGTTGATTAAATTCGTCAACATAGTCATTCACAGTTTTCGTCCCTTGTCTCAAGTTTTTCAACCTCTGATACATAAGCGATTGATAATTATAAGGTAAGAATGTGGCTTTCATCATTTTCCTCATCTTTTCCCATGATTCAACCTTTGACTTCCCCATCCGTTCACGTGTAAGTTTGGTTTGTTGCCACCATGCCAAAGCTCTACCCCTCAATCTTGTAGCAACCAACTTCACTCTACGATGTTCTGGAACCTCCTTGAAGTCAAAAATCTCCTCCACATTAGACAACCAATCCAGAAACTCCTCAGCTTGCATACCACCTTTGAATTCTGGTATTTCAGTCTTCATCCCAGATTCCCACTTATGATCATACTCCGATTGATTTCTTCCTTGTCCACGTCCTTGTCCATGAACACTACCTCCATCAAACTCCTCTTCAAAATCAGATGTATATCGATGTCGATCCTGACCACCAACATCTCTACTGCCATAACGTCTTCCACCATCATCCCTTCTATCTACATTCCTCCATTCTCGATCATTCACATTCCTATCACGCCTTCGATCATCATCATTTCTATAGCGATCTCAACTCACACTTCTATGATCATTTTCAACACTTCTCTCCCGATTGGAATGTGGTGAGACTCTACTTCCCCCGTGGTTAGATTCAGGTGAAACCCTTCTTCGATTCTGATTCATCTCTAACATCATCTTCTCTAATCGTCCAATCCCTTCATTAAGCTTTTCACTAAAGTTTTCATTAATCCTTTGCTCCATCTCATCAGCTTCTTCTCTTCTATACAAAGCTTCTACGTTTTGGTGATGATTAGCTCTTCTTGGCGGCATGATTTGAAACTTTACAAACTCTTCAATTCTCGGCTTTGACTTTCAAGATGATACCAAACTGATGTACACGGCCTTCACTTGCTTAGCTCGGCCAAAGCTCTAGATCGTACAAATCAACACTTCAAAATTCAAATTCTTAGCTCCAAGACTCGATTTAGCTATGATTGGATAAAACAAGCTCTGATACCAAACTGATGCAGCGGCGGAATAACAAAATGATGATTCTGTGAAAGTAGCGATCAGTGAATTGAAGAAAACCAAATGCCCAACTCCGTTGATCCAAAGATGCCGGAATCTAGCTATCCCAAACACGTTGATAGCGCACTATACCGTGTTTAAAGATCTACGATTCTTCGCACGTTGGTCTAGCGCACTAGATACCGTGAATCGGCTTCAGCAATCGTTGAATCGAGCGCACTCGATTAACCGAAGGTGGAGGTAGGAGATTACACTCAACTACCAATTTAGATGAAACCATAAAGCTAACAAACAAGAATTTTATTCAAAAATCAACAACCTTTACAAATGACACAACTTGCCTATTTATAGGCTACAACTCCACACGACTCAAAAACAAAACGGTACAACACTTAGGTCGGAGCCGACCTAAAAACATCACGACCTAAAAACCAGCCGACCTAAAAATAGACGACCTAAAACAGTCGCGACTTAAAAACCAGCCGACCTAAAAATAGACGACCTAAAACAGTCGCGACTTAAAAACATCACGACCTAAGATAATCCGACCTAAAAGAAATAACAAATACAACATATTACATCACATAGATCGGTCTCGACCTAAAATACAACAAGACTGAAAACATCACGACTTATCATTTGGACGACCTAAAAACAAGGTAGCATCTTCCAGGAATCCAGACGGCATGATCTTCAACGAACTGTAGCAATTGGCGACCTAACGTTTCTCGCGACCTAACTTAGGTCGTGGGTCGTACGCGACCTAACTTAAGTCGTAGTTCGAGGCAGTCTGCACTCGGAATATCAGAGCGACCTATCTTAGGTCGTAGCCCTTTTCCGTGACTTAGTATAGGTCGTAACATATCTCTGCGACCTAAAGTAGGTCATAACCTTTTAGCTCGTCTGCATTCCATCACTTTGAATCCAGTAACCCGCGTGCCGCTTTTGCTTGGTCGTGAGCGACCTAAAATTTTGTTAGGTCGTGAGCGACCTAAGACTTCAACCTCCAACGACTTATTCCCAAGTCTTAGCTCGTTACTCTTGAACCCGTTAGGTCGTAGCTCCTTTCCTGGTGGCTCGTTAGGTCGTGTACGACTCAATAATAGGTTAGGTCGCTTGCGACCTATCTCTCCACTATTCTGGGCTGCATCATAATGTGAACGATACTAGTTCGAAAGTGAAATTGTATGATTGAGCGAGCGATCGGGTATGGTTTTGCATATGAATGATATATGTACATCGTACGGGCTTAATAATTATAATGTTGACATTGGAAAATGCAAATTGATATGGTTATGAATTAATTGGATGAATATTAAATTGTTTAACGGTTTCTCTTATTACCTTTTCTATATTTGCTTATAGTTATTGTATATTCTATGTTATATATTGATATTACTTTCCCTATACTTTTCCTATTTGGTTGCTCAATGATTAGTAGGTGCGGATGGCGTATGCTTCACATTTGGAGCTCGCTTTCGCATTATATTCATTATATATGCTTGCTAATACAAGAAAAGGTACATATTTTGGATTATGTATCGTACTCTTATATTTTTTCCCTACGGGATGCCTCATCCACAAAGATGGGATGTATATTTATGATTATATATATTGTAAAATTTTCATTTCGAACCATGTAAAGGAGATGCTGGCCAAATTTCCCGTAAATTTAAGGTGTTAGAAATTTTTTGAGAATTTTAAAAATTTTGATAAATAAAATATGGATTTTGGTTTTATAACTTGGAATGGTATTAGTTGGTTTTGGAAATTTAATTATGAATTTAAAGATTTAGAAAATGTGATAATAAAGTTTCAGCTAATTGATTTTGAAAAGTTAAAAGGTTTAAAAGAATTTGGTAATCTATTTTCAACTAATTGGTTTTGAAAATTAATGGGTTTGGAGCATTTTTCTTATGTTGGCAATTTCAGGGATGAAATTCTTTTCAGAAGGGAAGAATATAACGACCCAGAATTTCAGTCATTTGAATTTTGAATATTTAATTGATTTTAAATATTGAAAAGTTAATTCTATGAGTAAATAACTTGAATTTCAATTATAGCGATTTATTGGGTAATTAAATCATTAAATTTAATATTTGGAATTGTTTAAAATTTTAAATCTTGAATTTAATATGAATGAAAATGATTTCGAAGGTTGATTAAAATTCTGTTTGAATAAGAAGGAAGATAGTAAACTTTTAAATTGAAATTAAAAGTGATTAAACTGATTTTAGAAATTACTTGTTTTAATTAACGTGTAAAAATAGCCTTCCGGGGCACTGTCTTGGATTTCAGTAAAAGCAGTTTCATTGGATCCATAATAGTGAATTATTATACACTGTCGAATTTCGTGGAGATTGAACGTATCGTTTGATTAAGCGAGTTCGAAACGCGTAGAAATTAATTAATGGAATTTAAATTAATAATTAAGGAGATGATCGCGACGTCGAATTTTAATAGCTCGGCCTAGGTTTCGTTCGCATACGTGAGGATGGGAGGGAAGGTGATTAAAATTTGAAATTTAATTAATTAAGTTAACTAATTTTTTTACTAATCTCAACGTTCGTAAATTCATAACTTTTTCGTACGAGGTCCAAATCGAGCGCGAAAAGTTACGTTGCGCTCGTACCAACGAGTACTATGATATGGAGTTGGATTGGATAGATTCAAAGCTAGTAGAAATTTGTTTTCAAATTGAACGCCTATTTATTTTTAATTCAAACCGGAACGTTTTGACGAAAACTGGAATCAATGTGACCTAACTCGCCTCTCTGGCCCACTTATATTTTTATACAAGTATGGATAATTTTATTTATGCTATTTGTTGCCTATTTGGATGATTTACTATTTTATTAGTTGGTTTGGATATATTCCCGCCCTTGGAGTGGATGAGACCCTATTCTGTTCCTGTGTATAAGCGGATGACCCTTTGTATATGACCCCGTCTCGAAGTAGTTGATTTATATTAATTGATTATATATTGTATGTGATGAAGGGGGACAGGTTAGGGGGATACAACAGGATTCCTTACACTATTGATTTTACTTTTCATATATTTTTATATATGATATGTTGGATGCCATATTTGATGACATGGATATGTTTTTGCTTATTTAGTGCTATAGTAGCACTACGCCATATTTTTAGTATTTTGAACTAATATAAAATACTGATTTTGAATCGAAATGATTTTCAAAGTGATTTTGGAAGTATATATATTTTAATAATTTTTAAACTATTAAAAGGAGTGAATTTATTTTTAAACAAATAAAAAGTATGATTTTTTATGTTATAAATGTATAGTTTTGTGAAATATTTTTAAATAGAAATTTTTGAGTGGTTTATAAAAAGGATTTATAAAAGTGATGTTTTATAAATAAAGAATTTAATTTATAATCGGAATTAGTGAATAATTTTTAAATGGATTTGAAATTTATTTGGTAAATGGATTTATAAGTGGATTTTATAAATAAATTAGATTTATAAAATAATGGATTTACAAGTGGATTTTGATAGTATAATGAGTTTTTATTAAAGAATGATCTAGAAATAGAATTTTATAGACAAAGAGATTTTATAAAATAGAAGCTTTATAAAATAGAAAGGAGATTTATAAATATAGTTTTATATATATGGAAATGATTTATGCTGAGATTGAAATATGGATTTTTATATAAAGGAAATACATTCAAGTTTTTAAGAGTTAAATAATATTTTAAAGTAATATTTTGATGGAGTTAATGGTTTTAAAAGTAATTTTTTTTCAAAAGTAATGTTTTAAAATAATAATTCTGAATGGAGTTTAATGGTTTTAAAATTGATTTAAAATGTGTTAAGTGACGATAACATAGATTTCAACATTTTCTGTTGTAATAGACGTTTTCGAGGAAGTATGGAAGGCATGGACTGTAACACCGTTGTTATAGTCAATAATTTGCGAAAAGAAATGTTTTATATAGTATAGGGGATATATATGTGTATAATTAATCAAATCCCTATACTAGAGTTTTTGGGTTTTCATGACGATGTTTTACGCAACATTCGTTTTGACCCAATAAATTGTGTTTTGACCTTCCATTGTGAAATACACGAATTGGTTCTTAAGATTGTACTAAAGGCTTGGTGGTATAGGAAGTATTGCTTCTTATACTTAACACCCATCCAGAGGCGTATGAACTCTGGAGTTTTACGGTTATAGAAATCTATTTGGCGTGTCTCCAAAATGGTAATTTTATAAAATATACCTATACCATTGATATAAGTATACAGAAATGTTTTCCAATATCGAGAGATTAAAGAGGTTTTGGGAATATATCATTTTAAAGATAATTTGAAGTCAATATTTGGAAATTGATTTAATTAATAAAAGGTTAATTAAATGGGCGTAGTGACTGCTTCTGTGCAAGATATTGTTTGTTGCTTTGATAGTTAAATAACTGACTATCAAATTTGGCCATTTTTGGTTCCTTGACTTGATGTGGGAATTGATTAGTCATGCACTTTGCACAAAGCCGATTGAGTAGGCATAATTATCATTTGGATTAAGAATGTTGATTCGAGTAGTGCGAAGTTCTACGGTACTCCAATCCACCGGGCTTCCTTCTTGGCCGAAGGATAGCAAGTTGAGAGTTGGAAATGTGATAAGTCTACGAGACTTGGTTTTCATATGAGGTTGAGGGCCTCTTTATTGTTGTTGGTCCGAAGAGATTAGGGTCGGATTTATCCAAGAACCACTTCGAACCAATATATGCGTTCGAAAGTGCAGGTTTATGATGATGATTTTGAAGAGGGAGATCTTCAAGATGCAAGGCTACTTGCCATTGGACCCGCGATGCATAATATATATTTATATGGTGCAGTAGTGCTTCGTTATGAAAATCTACGGTATGCAAGGACTTCTCGCTACTATTCCTAGTGGTAATTCCCGACATGATGTGGTAGGAGAGTGCCTTCGATTTGTTCTGTTCCTGGACAACTTGTATGGATGAATGTCTAACGTTGCATTTCAAATTACATTGATTGATCTCTATGAACGTATCATACGTTTGGTGGAGGAGAAGGCAACTTCTCTTAGCTTAACACCCTTTTTTGAGATGTACAAGCTCAGGAGTTATACGTTTGTAGAAATCAGTTGTGTGATCATCGAATGGCAACGTGCCATTCAAAGTGGAATGCGCCATGTGAAAGGTAAATGTTAACTTAAGCCCCATCAACCTGTAATGGCTTAAACAGGGTACACAATGAGGCTATATGGTTTGCAACCATTAGGGTATGATCATCACCTTTCTAGATAACCCCCTATATGTCGGGTATGTGGTGTATGCTACGAGACGTCTTGGATAGCCAGTAACGACTGGGGTGATGACATATTCGGTTTCTATCCATGTCATATATGAGTGCCAAATAGGGATAGATCGATCTTGATAGATGTTGAGGATTGTTTGTGTATCCTCGGTACATTCCTCTAGAGATGTACTATATGGAGGGTAGTCCCTTACCTGCTATTGTATGGAAATCCATTCTCTAATACGTGCATACCATTTTGTTTGCAAACCTATTATGCCGTCAAATTTAACCAATGTAACAATTTAGGCTATTTTAATACTATTTGTATAATAGACACTAGTATAATCTAACATGATTTGATATGAAATGTTTTGGTTATCTAAAGTAAAAACCTGTCCATGTTTATATGCGGTGTGGTCTTACGACATACCTTTGTTTTGATAAAGAAAGTTTTATAACTTTAACATTCAGTTGAGATGTGTTTTTTCATGCTAGTTTACTAAACTGATCCAGCCGTTCTTCCCTTTCAATGCTCAGGTCAGACCGAGCATATTTACAGATTTAGATTTGGATGCCTTGGAGCTTCAGCAGACGAACTGGAGGTATTCCGGTCATATTCACGTATATGTTTATTTTTAGCTGCATTGTTGTTCAAATTATCAGCATTTGTGAGGATAGGTTATTATTACTATCCAGGCTGATGATCGTGATTTGTTATTTTCATACTCTGATGGTTTTATGTATAATATTTTCTCTTTTATAAAGATCATTGATATTATATTATATATGTCATTCTGCTACGATTGTGAGATTCTGTGTTGTTTTAGTTTCTTTCTCTCTTCTTCTTCTTTTCTCTTCTTCTTTCCTCTTTCTTTTCCATAACTATTCACATCTTCATTCGATTTGGGTTGAACATGCTTGGTTTATTATCAGCTTGAATCGTGCGGGTTTGCAGGTCGTTATAAAGCAAATCTCTTATTTTGATGTCTCGTGGGCTTGAACTCATACTTCTAGAACCTTAATCTAAAGCCCATACCTCTAGCCATTTGAGGTAGAGGTCCTTGACTTGATTCTTTTTATATACTTCTGTTTAGGAATGAAAAAAGCTAACTTTACCTCTATTAATTATGGAGAACATAAGGTTTTTTCGTATTTATATATGTAATTAATACAATAATTTCTATAAAATAAGTGAAAGAAATCAAATTCATAATCTTCAAAAAAAAATTGAAAACAAATTTTTATACAAAACGTGAAGACTAAAAAATAGTTTAACTTTACCTATAACATTTTTTTCAAAATAACTGAAGACACTAAGATGCTTATACATAAATCCAAAAAAATCATGCAAAATAAATGAAGGAAACCAAATTAATAAGCATTCTACTCGAAAAAAATATAAGAGGCAAATAGAATTTGGACACAAAATTTGAATCAAAGATTGAAGTCAAAAATTTATTACAAAAAAACAAATTAAAAGCTGAATTAAAAGAAAAATAAGTGATAAAATAAAGATCTAATCTTTTATTCGAGTTAGATCCGAATTATATATATATATATATATGCTCCTTGATGATTTATATGGTTTCGTATATATTTTATGATATGTTTAGATTAGAAAACCTATTAAATGACATCCAAATGATTTACGTTTTTGATATATGGTCAAAAACATTATTTTAGAAGTGGGTTTCAAGTTTCATAATTTTCCAAGTAATTATGGATTTATTATGGATTTTCTAAGAGAGAAAATAGAGAATTTTGGATTTAAATTATTTAAAGCAATTAAATAATGTTTTTGGGTTGAAATTTATAAATGTTAGAAAACATATTGAACGTTAATTATTGTGATTTTTTTGGGATTTTTCCTAAGTATTTTACTATGACTAATAAATTATTTAAGTTAGAGGACTTAAATATTTTATTTGTTTTGCTAAGGAATAAGGCTTATTTGTTAAAATAATTTCAATTGTTAATTGCTGAATTCGATAGCCTTTTTAGAAAAGAATTTTGATAACGAATTGGCAACCAATCATATTTGACAAATTAGGTAAGTTAGGTGAAAAGGAATTACTTTAAAAGGCATAAAACTAGTTTTGTCTCGAATTACAACTTCGCCACTTCTATTGCTTGCTTTCGCCACCATGCCCGGATGGCCTTTCGCACCTATTCAAAACCAATGCGCATGGTATCAAGTAATTGGTACATAGTGTATTGGAGAAAGGCAGAGGGGACTATGTCGAAGGCATGCTTTTGAAGGGGTTGAAGCCAATTTATTAGCTTTTGAATCAATCAACTTGCCTTTGTTTTTAAAAAGGAGCTTTCAAAAGAGTCGCAGCTTTTGAATCCATTCGAAACCTAGCAGTCACATTCATACCTTTCAGATTGGTTTGAAGCCGCTTTTCTTATAACATTCAAACAATGTATTCGAAAGGGGAGTTTTCTCCTTTTAAATTTTGAAGCCACCTTCCCAATGTTTTCGAAAGGGTCCTTTTAGCCACTTTTATCATGGTTTCGGAGGTAAAGGTTTTAAAAGAATGGTTTCGAAGCTATCCTTTCTCCAATTCTTTTTCTTAATATTTTGCTTTCGAAAGCAAAGCTTTCGCTTCTATTCTCTTTGACACTATAGTTATACTAAATGTTAAACCCAATGATTTTGAAAGTGATACTTTTAATTGGTTTCGAAACTATGTTTCCACAAACTCTTACTTGAACCCAATGCTCTCGAAAGGTATGTTTTAAGTGTTTTGAAGGAAAGATTCCAATGCTTTCGAAAGGTATGTTTTAAGTGTTTCAAAGGAAAAGTTTACAATGCTTTCAAAAGGTATACTTTGAGTGTTTCGAAAGGAATATTTCGAAGGGTTTCGGAAGAGGATGTCTAAGGTTTTAAGCAATGATTTCGAAAGGGTTTCTTTTAATGATTTCGAAGGGGATGCTTTCTATGATTTCAAAAGGGATTGTTTAAGGTTTTAAACTATGGTTTCAAAGGTATTGTTTTGGCTTTAAAGCCTAATGTTTTCTAAGGTAAAAAGGGTTTTAACTTGTTTCAAAGGCATAGATAACCTATTAGATAGATAACCCTATTGATTTTATGTTTTCATCAACATTATTTTGTGAAAAGAATATACCATGGCACAAATATTATGACTAAAGAAAAAAGCATATTTTCCATGTTAAAGTATGATTTAAAAAGGGTTTAAATCAATTTGAAAGAAATATTTTCAAGGAAAATTTAATAGGGTAGTTAACCCTAAGTAAATGACTCAGATATTAGAAGACCATATGGGTCTGGTATGGGGTCGCGCCCTATACTAGTTAGTAGCCCCTAGCTAATATAAGTCAAAAATTCCAGTGTGTAGGGCTTTGCCACAGGTAAGACTAAAATGATGTTACATATAGAAAGGAGTATACAGAGTAAAGACAGGTTATTGGTGAACCTGCAAAACCATTACGATTAGATGACCCTAGGAGGAGTAAGCTAAGGATAGATCATTTAGTATTGTATCTAATAGAAGTTAGAATATGTATTATGTATGGTAGGCCCGAGTCAGCCAATGGTTAATAGTTAGCTAGATAAAACTATAATGTTCGGACAGATTGTCCATTGATTACCTTATTTATGTGCATATATATCTTTGCTATTGTTGTTATAATCAGTTTGATTGCAGGATTTTTACTTGCAAAAGATATGATTTTAAAAGGATATTAGTGAGGGGAAACCCATTCCACTAAGTGGCGTGGTCTCACTTAATATCGGTAAACCGAGATGTAATAAAATTATTCACACTAGGCTTTATATCCGACTCAAAGTTTATGTTTTCCTCTTAAACTCTCGGATGCTCAAAATTAGATTTGAGTATATTAAGAGTTAAGGACTTTTCAGGTTTAGTAGGTTGGACGAATAAGCTTCCGAAGACGTGCAGGAGGCAAAGCTAGCTATGTAGGAGTTATTTAGTGTTATTTCCACTGTGATGTATTTATGACTGATATGTCTATCGATTTAGTAATTTGATTATCCAAGAGAGCATCTTCATATGTCGCTCTTAGCGTAATTCGTAATAATTATATTTGATCAAAACATGGGAAATTGTTTTGGGATTATGTAATGGAGGATGAAATATTGATTTGAAATGTAATCAGAAAAGTTGTTTTGAAATCTGTGTTGATTTTATTTCATATTTATGTGCTTCTGATATTATGGATACCATTAACATTACCATATTTTGTCATTGGAAGTTAATACTATAGATGACTGCAGCATTTATAGTGCTTAGTTTTGGGCCTCAAAATAGGGGATGTTACAACTTGGTATCAGAGCATAGATTTATGAAAAGTTAAAAGAAATTTTAAAATTAAAATGATTTTTGAAAACATAATCCTAAGGAATTAGAGAAAAGATTGGGGTATAGGATAATGTTATAGTAACGTACTTGTATTTGTTATATATAACTATACGCTTTATCTCTATTTTCCCATCTCTCTTAGGCTATTCTTCTGTATCTTACAAGGACTCAAATGCAGATTTTAAGGAAGTAAGATATGGATGCTAGGAATGGAGGAGTTAACCTTAGTGGAGGAAGCACCACAACCAATGGAAATGCCAAACCAAACACTAGAAGAAATCCAGGTCGGGCACAAGCTGCTAATGTAGGCGCTGGAGCAACGCAAGTTGATATGGGAGCTATGTATCAATTCTTTGTCAACATGATGCAAGCAGGAGCTACTACGGTAGTTGGACGAAATGATGGAGAAGGAAATCAGGGAGCTCCGATGGTTAATAATTATGCAGTATTGAGTAGAGACTACGCTAGACTTGGAGGGAAGCCGTTTATCGGGACTGAGGATGCAATTGAAGTAGAGAAGTGGTTGCTTCATTGCGATGGGATTTTTGCTAATTTAGGGCTTAACGATGAGCAGAAAAGGAGATTGGCATCTAGACAGTTGCAAGGAGCAGCACTGTACTGATGGAACGATGATACTGTAGAAGTAGCTGAAGAGGCTATGATTTGGGTAGAATTCAAAAGGAGGTTTGAGGAAAGATTCATATCAGAGATCGCCAAGTCAACTCTGCTCAGGAAGTTTGCTGAGTTGGTGCGGGGAGACATGATAGTGTTGGAGTATGTTACCAGATTTGAGGAGCTATCAAGATACGGATATGCTACGGTCGATACAATTATCAAAAGGAACAAGAAGTTCATCTGTGGATTGAGACCAGAGCTTGCTAAAGCAACTTTACCACATATTAGGGATTCGTGTGATATAGTTATTGAGATGGCTTTGAGAAATGAGGAGGTGGTTACTTTCTTTAATGGTAACAAAGTAGTGGGAACTCAAGGTGTTCAGAACCAAAAGAGAAATTTTTTCCATAAGAAAGGCGCTCAGAAAGAAGTAGCGGCTAAGAAAGGGAAGGCCGATGTAGTTTGCTACAAGTGTGACAAGAAGGGACATTTTTCTCACGAGTGTCGGACGGGCAAAGCAAAGAAGGTTGCTAACAAGAAGGGGGTGAAATGCTTTAACTGTGATCATATTGGACATTATAAGAACCAGCACAAGGAACCGTCCAAGGATGGAAAAGGACAAGTGTTTGCATTGGAAATAGCTACCTCAAGACCAACAACAGAGGAGAAAGGGAAAGCTGTGTTGGGACTTACGCTTTTGATTCATGCTGTATCAGTTAGAGTTCTATTTGATACCGGTGCATCGCATTCTATTATATCTCATTATTTGATAGATAAGCTTAACCTAGAACCTTCATACCTAGTTACTTCCTTAAGGGTTGCGAATCAGATAGGAAGGTATGTGACTCTTGGGATTAGATGTGACCAATTTGAGTTAGAGTTGTTAGGTCACATATTTTCTTTTAGTTTGCATGTGTTTGATTTCGTAGGTTTCGAAATTATTTTAGGTATTGATTAGTTAAGTAAGTACGATGCTAGGAAATTTTGCCAGATAGAAAAATATCACTTAGACACCCTAGTTGTAGTGATCAGATTGTATACACCGTAGAAACCTCGAAATTAGATTCTTGCGCTTTGTTTGGTGTTATGGACGAAGAAGACGAGTAGAATCGAGTTTTCGTTGTTAGAGAATGCGCAGATGTCTTTGAGCCCATGATAGGACTACCACCGAAAAGAGCTATTGAGTTTTGGATAGATTTAGTGCTAGGAGCTAAACCTGTGAGTATACCACCAGGTAGAATGACACTTATCGAGCTGAAGGAGCTAAATGCACAGTTGGTGGATTTAGAAAATAAGAATTTTATCAGACCAAGCAATTCGCCTTAAGGAGAAGCCCAGTATTTGTTCAGAAACTAGATTGATCGTTGAGGTTGTGTATCAATTATCGTAAGCTGAATGAGAAGACGATAAAGAACCGATATCTATTACCTAGGATTGACAATTTGTTCGACTAGTTGAGTGGAGCCAAAGTATTTTCTCAGTTGAATTTGGCAGAAGGGTTTCATTAGCTTAGAGTAGCAGAGGATAGTATTCCTCTGACCGCTTTTAGGACTAGATATGGATTGTACGAATGGTTAGTGATGCCGTTCGGACTAACTAAAGCGTCAGTCTTCTTCATAGACTTGATGAACACAATCTTTTGAGAACATCAAGATGAATCTGTATTGGTATTCATAGACGACATATTGATATACTCCAAGGATCAAAGAGATCATGAAGTTCATCTTATGATAGTGCTTGGGACACTGAGGCAACATCAGTTGAAAGTGAAGTTTTCAATGTGTTATTTCTGGAAGAAAGAAGTTAAGTTTCTTGGTCATACAGTCTCAGAAAAAGGGTTTATCAGTAGATCCGGATAAGATCAAAGCCGTGAATAACTAGAAGATAACCGAGATAGTGACTAAGATAAAGAGTTTTCTTGGGTTAGTTGGCTATTAGCGGAGATTCATTAAGGATTTCTCGTGGATAGCCGCATTGATGACTAAGCTAACTTGAAAAGATGCGAAGTTTGTTTAGACTGATCAGTGTGAGGAGGCATTCCAGAAACTGAAACATTTATTGACTAATGCACCTGTGTTAGTTGTTCCAAAGGGGAATCGGGACTTAGTGGTATACACGGATGCAC
This sequence comes from Allium fistulosum, assembly GCA_030737815.1. Taxonomy (NCBI): domain Eukaryota; kingdom Viridiplantae; phylum Streptophyta; class Magnoliopsida; order Asparagales; family Amaryllidaceae; genus Allium; species Allium fistulosum. Next base: position 960,464,996 of record CM060901.1, read on the forward strand.
ATGGAGTAGGATTAGGAGTCGTGTTAATGCAGAGAGGTAAAGTAATTACCTATGCTTCTCGACAGCTCAGACCGCTTGAAGTTAGATATCCAACTTATGATTTGGAATTAGCTGCAGTAAGTTTCGCATTGAAGATGTAGAGACATTACCTTTTAGGAGAAAGATTCGAATTATTTACAAATCACAAGTCGCTAATATATTTATTCTCTCAGAAGGAGTTGAATATGGATAGAAGAGATGGTTAGAGTTTATAGCTACATACGAATTTGGTATTAAGTACACACCAGGAAAAGGAAATAAGGTTGCGGATGCACTTAACAGAAAACATCAGAATGCAGTATTGGCAATAATAGTTAAGTGGAAAGATTTAGAAGCATTGACCACATGTAGAGTACAATGGAGATCTGAGGCTAGTTTTAGTTAAGAAACCACCATGGTATCATGTTTAGAAGTTCGACCGATGAGGATCAAAAGGATTGCATCTAAGTAGAAAAATGACCCAGCGTTAACTGAGAAGATTAGAAGGCTAGAGACCTGAATCGAGATTGAAGATCTGAAGGATTTTAGTCTTGACCACAGAGGGTGGTTGAGAAAGAAGGCACAATTGTGTGTCTCGAATGTGGAAAACCTAACGAAGGAGGTCCTTAGAGAAAGCCATGTTTCGAAGTTCACTATTCATTCGGGAGGAACTAAGATGTATTAGGATATGAAAAGAAGTTTCTTTTGGGAAGGTATAAAGGGAGTTGTAGGTTCATGGGCGAGGCAGTGTTCGAACTATCAACAGGTAAAAGCTGAACATCAGAAACCGAGTGGGTTACTTCAGCCTTTGGATGTTCTAGTCTGGTAATAGGACTCTATCTTAATGGATTTCATAGACAGATTGCCAAGGTCGAATGGAGGAAATGAGAGTATCTGGGTTATAGTGGATAGGTTGACTAAGAGTGCACACTTTATACCCATTAAGTCGACAAGAAGAGCACCAGATTTAGCTAAGTTATATGAAGAATATAGTTAGACCGCATGAAATTCCTAGTAGTATAGTAAGTGATAGAGAATCCTTATTCACTAGCGAGTTCTGGAAGATTCTACAAGATACTTTAGGTACCAAGCTCAAGATGAGTACCGCATACCATGTCAGACAGATGGAAAAACGGAAAGAGTTAACAAAGTCTTAGAATATTTTTTAAGAGCTTGTGTGCTAGATTTTGGAGGATCATGGGAAGACCATCTACACTTAGTCGAGTTTTCGTATAACAACAGTTATCAGACTAGTATAGGGATGGCACCGTTTGAAGATTCATGATCTCCATCTCATCTCTGGTTATGTAGATGGATGGAGGGTAGGCTCCTGAGGATGCCTCTTGGCTGCCCCCTTGTTGATTTCCTTTTGCAACAACTTTAGCAGATTGTTTTGTCATCTTAATTATCTCCAAATCTTAAATTAGCAAGTTCAAGTAACTATCAATGAAATCACCAAAATATTTGCTCAAAAATAGCATAAACACCTAATAGACTGCGTAGAGAATGAAAGTGAAGAAAATAACTGAAAATGAGTAAACACGGAACAAACAAGATTTATAGTGGTCCGGTGTACTCTGGCCTATGTCCACTTAAAGGTTTTCTCTTTTTATTGATGAAAGTAAGAGTACAATTGTTTTGGTTCGTCAACGAACCGTAGGCAATTACAAGAAAAGTGTAATAATGGTGGAAGAGCAAGGAGATCCACAAAATGAGCCTCCTCATGCTCTATTTATAGGTGTAGGTCAGCTGGAAAGCCTCAAACATGTTCTTTCCTACGTTCTCAATGTTCTCCCGACGGTAGGTGAAGAAGAAGACGTGGCCAGCTTGCAATTGGTGTGGGTCGGTACCTAACCATAGCTATGGGTCGGTACCGACACATAAAATTTTACCAACCATGATTTTGGACTTTTGGAGATTGGTCGCCTTGCCATTAGCTCCATGGTTCCTAATTTGTTTGAATTGTTTCTTGCTTGTTTCTGAGTCCAATTAATGGATGAGTAGGAGAATAAAGTTGCTTACTTGAATTTCTTAAGGACACCGTTGGGTAGAAGTATGCGGACGGTGCTATGGAGTTTGGAATGGGCTCTTGGGACCATAGCTAGTACGCAATAGGAAAATGGTGTGAAATGTTGAATATGCAAGTATATGATTTTTGATTTTTGTTTGATGATAATAAACATATATATATATATATTCATTTAAAAGTATTTATTAATGTACTATTTTATTTTCACATATTTAAATAAATATTTGCTGAATAAAATAAATAACTCAGAATTTAAATTCAAACAAATATTTTATTCAAACAAATATTTTTTTATAATTTTGAATAGTACAAATTTGAGCTCTCACTATATATATAATTTTTTTTATACGATTATGATTACATCACAATTTATCATTTACATTTGCACCTCACTACATTTCACTCATTCACTCGTATTTATCTTCAACTCCAGTCCAGATTGAATCCAACATCTGAATTATCTGTTAGTCCCTGAGAAGTTGGTTTTGATGACAACAACCTTAGAATAAGATTATAAAATATAAATACTAACATTATTGTTTAGATATATATGTATATGCAGGATATATATATAGGTACCAAAGAATGAAGACTGTACGGTATAGAGATTCAAGAACTGATGAACTCAAGATCGAAGATATCAAGATTCAAGACTCATGAGTATCAAGATTATCAAGAGTTCAAGATTTCAAGATAAGTAATTTAGTTAGGAATTTTGTTAAAACTCCTAGAAAAGCACTGACATCTTAAAATCCATTTTATTCGTAGAATGGAATCCACTTCGAGCCCGTTAAAGGGATGGAACCCTAAGTAGGATGGAACCTACGAAAAATCTAGTGGAACATTGTTTTGTATCCACTAACTTTTATTCAAATGTTTTACAAAATTATATCTTGTTTTCAAAATGATTTCAAAATCTTCCTTTTTAAATCAAAAACATCTATCCTGGTTTTAAAATACTTTTAGCCTCAAAATAATCTTTATTTTCAATATCAAATTATCCTTGGTTTTAAACTATCTTTTAATTATAATATATTTAACTTTTAATATTTATACTTATATTTAAATATAAAATTATAGTACAATTTTATATAATACCAAAATATTATTCTCTATACTTATTTATGTATTTTAACTATAGTTAAGTATATTTATGAAGTTTAAAATAGTTTTAATACAAGATAGAAGTTATTTTCAAAGAAAAACAAATTACCAAAAATAACTTAGGCTTGTCGACAACCCCAAGGAACCCTTGTCGACAAGGTGAAAGTTTATTTCAAAAGTTTGAATTTCAAAGGAAGTGTCTATTCGTCATATCCGTTCACGAATGGACATGGCTGTTGTTCTACTATAAATAGGGGTTGTTTTAAACGAATTTACAATCATATTTTCTCTGATTTCACTCATCTTCTTCTTCCACATTTCTTTATATACATTTTTACCATTACTCTGCCGAAATCACCATTGAATCTAACTAGATCATCTCTTGTTTGATTCTCTATCACTATCTCAACAAGATCCCAGTGCTATTTAGAGTTATAGACTTCTTTGTATTCAATCGAGCGAGAAAAGGTGTGATTGTAGCCTGGAAAATCAATCGGGTGAACTTGTTGCCCGTAAAATCAAGTATCTCTACCTAGAGGATTGTGAATCTGGAGCGGTGTACCTTGTGGTCTTGAAATCGAGGGTGTAATTGTAAGAATTGATTTTGAAAGGAAATCCGTACTTGTGTTGCGGGACTGGATGTAGGGTAACTCCGAACCAGTATAAAATCCGGTGTGTTCTTTCCTTTATTGCTTTTACTTTATATCTGCATCTGTGTTTAATTCTGTGATCATATCTGTGTCTGAATATTGCATACATTTGTGTTCAAATTAATATAACTCAAAAAGAATTAGTAATTCCTTAAAACACTATTTTCCCCCCTCTAGTGTTAATTCTAGCCTTAAGATCCGTAATCCGCATTTCTCACATTTGGTATCAGAGCGATGTTTTCAAAGTTTCATAATATGAATTTTGAAAAGGCTTTTAAAATGGCTATGTTTGAAAAACTTGTTAATAATAGTTTAGAAATATTCAGATCATCATTGTCTCATGAGTCTGCATATAATCGATATTCAAATTCAAGTTGTCTACCAAAATTGTATGATGTGCAGGAAACATGTTTTATGGGTGTTGAGGAATCAATCCACAATGGACAAATTGTTCAGATCAATAAGAATAAATGGATATTCGATAGTGGATGCTCTAGACACATGACTGGTAATCCGGATATGCTGAATGATATAATATACAAAGACGGAGGACTGGTTAACTTTGGAGACAACTCAAAAGGATATGTGATTGGCATCGGTAATGTCGATAACTCTGAAACTCCTATTATTACTAATGTTTTGCTAGTTAAGAATCTGAAACATAATCTGCTAAGTATTTGTCAACTTTGAGATAAAGGATATAAAATTAATTGAAAAAGATAAGTGTCACATTTAAGATAATAATTCAACCATAATATTTGATGGAATTAGGAAAAAGAATATTTATATTCTTAGTATGAAAGTTTCAAATGATAACCTGTGTCTTTTGGCAAATACAAGTGACCCTTGGATTTGGCATAAGAGATTTGGGCATTTGAATTTCAAACTCTTATCTAGACTGTCAAAACATGATCTACTAAGAGGTCTCCCTAAAATGAATTTTAAAGTAGATAGTTTATGTGATGCATGTCAATTAGGAAAACTTAGAAAAAGTTTCTTTAAATTAAAAATATGATTTCAACTTCAAAACCTCTTGAATTACTTCATCTTGATTTATTTGGTCCATCTCAAATTCAGTCAATAAATCATAGTAAATATGTTTTTGTTATTGTAGATGATTATTCTAGATTTACATGGACAATATTTTTGAAACATAAAAGTGATACTTTTGAAAGTTTTAAGAACTTTACAAAAAGGATTCAAAATCAACTTTCTGTAAAAATTATAACCATCCGTAGTGATCACGGTGGTGAATTTGAAAATGAAAAGTTTGAGGAATTCTGCAATAAAAAGGGAATAACTCACAAACTTTCATTTCCAAAAACTCCACAACAAAACGGAGTAGTAGAACGTAAAAATAGGACGATTCAAGAGTGTGCGAGAACTATGCTTTCAGATATTAAATTACCAAAACATTTTTGGGCAGAAGCAGTTGCTACCGCCTGTTATATTTTAAATAGAATTTTAATTAGATCTTTAACTGATAAGACATCTTATGAACTTCTTCACGGAAAGAAACCTAAGGTAACTTATTTTAGAATTTTTGGAAGTAAATGTTTTATTTTAAATACAAAAGATAACTTAGATAAATTTGATCCTAAATCCGACAAAGGTATCTTTATCGGATATTCTAATAGAAGTAAAGCATACAGAGTGTTTAATTTAAGAACTAACACCATCGAAGAAACAATGCATGTTTCATTCGATGAAAATCTCAAAAAATTTGAAGATACAAATGATGAAGAGGATTTAATTACTCAAAATCAGGAGTCAACTGAAACTAATAATGAAATTAATCATCCTAATAAAAAGATTAAACTTTTAAAAGATCATCCTATAGAAAATATACTAGGATATATGCAATCTATTGTTACAACTAGAAATCAACTAAGTAAAATGAGCAATGCAGCCTTTATATCAACTATTGAACCCAAAAATCCAAAAGCAGCATCAACTGATGATTCATGGATTTTGGCTATGCAAGAAGAACTAAATCAATTCACTAGAAATGATGTTTGGGAACTTGTTCCTAGACCTGAAAATAAAACTATAATTGGAACTAAATGGGTTTATAAAAATTAAAATGAATGAACAAGGTTAGGTCGTTAGAAATAAAGCCCGGCTAGTTGCTCAAGGTTATTGTTAAGAAGAAGGAATAGATTGTGATGAAACCTTTGCTCCCGTAGCAAGATTAGAAGCCATTAGGATTCTACTTGCTTTCGCAAATCATAATAATTTCAAACTATTTCAAATGGATGTTAAAAGTGCCTTTTTAAATGGATTTGTAAAAGAGGAAGTATATGTTGAACAACCACCACTTTTTGAAGATGAAAAATTTCCAAATCATGATTACAAACTTAAGAAAGCTCTATATGGTCTAAAACAAGCTCATAGAACCTGGTATGATAGACTAAGATCTTACTTATTACAATCAAACTTTTAAATTGGTAAAGTAGATAATACTCTTTTCACTAAAATAAATAAAAATGATATTCTACTAGTACAAGTTTACGTAGATGATATCATTTTCGGATCAACTAATTTTGAAATGAATAAAGAATTTTCTGAAATAATGACAAAAGAGTTTGAGATGAGTCATATGGGTGAATTAATCTTCTTTCTAGGATTGCAAATAAAACAATTAGATAATAGTATCTTTATCAGTCAAGAAAAATATGCTAAAGACCTAGTTAGTAAATTTAGTTTGACTACTGCAAGTGGAAAACCCACTCCCATGGTAACCAATGAGTACCTAAGTAAAGAAGATCTCTCGAAAGATGTAGATCAAAAATTATATAGAGGAATGATTGGATCACTACTCTATATCACTGCTAGTTGACCTGATATCATGCATAGTGTTTGTCTTTGTGCAAGATATCAATCCCAACCTAAAGAGACCCACTTAAAAGCTGTAAAACGTATCATAAGATATGTTCAACACACCTTTGATTATGGCTTATTTTATCCTAAAAATGATTCTTTTGAATTAATATCTTACTGTGATGCTGACTATGCTGGTTGTAAATCAGACCGAAAAAGTACAAGTGGAACTTGTCACTTTTTGGGGCATTCTCTGGTTTCCTGGTTTAGTAAAAAGCAAAACAAAGTTTCTTTATCAACAACCAAAGTAGAATATATTTCTGCTGCTTTGGATTGTTCTCAAGTAATATATATGCAACAAACTTTAAAAGATTTTGGTTTAAATATCTCAAAATCACCAATTTATTGTGATAATACTAGTGCAATAAATTTATCCAAAAATCCTACTCATCATGCTCGAACTAAACATATTGATATCAGACATCATTTTCTCAGAGATAATATAAGTAAGGAAGTAATTACTCTGGATTATATCAATTCCAAGAATCAAATTGTTGATATCTTAACAAAACCCTTAATGAATTTATATTACTAAATTAAGAAGAGAATTAGGTATTTGTTCAATAACTGAAATATAGAATATAAATATATAACAAGTATTATTAAAATTAAATTAAAATCAAATAGCAAAAATATAAGTACCTTGTCGACAACCCTCCTTTACCGCTGTCGACACGAATTTTTTTTCTTTTGAAATTTTCCCACCAAAATTCAAATGGGTGGTTATATATTCTTCTTATTTCGAAATTTTGTTCATTCTTTCTGTTCTTTCTCTGTTCTAACTTCTGAAAACATTAAAACAATGGCCTCCTCCTCCAAATCAAACAAAAATTCAACCTTTTTGTTCCCTTCTCCTTCTACCGGACCATTTCAACGAACTACGCTTGCACGAGTGATGAAAATGGAGGTTTCCTTAAAGGATGCACTGCAACTTATGACTGAAATTCAACTGGTGCAAATCAGAATGGCCAAAAAACAAGAACGGCAAGGCAAAATCCTTAGAAACTTGCAAAAGTTTCTAATGGACAATCACTCCAATCCCATCTTGATCGATGAAGAATCCTCAAGTGTTCAAGTGCAAGAGGACAGTGAGGAAGAAGAAGAAGCCACCATGGAAGAAGAGCATGCTGAAGATGACGACAAAGTTGTTTGCATTGGCGAAGTGTGCTTTGACAAGGATGGAAATCTAGTCGAACAACATGGAAATTTCTGTTTCCACTACCCAAATTGCTCGGTTCATAGATCTCCCATTGTCAAGGATACACATTAGTTTCTTTTCTCTCTTTCTTATCGTTATTTTATATGATCTTACTTACGTTTTCTACGCAAATGTAAATATAACATTATATAATTAATAAATGATTTGTGTTCTCATATTTGAATTCTCACATTATCATTATTATAAATATTATCATATATGGATTCTTAGTTAGGAGAGTTAGTTATTAAGGGCTAAGTTTTAGTTTCAGAATTAAGTGTTGATTATTTATGGTAACACTATCATTATAATCACATGTAATTTAGTACAAGAATAAGGGGGAGTTATATAGTTTGGAGTTATTTTTTGTTGATGACAAAGGGGGAGAATTATAAAATAGGATAGTTAGGCATAGATTAAGGGGGAGTTATTAGGATAGAAGTAATATTTTATAAACAAAGGTTGTTGTTATCCCGCCTTTTGGCAAGGCCGAGATACCAAGGAATTAACTGAAGAAAATATGGATTATGCATCCTCGAGATCGAGTAACCGCTGGATATCCCTAGATATCGATGAATTTTACCCAAGACCGGATTGAGCCATAATTGATAAGACACGACAAGCAAAGTCATAGAAACCAACATTCCAAGTTTCGAGTCAATCCGAGTTCGTACACTCAAGATATCATCGACGCAAGTGTAGGACATAGCCTTGGTTCGAATCCATCATGTTCGACTCCACCAGGTTCGACTCCATCTACCTCGTACCCATAGAGCTGCAGGTCCGTGTTCTTCGACTCCATCGAAACGAATTCCTTCGAAATCACAAAGGCCAATCACTTCGAATCCATCCTGTGTCGTTGGTTCGAACCCATCCTAAAAAGGTAGCTTCGTATCGATCGACTATTGTTTTCCAATGATCGATACGAACGAGCATACTAAATCCATCCTACGCCGGGCATTCGAATCCATCCGGTTTGGACGACTTCGAATCGATCAACAGATATAGGCCATGATCGATTCGAACGCACCTTGCCTCGAATCCATCCCCTCAAATCCACCAAGTTGAAGCAGCGGAAAACGTGGAGTCGACCCAGTCGATTCGGAGGAAAAGGCGGGTTGACCCTGGAAATGCGCACCACGTCATCGCTTGGACACGCGATGCCATCGATTCGACATAATCGATTCGAAGGAGATCGATTCGAAGGAAATATTTCAGCCACAAACACAACCTTGAATCGATCATAACTTGAGTTCTACAAATCCAAATGTCATGAAATTTTCACAGAAGCTTAAGTACATGATGAAGAATGTTCACACCAAATTTCAGCTCGATTGGATGATTTCTTGATCGATTCGAACCAAGGGTCGAATCGATCCCAAAGTGGGCCCAGATCTCCAGATTTCGGCCATGTGGGTCCCCTGACATACCAGAACTGGTCTCCCCTCATTTTAGGCGAAATATCAGCCTCCTACACCTATAAATAGAGCCCCTAGTCATTCAGAAAAGGGGTCGGATAATTCTAAGTACTAAAGAGCACCCAGATTCTGCCAGATTTACTCCAGAACACCACCGCTGCTTTAGATTGAGACTTAGCATATAAATTCAGTTGTATTACATTATAAACAATTGTAATCTTCAAGTATCGAGCAATAAAATCATCAAGCTTCATAGTGGACATAGGCAAAATGCCGAACCACTCTAAATCGTTTGTCTTTGCAATTTACTTTCTGTTATTTGGAGTTTTTGTTAGATAATCTTCAGTTTTAATTTTCTTTCCTCACTTTTATCTCTTCAAAAACTTCCGAAGAGTGTTGTGCCCATTTTTGGTACAAACACTTTGGTGCTTTCACTGAGAAAAAACCAGCTTTTTTCTCCTGCTCCTTGGATCTACCATCGATACCGGATTGCACAAATCCAAGAGGAAGATCCAAATCTCTAATTCATCATCCTTCCATTCTATTCAGATTTGCATAAAGTCTAGGAAAAGGATTCATCATTCAAAATGGTTAGCACAAGAACCACTTCTACAGCTGCTGGACAAGAAGGTAGGGATGGACAGAATCCTGCTCAACAGCAGCCATCCAACCAAGACAATGTCGCTCATTCAGAACCGTTTGGACCAGTCACCAGGCAGGAGCTCCATACGTTGCTCCAAGAGCTAACTCAAAGTCGGCAACAATTGGCCGAACAGTTGCGTGCTAATATTGAATTAACAAACCAACTGAACCGCCAAGGCCGCAGAAGGTCCAGACGAGATGATATTTCCCGCTCATCCACTGAAAGCTCTGCCTCATCTGACTATCATCATAGATCTACCCGTCCCCGATTGGACGGAAGTCATGCTCAAGCTGCTGGATATCAACCCGCCCTGACTGTCGGACAATTGAGGGCAGGACCGTCAACCAGCTTCCAGGCTGGGCCATCAGCACGAGGTGGTCGTACTCCACAATATACTACGGACAATCATGTCACAGCTGCCACAGTAGAGACAAGGGTTGATACCCGACATCTTCCAGATTCAGATAATCAACAGCAGGGACGTACTTCTGAACCATACGTCCCAGAAGATGCTGAGCCAAGGAGGCGAAACTTGGACCGTCGACAGCGCCCGGTCCAAACTCGCACTGTGGAACCCGACCACACCTTAGCTCAGCATGCTCAAAATGTAGCGATGCCTGACATCTCGACTATGATACGACAAATGATCCGTGAAAGCCAAGGTCTTACCAACGACGATTAGGGGATTTCCAGAAGTCATACTCCTTTCACGGACGAGATACTATACGCTGAACCTCCTCGGCGATTCAGAATGCCAACTCTCCCTATGTACGAAGGAAATTCTGATCCCAATAAGCACATATGAAATATGAATGGTCAATGAGCGCCGCAAGGGCCGACAATGCAGTGAAATGTCGAAGTTTCCCCATCTCACTGGGAGGAATTGCAACAATGTGGTTTACAAGATTGCCTCCAAGATCTATCTCTTCATTTGACCAATTGGCTAAGAAATTTGTTGAACAATTTCACATGCATGTCGCTAGACCCAAAGATGTTAACACCCTGTCCAGTGTTACCCAAGCTTGTGGGGAAACACTAAGGCGATACTTGGAGAGATTCCATGCGGCATGTGTGGAGATTAGTAATCCCAACGACAACTCAATTTTAATGGCACTGACAAAGGGAATTGATCCCGATTCTGAATTTGGAAACTGGTTAGCTGGAAAACCACCCGCATCGTTGGACCGTTTCTACTCCAAAGCTGCTCAGTTCTTACGGCAAGAGGACGCTAAACAGTCTAGAAAGCAGGACGATGCGAAGCCCGGAAGTGAGGGAATACAAAGCAATGTAGCAGTTAAACAGTCCGGTGACAATTCCGGAAAAGTTCAGTTAAACATCACAACAAACAAACTCAGCCAAGAGGTAGCAATGGTCAGAATAAGAAGAGAGATCCGAATCCAGGCCCACGGCGTAGGGCTCCGATGTTCGAAAGTTATACACCATTAAATACATCGTTGGAAAATGTGTACCTACAAACTTGCAACACCGAACAATATAAGAAACCCGCTCCGAAGCGGTCATCAGAGAGGCAAATTCAGACAGGAAAGTTTTGTAGATTTCACGAGAGTTATGGCCACAATACAAATGACTGTCGACATTTGCAGGACCTCATAGAAAAGCTGATCAGGGAGAGGAAGTTAGATCAATTCGTGCGGGCACCACAGTCTGGTGGTGCGGGCCCGTCAAATCCAAACCGTACACAGGATCAAGAAAGACAAGAGGAACCCGCTCGTACAGGCGGGAGGCTAGTTATCAATACCATAAGTGGTGGTCCTCATCCAGCGGACAGAAGCTGGAGGGAAATGGAGTCGTATGCTAGCTCTATCAGGCATGCGAGCTTCGAATGCTACAGTAATTGTGAGGATGGAACCCCGGCTAAGCAACAAAAGACGATGTCTGACGATATCATATTTAGAAGCAGAGATGCTGACAAAATCGAAGCTCCAACAATTGACCCACTGGTCATATCTGCCCAGGTTGGTCCTGCTTGGATGAAGAAGATCCTGGTTGACAGTGGGAGTTCTGTAAACATTCTATTCAAACGAGCTTATGATTTAATGAAGATGGAAGCACAAGACTTGAAACCCTGCCAATCTTGAGTTCACGGCTTCAATGGGAGTGCAACAATACCCACTAGGATAGTGGAACTACCAGTGGAGTTGGGGATTGGAGAACGCAGGAGAGTCCGACTGCTGCAATTTGTTGTTCTTGACATCGCTTCACCGTATAATGCATTCCTGGGTCGACCAGCCCTTGCTGAATTCAGGGCAGCCATTGCCCCATGGTGTTTGACTTTAAAATTCCCAACTGACCATGGTATAGGAATCGTTCAAGGAGATCAGGCAGCAGGAAGAGCCTGTTACGTTGCTGAGTTGCGTGAAGCACAGAAGAAGGAGAAAGGAAAGGGTGTAGAGGAATCTCTCTGCGTCCGTTTTACTGATAATTGACAACTAGCGCCTGGGTCCCGGCCCGGGCGCCACTACCAATTCCTTAAAGATCTTGACCCTAGAGATAACGAAGATAAAGAGGAAGTTAAAGAGAATCAAGCGTCTCCAGCCGAACTGACTGTGGACGTCCCGGTCAGTGAGGATGACGACTCAAAAGTACTAAAAGTTCGGTCTCAACTGGGAAAACAGGTACAACAGGAATTGGTTGAATTTCTCCAAGCGAATCTCGATGTCTTCGCCTGGACGTACTCTGACATGTGCGGAATCTCACCGAACATTGCAAGTCACTCCTTGAATATTGATCCGCGACATGTTCCGGTCAAGCAAAAGAGGCGTGGTATGGATCCAGAGAGATCTGCCGCCCTTAAAGAAGAGATTAACAAGTTGCAATCAAATGGTTTCATCTGAGATGCTCTATACCCGGAGTGGGTGTCAAATCCGGTAATGGTTCGAAAACCGAATGGGAAATGGAGAACTTGTGTCGACTACTCCGACTTAAACAAAGCTTGTCCGAAAGATAGTTTTCCACTTCCTCGAATTGACCAACTCGTAGACTCAACCGCAGGCCATGAATTGTTATCCTTTATGGATGCTTATTCCGGTTATAATCAAATACCTATGCATCTACCCGATCAAGAACATACCAGTTTCGTGACCGATCTGGGGCTCTACTGTTACAGAGTCATGCCTTTTGGTTTAAAGAATGCCGGAGCAACCTACCAACGCTTGGTTAATCGAATGTTCGCTGACCAGATCGGGAAGACCATGGAAGTTTATGTGGATGACATGTTAGTAAAGTCCCGATTTTCTACAGATCACGTCAGGGATTTAGATTCAATGTTCCACATCCTACGAGAATATGGAATGAAGCTTAACCCGTTGAAGTGCCACTTTGGCGTTGCATCCGGAAAGTTCCTCGGTTTCATCGTCAACGCTCGTGGGATAGAAGCAAATCCCGAAAAGATCTGGGCAATAAGGAATTTGCAAACTCCAAGGACCATAAAGCAAGTCCAGAGTCTCAACGGGAAGGTAGCAGCGCTAAGCAGGTTCATTTCAAAATCCACTGATAAATGCATTCCTTTCTTTGATCTAATCCGGAAGGGAAAACGAAACTTTGAATGGACCATGGAATGTGAAGGCGCATTCCGATCGCTGGTTCAACATCTCTCTACACCACCGATCTTGTCAAAACCGATTGATCACGAACAATTATACCTTTATCTGGCAGTATCAGAGCATGCGATCAGTGCTGCTCTGGTCCGAGAAGAAGATCGAGTGCAGAAACCGGTCTATTATGTTAGTAAACGATTGACCGGAGCTGTAAGAAATTACCCCAGGTTGGAGAAACTGGCTTATTGCCTGGTCATTGCCTCAAGAAAGCTTCGTCCTTATTTCCAAGCTCATCCGCTTACTGTGTATACCGATCAGCCATTACGACAGGTTCTCACGCGGCCTGAGACGTCTGGAAGGTTACTCAAGTGGAATATCGAACTGAGTCAATTTGACATTACTTATGCTCCACGGAAAGCCATTCAAGGGCAAGTCCTAGCTAACTTCATAGCTGAATTTACTATTCCAGACGACTTACCCGAAACCAGCGAATCTCCTGAATATGTCTGGAAACTTTATACAGATGGTGCATCAAACGATCGGTGTTCGGGCGCTGGTGTTGTACTAGAAACCCCTGAAGGTCGATCCATATGCTATGCTTTGAAGTTTGATTTTCACGCAACCAACTTGCCAGAGATCTGAGAATTATCGCTATAGAAATTTATTGTGATTCACAGTTGGTTGTGTGCCAGGTACGGGGAGAATATCAAGCAAGAGATCGAAGATTAGCTGCTTATTTAGCCCGAGTTCAGGAAGCACTGGATCAGTTTGATTATTATGCCATTTACTATATACCACGAGATCGCAATCAAAAGGCCGATTCATTGGCAAAGTTGGCCAGCACAGGTGAGGCACAACAAATGGGGCTCGTCCTCGTCAAAACTTTGTCCTCCCCAAGCATTGATCAAATAAAAACGAGCGATGTGTTTGAAACCTCTCCCTGCAGAGAATCATGGATGACTCCATATCGAAGTTACCTTGAGAATGGGATATTGCCTGAGCACCGGAATGAGAAAAGGCAAATTCTACGAAAAGCTTCACGATTCATCATACAGGATGGGATCATGTATAGAAGAGGTTATTCTGTTCCACTCCTCCGGTGTATCGCTCACGACGAAGTCAAACGAGTGTTACAAGACGTACACGAAGGAGAATGTGGCGATCACACCGGTGGACAAGCGCTTGCTAAGAAAATACTCCGATATGGATATTATTGGCCGACAGTGAACCGAGATGCAGCCAACTATGCCAGAAAGTGCGACAAGTGCCAAAAACACGCTCGAATTCCAAGGGCCCCACCTACCGAGATAACTCAAATGGTCAGTCCCTGGCCGTTCGCTATGTGGGGTATCGATATCATCGGCGCTTTACCTCTGGCAAGAGGTGGTGCGAAGTACGCCATCGTCGCAGTTGACTACTTCACGAAATGGGCCGAGGCCGAATCTCTCGCAACGATTATGTCGAAGAAAGTAATAAACTTTGTAGTTCGCAATATCATTTTTCGATTTGGACTCCCGCATACCATCATCACCGATAATGGGACCCAATTCGAAAGTTCGGAGTTCAAGAATTTGTGTCAACGGTTTCATATTCATAAAAAGTTCTCTGCAGTCGCACATCCACAAGCAAACGGTCAGGTCGAAGCTGTTAACAAAGTTATCAAATCCATCTTAAAGAAACGACTGGAAAAGGCTGGGGGCAAATGGGTTGATGAACTCCCTATGGCATTATGGGCTTATCGAACAACTCACAAGACTGCAACTGGACACACCCCATTTTCCTTATCTTATGGCTCGGAGGCCGTTATTCCAGTCGAGACAGAAGTATTTTCTCACCGCGTAACTTATTACGATCCGAAAACAAATGCTATATTACTCGCTGAATCTTTGGATCTGTTAGACGAGAAACGGGAAGAAGCTGATTTGAGAGCGGCCGCATACCGAAGTCGGGTCGCTCGGTTATATAACGCTAAAGTTCGACCCCGAACCTTTGAACTCGGTGATCTTGTCCTCAAGAGAATCTACCCGGTTCCTTCACACATGAAACCAAATTGGGAAGGACCGTACGTGATTATACAAAGACTTGGAGATGGCACATTCAAACTATCAACCGTGGACGGTCTAGTTTTACCCAGGGCCTGGAACAGCGAGAGTCTCCGTCGCTACTACATATGACATGCTTTATTTATTTCATTATGTTTTTTATTCAGCAATTTACTTTTGCATTTCGAAATTAGAATTTGTAATAAGGCAACTAACTTGCCATATTTTCTTATTTCAGCAATAAAATGCCATCTCTTCGAGCCAGAGCTGTGATTCATTAAATACAATGTACAACATCACGATGCACGAAGAGCTAAATTCCATCACATAGTGGAATTTATTCAAGTAGGGAGTGGCTATGAAGCAATCAACCACTCACTAAATGAAACCCGAGCTCGGGGGCAAGCCATCACATCAGGCCAGAAACGGGTTGATACACGACAACCCTTCACTTAACTCCGTACTCCCAGAGCGCGAGGCGGAGTATAAACATTCATTTAACTCCGCACTCCTAGAGTGTGAGGCGGAGTATAAACATTTTCCTAACTCCGTACTCCCAGAGTGCGAGGCGGAGTATAAACATTTACAAAATCCTAGAGTACTCCGAGAGCGCGAGCTGGGTACAAACATTCCTTAACTCCGTACTCCCAGAGCGCGAGGCGGAGTATAAACATTCATTTAACTCCGCACTCCCAGAGTGTGAGGCGGAGTATAAACATTTTCCTAACTCCGTACTCCCAGAGTGCGAGGCGGAGTATAAACATTTACAAAATCCCAGAGTACTCCGAGAGCGCGAGCTGGGTACAAACATTCCTTAACTCCGTACTCCCAGAGCGCGAGGCGGAGTATAAACATTCATTTAACTCCGCACTCCCAGAGTGTGAGGCGGAGTATAAACATTTTCCTAACTCCGTACTCCCAGAGTGCGAGGCGGAGTATAAACATTTACAAAATCCCAGAGTACTCCGAGAGCGCGAGCTGGGTACAAACATTCCTTAACTCCGTACTCCCGGAGTGCGAGGCGGAGTACAAACATTCACTTAACTCCGTACTCCCAGAGTGCGAGGCGGAGTATAAACATTCATTCAACTCCGTACTCCCAGAGCGCGAGACGGAGTATAAACATTTGCTTAACTCCGTACTACCGGAGCGCGAGGCGGAGCATAAACATACGTCAACTCCACACTTATCCCCAATACTGGGGGCAGAACCATAACACATAACAAGTTGAAGACAAAAAGGGAATAAATTTTCATTTCCACTATCAACAAAAAGAATCTGATTACAATGTGGTTCAAAAAATTTCTACTAGTGGGAGCCGAATCCACATCTATACACGGCTACAGAAAAGTCAACAAAATATTACCCCATGCAACGGAAAATTAAAGAAAGAGTTCAATCTTTCTTCTTCCTTATTTTCTTCTTTGGGGTAGCTCCACCAGATCCGCTACCTGATTTTCCCCTCGACCGTTTGCTCTTTTCGGGCTTGTCCTCCGGCAGCGACATAATATCAACGTCTTCCTCAGAGCTTGAGACGGCGGAAATTCTTCTCGGAGGACGAGCTGAAGGCATGGGAGCAGTAACGGGGAGTGGGGCAAGGGCAGCGTCGATCACTACAGTACCGCCCGATGAAATCACCATTAACGGGGCAGGCCCGGGCGGGTTCATACCAGCATTCCCCGCTGCCATCTCGGCATCAATCTCGACAATAATTTCGTCCTCACGGGATGCTTGGGCCGCATCAGATGTGACAGTAGCTGGCATAGATGAACTAACGGCCAGAGCAGCCCCACTCATAGCATCGGACGGGTTGACGGAGGGATTGATGGGTTCATTAAGAAGCTCCTCAATCATTTGAGCGCTAAAAGAAAACATGTTTGCATCTCCCTCTTCGCCGACCAAGGTAGAAGTCGTGATGGCTTCAGTAAAAACAACCCCTTGTGTTTGATATGGAACTGATAGTGCAAGAGGCGCAGAAACAACGACTTCAGTCACTGAAATGCGACAAAGCGAAGATTGTTAGCCAAGTGTGTTGCTTAAGGTTCTTCACAACTAAAATACGGGAAGCGTTCAAATACCTTCCTTAGTCTGGACCGAAACGTGGGCAGAATCATCGGCGGAAGATAATAGCGGTTGGTCAGGATTATATGCAGGAACTGACTGGGGATCTACCGCACCAGTGGTTTCGGGCAATGTTGGAATTACAGCTTCAACACTTGCCTCGTGATGCGCAATCCCCGAGCCTTCGCCTGTCTCTAGAGATTGAACACCAAGCTTTTCTTTCGCCATAGAGATCACCGCCTCATGAAGGACCTTCCTCTCATCCTCGGTGAGCAAACGCATCTCCAACTCAAAGTCATCAAGTGTTTCATCTCGATGCGCTGCTCTCTTCTCATCCACCAGCCGGGTCCAGGCGTTGTACAGGATCATGGAGTCATCTCCCAGCCACGCTAAATTTCTGTGCTCCAGAACGTTAGCGTTGTACGTGACCAAGAGATCATCAAACTCAGCATCAAGCCTGGACCTCTCCTCCAAAATCTTTTCTTGGATTTCTGCTTCCGCAGACTTAGTCTTGACCGCCGCCGTAGCAAGCTCGGCCCTGAGAGATACTGCTTGGTCGCAAGCCTCTTGAGCAGTGGCGTTTGCGTCATCCTTCTCCTTCACCATTTTGGCAAATTTGGCCTTGAGCTCGTTCAGCTCTTTAACGGCTATGTCTCGCTCAGCTGCAATGGTGGTGTTGCGGTGGCCCATCTCTTCTACCGTGGCGCAGTGTTCCTGTTGCATCCTTGCCATTTTGGCCACGGCATCCTCATGTTTCTGAAGTGCTTCAAGCTCTGACTTCCAGAGCGTCTCCGTTTCGGATTGAAGAACCTGAATAATACGTTTCTGTTTAACAATGTCAGCATCGCGCTCAGCAATAATTCTCGCCCGATCAAAAGCTACCCTCGATGCTTTCGCTGCCGCTTTGTACCACTCCTTATACTGAGCATAGAAGTCACGGATATAATTATGAGCAATGTTCTCAGCATCCGGAGGTATTCTTTTAAGATTAGGAGGGAAGACATAAGCATCCATACAAATTTCAGGAAAATCTCTTTTCATTTGTGCAAGTTTGATGGCTCCCTCACTTGACAACTCAGCCGGAGCTTGTTCTATTATAGCAGCTGTTGTCGGTTCCATTCTTGGCTGTTGAGTATCAGGCCGAGAAGATTGAGAAGGCGGCTGTTGCTGTTGAGAAGGCCCGGGAAGATCAACTGAGGCCCTAGGAGGCGGAGGAGAGCGAGATCGGGGTCGGTACTGATATCCCCGGTCTCTGTCAGAGTAATCATGGCCAGAACGGCCGCGTGAGTAATCTCTATCTCTATCATAACGTTCTTGACTTGAATAGCCTCGCCCATGATCCCTATCTGTCTCTCTCCTGCGGGAATCATAAAATGGAGAAGATTGGCGCACGTTCTAGAGCCTATCCAAAGTGGAGCCTCTGCCTGACATTTCACCTGCGATAAAAAAGGATTACGTGTTAGGATCCGACAAAGCAATGTTTACTATGCAAAAAGTCATGAAGTGCTATGGAAGTGTGTGCAAATGTGTAAACCCCCAAACCGACCGGAAGTGTTGACCGCACTTAAAGGAAGGGGCTCGTTCATATTTAGGACATCTTGAAATTCCTCCAACCCAGGATTATGAGAAATCGATATATAATCTGGGATAGGAATATCATCAAGCCCTTTGAAAGCATCTCTCGAATGAGAAGGGGCGGCCTTAGAAATCATGACTCCGGAAGCAGGAGGAAACACATCTACAGATTTCCCCCCTTTAGACTTAAGTTTTTTGGAAACGGCGACCTTGCCTTTCCGTTTTTCTCCCGATTCTTCAAAGTTTCCCGAGAGATCGGCCATCGGCTCCGAATCTGTATGGGTTCTTTCTTCATCACCCGCTTCGGTTATGGAGATCCCAAGCGGTTTCTTCGCCATTTTCTTCTTGGTTTTCTTCTTGGTTTTCTTCTTGTTCTCCTTCTTGGAGGCAGGCTTTGCCAACCCTTCAATAACTATACTTTGATCGATTTCGATCAGGCCGAGAGTCCTTAAATTATAGTCATTCAGCACCGAGTCGATATGTCTCAGCTCGCTCGGAACTTCTTGGAGACTTCGGACTACGTTCTTGAAATACCCGCCATCAGGTCTGGAGATAATGGCTGTGAAAGAAATAAGATGTCAATACTAACGCCAAAAAGCTATTGGTCAAGAGAACAGGTTAAGGCGCTTACGTCTAGACAACCATCGCCTAGCAAAACCCGGAGGGCATCGAACATAGAACCATTCGTTCTTGAAATAACTCAGTCGGGTCCAGGCTCCGACAACAACTTGGCAATTCCTAACTGCCTCCAGAAATGTGAAAGACGGGTTATCACCCCTACTCTTGAAGTTAAATATGTGTCTAATCTCGGTTGGCCTTGGCGGGTGAAAGAGACAATCCATAAATATGACAAAGGCACTGTTCAGCAACGCGTGCCCATTGGGATGAAGTTGTGAAGGAGCGATTCCTAAATATGATAGCATCCCTCTGATATATTGATTGAAAGGAGGGAGAGTTCCGGCCGCGCAAGCATGGCGATAGAAAGCTGTATATCCTTCGGGCGGATTGTGCGGTCTATCAGCGGCACTGGGTAATAACACATCATCCAGAGATATGTTATGCTTTAAGCATATTCGTCCCAATAAGGATTCAGAGATGTTAGATTGGACAGAGTCAACGGGGTCCTCAATAAATATTGCCTCTGGCAATTCATCTGGAGCTGGATCGATCGCATCGGCAGGAATATCGGGAATCTCAAGCACCGGAGGAGTCGAGCTTTGTACCTCTTGTTGTTGGGA
Organism: Allium fistulosum; assembly: GCA_030737815.1. Lineage (NCBI taxonomy): Eukaryota > Viridiplantae > Streptophyta > Magnoliopsida > Asparagales > Amaryllidaceae > Allium > Allium fistulosum. The sequence goes on from CM060901.1 coordinate 960,485,409, forward strand.
GCTCGAAGATTCCATAATTAACTAACTCATCATAAAGAAACGTTAAGTACATACAGAGCCCGTGCATTCCCCAGTGTGAAGTGTATGAACGTGTTGTGCAGTGCAAGTGTTGTGCATAACTTAAGCAGATTCTACAGGTTAAAACGGGGTGTACGAACGACGAGACTCTGAAAATCAAGACTGGGAACGACCATCATCGCTGACCGTCATACTATTGGTTATTGGTCATATTATTGGTTAAGTCATGGTTCCATCGACGAGCTTCAAAAGGAAGTCAAGTATAGTCCTATAGTCGGGTTCAATTATGCAAGGCCGAAGCTCGTCGGAGTCAAATATGCTAAAGTACATTAAGATCGTCAAAGTCCTCTTGAGGTTGGTCGTAGTTCAGAAGTTAGAACAAGTCATAAAAGTTGAGTTCTCTAAACTGAAAGCGTTCGAATCCATCAAATCGAATCGATGTGCTTCGAATCCATATGGATCGACTCGATGTACTTCGGGATGGAGAAGCGCCTCGAATCCATAGGCGCTGAGTGACTTCGAATCGGTCGACCTTCGATACCTTCGAATCGATCAAGGTATAGTTACATCGAATCGATCGGTACGAGGCCCTTTCTTCCTTTGCAAGAATCGATTCGAAGCTATGCATCAGAAAATGATTCGAATCACTCGTTCCTGGATCGATGCGAAGCAGAGAAAGACAACACTCTCAGTCGATGCGACTCAAATAATTTCGTTCCTTAGCCCCATCGAGTCGACCCACTCCATTCAGATCTCACCACTCAGAATTTTTGAGGACGAAGATAGGTCTAACATTTTCATCTCGAATCAATCCTTTAGTTACCTGATTCGATTGCGAGTGGAAGCGTGGACGAATTCGATCGATTCGTGGAAAGCCCGTTAGTTTTAGCTCTGGGAGATCGGTTCGAAGAAACAGCTGAAGCAATGGTAAAAGTAAAAAGTGAGAAATGAATAGGACCCCGGTATATATAGGGGAAAAATGACGATTCGCATCCCGGTAAAAATAGACCGGCCATCCCAGGTTTACAGTCACTTCGATTCAAATGATGCTCTCGAATCGATCACTAAAGGGTTTCTATCGAATCGAGGGAAACAGTGACAATCACCAATCCAAGACCGTCCTTCGGATCCATCTATCCAATATACAATAGGTTCATCGATACGAAGTACAAAGCAAGAATGTCCCTAAAAACGTTCGACTCCAACAACTCAGACAACCACATCGAATCCACACAGTATCGATTCGAAGCATTATCGATTCGAAGGAGTAACCGAACAGAGGCTGGATTAAAAGTCATATCGATTCGAAGCACGAGGTCCCTCAAACCCTCGATTCGAAGGCCATCGATTCGAAGAAGCATGGCTTCGAATCCATCAAATACCACCGATCAAATGGACGAATCGTTTCAATATGAAAAATTGATCATCAACTCTTTATGGCGATTCAGGAGAGGATCGATACAAGGGGATGATCATAAGACAATCATAAAAGCAATGTTTTAACTCGAATCTCAAACCGGTCCGGGGGAGGACCGATGTAGAATTCGATAACAAACCGAACTAACAACGACTTGCGATCACGCAACGTTAACCAAAGTCAAGATAATACACATATGCACATTTCTCTGACTAATGTTCGATCTTTGTCATTTACAGGGATCAAATGTTCATCTAGTCTTGCCTCAAAACACTAACAACCAGTCACAATTATACGATGGTCAATTACAGCGATACAGAATGTAACTTTCGGTAAAGCATGTCATAGCTGTCCAATGAGAGACTGCAGCTTTTCAAAGCACGTCATGTTTACACAAGACGTACTTTGGGGGGCAAATGTTATCCCGCCTTTTGGCAAGGCCGAGATACCAAGGAATTAACTGAAGAAAATATGGATTATGCATCCTCGAGATCGAGTAACCGCTGGATATCCCTAGATATCGATGAATTTTACCCAAGACCGGATTGAGCCATAATTGATAAGACACGACAAGCAAAGTCATAGAAACCAACATTCCAAGTTTCGAGTCAATCCGAGTTCGTACACTCAAGATATCATCGACGCAAGTGTAGGACATAGCCTTGGTTCGAATCCATCATGTTCGACTCCACCAGGTTCGACTCCATCTACCTCGTACCCATAGAGCTGCAGGTCCGTGTTCTTCGACTCCATCGAAACGAATTCCTTCGAAATCACAAAGGCCAATCACTTCGAATCCATCCTGTGTCGTTGGTTCGAACCCATCCTAAAAAGGTAGCTTCGTATCGATCGACTATTGTTTTCCAATGATCGATACGAACGAGCATACTGAATCCATCCTACGCCGGGCATTCGAATCCATCCGGTTTGGACGACTTCGAATCGATCAACAGATATAGGCCATGATCGATTCGAACGCACCTTGCCTCGAATCCATCCCCTCAAATCCACCAAGTTGAAGCAGCGGAAAACGTGGAGTCGACCCAGTCGATTCGGAGGAAAAGGCGGGTTGACCCTGGAAATGCGCACCACGTCATCGCTTGGACACGCGATGCCATCGATTCGACATAATCGATTCGAAGGAGATCGATTCGAAGGAAATATTTCAGCCACAAACACAACCTTGAATCGATCATAACTTGAGTTCTACAAATCCAAATGTCATGAAATTTTCACAAAAGCTTAAGTACATGATGAAGAATGTTCACACCAAATTTCAGCTCGATTGGATGATTTCTTGATCGATTCGAACCAAGGGTCGAATCGATCCCAAAGTGGGCCCAGATCTCCAGATTTCGGCCATGTGGGTCCCCTGACATACCAGAACTGGTCTCCCCTCATTTTAGGCGAAATATCAGCCTCCTACACCTATAAATAGAGCCCCTAGTCATTCAGAAAAGGGGTCGGATAATTCTAAGTACTAAAGAGCGCCCAGATTCTACCAGATTTACTCCAGAACACCACCGCTGCTTTAGATTGAGACTTAGCATATAAATTCAGTTGTATTACATTATAAACAATTGTAATCTTCAAGTATCGAGCAATAAAATCATCAAGCTTCATAGTGGACGTAGGCAAAACGCCGAACCACTCTAAATCGTTTGTCTTTGCAATTTACTTTCTGTTATTTGGAGTTTTTGTTAGATAATCTTCAGTTTTAATTTTCTTTCCTCACTTTTATCTCTTCAAAAACTTCTGAAGAGTGTTGTGCCCATTTTTGGTACAAACAGTTGTCATCATCAAAAAGGGGGAGATTGTTAGTCCCTGAGAAGTTGGTTTTGATGACAACAACCTCAGAATAAGATTATAAAATATAAATATTAACATTATTGTTTAGATATATATGTATATATAGGATATATATATAGGTACCAAAGAACGAAGACTATACAGTATAGAGATTCAAGAACTGATGAACTCAAGATCGAAGATATCAAGATTCAAGACTCATGAGTATCAAGATTATCAAGAGTTCAAGATTTCAAGGTAAGTAATTTAGTTAGGAATTTTGTTAGAACTCCTAGAAAAGCACTGACATCTTAAAACTCATTTTATTCGTTGAATGGAATCCACTTCGAGCCCGTTAAAGGGATGGAACCCTAAGTATAATGGAACCTACGAAAAATCTAGTGGAACATTGTTTTGTATCCACTAACTTTTATTCAAATGTTTTACAAAATTATATCTTGTTTTCAAAATGATTTCAAAATCTTCCTTTTTAAATCAAAAACATCTATCATGGTTTTAAAATACTTTTAGCCTCAAAATAATCTTTATTTTCAATATCAAATTATCCTTGGTTTTAAACTATCTTTTAATTATTATATATTTAACTTTTAATATTTATACTTAGATTTAAATATAAAATTATAGTAAAATTTATATATACCAAAATATTATTCTCTATACTTATTTATGTATTTTAACTATGGTTAAGTATATTTATAAAGTTTAAAATAGTTTTAATACAAGATAGAAGTTATTTTCAAAGAAAAACAAATTACCAAAAATAACTTAGGCTTGTCGACAACCCCAAGGAACCCTTGTCGACAAGGTGATAGTTTATTTCAAAATTTTGAATTTCAAAGGAAGTGTCTATTCGTCATATCCTTTCACGAATGGACATGGCTGTTGTTCTACTATAAATAGGGGCTATTTTAAACGAATTTACAATCATGTTTTCTCTGATTTCACTCATCTTCTTCTTCCACATTTCTTTATATACATTTTTACCATTACTCTGCCGAAATCACCATTGAATCTAACTAGATCATCTCTGGTTTGATTCTCTATCACTATCTCAACAAGATCCCAATGCTATTCAGAGTTATAGACTTCTTTGTATTCAATCTAGCGAGAAAAGGTGTGATTGTAGCCTGGAAAATCAATCGGGTGAACTTGTTGCCCGTAAAATCAAGTATCTCTACCTAGAGGATTGTGAATCTGGATCGGTGTACCTCATGGCCTTGAAATCGAGGGTGTAATTTTAAGAATTGATTTTGAAAGGAAATCTGTACTTGTGTTGCAGGACTGGATGTAGGGTAACTCCGAACTATTATAAAATCTGGTGTGTTCTTTCCTTTATTGCTTTTACTTTATATCTGCATCTGTGTTTGCTGTGATCATATCTGTGTCTGAATATTGCCTACATTTGTGTTCAAATTAATATAAACTCAAAAAGAATTATTAATTCCTTAAAACACTATTCACCCCCCTCTAGTGTTAATTCTAGCCTTAAGATCCATAATCCGCATTTCTCACATTATCTGCAAGGAAAACACTGACGCGGTAAAATTGAAAAAGAAATATTTTTGCAGTGTAAAATAAATTGTATTTTTTATAATATTATTTGCCTCAGTTATTTGGGTTGTTCGTCATCATTAAAATTTGAATTCATCATACACGAACAGCTTGTGACATGCACAGTGCATCACTGTACATGCCACAAGGCCGTGCACACCAATATACACTTGATAAAATTACAAGAACATGTGAGCACAAGGTCAAACCCAATCAAAAACTGGGTTCAACTCAGGTGCAATACAAATAAAGTCATGACACGAGCACAAGGTCAAACCCGAGCTATAAGCCGGATTCAACACAGGTGCAATCAAAATGTACAAGTTCAATAAAATGGTCAAGACAACTAAAACAACTCGACCGGTCCAAAATCAAAGATAAAATGGTCAAGTTTTAATGACTAAAACAAAACTCGATCGAAAATTCAATTGTGTACACATGAAAACAATTCAACTCAACAATGAACATGTACAAAGCTTAAATAAAAGCATGTATAGAGCAGTAGTAACAATATACATGTACTCGAGGCAACAAGACTATATGCAAGCAAAGTCTCTACATGGTGCAGCAGATATCAAGTGAAGGCCAGAAAATCAAGGAGCAACACCATGAACAAGTTTATACAAGCTCAGACTCAAGTTCAATAAAATGACCAAAGGCACACTAGAATATACAATGCAACAAAATGAAGCAGTGCAGATGTACACAGAGCAGTGCATATTAATCAACATAGTGTGGGCAGTGATACCAGACTACACAATGAACACATGAGTCAATGCTACCGAGACCAGACCCAAATGTACATGAACACAATGAAACAGTCAATGGTGAAGCAACTTGAGCTGGTACACAAGTGAATGGTAAACACATCAAAATTCAGTGGCAACCAAACATGAATGTTGACAGCAACTATACATGAAGACAACAAGTTTACATGACAGTATAGTATGAATGCCACGACTCCAGAGGAACAAGTGTGAACATGAATGCAACCATCAGTGCAGCTCAAAATTGTTTCAAAAAGCATGAAGTATGAATGCAAGCAGTACAACCCGATGCAACAGACTCAATGAAACAACAAATGCAATACAGTGAACAAATCAAGCAACTATTGGTTACAGTTTCAACGAAGTCAAGGTCGAACATTTTTACAGATAGCAGTTTCAAAAACAACCTAGGCAAGTTCGAACAAATACAAATCAAAGCCAGATGTTAACATGAATGAACAAAGTAAATTTTCATCTCAAAGTCCAGCAAATTCAACGTCGTGACGACCAAGAAAAATTGAACAAGCCAAAATCAAAGCCGTGGTGACCAAGCCAGTAAAATATACAAATTGAACAAGTCTAAAGAAATCACCAACATTCAAGCTAAATCAAACAGCCGAGAAAAATATCAGACGAACGAAAATTAAGGGAATTAAACCCTATTTACACCGTAACATCATCCGCATACAAAGGTATCGAGTTCAAGCAAGCTAACCAGTAAAGCAAAAAGAATAAATCACATACCACTTGTAACGACCCGTAAATTTCAACTGTTTTAATAACGTAATTAGTTGAAATTTTGTGAAATTTTAAACGATAAAATTTTGAAATATAAATTTAATATTTGGAATACGTCTAGTTAAACATAGCAACTGGTAAATTTTCGTCCGAAAATATGAAAGTTTATTTCGCGTGTAAATTCACTTCAATTTAATCAGTTAAAAAGCGGTGAAAATAAAATATTTCCGAAACCTAATATTTTTACATAGAAAAATTCTAAACCATCTTCTGAGCAAGATGTCAGTTTGTCGTTTTTCCAAATTCGGACATCTTTGGCCCCGTCGATCTTATTTTTCTACGTTTTTCTTGCATTTTCCGCCAGTAGAAAAATTCGAATTTTATAAGTTCAATCGTATCACTGATATCCGGATACCGTTTTGACCGTCTCGTCGTGCTGATCTCCGGGATATATTCAACTCTGCGTTTCGGAGTTCGTTGTGAGGTGCAATCTGTGAAACGCCCAGTGTATCGGGTCCGCAACCTAGCCTTTTTAGTTGCTTACCTTTCCTATTTCCTACCGTGCAAATCCTATATCAGTAAAACTTTTAATATTCCTGGAAATCAAAGTTACTACTTTACATTTTCATTTATTACTTGTCTGTTCAAAATGTGTCTTTTACATTCTCACTGGGTAAACCAAATAATCTGTCGATTTAATGATTTTTGAATTAAACCAATGACCTTTGCTTTTCCCTATATTTCATTTATTAATTTGTGAATTCGAAATGTTACGTTTCCTTTCACTTTTCGGTTCACAATCTTCAAATGACAGCTCAAACAACACCCAGATTGCATTCCTTTCCTCCTCCCACCTGTATGTCTTCATTCCCACCAAAGCCAACGCAAGCTTGGCCTCAAGAGAATCCCGCGGCCACTCCGTACACCTTCCGACCCTCCTCCGCTTTGAGACCACGGCCACCGAACCACTTCCCTCCCCTCTGACCGAAGCCCGTCCACCTAGTGCTCCGTGCCTTCGTCCTCCACCGCGGCAATCCGTGTTCCCCGCACCCTTCCGCCTCTCCCATGCTTCCACCACCTACCTTGGCCGAGCATACGCCGGAGCCAAGCACACACACCGCCTTCTCCACCTTCCCATTCACGCATCAACCACCCCTCCTTCCTCCTTCCGCAGCCACTTTTCTCTCTCCACCACCACAAACTCTCAGCTCCCCTTGCTTCCAGTTCGTCCACCATTCACCCGCAACGCATCACCATTCTTCTACCTCTTCCACTGCCGTGAAGACAGCCTACTGCCGCGCCTCATAAACACAGCCCGCACCTTCCCCTTCACCGTACAACCATCACCATACCTAAAGCCCGACCTCAGCTTTCAACCGAGCTCCGCCTGCACACTCTCCACGCCACGCCTCGCCTAACACCTCCGCCAGCTTGCCGACTACCCCACCACCATGCGAGTCAGTCTCCACCCATGCTACGGCAGCTGCTCCTTGATTCGCGGTTTGCCCCTTGTTCCTCCTATTTCGTTTTCCTCTTTTATATGTATATAGTTTCGTACTTATATAAGTATGTTTAAATAATATAATTTTAGTATATATATATATATGGATTTCATTAGTTGTATACGTGTCTCTGGGATAAAACGTTGGTTCTGGTGTGAGTTTATATGGTTTACAGGGTTGAACAAGTTTGTATAAGGGTCTATTTTTATGGATATATATATATATATGGCATTGCAAAGTAAAAGTGTTGAATCGAACGGTGGTATTTTAAAATATACCTACGCAGTAGCTTACGTGTACGATGTTATACTATATTTGTGATGAACAGTAGAGTGTTTTGTCTATTTTAGGTCTGTATATTATATAAATATGTATAAATTTTATATTATAGAATCTTGTTTCGTACATTTATATGCTGAGTACCTATACGTAGTTTTATATAAGCTATAATATGCTATGTTAGTTCTATTATATAAATCTATTTATATGAAGAGATGTAAGTTAAGTGTATATATATAGTTCTATATTGTTCTCACAACATGTATATAGCATATTTGACGTATGTTATATAGGGTTAGGTATATATATATTTGTTATATATAAAATGTTCATAAAAAGCATACAAGATTAAGTGTATTTGCATTATATTGTAATATATTCGAATGAAGGTGAGCCATGTACATATCCTGTTTATATGTATGTATAGGATCTGACTGGGTTTCAAATTGTATGTGAGTTTAATAAGAAAAAAAAAAGTATTTTTGTTTTACAGTTAATTTACGTGTAACGCATAAAGTCTATGTAAGATTTTTTTTATGATAGTATCTCGTTTCCAAAATTTAAATATTTTATGGTTTTGTTTATATGGTATATATTGTATTATATCATAAAGAATAAGAAAGGGTTATTGCACACATATATTATATTGGTTTTTTAGGAAAAGATTCGATTAGCATACATTTGATATACCAATTTTCTTCTTCGATCCCATTCTGATGTGTTCAATCGATTTCTGTTATTCAGCTTTGGTCATCAAATTCGTGCCGATTTGCTTTGCTTGGATTCGTAATTCAATTTTCTATGACCGCATCAGTGTGCGTATCCGTGTCATCCTCTCATGCATCTCTAGCCTCGAAAGGTGAGCACTCACTCACGATTAACGTTCTTTTATTTATTAAATTTGATTTCAATTGAAACGACAATTGAAATATACTGCTGTTAGTTAATTGCACTGTTATATATGCTATTACCTGTATCAGTTCACCTATGACATCTGACACCATTTTCTGTTAATTATTTATGCGATGATGATACAGTTTGGCTGATAATTTATTGATTGTTGATGTTTATTTTGGACGTTAAATTGTTAATGTTAAAATGATAAATAGTATGCAATTGAACTTGATATAGGATAGTTAAATGTTAAATTTGATTTAATGACATTGTATAATATGACCCCTTTAACTGTTAAATTTATTGACACGTAGGATTTGTTTAATTACATTTTGAACCACTGAATGTATGTTGTTAAATTGATGATGTATGAAATTGAAAGTGAATGACAAGTGAAAAATCGTAATGTAATCATCTTTAATCTACGTGAAATGATAGTGTAGATTCTAGAGATAATTATATTAATTCGTACAGATAACAATGCGAATTAATACGGTTATTTCGGGATTATTTGAATTAATTATTGGATTGATATTGATCGTTGTTATTGCTTATTTATTTACTTTGACACCATCCCAGTTATCACACTGCAAGTTCCCTTTGTTATGATTTGATTTTTGAATTGAATTGGAATCGGGTTGATAAATACCCAAATTAAATTTGACTTTGGATAGAGAATTAAATAAAAACCCGATTGGTCAATAATTTGATTTAAAAAAATAAAATGAAGATTTTATTTGAATAAATAATATGGTTTTGAAATGAAGTTGAAATTTAAATTTTAACGAAAGGAAAATGTTAATATTTAATAATCTGAAACAAAATATTAACAATGTAATTGATGAATGAATATTGTTTAAATTTGAGAAATGATTGAATTAAGATGGAAATTATAATTAGGTTTGAAATTATTAAAGTTTGAAATGATTTAATAATTAAATTTGAAATTATAATTAAGTTTGAAATTATTAAATTTTGAAATTATTTAATAATTAAGTTTTGAATTATTTAATAATTAAATAAGATTGAATGATTTAATGATCAAATTGAATTGAATTCTTTAATAAGTAAAATTGAACTTTTGAATAAGTGAATTTACTTCGTAAATAATTGAAATTGAGCTTCTTTATTAATTAAGTTTTGGAAAATTATTTAAGTAAGTAAATAAGTGAAATTTAATTTCTTTAACAAGAAATAAAATGCGATTTATTGAAATTAATGTAAGACTTGAAATTTAAAGAATTTGATTTGATGAATTTAATTTAATTCAATTTGTAAGTTTTGATATAATGAAGTTGAATTTAAATAATGGATTTAATGAATTGGAAATTTAATAGAAATTGTTTTGAATGGCAAATTTACTTAATGAATATGGAATGAAATCGATAAATGAGTTTAAATTGATTTAAATGTTAAATTAAATAAATTTAAATAAATTCGGAATGAATCTTATATACGAACTTGAATCAATATTTGAATTGTTTTAAAGGAAATTGAAATTGAATTATAAGATCTTGAAATGGTAATTTGAATGTTTTGAAACGTGAATTATTGGAAATTGGTTTTGAAAGACAAATGAAATGTTGATTTACGAATTCTAACTGAATTGAAATTGATTTGGTTTTTGAAATATATAAACGACCAATCGGTGTAATAATTACGAAAGTTATTAAAGAGACCGGGATCGGTAATGGATATACTCTCTATCTGAACCGAAACCACTTTAATAACTATGCACGGAGTGTTGATCCAGAATGAAGTGGTTGGAATGATGTACGTGATGACTGAAGAAAGTGAACGATAATGGATAGCCTTGACACTTGTGTCAAATTGGAAATGACTAAAACAGGAGCTGTGCCGGGCCAATGGAGGATTTGCTACCTCAAGTGGACACACTTCTTCGAACTACTTATACTTGTTGTCGATTGGTGCACCCTTGATTTTGGGAGTGTTGTTTCACGGTGTTGCGGGCGCTGCGGCGTTGCGTTCTCACCAGTTCGGATCAGGCGAACGGTAGTATCACTACCTTGGGTATTGCCTCATGTGCCTTGTCATACTTGTATCCCTTTATTCGCGACCACTACGATTTTGGTTTGTACCTTTAGTATATGGATTGCCCTCTGGTGACTTCCGGTTTTGGGGAAACTACGATCTTGTATATGCTTTTGGGAATAAAAATGTGTTAAGGGTGGAATAGGCCATGACTTAATGCTATTTTGATATCTTATTATTACTGATAGACATTATCTACTTATCGTACATTACTACCTAGTAGATAGTTTAACGGATCCTTAAAGGATGGTTATTCCAAACATCCTTTAAGTTACTTGTATTTCAATTGCTATTTCACTTGAGTTGGATTTATTAATATAAGAATGTTAATCCTGACTCGAGTGTTTTGTGTTTTGCTTTACGCTCGGGTCAGACTGAGTGTACCAGTATTCAAGACTCACCTTTGAAGTTGGAGCTTTGCTTGAAGATCCAGCCATCTATTCTGCTTTCAGTATTCGATGATTCCAGTGATGTATTCTGATTTGTATCTGATGTATTGTATTACTCTTCCGTTGTATCTGTTCTAACTCTGATGTATTTTATATATTCATATAGTAGCTTCGTGAACTACTATCTCTTTTATTTCCACTGCATTTATTACTCTGTGTCTGTGATCTGTGATTATTTATTTACTGTATATGTTCAGTTTTGCCAAATTTAAATTAACAACGCGGTATTTTGAGCAATTCAATTCCGGCATGAGTGTCTACCTATTCACTTATAATGGATGCGAATGGTCCAAAATTCTGGGTCGTTACAGTTGGTATCAGAGCTTTGGTAGCTCTAGGCAAAACTCAACATATAGGGTAAATGTATTTACAGAATCACTCTCATTCGAGTTTCAATCTCTTCCTTTCGACTTGATTTCTTTGAATTTTGGAATGTTCCCCTCGGTTTCGAAATTCATTCGTGCCCTTCACTATTCGTCTTCTTTATAGAGCACCCCATAACTCCATTCTGAATGTTATCTATAATAAATCGGCGGTCTCGCCAATCTTAGAATGATTCGTAAAGGAGTAAACTCCTTTATAATAGGCATCGATTTACCGGAGATTCCTGTATCCTCGGTTTGCGATGCTATCTATCTCCTATGCCTGAAATCTATCTCTTGAGATCGAATGTCGATTTACCTCGGAATTCTACACCGATCTTATTCTTGAAGTCATGGTCGACCCGGTTAGGGTTGCCCACGATTTATATAGACTTACCCAGCTCCAAATTTTGATTATTTAATCATTTTATCTTCGTTTCGAATCTATCTTCGAATCAAAATTCTCTTTAATTTGAGTCCATCAAATTTGAATCTCTATCCTTGCTTTGAAAATTCATTCCTGTATCGTCGAGCAAAGAAATGTATTTGTAAATTAATATTAAATGTTTTACATATTGTGTTGTTTTAGTTGTTGATGTGATTTGGGTTTCCGATCGATTCGTCTGATCAGCACTATCGATAGGATCTCCAAAACACTCGAGCAGAACAAACTGACACAGTATTGTTTTCAAATTTGATAAACAAAATAGTTGTATGATTATATTATATATAAATATAAGTTTTTCTAAAATTAAATTGTTAATGAATTTGTTGTTAGAAATGATAATATTTGATTTTCATTTATTGTTTTGTAAACAATTGACTATTGCAATATAAATAAATGAATTTATAATTTTGGTTGTAATTTGATTTGAAATTGAAATGAATTTAAAATTTAGAATTTGAGAATTTAATTTCCGATGATTTCAAACTTTTAAAGTTTTAAAGTGTATATTATTTAAAATATTTTCAAATACAAATCGTTTTCAAAAAATTTTAAAATGTTGAAATCAGTGCTCTTCTCTTTGTCGCTGGAAAATAATTTCGGTGATGGCGGCCGCATCATCGACATTCATCTTCGAGTTTCGAAGTGGAGAAACCATTCTGTAGCTTTGCTACGGTTTTGTTTTGAGGAAGAAAAAATATATTTTGATTTGAATTTCTTCAGTAAATTTTGATTCATATATATATAGGTATCTTATTTTAAAATTTAATTTGATTTGATATAAATATATATATATCTCTAAATTGTTTAAAGTTAATCGGAAATCTAATTCTTAAATTTTGCTAAAGGATGATTTTAATTATAAGTAAAACCAAAATTTGGAATTAATATTTGAACTTGAATAATTGAATTGGGAAGATTTTATTTGTATATTGTTCAACTGCATTCTAATACAACTTACCTAAATCATTCAGAAGTTGAATATGTAATTGGATAATATATAAGATAAATTGAATTTATAAATAAAATTTGAGTGTTTATAAAATGTTATACACTAAATTTTGATGTTAATAGAGTTAGATAGGATAATAAGTAAACTCAGTTAATAATGAAATAAATTTGTTTTGAAAGAACAAATAAATTTGTTTTGAAAGAATTAATAAATTAAAATTTGATCAACTTATGAAAATACCTTGAATTTAAAAGCAATTAGTGAATATAAATTAATTTAAATCGAAATTTCTAGGGTTTGAATTAATTTATATGGGTTAAATATATGTGATAAGATATATTAAGTAGAATAAATTTAAAAATAATTTGGAATAAAGTAGAATTTAAATTTTTGGAAAATATGATTATAATAAAAGACTATTCAAATTTGTGGTTTTAGAAATTGTAAATTTAAGATAATTGGATAGTAAGAAAATGAATTTAGAAATAGACAGATTGATTTAACTTAAGTGAAACCAAGTGGATTAAACCAAATTGTTAAATATTAATTAGTTTAATTTGAAATTATGTGGTTTAATTGTTTATCTTGTCTTTTAGTCTATTTCCTTCCTAGTTGTTTCTATTCTTCTACCTCCTTCTTTTCGGGGACGAAAAGTTTTGAGTGGGGGAGAGTGTAACGACCCGTAAATTTCAACTGTTTTAATAACGTAATTAGTTGAAATTTTGTGAAATTTTAAACGATAAAATTTTGAAATATAAATTTAATATTTGGAATACGTCTAGTTAAACATAGCAACTGGTAAATTTTCGTCCGAAAATATGAAAGTTTATTTCGTGTGTAAATTCACTTCAATTTAATCAGTTAAAAAGCGGTGAAAATAAAATATTTCCGAAACCTAATATTTTTACATAGAAAAATTCTAAACCATCTTCTGAGCAAGATGTCAGTTTGTCGTTTTTCCAAATTCGGACATCTTTGGCCCCGTCGATCTTATTTTTCTACGTTTTTCTTGCATTTTCCGCCAGTAGAAAAATTCGAATTTTATAAGTTCAATCGTATCATTGATATCCGGATACCATTTTGACCGTCTCGTCGTGCTGATCTCCGGGATATATTCAACTCTGCGTTTTGGAGTTCGTTGTGCGGTGCAATCTGTGAAACGCCCAGTGTATCGGGTCCGCAACCTAGCCTTTTTAGTTGCTTACCTTTCCTATTTCCTACCGTGCAAATCCTATATCAGTAAAACTTTTAATATTCCTGGAAATCAAAGTTACTACTTTACCTTTTCATTTATTACTTGTCTGTTCAAAATGTGTCTTTTACATTCTCACTGGGTAAACCAAATAATCTGTCGATTTAATGATTTTTGAATTAAACCAATGACCTTTGCTTTTCCCTATATTTCATTTATTAATTTGTGAATTCGAAATGTTACGTTTCCTTTCACTTTTCGGTTCACAATCTTCAAATGACAGCTCAAACAACACCCAGATTGCATTCCTTTCCTCCTCCCACCTGTATGTCTTCATTCCCACCAAAGCCAACGCAAGCTTGGCCTCAAGAGAATCCCACGGCCACTCCGTACACCTTCCGACCCTCCTCCGCTTTGAGACCACGGCCACCGAACCACTTCCCTCCCCTCTGACCGAAGCCCGTCCACCCAGTGCTCCGTGCCTTCGTCCTCCAACGCGGCAATCCGTGTTCCCCGCACCCTTCCGCCTCTCCCATGCTTCCACCACCTACCTTGGCCGAGCATACGCCGGAGCCAAGCACACACACCGCCTTCTCCACCTTCCCATTCACGCATCAACCACCGCTCCTTCCTCCTTCCGCAGCCACTTTTCTCTCTCCACCACCACAAACTCTCAGCTCCCCTTGCTTCCAGTTCGTCCACCATTCACCCGCAACGCATCACCATTCTTCTACCTCTTCCACTGCCGTGAAGACAGCCTACTGCCGCGCCTCATAAACACAGCCCGCACCTTCCCCTTCACCGTACAACCATCACCATACCTAAAGCCCGACCTCAGCTTTCAACCGAGCTCCGCCTGCACACTCTCCATGTCACGCCTCGCCTAACACCTCCGCCAGCTTGCCGACTACCCCACCACCATGCGAGTCAGTCTCCACCCATGCTACGGCAGCTGCTCCTTGATTCGCGGTTTGCCCCTTGTTCCTCCTATTTCGTTTTCCTCTTTTATATGTATATAGTTTCGTACTTATATAAGTATGTTTAAATAATATAATTTTAGTGTATATATATATGGATTTCATTAGTTGTATACGTGTCTCTGGGATAAAACGTTGGTTCTGGTGTGAGTTTATATGGTTTACAGGGTTGAACAAGTTTGTATAAGGGTCTATTTTTATGGATATATATATATATGGCATTGCAAAGTAAAAGTGTTGAATCGAACGGTGGTATTTTAAAATATACCTACGCAGTAGCTTACGTGTACGATGTTATACTATATTTGTGATGAACAGTAGAGTGTTTTGTCTATTTTAGGTCTGTATATTATATAAATATGTATAAATTTTATATTATAGAATCTTGTTTCGTACATTTATATGCTGAGTACCTATACGTAGTTTTATATAAGCTATAATATGCTATGTTAGTTCTATTATATAAATCTATTTATATGAAGAGATGTAAGTTAAGTGTATATATATAGTTCTATATTGTTCTCACAACATGTATATAGCATATTTGACGTATGTTATATAGGGTTAGGTATATATATATTTGTTATATATAAAATGTTCATAAAAAGCATACAAGATTAAGTGTATTTGCATTATATTGTAATATATTCGAATGAAGGTGAGCCATGTACATATCCTGTTTATATGTATGTATAGGATCTGACTGGGTTTCAAATTGTATGTGAGTTTAATAAGAAAAAAAAAGTATTTTTGTTTTACAGTTAATTTACGTGTAACGCATAAAGTCTATGTAAGATTTTTTTTTATGATAGTATCTCGTTTCCAAAATTTAAATATTTTATGGTTTTGTTTATATGGTATATATTGTATTATATCATAAAGAATAAGAAAGGGTTATTGCACACATATATTATATTGGTTTTTTAGGAAAAGATTCGATTAGCATACATTTGATATACCAATTTTCTTCTTCGATCCCATTCTGATGTGTTCAATCGATTTCTGTTATTCAGCTTTGGTCATCAAATTCGTGCCGATTTGCTTTGCTTGGATTCGTAATTCAATTTTCTATGACCGCATCAGTGTGCGTATCCGTGTCATCCTCTCATGCATCTCTAGCCTCGAAAGGTGAGCACTCACTCACGATTAACGTTCTTTAAAATATTAAATTTGATTTCAATTGAAACGACAATTGAAATATACTGCTGTTAGTTAATTGCACTGTTATATATGCTATTACCTGTATCAGTTCACCTATGACATCTGACACCATTTTCTGTTAATTATTTATGCGATGATGATACAGTTTGGCTGATAATTTATTGATTGTTGATGTTTATTTTGGACGTTAAATTGTTAATGTTAAAATGATAAATAGTATGCAATTGAACTTGATATAGGATAGTTAAATGTTAAATTTGATTTAATGACATTGTATAATATGACCCCTTTAACTGTTAAATTTATTGACACGTAGGATTTGTTTAATTACATTTTGAACCACTGAATGTATGTTGTTAAATTGATGATGTATGAAATTGAAAGTGAATGACAAGTGAAAAATCGTAATGTAATCATCTTTAATCTACGTGAAATGATAGTGTAGATTCTAGAGATAATTATATTAATTCGTACAGATAACAATGCGAATTAATACGGTTATTTCGGGATTATTTGAATTAATTATTGGATTGATATTGATCGTTGTTATTGCTTATTTATTTACTTTGACACCATCCCAGTTATCACACTGCAAGTTCCCTTTGTTATGATTTGATTTTTGAATTGAATTGGAATCGGGTTGAAATGATAAATACCCAAATTAAATTTGACTTTGGATAGAGAATTAAATAAAAACCCGATTGGTCAATAATTTGATTTAAAAAAATAAAATGAAGATTTTATTTGAATAAATAATATGGTTTTGAAATGAAGTTGAAATTTAAATTTTAACGAAAGGAAAATGTTAATATTTAATAATCTGAAACAAAATATTAACAATGTAATTGATGAATGAATATTGTTTAAATTTGAGAAATGATTGAATTAAGATGGAAATTATAATTAGGTTTGAAATTATTAAAGTTTGAAATGATTTAATAATTAAATTTGAAATTATAATTAAGTTTGAAATTATTAAATTTTGAAATTATTTAATAATTAAGTTTTGAATTATTTAATAATTAAATAAGATTGAATGATTTAATGATCAAATTGAATTGAATTCTTTAATAAGTAAAATTGAACTTTCGAATAAGTGAATTTACTTCGTAAATAATTGAAATTGAGTTTCTTTATTAATTAAGTTTTGGAAAATTATTTAAGTAAGTAAATAAGTGAAATTGAATTTCTTTAACAAGAAATAAAATGCGATTTATTGAAATTAATGTAAGACTTGAAATTTAAAGAATTTGATTTGATGAATTTAATTTAATTCAATTTGTAAGTTTTGATATAATGAAGTTGAATTTAAATAATGGATTTAATGAATTGGAAATTTAATAGAAATTGTTTTGAATGGCAAATTTACTTAATGAATATGGAATGAAATCGATAAATGAGTTTAAATTGATTTAAATGTTAAATTAAATAAATTTAAATAAATCCGGAATGAATCTTATATACGAACTTGAATCAATATTTGAATTGTTTTAAAGGAAATTGAAATTGAATTATAAGATCTTGAAATGGTAATTTGAATGTTTTGAAACGTGAATTATTGGAAATTGGTTTTGAAAGACAAATGTAATGTTGATTTACGAATTCTAACTGAATTGAAATTGATTTGGTTTTTGAAATATATAAACGACCAATCGGTGTAATAATTACGAAAGTTATTAAAGAGACCGGGATCGGTAATGGATATACTCTCTATCTGAACCGAAACCACTTTAATAACTATGCGCGGAGTGTTGATCCAGAATGAAGTGGTTGGAATGATGTACGTGATGACTGAAGAAAGTGAACGATAATGGATAGCCTTGACACTTGTGTCAAATTGGAAATGACTAAAACAGGAGCTGTGCCGGGCCAATGGAGGATTTGCTACCTCAAGTGGACACACTTCTTCGAACTACTTATACTTGTTGTCGATTGGTGCACCCTTGATTTTGGGAGTGTTGTTTCACGGTGTTGCGGGCGCTGCGGCGTTGCGTTCTCACCAGTTCGGATCAGGCGAACGGTAGTATCACTACCTTGGGTATTGCCTCATGTGCCTTGTCATACTTGTATCCCTTTATTCGCGACCACTATGATTTTGGTTTGTACCTTTAGTATATGGATTGCCCTCTGGTGACTTCCGGTTTTGGGGAAACTACGGTCTTGTATATGCTTTTGGGAATAAAAATGTGTTAAGGGTGGAATGGGCCATGACTTAACGCTATTTTGATATCTTATTATTACTGATAGACATTATCTACTTATCGTACATTACTACCTAGTAGATAGTTTAACGGATCCTTAAAGGATGGTTATTCCAAACATCCTTTAAGTTACTTGTATTTCAATTGCTATTTCACTTGAGTTGGATTTATTAATATAAGAATGTTAATCCTGACTCGAGTGTTTTGTGTTTTGCTTTACGCTCGGGTCAGACTGAGTGTACCAGTATTCAAGACTCACCTTTGAAGTTGGAGCTTTGCTTGAAGATCCAGCCATCTATTCTGCTTTCAGTATTCGATGATTCCAGTGATGTATTCTGATTTGTATCCGATGTATTGTATTACTCTTCCGTTGTATCTGTTCTAACTCTGATGTATTTTATATATTCATATAGTAGCTTCGTGAACTACTATCTCTTTTATTTCCGCTGCATTTATTACTCTGTGTCTGTGATCTGTGATTATTTATTTACTGTATATGTTCAGTTTTGCCAAATTTAAATTAACAACGCGGTATTTTGAGCAATTCAATTCCGGCATGAGTGTCTACCTATTCACTTATAATGGATGCGAATGGTCCAAAATTCCGGGTCGTTACACCACTTTAGTCGAACTCGATCAAAATTGGAGCAGCCGTGTGCAAAGTGAAGAAACAATCGATCGTCAAATCAATCACGAGAACACCCACCTGATCGATCTACAAAGTCGGTGCCTCCAATTTTTAGGAAGCCCTAATTTTATCTGGACAAGGCAACCATTATTTTTCAAGCAAAAGATAGGGGCCAACAGTAAAGAAAAGAAGAAGGATACGGGCCGAAATATAAAAATCAAAAGGAGGATTCTTTTACTTTAATTTACTTTGGGCCGAAGTTTTATTCATTTGGGCTTTAATATTTAAAATAGGGTCTCTAGTTTTTTAAATTGTTTTTAAATTTGTATTTTTCATTTAAACCATTGTAAATTCTAGTCGTGTGACTAGGGGACGAACTACGGTGGTGTAGTTCGAGAATTCACAACTCAGTGGCTGAGTTGTGGCAGGGTTTTGAGCGTAGAGTTAGGTCAGTTGATAACGGGTGTCGCGAGTTTACGTGTGTAAGCGTCTGACTACTTAATTTCTAGTAGAAACCTTGGGGCAGCACGTAGGCAGGGTTTTGCCGAAGCTGGGTAAATCTGTGTGTTCTATTTTATGCTTTTTATATTCTACTATTATCTGTGCTGCTATTATTCTGCTGTGATCAGTGTTGAAATTATTTTATACTTCCGCATTAAAAATTTTTAATTACTAGTATCACTCTATTCACCCCCCCTCTAGGGTGAAATCGATCCTACATGAAAATGACTAAGCAATATGTGTCGGTACCGAACCATATGTTTAGGTAATTTTCCTCGTGAAACTTGGATTATATTTTTAGGCTTGGTTGTGCTTGGGAAGTTAGAGGTAAATTGGGGAAAAGTTGATGGGTCGGTGATGATCCATGATAGGTCGGGGACGACCCATCACTTAGTGATTTTTGAACTAGGAATTCTTGCAGTAGCTTCTCCTTTGCCTTTTTATTCTAGATATGCTTGGTTTTTAGGATTTGTAGTTATCTCTTCGAGCTTCCTACCTTGATAACTTTTAAGTTTGACTTGTCAAGTTCGTCCATATACCGCCTGGTAAAAAAAGCAGGATAACACATCCATATATAATTTTATGGTCCACAAAGTAGAGCTTGATCAGTTATATGTACCATCAAATGAATGTTTATATAAAAAAAGTGCATTGGAAGATAATGTGCCAACACACACAATTCTTTAGCAATCGTATCTTTAGTAGTTTGCATATGTTCTCGAACTATAACTTTTGAACATATCATGTTCAAGTACAAGCTTATTTGTAAAAGGGCTTGTCTTAACTCACGACACTTTGGATATGCATGCTGAACCATGATAGTGAGCAAATAACATGATAATCATACGTCTTTTTAATATGCAAACTGGGTGGTTGAAGATATACAAGGCCGTGTAACTTAGTTGCAAGACATGATGGAAGTTTTGCGTCTTTAAGAACTTGACAACATTGTAACTTGGGAATCTAATCCCATGCATATTTAGAAGATTGTTCTCAACATAAAGTTGATGAGGTGTTCAGCAACATTTTTCTCAATGTGCATCACATCAACAGTATGACAAACTTTATGACTGGTCCAATAATTTAAGTCAAACAAAATTGACTTCTTACACCACGTTGGTTTTTCATCCTCATCGACAAATCAATCGACATTCTCATAAGCTTCAGAAATCATCCTCTTCTTGCTTTGTGGTAGTTTGTTAGGAACATATTTAATAAGCTCAAGCTTTTCTAGGAGAGATGAGCCCCTTAACCGAGTCTTTGTATTCAGCATCTTTATACCATCCATGTTTTAACGCTTTATATGGATGACCATCCTTTAAAAACCTTCTATACTTTAGGTAAATGCTTCCATTCTCATCTGGTCATAAGCCCATTTAAAAAGAATATTCACAGAGCTTCTACTATCTACCAAGATCCTCTTCATCCAAACAGGACCTATTTGAGCTGATATGACTATTGGATAGATAGTGGGGGCTTCGACTCTTTCAGCATCTCTGTTCCGGAAGATGATGTCGTTTGTCATCGTTTTTCGTTATTTCACCGGAGCCCCATCATCAATATTACTGAAACACTTGAAGTCCGCATGCCTAATCGAACTGGCATATGACTCCATTTCCCTCTAGCTCCGATCAGCTAGATGAGGACCACCATTAACTGTATTAATAACCAATCTCCCACCACTACGCGTGGGTTCTTCCGATCTAGTTTGGTTTTGACCTTGATTCGGGTTTGATGGGCCCGCACCTCCAGCTTGCGGTTCCCGAACAAATTGTTCCAACTTCCTTTCTCTTATTAACTTTTCAATGATGTCTTGTAAGTGACGACACTCATTGGTATTGTGGCCATAGAAATCATGGAATCTACAGAATTTCCCAGTTTGAATTTGCCTTTCAGATGACTGTTTCGGAGCAGGCTTCTTATACTGTCCTAAATAAACATTCTCTAGAGATGTATTTAGGGAAGTATATTGGTCAAACATCGGAGCTCTACGTCTCGGTCCACGATTTTGATCTCGCTTCTTACCCTGACCTCCATTGCCTTTTTACTGGCTCTACTTGTTTTGTATATTCAATTGCACATTGCTGGAGTTCTCACCGGTCTGTTTCACAGCAACATTACTTTGAACGCCTTCACTACTGGGCCCCGCATCATCCTGCTTCCTAGATCGTCTAGCATTTTCTCTCCTCAAAAACTGGGACGCCTTAGCGTAGAAACGATCCAACGACCAGGGGGTTTCCCAGCCAACCAATTGCCAAACTCGAAATCAGGATCGATTCCTTTAGTTAGTGCCATCAAGATAGAATTATCATTTGGGTTGCTGACCTCAGCACAGGCAGCTTGAAACCTTTCCAGAAAACACCTGAGTGTCTCTCCTGAAGCTTGGGTAACGCTGGACAAGGTGTTAACATCCTTTGGCCTTGTAACATGCATACGGAATTGTTCTACGAACTTAGTTGCCAACTGATCAAAATTTGAAATGGATCTGGGTGGTAAACTAATGAACCACATAGTTGCGATACCTCCCAAGGAAATAGGGAAACTCCTGCACTTAACCGCATCGTCAGCTCGAGCAGCGTTCATGAGCCATTCATACTTCAACATATGCTGATTATGATATGTACTTCCTTCATACAAAGGCAAAGTGGGTATCCTGAATCGACGAGGTGGCTCGGTATAAAGAATGTCATCAGTAAAGGGTGTATGACTTCGGAGATTCCCCAGTCATCATTAGTAAGGCCTTGACTTTCACGGATCATTTGGCGGATCATGGTTGGATTATCAGACATTCAGACATTTGGGACCAAGGCGTAGTCGGGTTCCATGTTGCGGGGACAGTCCGGGCGCGGTCAACGGTCTATTCCTCGCCTCCTTGGCTCCGAGTCTACAGGAACATAGGGTTCTAGAGCATGAACATGATGACGAAGGGTCGGATCTGCTCTGTTTCGGATCTCAGCTTCCAAGTCTGCTACGGCAGCAGCTGCGTGGCTATCAATGGTGTAATAAGGAAGCATACCTCCTCGAGAGGAAGGTCCAGCTTGTTGACCGGAAGAAAGGCCAGCTCCAACTTGTTCGAGGTTCAAAGTGTGTTGATGCCTAGAGGCTTCTGCGTAGTTTTCATCCAATCGACGGTGAGTGGATCTGCAGTTGAAGTCGGATGAAGCTGAGCTTTTGGTAGAGGAATGTGAGATATTATCCTTCCAAGATCTCCTTTTGCGCTCCTCATTCAATTGATTTGCAAGCTCCATGTTAGCATGGATCTTTTGCGTGAGCTCCTGACGGCTTTGGGTAAGCTCTTGCATAAGAATCTGGAACTCCTCCCTGGTGACATGGCATTGTGGATCTGAGGGTCCAACAGAAGTCTGACCTGTAGCAGGCAGTTGTGCGGGGTTCTACCTATCTTGTCCTTTTGTATTAGCAGTAGTAGAAGCAGTCCTTGTGTTAACCATGGCTGATGCAGTTCCTTCCTAGATCTACTGCAATCTGAACAGTATGGAACGAACTCCTGGATGGTAGATCTGGATCTTCTCCTTAGATTTATGCAATCCAATGACGGTAGTAGATCCAATGAAGCGGAGAAAAGCTGAGAACTCTTAGTGAAAGCACCAAAGTATTTGTATCAAAATTGGGCACAACACTCTTCGGACGTATTTGAAGAGATTAAAGTGAAGAATATAAATATAAACAGAGGCTAATCTAACAAATACGCCAAAACAGATAAACAAAAATGCAAGAACACAGGAATTTAGAATGGTTCGGCATTGTAGCCTATGTCCACTATGGAAAGTTTGCTATTTTATTGAAGATTATAATCTGATTACAACAGTAAACACTCAAACATTCGAGTTACAATAAGTCTTTGGCAGAGTTTCGGCGTAATGGAGTCGGAAGTCCCTTTTCTGGAGGCATTGGGCTGCTATTCATAGGTGTAGGCTGAAAATAACTGACTTGGATCTTGGAATACCTCATCTCCCACATGGGTGGGCCTACTTGATCGATCCTGGGTCATTTGGGATCGATCCCTACTCTATTCGTATCGATCAAAAATAGCTCTTTTTGGGTTGAGATCGATCATGGACATTGTTGAGGTTGTACGCAAGCTCCTATGAAAATTTAGTGGCATTTGGACTTGTAGATTTTTAGTTATGATCGATCCAAGTTGGGATTTTCAATTGGCTGGCGTCTTCGTATCGATCTCATTCGTATCGATCAACTTCGGATCGATAGTAGTTCGTATCAATCAGCTGCACTTCGATGACGTGGAGCTATAATCCATGTGTGATCCACTTTTCATGCCGAATGATCATTTCCTTCATTTGAACGTGCTTTGTTCATATCGACCTGGAACGCTTCATTTCGTATTGATGATTTGCATTTCACTTCGTATCGATGCTCAAAGGACTCCTTCGTATCGATTCTCATTGGATCCTTTCGTATCGATCGTTTGTAGCCGCTTCGTATCGATACGAACTTATGTTTTTTGTATCGATGATTTAGAGCCTATTTCGTATCGATCATTGTATGCGTTCTTCGTATCGATCGTTTTAGTGGTGTGTTTCGTATCGATCGTTGGTCAATCGATACGAACTGCGTAGAGGGGATATCGATACGAAGCATGTGTAAATGGAATCGATACGAAACGTTAACTATTGATGGATACGAATGGGATTGAGAATGATGGATACGAAGAAGAACTGCCTTTGATGGATACGAACTGAGGCTTTCTTCATGATTCATGATCGATCCATATCTTGAGCATACGAACTCCGATCAACTTGAAATTTGGAACGTTGGCTTACATAGCTTTGCTTGTCGTGCCATATCAATTGTAGCTCGATCTAGGCTCGGACCAAATTTGCCGGTATCCATAGTAAACCTATGTATAACCGATCTTCGGGATGGACTGTCTTTGGTTTCCAGTCAAGTCCTTGGTGTCATGGCCTTGCCAAAAGGCGGGATAACAATCTCCTCCACATGCTTCTTATATTGAGCGATCTTATCTCTATAAATGATACCATATAGCTTTTCACCCTCATCTAGGGACTGCTCTATCCTTTCCAACTTTGATGCAGCACCCTCCGACCACACACGCAGTTTATTATTGCAATCATACTAGCGGTCGAAGGTGTTCTTGATCTTTTTTAGCCCATCACAATAAAACTTCAACTCTATTTCAAGCCTCTTAATCGCTACCTGAATTGAACAAGTTCATCTTTATGAGAATCCTCCGCTTCAATCACATCAGAACCTTTAAAGGCAGGAATGATAGTGGAGGCAAAAGCATTCTAATGACGGACACAGTTAGCGTTAAACAGAGCTCGAAGACCACCAATTAATCGTTATTGAAATAAAACTTAGTTATATAATCAAAACATAACAGATTGAGTTTCAACACTAAAACATCCATTACTTATTACATCATCTCTACTTGTCCACATACTTGAAAATCATATGTAAATTAAAAAAGAAATGGAAGGGTCATTCATTAAACAAGGTTCTAAGCTTAAGCCTAAACCACTCTAGGTGAGGGCTATCGGGTGGAAATGAACCATTCTCTAATGTATATCGCCATCAATGCAGCACAAGTCACTAGGGGCTTCCTTTTCTTGAACTACTTGATCTATTGGGATAATAACTCCTCAATCTTGTTCTTAAGCTCTACATAAGACTTGTCTAATTCTTTTCATGTCTATTCATAGCCACGACACTTAATCCAAGATGATCTAAATTTTGCTTTTCGAGCCAAGCCTCAACCTCTGTCAACAGTTTTCTAAACACATTCTCTCCAGAATACTAAACAAAACAATGAGAAAAACACGATCATTCGCAAGAAAAACATAACGAATACTATGTTTCATCAAATATACTGGAACAAACTTCAAAGTCTTAATACAACAACATACAAATGAAATTTGGGAAAATCATCTAATTTTATTGGAGAATGTGAATTAACCTTGCTTGTAGATGTTTTGCCCTTATCCTCAGATTGTAGGTTCCCCTGATCTTTATCAACCTCAGCCATTCCCTCTTCAGAAGAACTCCCAGAACAGTTCGGGTCAACATTTTGCTCCTCAAACACTTCCTCCTTCTACCTACCCTAGCAATACTCCAAAATTCTAGCAGCCAAAGACTGGTCCTCCAAGAAATCAGGCTTGACCTCTACTCCAAAAGTACGCTTGGCTGAAGCATAAAAACTATAGCTTACATGGGTAGTAACTTCATCAAGGTCCTTCTTCATCGCCTTCAACTCCCTTTCAACCTTAGCTAATGCCTCGTCCATTTCCCTTAACGCATGCACCTTGAAAGCCTGAGCCTCCTCTACAGCCTTAGATTCCCACTCAAACTTTTCTCAGAGCAACTTAATATCTTCCTAAGCCTTGACAACAGTAGAAGTCAACTTATCTTTCTTAGAATTAGACAGGGTAACGTTATCTTCGAGTTTAGCTATCTGACCCAAAAGCAAGGGCTGTCCACTTTCCATCTCACGTGCCTTCACCATCAAGGCCGCAGACTATGAGAAAGTGAAGTTTGAACAATGAAAATTATACCCCTATATTATGTTGGGAAAGGAGCGGGCTTAAATATGCTATGGGAGAATGTATGATGAGGACGCAATAAATTATAATCCATCAGCTTTAGTTCATTAACCAACTCTTTTATTTTTATGACCTCTGTCGGCAATTTCAAAATCCACTACTAATGAGAATCATATAATTATGCGTTCTCCTCAAATGAAATGGTATGAACAGAATAGTTGGAGAAAAAGAAGGAAAACTGTAAAAATTCAAAATAAAAAAATAGAAATGGACCCATTTTTCAGTTCTATTTGGGACATCAGGAAAAAATGATTCCCTAGCCTGAATATAAAAAAGCCATCGCTTCCTTTTACTGGATTCTTTCTAATTTCAAAAAGAAACGGAGATTCCTCACTAGTGAGATTGATGCCATTTTCAGCATAAAGAATGAAGGTGGCCAAGGCAAGGGTATACGAACAAGGGGAAAGGTTGAATGCATAGGAAAATACAAACTACACCAGATGTGTTCATGAGTAATGGAGATATATCCCTCCGACGGTGTATTAATAAGTCCGTGAGATTCTGAAGCCCTAACCGCATGCCAGATAACCCAAATTGCCTAGGGATGCAATAGCCTAGAAGAGGTGAGTGATCTTAGAAGGAAGAAGCATAGAGGAAAGCGAAGAGGAATCCATATCGAAATTCTAAAGATTACTGCTAAAAAGGATCAAGCAAGAATTGAAACAATTTCTCTTATTGATAATTTACCGAAGACCCCCCTAAATTTAGTAATTAACCTAATAGTATTTCTTTTCGAATAAAAGGATAAAAATAAATGTGGGAAAGATGAAGAAAGAATGCACGTACCTCAATTTGAATAATGGCCGCTGTTACCCAGTGGCTTGACCAGGTGAACAGAGACTTGATGTGGAAGGCTTGTTCGGCATAAAGGGCTATTCGGCACAACTAGGTCGTTCGGCATCTAGGCTCGACCGGCATCTAGCACCACTCGGCATTCAAGCCTCGACCAGCATTCCAGCATCACTCGGCATCCAAGCCTCGATCGGCATTCCAGCCTTGCTCGGCATTCGAGCCTCGATCGGCATCCCAGTATCGCTCGGCATCCAAGCCTCATTCGGCATTCCAGCCTTGTTCGGCATTCGAGCCTCGACCGGCATTCCAGCATCGCTCGTCATCCAAGCCTCGACTGGTATTCCAGCCTTGCTCGGCATTCGAGCCTCGATCGGAATTCCAGCATCGCTCGGCATTCCAACATCGCTCGGCATCCAAGCCTTGACCGACATTCTAGCCTTGCTCGGCATTCGAGCCTCGGTCGGCATTCCAACCTTGTTTAGCAGTCCAGCCTCGTTCGGCACATGGCCTCGCTCGGCGTAAGCATGTCGTTCGGCATCTCCTCTCGATCGGCATCGGACCTTGTTCGGCCTACACATTTCACTCAACACACTGCCTCGTTCGGTTTGGAGACATGGCTCGGCATTTGCCGTTCGGCACACAGAAGTCACTCACCACGGGCCGAGGTATCTGGCTGCTAGGCCCATTAGGGAAGTCCAACCCATCTTCGTCTATAAATTGAAGGGCAGGGGCACAGTGAAAGGGGACCTTTTTTCGAGAACATTGGGGACACTCTACCGCTTTCAAGACTCGCTCTTTTCAGTTAAAGCTTGTACTCAAGCCATTATTGTATGGATTGTATCTATATTCAACTACTTGGGAAAGCAATAAAGATTATAATTCAAAGTGGACGTAGGCAGTTACGCCGAACCACTATAAATCTAGTGTTCGAGATTTCTGCAGTTAATTTAGTCTATATCTCTCTGTTTTAATTTATCTTCTTCATTTATCTCTCTATACAATCTTTCTAAAAGGGGGTTAGTGACCAATTTTGGTGCTAACACTTTGGTGCTTTCACTGAGAATCGAATTCCCAGGCCATAAGGATCTGCTTTGTAGCTACTAGATTGAATAAATCTCCCGAAGGAGATCCAAGTCATTCACAAGACGTCCTTTGATTCTACTCAGAGTTCTTATCAATAACTCTACAATGGGAAGACCACGTACCAGATCAGCCTCTCATAATGCGGACGTCAATGAGACTGCTAGCGTACAACAAATAGGACCTAGCAATCAACAAGCAAATCTGGGTGTAGGAACTACCACACAAAATCAAATGGAAGTTGTCACCAGAACAGAGTTCAACGACTTGATGAGAGAACTCATGGAAAGCAGGAGAGAACTTGGAGAACAGATTCAAGCTAACGCCAACCTTATGGCTCAGCTCACTCAACAACAACATCAGAATGCTGGGGGTAGTCCAGCTCCTTACTCTTCATCTGATAGCTCGACTTCGTCCGATGAACCTCCCAAGCGTAGACGCCGCAAGACTGAAACTACGCAGGCAGGTGCTACTGATCGATCGACTAGGGATCACTTACACCTCGGAGACCGCAACCAAGCAGGAACAGGAAACTTAAGATCTGGAGCACGTGTGGAAACTGGATGCCTGGCTCACCAAGACGCCAATGATGCTGAACCTCAAGATACACGTTTGGCAGGTCGCCAACAGAGGAGGCATCAATCTGACCAATCCCGTAGAACAGACTCCAACCTTCCATCTTCCATACAAACCCCAGACCTATCGGCAATGGTCAGACAACTGATGAGAGAAAATCAAGGCCTGACCAATGAAGATTGGGGGATATCCAAGAGTCATACTCCATTCACAGACACTGTTCTACAGGCCGAGTACCCTAGGAAGTTTAGCATGCCAACAATCCCGGCCTACGAAGGAAAGGCCGATCCCCGACAGCATGTGATGAGATATGAATGGATGATGGATTCAGCCAGAGCGAATGATGCAACCAAGTGTAGATGCTTCCCAATAACTCTATCTGGGATCGCTACCATGTGGTTCACCCGACTTCCTCCGCGGTCCGTATCCAGTTTCGAGGAGTTGGCAACGAAATTTATAGAACAGTTCAGAATACATGCTACTCGTCTAAAGGACGTGATGTCTCTATCAAGTGTAATCCAAGCTCCAGGGGAGTCGTTGAAGGAGTATTTAAAGAGATTCCATGTTGCGGCTACTGAAGTTAGCAATCCTAATGATCACGCAATTCTTATGGCTGTGATGCGAGGTGTGGATCCGGATTTAGAGTTTGGAGATTGGTTAGCGGAAAAACCTCCAACTATGCTAGAGCGTTTTTACTCAAAAGCTCATCAATTCATAAGAAGAGAGGAAGCTAGGTGGATAAGGCGAGACAAGGCACCAGGGCCAGTTCAGGAGACAGTGAAAAGCAACATCGCTGTAAAGCAATCCGGAGACAACTCGGGGAAGGTTCAGGTCAATGTCCAGAACAAGCTCGGGCAATCTAAGGAGTCCGGAGGAGGAAATCAGAGTAAGAAAAGAGAAGCAGGGAAATGGAAGCCGAGAATTCCAACCTACAACGAATACACCCCACTGAATGCATCTCTTAATAATATTTACCTATCAACTTATAATACCTTTCAATACAGAAAGCCGCGCCCGAAGGAATCAACCGAGGAGCAAAAGCGGACTGGGAAGTATTGCCGCTTCCATGAGACTTATGGGCACAATACTGAAGAGTGTAGGCACCTACATGATGCTATAGAAAAGTTGATTAGACAGAAAAAGTTGCAGGAGTTCGTAAAGAGTCCTCAAGAGGGTGGACAAGGAACGTCCAATCCTAGTCACGCACCAGCTCCACGTCACCCCAAGGAGCCTGCTCGAACTGTGGGTAGGCTGGTCATAAACACGATAGTAGGCGGACCCCATCCTGCAGACAAGAATTGGCAGGAAATGGAGCGATATGCTAACTCCCTGAGGCATGTGGATTTTGAGTGTTGTTCAAATACTGAGGACGGGTCCCCAGCTAAGCAGCAGCGGACAACGACAGACGATATAGTATTCAGGAGCCGAGATGTCGACCAGGTGGAAGCTCCTACCGTTGATCCGATGGTCATATCCGCGACAATCGGGCCAGCACTAGTGAAGAGAATTTTAATTGATTGTGGAAGTTCTGTTAACATCATCTTCAAAAAGGCGTACGGCCAAATGAAGATGGAGATGAAGGATTTAAAGCCGTCTAAAGCTCGTATTCATGGCTTTAATGGTGCAGCAACTGATGTAGTGGGGTATGTTGAGTTGCCAGTTGAACTGGGACAAGGCGAGCGAAGGAGCGTGCGAATCCTACCTTTCATAGTCTTGGATGTAGATTACCGGCGATTCTGACCATACCTTAGGGCTGAGCATACCGCGTGGGTAGCCTCGCTCGCTTTCCCCTTTTCCTCCTTGGCGCCATCACTCCTTGGAGTCGGATCAGGATTAGAATGGCCTGCGCAAAACCACAAGAGACGAACGTTAGAATACAATAGCCTCTTGCCAAAAATGATAGTTCTTTGAACTTTAAGAAGAAGAGTTATATACCGGTTTCTTGCTGGCTTTCGACCGTACGAGGAGTCTCGCCCTCTAGAATGGGAGATAGCACATGAATGCCAAGGCCAGGGTCTTCTGGTCATAACCAGCGTGTTGCTCGAATGGATCGAGTACTGGCCGATCAGCCGATTGAGTGGGAGGAGGAGCTGGAGACTCGATTCCAGATGGACCAACGATGTCATTTTTTTCCTTTGATGGAGAAGAGCCTTTGCCAAAAAGAGCCATTGCTGCAGATAAGTCTGAAGGCTCGTTCCCCCTAAGAAACACCTTTACTAAAGCATCCTCGTCAACCTCCTCGGTACCCGACTCAACCTTCCTAATCTTTATCAAAGTTTCCCATGCCTCGGCTAGAGATTCGAGGTAACCCTCACCGAGAAAAGTCAAATCCTGATGCATAAGGACGTGAGCGTTGTATTCTGCTATAAGCGGGTCGAACAAGCACTTGACCTCCTCCCTACCGGCTTCGGCAGCTACCTCGAGGCGCAAATCGATATCGGAAAGCGCCATCTTTTTACCTTCCTCACGGGTATCACCTTCAGCGCTTCGGCTTTGGAAAGCTCCTCATCTAGTTGTTTTTTGAGGAGTCGCGTAGCAACAATCTCATTGCAGTATCGTTGGGACTCCTCCTGAGCGGCTATCTTCTCTTTCTTCTCCTTAGAGAGTAGTTCTTTCAACTCTTTTACTTGCAAGGCGAATGCATCCCTTTCTTTTTGAACAGAGTCCTTTTCTAAAGCCAGGGCCCCGCAGCGTTGGACTGCTTCATCAATTTCTTTCTTATGAGTTGTTTCCAGATGAGTGACGGCCTCCGCAGTATCTTTAGCACTTTGTTGGGCAGCTTCGAGTTGGGACTTGTACGAAGAGAGCTCTTCATCCCGAGTTTTGTTAATGTCTTTGTCAAAAATGGCTTCAAGCTTCAGGCGGTCGATTTCGTGGTGACGCTCAACAGAGACTTCTGAGACTTTTTCAACAAGATGAACAAACGCGTCATATTGAACATAAACGTCGTTGTTGCAAGCATGGCGCTCTGTTTGACATTCCCCGAAATATGATGGATCGCCGGAAGGAACTTTAGACCATCAAAGCAGATTTTGGGGAACTTAACTTTAAGCTCGGCTAGCTTCTCCGATATCGTCGGGTCTGTTGCGGGAACAAGGGAGATGGCTTTGAAAGTTCGGTCTTCTTGCGATGTTCCCGAGACTGCCATGTGCTAGATGAACTAGAGTGTTGATCACGGGGGACATCGGATTGGGACCCCTTCTGCATAGACTTCTCTCTGCCTTGCTCTAATTGAGAAGGATGATCGCGGGAATATGAGGACTGGCTGTATGATTTCCTTCGATAAGTTGATTCTCGGGGGCGATAGTCTTGGTCTCCAGAGTCATTCCTGTCTCGGCGCTTGCCGGTGCACGAATCCCGGCCAGAATGATGAAAAATAGATGACCCGCAAAGACGATCGAGTCCGTGAGTGCATCCCATGTCACCAGCATAGAATGAGAATAACGATAGGTTAGAAGAGAACAGAGTGATGGCTAAAATTGAAGTGCAGGGTGAAGTGCACGTGTCCGTGTGTGTCCTAGTGTTCCCCTTGATGGACCAGTTTCTTTATCTTTACTAATAGGAGTTTTTACTCCCTGGATTTGGGGCCGAGCGCCTGTATCACCTCTCGCGGGCGAATGAAGTTTAAGAGCTTCTGGATCATCGAAGCCATAGTTGAGCAAATCATCGGTAATAGTTAGGCCCGACAAGCCTTTCAACGAACTCTCTAAGTGTCGAGAAGAAGGCTCTTTTTCTACTGGAGTAAGGGTGACTTTAGAGGTTCCGCCCACCGACTTCTTCCTCAATTTGTAGGTCAACTTCTTCTTTCCCTTCGAAGGGGAAGGTGTCTTCTCGATATCGTGGACTTCGAATATCGGGTCCCGAGCAGGGCTAACATTTTTGCCCTGTACTTCAAGCGTTCTGGCTTCTCTAATCTCCCCCTCCTCTGGTGTATCAGGAGCGTTACGAGCTAAAGACCCAACCTGCTTTTTTCCTTTGCCTAAAGCAGGCCTGGGTATCGTGATGCCTTGAGGAAGGCTTATTCGACGACCTTTCACCAGCAGCCGAAATTCATGAGCGATTCGTTTGAAATGAGAGATCTGATGTCCCGGTCTTCTACGGGAATGGCTCGGATAGCTTCGACAGCTTCAGAATACCCGGAGCCTTCGGGACGTGGGTTGATACCTGTAAAAGTGTAGAAAGAGTTAGAAAAGGTGCAGTTTCCGCTAAACACGAGTATTGATCCAGAAAAAAGACTTACTCCCTTCCACCCATCTCCTAGTGAAGCCGGGAGGACAACGCACGTAGAACCACTCCTGTTTATATTGAGCGAATTTGCTCCACGCTCCAGTCAAAATTTGACACTTGTTATGCGGCTCAAGAAAGACAAAAGATGGACTATCTGACCGTCTCTTGAAGCGATAGATATAACGGATATTGCCAGGAGTCGGGAGCCTGAAGAGGACACTCATAAAGAGGATGCAAGTGCCATATATGAAAGCATGGCTATTCGGAGGCAGTTGCGAAGGGGAAATCTCGATATATTGCAACAAGTCGCGAAGGAAGGAGTTGAATGGTGGAACGATGCCGACCTAGCACATGAACCTGTTGCAGGCTATATATCCGACTGGGGGCAAGTGCGGACGATCATGCCCCGATGGAACTAACACGTCGTCGAAGGGGATTCCATGGATAGAGCATATCCGATGGAGTGTACTTTCATTAGTCTTTGAGGCCTATGAATCGATTGGGTCATCTAAGAAAATTGCTGCCTCCAAGGCGTCGGGAGAAAAGTCGACAGATGCCGTCGCAGGGCTCGGTAAGTCTTGAGCAGGGGTAGTTGACGGGTTTGAGGTTCCTATAACTTCTTTTCGAGAGGATGGCCCGGGTCTATCCGTGATTGTAGCAGAGCTAGATTTCCTAGACATCGTTGATGAAGATTGAATCTGACAAAGCACCTGTTTGAACTATACTTGAAAAACAATCAACATTAGATTTAACAACATAAATATTCCTCCCATGTGGTGTGTGAACTAGTGCGATCATTCAGATGTAAGTGCCAAGTAGTGAAAAGACGCTGGATTGATGAAATAAGTTTAAGCTTTGAATTGTCGTCTTCAAAGACCGTCATCGCTGACCATTTACAAAATCTTGTCGTAAGATGGTTTATATTTTGAACTCGACATCGTCGCTGCATTTGAAAAGTTATTAACTGATAGGCAAGTTTTCAGTTGTTTAAACACGTGAGTTATCAGTTTGGATTGTCCAATATGCTTTGTTGTTTAAGTCTGTCTTTGTCCATTGTCATGAATTCAGGCATAAAATATGTGTTAAGTCAATTATGCATTAGGTTCGACTGGTGTTGCTGTTGTACACGACCCTCCTACCTAACCACTTCATCGTTCAACATTCAACTAGTCATGTCGAACCACAATCATGCCGGGCCTCCTCGCTCGGCATTCTACCCTCAACACCAACACTTACTTACCATTCACTATCGCCGTTCAGCATGCGGCAAGACATGCCAAACCGTAATCATGCGGAGCCGCATCGCTCGGCACTACACACTCCCACTTCCTACTCTCCACCATTCGGCATGCGGAAAGTCATGCCGAACCGCAATCATACCGAGCCACATCGCTCGGCATTTTACCCTCGACAACTTTCTTCCAACACGTCCTCCCTACCGCTTGGCATTTTATCAAATTTCTACTTCTCTTCTACTTTTCCCTCCTACCTTGCTCAGCATGGGGTAATCATGTCGAGCCATGGCCGTGCCGAGCCACATCGTTCGGCACACTAAACCTCAACTCCAATTCCACTCTCGAACTTCCCTTCCATCGCTCGGCATAAAGAGATCATGCCGAGCCACAACAGTACATCATCCACTAACTCCCACCTTCAAGCGCCTCTGTCGTCCACTTCTCTCCTCCACTCCGCCTAGTCTTAAACTCCTCTAAACGCCAATACTTCGCCCTTAAATCCTGTTCCACACGGTTCATATTGACCACGGTTCTGCAGAGATTCACGAGTTCGAATCTCATGCTCGATTTCTTAGTTAGGGTAAAGTGTTTAAGAGAGCGGTCATTACCTAAGAAACAAGTTGAAGCTTGGGAATGTTCTGTGGTAGGAAGCACGACTCTGATCGGGTTTGTTTGGGAAAGGAGATGGGGCAATGTATCGAGTTTGAAGAGAGAAGGAAAGGGTAGGTAATTCGCAGAGGTTCGAGGTAAGTTCGTAAGCATAGAAGAGTGGAGGTAAAAGTAAAAGGGAAAAAGAAGAAGGAGCATCGGCTTATATAGAGAGAAAAGAAGTCGAAGGGACAACGACCGGTAGAACCGATCAAAGCACCTCCCTTGACCGGCATTACAGCCGTTCGGCATCA
The DNA here is from genome assembly GCA_030737815.1 of Allium fistulosum. Taxonomy (NCBI): domain Eukaryota; kingdom Viridiplantae; phylum Streptophyta; class Magnoliopsida; order Asparagales; family Amaryllidaceae; genus Allium; species Allium fistulosum. Next base: position 960,520,712 of record CM060901.1, read on the forward strand.
GCCAAGCCGTTCGGCATTTGTATGCCGCTCGGTATCAGACAAGCCGTTCGGCATCCATATGTCATTCGGCATTAGCATGTCGCTCGGCATACAATACCTCGGTCGGTATTCAGGAGCAGCTACTATCGAAAAACAAAGAAAGAGCTTAAAGGAGTGTATGGAGTGCTCATGATTCAAAGCATATCATGTTCGTCCACATGATACACTTTGGGGGGGCAAGTGTTACCCAGTGGCTTGACCAGGTGAACAGAGACCTGATGTGGAAGGCTTGTTCGGCACAAAGGGCTGTTTGGCACAACTAGGTCGTTCGGCATCCAGGGTCGACCGGCATCTAGCACCACTCGGCCTTCAAGCCTCGACCGGCATTCCAGCATCGCTCGACATCCAAGCCTCGACCGGCATTCCAGCCTTGCTAGGCATTCGAGCCTCGATCGGCATTCCAGCATCGCTCGACATCCAAGCCTCGTTCGGCATTCCAGCCTTGTTTGGCATTCGAGCCTCGACCGGCATTCCAGCATCGCTCGGCATCGAAGCCTCGACCGGCATTCCAGCCTTGCTCGGCATTCCAGCATCGCTCGACATTCCAGCATCGCTCGGCATCCAAGCCTCGACCGACATTCCAGCCTTGCTCGGCATTCAAGCCTCGGTCGACATTCCAGCCTTGTTCAGCATTCCAGCCTCGTTCGGCACATGGCCTCGCTCGGCGTAAGCATGTCATTCGGCATCTCCCCTCGATCGGCATCGGAACTCGTTCGGCCTACACATTTCACTCAACACACTGCCTCGTTCGGTTTGGAGACATGGCTCGGCATTTGTGGCTCGGCACACAGAAGTCACTCACCACGAGCCGTGGTATCTGGCTGCTAGGCTTGTTAGGGAAGTCCAACCCATCTTCGTCTATAAATAGAAGGGCAGGGGCACAGTGAAAGGGGACCTTTTTTCGAGAACACTGGGAGACTCTGCCGCTTTCAAGACACACTCTTTTCAGTTAAAACTTGTACTCAAGCCGTTATTGTACGGATTGTATCTGTATTCAACTACTTGGGAAAGCAATAAAGATTATAATTCAAAGTGGACGTAGGCAGTTACGCCGAACCACTATAAATCTAGTGTTCAAGATTTCTGCAGTTAATTTAGTCTATATCTCTCTGTTTTAATTTATCTTCTTCATTTATCTCTCTATACAATCTTTCTAAAAGGGTGTTAGTGACCAATTTTGGTGTTAACAGCCGCACCATCGAAGTGATTAAAGATTTATATGAAATGTAGATTTTGCTACTAAAATAATAAGTGTAGAGGTTATAAAAATCCACCTAGAAAAATGGAAAGCCAAATTAAATAGCTGTTTAAAGATGGTCCAATAAGGGAATGGCACATGTACGAAGGCATTAAACGCGAGTATAGCTAAAATGAATTTTTCCTAGCATTGAAAAAATATATTAGACAAAACTGAATAGACATACAGACTGGGTGTTTAAGACAAAAAGTCTACCTCGACCTACAGCCGTCACAGACTTAGGGGGCAAGTGTTACACCTCTTCTTACAATGAACTGCAGTAAAGGAAAATGGGCAGCACTTAACGTGAGGAAAACAACTATCAGGCCAATAGGATTGAAGGAAAAGAAGAAGGAAATAAAATCAACCAAATTCGCACTGAACAGGGAACCAACTCAAAGTTACAGCACCAAACCCAACCCGGACCTTACAACTATAGGAACCCCTATAGGAGACAAATACTGCACGCATCGGAAAGCAGGGACCAGTCATAAGGGATACATCTAAAATCAGAGGCAAAAGCAGAAAGCTGTGCCGAGGCATAGGAAGCAGTGCAAGATGTACCGAGGTAACCAAACTTCTAAAGCCCAGGCTTTGTCAATGACTACAGGAACACGTATGCTTCAGCACATACCGAGGGCAACTTAGACAATGCCACTTGGGGCCAAATACACTCCAAAGGGGTCAGTATATAGGGCCACTTAGAATATGCCTCAATGCAGAACCAAACTATAGGTAACCGATAAGTGTGAAGTTTCTCCTCTCTCATCAGCAACCCAAATGTACTTGCAAAGAAGGCAGCTTAAACTACACCCAGCTCAAATCACAAAAAGTCTCAAGCATAATCCATACATATGCCAAGTCAACTCATATAACAAAATGGGAAATACCGCTCCATTTTAACCCGATATATTATCAACTCAAGAAAAGGTATCGGCAGGAGAGTGCGATCTAAATGCTAGACAATTCACCATTGCATCCCTTTATATGCATCAATAACATATCGAAGCTTCAGGGTGGTCCCCTACCATTCCTTTCAAGGCATTTTCCATTCTGAGCCATATAGGTTTTGGTTTCTCGCCCAAATTTTCAAACATCCCGCTTCAAATTTCCAAGATCCCACCAATATGATTTTCTGCCAAAAACCCATCATCAATCCTGGCACAACTGGTAGATGTTATGGATGAATGACAAATGGCAAAATCTGAGGATGGAGAGTGAAAAATTAAAGATCAAGGCGATCATGACAATCAGCAATGCATTTTCATACTATAAAAGAAAATACTAAAGGAAAAAGAAATGGATCCTTTTCTTCAGCTTCTTCTTCTTCTAAAAAAAGGAAAATCTTAAATAAGAATATTGTATGCCTTTGGGCCATTGTAATTGGTAATGGATTATCCTGTGGACGTAGAGTTAACAATAATCCGAACCACGTAAAAATTTCTATATCCTTTATTTTATTGTTATAATGTTTGATTTTTATTGCCATTTATTTACAAAATCGTTTCAACGTTTCAACAAACAGTTGAAGTGCGACTACTCGGCGATGTAAGCGTTCAACAACATAGTCGCTTCACAGAGGCGAATTTAACATAGATTAAATTTGTTGATCCCAATTCATGGAAGCAATAAATCACTAGATTTCTTTATGATCTAGTTGAGTATGGTAAAAAGGAAAATTTCACCAACAAAAACTAGTTTATAATTTGGTGAAAAACATATTTTATATTATAAAACCTCTTTACTTTGAAAATACATATATAATTATTAAAAATACATTTAAACTTCAAACCAACTTTAAAATGGGTTAGAAAACATCTCTAAAAAGGTTAAAGATAAATACAAAACTTAAAATACATTTTCAACCACTTAAAAGCATAAGTGACTTACTGCAGCATTTATAAATACTCTAAAAGCCCTTGTTAAAGAGCACACTGAAATGCATAATCTTTACGACTAGTTTTAACCACTTTAACAAATGATTTCAGACTTGAAATTTTTATAGTAAATACAACCTTAGGGTGCTTATAAATCATAGAAAGAATCCCGTAAGGATATTCTCCAATTTATTTATAAAAATTCTCGAAAACATGTCATATTTACAAAGTGTATTTATAACCACCTTTTTGTTCTAACTTTCACAACTTTGGTTAATAATTTCTTTAACTTTCTAAACCCTTTCATTACTTTCCAATACACAAAAATAAGTGTAGAGAACAACCAAATAAAATTATTCCAAGTAAAGATCATAAATATTCAATTTATATAAGTTAAAGTTTAAGGGATATCGAAGTGCACTTTTAACTTCAAACACTTTCAAACATACTTTAATTCAACATACAATCTAAACAACCATTTAAACATTGGTCAAAGCCACACCACATGTTTAAAAAGGTAATATAAGTGATGTTACATAATATAAAATTGTCATTTGCTTTCAAAAGCAAGAGCGGTCTAAAATTTATAATTTTAATTAGCTAATGCCACTTTAACTTTATAATTCAAACACAACATATATACACACAACATATACAAACAAGATAGTGAGATAACTCACTTATATCTAAGCCAAACACATGCTCAAGCATAAACCAAATCAGGAACACTTCCAATCATCACCAAACTCCTAAAGATCCAACATTTAGCACTTCCAAACCAAGGTAACACCTCCCTCCCTTCCATTGCTCACGGCTCCTCTTGGAACCCCCTCTTCCTCTCACCTTTTTTCACTTTGACTTGATATTCATGCTTCCTATAATGTTTTAAGGTGTTGGTGAAAGTTTAGAAGAGATTAGAGTTAATTTGATTTAGACTTGAAAAAGTTAGAGAAGAATAGAGGATTAGTGCTTAAGCATTTCCACCATTTTTATTCCCTTACTTCATTTCAAGCTTTGTGAATTTGAGATTTATTATCAAGGGTCTGCCACTACTTTTGTAAGCTTCAAATAGTGTTGCATAAGCTTGTTCTCACCTCCCTCCTCTCATGTCATGTAACACTCACCTTTCATTACTTGTCCTTTACATAACACTTAAGAGTTAAGTCTTTCCCTAAAAGCTTATTTTCATAATATATTTGATGACATCACCCATGACATCATTCAAAACGTTTATTTCCATAAATGGTAAAAAATTCATTTTATTAATTTCCTAAGCGAATAAGTGTATGCAAAAAAGTCTGAACAACTTCTGATAGTTAAAAAGCTGTTTATTTATAAAACGATTTTCGGTCAAATTATCGATAATTTTTTCAAAGTATTTATTTTTATAAACATTTTTCCAAAACAAGTTTACCATCATTACTTATGATTTAAAAGAGGGTTAACAAGCTTAGTAAATCATTTAATAACATTAAATCCTAGATTCAAATATTTAAATAATTCAGATATTTAAATACGAGGTGTCTGAAATTCCGGATCGTTACATTCTCCCAAACTAAGGATATTTCATCCTTGAAATTCCAACATGAGCAACCAAAGAAATGATCAAATAGCAATAATTAATAAAATTCAAAATCACTTAGAAAACATAGCTCATGGTTTTCCTGAGTTCAAAATCCTCTCATCACACAAGGATGACAAACGACCTACTAAGCGTACCGTACGCTCAACAGTCTCAGGTTGTTACTTAGTAGACTATTCATGCTACCTCGTAACAAATCGAAAAGTCATCACCAAAACTCTCAATAAGCTAAAAAATATAGTATGTATACACTAAAACCCGTACGATGCATATGGGCCATCTGTACGCAATATCAATTCCGATCACTTGCCCAGTCAATAAAATTTCACTTCCCAACTAGTATAGATCACTTGACCTCTCTAGTGCGGACTTGGATTAGCTTCCTTGATTAAAAGCCTCTATTCTCCTTACATAGCCATATACTATGATAGAAACTTCGCGATCATATCAAGAATCCATATCAAGTGTTCGCCGTCAAGAATCTAATGAAAAATCCTTGTTTAGAACGGTGTAAACCAGCTCATAATCATGCACTCAAACACTGGATCAAGAATACTCATGCGAATAAAATGGTCTACGTACAACTTACGCATTTTATCCTATTGGTTTCTCAACTATACCAATATCTTTTATCACTTTCTTTTATATAAATAGTATGTCTTATTAATAATAAAATCATTTATGAACCATTTCATAAAGCAAAACTTCAAGTTTATCAACTTTATTACAACTTAAGTTCACACTTGTATAATACTCCATAACATCATAAGAGTATATACAAAACATCAAATTCAATTTATGTAATAAGGATGTTCAAAATTAAAACTTTTTTAACTTACTACCTTCTCAATTCAAGTGTTATATAAACTCAAGTTTTTATATTCACAAAACACATAGCTTCAAGTTCTATAATGATTCGGAAGTTTCTGATTGTCCAAAATGACCAAAAAATTCAATTTCATTTAAATGAAAACCACCAAACAACGTATCATAACAAGATGTACATACCATACAATCCTAAGGCATAGGCTACATGTGTCCATAAAATAGCTTAACAAATTTCAATAATTTATTAAACATACTTTACCCAAGAAGCAAAAACAAGAAAAATTCCAACATTTATTCTGGCTATGCCACAACGATTCGGGCACCCTAAATAGCATACATATAAAACTTTTCTGCATAAAATGTTAATATCAAATTTCTTTCCAAAGAAAACTTTAGAACTAAACATTGGGTTTTATTTCAAATCATTTTGAAATAATAATATATACATATATATCTTTTGTATATCAAATCATACTTTTCTGACTAAAAACAGAATCCATTTTACTAAAACAACCCTATAGCATTCCCCACTTAGAAACCTGAAAATGAATCCCGGTGATGCTGCAGTCATCACCAAAATTATTTTCAAGCAACAGAAGTGAGTTCAGTTTATCCAATTCATACCTTTTAGACTTAACCAAAATCATTTCAAAATGGTATCATATACTCTATAAATATTACTAAGTACCATGATCCTAATTTCATATATCCCAATATATACTTTCAAACAATACTACTATTACTTTCTCCAAAATCTTGAAAAACATTTTCAAAGACACCGAGATTTAAGTTCCCAAATTCTTAGTTTAAATCCTCTTTGTTTATAAATCATGTTTCATAAACCATACTTATATAAAATATTTTTCTTATTTTAAATCTTTTCACAGAGATAATAAAGGAAATAGAAAGAGATAAACTGAAAATAAGTACGATTAAATATTGCTCAATTTATAAGATAGGTTAACTTTGATTGCTTGCACTTGTCCTTGATTTCTGCTTTAATTAGGTTGAATTCCTAACCCTATAATTAGGATGTGACCCTAATTCTACCTTCTCTGATCGGCCTGCTACTCCATAGACCTTACTATGGACCAACCGCTATATAACTCCATACACAGCAACCAATGGTATCTACGGAAGATGCACAGAGCAACCACTGTGGATTCGAACGACATATATAGCTACCTGCATAGAAGGCAATGGTGTCTACAAAAGACACTCATACTAAGTGCTTGGAACTCATAGCTATTGCTGAGCACCCGAATGGAAGTCGCATGCGTAACTACCACCATGCCCATGCTACCTTTTGCTCCACTTATTGGGTCTTCTTATTACCTCAAACTTCCAGCATAAGCGTGCCTCTCATCCCACTTCAGGCTAACGTGAGATCACCGTGTGTCCATAGAATCTATAGAGGAAATGTTGTTGGTACTGGACCTTCATCCAAACAATATCTAGTTGCCCCCCTTATCCAAATTCCCCCGTGATTTGGACTTCTATTTGACCAATTACTACCATTCTTAGCATAAGCGTTCCCTAGGCTCACCGTTTTGTCTAATAGGGAATGCTATTTGGTACAGGTCCTACTTTCATCTTTGCTTAAATTATTTAAATAAGCCTTTACATTTTTCTCTACTATCTGTGCTTATTAATTTCTCCTAAGTCTTAAAATAAGCCTTATTCTGTTCTTTTTTTATTATAACCTACGTTATAATCATGCTTATTACTTAACCCAAGGTCTAAGTGTGAAAATAAGCTTCATTCATCTTTTACTCTTTTTAGTTATAATTCTAAGTTATAAATAGGCCAATCTTTTTAATTCAGTCCAATTAAGGTCATAATTAGGCGTAATTTCAGTCCAATTCCATTTATATTACAGTCTTTGAAATTTACATCTTATATTCCATTATTTTAGTTTTCTTACAATTTAATCCATATTTGCGTTAATCCTATTCTAATCAATACGCGATGAAGAAGGAGAATAAAAGAAAACTGAAAATAGAAGAAAATCCAAAGCGTAGAAAGGAGATGTAAATAACGTAAAAATAACAGTAGATAAACTAAAATACTGTAAACAAACTGTAAATAAATGGAAAAGCTATAATTAACAGAAATAAACTAAAATTATTAAAGAATGGCTGAAAGGAAATAGACTGGAAATAATTCTGAAAACTGTAAATAAACTACTGAGAAGGCTATTCCAAAAATCGAAGTAAAACTACAACTAGTGGAAACCCTATTATTTTAAATTACTGAAAGAAATCTTAAAATAATTACAATCACCCACCTCCGGTCCTAAGCTCTTCCTTTGGTCTTCCCGGATCCACTTGGAGTTGTAAAATAATTTAACTTATAACGATTTTCTCCTTTGGAAAAATTATTCCGTTTAGGGTCCTTCCTAGAAAGGTGAACCTAATTGGAGAAAACATAGAATGAGAAAAAGTGTTAGGTCTAGGGGTCTATTTATAGGTGTAGAAGTGGATCTCGGACCGTTGGATTTGAAGATTGAATAGGATGCAACCAGACATAGGCTGAATAGGGGCCATCGGATGCAGATACGGAGGGACCAAATCAGTTTAAACGATGAAAAATACGTGTTCATTCGTCACCGAATCGTTCGAACGAACGAACGTTCGTTCACTTGCCAAAAGGCAAGGCGGATCGGCCGGGTGGTCGACCGCCCCCTTGCCCAAGTCGACCGGTCGGTCGACCTGTGTGTGTGTGTGTGTGTGTATATATATATATATTCGTTTCTTTGATTATTTCGTTCTTTGATTATTTCGTTCTTTGCTCATATTAACTCAGATTCTGACGTTCTATATATGTAAATTGACCAGAAAATTACTACGGACATAATGGTGCAACTCCCGTGGCTCAATTCTGATAATTTCACAAAGTTATTTTATTATTTAATTAATTAAAAAATTAATCATTATAGGTTAAATTTTGGGTTGTTACATTCTCCCCTCCTTAAGGGATTTGGTCCCCGAAATCTCTAAGGATAAAATAATGACTAAATGTTTTCATCCAACTCTACAACCAACTACTCAATAATTAACCATTCATCCATTGTTCTTAAGTTTTTCTAATGCAATTTATGATACTTATGCAATTAGTGTAGTGTAAATGCCTTTAACTAATGCAAAAGATTAGGCGGTCCACTGATTCAGTTGACCTCCTTTTATGCAATCATGTCCGTGCCATGATCCAAATGAATGCAAAAATTTCCTAATGATACTGATAATTTTATATGCGTGCTACAAACATCATCCAAATGCAACAATCACGTGGTAAACATCCATTTATAGAAACCATGGAAATAAAATAAAAATGCGCACACATCCATATGCATATGCTTTAGTGTCCTAGTTAGGCCGATCCCTAAAGAATAATAGTGCCCTAGTGTACCTATATGCGTCCGTAGCATCCACTAGCAAACACTTGCAACCACTAGCATACATCATTCATAACATGTTCTATTAACATGTTTACATCAAATCCTACCATCCATAGGTTAAATCCTAAGTTCTACCCTCCCAAAGGATAATAAAGGAAAGAACCTTTTCAAATCTAAAGATGGAAAAAGGAATTCTAAAACCTACTATCAAAAAGATGAGGATAGGAAGTACGAACCTTCTCTTCTACTTCCTAAGTGGCGTCTGCAACATCATCTCCTCATTGCACCTTCAACAGTGGAAGCTCCTTATTCCTTAGTCGGTTGATGTCTCTTCCAACAATTTTCATGGGGATACACCGAACGGAAGCTTCCCTTTCTACCTCCACCTCCTCTAATTGACTAGGCTCTACAACCTCTGCCGAGTCATGTAAGCACTTTCACAAGTGCAAAACATGGAAAACATCATGCACTCCTGCGAGCCTCTCTGGTAGCTTCACTCGGTAAGCCATCTTCCCAACTCTCTGTGTGATAGGAAATGGTCCAACAAATCTAGGGCCTAACTTTCCATTTAATCCAAATCTTACCACCTTCCTAAACGGGAATACTTTGATAAAAAACTATGTCTCAACCTCAAACTCTAAGTCTCTCCTCCGCTTGTCCGCATATGACTTTTGTCTGTCCTGAGCCGTCTTCATCCTTCGCCGAATTAAATCCACCCTCTCAGAGGTCTCCCTAACCATATCGGGTCCAAGTAATACTTCTCCGTAGACTCTACCCAACATGATGGGGACTTGCAAGGTCCCCCATATAAAGCCTCAAATAGTGCCATTCCTATACTTGTTTGATAATTTATTGTATGCAAACTCAATCAACGGAAGGTGCTCCTCCTAAGTTCCTCCAAAGTCCAAAATGCACATCCACAGCAAATCCTCAAGCACCCTATTACTCTCTCCGTTTGTCCATCTATCTAAGGGTGATAGGCCGTATTCAACCTAAGTTGCATCCCTAGCGCCTCCTGTAAGCTTCTCCAAAAAATCATTAGTGAAAATGGGGTCTCTATCACTAACAACGCTAGAAGGAACTCCGTGTAGACGGACTATCTCTCGAATATACAAGGATGCCAAATATGAAGCCATACGCTTACTCTTAACTGGGATGAAGTGAGCACTTCTGGTCAATCTATCAACAATCACCCAAATGCTAGTGTTCATCTTCCTAGAATGGGGTAAACCATCAATGAAATCCATAGAAATACTATCCCACTTCCACTCCGGCACGTCTAAGGACTGAAGTAATCAACCAGGGTTCTACTGCTCTGTTTTACCCTTTGGCATTTGAGACACTTAACTACGAATTCCGCCATGTCCTTCTTCATACACCCCAATAGAACATCCTCTTCATATATCGATACATTTTGACACCACCCGGATGAATAGTCATATGGAAATGGTGCGCCTCCTCCAAAACTACTCTTAACAAGTCACTAGCGCGTGGAACACAAAGCCTCTCATCTCTCCTAAGCCATCTTCTGTTATCAATGGAATAGCATTGGAGATGTCTCGAGACCTCTCCTCGGCTAATCCTATCCATAATGTCCATGCGCTTCGAATCCTCCTGCTGCCTCAAGCCAATCTGATCCATAAGGGTAGGCCTCACCTCTAATGTCACTAACAATCCGGGAGTATTGTCCATAGAGGGCTTAAATCAAAAGTAGAAATAAACTCCAAGCTCTTCCACTCTACGAACAAAGGACTAAGGGTTGCTTTCTTTCTACTCAATGCATCCACAACCACATTACCCTTGCTAAGGGTATAAGCTATCTCAAAATCATACAAGGCTAAAAACTCCATCCACCTCTGTTGCCTCAAGTTCAAGTCTACGAGAATAGGTACTTAATCACTTGTGGTTGGTAAAAAGCTCAAACCTCTCTTCAAGCAAATAGTGCCTCCAAGACTTAAGTGCAAAAACTGTGGCAACCAACTCCAAATCGTGGGTATGGTAGTTCTTCTCATGTGTCCTCAACTGCCTACTACCATAACCACTACCCTCCCTTCTTGCATCAACACCGCTCCTAGACCCATTCCGCATGCATCAGTGTATACAGTGAAAGGCTTAGCTCCATCGGGTAAAACTAACACCGGTGCATTAGTAAGGACTCTCTTAAGCTTCGTGAAGGAATCCTCACAATCCACATCCCACACGAAAGCTTTATTCTTCTTAGTAAGGCGCGTGAGTGGTGCCGAAATCTTGGCAAAGTCTCTAATGAACGTCCTATAGTAGCCAACCAATCCTAGGAAGCTCCTAACCTCGGTAACGTTCTTGGGGCCTTCCAATCTTGCACTGCAATAACCTTTGCGGGGTCAACAACCAAACCTTCCTTTGAAACTATGTGCCCCAAGAAATGAACTTCCTCTCACCAAAAATGACACTTCAAAAACTTAGCTCTCAAATGATGACTACGAAGTGTGCGAAGAACTTCTTCTAAATGAACAGCATGCTCCTCCATATTCTTGGAAAATACCAAGATATCAACCACGAATACCACCACAAACTTATTTAGGACATCCTTAAAGACACGGCTCATCAAATCAACGAAATAGATTGGAGAATTGGTTAGCCCAAAAGGCATAATCAACCACTCGAAGAATCCGTCCGGTATCCTAAAGGCACTCTTATCTATACTGTCATTAATGACTCTAAGCTGATGGAATCCCGTAGCTAAATCAAGCTAAGAGAAAACCGAAGAACCTACCAACTGGTCAAAAAGATCATCAATCCTAGGGAGTGGATATCGGTTCTTCTTGGTGAGCTTATTTAATTCTCTATAACCTACGCAAAGTCGGAGAGAACCATCAGCCTTAGTGGCGAAGACGACTGGCGCTCCCCACTCCGATACGCTCCTTCTTATTAATCTCTTCTCTAAAAGCTCATGAATCAGCTTGCTCAATTCTTTCCTCTCCCTAGGTGCCATGTGCCTCATAGGTAATGCTAAAGTCAATCTCTCTCTTATGGGGTAGTTCCCTAACCTCCTCAAAGACGTCTACAAAATCTCTGACGGTAGGAACCGAATGCAACTCTGATGATGATGAATCAAGGGAATAGAGAAAACTCAATATGACTGACCCTTGCAGGTCGCAAGATACCTCTAGAGTCCTACCACTGCAAGTCTCAAGTCTAACGACTCTCCTCTCGCATTCTAAGATAGCTCCGTATGTGGATAGTCAATCCATCCTTAAGGTCATCCCATACCCCGAGAATCCCAAAACATAGGCGTCGTAGTCAAATTCTACGCTTAGGATAAAGATTTTCAAACCCCTACAAGCCATAGATAAGTGTGTCGATCCTCCTATGGGGTTTGAAACAATAATGGGGTCTACTACTAATGATATGTCCAAGTGCAAACAATCTACTAGAGAACTAGAGATAATAGAGTGTGATGCTCCAGAATCAAATAAAGTCCGAATAGGGAAATCAAATATAGAAATCAAACCTTCAACTGTGAATTTCCTACCTCTATCTGGAATGCTACTGGAAGGTGTTGTGTCTAATGCCTGAATCTGCACAACTGGTGCACTTGCTCCTTGGGGACAACGCCTACTCAAATGACCGGGCTGCCCGCAAGTATAGCACTTACCCTTCATCTTCTCCTTCCAGCAATCCTTGGCCATATGTCCAACCTTCCCACAATCGTGGCACTTTATTCCTTTCTTAATCTGCTTCTAAGGACCATCACCTTTCTTATTCTTGTTGTTCTTTTCCCACCACTTCTTCTTTGAACCTTCTGACTTAACCTCCTCTTTAGACTCTCCCTCCTTGACTATATCCGACATAAGCGCCATCTCGACCAAAGACTCATAAGTAGCTCCCATCAGTACATGAGTCAGCAATAATCCCTAAAAGGGTTGATTCAATCCCTTTGCAAACTTCATAGCTTTCTTATGCTGCGTGTTCACCAAATCCATACCAAACCACGACAGCTCATTGAATTGATTGATGTATTCCTTAACAGACAAACTCCCTTGCTTCAAATTGATAAACCTCTCCAGCAGAACACTCTCTTCCGCCTGAGATAGAAACTTCCTATCGAATCGCTCCCGGAATCCATCCCAAGTAATATTCCTTCCCTCCAACTCGATCACCTCCCACCAATAGCATGCCTCCTCCTTCAGCTGCCAAGCGGCTAGCTGAACTCGCTGCTGACCATCCAATCTCAAAAGACCAAAAATCCTCTTTATGTCCCTAAGCCATGCTCTCACCTCTACAAAAGTCTCTTTGCTAGAAAAATTCTTCCCGCCCAAACTTGCAAAATCTTTACAAAGCTTAGAGAAATTGATGGCAGTAGGTGAGTTGATGGGATTTCCACCCGCTGGTGCAGGATTGGGCGCAGGCCCGTGCACCTCTGGAGTCGTGGCTTGTAAGTACCTACGAAACCAGGCTGGGACTGGAATGCCCTCGGGAAGGTTCGGGGCATCAGCCATTTAACGGAAAGGAAAAGATAGTTTAGGAAAGAGTCAAAGGAGATTGAACTGGACTTATGAGGGGATTTTTATAAAAATTATTTTATTCTTAAAAATCATTTCTAAAAGCTCTTTCCCGAAAAATATTTTAAAACAAGTTATTTTGAAAAATACTTTACTTTTAAATTATTATTATTTTAGAATCTTGTAACCTGGCTCTGATACCAAGTGAAACACCCCACACCCCTTAATATACCCGAAAGGACACATTAAAAGGCGTAGTGCATTATAGGTATAACTAAAACTAACTATTGAATGACTGAAAGGAAATAGACTGAAAATAATTCTAAAAACTGTAAATAAACTATTGAAAAGGCTATTCCAAAAATCGTAGTAAAACTACAACTATTGGAAACCCTATTATTTCAAATTACTTAAAGAAATCTTAAAATAATTACAATCACTCACCTCCGGTCCTAAGCTCTTCCTTTGGTCTTCTTGGATCCACTTGGAGTTGTAAAATTATTTAATTTATAACGATTTTCTCCTTTGGAAAAATTATTCCGTTTAGGGTCCTTCCTAGAAAGGTGAACCCAATTAGAGAAAAGCTAGAATGAGAAAAAGTGTTAGGTCTAAGCGTCTATTTATAGGTGTAGAATTAGATCTCGGATCGTTGGATTTGGAAATTGAATAGGATGCACCAAGTCATAGGCTGAATAGGGGCCATCGTATGCAGAAACGGAGGGACCAGATCGGTTTAAAGATGAAAAATACGTGTTCTCTCGTCACCGAATAGTTCAAATGAACGTTCGTTCACTTGCGAAAAGGCAAGGCGGGTCGACCGGGCGGTCAACCGCCCCCTTGCCCAGGTCGACCGGCCGGTTGACCTATATATATATATATTCGTTTCTTCGATTATTTCGTTCTTTGCTCATATTAACTCGGATTCTGACGTTTTATATAGGGAAATTGACCGGAAAATTACCACGGACACAATGGTACAACTCCCGTGGCTCAATTCTGATAATTTCACAAAGTTATTTTATTATTTAATTAATTAAAAAATTAATTATTATGGGTTAAATTTTGGGTTGTTACAAACACCATTAACCCTTATATTAATTAAACTATACTTTAATAATTCACACTTATATAAGGTACCTTATAAAAGATCTTTAATTTTCACGGTTATAATTACCATTAAGGCATATGTTTATAACAAATACAAATACACTCTCATATGTATAACACACTCAACTCATTCTACGGTGTCGCTTACCTTGTCCCTAATAAGCCATACCCCACCAAAGCCAAGGTTCTTTCTTAACCTAGCTCTGATATCAAGTTTAACGACCCTCCTTTTCGACCATCCAAAGTTGACACTAATACGTCCATGGTATTCACGTGCCAAGCACTCAAGTGTCGAAAAGACGAAAAGTTAGGGTAAAATTAAAATAAAACGAAACAAAACAAGGAAGAAGGAATGAAATATCAAAATCTCACTAGCAGAACGGTAATATATAATATCAAAAGAACAGTACAAAGGGTTACTCTGATACAGAAATTTTGGAGTTAAAATGCCTAAACACTATTGTCTGTTTGGACAGTTATAATAACATGTCCTTACAAATGGTGATATATACAACAATAATGCAGTGGAAATAAGAATACTACGATAGGTGAAACATCCAACTCATCTCCATAAGCTCCGAAACATCCATAGCTAAATCTGGAAATATACATGGAACTGACTTGAGCAGTATAAGAAAATAACATACGGATCAGTCTAGTAACCAGCGTGAGAAACTCAAGAAATATGTTATCAGCATACAACAGTACTTTTGAGACTGCATGGAATGCTATAACGGTATCACCTCAAAAGAACCACCATCTAATAAGTACATAAGGTGATATGATAGATAATGTCTAGGGTGAAAAATATAAATTGCATCAAATAGGTAGAATGTTTACATTGGTTACATTCAACATCATATTTAGGGTACAATCAAAACCGATAAGGGACGTTCGCATATTGGACTTTTTCGCAGAGACCTCTTTGGAGAAGCTAAATCCAAACTCCATGCACAAGGGCCAAAGTACCTTCCGAGCATCGTATATCTCTCGATAAATATAATATTAAAGTAAACATAATTGGCTCAACGTCAAAACATTAACATGAACAACGCGAACCAAATATCATCAACTCAAGCTGGCGAAAAATCAATAAGTATCTCTAAATATAGAGTTGATAATACCCTGACGTGGGGTGGTTAAACCCATGGTTGTGCATCCTTGTAACAACCCGCATTTTCGACACTCAAAAGTCAACAATAATACATCCACGGTATTCACATACCGAGCATCCAAGTGTTGGAAAGACAGATTGTTGAAGGAAAAAGTAAGAAAAGATAGAATAGATTCTCACATCGTGACAAGTAATATAAAATATACAACAGATCTTTACAAAAGAAAACTGCAATATACATACATCAAATTAGAGTATACTAATCTATCATTAGCCTGGACAGTTATAACAACTAGTCCTCATGATGGCTAATAAATACAACCAACAAATGTGATTGAAAATAAAATATACACGAATACGTCTTGGAGGCATCCAGCTCATCTTCTGAAGCTCCAAAGTATCCAAAGCTAAATCTAAAAATATACTCGGTCTGACCCGAGCATTATAAGAAATTAACGCTGGGATCAGTATGGTAAACCAGTATGAGAAAACACATGTCACATGGATTTTAATGTCAGAAAACCTTTCAAAATAAAGGTATCCCGTAAGACCACATCGCACGTAAACACGGAAGAGTTTTTACCTTACGATAACCAAACCATTTCATTGGAAACCCTCTAATATTATAATAATGTCTAGGGTTTAAAATAAATATTGAATCATAGCCGAAATTGTTACATTAATTAAATTAAAGCAAAATAGGTATACAACTAAGTCCTAAAGGCACTTAGGAGAATGGATTCCATACAATGATAAGGCATCGGGCTATCACGTGTCACAGTACACCTTTAGAAAAATGTACCGAGGTCAACAAGAACATCTTGCACCCTGTTACATAAGACTGCGCTACCCCTTAAAGACTAGGCTACCCCTTACTGGATAGTACCGAATATGTCATCACCCAAGTTACTTTGCAACCTTTTCTAGAGCGCTCTCATGCACAACCAAATCCATATATGTATATATGTATATACGTATATATATACATATATGTATATACGTATATATATACATATATGTATATACATATATCTATATATAGAAAGGTGGTGATATACCCTAATAGGTGCGAATCACATAGCCCTGCTGGATCTCCCCAGATTTTAGTCATTCCTAGTAGTGAGGCTTGAAGCTACGTTTTACCTCTTTATAAAATCCTACTTGGATTGCTAACACTGCCCTCCGAGCAACAATGCAATGCCATCATTCATCCATATAAAATTTTCAGGATAAGAATAGACCGAAGGCATTACTTCTCCTATATCCATTTTGGAATCACCCTCGGGATTAGTAGCAAGTAGCTCTTGCACTTCAAAGAACTCTGTCTTTGATTCCATCACCTTTAAGATGTTTTCAATTCGAATGCTTGTGCCAGTTCGAAGTGGTTTTTGGATAATATATCCAATCTCGGTCTCTCCGAACTGACAACGATAATTTTAAAACTGGCCTCCAAGATTTGATAGTCAGTTATTTAACTATCAAATAAAAAAACAATTCAATCAGAGATTTAACCAAGCATGGTTAAGCACAAAGCAACCACTGAGCCTCTTTAATTAATCATCTCGTTAATTAAAACCACTTTGTAAATACTTGTACTAAAATACTTTTACAAAGATATATTCATAAGTCTCCTCTACTCTTTTCAATATTCAGAACATTCATATACTTATCGAAACTATATAGGTATGTTTATAAACATTTCACTTTCAAACTTAGGAACTTTTCCATATACTTATATCAACAATATAAGTATACTCACAAACCACTACATTTCCAATACTTAGGAAATGTATCCATATACTTATCTCAACAGTATACGTATATTCACAGATCTTAAGAAAGATTTCATTTCCAAAACCACACTTAATTTGGGTTAAACCAAATGTTAATTAACAACATTAATAAAAATAAACCTAAAACACTTTTGGGTGTAATTGAATATGTCATATAGAAACTAGACCAAATATACTTAACACCCCTTTTCGATTACAAATGATATTATTTCTTGATTAACACTGAAATTAGACAGGTTAGGAAATTATCCTTGCCTCGATACACATTCTTAATTCTCAAGATAGAGATGAGTTTCTATACCTTAGAACTAGGTGTTAAGTATGGAAAGAACATTTTCATACTACTATAATTTGAAATGATCATTTATGGAAATCGGGTCTCAGTCTTTTTACAAATCCTTTTTTATAAAATGCCTTTATAAAACTCCTTATATTTACAAACTCCTTTTATAAAATAATATTTTGTTAATTACAAAATTTCCTTCATAAATATCCAAACATAATTATAAACCCCCTTTTACAAATCTCCAAATTTATTTAATAAACTACTTTCTAAACATCCTTTATATAGTTTATAAAACTCTTTTATAAAACTTCCTCTATAAAATATCATTTATAAATATCATTTTCTAAATCTCCAAATTTATTTGCAACTCTTTTTTTAAAACTCCAAATTCATTTATAAAAATCCTTTTGTAAATTTCTAAATATAATTAAAAAGCTCCTTTTATAAAACAAAACTCCAGATATGAAATCAAACTCCAAATATACAACAAACTCCAAATATAACTATAAACTCATGTACTTTCCATAACACGATCATTTCGTATATTACAATAAATTCATGACTGTGATTTATTACTCTAATTTATCAAACGCTAATGTTTCCCTTTTATAAAATACCGTTTATAAACCTATTCTTTCATCTATAAAATACCGCTTATAAATCTCTCTTTCCTTTATAAAATACCCATTATAAATTTGCTCTTTTTTACAACATTTTTATTAAAAAAATGTTTACAAATATTTATTCCAAAATATTTCTATCTCCCTTTAAAAACTAAAATCACTTTATAATAAAAGGTAAGCCCCTTTTATTTCCTTTAAAATTAGCATTCATTATTATAATAACTATTCTATAAAGATACGTACTTCCCAAAATAATTTTAAAACATTTACACATATAAGGAAAGAATAATATAAGAAGTCAAAGTAAAATAGAGAAGTACAAAAACTAGTTTAAAATAAAATATCACAGGGAAACCAAAAAGGTCAGATTAAAAATCATATTTCTAAATCAAAATCATTTTCAGACCAAAGCACCAGTTTTTATAGTATCTCAAAATACTATAACAAGGCCAATAGTTACTATAGCATTTAACCAATGCTATTACTATCTTTTCCAGTAAAAAGGTTCAACTTTTATCATATGTCAATATTACATCCAATATGGTCAAACAATCAAATTCTAACATTTAACAATCTATATAACATAAGTATATAGTTGGAACAAAATCTACAAGTATATAATTGGAATTAAAAATTACAACGATGAGAAATCCGGATTTCTCTACAAAATTTTCCTATATTTCATTTTAAATATCATTCTCTTTTCAAAAGCAGATATTTAATCAAACCAAGAAAATTCATACAAATAGGTAAACAATAATTTTACCTGCTATATATCATACTGCTTATCCAAAAAGGTGAGTTTAACTCACTGAAATTCCAATTGATGCCGAGGCGTTTGATTTTGAACTAAAATCGAACGACATTCAATATTAGTCCAAAATTCCCCTTGCTCCAGATTCAATAAAACCAATTCCATTCCATAGCTATGGCCATTACGAGCGCAATCCAAAAGACTGTGTCATGATTGGACCTCGTACGAGAGAGTTATGCATTTTATAAGTTATCAAAATTAAATAATCATTAATTCAACTAATTACATTTTAAATTATATTACCCTCTAAAACTCATCTTCCCCAAAACAAAACTACTCCTGCTCCTTCCTGTAGATGAACCCACCCACACTGTTCCTCTCTATTCTCCTATCTTGCTCGTTTCTACACGAAATCATTTATTGAAAATTGCAGTCAACTCCCCTACGCGACCTCTTGTCGTTCCCCTTACCGTCTTACACACCTCCTAGAACACGACCAAGCCAACTTGCACATGACTTCCCTACTGTCACGTTCCTCCCTAAGCTAATTCACTGCCTAAAACTCCGGCCCTAGATGTAATTTCACACGAGAAATGCAACCGCATTCTCCAAATCATCAATCAACGACCAAAGCAAAAGAAAGATCAAACCCTGGTTCAAACCCTTTACAGTTGAACGAGACAACCGCCCAAAAACCAAACCGAGCTTCTCCAACCACCCATAAAAGTGTAGATCTGCTCACTAGGAGTTCAAAGATTCAACTTTTAAATTTTCGGACAAGTATTTGGTTTATTTTGAATTTTCAAAAGTGGCTTTCATTTTTTTTTTTGAACTTACTGAAGATGGTGAATAGAACAGTGAAAGAGAAAAAGAGATAAGGGTGTTGAATTGTCTTAGGTTTGGTTTATTACTCAATTTCCAGTGCATTACCATATAGAAATTTGTCCGTATATGGGCCACGGATGACAAAATAAAAATACGATCGCGTACAAAAATGTGATACGACCCAAAAAAAATAACAATATACACTAGTTATCTTATTCTATAAAATTTCAAAAATACCATCGTTTGTCAAAAAATCATCAAACGATAATCTAAATATTTTTAGAATTAAAAAATTATGGAAAAATCCTATAAATTAAATTAAAAATATTACAATAAAAATCAAGTCGTTTTATTAAAAAATATATTTTCTTACTATTTATTAAATTTGAATCAAATCTGAATTTTTAAATATATTAAATATGCATATTCAAAATGTTTTAAAATTTTTGGGTCGTTACGTTCTTCCCTCCTTAAAACAATTTCATCCCCGAGATTCCGAAGGAAGAAAAATGTCCACGGACGCAGACTTTTAAAATCAATTACTTTTAAAAATCTCTTATGTTATGGAAAATTTTGGCAGCCCCCTTTTGTGCGGCTTGATCATTAAAACTACAACTTGTCACAACTGGCCCAAAACAATAAAAGAAAACAAAAGCCAAAAAGTGGCCACCCATATCTAGTGTATAAAACCATCAACACAATATAACCGCGTACCTTTTAGTGGAGTAAATCAAATTCTACTCATGAAACCAAAAGTAGCAAGCTAGCATTTGCTTCCACAAACTTCTATCTCACTTACAAATGATATCAAAACATATAACTTGCATTTTCTAATGTCAAAAGCATATAATTATATTAAATCCCGTACGATGTACATATGCCATCCGTACGTAATATCAACTCTGATCGTTCGCTCGATCACACAAATTTTCACTTCCAAACTAGTATCGCTCACTCGACTTCCCTAGTGCGTACTAAGATTAGGTCCCTTGATTAGAAACCTCTGTTCTCCTAGCATAGCCATACACTATGATAGAAAACTTCAGAATCAAATCAAAAATCGGTATCAAGTGTTCACCGTTAAGAATCGAGCGAAAAATCCTTGTTCGGATCGGTGTAAACCACCTCAAAAATGTTTATCCGAATCTAAATCAAGAACGGTTATGCAAATAAAATGATCTATGTAAAACTTACGTATTTATTCCATTGGTTTCTTAATTATACCAATTTCTTTTCATTTTAAATCGCATTCATTTTCTCAAAGATCACTTCTTGTTTAATACTAGAATTCATTTATGAACCATTTCATAAAGTTGTTCTTAAGTTTATAAACATCTTATAAATCATGAATTGTGTTCATTAGTCACTTTAAACTTAAGTTCATATCCGTATAACACTATTCTACATCCTGAGAGTATATATACAATTTTCTATTTGTTTTACTTAACCAGGATGTTCACAAATTTAAAACTGGTTTTAACTTACTATCTCTTCAAATTTATAAGTTACAAAACTTATTATCTTATATTTTCACAAAACATTTGGCTTCCATTTCTATATCAATTCGGAAGTTTTCGACTGTTCGAAATTGCAAAAATTCCATTTCACTTCAATAAAGGAAAGCTAAAAACAATATACCATAATGAGATGCACAAACCAAACTTCTCTAATGCACAGGATACATGAGTCCATATAATAACTTAACTGAGAACTTCAGAATTAAACACCCCGATTTTATTTCAAAACACTTTGAAATAATAATATACATATCTCCTTTATATATCAAATCATACTTTTGGAATTTAAAATGAAATTTTTTTTACCAAAATAATTCTAAAGCAAATTACTATGGTAGCAATCCATCACTTAAAAACTCGAAAATGAACACCGATAATGTTGTAATCATCATCAGAATTATTTCTCAGTGATCCAAGTGAGTTCAATGCTTTCTATCTCTTTTAAAATCCATTTAAAAATATTTTCATACACAAATACATTCAAATAATGCAATTATTATTTTTCCACAACACTTTGAAAACATTTTCAAAATCATCAGGACTTTAGTTCTCCAATTCTCAGTTTAAATCCATTTTATTTATAAACCATATTTATAAATCATACTTATATAATTCCACTTCTTATATAAAACCACTTCATAATTATATATATCCTTATTTGAATTGTAATAAGCAACTTTTGTTAAAATTAAATTTGAATCCAACATTATCACCGAACGCCTTATAGTCAAAATGTGAAACTTGATTCACAAGGTGTTCGTATTTAATTCAACCAAACAGTAAATGGTCATAAACTATCTGAGCATGAACAGTCAATCAACAAACAATAGCCAATGTTTCTAAATTCGACGAACATGACTAATCAAACCATAAATGATAATAACTAAATATTATCATTTTCTAATAAACAAAACACCATAAACAACTATATCAATTTCCAAAAATTATCCTTTTAGATACGGAATATAAAATCTAGGTAAAATTATTTCACTTACCAAATTTTCAAAAAATACTACGTCGGTTTGCCTTGTTCAAGAGATTAGAAAAGCCTATTGATACAGTTGTTCTTTCTGTACCGACCAGAATTCATAAACCAATAAATTGATAAATTAACACAATATAAAATATTTTTATAGCATTAACAAATATGCGCTCATACACACACACACACTCAAACTCATTCTAGGGTGTTACTAACCCTATATTTAATGAGTCTACCCCACCAAAGCCTAGGTGCTCGCTCAACCTAAGCACTGATACCACATGTAACAACCCACATTTTCGACCCTCAAAACTCGACACTAATACATCAACGGTATTCACGTGCTAAGCATCCAAGTGCTGGAAAAACAGATTTTTGGGGAAAAAAGAAAGAAAAAACAGAACAGAATCTCACATCGTGAAAAGTAATATATAGCATACAACAAATCTTTACCAAAAAAATTATAATTTACATCCATCAAATCAGTGTACACTAATCTATTATCAGCCTGGACATTTATAACAACTTGTCCTCATAATGGTTAATAAATACAACCAACAAATGCAGCGGAAAATAAAATGTACATGAATACATCTTGGAGGCAACTAGCTCGTCTTCTGAAGATCCAAAGCATCCAAAGCTAAATCTAAAAATATGCTCAGTTTGACCCTAAGCATTATAAGAAAATAATGCCCAGATAGGTCTGGTAAACCAGCATGAGAAAACCCTCATCACGTAGATTTTAATGTTATGCAACCTTTCAAAATAAAGGTATCTCATAAGACCAAACCGCATATATACACGGAAGTATTTTTACCATACGATAACCAAACCATTTCATAGAATTTTTTTTGATATTATCATAATGTCGAGGGTTTAAAATAAATATTGAAGCATAGTTGAAATTGTTACATTAATTAAACTCCAACATAATATTTATACAACTAAGTCCGGAAGGCACTTATTAGAGAATGGATTCCATATGATAACAAGGCACCGAAGTACCTTCTGTCACAATACACCCCTAGAAAAATATACCGAGTTTAACAAGAACATCTTGTATCCCTGCTACACAGGACTGGGCTATCCTTTACTGGATAGTACCGAATATGTCATCACCTCGGTTGTTTTGCAACCTTTTCCAGAGAGCTCTCATACACACAACCTTTTCTCGAGAGATGTCATACACAACCAAATCCATAAATATATATAAGGGTGATAACATACCCTAATCAGTGCCACACACATAGTCCTGCTACATCTCCCTAGATTTTAGTCATTCCCCATTGTACGGATTGAGGGTACATTTAACCTTTTCAGCAAATACCACTTAGAGTGCTAACACTACCCTCAAGGCAATAATGCAATGTCAGCATTCATCCATATAAGTTGTTCAGGATAAGAACAAACCGAAGGCACTACTTCTAATACATCCATTTTGAAATTAGCTTCAGGATTAGTATCAAGTAGCCCTTGCACTTTAAAGAACTCCGTCTTCGATTCCATCATCTTCAACTTGTCTTAAATTTGAATGTTTATGCCAGTTCGAAGTGGTTTTTGGATAATATATCTGATCCCGGTCTCTCCGAACCGGCAATGATAATTTTAAAACTGGCCAAGATTTGATAGTAGGTTATTTAACTATCAAATAACAAATAGTTCAACTAGAGATTAACCAAGCATGGTTAAGCAAAAAAGCAACCACTAAGCCTCTTTAATTAATCATCCCGTTAATTAAAACCATTTGAAATACTTATATCAAAAAACTTTTACAAAGATATACTTACAAGTCTCCTCTACTCTTTTCAATACCTAGAAAATATCATATACTTATCTGAACTGTATAGGTATATTCACAAAACATTTCACTTTTCAAACTTAGGAAACTTTTCCAAATACTTATACCAATAATATAAGTATATTAACAAACCGCTACATTTCTAATACTTAGAAAATGTATATATATACTTATCTCAACAATATAAGTATATTCACAAATCTTAAGAAATATTTTATTTCCAAAACCATGCTTAATTTGGGTTAAAACAAATGTTAACTAACAACATTGAAAACAATAAACCCAAAACACTTTTCAGTGTAAGTGAATAGATCGTATAGAAACTAGACCAAATATACTTAACACCACTTTCCGATTTCAAATAGTTTTATTCCTCGATTAACAATGAAATCAAACAAGTTAGAAAACTATCCTTGCCTCGATACACTTTTTAATTCTCAAGATAGAGATGAGTTTCTATACCTGGGAACTTGGTGTTAAGTATGGAAAGAACATTTTCATACCACTATAATTTGAAATGATCATTCATGGAAATCGGGTCTCGGTCTTTTTGCAATTCCTTTTTTATAAAATGCCTCTATAAAAATCCTTGTATTTACAAACTCCTTTATAAAATATTATTTTTTTAATTACAAAATTTTCTTTATAAATATCCAAGCATAATTATAAACCCTTTTTTACAAATCTCCAAATTTCTTTAATAAACTCCTTTACAAAAAATCCTTTATACAATTTATATAACTCTTTTATTAAACTTCCTCTATAAAATATCATTTATAGATCTCATTTTATAATTCATTTGCGACTATTTTATGAAGCTCCAAATTCATTTATAAAAATCCATTTATAAATTTATAAATATAATTACAAAACTCATTTTATAAAACAAAACTCAAAATATAAAATCAAACTCCAAATAAAAAACAAACTCCAAATATAACTATAAAACTCATATACTTTTCGTAACACAATCATTCTACATATTACAATAAATTCACCACTGTGATTTATTACTCCAATTTTTCAAACGATAATATTTCTCTTTTATAAAATACCATTTATAGACATATTCTTTCATCTATAAAATACCGCTTATAAATCTCTCTTTCCTTTATAAAATACCCTTTATAAATTTGTTCTTTTGTTACAACAATTTTATTAACAAAATGTTTTACAAATATTTATTCCAAAATATTTCTATCTCCCTTTAAAAACAAAAATCGCTTTAAAATAAAAGAAATGCCCATTTTATTTCCTTTAAAATAAACATTCATTATTATAATAACTTCCCATAATGATACGTACTTCCCAAATAATTTTAAAACGTTTACATGTATGAGGAAAGAATAATATAAGAAGTTGAAGTAAAACAGAGAAGTACAAAAACTATTTTTAAATAAAATATCACAGAAAAATAAAAAAGGTCGGATTAAAAATCATATTTCCAAATCGATATCATTTCCAAACAAAAACAGCAACGTTTATAGTATCTTAAAATACTATAACGAGGCCAATAGTTGCTATAGCACTTAACCAATGCTATTACTACATTTTCCACCAAAAAGGTTCAACTTTTAATATATGTCAGTGTCACATCCAATATGGCCAAACAATAAAAATTTAACATTTAACAATCTATATAACATAAGTATATAATGGGAATAAAATCAACAGGCATATAACTGGAATTAAAAATCACATTGACGAGAAATCCGAATTTCTCTACTAAATTTTCCTATATTTCAATTTAAATGTGATTCACTTTTCGAAAGTGGATATTTAATCAAACCAAGCAAAAAATTTATCCAAATAGGTCGATGATAATTTTATCTAGTATATATCATACTGATTATCCAAAAAGGTGAGCTTAACTCACCAAAATTCCAATAGACGTCAAAACATTTCGGTTTTTAATTAAAATCTAGCAACGCTTCATTTTACCCTAAAATTCCACTGGCTTAAAATTCAATGAAACTAATTACATTGCATAGCTATCACTATTATGAGAGCAATGCAAAAGACCGCGTCTCGATTGGACTTCGTATGAGAGAGTTATACATTTTATAAGTTATTGAAATTGAATAATTCACTAATTCAACTAATTACATTTTAGATATAATTACCCTCCAGAACCCATCTTCCCTA
Source organism: Allium fistulosum (assembly GCA_030737815.1). Taxonomy (NCBI): domain Eukaryota; kingdom Viridiplantae; phylum Streptophyta; class Magnoliopsida; order Asparagales; family Amaryllidaceae; genus Allium; species Allium fistulosum. The sequence continues at coordinate 960,547,097 of CM060901.1, forward strand.
AAACAATACTACTCTCGCTCCTTCCTGTACATGAACCCACTCCAACCGTGCCTCTCTCTCCTCCTCTCTTGCTCGTTTCTACATGAAATCATTCATCGAAAATTGCAATCAACTCCTCTACACGACCTCTTGTCATCTCCCCAACCATCAATAACTCGACACACACCCCTAGAATGTGACCAAGCCAACCTGCACACGACTTCCCTACTATCATGTTCCTCCCTAAGTTAATGCACCACTTAAAACTATGGCCCTAGATGCAATTTCACACAGGAGATGCAACCGCATCCTCCAAATCACCAATCGACGACCTAAGCAAAAGAAAGTTCAAACCCTAGTTCAAACCATTTATTGTCGAACAAGACAACCACCCAAAAACCCTACTGAGCTTTTCCAACCACCCATAGAAGTGTAGATATACTCACTAGGAGTTCAAAGATTTAAACTTCTAAATTTTCCAATAAGTATTTTATTTGTTTGAATTTTTAAAAGCGTCTTTCATTTTCTCTTTTGATTTTTTTTTGAACTTACTGGAGATGGTGAATGGAACAATGAAAGAGAAAAAGAGATAAGGTGTTGAATCGTCTTAAGTTTGGTTTATTACTCAATTCTTTGTACGTCGCCACACAAGAAATTTGTCCGTGTATAGGCCGTGGATAACAAAACAAAAATACTATCGTGTATAAAATTGCAACACGATCTAAAAAATAAAATATACACTGGTTACCTTATTCTATAAAATTTCAAAAATACCATCGTTTGCCAAAATATTGTCAAACGATAATTTAAATATTTTTCAAATTAAAAATTATGGAAAAATCCTATAAATTAAATTAAAAATATTACAATAAAAATGAAGTCGTTTGATTAAAAATTTATTTTCTTATTATTTATTAAATTTGAATCAAACCTGAATTTTAAATAAATTAAATATTCACATCCAAACCTTTTTAAAATTTTCGGGCCGTTACAATCCTACTTTGTTTTCTATCATTTTCGATGTCAAGATTACGTTCGGCATCTTTCACATGAGTCTTTATTACTCGAACAGAAAACGAATCCCTAAATGGATTCCCATATCTTGAACATATCACAAATCACTATATAAATTTGAGAATCTTGATCAGATCCTGAATCTCCGCATAGATTCTTGCATAACTACTACCCTTAGGGTACTTAAAAGTCCTTCTTAAAAAACACATTGAAATGCACAATCTTTATGACTAGTTTTAACCACTTTAACGAATGGTTTAAGACTTGAAATTTTAATAGTAAGTACTACCCTTAGGGTACTTAAATACCATGGAAAGAAACCCCTATGAATATTTTCCAATTTATTTATAAAAATTCTTGAAAACATGTTATATTTACGAAGTGTATTTATAACCATCTTTTTGTTCTAACTTTCACAACTTTGGTTTATAATTTCTATATAACGACCTGGATTTTTGAATAGTTTATAATTAAATACTAGAATTGTTTAAATATTTAAATCTTGGATTTAATGTGAATGAAAATGATTTTAAAAGCTTATTTAAATTCAGTTTAAATAAGAACAATAATAGAAAACTTTTTATTTAGAATTAAAAGTGATTAAATTGGTTTTAATAATAATTCGTTTTAATTAATGCGTGAAATTATCATTTCGGGACACTGTCTCGGATTTTGATGAAACTAGTGTCATTGGATCCAGAGTAATGAATTGTTGTACGTCGACGAGTTTCGTGACGATCGAACATGCTGTGTGATCATGCATGCTCGAATCGTGGAGCATTAAAATTAAAAAGAATAAAATATGTTATTATTTTATCTATAAATACAACTCATCTCTCAACCAACTGCTCTTATCCTCTTCCCGTTGCTTATCAAAATAGACGCTGCCCACTTCATCACTTCAAGCAATTAAATCATGGGTTAGAGTTAACGCAATCAGATGATTTTGGATCCGATGGACTCGTATGGTCGATAGCTTCATGATGGTGTGCTTGGATTTGGATGCGACGGTGTTTGGTTTTGCTCAACCGCCTATTGAGGTGCAGTTAAGTCGAGTCGATGGTGGCAATGGGCTTTTGGCATAGAGGGCTTTGATTCGTAGCAGCAAGGAGGCATGCAGTGCTAAGAGGAGGAATGCGATAGTTGCTTGTTGTTAGTGGGGTGTGAGGTCGCGATGAGTTTTGGGTCACTAGAAGGGATATCGTGATTGTCATTGAGTTTGTGGAGGCGAGGGGAGTTGTTCGATGGGGGTTGGAAGAGCTCTGGTGGAGAAGGCAAAATGTGACCCTAGAGGTCGAATTAGGGGAGCGGCGGTTGGAAAATGGTAGGGTGGATTAGAGTTGAAGTTTGCAATGGCGCTGGACTTGGCTCGTGATGAAAAGTTGTTTTGCGAAGGCGGCTTGGGCTCTGGTGATCGTTTTGGGCGTGTCAATGATATACATAGATGTGCATGAATGGGTTAGGCGGCATATGGATTTGAATTTGAAGAGGAAAGGGGAAAGATAATTAATAGTGGAAGGTAATTAAGTTTTCAATGGTTAACTAAGTTAATTTAATTAATATATTTATTATCCGATAACTTATAAAACTTATATCTTGTTTATACGTGGTCCAATTGAGGCATCGTTTTCGACACTTCACTTGTATCAATGATATCTACGCATTTTTTGGAGTTCGAAGCTTGTGGGAATTTTAGTTAAAATCGAAAGGCATTCAATTTTGGACTATTTGGAAAACGCGAAAGCGTTGGCTGGAACTTGGGTGAGTTTTACTCACCAGTTGATTGTATAATTATTGTATATATAGTTATTGTGGTATTGAAAATATAAACTGCATAACGAACAATGCAAGTTATTACTTTCGAACTTTGCCTGGTTTCAAAAAACAAGTGAGAACATTATATTGAGTATAATATCCCTTTTGATATCTATAACATGTATCGTGGCCCATACTACTTGTTTACATGTTTGATATTGCTTTGTGAAAAGTGATAGTATGTTATGAATGTTAGAAACGATAGAGTTGTTATAAAAGTGCTTTGAAATCCCTGATATTTGACATATGTTAAATTGGATAAATTACGGTATATTGTGAAAATATATATGTATCTGTGTATGTAGTGTGTGTATTAGGTTGTTTTACACACGTTTGGGTGTGTTTGACATAAATGGATGGTTTGGACATTTGTGGAAATTGGAAATGGAAAATGTTAGAAGCGAAAAGGTTGCGATGGATGCACTTTGAAATCGCTATGGTCTGTGATTTTAAAGTTAACTTTAGAAGACATCCTAGGGTTTCTTTATGTTGTTAATAAGTACTGTAAGTGTGCTCATTATCAAGAAATAATAAGATTTGAATATATTTTCGAAAATCAATTATGAATTTACAAAGTGATGGTTTAAGTTATAAAATAGGTTTCGAATAGTATTTTAAATAAAGGTTTTAAAATTTAGTATAAGTATTGAAAAAGGTATGTTTTTAGTATATATATGGTTTTAAAAGTTATTAAATATTTATTTAGTAAATTAAAGAATTTTATAATATAATATTTTACAAATGTTTTATAGTATTTTATTAAATATCTTTGTTTTATAAGTAAATTAGTATATATAAATATCTTTCTTTATGAGGTATTTTAATATATATATATATATATATATATAAGTTTTAAAAAGGAAGTTTAATATTTTATAAAGGGATTTAAAAGGAGTTTTGGGATTATAACACTTGTGTTATAATGGATTGTTTTATAAATTGATTAAATGGGTATATAACCTTGTTTAATAAATGGAGAAGTACTTATAACTTTAAATTGATATTTTAAAGTAAATGGCAAGTATAAAAGTGATTTTTGGTTTATAGTAATGGTGTTTGTGAAACATTTGTTTTAACCTATTTAACTACACATTTGAAAAGTGATTGGATCTTTAAAGTTGAGTTTTAAAGATAACGGAATAGTAAAGTGGTTTTGGGTATACCGTAAACAATGTTTTAGTAACATTGTTTTTAAACCCTCAGGTAATATTTTAAAGAGGTATAATATTGATAAATGAGTGTGGAAAATACTTAGATCTTAAAGAATGGAATTTTAAAGGTAATAACAAGTATGATTTAGTTTTGGGTTTGTTGTGGCAATGTGTTAGTAACATTCGCGGGTAACCCGTTTTGATTATACTTATGAACGTAAATGAATCTTTGAAAAGAATGTTTTAAAGATAACCATAAGTTAAATGGTTTTGGGTTTGTAGTGATAGTGTTTAAGTAATATTTTTTTTAAACCCTCTGAAATTGATTTATGAATATACTTATACGGTTGAGATAAGTATATGAATATTTTTGGGAAGTGTTAAAATGTGATGATAATGAATAGTAATGTTTAAATGAATAGTGGAGTTTAATTAACAAATGGAGTTTCATTTATAAAAGAGTTTATTTGTAATAAAAGAGGTTATTTTAATTAATAAAGGAAGATTAATTAAAAAGGGGATTAGAAGTCGTTTATATGACTAGATCGTACTTATGTGTTTCGATCGTGCTTTGTGTGTTACTTGTGGACAGGATATGGGGACTTAGTTTTTCTTATGTGATTATTCTCATTACATTAGATTGTTTGTTTATTTGATAGTTAAATAACCGACTATCAAATCTTAGCTAAAATATACTCTGGAAATATCTAGAAGAAACACGAGAATTACAATTGTCTTCGGTGACGTTATATTGTACGTATAAACTCGTTTTGCTCTTCTAGGGAAAATGATAAGGATATCCATCTGCTTAAATGGTTAGGAGGTGATCTACAATCTTAGGTATTACCTGTTTATTTCCCACAGAACCTGGGTTGAGATTCTCGGGAAATTGATCGATTGGTTTTGGAGTAACTGGAAAGTGGGGTAGTGTACTTATATGAATGACTTTAAACCGTAACCACTCCAAAACCATATACATGTTCTTGGTTCGTGATTGCTTTGCGATTGCTTCGTGGTTTCTTTGTGATGCTGGAATCTATGTGGAGATTCGAGATTTGTTTGAGATGCTCGAACAGATATATTAGTTTGTGATCTATCTAGGATGTGGGAATCCATGTGTGATTCCAAGACCTATTGAGGTATGGCAACCTATTTGTGATTCCGAGATCTATTGAGGAATCTATGTGTGGTTCCGAGATCTATTGTGATATGGGAATCCATGTGTGGTTGCAAGATCTATTCGAGTTAAAGCTCGTAAGATCTGTTTGAGTGGTGACTCGTGTGCTGGAATGTCGGATGTAGCCTTACCAGCAGATGACTAAAACCAGAGATAGGATGCATAGCCATAGGGTTAGCAACCCATGAGGGTGCATGCGACTCTATCCTAGAGTTACTTACAAATATGCAAGTGGGAGCGATGCACTCGGCTAGTTTGGCCATATATGTATTTCCTATGGTACATTCATTGGGGATGTACAATGCTTCGGAAGGATATCTCTGATGCTTGTGCAGTAGTTCAGATTCGGCTTCCCCGAAGAGATCTACGTGGAAATCCTACACAATTATCGAACGCGCTTTAGCAGTTGTTATTATATAGCTATTATTGTTGTGATGTACACATACTTGCATCGCAGCTATATGATTATTCAAATTTCACACCTTAGACATTATTATATTATCACTGGATTTTATAATAGAAATGCTTTGGTTATCGTAAAGTAAAAACCCATCTGTGTTTATTGGCGGCATAGTCTTACGAGATACCCTTATGTTGAAGGGTTTTAAGATATAATAAATCTATGTGATTTGAGTTTCTCATGCTGTTTTCTAGACTGATTCGAGTGTTGTTTTATTAATGCTCGGGTCAGCTCAAGTATGTTTCTAAATTTAGCCATGGTTCATTAGAGCTCTTGGAGGGGAACTAGATGGTTTCTTACCGTATTTATTTTCCACTTCATTATTTATTTTGTATCTATCAGCAAACAGGTAGTTATAACTATCTAGGCTGATGATAGGTTAGTTTTCTCTGATTGATGTATGTATATCAAAGTTTTCTTTTTGATAAAGATATTTTGAGATATTATATATTACCATTCCACATGTGAGATTCTGATATTATTTTCTTCTTTCTTGTTCTATTTCTTTTTCTTTTTATTTTACCTTAACAATTCATCTTTTCGGCACTTGGTTTCTCGGCATGTGAATACCGTAGATGTATTAGTGTCGATATTCGAGGGTCGAAATGGCAGGTCGTTACATTCTAAAGCTTTCCAGACCATTTTTTTACTATCCAATATACAAAAATATGTATAGTGATTAACAAAATAAAATTATCCTAGGTTAAGATCATAAATATCAAATTTACACAAGCTGAAGTTTAAGAGCTATCGAAGTGCACTTGTAACAACTATTCTCACTTCAAACACTTTCAAACATACTTCAATTCAACATACAATCTAAAAAACCATTTAAACATCAAGTCAAGGCCATGCCACATGTTTAAGAGGATAATAAAAGTGATGTAATACAATATAAAGTTGTCATTTGCTTTTAAAAGCAAGAGGGGTCCAAAGTTTATAATTTTAATTAGTTAATGTCACTTTAACTTTATAATTCAAACACAAAATATATATACATAATATATACAAACAAGATAGTGAGATAACTCACTTAAATCAAAGCCAACACATGGTCAAGCATAAACCAACTCAAGAACACTTCCAGCCATCACCAAACTCCTAAAGAACCAACCTTTAGCACTTTCAAACCTAGGCAACACCTCTCCTCCTCTTCCATTGCTCACGACCTCTCTTGGAACCCCCTCTTCCTCTCACATTTCCTCTACTTTGACTTGATATTTACGCTTCCCATGATGTAGTGTTGGTGAAAGTTTGGAAGAGATTATTGTTGATTTGGTTTAGAGTTGAAAAAGTTAGACTACTTTGACTTGATATTCACACTTCACATGATGTTTCAAGGTGTTGGTGAAAGTTTGGAAGAGATTAGAGTTTATTTGATTTAGACTTGAAAAGGTTAGAGAATAATTAGTGGATTGATGCTTAAGCACTTCCACCGTTTTTATTCCCTTAGTTCATTTCAAGCTTTGTGAATTTTTGATTTATTATCAAGGGTGCACCCCTCCTTTTATACGCTTCAAATGGTGTTGCATAAGCTTGTTCTCACACCCTCTCATGTCATATAAGACTCACCTTCCATCACTTCTCCTTTACATAACACTTAAGAGATAAGTCTTTCCTTGAAAGCTTATTTTCATATTATTTTTGACAACATCACCCACGACATCATCCAAAAAGTTTATTTTCATAAATGGTACAAAGTTTTTATTTTATTTCAATAATTTCCTAAGCAAATAAGTGTATGTAAAAAAATCTAAACAACTTCTGACAGTTAAAAAATGTTTATCGATAAAACGATTTTCAGTCACATTATCGATATTCTTTCAACTATTTATTATTGTAAACATTTTTTCAAAATAAGTTTACCGTCATTACTTATGATTTAAAAGGGGTGAACAAGCTTATTAAATCATTTTAATAACATTAAATCCAAGATTCAAATATTTAACTAATTCAGATATTTAAATACGAAGTGTTTGAAATTCTGGGTCGTTACAAGATGATTAAGGTAATACATTATTGTCTGATTATTACTTTCTATAGTGTGTTTATTAGCTATTATATGTTTATATTTATGTCACCTTATGTAACAACCCGCATATTTATCGATTGTATATTTAAATATTTCATCGTTCATCGGATTTTAGTCCGAAACCCTACTTTTAGCAAACAGTCGAATTGGGACTTGAGACCCCTTCCATTGAGTTCAAAATGCCGTTTGCGATCTTTTTCAGCGTAAACTTCGATATGTTTGGAGTTAGTGGAATTTTGCTACTTTTTCACTTAGGGCTTTGGGTTTGGGTTTGGGTTCAGCCCACTAGCCAACTTATACTCAAATCTGAACCACTCCTCCCCATTCACTCTCACTTCCTCCTCTTTTCAGTTCTAAAGCAACAATGGTGGAAGAGAATGGGAAATAGAAATTCAAAACCCTAGTCTTCATTAGCAAATCCAACTTCTAGCTCCCAATTCAAAGAGAACCCATTGGTAAGCATCTCCTTCTTCTTCTCCAACTCCTTCTCTTATCAGTTTCAGAAATTCCTAAACCTAACTTAGGAAATGTTTCTCTTTTAAGCTTAAATTCAAGCTTCTTGAGTTGAGATTGAAGAGGAATTGGTCTATCCTTTGTTCAAAGCTTCTCTCTTGTGTTTTCGTGTAAAAAGGTGAGATTTTTATCTCACATCTATGTTTATAATTATCTTTGGTTGTTGGGTATGAATTCCTAACACTTCTTCTTGTGCATTTGCCCTTGATTTGGATTGGTTTTGTGAATATTCCAATTTTAGATTTTTGAAGTCAAATTTATGTAAAAATCCTTTTATGGATGTTTGATCATGCTTTTGGTGATGCACCGAGGAGCATATAGGGACAGGTTGCTGATTGGCATAAACCCTTAGAGCCAATGTTCGTCCGGTTGCATTTTGGAAGAGTTTGCTCTTCATTTGTATAGGCTGAAAAACAGCCCAGGCATGATTTAGTCGACTGAATTCTCTGTTCAGTCGACTGAATCTGGAACCCGAAAGTTTCCAAGAAGAATTTAGTCAACTGAAATCTCTGTTCAGTCGACTGAACCTGGAAACAGAAAGTTTCCAGGAAGAATTCAGTCAACTGAAATTCTCTGTTCAGTCAACTGAAATCTCTGTTTAGTCAACTGAATTTGTTGTTTCAGCCCACTTTGCCTTTTGGGATTGAATTTCCAATTTGAAACGATTCGTGATGATCCTATTTGTTGTTATCATTTATTATGACTTTGATGACTCCTTTTTAGGGATTTTTAAATATCTATTTCGATGGATTCTTTATCGATTTCTTTGGATTTGATTCACGTCTTCGAATGTGAATTTTTATGATTGATTGTTTCTACAATCACTTCTATGATTTGTCACTTTAAAATATAAAGGTTTTCTATACTAGTAGTAAATATCAAAACCCTTTCATCAAAACGATTTCAACACTATTTTATTACAAACTCGTTTATAAAACTGTTTTCCAATCTGTTAGTATATACAAACCTTTACTTCATTCGTATGAGAAAATATAATTAAACGGCTTAGCAAAACAAGTGGTATGAAACGCTTGCATTTACTTCGTCGGTTAATTTATGGACTTGTTCGATTGAAACTCTTGTGACAATTTTCTAGTGGAGATCTATAATCTGTTTGTAAATATTTGAGTTAAGCAAGTGGTTATGGGACATGAAGCTAAACTCTTATATTTACTAGCTTAGTGTAATCGACACTTCTTGATGATCGATGATGATCATTTTATGGTTTAGACTAGCAATGAGCGATGTCTCTTTGTCCACGTGGAGGACTGTTCCTCGTTTTAATGAGCTTCGCCTCACTTCTCGCATGGGTCGTACTTATCTAGGTGCGTCGATGTTTATTTCACACATGGGTCGTACCTATTTAGCTGTGTCGATGTTTGTTTACTTCGTGGAGTAATCAGCTCAATAAGTCGGGGCATGGGGCGTATCTTTCTAAGTACGGTAATGTTCGTCTATGCATGGGTCGTATCTTTCTAGATGCGTCGATGTTCGACTTTGCATGGGGTGTATCTTTCTAGGTGCATCGATGTTAGACATTACATGGGGCGTATCTTTCTAGGTGCGTCGATGTTTATTTATGCATGGGGCGTATCTTTCTAGGTGCGTCGATGTTAGAGCATGGGTCATATCTTTCTAGATGCGTCGATGTTCGACTTTGCATGGGGTGTATCTTTCTAGGTGCATCGATGTTAGACATTACATGGGGCGTATCTTTCTAGGTGCGTCGATGTTTATTTATGCATGGGGCGTATCTTTATAGGTGCTTCGATGCTAGAGCATGGGTCGTATCTTTCTAGGTGCGTCGATGTTCGACTTTGCATGGGGTGCATCTTTCTAGGTGTATCGATGCTAGACTTTACATGGGGCGTATCTTTCTAGGTGCGTCGATGTTCAGTTTTATGGGATTGGCCATCCTATTTCTTGTGTTTTCTGGATTTCTTGTTGATGATTTCTGGAATTTATGTTTCACCAACTTTTACAATTGGCATTGATATGTATGTCATTATTGTGGCTTGGTGAATTAAATAAAGAATATGACATTCTTTTTAATCTTTGAGAAGATTCTTGTGATATTGATTAATCTCTTGTTGGTTTTCAATTACGTACTTATCACAATATGGTATTATGGTTATGATACGTTTTTATCATATCTCATATTCTATCTCATTTTATCTGATAATTTTAGCTAGACTGATCCGTTTATTATTTTCTTCTTAAATAATACTCGGGTCGGACTGAGATTTTACAGGTGCTTCTTCATGACTTCCTATCTGGAACCATCATCTGACTTTTGGCTAACTACTCTAGTTTAGTAGTTTTTGTTGTATACATTTGAGATTAGACTCCTTAATGTATACATATTCTATTGTCTTGCACTTGTATCTATTCTTTTGTGTTATTGTGGATCTTATTTGACCACTACTCTGATGTACACTTTCATGTGTTATATTCATATCTATTTCCGCCTTTGTGATATGAATTGTCTGTGACTGATTTGTGTTATGTTTATTTCTATATTTGTTTCCGAAGTCCATATAGCCACTGTGTAGTAGCTTTGAGTTTGTATCGGTATGTCGGGTTTCCTCTTGAGATGAAAAGTTATATTTTTATCTGGCATATCGGTTCTCGCACAAAGCAATTATACAGATGGTCGCTCCTCAACAGCCCTATTCTCCGTGCTAGTCGACGGCATTACCCCGTAGTGTCCTTGGCTAGCGTGGGTATAGAGGTGGGGCGTCACAGCTTGGTATCAGAGCCAAACTTCGGAATAATGTAGAATAATTTAGCAAGGATCATGTCCTAAGTCTTTCTTAGGAGTCGTGCTTTAGGAATTTATTCGAGTCAATTGGACCCGTTCTATCCTATTTTCTTTTATGATTCCTTGTTTTATCAATCATGATTGTTTGATATTCATTCTAAGAATAACCTTTTCTTCTTCTTTTCTTTCTTTCTTAAAGAAAAGAAATGGTTGGATCTGGCAGTCCTAGCGCTGGTCAATCCAGTAGTCCTTCTCTGGATGGCGTATTCATGTCTGCCAAACAACTTTTGGATCTTGTAAAGAATCAAAGGTTTACTTGTGCTTTGTGTAAGAACCCCGAAATGGTTTTACCTCTAAAACTTGAAGTTCCTTTCCATCAGCTTGTGGATATCACTCTTCGCCATGAAGAGGTTGGTAAAGGAAGTGATAGTGATATTGGGATTTCCAAGAAGAGGCATATTAAGTTCAAAAGCCTTAATCCCAATAAGAGAGTGAAGCAAACTACTTTTGTAGCAAAGACTCCAATCCCTAATCATGGAGGATGCTACAATTGTAATTCTAAGGAACACTATGCGAATATGTGTCCGAAACCCCATTCTTGTCGCTATTGCAAGAAACCGGGCCATCTTTTATCTGCATGTCCCAAACTTTTGAACAAGGACATGAGAAAGCTAAATATTGTGTAAGCTCCTAGCAACTCTTCTCTTAGTCAAGGTATCCATTCTATCCTTGATGACATTTATTTTGTGATTATCTTATTCGAGTTCTTTCTGATATGGGTTTCATCTCATTATTTTTATATCAAATGAACTTGTGATTCCTTTTCTTTAAACATTTTTGGGCTTGTTGACTTCTTTGAGGATTGCGAATCCGATTGGTGGATCCGCAACACTCAATTTGCTTTTTATTGATGTCGAAATTATTTTATGTGATTTTTCTTTCCGAGCCGACTTCTTTTTACTTATGCTTCGGAATTGACTTTTGTAAGGATTGGCTTAATTATTATGAAGCCATATCCTTTGTCCCGTGTGGACTATTCATCTTCGACATTTTCAATCTGTTAAGCAGATTTCTGTTTTTCCTTTGTGATTTTGATTCCAATTCGATGGCATCATTTTATTCTTTAAGCTCACATGATGAGGAAAGTGTTATTTCTCTCATTTATGTAGTTTGAGAACTTTCCGGTATTTTTTGAGTTTGTCTTAGGATTATCTCCTAAGCAATCTTTTGAGAGGTGTTAGGGTCTTTTTAGTTTGACCTTGCCACCAATTTTATTTGCTATGAGTTGCGGAAGTTAGCATTCCACTTACCGCATTCCAAACTCATTATGATTCTTATGAATGACTTATTATGTCATTCAGTTTGTCCAGCTTCTTTCATCCATTTTATGAATCGAGTATTCTACGATCTCGATTACTCCATTCTTGTATATATTGATTTTGGATGAGAACAGCAATTTAAAATTTTGCAAATCTTTTTCATAAGATTTATTTATAAGTACAATCGATTTTGCTCTTAAACGAGCAAAGAATATTTTTAAAAGGTTTTTAAGAAACATGATTATCATATAGAAGATGATTTTGTGATTGTTTTGCCCATTGAGTGCTTTAAGAATTCTGGTCGATGCGCTTGATCAACGTTATCGATAGGAATCTCCTAAACGCTTTGATGAGACAATCAGACACCGTAAATTGACTTGTAAAAATGTAAATTTTTCTAGAAAGATTATTACATAAAGATAAATGTAATTTTGAAAGTTTTAGCTTTTCGGAAAAGAAGATTATTTAAAAGAAATTCATTCTTTTCGATACTCCTATTCTTGTGATTCCCAAACGGAACCAAGACTTTATCTTTGGTACCAATGATAATCGTATTGGTTTGGATGCCGTTCTCTTGCAAAAGAGAACGTGCTATCACTTGCGCTTCTATATCATTAAAGCCGATCGAGACTAGGTATGCCACTCATGATCTAGTGCTCGCGATTATTGTTTTCGCTTTTTAGAGTTTGGCATCATCATTTTTGGCGGAGAAATTTGTTCTCCACCTCGATCATAAATCTTTGGAATATTTATTTTCTCATAAGGAACTTAATATTGGAACGAGTTCCTTGCATCTTATGATCTTGATATTCTTTGTATATTCCCAAAAAGGGGAATCGTGTTGCCAATGCACTTTGTTGTAAACAACAAGTGGTTGTTTCTTAGATGGTGTCCAAATGGAATGATCATCTTTCCAACATCGGACGTTTCGATATACTTCGTTTTATTGAGTTTCATCTCATTCCCTTTATAGACTAGCGTCCAATGTTCTTTTATGGTGTTCGGTTCATCTGATGTACCATTATTGTACTACATCGATGTCCCGGCTTTTCGGTTCACTTGGACGTACCGTTTTTGTACTACGTCGGTGTTCCAAATTATTCGAGATTCTCTTTTCTCAGGCGTGCCGTTTTTGTACTACGCCGTTGCTCCGGCTCAATTTTCTGCTATTCTTGACGTTTTCCACGTCTTTTAACTATGGAAATGCTTTTAGGTTTCCGATTTTTATTCTTGAGCCTGGTGTTATAGTAGGAATTGAAGTTTCACCAGATTTGACTTATGAGCAACATCCTATTCGCATCATTGCTTCGGAGGTTGAGCTCCTTCGAAATAAAGATTTCCCTTTTTGTGAAAGTTCAATGGTTCTCAAATCCTAAGGATTGCTCTTGGGAATCCAGAGAATTCATCGAGCGAACACGTTCGGGTTTACTCTTTCGTGCTCTTTATGGTGAACATCTTATTTCAATTTTCTTTAGTGTTGATATGCTTTTATGGTTGTTACTTTTTATTTCCATCTTATTTATTGCGAGGACGCAATTTCTTTAAGGAGGGGAGTCAGTAACAACCCACATATTTATCGATTGTATATTTAAATATTTTATTTAAATATTTCATCGTTCATCGGATTTTAGTCCGAAAACCTACTTTTAGCAAACAGTCGAATTGGGACTCGAGACCCCTTCCATTGAGTTCAAAATGCCGTTTGCGATCTTTTTGAGTGTAAACTTCGATATGTTTGGAGTTAGTGGAATTTTGCTACTTTTTCACTTAGGGCTTTGGGTTTGGGTTTGGGTTCAGCCCACTAGCCAACTTATACTCAAATCTGAACCACTCCTCCCCATTCACTCTCACTTCCTCCTCTTTTCAATTCTAAAGCAACAATGGTGGAAGAGAATGAGAAATAGAAATTCAAAACCCTAGTCTTCATTAGCAAATCCAACTTCTAGCTCCAAATTCAAAGAGAACCCATTGGTAAGCATCTCCTTCTTCTTCTCCAACTCCTTCTCTTATCAATTTCAGAAATTCCTAAACCTAACTTAGGAAATGTTTCTCTTTTAAGCTTAAATTCAAGCTTCTTGAGTTGAGATTGAAGAGGAATTGGTCTATCCTTTGTTCAAAGCTTCTCTCTTGTGTTTTCGTGTAAAAAGGTGAGATTTTTATCTCACATCTATGTTTATAATTACCTTTGGTTGTTGGGTATGAATTCCTAACACTTCTTCATGTGCATTTGCCCTTGATTTGGATTGGTTTTGTGAATATTCCAATTTTAGATTTTTGAAGTCAAATTTATGTAAAAATCCTTTTATGGATGTTTGATCATGCTTTTGGTGATGCACCGAGGAGCATATAGAGCCGGGTTGCTGATTGGCATAAACCCTTAGAGCCAATGTTCGTCCGGTTGCATTTTGGAAGAGTTTGCTCTTCATTTGTATAGGCTGAAAAACAGCCCAGGCATGATTCAGTCGACTGAATTCTCTATTCAGTCGACTGAATCTGGAACTCGAAAGTTTCCAGGCAGAATTTAGTCAACTGAAATCTCTGTTTAGTCGACTGAAATCTCTGTTCAGTCGACTGAACCTGGAAACAGAAATTTTCCAGGCAGAATTCAGTCAACTGAAATTCTCTGTTCAGTCAACTGAAATCTCTGTTTAGTCAACTGAAATCTCTGTTTAGTCAACTGAATTTGTTGTTTCAGCCCACTTTGCCTTTTGGGATTGAATTTCCAATTTGAAACGATTCGTGATGATCCTATTTGTTGTTATCATTTATTATGACTTTGATGACTCCTTTTTAGGGATTTTTGAATATCTATTTAGATGGATTCTTTATCGGTTTCTTTGGATTTGATTCACGTCTTCGAATGTGAATTTTTATGATTGATGTTTCTACAATCACTTCTATGATTTGTCACTTTAAAATATAAAGGTTTTCTATACTAGTAGTAAATATCAAAACCCTTTCATCAAAACGATTTCAACACTATTTTACTACAAACTCGTTTATAAAACCGTTTTCCAATCTATTAGTATATACAAACCTTTACTTCATTCGTATGAGAAAATATAATTAAACGGCTTAGCAAAACAAGTGGTATGAAACGCTTGCGTTTACTTCGTCGGTTAATTTATGGACTTGTTCGATTGAAACTCTTGTGACAATTTTCTAGTGGAGATCTACAATCTGTTTGTAAATATTTGAGTTAAGCAAGTGGTTATGGGACATGAAGCTAAACTCTTATATTTACTAGCTTAGTGTAATCGACACTTCTTGATGATCGATGATGATCATTTTATGGTTTAGACTAGCAATGTGCGATGTCTCTTTGTCCACGTGGAGGACTGTCCCTCGTTTTAATGAGCTTCGCCTCACTTCTCACATGGGTCGTACCTATCTAGGTGCGTCGATGTTTATTTCACACATGGGTCGTACCTATTTAGGTGCGTCGATGTTTGTTTACTTCGTGGAGCAATCAGCTCAATAAGTCGGGGCATGGGGCGTATCTTTCTAGGTGCGTCAATGTTCGTCTATGCATGGGTCGTATCTTTCTAGATGCGTCGATGTTCGACTTTGCATGGGGTGTATCTTTCTAGGTGCATCGATGTTAGACATTACATGGGGCGTATCTTTCTAGGTGCGTCGATGTTTATTTATGCATGGGGCGTATCTTTCTAGGTGCGTCGATGCTAGAGCATGGGTCGTATCTTTCTAGATGTGTCGATGTTCGACTTTGCATGGGGTGTATCTTTCTAGGTGCATCGATGTTAGACATTACATGGGGCGTATCTTTCTAGGTGCGTCGATGTTTATTTATGCATGGGGCGTATCTTTCTAGGTGCGTCGATGCTAGAGCATGGGTCGTATCTTTCTAGGTGCGTCGATGTTCGACTTTGCATTGGGTTCATCTTTCTAGGTGTATCGATGCTAGACTTTACATGGGGCGTATCTTTCTAGGTGCGTCGATGTTCAGTTTTATGGGATTGGCCATCCTCTTTCTTGTGTTTTCTGGATTTCTTGTTGATGATTTCTGGAATTTATGTTTCACCAACTTTTACAATTGGCATTGATATGTATGTCATTATTGTGGCTTGGTGAATTAAATAAAGAATATGACATTCTTTTTAATCTTTGAGTAGATTCTTGTGATATTGATTAATCTCTTGTTGGTTTTCAATTACGTACTTATCACAATATGGTATTATGGTTATGATACGTTTTTATCATATCTCATATTCTATCTCATTTTATTTGATAATTTTAACTAGACTGATCCGTTTATTATTTTCTTCTTAAATAATACTCGGGTCAGACTGAGATTTTACAGGTGCTTCTTCATGACTTCCTATCTGGAACCATCATCTGACTTTTGGCTAACTACTCTAGTTTAGTAGTTTTTGTTGTATACATTTGAGATTAGACTCCTTAATGTATACATATTCTATTGTCTTGCACTTGTATCTATTCTTTTGTGTTATTGTGGATCTTATTTGACCACTACTCTGATGTACACTTTCATGTGTTATATTCATATCTATTTCCGCCTTTGTGATATGAATTGTCTGTGACTGATTTGTGTTATGTTTATTTCTATATTTGTTTCCGAAGTCCATATAGCCACTGTGTAGTAGCTTTGAGTTTGTATCGGTATGTCGGGTTTCCTCTTGAGATGAAAAGTTATATTTTTATCTGGCATATCGGTTCTCGCACAAAGCAATTATACAGATGGTCGCTCCTCAACAGCCCTATTCTCCGTGCTAGTCGACGGCATTACCCCGTAGTGTCCTTGGCTAGCGTGGGTATAGAGGTGGGGCGTCACAGCTTGGT
Organism: Allium fistulosum; assembly: GCA_030737815.1. Lineage (NCBI taxonomy): Eukaryota > Viridiplantae > Streptophyta > Magnoliopsida > Asparagales > Amaryllidaceae > Allium > Allium fistulosum. Next base: position 960,564,139 of record CM060901.1, read on the forward strand.
ATCAGAGCCAAACTTCGGAACAATGTAGAATAATTTAGCAAGGATCATGTCCTAAGTCTTTCTTAGGAGTCGTGCTTTAGGAATTTATTCGAGTCAATTGGACCCGTTCTATCCTATTTTCTTTTATGATTCCTTGTTTTATCAATCATGATTGTTTGATATTCATTCTAAGAATAACCTTTTCTTCTTCTTTTCTTTCTTTCTTAAAGAAAAGAAATGGTTGGATCTGGCAGTCCTAGCGCTGGTCAATCCAGTAGTCCTTCTCTGGATGGCGTATTCATGTCTGCCCAACAACTTTTGGATCTTGTAAAGAATCAAAGGTTTACTTGTGCTTTGTGTAAGAACCCCGAAATGGTTTTACCTCTAAAACTCAAAGTTCCTTTCCATCAGCTTGTGGATATCACTCTTCGCCATGAAGAGGTTGGTAAAGGAAGTGATAGTGATATTGGGATTTCCAAGAAGAGGCATATTAAGTTCAAAAGCCTTAATCCCAATAAGAGAGTGAAGCAAACTACTTTTGTAGCAAAGACTCCAATCCCTAATCATGGAGGATGCTACAATTGTAATTCTAAGGAACACTATGCGAATATGTGTCCGAAACCCCATTCTTGTCGCTATTGCAAGAAACCGGGCCATCTTTTATCTGCATGTCCCAAACTTTTGAACAAGGACATGAGAAAGCTAAATATTGTGCAAGCTCCTAGCAACTCTTCTCTTAGTCAAGGTATCCATTCTATCCTTGATGACATTTATTTTGTGATTATCTTATTCGAGTTCTTTCTGATATGGGTTTCATCTCATTATTTTTATATCAAATGAACTTGTGATTCCTTTTCTTTAAACATTTTTGGGCTTGTTGACTTCTTTGAGGATTGCGAATCCGATTGGTGGATCCGCAACACTCAATTTGCTTTTTATTGATGTCGAAATTATTTTATGTGATTTTTCTTTCCAAGCTGACTTCTTTTTACTTATGCTTCGGAACTGACTTTTGTAAGGATTGGCTTAATTATTATGAAGCCATATCCTTTGTCCCGTGTGGACTATTCATCTTCGACATTTTCAATCTGTTAAGCAGATTTCTGTTTTTCCTTTGTGATTTTGATTCCAATTCGATGGCATCATTTTATTCTTTAAGCTCACATGATGAGGAAAGTGTTATTTCTCTCATTCATGTAGTTTGAGAACTTTCCGGTATTTTTTGAGTTTGTCTTAGGATTATCTCCTAAGCAATCTTTTGAGAGGTGTTAGGGTCTTTTTAGTTCGACCTTGCCACCGATTTTATTTGCTATGAGTTGCGGAAGTTAGCATTCCACTTACCGCATTCCAAACTCGTTATGATTCTTATGAATGACTTATTATGTCATTCAGTTTGTCCAGCTTCTTTCATCCATTTTATGAATCGAGTATTCTACGATCTCGATTACTCCATTCTTGTATATATTGATTTTGGATGAGAACAGCAATTTAAAATTTTGCAAATCTTTTTCATAAGATTTATTTATAAGTACAATTCTATTTTGCTCTTAAACGAGCAAAGAATATTTTTAAAAGGTTTTTAAGAAACATGATTATCATATAGAAGATGATTTTGTGATTGTATTGCCCATTGAGTGCTTTAAGAATTCTGGTCGATGCGCTTGATCAACGCTTTGATATCGATAGGAATCTCCTAAACGCTTTGATGAGACAATCAGACACCGTAAATTGACTTGTAAAAATGTAAATTTTTCTAGAAATATTATTACATAAAGATAAATGTAATTTTGAAATTTTAGCTTTTCGGAAAAGAAGATTATTTAAAAGAAATTCATTCTTTTCGATACTCCTATTCTTGTGATTCCCAAATGGAACCAAGACTTTATCTTTGGTACCAATGCTAATCGTATTGGTTTGGATGCCGTTCTCTTGCAAAAGAGAACGTGCTATCACTTGCGCTTCTATATCATTAAAGCCGATCGAGACTAGGTATGCCACTCATGATCTAGTGCTCGCGGTTATTGTTTTCGCTTTTTAGAGTTTGGCATCATCATTTTTGGCGGAGAAATTTGTTCTCCACCTCGATCATAAATCTTTGGAATATTTATTTTCTCATAAGGAACTTAATATTGGATCGAGTTCCTTGCATCTTATGATCTTGATATTCTTTGTATATTCCTAAAAAGGGGAATCGTGTTGCCAATGCACTTTGTTGTAAACAACAAGTGGTTGTTTCTTAGATGGTGTCCAAATGGAATGATCATCTTTCCAACATCGGACGTTTCGATATACTTCGTTTTATTGAGTTTCATCTCATTCCCTTTATAGACTAGCGTCCGATGTTCTTTTATGGTGTTCGGTTCATCTGATGTACCGTTATTGTACTACATCGATGTCCCGGCTTTTCGGTTCACTTGGACGTACCGTTTTTGTACTACGTCGGTGTTCCAAATTATTCGAGATTCTCTTTTCTCAGGCGTACCGTTTTTGTACTACGTCGTTGCTCCGGCTCAATTTTCTGCTATTCTTGACGTTTTCCACATCTTTTAACTATGGAAATGCTTTTAGGTTTCCGATTTTTATTCTTGAGCCTGGTGTTATAGTAGGAATTGAAGTTTCACCAGATTTGACTTATGAGCAACATCCTATTCGCATCATTGCTTCGGAGGTTGAGCTCCTTCGAAATAAAGATTTTCCTTTTTGTGAAAGTTCAATGGTTCTCAAATCCTAAGGATTGCTCTTGGGAATCCAGAGAATTCATCGAGCGAACACGTTCGGGTTTACTCTTTCGTGCTCTTTATGGTGAACATCTTATTTCAATTTTCTTTAGTGTTGATATGCTTTTCTGGTTGTTACTTTTTATTTCCATCTTATTTATTGCGAGGACGCAATTTCTTTAAGGAGGGGAGTCTGTAACAACCCGCATATTTATCGATTGTATATTTAAATATTTTATTTAAATATTTCATCGTTCATCAGATTTTAGTCCGAAAACCTACTTTTAGCAAACAGTCGAATTGGGACTCGAGACCCCTTCCATTGAGTTCAAAATGCCGTTTGCGATCTTTTTGAGTGTAAACTTCGATATGTTTGGAGTTAGTGGAAGTTTACTACTTTTTCACTTAGGGCTTTGGGTTTGGGTTTGGGTTCAGCCCACTAGCCAACTTATACTCAAATCTGAACCACTCCTCCCCATTCACTCTCACTTCCTCCTCTTTTCAGTTCTAAAGCAACAATGGTGGAAGAGAATGGGAAATAGAAATTAAAAACCCTAGTCTTCATTAGCAAATCCAACTTCTAGCTCCAAATTCAAAGAGAACCCATTGGTAAGCATCTCCTTCTTCTTCTCCAACTCCTTCTCTTATCAATTTCAGAAATTCCTAAACCTAACTTAGGAAATGTTTCTCTTTTAAGCTTAAATTCAAGCTTCTTGAGTTGAGATTGAAGAGGAATTGGTCTATCCTTTGTTCAAAGCTTCTCTCTTGTGTTTTCGTGTAAAAAGGTGAGATTTTTATCTCACATCTATGTTTATAATTATCTTTGGTTGTTGGGTATGAATTCCTAACACTTCTTCATGTGCATTTGCCCTTGATTTGGATTGGTTTTGTGAATATTCCAATTTTAGATTTTTGAAGTCAAATTTATGTAAAAATCCTTTTATGGAAGTTTGATCATGCTTTTGGTGATGCACCGAGGAGCATATAGGGCCGGGTTGCTGATTGGCATAAACCCTTAGAGCCAATGTTCGTCCGGTTGCATTTTGGAAGAGTTTGCTCTTCATTTGTATAGGCTGAAAAACAGCCCAGGCATGATTCAGTCGACTGAATTCTCTATTCAGTCGACTGAATCTGGAACCCGAAAGTTTCCATGCAGAATTTAGTCAACTGAAATCTCTGTTTAGTCGACTGAAATCTCTGTTCAGTCGACTGAACCTGGAAACAGAAATTTTCCAGGCAGAATTCAGTCAACTGAAATTCTCTGTTCAGTCAACTGAAATCTCTGTTTAGTCAACTGAAATCTCTGTTTAGTCAACTGAATTTGTTGTTTCAGCCCACTTTGCCTTTTGGGATTGAATTTCCAATTTGAAATGATTCGTGATGATCCTATTTGTTGTTATCATTTATTATGACTTTGATGACTCCTTTTTAGGGATTTTTGAATATCTATTTCGACGGATTCTTTATCGGTTTCTTTGGATTTGATTCACGTCTTCGAATGTGAATTTTTATGATTGATTGTTTCTACAATCACTTCTATGATTTGTCACTTTAAAATATAAAGGTTTTCTATACTAGTAGTAAATATCAAAACCCTTTCATCAAAACGATTTCAACACTATTTTACTACAAACTCGTTTATAAAACCGTTTTCCAATCTATTAGTATATACAAACCTTTACTTCATTCGTATGAGAAAATATAATTAAACGGCTTAGAAAAACAAGTGGTATGAAATGCTTGCGTTTACTTCGTCGGTTAATTTATGGACTTGTTCGATTGAAACTCTTGTGACAATTTTCTAGTGGAGATCTACAATCTGTTCGTAAATATTTGAGTTAAGCAAGTGGTTATGGGACATGAAGCTAAACTCTTATATTTACTAGCTTAGTGTAATCGACACTTCTTGATGATCGATGATGATCATTTTATGGTTTAGACTAGCAATGTGCGATGTCTCTTTGTCCACGTGGAGGACTGTTCCTCGTTTTAATGAGCTTCGCCTCACTTCTCGCATGGGTCGTACCTATCTAGGTGCGTCGATGTTTATTTCACACATGGGTCGTACCTATTTAGGTGCGTCAATGTTTGTTTACTTCGTGGAGCAATCAGCTCAATAAGTCAGGGCATGGGGCGTATCTTTCTAGGTGCGTCAATGTTCGTCTATGCATGGGTCGTATCTTTCTAGATGCGTCGATGTTCGACTTTGCATGGGGTGTATCTTTCTAGGTGCATCGATGTTAGACATTACATGGGGCGTATCTTTCTAGGTGCGTCGATGTTTATTTATACATGGGGCGTATCTTTCTAGGTGCGTCGATGCTAGAGCATGGGTCGTATCTTTCTAGATGCGTCGATGTTCGACTTTGCATGGGGTGTATCTTTCTAGGTGCATCGATGTTAGACATTACATGGGGCGTATCTTTCTAGGTGCGTCGATGTTTATTTATGCATGGGGCGTATCTTTCTAGGTGCGTCGATGCTAGAGCATGGGTCGTATCTTTCTAGGTGCGTCGATGTTCGACTTTGCATTGGGTTCATCTTTCTAGGTGTATCGATGCTAGACTTTACATGGGGCGTATCTTTCTAGGTGCGTCGATGTTCAGTTTTATGGGATTGGCCATCCTCTTTCTTGTGTTTTCTGGATTTCTTGTTGATGATTTCTGGAATTTATGTTTCACCAACTTTTACAATTGGCATCTATATGTATGTCATTATTGTGGCTTGGTGAATTAAATAAAGAATATGGCATTCTTTTTAATCTTTGAGAAGATTCTTGTGATATTGATTAATCTCTTGTTGGTTTTCAATTACGTACTTATCACAATATGGTATTATGGTTATGATACGTTTTTATCATATCTCATATTCTATCTCATTTTATCTGATAATTTTAGCTAGACTGATCCGTTTATTATTTTCTTCTTAAATAATACTCGGGTCAGACTGAAATTTTACAGGTGCTTCTTCATGACTTCCTATCTGGAACCATCATCTGACTTTTGGCTAACTACTCTAGTTTAGTAGTTTTTGTTGTATACATTTGAGATTAGACTCCTTAATGTATACATATTCTATTGTCTTGCACTTGTATCTATTCTTTTGTGTTATTGTGGATCTTATTTGACCACTACTCTGATGTACACTTTCATGTGTTATATTCATATCTATTTCCGCCTTTGTGATATGAATTGTCTGTGACTGATTTGTGTTATGTTTATTTCTATATTTGTTTCCGAAGTCCATATAGCCACTGTGTAGTAGCTTTGAGTTTGTATCGGTATGTCGGGTTTCCTCTTGAGATGAAAAGTTATATTTTTATCTGGCATATCGGTTCTCGCACAAAGCAATTATACAGATGGTCGCTCCTCAACAGCCCTATTCTCCGTGCTAGTCGACGGCATTACCCCGTAGTGTCCTTGGCTAGCGTGGGTATAGAGGTGGGGCGTCACACCTTATTAGTGTTTTCTACAATTTTTTGCTTCTCATAAGAAAATTGTTATGTTTCCTACTTTTATATGATTCTCATAAGACTATGGTTATTTTTAATAAATTCAAAATCAATCAAAAATTGAAATAACAATAAATAAAATTATTAATTTTTAGGAAGCCGATTGGAAAATGAAGATTGTGGTTAGGATGCCAACTAATGATGTAACAACCAATTCAAGGAGTGGTACAGCAACAACAAACCCAAAGTTTGCAACATATAAAATGAAATTAGAAAAATAGGTAAATATTATAAACACAATATAAAGTAAGATATTTATTTCTAGAGAAAGTAGATGAAATTACAGTGCAACTCATACTAGTACAGGAGCACTAAACTGTACTAGCATTTGTAAAAATAATTCATTGACAGAAGTGTTGTTTAAACTTAACTGTAGGAAAACTTATACACACGCACATGCACCAACTTACACCATTATAAATGTGTGTGACAGTGTGTGAAAATGCACCAACTTACACCACACTCAATCTTCAAACCAGTCAAAGGAATCACACTATTGTAAGATTGCTTATTTTCTTTTTCATGAGCAATGCCACTAAATGTATCAGTCTATCGATGATTCTTTATTCATGAGATGTTGAACAAACTTGTACCTTATAATGGTCACCAATAATGACCTTGCTCAATCATTTCGGGCTGTAAAGTAGCACTTTTTAGTCCGACCATAACATACTGAAATGCAAAAAATATACATGTACATTTTAGGTTGAACTGCATTAATCAACTGTAGAAGCTCAAACTGAATTGCAAGTAATCTACTGCGGATGCATAGTGTAACGGCCCAGAATTTTATTGCTTTGATTTAGGAATATTCAATTAAATTTAAATATTCAATTAACGATTTTTAAGGTCAAATAATCCACTTTTATTTAATAAATAATAATGGTGAACTCATTTTGAAAATTGGTTTAAAAAATATGTGTTTAAAAGTAAAAGTGAAAATGTGGCCGAAAAACATCCTGTCGAAATTACACTTTTTATTCACTAAAAGTTGTTCAAACATTTTGAAACTTGTATAGTAGAAAATGAATTATAATAACAATTCAAATTGGTATCAAATGGGTTAATTAAAGTGAGAAGTCATTAGTAACTTCTAGAATATAATTAGTAAATGATAAAGTGGAAAGAAGACTTTTCTTCTCCAATTAAAAAAATGTTAAAAGTCTAATGATTTGACGTGCACATGAATTAAGGAAAGCATATCGATTTTATTCTTTTCATATCTCTCTTTCCACTTCATTATTTCATTTCTTTTCAAAATATTTTCAAAAAGCTTCCAAAATGGTTTGAAAACTCAAAAATGGCTTCCTTCTTCCTCCCTTATTTCTTCTTCCTCTTTATTCTGTCGTAACTTCCTTAAAATAACACTAAATAGAGTAATTTTTTTAATCAAAGAGAATTGATTAAGGTAACTTTTATTCTAACCACTTTTACAAATTTTGGGAGTAGCCATGTCAAAATCTCTTTTTTTTTACATAAGTCAATTTTGTCCCTGTTTTTACAACTCTGAAAATATCTCCTATTCCCTAAGCCATAACTTTCGCTTCCCTTTTCCAAGTTTAATGATTCTTTTTTTTGTTGAAAATATGATTCAAAAATTAACAACTTTTTTTGTGCCATATTTTCTATTTCGAAATTTATCCTTGTCAAAGTCTAGTAGCAAAACAAACCTTTTTCGGGCCAAAGTTTTAAAACTTGAATATACACCCCCAATTCCAAAAATCATATCAAATCCAAAAATGATCCAATCGACCTCGAATCTTCAACAAAACCACCCTTGTTTAACCCTCTATCCATGTCTAACAAGTGGTTTGGCACTCTCTTGGAATAATTTGGAGAAAAGAAGGCAAAAAGGAGTACGCCCGTGAGCATGAGAGGGAATGGTGGAGCATGTCTTTGTTGCTTTGCTTTTGGGGATGGTAGGAAGTTGATCCTTGGATCTAGTGCTTGATTTGATTTGTTGTACTTGGTTTGAAGTGAAATATCTTACTATAAAAATTCCTTTTTTATAATAAATGATTTTGACATAAAAATGATATTTTGTATGGTGGTTAATTTATATAATCGTTGGTTGAAATTATATTGCGATATGAATATTGATTCTTGCTTTGGACATCACTTTAATTTGTTGGTTTAAATAGCATATATATAATGGCACATAAGGATTAGTAGGGGACATGAACTTAAAATGGAAGTGTTTGTGTAGCGATAGTTGCTATAGAAGCACTTTGAATGACATGTATTTTATTAATATTTCAATATTGTGTTTCCATGTGTATAATGTTTTATATATGATCTATATACTTCTTTTGATGTGATGTGAAGTTAATAATTGTTATCTGACTTGGAAAGTGGAATTCTTTTAAAAATAAAAATAAATGATAGCTTGTTTAAGTACCGTAGTGGTGGCAAAGCCGCTTTTTGGATTTTAAAGTTATATTTGGGATTTTATTTGACTTTAACTTTTACTTTAAAGTGAAAGGTTTTCTATACTTATATAGTATAAAATATAGAAAGAGGTTGTGTTTAAAAGTTATTTCATTTATAAAACCAAGTTTTGAAAGTTATGGTCTGTATAGCAATAGTCGCTATGGACATAGTTTGGAAATCTATAATCTTTATAAAATATAAAAGAATATCTATTTTAGATATTTGTAAATTCTTTTCAAATATTTTTTATCAAGGTTATATAAGTATTTTAAAAAAAACTGAGATATAAAAAGATTTAGTTTGAGATATATAAATAAGTGGTTTATTTAAAGGAAATTGGTTTACTGTTCAAAGTCAAATTCTTTTTAGAAAGTAATGGTTTTAAGTTATTATTTGAATGGAGTTTTAAATTTTGTTTAAAAATATTTTTAAAGAAGTTTGAAACTTATAGGTTTGATTTAAAAGAATTATTTGATATAATAAAGTAAATGTTTACTTTTATATAAAGGAAAGATCTATCCTTTTTAAATCAAAAGTGGTTTTTAAACAAGAATTTCCAAGGGAGTTTTGGTATGGAAATTTTAAGGAGTATTTTAAGAATTTTTAAGTGGAATTTTAAAATGGCTATAATATTCTAATTATAGTAAAAGATTTTGAAAACTGAAAAGAAAGTTGATTTATAACCCTTTGTTTTAAACAAATAATATATAGAATTAAGGAGTTTTATGCATGATATTAAACTTCGAGGTAGGTAGGCTTCTATCTATCCTAAAAGATAAGAATGTTGTTGAGTCAAGGTTTGAGAGGTAATAGTAACCTAACTTGAACGACTTCATTGTTATCCCAATGTTAAGTATTTGAAGTCTTATTGCCGTACGCGAATTGGATTACTTATGGAAATTAAGTAGTCCTATACTTGGTACTAAAAGCCGATGAGTAGACTAATCCTCTAACTGTGAGATCTAGAATTGGGGTGCTTAGTAAGGATCTAACTTACCTGGCATCATTTCTAAACAAGGGATAGGGTAAGTCAAAATAAAGGAAATGTGGCAAGTGTAGAAGATTTGATTTTCATAAATGATATTTATAAATTATGGTGGTATGGAAACTATTCTTTTCATACTTAACACTGAATTCCAATTTATGGAAACATTTAATAAAAGTATTTTTGGGAAGTATTTATATTATAGAAAGGTTAATATAATGTTTATTATAAAGAAAAGGAGAGTACCTCTTATAATAAAGTGATTCATGATTCGATCCTCTTTTCTCTCCAAGTTGGCCGCGTCGTATCCATGAGTTTCGCCACGCTTTCATGGGTTTGAATCAATCAACTACATGCGCCTCGTATTGATTTGCAGTATGCATGGGCGCGGAGTTGATCGATTCGAAACAGTGGTTGAAGATGGATACGAAACTGATCGATACGAAGCAGTACTTGGGGAACTGATCGGTACGAATGAGGATATGAAGGGGGATACGAACTTGATGGATTCGAACTATACAAAACTGGGTTCGAATGGATTAAGGCGATGTTATTCCGATGGATACGAACCCGATGGATTCGAATAGTCCACCACCTCAATCCTTCGATGAATATCTCCACACTGACCGACACGAATCCGATGGATTCGAATAGCATGGCCAAGGTTTGACTTGAACCAGATCGATTCGAACAGATCGTCATCATGCTGCTGATCGAGTCGAGCTAGATCGATTCGAAATCCAACCTTCCTCCATGGATACGAACAGTGTATTTTCTCTAACTTGTATCGATCATTTCTCATTCATACGAACTCCGATTAACCTGAAATTTGAAACGCTGGCTTTCATGGCTTTGCTTGTCATGTCTTATCAATCGTAGCCTAATCCAGGCTTGGACAAAATTCATCGATATCCATGGTGAAACAGTGTATAACGAACTTTTCCGACGAACTGTCTTTAGTTTTCCAGTCAACTTTTTGGTGTCACGGCCTTGCCAAAAGGCGGGATAACATTTGCCCCCCAAAACATGCCTTGCGATAGGAAGGTGTGTTTTGTAGTTCTATAAGCTGGATGTTCATATCCTATCATAGACCTGTAAAGAACTTGATAGTCTGACCACGAATGACGATCGTTCGCGACCGTATGTCATCTGAGGTAATATGGGTCCGTTCGAGGCCGGATGCCGTTCGCGGCAAATAGAAAAATAGGACCGTTCGCGGTCGGATGTCGTTCTAGACGAGTTGTGACCGTTCGTGATCGGATGTCGTTCTAGACGAATTATGATGGATTGTGACCGTTCATGGTCGTATGGTGCACGAGATAAAATGTGATCGTTCGTGATCGGATGCCGCACGAGGCAGAGTGTGATCGTTTGCGATCGAATGTTATACTAGATGAAGTGTGACCGTTCGCAGTCGGGTGCCGTACGAGGCAGATTGTGACCGTTCGAGGTCAGATGCCGTTCGAGGCGAATGAGTGTGCCTGGGGGGACTTCGTATTATCGACGTCAGGTTCACGTTCGGGTGAATTTCTAAATCAGCGATCGTGGCGGTTCGTCGCCATACAAGATGTGCTTGTGGACCGTTCGCGATCCAAAGCATACGCGAATAACTTCTTCTACATAATTGCAAATATCAAATTAACGTTCACATGAATTCCATAACAGAAATGTCCAAACAAACAAAGTCTAAATGCCCTAATCGAAACGAAACAAAAGCAAAGCAAGGATGTCAAAGTGTAAATTCTCACTACGAAACGGTCAATAATCATTTAGAGCATGCCTGTGGATCGTTCGCGATCTCATACATGTGTGAATGGTGTGATGGTGTTAGTGAGAAGTTTACGACTTGTTCATCGTTATTTAAATCAATTGATAACCATACGGTGCCCCGGCTCGGGGTTACCCCTAGCTGATGTAGATGGTGGCCGCTCTGGTTCCACCATTGGAGCTCGCCTTCTCACATACTGAAGTAGCCTACCATTTTTGATATGCCCTTCTACCTCATCCTTCAGGTGTCTACAGTCATTTGTGCTATGTCCATTCAGCTCGTGGAATAAGCAATATTTGTCTGATTTTCTCTCGTCGGTAGTTGGATCCCGTCGCATTGGTCTACGATAGGCAACTTGCTCACGGGTGTCTTGGTAGATTCGCTCCAAACTCTCGTTCAGTTCTGAATAGGTGGTAAATCGCGGCTCCCTCCATTGCCGCTTTGACCAGTTATCATTTTCTTCAGCCTTTCGCTTCCCTTTACCAGTCTCTGCACCTTTTCCAGGTGAATTACCGCCTCTAACCGCATAAACATCGATTTCTTCTTCTCTCTCCGTACGAGCATCCTCTAATCGTAAAAACTTTTCGGCTTCATGATAAAACTCTCCCAGGTCCGTAGGTGGATCCTTAGTTAGTGAATTATTGAACTCCGTGCCATCAGATATTCCAGATACAGCTGCCATCATGACCATAGATGGATCTGGTCGATCCACTGATGCTGCTGCCGCATTAAATCGTGTTAGAAAACTCCTCAAAGATTCCCCGGCCTTTTGTTTTAGAGTCGCCAAACTCATCACATTCTTGGGTCTCAAAATATGGACCCTGAATTGTCTCATAAACCTTTCTGTCAAATCTGCCCAAGTCCCAATGGAGCCACTCTCCAGTTGTCTAAACCATAGCGCTGCAATGTCCGACAAATACAATGGAAAGCACCAGGCCATGACTTCCTATGATGCCCCCAACACTTCCATGTGCCTCATATACTTCGTTAGATGGACCGCTGGATCTGTCCGCCCATCAAACATTTCCACCGATGGTAGCTTGAAGTTTGGTGGATTCCTGGCCTGCCTGATCATAGGAGTAAAGGGACTCCTATGTACATCCTTCAGATCTCTATTGACTAGTCCTCCTCTCATGGCCCGTCTGACCATCTCTGCCAACCTGTCGTTCTCGTCAGGCTGTGATCTTTGAGTGTCACCTTCGTTCTGCCCCCCTGGCTGAGCGTTCATCCCTCTATTGCCACCAGGTTGCTCGGATGTCCCTGAATCTCTTCCCGGGATTGGATCAACATGCTCTAAGTGTGTGCCCCCCAGCTCCGGCGCTGCTCCAGATGGTCTTGCTCCGTTCTGGACTCTGGTTGCTCCTTGATTTTGCGCTCCAAGTTGTCCAATCTATTGAAGCAAATTCTGGATCATTTCCTCCTGTCTCTTCATCATAGTTGTCCAAGTTGTCCAATCTGGTGATGAAGATCGATGCTTGGTTTGCCCCCGAGGAAGCCTCTTGACTCCCCTCATGCTGACTTTACTCTGGCCTTTGTCTTTTACTAGTTTGCCTTGTCATATCTTCTCAGATCTGAGCTCTTAAGTCTTCAAACTCAACTTCTAAATGATAGGACTCCTGAATTAGCGTTCTCAGTGAAAGCACCAAAATGTTTGCGCCAAAATTGGACACAAACACCCAATTGTCGTTAAAAGCACTAGTTCGCAATCACAGATCACAGGTATCAAATATGTAGAAAAATAAGTATGCAAATCACTCAGGAAATTCAATAAAAACGGTAAATGACACAGGATTTATAGTGGTTCGGCGATCTTGCCTACGTCCACTCCAAAGTTGATAACTTTATTGATATTCACTTGATGATTACAACTGATTACAGCAGGTTGCAGTGGACTAATGCTTTGAAATTCGAATACAACAGTGGTGATGAAGTGTAGGATTGAATCCGGTAGAGTCTGGACGCTGAATGGCAAAAAAAACCTCCCCTTTCTGTTGTATTCAAGGGGCTATTTATAGGCGTAGGAGGCTGATATTTCGCCTAAATTTCGGGAGACCACTTCTGGCACGTGAGGGGGCCCACGCGACCGGTCCCACCAAGTTTTGACTCGATCTATGATCGATACGAGTTGATTTCGTATCCATCAAGAATTAGTCCAATCGAGCTGAAACTTGGCAGGAACATTCTTTACCTTGTGCACAAGCTTCTATGAAAATTTCGTTACATTTGGATCTTTGGTTTGGGAGATATGATCGATACGAGTTCAAATTGCTCGATGGCTGTCTGGTTCGAATCCATTAGTTCGAATCGGTCCATGTCGAATCGATCGCGCATGTGACAATGCGGTGATGTGGCACGCCCTTCTCGTGTCGATCCTCTTTTCTCTCCAAGTTGGCCGCGTCGTATCCATGAGTTTCGCCATGCTTTCCCGGGTTTGAATCAATCAACTACATGCGCCTCGTATTGATTTGCAGTATGCATGGGCGCGGAGTTGATCGATTCGAAACAGTGGTTGAAGATGGATACGAAACTGATCGATATGAAGCAGTACTTGGGGAACTGATCGGTACGAACGAGGATATGAAGGGGGATACGAACTTGATGGATTCGAACTATAAAAAACTGGGTTCGAATGGATTAAGGCGATGTTATTCCGATGGATACGAACCCGATGGATTCGAATAGTCCACCACCTCAATCCTTCGATGAATATCTCCACACTGACCGACACGAATCCGATGGATTCGAATAGCACGGCCAAGGTTCGACTTGAACCAGATCGATTCGAACAGATCGTCATCATGCTGCTGATCGAGTCGAGCTAGATCGATTCGAAATCCAACCTTCCTCCATGGATACTAACAGTGTATTTTCTCTAACTTGTATCGATCATTTCTCATTCATACGAACTCCGATTAACCTGAAATTTGAAATGCTGGCTTTCATGGCTTTGCTTGTCATGTCTTATCAATCGTAGCCTGATCCGGGTCGGACAAAATTCATCAATATCCATGGTGAAATAGTGTATAACGAACTTTTTCGACGAACTGTCTTTAGTTTTCCAGTCAACTTTTTGGTGTCACGGCCTTGCCAAAAGGCGGGATAACATTTGCCCCCCAAAACATGCCTTGCGATAGGAAGGTGTGTTTTGTAGTTCTATAAGCTGGATGTTCATATCCTATCATAGACCTGTAAAGAACTTGATAGTCTGACCACGAATGACGATCGTTCGCGACCGTATGTCATCTGAGGTAATATGGGTCCGTTCGAGGCCGGATGCCGTTCGCGGCAAATAGAGAAATGGGACCGTTCAATACAAGTGTTTGCTTATGTGCTTAAATCATGTTTGGTTTCTTATGAAAGTAAATCCCTAATTTGATTATTTAGTTTATTTGATAGTTAAATAACCGACTATCAAATCTTGACCAAATATAACTGTGGAAATATCTAGAAGAAACACGAGAATTATATGGTGTAGTTATCTTTGGTAATTTTATACTGTATGTATAAACTTGTTGTGTTGTTCTAGGACAAATGATAAGAAAATCCATCCGCTTAAACTATTAAAAGGTGATCTTCGCTTTTATGTATTGTTTGTTTATTTCCAAAAGAACCGAAATTGAGTTTGCTGGAATCTATTGATTGGTTTTGGAGCGATCGGTAAGCAGGGGAGTGTACATATATGAGAGGACTCAAAATCGTAACCACTCCAAAACCATATGCACGTTTTACACTTTGAAAGAGGTTCGAGATTGGTTCGACATAATGGAATTGAAGAGGGAGTTCTTTGAAGTGCAAGAGCTACTTGCTACTAATCCTGAGGGTGATTCCAAAATGGATGTAGTAGAAGTAGTGCCTTCGGTTTGTTCGTATCCTGAACAACTTGTATGGATGAATGTCGGCATTGCATTGTCGCCAAGAGGGCAGTGTTAGCATTCCAATTGGAATTTCTTAAAAGTGGAAAAAGGTATTCGTGACCTCACATGCCTCACAACCCGGTAATGACTAAAACATGGGATATGCAGCAAAGCTATGTGGTTCACTATCATTAGGAGCATTATTCCTCGATCTAGATTCAATATTTATGAATTTTGGTATGTGTGCACACGAGAAGAGCGGGGCCATGGCCCAGTGAATCTATTTGTTCCCTTGGTGCCTGGGGTATGAAGTAATCTGGTATGCCATGTTAGAGGGGCAGCCGACTCTTTGTTGGCAGAGGTCAAAAGGTTTTTGACCTTGGTACACTATCTAAAGATAAACCGTGGCAAGCAGTAACCCGACAGCCTTATCATTGATGGAATTCATTCTCCAATACATGCCTTACGAATTTAGTTGTGCCCAACTACTGGAATGTGAGATGCATGCATTTTAGCTATATTATATATTTAGTTTAAACCTTAGACATCATTACAATATTATAAGATTTCTATTTAAAATGGTTTGGTTATCATAAGGTAAAAAAACTCATCCGTGTTTATGTGTAGCATGGTCTTATGAGATACGATTATTTTTGGAAAGATTTTATAACATTAAAAATCCATATGATTTGTGTTTCTCACGCTGGTTTATCAGACTAATCAAACATTATTTTCTTATAATGCCTGGGTTAACCCAAGCATATTTCTAGATTTATTATGGATGCTTTGGAGCGTCAAAAGACGAGCTGGATGCTTCCGAGATGTACTCATGTATTTTATTTTCGCTGTATTTTCTTATTTGTATTTATCAGCAATTGTAAGGACAGGTTGTTATAACTGTCCAGGTTGATGATATGTTAATTACTCTGATTTATGTATGTATATCACAGATTTCTTTTATAAAAATCATTGGTATATTTTATATTATTTGTCACGTTGTAAGATTATGATTTGTTTTTTCCCTTTCTTTCACCCCAATAATCAATCTTTCTAGCACTCGGATGCTCGGCATGTGAATACTGTAGATGTATTAATGTTGACTTTCAACGATAAAAAAGGCGGATGGTTACGCATAGCATACTGTAATTGTTTTATTTTTATTACATGCGTATGGTATATGAGACACATTATATTGTAATATATATGATATTACACCCACGTTGTGGTCATTTTTGTTTTATAAAGTGAATCCGAACATGTTTTGACCGTGCGCGCGTGTATGTATATATATTGTAATTATGATTTGCCTTAAGGTTTTCTTTACAAGGGAGATGTTGTCAAAATTTTCTAAAAAATAATACCACCTAAAAATTTTCATTATTAATTTAAAAATTATAACACTTAGAAAGCAGATTTTACTAGCTTATAGATGATAAAATAAAGCAAAACTTTGATGTAGACTAAGAGAAAGTGAACGCGGTTATTGCTATTATAGTACTATGTTTGAAGTACCATAATTTTTTATGTGCCGCGACATGAATAAGCTAATTGTGTGTTCCGTCTTACCACTCAACATCATAAGCTTAAATATAGTCCAAGAAGTTTGTATTTTTACTATTATTTTAGTAGCATATTTAAATGAAAATAACTATAGATAGAAAGTTGTATTATCATTAAAGCAAATTTTGTAAATACTCAAAACATGTGTATAAAAAACGGTTTTTATGTAGCCAAGAAACATATGTTTTATGCACGTATTCAAGGAAAAAACTGAAATACTTATGAGAATAATTTTCAAAATGGACCATTTTTCTAATTTTAGGAAACTATCCCATGCAAAATTGGGTGTAGAAGTATAATTCTAAGAAATTTATGTTGCAAAACCGGGTGTTTCAAGTGAGATAAAATTATTTTTCCTTTGTTTATAAATTTCAAGGGAAAGAAACATTTTTCCTTTGTTTATCTAAACGGATATAGGAATGCAATTATCATGGTTGACTTCTAAGAGCTTAATTATGGGTACAAGTGAATGCCTATGGGCCTATATAATATATATATTAATGGTTTGAATAGACCTCTATCAACATCCGATGAAATAAAAAACACACTATATCTAATTTGTATCCACTGGCCTTATGAGTATATCATGGCAATATAAGTATACTAATTTGTTTTGAACCCTCACTATTTTTGAAATTCAATCGGTATTCAACATTAGAGATGGTATGAGATATTATAGTGACTCATATTCAATATTGGGCTTAACTTTAGGCCCAAACGCAATAAACATATGCACCCTACTAAAATATAATGCAACGGCCTCAACTTATAGAGATGTGCCCAAGATAATTTGGTTGGAAACTTTTGGGTTTACCTCTTTATTCAACTTCTCAGAACACGAAATCTACAGATCAAGCTCTCCTCCCAATTTTTATATCCATATAGTAACTACATTGATATAGTAATCGTAAACAAAATTTTTAAAACAATTTTTTTGTATCCATTTAGTAATCAGTTTTGCATGGACACAACTTCTTTCATTCTCTTCTCATGCTTCAATCCACTTTAAAACTCAAACAGATCATATTCAAATTATATTTCAAGCGTATACCAACTCACATCCAAGCAATTTGAACCAATATACCAAACATTCAAATAAATACGATTTGATTTGGAGTATTTTAAATGACGTTCAAAAGAAATAAATAAGAAATCATAAGCACTATATTGGTTATTAAATGAAAATCAGAAGTAAGATGGATAAAGTAGAAAAAATTTCAACTTTTTTTAATATACTCTTTCTTGGTTGAGAATCTAATCAGAAATTTTTATAGTAGTTTAACAAAGGACCATGACTTTTTGGACTACAGAGATGGAAAAATTAGACCCTGTTTGGTTTGCGATTTTTTAGTTTTGTGTTTTCGGCAAAAAAACGTACACACGACGTATGTATTTTTGAAAAACAACCGATTTGAAAAATGGAGTTAACATATAAAATAGAAAACAAATTTATTTTGTTTTTCATATTCGAAGAAATAACAAAAGATTGGAAAACAATCCTCATCCCCTCCGCACGTTCATTCATCCCCTCCGTCGTCCCTCCATCGTTGTTGTAATGGTTCAAAATTTTATATATCTCTTCCATCGTTCTTATATTTTGTCATGAAGGTTGAAAACACAAAACACAAAATAAAACCAAACGAGCCTTTAAGTTTGTGAAAATGAAGGGTGATACAGGAATACATGGGGAATTAACAACAACTAATGGGGAATTAACAACAACTAATGGGGAATCGCTCAATTTATAGGATTTTAGGGGTGCAAGGAAATGTTAGGGAGGCTAATAGACTTTGCCATAAATGTTATCATGAGAAATATCAAATAAAGCACAATATTATTACTATTAATCTTGCAAACATCACTCTATAGAAGTACATGCATAATATTGAATCACATAGGGTAATAGTTTATTTAGTTGACCAATGCCAACAAATTCCTAGTCACCACAGTTGATCATTGCAAGGTGTACACTGCATATAAAATCAATAGTTAGAGCCACTATGATTTTTACAAGCTACATATAAAATCTTTGCAAGGTGAAAGCTGTTTGGGTGGAGGAAGTTCTAGATCCGAAAGAATCAATTTTTGAAGCATTTATGCACGCACTATCCGTTCTAGTTGTGGTGGATTTGTAATTTGGCCTAATTATCACTTGCGTAGTGCGTAAGCTTCTTGACTTTTTAATTTGTAAGCTTCTAGATTGCGATACTTTGAACTAGGCTGTAATACTTTGAAGTTATTTGGTATTTTGATGTTTGTTATATGTAAGGAGAAAGATTATATGTCGTATTTTGACATACGTTGATTTTTGTTATGTAAGGAGAATGATTGTATGTTGAATTGTGACATGTTGATGTTGGTTGAAATGAAATTGTTACATGCTTCAAGAAATGAATTGTGATATGTTGCAATATATGTAGCTTTGTATTCAGATTGTTATATGCTTCAGAAAATGAACTATGATATTGCTAGTTGTAGTATGCTATGGTATATATATATATATATAAGTGTGTGTGTAAACATTATACTATCAAAAAGAAAACCGTGGCCAAATACTTCTTAATTAGGTAGTAGGCAGACCCAACGACCATTTAATACCTCAACCCTGAAGCGGGCCCTCCGTAATGTAATTGTCAGTCAAACGACCCTTAGCTACAAAGGTTGATGATTCCTTGATACGGCTAGATAATTTAATTTTCCTTAATACTAACGCATCTCAAAGGCCTATTTAAGGGTTAACTAGCCTACCTCCGACAGATAAATAACTAATTAAACTTTGAGGTCTTTGTGTATCCCATACAGATTCTACACTAGTAGAAACCGAAATCCATCCAAGCATAACCCAAGTCTTTGTTAACAACAGCTCGGGACCGCTAGTAGTCCAAGCCTATATGTTAGCCCTACTTTTAAATATCAGTTTATCAATAACACTGACCTAGCCCGCCGACCCCCACAGTCAAAATTCCGTTTGAACTTACCTAATATAAGTCAAGGAGAATGCCCACTCTGGTTACTTAATACTTCTTGCTAGAAATGAAGCAAACCTGATTTCCCAATTAGGTACTATCGTAGGTTATTTAAGACTTCTTATATAGTAAGGAACCAGACCCAATGACCATTTAATATCTTCCAGCCCGATGTAAACCCCTTGACATCTCTAAAGGTACCAAGCCATTTAATACTTCAAATCAGAGGCGAATCCTTTGTATATTTTTTCAAATCTATATGTAAATACATATCCCTTTCCCATGGATCCTATGATTGAAGATGTCTCACATCAGTAGTACATATACTGTAACGACCTGGATTTTCGGACCAGTAAAAATTGCCTAAAACCCGTTTGTTCTAAAACTACGAATGAAAACTACCAACTTAATACACAATATTTGATGAATATTCAACATTGCTAAATGTATAGGATACAACTTTCAATTATATAAGTTATCAGAGTAATCAATTTAATCTATTAGTGTGCTCAATACAAAGCCAAAATCAAATACTGCAAATAAATGTAAATTTACCGTGGCGCACTCTGACGAGAAACAGTAATATTCTTACCTATGAACTCAATAAACAATGTAAATGCGGAATAAAATAATAAGCAGTAAAATATAGCAACACAAAATAAATAGCAACCAATAAACAGAAAAATGTTATGTTATTATTAGGGCTGCATCACTACCACTTGTGACTGCCTATGTACCTGTATCTAATTGGGTACCCAATTAGATAACAGGATCAAGCCGACGTAGTTCTCCTACCGCAAATAGGACTCATAGAGCCTACGATGCAACAAACAATATGCAATTCCCAAAACTACCCACTTAGGCTTAATCTTTAATTTTAGATTTTGAAAACCTAATTAACTTTATTATTTTCAAAATATAATTCTTTTCGAAAATAATCTCTTTGGACCAAACTCCCGAGTTCATTTAAAATTATTTGAAATAATAATATATACATCCTCTGTATCAAACTATACTTCACTTCGGGATCTTAAAACAAATCACATTTGAAATATTTATTTGAAAATCCAGAAATACTACTGTAAAGCGTATCAATATATATGCAACCTGTAACAACCCGCCTTTTTGGACGGTTCAAATCGACAATAAACCACACATGTCAAACTCAAACCATCCAAAATGGAGGATTGTTGATGGGGTAAATAAGAAAAAAAAGAAAAAAACACAGAATCTCGTAGTGGAATGACAAAATATAATAATCAAATAAACAGTTCATGAGGCTGTTTTACAAATAACATTTGATTACACTTTTACAATTCAAATCAGAGTTTTACATACATCAGAAATAAACAAATAATGCAGCGGAACACAGAATGCAGTGGAATAAT
The DNA here is from genome assembly GCA_030737815.1 of Allium fistulosum. Classification (NCBI taxonomy): domain Eukaryota; kingdom Viridiplantae; phylum Streptophyta; class Magnoliopsida; order Asparagales; family Amaryllidaceae; genus Allium; species Allium fistulosum. The sequence goes on from CM060901.1 coordinate 960,585,297, forward strand.
AAATAGCAATAATATACTGAGTCTTTGTCTTCGTCCTCCAGAAAATAGTCTTCAAAACACTGAAAAGCTAATACTGACCCAAGCGTAATGAAAAGACAAAACACTCGAGTCAGAACAAAAAGATCTTACGTAAGTCAGATCAAAATAAGTAAAATAGAAATATTAGTGCAATGGTTCATAGATGTTATGGAATTTTCGTCTCCTATCAAGTGTACAACGTGAATATAATTATTTAAAGGGTTTGAAAAAAATCAGAAATATCAATCTTAATCATCTAATTAAAACAAATCCGAAGTTTGAATTAACTAAACCCTTCAAATAATTCAACTCCAAATAAAAATTCAAATTCAAGAAATTATATGGGTATATGTCATTTCAACCAATATCAAAAATCAACATTTCCAAATCAATGAAAACCGCTCGGGTTTACCATTTCAACCCATAATGATTTTCCCCTAATATATAAGATTGTTCGGGTATGTATCATTTCAACCCATAGGGATAACAAAGATATAGACATAAATAACATCCAATCATCCAAAATGTAAACCAATAACATCCATCCAATCACCCAAATATCAACAATTGAACATACAACACAATCATCATTGAAATCAACCAATAACTACCAACAATTTACTAGTTATCATTAACAGATATTTAACTGGCAATTTAAATTTCAATATTAAATTAAATGGCAATTAAATTCAATAAAAGTCAGATTTAACTGGAATGACAATTTAAAATATACTAAACAACAACCAATCAATTTCTAATCACATCATAAATTCAATTTAACCAACATAAGAAAATCTAGTAGTTGTGAGTGTTAGCTCACCTTTCGTGGCTACGAAGGTGATGATAAAAAATGGAGTAATATGGCGATTCCTAGCAAAGATCCAAATGCAAAGCAAATTCAACAAAGCTTAAACACAAACACGAATCAATAAACAAATTTCAACTACTTCCAACTTCCAAACAACCCAAGATCCAAACTACAGACAAACTCGAAACTAAGTCATTTTAAGAAAATATTCGGACTAGAATATTACTGAATCTGTAAAAGTAACTAACTACAAAGTTGTTGCAAATTCTTTTCTGTCCACTTTAAAAAGAAGACTCACTCAAAAAGCTTCTGTCTTGAGGAAGTTATGGTCAAAACAAACAGAGGTGTTTTTTGAGTTGAAAATCTGAGTTAAAAAATACTTCGAAAAGATTTGAGTTTTTGGTATAACAAATTAAGGAACTTGAAGAACTAATCTAAAAGAAAGTTGAAGCCACTAGAAAAATAAATGGTTTAAAAAAAATCGCAAAGTTTGGTTCATTCCTGAAGGAGATTTGATTGATACAATATGGGGTTCGACCAAACCTGGACCTGAGGACTTGAAAAATGGAGTTTTTGATATATAAGAATTCGGAATGGGAAGAAGGGTTCAACAAAAAATTTGTTGCCATTGAAATTATACATGGTTTCAAAAAAAATTATTTGATTTGGAGCAATTTAGTGGAATATAGAAGCCATGGAAATAAGGGGAAGAAAGAGGGAAAATAGGGAAGAGAAAAGGAAGGGAAAATAGGGAAAGATGAGGAGAGGGAAGGTGGAAGGAGATGGCCTTGAGGATGGTGGAGAAGGCGGAAGCTATAGGAGAGGAAGGTAGGGTTGAAGGAAAGGAGGAAAGGAGTTTTGATTTGTGAGGTTTTTGGAGTTTTAGATCTATAGTTCTCTATAGATTTTGAGGAGAAAGAAGAAGTGTGAAAAGAAAGTTTCTCATGAGAAAAATTATTTCCGTAGATGTTATCAGATAAGAAACATAAGGTCGTAGGCAAAGGAATGGTCACATGACTAACTATAGTCTCTTGGTTAATGTTTAACGGTGGAATTTCTATCGAATTAGAAAACCGTCGAAAAATTTCAAATTAAAATAACCGCAAGCGCACGGCGTACTATCGTAGTACGGGTCGATCCTCAGGGAATTGTTGATTTTAAATTTCTATTCAATCAAATTAACCAAAGATTTAGAGTGATTAGCTAGAAAATGTAAGAAAAATGACAAAAAGAAAGTGATAAAAAATATGAGAATTAAATGACAATTTAGAGATAATTCCACTCTCTAGATCATATAGTTCAACAAATTATGAAATTATGATCTCTCTTTTTTGGTCATAAGTGAGTTTAAATTATGTGTTTATCATAAGTATGGCTCATTTGTGCTATTAATTAGCTCAATATAAGCCATCAAACTATAACACAACCTTTAAACCACTTTTAATTCTCATGGAAAATAACAACAAGTTGAAAGCAAACACAAAATAACATAAACATCAACTTTCCATAAAGCACAAAAAGAGAGCAAAGATTATCAAATTGTTGAAGCTACATGATTAGAGGCTTCATTACCCCTAAATTGAAGGAATTAGCCTCTCATTTGTGTTATCATATCAACACTTGTAGCTTGCAACATGAAATAAAACAAGAGTAAAAAGAGAGAAAAATGAAAAGAAAAGCTAAGTAAAAAGAAGTAAACACTAATCTACTTGCATGTACAATAAACTACACTACTAATATAAGAAGAGAAGCATGTAAATGAAGAGAAAGCACTAATTAACATTGCATAAAAAAAAGGAAAGTTACATGAAAGAAATGGCTAAGTAGCCATGAAAAGAAAAGAGAAGCTTTCTTTTATTTCTAGCTAAAAACTAACTAAGAGGAAGAGAGGGTTACATGAAGATATGGGGTATTTAAACAAGTTAGAAACCCTAATTCATATTTTTGGGGAATGCCCAAACTACCCTTTAGGAAGGTGGTGGCCAAGTAACCATTAGCATCCACTAATCATCCATTAAGTGTGCATGAAGATTTAATGGCCTTTTAGTATATGCATTAGCTCCTAAGTGTACATTAAGGTAGGTGGGTAAGTGGGGTCCTCCATGATCCATGAAATAAATTATTTCCATCTCCATTCCTTTGTATTCACTCTTGTGCATGCATATATCTTCATGAAGCCACTTGTATTTGAATTTAAATTCCTACAAAATAACACAGAAATTTCCAATTAAATTTTAGAAAATTAATATATACAAGGTAATGACCATTTTGCCCCTGGATGAAGATGAATATGTGACGATTTGAAATAGTTTGAATTTTGGTTCAAACATGTGAAAATACCCAATATGATCGTTTATTTAATTTAATTAGATTAAATATGGTGGTAAAAATATGCACATTTACGTGCATATTAAATACCCCCACACTTATCTTTTTATTCATCCTCGAATAAAGAAAAACTAAGATAAATCCTTTTTCGTAGGGAGGACGATTGCATTGAGCGTATGCAACAAGCCATTAAACCTCTGGGTGTCCCCAGTAGGACGAGTGTTGTCTCGTGAGGGTTTTCAGCGGATACTACCCACAAAATGCAAATGCAGAATGAAAATATTTATAAAATGCAAGATTTATTTACAAAGAGATGAATGCGAGTTTTTGGAAATATTTACAAATGAAAGATTTACTTTTAAATAGACACGAATAAGTTAAATATAAGTTTTGGTCATTATCTTGAAATTTAAGTCATTTACCCGTCAAAACATCCAACAAAAATCAAGTTATCAAAGCAAATATACTATAGTTTAACTTGTTGTTTCGGTTGATAACACAGTGTAACTATGAAATAGATCCTTAGTCGATTATCAAAGTTTATCAAAGTGGTATTTTCATTTCTTTTCAATAACAAGTCAAATCAAACAAGTTAAAATAGTGCTTGGATTTTAATTGCTTACTCTCTCTAATTTTTATTCGAAAATTTTATTTATATTAACAATATTTACATATGCCTAACTCAGGTAAACTGAGGCCAGATATATTACCCATGCATTGCCTTGCAGACTGATATGAGGGGAATAAAGAGCGTGGCGAGTGAACACACAAGTGTGAACATTTATCGACTGTAGGCATTAGTAAAAAGAATTTTTATATGCACACACCTAACTCATATAAACTGAGGCCAGATATACCGATCGTGCACTACCTTTCGGGCTTATGTGAGAAGGGTACATAGCATGGCAAGTAAATACACGAGTGTGAACACATGGCTCTAGGTGTTTATTAAAAACTATACAGATATACAAGAAACATTTTTTTTTCAAAGAGAGAGTTTTGCAAAATCATCTTAGCACCATTTAACTTAGAAGACAAAAAAATGTTATATCCTTTACTTTAAATTAACCACTTTAAAACAAAGATTTTCAATTAGGATGTATTTCATAATTAACACGTATGAATCTTCCTATATACTAGTTAAACCATTGTTATTTGTAATCAAACTTCATTTTTATTTTTGTTAAGACAAATAAATTTTCAAAAATTTCAATTTATTAAACCAAAACCATATATTTATCCTATAGTGTTTCTTTAAAAATAAATCAAAAATGCTTAAAAAAACATTTTTTTTTGTTTTTGTTTTTTTCTTATGTTTTGGAAAGAAAATGTAAAAATAAACCATGAAAAAATAAAAATAAGACGGGACACCCCCCACACTTGATTTTGACTGTGTTCCCACAGTCAACCCAAGTGAAAGGAGAAAAATAAAATTAAATATGGCCTTTATTTATATGAAAATGAACGGTATTTACACGAGATCAGAAAGTATATCGTCAAAAAGTAAATGAAACGGTATTCCAAAGACCGATTCATTTGTCTCGTCAAATATGCAAGACACAGCTTAAGCTCGGAAAACCAAACCGTAAAAGATTTCAAAATTGAATGTTGATTTGGAAAAACAATGCCGTTTTATTAAAAATTATACGAGTCATTTTATTTTCAATGATTTTTGGGGTTGATAAAACGATTGATTGAAGTTCAAGTTTATTTTCACCAAATTGAAATTCAAATTTATAATTGAAAACTTCTTCAAAATTGTTGATTTAAAAAACAAAGTGGTGATTAAAATCTTCCCCTTCATAATTCGACAACTCGTTTTTGAAAAGTCCAAAGTAACCGTGTTCATTAAATTCGTCTTCCTTATTTAGATTATCAACAACTTCATCGTATATATTAAGTTCAAAATCCAAAGTTGTATTTAAATTTCGGAATCGTGAAAAGGAAGGTCGAATTTTAAATTTGGTTCCACACCCTCGAAAGAATTGAAATCCAACTCAATTACCGTTTTTTCAACAACTTCATTAAGATCATCATTTTCAGCTTCAAAAGTTGTTGTTTGGAAATCGTCAATTGTGGAAAAAGATGGATTATCACTTGACTCATCACACGTTGAGATTTGCTTTTGTTTATCATGTTGTTTCATATATGTTCGAACAACAAATACGTCTGGTCATTGTAAATTTCGTCCATTTTCTTAATAAAATCCAATTTGTAATTATTAACTTGAAAATTTTCACTTTAGACTTGTTGAGAACAAAAAATTTCACTCGCATCGTAGTCAAGATTATTCCCATTGCCAAAATTATTTGAAAAGTGGATCACATTTTCGTTTTTTGAAATTCATTTTGAAGTTCAAAATTGAATTGGGATGGGTTATAATCGAAATCGTTAGAATTTTGAAGTGAATTCAAATTTTGATTGTTTTGAAAACATTGATTTGAGTTATCGCATAGATATGAATTACACAACTCATTTATCTTTGATTTTGTTGTGCAGAGATTTCAAGTAAAGGCGAAATGTTATTTTCAAGATTTGAAGGTTGATCATCATTTTGAAAATTTTGTGGTTCAAAATTTGAATCGTTGAAACAATAGTTGTTGTTGAAATATCCATAAGAATTTGAAGTGAAATTATATGGATTATATTGATTTTCACAACTATCGTAAAATTCATGTCAATAGGGAAACTCGGACATTTTCAAGAATGTTTTTGGAGTTTTCTTATTTTTAAAGGAAAAATATTTATAAATAGAATTTATTTTTCAAAAGGAAGATTGATTTTTGTTTTGTTTTTGATTTTTCAATTTTTTTTTCTGAAAAGGTTTTATAATTTCTTTTGGATTTTTGTTTTTCTAAATTTTTTTTTGGATTTTTGAAATTTCAATGGAAAAGGATTTAAAAATTTCAAAGGAAAATGAAAAGGAATATTTACAATTTTTTTTTAGTTTTGGATTTTGATTTTTTTTAAAATATGCATGAACTAATGCAACTAAATGAATGCAAGGGTCTAATTATAAATTATTTATCCTAAGTTAATCCAAAATTGTATAATCACACTTTGTCTTAAATCAACAAGATAGTTCTCGACCAGGTAACGGACAGGATGTATCGGTGCACCACGAATCACCGTAGCAATGTAGCTAAAGGTTTAAGTACCTTTAGAGAAACAACCACTATAATATTTACGAATCACCGTAATATTTATAAATGGTTATTGCTCTACCGTAGCCTGAACCCCAAGAAAGTAAATTGTTCAAAGAAGATAATTTGTCAATATACAATTAAGTGTTATCAATGTCTAACCGTTATTATTAATCAAATTCTAAGATGAAAAGCAAAAAATAAACGTGTATTAACAATGCAACTACGAATGGATTTTTGTTTGTTTTTGAAGTTTTGATTTTTTCTTTTAAATATATAAATGCAAATGCAAGCAATCAACAATGCAACTAAAATAAAAATAAGAGATAAGGGTGCGAATTTTTTTTATAAGTAGGCAATTTATTTTTGGCAGCAATTCTTCTCCTTCTGAAATTCTGCTTTGGCAACCTGAAAAGAAAAAAAAAAGATATATACAGTATATATGATATATATGTTTTCCCAAGAAAGAAACTAAGAAAAATATGAAATCAAAACAAATTGTTTGTTTTAAAACCAAAATAAAATAAAAATGATTAATTTGCAAAACCAAAATGATTTTCTTTTGTATATGAACCCTTAACACAAAATTAAAATACACACACCACCTAAAACAATACACCCAAAATCCCAAAACTAAGAACAACTATTTAAACCCAACTGCAAACTTCACTACTGCCCAACCCGGCCCACTATCATTAAAAAAATCAATATGCAAATAAATCAAAATAGGACCCCGGCCCAAACAAGAGATTTACAATTCACCAATTTCACCGAACAACTTACGAACTTCAGAAATTCCGAAACCCACGTTAAATTCACACACGAAATTTTATACTCCACAAATCAAAATTTTAGGGAAATTCAGAAGCAATTGATGTCGCAAGAAGGTTCGATTGCTACTGAAGGTGATTGATTTGGCCGATGTAGAAGCAATCGATGTGGTGTGCGAGTGTTGTAGGTTGGATCGATTGTCGCGGCGATTTGGGAGGAGGCGATAGGGGTGGAGCAATTGGCGATATTCGATTCAGGCGAGTGATGCGGTGGAGGTGGCAGTGATTAGGAGGATGGTTGAAGAGTTGATGGAGGTTGCATGAAGACAGTGGTATGTGTCAATTGATGTAGGAGGTGTGCAGGAACAGTTTTTTGTAAGAAGTAGTTGATGATGAGGCAAGGTAACTGTGGTGATGGCTTTGGTATACGGTAGTAATGGTGGGCTGAGCAGCAGCGGTTCGGTGTTCGGTCAGCAGGATGGTTATGGAGACTTGGAGTGGTAATTGATCAGAGCTTGCTGTTGTAGTTTTTTTTGTGTAATGAAGTATTAATGAGGGTAGATGAGCTGTTGATGGATGGAGATAGTGGCAATTGAATTGGCAGAAGTTTTGGGGGGCAGCAACACGTGATATGAAGTATGGCAGTGATATGAAGTGGAAGTTGGTGAGGCAGTGCTTGCAGTAATGAAGTGCAGACAGTAAGTTTGGTGATGTAGTAATGGTTGTTTGGGCAGAAAGTAAGTAATGATCAGGCCTTTGATGATATTTTTTTTCTCTTTTTTTTTAAATAATATGTAATGCACTGGAATGTGATGAAGTTTTGATTTTTTAAAAAAAATATGCACTAATTAGGCCTTTGATGAAGTGCACTGGAATGGGCAGTGAAAGTTTGAAAGAAGTGGTGGAGTTGATTGGTTGTAACAGAGTGGGATGAGCTTGTGGTTCAGTGATTTGAACTGTAAGTGAAAGGTGTAGATGTTTGTCTGATAGCAGTTGCAAGGGGAAGGAAGTCGAATGGCACTGTGGTTGTAGTTATGTAGGGTAGTAGTAGTGAATTGCTTTGATATGTTGCTGTGGTGACAGGTAGGATTTTGTTGTTGATGCAATGTGTATGGATGGACAGTGACTGATGAGCAGTTAGAAGGGATTTGTGATACAGTTGTGAGGAGGAAGAAGTGGTAAGTAGTGGTATGGAGGTGGACAGAGAGGTGTGATTGGCGAGGGGATGAGGGCACAGGGCAGTGTAGCAGATGAAAATTGGTGGAGTTATGTTGTAGTAGGAGGTGATGTCAGTGGATGTTTGTATGGAAAGGGAGAGTTGTAGTGTTTTCTTTGGTGGTTGTTGATGCTAGCTGAACTGTTGTGATGGTGGGAAAATTGATGTTTGTTTGATTGTGTTGTGGGTATGTGGTGGTGATATGGAGTTGAAGGAGTTGTATGGTTGTGTAATGGCAGTCAGATAAGTCAGTGGCAAGGGGTGTTTGGTCAGTGTTTCTGAGCACAACTGTATGCAGTTAGGAGGTGATGGCTTGCTGAGTAGTGAAGGATGATGTATGATGTGGTCTGGAAGTTCAGTGATGAGTAGGATGGTGTGGGTATGTGATGTATAGGAGTGGTAGAGGGGTAGTGTAGTTGAAGTGTTGAATGTGGGTTTGTGGTGTGTGGGTGGATGATGTTTTGTATGCACTCACTGTTCTGTTTATAAGTATGAATATGTGTAGGTGATGGTTTGTAAGCCCGAAGTGGAGTTTGTATAAAGTTGTGGTCTTGTGAGTATGCAATGGTGATATGGTTTATGTGGGAAGCTTGGAATTTTGGCAGAGGCAATGTTTTTGTTTTGATGAGGCTCTTTATATGGTCAGTGCAGGCAGTGGATATGCGCAGAGGAAAAGTTGACAATATTTGGTAGTGGAGCACTGATATGATGAAGTATGACTTCGGAGTCGAGGCAGTTTAGAGTCAAGACAGTAGGAATTTTTATTGGCAGTGTTATGAAATTGCTATAATGGTGTTGAAGATAGAGGAGCAGTTGCCAATGTGCGGCGACGTACTGTGCAGTGGTGGTTGAGTTGTTGAATATGGTTGGAGATAATGAAGTTGTAGTGCGCAGAGGGGTTCAGATGATGAAGCACTGTGGTTTCTTGAAGGATGGCTTTGATGTTTGTAGTAAGTGGAATTTGTGGTTGTAACGAACCAGAATTTCTGTCAATTTGAAATTCGAATATTTAATTGATTTTAAATATTAACAAGTGGAATTAATAAGTTGAATAATTTTAATTTCGAATATCTGGATTTAATTGATAATTAAATCGATAATTAAATAGTGAAATTCCAGAAATAATTGAAATCTGGATTAAATGTGATTAAAAATGATTTATAAAGTTATATTAAATCATATTGAAGTTATAATGATGTTATAGAACTTTTAAAATTGAATTTTAAGTAAATCTGTGAAAATTGAATATTTTAATATTTAATCGACTAGTGAAATTAGCCATTTTTCGAACAGTCTCAGAATTGGACGAAACTAGTTTCATTGGATCCGTAATAGTTTGTTATTATCGGAATTCAATTTTCATAGCAATCGGAGTTATCGTTTGACCGTGGCAGCTAGAAACGAATCGAAATTGTTTTATTTTAATTTGGCGAGTTAAAATAGTCATTTTTCAAACAGTCTCGGATTTCGACGAAACTAGTTTCATTGGATCCGTAATATGATATTATTGTATGGTTTCAAATTTCGTGTCAATCGGATGTACCGTTTGTCCGGAGCAAGCCAAAACGCATCGAAATCGTTTTAAATCGGTTTAATTTAAATTTGATCGTTTAATTCTGTAACTCGCACAGATGACCGAATTAGCTCCCGAAACACGTTCCATTGTGTTTGGAACGTGGGGTAAACCTTAGAAACGTCAGCCGGCACGCTCGATTTGGAGTTCGAAAATTTTTCGGTGAATAGTGTTTTCGTTGTTTTTCTATAAAAGGCCCTCCACATTCACATTTGTAAAAAAATAAAAACCCTAACCCTAATTCCTTCTTCAGCCGCCACCTTCATCTTGAACGGCCAGAAAACACTTAATTTTTTCCTCCAATTTCTCCAAATCCATACATCGAATCGAGAAAGTGTCAACTGCAAAAATGAAGAGCACGTCGAGATCTTCAATCTCAACTGCTAAGATCATAAATGGAGCTGTGGATTGACCAGAAAGTACTCACGTTTGGGCTTTCTTTGGGCACAAATTTCCAGGCCTAGATGAGGCCGATCTCCACTATACTACAGCCGATGGTGGCACTCGAGAGGAGCTTCGAGATGATGGTAGTTGATCGTTGTGAAATGGAGTCGTTTGGTCGCGGCAATTAGGGTTTTGTGGAGGCTACATGGGTTCATCACGTACGTGAGTTTCTGGAAGAGGAGGAAGACAAAGGGCACGGCCCAGATCTGGTCTTGAAATGATGAACGGCCCAGATCTGATGAGGTTTAAAAAATTGAAATAAAATTGTAAATTAAATTATATTATAATGTGTACAAACTTTAAAATGCGATAACTTCTTCATACGAGGTCCGTTTTGGACGAAACGAATTGCGTTGGCTTCGTTTTGTCAAGCACTACGCTATGGAGCTGGATTGGAGTTGATTGGAGTCAGTGAAAATTTCGGGTAAAATTAAACGTCCGTTTAATTTTATTCGAAATAAACGCTGAAACGGAATTGAAATCAAGGTGAGAACTTCTCACTCAATCGAAATTGTTTCGATTTAAATTTTAAATAGTTAGATTTAAAATTGCTTGAATGTATGATTGAATGTATGATTGAATGATGATTGCTATCTATTGATTGTTAAAATAGACATTATAAGCCGTTAGTAAGCGGAGCTTATTTATTAAAAACATATACCGCGATAATTTCACATTGAAGTGGAATTGGTATTATTTATGTATATAGCAATATATATATATTGGAATATGTATATATTGGAGTTGATTTCCCGCATTGTATAGCGGATGAGACCCTATTGCCCCATATAATAGCGGATAATATTTTATAAATCCCATATACCGCGATATTCCGTACTGGAGCGGAATTGGTATTGTGCTAACATCTGTGGATGCAGGAAAGCAGGTTGGAGGGATCCAACTGGATTCCTCACCAATATTTATTTGATTACAGATATTGTGATATTTGTTGATTTCCATATGATGATATATGATGTTTGATTGTCGTGATTGATGATTGGTGCTGTTGCATCATCAGATCCATTTTTGAAGTTTAAAAATAACGATTTTTGATTTTTAAGGGATTTTTAAAGTGATTTTTGAGATTATACGTTTTATTAAAATTTTGAATTGATTCATCTTAAATAAATAAACGTTAAAATTTTAAAGTTATAAAAATTATGATTTTTGAGAAATATAGTTGGAATGTGATTTTTGAAAATATGGAGTTAATGGTTTTTATAAATCAGAGTGATGAAATTATAAAGGAGTTTTAAAGACGTTTTAAAACGATGTTATAAATGGATTTATAAAAGGATAGAATCTACGATTTGGGAAGTTATAAAATGAATGAATTTGTAAATAGAGAATTATAAGTAGTTTGCTTATAATTTGGATTTTGGCTTGTAAATGGGATATGGACAGAATTTGTTAATAAAGTGATTTTATAACTTGAAGTTGTTATAAAATAAAAATGGAATTTATAAACGTTGTTTTATAAATCCGAAATTTGACTTATTTTGATAAGTAAATTATTATAGCTTGTTAAAGGAAGTATATTCACGATTTTGGACAGTGGATAATCCTTTAAATAAAAATGTGTAGAAATGTTGAATTTGGATAACGAATTATATTCACAATTTTGGACAGTGAATATATTATTAAATAAAATGGATATGTTTTGGAGAAGTGATATTAAAAATGAAGTTAATTGTTTTAACGATGTTTTAAAATGTGTTAAATATCGAAACCATAGATTTCAACATTCATTGTTGAAATAGACGTTTTCGAGAAATAAGGAAATGGTGGACTATAACACTGTTGTTATAGTAAATGATTTCCGAAAGGAAATATTTTGTATAGTATTGGGATTTATATATATCTATCTTAATTTTGAATCCCTATACTAGTGATTTTGGGTCGTCGTAATGATGTTTTACGCAACATTCGTTTTAACCCAAATAAATGTGTTTAAGAGAACGTTTTCCTTAAAGAATGAAATATATACTTAATTTAGATTTAAGTATATCGAATATTTTCCAAGTGTTGAAAATAAATGATTTGTGAATTACTTATTATTAAATAAGTACGGAAATGCTTTTCCAATATGAAATGAAAGGTTTGAAATTTTATCTTTTAAAGATAAATTGAAAAGTGAATATTTGAAATTTGTTTCAAATGGTTAAGTGTGGAAAATTTTATATCTTGAAAAGATATTTTTGGAAATTAAATAATTTGGAAAATTATTTGGAATCTGATAATGTTGCGCATCTTTATTGATAGTTAAATAACCGACTATCAATATTTACCCTTGAATGGGTATTTGTTGTGATTTGCTTGAATTTGAATGCCACACTTATTTTTGAATAAGCGCTCACTATTCGGGTTAGCCGGAAAAGGACCTTTGGGTCATATAACCCATTCCGAATATGTGATACGTCGTAATGGATTGCATTTGATGACCGGTGTTGAAGACCGGATATTTTTGAAAACGGAAGGATTACCATCGAGTTACTCTACATCGGCTGATCTCCGATATAGAGGTTTTATCACCCTTAGTGACGGGAAGTCCGGACGTGATTAGAAAATTATCCGGATTTTCAAGGGCTTCGTAAGAAGTGCCTTCAGTTTCGTTCGAGCCCGGAATAGACTTGTATGGATTGTATGTCTGACATTACAAATTGAGATATAAAGCTGATTTCTTTCAAATACATTTCTGTTGGTGGCGGAGAATTTATTCTCTTAGCTTAACACCCTTCTCTGAGACGTACGAGCTCAGAGGTTATGTTGTTGAAGGTTATCAGCAATATACTCCCAATTTGGTAATGTGACATGCTGAGTGTTGCTATGAAATGATCATTGTTTGATCATTTGTGATATGATCATTTGTTTGATCATTTATCTTTGTGATCATTACTTTGATCATTTGTTGACCCAAAGCATGGCTTTGTGACAAAGCGTAGCTTTGTGGACGAGACTTCGTCGGACCTCACACCCCGGAAATGGTCAAAACAGGAAGGATGCAGCAAGGTTATTAGGGGGTAGCGCCCCTTTAGTGTATGTCATTCCTTCTGGATAGAGGTGGTATCATGGTATGGAGCCCAGATATTTAACCTATGTTATTGCTGCATTATTATTCTTATGTGGTTGTTGGAATCGAGGATCCTCGGATATAGATTGATTACGATCAGGGGATGACATATTCGTGTCAGTAGTTACCCAGTTAGGGGTAACCCGGCCTTGTGACAGTGGACCGAGCAGTGCACTTGAGAGGAGGGATTGATAATGTTGCTCAGTTTGACAAAGGGGTATGGAGCAGGGAGGGCAGAAACAGTGAACAGAAAATGCAATGTAACAGTGTTTTTGTAAAAAAAAAATTAACTAAAAATTGTAAAAGCAATGTAAAAAAAAGGAAAAATGTAAAAAGGAGTGGAATAAAAGATTTTTTTCTTTTTGAATGAAATCGTGTATGTTTTTTTTCCTTTTTTATATGCAAATGCAATGCAAACTAAAAAAAATCAAATGCTAACACAAAGCACACACAAACACACAATTTTTTTAAAATGCAACACACACAAAAATCAAAGAAAAGTAATTCGAAGAATAGAAAATCAAAATCGAATCAATTCCCTGGCAACAGCGCCAAAAACTTGTTTAACGGCGGAATTTCTATCGAATTAGAAAACCGTCGAAAATTTTCAAATTAAAATAACCGTAAGCGCACGGTGTACTATCATAGTACATGGTGAGTACGGGTCGATCCAAAGGGAATTGTTGATTTTAAATTTCTATTCAATCAAATTAACCAAAGATTTAGAGTGATTAACTAGAAAATGTAAGAAAAATGACAAAAAGAAAGTGATAAAAAATATGAGAGTTAAATGACAATTTAGGGATAATTCCACTCTCTAGATCATATAGTTCAACACATTATGAAATTATGATCTCTCTTTTTTGGTCATAAGTGAGTTTAAATGATGTGTTTATCATAAGTATGGCTCATTTTTGCTATTAATTAGCTCAACATAAGCCAACAAACTATAACACAACCTTTAAACCAATTTTAATTCTCATGAAAAATAACAACAAGTTGAAAGCAAAATCTATTTTAAGTATGGTCTATTAACTATTAATTAGAAATATAGACCATCAAATTTCAATTTCAACATTCACTTTATTGCCATAATCATATGTAGATGAAGAGGCAATTTGTGATTCATATGACTAAGCATAGCCTATTTGTTTTGAATAGTATAGGCTATCAAACTCAATACCAAACACAAAATTACATAAACATCAACTTTTCATGAAGCACAAAAAGAGAGCAAAGATTATCAAATTGTTGAAGCTACATGATTAGAGGCTTCATTACCCCTAAATTGAAGGGATTAGCCTCTCATTTGTTTTATCATATCAACACTTGTAGTTTGCAACATGAAATAAAACAAGAGTAAAAAGAGAGAAAAATGAAAAGAAAAGCTAAGTAAAAAGAAGTAAACACTAATCTACTTGCATGAACAATAAACTATACTACTAATATAAGAAGAGAAGCATGTAAATGAAGAGAAAGCGCTAATTAACATTGCATAAAAAAAGGAAAGTTACATGAAAAAAATGGCTAAGTAGCCATGAAAAGAAAAGAGAAGCTTTCTTTTATTTCTAGCTAAAAACTAACTAAAAGGAAGAGAGGGTTACATGAAGATATGGGGTATTTAAACAAGTTAGAAATCCTAATCCATATTTTTGGGGAATGCCCAAACTACCCTTTAGGAAGTGTGGTGGCCAAGTAACCATTAACATCTACTAATCATCCATTAAGTGTGCATGGAGATTTAATGGTCTTTTAGCATGTGCATTAGCTCCTAAGTGTACATTAAGGTAGGTGGGTAAGTGGGGTCCTCCATGATCCATGAAATGAATTATTTCCATCTCCATTCTTTTGTATTAACTCTTGTGCATGCATATATCTTCATGAAGCCACTTGTATTTGAATTTAAATTCCTACAAAATAACATAGAAATTTCCAATTAAATTTTAGAAAATTAATATATGCAAGGTAATGACCATTTTGCCCCTGGATGAAGATGAATATGTGACGATTTGAAATAATTTGAATTTTGGTTCAAACATGTGAAAATACCCAATATGATCGTTTATTTAATTTAATTAGATAAAATATGGTGATAAAAATATGCACATTTATGTGCACATCAGTTAACCAAGGCCCATTATGAAACAACCCGACTTCCTATGCCCAGAAAGTCGGATCATTATGAAGAAAGAAAGGGGTAGAAAATAGAAAAGAAGAGAAGAAAGAAAGAAACAACAACAATGATCTCACAGCAGAACGAATAAATTATATTAATAACATAAACTATTACATAGTATACAACAATTTACAGAGTTACACAGCATATACATCACTTACTAGACAGTTATAAACATCTGTCTAGACATTACAACTCAAATATAAGACAAGACACTATCACAGATATCAACACAGCGGAATACTATATCTACGAACGCCGAAGCCTCCTGCTCCATTGCTCCTCCAGAATATTCGTCAAAGCTAAACCTGAATCCCTTGGCTACTCGTAAAAATTTGAGTACCCAAGAGTTTATAAAACAGAAATAAACACTTGGGTCAGACATGGGTCTGGTGTGAGTAACAGGTTAAACTTGCTTAACTTCAAAACCTTTAGAAAGAAAAGGTATCACGTAAGACTCCCCACAAATAAACATGGGTAAGTTTTTACCTTACACTAACCAAAACATTTGATAGGAAATCTGATTTTATTATAATAGGGTCTAGGGTTTTCAAATAAATATGAAATAGCTGAAATTGTTACATTATTAAATTCCAGCATACTAGCCACAAAGTGGGTTATACAATCAAAACCGTAAGGGCACGTAGGAAGAATGGGTTTCCATACAATGGTTGGGCTACTGGGGTACCGCCCGTCACAGTACGTGGCCTAGATCACCGTACCGAGGAGTACGCCCGCTCCCCTGCAACACAAAGCCGGAACCATCCCTTACTGGATAATTCCGAACAAGATAACCCCGTAGTTGGCGCGACCAACCACACACTAAGCCGAATAAAAAGAAAAGGGACCTCTAGACAGGGATCTATCTTGCTCTCAGTGGGTGCTACCCACGAAGCCTTGCTGCACCTCCCCTGTTTTAGCCATTCCTGGTTGATGAGGCTTGAGGTTACGATTACCTTTAATCAGAACATATCACTTAGAATGCTCATCGTCCGCCTGACGATGTGCTGAAAGCATTCAATCCATACAAGTTCGTTCCGGGTTCGAACGAAACCGAAGGCATTATCTCGTTACACTCGTTTTGGAATCACCCTCAGAGTTAACGACAATAACCCTTGCACTCTGAATCTTCATCTTCACTTGAGATTCACGACCTATCGTAAATTTGGATCGATGTGGTATTCGGGTCTCCAGACCTGGAATTCCGGTATACGGAAACCCGATCCCGGTCTCATCGAAATCCAAAACGTATCTTTTAAGGGCCAAGTTGTTTTAAGGTTAAAACAATTCAATTCTTATCTATATACACAAAGATAGATAATTCAATAGATAATCTACATTATCATCCCAAACAGATAATTCACATTATCATTATAATTCAACCAAACATCCATATCATATATCAATCATATCTCATTAGAGATATCAAACAATGAAATACATTCAATCTCATTCATCCATCCTTAAGCAATGATTTATATCATCTAATTAATTTAAAGTGAATTAAACTAATTACTTCATTCTATAAATCCTGCTTACTTAATTATTAATTAAACCAATTAATTAATCATTACTCTAAGTATCCATCTTAATTAATCATTCCTGATTAATTACCCTTTAATTACTTTAAGTAATTAATACTTAATTAATTTCACAAATTAATTATCTTAAACTATTCAGTAATTAATCTTTAATTACTTCATTAATTAATTAACTATATTTAATTACATTAATCCTTAATTAATTACAATTAATTAATTACTTTAATCACTAATTATTTATTAATTAATCTTAATTAACCAATCCTTAATTACATCATTAATTAATTAATGATCCTTAATTATTCTTAATTAATTATCTTATTTAAATTAATAATTAATTAGTCACATTTATTAATCACCTTTGATTAATCTCATTTAGTAATTAACTATCCTTAATTACTCTTCCATAAATTAATTACTCATTAATTAATTATCTTTTAATTAATCCCTTGATTAATTATACAAAAGTAATTAAATTCAAATTACTTCCATTATTTCATCTCCCTTAATTAATTACATCCAGTAATTACCTTTAATTACTTTCCTAAGTAATTCTTTAATTACTTCCATTAAGTAATTACTTAACCAATTCATAAAAGATTATCATTCTAATTGATTATCAAAATTAATCCCATTAATTAATTATTTAATTATCCCTAATTAATGATCTCTCATTAATTATTAACAATTCTTCATTTAAGTAATTAAACTTAAATCAACCATTTCTAATTACAAATAATTAATTCTTAATTACTAATTAATCTCTAATTACTTAATCAATTGCTTAATTAATCTTTAATCCTTTGATTAATTAATCCCTAATCATTTATTAATAATTTATACTTATCTAATTAAATGATTCTTAATTTCAAATTAATTACCTTTAATTAATTTACTTAAAATCTTAATTAATTAACACCAAATCATTAATTAATTAAATTATTAAATTACTCTTTAATTTCCTTATTAATTTAATGAATCCTAAATCATTAAACCTTAATTAATCTCTAAATTAAAGTATTAACCTTTACAACTACTTTAATTATTATTAACAAAAGACTTTAAAACATTTACTTTAAAATCTTACCTTAATTCATTTCAAATTAAAGATTTTAAATAAATTACAATTTAGCTTTAACAAATTTTAAAGCCAATTTACAAAATCTTTTTAAATCCAAATGTTAAAGGAATACTTAACATTTATAAAAGAAATTTATAAGATTTCTAACCCAATTCATTTAAAATTCAAACCTTCTTTAAACATTTTAAATTTGTTTAAACATTATAATTTAATAAACTTATTATTTCAACTAGGATACAAATTTAAATTGAATCCATACTTTAAAATTTGATTTAAAACTTTGTTTTAAATCCTACTTTATATTTTTAAACTCATTTTAAAATTTAAAACCCTGTCAGATTTTAAACTGGAACATCACAATCTACCCGAGCCTATACAAAAATACTTTGAGGCAAAACACTATATTCTTCGAGTCACTCACGTGAGAATCTCGAGTCGAACCCGAGACTACATCTTTCCCAAACAAACAAACAACCCAGACACCGTGATATCTCGTGCACGTGCACATCTGAAAACTTCGACGCCGACCATCGATACCATCACCGGCATATCGTCTACGACCACCCCTCACGATCGCGACCTCCAGAACCACGAACAACTCCAAAAATCGAATTCGAGCAATCTCGATCACAACCTGGAAACAGACCCCAATCCTGGAAAATCCTTCGAACTCATCCCTCCGATCATCAGATCGTCTGAAATTCTGGCCACAACTTTGACAACGTTCCCGCTCCTATTTCTCCAAATCTGGTGGAGCTCGATCCACCAGAGGCGCCTTGATGATTGAAACTTCCGACCATTCGAAAACTAGGGCTACAGCCCATTCCGATCAATCCCCATCGCCACAGACCTTTGACATCACTTCTGCTATTTTTCCCTACCTCACCCATCATCCAACTATCTCCAGTGAGAACCACGTCTCCGACAAACTACTAGATCATCAAAGATCACCCAGAATTCAAATTCTGGCCAAACTCAATCTGCTCCTACTATACCCCTCTAAAAATTGTGATTTCACTTTTAAAATTCATGATTTGGTTTAAAGATTCAATTTATAATCCTGGAATGCTTAATTATCATATTTGAATTTTATACAAAACTAAAACTTCCCTGTTCCTTTATATTTACAGAGTAGTTTTCATTTTATTTTAACTTAATAAAATTTTAGACTCTGATTTAGACTGGAACAAACAACATTTGTTTAAAGTCTAAGTCCTAACAGAGATTATATTAGGAGGTATTAAATTTTTGATCATGATATTTACTTCTAAAAGAAGAATAGATAAAAACAGGTAAGAACAGATACAAAATTAAACATGCATTTATATATCCATAGAAATTCAATCATATCCATGCATTCGATACTTCTTTTATTCCAGAAAATTCACATGCAAACAAATATCCCTACTTAAGTTTAAAAAGAAAGTTACTCACGTATTTAAAGAAGATGAACAGAGCCTTATTTTGAAACTGCTTTTAAACTTTAGAATCTGAATGCCTGCTTTTAAAACTTGAATTGCTAGCTT
This sequence comes from Allium fistulosum, assembly GCA_030737815.1. Classification (NCBI taxonomy): domain Eukaryota; kingdom Viridiplantae; phylum Streptophyta; class Magnoliopsida; order Asparagales; family Amaryllidaceae; genus Allium; species Allium fistulosum. Next base: position 960,604,991 of record CM060901.1, read on the forward strand.
TAGAAACTTGCATGCATGCTATTTGTTTGTTGAGATATTGCTTTAGAACAGGTTTACTTGCTTCCAGACTTTGAATAAGAAATTGCAGGCTTAAACTTTGATTTGGAAATGTATTTCAGGTTTTGAAGAATTTGTTACAGGCTTTGCCTTTGTTTTTGGAAAATGATTTACAGGTTGAAGAAATATTGATTACGGTTTGAGGAGTTGATTACATATTTGTTTTGAGAAATTGTGTTGGTCTATACTTCAAGCTGAAGCTTCTTATCTTTTGAAAAGAACAGGAAAGAAAAATGGGATGAGAGGTAGATGAATATATAGGTTAAAATGATTTATTCAAAATAAAAGAAAAACAAAAGTTTAAAACTTGACATTTGTCATTCTCATACCTTAATTTTATAACACATGTTATTACATAGCCTTAGGAATTTAAACATGTCCTTTTAATTAGTTTGTATTTATTTTAAATGTAAATAAACCTCTTTTTCTTTAATTAAATAAGTACTTATTACTTATTTATATATATATAGATAATTTTTAAAGAAATAAACCAATTATATTTATAATTAAAAGTTTATACATATATTTTAAAATCCAAAACTATTTAAAATATTAACTCTTTTGAATTTCAAAATTAAATCTAATTCAAATTCAAATTATATTTTTAAAATCCAATTTAAAGTCAAGTTATATACATACATATATAACTACACATTCAATTTGAAATAACCATTCTATTAAAATCTATTTATTTTTATATATAACAATATATCAAAAATATTGTTTAACATAATAATTTATCTATTTTAAAATAATTCATAAAAGAGATTATAGATTACTACTATTACTAAATGAATTAACATATCATATGTAATTTGTACTTTAAATATATATATATACTCCTAAATCATATTTATTAAGCAATATTCAAAAATAAAATAAATCTTATTATTAATCTTATTTAAAACCATATAATTATTTTGTTTAAATAGCTTTGTAAAGCTAATATTAAATAAATCATAATTTCCAAACTATAAGAATATACATTAGAAATTTAAAACAAGATTTCATTTATTATTTAAATTTCAAATCCAAGCTTATCTATTTACAATATATACATATATATATACATTATAAATAGAAATCATTTTATTAGTTTTTAAAGGATAAAATTCACTAATTAAATATTCATTTAATTAGATTTTTAAACCAATTCAAATATTTTTATCAAAGATTAACAAATCAATTTAATTATTTAAACATATTATTAAATTGATATTGCCCCAAATTTCCGGGATATTACACATTAGATCAAACAAACCCAATACGCCTTAACCAAATAAAACACAATTAAACACTACCAATTCATGTTAATTTTCCATAGTAATTCAAATTTTTAGAACAGTAGAAATTTGATTTTGACGAATGAAAAGTGGAGTGAAGATCAGAATTCGGTCTAGTATCATATAAAAAGAATAAAATTTTAAAATTCAAATTTAAAATTTTCAACCAAAAGTCATACTTTGACTAAGTTTGACCAAAATTTTAAATTTCACAAAAAATTTATTCTATTAAATTTGCTCAAATAAAACACTCAACATCACAGAAAAAATTATTTAATTTTTATTTAAATTCAAAATACTGCCATTTTATAGTTGTTAAAATTTACGGATCGTTACACTTTATCTTAATTAAAACATGTAATATCAATTAATGCAATATTAATTTGTTTCCCTTTATCATATTTAAAAGGTTAAATGCCATTAACTATGCATCCAATTCTCATACAATTACATTCAATTATCATCCTTATTATTCAATCAACAATACCCAATGAATTATATTAATATAAGTTTACATTTTATTTCATTCATTATTTTACCGTTAACATCTTTTACCATATTAATTAATTACAAAAAATTTCATTGATTTCCAAATTAATTTTCAAACATATTAAATAATGAGATGATAAATGAACAATTGTTACCTTTAAGTAATTTAATCATATATATAAGTTTATTATCTGCAACAAATGTTATGACTACTTACACATCACTGATTATACTCAATTTCAATTAACAACATATAATTTCAACATTCAATTGTCATAATTCCATTAATTACCCATTTAATATTCAAATAGAAAAATTAATGAGAAGATAATTACAACCATCGTTTATAATAATAATTCATATCCATTATCTTATCATTTACAACCAAGGGTTATAACAAAATGATTTTATATTCTATATTAACCTATTCCAATCAATTACATACAATCCCATCATTAAATGCATCATTTAATTTATTTCATTATTTACAATTATAACCAAATAACCTTACAATCTATTTCAATTGATTAAAATTACATTAGATAGTTATCAATAGCATTCAAACAACATCACTGATTTCATATTCAATATTAGCCAATTCTAATTGATTACATATAATTTCAACATTCAATGTATTTCCTTGTTTACAGTTTATAACCAATTATAACTTTACAATCATTTCAATTAATTGGAATTACATTAAAATAGTTAGCAATTACCTTAAATTAACATTACTAACATTACATTCAATTATCACTCTCATTATAAAATCACAAATTTAGTTTTCTTTCAAAATTAAATTCTAAAATCTTAATTAATTAATACTTTATTTATCGGAAAAATACGGGTTGTTACACTCTCCCTCACTCAAAACTTTTCGTCCTCAAAAGGAAAAAAGGAGGAACTAAGGGATTAATATATTTTATTCAAAGTATTCAACTTATAAACAATTAATTTACATAATTAAGTAATTTAAATAAAATATACAAATTAATAAAAAATGAAATATTCATATAAAAGTTAATAAGACTTTGAAAATATTTACACTTTCACCAAAAAAATTCTAAGTCCAAAATTCACGGAAAATTTCGGCAGAGTCTCCTTTGTACGGAGAGGTCCGGGAGAAATTATAATATCAATACTTTCAATAATATATCATATTTCAAAAATAAAATATCCCAACCATGGGAAACAATATAATATCACTATAAAACTGTAATCTGAAAACGTACCTATTTATTGGGCAAACAACGCTTATTTATGAAACCAAAAGTAGTGGCTATTGCTTCCATAAACCTGTACTTCACTTATATAATCCAAAGATGTGAGAATTATGTATAAGAGAGATATTTAAGTTGTTTCAATTTTCAACAAATGCAAATCAATATAAAACATAATCAAACAAACAATAGAGCCATCTATGCAACCAAAGAAATCAACCATCCATCCATAGCAACCAAAACCAATGGTTTGTTTAGTTCAGAAACCTTTAATCGTGCAAGGTGATAAATAAACTATCAAGTGTACCCTACGCTCAATAGCCTTGGATTATTACTTAATAGACTATCCATACAACCTTAAACAATTAGAAGTATCCTTTTCAAATATCCCATAAGCCCAAAACAACCAATAATTTCAACACATTATTCAAGTTTATTTAATTGGGTTCTTTTCACATCATTATTTACCTTTTATTTATTTTCATTCATTCATATAATGTCTTTTTCTTTCTTTCATGTACTTACATAAATTATTTCACATATTAACTTACATTCATAACATTTCTTATACATCAAAATTCTTATTTAGAAACAATTTCATTTGAAGAATTTTTTATTAAGATTTTACTTGTATAATATTCTATTACATATTTCTTTAACATTACAACTTATTAAACATTTCTGGTAAGTTAAATATATATATATATATATATATTAGGAATATAATTGAATGTTGCATAAGTTTTTGGTGTTCGCCCTTGAAGAGAATTGAAATATTTCAATATATCTAAAATTCAATTAAAACATTTAACCTCATTCACTTAGTAACAATATAAGATATATTTAAACCACATCTTCATAGCATTATGCAAGGATTTTCCAAAAATTTTAAACAATGTTAGAAGTTTATATCAAAACATTATGATAATTTTTTTATAAAGTTCCTTAAATCCGATAATTTATTAGACTCATTATTTTAAAATAAGTATAAACCCTATAGTATTAAACTGAAACTAATAGTATACTCAAATCTTACATTAATTATCCAACTCAAAGTATAAAATTTCATATCTTCATAATTAATTTTACACACTTGTTTTAAAATGAATATTCAAATCATGGAAAAACATTTATTTTAGTTTAATACAAAATTTCAAATAGTGAATAAACCTATAAATTTACTGTTATTGCTTCGAAATCAAGTAAATATTTCAAACCATAGTTCCAAAATAGAGATTCAAATTTATTGGTCAAGTATATTACAATAAATAAAACTTCGCAAATCATTTTTTTCATTTATATAATATCTTTAAATAATACATTCAAAGAAACTTATATAAATTTTACTTGAAATATTCATTTGAAAACTTCATTTGCAAATCAATCATCTTTAATACTTTAATACTTAACAGAAAAATTTTATCTGTAAAATTTCTTGCTTCATTTATAAATACCACATAACAAATTTTTAAATAACATCTTTATAAATATATGTAAACTATTTAAAAACAATTATTACATCATTACTTATATTTAAAAAGAAGTTATTGAAAACCTTAAATCCATTATTTATAAATTTTATTAGTTTTAAATCTCAAAATACTTTTAAACATCATTAATAAATCAATAGTCTTTACTTTAAATATGTTTTATTTAATTAACAACTTCTCACAATATTTACAACACTAATAATTTACTATTCAACCATGTTGTACATAAATAAACAATATTTTAAACATTTAAAAGTATTTAGAAATGAAGAATGACCAAAATATCTTTTATATAATACTTTATCAAAATACTTCTATAACTTGATTTTTAACAAGTTTAGCCTCGTTCTTGCAGACTTTGGTCGTACGTTGATCAGGCGTAAGACTAGAAATCTCCAAGTACTTAGTAGACTTGTTTCAACATCTAGTGAAAAATACTTAAAAATAGGTATGAGAAGTACCACTCAAAATCTGATGTCAAATGATAATGTTACGATAGCAGTGGCCCGCTGCTGATCTCGTGTTTCTGCAATGGACACAACTTTCCAGAAGATCCTTCCACTTTCCGGATTCTAGAAAAATATCGTAGCCATTTCGTAAACAAGGGACCATCGACCCCTGCTGCAGTGGTAATTCCTGATTCAATGATTTACGCAATGGATGCACTTCCTTTCCGGATGATCCATAAACAATAGATCCCAGGATCGAAAGCGCCTCCATTAGGTAAACTAAAGAACCATCTACCATGAAAAAAATCGAGGAACTCATGAGTTTAAGTCTGGTATCGGTTCGAATCCATTTCTGAATTCACCCAAGTATATTGGGGTTTATCGGTCGAATCCATTCCTGGATTTCCCAAGTCCATCTAGGTCAAAGCATATCATACTATACTTCTTCGCGGAGGGTACTTCCCCATACCTCTTACTTCAAAATATAACGTACCATATATAGTACCCTTTTAAAATCATAGCTTCAAATATCGCACTTATATAAATTCCATCATATATAAGATTTCATTTTCAGATAGAGTACTTTCCAAAATCAATAATCTCGAATATATCAAATCATTCTTATATAAATTCTGTTGTATATAAGAATTTTCTCTTTAGATCGAATACCTTCCAAAATCAACAGTTTCAAAATCACCTTATACTTATATAAAGTCTGTCTTATACAAGAATCAAAATATTTCTAAAAATCAATTTCGCTGTATGAAAAGCCATATGGGATTGAACATCTTTGCTTTATAAAAGGTTTTGAATTTAGAATAGTTTTGTATATAAAATAGTTTTGTAAAATAGTTTGTAAATAAAATAGTTTGTAAAATAGTTTTGTAAATAAAATAGTTCGTAAAATAGTTTTGTAAATAAAATAGTTCGTAAAATAGTTTTGTAAATAAAATAGTTTGTAAAATAGTTTTGTATATAAAATAGAATAAGATAGTTTGGATAAGAAAAATAAAAGAAAATAGTTTTGTAAAATGGTTTTAAATTAATATTAGTTTTGCATACAAGAAAAATTCCAATTTAAATTACAAAGATATCCAACCCAAAAACTTTCAATTTCAGCGTCAAAAAGCATATCAATAATATTAGAACATAAGATGTACATATGTCATCATTTCATAAAATCACATTCGATCGCTCGCTCGATTACACAAGTTCGCTTTCAAACTAGTATTTTTCATTCGACTTCCCTAATGTGGACTTCGATAAGGTTTCTTGACTAGAAACCATCATTCTCCTTGCATAGCCATATACTATGATAGAGAATTCTAGAATCAAACCAAAAATCCATATCAAATATTCGCCATCAAGAATCGAATGAAAAATCCTAACACGAAGTGATGTAATTCACATAGAACTTGTGCACTCAAATCCAGATCAAATTAATTTTGCGAATAAAACAATATATGTACAACTTACATAATTATTCCAATTTGTTTCATCATAATTACATTTCAATGAAATTCATTATTAATCTCGTTGATTAACACAAGTATCACTTCATACTTTAATATTTGTTTTACAGAATTTCTCTATTCAATATAAAACATTAACATATTCATTCTCACAACATTGCTTATATTTCTCTTCATTTTAAATTACATTCATTTTCACATGTAATATTTCTCATTTAATACCACATTTATTTGAGAATCATTTCATGAGAAATTTCCTTCAGTTTATAACCAATTTATAAAGGCTTAATTCCTTTTATAAGACATTATTCGAGTTTAAAGTTATCACAACTTATATGATAACCATTTATTGCAACATTCATTTATTTCATAAATAATTTACAAGTCGTGACTTTATTTATAATCATTTCACTTTTAGTTCATATTTGTTTATCCAATTAGTTTCACTTTTACTTTTCAAATTTATTTATGGCGCATTTCACAAATTTTAATTAAGTTTATAAACATGTTTTTTTTCAATTTAATCTCATTTACAACATTTCCTTAATCATAATTTCAATTTAAACATCCCAAGGTTTAAAGTTAACATTTGTATTTTATTACATTACATGCCAATAATGTATACAACAATTCTATTCATTTACTAAACATAGGTATAACAAATTTAACCTTGTTTCACTTGATTTCAATTTTAGGTTACCAAATTCAACTGCATAATTCAACAAAATTTCTACATTTCAACTTATATATTAATTCAGAAGTTTCGACTATCCAAAATATCCAGATATTCCAATTTATTTCAATAGTTGAAACTACCAGTCACAAATAACCAAAATTCACAATAACATTTCAATTTCATATCGAATACCCTAATTATCCACTTCATTCTCTTTAATTCACTATTATTAAACTAGTGTTTAGTCCATAAATTCAATCAACAATAATAGCCAATGTTTATAATTTGACTAAATATAACAAGTTAACAATAATTGATAATAATTAGATATTACCATTTCATAAAGCAAACACATTACAAATAACTATATTAATTAAAAAAATTCCTTTATATATAACATATAATATTAGGAAAATTATTTCATTTCAAAACTTATATAAAACATTTTTATAACACTAACAAATACGTGCTCTCGTATATATATACACTCAGACAAACTCATTCTAGTATATTATTACCATATCTCTAATGAGTTAACCCCAACAGGCTAAGGTATGTCTAAACCAAAGCTCTGATACCAACTATAACAACCCGCCTTTTTGGACGGTTCAAATTGACAATAAACCACACATGTCAAACTCAAACCATTCAAAAGGGAGGATTGTTAATGGGGTAAATAAGAAAAAAACATAGAATCTCGTAGTGGAACGACTAAATATAATAATCAAATAAACAGTTCATGAAGCTGTTTTACAAATAACATTTGATTACACTTTTAAAATTCAAATCAGAGTTATACATATATCAGAAATAAACAAATAATGCAGCGGAACACAGAATGCAGTAGAATAATAAATAGCAATAATATACCGAATCTTCGTCTTCGTCCTTCAAAAAATAGTCTTCATACACTGAAAAGCTTAGACTGACCCGAGCGTAATGAAAAGACAAAACACTCGAGTCAGAACTAAAAGATCTTATGTAAGTCAGGTTAAAATAAGTAAAATAGAAATATTAGTGCAATGGTTTCATAGATGTTACGGTATTTTCATCTCCTATCAAGTGTACAACGTAAATATAATTATTTAAAGGGTTTCAAAAAAATCCGAAATATCAATCTTAATCATCTAATTAAAATAAATCCGAAGTTTGAATTAACTTAAACCCTTCAAATAATTCAATTCCAAATAAAAATCCAAATTCAAGAAATTATATGGGTATATGTCATTTCAAACAGTATCAAAAATTAACATTTCCAAATCAATGAAAACCGCTCGGGTTTACCATTTCAACCCATAACGATTTTCCCCTAATCTATAAGATCGTTCGGGTATGTATCATTTCAATCCATAGGGATAACAAAGATATAGACATAAATAACATCCAATCATCCAAAATGTAAACCAATAACATCCATCCAATCACTCAAATATCAACAATTGAACATACAGCACAATCATCATTGAAATCAACCAATAACTACCAACAATTTACTAGTTATCATTAACAGGTATTTAACTGGCAATTTAAATTTCAATATTAAATTAGATGGCAATTAAATTCAATAAAAATCAGATTTAACTGGAAAGACAATTTAAAATATACTAAACAGCAACCAATCAATTTCTAATCACATCATAAATTCAATTTAACTAACATAAGAAAATCTAGTAGTTGTGAGTGTTTGCTCAACTTTCGTGGCTACGAAGGTGATGATAAAAAATGGAGCAATATGGAGATTCCTAGCAAAAATCCAAATGCAAAGCAAATCTAACAAAGCTTAGACACGAACACGAATCAATAAACAAGTTTCAACTACTTCCAACTTCCAAACAACCCAAGATCCAAACTACGGACAAACCCGAAACTAGGTCATCTTTAAGAAAATATTCGGACCAGAATATTATTGAATCTATAAAAGTAACTAACTAGAAAGTTTTTGAAAATTCTTTTCTATCCACTTTCAAAAAAAGACTCACCAAAAAGCTTCTGTCTTGAGGAAGTTATGGTCAAAACAAACAGAGGTGTTTTCTGAGTTGAAAATCTGAGTTCAAAAATACTTCGAAAAGATTTGAGTTTTTAGCATAGCAAATGAAGGAATTTGAAGAATTGATTTAAAAGAATGTTGAAGCCACTGGAAAAATAAATGGTTTGAAAAAAATAATCACAAATTTTGGTTCATTTCTTAAGGAGGTATGATTGATACAATATGGGGTATTTTCGGCCAGAACTGGACCCGAGAAAGGACATGAAAAATGGAGTTTTTGATATATAAATATTCGGAACAGGAAGAAGGGTCCAACAACAAAGTTGTTGCTATTGAAATTATACACGGTTTCAGTAAAAAATTATTTGATTTGGAGTGGTTTAGTGGAATATAGAAGCCATGGAAACAAGGGGAAGAAAGAGAGAAAATAGGGAAGGGAAAAAGGAGAAAGAAGAAGAGAGGAAAGCTGGAAGGAGATGGCCTTGGGGATGGTGGAGAGGGCGGCGGCTATAGGAGAGGAAGGAAGGTTTGAAGGAGAGGAGGAAATTTGTCAGGTTTTTGGAGTTTTAGATCTACAGTTCTCTGTAGATTTTGAGGAGGAAGAAGAAGTGTGAAGAGAAAGTTTCTTAGAAAAAAAAATTATGTATGTAAATGTTATCAGATAAGAAATATAAGGTCGTAGGCAAAGGAATGGTCACATGACTAACTACAGTCTCTTGGTTAATCAAGGCCCATTAGATCAAACAAACCCAATATGCCTTAGCCAAATAAAATACAATTAAACACTACAAATTCATGTTGATTTTTCACAGTAATTCAAATTTTTAGAGCAATAGGAATTTGATTTTGATGAAACGAAAAGTGGAGGGAAGATCAGAATTCAGTCTAGTATCATATAAAAAGAACAAAATTTTAAATTCAAAATTAAAATTTTCAACCAAAAGTCAAACTTTGACTAAGTTTGACCAAAATTTGAAATTTTACAAATTTTTTATTCTATTAAATTTGCTCAAATAAAACACTCAACATCACAAAAAAAATTAAATTTAAATTCAAAATACTGTCATTTTAAAGTTGTTAAAATTTACGGATCGTTACACTTTATCTTAATTAAAACATGTAATATCAATTAATGTAATATTAATTTGTTTCCCTTTATCATATTTAAAAGGTTCAATGCCATTAACTATGCATCCAATTCTCATCCAATTATATTCAATTATCATCCTTATTATTCAATCAACAATACCCTATGAATTATATTAACATAAGTTTACATTTTATTTCGTTCATTATTTTACCGTTAAAATCTTTTACCATATTAATTAATTACATAAATTTTCATTGATTTCCAAATTAATTCCAAACATATTAAATAATGAGATGATAAATGAACAATTGTTACCTTTAAGTAATTTAATCATATTTATAAGTTTATTATCTACAACAAATGTTATGACTACTTACACATCACTGATTATACTCAATTTCAATTAACAACATATAATTTCAACATTTAATTGCCTTAATTTCATTAATTAGCCATTTAATATTCAAACAGATAAATTAATGAGAAGATAATTACAACTATCGTTTATAATAATAATTCATATCCATTATCTTATCATTTACAACCAAGGGTTACAACAAAATGATTTTATATTCTATATTAACCTATTCCAATCAATTACATACAATCTCATCATTAAATGCATCATTTAATTTATTTCATTATTTACAATTATAACCAAATAACTTTGTAATCTATTTCAATTGATTGAAATTACATTAAATAGTTATCAATAGCATTCAAACAACATCAGTGATATCATATTCAATATTAGCCAATTCTAATTGAATACATATAATTTCAAGATTCAATGCATTTCCTTGTTTACAGTTTATAACCAATTATAACTTTACAATCATTTCAATTAATTGGAATTACATTAAAATTGTTAGCAATTACCTTAAATTAACATTACTAACATTACATTCTACTTATTACTCTAATTATAAAATCACAAATTTAGTTTTCTTTCAATATTAAATTCTAAAATCTTATTTAATTAATATCTTATTTATCGGAAAAATACGGGTCGTTACACTACTAGATAAGGAGGTTTCTCCCAATAACAAGGCAACTAGGTCCCAGCCTTTCGAAAAATAAATATAGATATGTATATACCTCTTCAACGAGAGCGGACTATACTGGTGCTACAGAACATCTACACCTCCATTGCCCACATTTTTAGTTATGGGTTACCCGAATCTTTGGTAACATAACAAATCATTTTATATTCCGAAGTGACAAACCATTTACACTAATAATTACAAATACTTCTAATCTACAATCATTTCCATTTCCAAATCCTTTAAAAAATCATCTTAAAACCATCAGGTTTAGTCCTCGAAATCCTTTCCGTTTTATAAAACATTTTTATAATACCATTCTTTATATAAACCACTTTTATATAAAATCACTTCAAAATATTCATTTTCAAATATCACTTTTTCTTTTAAAGAAAAACATTTTATAACATTTCCATTTGAAACCAACTTTTAAAGCAATTCATTAAATTGAAGTGAACCAAATATTTATTGTTAAACACCTTATTGTCAAATCATGAAATAAATCACAAGGTTTTAGCCTACAATTATTTTCTACATAGCCCGTGCATATGGATAATTAATTGCTCATAAACTGGTCGAGCAATGTCAATAATCGATAAATATTAATCAGCACTCATAAACTGGCCGAGCACAATCCAACCATCAATCAACAACAATAATAAATAGAAAGATATCTATTTATTAAATAATTAACAATCAATATCAAACAGATCAATTATCGAATAATAATAAATGTACACAGTTTATAATAGCAGAACGGGGATTTATTTTGCTAATAAAATATCATTAATATTTTATCAGTATTTTATACTTTTTTAGAAGTGTCAATAAATCATACTAATGTGTTTTATTCATTAATACAAATCTAACGTCGAAGACCGCGGGTTAAATGGACTTTGTATGGGGAAGAAAAACATGTTTAAATTTAAGCCTTTTAATTTACTAAATCAAATCAACTAACTTTATAAACAATCTCACCCAACCATAAATATGCAAAGCCCAAAAGCCCAGCACAAACTTCAATCCGAGCCTTGCAACTTCTCCTTGAACGCACCTCCCCCTCCTTTATTCTTAAAACGTGTACAGGCCTTCTCCCCACTTTTAAACATTTATGGTACCTAAACTTCTTCCCTTTTCAAATGCCAGCACACTAATCTCTTCATGCATGAACACAGCCTGACACTTCCCTCACCTTTATCAGAGCTCCAACATTTTATCCTTCCACTACAGCCAACATAATTACTTCCTTCCTCGCTCAACCTTCACTACCCATTAACCAACTTCCACCACAACGCAACCACCACTTTAGCTAAACAAGCTACTAACCCATCCTCTACATGCACTAATCACTACTACTTCTCAAATAGTACACACACCCATGCACACACGCACATACACTAACGCATGCACATGCACCCACACACAAATAAAGACACTACATCACTATGGTAATAGTAAGTAAGGAGGGGGAAAAATATAGTTGAAGTGGATGGAGTATTATTTTACAAAAGAAGAAGAATTGCCTCTATGTGTTCATATTTGTGTGTTCATGTCCCCTCTTTATTTTTATTTTTTCTAGAAATGTGCGTGACTATTGAATATTTGGAGAAGAAAATATGGAAACGAAGTGTGTTTATACCAGTGTTTTAACAACCCGACCCGGCCGCGGTCGAACCGCGAGTAACCGCGGGCCTTGGGCCACAAATGCCGGGAAGTCATTCCAGCCTTCGTCAAGCATAATCCCTGGTTCAACCGTCCAACCTTCGTTTCAACCTTCTTATTCAACCTTCTGAATCTTTCTTCCGTCTTTTTTTTTCTCTGAACATCAAACGCATCTCGTCCATCTTAATTTCCTAAACTACAAAACCCTAACCCTAGATCGCTGTCGTCACTGTCCATCGTTGTCGCCGCCTTTAGTGCCGCTTCCGCCAAACCATCACAGTTTATCTTTGGTCCATCCACTCTCACCTACAGGTATTGTGTTATTCTTTATCTTTTTTCTTATTTTCCTTTTTTTTGCTGTGGTTGAATTTGCTATGGAAAGTGAAATGGTTGAATTTGTTGTTTGTTATTATTTCTTGAACAGTCAAATTCGTTTTTGGTTATGTCAATTTTTTTTCTCAATTTCCCCACTTTTTTTTCAAGTTGAATTTGCTGGTTTGCAAACAATGGTTGTATCAACTAAAATGAAAAAGTTTATTGTTCATTTTCACTTAAATTTTTTTATTGTTAAATACTGCAATTTTGTTAAAATGAAATACTTTCTATATTTTTTTTTTGCAAACTGCAATTTGCATTCAGTGCCTATAGTGACTGTGAAACACTGCAACTTGCAAACGATGGCTAAATACATTAAAATGAAATACTGCCTATATTGATTTCTTTTGCAAACTGCAATTTGCATTCAATGCTTATAGTGAAAATGTGAAATACTTCAATTTGAAAACAGTGGCTGTATGAACTAAAATGAAAAAGTTTATTGTTCATTTTCACTTAAATTTTTTTATTGTTAAATACTGCAATTTTGTTAAAATGAAATACTGCCTATATTTTTTTTTTTGCAAACTGCAATTTGCATTCAATACCTAAAGTGATATACTGCAATTTTTTTATTGTTCATTTTCACTTAAAATTTCCAGTTTCATACTTTATAATTTATTGTTTAGTTGATATTAAAACAATGTTTTTTTTTCAAAATTACAAACAGAATGACAACAAATCCAATTTCTAAAGAAGCATCTAATGCTAGCATCCAAAGCATCGTTCAAAAATCAAATAGAACTAAATATGATCCGGCATGGCAATATTGCACTGAAACAGTAGTTAATGGGCATTCGGAGATAAAGTGTATGTACTGCAACAAAGTTTTTAAAGGTGGTGGGATTCGTCGTTTCAAATATCATCTTTCTGGTTTATTTGGAGGTGGGTGTAATCCTTGTATGCGTGTGAACGATGAAGTCAAATGCGCTATGAAGTTGAATATTGAAAGTGGGAAAGTGTTAAAGAAGAATATTGCAACAAAAAAGTTTTGAGATTGCGCTTTTCAAAATGAAGATGAGGATATGCCTTTTGGTTCGAAGAAAAGATTCACATCTACTAGTGTACAACCTTCAGATTCTAACAATCTCTCGAGTCCTAATTTAATTTCAAGAATCACCACTAGCTCTCAACCGACTATAAAAAGTGTTCTTCAAGGCCAAGCAGTAAAAGATAATGTGGATATAGCCATTGCGAAGTGGTTCTATGATGCATCAATTCCATTCAATGCAGTGAATTCGGTATTGTATAAACCAATGATAAATGCCATTGCTAGTTTTGGAAAAGGATATGAAGGACCGAACCTTCATGCATTACGTGGCAAGTTACTAAAGAATTGCGTTGAACAAGTGCATAATGAAGTAAAAAATCATCGAGATTCATGGAAGGAAATCGGTTGTACACTAATGGCGGATGGATGGTCGGACCAAAACGGTAGAAGTTTGATCAACTTCTTGGTTTATTATCCTAAAGGTATATTATATTTGGTATATAATTATTAGTAATCTCACATTTTTGAAACTTTTTTATTTTTCCTTCCTTGTTTTTACATAGGTACATTGTTTTTGAAATCTGTTGATGCATCGGCTGCTTCTAAAACTGCTTTAATTCTTTTCAACCTATTTGAAGAAGTGATTTTGTTGATCGGAGCTGAAAATATAATGCAAGTGGTAACCGACAATGCGGCAAATTATGTGGCTGCCGGAAGATTAATTAAGCAGAATTTCCAACCATTTCATGGTCTCCTTGTGCTGCTCATTGCTTAAATTTAATGTTTAGTGATATTGGAAAACTTGAGCGAGTTTCTAATACGGTAACTCAAGCATCAAAGATAACAAAGTTTGTCTATAATCATTGTTTTGTATTGTCAATGATGGACGATTCACAAATGGGAGAAATTTACTTCGTCCGGCTCCAACAAGATTTGCAACGAATTTTGTCTCTTTACAAAGCATTTTGAGCCACAAAGATGAACTTATGGTCATGTTAACGAGTCGGTATTGGAAAACTTCCTCATATGCAAGAGATTTAAAAGGGAAACAATTTGTTAGTCATATTTTTGATTCGGCATTTTGGAAAGAATGTTCTTTAATTGCCAGTATTACTGAACCGCTTGTTCGTGTTCTCAGACTTGTTGATAGCGATGAAAGACCTGCAATGGGTTATTTGTATGCTGCAATCCACAATGCAAGAGAGGATATGATAAAAAGATTTGGAAGGAACAAAAATATTCTAAAGCCATTCATTGATATCATTGATAGCTGTTGGGATAGGCAGTTTCATAAAAATCTACACTCTGGTGGTTTTTGGTTTAATCCAGAATATCATTATAACCTTGACATTATGGAGAAGCATTTTTCTTGTCATTCGGCTATTTTAGATGTCTGTGAGAAATATTCGAATGGGGATCCAGATTTGACTAGAGATCTTACAAAAGAGATTAAGTTTTATAAAAATGTAGAGGGTGATTTTGGTAGAAGCTCGGCCATAAATAATCGTACCCATATGCTTCCAGGTAAATGTTTAGATTTTAAATATTTTTAGTTTTCATTATTACACCTATGTCTAGTAAATAATTAATAATAAAATTCAAATGCAGATGAGTGGTGGTTGATTTATGGAACCGGTGCACCAAACTTAAAAAAGTTAGCAATTCGAGTGTTAAGTCAAACTTGTAGCTCTTCCGGATGTGAAAGAAATTGGAGTGTTTTTGAAAACATTCATTCAAAGAAAAGGAATAGGTTAGAACATCAAAGGTTGAATGATTTGGTTTTCGTACATTACAATCTTCGACTTGGACAAAAGTAAGTTATTCTTAATGAATTATAATTTTTTACTTGGCAAATATGACTTGTTACTATATATTTATTGTTGCAAATAAAAATTAATTTATTCATACTTAAACTCATTCAAGTTTACGATGTATATTTAGGCGTGAATTAAAGGGAAGAAACTATGATCCTATTAGTTTTCTTGAGTTTGATGAGAACAATACATGGGTGGTGGAGGATGAACCACCATTATTGACGATATATGAAATCAATGCTTTGTACAACGATGGAGGTGCTTATTTATTTATTTTGAAAGATTATTTCATGTTTCCATAAATTAACAAATTGTTATATTTTTTATTTTATTTTTGTAGATGCTAATATAGCAGTCGATATAGAAGGGTCATCGGTTGATATAGAAGGGCCGTTGGATGATTTAGAAGGGTCGTTGGATGATGTAAAGGTCAATGTCGTTGACATTGATGATAGCGGAGTGGCTGTTGGACATCTCTTTGGTAATGAAGCGGGCTTACAAGAAATAAATAATGGTGTAGAAACATTCAACTACGATCCGCTGATGCCGTATACCGCAATGTTACAAGTTGCCGAAGAAGCTGGTGCTAACAGTAAACAACCATCGTTGTGGACCGTGGATATGTAAGGTTATGTGGGGTGGTTGTGTATGGAAGTGAAGTTTGTTCTTTTATGACTCCTAAATCCTAAGTTATGTTTGTTTTGTTAAGAAACTTGGTATAAATATGATTATTTACAATGGTAGGCTACTGTTCTGGTTCTATGAATACTAGAGAAAGCGGTAATTCTTCTTTCTGAGGTTTGTTTTAACTGAAATACATCAAGCTTCATCTTTTCTTTTGGGTAGTATATGATTATGAAATGAGCTTTGTGTTAATCTTAGATGTTTCTTCATAAACTGAAAGCTACTCAAGCACAGAAAGAGTGGATGAAAGAACCTGAAACTCTTGATAAATGCTCTATTGGCCTTAAGTTTCTATCCAATTCTTCACCTGAGATTAATGTTCAGGTAACCATTTTTGTGTGTGTTTGTGCTATAGCTATATTGCTGTTTATTACTTATTTTCTGGTTTAAGGAAAAAGTATTGCCCATGGGTTTGTTTCGGTTCTACAGGGCTGAAGAATAAGGGTTTGTTCTGGCTGTAAACTCGGATGATGTGCTTTCTAATGTAATGTTCTGAAGTTTGTTTTAGTAATGTACATCTAGATTAGTGTTAATTCTGAATTTTATCAGACTTATATGTGTATTTATGGTGATATATCATTTCATGTACAAGTACATGTTAACAGACTGATTTGGTAGTCCAAATATGCCTTGAATTCGGTAAGCATTCAGAGAGGTAGTTGGCGCTGCCAGTAATATTTGGGTTATGTTTATAAATTAAGCAGATGTGGCAATTCATGAGAATATAAAGTAGCTAGCTGTGTATGTAAGTTCATTGATGCATGCAGAAGTTTCAAGAAGTGTTGATATTGCACAGTTGCACATGTTTCCAATATGTTCGTCACTTTCTGCTATCTAGAAGTGTTACTGTTTTATTTTTGTGTGTAAAGCTTTTATGTTTTTAAAATTTCAATAAAAGTACATATGCGGTTCTTGAGGGTTCGACCGGTCGGACCTTCGAAACCTCGAACCCTGAGTCTCCACGGTTTGATTCACAATCAGGTTATGAAAACATTGGTTTATACTTTGTTTCCTGCGTACCTTTCCATGCATGAATACATGGGTATATATACATAGAATGCAAAATACTTCATGGTTAAGGATTCAAGGACCATTCATTAAATGCAAAACGATTAATACACTCAAGTGCAAAGGTACAGAAAAAAAGAAATGGGTAAACTATACATCGATAAAGGCAAATAAAAAATTGAAATCTAGGGTTTTCTTCTGCCATGGGAGAAAAAAATTTCCTCTCAAATCCCATTCTAATCCCTCTCTCTCTCGTCCTTCTCCTCAAGATAGGCCACCTGAATCCCATTTCAGAAAGCCGAATAATGTCATCACGGATAACGAGGGCTTCCAATTGGTTCAGCCAAGATCACAAAGAAGATATCAGCCTAGAAATGATCAGATCCGGTCTCAGACTAATGAAGATCAAAGGAAAAAGGAGGGCCAGATGACCAATTCCTCTCGAGATAAGACAAATCTGATACAAGTCAAGAACATGACAAAGTTCTCTCTGAATAAAGAACTGGGGAAAAAATCCTGGGCTGATATCGTCTCCGAGCAATCTAAAGAACCAAGGGATGAAGAATGCAGTCTTGAAACCATTTCTCCTATTCAAATCAGCAACAAGAAATATGGTGTGGTAAAGGAGGCAGTATGTAAAAGAGCAATGGAGTGCTGGAATAACTCCATTTTTGTTTATGTGGTTAGTAGCAAACCATATTTCTTGTTCTTCAAAGAATATAATAAAGGGTTTGGAAACCGAAAGGAGAATTTGAAATCTATTCAAGAGAAAATGGGTTTTTTCTAATTAAATTTAATGATTCTCAAGACTGCAATTTGGTTATCCAGAATGGCCCTTATTTCTACAACGGCAAACTCATCATAATGAGACGATGGACTGAATCATTGAAGATGGACAGAGATCTTCTGTCAACTATGCCGATATGGGTTAGATTACCCAGTGTAAACCTCAAGTTATGGGATAGAGAGGCGTTCAGTATTATGGCAAGTATTATCGGAAAACCCATAAAAATGGAAGCAGCAACAACCATGAAGACGAGATTGAATTACGCTCGGCTTCTTGTGGAAGTTTCTGCGACTGATGAACTTCCAGATGAAATCAGTCTCAATCTTTATAATGGTGAAGTTATAACACAAAAAGTTGAATATGAATGGGTTCCACCAAAGTGTAGCATCTGTAAATGTTTTGGTCACACTAGAGAGCAATGCAACCCGAAACAGACGTGGATCCCCAAAAATAGTGATAAAGACGGAGTTATTTCTCAAGAAAATAGAGTTGAAATCATTCAAGAAATGAGTATAAGTAAAAATACAAAAAACCAATCAAGAATCCAAAAAGACAATGATCGAATCTTTCAAGAAGATGTCATCTCCGATCAAGAAAACTGTATAAAAGAGCTCACTGATCAGAGTGATCAGATCACGGCTATGGAAGTTCATCAACAGAAAGAAAGTAAAGATAAATCAAATGTTCTGATTCCGACTAATAGAGAGGAGGGTAAAAATAATAAGTTCTTTAACTCTGAAAACCCCCTATTTCAGAGTCATGTTTAGTTACAGATCTTTATACTACAAAAAAAGTGAACAATTTTCATCAGGATAGGAATATGAACAAGGATGATCCTCCCCCAGAGCAGGCTGCAATGAATGACTCTAATGAGCCAGACATGCCTCGCACAGCTCTCTCTCCTTCTCCAGAGCAGGCTGCAATGACTGCCTATATTGAGTCAGTCATGCCTCACACAGCTTTATCTCCTCCACTAGAGCAGGCTGCAATGACTGACTGTAATGAGTCAGACATGCCTCGCACAGCTTCGTTTGATATTTCCTTAATTAAGATTCCTGAATCTGCACAAATGGAGGAAGATAAAACTGAGAAAGTGGATAAAATAGAGGAGTTCGACTTATCTGATCTTCATATTTCTTAAACAAAAGCATTAGGTAAGCTAAAGAGCAGCAAAGAGAAAAAAGCTTTCAAGCAAAAATATATTTCGATCAATCCAGAGTGGGACCAAATGTCTACCAGATTGAAAGCAAAGGGTGTTGATACTAAAAGGAGAGGAAAAGGCACTATAGTGTCAGGTATAATTTAAACTCTTCTATTTTTTTATTATATATGACTATTTTTGCTTGGAATGTCAGGGGAATGAACTCCCCAGTAAAACAATCTGATATCCTTTATATGATTAAAATTTACAAACCTTCCATTATTGCTTTAATTGAGAATAAAATGAATGATGAGAATTTTGAAAATTTTTGCCTTAAGATATCCAGTAATTGGAAAGCTATTCATAACAATGATTGTGGTTGCAAAGGCAGAATCATAGTTATGTGGGATTCTAATATCTGGACTAATTTAAGTATTAATAAAGATAGTCAATTTATTGACTGCAATTTTAAAAACATAGGTGGTTTTTCCTTACAAGTTACTAATGTTTATGGCAGTAATTTTGAGAATGAAAGAAATGCTTTATGGCAAAAACTTAAATCCTTAAATTTCACTTATGATTTCCCTTGGATTGTGTTAGGGGATTTTAATACTGTTTTTCATGTTAATGAAAAATTTGGAGGAATTAAAATCCCTCAAAATAAATTGGATAGGGCCAATAAATTTCTTTTAGAAACTGGTCTTATCGAACCAATTATCAGTGGGAACAAATTTACCTGGAAATCTGGTACTGCTAAAAATATTCATTGCAAGTTAGATAGGATTCTGTACAACAAGGATTTTTTGGAAAAATTTCCTAACTGTATTTGTTCCACTCTAGAACAAAATCTAAGTGACCACACTCCTTTATTGGTTAAGCTTTTTGTCAATGGTGATTTCAATAATAAAGTTCCTCCTTTTAGATTCAAAAATAGTTGGGTTTTTGAAGAAGAATATAAATCTTTAATGGAAAGCAGTCTTAATTTTTCTTGTGATGGAACTAAGCAATATCAGTTTTATATGTTTTTGAAATACACTAAAAATAATCTTAAAAATTGGAACAAAAATAACAATTTGAATAAAAATAAGATTATTGATTTGAGAAAAGAAGGTAAAATGTTACAACTAAATTCTGATAATAAGCCTGATGATATTAGTACAGTAAAAAAAAATTTCATAATCAAAATGAACTGTCTAATGAATTGCATAAAGAATCTGTCAATGCTAGACAAAAAGCTAAGGTTGATTGGCTTACTCTAGAGGATGACTGTACCAAATTCTTTTATGCTAAAATGAGTAGTAGAAAACATGTTAATAATATAAGTTGTATCATTGATGCAGAGGGTAATCTATCTAATGCTTATGATAAAGTAACTTCAGAAGCAATCAATTTTTATAAGGAACTTTATTATATTGAAACTAATGTAAAGGAATTTCCTCATATAACCTGTAAAAATATTTTAAATCAGAATGCTTCTGAGATCCTACTTGCCCCTGTTAGGTTAGAAGAGATTAAAGCTATTGTGTTTAATGCTGGGGATAATAAAAGTCCCGGCCCTGATGGGTTCAATGCTAAATTTTATAAAAATAACTGGGATAATATTAAACAACAGGTAATTGATGTGGTTAAGGAATTTATGGATAATGGAAAAATTCTAAAAAGTCTTAATCACACTTTCATTACCCTTATCCCAAAAAATAAAAATCCCACTGATATTGGTAGTTATAGACCTATCTCTTGCTGCAACTTTATTTACAAAATTATTGCTAATGTTCTTAGTAATAGAATAAAAGTTTTTCTGCCTTTTCTTATCTCTGAAAATCAGAGTGCATTTGTTCCTGGTAGACTTATTTATGAAAACTCTCTTTTAGCTCATGAGATGGTCAGAAAATTTAACACAAAACATGGTGAAAAAGTATGTATTAAGATTGACTTACAAAAAGCATATGATAAGGTAAATAGATACTTTATTCATCATATTATGAATTGCATGAGTTTTCCTACTAAGTTTTGTGATTTGGTGTTTGAATGTATTAACACTCCTACCTTTTCTATCCTTATCCAAGGAAGGGCTGAAGGGTTTATTAAGAGTAACAGGGGTCTACGGCAGGGTGATCCATTATCACCTTACCTTTTTGCTAAAGTTATGGAATATTTTTCTATTCTTATGGAAATAGAAAATATTCAAGGTAATATTCACCCTATTAACAGAATTCAGCCCTGCATAAATCATCTGATT
This sequence comes from Allium fistulosum, assembly GCA_030737815.1. Lineage (NCBI taxonomy): Eukaryota > Viridiplantae > Streptophyta > Magnoliopsida > Asparagales > Amaryllidaceae > Allium > Allium fistulosum. The sequence goes on from CM060901.1 coordinate 960,626,948, forward strand.
TATGCAGATGATCTCATGGTGTTTATTAAAGCTAATAAAGATAATGCAGACTCTTTAAAAACTGTTTTTGATAGACTAAAAATTTATGCTGGTCTTCAACTTAACATTAATAAGTGCAAAGCTTACTTTAGTAAATCATGCAAGTACAAAAAAGAATTTCTAAATATTTTACAAATAGAAGAGGGTTATCTCCCAATCAAATACTTAGGCCTGCCTCTTTCTACAAATCAGATTAAGGATTCAGATTGTTCTATTTTATTTGAAAAAATCCAAGATAGAATGGAGACTTGGTCCTGTAAATTACTTTCTATTGCTGGAAGACTAGAGCTTATTAAGACTGTGATTTATGCTATTATATTATATTGGCTTCAAACTTTTCATATTCTAGCTGCATCCATTAAAAAATTGGAAAGCAAATGCGCTGACTTTTTATGGAGAGGTAAGTATCACAAAATTAGTTGGGATAATGTGTGCAAACCTAAAAATGAAGGGGGTCTTGGCATTAGAAGTATTAAAGATTTGAGTACTACTTGCCACTTAAAATTATTTTGGAGATTTCTTAGTTCAGATTCTTTGTGGGCTAGATGGATGAGATCCAAGTATTTGAAACAGAAAATTTTTTGGACTTATGTTTATAACAGTAACCATTCGAATACTTGGAAACAAATTTTAAATTGTAGGGATATTGGTAAATCCTTACTTGAAAGAAAGATTAAATGTGGTGAAGAAACCAGTTTATGGTTTGATCCATGGTTTAATAATGAAGCTTTTATAAATAAGGTTGGGTGGAATAGTTTAGTTATATGTGGTGGTTCTAATGATAAAGTTTCTGATATTATTGTAAATAATCAGTGGCAACCACAATTACACCCAATTACTAACCCACATAAAGATGAAATTTGCAATATTCAATTTGATATGCATGCAGAGGAAGACTATTGGGAATGGAAAGCAAGCAACAGAGGGAAGTTTTCTTTTAAAACAACTTGGAATTTTATAAGAAACAAATTTCCAACTGAAGAATGGTATAATTGCATTTGGAATAGAGTGAACAGTCCTAAGATGGCATTTTGTACATATTTTGCAATTAGGAACAGATTGCCAACTTGGGATAGACTTAATAAATGGGGAAACAATACAAATTCACTCTGTTCCTTGTGCAATTTATGTGTAGAAAATGCTAATCGCCTATTTTTTGAATGCAGTTATTCCTACTTTATCTGGAATCAAATAAAAGCCATTTTGGGTGTTGATGACAACAAGCAAATGGACCTGACAAATATTATCAAGACGATCAACAATAAATTCAGAGCTAAATCTAAGGAAACTGATTTTGCTCACATTCTATTGACTACTGCAGTGTTCAACTTATGGAAAGAAAGAAACTTGCGTGTGCACAAAAATGGCAGCAGAAGTAAAGAGCAAGTTTAGCTAATAATCAATACGGACAGCAAAATAATTCTGCAGAAAACTAAAAAGATATTGAAAAATCAAACCGAATTTGCTTCCCTTATTGATGACTGGAAATCTGAAGCTGGTAGTAAACATTTAGAAGCTTATCTGTTGCATTCGAAAAGCTTCCAAAATGACAATCACGTTCGTAAATCTTGTTTGGTCAACCAACAAGAGATAGTTGATGATACTGATAAGATCTACTCCCAAGTGGCTCAGAACAACTGCCTCCATTCTAGTAGCAGAGCCAATCTGGGTTGGAATAGCAATTCGCATGAGACAATATTAGATCTAGGTCGCGATGACACTAGATCTAACATTTATGTCAGATCTGATTCTTATAAGGCCGGGAACAACCCTCATCATGCTACAGATACCAATTTCTCGAGCACCGGAGCTAATCTGAGTAGTAATTGCATCTCGAAGAAGACACAGTTAGATCTAGGTCACGATGATGCTAGATCTAACAACAACTGTAAAGCGGCTAACAGGGATGAGAGTGGAAGGGGTATGAGAGATAGCTTTAACAAAGCTCTTTCATACTGGGAACGGGGAGAAATTAGCGGGACGAAGATCGAAGGCGAATTGGCAGAGTATTGATTCGATCGCTGGTAGCCATTTTTGATGTTTTTCTGTGATGCTTTGTTGAATGGAGGCATTTGTCGGCAACTTGTAACTAGGGTTAGGGTTGTGATGGTTGTTTGAGGCTTCGGGTCTTTATTTTTTACCCGTTTCTTGTATTGGGCTGGGCTTTTTATCTGACTTCAAAAAAAAAGGGTAAAGATCTGGGTTTACTTACTTTGTCAATATATATACAATGTAAATGTGCGTGTCCTCCCTTTTTTTTCCTTGCGTGGATGAGTGCAAATATACATGAGCTAAAATACTTAAATGTTAAGTAAACAAAAGCCAACTTGCAAGGACAATGGAAAGACATGAGAGAAGAAAGATCGTGTATACATATTGTGTTACGTGTGTGGGATAGGTTGTGTAAAAGTATTATTTCAAATTGAAAAGTTTTATTTTATAAAATGTTAGTTTTGCGGTACACTGCAATAGAAAATTTCTGTTCGCATATGAGCCGCGAACGACAAAAATAAAAATATGATCGTGCACAAAATGTGAGACGATCATAAAACAATAATAAAATAGGCAAGTTAACTTTTTCTGTGAAGTTTCAAAAGTACCGATGTTTGCCGCAAAAAGCGTCAAACAAAAATTTAAATATTTTTCAAATTAAAATTATGGAAAAATCATATAAATTAAACTAAAAATACGTCATAAAAAATCAAGTCTAAATTTGAAACATAGATTTTATTATAATTTAAATTCAAATTCAAATGTTTAAACAAATTAAATATTTAAATTTGGAGACCCAAAAAAATGGGTCATTACATATACACAACTACTGGTAGCCTCTAGGTGAAGGGCGGACTTCTGTTGTACAACTCTACTAACCTCGCATCCCAATCTATACTTAATCAAGCCATTTATAATAAACCAAAATATTATGCTAGGCCAACAAATTTATGCTCATCCTAAAAGTATTATTGGGATCATATAATTTCCATTATGGGAATTATATTGCCACCTAAGTTTATTTATTAGTATCAATTTACTTATTCGCTGCGAACCTATTTCTATCTTTTACGCTTATTACGTATATTCTTTATTTCACTCTTACGTCCTATAAATGTCAATTGTCCTTAACAAATGGACATTATTATTCAAAATGAACAATTATTAATGACATTTAATTATCCGTTTCAAATTCAACTTATTGTGCCTATTCTTTTTTCCCTTAAATGTCATATTAAATTCTACACTCAATCACATTCAATGCATTTATGTCCCCATTTAATTTCTATAACTCCTTATTAACTGCACATTTATTGCCCTACTAATTTTGCAATCATTGTTCATAATTTTTAGAGTTATTACCTATTTTTCATCACAACCTCCTAATCATATGGTCTACTACGCTATTAAAATCCAGTCATCCTAATTATGACTAATACGAGTATCGTCGTATATTTATTTATTACACTTTATTCATTACCCTATATATATTTATATTTTTAATTGGTAGGCACGTTATGTGTGTACGTGTCTATATATATATATATATTCATATTTCTAACTCATTAATTTTTATGCTTAGGAGTTTCAGAATATACGCTTATTTGTATTTTCTGCAAAGAGCATTCATTTTCACATTTTAATATATTAGAATTATCCTTCCCAAAGAGGATTACCATTGTAACTTTCCATAAACTACCTAAAAGGGAGACTTTTGCTCCGTTTGAAATTACATGAAATTATCTCTTTTCTTTTATTGAAATAGGTGGTGCAAATTACAAAGAAGAACATCAATACTTTACACATCTTTTTCATTTTGGTATATTTTTTATTATTCTAATGACACACTTTTTATATATAGTTATGAAATAAGGTAATTTATGGAAATTTACACGGAAATAGATACAATTAAATTATACCCACAACGCTTCCAATAAATTAAAACATAGAAATTCACATTCCAAGTAAAGTTAAGACAATCCAAATTAATACTAATAATTTACAACCCAATTATCATAAGTCTGAAATAAATTGTATAATCTTATCAACATTCTACTTTAACAAAGTTAGAGACTAGTTTCCAAGTTACCATATTAGGGTGTGAATACCATTCCATTTCAATTACTTAGCTTACAGAATATGTAGGCGAAATTTCAATTGAATACGTTCATTTTAAGCCTACAATTCAACAGATCTTAAATATGCATAATTATTAAACAAAATTCAATGATATAAATTTCAGTGTTATATATAAGTCATATAATTTTCCACTCGCCTTTCTAGCATCCCTAACTCTCCTAAATCTGAATTTATCCCTTTAATTAACTTATTTTTCCTTTCCAATTCAAAAATATGTATAATAAGATATATACATACCCATTAGAATTAGATATCTGGAAGGAGATTTGAGTTAATTGGAAATAAAGGTTTATAATTATAAAATTTACATTTTCCGCAGTGTCGATTCACTCCTTCTCTTCTTCCTTTTTATTTTATGCCCTTCTCTGATTTATACATATATATAATATTTTCGTAATTTCTAAAGATAGTGAAGAAGAGAAAATGGCATAGCTCCCCCGCCCTGATCAAAAAATATGACAAGAAAAGTGAGGGGCTAGACATGTATTTATAAGCGCTCGAATCAATCATATTTGTTAGATTTAAATTAATTAACTCTAGACCGTTAGGCCGAGGTTCAACCCTAGCCGCCACTGGTCCAACCAGTCGACCACTAGTAGTCGACTGACCCAAGGAGGGAGTCGATCAGTAGGGTCCATGTAGTTAATATTATTTATTTTCTTTTCATTCCTTTTTAAAATTATTTTCGATCTGAAAACTTCAAATGCTAATAACTTCTTTCTTTGAACTCAAATCGCAAAACTTCATATGTGAAAATTGCTCAGAAAATCGCCAAGAACATGATGGTGTAAATTTCATAACCAAATTTTGAAGTTTTCTCAAATTCATTTTTGAGCATTAAATTATTGATTAAACCTCTTCAATTAAATTTTGCTTACAATATGGGGTGTTACAGTGGGTCTTAGGTCTCCCGGTAAGGCCATGACCTACAAAGCATGGTCGCTAATGTACGATTAATACTATGACACGTCAGTGCATCATCCCGCACATACAATTATATCAAACTCGAGTTGATATACATGTGCCTAACCGCTACCATTTATTTAACAAGAGGACTTAGGACAAGTAACTTGGGGCAAACCATCCTCTCACTACAAAATAGCATGTGGTCTATTTCCTTTATTAATGATATAGTACGCCTTTTATCTTTGAATCGGTGTCGCCAAATGTGCACAAATGAAACAACTATGCCTCACTTTAAAAATGATCTAGAAATATCAAATCCCAAAGCTGTAGCTTAATGAAACAGACTTACTTCATATGCACAATATTGTGTGGAACCATATATAACAATACCCTGGTCATCTTGTCTCAAAGCCACTGGACAACTGTATGAAACAATCATACAAACCAAATAATGTCTTGGACCATCACTATAGTCTCTATATCGTCCGACATTGATGACACATTTCTCAAGGCAAGGCGTATCGTCCTCAAACTCATTACATTGCTCTATAGTTACAGTGAACCTTATGAGCATCCCGTGGGTCTCGAAAATGAACCTGATAACCTAAAACACAATTTTCAAAACAAAAAATCCAATTATCCTCAACATAGAAGTTTAGATGTCTAAATAGAGTATTTATATGTATGACTATTATTTCAAGCATTTGAACCTAACTTAACAAACATTTGAATATGTTAAAAAAGCACATGAGTAATGTGGGACAAATTACATGTATTTTAGACGTCTTGATCGATGATTGATTCTCATGGGTTTTAACTTGAATGGGGAATATCCCTTAGTCAAAATTATCTCCACCTTTTCTCTGTTTGCCTTTCTCTTTTCCGTCTTTTACATATAACCCTGTATTATCGTGACACTTCAAACTAATTTCATTCATCACAAATTCATGCCTTTATTATAAGTCATTCGACATTCAAACAACTGCGACTTTGCACTCGATGAATGACTTTAAGGAAATAAATCGATTTCACAACCTTTCAAGTTCAACTACTCGATTCACTATTCCAACTCTACATTTCATTCGCAGTGTCAATTACAAATGTCATGAACCATCTCTTGCTATTCTATTAATTTCCTAACACATAACCAATTCAACAATCAAGCCAAATGTAGAATACAATAACCTATGATTTTTGTTTGATGATAATAAACACACACACACAGATATATATATATATATATTCGTTTGAATGTATTTGTTGCTGTACTATTTTATTTTTCAAATAATTAAATAAATATTTGTTGAATAAAATAAATAACTCAGAATTCATATTTAAACAAGTATTTTATTCAAACAAATATTTTATTACAAATTCAAATAGTACAAATTTGTGCTCTCACTACATTTATACATTTTCAATTGCAATACAACTTCGATTACAACACATTTTCACTTTATAGTTTTTCATACATAATTCATCTCACTACATATTCACTCTTACTCGTATTTGATCTTCAACTCTGGTCCAGCCTGTATCCAGCATCTAAACAATCTGCAACATAAACACTGACGTAGTAAAATTGAAAAACAAATATTTTTATAGTGTACAATTAAGTGTGTGTTTGAAAATATTATCTGCCTCGGTTATTTGGGTTGTTTGTCATCATTTTTATTTTAATTCATCATACACGAACAACTTGTGACATACATAGTGTATCACTGTACATGCCACAAGGTCGTGCACACCGATATACACTTGCTTGATAAAACTGCAGGGACATGTGAGCACAAGGTCAAACCCAAGCCGAGATTGGATTCAACTCAAGTGCATGCAAACAAAATTCAGTTCAGAAAGTACAAAAGACATGTATAAAGGATCAAGACAGTTCTCTAATCAATATGCACATGAAGTCTCGACCAAAACAACAAATCAGTTCAGGTCCAACCAGCACCAAAACAAAAACTCAACCAGACCAGTGTATACAACAAGATCACAAAATGTACAAAAAAAAGAGGCAGTTTAACTAATGGAACCAGAACAGTCCAGTTGGCAAATAACAAGACAAACAGTGGTGAACACAAGGACAGGTGAACACTTGAATAACAAGTCCTCATGCAACAAGTCATCATCAACTTGAAACCAGACAAGACCAGCGCACAAGTGAAGCCTCAACCAAGACACAGTGCAGACCAATTTAACTCGAAGCAAACCAAGTTCGAATGTCAGTTCACATGGAGGTCCATACAAGCTGCATGAAACAGAGGATGCAAAGTTGAAATGCAACAAGACTTCAAATGGCAAAAGAACTAGACCAGATTCAACTTCAAAACGCACAAGAACCAGGCTCACAACAACCAGGCACCAGACAAAGACATGAGACCAAAACTCCAAATGTACAAAGGAAAATGAAGCACACACATATATACATACATGTATGTATATATGTATATATTCATGGAGACCACAATCACTCAAGTGCAACCATACAACAAGACTACCAGACATGCACAAACAAAGACCAGAATTCAAGAGGAACAAAACCAGACTGGAGCACACATATTTCAGTTCAAGTAGAAGACTTCAAGACCACATGACAACATGAATGCAATGCAACATAGACCAGGTCAATTCAACTCGAAGCTATGCAAGGGAACCACACAAGCAATCTGGACTGAACTGATTAGGCATCAAAGCAATCAAGCTCGACCACATCATCAGACAGAGGCAACGACTGATACAATTACATATGCAACAGTAAGTTTAACAAAGCATATAAAAGAAGAAAATCGGACATGATTAGTAGCAATTCGAACAAGTCAAGGAGGAGTTTCAAAAAGTAATGGTCAACGTAAAAAAAGATATTGTCAATCGAAACTGTGTTGAAGTGTTTTTCGTCAAGTCAATATTATCAAAAATTCAAATGCCGAAGTCATAGGAGCACAGATTGAAACCAACTCAACTACGTTCAAGCAAATTCGAATTCATGGAGCAACGTGTATCAACTAATGAACAAGTCAGAATCACCACAGTCATACGATCAAAAAATCAGCGCAGATGATAAAATCATGATAGATTCAAACCAAACTATACGAACGAAAATTTAGGGATTTTATCCCTATTTAATCCCATCATCATAATCGGTAGAATTAACAAGTCGAGCATAATCAATAATCGAAAAAGGAAAATCACGTACCAATTCACAACATCATTCGAGCTCGATACAATTGGAGCAGCCGTAAGCGAACAAAGCAAGGAAATCGATTGACAAAGCAATTCAACACAAAATCATCACTTCAATCGATAAATTTGTTCAGCGTCTTCCATTTCCAGAAACCCTAAGTTTTGAAGAGAAGCAAAAGGGAACGACCAGCATATACAAATTGAAAATAAAGAGGAGATGTCGTTATTTTTTAGTGGGTCGGTTTTATTAATTATATTGGGCTTCATATATAAGAAATAGGGTTTTGTTAGTTTTATTTTTTATTTTGTAATTTCCTTTTAAAATTGTGTAAACTTCTAGTTATTTAAATAGGTTACGAACTACGTGGCGTAGTTCGGAGAATTCGCTACTCAGTGGCTGAGTTGTGGCAGAGTTTTGAGCTTAGAGTTAGGTTAGTCAAGTTAGCGGGTGCCGCAAGTTTACGTGTGTTTGTAAGCGTCTGACTACTTAATTTCTAGTAGAAACCTTGGGGGCAACACGTAGGCAGGTTTTGGTCGAAGCTGGGTAAATCTGTGTGTGATCTCTACTGCATTACTTTCTGTTATTATTTTATTTCCGCATTAATTTTTATTATTATTAGTACACCCTATTCACCCCCCCCCTCTAGGGTGAAAACAATTCTACACCAAACATATCAATATTCATATCAAGTTTTCAACAGATTTGATTTTGCAGTTAACTCTTTTAAAACATTCGACAAGATCCACATCTCTAAAGCTTTAATTCAAGTTCATTACTCAAGTCCTAGCTAACATGAATATTTAATTTGATTTCTAGCATATATTGTGATAATATATTATAGAATATAATTCTCACTCACCAAATATCAAGAACTCCAAGCTTTAATAAAACCCACTTTGAAGCTCCTCTGAAAACCTTTGAAATGTGAACTTGAAGAGATAAATATTTATAGAATCCCTAAACTTGAATTTGGATATTTATTTTGTACTTTTTAGTTATGAAATGAAAGAGTTATGATGGTTTCAGATTGAAAACCCTTGTTTTCTTTTTAGGAGAATGAAGAAGAAGAGAATGGGTTATGAATTAGAGAAGGTCTCATTTCAGAATTAATATGGTTAATTCCTTTCCAAATGAACCATTTTTTCGATATCTTCACTTTTCTTCCCATTTATCAATTTGATCCGATTTTAATAAAAGTTGTATATTTTTTATATATAAATGACATTACAAATGCGATGGAATAGGTCTCAAGTCCTAACTCATTCGCTCTTTAAAGGTACTTATTTTCGGTCAATAATTTGTTTAATTTAATTGAAATGATTAATTTCATTTATTTATGTAGCATTAAAAATATGGGTTGTTAAAAGAGCAATCCCAATTCACCACCTAAATTGAGGATATCTTCAACATCCCCAACAATTGCAAGAACATAGACATCATCCTGACGGATGCTAACTTGCACTGGTTGGGCTATTAGGTCTCGAGCAGAGAATGATGAGGGATGGGGAGAGGGAACTTAAACCCAAAAAGGGGAAGGAGGTGGTTGCAATGGTTGCATGGGTAAAGAAGAGGAATGACCAAAGGCTTTAAGAGGAGGCATGTGCAAACCTAACACCATGCGGGAGAAGGATGTGCGGGCTAACTTGACGGTAGCTAGTTATGACAACGAGGTTGAGTGGCTAGTATATGACCCTCATTTATATAACATGATAGAAAATTGATTATTAGGACTTCCATTGAGAAAGAAGGTCTACAACTAGGCATTTGAAATGTTGAGTGTAATGTCTCTTGGTCCTCAAACTATCCTAATACACCTAGACCCTAGAGGCGCAGTGAACAAGAGTGTGGATAGGGCCTCGAACACCATAGAGAGCATGAATTTCTATTAGGATCTCACCTTGCAACGTCAATTGGCCTACCTGTAGTTGTGCCCCTTGGTAATTGTCTATCTGTATGACACCAAGCGCCGAGAGTGACACTGAGTTTTACTGTCCGCCATTAGTTTGGAAGAAACATCAACTCGGCCTACTAAAGGTGCATGGAATATTCTTATTTTTTCCTTTTGATTTTTGCTCGTAATCATTTTGTTCGTACCATGCTTATTATGCTGCATTACTTTGTGCCATATACTTCTTAAGTTAGGTATACTAACTTCTCTTTTTTCTGTAGTGATTCTAATTGACTTTTCCAAGCAAGACGATATCCCATAAGGCAATAACACCACTTAATAGACCCCAAAACAGAGCACGGTGTGAACTAGCTATCAAGATAGTGCTACCCTACCCGATCCTCGATAGGTCATCATTCCTCATCCCAATATCCCTTCGAAGGAGCATGTCTCGACCTCATCCCACCTACCATCTTTAAGTGGTGGGCGGTTCTCTCCAAAATCTACATCCTCAACAGCAGAGGATCAGACAGAGACTGGTGGAGGTTACCCCTATGCCTTCGCGTTTGATAAAGAGGCCAAATTGATAGATGATGACAAGAACCACATTAGAGTCAGTAACATCGGCTTCATCTAGGACCTACAATAGGGTGGGGTGAATGGGTTGTTCCTTACACTAGCGAAGACCATGGAAGTGGTGGCAGACTAGTCGCACCGACTTAATTAAGAGTGATTGGGTAATGAGATCGTGGTTATCTTCGAGGTGAACCTTGAGGAAGATGGTAAGTCCAATATTTATATTTTTTCAAAGTTCAGTCTTTAAAATTCCACTTTTATTGTTTGCTAACTACTTATTGCAGGCTGAGGTGTGTGCCTCCAGATAAGGCAAGTGGTGGTTGGCTGTAGAAGTGGACCTTAGACATGGTCAAGGCACGGGTGATAAAGGAGAGAAGGAGGGTGGCCACCGAAAAGAAAATAGTGGGGAAGAGGGTGGCCAAAGAAGCTGAAAGGGTGGCCAAGAAGATGGTGAAGAACATATAAGTGGAGCAAGCCTCCCTCCGTCTAGAACTAGAGTGGGAGGTTCAGTTAGTCAAGTTGCAGCTGGAGGAGAAGAAGACTGATGTTGATAATCTCAAGGCTTCCCTCCTCTGGCACAAGGTTTATCTTGCTGTTGAGGCTTGCAAAGCGATGGTGAATGTGGAGGTGGAGAAGGAAGATGGATGATTAAACAACAGGACGATCATTATGCTGAATCGGTTCATAACTGCCAATTTCTACCTTCCGCCTATGTGTGATTTTGTCCCTTTGGCGGTGTTTTCCATTATGGGTTTTAGAAGACGAGATACTCAATGCAAGCGGATCCCTTAGCTATTCTTGGTTCTAAAAAAGATCACATCCCTGATGGTGTCTTCTGATAGTAAGGATCTTAACCCCGAGATTCCAAAAAATGGCATGATGAAGACTCCTAGATGCACTGATAGGATTTGTCTTATAATTTTGATTTCATCGTGTAATGGGTGTAGCCCCCTTTTCATATGAAGTCGTGTTCAAAATAAAAGAATCTTTTTTTTCAATTTTGTGTTTTTACTTTCATTTTCTTTTATTTAAGCATCCACCAATATTTTTGTGTTGAATTCTCAAAGTGATGTGTTATTTTTTATGTTTGGGTAGCGTGTATTGCCTAACATGTGATAACACTAAACACTTGTAAATAATAATGAATGTAATATGTTTGTATAAAACTTGCAAGACTAGTAAAGTTTTTAACTTAGCTTAGTAACTCATCTCTATATCGACGAGATGGATTTTTAAGAGCGTGAGGTATGCTCGTGTGTACCTTCCAAGTGATCGAGGAACTAGTTGTCTGAACACTTGTTCATGATCACATGAGTTGCAGAGTATTTTGTAATTACTTTTGTAATTGACTTATTTACCTTCTTGGGGTATCCATTTTCCTACTTTACCTTTTTTTTATGTAGAGTCCCATTAAGGAAGGGCTGCATCATCTTGGCGAAGTGAGCATCTTCTGCTTAAGCCAAGCCCCATCATGGTGGGGCCGCTCCAAATTGGTGGAGTGGGCAAGTTCTCCATTGCCGATCCCCATCGTGGTGTGGGCACTCCAACATAGTGAAGCGAGTAGCACTTCAGACATAAGAATAGAGATTATTACATGGGTAATCATGCACATTTATGCACCATTTCCCTATTCCACTCTTGTGGGAATGGAAAACGTCATGGAAGGAATTAGGGCCACAATACGGGTACTGATGCCGTCAGTTCACTGATGTCCCCACTTTGTGCTTAGGAGAATGACAAATGACACAACGAATGCATGAGTCAGGGTTATGGTTGGGTGACTATGATATTTATGTGCTAATAACACTATGAAGGATTCTCTCTTGGTTGCGCACACCTTCTAGTGTAGTTAAGGGTGTAAATTTTGTACGAGTGTCTAACATCCAGCTTAGTCAGAGGCTATAAAGCATCTAGTCCATGTCTATCCAATTCTCATTAGGAAATGAATTAGGACAAGAAAAATGTACAAAAAAAATGTCCATTTGAAGTTGTTTGATGTTTTATGTTGTTTGAACATTGTCCATCCATTGTTTGGTTCATACAAACAATGTTCGAACTTAAACCTTGTCTAGCTCGTGTCTGGCGGAATCTCTTATAGGACCTGACATGAACACACTTGCATATAGTTTGATCCGACCCATTTAAACCCTCGGGTGTAGTCAAGACCTTAGGCACTAACTTACATGGTTTCATCGGTAGTATGTCATGGATGGTTTGAGAAGTCTTTTCGTTTATTACATACAAAAAGATTTGCAAAGACCGGTCACCATATAATTTAGCTTTCAAAAATTATGGTGCCTTATAATTTCGACACTAAATGTGCTAAGCTCTGAGGTGCTCTAGTTCCAAGTTCAAGGCATGTTGGTGCTTTCTAGGTGGGTGAGGCGATATGCTCTATTGGGCAAGGTGATGCTGACCACGTATGACCTCTCACTATTAGGTCTAAGGACTCTATTAGCATGATTCTTTGTATATGCGAAGGCTCAATGCAAGACGAGATCGCCAGATATAATTCTTTGCTTAATCATGGAGTTCTAGTGCTAGGAAATTTTCCTTTTGTAGGCTTACATTCATAGCTTTGCATCCACCTACCCCTCGTCTAAGGCATCGAGGCCTACCTCAATAGTTTCTCATTCTATTCATGGTTATGGATTAGGAACCATTGGGTAGGGACATCCATGTTCACATGTAAGGTTTTATACAACCATAGTACGAGCATGAGGCCTTTGGTCCATTTCCATTTAGCATTGATTAAATGCATCTTCACGATCGTCTTGATTGGTTTATTAACTACCTCCACCTAGCCATTGGCTTTGGTTAGGTGACCAAGGAGAAACACTTTTTGATTTTATTCCTTTCATAGAAGTTGAGGAATCACCTGCCCTTAAACTAGTTGCCATTTTCAATGATGATTTTCTCTAAGAAACCGTAGTGGAATAAGATGGACCTTGGGTGTGGTGACCCTAGTGAGGGACTCACCTCAAACCGTTTGGTGAAGTAGTCGATAATGAGTATGGCATGGTCATGTCCTTCTTTTTCATTTGGGATCTTTCTGATCAAATCGATCCCCCACACATCAAATGACTACAAGGAGGTTATTGAAGTTGGTAGATTAGTGGAAGCTCTAGGAATCTTGGAAAACTGTCGGTAGCAGCCGCACTTCTTGATGTAATCCATAGAATCTTTTATCATTTTTGGCCAGTAATACCCCTACTAGATAGCCTTATTTGCAATGCTTTTTCCTAGCATGCTTCCTGTAAAATACCTCATGTAGTTCTTTGAGGATTTGCTCATCTTTGGATTGAGTGATACAACGCTACAAAGGGGTGGAGTAACCTCTTAGGTATACCTTACCATCCATGACGGTGTAGTTGGGTGCTTGATAAAGGATTTCGTAGAATGCTTGTGATCCATGGGTAGCTCTCCACTAACCAAATCTTTCAAAAGAGGGGTCATCTAGCTATCTGAGAGTGTTAAAGGTATATCCCAGTGATAATTATGTAATTTTTTATGTAAACATAAATCTATAATGTATCTTTTTGAAATAAAAGAAAGTTCTTTCATTTTGTTTTCTACTATGTGTACTATGTTTATTTTTATATATGATTTGAGTAATGATTATGAGCATTAGACATATATAGATTAAAAAAATCTTAAGTAGAATACTAAATCAAATGCAATTGCATTTTAATTGTAACTATAAGCATTGAATCTATCTTGTCATAATACTCAACTTTAAAGGATCCTAGTTAAGATGAATCCAGAAAGGGATATTGATGCATCCGTTGAGATTAGATCTCTCGATTTGAGAATATTATAGAACTTCGATGTGGATACTCCACTTTGATTATAGTTGAATCATGGTGTGATAACCATCGAGCGACAATAGTTCGATCAGAAATAAAGTGTAGGAAGAAAAGCACTATCCAATGGAGAATTCATCTTCTCGGTTGGTTTAGACTAGTATCACGGTTAACTGCAGTCAACTCAAAGTCAAAATCTCTGGCCAAAGTAGGGCGATTAGTAATAAATGTTATTATTGAACCAAGGACTTTGTAGCTAGACTTAAGAATTGAATATGGATATTATTAGAGTACTTTACCAGTATCAAACTCCATATATCCTAAAGTGATATAATATTGATGAAGGGAATGTGTGTGTATTGTATTGTTACTTGCTATATTGGTTAAAGGTAATGTAAATTTGATTTTACTGAAATGATCTATAAGAGATTAATTCAACCAAACTATCACACGATTAGCTAAAATAACGTGTGAACATTAATATTTAATTGTTTAATATTCTAACTAAATTCACACATTTGAGTCGCACAATCGCATATGTGAATTCCCTGAAATACCACATGATTTAATTAGTTTATAAAGTGTTATAAATTAATTAAACTAATTAATATTTAAAAAATATTAGTTATTATTGTAGGTGAAGTTTAGGGTTTTTTAGTAAATGGGGTGGCCTTAGAAATTTTGTGGGTGCCATTAGAAATTATTTGGATGTTTATAAACATTATATGTGCACATTATGACATACAATATCGATATATATTTAAACAGACCTCAAATATAAATAATTACTTACCAAGCTTGGAGAATTTTGGCCCTTGATTGGATCATGTTGAGGCAGTCCGTAGAGTTGGAAAAAAATCTAGATCTAGGATTTAATTGGTAAGAGAGAATAAGTAAAAGGTGGTAGATTTTTCTCCCTTTTCTCTTTATAAATACCAAGGATAACCAACTTTTTTTACTTGATGCTCCAATACCCAAAGCCACAACTTCTAGCTGGGCATACCTCGAGCATCCCATTCCATCAAAACATCAAATACAATTTGTAAGGTGGTTCATTCGATTGTTACAATCTCGAGTGGTGAATCAAAGGGTCCTATAAGCTTATTGTTAACCCAAAAAATGGATCAACGCCCTGGATTGAGTGTGAAAGCACCAGCTATGTTTATCAGGGCAAATAAAATAGAAAAGGCAATTGTAGATCGTAGAAAAAGTAAAGAAACAAGAAGATTTTTGTAGTGGTTCGGCTGTTAATGAAGCCTACATCCACTTTATAACTTTTTATTAACTGATTGCTGTTATAAGTTGAATCAGATTACAATATGATTGAATCTCCTAAGTTAGATCAAGTCATAAGTGCAAGAATTCACTGAAAAATCACAGTGAACCCTTAGATGACTATTGTGTGGGAGGAGAAAAGTGAAGAATAATTTCTTCAGAGTTCCAGCAGCCAGTCTGGAAGATCCTCTTTATGTTGCAGATAGGTAAGTATTTATCGGGATTGGAGAGCTATTGGGCTAGGCCGCTTAGCCAAAAGCCTATACTTGATGATACGAAGACGCTCCAAAAAGTTCACGGCAAACCGATCTAACCTAATGGATCGCTAGTGATCCATAGAGCATGGATCGCTAGGGATCCATGTAGTTAAAGTATTTTTGGATCGTTTCACTTGGATCGCACTCCTTGCCTTATGTAGATGTTCTCCATATAATTTCATAACGAGTTGCCTTGTTTTGATGGTGATTCATGTACAGCTTGCATTGAACTATGACTGGAGTCAGATGAATGCTCCCTTCTTGAACTAATTTGCTTGGAATATCATGAAACTTGGCAGCTATCCTTAGAAAAGATATTGGTTCATGATGCAAGAAGTCTAGAGGATTCATGAGCAATCATTATGGATCACTAGCAATCCATATGTGATGGATCACTAGCGATCCATCCCCTTAGCCTATTTTTGTATCTTTCCTCTTGGGTCTCTCTTAGCTTCTTTTTCGGGTCCGTTTGGTTGATTCTTGAGTTATTTTAACTTGACATGGATGTTCTAGCTCCTGTTGAATTCTATTGGGTTAAAAAATGGATTAACATTTGCCTCCCAGAGTATGCCTTCGTTGGAAACAAGGTATGCTCTGGAAGTAACTGCTTTTGAGTTCCCATTTCTTGAAGTTTAATTGATCATGTTGAGGCCATCATGCGAATTTGGTTTTGGCCATTTAGCCATCTATTGATTTTTCGATGTGAATCGTCATTGCGCGTAACAATAAATCAATTTTGAACGCATAACTTTCCAGATGCTTACAAACAACACTTAGATCATGCTTGGCGAGCTTCGAGAAATTTGACTGCAACTTGATGGATCGCTACGATCCATACTCCATGGATCGCTAGCGATCTAAGGACTTAGCAAAATTTTTCCATTCAATCTCCTATTTAACTTTGTTTGGGTTGATCCTTCATCATTTCACACTTTCCTTGCGAACATAGATAATCTTTCTGCGACTCGAGCTAAACACGACCGAACACTAAGCTTGTCGCCAATGCTGCCGTTAATCTTCACTGCCGAAGCTCTCTACCTCCTACCCCGCCTAACCGTGCTACCACTTTGAGCCAATCTCCAGCACTTGAAACATTGTCTGCCTGAATCGCAACCGATCTTGCCTAGCTTAGATCGCTAGCGAATTGAAATTGATCGCATTTGCCTTTTGACTTGAGTTTGGTGACCTGATTTTCGTGTAGTATTAGTGGTTGGTGATGAGGTTGTGTTGGCGACGAATGCAATGGAAAATTCAAGCTGATTGTGACTTTGTGGATTTTGGTGTACTATTAGTGATTGCCCTGATGCTTGACGTGTTTTGCTATCTTCATCCACAAAGTCAGAATTTACTTGCACCGAGTTACACCGTTGATCCCGGCATGGCGTCTTGCGGATTGATTTTGGTTTTTCTTGGAAGTGATAATAGCTTAGGGTAGCGTCTCGTATGCAGCTCATGCTGTTATCATTTTCCAGAGAACTAAAATCGAGTTATGCTGAGAATTCTCTACTCGATACGGACATATCAATCTATACTTGCTCACTTTGGATTGGTCCTGTCATTGCACAATCGGTGTACATAGAACAGGAAGAGCTTTCTATGTCACTTCGGATAATGGATCCATTATCGATCGTTGATCGGTAATAGGTAAGTTAGGAGGAATAAGTTTAATGAATGATACGAGAAGCCTTTTCCTTTCTTCTGCAAGTGAACTATCTACATAGAATAGAGCATTCGTAGTGTTCAGGACCCCAAGCCCATCCCATATAAATAACACACTGCACTTGCCCCAGTTAATGCTTGAAATTCGATGAGTCGACATAAATCAATTTTTTTTCAGAATTCAAGTATTAAGCGTAGGGGGGCTTCTAGTTATAAATAGAATTACCCGACCGTGTTAGATACAAGTTCTGTTATATAGAATGAAGCACCCATCATCCCATCATAAATCCAATGGAAGAAGTCCAGCACTCTTGGAAGCTGAATCGACATTAGTTATGCCTTCACAAACGATTCCAGCAGCGCCTACTTCTTCGGCACCACTGGCTGAATATGGTCAATTGGTTCCAGTTGGTCCGGTTATAGATCGAACTCCTCTAAATTATAGAGTTTTACTCTACTCTCCGGAGAGAGCTTCCACCGTAATTTCTGCTAAAGTTTTGCATAACATTTGTTTATAGCATGACATTACGGATGATGACTTACGCCTTCCATTAAAAAACGAGTTTGCACGCAGGCCACCTTTGGGGTACACCGCATGCTATCGGTACATGTGCTTGAATGGAGCAGTGCCCCCTTCAATCATTTCTTGAGAGAGACACTTCTGAATTTGGGAATTGCTCCATTTTAGATTAACCCCAATAGATATGTGATTTTGACCTATCTTCATGTTTTGTTTTTGCCAACATTTAATCGTGCCCCAAGCTTGATGAGTCGAGATATTTCCTCTCATTCAAGAAGAGTGACGAATGTCCATCTCTTGTGATCATCGAGGCTCAAAGAAATCACAAAACTGTGCTGCAGCTTCAAATTAATTTTTCCCAGTTCAAGACCCAATATTTTTTCGTTAGGTGTCCTGAGGGATTTAATTGCCTTTATATGACGAGGGGTAAGTCTTCTCTTTTACTCGTTGAGATTTAATACGATGGTGTGAGATTTTTAATAGACGGAATACTCCTTGCAATTATTCTGAGGCCAAACAAAGATCCATCACTTGATCCCATCTTCCGTACTCTGAAAGCTATAGATGCTAGAGAGAACGGTCAGATCTTTGCTAACAAATGAGAATTTGCTTCGATACGGGTTGCTGCATTCCAGGAGATCTACCATTGATGTTGAAATCCTATCCCCTACTCATTCGAGGATTCAAACACGCTCCACTTCTTCATCGCGCGACTCCGAAGAGGGCGGCCCACCAGGAGGAGAGGGTCCATCCGATGGATCAACTGAGGAAACTCATGAAGGAAAAGGAATTACGGCCCAGACTAGTAGTCCGATTAGAATGCCCTCGATCCCAGTAGAGAGGGAAGAGGAGTTCAAACAGCGAGAAGGCAAGGCTATAGTGTTCACGAAAAAGGAGGAAGGTGAAATTTAGAGCTTAAGTAGCTATGATTCCTTCTTTAACAATGAGGAATTTGATGCAAGTTCCAATGATGGAAACTCCAAATCATGTGACGAAACTCCAGGAATGAGTCCCATTCTCTTGGACTTGCCTCCCCAAAAGATTACTGCTAAAGATGCTTCTCCAGTGGCCGAATGACCTCATGGTTCTCCGCCAAAAGAAACCAATGTCAACTTTGGGACTTGAGCAACGTTTACATGGACATTGGTGAACTCATGGGAGATGATTTTAAGTTCGAGGGATTATCTTCTCACCTCGGACATTTTGTGTCTAGAGTTAGCCTGACTCCCACTCTGGTCGCTTCCCGATTTGGTTTGTGATGTCCTTTTAGGCTGTCTACAACACATTACACGCTTCTCTAAGATCACGTACACTTACATATGCATTATTTGAGTTCATTTTCTATCGCTAAATTTCTTCATTATTTTATATTAGGTACTATGTCTTGAATAATTTACAGACGTATAATGCGGGTCAAGACGGACTTCAAGTCGCCATCATCCTTGAGAAACTAAGGAAGAATGGAGAATGAGGAAAAATTGGGAAGCCGAAGTTCATCGTCGAGATGACAGGGACCGAGCTAGATTTTATAGGTGTGGTTATTAGAAGAGGAAAATTCTCAACGATCGGGAAGAGCCATCCAAGAAATCAAAGGTAGATCGCGGTTCTCATCCTTCCGAGCACCAAGCATTTGCCCTGGCTTTAGTCTCTGTTGGAATTGAAATTTCGACTTCTACTATTCAAGTCTCTCCATCAACCCAGACTCCGTCAACTCACATAGTGCCGACTTCTGGTTCTTCATGCCTCTACAGGAGGCCAGCTTATATTCTACCATCTAGTCCCCCTAAACTTGAAGCCGTACTCCCCGGATGATTTTTGAAGGGAGTTAAATTTGATTGTGACCTACATCCGATCCGTAAGGATTCTTATATGCCCCATCTCCAGGCGATTCAGAGTGATTTGGGTCAAGCTAAAGGATGGAAGAAATTATGTAAGTAACTGGCGGACACAAACTGTAAAAACTACTAAGGGATCCTTTCCTTCGAGTCAGAAAATGATGATTATGAGAGGATGTTAATGGAAAGTGATGCCAAAATTGAGCAATTGACAAAGGAGAGGGATTCTTCCATTTGAGAGAGTAAGAACAATGCCAATTTGCTGAAGGAATTAAAAGAGGCCCACACAAAAATTGAGATCATGTTCAGAGATGAAATCAAGAACCCATGCTGATGAGGTTAAGCTAAAAAAGGATCTTGAAATTCGAGACGAGATCATTGAAGCTTAGAAGAGAACTATTGCTAGTCATGATGAAGCTGTCAAATCATATAAAAATATAATTACGGATTATGCGGGAATAGTGGAATCACATAACAAGGCCATTTCTGACCAGGTTCGAATGATTGCTTCACTTCAGGAAAGAGTCATGCAGCTTAACGTTGAAAAGACCAAAGTCGAAGTTGAGAAGGCTGCTGTGACGGCGGACTACTTGGAGCTGCAGGATACCTTCGAAAGAAAGATAGAGAAGATGGATGACACCATCTTGAATTTCTACGTCAACTCGCTGCTGCATCAGGGGAGCCTCAGCTATTTGGGCACTAAATTTATGCGTACTCTTGCTATGGTTTGGGAAGAAGTTTTGGCATGTTTTCGAGAAGATGGGGATGCATACACTGAGCAAGAGTTTGAGGATGCCTATCTCAATGAAAAGTCAAAGAAGGCTTTGGCAGAGGGCCAAGATATTATTCGGATTGAGTGGGAGCGAGAGGCTATCGATGCTACTGCAACTATAGCTGCTAAAGTGCTATCAGAGCCTTTCAGTTCTGAGCCTAGTGAATAATCAAAGTAGCCTCATGATCGGTCAGGAATTATTCCGAGCTCAACCGGTACTGCTTTATTGTCCCCCCCTTCAGCAACTATCTCTGAAGCCTTGGGTAGTCCTGGAACTTCGCCAAAGATCATGCAGCCATCCAAAGAAGGAGACGATGGGGAGTATGAGATTGAAATTATCGGTCACACTTCTGATGCAGGTAACCTTCTTGTTTCTCTCAAATTTGAGAATTTTTAGCTCATGCCGCAAGAACATGTTGAATTGAATGCTTTTATTTTTGATCTTATAGGTTCGTCTTCTTTGCCTATCGAACTGCCCATTTCTTCGGTCCCGAGGACGGCTGTTATTTCGACTGCTTCAACGCTTTTTATGTGGCTGCTTCGATCACCACACCCATGTTTGGCTCACAACTAGGACCGGAGTCCAAGAAGATTGGTGCATTACATGGCTTGAACGACCCTTCCGTATCTCTAGAGGGCGATTTAGCAACAACTTATACTCGAGAGCAGATAGACCAAGCCAGCCAGCCAAGTAGAACTGAACAGCAGATGGTGGAAGTTAAAGAGGAAAAATTAAGGAACAAAAACCTTCGAGGAGCTCCCGCAAGTGCAAGACCAAGGGGGAGTCTTCCGAGAGGACCGGAGAATAAGAAGGTGACATGGGCATGGAGTCTATAATTGATATCTCCGGCAGTGATACGACTCCGGACGAGGAAGTTGAGGGGAAGAAGAAACTTCCGAACAAAGGCGGGAAAGAAAGTGGTGGCAAGAAGCATTGACGAGCTCGAGTAACAGTGGAGCCGGATTTTGTAATATTCTGCTTTGTTTGACACGTATTTTGTACAAGTGTAGAGTCTTCACTTATTACCTTTGTTGTTGTAACATCTATACTTTTCTTTTTGTTGGCCGATATTGTGTAGGTACGACCCTCACATTTTGATTTTGTATAGAAAATGTTATAAGAAATGAAAAGATTGTTGTTTCTACTGCTATCTCCTCTGTGTTCTTTCTTATTTATCACATGCTTAACTTATGTATTCCTGTGATTTCACACATCGTGTATGCATATTTTCAATTTTATTAGTCCCATAATTACTGCCAAAATTCTTTGTTTGGAGTAACAGAACTGTGAAGTATTTTCTATTTTGGTTGAGTCTTGGTGTGTACCCCCTCAGTTCATAGGACTATTCACTCCAAACACTTGATACGAGACTGGGTGCCCCCCTTAGCCTTTCGGATGCCCCTAGTCATGTCCATATTGCAACTCCTATCTTTGGGAATTTCTGGCTTAAGATATTTGTAAAACTTTTTAGTGGCCTCACGACAAGTAATTTACGTAGTTAAGTGATTTTCTTACTTAAGCGATTTACGTACTTAAGTGGTCGGTGATGCCAGAGCAACACCGATTACTAGGTTACTTGTTAAGTGATTTCATCACGATGTTGACGTTCAGGCTGTCGGACACACGAATCGCCCCTTAGAGCGATATTCTCTTGGCTTTGGGGGCGGTATGCGATTTTCTATAGTATGAGAGTTCCTCGTTTTTGGATGCAACTTTGCTGATCCAAGTAGTAGTGTATGGCTGACGAAATGCGCACAGTGGGATCGAGACTTACATGGTCGTAGTTTTGCGAGCCAAGAAGCTATGCGCGACTTAAGTAATTATATTTACTTAGGCATGATTCCACAACCCGAGAGCTGGTGCGCGGCTTATGAAATGTGCGGCTTTGACTTTGGCCTTCCTGGTGTCACCGGAGCAACACCGGTTCTTAGAAGGTAGGGATAGAGTTCCGTCGATCTAATGGTTTGAGTCAATTTGCTTCCGTCGACTCGACGGGTAAATGGGGTGTACTTGAGTGTTGTTCCACTATCTCAAATAGCGATTGAATGGTTTTGAGTCGATCTGACCCCGTCGACTCAGCAATTTATTTTTGTGAACACAATTTTATTGGTTCGAAAAGTAAAGCAATTTCATTAATTAAAGTTTGGCAAGTTCTGCCTATCTTCAATGCCTCCGGTATTCTGCGATGGATTATTTGTGAAATATATGAAATACATAAGATAGTCTTAGATAAAGTAATGATGCAGCGATTTGATGTTTCAAGCTCGTGGAATTTGGGTTCCATCAACGGTTGTTAGCTTGAATGTGCCATCCCCTAGCTTCTAACCGATCACAGAGGGCCCTTCCTAGTTTGTTCATAATGTTCCTGGTACAGGGTAGACCCATTTGAGGACAAGGTCTTCCACTTCGAAAGTACGGTTATGGACTTTGGAATTGAAATATCGTGCGACCCTTTTCTGGTGAGCAGAAATCCTTAACTCGGCTTCTTCCTTTTCTCATAGATTATATCTAGCAACTCGAGTAGGAACTGCTCATTTTGCCTTAGATTGAAGTTTTTCTTTCGATGAGAGGGGACTTCTAGCTCGAATGGGACCATTGCTTTTGAACTATACGCTAGAGCGAACGGGGAGTGCCCGGTTGCAGATTTGTGCATTGTCCTGTAAGCCCATAGTGCGAGTGGAAGTTCATCAACCCAATTTCCTTTAGCTTTAGTTAGCCACTTTTTGATGGAGGACTTGATCATCTTATTCACCGCTTCCACTTGCCCGTTTGCCTGTGGCTGCGCAATAGCGGAAAAGCTTTTCTCGGTTTGGAAGTGTTTGCAAAAGTCTTTGAACTCAGCGCTTTCGAATTGAGTCTCGTTTTCCATGATGATCTTTTGTAGCACTCCAAACCAACAAATAATATTTTTAGTGACAAAATTAATAACTTTCTTTGTGGTAATAGTGACCAGTGGTTTCGCTTCAATCTATTTGGTAAAATAGTTAACAGCAACTATAGCATACTTAGCTCCTCTTTTGGCCATTGGTAATACACCAATCAAATCAATTGCCCAAATCATGAATGGCCATGGGCTGACCATCTGCATCAGCTCTATCGGAGTTCTTTTGATCTTGCCAAATTTTTGGCATTGGTCGCACCATCTAGCATAATCTGTTGCATCACGGTTTACTGTTGGCCAAAAATACCCGTATCGGAGAACTTTTTTTGTAAGAGTTTGCCCTCCATTATAATCTCCGCAGTCGCCTTCATGAACTTCCCTGAGGATTATTTTGGCTTCGTCGTTGGTCACATACCTGAGCAAGGGGGGTAGAGAATCCCCATCGGTGGAGCATCCAATCATGTACTTCAAACAATGGTGCCTCTCGAAGGAGCATTTTCCGTTGCTTCTTGTCTGCGGGGAGTGTTCCTCTGAGCAGGTAGTCCTTGATCGGTGTCATCCACATTTCTGGTTCTTCGGTTTTTTGAAAATCCAGTCGATATCCATCTCGTTTATGCTTGGAGCAGTTAGAGTTTCAACTGGGACTAACCCCAATGACTGGGCTTCTCCGGAATTGGCCAGTTTGGCTAGATAATCCACCTTCGCGTTTTGTTCCCTTGGGACATGAGTTATAGTGTAATGTTCGATGTCATTCAGCAGTTCCTACACTTTATGTAACGACCCAAAAATTTTAATGATTTAAATAACATAATTAACAAAAAAAATTCATGAAATTAAACAATAAAAATTTTGAACAAAAATTTGATATTTGGGATACGTCTATGTTAACATAGCAAGTAGTTGATTTCCGTCGAAAAATATGTAAGTTTGTTCAGTTGTAAAATTTAATTTAAAATTAGTTGCAAATTTGTTGGAAATAAAATATTTTTGAAATCTGAATATTTTTACATAAGAAAAATGTAGAACATTTTTTAAGTGAGACGTTATAATTCGTTTCGCCAAATTCAGACTGCTCTAGCCCCGTTTATCTTATTTTCGGCGATTTAGCAGCATTTTCGACAGCGAAAATGGAGTTTTGATAGGTAGGCCATGTCGCCAGTATCTGTGTACCACCTTGTTCGTCTCATCGTGCTGATCTTCGTAGTATATTCATTTGTGTATTTCGGCGTCCGGTACACGGCGAAATCTGCGAAAACGGTTAGCCATATCGGTACCCATGTTGGGTCTTTTTGGTTTCCTGTGTCCATTCATTTATCCACCGTGAGAAAAAAAATGGCCACCAGCTTTTATTATTCCCAGAAATTCAACCCTTGGCTTTTACTATTTCCATTGTTTGATTTATTTACTGGTTCGTCCTTTCACTGCCATTTTCTTCCTTCCCTTCCATTCTTTCACTTCCTTCTTTTTGTTTCTATGCTTGTTTATAATATATAGATATATATCTATAAGTTGCATATATTTTTGAAGCCTGCTCGCACATATCTCCGTAACCTTCCCTCACACGCGACCATCTCCCCTCACCGAGCAGCCTTACTCCACCCACCGCCTTCCACCACCACACAGCCACCCATCCGCCTTCCCTCGTCCTCCGAAAACCCTCTAGCTTTGCCCTTCCGTGCCGCCGAAACCTTCCCATCACCGAAACACACAGCAGCTCACCCTTCCAGACTCGGCCTCCCTCTCTGCCAGCCTGCCGACCATATCCCAAGCACCCACAGCCTCGCTCCGCCTAGCCTTCCTTCGAATCTGCCACCTTGGCCTTCCGCCTCCACACCCCATAGCCGCGGCAGCCCCTCTCCCATTTGGTCACGCAACACCATCCGCATGCCCCTTGCTCCACGTCCACCGCTGTGCTCCACCACCTAGCCCGCCATTCCCCAGCCAACCTTGCCTTGCTCCGCCTTTCCCATCGCAACTCAGCCCCGCTTTTGTCGCAGCCTTCTTTTTTCCGCTCGTCTAGTCTAAGTCGTCGTTGTCCGGAAATTACAACAGTTATTTGCTTTGCTTTGCTATTGTCCAGATCCATATCACAGCAGTTTGTCTTGTCGTTGTCCCGCTTGATTATTCGTGTGCGTGTCTGTGTCCGTTTGCTTCTTATTCTCGTTGTTTTCATAGCCTCTAAAGGTGAGCGATCACTCACGATTGACATTCATATGTTTAGTAAATTTAGTTCACATGAAATGACGATTGAAATATGTTGTTAAATTTGAATTGGTTAGTAATTAAATCGTTAAGTATGATATGTTATTATTTAAACTTGTTCACCTATGTTAATTGACATATGACACCAATAACATGTTAGTATATATTATATTTAAATTGTTAATTATGATACACATTTGTCATTGATATATTTCATCATTTTATGTTATTATTCTATTGTTCTCACACTCCAAGTTCTCTGTTAGTTAGAAAAATCACTGTGGGTTGAAATGATACATACCCGAATGATCATATTGATTAGGGAAAAATCATTATGCGTTGAAATGATAAACCCAAGCGATTTAAATGATTTTTGAAATTTTGGGATTGCGGGTTGAAATGATATATACCCGTAAAATTTTAAATTAGTGCGAATTGAAATGATAAATATCCGTATCACTTGACCATAGGATAGAAAACTATATACGGACACCGTTGGTCTATTTTAAAAATGATTTCAAATTTTTTGAAAATATGTCTTTTAATAAATTTTGATTTTTAAAATAAAATATAAAGATTTTATTTTAGTATGTGTGTAAATTTTAGATTTTTAAACTATATGTTTGGAAATTTAAGTTTATATTAAGTTTTTAAAAAAATATAAATTATAAGATTTTACTTATAACTTTATTATTTTTAAAATATATAGAATAAAATTTAATGTAAAATAAAATAAATTTAATAATAAGATTTAATTTTCTAAAATTTAATATAATTTAATTTAATAAAATTTAATTTAACTAATATATATATAATATGTTTAAAATATTTATTTAAAATTTATATTAATATTTTAAAAATAGATTTTTGTAATAACTCTAATAAATAAAGGTTGGAAAGATAAATTAAAGTTGATTTGTAATTTAATTTGTTTAAGAATTGAATTTAAATAAAAAAATTGATTTGAAACTTATTGATTTGGGATTTTAAAGGATATGAATTTATAACTTGATTTTGATTAAAGGTGATTAAGTGAATATTTTCAAAATTAAATATAACTGAAGTTAGATATTTAATTCTTGATTTTGATTTAAAATTTATAATTTGAGATTTTATTTAAATGTTTATAAAAGTGATTTTATAAATGACCACGGTGTGAAATAAACTTTTGGTTGTTAAAGAGACCGGGATCGGATATTGTCATACTCTTTGCCAAGACCGAAAGCCACTTTAACAACTATGCACGTGGTGGAGAATACAGAACGAAGTAGGATGGTTTGGCGAACACTACTGTATGAGGTATGAATGCAGCCCTGACCCCCGCGGGTCGGCTTGATATGACTAAAACAGGAGCTATACCTGGGCCAAGTGAGGTCACACCTCCGATTGAGCATGCTTCTTCGAAACCATATCTATTACTTTGTGATTTGATTGGTGCGCACCTTTGATTATGGGACCGTGTTTCGAGGTGGGCGGTAGTAGCTGCTATGCGTTACGACCAGCCCGGTTCTGCAAAATGGCAGTACCCTCTCCCGAGCATTGCCTCGCGTGCCTTGTCATATACCTTATCGAGCCCATTACGAGTTTGGTTTGTGTCGTACCTATGGAGTGTCCCTGATAGCCCACCAGTTTGGTGGAGTATACAGTACTGTATAGACTACGACATTTATAAAAATGTGTTAAAGGGGATATTGGTAACGCCTTAATGCTATTTTAATACTTTGCTTTACTGTAGACATTATCTATGTAGCGTATTGTATTATGTATGTAGATAGTTCCACGGATCCTTAAAGGATGGGAATCCCAAGCATCCTTTAAGTTATATTGCATTTTAGTTGAGTCTATTTACTTGCATAAAAATGTTAATCCTGACTCGAGTGTTTTGCTTTATGCTCGGATCAGCCTAGGTGTCACAACATTTGAGACTCACCTTTAGAGCTTGGAGCTTTCTTGGAAATCTATCTTTTATCTATTCATCTTTTTAGTTATTTCCAGTTATTTATGTTCAGACTTGTCATTTTCTTATGTATTAGAGACTTCCTTGTATTTGGACTTATGTTGTATTTTGCTTTAGACTCTAATGTTTCTGTAGTAGCTTTATGGACTACTATTTATCTATTATGCTACTTATTATTGTAGTACTCTGTGTCTGTGATTCTGTGATTTATTCATTTATTGTATATGCTAAGTTTTGCCAAATATAAATAAAATATGTTGTTTTGAGCAATTCAAGTCTGACATGTGTGATTTATTGTCGATTTAAATGGTTCAAAATAGCGGGTCGTTACACTTTAGATAGATATGGGGTGAGGTTTTCTCCCCGAGCTTGGTATTCGCCTTTCACTTGACAGACAACCAGCTGAGAGTCGCTATAGATGTGTACGGATTTTATCCTGGGTATCTTCTCAACTTTCGGCCCGGCTATCAATGCTTTGTATTCCGCTTCGTTATTTGTTACAGGGAATTCCAAGCATAAGGCATGGCAAACAGATCGTTCTTCGGGAGTTTCGAGCACTACTCCTGTCCCCGAGCAGAAGTTGTTAGATGCACCATGGACGAACAACTTCCAACATGTCTCCACTTCCGGAGTAATTTCTTCTTCGTCATCTCGTATCGTAAACTCGGCAATGAAGTCTATCAGCGTCTGCCCATTGATCGCCCTTCAAGGATGGTAGGTAATTTCATACTGACTCAATTCGATATTCCATTTAATAAGCCGTCTAGAGTTCTCAGGGCGGTACAACACTTGCTTCAAGGGTTGATCTGTTAGTACTTTGATCGGGTGTGCCTGGAAGTATGGTTGTAACTTTCTAGATGCAATCAAGAGGCAATATGCTAGTTTTTCCAATTTCGGCAGTTCTTCTCGACTCTAGTAAATCGTTTCCTGATATAATATACGGGTCGATGGACCTTAGCTTCTTCTCGTATGAGCGCAATACTTAATGTATGGGGCGAGATTGCTACGTAGATGTACAAGTCTTCTCCGTCTACCAGCTTGGATAGGATTGGCGGGGTTTTCATATGTCGCAACAGCTCTTCGAACATGGTTTGACAAGCTTAATTCCATTCGAAGTTCTTCTTCCCCTTCTTTAGCGCGTCAAAGAACAGTATACATTTATCGGTTTCTTTTAAGATGAACCGGCATAGTGCTGCAACTTTTTCGTTCAAGCTTTGTAACTCATTCTTGTTTCTCAGGGCCTCGACTTCCCCATAAAGTGGTAATTTGTTCAAGATTTGCTTCGATGCCACTGGCGCTTACAATGAATCCCAAGAAATTTCTAGAGGCTACCCCGAAGTGACATTTAAGTGGATTGAGTTTCATTCCATATTTGCGGAGTATTTCAAACATTTCGATGAGGTTTTCCAAGTGAATTGCGGCTAGCATGATTTAACCAACATATCATCTACATAGACTTCCATAGTTTTTTCGATTTGATGATTGAACACGGTGTTCACTAGTCATTGGTAGGTGACCCCAGCATTCTTTAAGCCGAATGGTTTGTAGCAATATAATCCCAGGTCAGTAATGAAACTGCTGTTTTCCTGTTCAAGTTTGTGCATCATGATCTGGTTGTATCCCAAGTAAGCATCCATAAATGATAGCAATTCATGTCAAGCTGTCTCGTCCACAAGCTGATCGATTCTAGGTAGAGAAAAGCTGTCTTTTGGGCAAGCTTTGTTTAGGTTCGAGTAGTCAATACAAGTTCACCATTTCCCTTGGACTTATAACCCAAGACCGGGTTAGATACCCATTCGGGGTAGGTTGCATCATGGATAAACCATTCACCATCAGCTTATCAACTTCTTCTCTTAGCGATTTGGACCGTTCGGGTCCCAGGCTACGCCTCTTTTGCTTTATTGGTGTATAATTGGGATCAATGTTAAGTGCGTAGCATGCAATCTTCGGCTAAACCCTGCACATATAGGAACGTATCCAAGCGAATACATCCAGATTGGCGCGAAGAAATTTGATGAGTTCTAGTTGCATCTTGTTTCCAAGATGTGAGCTAATTTTCGGGACCCGTGTTTGGTCATCCATATCGACTGGGACAGACAACATCAATTCTATCGGTGAATCACGTTTCTTCCCTAAACTCTTCTTTCTAGGGTCCAAAGCCTTGTCAAATCAGATAGTCCCCAAGCCAGGGGTGGCTCAGTAGTTGCTATTTGATAGGTTCACGAATGTGGAGAGTTCTCCCCCACATTCTTCCCTTTTTATTTTCTTCTAGACTCGCGTAGTTTAGTGATATAGCATTCTCTAGCCGCACTTTAGTCTCCTTTGATCACCCTGACTCCATTCTCTGTCGGAAATTTCATGTTTAGACACCATTGAGCTAAGGCAACCCTGAAATCTGCCAAAGCGGGTTGTCCAAAGAAAGCAATGTAGGTGGATATTTCGTCTACAATCACAAAGGTCTGGACAAGGACGACTCTTCGGTCACCTTCCCCAAGTTCTATGGGCACATCAATTGTTCCGACAAGTTGCCTTGGTTCGCTGGTGAATCCCTAGATCTTTGTTCGGCAAGCGGATACGTCTTTCATACTGATCAAACGTGTGTTTGAAAAGGATATTCATCGAGCTGCCACTATCTACCAATATCCATCGAACCATGGCTGGTCTGATGCTATCGTCTTGACCATGGGGTCGAGGGTCGGAGCTTCTACTCATTCAATGTCTCAATTTTGGAATACTATGTCATCGGTTAGGGTTCTTTGTTGCTTGGCAGGAGTTCCATCTTCGATCGTGAAGCACGAATCTTTCAGGGCGTGTCTTAGTGAGCTTACATATCGCTCCATTTCTCCCCAACTCTTCTGTGCAGGATGAGGTCCTCCAAATACTGTTCCGATGATGAGTCTCTGATTGGTCCGCCTGGATCCCTCTTCGCTGGTTCCAGCTTGGTTTCTCGGTCTATAAGAGCTTGGAGTGCTGCAAGGTGGTCAGGATTTTGTGGTTTCCTCACACACTGCTGGAGCTTGTTTTCTTGAATCAGCTCTTCAATCAGATTCTTCAAATGATGACATTCATTCGTGTTGTGACCATGTGTTTTGTGGAAGCGGCAGTATTTCCCGTAACGCTTTTGCTATTTAGTTGCTTCCTTTTTAGGCAGCTTTTTGTACTCTTTCGTCGCTTGTGTTGCAAGGTAGATATTTTTCGAAGTATCATTGAGTGGGGTGTAGTCTTCGGGCCTCAGGCCTTTAAGTCGCTTGTTACCTCCATTTCGTTTGTTGGAATTCTGGTTCTTCCTTTTATGTTTCCCATCCCAGCTTCCCTGCGTTTCTTGTAGCGATCCCGGAGGTATTTGCGTCTTCGTTAGCTCCCATACTATTCTGGCCAATGTTGGTTGGTTATAGGTTAGCAAGTTTTCCTTCTACCTCCTCCGCCTTTTCCAATCTCAAGTACAGGCTTGCCTTTCGGTTAAAGTCCTTCCTAGTGGTAGGTTGTTTCAATTTAATCCATTTTCTAAATTCAGCATCGGGATGGATCACACGGACCAGGGCCATGAAGTCCATATCTTCATTTTGGTTGCTTACCTCAGTCACCGCGATGTTGAAACAACTCATGAAGGATTTAAATGATTCATTCCACCCCTGGAATAGGCTAGATAAGGACATCGCATCTTTTGGTTGTGTCGTGTGAAGCCTAAACTGATCAAGGAATTTTGTTGCTAATTCATTGAAAGTATAAATGGATTTTGGCGGGAGCCTCTTGAACCATATGGAAGCAATTCCCTCTAGGAAGATTGGAAAAAATCTACATCGAACAGCATTCGAACATTTGCTCCGTCCATGTACCAACTATACTTGCACAAATGAGGTTTTGGGTTTCTAGTTCCATCGTACAACAGAATGGTTGGCATAGTGAACTTTTTAGGGTACCGTTCATTCAGGATGTCATCAGTGAACGGAATCTGGCTTGGAGCGGATCCCCAGTCATCATCTCTTCTATCCTTACTTTCGTCCATTAGGCGCTTGATCATGTCCGCGATATATGCCTCGGATGTCCAGTAGTCCGTGGGTTGGCTGTCAGTGACCATACCAAGTGTTTGATTTTGCAAATGACCTTAGTAAATGGGTTGAAGCCCAGGCTCTCCTGTCTTTAGGAGAGCCACTCCCTCGGAGTTTCGTTGGCTTGCGGTTGGTCGGGTAGGGGCAGTTTAGATCGCCCTGCCATTATTGAGTGCATTAGTGTTTCCTTCGGACTTGTCGTCGTCAAGTTGCTCACCATCTCCTGAGTCGAAAAGATCCACTACTATATCTTCCCATGGGGTTTTCGCCCATAGATTCAAGTTGTCAAGCTGCTCACCATCTTCTGAGTCGAAAAGATCCACTACTATATCTTCCCATAGGGTTTTCGCCCATAGATTAAACTTCCTAGCGGGTTACTTTGCAGTTGGTGGAGTGCTTACGTTTCCTTCTATAGTGATTCATGTGGCTCCACCTACTACTCCTTTTTGCTGACGTTTTATGTTTCTCCTGTTTAGACCAGAAATGGAAGAGTTTTCCTGCTCTGTGGAAGCCGTGCGCTCTAACATGGTTCTAGGAGCAGCAAATAATTGCAAGGTCAGAAGGGAATTTAATTTGTCCATAAGAGCTTTTTAGTTGTTCTCCATCTTTTTATTAATTTCATTAACCATCTTATTTAGTTCCTCTCTAGTGACAACTTCATGCTGGATAGAAGATCCTGGCACTTGATCTTTCGTATTGGCTCCAGAATTTGCTCTGGTTAATGAAATATTGACGCGTTGACTTTAACTAGCTGAGAGTTGGTTTCTTCTCCAGCTATTACAGCTTCCATGGATCTTCCAGAAGCAGTTCTCTTTCTTCCCGGTGCCATTGACTCTTAGCGGCAAATCTTCTAAGCAGAGATTGAGGATCTAACTTCTGGACCTATCTGATCCAAAGTAGATAGATAGATCTGAGCTCGAGTTCAACTCTCGGTGAAAGCACCAAAATGTTAACCCAAAAAATGGATCAACACCCTGGATTGAGTGTGAAAGCACCAGCCATGTTTATCAAGGAAAATAAAATAGAAAAACAATTGTAGATCTCAAGAAAGCAAAGAAACAAGAAGATTTTTATAGTGGATCGGCTGTTAATGAAGCCTACATCCACTTTATAACTTTCTATTAACTGACTGTTGTTACAAGTGGAATTAGATTATAATATGATTGAATCTCCTAAGTTAGATCAAGTCACAGGTGCAAGAGTACACTGGAGAATCACAATGAACCCTTAGATGACTATTATATGGGAGGAGAAGAGTGAAGAATAATTTCTACAGAGTTTCAGCAGCCAGTTCAGAAGATCTTCTTTATGTTGCAAGAAGATAGGTAAGTATTTATAAGGATTGGAGAGCTATTGGGCTAGGTCGTTTTGCTAGAAGCCTATACTTGATGGTACGAAGATGCTCCAAAAAGTTCACAGCGAACCAATCTAACCTGATGGATCGCTAGCATCCCATAGGGCATGGATCGCTAGCGATCCATGTAGTTAAAGTATTTTTGGATCGTTTCATTTGGATCTCGCTCCTTGCCTTATGTAGATGCTCTCCATGTAATTTCATAACGAGTTGTCTTGTTTTGATGGTGATTCATGTACATATTGCAATGAACTATGACTAGAGTCAGATGAATGCTAACTTCTCAAACTAGTTAACTTGGAATATCATGAAACTTGGCTAATATCCTTAGAAAAAGATATTGGTTCATGATGTAAGAAGTTTGGAAAAATCCATGAGCAATCATTATGGATCGCTAGCGATCCATAGCTGATGGATCGCCAGCGATCCATCCCGATCCATCACCTTAGCCTATTTTTGCATCTTTCCTCTTGGGTCTCTCTTAGCTTCTTCTTCTGGTTTTTTCGTTGATTCTTGAGTTGTTTTGACTTGACGTGGATGTTTTAGCTCTCGTTGAATTCTATTGGGTTAAAAAGTCTGTTAACACTTATTCATAGATCTAAGCATTTCTAAAGGCAGAATCCAGTATGGAATATTATCATATCTTATCTATTTAAATATGTCTCATACCCTAGTATATATGTATATATTGTCGAACATATATAAAAAATTTACAATAGTTTTAAAAATTTGAATATAAGTATTAATTTGTTTTAAAATTATAAATTTTTAAAATTGCAAATAAACAATATATATAGTATAAATATGCGACCAAATATTCTAAATTTAAATTTATTTTATTTAAATTGATTTTGGTTTAAATTTATTTATACATATATATACTTTCTATATGTTTTTATTTTCGGCTATGAAATTAAAAAATGTTTTGCTTGCAGATTTGTAATAGAAAAATATTTTATGCCAATAAAGGCTTTATTATTAATTAAATAACCATATTATTTTACATAAATATTTATATTTAAAAAATATATATTTATTTGGTCGAAATTTAATAGTAAATATGTATGTACGTATGTATGTAAATTGATATATTTGAATTAGTCAATACTTTAGATATTTATTTTACATATTTTAAATTTTAAACGTTATCTTGGAAAATGGGCAACACTCCCAATAAAATAAAAAGGAAATCTAAGAGATTAAAGAATCAAATCAAAGGTTAGAACACACAAGATTTTTAAATTGGATCAACTAGAATCCTAATCATATGTCCAATTTGAATGTTATTTCAGACTACTACAAAGTTTACAATGATTATAGATCTAGGAATAAGTTAATTTCGAAAATGGCAGCAATTCGGTACCAAATCCAACTAAAGATCCAAAATCCCTTTTCCAAGTGCAAGAGATTGCCTTTTATAGGCGAATCCATCCACCATAGTCGGTAGGACGAGTATGAAAAGGTAAACACCAAATCCAAAGTTGTAGCCACGACGAAGTCATCAAAATAACAATATCTCAACAGTCGTACCGTTTGGTAACGTTCGATTTTGATCAATATCTTTGCTTTTCTTCATATTTGCTTAAATCTTCAACATTTAGATCTTCATAACAAAATTTCCCATCTAGGACCGTTCGGTACCAAATGGTTTTGCTTGCCAAAACTTGTCATTTTCTTTAACCTTTTATGTAGAATAATCCATAGGCTAGAGTGGGTTCCATTTTGATTCCAAACCAATCAGTACCATACACTCAAAACCGTTCATTATCGATTGGTTTGGCTTATCCCATACAGCCAAATTTCTTGAAGTTCCTTTCATTCTTCAATCTTGACATCTTATATGCTTCTTTATCCATTTCCTCATCATCTTGAAGTCCAGATCTATTGAGATGTCATTTGGTTCAAACATCGGATAACAGTTTCCTTCCAAAGTATGCTTTTGTGATCATAGAGCATGCTTTGAATTGAGAAAAATGACCAAATTCAATCTACAAAGATGTTGTTATCACACGTATTGTTGTCATAAAACGTTGCATCTACTTTGAGAATATCGTATCGACACCCCGCTCCAAACAATCATGAACTACATCACTTTTGCAAACACAAAAGCTGAATTCCTCCATCAAAGGTCTTTAATTATTAATGAGAATTTTTTGAAAGCTACTCCATTCCCTAGTCAGGCAGATTTCTTCTCCTTTTTTCTTTAAATGGAAATTTGGTACCGATAGATTATGATCATTACTGAATGAGTTTCCAAGTTTTGTATATAAACAACACTTGGAAAATTTTCTCTATCCACTTTCATTTTCTAGCTTTCCCTTTTCTTTGACCTTGCAACTTTTTCAATTGCGACTGCCTCAAGCTCTTGCCCCCGCCACTTTAAGCTCCCACTAACATTGTCGCTCACATTTTTAGCAAAATCGATTGTCGTAGACCCATGTTAGCTTCAACTTCGTGTACCCTTAATTCTATTGCTTCTCCTTAGGCTGCGCTTTTCTACGTAGGTTGCTGTCGCCGCCATTCTTGGGTCGATATTGTTCTTAGGCTCAAATTGGCTTCTATGTCGCTGCCGATTTAACTCCAAACCCCAATCAAGACTCCTTTATTGCTACCACCTCCTCTTGATTTCTTAAAGAAAACTTCAGGCTCATGGTCCTACTCCTCGAGCACATCACATTATTGGGATGGAGATAGTGAAGAGGAAGCACTTAATCAATTATCTTTGAGTGGTTCTTGAATATTGATTGGTGGCTTGGATTTTGATGAGGCACTCTAAAGAAATCGTCTCATTGGATACACTCCGTCATTCAATGGATTCAAGCATCGATTCTTTGTGGGTTTTTGTCCTATCGACACTTGAAATGGTACATAATGCTCTTGCAATCTTGCAAAGAAAAGCTTTATGCCACTTTGGACAACTGTTTCATTATCATAGACTCCACGATAATGGATAAAATCCGACATTACGGTTTCATCGTGCGTTGGAGCTCGTTTTCCATCATGAATAAGCTATCTACATGGAGTGTGCCGCACATCTTACCAAGAATACTGGATACATTCTACACATATTAACACATTGCACTACCCCGGTCGATGTACGGAATCCAGTCGATCAACACACATCAACATCCATTGGATCATCTACATTAGCTACATGGATTTTAGTCATAGTAAAACACCAAATAAATCATAACTGACCATGCTTGTTCTCATGCTTCTAGTATAAGACGGCTGACTGCTCATATTTTTATTGGTGCTGGCACTTTCGCTTTATGTTTTACACCTCCGGAAACAGGTTCATCCTCTACCTTAACACTCTCTTCTACTCCAACAAGAGTTAGACGATCCATTACAAAGGAGCTTCGAATTGTCTCTCTTGTAGAACTCCAAAGTCTTACTACTCCCAATGCTGACAAAGCTAGCATCATTATCCTCGACAACCCAATAGATTATTTGCTCTCCAGGTTACCATTCACGATCTTGTATAGGACCTATGAAAGACACAGAAGCACTCAAGATGAAGTGCTTCTACCTTTGCCAAACCAAAGAGCTCACGATCCTCTGGAGGGTTACACTACTTATAACCAATTAATGTGTTTATCCTTAGTCGTCCCTCCTTTCAAAAACTTCTTAAGATACATTCTTCAGATGTTGGGACTCGCCCATCACCTCCACCTCACCACTATAAAACATATTTTCATGATCTTTAGGATGCCTCTAGGAAGGTCACCAACCATTGGGGAATTTGCTTCCTTTTTTACTTCAAGAAAAGATCTGATCATCGCTCACTTTTATTCCTTGGGTACTTCAATAGATGTGAAGTTGTAGTGGGGTTACAGAACAAAAGAATCTATTTCAAGGATGAATACTTTTTGCCCAATACCCGAGTGAATTCTATCGAAAATGACTCTCCGGACATAAACTATCCATCCAACATCTTTGTCTAACTTAAGCTTACTTCAATTAAGTTTTTAATTTTCCTTTATACTCCTCACAGACATTTATCCAAGGGTCGTGATTCTGGTCTACCAAGATGTCCTGCAATTCCTCAAAAGGATACCACATTTATGCTTGTCAACGCCAGGATGCTTCAGTTCTAGTTGCTTTACAATGATATGAGATTCTAGCCCAAACCAAATCTACCTGAAGCCACTCAAGGTGTAAACGATCCCACCGCTCCTTAAGGGGTCTTCATAGTGCTTCAGGAAGTTCCTAGCTCAAATAAAAAGAACAAGGGGTGGAAAGAGAAGAATCGGTTGAGGAAGATAGTTTAGAAGAGGAAGAAGAAGAATAAAATGAGGATGAAGATAAAGAAGAAGATGATACATATAAGTTCATGTCGACTAGGGAAACATCTCCCGAAGGCACTCTGGTCACACCTGCCCCTAGACCCAAATTACTTATCATCAAACTTTAATCCCAACACCCGAGACACAACAAGGTCCTACTAAGAAGCTGATGCCTCCAAAACAGCTAATGCCATCTTCTTCTCACCGGGCGTCATCGGGAGCTTTTCGGACTTCACTTTTAGAGACCTTAATTTCGATGATCTTCTTGCATCCAATCTTCTAACTTTAAATTCACTCTAGCTAACATGCCCTTACATTATGAATGGAGGATACTCTATCTCTTTAACCCCGAGAGCACGGTCCATAGACTATTTAGAATACACCAAAACTTCACACGTCTCTTAGGATCATAATCAGAATCACAATCACTATGTACTCGTTTTCAATCCAATTTACTAATTCTAATCCAATTCTCTCCTCTTTTCGGGTATCATGGGCAAACAAAGTTTCTTCAACGAAGTCGATCGTGGAGTTGGCTATTATCGCTCATAATTGCTCATAAAATAGAGGGACTACGACCCTCATTGAAACTCCCACCAGGAGCCTGAGGCCAAAAGGGCATGGAGAAAGGAGAAATAAAGACACGATGCTAAAGAGAAGCATCTCCACACTGGCATACATAGGGACTCACACGATCGCTTTGGGTCCAAGTGTGATTCTGGTTCCCCTCACCGAAGATGCTCTCCTACCCCAAGAATATATTCTTTCTTATTCAAACCTTCCCTTATTCTTAAGCTATAGTGGCCTCTACGAACGAGCTCCCCAAGGCTCATGTTTCTTCTCCCCGTCAATCTAAATAATCCAGCTCTTCAATATCTCATCGGTCACATGGAGAGAATGGAAATGTTTTCAAAATGTCTATGAAATTTATTGTCTACTTTTCTAATCATTTGTATTCTTTCCCAAAAATCGGTTTCAGTCTACTCCTATTTAAAGAGGCCTCAAGCTTATCTACTCATGATTGTTGCTCGTATTAAAAAAGTATAACAAACCAATATCAAAGCTTGTTCTTCTATAATATTATCTACCAACTATGTCAGGTTCTCTAAAGAATAGAAGCAACAATTATGTTTTTACACGATTTGATGGAATGGGAGATTTTGGCACTTGAAAGTTAAAGAAGGAAGAGGTTCTAAAGAAAGTGATGGTATTTAAAATTACCACTGCAGTTCAAAAGTTAAAGGATTTGGAAGCCGATATTCTGGAAGAGATGGAGTAGGAACCTTTTACACCATCTAGTTAAGTCTATTAGATGAGGTCCTTCATGAATTCTCTTATATTAAGACAACAACGAAATTATGGAAAGAATTATTAGCAGCTTATAAGAACAAATCTTTTATTAACTACATCATCCTACACCAACAACTTCACACTTCAAAATGAAGCCAGATACTGACCTTAATGAACATGTTAATGCCTTAATTACTTTAATTATGAATATAAAAGCAGCTGATAATGATATTACCGATGAAGTCCAATTTGTTATTCTTTTATGTTTTTTACCTAGAGAATATATTTCTTTTGTAAATTCTATGATATATAGGAGCAATAAAATTAGTCCTTATGATGTTAAGATTGATTTGCATAATGAAGTATTGAGGGGCAGATTAGCTGGTACTATTTTAGACGATGATCCCAAAGGCTTGTTCATCAAGAGAGGGAGAAGTAAGAGTAACCCAAATTTGGTGGAGGTCATAGTAAATTGTGGTCTACGTTAAGAGGACCTAATGATAGATTTTTTTTTTATTGTAAAAAGCCCAGGCATATAATTGCAACACAACTTAAGGTTAAGAAAAACAATGAAGCATTTAATAAAGATTCAGCAGGCACTGCAAAGACTTCACAGACAGATATAGAGAGCAACATAGATGGTTTTACCACTTCCATCTCTTCCTCAAAGAGTCATTTGTGGAATACTAATTCCGGCGCATCTTATCATATGGCACCCAATAGGAGCTATTTTTTCACTTACAACATGGTTGATAGGAGAGAGATTCTAATGGACATGATGCTTCTTGTTGTATGGCGGTGTTGGTAGCATGAAGATTAAGGTGCATGATGGTGTTATTATTACTAATGTTAGGCATGTTCCTAATTTGAGGAGGAGACTTATTTCTGTTGGGTTTTAAGTAAGCTTAGGTTGAAAATTATCGTTAAAGGAGAAAACTTAAAGGTAATAAAGGGTTATCTTATTGTTATAAAGGGAATTCGGTTATGGAGTCTTTATTTGTTAAAGGGTACTACTGTTACGGGAGAGTCGGCTCTCTGATTTACTCTTTGATTCTGATCCTACTAGATTGTGGCATTCACGCATGGGACGTATTAGAGAGTACATTTTGGCATAGTTGTAGAAAAGAGGCTTAGTTAATGGATTCAACACTCCAAGCTTGGTTTTTGTGCAGGGTATGTACTTGGAAAGCAGGCAAAAGTTTCTTTTAGAATTGGCGAACATAAGTCCATAACTATCTTAGAGTATGTGCATATAGATTTTGGGGGCCTTCACCTTGCCCATCTTTGGCGGGGCGAGGTACTTCATGTCCTTTATAGATTATTTCTCTAGAAAAGTATAAGTTTAATTTATGCAATCTAAGAGCGAAACTTTTGATAGGTTCGAAAGTGGAAAACTATTGTTAAAATGTAGCTAGGGAGGAAATTAAAGATTCTTCGTTCAGATAATGATGGTGAATTTGTATCCTAGGAATTCACTAATTTTTGTGAGTTTGAAGGGATAAGAGACATTACACCACACATGGAGACCCTTGATCTAATGGGGTTGTTGAATGCATGAATCGAAAGTTGTTGGAAAGAACTCATTGCCTTAGACTGACTGTTAGTTTGAAGGAGTTTTGGGAAAAAGCTTTATATATGGCGACGTTCCTCATCAACCTCACACCTTTTATTGCTATAGACATGAAGGTCTCATAAGAAGTATGAAAAGGAGAGCTTGTTGATTATTCATTTCTCATAATTTTTGGTTATGCAGCTTATGTTCATGAGAGCAAAGTCAAGTTGAATCTAAGGTCGTGCAATTTGATTTTTCTTGGTCATAAACGAGGAGTGAAGGGTATATGATGTGATGTCCGAAAACTATATGTATTATTACTAGCAGGCATATGACTTTTGATGAAAAAGCTATGTTGGAGTTAGAGTACATCAACTGATGATAATTCGAGGATAGTTTAAAAATACCAAACGAAAAACAAGTCATTAGACTATTTGCATAAAGTTAAAGATACAAATTGTGTCTCGGATGGCACTTGGTTGATAAGGGTTATTTAAAACTTCAGGCACAAGGTGGAGCTCAGTCTCAATTTGTGCACGTTCGTGAAAGGAAGAAGCCCAGATGGCTTGATGATTGTGGGACTTAGTATTGAAGATGTGGATTTTGATGACATGATAGCTTATGCACTAAATATTGTTCATGACGAGCCCAAAACTATAGAAACACTATTTATTTTGTTGATAGTTCGAGTTGGTTGGTTATCATGGAGGAGAAGATGGAATCTTTGCAGAAAAATCATACTAGGGATTTAGTGGCTCTTCCTTATGACATGTGATCTATTAGATGTAAGAGGATCTATATAATCAAAGATGGTGGCAACGGTGACTTATGGTACAAGGCAAGATTAGTAGCCAAGGGGTATGTTCAAAGAAAAGGCATTGAGTTCAGTGATACTTTTTCATCTATTGTTCATCATACTTCTATTCATATATTATTGGCTTTAGTTGCTCATTATGATATGGTGTTGGAGTAGTTAGATGTCAAAACTGCATTCTAGCGTGAGGACCTTAAAGAAGATATTTATTTACAACAGCAAGAGGGGTTCTTTGGTAGTAGTAAGCCAAATCATGTTTGTAAATTTTAACAAATCTTTATATAGGCTTAAATAGTCTCTTAGATGGTGGTATAAAAGATTTGTTAGTTTTATGTTTAATTTGAGATACTCTAAAAGTTTCAAAGACCATTGTGTTTACTTAGATGTGATAAGGATGTTATATATTTAGTGCTTGCATCTCAGAGTATGGTCAAAATTTCAGAATTGAAAGCAAAGCTTAGTAGGAAGTTCGATATGAAAGATTTAGAAAAGACATAAATTTTTTTAGGGATGGAGATATTCAGAGATAACAGCGAAAGAGTTGAGACTCTCTTGAGCGCATTATATCAAGAAAATCCTCTCTCGATATGGAATGGAGAACGTTAAGTTGGTAAGCACTCCATTAGGCTCTTACTTAAAATTGTGGAAAGGCTTATCTCCTACATCGAATGAAGAAAATAAAAAATTCACAATATTCCTTATTCTATGCCACTGGAAGTTTAATGTACTCAATGGTGTGTACTAGGCCGGACTTAGCTCATGCAGTTGATGTTATCAGTAAATATATGTCTAACCTAAGTAAAAGAACATTGGCAAGCAGCGAAGTGGATTCTCCATTATTTGCGAGGAACTACAGATGTTGGCTTGTTGCATGGTAGAGTGGATGGTGACATAACTCTTCGTGGTTATTGTGATTTCAATTTTTCCCGAGATAGATATAGTCGAAAGTAGGACTATGTTTTTACACTTGGCATAGGTGCAATTTTTTGGAGATCAAAGCTACAATCTGCAGTAGCATTGTCGACTACCGAAGCTGAGTTGGTTTTGTTTTTGGAAGCGACTAAAGAGGGATTATACCTGTTGTAGCTATTGGATGACCTTCTAGTTACGCAGATGGCAGTTGAAGTATTTTTGGACGGTCGGAGTGTTATTCATTTGATTCAAACCAAGCCTACAACTCTCGTACAAGCATATTGATGTTAGAGGCTTCTTTCTTGTGTTGGAAAAAGAACTGAACAAAATTAACTTGACAAAGATGCATACCAAAGAAAATCCTTTAG
This sequence comes from Allium fistulosum, assembly GCA_030737815.1. Classification (NCBI taxonomy): domain Eukaryota; kingdom Viridiplantae; phylum Streptophyta; class Magnoliopsida; order Asparagales; family Amaryllidaceae; genus Allium; species Allium fistulosum. The sequence continues at coordinate 960,669,462 of CM060901.1, forward strand.
ATATGTTGACAAAGTCGGTCCTTAAATATGTTCAAACTTGATTAACTTAGTCCCAGCTAATTAAAATCATGGGACGCTGACCAAACAACTCGTAGATAAGGATTGAATTCTTTTAAGAGAGATACAGATATTTTAAGTCAATGTGGAGTGTTGAAAATGCGACTCAAACATATTAGCATATAGAAGAAAAAGGAAGTGAATTAATTTAATTAAATGATTGGTAAATATACAACGAGGAAACATATATTTGCATTGAAACATATATTTGCATTCTTTCTATGAAATTGATGGTCTATTTTCCTAATTAATTGCATTCTTTCTATAAAAAAAGTCAGCTTCATTCTACTTCTATTTAAAAAGACCTCAAGATATTGGGAAAGTATCGCATTCTTCTCAAGCAATAATTCCTCTAAAAGATTATTCCGTAAATAGCGAGAGAAATAAGATTTCTCCACTTTAAAAATCTCTATCAGTTTCGTAATCTCTTATCTTGTAACTGATGAAAGAAATAAGGTTATTAAGTCTCTGTGGATGTCGGTACAATGAACCACGTTAAATTTTTATTTTGCTACATTTCTCTATTTATTTAAATGTGACTGTTGTTCGTATTTAAATTTTCTTCTATCCAATTTTTTAGAATCAATTGATAGTTTATCCGCAAACTAGATTCTGTATTCCGTTGTAGACTTTTATAACAGTTATATAGACGGCATGGTTTCTCATAAAAGGCTAGATAGGACTCCTTATGAACTATGTAAGAATTTCTTTCCAAACTTGAAATTTACCAACCAATAATATACCTAAGAACTTTAAATGTGTATTCATTAATTAAGCTTCTAATAGTACTTCATACAGATTTATGCTTTTATGTTGATTACAAGTTAATTTTTGGTACAAACTTGGATGTCGTGAAAGATCTAAAATTTCTTACCATCTCAATTGAAATGAAAGGCTTAGGAGAGGTAGATGTGACATTAGACATGAAAATGAGAAAAAATTGAAAATGATTGCCCTTTAGATCATTTTCACTTCCTTGAAAGGGAAAAACTTAAAATGTCTTGACTGTATTGATATATGACGCTCGTGCGATTCGTCTATCTACATATAGCTATTATGATAATGGTAACTATTACCGATATGAGAAATCCATTACTGTACCGGTAGCATTAATAAGTCAAAAATGACTGTCGATACTTTACCGTTACTGTTGGTAAAATAATCTTTGGTATACCGGTAAACCGGTAAGCCATTGACTGGTAATGGTAATTTTTCCAGTACATAAAAAATTAAATGTTTATCGCGTTAAAATTTTCATAATGATAAAATGAATATTTTGTTCCTGATTATAACTTCATATATGTTTATATCAACATTCGACTTATTTCAGTAAATATAGAAAAAAAAATTAATTCATCGTGAATTATTTACAATAAAATGAAACAATAGCTTTTCTGATCTTAGGCTTTTAACCTAATAAAACTATAAAGAGAAACGATAACGTAAATAATATTGAAACATGATCTTGAAAAACTGATATACCTTCAAAAGTATTTGTGATTAGAATTAGTTTAATAGTGATAAAACAAAATTAATATGACTGATAAATCTATTCTTATTTCTGGTTTTGACATTTTATTACCGCTAAAGTTACCGTTGATAATAGTAAATTTAACAATAGCATTGTTATGCCAATGCAGTTTAATATTGGTTACCAATTGCTTAATATCGACATAGTAAGGGTAAATTTACCATTTGAATAACAGCCCTAACATTATCTTTATCTCACGAGAGATTGGACTCTAATTTTGAACCATGTATATAGTATTATTTTATTTTTGTTTGTTTTTCTTATTAAGGCTTAAAACCCAGATTTGTAGAAGCTGTGTAACGTTTTATATTTATATTGTACGTATGTATCAAAAAAATAATTGAAAATAATTGACGGATGCCGACTTATGAAAATAATTGACTACAAACGCAGATCACTATCTGAATTCATTTGCATCCTTTGAAAGACCTACCACTGTCGTTTAAATAATAATAAATAGAAAATGTGGTTTCATGGCAACCTTAACCACACTTTAAGCATCCTCATATTTATAACGCATAATACTTATATTACAGTATACCCAGTGCAATAATTCTCTCAAATGACATGAGAGCACAGCAAACCATTGTTACAACTGTATAAATATGGTCTTCTATGTTGGAGAAAGCCCGAGGACTTGGGCATTCTCGTACAAACCTTTGCTTATATATATTTCTTCATAGTCAATCGAACTACAACCTTGCCTTTGTCTGGTTTGAAGGCGAAGGAGCACTCTGCACCAAATTTAAATAGTGAATTAAATGTTGATTGTGTTTTGTGATCAATTATGATTTTAACTCATATAATAATAATAATAATAATAATTGTTTCTACCAGCGGTATGCCTCTAGCAGCTCTTTCTGCTAGGTAGGTGCAAGGCTTGAAGCATTCACCGTATGTTTTTGTCCATTCCTCTAGCCTTTTGAGTATATAATTTGCTCCTATAGTGTCCGCCCAATACATGATCCCACCCCTACACAAAATAATATATAAATATTATGTACAGCCTGAAGCAAGAAACAGTATAACAGCAAATGTTGCCCAGTTTTTGGCTTGAATTTCAGGGTTCAGGTATATCCAAAACTGTTATACGTCTAGTATATCAAAACAGAGAATAATCAATTATAAACTCGTCGTACAAGTTTATAACTCAGATTTCCACTACACTGGAATTCTGTGTTAATTATTATAACAATATTATTGTTGTAAATAAAGTACAACAATAACGTTATACTATTTTGAATAAATAGTATAACAAAATTAAAGGGTAGAATGTAGAATAACAGTTCTAACATGATTTTGTCTGAGGCTCGTCGTAACGATTTCCTTAAAAAATTTATTTCAAAATTCTCCTAAGATACAACAGACGTAATCTGCACGAGATTGTGATGTGTATGATCTTCTGTGTGATAGGACTGAATATGATTTAAGAGATGAAGAGATAAAAGAGATAATTCGGTTTTAAAAATGAGTGAGGAAAGTGATCAGGTTTTCTCCTTATTTATAGCCGAATTCTCAATGGCTGCATCCGTTGAGAAAAGTCGCACCTCTTCATTTGCAACGTCAAAAAGCGTTACTGTTCGCAACAGTCACTTCCTTTCATTTGCAACGCTTCAGAACTGTTGCTGTTTGCAACAGTTGCGTCCGTTCAGTTGCAACACTCCAGAACCGTTGCTGTTTGCAACAGTCGCGTCCGTTCAGTTGCAACGCTTCAGAACTGTTGCTGTTTGCAACAGTCGCATCCGTTCAGTTGCAACACTTCAGAACCGTTGCTGTTTGCAACAGTCGCGTCCGTTCAGTTGCAACGCTTCAGAACCGTTGCTGTTTAAAACGTCGCGTCTCTTCATCGTTCAAATTTGAAAATCCGCATGAAGAGATATCTCATTCACCATCTCAAAAAGAAATTCCAACAATCCCCCACATGAATGATGATATATCTCTCCCCCACACAAAGTGTAATATCACACAGTTCATATGAAAATAATGCTATATCGAGGATAAGTAGATATTTCACTTTGAACTTTCCCTAGTTAAAACTTATCGGATATACTTGGCTAATCGGTGAATTATTTCATCTTGAACCGTCAGCCGTTATTGTATAACCAGACAATAAGCTTTACAAAGCATTATTTCTCTTCACATCCAATCTCTTGGTTGTGTTCATTTTGGTCCTGAACTAATTTATTTGGTTCTGCGAGTGTTTATAGAAAATATAAGCCTTTAATATTCTCATAGAGCCGACCCAGCTCACACTAACATAGGTGATCGCAACCATTAAGAGTATCCTACATATACTCCACTTGTTATATTCAAGATATGGTCATCATTAAAAAACATAGTTTTAACCTTTAAATACTTCTGCAGGCATGCATTTATATTGTGCACCATAGGAATGGAGTTGGACTATGTCCAAGCAAATGCATTACGTCTTGAGTTACTCAGAACTGGTTTGCCTATTGATCCTAGTCCGTGAGATCTCCAGTCGCTAGGATAGGTTTCCGTATAAGATAACTCTTTTTTGTTTAGGCTTTTAAACCCATTCCCCTCGATGCGCAGTCAATTTTCTCTCTTGATAAACCTTTAGTAAATGGATCCGCTAGGTTATCATTTGTTCTCACATAATCTATGGAAATAGTTCCATTTGAGAGTAACTGCCTAACTGTGTTATGGCGTCGACGAATATGTCGTGACTTTCCATTATACACAAAGTTGTGCGCTCTGCTTAGTGCTGCTTGGTTATCGCAGTGTATGCATATGGCCGGTACAGGTTTAGGCCAGAACGGAATATCTTCTAAAAAGTGACGAAGCCATTCTGCTTCTTCGCCTGCTTTATCTAATGCAATGAACTCTGATTCCATAGTGGATCGAGCTATGCATGTTTGTTTAGTAGATTTCCATGATACTGCTGCCCCTGCTAGGGTAAAGACATAACCACTTGTCGATTTTGATTCCTCTGAATCTGCAATCCAGTTTGCATCACTATATCCTTCTAAGACGGCAGGATATTTTCCATAATGTAAGGAATAGTTAGCGGTATTTTTTAAATATCCAAGCACTCTCATTAGTGCTTTCCAGTGTTCCTTTCCTGGATTGCTTGTATACCTGCTCAGTCGACTTACTGCATAAGCTATATCTGGTCTTGTGCAATTCATGAGATACATGAGACATCCTATTACACGAGAGTATTCCAGTTGCATTACACTCTCATTAGTGTTTTTATGCAGTACTTCTGATGGATTAAAAGGTGTTCTCACTCCTTTAATTCCATAGTCTTGGAATTTTTCAATCACTTTGTCTACATAGTGTGACTGAGATAATTCAATTCCATTAGGAGTTCTTATTATTTTGATTCCCAAAATAACGTCTGCAACTCCTAAATCTTTCATATCGAAATTGCTAGTTAACATCTTCTTTATGGTCTCTATTACCTGAGTATTTGGACAAAATATTAACATATCGTCTACATATAAACAAATCATCACATATGATTGTCCAATTTGTTTATAATAAACACACTTATCGCATTCATTTATACGAAAACCATTTCTCATCATGACACTATCAAATTTTGCGTGCCATTGTTTTGGAGCTTGTTTTAGTCCGTATAATGATTTTACTAATCTACAGACTTTGTTTTCATTTCCTTTGGAAATAAAACCTTCAGGTTGCTCCATGTAGATCTCCTCATCGAGATCTCCATTTAAGAATGCCGTCTTTACATCCATTTGATGAATTTCTAGACCATAAATTGATGCAATTGCTATTAGCATTCTTATAGAGGTTATTTGTGTTACTGGCGAATATGTGTCAAAGAAGTCTACTCCTTCTTTTTGACGATATCCTTTGGCTACTAATCTGGCTTTATACTTGTCGATAGAGCCATCTGCTTTGATTTTCTTCTTGAAAATCCATTTGCAACCAATAGGTTTTATTCCAGGTGGAATATCAACAATTTCCCAAGTTTTATTACTTAGAATTGAATCAATCTCACTTTGGATTGCTTCTTTCCAACATGAAGATTCAGAAGATGACATTGCTTCCTTATACGTTTGAGGTTCATGTTCTAATACATACGTGAAAAAATCCGAACTAAATGTCTTGGAAGTCCTAGCCCTTACGCTTCTTCTTGGTTCAACTTCCTCAATCTCATGATGAGTTCTATCTTCATGTGAATTGCTTGATTCTTCTCTTGTCCTTTTAGGGACATTATTTCCTTCATTCCTTTTGTGCGGAAACACGTCTTCAAAGAATGAGGCATCTCTAGATTCCATGATTGTATTTACATGAATATCAGCTATATCAGACTTGAATACCAAAAATCTGTAGGCACTACTATTTTGAGCTGGCCCTAGATAGTAACAATCTACCGTTTTTGGTCCAAGTTTGACTTTCTTGGGAGGCGGAACTGGAACTTTTGCCAAGCACCCCTACACTTTGAGGTATTTAAAACTTGGTTTGTGTCCTTTCCATATCTCATATGGAATTGTTCCTGTTTTATTATGAGGGACTTTGTTTAATATGTGATTAGACATATTTAAGGCTTCCCCCTACAAGTTCGTCGGTAGACCAGAGGTTAAAAGCATGGCGGTAATCATGTCTTTTAACGTTATGTTCTTCCTCTCGGCTACACCATTTTGTTGTGGTGAATATGAAGCTGTTGTTTGATGAATTATACCATTTTCGGCACAGAATTGTTCAAATGGTGATTCATATTCTCCACGTCGATCAGATCTCAATATCTTGATCTTTTTATTTAACTGATTTTCTACCTCAGCCTTTGTTGATAGTTCAACTGTTGCCATCTCTGTTTTAGCAAGAAAACAGAAAAATTCTTAAGATGTTATACGTCTAGTATGCCAAAACAGAGAATAATCAATTATAAATTCGTCGCACAAGTTTATAACTCAGATTTCCACTACACTGGAATTCTGTGTTAATTATTATAACAATATTATTGTTGTAAATAAATTACAACAATAGCGTTATACTATTTTGAATAAATAGTATAACAAAATTAAAGGGTAGAATGTAGAATAACAGTTCTAACCTGATTTTGTCTGAGGCTCGTCGTAACGATTTCCTTAAGAATTTTATTTCAAAATTCTCCCAAGATACAACAGACGTAATCTGCACGAGATTGTGATGTGTATGATCTTCTGTGTGATAGGACTGAATATGATTTAAGAGATGAAGAGATAGAAGAGATAATTCGGTTTTAAAAATGAGTGAGGAAAGTGATCAGGTTTTCTCCTTATTTATAGCCGAATTCTCAATGGCTGCATCCGTTGAGAAAAGTCGCACCTCTTCATTTGCAACGTCAAAAAAGCGTTACTGTTCGCAACAGTCACTTCCTTTCATTTGCAACGCTCCAGAACCGTTGCTGTTTGCAACAGTCGCGTCCGTTCAGTTACAACGCTCCAGAACCGTTGCTGTTTGCAACAGTCGCGTCCGTTCAGTTGCAACGCTTCAGAACCGTTGTTGTTTGCAACAGTCGCATCCGTTCAGTTGCAACACTTCAGAACCGTTGCTGTTTAAAACGTCGCGTCTCTTCATCGTTCAAATTTGAAAATCTGCATGAAGAGATATCTCATTCACCATTAAAAAAAGAAATTCCAACAATAACTTCACTAACACCCTACTAAGCATATTTTTTTGACCATTTGTTCAACTGAACCAGATATTACCATTATCAACTTTAACATCTAAGGTCGGGTGTTTAATTCATTAAGAAATCAACAGTATCATACAACCTAGTGTCGACCTGTCTTGACTCATGTCATTCTGTGCTAGAAGAAATATACAGAAAAATGTTGTTATGAACTAGTCAAGTATGATAAGATAAGTGTAATAGCTTATTCGTGTACATGAATGTAACCCCAGACGCAAGTACTAAAAACAACACCACCATGGCATGTTTCTCATAGCAAAGCTCCATATAAGATTTCACGATGTTTATGCTTCAATGGCTTTTTCTAGAATATTTGGGACAAACACGACGTGATGTCAACACACCATATCTAATGTTTAACATGGTTGCAAGCTATTGAATATGGGGGTTGTATTTACCTTGGTGTTAAAAATAACAATGTCTATAAAGTCTAAAAGACGCCAAGAAAAGAATGATATATAATTAGAAAACATAAATAATGAACTACACCTGTAAGGAGGAAAACCCATGCCAAAAATGGATGCAATGTCAAGGTCGGAAGCTTTGACGGCAATACCTTCATCAAGTACCCGACAAGCCTCATTCACAACAGGGAAGAACACCATTTCAATAATATCATTGTCTTGTACTTTAGTTAGCTGAAAAAGGTCGATGATATAAAAAGATATTAAGTTGTATATAACTTGTCATGATGTTTGTAAACTGCATTCTTATCCAACAAACCAAATGGTGGATTACATATAAAATTTACCAACAATCTCACACTGCAATGTATTGAAGCTGCTTGCGGTATGGGAAATTTAACCAACACCCGTAATACCAGATAAACACTAAAACCATGCAAAAAACAGACATGTGACACCTTGGGAATAAGGATAATCCTGCTAATTTTCCCTGCGTTTATAACGCTAAATAAACACAACAAACTGTTTCACATGTTCTCTTTTCTTTTTCTCCCTCACCCACTTGCATATACATCTACTGATCTACACCATTCTTTTACAACTCTACATTTTAGTTTCTAAGCATATTTTTTCCAACGAAGTCAAACTCAAAAAGGCATGGAAACGATGGCAAACTCCTATTCTATACAGCCTACTACTCAACAACCTTAACATCTTAATTATCAACCACGTTTTCTGTAGTCTCGAATTTAAATCTCAACTACAATGGAAAACCATCACCACTAAAATCCAACTTTCTCACATAATCCTTTAAAATTCAAACCACATTTTAACAGCCAGCGCACTCACTAATAACAAAAATGGCTCTTTCACTATTGTGACTATCCAAGCTTCCCTTTTAATTTGTGGGTACCGGGAATACCCATTTATAGGTCCGATCCCAGATCCACATTTATGAATTGAAAAGTCTGAATTGTCCAACGCTCATTTGTTAGAATCAATAGGTGTGCAACCAAATGTAAAGAAGTGACGACGCAGGGTATTACAACCACATACTCACAAACATGTATCCACCCATTATGTATCAATTACAATCTCAAAGATATTATCCAAATTCACAAAATATATCAAATAATCAAAATAATTAATTGTTTCCTCCCACTCAAGAGGCTAACTACTACAATAAGGTGACAATAAATTTAGTCAAACAGAGATTTCACAAGTGAAAATGCTTGATAGTTGTTGGTTCAAACTATGGTAGAAGTTCAAGGCATAGCGCATGAGGCAGAAAGAATATGTAATCAACGGAGATAAATACTAATGAGCCATTTGTCGAAGTGAAGGATGAACTCATTCCCGTTTCAACAAGACCAAAAAAAGATGTTCGGATGATGAGTAAGTTACGCTAGCCCATACTCGATGTATTATTTCAAAGGATGATCAATAAGGAGTGAACTTTTTGGGAGTCCATTTGTCGATTGTTCAAAACGCAAAGTCCACAATTATATCTAGAAGCGTAGATTTGTTAAAAGATAAATGGAAGTTGATTAATTGAAATTGTCAACCGTGGAAGAATATTATATTGTTTAAGTTATAGCATAAGCAAGAAAAAATACTTTCTTGTTAAAAGAATACTGCATTCTGTCTTTATCATGTTTACGAACATTTGTCTCAATAACATAAATGGAGTAGGATTGAAGTAGAACATGACCAATATTTTATTCCAAAGATGATGTCCATGAAGTCTAGTCTTGAAAGTAGTGATCCTTCAAGGGAAATCATAGTGAAATCCTTCTACTCGGGGGGATCCAAGCATTCGGTTGGAAACCAAAAGGCCAAACAAATTGTTAACTAGAATTTGAAACATGAAGAAATTCGAGAGCATTTAAGTTTGTCTCAACAAGTTGTTAAAAGAAAAATTAAAGCAAAAGGGAAGATAAAGAAAAGGAAGCAGAGAGAGAAAAAGGAGCAATTGGAGTTGCTCAGGTAACAGGAGTTAAAACTATAAAGAAAACTACCGTCTGAGTCTTTAGAAATGAACTTACAAAGTTGAGTCCAACTCAATGACATCACTTGCAAAGAAAGCTGCATGAATATGAACAACATGATTGAAAATTGTCAAAATGAACAATTAAATTTGCATTTTAAATCGATCGGCTGCATCTCCTATTTAAAACACAGAAGAAAACGCAGATACAAAAAATCATATGATTCCTCCTCAAATAAATAAAAAAATGCTTGCGTCGTTTGAATCAACGATTTGTATCATGAACAACAAGAACCGAAGCACGAAATGACAGATTTCAAAAATGAGATGGTGTGTGACAGATTTTTCTTGGAAGCAGAAATAATGTATCCATGTCTGCAATCCTCTATTTAAGATAGAAATTCAATTGAAAAAGAAACAAACTCAAAAATAATCAGGACAGACAACAAAGATAAAACTTTTTTGAGACGGAGAGCTAGATGGCATAGTTTAAGGCAAGAGAAGAACATTTTGTTTCTTATTTTTTGATATATGTCTTTGCTCAATCATTTTGCTCTCATCAATTTTCTCGCTCAACACTGTTTGTTCTTTTGGTTTTTGTTACTCCAGTCCATTACCAAAGCACATATTGCTTTAACTAATTTACTAAGTCAATCAGTTACTGAACAACGGATGGTTTCAACCAACTCTTACTAACTACAGCTAAAAACCTTTAAGTTGGTCAACCACTTTCTAATATAATGTGTTTCTTTTTGTACATTGTAATCGATATTCAGCTGTTATTGTGCATTTTTGATTTATTAGTGAAGCAAAACAGAGATACCAATTTTATTAATGTGTCACTGGTATATACCTAAAAGATTGATATTGATTGGAATTAATGAAAACCAGTGAAGGAAAGTAATTAAAAAAAGTTAATCACTATAATTATTGTTAAAGGATAATAAAGTGATGGTATTTACCGAGTTAACTAAGCACCACCTAGCACAAACATTTAAGAATGTAAAAGTGTGTACTAATGTATCAAAATAAATAGCTGCATTATTTAAGGTCATGGGTCATGTTGAATAAAATTAAACACAAGACCAACGATAATGATAGTGACGCGGATAATTTAGACAATGGTGTAAATACAACTCTTGATGGCACAAGTTCGAAGAGTCAAAAGACTTTGACTGTTGTGTAGAAAAAACAGGACGGAGAGCATAATTTTTTTGAGAAACTTAATCGATTCTTTTGTTTTACCTTTTGATTTAGTAAAGTGTGTTTTCTTTAGCACTATGGTGAAGGGTATTGTTAATTATGAAGAAAGCTGAAAGCTTACTAACTGGCATAAAATTTGCACTAATTTTCCGATGAAAATGTGGTAGAAAAGCAAAAAAAAATATAAATAAGGGCAGAAAAGGACAGAATGCACAGTTATATCAAATGAGATGATCAATAAAAACATAAGACCATTGCATTTTTTTTTGGGTATATCGCCGTGTTTTTAAAATCTATCAACACTTTTCAATCCTAAAAGGTGTTGAAATATTTATGATATGCATATTAAAGTGATTGAAGAAGCATGGAAAGAAAATGAAGTTCAAATTATTGCTCAAAGTGTTGTGGCTTCTGTTAAAACCGAAAAAATACCGACGAGAAGATGTGAATATTTTGGCCTCCTTGTCAATGTTTTAAAAAAACCTGCCTCGATGCTTGCCTCAACGAGCACCTTAGGGCAAGAGGAGATAAAACGCCTTGAGGCTTTCTCAAAAAGGTTGTTAACCTCTGAGTCTTCCGCCTCAGCAACTTGAGGGGTACAAAGTATACAAAACGTACATCTCGCACGTCTCAAACTACTAAGGTATGCGACTCAAGTTCAACTGTAAATATTGGCACTAAGAAAGTTATAAACTTCAATTATTTAATAGCAAGCAAAAAAATTAAGAAGACGGAAGTTTGTGGTTGTTTTACTTCTCAATTTCAATATCGATGTGGTTTAGTAAGATTGTTTTTAAAACAATGATTAAGAGCTACGTAATGGATTTTCTCAAATGTTGTTTAAAAGAAATTTCTGAATTGTTGTCACTGAACCTCCAAATAAATTCTACGGACCGATTTAAATTGGTAAAAAAAATAACTTACATGATTTTCTATTTTTTGTACTAGAGATCAATTCCATTAGAATCGGTCAACGATCATTTTCATAAATCTAGAAACATTTTGAAGACAAATAGAGAGAAAAAAATAAAGTACATATCATTCTGGAGCTGACAGCTGAATACAAATTCTTCAAACATACTAATAAGAATTGAATCATATATATATACACACACACACAAACACGCACGCACACGCGTGTATGTATATAAATGTATATATAATCAAGTGCTTAAATTTTATTTATTCGTAGTTTTAATTATTTTTATGAATGAATAATAAAGAATGATTAGTATTGAATTCTTTAAAGTTATGTGTTTATATTGTTATTTATTTATAGTTTTATATGATTAACGGTTAATATTTAATTATTTATTAAAAAAATAATGATAACAAAGCAATAGTAACGCTTTAAGGCTTACCCGAAAAACTTACGCCTCAACGTTTCGAGGCTTACGCATCACCTCGCGAATAAAAAAACTTCTCGTGTACGGTTTTGTGTTTATAACTTTGCTCCTTATGCAGCTCATTATTTTAATTTCATATTGATGGATATTGCGTAGTAACCTAACTATGTTGAAACCATTGAACGAGTAAAAAAAAACACAATTTGTTTATAAAGATGACCGGCTTTTAAATTTATGCACAAGTACATGAAAAGCCGAGATTTAACAAAATTCGTAACATGATTTATAACTTAATATACAACTTTGAAAAGTGGTGTTAAGACGTGTGAGTCTAAAAAAATGTTAATCTCTAAGAATCAAAAAGATGGTCAACTTTCTAAAAACACAATGGGAATTGAGGTTCAAGACACTGGTGCAAATACAGCTCTTGACGGCACAAGTTCGAAGATTCAAAAGCGTTGTATAGAAAAAAGAAGAAAAATAGCTTCTTTTTTTGAAAATTCATCGATTCTTTTATGAGGTTTTTTGCCTTTGATTGAGTAAAGAGTTTTTTCTTTAGCATTACGGTGAAGGATATTGTCAATTATGAAAAAAGCTGAAAGCTTACTAACTGCCATAAAATTCATACCAAGTTTATGATGAAAACGTGAAGGCAAAGCAATACATACACACAGATATATACATATACATATATATAAGAGTAGAAAAAGACAGAATGCACAATTATATCAAATGAGTTAACCAATAGAAACATAAAAGCATCACATTTTTGGGTAAATCGTCATGTTTTTAAAGTCTATCAACTCTTATTCAATAATAAAAGGTGTTGAAAATACTTATGATATGCATAAGTGATTGTCGAAGTATGAGAAGAAAATGAAGCTCAAGTTATTACTACTAATGATGCAGCTTATGTTAAGACGGACAAAATGCCGACCAAGAAAAGATGTAAATATTTTGGTTTTCTTATGCAGCTCATTGTTTAGATTTCATATTGATGGATATTAAGACCTAACTATGTTCAGACCATTGAACGGGTGAAAAATAAAACATAATTTTTTGATAAACATGATCGACTTTTAAATTTTATGCATAAGTACAGGAAAAGCAAAAGATTTAACAAGATCAATCGTAACATGATTTATAACTTAATATACAACTATGAAAAGTGGTGTTGGAACATGTGAGTCTAAAAAATGTTAAGCTTTAAGAATCAAAAAGATGGTACACGGTGGCAATGGAGGTTCAAGATACATTTTTATAAATAATTTATCTAAGCCTCCAAACCCTTCGTGTTAGAAAATTGATTGTCCTCTCATTCATGGGTGATAACCATTTTTTCTCAAAGTCAAACATGATTATAATGTATTTTTTAAAAGTCAAGAATTGATTTGCAAACGTAGCTATTGTTAGCCTTGTTAAATTTTTACATTTTGTGTGAATTCCTATAAGAATTAAAAGTCAATGTTTAAAAATAAATTATGCTGCCTTTTTTGCATGTCTAATAGCCTTACGGTGGCTGGGTAGCAGCTCCATAATATCCTATTATACTAAATTTATAACAGCAATCAGTTGCATAAGAAGACTAAAATATTTGTCTTTTTTTTATTTCTTCAACATCTCGTCTGCTCAAACATAACTTGTGGTATTATTAATAACAACCTGAACAACATTTTCTTCTACACTGCTTGAACTATTTTGATAAGCATGGTACAAATATTTTCAATATTTTGTTATAACTGAAGAAGTTTTGATGCAATGCCTCTAGAACTACTCAAAATTCATGATAATTAGGAAGCTTTAGAACATTTCCATAAGCAGCAAACCCTTAGCCAAAATGCTGAATAAAAGGCTCTTTACTTGATTAAAAGGCAATGTACTCGCATAAAGCATTGAAAAATATTCAAACAAATATCTTCTCCATTTTCCTCTTTCCGCATAGCATTCAATAATTTTTGCTTCTTCAAACTAACGTCAATAAGAGTTTTTTACATCGATATCAAGCTTACCTATTTTATTATCATTGTCATTAGCTTTGCATCTATTTACTCAACATGTTTTTGAATGTGTGGCTATTTGTTTAAATACATGTGAACATGCTTTTACATTATTGAAAGTTTGAGATCGGTAATATTTAATTATGTAACTACCATCACTTATTATCATTGAGCAATAGTTGCAACGGTTGATGATTTTGCCATTTTCCTTCATTGGTTTACAATGATCCCAAGCAATATCGACATCTCTATGCATATATAGTGATAAAATAATATAATTAACATCTTTACCTTGCTTTAACAACAAATAATAAAAGATGTATAATACAGTAAAACAACTAAATCCTGATTTCAGTTTACAAAGAAATTTGACTTATATAAAATAATTGGCCAACGTAGATGTGCAGTAAGTAAGAATCAATTAAAAATATTCATTGTTTATTAATTGATTAAATTATGAATCAATTAAAGCAATTTGTGTTTTGATAATGAAAATTGAGTAATATTACTAAAAGTGTCTTAAAAATTTGACGGCACCAAGAAGATCGCTAAAACAAAATTGAAACATAAAATTTCTTCTATCTTGCCTTACTCTTCATTGGAAACTCTCTACATCGGTAAGTTTTTACTTTGTTCTTGATTTCATTTTTTGGATTTCTTTCTTCTTTAACTAAATCTTCTGCCTTAATTAGAGGACTACGCATATGGATACATCCTTTCTAGTTTTAGGTATACTTAGTCATATACCAATTCACTTTCAAAATCTATCTTTTGATTCTTTTGTTCTTGTTGTTCATGATTGTATGACTCCAAATTTCAGAAGTTGATTCACTAAATTGATATAATTTGGAAACTGGAGGAATCGTCCATTCAAAAGATGCCTGTGTTATTCAATTTGAAACGGAATTGTAGTATTTTTTTAATTTCCGATTTCGTCCATGTTCAGTCCGGAAGTGTTAGAAGTCTACTCAAAACGATTCATCTTCCAAACTTTAAACATATGAAGGCAAGAATCCTTGAATTTTCCATTGCGAAATCAAATTGAAATTCAAAAAAATTAACCTCACAACAAACTAACTTCTTCATCTTTTCATCAATTTTATCCCAAATATTTCAAAACAAACTTATTATTCATAAAAAGGGGTTATATTCTTCTTGAAAATGACAGGATCTTAGGGGGAGGTTGTCATAGTTATCGGGCAGTGGTCCTACAAGGATAGTATAGTTTCCTCGTTTTATTGGTGTATGGTGATTTTGCATTGCATTCGCTGAGAAGAAGTCTACATATGTTGAAAAAATATGTTAATAATGTAATTAAGAAAGATTGGTTGTTCTATCCAAAGATAAAAGGTGGAACCCAGTGCACGAAGCTCCCGCACAATAGCGGACTATAGGGAGGTCGATAATGTACGCAGTCTTTCCCTCGCATTGCGAAGAGGCTGTTTTCGAACTCGAACCTGACGCCCAAATCACCATGCGGATGACCTAACCGTTGCGCCAAGGCTCTACCTCTATGTTCTGTTCAAGGATAAATATTAAAGATAATGGTGTATGCTCAGCAATTTTTGGTCTTAAAATAGGATCTACCTTATAATGAGGTATGTGTAAAATTAATTCAATGTCAAAATAAATAACGTGAAATCACAAGCTTGGTGTATTAGGTAGAGGGGAAATCTGATGAAAAAGATGTCAAAATCAAAATGTCTAATCAACAGAACTTCAAATGCTACAGAAATGATTAATTGTACTTGTATTTGTATAAACTATGATATCCAACCTCTGGATCGGGAGTGATTCCTGCCATTTCTCTTGATCTTTCAATGTACTTCTGTATTTCAGGGTCTGGCCTCGCCTTTCGCTTTGCATCATATAAATAA
This sequence comes from Allium fistulosum, assembly GCA_030737815.1. Taxonomy (NCBI): domain Eukaryota; kingdom Viridiplantae; phylum Streptophyta; class Magnoliopsida; order Asparagales; family Amaryllidaceae; genus Allium; species Allium fistulosum. The sequence continues at coordinate 960,685,532 of CM060901.1, forward strand.
AAACCTTTTTTAGTAGCTTCACCTGTCATTAAAAAAAGAAAAAACATATCAGTGACGCACATTAAGGAGCTGGAATTATATCTAGTTCATATTGGGTTTTAATTCTCAAAAAAAGGACATAACAAATCATTTATAAACCTGACTTGGTATACGGAAAAAAGGCACATATCACACCGCATTACACTAAACAAATATCTTTACCACTTGCCAAATAGAAAGCATGATAGCTTTGTCCTATTTCCCAACTTGAGTCCAAGATAAAGATTTCATGTAATTTTTCCGAATTTAGTACAGGTTCAAGATACAAAAGTGCTCTAACCATGTTTCAATCAACTCTATCAGATCCTATTGGTGATTTCAAGTTTTATACTAATCCTGTTTTCAATGTTTAATGCAAAATTAAGGGCAAATGTAGCTACTATTTGGTGACATAGTTGAACAAGAAAATGGCATTGAAAGCTGCTAAAGTAACTACTGGCCATTCTAGCATACCTGCTCTCTTATCCTCGAGCATAATGGGCAATAGCATTGATTTGTTGACTCTTTCAGGAAAACTCTCTAGATATTGCATGCCAGTGGCAACTGCTACACTAAATCCAACCAAATCTGCAACTCTAAAAGCAAGAAGAATAATGGAATTTAATGTGTTTCATTTCTGCAAAATGAATTTTACGAAAACGGGGAGCTTGCAGAAAACCTCCTCGTTTGTATGACAGGAAACAATCATGTAATATGTAAACCAGAGGAATTCATCAAATGAATATACAACTTACTATCCTACTGCTAATTCATGCTCAAACTACATGACAAATTCATGCTCCCTGTCTGCAATCAAAAAGTGGAGTTTTTCTAACAATTCCCTGCAATAAAAACATTTACAATTTATAATGTACCTGAAAGGTCCCATAGGCATACCAAATTTTGTGCAAGCTTTGTCTATTTTGTACACGTCTAAACCATGATCAACAAATAAGAGTGCCGATTGAGTGTAAGGAAAGAACATTCTGTTAACTGCAAACCCAGTACAATTGCCAACAACAATTGAAGTTTTACGGATCTTCTTTCCAACATCCAGCAAATCAACCACAACTTGTGGAGAAGTCTTATGGGTACGAACTATTTCCAGAAGTGGCATGATATGAGCAGGACTAGAAAAATAAGATGGTATCAAGTAGGATAAAGTCGATAAGATGTATTGTTGTAATTGGTTTATGTATAAACTTCTCAACTTCAAATCACTATAAAAAATTAACAAAAAGATTTTATATGATTTTATGTTCACAAAAGTATATCATGACAATATAGAAAGAATTCACTTCAAAATTTGTATTTACACCAAATATATTGCTGACACTAAGCAAATATGCACACGATTAAAGAAATAGCATACGCCTTCAAGCAACTCGGTAATGTGGAATGTCATTTCAGAAAGTATTAACGTATAAAAGATGTCTACCTGAAGAAATGAGCACCAATAATGCGATCCTGAGACCTAGTTTTTTCTCCAATTAAATTCAGGTCTATTGTTGATGTATTGGTGGCAAGAATGCAATGTGGTGAGCAGTATTTTTCCAGATCAGCAAATATTTCTTGCTTCAAGGTTACATTCTCTATAACTGCCTGTTTTATACATAGGTGATTTTGTAACTTTAATTGTCAGAAAAAATTATTAGAATTACTAAAGCAACCGAAGATAGAAAACATGATTTAATTACCTACCTCAATTACCATATCCACATCTTTGAAAGTATCATAATTTAGAACACCTGTGAGGAGAGAGAGTGTTTTCTCATATTTTTCATCACTCATTTTTCCTTTTCTAACACGGCTTTGCAGATTAGCTGAAATAGATAGTAAATATATCCAAATGTAAATATCATACAGTAGCAAAATGAGTGGTTTGTCAAATGAGCATATCTAATGTTATAGCTCCATCTGCCAGAGGAGTTCAGTTGAGATAATCGTCGTCTACTACATGCTAACAACATTTTTTACAAGCTCTAATATTAACATATTTCGTTTGGTATATACTAATTTGTTGTTGTTAGTGACTTGGTACCAAATATAGGGAACTTTTGTAAAACACCATCTTTAAGTTTCAAAATACACAGTCGTCCAACCTCAAAAACAAGTTTAAAAAAAAACTATTTTAAAGTTTCAACATGCAGTTTCTTGACTACAAATATTTGCCCTTCAAAAAAATCAAAAAATTTGATTTCGATTGTAGAAAGATGCGATAAAGTTCAGATTTAATTTCAAAAGAAAAAAACGAATTTTGTACCTTAAATTAAAAATAGTAACCGAAATTAAAAATAGAAATGTAATTTAAAACATGTTTTTAAGTAGGGTTTTTCATGTCCGAAACTTAAAAATAATGGACTTATCCTAATTTTCCCAAGATACAAACCATATACACTCAAAAATAACCCTCCAATTAGATTAAGGTACACACCACATAAAGCTCCACTCTTGAATTTTCTTTCACTGGTTTTGGTCGTATTTGGCCAACTAGGTTTTTTAGGTGTTTATAAAACCCATTCTCCAAAGCCTTTTAGCCATTGATTCTGACTGATTAGAAACCCGATGTAGTATAATTTTAACTCTATTTCTTAACCTCTCAAATGGTATTTTTCCAGTTTCTAATATTTTATTTCAATTATACCTAAAATAGCTATATTTTATTACTCTAGCTCGTATTTTACACTCCAAAAACATATTTAATGACAATTTCAATATTATGTTTAACGTGTTTTTATTACTCCAAATATATTTAACATTATCTTTTATATTTTAATCTCTCTAAATATATCTCCCCAACACTCATCTCTCTTTCACTCTGTGTGTGCGCGCGTTCGCACGTAACATGTTTTCATAGCTCAAGCTCATTCAATGAAAAATCTCACATATTATAATTCCAAATCAACAACATAATTCCCATTAACTTTTTTTGTTAATGCTTTTCATTTGATTGTGTTTTTTTTTCAATACATTTTGGTTTAATGCTAATTCTATATATATAACCTTTCTTTTGTAATAACTCAAAAATTGGTGCCTAACTAACTGAGGAGCATGTATTGACCTATTATAAAAACACCTCACAAAAACCTACCGATATGGGTACTCTCAACTACGGTCATAACTAATACTCCCAAAACCATTTCATAACCGCTACTACCAGACTGACCAAACATACATTGTCATATGACAATTGGTTGTGTTTCAATATTTTTCAAAATAAAATTACAAATAGTGTGGCTTCCCTGTAAGGCACTAGACTTGAGAAATCTATAGTTTACAAACATACAATCCAACAACCTTCTGATAAAGAATTAATAGTTGGTGTTGTGATTGACTATCCAAATGAATTTTCTCTTGGCCTAAATATTTGTTTTGAGTGAATAGGGTATGTTGTTAGTGTACCTTTAACTCGGTCAATCCCGGAATTTAAGAATTTTTCATTTACTTCTTTGAGTATCACAGGAAAATTGCTCAATATCAATGCAGTTGCAATTCCAGAACCCATTAGACCTCCACCAAGAACAGCAACTTTAGATATCTTTCGAGGTTGAAGACCTAGGTCAGTGACCCCAGGAACCTGTTACAGAAGAGGATGATTAAAAAATCAGCATAAAAGATGGCGATGATAAGTCATCATCAGATGCGAAATCACTTCATAGGTCTGGTGGGCAACTGCCCAAACAAAATAAAAATAACCAGAAAAAAAAAATTGGAGACACAAGATGATTCAATCAAGGAAATAAAACCCCAATTCAACTCATGGATCTGCATATCTTGCGGTTTCTAAATCCTGTCACACCTTCACTGAAAAGTCTTACTATTGCTTCACCTATTCTTGTTGAAACCAGAGCCGATTGTTTCTCTGAAACTCTACCTTCCTCTTGTGATCTTCAAAAGGTATACGATTTGGTGGATTGATTTTTGTATGCAAAGGGTTTTCTCAATTTGTTGATGAATTCTATTTACCTCATCAAACGATTTGTTGCTAAATGATTTATAGACTGTTTAATTACTCCTGGATTCTCAATTTGCTGCAGCTTATTGTATGCTTGTACAATGGCTGTGTGATATTTGGTTCTACTAGTTTAAATTTGGTATTTCTCACTGTAAAATGTTGGCATGTTGCCATCACTGTTAAAATTTGTTGCTAAATGCACTGATTTGGTGCTTAAATTTGCTGTATGATTGTAATTTGTTGCTATCGCTATCTAAATTTGTTGCTTTGTACAGCAATTTGATGCTTATATTTACTCTTTAATAATGACATAGTTAATTTAAGTTAATACCTAATTATACTTAAATTTTTAACAGTGGTTAGTGTTAAATATTTGTATTATTGTTTGGAACTATTGCTTAAAGTCATTAGTGTTTTATTATTACTATTTATTATGGACATAGCATGACTTACATAGGATATTTAGTAATCTATGTTTACTTTGTGTGCATAAGTTTGTCAAAATTATCTTTATTAATGCAATTAGTTGAACTTAGTTATTTTGATGTATATTTTAAATGTTCATGTACATTTGACAATACTAAAACAGTTTGGTTTAATTAATAAATTTATTTATTCCATTAACTGTTCATCCACTCGTATAATTCTGCCCACCGCAAACCAAAATCTTGGTTTCGTCACCGGTCATCATGCCTCAACAAAGTTGGCTAACCATGAAACCACAAAAATATTTGGTGACATGTTCGTGTACATTATCGAATGTGAAATGCATCGTCACTTATATGAGGAGTAATGCATGGATCAATGTATTACTTGCTTCGCATTAGAGCCATAGGCCCATGAAGATTTTATTACATTCTTAATTCTAGACATATTTACTTCATGTAGACGTTATCGTATTAAGTTATTGATGATTAAACTCTATCATAGTTGTAATGATTTGCATGATCATAGATCAAACAAGTGGCAAATATTTAATAGTCAGAACAACAAAAATGCATACCTTTGATGTTGCACGCTGAGCAAAAAATACATGGAGTAAGCTTTTGCATGTGTCAGAATGGACTAATTGTTCAAAGGCATTTGCTTCCTGCCAAAATCAGTAATATGCATTCAGGAAAGATACAATACTGGTTTTATCTGTGCAACAGTGCAAACCAAAAACAATGCAATCTCGACATACCCAATTGGCATTGAAAAATGATTTTGTTCTATAATTTAATCTAAAGTGCAGATATACCCCAATCAAACTAATTCGTTGGTGTATTATTCATTGTTTTAAAAAACCAGTGATGATACTCGCCTCGAGGAGTGCCTTGAGGAAATGAGAGATAAAACACTTTAAGGCTTCTCCAAAAGGTTTTTTTTACCTCTAAATCTTACGCCTCAACAACTTGAGGCATATGTAGCGTATAAAGAGTACACCTTGTACGTCTCAAACTATTGAGACATGCAACTCAAGAATTTTTTTTACCCCCTAGATGCAAATATTGACACTAACAGAAGTTATTAAACTTCAGTTATTTAATGAAAAACAAAAAAAGAACAAAATTTAAGGAAATGGAAGTTAGTATTTTTTAACTTTTCAATTTCAATGTCGACATGATTAAGTAAGATTGTTTCTGAAAAAACGATCAACTTCTATGTAATGGATTTTCTCTTTGCTATTTAATTTTTTTTTCTTAACAGACTTCATTGAATCTCCAAATAAATTTTGCGGATCGATTTGAATTGGTAAAAGAAATCGAAACTGAAATTTTGCGGAATCTCCAAATAAATTTTGAGGAATCGAAACTGGAATCATATGGATTCTGGTTATTCATTTTTAATCTTAAAAAAAAAAGATGTATACATATTCGAAGTCAGAACTGAATGATTTATTCTTAATTATTTACATACGTTAATTTAAAATGTCAAATTTCATTATATGTTTTGCATTTTATTTTTACCTAAAAACTTATGCGCCTCGCCTCACGGACCTGAAAACGCCTCATGTACGCTTTCGCACTTTAAAACAGTGGTATTGTTACATTAAACTCCCTCCTCCCCCTCAAACTTCCAATTAAGTTTTAGAAGAGTCAAAAAATTTAAATTATAACCATGGATCCACGGCTGTAAGTATTACTAGTTAGAAGAGAATTTAAAAACAAACATACGAAACAACATAAATTTCTAGTATCTACGCAAGCATCTCAAGTAAAAATGAGATTGTGATAGCATTAGATGGCCCTTAATTCTGGCGAAAATTGCTATAAATTTAACTTCCTGTAGAACCTTAAGAAATGAACAATATTTCCTGTAAAATATTGTTGTAAATTCACAACAAAAAACGACTAACATTACCAATTTAAATTCTAAAAACTAGTAACAACAACAAATCATATCATATGTGCATATGTGTGAACCAGTGGCATTAAGGCACGCAGCTATATAAGTAACATCCAATAAAGCAAAAGGCAATTCTGCAAATAACACATGAATACCAATACTAGTATCTAACCTTCCAAAGTCCAGCACGAGGTCCTGAGGTTATGCCTGCTTCTATAACATCAATACAAACTAAAGGATGTTGCAGATTGGCAGCTTGTTTTCTTGCCTGAGTTCTTGCAAAATTTAAAATTTCCCTAGCTTCTCCAAGAGGCTCTATTTTATCTGTTCTATAAAGGCTTCTGATCCATGGTTTTCTACATTCAACTATATCCAAAGCCCACTTTCGAGCAGTAATAACTAGCTCGTTGGGTGATACTATGGCATCAACAAGACCCAAAGAATGAGCTTCATCTCCTTTGATTGGCTTGGACATCTACATTAACAGCTAAAGACATAAGGAACAAAAATTCACTAAAATTGAATGCCTGTAACAACAATTGCTCATTTTACCAGTATCATTTCAAGAGCTTTAGTGAGGCCGACAAGACGTGGTAATCTTTGTGTTCCTAAAGGGGAAAAAAGTTAGTTAATTATAAAGAATTCACAATCCTAAAAAAACCAAGTTAACTAAACACAGGATAACAAACTACACAAAATAATCAGAGCTTAGATGTCCTAGAAAGAATTGACAGATGTATTTTTATTAACCACAAAGAAGGTTGATTGTTGTGATTATATGAAAAGGGTAAAAACCAAAAAGGATACCATGCATGAGTTCAGCTATTCTGTACTGAACTTAATAAAGGACCGTTTAAACAAATTCAGGCATGCATCAAATAATAACAAAGTCCAATAGTGTTTGGATATCTATCTAATGGTAAACATAAATAGAACAGAAGTATCTAATGGCAAACCTAAATATCACACTTCTCTTATAATAAATACTAAAAGATCATTCATAGATCACAATTAATCAACAAAGAAGAGGTGTTTATATTAATCCAACTTGAAGTGGTACATGAGCCGCTTTTTTTTGTTGCTTTTCACTGAGGAATTCTGTCAACTAACTAGCGGTACCATTAATGTTACCAAATCATGTATATTAACGTAAAGTAAGTGTACCTCCAAAGCCTGGAATGATTCCAAGTTGAAGCTCTGGCAAACCAAATTGTGCATTTGATGTTGATATACGACCATGGCATGCCTTATAATATAGAAAATTAGAGTATAATGAAGAAATTTATAGCAAAAAAGTCCATATACAATCAAACATACCATTGCAACCTCTAGCCCGCCACCAAGAGCTAGGCCATCAATTGCTGCCACTGATGGCTTCTTTGCCCCTGATATGCACAAAATTATCACAGTGGGAAAGGTAGATAACATAAACTAAGGTTGAAAGACAATTAACAAGAAAGAAAGAAAAAATGGAGAAATATATGGAATTGCAAATAGTTACCTTCTAATGTGTCGGTGATGATATCAATTGAAATAAATCCCACCTTTGGCTGTTCCACTAGTTTTGAGTAACAACAAGATTTATTAACTAAAAGCTAGAATGCTTTGGCTATAAAAGTGTAAAAATAAAATACAGCTGTTACTTTGCCCCCCTTGAATACTGCCAAAAGCGCTGATATCAAAACCTCCTGAAAATTTTCCTTTTGCACCTGTCAAATCATACGATATTTTAGAACCAATGTTATTGAAATAATTTACCAAATAGTTAAAATACAACAGAAAAAAGAGTTACCTGTAAGAACAATGGCTTTTACATCATTTCTTCTCAACGCTTCTTCATACCTATCCTTGAGGCTTTGCAACACTGTTACGAAATGCAAAAAATGGACATGTTACCAAGAGTATCTCTACTTTTTATCATTGAAGCTTTCCCAATTTCAATCGCCAAATCAAACATGTAATTACCTTATGAAAAACTCTTTTATTTCAACTGTCAACATAAATGTTCACTTCAGCTGTTTTTAAGTTTGTTGTCATCGTATTTAAGCTGATATTTATTGTGTGTACAACTCCTTGATCCACGCTTCAAGTCAAAACATATATAATATAACGAACACGGATAAAAATTATTTGTTCATTAACTTTCCACCATTAGATCACACAAGTAGCATAATTTCAATTTCATATTTATGTGGTCATTCAATAAATTAAAAAAAAATAGTTTTGCATATGTAAAAATTATTGGATGCAGACATTGTTTGATTATGCATTTTTTAAAATGATATACAAGTAATATACATATGCACATCGTGTATGTTCAGTGAGCTAGTAATAAGTTAATGTAATAAATGGAACTTGAAAAGGTATTGGTAGTTATACACACACTGTCGAAGACCACTAACAGATCATTAAGGTATTTGGACAATGATTCCAAATGTCTTGGGTTTGAAAACCTAAGACTACAAACTGCCCCAACAAAAAAAAAAAAAAAAAAACCCCATGATAAAGCAGTTGCACAACCATATACAAAAGATGATAAATTCTTCCCACACTATGAGAATAGTGCTGAATTAGGAATATATTTTATTTTTATTTTTATTTTTTAACATACAAGACTCTTCAAAAAATATTCTTCCTCCATCATTTGAATTTAACTGAGGATTGTGGGCTGGATTGTGGATTGACAGATCAGAAAATTTGTTTTTCTGAAGTTCAAGTCACCATCTTATATAAAGTGCAGTGATATCGAAAGTAATTCGGCTAGGAAAAAACAAATGGCTTGTACGAGTCATTTGGTTTAGAAAACTGCTGCACTTCTGTAAGTGTTTAAATAAACCTTCAGTTTTGCACAACCATGTGATTTGGGCTTTTGAAGAGTGAATTACTTTGATTTCATTTTATTTAGATTGGTGTTTTTGAAGTAGGGATTAGGGTGGAAATATAAGATGAAGTGGGAAAAAAAGTTTACTTACAGGGATGAAAGGTGTAAAGAAATTTTTTATCAATTATCGAGGAAAACAAGAATCTAACATACCGCTCGACACCAACAACCAAAACAATTTATCGTATTAGCAAATCAATCAACACAAACATACAAGAAATTTAACGTGAATCGATCGGATTGACATACATCCGCTGGGAACCCAACAACCCTTTTATTCATTACACCAATACAGAGGATGCAAAAGTCAAATAAGATATGAAAGATTACAAATAGGTAAAGAATTTCCCTCAACCACAAACAAGGACTCACCGTGAGTGCTCAATAGCTTTGTTTTTGTAAACGTTTGTAAAATCAAATAAGAAGAAAAAGAAGATAATTCATATTATTCAGCAAGACGGCTGAGCAAAAAGATTGATTACATTAGGATTACAGAGATAGGTTTATATAGATAGAAAGCATAAGAAAAGGCTAAAAAGCCCAAACAGGAAATGGATCAATATGCTAACATCCCCCCTCAAACACGCGATGGTACAGCAAGAAGCATCGAGAGTTTGCCAATGAAAAATCTATGACGTTCGATAGTGTGAGCCTTCGTGAAGAAATCTGCAAGTTGCGTCGATGACGAAGTAAAAGGCAGAGAAATAGTTCCATGCAGCAAGTGATACCGAGTGAAATGACAGTCAATCTCAATATGTTTGGTGTGCTCATGAAAAACAATATTGTGAGCAATTTGAATAGCGCTCTTATTGTCACAATACATAGGAGTGGGAGAAGAAATCGAAACACCCATATCCTCCAACAGTCAGCGTAACCAAATGATCTTAGATGTAGTGGAGGCCATAGCATGATACTCTGCCTCAGTGAAAAACCGAGAAACAACATCATGTTTCTTGCTCTTCCATGAAATAAGGGAATCACCTAAAAATATGCAAAAGCCAATTGTGGATTTTCTATCCGTTGAATCACCAGCCCAATCTGCATCAGAGAAGGCACGAAGCTCCAAAGATGAGGTCGATGGAAACAAAAGACTCTGATAAAGTGTTCCTTGTAAGTAACGAAGAATGCGCATAACAGCAGCCCAATGAACAGAGGTATGGGAAGATACGAACTGGCTAACAATGTGAACAGCATAGGCAATATCTGAACGAGTGATGGTCAGATATACAAGGCAACCAACAATAGAACGATATAAAGTGGGATCAGAAAGAGGACTCCCATCGGTCGGAGTATATCGGGCATTTACCTCAAGTGGTGAATCAACATGACGTGTATCAGTAAGACCGGCACGATAAATAATGTCAGTGGCGTATTTGGATTGGGAAAGAAGATAGCTTTTTTCTGAGGAAGCTACTTCAATGCCTAAAAAGTAACGTAGATGACCCAAATCCTTCATATCAAAACAACGAGACAATGTGGCTTTAATGCTCACAATACCATTACTGTCATCACCTATAATGATCATATCATCTACATATAGTAGAAGAAGAATACGACCTGCAGAAGTCAATCTGACAAAAAGTGCTGAATCATGGGGACTAGAGGTAAAACCAAGTGATGTAACAACATTTGAAAATCTCTCATACCAAGCACGTGGTGCTTGCTTAAGACCATATAGAGCTTTCTTAAGCCTGCAAACCTGACCTGGAGCATGAGAAACACCAGGTGGAGCAACCATGTAAACTTCTTCCTTAAGATCTCCATTAAGAAAAGCATTTTTAACATCCATTTGAGAGATGTCTCACTGATGACTGGACGCAACAGCAATAAGAACCCGAACAGATGTCATCTTAGCCACAGGAGCAAATGTCTCCTCATAATCCATGCCATACTCTTGGGCAAATCCTTTAGCAACTAAACGAGCTTTGTATCGCTCAATAGAACCATCTGACTTGGTTTTAATCTTATATACCCATCGACAACCAATAGTTTTCTTCCCAGTAGGAAGGTATACAAGATCCCAGGTACCAGTTTTGTCTAAAGCAGACATTTCCTCAGACATAGCACGTTGCCACACAGGAGAACGAACAGCCTCCGAGTAAGAAGAAGGCTCATAGAAAGTGTCAATGGAAACAAGAAATGAAGCAAAAGCCCGAGAGTAAGCAAAATCTGATAATTGAGTAGATTTACGTGTGCGAGTGGGATAGCGAGGTTGAACAGGATCTGTCATCACAGGAGGTGTTTGAACAGTCGTAGTAGCAAGAAATAAAGTGTCACCTGCAGAAGGAGGAACAGAGTGTATGGATGACGGTGTATCAATGGTAAGGGGTGGTGAATCAGAGGGGTTATCAGCAGAAAATGGATCAATGTGAATAAGATCAGACTTAGTCATACTATGAGGACTAGCTGGAATAGAGTAGAAGGGAATATGCTCAATAAAGAAAACATGACGAGAAACATATAGTTTATTTGAAGAAGGATCATAACAGCGATAGTCTTTTTGTCCAATACCATACCCAAGAAAAACACATATAGCAACACACGAAGATAATTTTGTACGCTCTACGTGTAGACGAAGAACAAAACAAGTGGAACCAAACACTTTTAGGTGAGAGTAATCGGGAGTTTGACCAAACAACTTGGCATGAGGAGAAATACCAGAATTATGAGAAATCGGGATCTTATTAATAAGATAAACGGAAGTAAGAACAGCTTCTCCCCAAAATTCTTTTGGAACGCTAGCTGAAAGAATCATAGAACGAGCAGTTTCAACAATGTGTCTATGTTTTCTTTCAGCAACATCATTTTGTTGCGGGGTATCAGTGCAGGAAGACTGATGCAAAGTACCATCAGCCGTGAATATGTTAGAAAGGTCTCCCTTAGTATATTCCCCCCTAAATCAGAACGAAAGCATTTAACAATAGCAGAGTGTTGTGTTTTAACATATGCTTGAAAGGCAGTATATATATCAATAAACTCAAAACGACGTTTCATCAGAAAAACCCAACAATAACGACTATAGTCATTGATAAAAGAGACATAATATCTGCACCCACCTTTTGTGGGGATGGGTGCTGGACCCCAAACATCAGAGTGAACTAAATCAAAAGGTGCAGTGGAAGTAGAAACACTTTGATTAAAAGGGTAAAGCAGAAAATTTTCCAAGTTTACAACCACTACAGTCTGAAATATCATGAGAACGTAAATCTCTCAAAACACCAGAATTACATAAGAATTTAAGACGAGAGCTTGAAATATGACCAAGTCTAGAATGCCACAAATAAAACTTAGAAGACAATGGAGTTAAATGAAAAGAAGAAAGGTCAATACTAGCAGCAACGGCATGACTTGGAAGGTGCAAGTCATCCAAAACATAGAGACCGCCCTGCCTAGGGCCTGTCCCAATCAACTTCTTGGAGTTGGGATCCTGCACAGAGCAAGTGGTAGAAGAAAAATGAACAAGATATCCAAGATCACAAAATTGTCCGACCGACACAAGATTCATAGTTAATTTAGGAATGCAATAAACATTTGGGAGGGAAACGTGTGTGGTTTGAATTGTATTGATTCCTGTTAATGGCAAAGGTGTGCCATCAGCAGTCAAAATAGAAGGTGGGCGAGAATCAAAAGACATAGATATAAATGATGAACAATCATGGGACATATGATATGAAGCACCAGAATCCAAAATCCACAAAGGAGAATTCAAACCTGATATGGAGGGAGCTGACATGGCAAAGTGCTGAGACTGAGGAGCAGTCATGTTTTGAGACAAAGACTGGCTAGCAAGGAACTTCTGAAATTGTTCTGCAAGAGAGTCCATAGAGGAATCCACACCTGATTCACCAGAAGGATGTACCAATGCAGCAGTCTTAGGTTGGGAACTACCACGTGGCTGTCCATATCCTTGTGCAGTAGAGAAGGACTGTTGTTGGCTACCACGTTGTTGCTGTTGTGATATATCACCTTGCTTAAAACTTTGATTTTTTTGACGAGCCAATAATTCAGGACATTGATTTTTCCAATGGCCTGGTTGTTTACAGTAATTACAATCACGACCATTCTTGATATTTATCTTGTTGCGTTGAGACGGGATTGGTAAAATCCCTGTAGCAAAAACAGATGCAGAAGAGGTCTGTGCAACTTTCTCAGTTTGAGACTTCAAGCGAGTTTCTTCAGCTAATAATTCATGTAGAACAGAATCAACAGAAGGTAAAGGAGTGCGATGTAGGATGGACGCACGACAATGCTCGTACTCTGGTCGAAGAGCCATCAACAATTGTACAAGACGTTGTACCTCCCTACGAGCGATATATGGAGCAAATGACCTAAGCTCAGCATCCTCAGTCATAGCCAATTGATCCCAAAGAGCAGTAATTTCAGAATAAAAATCTTGAATATTTCGATCATTCTGAGACAATGATCGAATATCAGCCTCTAATTGATATTGAACGGCAAAGTTAGAGCGCACAAAAAGTCGCTCCAAATAGTCCCAAACTTGCTTAGCAGTATCATACTTAGCCAATTGCATACCAATTTTATTCTCAACGGAATTATTAATCCAAGTCATGATCTTTGAATTGTTGGTATATCATTTCTCCATTGATTCAACATTAGCAGTTTCAGGAGCCACAATAACACCAGAAATATATCCCCACATCTGTTTTCCTTTTAGAAAATTTTTCATGGCATAACTCCAATAAGAATAGTTTTTTCCATCTAAACGAACACTAATAGCCTGTAATGAATCATCACCTCCTGCCATATTTTGAAGTCAGCAACTGCTTCAGGTCGAGACAAGCAAACGCTTCAGGTCGAACCTGGTATCAATTGGGCTAGGGTTTCGGGGAACTAGGGTTTCGAGACAGGGACAGGCTAGGGTTTCTGCAGGCTAGGGTTTCTGCAGGTGAGGGTTTCGGGGTTCTAGGGTTTCTGGAGGCTAGGGCAGGCTGGGGACTAGGGCGGCAGGCTGGGGACTAGGGCAGCAGGCTAGGGACGGGGCTCTGGGGGAGATCGGCAGGCTGGTGGTTTGGTGGGTGATTCAGCAGGCTGGGGACGAGGCAGGCTCTGGGGACGAGGCTCTGGGGACGAGGCAGGCTGGGGACTAGGGCGGCAGGCAGCGGGCTAGGGTTTCGGGCTTCAGGTGGGTGTTAGGGTTCGGAGCAGATGATGATACCAGGCTAGGGTTTCGGGCTGAGGCAGGAAGACAAGACAACGATGAGGCAGTGACAAGACAGCGGGCAGAAACAGGAACCTCGCTCTGATACCATGTAAACGTTTGTAAAACGTTTGTAAAATCAAATAAGAAGAAGAAGAAGATAATTCATATTATTCAGCAAGACGGCTGAGCAAAAAGATTGATTACATTAGGGTTACAGAGATAGGTTTATATAGATAGAAAGCATAAGAAAAGGCTAAAAAGCCCAAACAGGAAATGGATCAATATGCTAACAATTTTCACGATAATTGATAAAATTTCCACTATAGATTGATATCAGATATTGTTGTCTTGTTTCAGATTAGACATCAATTGCAGGTTCTTCTGAACAGATTAGTAATAGTAGACCTATTAACAATCATGCAATTACTAAATTCGATGAAAAGTGAGATTTTGGTAATTGGATGATGAAGATGGAGGCGGTGTTAAGAAGAAGACTTTTAATATAGTTTCTACCTCGGAGGACCTCATTTGATACATCGGATAGCATTAAGGGCTTCCTCCTTAATTTCCTTTGAAGTGTCAACTTCAAGGTCCTTAGAGAGTCTCAAATAAGACGACAAAGGAACTATGTGACACATTATCAGATGCCTACCAAGATAACTCTCTCACTACTTGTATCATTCTTTAGCAGCAACCTTATTCATTCAAGATTAAGCTTGGTATCGACCTTATGGAACATGTAGATACCCTTACCACTTTGATTATGAATTTGAAGGCGGCGGATGTTGAGATTACAAGTGATGCCATAGCGGTGATTCGGTTATGTTCCTTGCAAATGGAGTATACTACATTTGTGAATTCGATGATAGATGTGCACAGTAAGATTAGCTTGTCTGATGTAAAAGCTGATCTTTATAATGAAGTGTTGAGAGATAGATTGATCAATACTAGTTTGGAAAGTTCAGAAGGCTTGTGAACTCGCAGAGGAAGAAGTGTAAGCATGGGCACCTTGTTGCACAATGCCCAAAGCTGGAATGAAAAATAAAGATCTAGAGAAAGCTTTAGTATCTAATGCAGAGACATTAAAAGACAAGGAGTGACATTGATGCATGAACTTGCAACCCTTCTTCTAAGAGCAAAGTGTAGATTATTGATTTTGACGCATCCTATCACATGACACGTGATAAGAACTTTCGAATACCGCGAGGTCGATGGAAGAGAGGTTCTAATGGATAATGATGATTTATGTCGCAAGATTTGAGAACTCGGTTTCGGTCATCTAAAATTCTTTTAGTTTCGATCAATTTCGAAAATTTCGAAAGTTTCGGTTTTAGTTTCGGTTTAGGTTCCAGTTTCGTATATGAGTAATGTTTAATAAAATAAACCAAATAACTAAAGTACACTTAGTTAAATCTACAATTCATAATTAACTTGATTGAAGAATCCCAAATTAGACAAAGCCTCACTAATTTGGCCAAAAGAATAATTAGAAAATAGGTGACTTCAGCCCAACTTTAGTCAAAAAACAATATAAGAAAATAACAAAACCAGCCCACATAACAGCCAGATCCATAACAGCTCCAAACCCATGTATTTTGTTTGTTTATCTTTGTCGACTTCCTCCTGAAGTAAGCTAGGTCAAAGTCCAAACAAAAAATCGACACATGCCTGCAGCGTTTCTTCGATTCATGGCAAAGATGCTCGATTTGAGTTTTTTTTCTTTTTCGTTGGCACAAAACAAAAGGTCAATTTGATTCTTGATTTATGACAAACATTCTCGATTCTCGACTTGGTTCAGAACGGTCTACACAGAAGCTAATGCAAAATTTCAGGTTGTTTTTTCTCGTTCGTTCTTCCTTTTGCTTTTAGTTCCTGCTTCGTCATGCCTACTGATTTTTTATTACCAGTCCGAAACCGGATTTATAGCCCAATTTTGGACCGGTCAATGACGATACCGGTACAGTACAGCCGAAATTCCGGTGTACCGGACGATACCTTGAACCTTGTTATGTCGTATGGTGGAAGTTAAGAGTGTGAAGATTAGAATGTTTGACGTTGTTGTTAGGAAGATTTCGGATGTTCACCATGCGCCTGATTTGAGGAGAACTTGATTTTAGTTAGGGTTTTGAGTAGGTGTGGATTGAAGATTGTATTTGAAGAAGAGAAATTGAAGTGACAAAGGGTGTAAGGGTAGGAAATGTTTTTCTATTGAATGACACTACCATCGTTCGAGAATCAGCTTCTGTTATTTTTACCGACTCTGATTCCACTATATTGTGGAATTTGAGGATGAGTCGTATAGGAAAGCGCGGGTTGGAGGAGTTAAAAAAGTGGGGTTTGATAATGATATTTATCATTCAAAACTTGACTTTTGTGGAGGATTCGCTCTTGAAAAGCAGACATATGTTTCATGTAACGACCCGAAATTTTTGATAATTAAATTTATTAATTAAATGAGTTTTGGAATTTAATGTTGTGAAAAAATTAAGATTTAATAATGAGAAAAATAACTAGAATGTAATTTTAATAATGCTAATTTAAGGTAATGGATGACTATTTGAATGTAATCTCAAGTAATTGAAATAATTGGAAAGTTATAATTGGCTATAAATTGTAAATGAGGAAATAAACTAAATGTTACATTAATTGGTGAAATAATAGGTTATTAATTGTAATTAGATAAAATCAGTGTTGTGTAAGCGGTTATAACATTTGTTTGTAGATAATAAACTTATAAATGTGATTAAATTTAGAAAATAGAACAATTGTTATTTGTTACCAATTTATTTAATCTGTTGAGTTAAATTAGAAATCAATTACAATTAAATATAATTAAATATTACGTTAATATTTGTTAAGACGATAATTGAAAATGTGAATTTAATTAAATGTACAGAAATGCCAATTATATTCATAAGACAATAATTGATTTAATAATAAGAGTGAAATCAAGATAAATGAATTTAGTGAGACTTTAAATTAATTAATGTGAAAATCGATAAAAATTCAATATAATTGAAATATTGCAACTAATATGGTAAAAGATGATAATTGTAGAATATTAATGCAATAAGATGTAAACCAATGTTAACTATGTCCATAAAGTAATGATCGATTGAATAAAAAGATTGAAATCTAATTAAATCAATTTATTAGAATTAGAATATAATTAATTGGAATTAAATGTAATTAAATATTGTGGTTAATGTAAGAAAAGGCGTCAATTGTAGAAAATGAGGATAATAAGATAGAAACCTATGTTAATAATTTCATAAGGTATTGGTTGATTTAATAGTATGAGTGTATATCAAAATAAAAGAATAAAAATGAATAAGTTTAGTAAAGGAGTAAACAAATGTTTATTATTTGAAATGTTTGGTAGCTAAAAGATTGATTGTAGAGACGAGAAACTATTATTTAGTAAAAAGTGTATAACTACTGTTTGTATCCAAGTGTATAAATATGTTTAAATTACTATTAGATAGGAAATAATTGTTCTACTTCTCATTACATTCATTTAGTCCATTTTGAAACTTAATCAACTGAAATTAATGTAATTGAAAATTTTCAATTAATACGAGAGAGAATACTAAATTGTAAATTAATAGGTATAATTAAAAGTAGCTTATGTTTTATGAAAATATAAGGAAAGTTTGATTTAATGAAAAAAACATTTACATCAAATAAAATGAATGTTTCATTTGTGAATGTAGGTTTAATTTCATTAAAATAAAAAATAGAATGATTGATTTTAAAGGAAGAAATATATGTTTATTTGAACCGTGTTTTAGCTCACGGATTGATTACAAGAATAGGAAAATAATCTATTTCAGCAAGTTATTTATTACTCTTGTGTATAAGCAACAAATTTATAAACGTGTTTAAATAAACAATTGTTCTATTTTTCATTCATTTTAGTTGTCTGTTTTGAAATTTAACTTTGTAAGTAATTGCAATTAATGTAATTCAAATATTTCAATTAAAAGGAAAGAAAACGTTGATTGCAACTAATAGATTTAATAAAAGAAACGCACGTCTTGTGTTAAACAAAAATGGTGTTTTAATGGAAATAAAAGATCATTTTGGGAAAATCAAATTGAACGTTTTCATTTTTAAGTTAAGTATAATTTTTTTATTATGCGTAGATAAACACCTAAATGCGTACAAATTTGAATATTATTTGAGTTAATGAAATTAATTTGGTTACGTTTCAAAAAAATTGAATTTCAAAAGGTTGTGCAATGTACATGGTCCCTTCATTTCTTTTGTTATTAATTGTTGCATGTACGTTTTAAAATAGTTACCTTATTATTAATATTTGATCCGTTCATTTCTCTTTCTATTTAATACATGAGCCTAGACTTTTAGGTTGTATTTAA
This sequence comes from Allium fistulosum, assembly GCA_030737815.1. Lineage (NCBI taxonomy): Eukaryota > Viridiplantae > Streptophyta > Magnoliopsida > Asparagales > Amaryllidaceae > Allium > Allium fistulosum. The sequence continues at coordinate 960,704,254 of CM060901.1, forward strand.
TTTTTGCCACCTCATTTTCGTGTATACAAAATTTTACTTTCCTTTGGTTTGCAAACTTTTTCATTCCTACGTACATTTCCTTATGCATTATTAATGCCTGGAGCTTTCAAAATAAAATGTGACATTTATTTTTGTCCCTCCACCTTCATTTCCTAATTATAAATAACCTGCAGCTTATTTCTTCATTTACGTTTTGTTTCTTCTGACACCTCATATTCACAAGCTCTTATTCTTGCAAATCCAAAAGCTTTCTTTTATGAAACATGATTTGTTTTCATTTTTCATACACGTCATGTGCTCATCTTAGTTGTTCTTCTTGAGAAAAACGTAAGTATTAAAATTTGTTTTTTTATGCGTACAAATTATTATTTTAATAATATTTCTTATAACATGAATATCTTTTGCATATAAATTTTGATTCACGCGAGATTTCTTTTCTTGGATTCATATTTAAATTCTGGACAACATGAAATTGATTTAGTTAAATTTGGAGACTGTTGAGTTTTTGCTCTTCTGTTTGGATTTTTGTGGGTTAAAATCAAAGGTGAGTGTTTTAACCCACTCACAACTACTAAATTGTCTTATGTTAGTTAATTTAAATTTATGATGTGATTAGAAATTGATTGGTTGATATTTGGTGTATTTAAATTGTCATTTCAGTTAAATATGACTTTTATTGCATTTAATCGTCATTTAATTTAATATTGAATTTAATGGTCAATTGAATACCTGTTGATGATAATCAGTTAATTGATGTTATTTATTGGTTGGTTGAATGGTGATTGTGATGTATGTTTGATTGTTTGATATTGGATGACTGGATGTTATATTTTTATATTGTGATAACACTACAAGTTCCCTATGGGTTGAAATGATATATGCCCGAACGATCTATAGATTAAGAAAAAATCGTTATGGGTTGAAATGATAAACCCGAACGATTTTATGGATTTTGAATTTTATTCGGGATTGCGGGTTGAAATGATATATATCCGTAAATATAAAATATTTGCGGGTTGAAATGATAAATATCTCTATCACTTGACCATAGGGTAGAGAATTATATATGGACACCGGATTGATTAAATTAAACGATTTTAAATCCTTAACAATTTGAATTCAGTTAAACGATATTTTGAGATAAAAATTGATTTGCATAAACTGAATTATTTTCGAAATCCAAGCTTTAAATGTTTAAAATTGGAATTGATTTAATGAATTGTTTAAAGAATTGAAATGGAAATTTCGAAGTTGAATTTTTGAAGCATAAATGAAATTTGTTGAATTTGAGTTATTGAAATTGTTTGAATATAACTTTGGAATCTATTTAATTTGAAGTCGTTTAAATTGATAATTTAAACATGGATCTGAAATCGATATTGATTAAATAGTTTAATGAGAACCTGAATTCAAAACCAGTTTTAGTTAGTTGAATTGAAAGCTGGACAAGGTCCAGATGTGTTGAAATGGAAGAAATGGTTTAATTTTGATATAAATTCCAAATTAATTATTTTAATATAAACTGTTTAAAGAATTATTATTTTAAAATCCTTATTTTAAGGTTTTCAAACTATTAAAAATAATTTAAATCTATTTTCAACTATTTTAAACTATTTTTAATCAATTTAAACTATTTTAATATATTTAAACTATTTTAAATCCGTTTAATCTATTTTTAATCAATTTAAACTATTTTAATCTATTTAAACTATTTTAAATCCATTTAATCTATTTTAAATCTATTTAAACCATTTTAAATTCTATTTAAACTATTTTAAATCTGTTTAAACTATCTTAAATCTATTTAAACTATTTTAATCTATTTTGAACTATTTTGAAGGATTTTGTTTAAAAATTTATTTTAAACTATGCTAAACTATTTATAACTATCTAAACTATTTTCTAAATTTCAGACTGTGTGATGCAGTGCGAAATCAAAGCGAACGAATTACCTTAAGTCGCTCCTCCTCCAACCCCTCAAATCGCGAACGAAGCTACAGTAAGTCGCTCCTCCTCCTTAAGTCGAGCGAAGCCCTAGGTCGCTCCAGCCCCAAGTCGCGAAGAAACTTCCTTTGTCATGAATTCAGTAGGTCGCTCCAGCCTAAGTCGCTGATCGATAGGTCGCGCAGTCGTTAGGTCGCAAATTCCAAAAATTGATTTCTTAGGTCGCGAATCTTTATGTCGCGAGCAGTTAGGTCGCGAGCTCCAGATTGCCAATGCCGTGCTTCCTTAAGTCGTGAATGAAGATAGGTCGCTGCCAATCTTTAGGTCGCTCAGATTTTTAAGTCGCGTGAGTTTTGTTTTAGGTCGTAATTGTTAGGTCGTTCACGACCTATGAGTTGTGTTGTAAGTGTTGTGTTGTAAGCCTATAAATAGGCGAGTTATGTCATTTGTAAAAAGGTTGTTGAATTGGAATAAAATTTCTTTTGTGTGCTTTTGTGCCACCATTAAAATTGGTAGTTGAGTGTTATCTTCTATCTCCACCTTCGGCATTCGAGTGCGCTCGAATCAACGATTATTGAAGCCAATTCACGGAATCAAGTGCGCTTGATCAACGTCGAAGAATTGTAGATCTTCTCTCACGGCATCGTGCGCGATCAACGTGTCGAAGATAGCTAAAGTCCGGTATCTTCGTGATCAACGGATTTGGGCGTTTGGTATCATTAATTCATCGATTCATATTGCTTCATCTAATCGTTTCATCGATCAGTTTGACACGAAATCTTCAATTCGTCGTCAAGTGTTATTTCCGCTGCGTCATTTGGTATCAGAGCTAGAGCGCAAGGAGTTTGCGTAGATTTTTGAAGTTGTGCGAGATTTACATCATTTGGAGAAGTGGGTTATCGAGATTTTGAAGAGATTTATTCGTTTGGAGATTTTTGAAGATTTCAACAAGTGGGTAGTTTTGATTTGAAGATTTTTAGATCGAAGTGAAGTTTTTGTTGAAATTTGTTGAAGAGTGATCATGCCTCCGAGAAGAGCTAACCGTTATCGCAACATTGATGCTTTGTATGGGAGAGAAGAGGCCGATGAGATGGAGCAAAGAATTAACGAAAACTTTAATGAGAAGCTTAATGAAGTGATCGGTCAATTAGAGAGAATGATGTTGGAGATGAATCAAAATCAGAGAAGGGTTTCACCTGAATCGAGCCATGGGAGAAGTAGAGTTTACCACATTCAAATCGAGAGAGAAGTGTTGATAGTGATCATAGAAGCATGGATCGAGATTGTGATAGAAATGTTGATGATCGAAGTCGTGATAGAAATGTGAATGATCGTGATCGGAGGAATGTAGATCGAAGGGATGTTGGTGGAAGAAATGGTGGTAGTAGAGATGTTGGTGGTTAGGATCGACATCGATATGCATCAGATTTTGAAGAGGAGTTTGATGGTGGTAGTGTTCATGGACGAGGACAAGGAAGACATCATTTAGAGTATGATCACAAATGGGAGTCCGGGATGAAAACTGAAATACCGAAATTCAAGGGAGGTATGCAGGCCGAGGAATTTCTTGATTGGCTAGCTTATGTTGAGGAAATTTTTGACTTCAAGGAGGTTCCGGAGAATCGTAAAGTGAAGTTGGTTGCTACTAGGTTGAGGGGGAGAGCTATGGCGTGGTGACAGCAAACCAAACGTACTAGAGAGCGGATGGGGAAGTCAAAGATTGTTGTTTGGGAGAAGATGAAGAAATTGATGAAGGCTACTTTCTTACCCTACAATTACCAATCACTAATGTATCAGAGATTACAGAACCTGAGGCAAGGGACGAAGACTGTTGCTGATTATGCTGATGAGTTCTACCAGTTGATTGCTCGAAATGACATTATGGAGACAGAAGAACAATTGACCGCTAGGTTTGTTGGTGGACTTAGAACACAGATCCAGGATATGGTGAACATGTTTGACCCTAGATCTGTGGCAGAAGCACATCAAAAGGCGTTGGCTTGGGAGAAACAAGGTAGACGTGGGGGAGGTGTGTTTCCAAGTCTTACGGGGCAGAACAAAGGAGCGGGTAGTAGTTCTAATGTTCCTAAAGCATCGAGTAAGCCGGTTGTTCATGAAGTGGCTAAACCAAAAGTCAACACCAATTTCAAATGCTATAATTGCCAGGAAGTGGGTCACAAGAGCAACGAATGTCCGAAACCGAGGAAGAGAACTATGATTGCTGAAGTGGAAGATGAGGATGTAGAAGAAGATCTCAATTCACACCGTGATGAGGAGGAAGAAGAGGTGTCGGGAGACGAGGGATGTAATCTAATGCTACGGAGATCTTGTTTAACTCCGAAGCAGGAAGAGGAGTCGAGTTGGTTGAGGAGTAACATTTTTCAGTCAACGTGCACTATTTTGGGGAAGGTTTGCAAGTTTGTTATTGATGCGGGCAGCTGTGATAACATCATTTCTACCGAGGCTGTGAAGAAGTTGAAGTTGAAAACGAAGAAACATCCTAGTCCTTATAAACTTGCTTGGTTGAGGAAAGGAGGAGAAGTGAAGGTAGAGAGGCGAGCTCATGTGCCATTTTCTATTGGGAAGAAATACAAAGATGAGATTTGGTGTGATGTGGTTGACATGGATGTTTGCCATTTGCTGTTGGGAAGGCCGTGGCAGTACGATCGGGAGGTACAGCATAATGATCGAACAAATAGCTACAGTTTCTTTTTCGAGGGCACGAAAATCACTTTAGTTCCGAAGAAGCGATAGCAGAATGAAAACAAGCTGGAGGAGATTGAGGAATTGAAGACTTTGTTGTCCTTGAAGGAGTTCGTGGAAGAGGTAGATGAGAGCCCTGAAATTTTAATGTTGATTGGGCATGAAAGCAGTGAAGTTACTGAAGTTCCAGAGGAAGTGAAACCAGTTTTGGAGGAATTCAAATATGTGTTTCCAGAGGAGTTACCGAAGGAGTTACCACCGCTTAGAGACATACAACATCAGATTGACTTGGTGCCAGCTGCTGCATTGCCTCATAGACCGCACTATCGGATGAGTCCAAAAGAACACGAGGAGTTGAGGAGACAGGTGGAGGAATTACTGGAACAAGGACGTGTTCAGGAGAGTTTGAGTTCTTGTGCAGTGCCAGCTTTGTTGGTGCCGAAGAAGGATGGAACGTGGAGAATGTGCACATATAGTAGAGCATTGAATAAGATTACGGTGAGATATCGATTTCCTATACCGAGACTCAACGGGTTTTGTGCTGGGTTTGCCGAGGACTCAACGGGGAAATGACTCTATATATGTTGTAGTGGATCGTTTCTCGAAGATTGTACATTTTGTTGCTTGTAAAAAGACGGCAGATGCGGTCCATGTGGCACAGTTATTCTTTAGAGAGATCTATCGCTTTCACGGTTTACCAGAATCTATAGTTTCGGACCGGAATACCAGATTTCTAAGTCATTTTTGGCTGAGTTTGTGGAAGATGGTGGGAACGAAGCTGAAATTCAGTAATGCTTATCATCCACAGACAGATGGACAAACTGAAGTTGTGAATAGATCATTGGGAAATCTGTTGAGATGTCTTGTGCAGGATAATTTGAAAAGTTGGGATATGAAGTTGTGTCAGGCGGAATTTGCACATAATCATGCTGTTAATCGAAGTACTGGATTTAGTCCATTTCAGATTGTATATTCAAGCTTGTCAAAGGGGCCGTTGGATTTAACGATCGTACCACAACCAAGGGGACAGTTAAACGGGCTGCTGATTTTGTTGATGGGTTGACAGAATGCCATAGAATCGTTCAGGAACGATTGGAAAAGACGAATGAGAAGTATAAACGATCTGCGGACCTGAAGCGAAGAAGTACTGAATTTAATGAAGGGGATTTAGTATATGCTGTACTAACGAAGGATCGTTTTTCAGTGGGAGCATACAATAAACTTAAAGCTCGAAAGATTGGTCCTGTAAAGATTGTGAAACGGATCAACGAAAATGCTTATAGGTTGAAGCTGCCGGAGGAGGTGTATACTTCTGACGTGTTTAATGTTAAACATCTTATACCTTATTATGGAGATGAACAACCCAATGAGGAAGAACTTTTAAATTCGAGGACGAATTTTTCCCAACCTGGGGAGGATGATGCAGTGTGAAATCAAAGCGAACGAATTACCTTAAGTCGCTCCTCCTCCAACCTCTCAAATCGCGAACGAAGCTACAGTAAGTCGCTCCTCCTCCTTAAGTCGAGCGAAGCCCTAGGTCGCTCCAGCCCCAAGTCGCAAAGAAACTTCCTTTGTCACGAATTCAGTAGGTCGCTCCAGCCTAAGTCGCTGATCGATAGGTCGCGCAGTCGTTAGGTCGCAAATTCAAAAAATTGATTTCTTAGGTCGCGAATCTTTATGTCGCGAGCAGTTAGGTCGCGAGCTCCAGATTGCCAATGTCGTGCTTCCTTAAGTCGTGAATGAATATAGGTCACTGCCAATCTTTAGGTCGCTCAGATTTTTAAGTCGCGTAAGTTTTGTTTTAGGTCGTAATTGTTAGATCGTTCACGACCTATGAGTTGTGTTGTAAGTGTTGTGTTGTAAGCCTATAAATAGGCGAGTTATGTCATTTGTAAAAAGGTTGTTGAATTGGAATAAAATTTCTTTTGTGTGCTTTTGTACCACCATTAAAATTGGTAGTTGAGTATTATCTCCTATCTTCACCTTCGGCATTCGAGTGCGCTCGAATCAACGATTGTTGAAGTCAATTCACGGAATCAAGTGCGCTTGATCAACGTCGAAAAATTGTAGATCTTCTCTCACGGCATCGTGCGCGATCAACGTGTCGAAGATAGCTAAAGTCCGGTATCTTCGTGATCAACGGATTTGGGTGTTTGGTATCATTAATTCATCGATTCATATTGCTTCATCTAATCGTTTCATCGATCAGTTTGACACGAAATCTTCAATTCGTCGTCAAGTGTTATTTCCGCTGCGTCACTGTGTAAAGTGGAAGTGTTTATATTTAAAATCCTTGATTTAAAAGCGAATATGGTTAAATGATGTTATAACCTAAGTTGGTATTTGAAATGATATTTTCTAGTGAAATGACATATTTGAGTAAATATGATGATTTGAAGTGGGGATTTAACCTATTTTGTGAACATGCTTTCGAAAGTGATTTTGAGAATATGATATTTTGATATCAATTATGAATTGGTTTTGAAAATGTAAAAGAACTATCCGGTGTGAAATAAGCGTTTGGTTGTTAAAGAGACCTAGATCGGATATTGTTATACTCTCTGCCAATATTGAAAACCACTTTAACAACTGTGTATGTGGTGGAGATTACAGAATGAAGTAGGATGATTTGGCGAACAATTCTATATGAGGTATCTACGTAGCCCTGACTCCCGTGAGTCGGCTTGATGTGGCTAAAACAGGAGCTATACCGGGCCAAGTGAGGTCGCACCTCCGATCGGACACATTTCTTCGATACCATATTATGACTTTGCAATTGATTTGGTGACCACCCCTCGATTTGATTTGGGAGTGTGTTCCGAGGTGGACGGTAGTAGCTGATATGCGTTACCACCAGTCCAGGAGTGCAAATGGTAGAATCCTACCCTGGTATTGCCTCGCGTGCCGTGTCACATGCCTTATCGCGCCTTCTACGAGTTTGGTTTGTGTCGTACCTATGGAGTGCTCCCTGATAGCCCACCAGTTTACGGTGGAGTTTACAGTATCTGTATAGACTACGGCATTATATAAAATATGTTAAGGGGGATATGGATAACGCCTTAACGCTATTTTAATACTTTATTTTACTGTAGACACTATTATAATAGCGTATTGTACTATGTATGTAGATAGTTTAACGAATTCTTAGGAGATAGAATCCCAAACATCTCTTAAGTTATTGCACGCACGTTAGACACTGAATAGGAGTTGTCAAACCCCGTAAACATCTCCGACGCCGTTACACTCGTATTTATTTACTATTGATTTAACTTACATAAGATCTTTTAGTTCTGACTCGAGTGTTTTGTCTTTTCAATTCGCTCGGGTCAGTCTGAGCTTTTCAGTGTAATGAGGACCTTATTTCTGAAGGATGAAGATGAAGATTTTGCACTATTATTATTTATTTTATTTATTCCACTGCATTATGTTGTTCCGCTGCATTATTTATTTATTACTGCTGTATGTACTCTGATCAGTATTGTAAAAGTGTAATCAAGTATTATTTGTAAACAACTTTATGAACTGTTTATTTGATTATTATATTTTGTCATTCCACTGTGAGATTCTGTGTTTTGTTTCGTTTTTTCTTTTTTTTCTTCTTATTTACCCCCATAATAATCCTCCCTTTCGAATGGTTTGAGTTTGACATGTGTGGTTTATTATCAATTTAAACCGTCCAAAAAGATGGGTCGTTACATTTCATTTGACACAAGAGAGCATGAGTCATGGGCTATATGGAAGAATGTTCACACAAATGCTTAGGGTCCCTCCCCTTACCCATCTTTGGATGATTTCAGGTACTTCAATTACTTTATTGATATTTTTTTCTCGAAAATACGAGTATGTTTTATGCAATACAAACGTGAAACCTTCAACAGATTTAAAAGATGTAAATCTAGTGTTGAAAAGCAGTTTGAAAAGAAATTGAAGGTTTTTCATTCAGATAATGACGGTGACATCATATTACAGAAGTTCATTGATTTTTTGAGTCCGAGGGTATTAAGTGGTATTACATCACGTTAAGTGATCCCTAGTCCAATGGAGTTGTCGAAAGAATGAATCAGACATTGTTGGAAAGGGACAAATGCCTCAGATTGATTGTTTGATTAAGAAAGGAATTATAAGCAGAAACTTTATCTATAACGATCTTCTTCATCAATCGCACACATTCCTCAACCATAGATAGAAAATCCTCGAACAAGTATGGAAAGAGAAGCTTGTAGGTTATTCTTCTCTAAGAGTGTTTGAATGCTTAATTTATGCGCATGAGAGCAAAGAAAGGCAAAAATCGAGAGCCCGCACGTGTATCTTACTAGGTTATAGGAGATGAGTGAAAGCATATATGATGTGGTGTTCTACTACTATGAAGATTATTACTAGCATGCACATGACTTTTGATGAAAATGTTAAAGGTGAAGTAGTCTTTATCACATGACAATTCAAGGATAAATTCAAAATACCAAACACAAAGGCAGTTATCAGATACCTTCCATAGAGTGGCAAATGATGTTCTGGATCGTACTAGGTTAACAAAGATGGTACCGAGGATCAAACTCAAGATGAAGTTTTTCACAACTTAAGTCAGTCGGGGAGAGAAGGAAGCCTGAGTGGCTTCATAAATTTTGTTGGATTAAGCATAAATTACATTGATTTTGATGATATAACAGTGTATGCTTTGAGTGTTGTCCATGATGACCCATAGACTATAATGATATTGTTGGGCAGTTGATGCTTTCAGTTGACTAGTTGCTATGGAGGAGATGAAATCCTTACATAAGAATCATAATTGTGATTTAGTGTCTCTTCCTTCTAGTAAGAGAGCAATTGGATGTAAGTGGATTTGTAGGATGAAACATGATGTCAATGGTGACTTGAGGTACAAGACATGGTTGACAGTAAAAGGGTATGTTCAAAAGAAGCGATCCGAGTATTATGACATTTTTTCTTCAGTTGTTGGGTACACTTTCATCACATTATATTGGCATTAGTCCATTTAAATATGAAACTTGAACAATTAGATGTCAAAACGACATTCTTGTATGGTGATCTTGAAAAAAGATATTTATCTGCTACGACCAAAAGGATCTATTGATAAGAGCATGTCTAATTTTGTTTGCAAGCTTAACAAATCTGTTAATGGATGGAAATGGTCTCACCGACTGTGGTATAAAATGTTTGATAAGTTTATGATTTCAGAGGGATATTGTAAAAGCTTCAAAGACCAGTGTGTCTTTTATTATTTGTAGATGATATGTTAATTGCATCTCAGAATATGGCTAGCATACCAACATTGAAGGTGAAGCTCAATAGGAAGTTTGACACGAACTATTTTAGAAAGACGCAAAGGATTTTGGGGATGGAGATAGGTAGAGAAAGTAAGCAGAGAGAATTGAAGCTCAATTATGCTCAGTATATCAAGAAAGTCTTATCGTGATTTGGTATGGTGAACGTCAAGCCAGTATGCAATTAACTAAAGAAATGTCTCCTGCATCAGAAAAGGATAAAAGTTGCACGTCTATTATTTCTTACTGTATTGCAATTGGTAGCCTTACGTTTGCAGTAGCGTGTACTAAGTCAGATTTGGCTCATGCTATGGGCATTGTTAATCGATATCTGTCTGACCCATGAAAGGAACATTACCAATAAATGAAGTATTTGCGTGATAATTCGGATGTTGACGTATTATATGGTAAAGATAGTGATGATCACTTTTAGGGAATACCGTGATTCAGACTACATCGAGGATAGAGATGGATGTAAGTCGATGTTAACTTATGTTTTTTGCACTTGACGTAGACTCAATTTCTTGAAGATCAAAGTTGTCCTTATAGTAGCTTTGTCGGCTACCGAAGCAAAGTTGTCCTTATAGTAGCTTTGTCGGCTACCGAAGCCGACTTGATATCGATTATGGGTGATTAAGGAGGGATTGTATTTGTTGTAGCTATTGGATGATTTATCGGTGCTACAGAAGAGAATGAAGTTATTTTTAGATAGTCAGAGTGTCGTCTATCTTTTTCAAAATTAGTCTTATAACTCCCATACTAAGCACATTGATGTTAGAAGCGTTTCTTACGTTGGAGAACAAACAAACTAAGCATAAGTTGCAATGATTCATACCAAGGACAACCCAATAGATATGATGATGAAGTCACTTTATAAAAACAAGTTTAAGCATACTCAAACTTGATCAGCTTAGCATCATCCACTTAGTGCCATGAGATGCAAAACCAACAACTTCTAGTTTATTGTTGATAGATGAAATGTACATGTATATTTGAATCAAGATGGTTTAATCTATGTGATTCAAATATGTGCCAAATTGTATGTTATGTTGTAAAGAAGTTCAAGATCATCAAAATGAAACAAGCCAAAGGAGGTAATTTGAAGCTACGAGTAAAAACAAGCCGGAGGTAATTTGAAGCTACGAGTAAAAACAAGCCGGAGGTAATTTGAAGCTACCACAAATGTTTGAAGGTTGGAGAAAAAAAATCAATTCAGTACAGAATTCATAAGGGGAACCAAAGAGTCAGCCGATCGATCGATCTCCCTACACTGGTCGATTGGTTCATGTATTGAGGCGCTAAATTGTCCCATTTGCACAACTGATCGATCGTCTCCCTATGATCGGTCGATCGATTAGTGCTCTAGCAGTGCAAATTTGGTGCGTCGTGAGTAATGTCAATAGTGTAGAATTCTTGCCCAATGGTTCTAAAAAAACCAGAGACATTATAAACACATTTAGTAATGATAGATTTTTACATGATCAAACTAGAAAATTGAAAAACCTCATTTCGTCTATTTTAGAGATTTTCAATTCTATTGAGTATAGCTTTCATTGCTTAGTAATGAGAGATTTCCACATAAAGTTAAATTAAGAATTGGAAAAATCCTATTTCGTCTGCTTTAAGGATTTATAATTTTATCGAATGTTCATTGCAATTCCTTGTTTGTAGTAAGACTAGGAAGAGTCTCACATATTTGTAATCTTTAATATTTTATTTGACTTTGGTATTATCTGTATTGATGAAGCGAATAATAAGTTTTTCGATTCTCCATGGGCGTAGGTCAATCTTACTGAACCATGTTAATCTCTTCTCTTTTATTTCTGTTTGTGTTGATTGATTTGATGATTAGATAAATTGTTTTGGTTATTGGTGTTTAATTGGGAAGTTAGATAGATGTATTTATGATGTCTCAAGTAATTTTGGAACTATAGGATAAACCCTAGACAATCTGCACCGTTGATTAGATGAAGCTCAATGCAAAACACTAGCACTACGCAATTGTGCTTCCATAGCACTAATTGGTCAATCAGTCATAGTGGTGATCAACCTATTGTGTGAATGGTGCAATTTAACGCCTCAATATATGGACCGACTGGCCGATCTAGGGGAACGGTTGACCGATCGCCTCTCTGGCCTCCATGAATTTTGCATTTAACTGATTTTTTCTCTGACCTTCTAACGCTTGTAACTTTCACTTCGTAGCTTCAAATTACCTTCGGTTTGTTTCATTTTCAAGCTCACGAACTCCTCTACAGCATGACATACAATTTGACACACATTTCAATCGCGCAAATTCAACATAAAAGACTTCTACACTAGATTAGAGGCCTTTTTTCATCAAATTCGATAAGGGTATGGTATTTTACTGAGATTGACGGTGAGGCGCTTCTAGTGAGGCGCTTCTACTTAATGTAAAAAATGGGCAACATAATTTTCAATAGAGTAAGTCAAATTTAAAAAAAAATGGCTCCATTGAACTATTTTAGAGTTTCTCTTAACAAGAGTCGTGTTATTTACAACGTGATACGCACTATACTCATTCAACTGGTCTACTACATTGCATCAAATTCAATCGATGATAAATGTCAACGTAATACTGATCAATGTTTCTTCAGTGAAGAATAATATAATAACACACAAAATAATGTTTTATCGATCAATGCTGAAAACACAAGTCATTTGACTGAAGAATGAAGTAGATAAAATGCAGTAAAAAATTATGCATCAATTGAGATGTTTCAAGGACCTAGAAGCAACCAGAAGAGAAAGCCAAAGCCTCCAACTCAACTCCCCGAGACAGCATCAGGGGGCAGCGATGACCAGGACCCACACCCCCGGAATAACATGCTTTTTAACGACCGATGTATGAGTTTTAAGCAAATATTAATCTTTTAAGGAGTATCATACCAGTGTAGTCAAGACGTACGCCTAGACACAAAAAAGTGCAAGACGCACCTAGTGGGCCTTTTTGAAAATTAAGGCGCAAATGTCAATGAAGCGCAAAAAAAAGGCAGAAAAGCTCTAAAGGGCAAAAAGGCGCTGAGCAATAAAAAGCACGCTTTTCGTTTATATTGAAGAAAATTAAATTTTTGAGTGTCCAGCCCATCATCACTCAGCCCGAAATCGAACTCAAGAAAAAATCCTAACTCCACTTAACCGTAGAAACACACAATCGAAATTGAAATTAAAAAAACCCCAAAACTTCCTGCCACGTGATCTGCCTGTCTGCCATCGACCTCGCCTGCACCTGTCGTCGCCTGCACCTGTTCCAACCGCCGACCTTGTCTGCCGTAGAGTTAAAATTTGCAAGTATATGCAATTTTTTATTGTCAAAATTGCATATTTAGTAGTGATTTTAGCTGCAGTTTTTATAGTGCAGCAGAAGGAAAAAATGCATCTAAGGCGCATAAAAAAGCGCAAGGCAACAAGCTTTGCGCTTTTTTGCCTTGACTACATTGTACCATACATGTTTATTATTGTTGTGCCAGTCAACACATATCCTTGTTTTCTATAATCTTTTTATTATATTATTTTTAACAACAATTTGTTCATATTGACAACGGTGTATCCAATATATATAATTTGATCATAGATAAATAGATCTATTTCGACCCTTCTTTATTTATGGGTTTATCCTTCACTTCATTTGGGTTTGCCAAATTATACAATCTTAAAAATAAATAAATAAATAAAATTATTATGAAGAGTGTGATTAAAAAAGTAGATCAATTTAGCCCAGCTCATTTTGAAAATTGGACCTGAGCTTTTAAGGAAAAGTGGAAACATGTAGCTCCACGCCTCCACCCCTACTAGCTACCGCCAAAGAAGTAAAAGTTTTAGTCATAACTCCACACACAAAAAAGTTGGAGCATAATACCTCACAGCAATTTAACCATCGCAAACGATAGACGAAGCATACATCTGTAATCAACTACAGTGTTTAACCTTTTTCAAAATAACCGTATAGATTTGTAAAATTCTCAAAATATTCAAAATTACTATTTCCAAAGAAACAGTAAACGAAAATCAAAAGAGAGAAGATTACCATCAATAGAAAGCGAATTAACGGGAGGATTGAAGATAGTTATGACAGCGACGCCGTCCTCTCCGACCTCCATGTCTGTTCTTCCTCTCGCCATCTCTCCTCTCTCTCTCTCTCTCTCTCTCTCTCTCTCTCTCTCTCTCTCAGTGAATTAATAGATTGGTTGTTAGTTGAGCAGTTTAAGGTGGAGGAAAAGGACGGGCTTTTGAATAGTGTAGCTGTGCAGAATAATCAAGGCGGTGAGACCATTCCCAGCTTTTAACTGTTTTAACTGAACAAGATTACCCACTCTAAGGTGCCCTCGGATGAGGTTCAATACCGATGTCATCTTAAAAAAAAAGCTTCGGGTAGCCAAATATTTGAAAACACGATAATTTTATTTTCTATTCTTTAAACCAAATTCAACTTTTTTCAAAACACGATAAAAACATAACATACACAAAATGTTAAAAATTAAAATAATAAAATTCATTTTTCCAATCGTGTTTATAATGATGAAATTTTGAATAAATGATCAGCTAAAAACTGGTTTGGCAAATCAACTTGCATGCCTATTGGAGCATTTGATCAATCATCTTCTTCCATATTTCACTATTAAAAACTTTTTATTTGAAATAATAAGTGTTTACAATTTGTTGTGATTGGTATCTTTCATTTAAAAACCACAAAAATGGAAGAAGAAAAATATAAGGTAAAAAATGGCATAAACATCGTATAATAAAACATTACAATTCAATAACTTACATTGATATTATCAATTATAACATCATCAAACTTTATATCCACATTTTCATTAAACTCATCATAAAATAACAATTAAAAAACCGCAAACCAAAAATCTCAGACTGGTATATAGAAGAAAAATAAACTTTAAAAAAATAATAAGTAAAATAAAAAAAATTCATCAAAATCAAGAACAACCACTAAATCGTCGGTTGGTTTCATTTGTTAGACGACAAGAGATTTTTTTTATTTAGGATTCAATTTTTTGTTTTTTATGATGTTTTGAGATAGTGTATGTGAGTTTTTATGAGGAAGATGAAGAAGCTACGGTTGTTCAGGGATGAACAAGGATATAGATATTAGTGGCCACAAGCATATGAACAAAATTGAAAGGCAATAAAAATTTAATGGTAGCCAAAAGCATTTTTCTAGATGCCAAATAATAGCGTACTAAATGATTAACACATAAGCATTTGCTTTACAATAAAGTTTTTGATATAAAGTACAATAAAATTTTATGCAAAAACTCAAATGTTTCGATTGGAGGAGCACACCGTGACATAAAAGATATGGTCCAGGTGATTTGCTCTCCATTTACGACACATTATTTGAACCAAGCAGGAAATTTGGTATGTTAGCATGATGAGTCGCATCAAACGCATCAACGGTTATTCTTGAATCATGTTATCCTTCCAATTTATTACCTCGTTCTCTTTCTCTCATCTATAATCTCCAACTCCAAATTCAAACTTTCAACCAAAATTTCTAGTGTATTCGTTTTTTAAGATAAATTTCAATGTTTTGCATCTTCTGATATATTTTTTTGAAATCATTTGTAATTATTCCATTTATTTACAAAGTGTCGTATTCTCCTTTGATTTGTCATCATCTAGATCAATCATTGACTATACTCCCCAATGCACATTTGCACCCATCTACGTGCGTTATGACATGATAGAACCCTATATGGGACATGGTATGATACCAGGAACTAGTAGATGCCTTTAACAACAATAGTGCGTCGATTTCACTACTACTAATATGAAGAACAAATGGGACACTTGGAGCTTTAGTAGTTTCCTTGAAATAAGTTGTTGCAGCTTGAGAGAGGTGTTTGGAACGCGAAAGAGGCTATGTGTAAGGAGATGACATATGGTGGAATATGACTGCTTTCTGATAAGCATATCAACGGATGCCCGAAAAATTTAAAATTTGTCTATATTTGTAACCAAAAAATAGATAAATATATAATATTCGAAAAAAAGATACGGATACAAATGTGAAAACGTCCGTATTCCAAAATTATCTATCCGGTTTTTGTTAAGAATATACTTTATATTATGTGTATTTTAGTACAATGAATTATATGTATTTATTGTTTTACTAAGTTAATATTTTATATTATATGCATTTAATGTATATTAGTTGCAAAATGCTATTTGTTATCATCATATTTGTTTATTTTTCGTACTTTTATAATCAATAGGACTGAGAAAAATTATGTTAAACCAAAAAATTCTATTTATATTTTTAGATTTATCAATTATCAACGAATAGGATAAATATCATATATTTGTCTGTATTCATAGATGTGGATATCCGATATCCAAAAATGATTTCAAATGTAATACAGATATGTCACTATCTGCATCTGAAAGTATCTGTTGATAGGCCTACTTTCATATACTTAATATCGCATACCTTTTATCATTTAGCTAAAACGACATTGTATTTCCATTTTATTGTATTTTTCATTAAAATGACAAATAGTTTGTCGTCTTATTAACTAGTCCATCCGATTAGTTTATCGACCACGCTGTAATGGTGCAACTAGTTATATGAACTGGAAGTCGCATTTGAGTGCTTTTGTGTTGTTTAATTGCCTATAACAAAGAGAACAAGCCAATGTTGAATTTGCTCTAATATGTAAGTCTCCTTTTATATCTTTTTCCATTTTTCATTTACACTAAGGTTGCATTCTTGGAAGAAGGAAACTCTTGGAATGATGTTTAGCATTCTTATTTTCTATGTAAGATTAACATTTTAGAGAAGAGCATTTTCTCACTCCAAATTCGATAGATTTACAGGGTTTAATCAATACATTCGATGTAATTACACTTACAGATGTAAAGTATTAGTTTTTTCCCTTGTAAAATTTTAAGTTGTCGCTCAACTTTCATGAAATCAAACAAAACAATTTTCTTGCTTCTTCAACTAATTATATAAAACTGTAGGAATGAATTTGTAAGAGCTAGGTTAACTTAATAATTGTTTCTTTTTTATTATTCTCAAGTTGCCAACCACATTTGCAAGGATTTGCATGAATGAATTTTCTGGTCATCAAAAAAGTATGGATATATTCATGGGTTGAAGCTTGACCAAGTACTGGAAAGACTTCACTAAATGGAAATTTTGAAATAAAACTATGACATGTGGGGATGTTGCAAGAAGCATTATTGTTAACGATAGTAAATAGAAGATCGAACTAAGATATTTTAGTAATTAGTATACCATTTATTTATTTATTTACTTTCAATTTATAAGACGCTAATAGTACGGTACTGGAATGAAAGCTTGCACTAATCCGGATTTGGAACATCTAAAGATAATATTTGGAAATGCTGTCCCTAGTAGATATGTCATTGTCTCTATTAGGTTAGGGAGACTCAAAATGATGCTACGGTTGATTACTAAGTAACTGAATCAAATTCCACTCTTGAAGACCTTTGGGATTGTAAGATATTTCCTTTTGATTGAAATGATCTCACAACTTCCTCACCCTTCCAATCCTCCCCATTAACGAATGAAAATGAACAAGTTGATGATGCTGATAGCCCATTTTCGGTTCACCGCCCTACTAATGCTTCTTATATTGCTCATCAAAACAGAAGATGTTCACATGATAAGTTTTACAGTGATGTTCACAATGGTGGAAATGATGAAAAGAAGAACATGATATTGGTCATTAAGTTCTTTTAGAAGTAGTGGTGTTCCTGAACACGTTAATCAAAAATTGGTTGAAGTTGTAAAATGCTAGGAGCAGTGCATGAAATTAGGTGATTAACAACTAAAGGAGATTGCAAAAGTGCATCTCAATAAAAAGGTAAAAAAGGGACTTATATATGTTGGAATGATGACGAAGTACACAAGTGGATTGAAGAAAAACTCAACATATTACGATAACGTCATCAGCTGTCATGTTCTTTTAAATTTGTGTTAGGCTATACGCATTATTGTGTTGTTTGTTTGATTTTATTATTTTGTATTTGGATGGATGGTGTAGTAGCAGTTTTATTGTTTCATTGATTAATTTTAGTTGCTAATAAATATTAATTATTATCAATGACTAACATTAATAATTATTCAAAGAATTATCGGTGATTAATTAAGTATTATTAATTGATGAATTATTATTAACTAATTAACAGTTGTCAAATTCGACTTATTAGAATAGTAAATAAATATAAATCTTACCTCTAACATCAACTGTAGCCAACATCTAATTAAACTCTTATGTAAGAACAATGATTTAACAAGCTATAAAGCCAGCCACTAAAGGCAAACTGATTGACACATTGAATTTTATCACTGACAGTTTATATGTTTTCTTGATAAATAAGAATTACTTGTGGTATTTTTGTTTTTTTATCGCATGAACATATGGATAGTTATATTTGCATTTGCTTAAATGGATCTCAAGCCTATCCAAATTCCATCCTAATAGGAGCCAATATGTGAGTTGCTTATTTTTCTCGCAAAGTAAAATTGGGCCCATCACTAAGGCTGGCAACTATAATGGAGACCCGCAAATTCGAACCTAACCGACCCAAGAAGAACCGAACCTGGCTTAAACCCTTTGTCTCGGGTTGGATCTAAATGATGAAAAATACCATTTAGACCTGATCAAACCCCACGCGAACTGACCCAAACGAAAATACCCAACCTAAAAGCATAAAATATGTGTATTTCAAGTGTAATTACCCAACCATACCCAAACTGACCCAACCCGACCCGAACCTCATATCGGGTCGAGTCTAGGTTTCAAAATGTATAGTTTAGACCCGACAAAACTCTACCCACCTAGAACCGAGACCCATCGGGTCGGGTCCAGATCTAACCCGATAAGCCTAATTCCTATCGCCACCCATCACATCTAAAGCCCAACTACAAAGACCCACTTAACAAGTGTCGACCATGACCTCGCATGACCCAATTGCATGTACATCCAACAAGCCTTACTCCAAGGCTTGCTTGCCTCACGATCCTCGTTCGGAGCTCTATTCATCTCTTCCTCAAAAATGATGATTACCCTGAAGCCTCGCAAACAACATCTACCAACTACCCGTAGGACAACTCCTTGAGTTGTTCGCCACTATATGCGTTGCCTAAATAAAGCCAAGTCCTAAATCTTTTCCCTCATCCATGTGCCTTTTATGGCCATGCTTCCACCTATCAAACCCTTTCCTCGATCAACCTTCCTATCTACCTCGCTTTGTTGTATGTAAATAGGGATATACCATAAGATCTCAACCACTCTTGCAAAAAAAGGTAGCATGCTGCATCTAACCCTAACAAAAGCGATGAAACTATTTTTCCTCTGATAAACGCCCTCTGACGAAATTATGTTATAGTACGGCCTGCCACCTAACACATATCTAAACCATTTCGACCAAGTGGCATGCAATTTGATTGTATCTGAGCTATTTATCATAATCAATGGCTCTAAAGAAACTTGACATCCAAGGCATCAATCCAAGCCTTTCAAAGCATATCTTCATGACCGTAATAGGAGAACCCATGCACTTGTATGGTAGATTGGATCTTCTTTTTGTTTTAACTTGATTTTTTCTTGCTTGAGCTCTTCAAGAATCCATTAATCTTCACTCTTGTATTAAAAAACATAACAAATCAATAACATAAGAAGCTATAGTGGATGTAGATCTCTTCTATATTAAACACTCTATATCATGGGTTATTCACTTACTTGCACCGCACTTTATTCATATATATATTCATCATTTTCCATTTTTAACAATGTTTTTCATAAAAAGAAACCTTCATTAAAGGCTTGATTCAGCCATTACTTCAAGGTTGGCTAAAAATCTATTCAATATTTCGGCGCTAAAAGGAAGGTCTTTGCCTTGAAGCTCTTCATATTCATTACTTTTTCTTCTCCTCAAAAACCTACTTTCTTCATATCATTCACCATGCAGCTCAATGGAAACAATGCTAAAACCGAGATCGATTATTCTAATAGTCATAACACCAATGGTGGCACAAGAGCCAGTGGCATCCGCCACTTTCCTAGTCTAGGCAATGATGTATGGCTCAACTTGGTCAATGTAACTAAAAACTTTGGGAAATGGCCCATGACTTGATTAAACTCCATGCTTGGGTAGAAGCTTATGAGGCCATCGACTATGGTCGAAGAATCTCAGCTGTCGTCAATTGAACACCTTTTCCATTTGTTGTTCCAAGCACTTCTAATATTATAAACGATGTTAAGGAGAGGGTTGTCATCAAAACCCTTGTTCTAGCACTCTATGCATATGAATATGAATGATTTTATTCATGATGCTCCTAGGCCAAAGCCAGTTCCATTACCCAAAGTTCGTACAAGTCACCATCCCCCGAAATACTGTCGATCTTCGAACGACTAAGGATGGCAGATGAGCAATGCGACATGTGTTTCAACTACATTAGTGGGTAAGGGTGAGGAAGGGACAATGAACCTAGGGAATTTTCTAGCCACTCTTGATCCTTACTTAAAGAATAGAGACCTCACTTACATGGGAGATGGGACAATCACTCTAGATCACTAACTCCATTAAGGCAGGCCTGTAGGTCTCCTCCGAACAAATATAGGAGGTTACCTGCTCTTGTCAAATATCATCGCTCATCAACTCCCTACTGACAGCATGGTCTCTTTCCCTTGTAAGATACCAAAATCCCCATAACCAGTCAGGGTCGGACACCACCCTTAGAAAGTGGATTCTAGTCCCAGGGAAGAAATGGCGTTGATAAGGCAACAAATGTTTAGGATGCAAACCTAAAACTAGGATGGTGAGGGATTCTCTGAAGACGAGAATAGGCAACCTATTTTAGAGGAACTACTAAGCACGTATATCATTAGAGGTATACTTTGCCTCCGATTGCAAAATACAACAGAAACTCCGACTCATCAAACCACATCACGACCTTCAATTCAATCACCCGTGTTGGCTAATTCTTTGACACTTCCAAGTGCCTAATGTTCCCTATAACAACCCACCCCAAAATAAGCCTAAATCCTGACCCATAAAAGGCCCATCGAAACTTAGTCTCATTCCAAAGCTGGCTTTTGGTTGGTAAAAAGAACAATACAGGGTTATTTATCTATTCATTCATAACTCACAATGGAAGAATAAAATATAATAGCATAAACAGTGCCTATTTTATTTCAAATTCCAAATGTCACAAAACAAAACTATAACATAATGTCAACAATAACCGTTACATCATCTTCTTCAAAAATACATTAACTTCAAATGGGTACATTAGAAAATAGCATAAATAGAAAAATAAACTACTAACATGATATCCTCTCGTCGTCATCTCCATCTTGATCATCATCTCCTTCCCTAACTTGTGTTGTAATGAGAAGGGAATCAGAACAACAATGTCTGGTGAATAGAAAATCTTGAGCCTTTCTATATCAGTACTTGGGCAGTATAATTTAAATAAGGATATGTCTTTCGCATTTTAAACTATATTCAAAGCCATTTAATACTTCATATAAGACAAAGAGGGGACCCTCAAACAACACTTAATACCTTCGATCCCTGAAGCAGGTTTTCCCATAATCGATAATCCCATAACCATCGTTATTAATGTTTACCAATGTGAGAGATAGAACCCAAGCCCCTTAATACCTTTAAATGGAAAATAGGCAGACTCCGAGTATTTAAGACCTCAATTGAAGCAAACCCCATCATTTAATACCTATTTCCAAGGTGGACTCCACATAGGTCTCTATATAGTTGACATTGCAAGGAAATCTCTTCAGACACTTAATACTTCAATTGAAGCGGACCTTTCTGAGATATCCTCAATCATGCCTAAACCCAATCTCGACCATTTTATACTTCATATAAGGAAAAGAGGTGGGCCCTCAAACAACTACTTAATACCTTCAATTATCCAAAGCAGGTCCTTTGTATTATAACCCGTACCACACGGAGATGTCTCACATTAGTCTGATTATTCATAGGAATTGGTAGCCATATTAGCTGGGTAGATTTACCCTACATAATTGGGACTAATCTCGTGTCATATGTAGTTACTTATTATAGGAAATATCTCACTTTAGCTCCAAAGTCACACTATTGGTAGCCAAATTAGCTGGGCAGACTTCTCTGTGCTTTTGACTAGCCTCGCATCCTTATAACTTAGTTATATTTCTTAACTCTCTAAGTGTAATATCACACATCTCATCGTATTCATTAATTTGGCCTTATAAGAAATCCTTCTGATTTCGCCTAATTAATTATTTTCCTAAGAGGGGTTTAAATGATAATTATTAACTAAATTAACTATGCAATTTATATGTTACAATTGTACATTATTTATGCTAGTTTATATATATGAGTACACATTTATTAATTTCCAGGCATGTAGAGATTACGTCCTAAACTAACGTTCAAATGTCAAATCTTCCAATGTTATACAAGTCTCATTTCCACAATAACATTTTTACCATAAACCCAATATTCCAAAATTAAATCAATAAACTTGTACTTAGAATCCATTTCAGAGTTATTTTATATTAAAACAATGGAATAAAACAATAATTATGGAAACTTACAATTAAATAAATTTTATGCTCTATTCAACACCTTTTTTAGATAAAATTAGACAAGAGAATTTTCATTCAACATGTAGAAATAGGCAGCGTAAACTACGAATAAGAATTCATATCTTACGCACCATTTTTTAACCAAATCCCTTAATTGGGTCCAAAGAAAAAGAATAAGAAGCGGAATAGAAGGTAAAAACACATATATTTCAAAATCCACAAAACTCCATTATTTTAATACAAATCAACTAAGATTCCAACCTAAGAATTGACATTTCGCTTTGAGGGAATTTTTTGGATTTTTAGTGATGTTTTCATAATCCAAGACTCCTCAAGACATATATCAAATCCAAACTACATTATTCAATTACTAAAATAGAAAACTAAGATTTCCACTTACAGAGGTCCTTAGCTTTGTCTTCTCTTGGATTTGACATGCTTTCAATGAACACTTTTAGATCTATTCTTATTTATATATACAACAAAGGATTTGTATATATGTTAGATTTAGAAAATTAGAGGTTTGGAGGAGAAGAGATTGAGAAAATGAATAATAATCAAAAATAGATATATAGGATTTCTTACCTGAAATCGTAATGGAGTTTTTTGAATCAATGAAGAGACGAACCGACAGAGCTTCGATAATGTTCCTAAAATATTGTGTGAATAAAGTGAGGGGGCTAGGCTCTTATTTATAGTGGTTGAAATGCACCAAAACTGTTGGGTTTAAGTCGGTTTAAAATTAAAAAAATTCCTGAACATTCATTGCTAAAAACACTAGCCACCACTCTGTATCCACCGGTCGACTGCCTCTTATCACTTGTCGGCCGCTAGCGGTCGACCGATCATCTGTAGGGGTCGACCGGTGTTATTTTGCAAACGTTATTTTGATTTTACCATTGTTTAATTTATTATCTTCCTCAATTGCAATTTAATGTTAACGTTAATTTTATCGTTTACTTAACCCCCAGGTATAAAAACTATTAACTTTTGAATTTTAAATTTGAAAATTATTTATTTATTTAAATTTGAATTCTATTTAAATTATTTTAAACCCGAAAGCTTCAAACGCCCATAACTTCTTCGTTTGAGCTCCGTTTCAGCATATTATATATGGAAATTGATTAGTCTTTCACTACGAATGCAACGATATAACTTTCATGGCCAAATTCCAACTTTTATAAAAAGATTATTTTTACCTCTATCATCTTTAAATTAATTTATATAAATTATTTATTTTTGGTTGATTTTATGGGGTGTTACATTCCCTTCCACCCTAATCGGACAAGCCTTCAATTGGTTCTTACATCTATGAGCATACAATATCCACTCCTAAGGTCAGCTATGCTCCATGTTCGGTATTTCTTCGCTTCCCGAACATATACAATGATGACTAGCGAACTACGTAATATTGGAGAAGGCCTAAAGCCAAAATGAGTTGCTTCGTTTATATGTCAACCACTTTAAAAAAATCAACTCATGATAGAGGAGTGGACAAGAATATTTTGGTGGTCCCTTTCTACTTAAAGGGGAGGTATCGCTCCAAGATATGGAGGGAATTGCAAAGGCAGTCTGCTTCATCCTTGGTTGACTTTATAACAACCTATAAATTAATAGATAATCAATTAAAGAATTAATTATGAGGATAAATATATAAATGATAATATGACATGGTAAGTATTTGGGTGTACATTTACTTATCAATTGTGACAACTTGTATTTTTAACCGTCGGATATTTAAATAATTTATTTAGATATGTAATCGTTAATTAAATGAAGGCCCGGAAATATGGTTTTTCAATACAGCCCAATCAGGACTCTAGACAACTTCCATTGAGTTCGGATTGACGTTGCGAATTAAAATGAGTACAAGGATCGCTATATTTGGAGATAAGATGATCCGATGGCCAAAACGATCTTGAAATGTATGAAATTAGCATTTCAGGACATAGTCTTAGATTGCGATGAAATTTGTCCAATTGGATGTAGAAAAATGAGGTGAGGTATGTAGATGAGTTTCATGACGATTAGACGTGTTGTGTGATCTAGAGAGTCAGGCAAACTCTTGAAAGACTTCATCTCGGTCATCTAATGCAAGCTTTAATTTACCCTATGACCCAAGACTTGGTTAGTTAATCTTGTACCTCTAAACCTAAGGGATTTAATTGATTTGGCACAAATTTGATCGTGTGTTCCCTGTACCTCCTTGATCTTATTGGATAAGTTTACATTCCTTAGTCTAATGGATGTTAGTTAGGGTTTAAGGGTACCTATGGTTGCTAACAACTTCGAGTATCTGATTTAACTCCTCTTCCATAATACTTCATAGTGGGAAGTGAAAGCCAACTTTCTCTATTTAAAAATCGGTAAAGGAATAAGTACTTCATAATAGACGTGACGAAGTTAATAAGGGAAATAGTTCACCAAAAATCCTAACATCGAATAAGCGTACCACTAAAGCCAACAACCACCACAGACAAACACACAAAAAGGAAATGTACAAAAATATTACAAACCGAAAGATCAAACATTATCAGTAATAGATTTCTAGGAATCAGAATGATAACTTACTTTTCTTTATCTACATTCTCATTTACTAAAGCCAAGGATCCAATGCCTGCCAAGACTCGAGCTTTTTCGTACTTCTGGGAAAAACTCTCTTCAATCCTTTTGCCTTTAGGATTAAAGCCCATAGGGAGAGTTACGCCTTTGTCCCGGTTGAATTCATAGGCATTATAGAGGATCTTGAAGGCTTCAAAAGCAGCCATCTTATCGGCCTCTTCCTTAGTGACCAAGCCCAAGACCCCTTTCTTAGCTTCAACCAACTCTTCTTTATGCTTGCCCTTTTGATCTTTTAAGGCCTTCTCTAATTCTGCAATTTTGGTCTCGGAAGCTTTCACCTCCTTAAGTCTCTTCTCCCTCTCATCCTGGGCCTCCTTCTTGACATTCTCCTTATATTCGGCTAACTACTTCTCAATGGACTCGGCCTTTTCCTTATATACATCCAATTGTCTCCTAACAACATCTGTCTTCACCAACTCTCCCTTTAGCTTTTTGAACCTTCGGTGGAGAACCGAGAAGTCGGCTAGGACCTGGAAAAAGAAGGTCATTATGAAACTAGAGAGATAAATATTTAATAAGAGAGAAGAGGTCTTTACCTTGAGGTGCTCCTCCATCCCCTTGCTCATTATCCTCCCGAATCCATCGATGTTGTCAGCTAACTCCATTTAGGAGTTACCTATAACCTCGGGCAGGTGATCATCAATAGCAGAACGGGTGACATCAATCACCTGGTCCACTTGGTCCTTGGTAGAAGAAGTCAGAACAAGGGCATCCGAGGCAGGTATGTCTTTGGTAGAATGTATATTCTTTTTATATCTTTTTGCAGACGGGTCCTTTAGAATTGGTTTCGATCGAGTGGAAGTGGAGGAAGATGATTTGTTCAATAGCAGTTCACCTATATTGAATTTGTCTCCTGAAGCCACTTCCATATGAAAAGAGAATGTAGGTTAGATCAATGAACTTATATTTCATAAAGCTATGTCTTAGAAACATGCTATAAGATATTTAGAACCGAGGTCTACCCTCGGAAGTGTCATCTTGTCCTCCATCACAGCGTTCGTAGGATTAAATGAATGGATTCTTTAAGATTGCACAAATCAATCATATCTAGGGGTATAGTTTCTGTTGAAGAGGGATCATATCCAAGAAACCTAGCCAAGGATGATGGCAACCCGCAAGCCTTGAGATTAACCTCAGTAAGAACAACACGTCTAAGCCTTTCCCCTTTCGAAATTTTCATGACCTCGTCATACCTTGCATTGAAAAGATCCTTAATGGCTGGGGCCTTGTCCCTTCCAAGTTTAGCTAAGGAGATAAAAGAGAAAAGGATATCGGGGAACAATGTGACTAAAGCTTGAAAGAAAGAACTTTTTGAACAAAAAAAAAATCAAAAACTTACAAGTCTCTAGCAGTTCCATATCAATTCAAGGATCATTTGCCTTCATGAAAAACCAGTGAGTGGCTGTTTCCTTGTTGAGTGGCTTGATTAGGGGCATCTTTCTCCAAAAACGAAGGAAATACAAGGGAATTACAGAACTACCAAATATCATATGTATATTATATAAGTAATGGATCTCAGAAATAGTCCTGTTGTAGTACCCCTTCGTCCAGTACAAGATTGCTAAAGCTAACAAGGTGCTATACAAAACTACCCCAAGTTGAATTGGGCTAATTCAATAGAACTCCAAGATACTAACAAATAAAGGAGCAAGAGGGACAAATATCCCATTTTCCAAAAGCTCTAAGGTCTAGGAAAGAATCCTTCAGGAGGTTCACTCTAGTCATCCTCTAGACTTGGAGCCTTGAGTTTGACTCCTTTAATCCCATAACTCTCCATCCAGCTCTCCAGTTCTCTTTGATTAGTTACAGGTTTGTCCATCGAAAGGTCTAAGAAGGGACTAATGTTAAATTGGTTATTCAATAGAAATTCCAAAACTCCTAACGAGAAGGTTTAAAGTCTTATGGTCCAAAACGAAATTGGGCCTAAACTAGATTCTACAGCCCAATCTCAAAGTTTTGAAATCTTTCAAAAAACCATCTAACCAATAAAGCAATTATCAACCTAAGTAGGTGAAAAGTTCGATCTAAGGACAAAATCTTAGTTTAGCAAATAACAAGCATCATGGACTAACTAATCGGATAATACCCCAAATCAAGATCAATCGTTAATATCACAATGGTAATAAAAATCGAAATTTTCCTAAAATCGAAAAAGGGAAATACTCGCAAATATTGATCGCGGCAAAAGATACTAATAAAATCATAGGAAAAATTGAAATACTTGTTGTTTCAATCGAAGGTTTGCAATAATCTGTAAAAGTTTCCAGGCTTTTAATTGCGGAGGCAACCATTAGCAATATGAGTAAGAAAGAAAGGAAAGAGAAAGGTGTTTAATTAAACCCAGAGCCAATGGTGAAGATTACCTGGTCATCAAAATCCTAACCGTAGAGTAATCGTAGAGTAAACGTGCCAATGTCAGAATACAAATCATCATGGGATAAATAAAATGGGGGCACTTTTCCAAAGAAACCAATAGAATCATGACAGTTGGCAAAGGCATTTAATGCAAAAGCAAGACCCATCCTTTCAAAATCAAACATCGACTTTCCTTTAGATCTTACAAGACAAGTATCTCCTAGACCTCACAGTCTCAAGTTAGATTTTTCCCTTTGGCACCAAGACACTTTCTCTTGACACTTAGTCAAGATAGCTTTAAGTGTCAAGCATGATTTTCAAAAGTTTAGACCTCACAGTCTCAAATTCAATTTTGCCTTTTGGCACTGAAACAGTTAAGCTTGTCGATGGCTTCAAGTGTCAAGCATAATTTTCAAAAGTCCAGACCTCATGGTCTCAAATTAAATTTTGCCTTTCGGCACCAAAACAGTTTCGCTTGTCGCTTAGTCTAGATGGCTTCAAGTGGCAAGCATAGTTTTCAAAAGTTTTGACCTCACGGTCTCAAATTAGATTTTGCCTTTCGACGCCGTAACAATATTGATTACCACTTAGCCTAGATGGCTTCAAGTGGCAAGCATATTTTTCAAAAGTTTTGACCTTACAGCCTTAAATTAGTTTTATTCTTTATGGCACCAAACATTCTCACTTATACTTGGTCTAGATGACTTTAAGTACAAAGCACGACTTTCATAAGTTTTGACCTTAGAGTCCGGTTTAGATTTCGACTTTTGGCATTCTAACGACTTCACTCATCACCCAGCCTAGATAGTCTTGAGGAGCAAATATGATTTTAATGATTTTGACCTTACGATCCAAGTTAAAATTTCACCCTTTGATTTTCAAAATAGTTAACTACCTACCGCTTGACTAAAGCAACCGGCTAAGGCTTCACATATGATAACTGATTTAGAATTATTTTCAAACCCCTCTAAAAGAGATTAGATTTTAAATTATTTTCGAAGTCCTCTAGATGAGGTTAGATTTCATGTTGTTTTTCGAAACCCTCTAGAATGGGTTAGATTTCAAATCATTTCCAAAAACCCTTCAGATGAGGTTAGATTTCAAAATGTTTCTGAAACAAGGTCAGATCTTTATAAGTTGTCTCGGTAAGTAATATTGCGGAGAATTCTTAGGATAACTATTTTGCATAAAGACTAGGGTCAACTTTATGATGGGAAGGGAATTACAAGCCAAGAAAAATGCATAATATAAACCATTCTTTCCAAAATCCACCTCATACGGAATGTATAAGGTGAACTTTGGAGGGAATGTGTTACACCATAATTTATACCAAGCACAAATTACATTCGAAAGGAAAGCTCCTTGGCTTGTAATTTCGTGTCCTATTATTTGGTTTCCAACGGGAGCTTAAGCACAGGGTTCAATATCCAAGAGCACGAGATTCGAAAGAAAGAGCAAAGACATCGACGTAGATCAAGACCACTGTCCAATTATGACAACAAGATCAGCCAAGAACAGTAACTACCGAGACCAAGATATTTCAACAAGTATCAATAATCAACGGCTCAGATAACCCTAGACCGAGATCAACGACCAAGGTAATAAAAGAAGCTATATATAAAAGCGCCACGTCAGCAATTTACTTCAAAGAGCTTTCAACCAGATGATGACAAGTGTTTAAATCAAAGCCGCACATGACAAGTCAGGTCATCTATCAAAGAAAAAGACTCTCCACCAATGGTGTTACGGCCTACTGGCTATAATTAGGCGGCAATCTAAGGCACAAAGGATCTTCTGGCATAACAAAAATTGACATAAAATACCAGGTGTACTTTCCTATATTTGAGCTCTATTCAAAAACTCATTAATGGTGAAAATGCCAAAACTTGGTGTAAACAGCCTCTCTGCTATATAAGAGTGACTAAATATGGAAAGGACGGTGTACGTAAAGGCTTTTGGCCCGATCCACTATAAAAGTCTCGATGTTATTTACCTTCTGCACTTTGACTTCTTTACATATATTATTATTACTTTATGGTTCAGCATCTCGAATTCAAGATATAGCTATGACACATCTCGGCAATCTGTTCGTCGGGTCTAATACCCCATTCGACTTCCGGAGACATACCTTTGGACTTCGGGTGTTGGTGTTGACGAAATTCTGCACTAACAGTGGTATTCTTAAAGAAGTCAAATGGATCACTTCGGATGTGTATTGACTATAGGAAGTTGAATGAGATGACAGCAAAGAATCGTTAGCCATTGTCGAGGATAGACGATCTATTTAATAAGTCGAGTGGAGCTAGAGTGCCGTCACAATTAGATTTGGCTAAGAGATTCCATCAACTAAGAGTTGCTGAGGAGGGTATTCCTTTGATCATGTTTAGGACAAGATATAATTCATATAAGCGATTAATCTTGCCCTTTAGGCCAACCAATGCTTTAGCATTCTTTGTGGATCTTATGAACCGAGTCTTCCACGATTAGTTGGACAGGTTTGAGTTGCTCTTTATAGATGATATCTTAGTGTATTTTAAGGATGAGCGAGACCATGAGGTTCATCTTAGATTGGTTTAGATATCAGGAGGCAACCTTAGACGAAGACAAAGTTTTCCAAGTGTCACTTTTGGAAGTAGGAAGTTAAGTTCCTAAGCAATGTGGTTTTGAATGAGGGATTGGTCGTAAATCCATCGAAAGTTGAGATTGTGAGAAGATGGAAGAGACCCGAGACTATAACTAATAAAAGGAGTTTCTTGGGTTGGTAGTGTACTATCGGATATTCATTAAGGGTTTCTCTCGTATAGTGGTGTCGCTAACGAGACTTACCGTAAAGACTATCCAAGAGTTGAAGCTTCAGTTAACAGATGATCAAGTTTTAGTAATGCCAGAAAGAAACGAAGATATGGTAGTGTACAAGGATGCTTCAAGTTCGGGTTTATGGGTAGTGTTGATGTAGAGAGGCAATGTCACGTACCGAAATTTTCGACTTTCGAAAATTCGACATCGATACTCACTTTATCGACTGCCGAGCAATCGAGTGCCGGAAACTCCAATAGTGATGGTTTTAGAAGGAAGAGGTAGAAGAAAAGATAGAAGAAAAAGAGAAGAAGAAGAAAGCAGAAGAAGAAAGAAGAACAACAGAAAAACATCAGAACAGAAACAATATCAGAATCTCACATATCGCAGCGGAACAATATATAATAGATAAACACTAGTCTTTTAAAACAAAGAACTATATCAGTTTATACATACATCAATCAGAGTCAATATACAACAATGGACAGTTATATAAACTTGTCCTCATACAGAATACACAGCGGAATAAATACTATCAGATACAAATACTACGTCTTGTCCTCCAGCTTATCTCCAAAGCTCCAGAATATCCAGAATATCCTGATAACCTAACTCTAGACTGCCCGTGTGGAAATTGGTGGGCACCCAGAGTTTAGAAGGGAAACAATAAACTCCGAGTCAGTCATGGTGACTGGTGTGAGATCGTAAAACAGTTATTTTTCACAAAGAAAATAAAACAAATTCGCAATGCTTTTTGAAAATGAAACTACCATAAGACCTCCCGCCACACACACAATGCAAACGCAGAATTGGAGGAGATTTCTTCTTATGATAGTCAAAGATGCTTACTACGCAAAATCAAATTCTTTTTGATATTATTATTAGTGCATAGTGTAGAAAACAGTTCGAAAGTATAATATTAATCTTAGCCAACATACGACCAGTATCGTATACCTACTATAGCTACCATCTAAACAGTGGTGACCACCGTACGTAAATGGCAGGTTCTACAACTAATACCGTACAGGGTTCGTATTGGAGTTTGGATTTCCAACAAATGGTCAGGCTAAGGAACTTCCTATGCCACGATGGGTACGTCCCTGGAATAGACGACCCGAGAAATAACCTAACATTACGGTTAGATCTCTGCCAACACAAGGCCGGGTTACCTCTGCAAAAATAGGTAACTACTGACACGCGTATGCCATCCCCTGATCGTAACCGATCTTCCCGAGGATCCCCGATTTCCAACAAACCACATCAAAATAATAATGCAGCAACCACATAGGTTAAGTATCTGGGCTCCATACCATGATACCACCTCTATCCAGAAGGAATGACATACACTAAGGGGCGCTACTCCCTAGAACCTTGCTGCATCCTTCCTGTTTTGACCATTTCCGGGGTGTGAGGCTCGACGAAGTCTCGTCCACAAAGCTATGCTTTCTACAAAGCCATGCTTCGGGTCAAACAAAATGATCAACCTATGATCACAAAGATATAAGATCAAACAAATGATCATATCGCAAATGATCAAACACTGATCATTTCACAGCAACACTCAGTATGCCACGTTACCAAATTGGGAGTATATCGCTGATAAATTTCAACTACATAACCTCTGAGCTCGTACGTCTCAGAGAAGGGTGTTAAGCTAAGAGAATAAATTCTCCGCCACCAACAGAAATGTATTTGAAAGAAATCAGCTTTATATCTCAAATTGTAACGTCAGACACACAATCCATACAAGTCTGTTCCGGGATCGAACAGAACCGAAGGCACTTCTCACGAAGCCCTTGCACATCCGGCTAATTTTCTAATCACGTCCGGACTTCCCGTCACTAAGGGTGATAAAACCTCTAAATTGGAGATCAGCCGATGTAGAGTAACTCGACGGTAATCCTTCTGTTTTCAAAAATATCCGGTCTTCAACACCGGTCTTCAAATGCAATTCATAACGACGTATCACATATTCGGAATGGGTTATACGACCCCATGGTCCTTTCCCGGCTAACCCGAATAGTGAGCGTTTATTTAAAAATAAGTGTGGCATTCAAATTCATCCAATTCACAACAAATACCTATTCAAGGTAATTATTGATAGTCGGTTATTTAACTATCAATGAAGATGCGCGACATCATCAGATTCCAAATAATTTTCCAATTTATTTATTTTCCAAAAATATCTTTACTAGATATAAAATTTCCACACTTCACCATTTGAAAACAATTTCAAATCAATTTCAAATCAATTTCCACATTTCATTTTATCTTTGAAGATAAAATCTCAAAACAGTTCATTTCATATTGGAAAAGCATTTCCATACTTATTTAAAAATAAGTAATTCATAAATCTATTTATTTTCAACATTTGAAAATATTCGATATACTTAAATCAATACTAAGTATACATTCCATTCTTTAAGGAAATCATTTGAGTCAAAACGAATGTTACGTAAAACATCGTTACAACGACTCAAAATCACTAGTATAGGGATTCGGATTTTAAGATAGATATATAAATCCCAATACTACATAAAAAAAACATTTCCTTTCGGAAATCATTTACTATAACAACAGTGTTATAGTCCACCATTTCCTTCTACTTCTCGAAAACGTCTATTTCAACAATGAATGTTGAAATCTATGATTTCGATATTTAATCATTTTAAAAACATCGTTAAAACAATTAACTTCATCTTAAATATCACTTTCCCAAAACCATATCCATTTTACTTAAAAATATATTCACTGTCCAAAATCGTGAATATACTTCACTAACCACATTTCACTATTTTCTACACATTTTATTTCAAGAATAATTCGCTATCCAAAATCGCGAATATATCTCCTTTAACAACCTTCTATATTTAATTTATCAAATCCAATTGATTTCGAGTTTATAAAACAACGTTTATAAATTCTATTTCTATTGTCTAACAACTTCAATTTAATAAATCTCCTTTATTTACAAATTCGATCAATATTCTATTTAAAGGCAAAAATCCAATTTATAAGTTAATCTCTTACAAATCTTCCATTCTACAGTTTCATCCATTTTAGAACTTCCCAATTTATAAAGCTATAAATTTCATTCACTTACGGATTCCAAAATTTTTCATTTTTAACACTTAAAAAAAACTCATTTTTATAATTCCAATACTTTGATTTATAAATATCAATTTTATAAATCTTTTATACAAATCGTTTATAGTTATTCAAAAATCCCAACTCAAATCATTTTATAAATAAATCGACTTTTATTTCAAAAACGACACTTTGGTTATATTTCACCAAAAATCTTAACTTTTATAACTTTAAAATTCTAGACGTTTATTTATTTGAAATAAATCAGTTCAACAATTCAATAAAACGTCTACTTTCAAAAATTACTTTAAAATCCTTTTAGAGTAAAAGTCGTTATTTTTAAACTTCAAAACTTGAATCCGATGATGCAACAGCATCAATTAGTCAATCATAACAACAAACATCATATATCAACATATGATAACAGAATATACATCAATATCTGTAAATAAATAAATACTGGTGAGGAATCCAGTTGGATCCCTCCAACCTGTTTCCCTGCATCCACAGACGTTAGCACAATACCAATTCCACTTCGAGGTGGAATATCGCGGTATATGGGTTTTATAAAAATATCCGCTTACTAACGGCGCAATAGGGTCTCATCCGCTATACGAGGCGGGAAATCAATCAATCCAATATATACATATGCCAATATGTATATATTGCTATATATATATAGATATATCCTATTATATCTAATATCACATCCAATAGCAATCATATCAGTCAAATCAATAACTGTAATACCAAACATATTTTGAGTGAGAAAAATCTCACCTTTGCCCTTTTATTTTGCAATCCATTTCCATCCAGATTGTTTTCTTCGCAATTTCGACCTTGTATAATTTATACAACTTATTAATATTCGAAATAATCGAATAATAAATTTTCCGCTTGGCAATTTTAATTACCCAATGATTTTATTTTAAACCGATTTCTTTTAATAAATTTATCTAACAAAAATTTAAATCAAAACTATTCTTCCTTTAAATAAATATTTCACTTAATAAAAATATCTTTAACCACTAAAAATTAAATAAGTTAATTTAAACTAATAAAAAAATGTATACTTGCATATTTATTTTTTTATTTTATTTTCTCCTTTCTTTGAAATTAATCCCATATATACATATGCAGCATTTAACCAAAGATTTAAATTTTAAAACTAAATTTTTATTTGCTGAATTATTTTTTTTTTAGCAACTGTATATACCTTTACTTATAAAATCAAATACATATATATATTCGTATATATGTATACATTGAATCTTGAAAAATGAAAATAATTTTTACCTTCACTGTCTCGATCAACATTCCCAGATCGTCACTGACTAACCCCAACCTACGCGCCAGCGTCGCCTCATCCCTCGCGAGACCCCCAATATCGAGCGCCACCGCGAGCTCGCGTGCGATACTGCCTTTGCCGCTGCCCCCCGATCATCGACCACCATCGCGACGCTGTTGCCACGCGAGTCGCGCCGCCCTTCCCATTGCCTAATCGTTCGCGAATCCCCTGAATCTCGACTTCGGCTACCACGAGATGCCGCCACCTTCGCCGCTTCGAAACCACCCCAGACTCGAGCTCGACCAAGCCTCCAATGTCGACGCTCTCCCCTCGATCGAACTCCCTCCCAGCACCGCCTGGCCTTTCTCGTGACTTCGATCTCCACGCGCTCGGTGAAGCACGGAGAGCTCTACGCGATGCAGTCGCACGATGCATAGCTTTCGATTTCGTGCTCCATGATTATTTGATTTTCGATTCGACTCGAATTGTTCCAGTTTTAAGGAGGGGATTTCTTTTATTTCGTATGAGTCGAATACGACTGTTTTGGTTTCGTTTTGATTTGAGGAAAAGGAAAGGGAATTAGAGGTAACAGTTTGAATTGGGGAACGGAGCATCTGAGCTTTAGAGTTCGGCCATTTTTCTTGTTTTCTTCGTTTTGAAATGTTTTAGCTGAGTAAAAAGGAAGGGTTGCGTGAAAAGAAATAGGGGACAAGAGTACGTGGTTATCAGCTGGGAAGGAGGAACAAGGAAAAGATGGTTACGTGCTTTTAGGCGTGAGATAAGGAATGCTATCCAAAGTTTAAATTTTTAAATTTTAATTTAAATTCTATTTGTTTCGGTACAATCTTTAACGCATTTATGTGTCGTATTCTCACCCAACAACTCCGAACGATACGAAATTTAAAACCCGGTGATAATTTAACGTTACGGACCCAATGGAACTGGTTTCGTCGAATTCCGAGACTGTGCCTCGGACGGCTATTTTTAAATTCGATTTAAACGATTAAATTTCAAAACTGAACAGAACAGTTTCAAATTCAATTCTGAAAGTTCTATTACCTTCAGAATTATCAATACAAATTTTAAAAGCTTTTGAAATATTTTTAATCGGCTTAAATTTGAAGATTTAATTTTTTATTCAACATTCAATCGATTAAATTTTAAAGTTTAATCGCAAAATTCAGAGTTATATTAGGGATTCAAATTAAATTACCGTTCAAACATTTAAAATTAATTAAATATTTTCAATTTAATTTGTTCAAAATTCTGGGTCGTTACAGGCAAGGTAATAGCTTATGCATCTAGACAGTTGAGATCCCATGAGGTATGGTATCCAACCCATGATTTGGAGTTTGCAACAATTATCTTTGTGTTAAAGATTTGAAGGCTTTAGGCGCCATTAATAAGAAAACCTGACAAGATATTGTGGACTAATTTTTATTTCTAAGAATACATCAATTTTTCTTAAAGTAGCCAAATCAAAAAAAAAATCATGTTCAATTTGAATTAGAGACATTAAGAATGATAAATTAACGTCAACTATAACCCCTAGCCTTCCAAGTTATCAATGTGGGTTCGATTCTCGCTACACGCCTTATATTACTTGTTATATATGCATCATACTTTCGAACATGCATTTTTTTACATAAAAAATGAAAAAAAATTCTCAAAAAAAGAGAAAGGGAGAATGCTAAAGAATGAAATAGGAATGAAAAGTGTCCATCGTTTAATAGATAAGACAAAGGTCTTCTATACCTATGGTATAGGTTTAAAGAGTTTCAAAAATAATATTTTCTATAAGGGCTAAAAGTGAATCACTTATTTTGGCTTTTTGACCCCATATTATCGGGTGGATCTTGAAAGATATGTAAAAGAAAAAACTAGAAAATTTTGTTTCTATGGTAAAAAAATCTATTCATCTCGATTATTTGACAAGAAAAAGGAAAAAACCGTGGATCTGTTCAGTAGAGGCGGTTACATCAATAGTGGCTACTACCAAGTACGTTCGTAAACTACCTTTTTAGAGAAAGGTTTGAATTGTTCACTGACCATAAATCTTTGAGGTACTTGTTCCCTCAAAAGGAGCTGAACATGAGACAACAAAAATGGTTAGAGTTTTTGGCATCTTATGATTTCAGAATTGAGTATACTCTAGGGAAAGAAAATAAGGTTGTTGATGTCTTGAGCCGAAAGCAGTAAAATTGTCTTTTACCCATGATTGATGTTAATGAGATTTTTCGTCTCACAACACCAAGTTAACTATGAAGTAAATAAGGAGTTGAACGCTTACCGTAATCGGGAATTAACAAATTCAAGTGATGCTAAATTTTCCTTAAGGTAGTCATTGTATGCTTACATAATTATAAGGTAGCACTCTAATTGTTCATTAAAATTTCGATTCTAATTTATGTCCAGTTAAAGCAAAAAATAGAGAAAGGATCTAAAATTAAAAGGAATAAGCAAGGTGCAGAAAAAGTAAAGGATGCATAAATTTACATGGTTTGAATTTTGAAGAATCCTATGTCCAGAAGCCTAATCTTTGCTATATATTTATTTCTAGTACAAATTATCTCAATGTCAGAGAGTACAAGTATATTTAGTATATAATTCAGAAAATGTCCAAAAGTATCTTTCCTTACTACAGTAACCTACTATTTATAGTACCGTAATATCACATAGATCGCTAGTCCACTAATTCAACATTGCTTCCCCATCATTCGATCCTTCCCTATGTCATTAATTATGTTGTTTGCTGATTTGTGCATAGATTACTAACATGGCTAAAGGCATTAGCAAATTCTTTAGACGGGAAGATTTAGCCGAAGGCGGGAATTTTGAATTTGAATTAGGAGGGAAATTTGAATTTTGAGGCCATAGGGGTTAACTTCTGGATTCATTCCAAAGACCGTGCTTTGCTAGCTTATAGTGTTGCGGCTTCTGTATTTCACTTAGTTGGTGCAGTTCCTCTTGAGCATAGTGATGAAATCCTTATTTAGTGTTTGTGTTGTTCCTTAATTGATGATTTATAGATTTTAGAAAGATGATGATATAGATCTAAGGATGGCGTTGGTGTAGGTTCTAGGAAGGTGTTGATATAGACATTATGAGATGACGATGTTGACTTTAAGGAGATAATGCAGCTGAATTTTAAAGGAAAGGCCGCACAGTCTTCAAAAGGATGGTGAATTTGAACTTTAATGGGATGACGACCCAGTCTTCATGGAGAGGTTGTCATAGTCTTCAAGGAGACGATGCAGTCATTCAGGAGAGGTTAGCGTGGTCTTCAAAGAGACAATGACGCAGCCTCTCAAGAGAGTCGATGCGGTCTTTACCTTATGCCGGTAGATGAATTCTTTGGATTTGCTTTTGCTTGTAGGCAGCACTTATTTAGCTATTTTTTGAAGGGGTGACTTCCTTATTTGCTTCCCACTTTATGATTTTGCAGTATTAGTTTAATTCATATGTACAAATTGTATGATCTTTGCTTAATTTTTGAAGTGTTTTCTATCTTTGATTTCTTTGTTATATCGTTAATCGTATATGGACTACCTATTTGTCTAGCTGTCTCTTAACGTAGTTTGTTGGTTTGAAGGTGTCTAGCTTTATGTCGTTCTCTTCTTTTGGTGATACTACAGTCGAACTGCTTTTTCCTTTTGGTTGTGCAGTTCTATCTGCACTCATTTTGTTGATATGTGTTACACATGCTTACAGAAGAAAATTGGGTGTAACATGTTCCCCCCAAGTTTGCGCTAATGTTTATTAGTGCGGACTTGTCGTCTTTACATCCAGTTTTATCCATTGCCTAACCAATTACATTGTATTTAATGCTCTCTACACGTGTCTCATTGTGGATGGCCATTTTTCTGACCATTATCTACCAATTGTTTCAATTATAACAAATCATTCTCGTCCATTGTGTATTTAGGATTATCATTATTACAATCTAACGGTCATTGTTTATTGTGCCTGTGGAGTTTTTAAGGTTGAGATTCTTTTACCAAAAACTATATAAATTCCACCTCCACTTTTCATTTACCTTTTTCCTACTCGAGAAATTATAATTTCTAATTGCAGTGGTCCTTCTATTTATTTCTTCACAACGCTCTTCACTTTTATTCTTAGATCGTTCAAATCACATTTAAACTTTTTTTTAGTATTGCTCTTCCATGTGTTTTTCCATATATCTTCCTTATGAAATAACATCGGAACAGATCCGAAATAGGATTTACCTTCTACCAATCTCATCATTAAAGAATGGTTAGTTACCATCGGTCCATCCTCAATCCAATTGTCCCTTGTTTCTTATTACCTACTCACATCCACCTTTATCTTATATGTTGAGTGCCTGAATGTACCTCCCATGTGTCATGTTATGTTGTTCTTGTACTCAATCCATGAGAATACAGCTGTTGCTGCAATGGATTCTTTTATATTCAAGCCTTAAAATCCATCTTCTCGGTTTCTCCAAGTGAAACTCAAAGATGGGCAGAACGGTTTTTCTATATTTCCAATCGATATGGTTTTATTCCTTCTTTCAGATCTCTTGGTATTTTTATCACCCTATTATCGTTTTATTTTTCATTATTATTATTATTTTAAGCCTGTGCAGTTAAAGCATTCGGTGGATTCAATGCGGTAGAGGTGCAAAAAGTCATAGCGGGGATGTAGCGAAGATATAGCGGGATATATCGGATTACTCTAAAATAGCATATAAATCCCATACTTGTTGTTTTTACAAATATATAGATAGTAATTATGTGAAAAATTAACATTCAATTGAATTATAATTAATACAAAAATAATTTTAAATAAAAATATGTGCAAATGTATTGTAAATGAACGTAAAACTGTTATATAACATAATTTAATTTAGTAGAATATTAGAGTATTATCATTTCTAAACATATATAAAAAATTCAATGAAATTAATTAATTTCATAATTTTTATAGCGTATAAATATCATTTTTCAATCCAATTTTTTATAGAAGATAAAGCGAAAATAGCGGAATATAGCGGAAATAATGGGATATAGCGGAAATAGCGGGGATTAAAGCGGAAAGGCTATATGTTGGGGATATATGGAAAAATCGTAGCGGTAGGAATCCGCTATATGATATATCGGAGTTATAGCGGGGATATAGCGGGGCATTAACTGCACAGTTTTAAGCTACGCTAACTTGTATGTTCTTTCTCTCCTTTATTCTTTCTCATTCTTTTCCTTTTTTTACTTAAATGCCCTAACTTTCCAAACGAGAAATGAGACTCATTTTAGTGCTCAGAACCAATATACTCAATCTTAACAAAGATATACGCAAAGATTCCAATATTTTTACTGAAGCTTTACTGCATAAATAAGGCTTTGTAGACTCGTAGCATCAATTTTCCCATTCGATGTTCGTTTATGATTTCATTGCCTTTACACCACACGGTATATTTGTTGTTTGTATGAACATGTTAGTGTACATGAGTTAGGATGCATGTGTGTTTCTATGCATGCCTAAATAATAGTCACTTCCCTTTTACTTATTTCTTGTTTAACATTGTATATGTCTTTAAATGCTTTGTTGATTGAATTACGTAGGTACCATGTCTGAATTCCTGGATCCGTTCAAATCCAAGAGGCCAACCAAGGGAAAGAGTGTTGGAGATGGAGAGGGGCAATCCATAGGCGGTTCTACTCTTCCTCCTCCTCCTACACCTCATGTTGACATTTCTGTTATAGTAGTGCCTCCCTTTAATATATTCCCTGCTTCTCGGTCCTTCTTGCCTCTTTCAAAGGGCAGTGTTGTCTCTACTTTGGCTAAGTAACTAGGGCGACTCATCATTTATGATATTTCAACCCTCCTCCTTGCTTCTTTTGGTTATAGCGTCTCCTTCCACTAAGGTTTTCTAAAGTCTTCATAGGAGTTTGTCTTACGTAATAGTTTGATCTTGATCTGGTAGATAATTTTGTGTATATATATAAGTTGAATAATTACTTATATGTTTATTAGTTCTGTGCAAGGATATGCTTTAACCATGGAGCTGCATTGTAAATTTGAGTCTGTCGAACCAGCATTGATACCTTTGTTGGCCGAAGTTTAAAAGCTCAAAGGGATGTCGAGCTCGGGAGTTAAAAGCAAGAGGGTTACATGAAGGAGCTTGATGAGCTTAAGGCGAAACATTCGAAGACTAAGACTTGTGTGGCAAGAGCTAAGGATGACCTTGCAAAGGCCATGGATGTCCTTACGAAGGCCGAGGGGGAGGAGAAGTAGCTGAAGAGGAAGCTGGCCTAAATAATCAAAGATACCGAGAGTTTCTCTACTAGATATATATGCGTAGGTTAAGAGACAGTTCTTTGCAGGGCACCTCATTGACCCAAAGGCAAAGTTAAGCTTTGGATTTCTAACAATTCGTGTGGTTGCAAAGGATATCCAAGAGCATTGTCATAGGTTATGGATCTAGAAGCGTAGTAAGGTAGATTCCTTGGCTGCTGTCCAAATTGATTCAGGCAATGATGAAGCATCCAAGGGTATGCTTGGTGTTGATGTTGATCTGGCTAATATCCCCTCCCACTTCACTAAAGTAAATATTTGAACTCTAGCTTTTGTTATTTTTTGGTCATCCTTTAGGCGTTTTAGGGAATTTTGTAATAATATTTCTGATACATTAACATTCCATTTTTTATCGTAGTTTTTTATTAAGACTTTGTAACATATGAAAAGATACAAGTGTTTTAGTATTCTTCCTATATTTCGTCTTCTTATATTATAGTGGTTGTCAGTTTAGTGTTTCATGCTGAATATAGTTGTGTACTAGAATAATACCCTTCTTTTTTTAGGTAAGGATTGTTAATGTTGAAATTTTTTTTAGCAAAATCACTTGACAAAGATAACCTAGTTCGATATCTGCATGGGTACATTAAAAGTCTAGAAATGCAAGCTATATAACACTTGTCAAGAAAGGTTGCCTTTGTTTGCAGGAAAGAAATTAAGGTAGAAAAATCCATTGTCTAACTAAGGGAGGAATTTTGAGAGCTTTCATTCAGGATTACAAAAGTTATTCATGAGAGGAATGCACTTTACAACCTAGTAAAGCGCAAGCGGGGCTCCTCGTTAAAGAGAGAACTGCTTCCTTTAGGGCATCGCCACTTACTGTGTTTCAAGAATAGACCTAACCATTAGCATTCATGATGTTGCGTATGGCGTGTATTGTGTAATGTTATTTATGTTAATAAAACTGCCTTTGTTTGTCTATGTGCGTTCACTTATTTATTTGATTACTTTATCCTTTATGTGGTGCGCAACCCAACGTTCCATCAACATCTACCCAGTCCTAACTTACATCTCTATAGCATGGGATGATGTTGCTGGAGGATTGAAAACCACCGACGCTGACTTCCTTAATTTGGACATGGAGAAGAAGCGGATGGAAAAACATCTTCAGGGTTTAATGAATGAGTTGTGTAAAGCTAAGCAGGCTTTACATAAGTATCCTAATTGTATTGCTAAGCAACACTCAGACTTGAATGCTACAATTGAAAAGATAGAGGACCATGATGAGCTACTAAAAAATGCTGAGGGGTTATGTAAGGTTACTTATGAAGATGACATTAAGAAACTTGAGAAAACCATTAAAGAGCTATACAACAAGTAGCTCAACGGCCGACCGAAGAGGGTAAATCATCTTTTGAGATTGTCTTTTCTAGCGCACCTCTATGGGTGTGGTTTCAAAAGCTCATGTAACGACTTATATTTTACATATCGGAGGGTCATAAAATATTATTTTTAAATTCATATGAGGTCATATGACCCTATAACTTTAGGAAATGCTTATTCAATACATTTCCTATATTTACAATTTTTCCGGATGATTTTACCCTTGGAAACTTATATCGGCTATAAATTTTGATAGAAGCCGAATTAGCGTCAGATACCACTTCCATTGGAAAGATATGATGGCTTCTCTTTCCGTAGAGTAGTCATAATAGCGATTTGGACTTTCTGGCCAGGAGATATGGCTATTTGAAGATCAACAGTTTTTGAAGTAGCTTAGTGGGTAATTAGTGAGTTTGGAGGCAAGTCCACTAACTCATTTCGGGATTGTAGACCTTATATGGCTGAGCCATCATTCCCAAATCACTTTTATGCCTTCTTCCATAGATTTAAGCCTCCATTAACCCACTCTCTACCCAGAACCTTCTCTTTTCTCCTCCAAATCAAGTATACATCATAGAATAGGGTTAGATTAATAAGGGAATTCATT
Organism: Allium fistulosum; assembly: GCA_030737815.1. Taxonomy (NCBI): domain Eukaryota; kingdom Viridiplantae; phylum Streptophyta; class Magnoliopsida; order Asparagales; family Amaryllidaceae; genus Allium; species Allium fistulosum. Next base: position 960,747,178 of record CM060901.1, read on the forward strand.
AGAGATCTTCACATCTACATTTTTGGGTAAGAAAAATCACACCTTTGCTATTCATTTTGGGATCTACCTCAGTTTGCGTGCAAAACTTGGATTTTTGGTGTTTTTGTGAGTGATTTATCATCTCTCACCTTACTATATATGTATCTATAGGTTTTGATATGTTTAAACTCATTTTTGAAGTCAAACTAAGGTTCTAAAACTATTTTCAATGCCAAACCTGTAGCCAAACGAATTTAGAATGTTTAGACAACTTTAAATATGTTATTTTGGAATATGGCTACCTTTGTATGTGATAGGCTATATTAGGGATGTAATTATATGATAATTTGCTATGGTTTGATGTGTGTTTGGATACTTGGATGTGATTGTGTGCTTGTGTAAATGCCTGTATGGTCGAAACGCTCATCGGAGTGACTTGAAGTTAGGAACTATAAAACCAGACTTTGATGGATAAGCTCAAGGATGTTAGGAGTTATATCGATGTAAACGGAAGGCACACGGAGTGAAGAACGGAGTGTAGCGATGAAATTAAAGCAAAATTGGAGTTTGGAGAAATTAGCCTTTCTGTTCGATGCTTGGAGTTGTGCTTGGTGTTTTTGTGAGCCGGCTTGGTATTCGGTGGTGCTCTATTTGGTGGACGAACAAGTTATGTGGTTCAGTGCTTGTATGGAGCAGTGCTCGGTTGTTTTGTGAGTCGACTTGTTTTGGCACCCAAACAAGATTTTCTATTATGTGCTTGGTGTTTAGTGTTGGTCTACTTGGAGTCAACTTGGTGTTTGGTAGTACTTTGTTCAGTGGTCGAACAAGTTCTGCTATTCGGTGATTACTTGGTGTCTGGGAGGTGTTTGCTTAGAGCCATACCCAAGCATGAAAACTAGTTCAATGCTTGGAGACAACTTGGTGTCCGAAGGGTGTTTGCTTTGGGTCAGACCCAAGCAAAATCTTCTGTTCGGTTTTTTATGTTGCTTGGAGTCATGGAAGGAGTTGCTTGGGGCTTGGCTCGGGTATAGCCCAACCGGATGAAAGTTGGAGATTTTGTCGTGGCACAATGATACTTCAGGGATTTCTTAGCGGCATGCTCTAGGGTTCTTATGGGCGGTATGGAGTGAAGTAGGCAACTCCAAATGACTCGAGATGACCTTGGATCTTGGTTGGCGACTAGCGAGATAATTGTGTAATGCTTTGACATAATGAAGCCGACGATGATTGTGACAACTTCGGAACCTTGGTATGATGGCTCTATAACTTACAATGGGTTTCCAGAGGTGTTCCGAAGATGTGACTTAACGATAGGAGTTTTGATGGTGATTCACAAGGGCTAGTTTGACGATGGGGGCTTGCGAGTGCGATTTACGACTATGTCCTACTGTGGAAATAGTCATGATGGAATAACGATTGAGTTCCATTATGGAGATGCGTGCAAAGGGATCCTTGATAAATCATAAGCTTCTAGTGTGCTCGTAAAGAAGGTGTATGTTGGGATGCCCACCTAGATTTCCGATTGTGTCCGGATCTTGTGATAGTAGATTATCTTGGGTTTTGCAATTGTGGGCCTAGTTCCTAGCCTTTGGGAGTGGCATGGATTCGAGCACCAATGGAACCAGGATTACATTGGGGTCCTTGGTTTGCAATTGTGTCATATGGGTTATCATATATCCAATGGACATGAGTGATGGTGAGGATTGTTTGATGGATGTTATGTTTGCCATGGTTGTTATCACTATAGGATGTCACACGATGTAGGTATTTTCGACTGTATACCTAGGCATTGACATTGTACTTCAATTGTAGTACACTTATATGGTTTTGAAGTAGATTAGCATATATCAACTGTTATGTGCTAACTCTTTGGATGTAGGGATAGGTCAGGTATGATTGCTCATACCGTATGTCTATATTTACTGTATATGTTTTTATAATATTTTTGAGCCGATGTATCGCTTACACCATACTTTTGTCTGACACGAGGTTTTATGCTTTTCTTCTTGTTATCTTGGGTACTCTTAAATGAGTAGATTAAGGATAATAAGTTTAGATAACGCATGGAGTTGTATGGAGTACAAGCAGGAGACTGCATTTCCATATATCTATACTTTGGAGCTTGCTATTACTTATATTCCATTAGGCAGTACTGTGGAGCTATGTCAGTACTTGTGTTTAGAGAAATGGTTATAGAGTTTATTTTGGGAGATTTGGAATGCATACACTCTTTATTTCAGTTTTTGTATAGTCTTTGAAATTGATGCACTCTGATGTTCTTAATGATCGTTCATTTGATTAATACTGTCTCATATGTTTTACATTTATGTTGTTATATTATATTTTATATATCTGAGTAAGATGTTCTACAGGTTCTATTTTTTTGGATTTTCTCTATTATTCGTTCTTGGCTATCGATCCTTCATTGGCCGGGTACCTCTACTGTGCATCGTCTAGGTATAAATATGTACCGAAGGTGTAGGGCGGTCGTCACATTTGGTATCAAAGCTTAGGTTGTGTAGATGACCTAAGTTAATACTAGGATCTATTAGAGATAAGGAAGGAGCTATCGCCTTAGAATGGATCTAGCGATGTATGAGAGATCATACTTGTTATATTTTTATTTCCAAAGCTATATAGTAATATATATATATATATAGTATATAAGTCGCATTGCATTTATGGACACCACTTATTCCTTTTAGAGAGACTAATCATTCTTATAAGAATGAGTCTAATAATAAGGAACGCTGCTAGGAACTCCATCTCTAGAGTTGAGGAGGGGATGGGATCAGGAGTTGCTAAGATGGTGCAAAACATGGTTCAGAATGCCTAAGTTGCACCTACTACAACTGTTGGTGGTGGTGCTCTAGTGCAAGTACCAAGGGCTGACTTCACCAAATTGATCAAGGATTTCTCTACTTTGGGTGGTCAAAAGAAGGGCAAGTGGGAGCCTACTTGCTATAATTATGGGGAGAAGAGCCATCTTGTCAGAGACTGTAAGGTGGAGGGAAAGAAATTCTACAACTGAAATAAGCCAAGGCATATCAAGAAGGATTGTTCAGAATCTTCGAGGAGTAAGCAAGTTGGGTCTGCTTACACTTTGAATGCTATTCCAGCTTTGTCGAGCGCTCCATCGACGAAGGAGAAGGTGAAGAGCATCGCTATACAGGGTGCGCTTTCTATTTCTGATACACATGTACATGTTTTATTCGAAATTGGGGCTTCACATTTCTTCATATCTAGAGATTTGGTAGGTATATTTCGATTGAGACCTAAGATAGTTGACCAACCTTTGATTATGACAAACTCATTTGGAGGCTCTACTAGCCTTTGCATGGTTTGTTGAGATTTAGCCTTATCAAGTCATGGATGTTTGTTTGCTTGTGATTGCTTAGGTTTTGTGGGGTTCGGTATTTCTGGGGATAGACTGGCTGTGGAAGTACGGAGTAGTGGTGGATTGTGAGAGGTTGTTGGTGACAATAAGGATGGATGATGGGCGTAGGTTGGTGATAGGCTACCTATCTAACAATAAGGTGATGGTTAGCTTTCTGTAATCGCTCGAGAAACCGCACGACGAGTTGTCATCCGTGCCTATAACGAAGGTATATTTGGACATATTCGAGGAGGTGACAGAAATACCACCACATTGGGATATAGAGTTCCGTAGAGATTTAGCAAAGGATGCCAAACCGATAGTTATGCCTTTAAGGCATATGACATCTAGAAAACAGAAGGAGTTGGAGATACAAGTGAATGATCTGTTGAGGCGATGGTTTATTTGTAGGAGTATATCTGAGTGGGGCGCACCTATAGTGTTTGCCACTAAGGCGGATGGCTCTTTGAGGTTGTGTGTGGATTACCGTGAGCTAAAATAGGTGACGAAGAAGAATAAGTATCCACTCCTACGTATTGATGACTTTTATGATCAGCTCCATGGTGCAAAGGTGTTCCCTCAGTTGGACCTTGTGATGGGGTTCCATCAATTGAGGGTGGTGAAGGAGAGTGCGCCGATTGTAGCATTTCATATGCTATCTGTATTATACAAGTGGTTGGTTATGTCGTTCGAGCTAACCAACGCATCGACATACTTTTTTGGTCTTATGAATCATGTTTTTAAGGATCGGCTAAATAAGATTTTATTTGTGTTTGTGGATGATATCCTTGTTTATTCGAGGATGGAAGAAGAACATAATGAGCATTTGAGGATTGTGCTCGAGCTTTCGAGGAAGCACCGATTGATGGAAAAATTTTCAAAGTGTCACTTCTTGAGGAGGGAAATGTGATTTTTAGGTTACGTTGTTTGTGAGTAGGGTATTGCTGTAGATCCTACGAAGGTGCCAGCAGTGCCGGATTGGGATCGATCCAAGACTGCTACAGACGTGAGAAGTTTCCTTGGCTTGGCGGGATATTATAGATGTTTTATCTAGGATTTCTCTAAGGTAGCAGCGCGATTAACCAACTTGATGAAGAAGAATCAGACTTTTATTTGGGATGCAAGGTGCGAGCATGCATTCATGAGTCTGAAGGAGAGGTTGATGAGCATACCGATGTTAGTCATTCTGAGCGAGAATAAGGAGATGGTAGTATACATAAACGCTTATCGCAATAGAATTGGTGCAGTGTTAATGCATAGGGAGGGAAAAGGTTGTCGCCTACACTAGCCGATAGCTGAAATCGCACGAGAGGAAGTATCCAACTCATGATTTGGAGTTGGCGGCGATAGTATTTGCTTTGAAGTATGGAGGCATTATTTACTTGGAGAAAGGTTTGCGTTATATACAGACCATAAGTCATCGAAGTATCTATTCTCCCAAAAGGACCTTAACCTTCGTAAGCAATAATGGTTAAAGGTTTTGGTCTCCTATAATTTTGGCATTTCCTATTTTCCTGGTAAGGGAAATATGGTCGCTGATGCATTGAGTGGAGACATGCTAGCTTAGAAGTGATGTTCCTAGAGTAGAAGCAGTTGGAGTTCATCATTGGCTCTAATTTTAGACCTCAAGGTGTGCTAGAGCCGGAAGTGTTGTCTAGCTTGACGGTCAGACCTACCATGATTGAGTAGATCGGTGCTAGTCAGAGGTGAGATGCTGGACTAGCGGTGATTATGGTAAAGACAGAGGTAGGGGTAGAGTCCAAGGAAATGAAGCAGTACAGGATCGACCGTGATAGTAGGCTCCGTAAAGATGTTTAATTGTTTTTTTTCTAATGTCGATGGGTTAAGGGATGAGCTGTTATGCGATTGTCATCATTCGAGATTGACTATACATTTCGGTGGCAATAAAATGTACCATGATACGAGGTAGACATTTTATTGGGAAGGGATGAAGAAGGATGTTAGAGCATGCATCTCGAACTGCATGAACTGTCAGTAGGTAAATGCATGGCAGAAGAAGTCGAGTGGTTTGCTGCAACCGCTTGAGATTCCCAAGTGGAAATAGAAAGTTTTGATGGACTTCATCGATGGATTTCCGAGGATCGGAGGAGGGTTGATAGCATTTGGATCATAGTCGATAGATTGATGAATAGTGCATGATTCCTACCTGTTAAGTTATGTAGGATGGTATCCAAATTGGTCGAGTTGTATGTGAAATGGGTTATGCGATTCCATGGTGTGCCAAGTAGCATTGTGATCGACTGAGACCCATTGTTCACTAGCGGGTTTTGGAAGAGATTACGAGAGGCATTGGGGGTAGAGCTGCATTTCAGTATGGCTTATCACCTGCAAATTGATGGGCAGACGAAGAGGGTGAATCGTATTCTGGAGGATCTTTTGCGAGCTTGCATTCTCGATTTTGATGGCTCATGGGATGATCATTTGTAATTAGTAGAGTTTGCATACAACAACAATTATCAGTCCAGCATCGGTATGGCACCATTTGAAGCGTTATATGGTCAATCGTGCAACACTCTTCTTGTTGGTGGGAAGTGGACGAGAAACTGGTACTTAGGCTAGAGATGATTAGAGAGACTTCGGAGAAGATCGAAATCATTTCGCTACGAATGAAAGATGCCCAGGACAGATATAAGAGTTACGTTGAATGAGAAGTCATTACTTGGAGTTCTCTATTGGAAATATGGTGTTTGTCAAGATCTCCTTGCTAAAGAATGTTGTTCAATTCTTTATTAGAGGGAAGTTGGCACCGAGATTTGTTAGTCATTTTCCAACACTTGAGACGATCGAGGATCTAGCACATAAAGTTGACTTACCTAGAAGATGGCAACCATACACAACATGTTCCATGTTTCTCATTTATAGAAGTTTGTGCATGCCTCAGGTGTGATAGTCGAACCGAATCAGCTTGATAATATTGAGATTGAACTAGAAGCATCGAGACCTCGTTGACCGATTTGTATTGTCGAACATAATACAAAGCAGCTTAGGAGGAAGACAATAGAGCTGGTGAAGGTTTAGTGGAATGAGAGCAAATATGATTGAACTTGAAAGACCGAGGATAGCATGACGATCGCTAATCTAGAGCTCTTTACTTGGTGAGACTTATATGTATCCAATCTACTCCCACTTTCGATATCATATAGGGTAGTTTAGTATTCTACATGCTATGGTAGACATAGATACATTTATTGCTTTTGTACGCATGTTTGATGTTTAACATATTTGCTTATGGATGAGAGATGCGAGGTAGGTGTAACATCACCCACATGGATGCCCAAAACTAATGGCTACGGATGCCACAGTCATCCATAGTTATTAATCCTCGGCGACCAAATATGGTGGTAATGTTAGATGCATTGATATAACAGAAACATATGGACATGGAAATATTTTTAAAACCATTAAACAAATTTCTCATTCCATTCCAAATCATATTTCAAATTCATTACATAATCCCATATTCGAGAACCACGTTCAGAGAAATTATAATTACTACAACATACGCCAAGAGCGACATATGAAGATGCCCCCTTGGATGATCAGAGTTTAACATAAGCAATTAAGCAACTTTTCCTTTATAACAAAACACAGCGGAATCAAAAAGAAAAGAACTCCTAATAGCTATCTTGCTACTTGCACGTCTCCGAAAGTTTATTCGTCTAAAGAGATACCTAAAAACCTCAACTCTCAAACTACTCAAAATTAATTGAGTACCTGAGAGTTTAAGGGGAAAACATAATCATCAAGTCGGACATAAAGCCCGGTATGAATAATAACCTACCATCTCAAACCATTTAGATATCTAGTGAGACCACGCCACTTAGCGGAATAGGTTTTCCCCTCACTAGTATCTTATCCAAAAATTTATAATAATTATATACTGCGCTCCTGCATCCACAATGGTTAAAACATAGCAATTTAAAATATTATGGTGATATGCAAACAAGTAAATTATTCTGGATTTCCCATCCCCATTCATTTGACTATCTGTCTCAATTATAGTTTCTAGGGTCACTATTAACCAATTAGTTTTCATGAGCTGACTAATAACCTGTTTAAAGCTTGTGGACTATCTTTTCGGTCTCATAGTTTTCATGAGATCACTAAGAACCTATTGGCCCCTGCCAATAACTTCATTATTCCACGAGTTCTCCCTGAACCTATTGGTATCTCTAATAACTTCTCTCATATCATAGTTTTCATGGGTTGACTAGGAACCTATTGACTTCTTTCAATAACTTTATCTGGATATAGTTTTCATGGAATCACTACGAACCTATTGGCCCCTGCCAATAACTCTTTCCAAATATAGTTTTCATGGGTTTACTATGAACCTATCTAATCTGACAACTTCTTTGATTAGTCTCTGAGCATCCTATGTTCTGCTCTACCTGACCTCCTGGATGCAACTCTACTCCTACAGGAGTTAACTCAATTTATATTCACTACTGGGTCAACCTAGCTGGTTATTCCACCCTTTTCTCCCCCAAAATAAAGTTATGGGTCCATTATACGGTGAATATGTATATTAGAAGAAGCAAACATAATAACATACTAACATCAAGATTTTTGGTTTAATATCCTTGAAATCATTTTCATATGAAACATGGTTAATCCCTTCAACCATTGCTTTATCAAGGAAAGTTTCTTCAAAAACTCCATACTTAAAAGCCATTTCAAAACTCATTTATTTTGTCATGGGTTTTCCTTTAAAAATAAGATTGGGTTCTTTTTTTTGAATACTAAGGCTTTCGAAACCTTAGACCTTTACTTTTAAAACACTTAAACTCATTCCTTTCAAAACACTTACTCTTTCGAAAGCACCAAAATCTTCCTTTCGAAATCATTTGAAAGTACCTCTTTTAAAACCATTGGTTTTTCCTTAAAAATAATTTTTTGGTCAAAGTGAATATAAATGAAAGCACCCCTTTCGAAACCATTAGCCTTTAAGTAAAAGTGATTGAGGAAAACTGATGCCTTCAGAACCATCCTTTCGAAAGCTTTAATCATTTAAGTAAAACATTTGGAAGGATAGCTTCGAAACCCTTTTCGAAGCCATTGCCTTTGAAACCTTTAGAATAAGTGGCTACTGGAGCCCTTTCGAAAGCATGGGTAAGCGGCTTGTTAAATTTATAAAACAAAAACTGGCCTTTCGAAAGAATTGAAACTTCAACCTATTCGAAAGGTATGAAGACGGTAGCAAGGTTTCGACTTGGTTTAAAACTACCCTTTTAAAAGCTTTTCTTTAAAACTTACTTTAAGGCAACTCATTCGAAAGTCGCCCTTTCAAAACAAGAAGGCGGCAACCCCTTCGAAAGCTATATAAAAGATCCTTTCGAAAGCTTTTCATTAAAACGTACTCTAAGGCAACTAATTCGAAAGATGCCCTTTCAGAAAAAGAAGGTGGCAAGCCCTTTGAAAGCTATATAAAGACCCTTCTGAAAGTTTTTCTTTAAAACATACTCTAAGGCAACTCATTCGAAAGCTACCCTTTCGAAACAAGAAGGCGGCAACCCCTTCAAAAGCTATATAAAAGACCCTTTCGAAAGCATGGTTTTGTCTCCATACCTGCCGCCTTTCTCCAATCCACTACGTATCAAAGCATTAATACCATATGTATTTGTTTCGACTTAGATGGGGGCAGAGGTATGTGGTCTAAAGGTTACTACTGGAAGTGGCGAAACAATACTTCTGTACAAAAACTATTTTATTGCCTTTTTAATTAAATGCTTTTCAACTAACTTGCCTATTTGTAAAATATAATTGGTTGCCATAAGCTTTACAAAAATCTTTTCCTAAAATACCGCCGAATTCATTTATATTTAATTAAAAATAATTAGCAAAGAAGCCCTTCCCTTAAGCAAAACAATTAAGTCATTATTTCCATAGTAAATTACTTAGGAAAAATCCCCAAAATTATCAAAATTCACTTTTAATATGTCATCTAACATATAGAAATTTCAGACCCAAATTCTCTGGTATAATAGCCGAAACAAATTTTTAAACCCAATTATCCATTTCTTCCTTCAAAAATTCATAAATTTTCCATAGCTTGGAGAATTATAAAAATTAAAACTCATCTCCCAAATAATGTTTTACATAACATATTAATTCCTCATGACATTCGAAATCTAGAAAATACAATTTTTGCCTAAAAATCTAATTAAACATTTATCAAACATACTTGTTTGAATCAAACATATCTCGAATCCAAGCATATCATCATCAAAAATCATCATAAGGCTTTAAACATAATACCCGAAATCAAATGCTCTTTAAAAACGAGAATATAGATGGTTTTGATTATTATTCACCTTGCTTAGGATAAGGAACTTGAGATTTGATTTAGATTAATCCTTCTTACTTGATTCCTTAACTTTTAATGGATTTTCCTCATCTTTTTCCCTTAGGTTATGGCCGGCTTGGATTCTTTAGTTTATGTTTTTCAATAATGAATTATGAACGTGTAGAGAAATGGGAACATGTGTTTAGGGGTCATAGGGTTATGGTGGCGGCTATTCCCCATAATGCCCTTGCCTTATTCTCTTAATAATTAACATATAAAACTGTCCATAAACCCATTCTTTAAGATTTTATTTAATTAAGCACGACCTCTAATTAAAATTTCAATCCCCCTATAACCCTAATATTTACATTATTCTATTTAATTTATCTAATTAAATCTCCTGAATAATGTTATTAAAAATTAGGGGTGTTACAGGCTCCCCTCAAAGAATTTCGTCCTCGAAATTCAATAAGGACTATATGCCAAACATAACAATCATCTGTAACAGCTCCTGTAATGACCCATAATTTAATCACTTTGAACTTGAATAGTTAATATGTTTTTAAATGATTAAATAATGGATTTTATATCTAAAATAAAATTTTGGATAAAACATCTCGAATGGAATTTTAAAACTAATGTAAAGTGTTAGTTTAAAGACGGTTCGAGTTATAAGGCGGTTAGGGGTACCGATTTATTTAAGAATAAGTTTGCATGATAAACCAAATGAGAATGATTACTTAAGAAAAGAATTTTCCTAATAAAACATAATAGTATAATTACTTTCCTAGTAAAACAAGAAAGAATTATTAACCTTGCCTAATAAAACAAGAAAGAATTATTAAACTTGCCTAATAAAACAGAATAGTATAATTACTTGCCTAATAAAACAAAATAGCATAATGATTATTATATTCCACACGGATGGTTGTCATTGGACCAAAATCTGGTCGAATCAGGTTATGCCATGCAGATGGTTGTCATTGGACCAAAATCTGGTCGAATCAGGTTAGGCCATAGTTGATAAGGAGGATTCCTATTGGACCAAAATGTGGTCGCATCAAATTAAGCCATAAGGATGTTTTCTATTGGACCAAAATGTGGTCAAATAAATCTAGGCCATAAGGCTGGTTTCTATTGGACCAAAATCTGGTCGAATCAGGTTAGGCTATAGGAAATTACTAAAGTACCATTCTCTTCACCTATAAATAGCCAAGTCCATATCTCATTTTAATTCATTCACAAACTAAAGAAAAGAACTAAATTTCATTATCAAAGGCGAAGTATTCCAAGTCTCCATCAAAGCAAATAAGAAGTGAGCATATTCCTTGTTTTCATAGTTTAGTGGGTATAACTTATTCTGTGAATATATTCCTTGTTTTCATAGTTTAGTGGGTATAACTTATTATGCGAGTATAATTTAATTATTTTACAATGAGTGTAATCTTAATCTCTTTCCTTTGACTCATTCATATTTTAATAAATGTTGTGTTAACTATTGATTGTAAATTGTTAATAATAATGGGTATGTTATTATTTTTGTTTGGTTGTTTGATTTATGCTCGGCTAGTTTATGAGCATTAACCTTGACGTTTAGTTAAAGGGAACTTACACTACCTTTTAACTTATGATTGACATTTAGTGACTTTTTAGTTAAAAGGAAATAACACCCCTTTTAGCTATCTCATTTGATTAAGAGGGAGCTTCACCCCTCTTGGTCGTATTCTCCTTTAAAGATGATGGGTTTAAGTTATGATTTGAATGGAAGTTTTAAATCTTGGTTTAAAGTATTTTAAAGGAGCTTCGAAATTTATATAATGATTCAAATGGGTTATTTATGGAAAGTAAGTAGTCCTATACGTGGCACTAAAAGCCAATGAGTTGATTGATCCTCTATTTGTGAGATCTAGAATCGAAGTATCTAGGCAAAGCTAGGAGCAACCAGTGCCCTGACTTACCTGGCTTTGTTTCTAGGCAAGGGATAGAGTAAGTCGAGAATATCGAAAACGTGACAAGTGTACGAGATTTGATTTCCATAAATGATCTTTATAATTATGATGGTATGGAAAACATTCGCCTTTCTTATAGACAATTGTTTTTGACTCATTTAAGTACGCTTTTGAAATATGAAATCCTCCCAAATGCTTTGTGAATATACTTATACCGATGAGATAGGTATATGGATATTTTCCAAGCATTGAAAGAGTATAAGATTTAATTTCCATATACGATCGTTTTGTTATCCCCAATAATTGATATCTTAATTATCAATTTCAATACCCTTCTTACTTTTGTTTTTGTTTCGTCAATCTAAGACGATTTGTTTCTCATTTAGAGCATTGATATACTTTATCGGAATGACTAAATAAAGAGAGAGTGGGGGCCAAGCTATGTGGAGTTGCTCCCATTAGGGTATTGTCACATCTACTCTAGATTGGTTTCGGTTGTATGCGCACGGAGATGTGAAATACTCGGATACTTGGTAAGGTTGGCGGGGTCCGGCTTAGAGGTTTCCGAGAGCCATCGTAGTTCTCAAGTATATTTTCTAGAGGTATACTTTCAATAAGGGGGCACACCCTCCTAGTCATTATTGGAAAAATTCCTTTTCCTTATTTTCGATTTAAATCTTTGGATGATTCTTTCTTAATTGCATCGGGAAGCGTCTTGCGCTCTTCGCAGTGTTTAATTATTTGTGTCCGTTCTTTTATGCTTGGATGTTGTCCTTGTAAGGGGAAACCCATTCTGCGTTTTTGCGATGTGGTCTCACCGGTTATTTTGTGTGTTTTATTTTTTTTATTTAGAGTTTACTCATACCGAACTTATTGTCTGACCCGAATTGTTTGTTTTCCCTAAACTCTCGGGTACTCATTTATATTTGAGTATTTCGAAAATGACAGGTTTCTTTGGGCTCTTTTGAAGATGGTGGACGAGCAGGAGGCTCCTTATCTATCTAGCTATTTATTTCCGCTGTTATGAGATGTTAGCTCTATGTATGTATATTCAAAAGCCTGTTGTTATAACTACCTTGACTGATAGTTGTACTTTTGTTGTAACTCTGATAACTCCATGTTGGGAGTAAACTTATGTAACGTCTTATTTTATGTTATATATTTAACCGTTCCATTGTGAGATTATTGTTCTGTTCTTATATTTTACCCCATGACAACTCGTCTTTAAGATACTTAGGCAACGACACATTAATACCATGGATGTATTAAGTATCGTTCTCAGGGGTCAGAAAGGTGGGTCGTCATAGTTGGTATCAGAGCTTTGGTTGAGCGAACACCTTAGCCTGATTGGAGTACAACTCATTAGAGATAGAGTAAGTGATGCCCAAGAATGAGTTAATCTTGAGAGAGCGTATTTGTAATTTTTATAATAATAATATTTATCCTCTAAAGTCTCGTTTTAGATGATTTGGTGTTATTTCCTTAAACCATTTTAATCCTATTTTTGTATTCTAAAGATACCTGTTATTTTTTCAGATAATAGAAAATGAATACAAAAAGAGGAGGAAGAGGAGGATCTGTAACTAACACGTCTACCAATGGCAGGGTACCTAGAAATGCTACTATGTCGGCTGTAGATCCAATAGAGGAAATGGTAGTGCAAGTTTATACCCCTATGAACTTTGCAGATTTGTGTAATAATTTTACCACTTTGGGCGGGAAACCATTCTATGGGACTGAAGATATTCTTGGAGTGCAGATGTGGCTTCGAACTTATGAAAGAATATTTGGAGATATTCGGTTGGAGGATGCGGAGAAACAGCTGTTGGCAACGCGACAACTTCCAAAGTCGGCGATGGATTGGTGGGATTCAGAAATAGCTAGCACTCTGGAGGAGGAGTTTTCTTGGGCCTAGTTCAAGAAGTTTTTGAAGCACAGTTTATTCTAGAAGCCAAAAGAACTCGGTTATTTAGAAGTTTCATTGACTTAAAGAAGGGTGATATGACTGTGTCGTAGTATGAGCATAAGTTCAATGCTTTGTCCCATTTTGGACTTTGATTGATAGACACACCGTTCAAGAAAAATGAAATGTTTGTGAATAGAATGCGACCAGAGTTCCATCGTGAAATGACCAATCATCTTATGGGTACGTTCATTAACATTATTAGCATGGCTTTGAGGTTTGAGGCTCTTGATATTAAGGATGGAGTCCAGAAGGATGTAGTACCAGCAGTAAGTGCCAAGTCTTTATCAGTTATACCAGTTGAAGGAAAGCCAAACTTCAAGCATATGTTTAAGGGAAAGAAGCAAGGTGTAGGGGAAAAACCCGAAGATGGCGTTCCCACACAGACGAAGCAGACCAACTTGGCCAACATTCTTTGTTTCAAGTGCAATAAGATGGGCCACTTTGTAAATTATTGCCCAATTGCCAAATCTTTTAATTGTGGCTAGCAAGGACATATAAAGAATGAGTGCCCTTTTCCTAAAAAGGGATCTCAAGGACAGACTTTTGCCATTAAAGAGATACATCAACTTCTTTAGATCAAAAAGGGAAGAAAGTGTTGCAATGTACATTATCCATCTATGATATTCCTGTAAGGGTGTTATTTGATACAGGAGCTTCCCATAGTTTTATTTCTTATGATCTAATGGACAAACTAAACCTTAAATATGTTATCATAAGTAATCCTCTTTGTGTGTCAAACCCAATTAGAGGTTCGAAAAATCTTGACACTGTGTGTCTAAATGTACCTATTTCTTGTCGAAATCATCTATTTCCTTTTAACTTCTTTGTTCTTGGGTTTATGGGTTTTGGAGTGTTACTGGAAATGGATTGGTTATCTAAGTTTAAAGCTATCTTGGATTGTGGTAGAAGGCTCATTAGAGTTAGTGATGCTGGAGATGTTGATGTTGATATTAGTTGTGAAGAGCCTAAGAAGTTAATGAGCACTTTTCTCTATTCACTCGAAGTGGCTAAAGCGGAGCTAGGAGATGTGCCGGTTGTTCGATATTTCACATATATTTTTGATGAGGTGCAAGGTTTACCTCCTCACCGTGAAGTCGAGTTCCGTATTGATTTGGTTCCGGGAACTAGAACTATTGTACAACCCTTACGAAGGATGGCTCCAAAAGAGAAGAGGGAGTTAGAAAGGCAGACTTATGATTTTTTGCAGAAGGGCTTGATCCGACGTAGTACCTTGAGTTGGGGATCGCCAGTCGTCTATTTTACAAAGGCGGGCGGTTCTCTAAGGTTATGCGTAGACTATCGGGAGTTGAACAAAAGGACTATCAAGAATAAATATCCTTTACCAAGGATCGACGATATGTTTGACCAACTCCATGGTGCTCGGATATTTTCTCAATTAGATCTTGCCACCGGTTTCCACCAATTAAGAGTGGCAGAGGAGAGTGTTCCCTTAACAGCTTTTCAAACTCCAGAAAATTTCTACGAGTGGTTAGTTATGCCATTTCGATTGACTAACGCACTCGCTTATTTTGTGGACTTAATGAATTGAGTATTTCAAGATATCCTCAATAAATTTGTTCTTGTCTTTATTGATGACATTCTTATCTATTCAAAGACAGAGGAGGAACATAAATATCATCTCCCTGTCATACTCGATACCTTAAGGAGCCATGTGTTGAAGGCTAAGTTTTCCAAGTGCCATTTCTAGAAATCCGAAGTTAGATTTCTAGGGCAAGTAATTTCGGGAGAAGGCATATCGGTGGACCCAGCTAAAGTTGTTGCGGTTCAAGACTGGAAGAAGCCGAAAGTGCGACGGAAGTTAGAAGTTTCTTGGGATTGGCTGGTTTTTACCGTAGGTTTGTCAAGGTCTTCTCGAAGATTGCTTCTCATCTGACGAAGTTAACAAAGAAAGATGTTAAGTTCATTTGGACTTCTAACTATGATCAAGCATTCAATGAGTTGAAAGAGAAGTTGACTAGCGCTCCTATTTTAACCATTCCAGATGGGAGCGAAGGTTTAACCGTGTATACAGATGCTTGTGGAACCAGATTGGGAGCAGTTCTAATGCAGCATGGGAAAGTTATTGCCTATGCGAGTCAACAACTAAAGCCATGAGAAAAATTATGCTACGAACGATTTGGAGCTTTTGGATGTTGTCTTCGCACTAAAGATGTGGAGGCATTATCTTTTGTGTGAAAGGTTCGAGTTATACATGGACCACAAATCCTTATAATACCTTTTTACCCAGAAAGATTTGAATTTGAGGCACAGAGATGGCTGGAGTTTCTCGCTTCTTATGATCTAGAGGTTCTTTATACCCCAGGAAGAGCAAATGCCATTGCTGATGCACTGAGTAGCAATGTAGCAATGGTTGCAAACCTAGAATTTAAGCCAGTATTGTTAGAGAGAATTGCATCTAGTCAAGAGACAGATCCTATTTTGGCTCGACTTAAGAAATATGTTGAAGATGGTGTTGTTTATAGCTTTGAGATTGATCTCCGAGGCATATTGAAAATGAATGGGCATATTTGTGTTCCAGACTTTGATGGACTTAGGAAAGAAGTGTTAACCGAATGCCACCATTCAAAGTTATCTTTTCATCCAGGAGTGACCAAGATGTTCAAAGATATGAAGAGGGTATTCTGTTGGAAGGGGATGAAGCAAGATATTTCAATCTTTGTGAGTCGTTGTGCAAACTGCCAGCAGATTAAGAGTGACCAGCAGAAGACAGCTAGATTGCTTCAGCCACTTGAGATCCCAAAGTGGAAGTGGGAGCAGATCCCTATGGACTTTATTGATGGGCTTCCTAGGTCAGGAAGAGGTAACGATGGCATTTGGGTTATAGTCGATTGAATGACTAAGAGTGCCCATTTCATTCCTGTTAAGCTGACTAGGACTGCTACAAGTCTGGCGAGTTTGTATGTGAAGGAGATTGTGAGACTCCTTGAGATTCCTCGTAGTATTGTAAGTGATCGAAACCCGATATTCACTAGTAGGTTCTAGGAGGGACTGTAGACTACTTTAGGGACTGAGCTAAGTTTAAGTACAACTTACCATCCCCAAACAGATAGGCAGACGGAGAGAGTGAACCGGGTCTTGGAAGATTATTGCAAGCATGCATTTTAGACTTCGGGGGTTCTTGGAAAGATCATTTACCCTTAGTCAAATTCACTTATAACAACAGCTATCAAGCAAGCATTGGCATGGCTCCTTTTGAAGCTCTTTATGGTCGTCCATGTCGTTCTCCTTCGTGTTGGGTTGAATCTAGAGATAGACTTGTTCTTGGACCCGACATAATCTTAGAAGCCAATAAGAAGGTAGCTGATATTAGAAGAAAGATGAACGAAGCACAAGATCGGCAAAAGTGTTTTGCAGATCAAAGGCATAGGGATCTAGAGTTCTTAGTCGGGGACTTGGTATTTGTAAAAGTCTCTCCTCTGAGAAGTGTCGTGAGGTTTGGGAAGATAGGGAAGTTAGCCCCTTGATATATTGGCCCTTTTCCCATACTGAACCGGATTGGTAAACTTGCATATAAAGTGGAGTTACCAGATCGACTATCAGATGTGCACAACATATTTCACATATCTCATTTACGTAAGTATGTACATGACCCTTCGATGATAGTAGAACCGGGACAACAAGTTGATTTGGAGGTTCAGCCTAACCTAACCATTCTTAGGCGCCGTATTCGTATTGTCACTCGTGATATAAAGTGATTAAGGAAGAAGGTTGTGAATCTTGTTAAGGTTCAGTGGAGTGGAGATGTTAGAGATTGTACTTGGGAAACTGAGGACTATATTAGAGATTCTTATCCCGAGTTGATATAATTGTTGTTTGTATTTGTTGTTTCTTTTTAGTGTACTCACCACTTGTGTTGAGGACACTTTCCTTGTATCTTTGTGTGGTATATATGATATCATTTGGGTTTCTTTGATATCTTGAGTTTATCTGATTAATTTCGAGGACGAAATTTCATTTAAGGAGGGGAGGATGTAACGACCCATAATTTAATCACTTTGAACTTGAATAGTTAATATGTTTTTAAATGATTAAATAATGGATTTTATATCTAAAATAAAATTTTGGATAAAACGCCTCGAATGGATTTTTAAAACTAATGTAAAATGTTAGTTTAAAGATGGTTCGAGTTATAAGGCGGTTAGGGGTACCGATTTATTTAAGAATAAGTTTGCCTAATAAACCAAATGAGAATGATTACTTAAGAAAAGGATTTGCCTAATAAAACATAATAGTATAATTACTTGCCTAGTAAAACAAGAAAGAATTATTAACCTTGTCTAATAAAACAGAATAGTATAATTACTTGTGTAACGATCCCGGATTTTTACTAAAGTTTAAATTGATAATTAATTTAATTTTTGAATAAAAATTGTGAAATTAATTGGTAAATCGATTTGAGTTTCTCCAAATTCAAATAAAATATGTGTTAAATCATTTGAATTTAAATTTTAAGTAAATGGTTTAAAAATTATTTGAATTTATAAAGATATATATATATGTGATTCATTTAGTATGTATTTGATTTCAAAACATTCTCTTTTAAATAATATGTATTAATACAAACAAAATAGACTACAAAGATAAAAGAATAATAAAACAAAGTTAGAAGCTCACTTATATCACTAAGTAATAAAGCAAATAAAAAGAAAAGAAACAAAACAAAATACATATGCAAGTAATGAAACAAGTAAACAAGCAAAATATATATATATATATAAGGATGTAGGCTTGCAAAGGAAGCCACCAGATTTTACTCATGCAATGTACAAATAAAATAAAGCAAAATAAGATAAGTTTGTACAACTAATTAATGTAGCCACCTTTATATCAGCAAGCAAAAGGAAGGAAAAAAATATCTTTGTTAAATTTTGTACAAAATATAAACACTGTTGTACAAAACTTCATTTCAACTGAAAACAAGTATTTTATCTTCCTCAACAACATTAACTTCTCATTCCAGTTTTCGTTCACTATTATAACTGAGAGAAAACTGAAGTAATACCACCTTGCATTCAAACAAATATCAACTTAAAACTTCCACTTAAACATCAAAACAATTTATGCCAGCTTGAGATTAAGCAAGAAGAGCTTCAACTATCAAATTCAAAACCCAGGTTTCAACTTTTCAAATTCAAAAAGGATTTCAACTTTCAACCTGGAAAACTTCTGGAATCAAAATGTTTAAGGTGAGTAACAACTAGCCATTGAAACTTGAGTATATATATTGAAAATTTGCTCTGTGTCTATGCATGTATCAGTGTATATTCCTCCTCTGTTTGCTTCACAGAGTACAAAACAACAAGAAAATTTAATTTCTTGTTTTCTAATCCATATCAGACTTTGGATCCTAAACAAAATAGGTGTGTTTAGGCATAGATGATAATCTAAAAATAGTTTTATGAAGTACAGATGTATACAGCAGAAAAAATATAAAATTTACAGAATAAACTTTGAAATTTGAAAATTTTGAATTTAACAAAACGTTGATTCAAGTATATGATTCGAATCCTTGCCTAAAATTATGATTTTTAAGATGTGTTTGATGATTTTTAGTTGCGTGGTTTAGGAGCAGTTCAATGATGATCGAAACGGGTATTGTGACCAATTTCCGGCGACACGTGGAACTGGGGGTGTCGGGGTTGTTCGTGGAGATGGAGGAGCCTACGGAGGTGCCTGGAAAAATGGTCGGAGGATGCATCATTCACGGTGGCGACGGCGGCTAACGTTTTTCTTTTGTAAACCTAGTTTTAGGGGAGTTTGTTTTTTTTGATTCGTTCATCTTCGTTCGAGCATCGAGTTGCTCGAGGTTTTGGGCACTGGTGGCTGGTGGGTTGACGAGTCGATGGCCGAAGTTGCAGACTGGCTAGTGGTCGGAGTTTGGAGAACGAAGCATTGACAGGCTGGTGGGTTGTGATGTCTGGGTGGTTCCAGGTTTTAAGCTCGAACTAAAATTCGAATTTTGAAGTGATGGGGTGGTTCGAACGATTGGGGTTCGTTGTCGACGAGTTTTTCGTCAGGTTGGGATCATCGAAGTTGGTCGAAGGTCGCCAGAGGGGATGTGCATGTGCACGAGCCTGAAAGTGTTAGCCTGGGTATTTATTTGCCTGGGAAGAATAGAGGAGAGTCTCGCGTTATACTCGGGTGATTCGAGTAGTTTAATCGAAGCGGAAATGTGGAGTCTCGGGTCACAAGCCTTGTTCCAGTTTTTACCTGAACCTGTTTCCAGAATTCAAAACTAAATTTAAAATCTATGAATCAAGGTTTGAATTGAGTTGTAAATCAAAATCTAAATATAATTCAAGTCTGAATTAGAATTTAGTTGGAGATAAATAAAGTTTTGAATTCAAATTGTTTTTTTATATATAACTTAAAAGCAATCAAATAGATTAGAGAAGTTTGAATTTAAAATAGATTTGAAATTGTAAATGGAAATTTGAACCAGTTGAAAAATTAGAAAGTTTAAAACCTGAAATAAATTTTAAACCAGATTTCCAGATTTTGAAATTAATTAAGATTTATAACTTAAGTGTTAAAGTAAATTTTAAATATGTTAAATTTAAAAAGAAAAGTGATTTTAAATTTTTTTTAAATTTCCTTTAAAACTAATTGTTATTGTAACATGTAAATTTAAAATGTTAGGAACATTTGTTTAAACTCATTTAGAAGTAAATAAGAATTTATTTCAAAGCTTGGATTTAAATTGAAATATAAAAAGAAATTTGAAATCAATGTTTCAAAATATTGTAAATAATCATTAAATAATAAAAATGAATGTGTTACTTTAAATAATAAAGATTAACGATTTATATTCATTAATTAATGAGTTCTTAATGATTAATCAATTTATCATCAATAATGATCAATATAAGTAAATTTCTTTAGAAAAGTGATTAAAGAAAATTAATAGTTAATAAAAGTTATTAACTAAGATCATTTGAATAATTAATTAATGTGATAAATTTCAACAATAAATTTAGATTAATTAATTCAATAATAATCATTTGTGAAATTATTAAGTATAATTACTTAATGTAAGTAATTAAGGAATTAACTATTCAGTGAAATTAATTGAGTTAATTTGATTAGTCCAAGTTAAATTTCTTGAGTTTAATCTAGAACAATCATTTGACAAATTGGGAAATATAATTACTTAGAGAAGTTAGTAATTAATAGATAATTACTGGATGTAATAAATTGAATGATAATTTGAAATTTGAGTATAATTATTGGTGAATAATTAAAGGATAAATTAATAATTGTGATTAATTAAGATTTATTTAATAATTAAAGATTAATTGATTCATTAATTAAGATTGATTAGTTAATAATTAAAGGTTAACTAATAAATTTGAAAGGGAAATTTATTTCAAATAATTTGTAATTAACTCATGATAATTAACCCGGATTTATAAGTGATACATCTGATTTAAATGAATCAAATGATTAATAAAATTTATTTGTGAATGTTTGGACCTGACTGAATGATTGAATTGTTGATATTCCCTGATCTGTGATGCTTTGTGATATATTCTGATTTGTGTGTGACCTGTAATGTAGTTATTTATCTGGGATGAATGTAATTTATTATCTGTAATATATATATATATATCTGTGATCTGTGATCTGTGAATAAAAGATAAGCGTTATAGTTATACCGCTTATCAACTATATTTTTGTATTTTGATCTGTGATGATTTATTGATGTTGCACTACTGTGTGAAACCCCTGGACTACACTATACACACACAAATATGGATTTCACGTGGAAATCAGTTAAGTCACAGATTGTTGACAATTTTCAAAGGTTGAATTTGTGAATCCAAATAGTTTTGGAATTTGAATTGAGAGCTTTGAAAATGAGTTTCAAATGTAAAAGTAATTTTAAATAACTTAATAAAACTTGATATTTAATAATTTGATTTAACTTTGAATTCAATATTTGAAATTGAATTCAATGATTTGGGAAACTAATTGTTTTCAACTGATAAAAGCTCTCATATAAGAAATGAATTTCCAAATTGAATTAAAAGAATTTCAAGTTTGAATTGAAGATGGTTTCCCAAGTCACGCATAAATCTTTGGAAATGATTTTGAAGGCTATAAATTAAATCTTTAATATAAAGATTTGATGAGTTAATCCAATTGAGATGGAAATCGATTTGAAAATCTATGAATGTATCTTTGTGAAACTGAGTGAACTTTGTGAATTGAATCTTTTTGTTTTAAAAAGATTAAAATGGTGATTTGTTTAAACCATTTGAAAAGAAAGTTTTGGATAATAAATTATGACTTAATTGGAATCCCATTATCCACATGTTTTTAAATATTGCGTTCATTATTAGGTTTAGCCGGGAGAGGACCTTTACGTCATATAACCCATTCTGAATAATGATACGTCGTATATGGATAGCATTTGAAGACCGGTGGTGAAGACCGGGTATTTGTGAAAATGAAAGGATAACCCGTCGATTGTCTCTGCACTGAGTCGCGCCGGTATAGAGATTTCCTAAGTGATGGGAAGTCCGATCGGGATTGTGAATACCCGGATTGCAAGGGCTTCTTCGAAAGTGCCTTCGATTCTGTTCGAACCTAGAATAGATTTGTATGGATGTATGTCTGACACTACACTTTGAGATATAAAGCTGATTTCTGTCAAATACATTTCTGTTTGGTGGCGGAGAATTTATTCTCTTAGCTTAACACCCTTCTCTGAGACGTACGAGCTCAGAGGTTATGTAGTTGAAGGTTATCAGTGATATACTCCCAATTTGGTAGTGTGGCATGCTAAGTGTTGCTGTGTGTTGCTGATCATTTGTTGATCATTTGTTGATCAAAGCATGGATTTCGTGTAAAGCGTAGCTTTGTGGATGAGACCTCATCGGACCTCACACCATGGAAATGGTCAAAACAGGAAAGATGCGGCAAGCTTATGAGGGTCGCTCCCTTTAGGGTATGTCATTTCCTTCTGGAAAAAGGTGGTATCATGGTATGGAACCCAGATATTTACCTGTGTGGTTGCTCCAATCTCATTTACTGTGTGATTGTTGCTTTGTGATCGAGGGCCTTTGGATAAAGGTCGCAAACGACCGGGGGGTGGCATACTCATGTAGTAGTTACCTAGTAAGAGGTAACCCGGCCTTGTGTTGGAAGAGAGCTGGTTAAGTTCTCGGGACATCCCTCCAGAGGTGTACCCATATGGCATAGGAAGTTCCTTAGCCTGACCATTTGTTGGAAAATCCAAAGAAACAATACGAACCTTGTACGGTTTTAGTTGTATAACCTGCTATGGAATGTGGCGGTAACCTGCTATTGAACATAGTAGCTATAGTAGGCATACAATAATGGTTGTATGCTGGCTAAGATTAATATTATACTTTCGAAATGTTTTCCACAGTAGGCACAAATGATAATATTAGAAAAATTTTGCGTATCAAGCATGTTTGACTATCATAAGGAAAAATCTCCTCCAATTCTGCGTTTGCATTGTGTGTGTGGCAGGAGGCCTTATGGTAGTTTCATTTCCCAAAAAAAAACATTGCGGATTTCAATGTTTAAAACTCTTTTGTTGTTTGTTTTAAAGATAAACTATTTTTGTTACTCATACCAGTCCCATGACTGACTCGGAGTTTATTGTTCCCTTTATAAACTCTGGGTGCCCATAATTTTCCACACGGGCAGTCTAGAGTTGGGTTTTTCAGATAGTCAGGTTAAGTAGATTATGGGGAGCTAGTTCAGTTTTTGGAGTTCACGGACTACACTTGCTTATCTTGGTGCAGCGTGATAGTGGTTTGAGCTTGATGTTGAAATTGTTGGACGCATTCCCTTTTAAAGGTCATTTGGAGTTATCACTTCTGTTGTTTCCACTGTAACATTATTTGTCTCTGATATTCTTGTATCATATAGATATCATTGTTGTATATCATATTCTGGATATTATATCATTTGTGATGTATATGATATCATTCATTTCTTTCTTCCGCTGTGTTGTTATACTTACTGTGTTATAAGCTCCGGCACGATTCAAATTTCAACGATTGAATCTACGGCATACGAGTACAAGTGAAGTACGAGTGTCGATTTTCGAACGCTGAAATTTGGATCGTGACAACTTGCCTAATAAAACAAGAAAAATTATTAACCTTGCCTAATAAAACAGAATAGTATAATTACTTGCCTAATAAAACAAAATAGCATAATGATTATTATATTCCACCTGGATGGTTGCCATTGGACCAAAATCTGGTCGAATCAGGTTATGTCACGCGGATGGTTGACATTAGACCAAAATCTGGTCGAATCAGGTTAGGCCATAGTTGATAAGGAGGATTCCTATTGGACCAAAATGTGGTCGAATCAAATTAAGCCATAAGGATGTTTTCTATTGGACCAAAATGTGGTCGAATCAAATTAAGCCATAAGGATGTTTTCTATTGGACCAAAATGTGGTCGAATCAAATTAAGCCATAAGGATGTTTTCTATTGGACCAAAATGTGATCAAATAAATCTAGGCCGTAAGGCTGGTTTCTATTGGACCAAAATTTGGTCGAATCAGGTTAGGCAATAGGAAATTACTAAAGTATCATTCTCTTCACCTATAAATAACCAAGTACATATCTCATTTTAATTCATTCACAAACTAAAACTAAATTTCATTATCAAAGGCGAAGTATTCCAAGTCTCCAGCAAAGCAAATAAGAAGTGAGTATATTCCTTGTTTTCATAGTTTAGTGGGTATAACTTATTCTGTGAGTATATTCCTTGTTTTCATAGTTTAGTGGGTATAACTTATTCTGTGAGTATAATTTAATTATTTTACAGTGAGTGTAATCTTAACCTCTTTACTTTGACTCATCCACATTTTAATAAATGTTGTGTTAACTATTGATTGTAAATTGTTAAAAATAATGGGTCTGTTATTATTCTTGTTTGGTTGTTTGATTTGTGCTCTGCCAGTTTATGAGCAATAACCTTGACATTTAGTTAAAGGTAACTTACACCACCTTTTAACTTAGGATTGACATTTAGTGACTTTTTGGATAAAATGAAAGAACACCCCTTTTAGCTATCTCATTTGATTAAGAGGGAGCTTCACCCCTCTTGGTCGTATTCTCCTTTAAAGATGATGGGTTTAAGTTATAATTTGAGTGGAAGTTTTAAATCTTGATTTAAAGTATTTTAAAGGAGCTTCGAAATTTATATAATGATTTAAATGGGTTATTTATGGAAAGTAAGTAGTCCTTCTAATTGTCCCTCCACTGAACTTTCACTAACTTGACTGTCTTGTTCCTTAACCTTTTCTCATCTCTCGCTACAACCCGAACTGGTTATCTAACAAAATTTAAATTTGGTTCTACTATCAAATCTTCCAACCTTGTCGAAGGAATAGTAGTCTATGGATCATGCACATACTTGCAAAGATGAGACATATGAAACACATTATGGACCCCTGCCATACTACTCGGCAACTCTACTCTGTATGCGAGTTTTACGATCCTCTCTATAATTGGGAACGGACCAACATATCTTTGTGCCAGTTTCCCTGACTTTCTGAATCGCCCCACACCTTTCATCGGTGATACTTTAATGAAAACCCTATCTCCAACTGAGAATTCTAGGTCTTTACGCGTCTTATCTGCGTAACTCTTCTGTCTATACTGAGCTTCCTTCATCCTTTCTCGGATCAACTCAATCTTCTCTGTCGCCTCTCTAGCCAGATCTGGACCCAAGACCAATATGTCTCCAGTTTCCAACCAACATGCTGGTGATTTGCATGGCCTTCCATACAAAGCTTCAAAAGGCGCAATTCCTATACTAGTCTAATAACTATTATTATAGGAAAACTCCACTTAGTGTAGGTGATCTTCCCAAGATCCAACAAAGTCCAATACACAAGCTCTTAGTAAAACCTCGAGCACCTTATTGACTCTCTCTGTCTGCCCATCCTTCTGAGGGTGATACGCAGTACTCATCTTGATCTTGGTACTTAATACATCCTGTAGATTTTCAGAATTTACTAGTGAACAAAGCATCTCTGTCAATGACTATACTACTAGGAATTCCATGCAGTCTAACTATGCTCTTCATGAACAATTTAGCTAAAACATGTGTTGTCTTGGTTGCCTTAACTGGAATGAAATGGGCACTCTTGGTCAACCTGTCCACTATGACCCATATACTTTCATTTCCTCTATTCGACCTTGGCAATCCATCTATATAATCCATGGATATCGAATCTCATTTCCAAACTGGTATCTCCAAAGGTTGAAGCAACCCACTCAGCTTTCGATGTTCGGCCTTCACTTGTTGACAGTTTGTACACTGTCTAACCTACAAACCAACCACCTTCGTACCTTCCCAAAAGAAGCTCCTCTTCATATCTTGATACATCTTGGTCCCTCCAGGGTGAATCATAAATTTGGACAGATGACATTCCTTAAGAACTTCTTTCCTTAAGTCCTCAACATTCGAAACACACAACCGTCCCTTATTTCTCAACCATCCTCTCTGGTCAAAACTAAAATCCTTTAGGTCATCCATCTCTGGTCCAACCTCTAGCCTTCTAATCTTCTCGGCTAATAATGGATCCACTTTCTGGTTAGAAGCAATCCTTTCGATCAACACTGATCGAACTTCCAAACAGAACAACATGGTGGTGCTCTGACTAGAACTAGCAGTCGATCTTAACTGCACACTACAAGTAGTCGAAGCTTCTAAATTTTTCCATTCCGCCAACATAGCTAACACCACATTCTGATGTCTTCTGCTAAGAGCATCCGCTACTTTATTTCCTTTGCCAAGTGTATACTCTATACCAAAATCATAAGCAGCTAAAAACTCCAGCCACCTTTGCTGTCTCATATTCAACTCCTTATGAGAGAATAAGTACCTTAAGGACTTATGATCTGTGTATAGCTCAAATCTCTCCCCTAAGAGATAATTCCTCCAAATCTTCAATGTGAAGACCACGACATCTAACTCCAAATCATGAGTAGTATATCTCACTTCATGCGGTCTAAGTTATCTAGGCAATAACTTTACCCTTCTGCATCAACACGGCTCGTATCCAGTCCCACATGCATCGATATACACCACCGACCCTTGGTTTCTGTCTGGAACTACTAACACAGGTGCAATGGTCAACAAATGCTTTAACTTAAGGAATGCTTCCTCAAATTTTTTGGACCAGACAAAATTCACGTCCTTCCTAGTTAACTTAGTCAAAGGCGCTGCTATCCGCGAGAAATCCTTAATGAACCTCCGGTAATAGTCAGCAAGTCCCAGAAAATTACTAATCTCAGTCATCATCTCTGGTCTCTTCTAGTTATTAACAGCTTTGATCTTATCCTGTTCGATTGACAAGCCCTTTTTTGAAAACCATGTGACCAAGAAACTTAACCTCTTTCTTCCAAAAATGACACTTGGAAAACTTCACTTTCAACTGATGTTGCCTCAGCGTCTCAAGCACTACTCTAAGATGATCTTCATGCTCTCTTTCATCCTTAGAGTATACTAAAATGTCATCTATAAACACCAACATGAACATATCCAAGTGTTCTTAGAAAACTCGGTTCATCAAATCTTCGAAGAAAGCTGGTGAGTTCGTTGAGTAGATTGATCCTTTATTTGTGAGATCTAGAACCGAAGTGTTTATGCAAGTCTAGGAGCAACCAGTGCCCTGACTTACTTGGCTTTGTTTCTGGGCGAGGGATAGAGTAAGTCGAGAATATGGGAAATGTGACAAGTGTTGGAGATTTGATTTCCATAAATGATCTTTATAATTATGATGGTATGGAAAACATTCGCCTTTCTTGTAGAAATTGTTTTTGCCCATTTATGTATGCTTTTGAAATATGAAATCCTCCCAAATGTTTTGTGAATATACTTATACCGATGAGATAAGTATATGGATATTTTCCAAGCATTGAAAGAGTATAAGATTCAATTTCCATATACGATCGTTTTTTTATCCCTGATAATCTTAACTATCAATTTCGATACCCTTCTTCCTTTTGTTTTTGTTTCGTCAATCTAAGACGATTTGTTGCTCATTTAGAGCATTGATATCCTTTATCGAAAATGACTAAATAAAGAGCGAGTGGGGGCCAAGCTATGTGGGGTTGCTCCCATTAGGGTATTGTCACATCTACTCTAGATTGGTTTCGTTTGTATGCGCACGGAGATGTGAAATACTCGGATACTCGGTAAGGTTGGCAGGGTCCATCTTGGAGGTTTCCGAGAGCCATCGTAGTTCTCAAGTATATTTTTTAGAGGTATACTTTCGATAAGGGGGGCGCACCCTCCTAGTCATTATTGGAAAAATTCCTTTTCCTTATTTTTGATTTAAATCTTTGGA
This sequence comes from Allium fistulosum, assembly GCA_030737815.1. NCBI lineage: Eukaryota > Viridiplantae > Streptophyta > Magnoliopsida > Asparagales > Amaryllidaceae > Allium > Allium fistulosum. The sequence goes on from CM060901.1 coordinate 960,775,130, forward strand.
TGATTCTTTCTTAATTGCATCGGGAAGCGTCTTGCGCTCTTCGTGGTGTTTAATTATTTGTGTCCATTCTTTTATGCTTGGATGTTGTCCTTGTAAGGTGAAACCCATTCTACATTTTTGCGACGTTGTCTCACCGGTTATTTTGTGTGTTCTATTTTTTTATTTGGAGTTTACTCATACCAGACTTATTGTCTGACCCGAATTGTTTGTTTTCCCTAAACCCTCGGGTACTCATTTATATTTGAGTAGTTCGAAAATGACAGGTTTCTTTAGGCTCTTTTGAAGATGGTGGATGAGCAGGAGGCTTCTTATCTATCTAGCTATTTATTTCTGCTGTTATGAGACGTTGGCTCTATGTATGTATATTTAAAGGCAGGTTGTTATAACTACCTTGACTGATAGTAGTACTTTTTTTGTAACTCTAACAACTCCATGTTGGGGGTAACCTTATGTACCGTCTTATTTTATGTTATATATTTAACCGTTCCATCGTGAGATTATTATTCTGTTCTTATATTTTACCCCATGACAACTCGTCCTTCAGATACTTAGGAAACTGCACATGAATACCATGGATGTATTAAGTGTCGTTCTCAGGGGTCAGAAAGGTGGGTCATCATAGCTCCTAACTACTATGATAGGCTACCTGACTAGCAACAGTCTATTTAAAGAAAATATAGAACATACCCTCACAGCGGATCACGATAAGTATCTCTAATCCTGTCTTCTGTCTCCCATGTAAAAAGTCCTTCTAATTGTCGCTCCACTGAACTTTCACTAACTTGACTGTCTTGTTCCTTAACCTTTTCTCATCTCTCGCTACAACCCGAACTGATTGTCTAACAAAATTTAAATTTGGTTCTACTATCAAATCTTCCAACCTTGTTGGAGGAATAGTAGTCTGTGGATCATGCACATACTTGCAAAGATGAGACATATGAAACACATTATGGACCCCTGCCATACTACTCGGCAACTCTACTCTGTATGCGAGTTTTACGATCCTCTCTATAATTGGGAACGGACCAACATATCTTTGTGCCAGTTTCCCTGACTTTCTGAATCGCCCCACACCTTTCATCGGTGATACTTTAATGAAAACCCTATCTCCAACTGAGAATTCTAGGTCTTTACGCGTCTTATCTGCGTAACTCTTTTGTCTAGACTGAGCTTCCTTCATCCTTTCTCGGATCAACTCAATCTTCTCTGTCGCCTCTCTAGCCAGATTTGGACCCAAGACCAATATGTCTCCAGTTTCCAACCAACATGCTGGTGATTTGCATGGCCTTCCATACAAAACTTCAAAAGGCGCCATTCCTATACTAGTCTAATAACTATTATTATAGGAAAACTCCACTTAGTGTAGGTGATCTTCCCAAGATCCACCAAAGTCCAATACACAAGCTCTTAGTAAAACCTCGAGCACCTTATTGACTCTCTCTGTCTGCCCATCCTTCTAAGGGTGATACGCAGTACTCATCTTGATCTTGGTACTTAATACATCCTGTAGATTTTCAGAATTTACTAGTGAACAAAGCATCTCTGTCACTGACTATACTACTAGGAATTCCATGCAGTCTAACTATGCTCTTCATGAACAATTTAGCTAAAACATGTGTTGTCTTGGTTGCCTTAATTGGAATGAAATGGGCACTCTTGGTCAACCTGTCCACTATGACCCATATACTTTCATTTCCTCTATTCGACCTTGGCAATCCATCTATATAATCCATGGATATCGAATCTCATTTCCAAACTGGTATCTCCAAAGGTTGAAGCAACCCACTCGGCTTTCGATGTTCGGCCTTCACCTGTTGACAGTTTGTACACTGTCTAACCTACAAACCAACAACCTTCTTCGTACCTTCCCAAAAGAAGCTCCTCTTCATATCTTGATACATCTTGGTCCCTCCAGGGTGAATCATAAATTTGGACAGATGACATTCCTTAAGAACTTCTTTCCTTAAGTCCTCAACATTCGAAACACACAACCGTCCCTTATTTCTCAACCATCCTCTCTAGTCAAGACTAAAATCCTTTAGGTCATCCATCTCTGGTCCAACCTCTAGCCTTCTAATCTTCTCGGCTAATAATGGATCCACTTTCTGGTTAGAAGCAATCCTTTTGATCAACACTGATCGAACTTCCAAACAGAACAACATTGTGGTGCTCTGACTAGAACTAGCAGTTGATCTTAACTGCACACTACAAGTAGTCAAAGCTTCTAAATTTTTCCATTCCGCCAACATAGCTAACATCACATTCTGAAGTCTTCTGCTAAGAGCATCCGCTACTTTATTTCCTTTGCCAAGTGTATACTCTATACCAAAATCATAAGCAGCTAAAAACTCCAGCCACCTTTGCTGTCTCATATTCAACTCCTTATGAGAGAATAAGTACCTTAAGGACTTATGATCTGTGTATAGCTCAAATCTCTCCCCTAAGAGATAATGCCTCCAAATCTTCAATGTGAAGACCACCGCATCCAACTCCAAATCATGAGTAGTATATCTCACTTCATGCGGTCTAAGTTGTCTAGGCAATAACTTTACCCTTCTGCATCAACACGGCTCCTATCCAGTCCCACATGCATCGGTATACACCACCGACCCTTGGTTTCTGTCTGGAACTACCAACACAGGTGTAATGGTCAACAAATGCTTTAACTTAAGGAATGCTTCCTCAAATTTTTCGGACCAGACAAAATTCACGTCCCTCCTAGTTAACTTAGTCAAAGGCGCTGCTATCCGCGAGAAATCCTTAATGAACCTCCGGTAATAGTCAGCAAGTCCCAGAAAATTACTAATCTCAGTCATCATCTCTGGTCTCTTCTAGTTATTAACAGCTTCGATCTTATCCTGTTCGATTGACAAGCCCTTTTCTGAAAACCATGTGACCAAGAAACTTAACCTCTTTCTTCCAAAAATGACACTTGGAAAACTTCACTTTCAACTAATGTTGCCTCAGCGTCTCAAGCACTACTCTAAGATGATCTTCATGCTCTCTTTCATCCTTAGAGTATACTAAAATGTCATCTATAAACACCAACATGAACATATCCAAGTGTTCTTAGAAAACTCGGTTCATCAAATCTACGAAGAAAGCTGGTGAGTTCGTTAACCCTAATGGCATTACTAACCACTCATACGACGCATACCTAGTTCGAAATGCTATCAAAGGAATACTGTCCTCTGCCACTCTTAGCTAATGGAAACCTGTCGCCAAATCCAAGTGGGAAAATACTCTGGCTCCACTCAACTGATCAAATAGATCGTCAATTCTCAGCAAAGGAACTTATTCTTAATCATCTTCTCGTTCAACTTACGATAGTCGATACACATCCTTAACGATCCATTCGGTTTCTTTACGAACACCGCGACTACACCCCAAAGCGAACTACTTAGTCTAATAAAATTTCTCCCTTTTAGATCCACTAGCTGCACCTTCAATTCCTTTATCTCGGTTGGTGTCATTCTGCTAGGTGTTCTACTTACAAGTTCAGCTCCTAGCACAAGATCTATCCGAAAATCAATAGCTCGTTTAGGTGGTAGTCCTGTAACCGGCTTAAAAATATCTGCAAACTCTCTTGCTACTCGAACCTGACTTAACTCTTCTTCCACTTCCATAGCTCTCAATAAAGCACAAGCACTTCGGTCAGAATTCTCCACTAAGAATATGATTCGGTTATGACTATTAGGGTGTCTCGATGATATTTCCATATCCCGCAAAATATTCTAGCATCATATTTACCCAACCAATCCATACCCAAGATGATCCCAAAATCTACGAAATCAAAAACATACAGACTGCACACAAACTTATGACCTAACAAATCAAGTTCTATCTGGTCACATCTCATCCCTAGAGTTGCATACCCTCCTATTGGATTTGCAACCATTAATGAAGTAACAAGGTATGTGGGTTCTAAACATAACCTATCAACTAGACTCTAAGATATAAATGAATGTGATGCACCGGTATCAAATAGTACCCAAACTGGTTTACTCTAAATCAAAAGCGTACCTTCCATCATAGTCTTTCCCTTCTCAGCCACAGTTGGCCTAGCAGATGATGGTCCAGCAGCAAAGACCTTTCCCCTGTCTTCCCTAACTAGTTCTGGACACCGATTCTTATAATTACCGACCTGGTCACAGTTAAAGCAATTCACGCCCTTCTTTTCTGCAGCCTTCTTCCCCTTGCATGCCCGACATTCATGAGTATAATGACCCTTCTTGTCACACTTGAAACATACCAGATCGGCCTTTGCCTTCTTGGCAGCCTCTCCCTTTTGGGTTCCTTTTTTCTTAAAGAACTTCATCTTCTTTCCCTAAGAACCTTGGGTTTTAACTGACTTCTCCTTCCCATAAATAGCAAGCATTTTCTCATGTTGGATTGCCATCTCCACAACTACATTACAAGGATCACAAAGATGCGGCAGGGTCGCCCTAGCAATCTCGGGTCTCAATCCTCGAATAAACTTCTCATTCCTCTTGATGACAGTGTCAATAGTGGCATACCCATATCTGGACAGCTCATCAAACTTAGTAGCATACTCAATTACCGACATCTCTCCCTGCACCAAATCCACGAACTTTCTCAACAATGCCGACTTAGCGACTTCAGACAAAAACCTCTGCTCGAATCTCCTTCGAAATTCTTCCCAAGTCAACTCTTCCTTAGGAACTATGGCAGTAACACTATTCCACCGATGAAGCGCTGCCCCTTGCAACTGTCTAGAGGCTAATCTCCTCCTCTGCTCATCATTCAATCCCAAGTCAGTGAAGATTCTCTCACAATGCAGCAACCAATTCTCAACCTCTATGGCATTCTCCGTTCCCACAAATGGATTCTCACTAAGACTGGTGTAATCACTGCTCAACTTAGCATAGTTATTCCAAATTGGTGCCACAGGATTAGCTCCTCCAATGTTCTCAGTTACTCCAGCAGCTGCTACCGCTTGCATCAGGTTGACAAAGAACTGATACATCATCCCTATATCCACTGGCGGATTTCCAACACCTACATTGGCATCTGCATTTTGATTAGCATTTTCCTATCGAACTCGGGTTCTTCTTGGTGGGTCGAGCATTCCCGTTCGTTGTGGTGCTTCCTCCATCGAGATTTCCTCTTCCTTTTCCTGCCTTCATATCTTCCTTTCTCGTAAATCTGCATACGAGCCTTAGTAAGATAATGAAGAACAGTCTAAGAGAAAGGGGAGTATGTACTTATATATATATATCAAATACAAATACATTACTATAGCATTAACCCAAACCCCGATCTTATTTTTTGATTCATTGGATTATGTTTTGAAAAATCCTTTAGTCTTAATTTTTTTTAAGTTTTCATAAACCAATGCTCTGATACCAACTTGTAACATCTCCCACTTGGATGCCCAAAACTAGCGGCTACGGATGTTGCAGTCATCCATAATTATTAATCCTCGATGAGCAAATACGGTAATGTTAGATGCATTGATATAACAGAAACATATGGACATGGAAAAAAATTTAAAACCATTAAAAAAATTTCTCATTCCATTCCAAATCATATTTCAAATTCATTACATAATCCCACATTCGAGAACCACATTTAGAGAAATTATAATTATTACAACATACGCTAAGAGCGACATATGAAGATGCCCCTTTGGATGATCAGAGTTTAATATAGGCAATTAAGCAACTTTTCTTTTATAACAAAACATAGCGGAATCAAAAAGAAAAGAACTCCTAATAGCTATCTTGCCTCCTGCACATCTTTGGAAGCTTATACGTTTAAAGTGGTACTTGAAAACCTCAACTCTCAAACTACTCAAAATTAACCGAGCACCCAAGAGTTTAAGGGGAAAACATAAACTTTGAGTCAGACATAAAGCCTAGCATGAATAATAACCTACCATCTCAAACCATTTAGATATCTAGTGAGACCACGCCGCTTAGCGTAATGGGTTTTCTCCTCGCTAGTATCTTATCCAAAAATTTATAATAACCATATACTGTGCTCCTGCATCCACAATGGTTAAAACATAGCAATTTAAAATATTACGGTGATATTGAAACAAGTAAATTATCTTGGATTTCCCATGGGCTGACTAATAACCAGTTTAAAGCTTGTGGACTATTTGTCCGGTCTCATAGTTTTCATGGGATCACTAAGAACCTATTGGCCCCTGCTAATAACTTCATTGAACCTATTGGTATCTCCCTGAACCTATTGGTATCTCCAGTAACTTCTCTCATATCATAGTTTTCATGGGTTGACTAGGAACCTATTGACTTCTGTCAATAACTTTATCCAAATATAGTTTTCATAGGATCACTACGAACCTATTGGCCCTTGCCAATAACTCTTTCCAAATATAGTTTTCATGGGTTTACTATGAACCTGTCTAATCTGACTTCTTTGATTAGTCTCTGGGCATCCTATGTTCTGGTCTACCTGACCTTCTAGTTGCAACTCAACTCATACAGGAGTTAACTCAATTTATATTCACTATTGGGTCAACCTAGCTGGTTATTCTGCCCTTTCCTCCCCAAAATACAGTTATGGGTCCATTATACAGTGAATATGTATATTAGAAGAAGCAAACATAATAACATACTAACATCAACATTTATGGTTTAATATCCTTGAAATCATTTTCATATGAAACATGTTTAATCCCTTTAACCTATTGTTTTATCAAGGAAAGCTTCTTCAAAAACTCCATACTTAAAAGCCATTTCAAAACTCATTTATTTTGCCATGTATTTTCCTTTAAAAATGAGATTGGGTTCTTCATTTTGAAAACTAAGGCTTTTGAAACCTTAGACCTTTACTTTCAAAACCATTAAAATATATCTTTTAAAAGCTTTCAATTTTTTCTTTTTAAAACACTTAAACTCATGTCTTTCGAAACACTTACTCTTTCGAAAGCACCAAAATCTTCCTTTCGAACCCATTCGAAAGTACCTCTTTCGAAACCATTGGGTTTTTCCTTAAAAATAATTTTTGGATCAAAGTGAATATAAACGAAAGTACCCCTTTCGAAACCATTAACCTTTAGGCAAAAGTGATTGGGGAAAACTGATTGCTTCGGAACCATCCATCCTTTCAGAAGCTTTAATCATTTTAGTAAAACATTTGGAATGATAGTTTCGAAACCCCTTTCGAAGCCATTGCCTTTGAAACCTTTAGTATAAGTGGCTACTGGAGCCCTGTTGAAAGCATTGGGAAGCGACTTGTTAAATTTACAAAATAAAAACTGGCCTTTCGAAAGCATTGAAACTTCAACCTATTTGAAAGGTATGAAGACGATAGTAAGGTTTCGACTTGGTTTAAAACTACCCTTTCGAAAGCTTTTCTTTAAAACATACTCTAAGGCAACTCATTCGAAAGTTGCCCCTTCGAAACAAGAAGGCGGTAACCCCTTCGAAAGCTATATAAAATACCCTTTCGAAAACTTTTCTTTAAGACATACTCTAAGGCAACTAATTCGAAAGCTGCCTTTTCGAAACAAGAAGGCGGCAACTCCTTCAAAAGCTATATAAAAGACCCTTTCGAAAGCTTTTCTTTAAAACATACTCTAAGGAAACACATTCGAAAGCTGCCCTTTCGAAACAAGAAGGCGACAACCCCTACGAAAGCTATATAAAAAACCCTTTTGAAAGCAAGGTTTCGTCTTCATACTTGCCGCCTTTCTCCAATCCACTATGTATCAAAGCATTGATACCATGTGTATTGGTTTCAACTTAGATGGAGGCGGAGGTATGTGGTCGAAAGATTATTGCTGGCAGTGGCGAAAATGCTTATGTACAAAAATTGTTTTATTGCCTTTTTAAGTAAATGCTTTTCAACTAACTTGTCTATTTGTAAAATATAATTAGTTGCCATAAACTTTACAAAAATCTTTTCCTAAAATACTGCCGAATACATTTTAGATTTGATTAAAATTAATTAGCAAAGAAGCCCTTCCCTTAAGCAAAACAATCAAGTCATTTAAGTCTTCCAACTAAATTAATTTAATTTCTATAGTAAATTAATTAGAAAAAATCCCCAAAAATTCTCAAAATTTACTTTTAATATGTTATCTAACATATAGAAATTTTAGACCCAAATTCTTTGGCATAATAGCCGAAACAAATTTTTAAACACGATTATCTATTTCTTCCTTCAAAAATTCATAATAAAATTTCCATAGCTTGAAAAATTATGAAAATTAAAACCCATCTCCAAATAATTTTTTACATAACACATTAATTCCTCATGGCATTTGAAATCCATAAAATGTGATTTTTGTCTAAAAATTGAATTAAACATTTATTAAACATACTTGTTTGAATCAAACATATCATGAAATACAAGCATATCATCATTAAATATCATCATAAGGTTTTAAATATAAAACCCGAAATCAAATGCTCTTTAAAAATGAAAATAGAGATGGTTTTGATTATTATTCACCTTGCTTAGGATAAGGAACTTGAGATTTGATTTAGATTAATCCTCCTTGCTTGATTCCTTAGCTTTTAATGGATTTTCCTCCTCTTTTCCCTTAGGTTATGGCCGACTTGGATTCTTTAGTTTACGTTTTCAATAATGAATTATGAACGTGTAGAGAAATGGGAGGGGTTATGGGGTTATGGTGGCAGCTATTCCCCATAATGCCATTGCCTTATTCTCTTACTAATTAACATATAAAACCGTCCATACACCCGTTCTTTAAGATTTTATTTAATTAAGCACGACCTCTAAATAAACTTTCAAATCTCAACCCCTTTATCACTCTAATATTTATATTATTCTATTTAATTTATCTAATTAAATCTCCTGAATAATGTTATTAAAAATTAGGAGTGTTACAGTAGCTATGTTTGACGTTACCTTGTTTGTATTGGGGATTTGGGGGATGAAATTCCTAAAGAAGGAAGAGTGTAACGACCCGTATTTTACATATCAGAGGATCATAAAATATTATTTTTAAATTCATATGAGGTCGTATGACTCCATAACTTTAGGAAATGCCTATTAGGGGCATTTCTTATATTTAGAATTTTCCTGGATGATTTTACCCCTGGAAACTTGCATTGGCAATAAATTTTGATAGGGACCAAATTAGCATCAGAGACTACTTCCATTGGAAAGATATGATGGTTTCCCTTTCTGTAAAGTGGTCGTAATAACAATTTGGATTTTATCGCTAGGAGATATGATTGTTCGAAGATTGCGGTTTTTGGAGCATCTTGGTGGGTAATTAGTGAGTTTGAGGACAAACCCACTAACTCATTTTGGGTTTGGAGTCCTTATATGGCTGAACCATCTTCCCCAAATCACATTTACATCTTCTTTCATAGATCTAAGCCTCCATTATCCCACTCTCTACCCAAAACCTACTCTTTTCTACTCCAAAACAAGTTTAAACCGTAGACTAGGGTTAGATTAGTAAGGGGATTCATTAAAAATATTCAAATCTACATTTTTGGGGAAGAAAAATCACATCTTTGCTATTCATTTTTGGATCTACCTCGATTTGCATGCAAAACTTGGATTTTTGGTGTTTTAGCGAGTGATTTATCATCTCTCACCTTACTTTATATGTCCATAGGTTTTGATATGTTTTAAACTTACTTTTGAAGTCAAATTAAGGTTTTAAAATTGTTTTCAATGTCAAACCTATAGCAAAATGAATTTTAGAATGTTTAAAGCACTTTAATCAAGTTGTTTTGGAGTATGGTTGCTTTTGTATGTGATAGGCTACATTAAGGATATAATTACATAATGACTTGCTATAGTTTGATGTGTGTTTATATACTTGGATGATTAGATATGCTTGTGCGCTTGTTGTGTTTGTGTAAATGCTTGTATTGTTAAAATGCACATCGGAGCGACTTAGAGTTAGGAACCGTGAAACTGGACTTTGACAGATAGGCTCGAGGATGTTAGAAGTTATATCGATGCATGTGGAACGCACATGGGTTATAGAATGAATTGCGGTGATGAAATCGGAGAAAAATTGGAGTTTGGAGAAATCACAACATTTATGTTCAGCGCTTGAAGTCGTGCCTGGTGTTGTTGTGAGTTGGTTTAGTGTCCGGTGGTGCCCTGTTCGATGGCCGAACAAGTTATAATGTTCGATGGTTACTTTGAGTCGTGCTCGATGGTTTTGCAAGTCGGCTTGGTTCGGCACCCGAATTTTTTTTTTTGTTTAGTGCTTGGTGTCCAGTGTTGGTCTGCTTGGAGTCAACTTGGTGTCCAGTGGTTCTCTGTTCGGTGGTTTCTTGTTGTTTGGGGGATGTTTGCTTGGGGCCATACCCAAGCAAAAAACCGGCTCAGTGCTTGGAGATGACTTGGTGTCCGAGGGTGTTTGCTTGGGGTCAGACCCAAGAAAAATCTTTAATTCGGTTTTCTTGTGCTGCTTGGAATGGAGTCAAGGAAGGGGTTTCTTAGGGCTTGGCTCGGGTATAGCCAAACCGAAAATGGAAGGGTGAGATTTTCGTCGTGGCACAACAATACTTCGGGGATTTCGTCGTGCCGTACTCAGTGATTCTTGGAGGTGATATAGAGTGAAGTAGGCACTCCAAACGACTCGAGATGACCTTAGATCTTGTGTGGTGATTAGCGAGGCGATGGCATGGCGCTTCGACATAATGACATCGACGACGAAGACTTTGGAACCTTGGTACGATGGCTCTACAACTTACATTGGGTGTCTAAAGGTGTTCCGAAGATGACAACTTAACGATAGGAGTTATAACGGTGATCCATAAAGGTAAGTGTAACGATGAGGGCTTGTGAGTGGGATATGCGACTGTGTCCTACTGTGGAAATAGTCGTAATGGAATAATGATTGAGCTCCATTATGGAGACGCGTGCAAAGGGATTGTTGATAATTCGAAGGCTTCTGGTGTGCTCGTAAAGAAGGGGTATGTGGGGAGCCCGCTTGGATTTGTGATTGTGTCCGGATCTTAAGATATTAGATTACCTAGGGCTTTGCGATTGTGAGCCTGGTTCTTAGCCTTTCGGAGTGGCATGGATTTGACACTAATGGAGCTGGGATTATGATTGGGTCCTGGTTTGCGATTATGCCAGTATTTATTATATATCTAACACACACGAGTGATTGTGAGGATTGTTTGATGGATGTTATGTTTGCCATGGTTGTTATCACTCTAGGATATCACACGCTATAGGTATTTTTGATCGTATACCTAGACACTGAACGTTGTACTTTGATTGTAGTACACTTATATGGCTTAGATAGTAGACTATCATATATCGACTGTTAGGTGCTAACTCTTTGGATGCAAGTACAAGTCAGGTATGGTTCTACATAACTTATGTTCATATTTACTATATATATTTTATAGTATTTTTGAGATGATGTATCGCTCACACCAGACTGTTTTCTGACTCAAAGTTTTATGCTTTGCTTCTTATTACCTTAGGTACTCTTAAATAGGTAAATTAGGGATAACAGGTCTGGATAGCGCATGGAGCTGTAAGGAGTATGAGCATGAGACTATGCTTTCACATATCTATACTTTGGAGCTTACAATCACTTATATTCAGTTACGCAGTACTGTAGAGCTATATCAGTACTTGTGTTTAGAGAGACGGTTGCAGAGTTTATTTTAGGATATTTGGGATGTATAAACTCTTTATTTTAGTTTTTGCATAGTTTGTGAACCTGATGCATTCTGATATTCTTAATGATTGTTCATTTGATTATATCACCTTCTCGCCTATTTTACATATATGTTATTATATTATATTTTATCTGTGCATTAAGAGATGTTCTACAGGTTCTATATTTTGGATTTTCTCAATTTTTCATTCTTGGCTACCATCCCCATCGGTCGGGTACCTCATAGCGCATCATCTAGGTATACCAGGTACTGAAGGTGTAGGGCGGTCGTCACAACTCCCTCCAGCCTAGATAACGAGGCGGCCCTTTGATGGAAAAAAAATCGTCGCCTTTTATCAAAAGAAGGTTGTTGATTTGAAGATTGCTTATGATAAACGGTTGGAAGGTTCTAATAAAGATGTGAAGATTTAGGGTCACTCAGCCATCTATAAATTATTTAGTGTGTTTGCAAAGAAGACTAAAAAGACTAGAGTAGAAATCTAAGATGATTTGGAACGAGTACGGTGCATAGCTATTGAATGAATTAATGAGTTGGAAGATTTTATACTTGGATTTGATCCTTAGTGCAGTCCCTACTTATGACTTCCTCACGTTTGCATTCTTCAATATTTGGGGCTCATACAGCCATGCAGTCAGAGTTAGTAGAAAAACTTAAGTAAGAGAGGGTTAAATGCGCTATGGCCAACATAACTATGAAGCATGCAATTGATGTGTTCAACCATTTCATGCCAGATTTTGACCTAAGTTTTCTTTACAACCGATCTGACTACGTTTTTAGGGAGCACAACCTTAGCAATCCTTGTGTAGGTAAACTATGATCCAAGGCTTCCCATCGTTGGATCATCTCCTCGTTCTTCGGTCATCATAACTAAAATTTCCCTATCTCAGACTATTCCTACTTCCCAGAAAAGAAGAAAGTTAACATACAAGGGGTCGAAGTCTAGCTAGGGTGTTCTCTTTGTGTATGTATTTTGCATTATGTAATATTTTGTAATAAGAACTTGTAATGAGATTGTGAAGTTGTGGATGTACCTGTTTTAAGCACCGTGCAGCCTTTCTTTGAATTTCCTTTTTGCTATTACAGTATGAACTTCTCCTTTTCTTCTTTCCATTGTTATTCACGGTTTTGAATGTGGCATTTTTTGTTCTTCACTTGGCTTGGTCTACTACACTTAGGGTGTTGATGTTTTATGTTTCGACTGTGAAGTCAGGTCATGTGTTTACAACCTTTTATTTCATGCACATGATTTTTATACAGGTTCAGGCAGTCTAGTATCCATACGTCTAGCGAGGTTTTGGCTGAAATGTCAAGCCATGGAGTCATAGCTTTTAGTATAATTTTGAAGAAAATACAATTGACAAGCGAATTTTTATACTGGTTCGGGTCATCTAATATATATACATCCATTTTAGTATTTCATTAAAAAATTTCAATCACAGCTGTCTACATTATGCTTTATTACAAGAAAAGAAACATTAAAGAAAATATGGTCAGAGGTGCTCTGAGTTCCTTGCCCTTGAAATTAAATTTTCATCGGGTCTAGAGAGGCGGTATGCTCTGTTTAAGAGTGTTTTAGTGATCACCAGAGGTCCCTCCTAATTTGGTCCAAGTACTCCTTCTGTTGGTTTATTTGTGTTAGCTGTTATTTTCTTAGGACTATATCGCTCTTATGAAATTTCCTTAATTTGAGTCGCGAGTTATATGTTCTAGCCATTCTCTATCTATAAACTGCAGATCTGATTTTTGTGTCATCTCTTCTTTCCTGTATGAAGTCCAATGTGGCTTCTTTTAGGTGTGATTTATGTTCCTTGACGTAGAGAAAGTGTTGATGTGAGGGTACATCTACTTCGACTAGTAACATTGCCTCATAAACGTATGTTACAGAAAATAGGGTGAGTTTAGTAGGAGATCTAGTGGATGTTCAATATGCCCATAATACCAAAGGCAATTCCTCCACCCTTTTTCCCTTGGCCTTCGTGAGCCTTTTCTTTAGAAAATTCTTTATTGATTTGTTTTCTATTTTGACTTGTCCATTAGTTTGTGGGTGAGCTACCGAGGGAAAAAAATTTATGATGCCATTTTTCTCTCACAAGTCGGAGAATTCCTTGCTTTCGAACTGCGTTTCATTGTCGGAGATTATCTTGTAGGATCCCAAACCTAATGATGATATTTCTAACAGAAAAATAACTATCTTCATAGAAGTTATATTGTGAGGGGTTTAGCTTCTACCCATTTAATAAATTAATCCACGGCCACTACTGCGAACTTGTGCCCTTTTTAGACATTGGAAGTGGTCCTATTAGGTTGATTCCCCATATGTAGAATGGTCATGGGTGTAAGTTCGTGTGATGGTCGCTTTGGGATACTGGCAAACCTCTGGCATCTATAAAATCTTTAGACAAACTCCTGTGCATCGGCTAACACAGTTGGCTAGATATTCCCTTGTCTTAATACCATTTTAGTTAGTTCTGTCCCCCTTGAATGATCTCTATAGTATCCCTCATGAACTTCTATCATAACTCTAACTCCCTCGTCTTTCATCATGCATCCCAAATAGGGAGTAGAATAACCTCTCTTATAAAGTGTTCCATTGAAAAATGTGAAGTAAGGAGCATGATATCTAATTTTCCTTGGCACATTTCTGTCTGTTAGTAAAGCTCCTTCCAACATAAAATGTTTGATAAGAGTCATCCAATATTTTGTTTCTTCTTGGTTTATTGTTGGTGGGGCGTGATTGCTTTGTGCCCTACTTGCTTCTCCTTAATCTGCATCCCCCTGGTCCTTGCTTGCTGGGCTCGTGTTAGCATAAGAATTTGTTGCATTTTAGAAATGGTTGATTCAATCAAATGTCCCATAGAAATGCTTTTATTTCTTGGGCAACCTTAGTGCTCGCCAGCTTAGCCAAGGAATCTGCAGAATAATTCTTCTCTCTAGGGATCTGCTCTATATCAAACTGTATGAACTGAGCTAATAATTCTTTGGAAAATTCTGCAGATAAGGGTGGGTTCCGTGAATTGGTAACTTCCTTGCACTCGATTTACAACAAGCCATGAATCACTGTGAACTTTAATGTAAGTTACTTTCATTACCTGTGCTATTCTTAGCCCAGCAATGAGTGCGTCGTATTCCGCAACGTTATTTGTTCATGTGAATTCTGGATGAACTGCCCCATATAGCTTTTACTTGTCAAGTGTAAACAACACGTATCCTATTCCTGCCCCCTGCTCATTTAATTACCCCTCTACATAAAGTTTCCAAAACTATGGAGGGTCCTCTGCTTCGTTATTGGACTACGTTGTTGGGATGGTGCACTACATAGTGAAATCTGCTAAAGCATAACCTTTTATGGCATTACATGGGCAATAGGAGATTCATATTGATTGGTTCGATAGCCCACTTCAAAAGGTGACCCGATGTTCTGTGCTTCTATAGTATTTGCTTTAATGGTTTGTAATGGGATGCGCTTGAATAATTTAGTTCGGCTCTGCTTAAGCGCTTGTTAGTGAAGTATATCGACCTTCGCACACCCACTCTTCCTCATACCACTGCTACATTCATTGCCTGGTTACTTATAGCAAAGTATACAAATTGATCCTCGCTTGAGACCGGTTGTTGAAAGTATGGGTATGTTGGCCAAGTGGTCTTTCATTGCTTCAAAAGATGATTTGCATTCTTCCATCCATTTAAAATTCCATCCAGTTTTGACTTACCAAAGAAAGAAATGCATTTATTAATGGCTTTAGAAATAAATCTACTCAGAGCCACCATATTCCCATTCAAACTCTTCACGTCTTTGGGCTTTTTGGGATTCTTGATAGCTTCAATCTTCTCCATATTGACTTTTATTCCTCTGGCGCTCACAATATATCCTAGAAATTTGCTGGACTGGATTGCAAAAGTGCACTTCAAGGGATTCAATTTCATTACATACTGCCTTAGGGTTGCAAAGGTTTCTTCTAGATCTTGTACATGAGCCAAAGCAACTTTAGACTTGACTAACATGTCATCGACATCAACTTCGACATTCTTGTAAATCTGGTCTTCAAACATCATGTTAACTAACCTTTAATATGTTTTCTCCACATTCTTCAATCTGAATGGCATCACCTAATAACTATATAGCCTATTGTCAGTAACGAAGCATGTGTGTTCTTGACCTGGTTCGAACATGGCTATTTGATTGTATCCTGATATGCATCCATGAATGTCAGCAGTTCATGCCCATTGGTTGCATCAACTAACCGATCTATTAATGGTAATGGAAAGCTACTTTAGGGCATGCTTTGTTGAGGTTCGTGAAGTCTATACAAGTCTTCCATTATCCATAGGATTTTTCACTAGAACCGGATTCGCTATCCACTTCGGGTAATACACTTATAGAATAAATCCATTTTACTTTTGCTTAAAAATTTCCTCATGACGGGCATTGTATAACTTCTGGTCTAGGGTACGCTGTATTTGTCTGACCGGGTGTGCATCAGGATCTATATTTAGGGCATGGCAGATTGTTGCGGGGTCGGTTCTTTTCATATCTGAATGGGTCCAAGCGAAGACATCATGGGATTTCTTTAGAAAATTGATTAACTCAATGCGTAGTTCATTACTTAGATTTTCCCAATCTTCATGATTTTGTTTAGATCCAAAGGATCTATTCGAATGTCCTCCAGGTCATCTACTGGCTCTAGGTCTTTACCTTTCACTCCCAAGCAATGGTCCATCTCATCTTCTATTTCTTGTGGTTTTGATGAGACTTCACCCTCTTGGAATGATGAAGTATCCCATAAATACTATGCAAACACAAAATCATACTCTTTTATTCCAACCATATGCAGATAATCTCTTTTAGTTTTTCTTGCAAATACTATGGTCGTGGTATAACTTGTTTTGGTATCTACCTTAGAACTTAGTTCTAATGCAGTTCTTTGAACTAGCTTGTTATTTTCATTTTTATATAAATCAGTGGACACAACAATATAATTTCAACCAATTTTATTGATATGATTCAAGGATACTTGTATAGCTTCCATGCTAATAATTAATCTCCCCTTACACTCCCAACTCCTACAAAGGTGTGAAACTTCATAAGCAAGTCTTTCTAGGAGATAGTCGATCCCATCTTTATCAACGCAGGTCTCCCTAAGAAACCATTGTATAGAGACTCATGATCTATAATAAGATAACTTATGTAAAAAGATTTATGCAGTGACATAGCTCCCGTAGTGACAAGAAGTCAAGCCATTCCTACCGGGATAGATTTTGTATTGATGAAGTTGTATATTGGCTCTGGATTCAGTTTTAGGATCTCAACTGGAAGTCCATTTTTTTCTATGCTATTTTAAAGATAACATTCACGAAGCTTCCTAAATCAACAAAAAAATTATTTATTGGGCAGTCGGACATCTATACAGTTACTGCCAAGGGGTCCTGATATGGGAATGTGACCTTAGTTGAGGCTACAAAAGTAAAAGTGGTGTCTAGCATTGGCTTCTGCTTGATGTGGAACAACGTTCATTGTTCAGTATGATCTTCTTGCATATACTTTTCCTATGCCTTCCTACTTTGGTCTGCAAGGTGGGTTCCCCCATGAATGGAAATGATGAGGGTATTGGGGTTCGCCACTAGATCATCATGAGGGTTAAGAGACTGATTCTACCCAGCAGTGACTGGAGTATCTTTTTGGTAATCTCCCAGATAACCTTTTTAAATGACCCTTTCAATTTTATTTCTTCAAATGGTGGTATTTGATTGTATGGTGTCCGTTCACTCGGTGGAACCTGCAATACGCACCGCCTTTATTCAACTTAGCTTTCTTCCCTTTATTTGGGATATTATATGCTAATTCTGCCCTGATTAGTTCATAGATCTAGCCTGGAGTGTGAGTGAGTGGAGGTTTTTGTTGTAAAGTTGAAATCTCTCAGTCTTTTTGCAGGCAGGTTGTATGTTTCTACCCCCGCTTTCTATTATTGTTTGTTGGAGCAGTTCTTCCAACAGACATTCCGCTGATTGCTTTTGCTTCTTGTGTGCGCATGTACCCACTTGCTCTTTCATATAAGTATTTCATGCTTCTACATGGTTTCTACTACTTTTATTCCATATGTTCGTGTCTCTTCTTATCTCGAAATGGACTGTCATCAACAATGCCTCCTCACTAGTGACCTCGATCCTCAGTGCTTCCTCTTTGAAATGTTTGATAAAGCTTTGCAAAATTTCATTGTCCCTCTACTTAAATGATGATAAGGTATATAGATATGGGAAGCTTTCTCTTCCTACATGGAATTGTCTACATGGAGTCGCCCTCCTTCTAGCGTCAAAACTTTTCATGATATTTTTTGTCTTACAACACCAAGTCAATTATAAAGTAATTACAGTGCTGAATGCTTACCATAATCAAGAATTAATGAATTTAAGTGATGTTTAATTTCCCTTAAGGTAGTCATTATGTCGATGTATGCTTACACAATTATGAGGTAGCACTCTAACTGTTCATTGAAATTTCATGTCCAATTTATGTCCAATTAAAGCAAAAAGCAGAGAATGGATCTAAAACTAAAAGAAATAAGTAAGGTGTAGAAAAAGTAATGGACATAAACATTTACGTAGTTTGAATTTTAAAGAATCCTATATCCATGGGCCAAATGTTTGCTTATATATTTCTTTCTGGTACAAACTTTTTTAGTGGCAGAGAGTACAAGTATATTTAGTGTAGAATTCAGAGAATGTCCAAAAGTCCATTTTCTTGCTACAGCAACCTTCTATTCATAATACTATAATATCACATGGATCGCTAATCCCTAATTCAACATTACACCCCAACCATTCAATCTTTGCACATACCATTAATCATGTTGCTTGTTGATTATTGCATGGATTGCTAATGTGGATGAAGGCATGGAAAAATTCTTTAGGTTGGAAGATTTGGATGAAAGAGGGAATTTCGAATTTGAAGTTAGGTAGGAAATTTGTATTTTGAGGCCTTAGGTGTTAACTTCTGGATTCGTTCTAAAGATCGCACTTCGCTAGCTTACTGTGTCATGGCTTCTATATTTGCTCTTGGTCGGTGCGATTCTTCTTGAACATAGAGATGAAATACTCATTTAATGTATGTGTTGTACTTTAATTGATGATGTATAGATTTCAGAAAAATGATAGCATCGATCTGAAAATGGTGTCGACTCCAGTTCAAGGAAGGTGTTGATGTAGACATTTAGGAGGTAGCGACATGGATTTTAAGGAGATGGTGAAGCCGACTTTTAAAAGAAAGGTGGTATTGTCTTCAAAAGGGTGGTGAATTTAGACTTTAATAGGATGGAGATGCAGTCTTCAAGGAGAGGTCGATGTAGTCTTCAAGGAGACGATGATGCGGTCATTTGGGAGAGGTTGGCATAGCCTTTAAGGAGACGATAACACGATCTCTCGGAAGAGTCAGCGTTGTCTTTACCTTCTGCTTGTAGATGGATTCATTAAGTTTGCTTTTTCTTAAAGGCAATACTTATTTGGTTGCTTTTTGAAGAGGTGGCTTCCTTGTTTGCTTCCCACTGTATGTTGTTGCAGTATCGATCTAATTCATCTATAGAGATTGCATGGTATTTCTTTGATTTAATTTAAATGCTATAGTGATTTCCTTCTTTGGTTTCTTTGTTACATCATTGATCTTATATGGACATCGTATTTGTCTAATTGTCTATAAACACAATTTATTGACTTTGATGGTATCTAGCTTTGTGTGGTTCCCTTCTTTTTGGTGATACTGTGGCTGAATTGCTTTTTTCCTTTTGGTTATGCAATTTTATCTGTGCTCATTTTGTTGATCTATGTTACATATGCTTATAGAGAAAACTGAGTGTAACAGTTGAGGAATGGAATGTTTTAGAGACTTGAGGAATGGAATGGTTGTTTAGGTTAGCATGTATATTTTCCATGTTCGTTATAAACCATGTATATGTATGATATTGTGGTTGGTTTATGAGTGGGATTGATGCACATTCATAAAGGCATACGAGTCTATGATATTGAGAAATTGGCAGGAAAATAGAACTGCTAATATTCAATCAAAATTTCGAGGATGAAATTCCTGTAAGAGGGGAAGTATGTAATACCCCATAAAATAAAAAATAATTAACTAAAGAATTAATAATGAGTATAAAGCTTTAAATGTTAATATGGTATGGTAAGTATTTGGGTGTACATTTACTTATTAATAACATTACTTAAAGGAAATAACAAAAATGATTTGAAAAAAAATTGTGATGATTCACTAGCAGCCCATAGGGAGGTTTTACATGCCTTTTCAAATCATTTCATCATGCATTTCCCATTTCATTCCTACTCTCAAGTTTAAATAAAAGCTTGAAGCATTTAATGGTGGTGGCCTAGATAAGAGAAAAAGGAAAATAAAGAAGATCAAAACTAAAGGAATTCGAAACGTCATTCAACTAAGAAATATAGGTGAGTAATATATACTCTAATATAATTTTCTTTCCTATGTTGCTCACGGCCTAATTAATAATGAATGTTTCTCATGCTTCGTCTAATTTATATGATTTCAAAATTAAATACGATGTTAAGAACATATTATTAGAGATGAGTTTCGATAATGTTTAGAGATGAGAACACATTATTATATATGAGTTTTGAGAACACATCATCATGAATTTTGATAACGGCCGAATTAATATAAATAAATTAAGAACCGTTTATTTTAGATAACAGTTAGAATTAAGGAGGTTGAGAAACATTATAAAAGAAAATATATGTAAATATTTTCTAATATTTACCTGGAACTATATAAGTGATTTCCAAAAGAAAATACATTTGGCCAGGGGGATATTTAGGGGTGCCGAAAGGAAAATATATGGGGGAGGCCTTAAAATTAAATGGGTTAATTATTTAATAATTGGTCAATAGTCTAGATCTACATTATGTGCCGAATGTGTCATGAAAGTATTGAATAATGGTAAAAATGGACTAAGTTAATCAAAACTCAGGAATCGACACATGTAAAGTTAGTGTTTGACGTGTAGAAGCCGGTTCCCAATGTGTGCCGAGTGGCTATACCAAAGGAAGCGGAGCCGAATTGGAAGTAAAATAAACTAGAACCTTAAGCATAAAGACTTAAGTAAGAAAGCAAGGGAATACTAAATATGAGGCTAGGTTTTCTAAACTGCTGTTTTTAGCTGAAGGTCGAAGGGGGACGGGGTTAAGGAGAAACTATAGGTAGAGGAGGTTATTTCCGATACTTAAAGTTGAATTTTGAGTACAAAAAGTGAATTTAGAATTTAAAAATTTACACACCAGAAGCCACCAAAACTAAACTAAGGCAGGTTTCCCTTAATTGAAACTAACTGACTTTTGGAGGAAGGAGTTTATGTTAAGACCAAAGATGGCCAAATCTAGTACCTAAACATTGATGATAATGTTGTATGCTGAAAGGTAATCAGACTTATAGTATCTTAATAAATAGCTAAGTTAAAAACCTAATATGACAAGTTAGGCAAATAATTAAGGTTTGGCAGAAGATGTATAGCCTGCTGTGATAGTCAAGAAACCAAAAGCGCAGAAGGCCTTTATGGCTTCCAAAAAAGAAAGCATAGGTGTAACGCCTGGAGTGGCAACCGAAAACGAGATTGAAGGTATGAGGACTTGGTTGGCAACCGCAAATGAAAGCATTGGAGTAAGGCCTAAGTTGGCATCAAAATCCAAAGGCACGGACTTTAGTAGATGGCGGAAGACCCAATGTGGTAGCCAAGAGCAGAAAGCGAAGTAGGTGTAAGGCCTGAAGTGGCAATCGAAATACAAAAGCATTGGCGTAGTGCCGAGAGTGGCAACCGAAAACAAAAATGAAGTAGGTGTAAGGCTTGGAGTGGCGACCGAAATAGAAAACTTAGGTATAATGCCCGGAGTAGCAGCCATAACCTATAGTGAAATCTGTTAGGTTAAGGAAAGATGTAGGCATAAGGCCTTAGTGGTAGCCGAAAGTTAATCTAAAACTATGTTAGTAGAAGAAGGTGCAATTCCTCGATGGTAGCCAAAGGTAGTGTGCTTCAGGGTTTAGGATACAAAATGAGAATGATTACTGAACATCATGCTGAGAGAAATGGCTATTGATTTCGGTTATGGAAAATTTGAAAGAATAAGACCCTTGGGAAGAAAATATCGATTTATGCCTGTGTTTGTTAAATGAATGTTATGTTATTGTGAGAAGAAAACCAATTCTGTGCTTCAGTGGCATGGTCTCACTATATTTTATGTTTAGATTAATATGTTGTTCACATTAGACTTTATGTCTGATCCATGTTTTTACTATTGTTTTCGTAATAAAATCATAGGTACTCGTTTGAGTAGGTTGAGTTTATAGTTTTTGACAGGGTGCTTTTGGATTGACGAATAAGTGAGCCAAAGACGAAGTTGGAGGCATGGGAGTAACATTTCTTATTTTGATTTTGCTGTACTTAGTGTTAATGTCAGCATTTTCATATGTTTGGCATAACACCATTAACTATGATTGTATTATACTTCTGTCCCTTGCATGGGCACGTCTATTGGAACAATTTGAATATGTGAAAATGATGGTTATATAATATTTATTAGCTGCTATGTTCACCTAAACTCTTATTATATAAATAGTCTTATCTCTGTCACCAAAAGATAAGTCCAAGGCAACTGCAGCACATTAGGGTTCCATTTTTGGGTTTTGGAAGAGAGACGTTATGGACTTCTTCCAAAGAGCCAATAGTGTAATGAGGGTTGAGGAAGCCGACCTATCTGACGACGATGAAAATGATAGGTGAAGAGACAATTGCAACTCTTATAGGGTTGGGAGCCATAGAAGTAATGACCACTAGGAGCACAACGAAAAACGCTTCGAGGATGGCTCATAGTTCAAGGCCAGGTATGCTAACTACGCATCTCTAAACCATGCTATGAAAACCATATATCCCTTTACAAGGGACTAAAGAAGCCTCCTCTCACCTACTTCGGGTAAAGGGAGGAACCGCGTGAAAATGGAAATTACCATTAGTTCCATCAATTGAACAATCATATATCTCTTTACAAGAGACCAAAGAAGCCTCCTCTCGCCTACTTCGGGTAATGGGAGGAACAGCGTGAAAACTGAAAATACCATGAGTTCCATCAATTGAACGACCACGCTTCGAATGAGTGTCATCATCTAAAAGACGATATGGTTCATTTAATCCCTGAAGGTAGACTTGTACAATATGTTAGGCAACAAGTGAACCAGCAGGCTTATGCCAAGTTCTCCACAACCCCTTCCCCTAAAAAATTAGGTGGAGGGAAACAGTATTGCTACCATCAACAATGAAATTGTATCCATATGTAGTGGCTAGCATGTGGCCAAAAAATAGAAGGGCATACCCATTACAAGAGGGAGCTTTATGGACCTAATATACTCTATAGATCTAAGGAGCCAAAAAGCTTTAAGGGTGGAGCAGGATGAAGTTGACATCACATTCACTTTTGAAGACAAGATAGGAGTTGGATATCCCCATGACCCCATGGTCTTCTCCATCCACATCACAAACACTAAAGTATGTAGGGTCTTCATATATGGAGAAAGCCAGTAAATGTCATGTTCAAAAATGTTTGGGAGCAAATGAAGCTTTTATAATCCAGCCTGACTTTATATAACTAGCATATCTATGACTCTGTGGTTGTAACATCCCCCTACTTGGAGGCCCAAAACTAACAACTACGGATGCTACAGTCATCCATAGTTATTAATCCTCGGCGATCAAATACGGCGATATTAGATACATTGATACACATAAAAATAAGAATATGGAAAAAATTTAAACAGCAAACAAATTCCACATTCCATTTCAAAATATTCCAAATTGATTACATATCCCAGTTCGCAGATCACGTTCAGATAACATATAATTATTACAAAATACGCCAAGGGCGACATATGAAGATGCCCCCTTGGTTGATCAGAGTATATAAATAGGCAAGAAAACAAATTTGCCTACAAGCAAAACACACAGCAGAAATAAAAGAACTCTAATAACAAGCTTGCCTCCTGCACGTCCTCGAAAGCTTTATTCGTCTAAAAGAACACTCAGAAACCTCAACTCTCAACCTACTCAAAATCAATTGAGTACCCGAGAGTTTAAGGGGAAAACAAAAACTTCGAGTCAGACATAAAGCCTGGTATGAATAATAATTTACCATCTCAAATCATTTAGATATCTAGTGAGACCATGTCGCTTAGCAGAACCGGTCTTCCCCTCACTAGTATCCTAAAACATTTGTAAAACCATATACTGTGCTCCAACATCCACAATGGTTAAAACATAGTCTTTCGAAAACATTATGATGATATGCAAAACAAGTAAATCAAATCTAGATTACCCATCCCCATTTATTCTGACTATATGTCTCTATTATAGTTTCTAGGATTACTATTAACTTGTTAAATGTTTGTGGACTACCTATCCAATATCATAGTTTTCATGGGATCACTAAGAACCTATTGGTAACTCCAATATCTTATCTCGTATCCTAGTTTTCATGGGCGAACTAGGAACCTATTGACTAACTATCAATATCTTAATCCAAATATAGTTTTCATGGGCTAACTACAAACCTACTGGCCCCTGCCAGTATCAAACCATAGTTTTCATGGGCTGACTATGAACCTATTGGCCCCTACCAATATCTTTTGTTATACACAGTTTTTATGAGCTTACTGCGAACCTATTGGCCCCTGCCAATATCTTTAATTAAGATTTTAACACTTCTTAAGTTATATTCACTACTGGATCAATCTAACTAGTTATTCTACCCTTCCCCAAAGTACTGTTATGGGTTAATTACAATGTGAATAAGTATATGAAGAAGTAATACTTCTAAAATATTTAGTTATGCAATGATTTTTCTTTTTTAAAAGTGAGAGTGGGCTAATTGTTTTAAAACTTTAAAACATCACCTTCGAAACCTCTAGATGACCTCCTTTGAAAGCATAAGATTCTTTTCAAAACATAATAAACATACCTTTTTAAGTCCTTGTTAAATATTCACTTTCGAAACCAATGGTACCTTTTGACGGTATCAAAATACTCTTTAAAACATAGCTTCGAAACAAATAAAAGTACTATGTCGAAAGCATTGGGTTTACTCTTTGAAAACATCCTTTGGGTCAACATGATTATGTACGAAAGCATCTCTTCCGAAACCAAATTAAAATTGTTTTGGGGAAAAAGTTGATGGTGTCGAAACCATCTAGTCGAAAGCATCCACCTTTTAAATTAAAATATCAAAGGATAGAGTTGAAACCCCCTTTCGACTCTATTGCCTTCGAAACCCCAAACCCTTTGAAAGTATTCAAGAAGAAGCTCGGCTCAAGTTAAAACAGTGGTAACCTTTCGACAACATAGATGGTTTCAATGCAGTCAAAAGGAGAAATTAGCGGCTGGATTTCGACTTGGTCAAAACCAATTCTTTAGAAAGCTCTTGTTTAAGGAGAAAGGTACCCCTTCGAAAGCTATTTATAAAGTCTCTTTCGAAAGCATAACTTTCGACTATGTCGAAAGCTTTAAGTAAAACAAGGTAGAAATTTAACTTTAGAAAACAAACTAAGGTTTCGACTCAAAAGGGTATCGACTCAGTCGAAAGCCGTTCAAAAACTAGGCAGGCCTTATCTTATAAAAGTGAACCTTGGTTTCGACCCTAACGAAAGCATTGCTTTCGACACCCTAGCTTCCGCTACTTACCAATTCACATTGTACCAATTCCATTGATACCATGTGCATTGATTTTGACTCGAATGGTTTCGATTGGATTGATGCAGATGTAAAGGAGTCGAAAGGTGCCTCCGAATTAGGCGGAACAACATTTTTCTGAAACACTGATTTATAGCTAAATATGGCAATTACTTTATAATTAACCTGCTTGTTGTAATTCCTTGATTGGTTACTTTAAAACTTTTCAAATACTTTACAATTAGAATCCGCCGCATTAATTTAGATCCAAATCAAAGAAACATAACGTTTAAGCCCTTCCGTATAACAAAACCAACATTTGCAGAAAAATCCCTCTTTAACAATAATTTATTTTCCCTAATAAATCAACTGGGAAATATCCCCAAAAATCATAGAAAATCAATTTTATCATGTAATCCAACATATTAACATTTAGACCCAATTTCTTCCTGAAATTCTTAAAATAAATTTTAAACTCAATTATATCATATTTTCCTTTAGAAATTCATGATAAATTTTCTATAGCTTGCAAAATTCTAAAAATTAATACCCATCTCCAAAATCATGTTTTACGTTACATAAAAAAATTTCCATGGCATTTTAAAATCATAGACTCTCGGTTTTACCCTAAAACCATGCTAATTCATAGGAAAATGAATGAAAATAAATCAAACATAATATAGTTCTAGCATATCATCATCCATATCAACATAAATACGAATTTAATCATAAATCCGAAAACATATATAACCATAGGACAAAATAGTGATGGTATGAAATCATTATTCACCTTAGGTATGATAAGGAATTTAAGATTTGTTGTTGATTAATCCTTCCTAGCTTTAGATAAATTTTCCTCCTTTCTTCCTTGGTAATGGCCGGCTCTTAGGTTTTAGATTTGCATTTGTGAAAATGAAAATGGAACGTGAATGGACAAGGATGAGATGTGTATAGCCGTGTAAAATAAAATGGCTATTTACTAATATGCCCATGTGTAAACTAATTAACTTTTAAACCAATTTAAAGCCCATTTATTTATTTTTAAACACAACCCTCTATATGATTTATTCAAATCTCAATCCCTTTATCATCATTATTCTGTTTAATTTATCTAATTAAATTTCCCGAATAATGTTATCCAAAAATTAGGGATGTTATAGGCCCCCCTTCTAAAAAATTTCGTCCTCGAAATTCAGTAAGGACTAAATACTAAACATAGCAATCATTTGTAACAACTCCTAACAACCATACTAGTCTAACTGACTAGCAACTATCTATATAAATCTAATATAGACATACCCTCAAAGCAGATAAGGATAGGTATATCTAATCCTGTCCTCTGTCTCCCAAGTATAGTCCTTCTCGTTCTCGATCCACTGAAATTTCACCAACCTGTCTGTCTTATTCCTTAATCTTTTCTCATCTCTAGCTACATTCTGAACTAGTTGTCTAACAAAAGTCAAATTAGGCTCTACTACTAAGTCTCCCAACCCTGTCGGAGGAATTGTAGTCTCTAGATCATGCACATACTTGCGAAGATGTGACACATGAAATACATTATGGTCACCTACCATACTGCTCAACAACTCTACCCTATATGCAAACTTTCCAATCCTCTTTGTGATTTGGAATGGACCTATATATCTTGGGGATAATTTCCCTGACTTTCCAAATCGTATCACACCCTTCATTTATGATACCTTAATGAAAACCTTATCTCCAACTGAGAATTCTAAGTCCTTACGCCTCTTATCTGCATAACTCTTTTGTCTTGACTGAGCTTCCTTCCTCGAATTAACTCAATCTTTTTTGATGCCTTTCTAACCAAATCTGGACCTAAGACTAATCTGTCTCCAGTCTCCAACCAACATGCTGGTGATTTGCAGGGTCTTCCATACAAAGCCTCAAAAGGCGCCATTCCTATACTGGTCTGATAACTATTATTATAGGAAAACTCAACCAAATGTAGGTGATCCTCCCAGGATCCACCAAAGTCAAATACACAAGCTCTCAGTAGATCCTCGAGTACTTTGTTGACTCTCTCTGTTTGCCCATCTGTCTGAGGGTGATACGCAATACTCATATTAAGCTTGGTACACATCACTTCCTGTAGACTCTTCCAGAATTCACTGATGAACAAAGCATCTCTGTCACTGACTATAATACTAGGAAGTCCATGCAGTCTAACTATGTTCTTCAGGAACAACTTAGCCAAAACAGGTGCCGTTCTGGTTGACTTAACTGAAATGAAATGGACACTCTTGGTCAATCTGTCCACTATAACCCATATACTTTCATTGCCTCTATTTGACCTTGGCAACCCGTCTATAAATTCCATAGATATCGAATCCCATTTCCAAACTGGAATCTCTAAAGGCTGAAGCAACCCACTCGGTTTCTGATGTTCAGCTTTCACTTGGTTATAATTTGCACACTGCCTAACCCACAAGCCAACATCCCTCTTCATGCCTTCCCATAGAAGCTCCTCTTCATATCTTGATACATCTTGGTCCCTCCAGGATGAATCCTAAACTTTGACCGATGACATTCGCAAGAACTTCTTTCCTCAAGTCCTCAATATTAAGAACACAAATCGTCCCTTCATTCTCAACCATCCCCTCTGGTCAAGACTAAAATCCTTTAGATCATTGATCTCAGTTCCAATCTCAAGCTTTTTGATTTTCTCAGCCAACACTGGATCCTCCTTCTGCTTAGAAGAAATTTTCGTAATCAACACTAGTCGAAC
Source organism: Allium fistulosum (assembly GCA_030737815.1). Taxonomy (NCBI): domain Eukaryota; kingdom Viridiplantae; phylum Streptophyta; class Magnoliopsida; order Asparagales; family Amaryllidaceae; genus Allium; species Allium fistulosum. The sequence continues at coordinate 960,803,221 of CM060901.1, forward strand.
TTCTAAAGAAGACAACCTGGCGAAACTCTAACTAGAACCAGCAGTCGATCTTAACTGCACATCACAACTGACTAAAGCTTCTAAATCCTTCCACTCCGCCAACATAGCTAACGCTACATTCTAATGTTTTCTACTAAGAGCATCAACCACTTTACCTTTCCTCAGTGTATACTCAATACCAAAATCATAAGCATCCAAAAACTCCAGCCATCTGTGCTGCCTCATATTCAACTCCTTCTGAGAGAATAAATACCGTAAAGACTTGTGGTCGGTATAAAGCTCAAACCTCTCCCCTAAGAGATAATGTCTCCAAATCTTCAATGCAAAGATCATAACTGCCAACTCCAAATCATGAGTAGGATTTCTAACTTCATGCTGTCTAAGCTGCCTAGATGTGTAGGCAATGGCTTTACCATTCTACATCAACACTTCTCCTAATCCAGTTCCACTGCATCAGTATACACTACCAATCCTTGGTTTCTGTCCGGAACTACTAATACGGGTGCATTAGTTAACAAATGCTTTAACTTAAAGAATGCTTCCTCACATTTGTCGGACCAAACAAATTTCACTTCCTTCCTGGTTAGCTTAGTTAAGGGTGCCACCATCCACGAGAAATCCTTAATGAATCTCCGGTAGTAGCCAGCGGTCTAAGAAAACTCCTGATCTCAGTTACCATCTCTGGTCTCTTCTAATTATTCACGGCTTCGATCTTATCTGATCGACTGACAATCCTTTCTCTGAAACCATGTGACCAAGAAACTTTACCTCTTTCTTCCAGAAATGACACTTGGTAAACTTCGCCTTTAGCTGATTCTGCCTCAACATCTCAAGTACCACTCTAAGATGAACTTCATGCTCTCTCTCATCCTTAGAGTAGACTAGAATGTCATCTATAAAAAACAACACAAACCTATCTAAATACTCTCGAAAAACTCGGTTCATCAAATCCACGAAGAAAGCAGGTGCATTCGTGAATCCAAATGGCATCACCATTCACTTATATGAACCATACCTAGTTCGAAATGCTGTCAAAGGAATATTGTCCTCTGCCACTCTTAACTGATGGAAACCTGTCACCAAGTCCAACTGGGAAAACACTCTGGCTCCACTCAACTGGTCAAACAGATAATCTATTCTTGGCAAAGGATAATTATTCTTAATTGTCCTTTTGTTCAACTTACGATAGTCAATGCACATCCTTAACTACCCATCCGGTTTCTTTACGAACACCACGGTCGCTCCCCAAGGTGAACTGCTTGGTCTAATAAAATTCCTTCCTTCTAGATCCACTAGCTGTAGCTTCAATTCCTTTATCTCAGTTGCTGTCATCCTACTAGGTGGTCTACTCACAAATTCAGCTCCTAGCACAAGATCTATTCTAAACTCAACAGCTCTTTTCGGGGGTAGTCCAGTGACAAGATCAAAGCTATCTACAAACTCTCTTGCTACCCTAACCGGACTTAACTCATTTCCTACCTCCATAGCATTAAGCATGGCACTAACACTCCGATCAGTATTCTCTACTGAGAATATCACTCTGTTATGACTATCAGGGTGTCAGCGATATTTCCCTATCTTGGCAAAATATTCTAGCCTCATACCTACCCAACCAATCCATACCCAAAATGATTCCAATATCTATGAAATCAATAACATACAAATTACAGGTAAACTTATGACCTAACAAATCAAGTTCTAACTGGTCACATCTTAACCCTAGAGTTGCATACCCTCCTATTGGATTCGCAACCCTCAAGGAAATAACAAAGTAGGTGGGTTCCAAAAATAATATATCAACCAAACACTGAGATATAAATGAATGTGATGCACCGGTATCAAAAAGCACTCTAACTGGAATACTCTGAATCAAAAGCGTACCTTCCATCACAGTCTTTCCTTTATCAGCCGCGGTAAGCCTAGTTGGTCCTATAGCAAAAAAAAATTCCTTTGTCCTCCCTAACTGGCTCTTGACACTGATTCTTGTAATGCCCAACTTGATCATAGTTGAAGCACTTCACATTCTTCTTACTTGCAGCTTTCTTCCCATTTCCTGACCGTCATTCATTAGCAAAGTGACCCTTCTTGTCACACTTATAGCAAACTACCTCAGCCTTTGACTTCTTAGCAGTATCTCCCTTCTTGGCCCCCTTCTTTTTAAAAAACTCCTCTTCTTCCCCTGAGAACCCTGTGTTTCCACTGACTTCTCCTTAGTAAACCCTGCAAGTAACTCCTTATGAAAAATGGCCATCTCCACCACTATATTACAAGGATCATAGATGTGTCATGGTCATTCTAGCAAGCTCAGGCCTCAATCCCTGAATGAACCTCTCATTCCTTTTGATGTCAGTATCTATAACATCATATCCATATCGAGACAGCTCTTCAAACTTAGTATCATACTCGACTATTGACATCTCTCCTTGTTCTAAATCCATAAACTTCCTCTCAGCTCGGACTTAGCAAACTCAGATACAAACTTCTGCTCAAATCTCATTTAAAATCAGCCTAAGTTAACTGCTCTTTCGGAACTCTGGTAGTGACATTATTCCACCAATGTAGTGCTGACCCCTGCAACTGTCTAGAGGCCAACCTTCTCTTTTTCCCAACATTCAGACCCAAATCAGTAAATATACGCTCATAATATAACAACCAATTCTAAACTTCTATGGCACTCTTTGTTCCAAGAATGGCTCACCTAAAATGGTGTAATCTCTACTCAACAAAGCATAATTATTCCCAACTGGAGCCACATGATTAGCTCTTCTTACATTTCTAACAACACTAGTAGCAGCTCCTGCTTGCATCAAATCAACAAAGAACTGAAACATCGCCCCCATATCTACGGGTGGGTTTCCAGCACTCACATTGGCATCACCATTTTGATTACTATCATTAGCCTGTCGACCCGAGTTCCTCCTGGTAGTGGGTCGAGCATTTCCATTAGTTGTGGTGCTTCCTCCACCGAGAATTCCCCTTCCATTTCCTGCTTCCATATCTCCTTTCTCGTAAAATCTGCATATCTTTAATTAAGATTTTAACATTTCTTAAGTTATATTCACTAATGGGTCAACCTAACTGGTTATTCTGCCCTTCCCCAAAGTATTGTTATGGATTAATTACAATGTGAATAAGTACATGAAGAAGTAATAGTTCTAAATTCTTTAGTTATGCCATGGTATTTCCTTTTTAAAAGTGAAAGTGGGTAATTTGTTTTGAAACTTTAAAACATCACCTTCGAAACCTCTGGATGACCTCCTTCAAAAGCATAAGATTCTTTTCAAAACATAATAAACATTCCTTTCTAAGTCCTTGTTAAATATTCACTTTCGAAACCAATGGTACCTTTCGACGGTATCAAAATACTCTTTAAAACATAGTTTTGAAACAAATAAAAGTACTATGTTGAAAGCATTGGGTTTACTCTTTGAAAACATCCTTTGGGTCAAAATGATTATATACGAAAGCATCTCTTTCGAAACCAATTATAAAATTGTTTTATGGAAAAAGTTGATGGTGTCGAAACCATCTAGTCGAAAGCATCCACCTTTTAATTAAAATATCAAAGGATATGGTCGATACCCCCTTTCGACTCCATTGCCTTCAAAACCCCCAACCCTTTGAAAGTATTCAGGAAAAAACTTAGCTCAAGTTAAAACAGAGGCAACCCTTCGATAGCATAGATGGCTTCAATGCAGTCGAAAGGAGAAATTAGCGGTTGGGTTTCGACTTGGTCAAAACCAATTCTTTCGAAAACTCTTGTTTAAGGAGAAAGGTACCCCTTCGAAAGCTATCTATAAAGTCCCTTTCGAAAGCATAACTTTCGACTATGTCGAAAGCTTAAAGTAAAACAAGGTAGGAATTTAACTTTAGAAAACAAACTAAGGTTTCGACTCAAAAGGGTATCGACTCAGTCAAAAGCCGTTCAAAAACTAGGCAGGCGCTTATCTTATAAAAGTGAACCTTGGTTTCGACCCTGACGAAAGCATTGCTTTCGACCCTGACGAAAGCATTGCTTTCGACACCCTACCTTTCGCTACTTACTAATTCACTTCATACCAATTCCATTGATACCATGTGCATTGGTTTTGACTCTAATGGTTTCGACTGGATTGATGCGGAGGTAAAGGAGCCAAAAGGTGTGCGATATCCCAGAAATTTTAAACAATATCAATTTAATAATCTGTGTAAAAATTAAATTGATATGATAATAATTGATAATAAGATTTGAATTGATTTAATAATCATCTTTTAAATAAATATTTGACTGATAATTTATCTTCTAAAAGCTAATAAATTGTTTTCTATTTATAATGAATATATATATATATTTGTATATATTATAAATAGACAAGATCTGTTTTAAAAGTTAATAAATAAAGATATGTTTTCAAATTCTAATATTTTTGGTAATTTGGAAATTTGATTTAATTCAATATTAAATAAATAACCATTTGGCTTTAAAATATACACAAGATTTAAAGTTAAATTTGTTTAAATGATTTTAGCTTAAAATTAAATTTAATAAAAGGTTTGTTTGTTCTTTTTAAGTATAGCTTGATGAAAATAAGTAATAAAGTGATAATTCTTTTATAAATTATGATAATTTAATAATGAGTTATTTTTAAACAATATTTATAATGTAATTGCTATTTTAAACTTATGTATATATATGTATATATATATGTATTTTGGAAAGCTATGATTTGTAAGTTGAAAATAAAATAAACCTTGTTGATATTGAAGATAAGTGTAAAATAAGTAATAAGTAAATTAAGTGTTGATAGTTTAAGTTTAATAAAATAAAAGAGAAATAAAAAATAATCATATATGTTAGAAATAGAACTAAGTACTAAAGTTAAAAATTTATAACATAATTAAACATAAGTATGCAGGCAAGTAAAAGAAAACCTATCAACATAAACAAAGTAAGGTAAAAAGGAAAATATGTATTATCCAAGTAAACAAAGACTAAAAACAACTTTACAAATATGTATATAAGCTGCCAGGCAAGACAAAGTAAAAACCAGAGATAAATATGTACCTTTGCATTTAATGCTAGCTTCAACAAGTCAATTCGAAATGTTTGAAAATCCTTTCAGCCTCCAAAGGGAAATAAAAATCTCTGATCAAAATGTAAAAATCTTGTACCAAGCTAGAAACAAATATTATTTTTGTACAAATGCAAGTATCAGCCCTGTGTACCTGTTTTCTATTTATCAAGCATCCTTTCTTCTTTTCGTTCATTTAAACAATGCAAGCCAGAGATTATCAAACCTAAAAGCTTTTTCCTCAAAACATTTTCAAGACCTGTAATCATTTCCTCTGAAAACAAATCTCAACCAGAAGTGAATCAAAGTCCTATAACCTCCTCAAAGCATTTTCAAAGATTCATCTTCAAAGTGTAACCTGAAATCAAAAGTTTTAAAGCATTCAAGTTTCCAGTAAAACAAGAATCAAGCATTACAACTTCAAACTTTCAAGCTTCAAAGCTATTCAGTTTTAAAGAAATCAAGCTCTCTGTCTTTTGAATAAGGTGAGTAAACATTTTTATTAAAAAGCTTAAGTAAATTAAAATCTGTGCATTGTGATTCCTGGAACCAACTTTAACTTTTTTTTAACTTGTTGCATGTGATGGATGTATGAAATAATGTTGTGATAATCGTTTGCATGAATGAAAATTATGCTCGCATGTATGTAAATATGAATTGTTAAGTGTGCATGTCTGTGAACAAGGAAATATGCTCTGTTCTTGCTTTACAGGTTTCAAAACCTATTCAAAAATCAAGATCTTATTCTCTAATTCTTTTTAGACTTGATTGTTCAAATAAAAAGTGTTTAAAATAGTAAGACCTTAATTTTAAAAATAATTCTAAGTATGATTAGTTTAAAGCTTTCTGGAAAATTAGGAAAATATAGTAAAAAAACTAAAAACATGCGAAAATTCAAATGTAATGATTTCTGGTTTCTTATACATCACCAGATTCGATTTCACAAACCATGAATTTTAGAAACAAAATCCAGGTTTTTAGTGTTGTTTTGAGTGAGTATTCGTGGGTTGATCAGAATGTGGGTTTTGGGTCTTTTCTGATGATCGGTGACTTCGGGATGGATGGGATCGCTACTGAAGGGGGCGTGAAAGTTGGCGAGTCTGGGAAAAATGGTAGGAGGCTCTATCATTCACCATGGCATCGGCACTAGGTCGAAGTAGGGTTTTAGCTCTGGGTTTGGTCGAGGTTGGTAATGAGGTTGCTGCGTCGCCACCGGAGCATCGGACTCGATAGGGTGTGGGGGAAAATGAAGTGTGGTCTTCGACGAACCTGTAGGCGAAGTTTCTTGGATAATGGTGGTTGAAGGCATCGAGACGAGGGGTTTTCTGGCGATCGGTTTAGTACTGGTTGATCGTAGTAGCTCGATTTCAATTTTTGATTCGTGATGAGGTCTGGGTGGTCTGGATCGAAGGTTCAGGTGGTCGTCGATTTGTGGGAGGTTTCAGCGATGATCGGAAAGGCATCGATGATTTGTGCATGTGCACGGCGAGGCTGGTGTGTCAGAGTTTTGGGGATGGTAGTGTATCTCGGGTTGGGTCTCGAGGAAGTTAGGTCGTGACTCGAGTAGGGATTCGAGTCCTTCGTGAGTGTTAACTTGTTAACAAATAAGTTTAATAGTTTTAAAATTTTAAACTAAATCAAGTTTTTAAAAAGGGAAGAGGAAGTTTTTCCTCAAGGGTTGGACTCGGGTAAGAGCCGCGTTGGACCCAAAGTAAAATTTAAACAGTTTATTAAAAGATTTATAAAAGTGAGTTTTAAATTTAAATTGAATCTAGTTTAAACTATTATATGATAAATGTTCTTAAATAATGGATTTAAGAAAGGTATTGATTTGTTTAACTTAAACTTGTTTAGTTAATTCTTAAGTTATTTTTAAACTTAAAATTAAATGGTTTAATTAAGTGTTAATTAAAGATAATTTGTTGTAAATTTATATGTTAATAATAATTAGGTAATTAATTAAGATAATGATTTACCTTAAAATTTAATTAAGTTTTTGATTAATGATTAATTAAATAAATAAAGAAATTAGAGAGTAAATTCATTAATTTAACTAATTAATGATTAAGGATTAATTAAATTGTAATTTAGGGTATAGTTAATTAATTAGAGATCAAAAAATTGATAATTAAGAATAAATTAATTAAGCAATTAAAAGATAATTAATTGATGATTAAAAGTTGATTAATTAAAGTGATTAATTAATAAATGTAATCAATTAAGATAATTAATTAAAGGATAATTAAATAATTAAAGGTTAATTATTTAATAATTAAAGGTTGATTGAATCAGTAATTAAGATTGATTAATTAATGATTAGAGATGAATTAATTAAATAATTAAGATTGATTAATTAAGTAGTTAGAGGAAAACTAATTGGTAATTAAGAAGTACTTAATTTGTAATTAAGTTTTATTAATTAATAATTAGGTTTTATTAATTATTAATTAAGGGGTGATTAATCTGTAATTAAAGATTAATTAATTTGTTTAAGGGTAATTAAGGAATGAATTACCCAATTGTAATTAATAGATGAATATTAATTAGTTTGTAAATTAATTAAAGATAATCACTTAATAAAGAATTAAGTATGAATACTTAATAAGATTGATAAGTGTAATTACTTAGTGAAGTAATTAATGGGAAATTACTAGATGTAATTAATTGAAAGGAAATTATTTAATGGAAGTAATTGAAGTATAATTACTTTGTAAAAGTAATTAAGGATTTAATTATTTGGTGTAATTAATTAAAGGATTAATATAATTAATTAAGGAGTTAATTAATTAGGGTAAGTAATTACAGGATGGTAATCACCGTTTAAGATTTATTTAAGGTTAATTAATGGAGGTAATTAATTAAAGTCTAATTAATTAATATAAATTAATTAAGGATTAATGTAATTAATTATAGTTAGTTAATTAATTATAGTTAATTAATTAAGGATCATTTATTAATGTAATTAATGAAGTAAGTAATGGTTAATTACTATGAATGGTTAAGGATATTAATTTGTATAATTAATTAAAGACTAATTTCTTAAGGTAATTAAGAATAACTAATCAGGATGATAAATTAAGATGGATAAGTAGATGATAATTGATTAATTGATTTGTAATTAATTAATGATTAAATTAGCAAGATTTAAGAAATGAAAGTAATTAATTTAGTTTATTTAAATTAATTAGAGATGGAAGTAATTAATTTAATTCACTTTAAATTAATTTTAGATAGGGATTAATAAATCATTGCTTATGGATGTTGAATGATACTTGATTATCTTAAACAGTTTAAGATCTCAGATATGAGATAATGATGTTGTATGATATGGATGTTTGGTTGAATATGATGATAATTATCTATTTATGATGATATGTGAATTATCTATCTCTGATATTATGAATTATCTATCTGTGTGTATATAGATAATGGAATTGAATTGTTTTAACTTTAAAACAACTTGGACCTAAAAGATGGCGATTTGGATTTCGATGAGACCGGGATCGGGTTTCCAGATTTGGATATCCGAAAACCACATCGATCCAAATTAACGATAGGTCGTGAATCTCAAGTGAAGATGAAGATTTAGAGTGCAAGGGTTATTGTCGTTAACTCTGAGGGTGATTCCAAAATAAGTGTAATGAGATAATGCCTTCGGTTTCATTCGAACCCGGAACGAACTTGTATGGATTGAATGCTTTCAGAACATCGTCAGGTGGACGATGAGCATTCTAAGAGATGTGTTCTCTAAAGGTAATCGTGACCTCAAGCCTCATCAACCGGGAATGGCTAAAACAGGGGAGGTGCAGCAAGGTTAGTGGGTAGCACCCAAGTAGGATGAGATTTCCCCTGTCTAGAGTCCCTTTTTATTCGGCTTAGTGTGTGATTGGTCGCGCCAACCGCGGGGTTTCTTATCCGGGAATTATCCAGTAATAGATGGTTCCGGCCTTGTGTTGTAGGGGATTGGGAGTAATCCTCGGTACGCTGATCTAGGCCAGGTACTATGACGGGCGGTACCCCAGTAGCCCAGCCATTGTATGGAATTCAATCTCCAATAAGTGCCGTACGTATTAGTTGTGCCCAACTATGTTGGAACGTGAGATGTAAGCATTCCAGCTATTTCTGTATTTTACTTGAAAACCCTAGACACTATTATAATATCATTGGATTTCCTATAAAACTGTTTGGTTAGCGTAAGGTAAAAACTTTTCCATGTTTATGTGTGGGGAGTCTTACGTGATACCTTTTGTTTTCAAAGGTTTTTCAAAGTTAAGCAACTTTAACCTGTTTACTCATACCAGACCCATGTCTGACCCGGAGTTTATTTCTGTTTTTCTTAAACTCTCGGGTACTCAAATTTTTACGAGTAGCCAAGAGATTCAGGTTAGCTTTGACGAATTGTGGAGGAGCAATGGAGCAGGAGGCTTCAACGTTGTAGATATAGATATATATATATATATATATATATATATATATATATTGTGTTCTGCTGTGTTGGTATCTCTGTGTTGTATTGAGTTGTATCGAGTTGTATTAACTAGACAGGTGTTTATAACTGTCTAGTATGTGTTGTATTATCTGTGTAACTCTGATGTATATGATACTATGTAATCTCTTATGTGATATATTATATTTCATTCGTTCCACTGTTGAGATTCTGATGTTGTTTCTTCTTTCTTCTCTATCTTTTCTATTTCTCACCCCTTTCTTTCTTATAGATGACGCGACTTTCTGGTAGTGGAAAGTTGGGTCGCTACAAGGTGCCTCCGAATTTGGCGGAACAACCTTTTTCTAAAACACTGATTTATAGCTAAATATGACAATTACTTTATAATTAACCTGCCTGTTGTAATTCCTTGATTGGTTACTTTAAAAGTTTTCAAAATACTTTACAATTAGAAACCACTGCATTAATTTAGATCCAAATCAAAGAAATATAACGTTCAAGCCATTCCATATAACAAAACCAATATTTGCGAAAAATCCCTCTTTAACAATAATTTATTTTCCCTAATAAATAAACTGGGAAAATTCCCTAAAAATCATAGAAAATCAATTTTATTACGTAATCAAACATATTAAAATTTCAGACCCAATTTCTTCCTGAAATACTTGAAATAAATTTTAAACCCAATTATATCATATTTTCCTTTAGAAATTCATGATAAATTTTCTATAGCTCGAAAAATTCTAAAAATTAATACCCTTCTCCAAAATCATGTGTTACTCACATAAAAAAATTTCCATGGCATTCTAAAATCATAGACTCTTGGTTTTACCCTAAAACCGTGCTAATTCATAGGAAAATGAATGAAAATAAATCAAACATAATGTAGTTCTAGCATATCATCATCCATATCAACATAAATACGAATTTAATCATAAATCCGAAACATATATAACCATAGAATAAAATAGAGACGGTATGAAATCATTATTCACTTTAGGTATGATAAGGAATTTGAGATTTGTTGTTGATTAATCCTTCATAGCTTTTGATAAATTGTCCTCCTTTCTTCCTTGGTAATGGCCAGCTCTTAGGTTTTAGATTAGCGTTTGTGAAAATAAAAAATGGAACGTGAATGGACAAGGATAAGATGTGTATAGCCGTGTAAAATAAAATGGCTATTTACTAATATGCCCATATGTAAACTAATTAACCTTTAAACCAATTTAAAGCCCATTTATTTTATTATTAAGCACGACCCTCTATATGATTTATTCAAATCTCAATCCCTTTATCATCATTATTCTATTTAATTTATCTAATTAAATTTCTTGAATAATGTTATCCAAAATTAGGGATGTTACAGTGGTTGTTGGGATCATCCCTTAAAGGTCATTCTTGCATGTGGCCACCTTCGGTGAGGAAACCCATTATACCAATGTTGAGGTAAATTTTTCTTTAGTGGACTTCCTATCTGCTTAAAAAATTATTATAAGTAGGCCTTATTAGGCCAATATGCATGCAGTCATTGTATGCTAATGACTCATGATGAAGTTCCCCACCATGGGGAAGTCGGTTGCATTTTAAACAATCAACAAGCTGCAAATGACTGTTATGATATTTCCCGCTAAGAAGCCGAGAAAGAAGTACTTATGCTTTAGTAAAAGGCAGAGACTATCTTCCACAATTTCCATCCTAAGAAGGTATGAGAGCACTAAAGTGCCTCTACCCATGCCGAGGGCAAATCCAACACTTCAACTTCCTCCAAGAGAGCGCGAGAGATTTTGGAATCTCCTATTCATGCCAGAGACAAGCGATCAAAAACTTCTGAGAGAGTATGAGACCTTCTAAAAGTTCTCATTCATGTCAGATCCATGTAAGGTGAAACTTCAAAAGGATGCAAGAGGCAGACGGTGAACCCATCCATGTTCGGAGCACTAGTATGCTTGAAACAAGTCCAACCACTCTTAAGACCGAGCTCACTCTCGAGAGGATGCGAGAGCCAATCAATGCTCCTATTCATGTCGGGATCTCAATTAAAAACTTTGAAGTTTCGGTTTTCTTGGCTGACCTAAGCAAGACTCAAGAACTTATCGCAACATGAAATGAATAGGTCCATCCCCACTAGTAGGTGGGTGCCAACAATACAACTACACCAACCCTTTCAACGTCGACAAACTCATATGCAAGAACCAGGAAAGGCAAGACTTCTCATCTTCGAGCACAAACATCCACCATGATCGAATATTTCATAGAGCGCATGATCTATGCATTGGAGCAAAGCAAGCAAGAGGTCCCTACCATGAGCGATAATGATGATACAGTGGATCCCTGCATGGGAAACATCAACACAGATGGTGGCTTGGCCACAAGCTTGAAACCATCATCTTTGACTATGATGACCAAAGCTGGACCTCTAGAACATTATTGAGCTAAATTCAACTGCAAGAACAAAATTGGGAAATTTCCTTAGATGGAGCATAGACAAGTTCACTAGGGGGCACGCTGACATGATTAGAATTGACCCCTCCATTCATATCATGCTCTTAACATTGACTCTAAAGCTCACACAATCCATTGGAAAAGGCTGCATAACCCTGAAAGGTACAAAGCTCAATGAAGAGGATAAGAAGCTCCTCGATAATAGGTGCATCAAAGGGTCAGGATATCTAGCATAGGTGACCAACTCCGTAGTGGTCCGCAAGACCAATGGTACTTGGAGAACATGCACTAGTTTGTTTGACCTCAACAAAATCGATTTGAAAGATAACTTCCCCACCCTACATTGATCAACATGTGGATGCAACATGTAGAGGCAAACTGCTAACCTTCATGGATGCCTACTCGAGGTATAGCAATATCCCTATGCATGACCTCCACTAGGAACAAACCTCATTCATCTCACCAACACTGGACTTTACTACTACAAAGTCATGCCCTTTAGTAATCAGAATGTGAGGCAACTTATCAAAGGATCGTAAACAAATGTTTATCGAGAAGATAAGGTAGTATTTCTATGTCAACCATATCTTAGCGAACTCTAAAAGGGCCGAGGGTATGTATAGAAGCCAAGAATTTTGGCATCCTTCGGTAGTATAATATGAAGCTAAACCTAAATAAGTGATCCTTTGTCATCCGTTCTGTAACACCCTTAATTATTGCAACATATTATTCTGGATATTTTGTTATAAATAAATCAAAAATGTGGGATTTGCCACAATAATTAGTTCGTCCATGCATAATTAATAAATGAAATGTTTAATAAGGGAGATAGAGCTCAATTAAATCAATTAAAGAATGGGTAAAGATGAAATGAAGATTTATATCATTATCTTCCCCTCTCCACACACTCATTCCTTTTTTGTTATTTCATCCTGAAAACAAAATATAGAAGCCGAACTCCCATTATCACTTTCTCTACTAAGAAGGAAGAAGAAAAGCTATGAAAAGGGAAAGACCAAGGAAAATCTCTTCATTTCAACAAATCAAAAGTGAATAATATTGTCATCTTATGTATGTTTGATTTGTTAGAGGTCGGATTTACATTGAAATTCGATTGTATGTAATGTTATATCATGCTTTTGTTTGAAATACTCATCTATATGAATTTATGGTTATTAAAGATGAATATGGAATTTTCTAATTTTTTTTTGGTTTAAAGACCTAAGTTTTGATCTCCAATTACTTTGAAATTTTAATATGTTATTTAGAACATTATTTTGAAGATGGATATTTAATTTCACAATTTTTTGATTAATTATGAATTTTCTAAGTTGAGAAAATGGATAATTTAGGATTTTAATTATTTAAAATATGAAAAATAATTATTTTGCTCTGATATGTGATAAAAGATAGACTTTCTAATTTTAGGGGGATTTTGGAGATTTATCTCATGCATCTTTGATTTACTATGAATTATTTAGGAAAGGAAATTTTGGTTGTTAAGGGTGGTTAATTAAATAATCATGGTACAAAACAATATTTTGGAAAGATAGAGAAATTATATCTGAAAAATTTCTACAAAGATTTTTTGTAAATATTTGATTAAACAATAGAAATTTGATATAAGATATTGGTTTGGTAAAAAGTAATTACTTTTCATGAAAATAAATTCGTTTTCCAGACATTTACAAGATTGCCACTGAGAGGCTGCATAGTCTATTTGTATACCCTCGATAGCCTGACCATCGATAACTATCTTAACATTTCATAGCTTATAAATCTTTTGAGGTGCGATAACACCATAATTGAGGCAATCGATAGCTTTGTAGTTATCTGGTTAAGATTTTTACCGAGTCAGCTCAATAGGTTTTTAGTGGGCTTGTGAAAACTATTAGATTTATAATGACCCTGGGAAAACTATGTCGATATATAGACTTAATGGAATGTGCAATTATGGGAATTTCTGTCCCTTAGACCTTTGAATACCGAGTTATTCATTTTGACCAATTATGCACGATATGTTTATGTTATGTTCTAACCATTATGGTTGCAAACAAATGATATGTTTTGTATTAATTGTAAGATAATAGTGAGGAAAAACCCATTATGTGCTTCAGCGGAGTAGTCTCATTATGTATCTATTTTGGTTGAGAAGGAATATATTATTCACAACAGACTTTTTGTCCAACCCAAAGTTTTTGATTTCCCCTTAAACTCTCGCGTAGTCATTTAAGGAGGTTAAAGAAGAGTTTTAGGTTTAGATGAATAAAGCTTCCGAAGACGTACATGAGATAAGCTACTATTAAGTGTTTATTTCCACTGTGCGGTCTAAATGCTTTATTTTTGTTGATTATATGTAGACAGGTTTTATAACTGTCAAGTTTTTATGACTTTGATCATCTAAGGGGGCATCATCATATGTCACTCTTGGAATTATATTTGTATTTACTATATTTTATTTGAACGATGGAATCATGCGGTTATGTAATTGAAATGTGGAGCTAGTGGATTTGGAAGGAAAGAAGTTTTTTAAACTAAGCAGTTCGCCTTGGGGAGCTGCAGCGGTGTTCATGAAGAAACCAGATGGGTCATTAAGGTTATGTATTGACTATAAAAAGCAAAATGAATAGACCATAAAGAATCAGTATCCTTTGTCTAGAATAGACTATTGGTTTGTTCAATTGAGCGAAACCAAGGCGTTCTTGCAATTGGACTTAGCAATGGGTTTTCCATCAATTCAGAGTGGTAGAGGAAAGTATTCCATTAATGACGTTTTGAACAAGATATAGTTAGTATGAATGGTTAGTCATGCTCTTTTGACTCACTAACACACCTACTTTCTTTGTAGACTTGATATTTAGATCTTTTAAAAGCAATTGGATAGATTCATATTCGTGTTTATTGATTGCAAGAATGAACAAGATCATGAAGTTCATCTTAGAATAGTGCTAGATACGCTATGTAGCATCAACCAAAAGTGAAGTTTCCCAAATGCCATTTCTGGGAAAGGGAAGTGAAGTTCCTTGGACATGTGGTTTTAGAGAATGGATTAACGGTGTATCCATCAAAGATCGAAGACATTTACAATTGGAAAAGACCGAAGACCGTGACTGAGATTAGAAGTTTCTTAAGGTTAGCTGCCTGCTACCAAAGATTCATTAAAGATTTATCTCAAATAGCAGTACCGATAACTAACTTAAAAGGAAAGACATAAAGTTTGTTTATACTGATAACTACGAGGAAGCATTTTAGAAGCTAAATATTTATTGACCAATGCACCCTTGTTATTTGTACCAGATAGGAACTGAGATTTGATGGTGTATATTGATGCATGTGAAACAAGGTTGGGAGCTGTATTTATGCAGAAAGGTAGAGTCATCGTTGTTGTCTCTTGACATCTTCGACAACATGAAGTTTCTTACATTACTCATGATTTGGAGTTGGAGACTGTAATCTTTACATTAAAGCAGTGGAGGCATTATATTTTGGGAGAACAATTTGATTTATTTACAAATCATAAGTCTTTGAAGTATGTATTCTCTTAGAGGGAGTTGAGTATGAGACAACAAAGATGGCTGGAGTTTTTAGCAGCATATGACTTTAGGATCGATTAACACTGGGAAAAGGAAATAAAGTTGCTGATGCACTTGGTAGAAAACACCATAATGGGTGTTGGCGGTGTTAGCTGAATGGAACAATTTAGAGGAGTTGGCTTCTTATGGAGTTTGAATAGGGTTGATGGCCGATTTTAGACATCGTACCGCAATGATCTTTTGCTTAGAAGTTCAACTAGTATTGATTGAATGAATTATTGCAAGGCAAAAAGATGATCCATTATTAGCTGAATGGATTAAGAAACTAGATGTGGGAAATGAGATTGATGATATGAAAGACTTTACACTTGACCAAAGAGGATGGTTGAGAAAGAAGAAACGATTAGGTGTTCCGACTGTGCATAATATAAGAAAGGAAGTACTCAGAGAATGTCATCGATCAAAATTTATTATTCATCCTGGAAGTACGAAGATGTACCAAGATATGAAAAGGAATATCTTTTTGGAAGGAATGAAGAGAAATAATGATAAGAATCCTTTATTTACCAGTGAGTTCAGGAATAGCTTACAGGATGTATTAGGAACCAAGTTGAAGATGAGTACTACTTTCCATCCGCAAACTGATTGGAAAATGGAAATGGTTAACGAGGTACTTAAAGATTTATTGAGGATTTGTGTATTAGACGTTGAAGGGTCGTGGGAAGACCATTTGCACTTAATGGAGTTTTCTGTAACACCCCCTGTCTTGAGGCCTAAAGCTAAGTGCGACAGATACTGCAGTCATCTGTAGTATTTAACTTATGGTGACAAAATATGGTAGTGTTAATGGTATCCATAATACCAGAAGCACACAAATATGAAATAAAATCATAGATTTCCAACAAAAGTTCTGATTACAATTCAAATAAATATTTCATGTTCCATTACATAATCCCAAAATGATCCCCAGGTTTTGATCAAATATAATTATTACAAATTATGTCAAGAGCGACATATGAAGATGCCCTCTTGGATGATCAGAGTATTAGATAGACATATCAGTCATGAATACATCACAGCGAAAATAACACAAAATAACTCCTATATAGCTGCTCTGCCTCCTGCACGTCTTCGGAAGCATATTCGTCCAACCTACTAAACGTAAAAAATCATTAACTCTCAATCTACTCAAATTAATTTTGAGCACTCAAGAGCTTAAGGGGAAACCATAAACTTCAAGTCAGACATAAAGCCTGGTGCAAATAATATTATTACATCTCGATTTACTGAAATTAACCGAGACCACGCCGCTTAGCGGAACAAGTTTCCCCTTACGAATATCCTTTTAAAAATATATCTTTTGAAATTCTAAAACCTACAATCAAACTGATTATAATCAAAATGGCAATAATCTATATGCATATAAATCAGGTAATCAATGGACCGACTTTACGAACAATATAGTTTTATCAGGCTGACTATTAACCCTTGGCTGACTAGGCCTACCAGATATAATCAAAAATCCAACTTCTGTTAGACATAATACTGGATGATCTGTCCTTAACTCAATTTTCCACGGGTCAACTAGTCCTAATCGTTTTGTGGGCTCACCAATCACCTACCTCTGCTCTATGTATTCCTTTCTATATGTAACACCATTTTAGTCTTACTTGTGACAAAGCCCCACACACTGGAATTTTGGACTTATATTAGCTAGGGGTTGCTAGCTAAAGTAAAGGGCGCGACCCTACACCAGTCCCATCTGGCCTTCTAATCTCTGAATCGTTTACTTAGGGTTAACTACCCTATCCAATTTTCCTTGAAAACATTTCTTTCAAAATGATTTAACCCCTTTTTAAATCATACCTAAACAAGGAAAATATGTTCTTTGCTTTACTCAAAATAGTTATGCCGTGATATATGCTTTACTTAAAACAATGTTGATGAAATCTAAATCAATGGGGTTTTCTATCCCATCAAAATAAATTAATACTCCTTTCTAACTTAGAAAACTTTAGACCTTAAAGCCAAAGCAATACTTTCAAAACCCTTGTTTAAAACCTTAAACAATCCCTCTTAAAATAATTGAAAGCACCTCTTTCGAAATCATTATATAAAACCTTAAACATCCCCTTTCAAAACCTTTTGAACTTATCTTTCAAAAGCATTGGAAACCTACCTTTTAAATCACTTAAAACAAACCTTTCAAAACACTCAAAATATACCTTTCGAAAGTTTTAGGGACTTCCCCATCGAAACACTGAAAGCATTGCATGCAAGTAAGGGTTTGTGGAAACATTGCTTCGAAACCATTTAAAATTATTCCTTTTGAAACCATTGGGTTAAACCTTTTATATAACTAAAGGGTCATAAAAAAACAGAGGTGAAAGCATAATTCCCAAGTAAAAGAAAGAGGATAGTTTTGAAGTCCACCCTTTCGAAACCATTGCCTTTGAAACCATTGAATAAAAGCGGCTAAATGGACCCTTTCGAAAGCATTGGGAAGGCGGCTTCAAAGTAACGAGGCAAAGCACCCTTTCAAATAATTTTTTTTAAGGTTATACTACAAGAAAAACAGTCTTTTACAGCGGCATATAGCCGCTATTAAACACAACCATAGCGGTTTGATAAACGATGTATATCGACATGTTATAAAAAAGAATTGCACGTTTATAACACAAAAAAAACCGCTATAAAAGAGAATGATTTATAGCATAAAGTAGCCGCTATAAAAGAGCATGATTTATAACGCCTATTTGCTTCTATCCTTTGACAGTAACCTCATACATTGCATTATCTTTTTATAGCACTTATGTCATATAGTTATAACGCTTTTTAGGAGCTATGCTTTATCTTACTATATATTTGATGCACCCCACTATTACATTTTAATAATAACAATCAAAATGAATCTTCTTTAAATAGATAACAATTTGAACAATGTATGAACGAAAAAAATATAATAATCAGCAAATGTAACGCATATTCATGATAACAAAATAAAGTATCAACTAACAAAAAATAATTTCAATACATGAGTTACCAAATTCAATACATATTCATGATAACAAAATACAACATAGTTCAAAGTTAACGTCAACAAGTACCAAATGCATCACTAAGAACTTGAACTGCTCAAAGCCGCTTTCATGCATGTTACATCATCCATCGACCAAGTTCTTTATCCGCTTCCAGATCACGTTTCATTTGTAATGAGACATTCATCCAAGTTGAAGCAATTCTTTTGAGCAGGCACTGTGGATTAAAAGGAAATTTATCTACCACTATTAACATCAATATGAAAAACAGACATCTTTTGATGGGTTCGCTTTTTAGTGAATAATTTAACTGACATGGTTTAAACCTTATCATTCTCTCATGCAATTATTCACTCAATTCAAATTTATGATTCTGAAGGACAACCAATCCTTTTTGAACACACATTATGGAAAACTAGCAGCACAGTAGTGTGAGTTTTTAAGTAAATAGAATAGTGAAATTTTACATGAATTTGAGAGTAAAATTACTCTGAATCTTGAGAAAAAATTACACAAATTGATAGCATCGTACTAATGTTACATACCTTGTTGATAATTACAGGAGAGTTGCCAGTGGGTTCAATATCAGTGATCGGACCCTTGTCTTCTGGATAATGTCTTCTTATAAATTTGTCGTACCCTTGTCTTCTGAATAATGTCTTCTTATAATTTTTTCATACTTAGTGGAATATGTAAGAAAATGGGTATGCAGCTGGATTACCGTCTCTGGATAAGTTTGGCAAAGGCTTCACAAATATATGGTCCGGTTCTACCATTAATATATATTTGTAATTAAAATGTAGGAATTCCTGTTTTGAATAAATAAAGTAAAATGTAATAGAGAAATAAATTAATGAAACAATGATACTTACTCTTCCTCGATATTTTCTTTTTCCAACCATTGTACAAATGCCCATGGCCTATGCAGTACTATATAACCCTAGCAACATTCATAAAATTGCTGAATAAAAATAGTAGTTGATGTAGTCAGCAAATCGATGGCTATAGACCAAATGAAGGCATTTGTATTTCAACCATAGGCGTTATTTACTAAGTAATGTTTATATACCACTAACTCTTTGGGTCAAAAAATACAACGAAAAGTGAGGAGTTTGATTTCAAAGATTCGTGCCTTTCTTTTTAGAGAATAGACTAAAAATTTGTTACTAGCTCAAGGACCAAAGTAATAGATAGAAATAGAACCTCTATTATATGGTATGAAACATTGTTGTTACCGATCTCTTCAAAAATTGTAAATACACAAATGAATATGGGATTTCCAATAATTTGAAAATATCTAATTTACAATGGAAAGGGGTGAACAAACTTCAATCAGATGCTCTAGACCCTCTATCTCCTATCTTGATCCAACTTCTATCTCCTTGCATACATTGCCTCCTCCATTTAAAGGGAAAATAATTTTACGGAAAGGTGAAATTTTAACCAGCTTCTGATCACGTTTGAAATAATTTCTTACAACCAGTTATATGACCTTGTCATATTTGCCATGTTTAAAGAGTGTATACACATAGTGATGCATAGGTTCAAAGAGCATGAAGTACTATTTATCTCACAGATTATTTTCATGTGATTGAAGTTGAATGAAAAAATTAGATGGAGAATACAATTGTTATGTGTTGTATATATAGTTTAAAATTACCCACTTATATTTGTACAAAGAAAATCAACTAAGACAATTAAATTATTTCTATGATAGAAAACTTCTAAGAAGAATCACAATGGTTTGAATTACCAAACATGAATCCAACTGTTAAAAAAATGAAATCATGTACATCAATATATTGAACAAAATCTTACCTTAAATCTTGTTGGCTCACATAATTCAAATACTAAGACATCTCCAACTTCTAAATTATGGTCTACAACGGAACTTCTCCATCCACTACTAAGACGACAACAACGAGGCTTGTTAATACAGTTGGATTCATATTCCAAACCATCTTCATCTTCTAAGATCATGATGAGTTGTTCATTGACATGAGATAGGTTCTCCTTAGAAAATTTAAAGGAAGACCCTAAAGCAACAAGAAAATCAAAGTTCACAAGTCAAATTGTAAATCATTGATAAATGGGTGGATTTGGTTCTTCCCTTGAATAAACAACACTGGAGTAGAGCATACATTAGTGCGGCTCACTTTAATTTTAACCATTTACCTTTTCAATATGGAAAGGTGCAACAATTATATTTATCTTTTTACACTACAAAGACAAGATGTGAATGAATTTACTAGGAAAAATATTAAACATTTCTGTTCATTGTCTATTTTAAGACAAATAAATGTGTTTCCAACTATTACATGCTAAAGTTGTAAATATAACCCTTTGAAATTTAATTATGGAAATAAACTCTAATTCTGAATGGGAACTCTATTAGTTAAGGCGATCTATCACTCTTGTAATCGTCGGTTCAATTTATAGACCTTTTTCTACAATTGGAGAGACAACTGAGACCGCTTTACCCCTTAGTTGATCACTAAACCCTTTTTACACACACACACAACACTTACGTGATAATATCAGCATCAGAAATTGCCTTTGTTTGGTAATTTGACCCACTATGTAACAGATTGCTCTTTTCAAGTGGTAAAACAATAAATGACAATGGAAAAGCAAGTGCGGGATATTTTTACCTCTTTATTTGACCTCAAAATATAGTGACCAACAGAGGATATTCCAGGCTGATTTATCCCAACTCCAATAAAATGCACCGCATTTGATTTTTTCACAAGTCGAATTTACAAGTTGAGAAAAACTTTACAGCATCAATATTCTCCTCTTTTTAGGCACAAAATGACATGCCAAGGATTTTGGAATCCTACTTTAACTTCTAGTTGATAGAAATCCTGAGAAATTCATGATGATGGTGTTAGTGGAGTAATTATATTAGAGTTAGAAAATTTTGAAATATGAAAAGCTGCATACAGCTATAAGTGACATACTTTTATCTATGAACCTAGAAATTTTATCAGATAGGTCTCATAAATCCTGTAATATAACTATTACATTTCTATTTTTAGTTACCATTTGGTCGTTGGACACGTCTAAACTTGTGAATTCTTTATCAAAACTACATTGGAATACAATTGTAAATCCAGTAGGATCTCCCCAATTAATCAACTTGTTCACTCCCCTTTTATCCGTTTTGTCAAATTTATAAATATATACATAAAGATTTAAAAAGAACACCAGAACTTATTAATTATTATACTGATGACACTTTTAAGTCATTGATTAGATACCCTAGAATGAAATATACGCTTACTTTATCACAATATAGAGGAACTATTGCTAGAATTGAGGTAAAGAAAATGGTAGCAACTAAGTGTGCATGCGTGTGTGCATGCATACCGCTAGATACCAGAGAATTCCAATCAAGACCAAGTTATCTTAATCGCAATCAGACATTACGGCTTTACCACAAACTTATAGTTTTGTCCACTTCATAGTTAAAACTGATTCTGATTAATTACAGAAATAACTTTTGTACCTATAGAAAACTACAATGAGTTTTGTACCTATAGCCATAGCTATATACTACCGATTCTGATTCTGGTTACAGAAATAAATTCTAATTCCGATTAATTACAGAAATAAATTTTGTAATTGTAGCTATATACTACTGCTAGTTACAATGGAAAAAAAACTTCAATCTACCATCTGCCTAGAATGAATAGATGGCTAATCCTTTTTTCCCCGTTCCCTATGATACATCTCCCAAGAGATCTACCCTTTTTCCTCCAGGTACCATTATGTGGTTGGAACACAAAGATCCTTTTCCATGCAAACGCATCACAGAACTTTCTTTAGACCTTTAATTTTGTCTTCACATACTTTTATATCAAAAGAAAGATATGTTAAAATAAAATTCTTGATGATTTTCCATAATGATATTGTTTTTGTACTCCCCATTCAACAATCTACTATATGTACACTTCACGATGCACTACGTTGATATTATGTACATTTACTTATGATGATTTTTTTTTACTATTTTACCCAACAAATTCTTTGGCAATACTAAGAATGGCTAATGAATCTTCTTGCATATCTCTTAATATTAAACACAATATATCTACATTATAATATGCACTACATACATAAAGTATAAAAATGTTATTAAACTATCACTTGGCCTTTCCCTCAAAAAGTGTATATATAGAAACCAAATATAACAATATTTTATGCTCCAGCAATACTCATTCATTTCTTTATATCCAAGATATTGCAGTTGATGCAAAGAACTTGAAATAATGCAAACGAGCACCATAGACAAAATGGAAGGAGTACTTAAATGCAATGGATTGTATAATTTGTTTACTTACATGCATATTCAACTCATGTATTGAATTAATGTACGATCTACGCCAGTGTTGTCAGCAAATATTATCGAACAAAAAGGTATCAAATAAGAAAATGAAATACATAACGAGTGCTTCATGGAAAGAGTATTACCATAGGACGATTGCAAACAAAATAGAAAAAAAAATCAAAATATACTATACAATTTTCTAGAAATGTAACAAAATTTATAAGTAAGTCTATTAATGTTGATGAGAATTAGTATTGAGTTTTTACTATGTACACAAAACAAGACAAGACGATTGACTATGTGTCCACTCTGTCATATCAATGTTATTGGTTTTTTTCTTTTTTATAAATCTTGACTAAGAATGCATTACCCATGTAGTTGTATTGTATTATAGTGTAAATATCATTAGTTTCTTCCTACCTATATTTTAAATATACTATATCTGCCTTAATTTTTAAAATAATACAATTGACCATATCTGCCTCGATTTTTCATCCAAGTTATATGTTGTTAAATCAATGTTGATGAGAATTAGTACTAATTTTACCAAGTATACAAAACAAGAAAAGACAATTGACTACGTATCCAACTCTATTATACCAATGTTACTGGTTTTTTTATCTTTCAAATCTCGACTAAGAATGAGTTACCCTTGTGTTTTTATTATTATATACTAATAACCAGGGTAGCACTGAGAAAAAGAAGAAAAAAATCTGTCAAACTACGTTCTAGTGAAAATATTAAGGACGTATATGCATTCATTTGTTTTAGTTGCTATCCAACCATAACTCAACACAAATCTCTAAGTCATATTTCTTAAACATAACAGTGATTGCACTTGCAACCAGACATAACAATCTGAATACTTATTTTACTATAATCAATCTACACTAATATAGAAAAAAATTCAACAGAAAGCTTTCACAGCTCTGTAAACAACCTTGCAACTTAAACGAAAATCTACTTGAATGCTAGTGGAGATAGAAAACAAAGGAAAAATCTGAGTCTGTGTCATAACATGGAGAGTTTCCTGGTTATGACACAATCAATTACATTTATGCTCATAAACCGCAATTCGAATAAAATATAGTGCAGAGGTAAATATGGGATTAACTATGCCATAACATAGAGGGTTACACAATCATTTTTCTGACAAATTATGCAGGCAAACAACAATAATATCTTAGTCTTCTATATTTTCTCATCGAATGCCCCTAATCAGCTAAAATTAGGGAGGTAAGGTGGGAGCACAAAGAATGTCTATAGACTCCACGTAGAGCTTGGATGAAAATAAGTGGTCACCACATAATTTGATATAAATAAAATTTATACATAAAAACTATAAAAATAATAACTATATATAGTAGAAAACTCAATTGGTTTTGATCGAAATATCACTAATTTTGATTTTAATGAGTGATGCATTCACTTAATTTATCGTTAATAAAATTCATAATAAACAAAACAATATTGTAGAGAAATTGGGTACCAAAGTTAACAAAATTTATACCTAATAAAATTTATGTCATGATCATGATTTCATAATGAAAAGTACAATGAACAATCTTATTTTATTTGTAATAGATTGGTTTAGGTTGTATTCAAAAAAATATTTGCTTTAGGTTATATTCAAAAAATATTCGAAAATTATATCGATTAAACTAATAATCAAATGTCTGAAGCGGCTAACAATAAAAAAAGTGCCATCTTCGTTCTTTAAAATAGTAATCAAATGTTTGTCTCAAAATCTTGGTCCTTGTTTTCGTTGATTACTCATACTATAATCAATCAGATAATCACTCACTATTTATGCAACAAATACCCATTTAACAATATTGAAATACAATTATTATTTTTATCACTTTTCCCACTAAACCATTTAAGCAAGTCAAAAAATATCAATTCTAGTTATCTATTCACATAGAAGCCATCTAAAATAAATTACCAAACATTCTTTGGAAAAATGAACATCCAATTTATAAACAAAAATATCAAGCAAATTTTTCTAGACGATGGTCATAGATTGATAGAGAGTGAAATCATTTATAAGTTATCGTGTTTGATAATATACCTTCGAATATATGTTCCTAGATTTCGAATCTGGGATATATTGATAAAGAGCGAAATCGAAGGTCGGAGATTAGGGTTCCAACACTGGCGTAGCCAGGATTTTTGGTTGGCGTGGTCACAAAAACAAATACTTATAGAATCATGGGTAGTGGCTCTGTATATTTTTGTCAACTATTCAAATAATCACAAAAGTATTCACAACCATTTATGTAATAATCATAACAAAATATTTGATATGATAATAACTCTAATGAAACAATGAATGATTCAAATGAATTTTCCTTAAATAATTCCACTCATGGAATGAAAATTACTGATTTTGTTACGTAACTTCAACCAGCAAACTATGCTAAAACCAATTTTGTTTTGAAATCATGGTAAAATCACTTTCAGTTTCGAAATAAAAACCATGTTAATATGAAACGAAAATTCATTTTACTGTCCAGATTTTATAAGTATTTTTAGCTAAAATTAGTTTCAACCGTGTTTTCAGATCATGTTAAAAGCTTTCTAACCTTGTTAAAGTCACCAAAAGTAAAGACTAGTTTCAAACATGTTCTGAAAAATCAAAAATTAAAACTAAAACTTAAAACTTTAACAAACTCAGAATTTCAATATTTCGCATTCAACAATGCTATAGAAAACTAAATCACCTCAAATCCATACAATAATTTGAAACAACAAACCAATTCTATTAAAGTGAAACAAAGCCTATTCA
This sequence comes from Allium fistulosum, assembly GCA_030737815.1. Classification (NCBI taxonomy): domain Eukaryota; kingdom Viridiplantae; phylum Streptophyta; class Magnoliopsida; order Asparagales; family Amaryllidaceae; genus Allium; species Allium fistulosum. Next base: position 960,828,850 of record CM060901.1, read on the forward strand.
GTCAAGCTTTAAACAAATGAAACAAATAGCCCAAACCCATCAAACAATATATCAAACTACCCAGTTTAACCAAAAAAACTGAATTACCAATTTTGTTGCTTAGATAGATGGAGGCATCCACAGAGATAGAGGCGACGAAATTTGCTGGAATTTTGAGACGATGGGACACGACGATGAAGCTGGAGGTTGAAAGCGATTTTGACAGTCTTTTTGAGCTTGGGTTTATTTCCACGAAACGCGTTATAATTTAAGAATTTCTAGCGGGGTCACGTGACCTCCCCAGGTTGTATGTGCCTCCGCCTCTGGTTCCAGATGTCGTCGAGTTGCCTACTGAAGAGCGAACTATTGGAGTGGAGGAGAATGGCTATGGAGACTGGAGATAGAGCGAACAGTTTCGATTAGGGTTATTTCGTTGGAGATGAAAATTGTTAGTGTTATTTTGGGAGGGATAGGAAAATGGTTCAGTCTTTTTGGTAGGGAAACGAAACCAATTAAGTGGTTTTTTGGAGGGCAGAAGCAAATTTTGGAGCCAAGAGCGTTACACGGCATGGTACAAAATAAAATGAGTTAAAAAACAAATAACTAAGCATAAACAATAACGCTTTAGAATAACGCGTTATTAAATGGCGTTATTAATAACATATTTTGTTGTAGTGTTATAAAGAAAAGCGGCCTTGACTAATTCGAAAGGTATGAATGTGGTGGCATGGGTTTCAAATAGGTTCAAAAGTGGCTATCCTTTCGAAATCTTTTTTTAAAACATAAGTAAGTGGCAACTCTTTCGAAAGTTCTTTTCTAAAAACAAAGGCAAGCAGCAACTTGTTCGAAAGCCTTTTTTCCTTTTTTAAACAAAGACAAGTTAGAAACAACCCCTTCAAAAGGATGCCTTCGACACCATCATCCCTTCGCCTTTTCTCTAACACACTACATACCAATTGCTTGATATCATGTGCATTGGTTTTGAATGGATGCGAAAGGTCTTCTAGGCATGTTGACGAAAGCTAGCTAAGGAAGTGGCGAAGTTGTAAATCAAAACAAAACCGATTTTATGCCTTTCAAAGTAATTTCTTTTTACCTAACTTGCCTAATTTGTCAAAGTGTAATTCGTTGTCATTTCTTTATCAAAATTATTTTTCTAAAAGGCTACCGGATTCACAATTATCCATTTAAAACAATTTAAGCAAGTAAGTCCTTCCTCTTGATAAAACATATAAAACATTTAAGTCCTTTAACTTAAATAATTTTATAACCATAGTAAAATACTTAGGACAATTCCCCAAAAATCACCATAATTCACTTTTAATATGTTTTCTAACATATGTAAATTTCAGACCCGAAATCATTATAATATTGCCTTGAATAATTTAGACCCAATATTAACTATTTTCTCTCATAGAAAATTAATAATAAATCCACAATAAATTAGAAAATTATGAAACTTGAAACCCACTTCTAAAATAATGTTTTTGACCATATCTCAAAAAAGTAAACCATTGGGTGTCATTTAATAGGGTTTCCAATCTAAACTTATCATATAATCTATATGTAACTATATAAATCATCAACAAGTATATATATCCATTTAAACAAACATAACATGGTATATTATTCGCAAAATAGTTCGGATTAAACCTTGAACCGAATTTTTTTTCAAAAGTGAGACGTAAATCAAATTATTCACCTTAGCTTAGTGTTAAGAAGGTTGAGATTTGCTCTTTGATTGATTTGCTTAAGCTTTCTACTTGAATCCTAGCTTTTCTTCTTCTTGAATCTCCTTAATGGTGGCGGACCGAGCTCTCTAATGTTTTATTTTTGTTTTTGACCGTTGAAATGAATAGGAAATGAAGGATAGAAGGGTTTAGGGTATAAGAACAAAGGCTATTCCTATTTTGCCCTTACCATATTCCTTCTACTTACTTATTTTTAATTCTGTTTTGCTTATACATTCATTAAGGCACGACCCCCTTATTAATCACAAAATCTCATTCCCTTAACCCTCTAAATTATTTTATTTAATTCATCTAATTAAATGTCCTAAATAATGTTAGTCAAAATTAGGGTCATTACACACTCCCCTCCTTAAAGAATTTCATCCTCGAAATTATGATAAGGTACTCACAACAATCGAACATAAAGGTAAAATATACCATGAAATAAGTTAGGATAAGTATCTCTAATCCTACTCTCAGTTTCCCAAGTACAGTCTCTTTCGTCGTCACTCCACTGGACTTTGACTAATCTGACTGTCATGTTCCTTAGTTTCTTCTCATCTTTCGTAACTATACGAACTAGTTTTCTAACTATAGTCATATCTAGTTCCACTATTAGATCATCTATCACAGTCGGTGTAACAGTAGTTTCTGGATCTATAATACACTTCCCTAGATAAGAAATATGAAAAACATTGTATAATCCTGCCAGACTATTTGGTAACTCTACTCTATATGCGAGTTTCTCGATCCTTTCTATAATAGGAAATGGTCCAACAAATCTTGGTGTCAATTTTCCTGATTTTCGAAATCTGAGTATACCTTTCATCGTGACACGTTGATGAAAACATGATGTCCGATTGAGAACTCTAAGTCTTTCCGTCTTTTATCAACATAACTCTTAAACCTAGATTGAGCTTCCTTTTGTTCTAGCCCGAATTAACTCAATCTTTTCTATAGCTTCTTTAACCAAATCCGGACCAAGAATAAATCTATCCCCGGTCTCTAACCAACAAACGGGAGATTTACATGGTCTTTCATATAAACCTTCAAATGGTCCCATCCCTATACTAGTCTGATAACTGTTGCTATACAAAAACTTGACTAAATATAGTTTGTCTTCCCACGATCCTCTAAAATTTAGCACACAAGCTCTTAACAAATCCTCTAAGACTTTGTTAACCCTCTTCGTTTGCCCATTTGTCTGCAGATGGTAAGCGGTACTCATCTTGAGCTTGGTGCCTAAAGTCTCGTATAGACACATCCAGAACTCGCTAGTAAATAAAGAATCTCTATCACTTACTATACTACTAGGAATTCCAGGAAAGGCAAGAATTATTGTTTCAGATGTGGGGATCTCAATCACCTTGCAAACAAGTGTCATGACCCAATCAGATGTTTCGACTGTGGTTCTTTTGGGCATAAGAGCATGGTCTGTGTGAAGAAATTGGATTCTGATAATAACTCGAATTCGATTACCGATTCTAACTTGAATTCGATTAACCACGGATTTCAATTCGCTTTAAAGTTCTTGTTGCTGAAAGGAGTTTTGCTTGATAATCATTGGTATAAGAAAGATATAGATATCAAGTATCTTGAGGAGTTATTGTTTCATTTTAACTTTATCAATGAGCCAAATATAGGTAAAGGATACACGGAAAAGTTTGGTAATCCAGAAGTATATTTTGGCAAGTCAGAAACTGGTGAAGTCAAAGATCAGATTGTTTTCAACAAACCAAACTTTCAAGATCAGGGATACTCCTCACCAAAAATGGTTAATCATGGTTTTCAATTTGCATTGAAATATTTTATGTTGAGGGGAATATTGATTGATCATCTCTGGTATATGAAAGTAGTAGGTCTCAGCTATCTTGATGAACTGTTCTACCATTTTGAAATCATAAATGAGACTAACATCGGCAAAGGTTATAATGAAAAAGAATTCGTTGGCATATTTGAAGACTGGAACAATAAGTCAGATTCTTCGGAGGCCGTAATAGTAAGTTCAAACAACCCTATCTATTTTGCTATTAATGATGATCATCTGGGATTTGATCCCATTCTTTTGGATCCTGATGTTGAATTATGCAATGAGTCGTCTTGCCTAATATCTTTTTTGAATGAATGTGAAAATTATGAAGAACAGAGTCATGACTTTATTTCTTATCATAGAAAATGTTGTAAATCCAATAATCGTGCGAAGGATAATTTTGAGATTTTTACTTTCAACAAGTTCGGCTGTCTAACTTCAAGTTCAGATTCTGATTTTAATGTAGATAGTATAGATGGTGATGGTGAAATGATGGTTATTTCTGAGCAATTAATTCCAGAGCAATTGAATATCATGAGTGATTGTGTTTCAATAGCTGATAGAAGAGACTTATTTGATAGTAGTTATTCGAGTGTGGAGAGGATGGATTGGTCTGTCGATTTAGAAGTTGTGAATTTCGAATTTTTGGAGCAGGATAAAATGGTGATAGGCAGCAACAGTTCTGGTAATGAATTGTCTTTTGGCATACAATGTTTTGTTGCAAATTCGAATTTTGATAAGACTAATTGTTTTGATAAAGTGATAGATTCATTAAATTCTTGTGTTATACAATCTTCAATGGGGGTGAAAACTTCAGAGAATTTCCATGAGGATATTTTATCTTTTAGTTCTTCAGATTTGGCATACTCGAGTGAATCAATTTTTTTTTCAGTTTTTGCTTTGGTTGAAGATAATCCACTGGAAGGGTTTATTGAACCTGTAGAAGATGAAGCCTTGATTGTGAATGATGTTTGTGTTCATTTTGACAAGTTGCTGGAGATTAGGGATGAAAAGTGTTTATATTCAACAAGGGTTTCATCTGATAGGCACTTATGTACAGAGGATGTACATGCCAATCATACTGCACTTAAGGATGTCAATGTTGAAGATAAGCAGCGAATTCACTCATTACATTTGATTGAGAAGTTAGATGGTGATAGAGAGATAGGTACCACTCCAGTTTCTTATATACTTGCATCAAAGAAAGCCAATTCTAATCAGTTGGCTTTGGGCAGTTTATCAGAAAGGTCAGCTCATGTGGATCTAGATTTGGCATCAGGCGATAGTGTTTTTTTTGAAACGGGCTAATAACAATGTTGCGTGCAATTGTCAGCGTGAACGTTCTGATGTGTCACAGTGCATCGCAATAGGAGATTTAAAGCATGGTGATGTTGTTTCTTCTGTTAATGTTTTGGTTGTTTCTAGTTCTAGTGATTTTGTTGATTTAGAGAGACATACAGAGCATTCTTGTTCCAATAATGTCGGTGCTGATAGAGCTGTCTATTATTGGACGGGAGGTTTCAGATTCGTTATGTATTGCTGTCTTGCGTCTATAGGAAAATTTCCTCGTTCCTCTGCCCATGCTAGAGAATTGTTTTGTGCAGCCAAAGTAAGGAAAAGAACCAGTAAGAGCTTTCCAGTTGGTATTATTAGGAGAAGTCCTCGTTTGATTCGTAAAGCTTTTAAGTAATTTGGTTGAAGGTTTTATTCTGTTTTTTGTGGTTTAGGAGTTAGTTAGTGGTTTGTGTAGTTGTAGTTTATTGAGTTTTTTCAGCTTGGTTGTTGAGGTTGCGGTTGCGGAAGTTATTTTCAGTCAGCTACTTCTCTTTGGGTGTCGCTTTAGGCCATGGATTTCGGACGGTGTTGTCTCTTTAGGTTTTGTTTTTAGTTTTTTTAGGAGTTTGGGTGGGTTTGTTTTTTCTCTTTGTACGGGGGTGTTTTTTAGCTACCTGCTAGGCTTGTTGGCAGCTCCTTTACTATTGTTGTCATATATGTGTGCATGTGTGCTCTCCTCTCCTGTAGAGGATCACACATTTTTCTCAAAAATATAATGCAGCGGAAACAAAGAAATAGTAGTTCATGAAGCTACTATATAAATACATCAGAGTTAAGTAAGATACAAAAGGAATACTAAGATACAACAGGAGTAACAGAACGAAAATCAGGTACAACTGGAATCAATTGGATAACAAAATGAATAGATATCTGGATCTTCAAAGCAAAACTCCAGTTCCAAAGGTGAGTCTCTAATGTTGTATCACTCAGTCTGACCCGAGCGTAAAGCAAAACACAAAACACTCGAGTCAGGACTTACATACTTATACAATGTAAACCAACTCAAGTGAACTGTAATAAAGGTACAAGTAACTTAAAGAATGCTTGGGATCGCCCATTCTTTAAGGATCCGTTAAACTATCTACTATGTAGTAATATTCGCTATTATAATAATGTCTAATATAAAATAAACATACTTTTAAATAGCGTTAAGGCTTTACATTTTCCACCTTAACACGTAAAATGCCAATAGTCTACACAGTACCTGCATACCTCGAAAGGCTATGAGAAGATACTCCATAGGTACGACACAAATAGAAACTCGTAGTAAAGCTCGATATGGTAGGTGACACGGCACAACTAGGCAATGCCAGGGTAGATATACCAATTACGCATCCGGACTGGTGGCGACGCATAGCAGCCACTACCGCCCACCTGGAACATCACTCCCAAATCAAGGGGTGCACCCAATCAATCACAAAGTAATAGAATGGTATCGAAGGAGTGTGTCTGATCAGAGGTGCTACCTCATTGGCCCATCGATCGCTCCTGTTTTAGCCACCTTATGCCAACTCACGGGAGTTGGATCCACGTATATACCTTAGGATCATCGCCACCATCCTACTTCATTCTGGAAACTCCACCGCATACATAATTGTTAAAGTGGTTTTCGGTACCGATAGAGAGTATGTCCATATCCGATCCCGGTCTCTTTAACAACCAATCGTTATTATAACCCGTGGTTATAATTTTAAAATAATATTTTATACTTCAAAATAGAATATCATTTCAATTCCAAATCTTTATCAAAATAAAGATTAAATCAATTCCAAACCATTTCAATATATTTAAAATATCATATCATTTCAAAACTTCATTTCAAATCATTTCAATATATCAAAATATCATATCTTTCCAAAACTTTATTTCAAATCATTTAATATATCAAAATATCATATCTTTTCAAAACTTCATTTCAAATCATTTAATATATCAAAATATCATATCTTTTCAAAACTTCATTTCAAATCATTTAATATATCAAAATATCATATCTTTTCAAAACTTCATTATCAAATCATCATTTGAGTTCAAATCCAAATATTCAACTTTAAATACCTTTTAAATTCAAAGATATCATTCATTTATTATCATTTCAAGTCACCTTTTAAATAGTTTATATTTCAATCAAAATAATTCATCTAAACCATTTAAAAGTGTAATTATTATACTTTCAAATCAAGTATTCAATTTCCAAAGTTTTAAACTATTCTGAGTTCATTTACTAAGTTAAAAACCATAAACATTGAAAATTTCAGCCTTTCACAACATTCAGAAAAAGCTGTTATAAGTTATTCTTGAAAACATTTTTATTCAGCAAAGACAGCATTTTAAAACTGCTGTTAAATCTCGGTTTAGTTGAAATTTAGTTTAAAACAACAAAGACAGCATTTCCAGAAATGCTGTAATAGCTCAGGTTTCAAATTAAAGGTTTTAATTAAATTCAGCAAAGACAGCAGACCACTACAGCATTTACAAAACTGCTGTAATAGACCTGAGTCAAGTTTTAGTCTGTTTAGTTCAACTACAGCAACTACAGCATTTCAGAAGTGCTGTAATAGCTCTTTTATTCAATTTTAGCTCATTTCAGAAACCATAGCATTTCTGAATGCTATTAAAAGTATTTTCTAGATTTTAGTGTATTTCCAGCAAACAATAAACTTTGATTTAAACCTTTTTAACATTATAAAAATCATATTTTCTAACATTCAAAAATGTTCATTAACATACCTTTTTACATATGATTTTTATAAAGTAAACTTTACAATAAAATCCAAATTTTCAATAGTTTTACTTAACACTTCAAATATACAATTTTCCCATTTTTACCTTTTACAATTTATTAACACTTACATTTTCAAATTACCATTTCACACATTAAACCAAATTTCCAATTTTATTTAATTAATTTAAACCTTTAATTAGAACCAAATTTCCCATTTCCAAGTCAAGTTATATTTAAAATTTCATATTTAAGCATTCATTCATTTAACCATTTAATACATAGAAAACTCAATAACACTTTATGAAATCATTTAAATTCAAATTCAAATCAAATTATCATATTACAATTTTCCAAATATAATTAAATTTCCATTTTATTTATATAACTTAAATATCATTTTAAAACCAAAATTCCAAATTTCCAAACTTAAGTTATATTTCAAAAATTCACTTTTACCATTCATTTAAATTACATTTTTAACTTCTAGAAAAATCCAAATTTCTATATTTAAAACATAAAAAATCCAATTTAAATCAAATTTTCATAATTTTACACTTTTAAAAATATTTAAAATATTCAAAATACTTTATAAAAATAACCACGGGTCTGTATATAGTTTTCTAACCTAGGTCAAGTGATACGGATATGTATCATTTCAATCCGCAGTTTAAAAAGCAAAAATCCGGGTTCTATCATTTCAAACCCGCAATCCCAAGTTAAATAAAATAAATAAAAATCATTCAGGCCTATCATTCCAGCCCATAACAATTTTTCCCTATTCTAAAGTCCATTCGGGTATGTATCATTTCAACCCATAGTGATTCTATACTAACAGGGAACTTGAAGTGTGATAAATAGATATAAAATGAACAGTATACAATATATAACAGTAACAGATGAGATGATAAGTAAATTAACAGGTTTAACATCATATAATTAAATCAACACAGGCAGTTATAACATATCATAATATTCCACACATTCAATTATTGTCGCTTCACATTTGTATAAGTATAAAATGTCGTGTGAGATTTACTCACCTTTTTTAAGCTGAAGTTTGCAAATCAAATGACACAACGAATTCCAGAAAGCACGATATGGCACAACCCTTGATTTGAGTGGAGAGAACCAAGGTATAAATCTTGTCACAACCCATGAACATGACAAAAAAAATTAGAATTCAATACGACATTGAATAGAAATAACTTTGAAACAAAAAGCAATATGAATACACTATCTTTTGCCTTATTTTCTACAATTGCTTGCACGGTCTAGGGAATGTTTTGGCTCAGGTTTGGCATGACTTTGGCTCAGGTTTGAACATAGGAGTGCATGGCATAAAGGCTAGAACATGTGGAGGAAGTTACAAGGTAGGAATGTGAAGGGGTTTTGGCAATGTAGCATGGTTTTTGGTCAACAAAAGGGCTCGGCCATGTAGGGGATTGGCTCGGCCAGTGGGTGTGGGGTCTGGTCAGTATAGGAGGTAATGTGTATGGGTCATGGAAAGGTGGAGGTGGTGGCTATGGTGGTGGTCAAGGTGGTGGATGAATGTGTGGAAGCAAAAGTGGCTTGGTTATGCATGTTTAGGTGGACTTTGTTGCATTTTTGAGGAGTTTAGCATCATGGGGTTGCACAGCCTGGTCAAACCAGAGGAGATGGAGGTGATAAGTCGTGGTTGGTGAAAAGGAGAAGGTGGTGGAGGTGGTGGCCATGGCTAGAAAAGAGTGGCCGAGCAAATACAAGAGGAAAAACATGGCAAAACACATGAAAACGAAGAAGAAAAGGAAGAAAAAGAAGAAAAAGAAGAAGAAAAAATTACCCAATCTTCTTGCCGTGAAAATGAGATGGAATGAAGTCTTTTTAAGTGAATATGTGTTAAGAAACTCACGGCTACAATCAAGAAAGGTACGTGCAAAATAAGACAATGAAAGGTCAAGAGAAAGTGAAGAGTCTGGCAAATGAAAAGTCTTCAGTTTAAAAGCTAAGTCTCTTCATATTTCTATTTCTTTTTAATTTTAGATAAAACAAAATAAACTCAGAAATAAGCTTTAGCAACTGAAACAAAGTATTATGAAATAAAATAAATAAATAAATTTAAAGAAAATGGAAAAAGAATTACAGAAATTGCTTAAAAAATGAAAACAGTGTCTAGAAATTACAAATAAATCACCATTGACTTTGGAAAATTATTTACTTGATTTTAAAAATATTCTAAAACAAAACTTTGAAATAAATAATTCATTTATCATTTCTAAAGTGAAATAAATAATTAAATTTAGAGAAAATAGAAAAAGAATAAAGAAATAGTCTATTTAATTTAATTAAAACAAGGCTTAAAATTACAAATAAAACATCACTAGCTTTATAAAATTTCTATTTCACTTTAAAACAAATAAAACTCAAATAAGTAAAATAAGTGATGAACAAAATAAAGTGGAGATTAAGTAAAATAAGGTCTTAAGGAAATAGAGGAATAAATAAAGAATTTCTTTAATTAATTGAAGCTGGAAATTAAAATTTATAAACAGAATACAACCGACAGTGGAAAATGTCAATTATACTTTTAAAATGTTTTAAAACCAAAATATATACACAACATGTTATTTTACCCATATAAATATAAATTATAACATTACATGACTAAATAAAATATTATTTATATAATTTAAAATAAATAATTTTGTTAAATACAACAAATTACACACAATATTTAAAAGGGTATAACTTTCACAATATAAATCGGATTTCAATGAAACAAAAAGCAGTATTCTTAAAATTTTATTTACTTTCACAATAAAAGATAAAATTCAATTTTACAAACTTTCAAATTTTTAACTTAAAAGTCAAAATTTTACTATATTGACCAAAATTCAAATTTCTGGAAAATATCTTATTTATTCATGTCTGAAATTATAATTCACATCCAAATCACAATTAATACTTAAAATAACAAAATTTATCCATTTTATATAAATAAAATAAAGTTTTTAAATCAGGAAATTTAATTAAAAATAATTACAAAATATAGGGTTGTTACACTCTCCCCTACTCAAAATTTTTCGTCCTCGAAAAGGAATGAGGTACGGGAAAGCACAGAAAAGATAAAATGAAATAAGATTAAGACAAGATGAAAAGAAGATTGAAATTGTACCTGATAACTGTTATTATAGGTATGTTTAACAAGGTGGAGATGATCTTCCCAAGATCCTCCAGAATCAAGAGCATAAGCACGAAAAAGATCCTCTAGAATCTGATTCACCCCTTTCCGTTTGACCGACGGTCTGTGGATGGCAAGCAGTGTTCAAATTCAAAATGAGTACCAAAGATTATGGAAAGATTTCTAAACAGACTGGTATAAGTAATAGCCTTCCCATTTTGAAGCAAGATACGGGAAAATAAGGACATCCAAAAGATAGTTTGAAAACAAAAGAAGATAATAAGTTAGAAACCATGGAAATTTCAACTTAAATTGATGATTAATTTTACATAAGTTAAATAAATCTTAACTATCTCTAATTTCATTATCTTATCATCCAATTTTCTTAATTTAACAATCTCTAAAATCATGGATTTGAAAAATCATTTATTATACTCATAATGTATTCAGTAAATTTAATTCTTCTTTATTCCTAATTAAAATTAAATTTATTCCTCTCAATATTTTTATCACCTATGTTAAATATACTTACACCTATTATAACTGCTTTAATTTATTCTTAGCTCCTTTAACATCATTTTATATTGTAAATTATTCCATTTACCCTATTTCTATTTACCTCTGTTAATCTTGTATAACTAAAATTTAAGTGTTTAACATTTATTATAACCACTCAAATTTTATTTATAAAAATCTTTTTATATTGTATATCATCCAATTACATTGTTGACTTTTTTAAAAATTTTGGTAAGTTATATTGGAATGCAATTGAGTATTATACAAATAAAATTATTTCTAATTCAATTATACAAGTTTACATATTTATTCAAACTTTTATAATTAAAATTATCCTTTAAGATAAAATTTAAGAATTAAATTTCCGATTAACCTCAAACTATTTTAGAGATAATTAAATATACACAATATATATCAAATCAACTCTTAAATCACATATATTATAAATCAAGTCATATTTAGAAAGCCAAATCAATTTAATTCTCCAAAGAAAAACTGTAGCAAAACTACATAATGGTCTCTTCGCTTTGAAACTCGAAAATGAATGTCGATGATGCTGCAGTCATCACCGAAATTATTTTCCAACGACAAAGAAAAGAGCACTGATTTACAAATAAAAATCCTTTGAAACAATTTCTACTAGAAATACTTTTAAATAGTGTATCCTTTTAAAACTTTCAAAACAAAGTTCGAAATCATCGGAAATTAAATTCTCACATTCTTGATTTAAATCCATTTAAATTTACAAATTAATTTATGACCATGTTTAATTATTTAGATATGAAACTAAAGCCAATGATTATAAAATACATGCAAAGTTAAATATTATTTCTTAACATCCAATTCCATTAATTATCAAAATTCAGAAAATTAATCTTATACATAAAATAACTATACAAAATTTATCCATCTACTAATTTTTTTAAAAACCATATTGTGTCAGTTTACTATGTTCAGGTGTTTTGGAGATCCTATCGATAGCGTTGATAAGACGAATCGATCGGAAACCCAAATCAACATCAACAACTCAAACAACACAATATATAGAACATCTTTAAATATAAGATTTTCAAATACAAGATTAATGTTTCAAAATAAGGATAGTGATTCAAATTGATGGACTCAAATTAAAGAGAATTCTGATTTGAAGATAAATTGGAGACAAAGATAAGACGATTAAATAACAGAATATGAAGATGTATATATCGCGGGCAACCTTAACCAGGTCAATCATGACTTAACGAATAAGATCGATGTGGATTTTCTGGGGTAAATCTACATTCGATCCCAAGAGATAGAATTCGAAAAAAAAAGAGATACTAGCATCTAAATTGAGGATATATATAAATCTCCGGTGAATCAATGCTAATTGTAAAGGAGTTTCACCCCTTTACAAGTCAATTTGAGATTGGCGAGACCGCCAATTTTATAAAGATCATTCGAAGTGGAGTTATGGGATACTCCAGAATCAAAAGAAGATGAATAGTGAGGGACAAGAATGGATTTTGGAACCGCAAGGAATGTTCCAAAATTCAAAAGAAATCGAGTCAAAAGGAAGAGATTCAAGCTCGAACGAAAGTGATTCTATAAATAAATTTACCATATATGCTAAGTTTTTCCTAGAGCCAAAGCTCTGATACCAACTGTAACGACCTGTTATTTTCAACCATTCTCATCCGCACATGTCGGACTTGAATTGCTCAAAATACCGAATTGTTCATTTATATTTGGCAAACTCATCATATACAGTAAATAAATAATCACAGATCACAGACACAAAGTAATATAATGCAGCGGAAACAAAGAAATAGTAGTTCATGAAGCTACTATATAAATACATCAGAGTTAAGTAAGATACAAAAGGAATACTAAGAGATAACAGGAGTAAAAGAATGAAAATCAGGTACAACTCAGAATACAACTGGAATCAACTGGATAACAAAATGAATAGATATCTGGATCTTCAAAGCAAAACTCCAGCTCCAAAGGTGAGTCTCTAATGCTGTATCACTCAGTCTGACCCGAGCGTAAAGCAAAACACAAAACACTCGAGTCAGGACATACATACTTATACAATGTAAACCAACTCAAGTGAACTGTAATAAAGGTACAAGTAACTTAAAGAATGCTTGGGATCGCCCATTCTTTAAGGATCCGTTAAACTATCTACTATGTAGTAATATTCGCTATTATAATAATGTCTAATATAAAATAAACATAATTTTAAATAGCGTTAAGGCTTTACATTTTCCACCTTAACACGTAAAATGCCAATAGTCTACACTATACCTGCATACCTCGAAAGGCTATGAGAAGATACTCCATAGGTACGACACAAATAGAAACTCGTAGTAAAGCTCGATATGGTAGGTGACACGGCACAACTAGGCAATGCCAGGGTAGATATACCAATTACGCATCCGGACTGGTGGTGATGCATAGCAGCCACTACCGCCCACCTCGAACATCACTCCCAAATCAAGGGGTGCACCCAATCAATCACAAAGTAATAGAATGGTATCGAAGGAGTGTGTCCGATCAGAGGTGCTACCTCATTGGCCCGCCGATCGCTCTTGTTTTAGCCACCTTATGCCAACTCACGGGAGTTGGGTCCACGTATATACCTTAGGATCGTCGCCACCATCCTACTTCATTCTGGAAATTCCACCACGTACATAGTTGTTAAAGTGGTTTTCGGTATCGACAGAGAGTATGTCCATATCCGATCCCGGTCTCTTTAACAACCAATCGTTATTATAACCCGTGGTTATAATTTTAAAATAATATTTTATACTTCAAAATAGAATATCATTTCAAATCCAAATCTTTATCAGAATAAAGATTAAATCAATTCCAAACCATTTCAATATAATTAAAATATCATATCATTTCAAAACTTCATTTCAAATCATTTCAATATACCAAAATATCATATCTTTCCAAAACTTTATTTCAAATCATTTAATATATCAAAATATCATATCTTTTCAAAACTTCATTTCAAATCATTTAATATATCAAAATATCATATCTTTTCAAAACTTCATTATCAAATCATCATTTGAGTTCAAATCCAAATATTCAACTTTAAATACCTTTTAAATTCAAAGATATCATTCATTTATTATCATTTCAAGTCACCTTTTAAATAGTTTATATTTCAATCAAAATAATTCATCTAAACCATTTAAAAGTGTAATTATTATACTTTCAAATCAAGTATTCAATTTCCAAAGTTTTAAACTATTCTGAGTTCATTTACTAAGTTAAAAACCATAAACATTGAAAATTTCAGCCTTTCACAACATTCAGAAAAAGCTGTTATAAGTTATTCTTGAAAACATTTTTATTCAGCAAAGACAGCATTTTAAAACTGCTGTTAAATTTCAGTTTAGTTGAAATTTAGTTTAAAACAGCAAAGACAGCATTTCCAGAAATGTTGTAATAGCTCAGGTTTCAAATTAAATGTTTTAATTAAATTCAGCAAAGACAGCATACCACTACAGCAGCTACAGAACTGCTGCAATAGACCTGAGTCAAGTTTTAGTCTATTTAGTTCAACTACAGCAACTACAGCATTTCAGAAGTGCTGTAATAGCTCTTTTATTCAATTTTAGGTCATTTCAGAAACCATAGCATTTCTGAATGCTATTAAAAGTATTTTCCAGATTTTAGTGTATTTCCAGCAAACAATAAACTTTGATTTAAACCTTTTTAACATTATAAAAATCATATTTTCTAACATTCAAAAATGTTCATTAACGTACCTTTTTACATATGATTTTTGTAAAGTAAACTTTACAATAAAATCCAAATTTTCAATAGTTTTACTTAACACTTCAAATATACAATTTTCCCATTTTTACCTTTTACAATTTATTAACACTTACATTTCCAAATTACCATTTCACACATTAAACTAAATTTCCAATTTTATTCAATTAATTTAAACCTTTAATTAGAACCAAATTTCCCATTTCTAAGTCAAGTTATATTTAAAATTTCACATTTAAGCATTCATTCATTTAACCATTTAATACATAGAAAACTCAATAACACTTTATTAAACCATTTAAATTCAAATTCAAATCAAATTATCATATTACCATTTTCCAAATATAATTAAATTTCCATTTTATTTATATAACTTAAATATCATTTTAAAACCAAAATTCCAAATTTCCAAACTTAAGTTATATTTCAAAAATTCACTTTTACCATTCATTTAAATTACATTTTTAACTTCTAGAAAAATCCAAATTTCTTTATTTAAAACATAAAAATCCAATTTAAATCAAAATTTCATAATTTTACACTTTTAAAAATATTTAAAATATTCAAAATACTTTATAAAAATAACCACGGGCATGTATATAGTTTTCTAACCTAGGTCAAGTGATACAGATATGTATCATTTCAATCCGCAGTTTAAAAAGCAAAAATTCAGGTTCAATCATTTCAAACCCGCAATCCCAAGTTAAATTAAATAAATAAAAATCGTTCAGGCCTATCATTTCAGCCCATAACGATTTTTCCCTATTCTAAAGTCCATTCGGATATGTATCATTTCAACCCATAGTGATTCTATACTAATAGGGAACTTGCATTGTGATAAACAGATATAAAATGAACAGTATACAATATATAACAGTAACAAATGAGATGACAAGTAAATTAACAGGTTTAACATCATACAATTAAATCATCACAGGCAGTTATAACATATCATAAAATTCTACACATTCAATTATTGTCGCTTCACATTTGTATAAGTATAAAATGTCGTGTGAGATTTAATCACCTTTTTTAAGCTGAAGTTTGCAAATCAAATGACACAATGAATTCCAGAAAGCACGATATGGCACGACCCTTGATTTGAGTGGAGAGAACCAATGTATAAATCTTGTCACAACCCATGAACATGACAAAAAATTAGAATTCAATACGACATTAAATAGAAATAACTTTGAAACAAAAAGCAATATGAATACACTATCTTTTGCCTTGTTTTCTACAATTGCTTGCACGGTCTAGGAAATTTTTTGGCTCAGGTTTGGCATGACTTTGGCTCAGGTTTGAACATAGGAGTGCATGGCATAAGGGCTAGAACATGTGGAGGAAGTTACAAGGTAGGAATGTGAAGGGGTTTTGGCAATGTAGCATGGTTTTTGGTCAACAAAAGGGCTCGGCCATGTAGGGGATTGGCTCGGCCAGTGGGTGTGGGGTCTGGTCAGTATAGGAGGTAATGTGTATGGGTCATGGCAAGGTGGAGGTGGTGGCTATGGTGGCGGCCAAGGTGGTGGATGAAGGTGTGGAAGCAAAAGTGGCTTGGTTATGCATGTTTAGGTGGACTTTGTTGCATTTTTGAGGAGTTTAGCATCATGGGGTTGCACGGCCAGGTCAAACCAGAGGAGATGGAGGTGATAAGTGGTGGTTGGTGAAAAGGAGAAGGTGGTGGAGGTGGTGGTCGTGGCTAGCAAGGAGTGGCCGAGCAAATACAAGAGGAAAAACATGGCAAAACACATGAAAAAGAAGAAGAAAAAGAAGAAAAAGAAGAAGAAAAAATTACCCAATCTTCTTGCCGTGAAAATGAGATGGAATGAAGTCTTTTTAAGTGAATATGAGTTAAGAAACTCACGGCTACAATCAAGAAAGGTACGGCCAAAATAAGGCAATGAAAGGTCAAGAGAAAGTGAAGAGTCTAGCAAATGAAAAGTCTTCAGTTTAAAAGCTAAGCCTCTTCATATTTATATTTCTTTTAAGTTTTAGATAAAACAAAATAAACTCAGAAATAAGCTTTAGCAACTGAAACAAAGTATTATGAAATAAAATAAATAAATAAATTTAAAGAAAATGGAAAAAGAATTACAGAAATTGCTTAAAAATTGAAAACAGTGTCTAGAAATTACAAATAAATCACCATTGACTTTGGAAAATTATTTACTTGATTTTAAAAATATTCTAAAGCAAAACTTTGAAATAAATAATTCATTTATCATTTCTAAAGTGAAATAAATAATTAAATTTAGAGAAAATAGAAAAAGAATAAAGAAATAGTCTATTTAATTTAAAACATGGCTTAAAATTACAAATAAAACATCACTAGCTTTATAAAATTTCTATTTCACTTTAAAACAAATAAAACTCAAATAAGTAAAATAAGCGATGAACAAAATAAAGTGGAGATTAAGTAAAATAAGGTCTTAAGGAAATAGAGGAATAAATAAAGAATTTCTTTAATTAATTGAAGCTGGAAATTAAAATTTATAAACAGAATACAACCGACAGTGGAAAATGTCAATTATACTTTTAAAATGTTTTAAAACCAAAATATATACACAACATGTTATTTTACCCATATAAATATAAATTAGAACATTACATGACTAAATAAAATATTATTTATATAATTTAAAATAAATAATTTTGTTAAATACAACAAATTACACACAATATTTAAAAGGGTATAACTTTCACAATATAAACCAGATTTCAATGAAACGAAAAGCAGTATTCTTAAAATTTTATTTACTTTCACAATAAAAGATAAAATTCAATTTTCCAAACTTTCAAATTTTTAACTTAAAAGTCAAAATTTTACTATATTGACCAAAATTCAAATTTCTGGAAAATATCTTATTTATTCATGTCTGAAATTATAATTCACATCCAAATCACAATTAATACTTAAAATAACAAAATTTATCCATTTTATATAAATAAAATAAAGTTTTTAAATCAGAAAATTCAATTAAAAATAATTACGAAATATAGGGTTGTTACAATATTATTCGCAAAATAGTTTGATCAAACCTTGAAACCGAAATCATTATAAAAAATGAGATGTAGATCAAATTATTCACCTTAGCTTGGTGTTAAGAAGGTTAAGATTTGCTCTTTGATTGATTTTCTTAGGCTTTCTATTTGATTCTAGTTTTTCTTCTTCTTGAATCTCCTTAATGGTGGTCAGCCGAGCACTCTAGTGTTTTAATTTTGTTTGTGAATGCTGAAATGATTAAGAAACAAAGAATAGAAGGGTTTAGGGTATAAACAAAGGTTGTTCCTATTTTCCCCTTACTATATTCCTCTTACTTACTTATTTTTAATTCTCTTTTGCTTATACATTCATTAAGGCACGACCCTCTTATTAATTAACAAATCTCAATCCCTTAACCTTCTACATTATGTCATTTAATTCATCTAATTAAATGTCCTAAATAATGTTAATCAAAATTAGGGTCATTACATTTTCCTTTTGTATAGTTATTAGACTAGTATATGAATGGTGCCTTTCGATGCTCTTTATGGAAGGCTGTGAAAATCACCCGCATATTGGTTGGAAACTGAAGATAGGCCAATGCTTGGTCCCCATTTAGTGAAAGAAGCAACTGAAAAGACTGAGTTGGTCTGTGTAAGGATGTAGGAAGCTCAATCTAAGCAGCAAAGTTACATGGATAAGAGGCATAAGGACTTGGGATTCTCAGTTGGAACTTTGTTTTCATGATGGTATCACCAATAAACGGTGTTATATGTTTTGAAGGTTAGGAAAGTTGGCACCTAGATATGTTGGTCCATTTCCTATTTGACGGAATCAAGAAACTCACGTATTATACCGAGTTATCGAATACTTTGGTAGGAGTCCATAATGTTTTTCATGTTTCTCATTTGAGAGAGTTTGAACGTAATCCAAAGACTACTATTAAGCCAACGATTTTGGTGGATTTATTACTGAAGCCTAATATGATTATAATTAGACGGCCGATTCGTATTATGGGTTGAGATACGAAGAAGCTTAGAAACAAGATAGTCAAGTTGGTAAAAGTACTATTGTAATGTCCTCTACTTCAAGACTCGAACATAGAAGCCTATAATGCTGTTGTCATCGCCCGAATCATCTTCCGGGACATAGTGAGTTCAGTAGTTTTTTCACAATACTAAGTAAACAGAGTAGCTAAATAATTCATTACATCAAAATGTTTTACAAAAATCATTACATAATTATTGACCCACCTTATTCCCTGCAGAGGTGAACATATAAAAAGATATAAATAGAGTGTCATGCCTGACATTTAAGGATGCCGACTTGGACGCTAAACCAGTTATAAATTCTGGTTTTACATAGAGGAATTTAAAAATATTCAAAATAGCTTTTATTCGCAAAAAAAGCCACTTTCTTTTTCTTTGGAGTTTTTATTCGCCTTTTTCCAAAAGCTACCTGTCTATACCATAACCTTTGTCTACTCGAATGAGTACCCATTAGATTATGAGGAATAATAAAAATATGAGCCAAATATGAAGCTTGGTATGGATAATACTTTATCGTAAGCAAACAGTCACAGTGTGAGACCATGCCGCTAAAGCATGGAATGTGTTTTCCCCTCTATATTCTAACTTCATCAATTACACCATATAATGTGATAATATCAAACCATGATCAAGCACAAATCATCAACTCCAACATAAGGGTGAGATTCCCTTCATAACATTTCAGACAATTTTTTATAGTCGGTTCATATTTAGACCTGCCATTCAAGCCTTACTCTTATTAGTTTAATGAGGGAGCTAGACTCTTAAGGTTATCACTTAGGTGATTTAACCGACTATAAAGGTTATCACTTAGGTGATTCAGACAATTTCTTAGCACCTTTAGCCATCGTAGGTTGTCAATGCACAACCATTGCAGGTTAAGGCTAACGCAAATTGATAAGTTTTATAGCTCTCTCAATTTGGCATTCAACTATAGTAGGTCGATAAGTTTTATAGTCGTCTCAAGTTAATGTTAAGTTATCTCTAATTGATATCTCTAGTTGACATTAAGTTATCTCCAGTTGACGTTAAGCTATCTATAATTGATATTAAGCTATAGCAAGTTGATATTGAGCTATAGCAAGTTGATATCTCTAGTTATATTTTCTTATCTCCAGTTGATAGCTATAGCAAGTTGACATTAAGTTGTCGCAAGTTATATTGAGCTATAACCTGTTGACCAACAACCATTTGAGCTATAACCAGTTGACATTAAGCTATAACAAGTTGATACCTCTAGTTTATATTAGCTACCCCTAATTAACATTAAGATATAATAAGTTAATATTAAGCTATTGCAAGTTTATAATGAGCTATCACAAATTGATATTGACCTATAACCATTTGAGCTGTTATTGAGCTATAACAAGTTGATATCTCTAGTTTGTATTAGTTATCTACAATTGTCATTAAGATATAGCAAGTTGTTATTGAGCAATCGAAAGTTGATTATGAGCTATCGCAGGTTGATAATGGGCTATCACAATTTGATAATGTGCTATAACCAGTTGAGCTATAATTAGTTGACATTGACTTAGCAAGTTGATATCTCTAGTTTATATTGGCTATCTCTAGGTTATCTTAAGCTATAGCAAGTTGATATTGAGCTATCTCAAGTTGGTAATGAGCTATCACATGTTGATATTGAGCGATAACCAATTGAGCTGCAACAAGTTGACATTGAGCTATAGCAAATTGATATCTCTGGTTTATATTAGCTTTCTCTAGTTGATACTGAGCTATCGCAAGTTGATACTGAGCTATAGCTAGTTGGTATTGAGCTATAACCAGTTGACATTGAGCTATAGTAAGTTGATATGACGATTGGTAATTAACTTGGAAACTGTTTTATTTCCATTCAAAGAAATTACTTTTTACCTAACCTAGTTATATGTTGAATTATCATTGGTTTACCAGGGATTTATGCGCTTTTTTCAGAAATTATAAGTAATTAACCTTTTGTAATCAGCTCTTTTCTTTGCCAAATAATTCATATAAATTCGAAAATGCATGGAAAAAAATCCCAAAAATTCACCAAAAATCCAAATCATCATATTTTGCCTCATATAAAATTTTCCAAAAATTATTTTTAATATTTTAAATAATTAATTTTCAAAATTAGGTATTTTTCTCAACTTAAAAAATTCATATAAATTCCAAATAATTTCAGAAAATTATGAAATTAAAATCCGCCTCCAAATTACTATTCTATAGTGATTTGGAGAAGGTTTGGTTTACATTTTTCCTTGGACACTTCATAAATCATCTTTAAATTTCCAAAAATGAGCGAACTTTTTCTCATCTACCAAAACTGGTTCATTAACATTCAAAACATCATAAATATATACAACAGATCCATACGGGTTTGGAAGGATTTAGAGAAAGAATTACTAACTTATTTGTTTGATTACACTTAATTTAGAGCTTTACTTCTTCTTATGAATGAAGCCCCTTCTTTTCCTTTAAGTTTTCTTCTTCTCTTACTTTAAAACAAATGTTCGGCCTCTCTTTGGTTTGTTTTATTTTATTTTTGTTTTTGTGTGAAAGATGGAATGAATGAAAGGTGGGAGGGTTAGGGGTTAATAATTTAGGCTTTGGGCTAAGAACTCATTCTAGCATATTCTTATTAATTCCCCAACTCTTCATCTTAAATTTATTCCCTTTTAAATAACTTCTCTTTATTTTTATCTTCATAAATGAATTTGATCAATTTATTATTTAATTAATTTCCCTATATTGTGGCATTCCAAAATTATGGGGTGTTATAAGCCTTCCCTCCTTACAAAAATTTCGTCCTTAAAATTTAAGCAAGGCAGAATAAAGATACCATCATCAAATAATGTACACATAGTACGATAAGTATACTAGTTCACCAGTAATGTAAATCATCAATCATAATGTATTAGTTTCACTAGTAGCACACGATCATATCATAATATGAAGTCACGCTAGTGTCGCTAATAGTCCAAACAACAAAAACATATATGTTTAATCATACATGTCAAACAAGTCGGGATAGAGATTTTAATCTTATCCTCTACCTTCCAAGTACAATCATTACCATCGTCACTCTACTGGACGCGACAAGTTTGGTAACCGTGTTCCTTGACTCTTGCGTATCACAACCTACTATTCCTTTTGGTCATCTAACATAAGTCAAATCTTGCTCTATAGAAAAGTCCTCGACTACCCTTGGCTCTGCTACCAAATTTGAGTCGTGCACATTTCCTCGAGTGTGATATGTGTAAGATATTATGTACACCTTCTAAACTACTTCGTAACTCAACTCGATAAGCCAGCTTACTGATTCTCTCGATCATTGGGAACAGTCCTACATAGCTAGTGCCAATTTATCTGCTTTCCCAAAGCACATAACTCCTTACATCGGAGAAACCTTCACAAAAAATAGTCTTATATCATGAACTCAAGCCATATTCCCCTCTTATTGGCATAAATCTCTTGCCTGATTGCGCTATCTTCGTTCTAGCACATCGATTCTACATTTTTAGTAGCTTCCCTTACCAAATCGAGTCTAACACAAGCTTGTCCTCTATGTCTAACTAACAAATAGGTGACTTACACGATCCACCATACAATGCCTCAAATGGGACCATCTCGATACGCCACTGGTAACTGTTATTGTAGGCAAACTCTACAAGATGTAAATGATCTTCCTAAGATCCTCTAAAATCTAAAACACATTACCTAAGTAAATCTTTGAGTACACAGTTCACCCTTTCTGTTTGGCCATCAGTCTGTGGGTAGTAAGCCATACTCATGCTTAATTCTGTACCTAATGTACTATGTAAACATTTCCAGAACTCACTGGTAAGCAAAAGGCCTCTATCACTTACAATTCAGCTTGGAATTCCATGTCCATATGTTTCGTATATAACTTCGCCAATCTAGCAGCCATTCTTGTTGACTTTACTGCGATAAAATGGGCAGCCTTAGTCAATCTGTTGTACCCAAATGCTATCGTTTTCCATTCTCAACCTAGGTAACCCATCAATAAAATCCACGGACACTAAATCCCACTTCCAAGTTGGTACTTCCAAAAGTTGAAGTAATCCGCTTGGCTTTTGATGTTCAACCTTTACCGGTTAAATGGTGAAAAATCTCTTCACACATTCACTGACATCCCTCTTAACCCCTTTGCAAAAGAATACTCTCTTCATCTCATGATACTTCTTCATTCCCTCGGGGTGAATGGTAAACTTAAATCGATGGCTTTCTTACAAGACATCCCACCAAAGGTTTTCTACATTTCGAACACACGGTCTTCCTTTTGTCTTAAGCCATCCCCTCGAGTCTATCTCGAACCCTTTGAGGTCCTCAACAACTAATCCCATTCCTAATCGTGTAATTATTTTGATTAACAACTGGCAGTCTCTTTGCCTTGCAGCAATTGTGTTTACAAGGGTTGGATGTACTTCCAAATTTGTTACTATCCTCAGATCTCGACTTGATTCTGCATTTGTTCTATAATGCACTCCAGAAGTCGCCAATGTCTCTAACGTCTTCTATTCCTCAATCACGGATAACAATCCATTCTGATCCTTTCTACTCAAAACATCCATAACCATGTTCCCGTTTCCTCGCTTATATTCTATACCAAATGCCGCTAATAATTTTAGCCATCATTATTTCCTCATATTCAACTCTTTTTGAGACAATAAAAATAGTTAAGGGACTTGTGGTCTGTATACAACTCCAACCATTCTCACAAAAGATAATGTCTCCAAATCTTTATTGCAAAAACTATCGCTGCCAACTCCTAATCATGAGTCAAATATCTAACTTCATTATGCGATATCAATTGCCTTGATGCTAAGTTGTCACTCGCCCTTTTTTGCACCAACACCGCTCCTAAACTAGTTCCACAAGCATCCGTATACAAACCACCAAGTCCTGATTCCCTTCAGGTATGATTAAGATAGGATCATTTGTCAATAACTTTTCCAACTCCTGAAATAACCCTTCACACTTATTAGTCTATACCAAATTCTCATTCTTTCTGGTCAACTTAGTCAAGGGTGCTACAATACGCGAGAAATCCATAATAAATATGCGATAATAGCCAATCAATCCCAAGAATTTTTTTATCACCATGACCATCTTTGATTTCTTCCAACCGTTAATGGTTTTTATCTTTGATGGATCCACTACTAATCCATTCTCCGACACAAACTGCCAAAAAAACTTAACTTCTAGTTTCAAAAAGTGGAACATTGAAAACTTCGTCTTTAATTTGTGATGTCTCATTGTTCCAACACCAACCTAAGATGGACTTCATAGTATCTCTCATTCTTAGAATACACTAAATGTCATCAATAAAGACCAATACAAATCTATACAACTAATCGTGAAAGATTCGTTTCATAAGGTCTATGAAGAAAGCATGTGCGTTGGTCAGTAATCAATTGTATGAACCATATCTTTTTCTGAACGCATTCAATGGAACACTAACCTCCGCTATCCTTGATTGGTGGAATGACGTTGCCAAATCTTGATGCAAGAATATTCTAGCTCCACTCAACTAATCATGCAAGTCGTCTATCCTAGGAAATGGATAACAATTTTTCACAATAAGTGTAACATTCTCCATTTTGAGGGCCAAAACTAAGTGCTACGGATGCTGCAGTCATTCATAGTATTAATTTATGGTGACAATGCGGCTATGTTAATCATATCAGAAGCACATGAATACGAAACTTTTCAAAACACAATTTAATAATAAACTTTCATATTTCATTTAACAGTAAGATTTCATATTCATTACATAATTCCATTTGATCTCATGTTCAAAGAAAATATAATTATTACAAAATACTCTAAGAGCGACACATGAAGATACCCCCTAGTTAATCAAAGTCTAATACTTGGAAATTATGTAGTTTGCCATTGCATCTATTTAAGTAGATAAAATGACACAACAGAAAATAAAAGCTCCTAATAATAGCTAGATTGCCTCTTGCACGCCTTCGAAAGCTTATTTTTCTAACTGGAAACCTAAAACCCTTACTGTTGGCCTACTAAAATGAGTATCCAAGAGTTTAAGGGGAAAAAAACTTCAGGTCAGACAAAAAGTCTGGTGTGAATAATTACCTACCATCTCGAACTAAAATAGATATTTAGTGAGATCACACCGCTGAGCAAAATAGGTTTTCCTCTCACTAGTATCTTGACCCAAAACATAT
Source organism: Allium fistulosum (assembly GCA_030737815.1). NCBI lineage: Eukaryota > Viridiplantae > Streptophyta > Magnoliopsida > Asparagales > Amaryllidaceae > Allium > Allium fistulosum. The sequence continues at coordinate 960,854,108 of CM060901.1, forward strand.
CTACCATACGCCATGCTCCTGCATCCATAATGGTTAGAACATGATAAATAAACATTTGCATTCATGCAACATATAATGGACTACCCATCTCAATTTATTTGACTATCCGTCCCAATTTCATTTGACTATCTGTCTTAACTTCAAATGACTATCCGTCTTATAGTTATGTGGACTACCCATCTCATAGGTGTAGAATATATGGATTATTATCCCCTGCCGTATGGACTACCCATCAAACATGGTTTAACCATCTATAATTATGTGGACGATCCATCACACATGTTTTATTCATTTTGAACTATGTGGACTATCCATCGCACATATCATTTTCCTAGGATTACTATGAACCCCTCATTAACCATACAGAGACTACCCATCTTAGGTATTATGTGGATAATCCATCACACATTCCATAGTTTTTTCTAGAATACCATGAACTGATCACTTTTTAGTTTAATCCTTAATTAATTTTTATTCACCCAAGTGCCCAACTTATGTCTATTGGTATCCCCAATTAGGTTGACAACCCCTTAAACTTATAACATGTCATAATAATACACATTGGTATCCCCAATATATGTGATGCCAAAATCATAAAATAACCGACAAGTCAAATATAATATACATTGGTGTCCCCAACGAGCAATGTCAAATTCATAAACTTATGGCATTTAAAAATATATCACATTGGTATGCATAATGGATAATGTCAAAATCATAAAGCATATGGCTTACCGCCATTAATATAGCAAAATAGAAGACTTGCGACATTCATGTCGCAATAACGATGTTAAACCTCTATCCATGGTAAAAACAAAACTTAAATTAACTTTAGTTTCCACAAATTTTATGTTAAAATATAAGGTTGCCAACATACTTAAGATATAGGCTATCCCGCTCCTAAAACATAGCTTCAGTTAACATAGAAACATGACAATCTCAGCCAACTGGACCTTAGTGGTGACATAAAAGAAATACGACATCAATGTGGCATGACATTGTTGCCAAAAACAATGAAACATAGGATGCCGACATTGATAACCCACGACATCAATTCCAATCGAAATCAATTACTTACGACATCATTATAAGGATATCAAAAAGTTTATACTTCGGTTATTATGCCGCAAAATATAGGACGGCGGCATTGAAAACTTATGACATCAATATTTAAGTCGAAATCATAATTTAGCGGCATCATCACCATAAAGTAAATTGATATCAGAATTGATTTGCGACATAAAAACTCATGGCATCAATATCTCATATACCCATGAGATGCGGTATTCCCACAACGATAATGTTGGATGCATGAACCAATGGATCACATACTTATGGTATAATTATCACATGCATTGCTTCGTGTCAATGCCGCTTATTCTGATATCGCTTACAACTGTAAAGTGATACCACCTGTTTTTAATGCCTAATGTCATGGGGATGCCGCATATTAGCAGCATTATCGTAATTATCATAAAAACTATTTTATTTCTATTAAAAGTAGTTTCTTTTTACTAACTCTTATTCCTTATCACATTTCTATTATTTGAAAGCAAACTTTACCAATTTCTTTTCAGAAAACTGTCGCAAATCAGTTTTATACTTCCAAAAACATTAATCAACTTAATTAATTAATATCCTTAATTAATATTAATTTAAATGTTTTTCTAGGATAATCACTTAGGAAAATTCTCTAAAAATCAACAAAAATAAAAAATAACAGATTCTTAATTATTAAATTATTTTTAATAATTAAAACCCTAAATAAATACTATTTTCTCCTTAGGAAATTCATAAAATATTCGTTTTAACTTGAAAAATTATGAAATTAAAAACCCATCTTTAAAATAATATTTTATATAACATACTAGCAAATCAAGTCAATTGGAGATCAAAAACTTAGGTTTTACCCTAAAAACCCATTTAAATAATTTCATAAAAGTTCCATAATTTGTTACGCTATCCAAATACTGTCATAAGATAATATCATCATAATCAATTCGAAAATTATCCATAACTGGAATCAAGCACAAACAACAGAGATGGTTAACTATTATTCACCTTAAATTGGACGATTGAGTTGAGATTTGACTAAGATTAGTTTCCTTAAGCTTTTTCCCTTTTGAATCCCTTGATTTTCCATTCTTTCTTCCCTAGTAATGGCCACCCATGATTGTTGTTTTTACTTAGTGTATATCGATGAGAATGGATGAGGGGGAGGAAGGGTTTAAGGTATGAACTAAGATTCTATTCTTAATTTTCCCTTCTCATTTATTCTCCTCTTTTATAAGTTTAAAACAATATTATTAGTTAATCAGTTAAGGCCCGACCTTCTTAATTATCAAATCTTATCCCCGTATCCCATTACATTACTTCTATTTAATCTATCCAGTTAAATCTCTGAATAATGTTAAACTAAAACCAAGGGTGTTATAGGCTCCCCTTCTTAAAGAATTTCTTCCTTGAAATTCAGTAAGGACTACATAATAAGCACATCAAACATGAAAACAGCTATAACAAACAATGCTAGTATATCCTACTAGCTACAAAGTCCAAACAATAAATATAGTACATACTATTATTCCGCCTTTTGGCAAGGCCGAGATACCAGGAACTTAACTGGAAGCCAAGGACAGTCCGTCCCGAAGATCAGTTATACGTAGGCTCGCTATGGATATCGATGAATTTTGTTCGAGTTCGGATCAGGCTACAACTAATATAACATGACAAGTGAAGCTATGAAAGCCAACGTTCCAAATTTCAATTCAATCCGGGTTCGTATGCTCAAGATATGATCGATGCAAATCAAGAGGACACGTTATTCGCATCCATCAGAACGCATCATTTCGTATCCATCAACTGAAGAGCCTTGTTCGAATCCATCAAAACATCTGTAGTTCGTATCCATCAGGTACCCTTGGTTCGTATCCATCAAGTAGTCATTACTTCATATCCATCGTGAAACCACTGTTCGTATCCATCAAGCCAAGCAGAGTCGCCATCTGTTCATATCCATAACCTCATCATCTGTTCGTATCCATCACATCTTCATTTGTTCGTATCCATCAAGTTGGAGCAACTTCGATCGATACGAATAAGGCTACACAATCGAAACGAGCTGAGCAACTTGGATCTATACGAACAGAACCACTTCGATCGATACGAACAGAGCTACTTCCATCAATACGAACTGAGTTACTTCCATCGATACGAATTGAACCACCTCCATCTATACGAACAAGGCAACGACTATCGATACAAACAAGGCAAAAATCTTGTAAATACTTGGTCGATTCGGCATGAAATGTGGATCGATCCTGGAAACTAGTGCCACGCCAACATTTAGACACGTGCCTGGATCGATACGAATTCGTCGATACGAAGTGCATCGATTCGAACTGAATAACCTACCAAAGAGTCTAATTCGTATCGATCATACCTCGCAATCCACAAGTCCAAATGCTATGAAATTTTCACAGGAGCTTGCGTACAACTCAAAGAACATCTATACCAAATTTCAACTCGATAGGGTGAAATCTTGATCGATACGAAATTCATTCGTATCGATCACGGATCAAGTCGAAACCACGTAGGATCGATCGCATGGGCCCGCCCATGTGCCATAAGAGGTCTCCCAAGATCTGAGTGAGATATTTGCATCCTACGCCTATAAATAGCATCCCAGAGCCTCCAGAAAAGGGATCTTTTGGCTCTTTGACGTCCAAACTCTGCTGAATGCATTTTTCCACTACAAGGCTGCTGTTGTACTCAAATTTCATCACTGTAATTCGCTGTAATCCGCTATAATCAGTTGTAATCATCAAGAAAACATCAATAAAATCATCAATTTCATAGTGGACGTAGGCAACATGCCGAACCACTCTAAATCTCTGTGTTTCTGCGTATTTTCTTATTTGTTTTTAAAGTGTTTGTTAGATCATCCTCTCTTTTCATTTAATTTCTTCATTTTTATCTCTTCAAACCCTTCCGAAGAGTGTTGTGCCCAATTTTGGTACAAACACTTTGGTGCTTTCATTGAGAAAAAACCAGTTTTTTCCCTTCTGCTCGTTGGATCTACTGCCGATATCAGATTGCAAACATCCGAGGAGAAGATCCAGATCTCAATTTCAGAAGTTCTTCCATCCTGTTCAGATTTGCTACAAGTATAAGAGAGAGCTTCATCATCCATCATGGTTAACAAAAGGACTACTTCTATAGCTGCAGATCCAAAAGGACGGGACAGACAAAATCCCGTGTAGCCGCTTCCAGCCGATCAGAATGCTACCGGACCATCAGATCCGCAAGGCCCTGTCACTAGGGAAGAATTTCAGATGTTGATGTAAGAATTGACTCAGAGCCGCCAACAGCTCACTCAATAGCTCCGTGCTAATGCGGAACTAGCCAACCAACTGAACCGTCAGCGACGAAGGAGATCCAGAAGGGAACAGGCTTCCCATTCCTCCACCGAAAGTTCAGCCTCTTCTGATTATCATCACAGATCTACACGCCCATGGCTAGACGAAAGCTACACACAGGCCACTGGGCATCAACACACATTGAATGTTGGGCAACTGAGAGTTGGCCCATCAACCAGCCACCAGACTGGACCTTCCTCCCGAGGACAGATCTGAACCATCACCAGCGTAATTACCATCCTGAGCCTTATGTCCCTGAAGACATAGAACCAAGGAGGTGAGACATGGACCGTCGACAGCGACCGACCCCTCCTCGCATTGTGGAACCCGACCATACCTTGGCCCAACCTGCTCAAAATGTCCAGATGCACGACTTGTCAGTAATGATCCGTTAAATGATCCGTGAAAGTCAAGGGCTTAGCAATGATGACTGGGGAATACCCCGGAGTCATACTCCTTTTACTAATGAGATACTTTATGATGAACCACCTCGGCGATTCAGGATGCCGACTTTACCCGTTTATGAAGGGAACTCTAACCCTAATCAGCATATTCTGAAGTACGGATGGTAAATAAACGCTGCATGAGCTGATGATGCAGTCAAGTGCCAAAGCTTCCCGATTTCACTGGGGGCATAGCGACTATGTGGTTTACCCGACTGCCACCTCGATCTATCTCATGCTTCGATCAGTTGGCAACAAAGTTTATTGAACAATTTCGTATGCATGTCGCGAGACCAAAGGATGTTAATACTTTATCCAGTATCACTCAAGCTCCTGGAGAGACACTCAGGCGTTATTTAGAGAGATTTCATGCTACATGTGCTGAGATCAACAACCCAAATGATAACTCTATTCTTATAGCACTGACTAAGGGAATTGAGCCCGATTCTGAATTCGGCAACTGGTTGGCCGGAAAACCCCCTGCATCATTGGACCATTTCTATTCCAAAGCAGCTCAATTCTTGAGAAAGGAGGATGCAAAACAGTCTAGGAAGAAGGATGATGTGGGGCCTAGTATGGAAGGAATTCAAAGTAATATTGCTGTTAAACAATCCAGGGAGAGTTCCAGAAAAGTGCAATTGAATATTCAGACTAAACAAGATCAGCAAAAAGGCAATGGTAACCAAAATAGAAAACGGGATCAGAACCATGGTCCACGGCGTAGAGCTCCGATGTTTGATAATTATACTCCTCTGAATACGTCGCTGGAGAATGTATATCTACAAACCTACAACACTATTCAGTACAAGAAACCTGCTCCGAAACAGTCATCCGAAAAGCAAATTCAGACGAGAAAGTTTTGTAGATTCCACGAAAGCTACGACTATAACACAAATGAATGCCGTCACTTGCAGGATCTCATCGAAAAATTGATAAGAGAAAGGAAGTTAGAATAGTTTGTTCGGGCGCCGCAGTCTGGAGGTGCGGGCCCATCGAATCAAAATCATGTGCCGAATCTGGCTAGACAGGAGGAACCCGCTCGTACTAGCGGGAGGTTGGTGATAAACACTGTTTGTGGTGGTCCTCATCCAGCAGACCAAAGCTGGAAGGAAATGGAGTCATATGCCAGCTCTATCAGGCATGCAGAATTTGAATGTTGTAGTAATTCTGAAGATGGGGCCCCGGCCAAACAACAAAGAACGATGGCAGATGACATCGTATTTCGAGGTCGGGATGCCGACAAGGTCGAAGCCCCCACTATCGATCTGCTAGTCATATCAGCTAAAGTAGGTCCTGCTTGGATGAAGAGGATCTTTGTAGACAGCGGAAGCTCTGTGAATATTTTGTTTAAACGAGCTTACGACTAGATGAGAATGGAGACTAAAGACTTGAAGCCAGGTCAGTCTCGCATTCACGGTTTCAACGGGAGTGCAACTATGCCCACCGGAGTGGTGGAATTGCCAGTGGAGCTGGGAATTAGTGAACGCCGGAGAGTCCGGATACTGTAGTTTGTTGTGTTGGATATAAACTCCCCTTATAATGCTTTCTTGGGCCGACCAGCCCTAGCTGAATTCAGGGCTGCCATCGCCCCATGGTGTTTGACTTTGAAATTCACTACCGACAATGGTATCAGAGTTATTCAAGGGGACCAGGCCGCAGGGCGAGCCTGATATGTAGCTAAGCTGGGCGAGGCACAGTAGAAAGAAAAAGGAAAGGGCGTAGAAGAATCTCTCTACGTCCGCCTTGCGGATAATTGACAATTAGCGCCTGGGCCCAGGCCCGGGCACACCAACCAATTCCAAAGAGATCTTGACCCGAGAGATACCGAAAGTGAAGATGAAAGTAAAGACAGTCAAGCTTCTCCGGTCGAACTGACGATCGATGTTCCAATCGACAATAATGATGACTCGAAGATGATAAAGATTGGATCTCAGCTAAGCCAACACATGCCAGAGGAATTGATTGAATTTATCCGGGTAAACCTTGATGTGTTTGTTTGCGCCAAAATTGGTCACAAACACCCACTAGCTGTTGAAAGCACCAGTTCGCAATCACGGATCACAAATATCAAATATGTAGAGAAATAAGAATGAAGAACTCTCAGAAAAATTAGATGAAAGCAGGAAACAACACAGAATTTATAATGGTTCGGCGATCTTGCCTACGTCCACTCTGAAGTTGATGATTTTATTGATGTTCATTTGATGATTTCAATTGATTACAGCAGGTTTTAATGAAGAAATTCGTGTACAACGACAATGGAGAAATGTAGAATTGAATCCTGTAGAGTCTGGGCATTTCAGAATCCAGAGCCCCCTTTCTGAATGACCTGGGGCTCTATTTATAGGTGTAAGAGGCTAATATTTTGCCTAAAATTAGGGAGACTACTTCTGGCACGTGTGGGGGCCCATGCGCCCGCGTACAGAAAATCTGGGCCCGCTTCGGGATCGATTCAAACTCCATTCGAATCGATCAAGAATTCATCTGATGGAGCTGAAATTTGGTGAGAGCATTCTTCAACATGTATGTAAGCTTCTGTGAAAATTTCATAGCATTTGGACTTGTAGATCGTGAGATATCATCGATTCGAAATAGTGTTTTCTCGGCTGATCGTCTCGTTCGAATCGATCGGTTCGTACCCATCTCTTCGAATCGATCGCCTGCACGTGCTCTCGTGGTGATGTGGCGTGCAATTTTCGGGTCGATCCACTTTTCACTCCGGTTTGATCGAGTTGACTCCATGATTCTCGCCTTGCTTGTATCGAAGAATAACACGTCATCCATTCTTGTTGACTCGATGGATGCGAATGTGTCTTTGCTCATGGATTCGATCAGAGGACTCCAAATATATGTTGCAACCATTCGATGGATATGAAGGTTAGGTATTTGATGGATACGAAGGGTCATCTTCTGATGGATTCAAAGGACTTCCAAGCTTGATAGTTACGAACCAGATGGTGGCGAGATCATCTTCCTTTTGATTGATGCGAACACAATGGATTCGAACACAGGTGCTACTGATGGATACGAGTAGAGGCTCCGCCTATGGATTCAAACAAGGGTTATGGATACGAAAACAAGGCTATTCTCTTCTAACTTGCATCGATCATAACTTGAGCATACGAACTTAGATTGACTTGAAATTTGAAACCTTGGCTTTCATGAATTTTCTTGACGTGTCTTATCAATTGTAGCCCGATCCGGACTCGGACAAAATTCATCGATATCCATGGTGAAACAGTGTATAACGAACTTTTACGACGAACTGTCTTTAGTTTTCCAGCCAACTTTTTTGTGTCACGGCCTTGCCAAAAGGCGGGATAACATTTGCCCCCCAAAACATGCCTTGCGATAGGAAGGTGTGTTTTGTAGTTCTATAAGCTGGATGTTCATATCCTATTATTAACCTGTAAAGAACTTGATAGTCTTTCCTGACCACGAATGACGATCATTCGCGACCGTATGTCATTTGAGGTAATATGGGACCTTTCGAGGTCGGATGTCGTTCTAGACGAGTTGTGATCGTTTGCGATCGAGTGGCGCGGAAAGAAGAATGTGATCCTTCGCGATCGAATGTCGTACAAGGCAGAAACGTGATCGTTCGCGATCGGGTGTCGTTCTAGACGAATTATGATGGATTGTTACCGTTCGTGGTCGTATGGTGCACGAGATAAAATGTGATCATTCGCGATCGGATGCCGCACGAGGCAGAATATGATCGTTCGCGATCGAATGTCATATTGGGTGAATTGCGACCGTTCATGGTCGGGTGCCGCACGTGGCAGAGTGTGATCGTTCGCGATCGAATGTTATACTAGATGAAGTGTGACCATTCGCGGTCGGGTGCCGTTCGAGGAAAACGGTGACCGTTCGAGGTCGGGTGCCGTTCGAAGCAAACGGTGACCGTTCGAGGTCGGGTGCCGTTCAAGGCAAATGAGTGTGCCCGGGGGGGACTTAGTATTATCGATGTCAGGTTCACGTTCGGGTGAATTTCTGAATCAGCGATCATGGTGGTTCGCCGCCATACAAGGTGTCCTTGTGGACCGTTCGCGATCCAAAGCATACGCGAGTAACTTCTTCTATAGGATTGCAAATATCAAATTAACGTTCACATGAATTCCATAACAGAAATGTCCAAACAAGCAAAGTCTAAATGTCCAAATCAACCTAAAACAAAAGCAAAGCAAGGATGTCAAAGTGTAAATTCTCACTACGAGACGGTCAATAATCATTTAGAGCATGAATGTGGATCGTTCGCGATCTCATACATGTGTAAATGGTGTGATGGTGTTAGTGAGAAGTTTACGACTTGTTCATCGTTATTTAAATCAATTGATAACCATACGGTGCCTCGGCTCGGGGTTACCCCTAGCTGATGTAGATGGTGGCCTCTCTGGTTCCACCGTTGGAGCTCGCCTTCTCACATACTGAAGTAGCTTACTGTTTCTGATATGCCCTTCTACCTCATCCTTTAGGTGCCTATAGTCATTTGTGCTATGACCGTTCAGCTCATGGAATAAGCAATATTTGTCTGACTTTCTCTCGTCGGTAGTCGGATCCCGTCGCATTGGTCTACGATAGGCAACTTGCTCTCGGGTGTCTTGGTAGATTCGCTCCAATCCATCGTTCAGTTCTGAATAGGTGGTAAATCGCGGCTCCCTCCGTTGCCGCTTTGACCTGTCATCATTTTCTTCAGCCTTTCGCTTCCCTTTACCAGTCTCTGCACCTTTTCCAGGTGAATTACCGCCTCTAACTGCGTAAACATCGATTTCTTCTTCTCTCTCCGTACGAGCGTCCTCTAATTGCAAAAACTTTTCGGCTTCATGATAAAACTATCCCAGGTCCGTAGGTGGATCCTTAGTTAGTGAATTCTTGAACTCCGTGCCATCAGATATTCCAGATACAGCTACCATCATGACCATAGATGGATCTGGTCGATCCACTGATGCTGCTGCCGCATTGAATTGCGTCAGAAAACTCCTCAAAGATTCCCCGGCCTTTTTTTTAGAGTCGCCAAACTCATCACGTTCTTGGGTCTCAAAATATAAACCCTGAATTGTCTCATAAACCTTTCTGTCAAATCTGTTCAAGTCCTAATGGAGCCACTCTCCAGTTGTCTAAACCATAGCGCTGCAATGTCCGTCAAATACAATGGAAAGCACCGGGCCATGACTTCCTGTGATGCCCCCAGCACTTCCATGTGCCTCATATACTTCGTTAGATGGACCGTTGGATCCGTCTGCCCATCATACATTTCCACCGATGGTAGCTTGAAGTTTGGTGGATTCCTGGCCTGCCTGATCATAGGAGTAAAGGGACTCCTATGTACATCCTCCAGATCTCTATTGACTAGTCCGCCTCTCATGACCCGTCTGACCATCTCTGCCTACCTGTCGTTGTCGTCAGGCTGTGATCTTTGAGTGTCACCTTCGTTCTGCCCCCCTGGCTGAGCGTTCATCCCTCTATTGCCACCAGGTTGGTCGGATGTCTCTGAATCTCTTCCCGGGATTGGATCAACATGCTCTAAGTGTATGCCCCCCAGCTCCGGCGCTGCGCCAGATGGTCCTACTCCGTTCTGGATTCTGGTTGTTCCTTGATTTTGCGCTCCAAGTTGTCCAATTTGTTGAAGCAAATTCTGGATCATTTCCTCCTGTCTCTTCATCATTGTCTCCATCTCATCCCTAGTGATGAAGATCGATGCTTGGTTTGCCCCTGAGGAAGCCTCTTGACTCCCTTCATGCTGACTTTGCTCTAGTCTCTGCCTTCTACTTGTTTGTCTTGTCATGATTCTTTAGATCTAAATCTCTTAGCCTTCTGATTCAACTTTCAAATGATAGAACTCCTGAGTTCAATTCTCAGTGAAAGCACCAAAATGTTTGCGCCAAAATTGGTCACAAACACCCACTAGCTGTTGAAAGCACCAGTTCGCAATCACAAATCACAAATATCAAATATGTAGAGAAATAAGAATGAAGAACTCTCAGAAAAATTAGATGAAAGCAGGAAACAACACAGAATTTATAATGGTTCGGCGATCTTGCCTACGTCCACTCTGAAGTTGATGATTTTATTGATGTTCATTTGATGATTTCAATTGATTACAACAGGTTTTAATGAAGAAATTCGTGTACAACGACAATGGAGAAATGTAGAATTGAATCCTGTAGAGTCTGGGCATTTCAGAATCCAGAGCCCCCTTTCTGAATGACCTGGGGCTCTATTTATAGGTATAGGAGGCTGATATTTCGCCTAAAATTAGGGAGACTACTTCTGGCACGTGTGGGGGCCCATGCGCCCGCGTCCAGAAAATCTGGGCCCGCTTCGGGATCGATTCGAACTTCATTCGAATCGATCAAGAATTCATCTGATGGAGCTGAAATTTGGTGAGAACATTCTTCAACATGTATGTAAGCTTCTGTGAAAATTTAATAGCATTTGGACTTGTAGATCATGAGATATCATCGATTCGAAATAGTGTTTTCTCGGTTGATCGTCTCGTTTGAATCGATCGGTTCGTACCCATCTCTTCGAATCGATCGGCTGCACGTGCTCTCGTGGTGATGTGGCATGCAATCTTCGGGTCGATCCACTTTTCACTCCGGTTTGATCGAGTCGACTCCATGATTCTCGCCTTGCTTGTATCGAAGAATAAAACGTCATCCATTCTTGTTGACTCGATGGATGCGAATGTGTCTTTGCTCATGGATTCGATCAGAGGATTCCAAGCATATGTTGCAACCATTCGATGGATACGAAGGTCAGGTATTTGATGGATACGAAGGGTCGTCTTCTGATGGATTCGAAGGACTTCCAAGTTTGATGTTTACGAACCAGATGGTGGCGAGGTCATCTTCCTTTTGATTGATGCGAACATAATAGATTCGAACACATGTGCTACTGATGGATACGAGTAGAGGCTCCGCCTATGGATTCGAACAAGGGTTATGGATACGAAAACAAGGCTATTCTCTTCCAACTTGCATCGATCATAACTTGAGCATACAAACTCAGATTGACTTGAAATTTGAAACCTTGGCTTTCATGAATTTGCTTGACTGTCTTATCAATTGTAGCCCGATCCGGACTCAGACAAAATGTTAGTCCATAGGATAGTAGGTTTTGATGACAACAACTATAGAAGTGTTATAAAATATATATGTGCAGGAAATCTATATGCAGGTATCAACAAAAGAAGACTGTACAGTAAAGAAGACAAAGATCAAGAGTTCAAGATTGAAGACTCATGAGATTCAAGATATTCAAGAGTTCAAGACAAATAATATAGTTAGGTTAGATATTTGTTAAAACTCCTTGAAAGCACTATCATTCTTTTTTATCCAATTTACTCGTGGAATGGAATCCACTTCGTTCTTGTTAAAGGGATGGAACCCTAGTGAGATGGAACTCACGAAATATCTAGTGGAACGGATAATAGCCCTATTTTGTTATCCACTAATTTTGATTCAAAATGATTTTCAAAATTATCTCTTGTTTCATAAAATGATTTTCAAATATTCCTTTTCAAAAGAAAAACCTTCGTTCATATTTCCAAAAATGTTTTAGCCTCAAAATCATATTTATCATTTTGTTATATTTTGATTTCAAAATTGTCCTTGAAATTTTAGCCTCAAAATCTATTTTAATATTATATTTACTTTAGTTTATTTACCTTGATTTTAAAATATATTTTAGTATATATACATATATATATTCATAAGTATTTCTACTTCTAAATACCTTATACAAATACATAGAGTCCATTTGAATAAAGTTGCATATGTTTTAAATCATCATTTTCAAAGAAAAGCAAATCATCATTTTTACTAGACCATGTCGACATCCTCTTTACTTGTCATGTCGACATGCTTCCCGTTATAGCAAAGGTTGTTTTCAAAAGAAGTGTCTATTCGTTTAAATCTCTTCGAATGGACACATCCATTCATTCTCTATAAATAGAGACTGTTATGAACGTTTTCCAGTAACTACTTTCTTTATTTTCTCTCCTCTTTATTCTCTTATCTTATTTTCTAATCATCCTATCCATATTCTGCCGAAATCTTAAGTGAATCAAACCAGAATATCTCTAGTTTGATTCTCTGCCACTCTCTTCAAAGAATCTCAGTGCTTATCAGAGTTATAGATACATTTGTACTCAAAGAAACTTGTTTAGGGTTATAAAGGTGTGATCGTGTCCTTGGAAATCGATCGGGTGAACTTGTGTCCTGTGAATCAAGTGGTTCTACCCAGAGACCTGAGAATCTGGAGGGTGTACCTCGTCGCCTTGGAATCGAGGGATTGTAATCTAGATTATTATTGAATAGAAAGCCGTACGAGTTGTGCGGGACTGGATGTAGGGTAACACCGAACCAGTATAAAATTCCTGGTGTGTTCTTTCCTTTACTTGCTTTTTATTTATATTTGCATCTGTTTGTGATTCTGTGATTTGATCTGTGATTGTGTATTTGCATTAAGTTAGTTAAATCAATTTAAATTAAAGAAGTTTTAAAGAAATTCTTAAAACACTATTCACCCCCCCTCTAGTGTTAAATAGCCTTAAGATCATCTTCCGCGTCCCTTTCATTTGGTATCAGAGCAAGTTTTTCAAAGTATTCATAATCTGATTTTTGAAAAGTTCATGGCTAAGTTTGAAATGTTTCCTAAAAATAATTCTTTAATGATCAAATCATTGTGGTCTCATAAATTGATGCATGATAGTTATTTAGAATCAGGTAATCTACAAAAGTTGCTCACTGTGCAGGAATCTTGCTTCATGGCGACAAATGAACCTATTCACAATGGACAAGTTGTGTAAATAAGGAAAAACAAGTGGATACTTGATAGTGGATGTTCAAGACATATGGCAGGAAATCCAGAGATTCTCAATGACATTATTTACAAGGATGGAGGATTGGTTAATTTTGGGGATAATTCAAAAGGTTATGTAGTTGGCATCGGCAATGTAGGTAATTCTGAAACTCCTATTATTTCAAATGTTTTGTTAGTTAAAAATCTACAACATAATCTACTTAGTATTAGTCAGTTATGTGATAAAGGATATAGGATTAAATTTGAAAAAGACAAGTGTCACATCGAAGATAATAAATCTAATATTATCTTTGAGGGAGTTAGGAAAAAGAATATCTATATTCTCAGTATGAAAATTTCAAATGATAATCTATGTCTTTTGGCCAATACAAGTGACCCTTGGACTTGGCATAAGAGATTTGGACATTTGAATTTTAAACTCTTATCTAGACTATCCAAACTTGATCTAGTAAGAGGCCTCCCTAAGATGCAATTTAAAGTAGATAGTATATGTGATGCATGTCAATTAGGAAAACTTAGAAAAAGTTCCTTTAAACTTAAAGATATGATTTCTACTTCAAAACCTCTTGAGTTACTTCACCTAGATTTATTTGGTCCATCTCAGATTCAATCAATCAACCATAGTAAATATGTCTTTGTAATTGTGGATGATTATTCCAGATATACATGGACAATCTTTCTGAAACATAAAAGTGATACTTTTGATTATTTTAAAAGTTTTTCAAAAAGAGTTCAAAACCAACTTTCTTCCAAGATCATCACTATTCGTAGTGATCACGGTGGTGAATTTGAAAATGAGAAGTTTGAGGAATTCTATAATCAGAAGGGAATTACTCACAATTTTTCGTTTCCAAGAACTCCACAATGAAACGGAGTAGTTGAGCGTAAGAATAGGACGATTCAAGAGTGTGCTAGAACTCTACTTTCTGATAGTAAATTACCAAAACATTTTTGGGCTGAAGCAGTTGCAACAGCCTGTTATATTTTGAATAGGATTCTAATTAGACCTCTAACCAATAAAACACCTTATGAACTTCTTTTCAATAAGAAACCTAAGGTATCTTATTTCAGAATTTTTGGAAGTAAATGTTTTATCTTAAATACAAAAGATAATTTAGATAAGTTTGATCCTAAATCCGACAAAGGAATCTTTATCGGATATTCTAACAGGAGTAAAGCTTATAGAGTTTTTAATCTAAGAACAAACACTATTGAAGAAACTTTACATGTTTCCTTTGATGAAAATTTCAAAGAAGTTGATCAGACTAATGATGAGGATGACTTAGTTATTTCTAATCATGAATCTGTAGATGCTACAAATGAAACTTTTCATCCAAATAAAAAGATTAGGCTTTTAAAAGATCACCCTGTAGAAAATATTCTAGGAGATATGCAATCTGTTGTTAAAACTAGGAATCAATTAAACAGTATGAGTCATGTTGCTTTTATATCCTCAATAGAACCTAAAAATCCAAAGGAAGCATCAACTGATGATTCATGGATTCTTGCTATGCAAGAAGAATTGAATCAATTCACCAGAAATGATGTTTGGGAACTTGTTCCTAGACCTGAGGATAAATCCATTATAGGCACTAAATGGGTATATAAAAATAAATTAAATGAATTAGGTGAGGTCGTTAGAAATAAGGCTCGACTCGTTGCACAAGGTTATTGTCAAGAAGAAGGTATAGATTATGACGAAACCTTTGCACCCGTAGCAAGATTAGAAGCTATTAGAATTCTGCTTGCTTTCGCTAATTTCAATAATTTCAAACTTTTTCAAATGGATGTCAAGAGTGCCTTTCTAAATGGTTTTGTAAAAGAGGAAGTTTATGTTGAACAACCTCCACTCTTTGAAGATACAAAATTTCCAAATCATGTTTTTAAATTAAAGAAAGCCCTGTATGGTCTAAAACAAGCTCCTAGAGCTTGGTATGATAGACTTAGGTCTTATCTTTTGCAATCTGATTTTGAAATAGGTAAGGTAGATAACACACTTTTTATTAAAAGAAATAAAAACGATATTCAACTTGTACAAGTGTACGTAGATGATATTATATTTGGATCAACCAATTCTGACATGAACAAAGAATTTTCTGACATTATGACAAAAGAGTTTGAGATGAGTCATATGGGTGAACTTAACTTTTTCCTAGGATTACAAATCAAACAATTAGATAATGGTATCTTTATCAGTCAAGAGAAGTATGCAAGAGAGTTAGTTAGTAAATTTGGCTTGACCAATGTGAGTGGAAAACCAACTCCCATGGCAACCAATATAGCGTTAAGTAAGGATGATCTATCCAAAGACGTAGATCAAACCTTGTATAGAGGAATGATTGGATCACTTCTCTATATAACTGCTAGTAGACCAGATATCATGAACAGTGTCTGTCTCTGTGCAAGATATCAATCTCAACCCAAGGAAACTCATCTAAAAGCTGTGAAACGTATCATTCGATATGTTAAACACACCTTTGATTATGGATTGTTCTACCCTAAGAATGATTCATTTGAATTAGTTTCCTACTGTGATGCTGACTATGCTGGGTGTAAGTCAGACCGAAAGAGTACAAGTGGAACTTGTCACTTTCTAGGTCATTCCTTAATTTCCTGGTTCAGTAAAAAGCAGAATACTGTTTCCCTATCAACAACTGAAGCAGAGTATGTTTCTGCTGCTTTAGCTTGTTCTCAAGTTTTGTATATGCAACAAACCTTGAATGATTTTGGTATATCTATCACAAAATCTCCAATTTTCTATGATAACACTAGTGCCATTAGTTTGTCCAAAAACCCAACTCTCCATGCCCGAACTAAACATATTGACATTAGACACCATTTTCTAAGAGATAACGTAAATAAAGAGAAAATTTCTCTTGATTTCGTTAATTCTGAAAATCAAATAGCTGATATTTTAACCAAACCTTTAGGAGAACCTGTCTTCACCAAGTTAAGAAGAGAATTAGGTATATGTTCTCTTTCTAAAATATAGTATATAGTATAGTAGTATACATAGGGTATATATGAATGATTTCTTAACCATAGCATTTTACAACACCATGTCGACATAGTATTCATGCGTCATGTCGACATGAAACGGTAAAAATGTCAATTCGTTTTTCCCTCTAATTTTTGAATGGGTGGTTATTTAATTCACCCATTCCGAGTTTCTCTTCCCTCCAATCATTATTTCTTCATACTACTTTCTGTAAACATCAAATCCATGGCTTCCACATCCAATCCTAATCAAATTTCACCGGTTCCTTTCCCTTTTCCTTCACAAGGCCCTTTCCAAAACTCCATACTTGCTCGTGTCATCAAAATAGAGGAGAAAGTTGATGATTCGCTGCAGATGTTAACTGAAATGCAAGTTCAACAATTGAGAATGGCAAGAGAGCAAGAGAAACAAGGGAAAATTCTGAGGAATCTTCAAAAATTCCTCATGGATAATCATGCCAATCCAATTGTAATTGAAGATTCTTCTAACATAGAAGCAAATGAAGAAGACGAAGACGAAGAAGAAGAGGAAGAACCAATGGAGGAAGAAACTGATGATGAAGCAGTATGTGTAGGGGAAGTCTGTTTTGATGCTTATGGGAACATTGTGGAACAACATGGAAATTTCTGTTTCCATTACCCAAATTGTCCTGTCCACAAGTCTCCCATCATCAAAAACAACCGTTGAGTTGTTTATTTTCTTGTTTTAGTAATTTATGTGTTTATAAGTTTAAATAGTCATGTATATAGTAATATTGAAATGAATAAAATAATCTATGGTTACACGTATTATTCTCATTCTTATATTACTCATATATATCATTCTGAGTATACAATATTTAGCATTGTTATATCTAGTTTCAGTATTATTAATGATAACACTATCATTAATATCATAGATTTAGGGGGAGTTAATGTCATTTTTTTGTTGATGACAAAAGGGGAGAAGTATAAAATAGGTTAGTTAGGCATAGTTTAAGGGGGAGTTATTAGATTTAGGGGGAGTTATAAGGAGAATATAAATATTTTATAAACAAAGGTTGTCATCATCAAAAAGGGGGAGAATGTTAGTCCATAGGATAGTAGGTTTTGATGACAACAACTATAGAAGTGTTATAAAATATATATGTGCAGGAAATCTATATGCAGGTATCAACAAAAGAAGACTGTACAGTAAAGAAGACAAAGATCAAGAGTTCAAGATTGAAGACTCATGAGATTCAAGATATTTAAGAGTTCAAGACAAATAATATAGTTAGGTTAGATATTTGTTAAAACTCCTTGAAAGCACTATCATTCTTTTTTATCCAATTTACTCGTGGAATGGAATCCACTTCGTTCTTGTTAAAGGGATGGAACCCTAGTGAGATGGAACTCACGAAATATCTAGTGGAACGGATAGTAGCCCTATTTTGTTATCCACTAATTTTGATTCAAAATGATTTTCAAAATTATCTCTTGTTTCATAAAATGATTTTCAAATATTCCTTTTCAAAAGAAAAACCTTCGTTCGTATTTCCAAAAATGTTTTAGCCTCAAAATCATATTTATCATTTTGTTATATTTTGATTTCAAAATTGTCCTTGATATTTTAGCCTCAAAATCTATTTTAATATTATATTTACTTTAGTTTATTTACCTTGATTTTAAAATATATTTTAGTATATATACATATATATATTCATAAGTATTTCTACTTCTAAATACCTTATACAAATACATAGAGTCCATTTGAATAAAGTTGCATATGTTTTAAATCATCATTTTCAAAGAAAAGCAAATCATCATTTTTACTAGACCATGTCGACATCCTCTTTACTTGTCATGTCGACATGCTTCCCGTTATAGCAAAGGTTGTTTTCAAAAGAAGTGTCTATTCGTTTAAATCTCTTCGAATGGACACATCCATTCATTCTCTATAAATAGAGACTGTTATGAACGTTTTCCAGTAACTACTTTCTTTATTTTCTTTCCTCTTTATTCTCTTATCTTATTTTCTAATCATCCTATCCATATTCTGCCGAAATCTTAAGTGAATCAAACCAGAATATCTCTAGTTTGATTCTCTGCCACTCTCTTCAAAGAATCTCAGTGCTTATCAGAGTTATAGATACATTTGTACTCAAAGAAACTTGTTTAGGGTTATAAAGGTGTGATCATGTCCTTGGAAATCGATCGGGTGAACTTGTGTCCTGTGAATCAAGTGGTTCTACCCAGAGACCTGAGAATCTGGAGGGTGTACCTCGTCGCCTTGGAATCGAGGGATTGTAATCTAGATTATTATTGAATAGAAAGCCGTACGAGTTGTGCGGGACTGGATGTAGGGTAACACCGAACCAGTATAAAATTCCTGGTGTGTTCTTTCCTTTACTTGCTTTTTATTTATATTTGCATCTGTTTGTGATTCTGTGATTTGATCTGTGATTGTGTATTTGCATTAAGTTAGTTAAATCAATTTAAATTAAAGAAGTTTTAAAGAAATTCTTAAAACACTATTCACCCCCCCCTCTAGTGTTAAATAGCCTTAAGATCATCTTCCGCGTCCCTTTCACAAAATTCATTGATATCCATGGTGAAACAGTGTATAACGAACTTTTACGACGATCTGTCTTTAGTTTTCCAGCCAACTTTTTGGTGTCACGGCCTTGCCAAAGGGCGGGATAATAGTGTTTGCCTGGACGCACTCTGATATGTGTGGGATCTCGCTGGACATCGCGAGCCACACACTAAATATTGACCCGCGGTACATCCCGGTCAAGCAAAAAAGGCGTGGTACGGATCCAGAGAGATCTGCCGCCCTTAAAGAAGAGGTAGATAAGCTTAAGATGAATGGGTTCATTCGAGATGCATTATACCCGGAATGGGTATCAAATCCTGTACTTATCCGAAAGCCAAATGGGAAATGGAGAACATGTGTTGACTACTCAGACTTGAATAAAGCTTGCCCCAAAGACAGTTTTCCACTTCCACGAATTGACCAACTTGTAGACTCAACGGCTGGACATGAGCTTTTATCCTTCATGGATGCATACTCTGGCTACAATCAGATACCCATTGTGACGACCCGACTTCCTATGCCCAGAAAGTCGCATCATTATGAAGAAAGAAAGGGATAGAAAAGAGAAAGAAGAGAAGAAAGAAAGAAACAACAACACCGATCTCACAGCGGAATGAATAAATTATATTAATAACATAAACTATTACATAGTATACAACAATTATCAGAGTGACACAGATACACATCACCTACTAGACAGTTATAAACATCTGTCTAGTTATTACAACTCAATACAATACACACACTATCACAGATATCAACACAGCGGAATACTATATCTACGAACGCCGAAGCCTCCTGCTCCATTGCTCCTCCAGAATATTCGTCAAAGCTAAACCTGAATCCCTTGGCTACTCGTAAAAAATTGAGTACCCAAGAGTTTATAAAACAGAAATAAACACTTGGGTCAGACATGGGTCTGGTGTGAGTAACAGGTTAAACTTGCTTAACTTCAAAACCTTTAGAAAGAAAAGGTATCACGTAAGACTCCCCACAAATAAACATGGGTAAGTTTTTACCTTACGCTAACCAAAACATTTGATAGGAAATCCAGTTATATTATAATAGGGTCTAGGGTTTTCAAATAAATATGAAATAGCTAAAATTGTTACATTATTAAATTCCAGCATACTAGCCACAAAGTGGGTTATACAATCAAAACCGTAAGGGCACGTAGGAAGAATGGGTTTCCATCAATGGCAGGGCTACTGGGGTACCGCCCGTCACAGTACGTGGCCTAGATCACCGTACCGAGGAGTACGCCCGCTCCCCTGCAACACAAAGCCGGAACCATCCCTTACTGGATAATTCCGAACAAGATAACCCCGTAGTTGGCGCGACCAACCACACACTAAGCCGAATAAAAAGAAAAGGGACCTCTAGACAGGGATCTATCTTGCTCTCAGTGGGTGCTACCCACGAAGCCTTGCTGCACCTCCCCTGTTTTAGCCATTCCCGGTTGATGAGGCTTGAGGTTACGATTACCTTTAATCAGAACATATCACTTAGAATGCTCATCGTCCGCCTGACGATGTGCTGAAAGCATTCAATCCATACAAGTTCGTTCCGGGTTCGAACGAAACCGAAGGCATTATCTCGTTACACTCGTTTTGGAATCACCCTCAGAGTTAACGACAATAACCCTTGCACTCTGAATCTTCATCTTCACTTGAGATTCACGACCTATCGTAAATTTGGATCGATGTGGTATTCGGGTCTCCAGACCTGGAATTCCGGTATACGGAAACCCGATCCCGGTCTCATCGAAATCCAAAACGTATCTTTTAAGGGCCAAGTTGTTTTAAGGTTAAAACAATTTAACTTATCTATATTCATACAGATAGATAATTCACAAGTTACAATTGATAATCACATTATCAAATAAACAAATGATCCATAACAAAATAGGTAATCCATATCAACATCACAATAGTTAATCTATATTACCATCATAATGCAACCAAGCATTTATACCACACAACATTACTTATCTCATTTCTGAGATTACATCCATTCAAGACAATCAATGTCATCCATTCATACATAAGCAATGATTTACTTAATCACAACATAATTAATTTAAAATGAATTAAATTAACTATCTCTATCTTTAATTAATTTAAAGTGAATTAAATTAATTACTTCACCTCTTAATTAATTTAAAATAAATTAAATTAATTACTTATCATTATAAATCTTACTTATATAATCATTAATTAATTACAAATAAATTAATTAATCATTCTCTAATTATCCATTTCAATTAATCACCCTGATTAATTATACTTTAATTACATTTAAGTAATTATCTTTAATTAATTTCACAAATTAATTATCCTTAATCAAATATAGTAATTAACCTTTAATTACTTCGTTAATTAATTAATTAATTATAATCAATTACTTTAATCTTTAATTAATTACAATTACTTAGTTATTCTATAATCTCTTATCATTTGATTAATTAATCTTAATTAATCAATCCTTAATTACATCATTAATTAATTATAAACTAATGATCTCTAATTACATCTTTAACTATTTATTCTATTTAAATTAATTACATTAAGTAATTAATCTTAATTAAACCACAATTATTAATCATCTTTGATTAATCTAATCCAGTAATTAACTTCCCTTAATTACTTCCATTTATTTAATTACTTTTTAATTAATTACCCTATTTAATTAACCTTAATCCTTTAATTAACTTTATTAACTAAATTATTTAATTAATAACACTAGGTAATTAACTCTTAATTACTTCCATTAAATTACTTTCATAAAATAATTATCTTCTAATTTCTTTATTAAATAATTTCCCTTACTTAATTACATTAAGTAATTATTCCTTAATTACTTCATCAAGTAATTATACTTAATTAATTTATAAGTGATTATCTTAATTAATCACTAATTAATTACTTAGTTAATTATTTAACTAATTATTTAAATTAAACTAACTAATTTCTTAATCCTTATGTTTAAGAGATCTTAATTAAGAAAAACCATTTATCTTAATTAAATTATTCACAAAGACCAACTATTCTTTAATCATTAATAATAATTGAATTACCCTTATTATTTTCATATTTTTAAATATCTTAAATTAATCAAAATCTCTTAATTATTTAAAGATAACTCCTTATTATAATTAAACAATTACAACATTAAATTTTAACCTTTAAAATCTTTGAAACCTTTCAAAGTTATTAAATAAATTTTAATACAAAGATCAATTTGAAATCCACTTTCCTATTCTTTAAAAAAACTTATTTATTTAAATTATTAAAACTTGTTAAAACAATTATTCTAGAAAACAATTTAATTTAATAGTTAAAATCTTGTTTTAACCTTGCTTTTAAAATTCAGAAACACTACAGAAACAAAATTTCTTTTGTTTTAAAACTTAAAGCATTTCCTTTCAAATTCTTAATGCCTGTTAATTCCCAAACCCGAGTAAAACGTTCAGAAACCCGAAGTAACCCTCGAGACCAAACCACGTTACGACTTACTTCGAGTAAAACTCGATTCTTCCCGATATAAACCCGAGCATTTTGCTTTCTTCCCCAAAACAAAACCCAGATGCACGATAACGTGCTCGTGCACGTGCACACACCCACTGATCGACGACAAACTTCGTTCTGGCCTCCGGCAACTCGACTTCGACCACATCTTCACGATCGATCACCCCAACATTCTTGATACAAACGAAAATCGAGTTCGAGCTTTCTAACCCATCACCTGGAAAATGACATCACCAGAAACCCCTCCCCTCCGATGATCCCTGCCTTGAGACACCTTGCCACCTTCACCGTAGCTCCGCCATGTCTCCCCTCAACTCCAGAACAACACGCGATCACCTCTGTCTTCATCACGACGTCGCAAAAACCCCTATGATCACCCACGATAAACACAGGAACAAAACCCTATTTTGGCTTCGAATGATCATCACAATGGATTATAAAATCCACGATCATTTTTCTGATGATCATCGTATTCCCCTCGACCTTCACACCCAACCACGATGATCAATTCGACTTTGATCGATGGGAATCGACCAAAACAACCCAAACGTTCATCTCGACAATACTCAACTATTTCAAAACTAAAAATCGTGATATAGCCATTAAAATTCATGGTTTCCTATCACGAATTCAACCATGTAATTCAATCTTAAAATTTAATTCATTAAATTTTGACCCAAATTACATTTTCACTGTTATTTATAGATTTTCCAGACAAATTATTTATATAAATTTCAGAACTTATTTTCAATAGTGATATTATATGATTTCACACATCTTTCATTTACAAATCAAAAGCTATTAGAGATTAAATGATGAGATATTGGTTTTTTATAAGTAATCAAAACTGTTATCACTATACAGAGACTATATTATAACTATACAGGCATTCAAACATTCCTATACAAACATGCATATAATTCAATTCAAGTATTTCAGATAACAGCATGATATTCATTCAAAATAACAAGATGAAATTCAGGTTTTAAACTGTTTTTAAAAATAAGTTTACTCACCAGAAATTATAAAACAGAGAACAGAGAACAGATTTTGTCCCAGGCTTGTTCCAGACTGATATTGATTTTGAACTTGCATTTCTATTTGCTTTGTTGAATTTAAACTTGCTGTTGATCTTTGAAACTGATTTGTATTTGAGAAAATTTGAAACTGATGTTGCCTTTGATCTCCTTTTGCTTTGCATGTTCAGATTTACATTTCTTTTGAATTTGATTTCCAGGTTTTATTTTTTTCTTTAGATTCGAATTACTTTTAGTAGAGAATGAAGGAGTGAAGATAGTTTAGAGCTGAAGAAAGAAAATTGCAGATCTTTCTTCCATTTTTAAAATTTTAAAACTTTAATTATCAAAAAGAAAACAAGATAAAGCCACTTGTCTTTTAAGTATATTATCTAGCTTACACCTATGCATACAAATTTACAAATGTCTTTAGACCTCCTTAATATGCTAACAAGTGTTACTCTTGTTTTAATTAATTTATTTAAGTTATACATATGTATTTATGAAATATTTACATATATATAATGTATTTACCTTTTATAAATAAGCTTTTAGATTCTATATAAATATACAAATATGAATTCATGTAAAAATTTATTTATAATAACTTATGCTTTGATCAAATAAATATAACATATTTTTATATGCTTGAGAAACTTATTTTAACTTTATATATATTTTTACAAATCAATTTATCTTATGTTTGAATTTTATAACATAACTCCAATCACAATATATATACATATATATTATAATTTGAAAACATATCCTTTATTAAATTAAAGACTCCCTATTTATAATATATACATCAATATATATACATTATAAATAGAAAATAATTATATAAGCTTTGGAAGATAAATCTTACCAATTTTAAATTGTTTAGAAAAGATATTAATAAATATTGCCAATTTAAAATATTATTAACTTTTAAAAGAATTAAACTTGTCAATTTATAAAATAAAATCAACAAATCAATTTAATTATTAATAAAGATTATTAAATTGATATTGCCAAAATTCCGGGATATCACATTCCTTCCCCCTTAAAATAATTTCGTCCCCGAAATTTAAAAGCAAAGATAATTTAATAACCCAGCAGAATTTTAAATTTTAAACAGCAACCATACATATCAATCATACATTATCGATCATAGCAACCATTTATTTCTAACAACCAAATCTAACTTATTCTGATACAAATTCAGAATAGGTCTACCTAATACTATCTAGAGTTCCCAGGTATATATAATGGAATACTCGTTCTATAGGATCTTAACTAACTATACTACAATAATCTAGAACTCCTTCCCATCTAGATCACAAATCTGAACAAGATATCAGACTAAACTCAAGACCAGCTCAACTTCCATATCCATTCGAACTGCTGATCCCACAACCAGTGATGAATCATACACGTACTCCCTCAGAGATACATGAAACACAACGAATCCCAGTCATCCAAACTGACAATTCAACCTTGTAGACCAAGCTCTTATCCAAATCAGAACTTAGAAGAGATCCAAAATACCTCGGAGCTGACTTCCCAGACTTACCCAATCTTATAGCTCCCTTACCAGAGAAAACTTCAACAACAACGAAGTCTCCAACTTCGAATTTCAAATTCCTTCGTCTCTTATCCACACAATCCTTCAGACGATCCTGGGCTAACTATAGATCCTTCCTGATCAGCTCAACCTTCACTGATGCTTCTTGAAACAAACTGGACCAAAAATAACTCAACAGAATGATCCTCTCAAGATCTACCCAATCCAAAACACAACTCTACTACCATCAGTAGACTGAACTAACTTCTCCTATCTGGAAAAGACAAACAGGAGCACTCGCCAAACTGCTTCCGCTACACCATTCTGATCTGAAGTAGAATGAAAATACTGATGAAGAACACAAGCACAGACTGGACAATACATCCCAGAAAATATCGGATAATCTCAAAAGAATACTCAAACTATCGCAAGTCACTTTTGCGATCAACCCAGCCAAAATGCAAAGAAACTGTTCTCTCTTTACCAATCAGAACAGCTTACACTTAATTATCCAATCCATCGAAGAAATGGATCCACTCTGCTGCTTCTGAACTCTACCTTCAGAAAAACTGCTCAGCCAGAAAACTTCCTGCCAATGCACAGAATACTCCGAGCTGCACTGCTGCCACAAATGCCAAAGTCTTCCTTTTCCAAAGCTCTTCGAGAAACTCAAACCCAAACCAAATAGAAACACCATGCTGAACTCAACCACAACACCGAAGCAGACACACTTCATTAACTTGTTCCAAAGAAAACATCTTCGGGAACATCCATAGTCACTGCATCTCATCACACAACTACTATTACCTGAGATACCATCACTCGCTTCTGTCTAACTGACAGATCCAACTCTACCCATCCAAACTTCAAAGATGAACTCCGAACCTTAACAGATTTCCTTCAGAGATTGTGAAATCCTTACACAACTATAAAGTTCACTCGAGACGGTATTAGGTTTACAGTCTCGACAGATACTCTTCCAACCTCAACACTCAGACTCCTAATCCTAGATGATAAATTATTATCATCTCAACCAATCATTACAAATACCATATACATTTAAAATGATACTTTTTTATATAGAAATTATATCTGGGTAAAATTATTTCATCTACCTTTTTAAAACAATATTGTGTCCGTTGGCCTGTTCCAAGTGTTTAGAGATCCTTATCAATAACGTTAGCTACTCGTATTGACCAGAATCCATATACCACTCAACCGATCAATTAACACAATATAAACCATTTTATATAACTAACAAATACGCGCTCTCGTATATATATACTCAGACTCAAACAGGTTGCTACAGATCCTATCTCTAATGAACAACCCTCCCGAACCTAGGTATTCACTCAACCTAGTGCTCTGATATTCACTTAACCAATAGCTTAGGTATTCGCTCAACCTATGCTCTGATACCAAATGTGACGACCCGACTTCCTATGCCCAGAAAGTCGCATCATTATGAAGAAAGAAAGGGATAGAAAAGAGAAAGAAGAGAAGAAAGAAAGAAACAACAACACCGATCTCACAGCGGAATGAATAAATTATATTAATAACATAAACTATTACATAGTATACAACAATTATCAGAGTTACACAGATACACATCACCTACTAGACAGTTATAAACATCTGTCTAGTTATTACAACTCAATACAATACACACACTATCACAGATATCAACACAGCGGAATACTATATCTACGAACGCCGAAGCCTCCTGCTCCATTGCTCCTCCAGAATATTCGTCAAAGCTAAACCTGAATCCCTTGGCTACTCGAAAAAAAATTGAGTACCCAAGAGTTTATAAAACAGAAATAAACACTTGGGTCAGACATGGGTCTGGTGTGAGTAACAGGTTAAACTTGCTTAACTTCAAAACCTTTAGAAAGAAAAGGTATCACGTAAGACTCCCCACAAATAAACATGGGTAAGTTTTTACCTTACGCTAACCAAAACATTTGATAGGAAATCCAGTTATATTATAATAGGGTCTAGGGTTTTCAAATAAATATGAAATAGCTGAAATTGTTACATTATTAAATTCCAGCATACTAGCCACAAAGTGGGTTATACAATCAAAACCGTAAGGGCACGTAGGAAGAATGGGTTTCCATCAATGGCAGGGCTACTGGGGTACCGCCCGTCACAGTACGTGGCCTAGATCACCGTACCGAGGAGTACGCCCGCTCCCCTGCAACACAAAGCCGGAACCATCCCTTACTGGATAATTCCGAACAAGATAACCCCGTAGTTGGCGCGACCAACCACACACTAAGCCGAATAAAAAGAAAAGGGACCTCTAGACAGGGATCTATCTTGCTCTCAGTGGGTGCTACCCACGAAGCCTTGCTGCACCTCCCCTGTTTTAGCCATTCCCGGTTGATGAGGCTTGAGGTTACGATTACCTTTAATCAGAACATATCACTTAGAATGCTCATCGTCCGCCTGACGATGTGCTGAAAGCATTCAATCCATACAAGTTCGTTCCGGGTTCGAACGAAACCGAAGGCATTATCTCGTTACACTCGTTTTGGAATCACCCTCAGAGTTAACGACAATAACCCTTGCACTCTGAATCTTCATCTTCACTTGAGATTCACGACCTATCGTAAATTTGGATCGATGTGATATTCGGGTCTCCAGACCTGGAATTCTGGTATACGGAAACCCGATCCCGGTCTCATCGAAATCCAAAACGTATCTTTTAAGGGCCAAGTTGTTTTAAGGTTAAAACAATTTAACTTATCTATATTCATACAGATAGATAATTCACAAGTTACAATTGATAATCACATTATCAAATAAACAAATGATCCATAACAAAATAGGTAATCCATATCAACATCACAATAGTTAATCTATATTACCATCATAATGCAACCAAGCATTTATACCACACAACATTACTTATCTCATTTCTGAGATTACATCCATTCAAGACAATCAATGTCATCCATTCATACATAAGCAATGATTTACTTAATCACAACATAATTAATTTAAAATGAATTAAATTAACTATCTCTATCTTTAATTAATTTAAAGTGAATTAAATTAATTACTTCACCTCTTAATTAATTTAAAATAAATTAAATTAATTACTTATCATTATAAATCTTACTTATATAATCATTAATTAATTACAAATAAATTAATTAATCATTCTCTAATTATCCATTTCAATTAATCACCCTGATTAATTATACTTTAATTACATTTAAGTAATTATCTTTAATTAATTTCACAAATTAATTATCCTTAATCAAATATAGTAATTAACCTTTAATTACTTCATTAATTAATTAATTAATTATAATCAATTACTTTAATCTTTAATTAATTACAATTACTTAGTTATTCTATAATCTCTTATCATTTGATTAATTAATCTTAATTAATCAATCCTTAATTACATCATTAATTAATTATAAACTAATGATCTCTAATTACATCTTTAATTATTTATTCTATTTAAATTAATTACATTAAGTAATTAATCTTAATTAAACCACAATTATTAATCATCTTTGATTAATCTAATCCAGTAATTAACTTCCCTTAATTACTTCCATTTATTTAATTACTTTTTAATTAATTACCCTATTTAATTAACCTTAATCCTTTAATTAACTTTATTAACTAAATTATTTAATTAATAACACTAGGTAATTAACTCTTAATTACTTCCATTAAATTACTTTCATAAAATAATTATCTTCTAATTTCTTTATTAAATAATTTCTATTACTTAATTACATTAAGTAATTATTCCTTAATTACTTCATCAAGTAATTATACTTAATTAATTTATAAGTGATTATCTTAATTAATCACTAATTAATTACTTAGTTAATTATTTAACTAATTATTTAAATTAAACTAACTAATTTCTTAATCCTTATGTTTAAGAGATCTTAATTAAGAAAAACCATTTATCTTAATTAAATTATTCACAAAGACCAACTATTCTTTAATCATTAATAATAATTGAATTACCCTTATTATTTTCATATTTTTAAATATCTTAAATTAATCAAAATCTCTTAATTATTTAAAGATAACTCCTTATTATAATTAAACAATTACAACATTAAATTTTAACCTTTAAAATCTTTGAAACCTTTCAAAGTTATTAAATAAATTTTAATACAAAGATCAATTTGAAATCCACTTTCCTATTCTTTAAAAAAACTTATTTATTTAAATTATTAAAACTTGTTAAAACAATTATTCTAGAAAACAATTTAATTTAATAGTTAAAATCTTGTTTTAACCTTGCTTTTAAAATTCAGAAACACTACAGAAACAAAATTTCTTTTGTTTTAAAACTTAAAGCATTTCCTTTTAAATTCTTAATGCCTGTTAATTCCCAAACCCGAGTAAAACGTTCAGAAACCCGAAGTAACCCTCGAGACCAAACCACGTTACGACTTACTTCGAGTAAAACTCGATTCTTCCCGATATAAACCCGAGCATTTTGCTTTCTTCCCCAAAACAAAACCCAGATGCACGATAACGTGCTCGTGCACGTGCACACACCCACTGATCGACGACGAACTTCGTTCTGGCCTCCGGCAACTCGACTTCGACCACATCTTCACGATCGATCACCCCAACATTCTTGATACGAACGAAAATCGAGTTCGAGCTTTCTAACCCATCACCTGGAAAATGACATCACCAGAAACCCCTCCCCTCCGATGATCCCTGCCTTGAGACACCTTGCCACCTTCACCGTAGCTCCGCCACGTCTCCCCTCAACTCCAGAACAACACGCGATCACCTCTGTCTTCATCACGACGTCGCGAAAACCCCTATGATCACCCACGATAAACACAGGAACAAAACCCTATTTTGGCTTCGAATGATCATCACAATGGATTATAAAATCCACGATCATTTTTCTGATGATCATCGTATTCCCCTCGACCTTCACACCCAACCACGATGATCAATTCGACTTTGATCGATGGGAATCGACCAAAACAACCCAAACGTTCATCTCGACAATACTCAACTATTTCAAAACTAAAAATCGTGATATAGCCATTAAAATTCATGGTTTCCTATCACGAATTCAACCATGTAATTCAATCTTGAAATTTAATTCATTAAATTTTGACCCAAATTACATTTTCACTGTTATTTATAGATTTTCCAAACAAATTATTTATATAAATTTCAGAACTTATTTTCAATAGTGATATTATATGATTTCACACATCTTTCATTTACAAATCAAAAGCTATTAGAGATTAAATGATGAGATATTGGTTTTTTATAAGTAATCAAAACTGTTATCACTATACAGAGACTATATTATAACTATACAGGCATTCAAACATTCCTATACAAACATGCATATAATTCAATTCAAGTATTTCAGATAACAGCATGATATTCATTCAAAATAACAAGATGAAATTCAGGTTTTAAACTGTTTTTAAAAATAAGTTTACTCACCAGAAATTATAAAACAGAGAACAGAGAACAGATTTTGTCCCAGGCTTGTTCCAGACTGATATTGATTTTGAACTTGCATTTCTATTTGCTTTGTTGAATTTAAACTTGCTGTTGATCTTTGAAACTGATTTGTATTTGAGAAAATTTGAAACTGATGTTGCCTTTGATCTCCTTTTTCTTTGCATGTTCAGATTTACATTTCTTTTGAATTTGATTTCCAGGTTTTATTTTTTTCTTTAGATTCGAATTACTTTTAGTAGAGAATGAAGGAGTGAAGATAGTTTAGAGCTGAAGAAAGAAAATTGCAGATCTTTCTTCCATTTTTAAAATTTTAAAACTTTAATTATCAAAAAGAAAACAAGATAAAGCCACTTGTCTTTTAAGTATATTATCTAGCTTACACCTATGCATACAAATTTACAAATGTCTTTAGACCTCCTTAATATGCTAACAAGTGTTACTCTTGTTTTAATTAATTTATTTAAGTTATACATATGTATTTATGAAATATTTACATATATATAATGTATTTACCTTTTATAAATAAGCTTTTAGATTCTATATAAATATACAAATATGAATTCATGTAAAAATTTATTTATAATAACTTATGCTTTGATCAAATAAATATAACATATTTTTATATGCTTGAGAAACTTATTTTAACTTTATATATATTTTTACAAATCAATTTATCTTATGTTTGAATTTTATAACATAACTCCAATCACAATATATATACATATATATTATAATTTGAAAACATATCCTTTATTAAATTAAAGACTCCCTATTTATAATATATACATCAATATATATACATTATAAATAGAAAATAATTATATAAGCTTTGGAAGATAAATCTTACCAATTTTAAATTGTTTAGAAAAGATATTAATAAATATTGCCAATTTAAAATATTATTAACTTTTAAAAGAATTAAACTTGTCAATTTATAAAATAAAATCAACAAATCAATTTAATTATTAATAAAGATTATTAAATTGATATTGCCAAAATTCCGGGATATCACATTCCTTCCCCCTTAAAATAATTTCGTCCCCGAAATTTAAAAGCAAAGATAATTTAATAACCCAGCAGAATTTTAAATTTTAAACAGCAACCATACATATCAATCATACATTATCGATCATAGCAACCATTTATTTCTAACAACCAAATCTAACTTATTCTGATACAAATTCAGAATAGGTCTACCTAATACTATCTAGAGTTCCCAGGTATATATAATGGAATACTCGTTCTATAGGATCTTAACTAACTATACTACAATAATCTAGAACTCCTTCCCATCTAGATCACAAATCTGAACAAGATATCAGACTAAACTCAAGACCAGCTCAACTTCCATATCCATTCGAACTGCTGATCCCACAACCAGTGATGAATCATACACGTACTCCCTCAGAGATACATGAAACACAACAAATCCCAGTCATCCAAACTGACAATTCAACCTTGTAGACCAAGCTCTTATCCAAATCAGAACTTAGAAGAGATCCAAAATACCTCGGAGCTGACTTCCCAGACTTACCCAATCTTATAGCTCCCTTACCAAAGAAAACTTCAACAACAACGAAGTCTCCAACTTCGAATTTCAAATTCCTTCGTCTCTTATCCACACAATCCTTCAGACGATCCTGGGCTAACTATAGATCCTTCCTGATCAGCTCAACCTTCACTGATGCTTCTTGAAACAAACTGGACCAAAAATAACTCAACAGAATGATCCTCTCAAGATCTACCCAATCCAAAACACAACTCTACTACCATCAGTAGACTGAACTAACTTCTCCTATCTGGAAAAGACAAACAGGAGCACTCGCCAAACTGCTTCCGCTACACCATTCTGATCTGAAGTAGAATGAAAATACTGATGAAGAACACAAGCACAGACTGGACAATACATCCCAGAAAATATCGGATAATCTCAAAAGAATACTCAAACTATCGCAAGTCACTTTTGCGATCAACCCAGCCAAAATGCAAAGAAACTGTTCTCTCTTTACCAATCAGAACAGCTTACACTTAATTATCCAATCCATCGAAGAAATGGATCCACTCTGCTGCTTCTGAACTCTACCTTCAGAAAAACTGCTCAGCCAGAAAACTTCCTGCCAATGCACAGAATACTCCGAGCTGCACTGCTGCCACAAATGCCAAAGACTTCCTTTTCCAAAGCTCTTCGAGAAACTCGAACCCAAACCAAATAGAAACACCATGCTGAACTCAACCACAACACCGAAGCAGACACACTTCATTAACTTGTTCCAAAGAAAACATCTTCGGGAACATCCATAGTCACTGCATCTCATCACACAGCTACTATTACCTGAGATACCATCACTCGCTTCTGTCTAAC
The DNA here is from genome assembly GCA_030737815.1 of Allium fistulosum. Lineage (NCBI taxonomy): Eukaryota > Viridiplantae > Streptophyta > Magnoliopsida > Asparagales > Amaryllidaceae > Allium > Allium fistulosum. Next base: position 960,887,287 of record CM060901.1, read on the forward strand.
TGACAGATCCAACTCTACCCATCCAAACTTCAAAGATGAACTCCGAACCTTAACAGATTTCCTTCAGAGATTGTGAAATCCTTACACAACTGTAAAGTTCACTCGAGACGGTATTAGGTTTACAGTCTCGACAGATACTCTTCCAACCTCAACACTCAGACTCCTAATCCTAGATGATAAATTATTATCATCTCAACCAATCATTACAAATACCATATACATTTAAAATGATACTTTTTTATATAGAAATTATATCTGGGTAAAATTATTTCATCTACCTTTTTAAAACAATATTGTGTCCGTTGGCCTGGTCCAAGTGTTTAGAGATCCTTATCAATAACGTTAGCTACTCGTATTGACCAGAATCCATATACCACTCAACCGATCAATTAACATAATATAAACCATTTTATATAACTAACAAATACGCGCTCTCGTATATATATACTCAGACTCAAACAGGTTGCTACAGATCCTATCTCTAATGAACAACCCTCCCGAACCTAGGTATTCACTCAACCTAGTGCTCTGATATTCACTTAACCAATAGCTTAGGTATTCGCTCAACCTATGCTCTGATACCAAATGTGACGACCCGACTTCCTATGCCCAGAAAGTCGCATCATTATGAAGAAAGAAAGGGATAGAAAAGAGAAAGAAGAGAAGAAAGAAAGAAACAACAACAACGATCTCACAGCGGAATGAATAAATTATATTAATAACATAAACTATTACATAGTATACAACAATTATCAGAGTTACACAGATACACATCACCTACTAGACAGTTATAAACATCTGTCTAGTTATTACAACTCAATACAATACACACACTATCACAGATATCAACACAGCGGAATACTATATCTACGAACGCCGAAGCCTCCTGCTCCATTGCTCCTCCAGAATATTCGTCAAAGCTAAACCTGAATCCCTTGGCTACTCGTAAAAAATTGAGTACCCAAGAGTTTATAAAACAGAAATAAACACTTGGGTCAGACATGGGTCTGGTGTGAGTAACAGGTTAAACTTGCTTAACTTCAAAACCTTTAGAAAGAAAAGGTATCACGTAAGACTCCCCACAAATAAACATGGGTAAGTTTTTACCTTACGCTAACCAAAACATTTGATGGGAAATCCAGTTATTATAATAGGGTCTAGGGTTTTCAAATAAATATGAAATAGCTGAAATTGTTACATTATTAAATTCCAGCATACTAGCCACAAAGTGGGTTATACAATCAAAACCGTAAGGGCACGTAGGAAGAATGGGTTTCCATCAATGGCAGGGCTACTGGGGTACCGCCCGTCACAGTACGTGGCCTAGATCACCGTACCGAGGAGTACGCCCGCTCCCCTGCAACACAAAGCCGGAACCATCCCTTACTGGATAATTCCGAACAAGATAACCCCGTAGTTGGCGCGACCAACCACACACTAAGCCGAATAAAAAGAAAAGGGACCTCTAGACAGGGATCTATCTTGCTCTCAGTGGGTGCTACCCACGAAGCCTTGCTGCACCTCCCCTGTTTTAGCCATTCCCGGTTGATGAGGCTTGAGGTTACGATTACCTTTAATCAGAACATATCACTTAGAATGCTCATCGTCCGCCTGACGATGTGCTGAAAGCATTCAATCCATACAAGTTCGTTCCGGGTTCGAACGAAACCGAAGGCATTATCTCGTTACACTCGTTTTGGAATCACCCTCAGAGTTAACGACAATAACCCTTGCACTCTGAATCTTCATCTTCACTTGAGATTCACGACCTATCGTAAATTTGGATCGATGTGGTATTCGGGTCTCCAGACCTGGAATTCCGGTATACGGAAACCCGATCCCGGTCTCATCGAAATCCAAAACGTATCTTTTAAGGGCCAAGTTGTTTTAAGGTTAAAACAATTTAACTTATCTATATTCATACAGATAGATAATTCACAAGTTACAATTGATAATCACATTATCAAATAAACAAATGATCCATAACAAAATAGGTAATCCATATCAACATCACAATAGTTAATCTATATTACCATCATAATGCAACCAAGCATTTATACCACACAACATTACTTATCTCATTTCTGAGATTACATCCATTCAAGACAATCAATGTCATCCATTCATACATAAGCAATGATTTACTTAATCACAACATAATTAATTTAAAATGAATTAAATTAACTATCTCTATCTTTAATTAATTTAAAGTGAATTAAATTAATTACTTCACCTCTTAATTAATTTAAAATAAATTAAATTAATTACTTATCATTATAAATCTTACTTATATAATCATTAATTAATTACAAATAAATTAATTAATCATTCTCTAATTATCCATTTCAATTAATCACCCTGATTAATTATACTTTAATTACATTTAAGTAATTATCTTTAATTAATTTCACAAATTAATTATCCTTAATCAAATATAGTAATTAACCTTTAATTACTTCATTAATTAATTAATTATAATCAATTACTTTAATCTTTAATTAATTACAATTACTTAGTTATTCTATAATCTCTTATCATTTGATTAATTAATCTTAATTAATCAATCCTTAATTACATCATTAATTAATTATAAACTAATGATCTCTAATTACATCTTTAATTATTTATTCTATTTAAATTAATTACATTAAGTAATTAATCTTAATTAAACCACAATTATTAATCATCTTTGATTAATCTAATCCAGTAATTAACTTCCCTTAATTACTTCCATTTATTTAATTACTTTTTAATTAATTACCCTATTTAATTAACCTTAATCCTTTAATTAACTTTATTAACTAAATTATTTAATTAATAACACTAGGTAATTAACTCTTAATTACTTCCATTAAATTACTTTCATAAAATAATTATCTTCTAATTTCTTTATTAAATAATTTCCCTTACTTAATTACATTAAGTAATTATTCCTTAATTACTTCATCAAGTAATTATACTTAATTAATTTATAAGTGATTATCTTAATTAATCACTAATTAATTACTTAGTTAATTATTTAACTAATTATTTAAATTAAACTAACTAATTTCTTAATCCTTATGTTTAAGAGATCTTAATTAAGAAAAACCATTTATCTTAATTAAATTATTCACAAAGACCAACTATTCTTTAATCATTAATAATAATTGAATTACCCTTATTATTTTCATATTTTTAAATATCTTAAATTAATCAAAATCTCTTAATTATTTAAAGATAACTCCTTATTATAATTAAACAATTACAACATTAAATTTTAACCTTTAAAATCTTTGAAACCTTTCAAAGTTATTAAATAAATTTTAATACAAAGATCAATTTGAAATCCACTTTCCTATTCTTTAAAAAAACTTATTTATTTAAATTATTAAAACTTGTTAAAACAATTATTCTAGAAAACAATTTAATTTAATAGTTAAAATCTTGTTTTAACCTTGCTTTTAAAATTCAGAAACACTACAGAAACAAAATTTCTTTTGTTTTAAAACTTAAAGCATTTCCTTTCAAATTCTTAATGCCTGTTAATTCCCAAACCCGAGTAAAACGTTCAGAAACCCGAAGTAACCCTCGAGACCAAACCACGTTACGACTTACTTCGAGTAAAACTCGATTCTTCCCGATATAAACCCGAGCATTTTGCTTTCTTCCCCAAAACAAAACCCAGATGCACGATAACGTGCTCGTGCACGTGCACACACCCACTGATCGACGACGAACTTCGTTCTGGCCTCCGGCAACTCGACTTCGACCACATCTTCACGATCGATCACCCCAACATTCTTGATACGAACGAAAATCGAGTTCGAGCTTTCTAACCCATCACCTGGAAAATGACATCACCAGAAACCCCTCCCCTCCGATGATCCCTGCCTTGAGACACCTTGCCACCTTCACCGTAGCTCCGCCACGTCTCCCCTCAACTCCAGAACAACACGCGATCACCTCTGTCTTCATCACGACGTCGCGAAAACCCCTATGATCACCCACGATAAACACAGGAACAAAACCCTATTTTGGCTTCGAATGATCATCACAATGGATTATAAAATCCACGATCATTTTTCTGATGATCGTCGTATTCCCCTCGACCTTCACACCCAACCACGATGATCAATTCGACTTTGATCGATGGGAATCGACCAAAACAACCCAAACGTTCATCTCGACAATACTCAACTATTTCAAAACTAAAAATCGTGATATAGCCATTAAAATTCATGGTTTCCTATCACGAATTCAACCATGTAATTCAATCTTAAAATTAAATTCATTAAATTTTGACCCAAATTACATTTTCACTGTTATTTATAGATTTTCCAGACAAATTATTTATATAAATTTCAGAACTTATTTTCAATAGTGATATTATATGATTTCACACATCTTTCATTTACAAATCAAAAGCTATTAGAGATTAAATGATGAGATATTGGTTTTTTATAAGTAATCAAAACTGTTATCACTATACAGAGACTATATTATAACTATACAGGCATTCAAACATTCCTATACAAACATGCATATAATTCAATTCAAGTATTTCAGATAACAGCATGATATTCATTCAAAATAACAAGATGAAATTCAGGTTTTAAACTGTTTTTAAAAATAAGTTTACTCACCAGAAATTATAAAACAGAGAACAGAGAACAGATTTTGTCCCAGGCTTGTTCCAGACTGATATTGATTTTGAACTTGCATTTCTATTTGCTTTGTTGAATTTAAACTTGCTGTTGATCTTTGAAACTGATTTGTATTTGAGAAAATTTGAAACTGATGTTGCCTTTGATCTCCTTTTGCTTTGCATGTTCAGATTTACATTTCTTTTGAATTTGATTTCTAGGTTTTATTTTTTTCTTTAGATTCGAATTACTTTTAGTAGAGAATGAAGGAGTGAAGATAGTTTAGAGCTGAAGAAAGAAAATTGCAGATCTTTCTTCCATTTTTAAAATTTTAAAACTTTAATTATCAAAAAGAAAACAAGATAAAGCCACTTGTCTTTTAAGTATATTATCTAGCTTACACCTATGCATACAAATTTACAAATGTCTTTAGACCTCCTTAATATGCTAACAAGTGTTACTCTTGTTTTAATTAATTTATTTAAGTTATACATATGTATTTATGAAATATTTACATATATATAATGTATTTACCTTTTATAAATAAGCTTTTAGATCCTATATAAATATACAAATATGAATTCATGTAAAAATTTATTTATAATAACTTATGCTTTGATCAAATAAATATAACATATTTTTATATGCTTGAGAAACTTATTTTAACTTTATATATATTTTTACAAATCAATTTATCTTATGTTTGAATTTTATAACATAACTACAATCACAATATATATACATATATATTATAATTTGAAAACATATCCTTTATTAAATTAAAGACTCCCTATTTATAATATATACATCAATATATATACATTATAAATAGAAAATAATTATATAAGCTTTGGAAGATAAATCTTACCAATTTTAAATTGTTTAGAAAAGATATTAATAAATATTGCCAATTTAAAATATTATTAACTTTTAAAAGAATTAAACTTGTCAATTTATAAAATAAAATCAACAAATCAATTTAATTATTAATAAAGATTATTAAATTGATATTGCCAAAATTCCGGGATATCACACCCATGCACTTGTATGACCAGGAGCATACCAGCTTCGTAACCAATATGGTACTCTATTGCTTTAAAATTATGCCTTTTGGACTCAAGAATGCTGGGGCAACTTATCAACGGTTAGTTAATCGAATGTTCGCTGACCAGATTGGAAAGACCATGGAGGTATATATGGACGACATGCTAGTCAAGTCGCGATTTTCCGCCGATCACATCAGAGACCTGGAGTCAATGTTTAGTATCCTCCGAGAATACAAAATGAAGCTCAACCCATTGAAATGCCACTTTGGGGTATCATTCGGAAAATTCCTCGGGTTTATCGTCAACGCTCGAGGAATCGAAGCCAATCCCGAAAAGATCTAAGCGATCAGATATCTTGAAACTCCAAAAACTATAAAACAAGTCCAGAGTCTCAACGGGAAAGTAGCAGCATCGAGCAGGTTCATTTCAAAGTCCACTAACAAATGCATTCCCTTCTTCGATTTGATACGAAAAGGAAAACAAAACTTTGAATGGACTACAGAATGTGAGGGCGCATTCCGAGCACTAATTCAACATCTCTCCGCACCGCCAATTTTGTCAAAGCCTATCGATCATGAGAAATTGTACATTTACTTGGCGATATCAGAAAACGCAATCAGTGCTGCCCTAGTTCGGGAGGAAGAACGAATACAAAAGCCAGTCTACTACATAAGCAAGCGGCTAACCGGAGCTGAGAGAAATTATCCGAAGCTAGAAAAATTGACTTATTGTCTTGTTATTGCCTCGAGGAAGCTCCGTCCATACTTCCAGGCTCACCCAATCACCGTTTACACCGACCAGCCGTTACGATAGGTCCTTACACGTCCTGAGACGTCTGGCAGGTCACTCAAATGGAATATCGAGTTAAGTCAGTTTGACCTTACTTACACTCCAAGGCGAGCCATTCAATGACAAGTCTTAGTAGATTTCATTGCTGAGTTTACCATCCCAGAGGACTTGCCCGAAACCAGTGAATCTCCCAACTATATCTGGAAGCTACATACAGACGGTGCATCAAATGACCGTTGCTCAGGTGTAGGGGTTGTTCTTGAAACTCCTGAAGGTCGATCTATATGTTATGCTCTAAAGTTGAAATACCATGCAACTAATAACGAGGTTGAATATGAAGCCCTATTGGCTGGATTGAAACTTGCCAGAGATTTAAGAACCATTGCGGTGGAAATTTACTGTGATTCGCAATTGATCGTGTGTCAATTTCGTGGGGAGTACCAAGCCAGAGATAGAAGATTGGCCGCGTACCTTGCTCAGGTTCAGGAGATATTGAATCAGTTTGACTATTATGCTATTTATTACATACCACAAGAACACAACCAGAAAGTTGATTCGTTGGCAAAGTTGGCCAGTACAGGTGAAGCACAACAAATGGGACTTGTTCCCGTAGAGGTATTATCTTCGCCAAGCATTGATCAGATGGAAACCGATTGGATATTTGATGTCGTTTCCAAAAGGGAGTCGTGGATGACTCCATTCAGAAATTATCTTGAACACGGAACCCTGCCAGAGCGTAGGTGTGAAAAGAGAGAAATTCTTCGAAAAGCTTCTCGGTTCACCATTCAAAACAGAGTTATGTATAGAAGAGGATACTCTGTTCCTTTACTCCAGTGTATCGCTCACGATGAAATCAAACGAGTATTACATGATGTACACGAAGGAGAATGTGGCGATCACACCGGGGGGCAAGCACTTGCTACTGAGATAACTCAAATGGTCAGCCCATGGCCGTTCGCAGTATGGGGCATTGATATTATTGGCTCTTTACCTCTAGCCAAAGGTAGTGCGAAGTACGCCATCGTAGCGGTTGATTACTTTACCAAGTGGACAGAAGCTGAACCCCTTGCTACAATCACAACAAAGAAGGTGATCAACTTTGTAGTGCGCAACATCATCTGCCGATTTGGTCTCCCACGTACTATCATCACTGACAACGGGAACCAATTCGATAGTGCCGAATTTAAGGATTTCTGTCAACGATTCCACATTCAGAAGAAGTTCTCCACAGTCGCACACCCTTAAGCAAATGGACAGGTTGAAGCTGTTAATAAATTTATAAAATCCATTCTGAAGAAACAACTAGAAAAAGCCGAGGGCAAATGGGTCGATGAACTTCCTATGGCCCTATGGGCCTACCATACAACCCACAAGTCCGCAACTGATCACACTCCATTCTCTCTCTCTTATGGTTCAGAAGCTGTTATTCCAGTCGAATTAGAAGTACCTTCTCATCGTGTGACATACGACGATCCAAAGACGAATGCTATATTACTTGCTGAATCTCTCGATTTATTGGATGAGAAGCGTGAAGAGGCTGATCTGAGGGCAGCCGCATATCGGAGTCGAGTCGCCCGATTATACAATGCTAAGGTCTGACCCCGAACCTTTGAACTTGGTGATCTCGTACTCAAAAGAATTTATCCGGTCCCTTCGCATATGAAACCAACTTGGGAAGGACCATATGTTATTGAACGAAAGCTCGGAGATAGCACATTCAAATTATCAACCGTTGACGGTCTCACTTTTCCGAGAGCCTGGAACAGCGAGAGTCTTCGTCGCTACTACACATAACAGGCTCTGTTTATTCATTCCATCTATTTTTCATTTGCAATTTGTTTCTGCATTTCGAAATTAGAATTTGTAATAAGGCAACTGACTTTGGCATATTTTCTTATTTCAGCAATAAAGCGCAATATCTTCGAGCTAGAGCTGTGATTTACTTAAAATACTTCATATGACCATCACTATGCACAGAGAGCTAAGTTCCATCATACGGTGGAATTTATTCAAATAGGGAGTGACTATGATACGACCGGTCACTCGCTAAGTGAAACCCGAGCTCGGGGACAGGCCATCACACTAAAGTCAAAAAAGGATTGATACACGACAATCCTTCACCTAACTCCAGATTCCCAGAGTGCAAATTGGAGTATGAACTTACAAATACGTTTTCGAAGAGGGTGGATCCGTCCACCTAACGACTTCACCCGTATCTGAACCAGTTTTGAGGAGGGTGGACCCGTCCATCTAACGTCCTCACTTGTCAACTCAGGGTGGATGTGATCCGACCATCCACGATCCTGATACACCTTTCAATCCCAGAGTGCGAGTGAAATTCAAAAACATACAACAAATGTGATTGATCGTCTGTTTACCAACTCTGGATTCCCAAAATATGAACCGGAGTATAAACATCAACTAACTCTAAGTTCCCAAAGTGCGAACTGGAGTATAAAACATCACCTAACTTCGGAGTCCCAGAGTGCGAACCGAAGTATAGACATCGAAACGATCCGAATTCCCAAAGTGCGAACCGAAAAGTAAACGTCAACCAACTCCAAGCCCCAGAGCATGGACTGGATTATAAAATGTAAATTGACTGTAAGTCCCCAGAGCGCGGACCGGAGTATAAATTCAAGCCGGGTGTGATTGAGCGCCCACGAATTTATTTAAGTCCCCAGAGTGCGGACGAAATGATAATTGCCAAGCAAACGTGGCTGATCGCCCATGAAAATAACTTAAGTCTCCAGAGCGTCGATACAATCATCGACAAAAGAGATTAAACCGAGAGGAATGCGGATTAAGGATCTTAAGGCTAGAATTAACACTAGAGGGGGGTGAATAGTGTTTTAAGAAATTTTTTAATCTTTTTGAGTTTATCTTAATTTGTTAATAATGTATACACTAATCAGACACATATATGAACACAGAATCAAACACAGATGCAAATATAAAGTAAAAGTAGTAAAGGAAAGAACACACTGGATTTTATACTGGTTCGGAGTTACCCTACATCCAGTCCCGCAACACAAGTACGGATTTCCTTTCAAAAACAATTCTTACAAATACAACCCTCGATTTCAAGGCTACGAGGTACACCCTCCAGAATCACAATCCTCTGGGTAGAGATACTTGATTTCCGGGGCAACAAGTTCACCCAATTTATTTCCAGGGCTACAATCACACCGTTTTCCTTTTGATTGATTTCCAAGGCTACAATCACACCTTTTCTCGCTAATATATTACAAAGAAGTCTATAACTCTGAATAGCACTGAGAACCTTGTAGAGATAGTGATGGAGAATCAAACTAGAAGTAATCGAGTATGATTCGATGTTGATTTCGGCAGAGTAATGGTATGATTTTGTATTAAGAAATGTGGAAGAAGAAGAGAAGTGAAAAACCAGAAAAATATGTTATAAAATTCGTTGAAACTAACCCCTATTTATAGAAGAACAACTGCCATGACCATTCATGAAGAGTTATGGCGAATAGACACTTCTTTTGAAATTTGAATTTTGAATTAAACTGTCACCATGTCGACATGGTGCCTATGGGCATGTCGACATCCCTCGGCCAAATTTGATGTTTTGGATTTCTATAAAAATAATATTTATCTTATATAAAAACTATTTAAAACTTTATAAATATACTTGAATATAGTTGAAATTCATAAGTAAATATAAAGAACAATATATATATATATATATATATATTATTTAACTATAATTTAAATCAAATTATAAATAATTTAAAAGTTAAATATATTATTTGAAAAGACAGTTTAAAATCAGGAGAAATTTTGACTCTGAAAATAAAGATGTTTTGAGGCTAAAATTATTTTAAAAACGGAATCGAGGGTTTTGAATCTTTTTAAAAGGAAAGTTTTGAAATCATTTTGAAAACAAGATAATTTTGAAAAATCATTTGAATTAAGCTTAGTGGATACAAAACAATGTCCCACTAGATTTTCGTAGGTTCCATCCTACTTAGGGTTCCATCCCTTTAACGGGCTCGAAGTGGATTCCATTCCACGAATAAATTGGATATTAAGATGCCAGTGCTTTTCTACGAGTTTTAACAAATATTCCTAATAAAAAAACTTAACCTTGAAATCTTGAACTCTTGATAATCTTGATACTCATGAGTCTTCTATCTCTATATCTTGAATCTCTATACTGTACAGTCTTCATTCTTGATACCTACATGGTTAGATCCTGCATATACATATATACCTAAACTTGTAATGTTAGTATTTATATTTTATAATCTATTCTAAGGTTGTTGTCATCAAAACCATCATCTCATGGACTAACAATCTCCCCCTTTTTGATGATGACAACCTTTGTTTATAAAATATTCCTTCTATCCTAATAACTCCCCCTAAAACTAACAACTCCCCCTTAATCTATGCCTAACTACCCTATTTTATATTTCTCCCCCTTTGTCATCAACAAAAAAACTTACTCCCCTTATTCTTGGACTTCAGTACCTGCATTGATAAACTATACAACAGAATATATAATATATAGATTAAGACATAATGATACTTATGAACATAATAACTTAATTAAAGACTATATTCATTTCAGTGTATATATATATGTTTCACACACCAAACTTCAAACCAAATAAAATCAATCCACACAAAGTATCAATTCAAAAAAAAAAAAATCAAACAAATTAATTCAAACAAATCAAACAAAGAAAGAAAATTAAACGTTACGAGGAACATCTACCCATCCTAAAACCATAAAACTATAAAACTCCCCCTTAAATTAATACTATATAACATGTGATTATAATGATAGTGTTATCATAAATAATCAACACTTAACTCTAAAAACTAGAACTTAATCCTAAATTACTAACTATCCTAACTAAGAATCTATGATAATGCTTATAATAGTTAGAAATCAAATAGAAGAACATAAATTATTTATTAAGTATATTTCAACACACTCATCAAAACCAAACATGTCAGACAAGTCAAACAAATCAATCAAGTCAAACAAGTCAATCAAGTCAATCAAAACATTAAAAACTAATAATCCTATATTATAAGACAATACTACAAACTCCTCCTAAATAAAATACACTCGTTATGTATACATGTATGCAATATGTAGTTTGTAATGCAGTATGAAATGTATGACATATGCAATGTAGCATGAGATGATATGCAGAATGAAGTGCAACTTGTGATGCAAATGATTATGATATTTCATGCATTGTAATTTATGATGTAATATGCAATGAAATGTGATATGAAAATATGAAACAAAATGATAATGAAGTAAAAATAATAATAATATGCAGAATGATATGTTGATATATATACTACGGTAAGTGACATTCAGATTATAAGATAAACATGAGTGATAAGTAATATCTAATTGACAAGCATATATATATATATACATATATATATATATATATATATATGTGTGTGTGTGTGTGTGTGTGTGTGTATGTCTATGTATGTATACATATATCAAACTATTTATTATAAAACACTTCAACCAAACAAAGGTAAAACACACCAATAGCTAGACTTAAGTTAAGGAAACTAATGAATGGGACTGAAAGAGTTGTAAAGAAAGAGTTTGAAGGTAATAAATGGTTTTAAAACTATAACATATTCATGAAAGGTAGTAATCACACTCAATATCAAAATCAAATTGATAAGAAACATGGACTTTAAATTGCATATATGATCAAATATGGTTTTTTTTAAAAATTAATACCCTAATTATTTAATTTATTTAAAATCATTTTTTATTAACTTGGTTGATTTTTTAAGAATCCAAACTTCCATGTTCTTAACTTACTAATTAAAACCTTTATATCAAATTATTATTGATTTAAATATTTAGAAACATGTTTAAACATCTTTTAAATTTAAAAAATATCATAATGAAATATTAAATAAAGATTGAAAAACTAAAATAAACATATGTTATATTAAGGCTTCTTACATTAAAAATTTAATTAGTTAAAAAATATATTTAAACATGAAATTACTTTTTAAATATTCTAATATAAGTTAGAAAATAACTCTAAAAAGAATAGAGAAAAATACTTAGTTTAAATATCATTTTTTTATAATTTAAAATTTCAAACAGAAAAGACAACATTTACAGAATGCTATAAAAAGTTTTTGCAATAAAATATATTCAAAACATTATAAAATAGAAACTGTGGCTTTTACCAAATGCTGTGCAAAGTTTCTGAAACTCTACAGCGTTTCAAAGCACAGAAATGCTATAAAAACGAATTTGCAGTAATTACAAAACATTACAGAAGAAAAGAAGCATTTTAGAAATGCTATCTAAAATTCCGGTCATGTGATGTGGTGCAATCTTATTAATTAAAGAAATATATAAATAGAGCCTTATTCTAACATTCTAAATTCATTCTACTAATTTCTTAAAGATATAAAATTAGTATCTTAAAAGAAATAGAGTATGAGAAGTAAAAATAAAAGTAGAAAAGTTGAAATCATGAATGAATGTATGCTTTTCTACTTAGTATAGTTGTAATAAATTAGTTGTTGATTTTATTTGAAAGAAAACACATTTTAAAAGACTTTTAAACAATTTAGACTTGTATAACGATATTTGTACTATGGTGTGTCAATATATGGACCAAAATATCAAAACTTATAAAAGAGATAAATTTCTATACCTAACTAAATGCATAGATATATATTTCTAAATGCAACAATAAAGATGAAATAATAGTAAAGCGTACCAATTTTTGCATTCCATCTTTCTAACTTTGTTGTTCCTCCATTTTTGTGAACCACACATTTATATTTTTCTGAATTTGATGATGAGATATGTTCTATTGCGACGGGCTCGTTTTTCTGATCAACGTAGTATATTCATTTGCTGAATTTGAAGACCGTATGAGAAAGATACAGATGATTTAGTAAATTGACCAACTTGGCGCCAAAACTTTGAATTCGAATTTTGAATGAATGGACACTTCAACCACTATAAATAGGCCCAACGGTCACCACTTTTTATAAAAATTCCTCCTCTTCGTCTTCTTCCCGTTTTTCTATATACTATCAAACTTCTAGAAGGCATATCTCATTCGTTTCTTAACGGAATTGGATGAAACCAGCTGCAAGTCAAAGAGGAAGGCAAGGGCTACGATCTAGTAATAGTTTGGTGTCGAATTTGGACGGTATTGTGATGCAACAGGCCGAACAGTAGAAGAAATGTAGAAGATCCCGTACACAGTTTTTCAGTTTTGGATAGCCAACTTCAAGCTGTCATATCTCACTCAATTTTGATCGGAATTTGATGATCCACCCATCAAAACGAATGCGAGAACAAGAACTACAATATGAAAAGGAGTGGGAAAAAAAATACTCAAATCTATGGATGCATTTTGAAGAATACCTTTGACAGTTTTGCCTTCTTTTTCTCTTTGTTCACCAAAACTTCATTTGATCATAACTTGGTCATTTCTTGACGGATTCACACGAAACCAATGACATTGCGAAGCAGATGGAAAGAAGAACAGTATCAAATCAAGTTGTAGATGAGAACCCAAAGTTTTGAATTGATCTGGTACCCATTTCTTTGTCGATTTCCATTATATATCCATTTGTTCTTCTTGATCGATGAATGATTATCTGGTATCTTTTATCCTACAGTTATTAGACATAACTCTTCTCCTGCAAAACAAGATAACTTTTTAAAAAATCAAGTGACTTTTCAAAATAACTAAATATAATTTTAAACAACAATATCATGATGATTCTGTGACATATTCATATGAAAACAATGTTAATAATTTTATAAAAAAAATTGCTATTTTCAAAATTTTCAAAATTCAGATTATGAATGTTTGAAAACCTTGCTCCGATACCAAATGAGAGGAATGCGGATTAAGTATCTTAAGGCTAGAATTAACACAAGAGGGGGTGAATAGTGTTTTAAGAAATTTGTTAATCTTTTTGAGTTTATCTTAATTTGTTAACAATGTATACACTAATCAGACACATATATGAACACAGAATCAAACACAGATGCAAATATAAAGTAAAAGTAGTAAAGAAAAAAACACACCGGATTTTATACTGGTTCGGAGTTACCCTACATCCAGTCCCGCAACACAAGTACGGATTTCCTTTCAAAAACAATTCTTACAAATACAACCCTCGGTTTCAAGGCTACGAGGTACACCCTCCAGAATCACAATCCTCTGGGTAGAGATACTTGATTTCTGGGGCAACAAGTTCACTCAATTGATTTCCAGGGCTACAATCACACCGTTTTCCTTTTGATTGATTTCCAAGGCTACAATCACACCTTTTCTCACTAATATATTACAAAGAAGTCTATAACTCTGAATAGCACTGAGAACCTTGTAGAGATAGTGATGGAGAATCAAACTAGAAGTAATCGAGTATGATTCGATGTTGATTTCGGCAGAGTAATGGTATGATTTTGTATTAAGAAATGTGGAAGAAGAAGAGAAGTGAAAAACCAGAAAAATATGTTATAAAATTCGTTGAAACTGACCCCTATTTATAGAAGAACAACAGCCATGACCATTCATGAAGAGTTATGGCGAATAGACACTTCTTTTGAAATTTGAATTTTGAATTAAACTGTCACCATGTCGACATGGTGCCTATGGGCATGTCGACATCCCTCAGCCAAATTTGATGTTTTGAATTTCTATAAAAATAATATTTATCTTATATAAAAACTATTTAAAACTTTATAAATATACTTGAATATAGTTGAAATTCATAAGTAAATATAAAGAACAATATATATATATATATATATTATTTAACTATAATTTAAATCAAAGTATAAATAATTTAAAAGTTAAATATATTATTTGAAAAGACAGTTTAAAATCAGGAGAAATTTTGACTCTGAAAATAAAGATGTTTTGAGGCTAAAATTATTTTAAAAACGGAATCAAGGGTTTTGTATCTTTTTAAAAGGAAAGTTTTGAAATCATTTCGAAAACAAGATAATTTTGAAAAATCATTTGAATTATGCTTAGTGGATACAAAACAATGTCCCACTAGATTTTCGTAGGTTCCATCCTACTTAGGGTTCCATCCCTTTAACGGGCTCGAAGTGGATTCCATTCCACGAATAAATTGGATATTAAGATGCCAGTGCTTTTCTACGAGTTTTAACAAATATTCCTAATAAAACAAACTTAACCTTGAAATCTTGAACTCTTGATAATCTTGATACTCATGAGTCTTCTATCTCTATATCTTGAATCTCTATACTGTACAGTCTTCATTCTTGATACCTGCATGGTTAGATCTTGCATATACATATATATCTAAACTTGTAATGTTAGTATTTATATTTTATAATCTATTCTAAGGTTGTTGTCATCAAAACCATCATCTCATGGACTAACATCGACCACTCGAATTCTCCTTGTTTCAGCTTCAATCCAACGATGCTAAGCATGCGAAATTGAAAGCGAATTACGACCGCTAGCAGATCTTTAAACTTCATCCCTGAAACTGGGGGCATAACTTAAGTGTCAATCATTGACTGGAGCAGTACAATATCGGAGTTCAACTTAATATCCGGTCGTGCCTTGTGGCCGTGATTGTAGAACTTGATGGATGGACTCAAACGAGATTCAAAAGTTGAAACTTCACAAGTGTACTGAACAAGGAATTCATATGATGGAACAGTTAAGCAAATAAACACACATCGAGTTCAAATCAAAATAAAGTTTCATTTCAGCTATTTGCGAAAAGAAATTATCTACAAGTTAATTCCAAAATTCCCACTAGCAGGGGCCGAACCCGCATCTACACACGGCCTATGAAAGAAAAATGAAAGTAGATCCCTATCTATCTACGAAAAATAAACCGAAGAAGCACGTCTACTCTTTTTTTTTTCGGCTTCCTTTTCGGTGTTGACCCACTGGAGCTGCCACTTATCTTTCTTTTTGATCCCTTGCCTTTCGGCGGCTGATCTCCAGGAGGGGGCATGATATCAACTTCCTCATCCGAGCTCAAGTGCATGGGAATGTTTCCTGAAGGTGGACTCGGAGGAACTGGATCGACTATAGGAGGCGGGATAGGCACACTAGTATCGATAACTGTACCGCCAGGCGATATCATCCTTAAAGGAGCTGGACCAAGTGCCGCCATCCCACCTCCAAAACTACCACCATGAGCCGCTGCCTCCACTTCAACGTCGATTTCGGCCAATATTTCTTCTTCACGAATTGCTTAGGCCTCGCTGGGAGCATCAGTGGTTGGCATTGAAGAGCCAGTAGCAAGTGCGCTTCCACCCATAACAAATGGTAGGTCCGCAAAAGGATCGCTGTGATGACCGAGGAGTTCATCCATCATCTGCTTATCGAAAACAAGCATGCACTCCTGCGTTCCGTCAGTCGATGTCGTGGCCGTTATGGTGGTTGCTTCAGTTATTATGGCCTCCTGCATATGATCTGGTTCTTGAGTGGAAGGAGGCACGACCGGTGCAGCATCAATCACTGGACAAAAAACAAAAGAATAACAATTAGTGTTTAATTCAAATGACGATTCCAACTTCAGATAAGCATATAGAATGTTTAGAATACCTTCCTTAATTTGGCTTGTGGACGGCTGAACAGCCTCAGAAACTTGTTCTCTGGTCGAAGATAGCTGCGGCTGATCCGGATTATAGGCAGGAATGGGCTGGGGATCAACCACATGTGCGGATTCAGGTTGGGTTGGCGCACGAACTTCAGCGCTCACTTCGTGATGCTCAACACCCGAACCTTCTCTGACCTCCAAGTGTTGGGTGCCGAGCCTTTCTTTTTCATGCAGAATCATCGACTCATGGAGAATCTTTCTTTCATCCTCATTAAGCATGCGATTCTCAAGCTCAAACTCATCGATCGACTCACCCAGATGCACCGCCTTCTCCTCCTCAACCAATCGGCCCCAAGTGTTATTTAAATGAGTCGGATAGTTGTCGAGCCAAGCTAAATTTCTGTGCCTCAAAACATTGGCGTTATAAACAATGAGGAGATCTTCAATATCAGCCGCTAGCCTAGACTCAGCCATTTAAACTTTCTCCTCGACCTCAGTCTCCACCACTCGGACCATAGCCGTGGTCGCATCTCGTTCACCCCGAAGCACAATAGCATGTTAACACGCTTCTTGGGCCGCTCTATTTGCATCATCTTTTTCTTTAATGATTTCGGAGAATTTAGCTTTAAGCTCAGCAAGTTCTTTCAGAGTAGAGTCCCGTTCAGCGGTGACAGTGGTGTTGCGATGGGCCATCTGCTCCACCAAGGCATAGTGTGTCTGCCTCATCTTCTCCATGGCCGAATTCGCCTCATCGGCCTTTTTGGTGGCCTCTATCTCTGATTTCCGAGAGGACTCGACTTCGTTATTGAGCACTTGGACGATGCGGTCCTTCTGGGCGAGATCAGACTCTAACTTTTCGATTAGTTTAGCCCGCTCAAAGGCCACCTTCGATGCTTTCTCTGTAGCCTTCACCCACCCTTTGTACTGGGAGTAAATGTTATGAATGTAATCATGCATCGTGTTCTCCGCCTCTGATGGAATTCTCGTTAAGTGAGGGGGGAAAATATAGCCGTCGAAGCATATGGTTGGGAAATCTTTCCTTAGCTGAGCAATTTTAATAGCCCCTTCCCCAGTGGGCTCAGTGATAGCCTGCTCAATAACGACTGAAGGCTCAACCTCAGTTCAATGGCGCTGTGACTTGGACCGAGGAACATGCGAACATGGTTTGTGACGAAGGGGCTCTACTTGTTGTCTCCCTTGACCCGAAGGTTGTGTAGGGAGTCTAGGAGGAGGAGAGCGGGATCAGGATCGATGCTTGTGCTCCCTATCCCTATCTCTCTCCTGTCGTTCTTGACAAAAGTACCCGCGATCGTGGTCTCTATCTTCATCTCTCCTGCGAGACTCATAATATGAAGAAGATCAGCAAGCTGAACGAAGACTTCCTAACATCGACCCTCGTCCGGACATTGTACCTGTAAAAAGAAAGAGAAACAGACTTAGTGATTTCTTGAATCGAACAATTTATGATTGAAAATCGTGTAGTGCCGCGAAGTGTGTATGTATGTGCAACCCCCCGACCAACCGGAAATGTCGGCCGCACTTATAGGAAGCGACTCGCTTAGGTCAAGAGCATTATCATGCTCCTCCAATCCGGTGTCGTGTTGAAGTGACACGTAATCCAGAATCAGAATATTGGCAAGCCCTTCAAAAGGACTCTTTGTTGGCGAGGAAGGAGCCTATGAAATTCTAATGCCGGGAACCGGCAAGGAAACCACAACTGATTTCCACCTCGAAGACTTAGGACGCTTGTAAGCAGTGGCCTTGCCTTTTCTTCTTCCTTTTGTCGCTTGAAATCTGACCGAAGACCCAGCAGCAAGTTCATCGTCCGTAGGCGTTCTCTCTTCATCACCCCCTTCGGTTATTACGACCCCGGGTGTTTTGTGTTTCAACTGCTTCTTTGGGGGCACCCTCAGTGTTCCTTCCAGCCTTATGCTTTGATTCCGCTCAATCAGTCCGACAATTCTCAAGTTTCTGTCGGTTAGAACTGAATCTGTGTCCCTCACTTCACTTGGAATTTCTTGAAGAACCCTTACTATTTCTCTGAATTACCCGCCTTCAGGTCGTGAAATTGCAGCTGTAAAGAAAAGAAGATATTAGTTTTACATCAACTACTGTTATCTTGATAACTCTTGGAGAAGACTGCAACACTTACGTCGGACTAGCCATCGGCTGGCAAACCTAGGGGGCATCGAACGTAGAATCATTCTGTTTTAAAGTAACTCAGCCTTGTCCAAGATCCGGTTACTACTTGGCAATTCCTGACCGCCTCCAGGAATGAAAAGATGGACTATCTCCCCTACTCTTGAAGTTAAAAAGATATCTGATTTCTGTTGGAGTCGGTGGCCGAAAGAGATGCTCCATGAATACAATAAATAAACTGTTCAACATAGCATATCCATTGGGATGTAGTTGCAATGGGGCAATCCTGAGGAAAGACAACACTTCCCTAATATATTGGTTGAAAGGAGGAAGTGTTCCTGCTGCGCACGCATGGCGGTTGAAGGCAGTAAACCCCTCTGGGGGGAGCGTGCGGTCTATCATTTGGTCCCGGTAATAGAACATCATCCAATGACAAACCGTTCCTTAGACATATACGTCCCAACATATCTTCTGAGATGTTAGACAGTACCGAATCTTGCGGGCTTGCAATGAAAGTTGCTCCCGGAAACTCATCCGAAGCTGGGTCTATAACTTCGGCCGCGATGGCTGGAATCTCTAGGACAAAGGGAGACGAATCCTAAAGCTCTTGCTATTGTGAACTTGTGGATTCCATAGCTAATCAACTTATTAGAAACCATCATTAGACAATAAAAAAACCTATGTGTTCCCCAGTGTAACGTGCGTGGATGTGTTGTGCAGTGCAATGTTGTAAATTACTTGATACTTTCTACAGAGTGTGAGAAAACATTCGAATGACGAGACTTCAAAATTCAACTGGAGTGACCGTCATCGCTGACCGTCGCAACCGTGCCATCCAGATTTTAAAGACCGGTCCGAATTACAGTTTGTTAAAATTGTGTTCAGTTACAAGTTCCATCAACGAGCTTCGAAGGGAAGTCAAATATGCAGTCCAACGATCAAGTCCAATTTTGCCAGAGTGAATCTCGTCGAAGTCAAGTGTTCAAATGCACAAGAGTTTTCAAAATCATCAAAGTTAAGCTTGTAGTCGATCACCAAAGTTCAAGTTCGCATCGATCGATGAAGCTTTTCGTATCCATCAGAGGTACAAATTCGAATTCGTATCGATCACTTAAGCCACCTTCATATCGATCCCCTGGCACGTAGTTCATATCGATCGGAGACAGTAGAATTCGAAATGGTAAAATGCAACCTCTTCGTATCGATCAACAAGTCTGAGGCCTTCGTATCGATCATCTCGAGTCGATATGAAAGCTCCATCATCAGTCGATGCGAAGACTTCCACTTCACCATTTCGAAGTCCTATTATCCAGATCGATTCAAATGACCCATTATCCCTCCAAAGATACGAGACAATTTTTCCAACCGATACGCAGATGTGTTCCATCTGAATCGATACGAACTCGCCCTTTATCCATCATCGATATAATGGCTCCCAGATTTCTTCTCTCCAGATCGACCGAGCTCCATCTTCTCCTTCCTCGACCTCGCACACGATCTACTCCTCTAAAAAACGTTCGAACATGAGTTCGAATGGAATGGCATGAGAATTTGAATCTCATCATTTTAGGATTGAATTTGTTCGATTAATTACCTGATTTTAACGATCAGTTCAGGGGATTAATAAAATATTTGATTTGGAGACGAAAGTATTCTTTCTTCTTGTATTCTCTCAATCGATACGAATACAGGAGAAGTAAAGTGAGCAAGTAAAATTTCTCTAAGTGTAGAGTTGCGTATATATATGGAGGGTAAAAAAACGATTCGACTCCCAGTCATCGCGACCGCTTCCAACTGGTTCCTCCCCAGGTCGATACGAATTGGCTATTCTTATCCAATAGCTCGAGCCTCATCGATACGAAATGTGCAACGAAGTTCTTTCTAAATCATTGGATCCCATCGATACAGAGCACTTATTCGTATCCATCGTTTTCGTCTCCATCAGAGGCGCATCGATACGAATTGCACTGTTCGTATCCATCAACATGCAACCCATGAAGACTTACACATCGATACGAATGGTACCTAGAGGACTAGCTACTCTGTTCGCATCCCTCATAAGACCATCGATGCGAAATGTTTATTCTGTGTCCATCAATGCGAATTACATCGATACGAAAACCATCTTTCGACCTTTTACATCGGTCCCGGAGAGGATCGATGTGAAGGGACATTTCAAAACAACCATCAAGCGTTGTTACAACTCGAATTTCACATCGGTTCAGGAGAGGATTGATACGGAATTCCATACGAGAGAACTGACAACGACTCGTGAACGTGCGACGTTAACGAGAGTCAGGTTAACATATATCCATGTATGTCGGACTAATTTTCAATTTTCAAAATTCACAGGTCGAATGCCCACCTATGAACAATTACAACAAAATAAATAATCGCCATCATACAGCAATCAGTTACAACAGCACACAGTACAACAGTGGGCAGTCTACAGTTCATAATTTATGTCTCTATGGATCAATCAAAGATTACAACTTCCAACGCAAAGACGATAACTGTTTAACAAGTTAGATGGAACTATTCAGAGTGAAGATTACGGCTTTTCAAAGCACGTCGTGTTCTCACAAGACGTACTTCGGGGAGCAAATGTTATCCCGCCTTTTGGCAAGGCCGAGATACCAGGGACTTAACTGGAAGCCAAGGATAGTCCGTCCCGAAGATCGGTTATACGTAGGCTCGCTATGGATATCGATGAATTTTGTCCGAGTCCGGATCAGGCTACAACTAATATGAAATGACAAGTGAAGCTATGAAAGCCAATGTTCCAAATTTCAAGTCAATCCGGGTTCGTATGCTCAAGATATGATCGATGCAAATCAAGAGGACACGTTATTTGCATCCATCAGAACACATCATTTCGTATCCATCAGCTGAAGAGCCTTGTTCGAATCCATCAAAACATCTGTAGTTCGTATCCATCAAGTACCCTTGGTTCGTATCCATCAAGTAGTCATTACTTCGTATCCATCGTGAAACCACTGTTTGTATCCATCAAGCCAAGCAGAGTCGCCATCTGTTTGTATCCATCACCTTATCATCTGTTTGTATCCATCACATCTTCATTTGTTCGTATCCATCAAGTTGGAGCAACTTCGATCGATACGAACAAGGCCACACAATCGATACGAGATGAGCAACTTAGATCGATACGAACAGAACCACTTTGATCGATACAAATAGAGCTACTTCGATCGATACGAACAGAGCTACTTCCATCGATACGAACTGAGTTACTTCCATCGATACGAATTAAACCACCTCCATCTATACGAATAAGGCAACGACTATCGATACGAACAAGACGAAAATCTTGGAAATACTTGGTCGATTCGGCACAAAATGTGGATCGATCCTGGAAACTAGTGCCACGCAAACATTCAGACACGTGCCTGGATCGATACGAATTCGTCGATACGAAGTGCATCGATTCGAACTGAACAGCCTACCGAAGAGTCTAATTCGTATCGATCATAACTCGCAATCCACAAGTCCAAATGCTATGAAATTTTCATAGGAGCTTGCGTACAACTCAAAGAACATCTATACCAAATTTCAACTCGATAGGGTGAAATCTTGATCGATACGAAATTCATTCGTATCGATCACGGATCAAGTCGAAACCACGTGGGATCGATCGCATGGGCCCGCCCACGTGCCAAAAGAGGTCTCCTGAGATCTGAGCAAGATATTTGCATTCTACGCCTATAAATAGCATCCCAGAGCCTCTAGAAAAGGGATCATTTGGCTCTTTGACGTCCAGACTCTACCAAAAGCATTTTTCCACTACAAGGCTGCTGTTGTACTCGAATTTCATCATGTAATTCGCTGTAATACACTGTAATCAGTTGTAATCATCAAGAAAACATCAATAAAATCATCAATTTCATAGTGGACGTAGGCAACACGCCGAACCACTCTAAATCTCTATGTTTATGCGTATTTTCTTATTTGTTTTTGAAGTGTTTGTTAGATAATCCTCTCTTTCCATTTAATTTCTTCATTTTTATCTCTTCAAACCCTTCCGAAGAGTGTTGTGCCCAATTTTGGTACAAACACATACCATCATAGTAACTCAGGATAAGTGTCCCTAATTCTATCCTCTGTCTATCTAGTATAGTTTTTATCATGGTCACTCCATTGAACTTTCACCAATCTGACTATCCTTTTCCCTAGCTTCTTCTTATCTCTTGCTACAACACAAACTTGTCATCTCACAAAAGTCGGATCTGGTTGCACTACTAAATCTTCTAATGCAGTCGGAGCAACAATAGTCTATGGCTCTTGCACATACTTCCTAAGATGAGAAGCATGAAAAACATTATGGACTCCTGCCAAACTACTCGGTACGCTAGTTTTCCAATCCTCTCTATAATAGGGAACAGTCTAACATATCCAGGCGCCGGTTTCTCTAACTTTCCAAATCGTACCGCACCCTTTAGTGGTGATACATTAATCAAAACATGATCTCCAACTAATAACTCTACATCTTTACGCCTCTTATCTGCTTAACTTTTCTGCCTAGACCCAGCCTCCTTCATCCGTGCGTAGATCAACTCAATCTTTTTCTTGGCTTCTCTTACCATATCCGGACCAAGAACAAATCTATCTGTGGTCTCCAACCAACATGTTGGTGATTTGCATGGCCTTTCATACAAAGCTTTGAAAGACACCATTCCTAACTAGTTTGATAACTATTATTATAGGATAACTCGACCAAGTGCAAATGGTCTTCTCATGACCCACCAAATCTAGTGCACAAGCTCTCAACAAATCTTCAACTACCTTATTGACTCTCTCCGTCTTGCCATTCATCTGCAGGTGATAAGTGGTACTCATCTTCATCTTGGTACCTAAGACTACTTGTAGACTCTTCTAGAATTCACTAGTAAACAAAGTATCTCTATCACCGACTATACTACTAGGAATCCCATGCAGTCTAACAACGTTCTTCATAAACATCTCACCCAATACAGGTGTCATCCTTGTCGACTTAACGAGAATGAGATGTGCACTCTTGGTCAGCCTATCCACTATAACCCAAATACTCTCATTTTCCTTGTTCGACCTTGGTAGCCCGTCAATAAAATCCATGGATATGGAATCTCATTTCTAAACGGGTATATCTAAAGGCTGAAGCAAACCACTTGGCTTTTGATGCTCGATTTTCACTTTTTGGCAATTCAAACATTACTTTACCGGTAAGCCTACATCCCTTTTCATACCTTCCTAGAAGAAACTCCTCTTCATATCTTGGTACATCTTATTTCCTCGAGGATGAATAGTAAACTTTATTCAATGACATTTCCTAAGAACTTCTCTCCTTAGGTCACCAACATTTGGAACACACAACCGTCCATTCTTTCTTAACCATCCATTTTGGTCAGGACTAAAATCTTTCAAATCGTCAATCTTAGTTCCACTTTCAATCTTTCTAATCCTTTTGGCTAGCAATGGATCATCTTTCTACTTAGAAGCAATCCTTTCGACCATCACTGGTCGAACTTTCAAAAATGACAACATGATAGTTTTTTGACTAGAACTAGTCGTTGATCTTAACTGCACACCACAAGTAGTCGAGACTTCTAATCCTTCCATTCCACTATCATAGCTAACACCACATTCTGATGTTTCCTACTAAGTGCATCAACAACTTTATTTCATTTCCTTGGCGTATACTCAATACCGAAATCATACGCTGCTAAAAATTCTAACCATCCCTACTATCTCATATTCAACTCTTTCTGAGAGAATAAATACCTCAATGACTTATGATTCGTAAATAACTCGAATCTTTCTCCTAAGAGGTTGTGTCTCCACACCTTCAAAACAATGATCACTGCTGCCAACTCCAAATCATGAGTCATATACCTAACTTCATGAGGTTTGAGCTATCAAAAAGTGTAGGTAATCACTTTACCTCTTTACATCAGCACAGCTCCTAATATTGCCCCACATGCATCTATATACACCACCAAATCCTGAGTACCATATAGCACAACTAACACGGGTGCATTGGTCAATAAATGATTTAGCTTCTGGAACGCTTCCTTACATTTACTAGACCAAATAAACTTTACATCCTTTCTAGTTAATTTAGTTAAAGTTGCTGCAATCTGGGAGAAATCCTTGATGAATCTTCGGTAATAGCTAGTTAATCCAAGAAAACTCTTTATCTCGGTCACTGTCTCCGGTCTCTTCTAATTATTTACAGCTTCAATCTTAGCTCGATCGATAGACAAACCTTCTTCTAAAAATACATGACCAAGAAACTTCACTTTTCTATACCAGAAATGACACTTCAAAAACTTTGCTTTTAGTTGATGCCGCCTCAACGTCTGAAGCACTATTCTAAGATGAATCTCATGATCTCTCTCATCCTTAGAATATATCAAAATGTCATCAATGAAAACCAACACAAACATATCCAAGTGCTCTTGGAAAATTCGGTTCATCAAGTCCACAAAGAAAGAAGGTGCATTAGTCAATCCGAATGGCATTACTAACCACTCGTACAGACCATATCTTGTTCAAAATGTCGTCAAAGGGATAATGTCCTCACCACCCTCATTGATGGAACCCTGTCGCCAAATCCAACTAGGAAAATAATTTGGCTCCACTCAACTGATCAAATAAGTCATCGATTCTTGGAAAAAGATATCTATTCTTTATTGTCTTCTCATTCAACTTACGATAGTCAATACACAATCTCAACGACCCATTCGGTTTCTTTATGAACACCGCGGCCACTCTCTAAGACAAACTACTTAGTCTAATAAAATTCTTTCCTTTTAAGTCCACAATTGGACCTTTAACAATTTCATCTCATTAGGTGTCATTCTGCTAGATGGTCTACTCACGGATTCCACTCTAGGTACAAGATCAATTTTGAACTCAATAGCTCTTCTCAGTGGTTATCCTGTAACTGATTCAAAAACATTTGCAAATTCTCTTGCAACTAAAACCCAACTTATCTGATCTGTTGGATCATAAGATTTTGAATGCTGACAAGATACGAAAGTTCACGAATCCACGACTATGACAAATCCGGACTCATCGACTCAAATATGGTTCGTAATAATATTGGTGTTAACTAGAGTCAATAAGTATATAGTCTAGTATAGTGATTTGTTAAAATCTTTCCTCAAGGTTCATCGCTCACAGATTCGTTTACAAATTAGAATTTGTTTTATAAATTCTCATTCACACACAAAAGTTTAAATGCACTAAATAAGCAGTATTCAGTTGACTGAATACCCTAAGTCAGTCGACTTATGCTGCAAATATAATTTTTTAAAATAAAGAAATCAGTCGACTGAACTGCCTAGGTCAGTCGACTGGTGCTGTGCAATTTTTTATGCACGTTTGAATTCAGTCGACTGCCCAAGCAAGTTCAGTCGACTGAAAACTGCAACTGTCATTTTTCCAATAGACACTTCTCTTCATCAATAGATATGTTCTTCCTGGATGGTTACAACTTTTGGATTCTGAGAGATACCTATTTCCAAAAGACATATCTCATCACACACTATATATACACTCAAGATTTATAGATCAATACCTTAATTATCTAATTTCTTTGATCTATAGCACTTAGCATTCTTGATTTCATTATCTACAAGCTTTCATACAATCATTGCTTTCATATCCACTTCCATATTCTTCAAAGCAGTATTAGACTTCCTATTCTTCATACACACATAAATATACACATTTATCTTGAGGAAAACATTATAGGAAGGGTGTACTACAAGTGACAAATCCGTGTTATTCAGAACACACAAAGTCAAGTTAAATCTAGTTTGTAAGAAAGTCCTGTTCGGTTGCTCAGGCGGTCAAGTCCTATTCTGTTGCTCAGGCAGTCAAAGTGACGTTCGGTTGCTCAGGCAATGTAATACATGTTCCTCTGGGTTAAGTGAGGGTTGCTAGCTATAATTCCAGAAGGAGTTTGGGACTGGACGTAGAACGGGAGTTCGAACCAGTATAAAAATCTCTGGTGTCATTTTACTACTATTATTATTTTACAGTTATTTTCCGCACTGGTTATTTATTATACTCCATATTACATGATCATATAGCACCGTCACTTTCATCATCTTCCACCTCTGTTGCACCCAATAAAGCACAAACATCTAAACTCGAATTCTCAACCGAGTATATAATTCGATCACTACTATTAGGGTCCTATTGATATTTTCCTATCCCGATAAAATATCCTAGCATCATATTTGCTCAACTAATCCATATCCAAAATAATCCCAAAGCCTATAAAATCAATCCTTAGGAAATTCATAAAATATTCATTTTAACTTAGAAAATTATGAAATTAAAAATCCATCTTCAAAATAATGTTTTATAAAACATACTAGCAAATCAAATCAATTAGAGATCAAAAACATAGGTTTTACCTTAAAACCCCATTTAAATATTTTCATACATTATTCTATCAATAATCTCATAAATAATCATAACATGATAATATCATCATAATCAATTTGGAAATTATCCATAACCTAAATAAAGCACAAACAACAGAGATGGTTAACTATTATTCACCTTAAATTGGATGATTGAGTTGAGATTTGATGGAGTTTAGTTTCCTTAAGCTTTTTCCCTTTTGAATCCCTTGATTTTCCCTTCTTTCTTCCTTAGTAATGGCCGGCCTTGATTGTTGTTTTTACTTAGTTTATTTCAGAAATGAGAATGGATAAGAGAGAGGAAGGGTTTAAAGTATGAATTAAGATTCCATTCCTAATTTGACATTCTAATTTATTCCCCTCTTTTATAAGTTTAAAACAATCTTATTAGTTAATTAGTTGAGGCTCGACTTTGTTAATTATCAAATCTCATCCCTATGTCCCACTACATTACTTCTATTTAATCTATCCAATTAAATCTCCTGAATAATGTTAAACTAAAATTAGGGGTGTTACAATGAGCTCATTCAACTTTTGGCAATCAATATACATCCGTAAAGTTCCATCTAATTTTTTTACGAATACCGCGGACATTCCCAGCAGTGTACTACTTAGCCTAATGAAACTTTTATGCTCAAATTCCACCAGCTGCTTCTTTAATTCTTCCATCTCCTTGGGTGCATTTCGCTAGGTGCTCCACAAACAGGTTATGTCCCGACATCAAATCTGTGTTGAACTTAATTGCTCTTCTTGGTGGTAATCTTGTTACTCGTTCAAAAACATCAATAACCTCCAGGACTACCTGTACTCTACTTATCTCTTCTTCCCAATCCTCCATCATACACAATACCGATCTCGACTTTTCATCCATCACAACTACTGCCACCATATCTTTTTCCCATCATTTGGATTCTATAATGTGATGAGTCTATCAGCACCAAAGATCCTTCCATCATTATGCATTAACTAATCCCAAAATTACCCATTACCACATGAAGTCAAACTCATATGGGTTGCAAATAGAAAAATGACCACACAAACCAAACACAAGGTCAGTACATCTTAATCCGAGATCAGCGTACCTACCAATCAAATTAACCGTATGTAAAGACGTGACTAAATAGGTAGTATCTAACTCCAACCTATACACTATGTCTTTTGATAGAAAGAATGGGTAGCACCCATATCAAAAAGAGCTCTAATTGAAGTACTAGAGTTGAGATCATACCTCCTAGCACAACTTTGTTTCCTTTCTCTTCGGCTATCGGTCCAACCGATAGTCCTTTCTAAGTGAAATAGCCGCTTTAACTCGTGACAGTCTTTCTTCTTGTGTCCAGGTTTGTCACAAATAAATTTACTCCCTTAACTCTTCATCTTAAATTTATTCCTATTTAAATAACTTCTCCTTATATTTATCTTCATAAACTAATTTGATTAATTAATTAATTTTCATATATTATGGTACTCTAAAATTATGGGTGTTACACCAGTGGAGCGATGATGAAAGAGATTGCACTTGAGAGACCGAGGACAGGATTAGAGAGGTTATACCGAGTTGTTTTGATGTATGTTCTATATGATTATATAGACTTTTTGAAAGTCTTTATGGATCGAGTAATATGAAATATTATACTAAACTATGACTGAATATTAATAAAGTTTTTATATCTAATTACCAGTAAATAAGTAGCGGAATAAAGTAAGTAAATAAAGGAAAAACAATCACGCCAGAGATTTTTATACTGGTTCAAACTTCTCATTCTACGTCCAGTCCCAGAACCTTCTGGATCTAAACAACACCCTCGCTTTTCTCGAAGAAATAGGCACTTGAGTAGTAGAATAAGATTTCAATACACTTGCCCAAGACGCCGAACCGGACTTAAACATTTTTTCCTAAGCAGCAAAATATGACTTCAACTACAAAAGTAGTAAACAAGTTTGTGATTTTATATGCTCTAGTGTAGCACGAATGAGTCAATAAGTAGTACCTTTCTATAATCTTCTTCTTAGTGGTATGAAGTGTATTCATGAAGAATTGGAAATGATATGATCACAAGAGAAGTATACTTGAATGTGCAAGTGATCAAATTGAAAGCAAGGTAAATCTTTTGAATGCTTAGAGAATTGAAGACAAGATATAGAAATTGGAGAAAATAGAATTGTTATTTGAGATCAATAAGTTGATTGCTTTATATAGAAAATGAGTAGTTGCAATTGTTTGTGAAGTATCATGACATATGAAAGAGTTGCATCCATTAACGAAGGGAAGAGACTCTTCATGGAGAAGAGGATCCCTTTAGAAATTTAAAATAAAAAAAGCTTTTACACATCCACCAGTCGACTACAAGAGTACGACAATCCAGCTGAATTACAAACGAACTTGATAATTGTACATAAAAAGAAAACAGTGTAAAAAACACTGGATTTAGTCGACTGAAAATGTTTGTTTAGTCGACTATATAGCACTTTAGTCGAATGAATATGTTTGTTTAGTCAACTGAATATCACTTTAGTCGATGGAATATGTTTGTTTAGTTGACTAAATCTATGAATTTTCCTTTTTAAAATAATAATAAACCTCCTAACGTTTGCCTGTGTGTATATACCACTTTGAAGATATTTTAACATTTCTAAACTCTAGACTAAGAACTCATATGATTAATAATACACTGTGCATCATCTTGTCTTGTCTTCGTCATGTAGATGTCTTCGGTAGTTGATATTATTTTCTGAAAAATGATTATATACACAATATATTCTTGTGTAGTTGTCACTATCAAAATATCAAATAATGAGGTTCTAACGCTTTTGGCTAGTAGTTATGCTAGTATTGTTGATATTATGTGCTTGTGATACATGCATGCATGATTGATATGCTTGTTGTTTATACCTTGTCGGAATTTCGAGGACGAAATTTTTACGAGGAGTGGAGCCTGTTGTTGAATATGCATCTATATGATTTTTTGTTTGATGATAATAAACATATATATATTCATTTAAATGTATTTGATATTGTACTATTTTATTTTTCACAGAATAAATAAATATTTGCTGAATAAAAATAAGAAACACAGAATTTGAATTCAAACAGAAATTTTTATTCAAACAAATTTTTATTACAATTTTTGAATAGTACACATTCAGGCTCTCACTAT
Source organism: Allium fistulosum (assembly GCA_030737815.1). Lineage (NCBI taxonomy): Eukaryota > Viridiplantae > Streptophyta > Magnoliopsida > Asparagales > Amaryllidaceae > Allium > Allium fistulosum. The sequence goes on from CM060901.1 coordinate 960,918,069, forward strand.
AACTATACAATTTCTGAATACATCACAATTCATTTTTACATAAATAACCTCACTACATATCACTCACACTTGTATTTTGTCTTCAACTGCATTCCAGCCTGATTCCAGCATCCGAGTAATCTGCAAAAATATTCTCAAACGCAGTAAAATTGAAAGAGAAATATTTTTGAAATTTGAAATAAAAGACGTTTTTGAAAATATTATTTGCCTCAGTTATTTGGGTTGTTCGTCATCATTTATATTTGAATTCATCATACACGAACAATGTGACATGCACAGTGTATCACTGTACATGCCACAAGGCTGTGCACACCGATATATGTATATACACTTGATATAGTAACAGGGACAGGTGAGCACAGGTCAAACCCAGATTAACGGATTCAACTCAAGTGCAATATAAATAAAATATCGACTTCAGCACAAGGTCAAACCCGAGTTGTGAAACTGAACTCAACAGTGACAGGTCGAAACAATGAATACAGGCAGTGCAACAGAGCTACTCCAGACCAGGTCATAATGAAGCAACACTCAAGTAAACACTATAGGTTGAGATAGTAGCAAATCAAACCAGAAATGCACAAACCAAAATGAACTTGACCAAGATCTTATACAAAGCATCAGATCTCAACATACATGAACCACAATAATATGCAAACTCAAGCTTACAGAGGTGCAGACGACCAAACAGCAACATGAATCAAATAAGGCATCAAGTATGTCAAAGTCAGGTACAAGTTACAATGTCAACAAAGTACACAGGTGAAGGCAACAGACTCAAGAGACTAAAGTTGCTCAAAGTCAATGACTCAAGTTCAAGATGCAGTGAAGCATGTACACTGGTGTCGTCAGAAAACATACAATGACAACTACATAATGCAAAGACCAGAATGAATGTAATTCAAGTGAACAGGTAAAAGTGAAGAACAGTAATCAATGTCACCAGAAAAACAATGCCGAAGCATCAAGATGATCAATGACAGTGCAAACCAAAGCACTAAGTTATAACCAAGTCAAAGTCAACGCCGAAGTCATTGAGAAAACAATACCGTGGCCAGCAAGTATTTTCGCAGTTCATAATCAAGTCAGAGACATCATGAACAACATATCGAAATCAAAGCCGAAGCTAACAGTCCAGATTCAAAGACGTGGGAAGCAAGTAACAGAATATACGAATATATACGTATTTGAATAAGTCACGAACATCACAACCATCGATACATAATCAAGCAGCAGAGAAAAGAAGTTGATAGATTCAAATATATTTATACGAACGAAAATTATGGAGTTCGACTCCTATATAAACCCTAACAATCATCATTGGCAAAATCATCGAATTCAAGTAATCAAACCAGAGAACAAAAGGCACAAATTACATACCAAAGTCACGAGACGAATTCGATCAGCAATCGAGAAGCAGTCAAAGCAAAGCTACACGAAACATCGATCGACAGAGCGAAAGCACAAAATCATTCGATCGAGATAATAGTCGGCAGCTTCATCGAAGCCCTAAATTTTGGAAGAAAAACGAAAGCCCTAATTTTCAGATCGGAGGAACGAACGAGATAAACAGAGCCACCATTTTCTTCTTTCAGAGCAAAGAGGATCGCGTAAATAAAAAGAAAGAAAAGGGGGCTGGCTAATTCTATTTGAATTAGGGAAAGGAGTTTAGTTTATATTTATTTACAGGGCTTTGTTTTAAATCGTTTTTGAATCGTTTTTAAATTTGTATTTCAATTTCAAACTGATATTTTTTCTAGTCGTGTGACTAGGGGACAATCTACGTGGCGTAGATTGAGAATTCTCAACTCAGTGGCTAAGTTGTGGCAGGGTTTTGAGCGTTGAGTTAGAGTAGTCAATAGCGGGTATAGCGAGTTTACGTGTGTAAGCGTCTGACTATCTAATTTCTAGTAGAAACTTTAGGGGCAACATGTAGGCAGGGTTTTGCCGAAGCTGGGTAAATTCTGTGTTGTTTTGTTCTGCTTTTATTCTGATATTATCTGTGCTGTGCTATTCTGCTGTGTTGAAATCTGTGTTGATAATATTAAGCTTCCGCAATAAATTTTAATAATTGATAGTATCACCCTATTCACCCCCCCCTCTAGGGTGAAATCGATCCTACAAGTGGTATCAGAGCTAGGAATAGGAGTCAATTATTTTAAAAAATTCAATTTTTTTTTTCAAAAGTCAATCTTTGTTTTAAAAATTTGAATTTTTAAAATGGCTTCTTTTAATAATGCTTTTGCTGAGGGTCAGTCGATAGTTAGACCACCAATGTTCAATGGTGAATATGCTTATTGGAAAAATAGGATGGAAATTTTTCTAAAAACCATTGACGCTTGGGATATTGTTGAGACAGGATATAACAAACCAACTATAATAGTGAACAATAAGGAAATAGAAAAACCAAAGGATCAATGGACAGAATTAGAAAACAAATTACAAATTACTAACGCCAAAGCAATGAATTCTATTATCTGTTCATTAGATCAATTTGAATTTAATCGTGTCTCACATTGTCTAACTGCGCAGGAAATATGGCACACACTCGAAGTGACTCACAAAGGAACATCTCAAGTCAAAGAATCTTGCCTTGCTATGCTATGCAGTGAATATGAGAACTTTACAATGGCAAAGGAAGAAAATGTCAAAGAGATGTACGGACGACTTTCCAATATCATATACAAATCGAAGGCACTTGGAAAATCATACATCGAGTTAGAAATAGTCCGAAAAATCCTCAGAGTTCTTCCACGAAGCTTTGAAGCAAAAGTGACTACCATTCAAGAATCTAAAGATTTAAAACAACTCAAAGTTGAAGAACTCATTGGAAATCTCACCACATATGAGCTAGAGATGAAATTCAAAGAAGAGCGTGAAGAAGGAGATACTCGAAAGAAATCGATAGCTCTCAAAGGAACAACTGAAAGTGATGACGACGACGATGATGATGGTGCAAAAGAACTAGAGCTGTTAATAAGAAAATTCAAAAAGTGGAATCAGAAACATGGAAATCCAGCTCTAAACCAAAAGTTAAAAAGCAGAATAGCCAAAGTATTTGACAGCCCAGACAAATAGAAGATCATCTGTTACGAGTGCAACAAACCCGGTCATATCAGTCCCGATTGTCCACAAAATAAATTCAGCCGTAGAAAGAAACAGAAAAAGAAAAGTTTTGCAGCCATTTGGGATGAAACAGACGAGGAAGATCAAAGCACTGGCAGTGAAAGTGAAAAAGCAGAATTGTGTCTTCGAGGTGATATAACTGACAGTGACGATGACGAGCCAAGTGAGGTATCAAAACTTACCCATTCTGAGTTGCTTATTTATTTCCATGAAGTAAACGGCTGTTTTGAACGACTTAGGGAAAGATACGCAAAACTTGAATCACAAAGAGATAGTTTGATAGAATCAAATGAACAACTTGAACAGTTAGTTAAAAACTATCAAAGTAGAATCCCTAAGTGTGATAAGTGTCCAACATTCGAAGATGAGATTAAAAAATCAGAAATTAATATAAAATCACTTGAAAATGAAATTCTGATTTTGAAAGAAAATGAAAATATTAGGAGAGAGAATTCTATTAAAAAGTGCACCCAATTATTAAACGAAAATGAATCTCTCAAAGCACAAGTCCAACAACTGTCAACGACTTTAGGAAAATTTTGCAAAAGTGAAAGATCGTTGAATATGCTATTAGGAAAACAAACTGTCAATATTGATAGACAAGGACTTGGGTATTCTCAAATTGAACGGTATAGAAGGGAAACTAAACAAGTCAATTCGATGTGCACTATTTGTAGAAAAACTGGACATGATCAAAATAATTGTTGGTATAGACCCAAACATGTGAAAACAATTCCAATTTGGGTTCCAAAAGGCACAAATATAGAATCTCTCAAAGTTAAACAAATCTGGGTGCCAAAAGGAACATATATAGATAGTTATAGGTCTCCACAAAATTATTTTAAAAATTATTCTGCCACTAACAACCATGGACCTATAAAAACAAATAGGTCACAAAAATATTTTACGTGTAGGTGTGGTGGCAGGCTAAGGAACAACAACAGTGTTATCTGGATTCTGGCTGTTCCAGAAACACAACGGGCAACAAATCAAAGTTCCTTAGCCTAGTATAAAGGTGACAGATTCACAAGGGCAACAACGAAAGATTATCGTACAGGTAAAATAGGTAATTGTATTTATTTTCAAACGATAAATTTAATGTGATAATCTGCACCATAATCTAAATTAAATCAGCCAGTTATGTGAAATAATTGATGATGTTAATTCTGATTTTTTTCAAAATATTGACCAATCATCTTTAAATAGAATTACTTGGAGTAATTATGATGGTTGACTGATTCTAACTTACCTGATATGATCTTACATGACTTGTTCTTATCTATGACTTTGATTTGTGCATAAAAGTTGACCAACCATCTTTTCATCATTGAACTTAATCTGTTTGGTCAAATTATGATGTTGATTGATTACTGATTACTCATGCTACAAGTTGATAAATTTGTTTGCTTGTTTATTTCAACGGCTTCAATTCAAATTCAAGAGAACTTCATTTAAAAGCTGATGAAATTTGTTGAAACTTCACAGTCTAGTCTATAAACAAAGATAATGTTGAGTGAAGAAAAAAACTCATATGCAGATTACACTGGCAATCTAGTTGATGAAGAATTACAAGTAGATCGTGATTTAACTTTTAGTAATTGCATCGTTTTTCAAAGAAAATATCTGCATATTTTTCATTTCAAATAATTTCCAATTAACAGATACTTTTCTTAGATAAACCCTTCAAGAAAATCATTTTTGACCTTGTTTCAGATTAGTCATTTCCAAAAAATTGTTTTTGAAATTGATTTAAAATCTCTACATTAACTAATCTGATCCCCTACTAATTATCGAAAAGATAAATAGTGATTGAAAAAGTGATGAGTGTTGATATTAATCATATATTATAACTCAAGAAAGTATATATAGTAAATTTCTTTAGAAATTTAAACAAGGGTTATAAAAATTTTCGTTTGATAAAAATTTCACGACCATTTCTATTTCTATCATTTTTCTATCAACCATCACTCATCAAAATCCAATATAGTAAGTCAATATGTGGTATTTTAAACGGGAATCATTCATTTTTCATTTTATTATGTTTAACAAATAAAAAAAACATCCAAAGTATTCACTCTCATTTAAAAGTCCTCACGGTTATGCATGGGTGAATTACTTTGAATTTGTTATGTGCTTCCATGCTCATTTAAAAGTCCTCACGGTTATGCATGTATGGAACGCATATCAAAAATTAATTGATTAAATAGACAAGTTGATTCTAATCCCATTTAAAAGTCCTCACGGTTATGCGTGGTTAGAAGATACTTGAATTCATTTTTTTTGGAATACTACTAATCTCATTTAAAAGTCCTAACGGTTATGCATGGTTAGTAGATATTCAAATTCCTTTTGTAATTATACCACAAATAGACAAAACTATTTGGTTTTATATGATGATATCATCCCTATCATTCTAAAGTGGAATATGCGTCAAACAGAGTATTTATGATTTTTGTTTGATTTTTTATTGAAATTTAATATTTATACTCGATTGGGAATTAATATTATTTTAATGTCAATCACTTTATCTATTTTTTTTCTAGCACTATTTTTTTGCTGATAACAAAAGGTGGAGAGAAAAGTTAAGATTTTGAAAATAAAGGTCAAATATTTTCTAATTGCATCAAATTTCCTTTGAACGTTTCTATTCTCATGCCTCTATGAAGGGGGAGTATTGTGTAGAGAGGGAGCATTCAAATAGGGGGAGCAAACTGAATAATCAAATACATTTAATATAGTCAAAATCTTAAATATATGTTTGTTATCATCAAAAAGGGGAGATTGTTGAATATGTGTCTATATGATTTTTTGTTTGATGATAATAAACATATATATATATATTCATTTAAATGTATTTGATATTGTACTATTTTATTTTTCACATAATAAATAAATATTTGCTGAATAAAAATAAGAAACACAGAATTTGAATTCAAACAGAAATTTTTATTCAAACAAATTTTTATTACAATTTTTGAATAGTACACATTCAGGCTCTCACTATAACTATACAATTTCTGAATACATCACAATTCATTTTTACATAAATAACCTCACTACATATCACTCACACTTGTATTTTGTCTTCAACTGCATTCCAGCCTGATTCCAGCATCCGAGTAATCTGCAAAAATATTCTCAAACGCAGTAAAATTGAAAGAGAAATATTTTTGAAATTTGAAATAAAAGATGTTTTTGAAAATATTATTTGCCTCAGTTATTTGGGTTGTTCGTCATCATTTATATTTGAATTCATCATACACGAACAATGTGACATGCACAGTGTATCACTGTACATGCCTCAAGGCCGTGCACACCGATATATGTATATACATTTGATATAGTAACAGGGACAGGTGAGCACAGGTCAAACCCAGATTAACGGATTCAACTCAAGTGCAATATAAATAAAATATCGACTTCAGCACAAGGTCAAACCCGAGTTGTGAAACTGAACTCAACAGTGACAGGTCGAAATAATGAATACAGGCAGTGCAACAGAGCTACTCCAGACCAGGTCATAATGAAGCAACACTCAAGTAAACACTATAGGTTGAGATAGTAGCAAATCAAACCAGAAATGCACAAACCAAAATGAACTTGACGAAGATCTTATACAAAGCATCAGAGCTCAACATACATGAACCACAATAATATGCAAACTCAAGCTTACAGAGGTGCAGACGACCAAACAGCAACATGAATCAAACAAGGCATCAAGTATGTCAAAGTCAGGTACAAGTTACAATGTCAACAAAGTACACAGGTGAAGGCAACAGACTCAAGAGACTAAAGTTGCTCAAAGTCAATGACTCAAGTTCAAGATGCAGTGAAGCATGTACACTGGTGTCGTCAGAAAACATACAATGACAACTACATAATGCAAAGACCAGAATGAATGTAATTCAAGTGAACAGGTAAAAGTGAAGAACAGTAATCAATGTCACCAGAAAAACAATGCCGAAGCATCAAGATGATCAATGACAGTGCAAACCAAAGCACTAAGTTATAACCAAGTCAAAGTCAATGCCGAAGTCATTGAGAAAACAATACCGTAGCCAACAAGTATTTTCGCAGTTCAAAATCAAGTCAGAGACATCATGAACAACATATCGAAATCAAAGCCGAAGCTAACAGTCTAGATTCAAAGACGTGGGAAGCAAGTAACAGAATATACGAATATATACGTATTTGAATAAGTCACGAACATCACAACCATCGATACATAATCAAGCAGCAGAGAAAAGAAGTTGACAGATTCAAATATATTTATACGAACGAAAATTATGGAGTTCGACTCCTATATAAACCCTAACAATCATCATTGGCAAAATCATCGAATTCAAGTAATCAAACCAGAGAACAAAAGGCACAAATTACATACCAAAGTCACGAGACGAATTCGATCAGCAATCGAGAAGCAGCCAAAGCAAAGCTACACGAAGCATCGATCGACAGAGCGAAAGCACAAAATCATTCGATCGAGATAATAGTCGGCAGCTTCATCGAAGCCCTAAATTTTGGAAGAAAAACGAAAGCCCTAATTTTCAGATCGGAGGAACGAACGAGATAAACAGAGCCACCATTTTCTTCTTTCAGAGCAAAGAGGATCGCGTAAATAAAAAGAAAGAAAAGGGAGCCGGCTAATTCTATTTGAATTAGGGAAATGAGTTTAGTTTATATTTATTTACAGGGCTTTGTTTTAAATCGTTTTTGAATCGTTTTCAAATTTGTATTTCAATTTCAAACTGATATTTTTTCTAGTCGTGTGACTAGGGGACAATCTATGTGGCGTAGATTGAGAATTCGCAACTCAGTGGCTGAGTTGTGGCAGGGTTTTGAGCGTAGAGTTAGAGTAGTCAATAGCGGGTATAGCGAGTTTACGGGTCTAAGCGTCTGACTATCTAATTTCTAGTAAAAACCTTGGGGGCAGCACGTAGGCAGGGTTTTTCCGAAGCTGGGTAAATTCTGTGTTGTTCTGTTCTGCTTTTATTCTGATATTATCTGTGCTGTGCTATTCTGCTGTGTTGAAATCTGTGTTGATAATATTAAGCTTCCGCAATAAATTTTAATAATTGATAGTATCACCCTATTCACCCCCCCTCTAGGGTGAAATCGATCCTACACCTGTAACACCCTTAATTTTTGTAACACATTATTCTGGATATTTAAATATGAAATAATTAAATATATAATGGGAAAAAATGGGAAACGTGGGAGTTTCCATAGTAATTAATTCAACTAAGGAAATGTTTACTAAGAGAAAGAGAGCTTAATTAAATAAATCAAAGAATGGGTAAGGATGAAATAAAGATTTATATCATTCTTTCCCCCTCTCCATACACTCATTCATTTTTCATTCTTTCATCCTAAAACAAAACATAGAGGTTGAACCCCTATTATCACTATCTCTACTATGAAGGAAGAAGGAAAGCAAGGAAAAAATAAAGAACAAAGCAAATCTCTTCATCTTAACAAATCCAACGTGAATAATATTTCCTTCTGATGTATGTTTGATATGTTTGTAGTTGGAATTACATTGAAATTTGATTATATTTAATGTTATATCATGCTTTAGTTAGAAATATTCGTCTATATGAATTTATGGTAATTATAGATGAAATTAAGGAATTTTCTAAAGATGTTTTGGTTTAAAAACCTTAGTTTCAATCTCCAATCAATTAGAAATTTCAATATGATTTTTGGAACATTAATTTAGAGAAGGATATTTAATTTCATAATTTTTAGATTAGTTATGAATTTCTTATGAATATTCTAGGTTAAAAAATGGATAGTAATTGATTTTGATAATTAAAAATAGGAAATTAGTTATTTTGCTCTGAAATTTTTATATATGATAAAAGATGGTTTTTTGATTTTGTAATTTTTGAAAATTTTTCTCATACATTTTCGATTCACTATGAATTATTTAGTAAAGGAAGATTTAATTATTAAGGGTAACTAATTAAATAATTATTTATAAAATAATGATTTAGAAAGATAGAGAAATTATCATTAAATATTTTTTGCAAGGATTTCCTTTAAATATTTGATTAACCATTAGAAATTTGACAAAGATGGTAAAAAGTTCTTTCTTTTAAAGGAACATCTTAGTTTTTCAGATATTTACATGATTGCCATTGTGAGGCTTGATAGCCAAAATTTATACCCACGATGGCTTGACCTTTGATAGTTACATTGACATTCAATAGCTTATAAAAATTTTGAGGTGCGATGGCACTATATTTTAAGCATTTGATGACTTTGTATTTTTTAAACTGGGTAGCTCATAAAAGTTTTAAGGTGCGATATCATGATATTTTTTATATTAGATAGCTTTGCATTTTGATAAAAGATGGCTTGAAACTTGATAACTTGCATTGTTGGTGAGCGATACCTATATTTTCCTTAACATGTGATGGTTATATTTCTTGGTATGCAATAGCTACTTATTTTGACATGTGATTGCTATATTCTTTGACCTGCGATAGCTATTTTCTTTGACATGCGATAACTATATATTTACGAGCATTATAGCCTTAAATCTTGATATTTGGAAGCTTTAAAATATTTTCATCTAAGATAGCTCGATATATTTTTAAGTGTGCAATAGCACAAGAGTTTTATTGTAACAACCCACCTCAAAACAGGCTCAATTTTTGACCCAGAAAAGGCCCATCAAACATTAGACCCATTCTAAAGCTGGCTATTGGTTAAGCAATACGTAGAACTATCTACTATTGCTATCATAATCTCATAGCAAAAAGGATGAAATATAATATCAGAAACAATACCTATTTTATAAAAATTCAAATTCCAATAAAAACAAAACATAACATCCTAATATCTATAGTACAATATCTCAGAATACAATAACATCATGTGTGAAATAGGTACATCAAAATATAAAAACATAAGTAGATAGATAATTATCGTAAGATTCTTCTCCACCTTCATCTCCTAGATCTACATTGTCTTCTCTAACCTATGTTGTAATGAGGAGGGTGTCAGAAAAAACAATGTCTGGTGAATAAAATCTTGAGTCTTTCCATAATAGTACTTGGGCGGCATAATTTAGATAAGAATATGTTTTACGCATCCTAACTATATTTCTTATAAATACCTCCAATAGTAAGCCCGAAAGCTCATGCAGCCCAATCCTATAACTTACACTTTTCTAACCCAACTCTATAACTTACTTTCAACTATAAACACAAGGCCATTCCTAGTCTAATGCATCTACCATCAATCATGTCCCAATAATGTAAGAGAAAGTACCCAGCCCTCTTAATACCTTTTCAACGGGAATCAGGCAGATTCTGACCATTTAGTTCCTATATCTTAGGTAGACCTCCAACATTTAATACCTAACCCAAGGTGGACCACTCTTTGGAACTATCTAGTTGACATTACATGAAATCTCATCGGGCCACTTATACTTCTTTTTGGAAGAGGCAAACACTACAATAGCCACTTAATACTTCAAACCCAAAGTATACCCTTCTCGAGATTTCCATCTAACATGCCTAAACGCTATCCCCGACCATTTAATAATTCCTAATTAGGGAGGAGGCGGACCAAACAGCTACTTACTACCCTAATCCTCATAGCAGGTCCTACGTACTATAACCCGTAACCCAACTATGACATCTCACATTAGTCCGACCATTCATACGCACCGATAGCCAGATTAACTGGGTAGACTTACCCTACAGAATTGGGACAAACCTCGCATCATCCTTGAGTACTTATTATAGGTGATGTCTCACATCAACCCCAAAGTCACACTACTTGAAGCCAGATTAGCTGGACATACTTCTGTGTGCTTTTGACTAACCTCACATCCCTAAAACTTAGTCATGCTTTACACTCCCCTAAACATGTTACATACCTCACCGTGTTCTACTAAGGCTATAAAGAAAGATTCTTTATTCTACCACTAATCATAACCGTCCTTAATGTCCATCCTACGGCGTTTTAATACTAATTACCAACCTATTTATTATGCAATTAATACAGTATTAATTATACGTCTTATATATATACATATATATATATATATGAATATGTACTAAAACATTCTTAAGATTGCAAAGATTATGTCCTATATTAATCATTTAAATGTCAAAACTTCCAATTTATACAAGTCTAACTTCATACCGTAACATACAAATTAGCTAATATCCTTACCCTAACAACGGACTTGTATAAGAAAATAGAACCAATTATCAAACTTATCTCTATTATTAATAATGAGAATTCCATGAATAGGATTATACGGTGACTTTTTGAAGTTTCCAAAATACTCTTTACATCTCAATTTACAGCATAGATGTTGTAACGACCCGACTTTCCTGTCCCGGAAAATCGAACCATTTTACTTAAAGAAGAAGAGGTAGAAGAAGAAAGTAGGAAGACAACATCATAATCTAACCATCGCAGCGGAATAAAATATAATATATATTAACAGATCTTTACACAAATCAAAACTATATCAGTTTTATACAATATATCATCAGAGTATACATCTGGGAACACATAACATACAACTGGACAATAACCATATCATGTCCTCAATACAACAGAGTACAACAATCAACACAGCAGAATATATATATAAACAAGTACGAGAGATACGTCTCGCCATCTAGCTCGTCTCCTGAGCTCCACAGCATCATATCCTGTGACCTATAATACTCGGTCTGACCCGAGCATCATATAAAACAATACCCGAGTCAGTCTGGAATACCAGCGTGAGAAAATCACACTCAATTTGGTTATTAAAGTTTCAAAATCTTTTGAAAACAAAAGCATCTCGTAAGACCACGCCACAAATAAACATGTCGGGTTTTTACCTTACGATAGCTAAAACACTTTTTATAAAAATCCTCTGATATTATAATAGTGTCTATTTACAAATACTTATAAAATAGCCGAAATTGTTACATCTATTAAATTCCGGCATACTAGCCACAACGTGGGTAATACAAACAAAACTCGTACAAGGCACGTAGGGAGAATGGATTTCCAACGAATGACTAGGCACTGGGGTACCACCTGTCACAGTACGTGGCCTAGATCACAGTACCGAGGAGTACGCCCGCTCCCCTGCAACACAAGGCCGGAATCATCCCTTACTGGATAATTCCAAGTAAAATCACCCCACGGTTGTGATCAGCAACCGCACCACTAAGCCGAAATAAAAGGGACATCTAGACAGGGATGACCTTACTCTCAAGTGGGGGCTACCCACGAAGCCTTGCTGCATAACCCCTGATTTTCAGTCATTCCCGGTTGATGAGGCTTGAGGCTAAACGATACCTTTATAGAACATATCCCTTAGAATGCCCATCGTCCACCTGACGATGTCACGAAAGCATTCGTCCATACAAGTCCGTCCCGGGTTCGAACGGAACCGAAGGCACTATTCCTACTACATCCATTTTGGAAATATCCTCAGGATTAGTAGCAACTAGCCCTTGCACTTCACAGCTCCATCTTCGACTCTGAACACGTTACACGAAACGTACAAACCGGATCGAAGTGGTATTCGAGTCTCCAGACCTAGAATCCCGGTATACGGAAACCTGATCCCGGTCTCTTCGAAACGATCAACGCATTTGGCCAATATTGATAGTCGGTTATTTAACTATCAATTAACATCCACAAGCAACCATCACACAATAAATAATTTCCCACATTATTTATTTGTCCAAATATCTTTCCAAGATATATTTCCAAATTTTCAAAGCTCATTTGAAAACAATTTCAAAACAGTTTCCGCTTACGGAATACCTTTCCCAAATAATTATTTCCACTGAATCACCAAGTACAAAATACTTTTAATTTTAAAATAATTTAAAACACTTTATTTAAATATACTTTATAACATTGAAATCAAACTACTTTAATACTTTATTAAAAATATATACTTTAAAATAAACCACTTTATAAATATAAACTAAATTTCCTCTTTAAAACATAATACCAAATCACTTTTATATAATTACTACAATAATAGATTTTTGAAAATACTTACTTTGGAAATTAACCTTTAGAAATAATCAATTTCCTAAAACATGCATTTTTAAACAAATTAGAACTTTTAACTTATATTTAAAATTGCTTTGAAAAACGTACTTGGCAATCCAAGAAAATACACTTCTCTTCACATCCTTTAAAAATAAATCAACATTTATTTTTAAACCAATTCATATTCTTTTATAAATTCCCTCCTTGAATTTATATTTTTCTAATATCCACTGATATTCCATTTCACTTTATAAACCCAGTTTATATCTTCAAAATCTCATTTCTCTTTAAAGTTTCGAATCCCAAAGTATTTAAATCAATTTATAATTGATCTCCCAATTTATTTTACTTTGAAATAAATTTCCTTACTTAATCCATTTATTTCCAAATTCATTAACTTCCAGATTTTATTTCTCATTATGATTTAAAATCTTTAAACTGAAACACAAGTTTCAGATTTCCCAAATTCCTTCTTTCTTCTTTCTTTTTAATTACATTTAAACATTGAATTAAAATAAATTATTTATTCCTTTAAATAATATCACATAAGTTTTCTTTAAATTCAATATTTCTCTGTTTATTCAAAATTCCTCTTTTCCATATTTATTAGAATTTTGGAAATCACTTTTATTCTTAATCAGATTTATTCTCAAATTTATTCCAAACTCTTATTAATTATTTTACTTAAAAATTTACTCTTTTATTTCTTTTCAAAAATTGCATTCTAGAGATTTTGATAACTCAGCATATCCAAATCGGTCAATCCAAACCATAACATCCAATATAAAACCATCACAGGATATCAAATATTCAAAACACAAAATATTAAATAATCTAAATAATTTTGAGGAATCCAGTTGGATCCCTCCAACCTGTTTCCCTGCATCCACAAACGTTAGCACAATACCAATTCCACTTCAAGGTGGAATATCGCGGTATATGGGTTTAATAAATATCATCCGCTATTATGCGGCGCATAGGGTCTCATCCGCTATATAATGCGGGAATATCAACAACTCCAATATATACATATACCAATATGTATATATTGCCATATACTACTATATATATATAGCACATCAATCAATGCAATCATCCAATCAATTATTTAAATCTAACTATTTAACTTTAAAATATAAATTCAGCTGAGTGAGATTAACTCACCTTTGATTTTAGTTTGCAGTCTATTCCATTCCGGTTCCATTCCGACTTGTATTTTCTTGATTTTGGACCTTGTACAACATTATATGATTTTGTAAATATTCAAAATAAAGTCGAACCATTTATCTCCATTTTTAAATTTAATAAACCAATAACTCTATTTTAAACCAATAAATTTTAGTTTGAACTAATTTCCCATTAATAAATTAATTTTAGTAACTAAGATAAATTAAATAGGTAAATAAAACAAACTAATCACCCTAATAAATTATCTTTAAAATTGAACTAGTAGGTTATAATTTGTATATGTATACTTAATTTATTTTTATTTTCGTTTCTGAACTACTTATATATACTTATAACAATAGCCTGTATAGATTTTAAAGAAAACTAGTTTTATATAAACTTTCAATCTTTCAAAAATTCCTATTATTATATATTTTCTTTTTTTCTGAAATCAAAACAGTAATTCACCTACTGTATATATCTTTTCATATCAATATTAACATTATACTACCCTTTACTATAAGCATATCCATACATACATATATTTTCTTAATTTCATCGTGTATGTATATAATTTTAGATTAGAACGAAACAAATACCTCACTGCAATGCATATCTCGACCTTGAGAATCGTCGCAGACAATCGTGAACCCATCAATGATTCATTCACAGGCGAGTGTACGCCCCCTTCCTCTGGCCTTATGACCGAAATCCTACGCCATCGCGAGCTCGTGAAACCCTAATTTTCTACTGTCGTCGTCACTCATCTGGTATCCAATTTTGGTCGAGTTCGAGCTCTAGAACAAGTGCCGCGTCCCCTTCGAACCCACTGCGCCTAGCTCCCCTGATCGCGATTTGAAATCGTGCCTCAAAAGGGCGAAACGCACTTCCTTTTCGAACGAACGAGAAACCACCATCACTCGCCTCTCTTCCCTTTCGTGAATCGCCCTGGCCCCGAGATTCAATTGAAAAAAATTGATTTCATTCAAAGTTTGAAGGAAGAGGACGCTTTGATATTGGGATTTGGATTTTTGAATTTTTCGTTCGAACGAGAAGAGTGTTGTTTCATTTTTCTTTCAGCTATCGATTTACAAATTTGGCTTCTCGATTTAGAGTAGAAAATAAAAGGGAAGGAAGGTGTTTTTAATCGGCCGGCTTTGATTTAATTGTTTGCGTTTTAAAGCTTGCAGAGGAAGATTGTGTATAAGATAGGAATGGGAGACAAGATACGATGTTATCGTGATTTAGCAGAGAGTAGGTCGGCTGAGAAAAATAGGGTAACGGCTAAGTTGATTTTTGATTTGACTTTATAATATTTATTAAGGTATAAAATATCTCGTTACAACACTCAAATTTTCGATATAAATTTAAGCGTGTTTACATACCGTACGCTCACACAACAACTCCAAACACTACGAAAATTTGAAATCCGATAATAAAACACTATTACGGATCCAATGGAACTGGTTTCGTCGAATTCCGAGACTGTGCCCCGGAAGGCTATATTTAAAATTCAATTTAAACGATATATTTTTAAAACTGAACAAAATACCTTGAAATTCAATTTTGAAAGTTCTATCATCTTCAGTATTATTAGTATGAATTTTACGAGCTTTCAAAATATTTTTAATTAGCTTAGAATGCCATATTTACTATTTTATCCAACTTCAAATAAATTTAATTTAATTATTAAATTACTCAATAAACAACGAAATTTGAAATTTAAGTTTATAATTAACCTCTGAATATTTTAAATTAATTAAATATTCCAATTTCAAATGCTCAAAAATTCCGGGTCGTCACATTCTTCCCCCCTTAAAAGAATTTCGTCCTCGAAATTACCAGTTAGGAAGAATGATTCAATCCCCGTTTACTATTTTCTCAAATCCAAATAGTTTCAACAACCCCAAGACAATCTTTTATTAATGATACACTAATCATCTTTTAACTTCCCAAACTTATTCATAAGTTCAACCCATACCACCAACTTATCCATTCAAATTTAAATTTGAATTCAAATTTTGAATTATCAAAATTTTCCAAAATTTTGCTAACTCCCTAAATTTCCGAAAAATTTCGCCAGCGTCTCTTTTGCGCGGCTAGCTCGATACTACTACAAAATGGCTCTACGGCCTCCCAATCTCAAAAAGAAAACAAAAAGCCAAGTGGCTGGATCAAAAACCCAATCAAATTTCATACAGAAATTCAAATACATACCTTTTTGTCGGGCCATTAAATTTTATCTTCAAAAATCAAAATTCCCAATTTATCCATTGCTTTTATACACCTGTATATCCTACTAAGCAATAATATTCAATCACAATTCCAAAGTCATTTTATACTTTTCTTTACAAATTCAATATTTGTTTTACTCAGCCCGTACGATGCACATATATCATCCGTACGCAATATCACATTTGATCGCCCAATCGATCACACAATTTCACTTCCGAACTAGTATCGCCCACCCGACTTCCTAGTGCGGACTCAGATCTGGTTTCTTGATCAGAAATCATCATTCTCCTTGCATAGCCACAAACTATGATAGAGAATATCCAGAATCAATCAACAATCCATATCCAGGTTCACCGTCGAAAATCGAGTGAAAAATCCCAACTCGGATCGGTATAATTACCTCGAAATTCTATGCTCGAATCCGAATCAAATCATTATGCGAATAAAATAATATACGTACATCCTACGTATAAATTTCAATTGATTATCAATTATATCAATTTCTTTTTTATTCACATTCATTTGATTGTTATTCACTTATCACACTTATCCCATTCACAACTTCATATTTTAATCGTCATTCAATTATTCACCTAGAATAATTTTCCTCCATACCAAATTTACTTAAGAATTCACCATTCATTTCTTAAGTCCAATATAAACATTTTATATACTTCTTGGATTTGTTTTACTTCATTTTTGAAGTTTATATTTATTTTCACCTCCCCATTGAAGTTTATTTTAATTACTATTTACTTAGCCCTTACAATTTCATTTAAACTCAAATTGGCTTCCATTTTGAATATGGATTAGTTTCACTTACTATTTAATTTAAACCTCAAATAACAGTTTATTTACGAACTTTATTTTCTTTAGTTCCTTTGATTTCACTTCACCTTACATACACATTTGAATTAGATTTCAATATCCAGTTTTAATTTCATTCGCTTAACAAATTTAAATCATTTATCGTAAATGAAAATTTTCAAAAATTTTCTAACTCCCAAAATTTATGGAAAATTTTGGCAGAGTCTCCTTTGTACGGAGGGACTTCTGCGATATCGCAGGATGCACAAATATACATACATCGGCCCACCCGGCCGAAAACAAAAAAAACAGTTCATATTTCCTATTTTTATTGCATAGGTGTACCTTATTTAGCATTTTTACGCAAGCGGTTATTTATTTAAGCAATTAGCGCAGTCAAATCCAGCCAAACGGTTTTCCCAAACCTGTACTAACTCAACTTAAACAGGTTTGTGACAAATATCCAAAGTTTGTTATCATTTCAATTAATTTCATTAGCTAACACATACAACATAAGCAATACTCACTAAACACTTCCATAAGTGAATTTATTAGGCCCAACACAAATTAAATGCTTCCATTTAAATGGTTTACACTACATTACTTACATTCTATTCATTTTAATCCAAATGAATACGTATTTATTACGATTGATTTAAAAATCAATTATATTGCTTATATTAACTCACATTTACTACAATTGATTTCAAAATCAATTTTATTTCCTTTCTATCAATTCATAGAATTTTATTTAACCTCGTTTTACCTCAAACGATCCATTTCCTAATACAATTCGACAATATCAATGTGGATAAATGATTACTTCTGCTTTAGAACCATTTAGGTTAAATCCAACTAAATTTACATTTAACCTATTCCATTTTAAATTTATTCACAACTTTCATTGTATTTCTTCCATATCCAAAGAGTTTGATTCCAAACCATTTTATTAAACTCAGCCACCAATATATCAAATAACCGTCACACAACTTACTTAAGTTATTTATTTGTTTGAGTAGAATTTTATTCCATTCAATATTATCTATACCCAGCTGAATTTATTTCAATCCAATTTATTTTAGCTTGCTTCCAATTAAACCTAGCTACAACCCATTTTTGGATTTTGCTAAGCAAAGATTTAATTCCACTTAATAACATTCATGACACAACTGACTTTTGATTCAATTCAATCCAAATTTAATTCAATTTCGATTTCAGTTTATATAACTTATTTCAAGTTAAATTCAAACATATTTTCTTCACTTTCATCCACTTAAGTTAAATATTAATTTCCGGATTAGAGTTCTCCAATTTCTTCTTATTAATATCAACTTCACTTTATAAGTACAATAGTTGATTCATTTATTCATTCACCAATTCATTATTTAACCAATAAATTTTATTTCCGAACATTAATTATTTTTAGTCCATCTTGACTACTTTTTCCCATTCACATTTTACCCTTTACTCCAGATTATACATTAAATTTTAGTCAAGTATATATTTTTCATTATTATTATTCTATAAATATTCCAAAATAAGATTCCAGAGTATACACAAATTTTCAAAATTTCAAAATCCCTTTTTGAAATCAACTATATCCAAACTCCTTTGGTAAATTTCATTATCTTTTTGAATTTTAAAATCAAACCCAGTTCGCAACAATTTCAATTTGAAACAATTCGGTAGCAATTTCTCTTTGGAAACTCGAAAATGAACACCGATGATGTCGCGATCATCATCGGAAATATTTTCCAGCGACCAAAGAGAGTTTAGTGCTTTTATCACTTTAAATCATTTCAAATATTTTTGAATACCCAATCTCATCAGACTTCGAATCCAATTTAAAATATTTCCCACAATAGTATCACTACTATTTCTCCCACACCCTTGGAAACCGTTTTCAAATCCAAAGGAATTTTAAGTCCTTTCTCAAAAATTCCAAATTTCCAACCCATCCAATTAAATTTAAACCTTTCTCTGGAATTCTATTTTAAATTACTATCTCATTTGGATATGGAGTTTATTCCAATTTATAAATTACATTTATAATCTATATTTCAAATTTTATTTTATTATAAAATTTGATTCTTTATTTTGGTTATAAATTTCAATTTCTAGTTAAGTTTCCATATAATAATGATAATAATCCAATATTATCACATCTAACATCCAAACAACCATATATATATTAACTAGAATAGTTTACAAAACTTTCCTTTTTATACAAAAATAATTTGGGTAAAATTATTTCATTTACCCTTCTTTAAAACAATATTGTGTCGGTTTATCTTGTTTAAGAGTTTAGAAACCCCTATCGATATTGTGGCGTCCCACACATCGACCAGAATCCATAAACACTCAACCGATAAGTCAACACAATATAAAACCATTTTATATTCACTAACAAATACGCGCTCATATCTATTAATACTCTCAAAATTCCCACCATAGCCAAGGTTATCGCTAGCCTAAGCTCTGATACCAACTGTAATGACCCGACTTTCCTGTCCCGGAAAATCGAACCATTTTACTTAAAGAAGAAGAGGTAGAAGAAGAAAGTAGGAAGACAACATCAGAATCTAACCATCGCAGCGGAATAAAATATAATATATATTAACAGATCTTTACACAAATCAAAACTATATCAGTTTTATACAATATATCATCAGAGTATACATCTGGGAACACATAACATACAACTGGACAATAACCGTATCATGTCCTCAATACAACAGAGTACAACAATCAACACAGCGGAATATATATATAAACAAGTACGAGAGATACGTCTCACCATCTAGCTCGTCTCCTGAGCTCCACAGCATCATATCCTGTGACCTATAATACTCGGTCTGACCCGAGCATCATATAAAACAATACCCGAGTCAGTCTGGAATACCAGCGTGAGAAAATCACACTCAATTTGGTTATTAAAGTTTCAAAATCTTTTGAAAACAAAAGCATCTCGTAAGACCACGCCACAAATAAACATGTCGGGTTTTTACCTTACGATAGCTAAAACACTTTTTATAAAAATCCTCTGATATTATAATAGTGTCTATTTACAAATACTTATAAAATAGCCGAAATTGTTACATCTATTAAATTCCGGCATACTAGCCACAACGTGGGTAATACAAACAAAACTCGTACAAGGCACGTAGGGAGAATGGATTTCCAACGAATGACTAGGCACTGGGGTACCACCTGTCACAGTACGTGGCCTAGATCACAGTACCGAGGAGTACGCCCGCTCCCCTGCAACACAAGGCCGGAATCATCCCTTACTGGATAATTCCAAGTAAAATCACCCCACGGTTGTGATCAGCAACCGCACCACTAAGCCGAAATAAAAGGGACATCTAGACAGGGATGACCTTACTCTCAAGTGGGGGCTACCCACGAAGCCTTGCTGCATAACCCCTGATTTTCAATCATTCCCGGTTGATGAGGCTTGAGGCTAAACGATACCTTTATAGAACATATCCCTTAGAATGCCCATCGTCCACCTGACGATGTCACGAAAGCATTCGTCCATACAAGTCCGTCCCGGGTTCGAACGGAACCGAAGGCACTATTCCTACTACATCCATTTTGGAAATATCCTCAGGATTAGTAGCGACTAGCCCTTGCACTTCACAGCTCCATCTTCGACTCTGAACACGTTACACGAAACGTACAAACCGGATCGAAGTGGTATTCGAGTCTCCAGACCTAGAATCCCGGTATACGGAAACCCGATCTCGGTCTCTTCGAAACGATCAACGCATTTGGCCAATATTGATAGTCGGTTATTTAACTATCAATTAACATCCACAAGCAACCATCACACAATAAATAATTTCCCACATTATTTATTTGTCCAAATATCTTTCCAAGATATATTTCCAAATTTTCAAAGCTCATTTGAAAACAATTTCAAAACAGTTTCCGCTTACGGAATACCTTTCCCAAATAATTATTTCCACTGAATCACCAAGTACAAAATACTTTTAATTTTAAAATAATTTAAAACACTTTATTTAAATATACTTTATAACATTGAAATCAAACTACTTTAATACTTTATTAAAAATATATACTTTAAAATAAACCACTTTATAAATATAAACTAAATTTCCTCTTTAAAACATAATACCAAATCACTTTTATATAATTACTACAATAATAGATTTTTGAAAATACTTACTTTGGAAATTAACCTTTAGAAATAATCAATTTCCTAAAACATGCATTTTTAAACAAATTAGAACTTTTAACTTATATTTAAAATTGCTTTGAAAAACGTACTTGGCAATCCAAGAAAATACACTTCTCTTCACATCCTTTAAAAATAAATCAACATTTATTTTTAAACCATTTCATATTCTTTTATAAATTCCCTCCTTGAATTTATATTTTTCTAATATCCACTGATATTCCATTTCACTTTATAAACCCAGTTTATATCTTCAAAATCTCATTTCTCTTTAAAGTTTCGAATCCCAAAGTATTTAAATCAATTTATAATTGATCTCCCAATTTATTTTACTTTGAAATAAATTTCCTTACTTAATCCATTTATTTCCAAATTCATTAACTTCCAGATTTTATTTCTCATTATGATTTAAAATCTTTAAACTGAAACACAAGTTTCAGATTTCCCAAATTCCTTCTTTCTTCTTTCTTTTTAATTACATTTAAACATTGAATTAAAATAAATTATTTATTCCTTTAAATAATATCACATAAGTTTTCTTTAAATTCAATATTTCTCTGTTTATTCAAAATTCCTCTTTTCCATATTTATTAGAATTTTGGAAATCACTTTTATTCTTAATCAGATTTATTCTCAAATTTATTCCAAACTCTTATTAATTATTTTACTTAAAAATTTACTCTTTTATTTCTTTTCAAAAATTGCATTCTAGAGATTTTGATAACTCAGCATATCCAAATCGGTCAATCCAAACCATAACATCCAATATAAAACCATCACAGGATATCAAATATTCAAAACACAGAATATTAAATAATCTAAAGAATTTTGAGGAATCCAGTTGGATCCCTCCAACCTGTTTCCCTGCATCCACAAACGTTAGCACAATACCAATTCCACTTCAAGGTGGAATATCGCGGTATATGGGTTTAATAAATATCATCCGCTATTATGCGGCGCATAGGGTCTCATCCGCTATATAATGCGGGAATATCAACAACTCCAATATATACATATACCAATATGTATATATTGCCATATACTACTATATATATATAGCACATCAATCAATGCAATCATCCAATCAATTATTTAAATCTAACTATTTAACTTTAAAATATAAATTCAGCTGAGTGAGATTAACTCACCTTTGATTTTAGTTTGCAGTCTATTCCATTCCGGTTCCATTCCGACTTGTATTTTCTTGATTTTGGACCTTGTACAACATTATATGATTTTGTAAATATTCAAGTCGAACCATTTATCTCCATTTTTAAATTTAATAAACCAATAACTCTATTTTAAACCAATAAATTTTAGTTTGAACTAATTTCCCGTTAATAAATTAATTTTAGTAACTAAGATAAATTAAATAGGTAAATTAAACAAACTAATCACCCTAATAAATTATCTTTAAAATTGAACTAGTAGGTTATAATTTGTATATGTATACTTAATTTATTTTTATTTTCGTTTCTGAACTACTTATATATACTTATAACAATAGCCTGTATAGATTTTAAAGAAAACTAGTTTTATATAAACTTTCAATCTTTCAAAAATTCCTATTATTATATATTTTCTTTTTTTCTGAAATCAAAACAGTAATTCACCTACTGTATATATCTTTTCATATCAATATTAACATTATACTACCCTTTACTATAAGCATATCCATACATACATATATTTTCTTAATTTCATTGTGTATGTATATAATTTTAGATTAGAACGAAACAAATACCTCACTGCAATGCATATCTCGACCTTGAGAATCGTCGCAGACAATCGCGAACCCATCAATGATTCATTCACAAGCGAGTGTACGCCCCCTTCCTCTGGCCTTATGACCGAAATCCTACGCCATCGCGAGCTCGCGAAACCCTAATTTTCTACTGTCGTCGTCACTCATCTGGCATCCAATTTTGGTCGAGTTCGAGCTCTAGAACAAGTGCCGCATCCCCTTCGAACCCACTGCGCCTAGCTCCCCTGATCGCGATTTGAAATCGCGCCTCAAAAGGGCGAAACGCACTTCCTTTTCGAACGAACGAGAAACCACCATCACTCGCCTCTCTTCCCTTTCGTGAATCGCCCTGGCCCCGAGATTCAATTGAAAAAAATCGATTTCATTCAAAGTTTGAAGGAAGAGGACGCTTTGATATTGGGATTTGGATTTTTGAATTTTTCGTTCGAACGAGAAGAGTGTTGTTTCATTTTTCTTTCAGCTATCGATTTACAAATTTGGCTTCTCGATTTAGAGTAGAAAATAAAAGGGAAGGAAGGTGTTTTTAATCGGCCGGCTTTGATTTAATTGTTTGCGTTTTAAAGCTTGCAGAGGAAGATTGCGTATAAGATAGGAATGGGAGACAAGATACGATGTTATCGTGATTTAGCAGAGAGTAGGTCGGCTGAGAAAAATAGGGTAACGGCTAAGTTGATTTTTGATTTGACTTTATAATATTTATTAAGGTATAAAATATCTCGTTACAACACTCAAATTTTCGATATAAATTTAAGCGTGTTTACATACCGTACGCTCACACAACAACTCCAAACACTACGAAAATTTGAAATCCGATAATAAAACACTATTACGGATCCAATGGAACTGGTTTCGTCGAATTCCGAGACTGTGCCCCGGAAGGCTATATTTAAAATTCAATTTAAACGATATATTTTTAAAACTGAACAAAATACCTTGAAATTCAATTTTGAAAGTTCTATCATCTTCAGTATTATTAGTATGAATTTTACGAGCTTTCAAAATATTTTTAATTAGCTTAGAATGCCATATTTACTATTTTATCCAACTTCAAATAAATTTAATTTAATTATTAAATTACTCAATAAACAACGAAATTTGAAATTTAAGTTTATAATTAACCTCTGAATATTTTAAATTAATTAAATATTCAAATTTCAAATGCTCAAAAATTCCGGGTCGTCACAGATGTAGTAGTTAAAATTATTTGAACCATTTTTCAAATTGTATGTCATCTGCTTATGTGCCACATTAAAATTCAAGGAACTATCCCAACTTTGTTAGATGTTACTGGAACAACTTACTTTTTCACCTATTAGGTTATGTACAACAACAATTAATATATTTTGGACGATGTGGAGCTAATTAAAACAATTACTTTAATGCATTTATTATTGCTGCAACTCTCATTGTCCATTCAGAGTACAATTATCATTACCTTTATTAAATGAACAAGGTGTGGAGGAAATGATAGGGATGGGGATTATGTAATTTCTGGCTTGGAGCATTGACCGTAAGCATGTAATAGGCTGGGGTTTGTGTTTGGTTGAGGAAACGGACAAAAATTTAAAAATTATTTGTTTTAGTTAATCTTAAAGCTATATATATATATTGCTTTCAATGACTCAAGTGCAAAATATATACATATATCAAATGCACAAGCGAAGCAAGATGTGCATGTGCATGTCAGTACATGTGTGCATGTACTAATAAGTATTCACGTTATGTTGTACACGAAAATTACTATTCACTAGGGGTGTGTATGTGTGTGTGTATTAAGTTATAAAAGCATATATATTAAGTTGTACAAAATGTATATTAAGTTGGTGAATTACAAGTTGTACAAAATATATATTACTCATGATAAGTGAATGATGTATATTATGCACACAAAACAAAATGCATATTACGTTGGTGAATGCAAAAAAAATGCATGCAAAAGCTACATAAGTAAATATATATTATTCATGACATGCGAAAGATGTATGCATGCCTAAATACATGCAAAAGATAGTATGCAAAGAGTCAATGATATATATACTCTAATATATATTTTAACACATGACGACAAAGTAAATATTTTAACGTGCAATGGTTTATATTTTAACGCATGGTGACTGAGTAAAATTTTAAAGTCCGATGGCCTATAATTTAATGCACGACAATAGAGTAAAATTTTAACGTGCAAAGGTAAGTATGATTTTAAAATGTGAGGTCTATACTTTAATGCGTTAAAAAGTGAACTTTTAAGGCGCATTAGCTTACGGTTTAAAAAAATAGGGATAGCTATTTTATACACTTGAAATATTCTCACTCTATTTTGAGGGTAAATTTTACTTAAACAAAAAAAAATGAATATTTTTGATGAGATTTCAAAAGAAAAGAAAATTATATTAACCCATTTTTGAAAGGGGCTATTACTTTGAAAAAGTAATTTGTGTATAAATTGGCTATCATATTGAACATATATTTAATTGATTATTGATATGTTGTATGTCCATTTTATACATTAATCGGTTGTTATTACATATACTGAATTATTGATTTCTCTTATATATTATATGATACCACCTAACATTGTGACATTGGGGATTAGAGAATAGATGACTAGTTAGTGTTGTTCTAATGATGCATATGGTAAGATTTAAACTCCTGAGTGAGTAAAATTGCAACTACGAGATCGTGAAGATCAAAATTGTGTTAGGATGTACGAACAGATCAAAAATATAACTCATTGATAATTCGAAAACAAGATTAAGATTTAAGAATTAAGGGTGGAGACTGTGGTACAGTCGCACCCTATTCTCCAATTACTTAGCCCAAGGTTGGTCAGGTCCATAATGACATTGCGTAGGGCTTAGCCGAAGGACATGAGAAATTAATATTACGTAAAGAAAGAAAATTTCTTATGTGATAAAATACATAAAAAAACAATGAAAATGCTTTGAGCATCAGCATAACTCTTTGCTAACTACATGGCAGTAATTTCATGGAGTTTTATATTCATAATTCTTTTTGTTTCCAACTGCAAGTAACATTCATTTATTGAATATAATATACCTAATTAATTAAGAATTTGAGTACATATTTATTAAGGAAGTGTTAACTATTTCTATAAACAAAACTTTGTACATGCTTTAGAAAATGCTACAAAGTGCATTGTTGAATTAATACAGGCACATTATAATTAGATGCAGGCCCACCTGGACGTGCTTATATACTCGTTTTATATTAAAATAGTAGAATCAACATCAATAGAATTTATAATTCAAATCGTTTTACACTTTTTTCAACTTATGCATGTAAAATAAAAAGGGGTTTATATTTAAACTACGGAAATACGTAATGCAAACTAAATAGGAGAATCCGTACTTTACACACTATTTCCTTATTTAGTTCCCTTTTTAAAACCATTAATCCCATCAAAAGAGAAAAGTGAGAAGGGGAATGGAATATAAAGTATTAAAAATTGCAATAACTACATAAAATCTGCTATTTTAGTAAGAATAATTGAGATTCCAAAACATAAGAATTTTGGGGTTTTAGTTGGTGTTTTCGTGAACAAAATTCCCTAAGACATGTATCAAATCTGACCTACACTATACAATTACTAAAATGAGAAAAACTAAGATTTCTACTCACGGATAATTCCCAACTTTCTCCTTTGGATTTGAATACGCACGCTTCTCTTTTCTCTTTTCAGACCTATTCCTTTTGAAATATGAAATGCTTGGATGATATATTAATTAGATTCATAATTTCAAGGATTAAAGAAGAATAGAATTAGAAATTGAATATTAATATCTAAAATCGCTTACTTGAAGACATTAAGAAATCTTTGACTGTGTGGAAGAAAGAGATTAACAGAGCTTCGCCTATGTTCCCAAATAATTTATGAATAAAAGTGAGGGGGCTAGACTCTTATTTATAGTGGTTAGAAGTCACTAAAACCATCAGATTTAAGTCAGTTTAAAATAATAGAAACTAGGCCATTTAATAGAAACTAGGCCATTCCTGGCCTATGTGACCCAAGCCGCCACAACACCCACCAGTCGACTACCCTTCCTTAAGCGATCGACTAGCCCAAAGAAGGTGATCGATCGGTAGCTTGTATTTAGAAAGTTTTTTCTACCATTCTAATTATTTTACTTAATTTCTTAATTAATTTTTAACGTTAACGATTTCCTAAACCCATTTCTAATCAATATTAATTTTTAAATTTCAAATTATTAGCATTAATTATAAATTTGAATTTGAATTCCATGTGAATTATTTTAAATCCAATTTCAAAACATTGTATATAGAAACTGATGAGAAAATCACCACGAACGCAAGGACACAACTTTCATAGACTAATTTGACATTTACAAAATTTCCATTTTTAACCATATTAATAATTAATTAATTTCTTATTTATTAATTTTTTATGGGGTGTTACATTCTCCCCCCTTAAAAAGGATTTTATTCCTAGAATCCCAAAGGGACAAACGGTGCAACGTGCACTAAGCATCCATGTTATACAACCAAGTTATCTACACAACTATCTACTAGGTCAAAAAGTGCAATGTGATTATTCATGTAGGCATATTATAATTGAGCTCGGTCCTAGCATGAATGCAAGATCGTGACATATAGGCATGTATTGAAGCATCCTA
Organism: Allium fistulosum; assembly: GCA_030737815.1. Lineage (NCBI taxonomy): Eukaryota > Viridiplantae > Streptophyta > Magnoliopsida > Asparagales > Amaryllidaceae > Allium > Allium fistulosum. The sequence goes on from CM060901.1 coordinate 960,946,054, forward strand.
AATATGCAAAAAGTTCTGCATAAATTTAAAAAAGAGAGTAAAATGTGTGGCAACCATTCCCTACCATCCAATCTAGCAACCACGATGCAACCGAAACCTAGTTTTGAAGAGAAATAGTTTACCGGAGAAAAGCTGAGGATGAGAAGTCCTCATTTTCTCTTCGATTTTCAATTTGCTTTCTGCCAGATTATCTCCCTATTATACTCAAACCAGCCTAATTTCTTTGTTGCGAAGTTTCTTAGTTCCTTACTCCACTATGCATGCGGTGGCACGGGGTGTTATCGGCTCTGTTTTAATGTCTGCTAATTGATCAGGCTCTACTACGATGGCTATGCTATGAAGGCATTTCTCAAGTACGAAATGTGAAATGAGTCATGGACTCCTACCAATTTATCTGGTAGCTCTACTCGATATGCAAGTCTTTTTATTCTTTCCAAGATCCGGAAAGGCCCAACATACCTTGGTGATAAATTCTCCGACTTACCAAATCTCATAACTATTCTAAGAGGTAAAACTTTAACAAGCACCATGTCTCCTACCTCAAACTCTAATTCTTTTCTTTGCTTGTCCGCATAGGACTTCTGGGAAATCCGTGCGGCCTTCATTCGATTCCTAATCAACTATATCTTCTTTGAGGTCTCGCGAATCAAATCTGGTCCTAGTAGAATTTTGTCGGTGGTTTCCCACCAACTATTTGGCGATTTTTTTGGCCTCCCATATAATGCTTCAAAGGATGCCATGCCAATCGTTGCTTGGTGACTATTATTGTACGCGGATTCTATTGAAGGTAAGTGCTTCTCCCAATGTCCTCTTAAATCCCTGATGCAAGCTCTCAGTAAGTCCTCCAATATCCTATTTACACGTTCTATATGACTATCGCTTTGTGGGTGGTAAGCAGTGCTAAGATTCAATGAGGTTCCTAAAGCTGATTGCAAACTCCTTTAAAAGTTTCTAGTGAATAAGGGGTCCCTATCACTAACAATACTAATTGAGATTCCATGAAGTCGAACCACCTCCTTAATATAAATTTGTGCCAAAAATGCTATGGTCCTATTACTCCTAACAGGAATAAAATGAGCTCTTTTAGTGAGCTCACCTACTATAACCCAAATAGCTTCATTGCCTCTTTGACTCTTAGAAAATTCATCTATAAAGTCCATTGATATATGTTTCCATTTCCAAGTCGGCACCTCTAATGGCAATAATAATCCTCCGATCTTTCCTTGTTTAGCCTTTATCTTTTGGCACGTCAAACACCTAGAAACAAATTCAGCTATCATTTTCTTCATCCTTGGCTAATAAAATATTCACTTCATATCCCTATACGTCTTCTCTCCTCTGGAGTGAATGTTCATCCTAGAATAATGATATTCCTAACACTTCTTCTAAAAAAACCACAACTACAGGGACAAAATGACGTTCATCTCTCCTCAAACATCCTTTTCGTCAACTGCATATCCACTAATATGGGGAAAATGCTCTCCTCTACTCAGCTTGCCCAAAATGTCTTGTATCACCGCATCCTTCTTTTGCTCTAACCCAATATGGTTCATCAATGCTGGCCTAACCTCCATAGCTATCAAATAGCCTAGAGTGGGTTCAGTTGGCGGTTGGAAATTGAAATTGGAGAGGAACTCCAATTGTCTTCACTCATATATAACACTTAAAGTAGCATGACTTTGGCTAAGGGTGTCGGTGACAACATTCCATTTTCCAAGGGTATACTGTATCCCAAAGTCATATGATGCTATTAACCTCATCCACCTCTACTGCCTAAGATTTAAATCCTTTTGGAAAAATAGGTATTTAAGTGATTTGTGGTCAGTGAACAACTGAAACTTTTCTCCTAAAAGATAGCGCCTGCACATTTTTAAGGCTAAAACCGCTAACTCTAAGTCGTGAGTTGGGTATCTCTTCTCATGGTCCTTCGATTGTCTACTAGCATAAGCTATCACCCTCCCGTCTTGCATGAGAACAGCTCCTAATTTCATACCATATGCATCGTTTTAATCAGTGAAAGGCTTCGTCCATCAAAACTGTTAGTACCGGTGCATTTGTCAATAGCTCCTTTAACTTTTCAAATGCTTTCGTGCACTTCGCATCCCATGCAAAAGTCAGATCCTTCTTTGTTAAGCGAGTTAGTGGGACTTCTATCTTCGCAAAGTCCTTGATGAACTTCCTATAGAAACTTGCTAACCTAAGAAAACTCCTAACCTCCGTGGCATTCTTTGGAATCTTCCAATCTTGAATAGCTTCCACCTTCACAGGGACTATAGACAATCCCTTCTTGGAAACAGTACGTCAAAGAAATCTTACCTCCTTTTTTCAAAAGTGACATTTTTAGAATGCAACACCCTATATTTTTATAACATTACTTTGGATATTCAATTGGTTAAATAAAATAAAATAACGTGAAGATTAAATAGGTTGAGATTTGATTAAACTAAGGGTAGCCATGCCATGTTAATGTGCAAATTAAAATGAGATAACATAAACTAATGTGTTAGGAAATGAGTAAGGGCGATATGGGAAATAGGAGAGGCTTATACCCTAAACCCTTAGGAAATGGAACTTACATTCATTTCATTTTGGCAAACTAAAAACATCTAAAGCCGACCACCATTTTTATTCTCAAGGAAGATAAAGCCAGGATTCAAGAGGAAGAAGTTAATCAATATATTCAACATCAAATCTCACATCTTTTAATCTCAAAGCTAAGGTGAATAATTACTTCATCCCATTTTTTTGGTTTTCGGTTTTAAGATTAGATCTGAAATGATTTTGCAAGTATATGCCATGATTTTTATAATTAAAGTTACATATATGCTTGTTGATGGATTGTATATGTTAATGTTAGTTTTTATGATATGTTTGACATAAAAACCCTATTAGATGACATCCATATGCCTTGAAAATTTAAATATAGGTCAGAAATGATATTTTAGAGATGGGTTCCAATTTTCATAATTTTCTAAATTAATGTGGATTTTATATTAATTTTATAGTGAAGAAAATGATTTATTGGGTTATAAATTATTTACGACTAAAATAATAATTAATTGGATTTGAATATTTTATATGTTGGAAAACATTTTAAAATAGATATTTAGGAAATTATACAGATTTTTCCTAAGTGATTTGATGAATATATAAAATTATTTAAGGTATGTGACTTAAATGTTTTATATATTTAATTAAGGAGTAGGGGCATTTTATAAAATAAAATCATTATTTAATTCTAAAACTAGTGGAAGCACTTTTCTAAAAAGTATTTCACTAACCAATAAGGATTTGACAAAAAGGGCAGGTTAGTTGAACAGTTTTCTCTTTTAAGTTAAAAACAAGAAAAACATGTTTTTAGCATGTTTCAGCCATTTTGGTATCAAATCTTACAACCCAGACCTTTCGACAAGGTCGAAGGGTATCAAAACTTTCGATAAGGTCAAACCAATGCATATGGTATCAAGTTTCTTGGTACGTAATGAATTGGGCAAGGTCGAAGGGTACTTAGTCAAAAGGTTAGTTGCCAAAGAGGTTGGAGTATGTTTGTTTTGTAAACCAAAACCCGCTTTGCTTTCAAATAAAAGCTTTTGACTTGGTTGCTTTTGGTCAAGTCAAATAATTAAAATAATGGTTTTAAACCTTTCGACAAGGTCGAAAGGTTACTGCCGCTTTCCAACCTTTCGAAGTTGTTACTTTCGACAAAGTCGAAAGGTTTACTTATTTTTAAAACCAGCCGCTTCTCCATGCTTTTGACTTAGATGCTTTACCTTTGCTTATCTAATAGAAGTATAACCCAAGCTTTTGAAAGAGATGTTTTAAAGGCGGAAGCCTATTTTTTTAAAGTTAAGCTTTAAGCTTTCGAAGGGGTCGAAAGCAAAGCTTTCGACAAAGTCAAAAGGTTTCAAAAGAAGAGTTTCCATATGTTTTAAACTGAACCCAGTAAGTTTTCGAAAGGTTTATGTTTTAAAGGTTTAATGCTTTCGAAAGGTACTATTTATTGAATGGTTTTAATGGGGTCGAAAGCCAAGCTTTGGATGGAGTCGAAAGGTAGCTTTCGACAAGGTCGAAAAGTTCTGTTTTCCGAATGGTTTTGAAAGGTTTAAAAAGGAAGGTTTTCTAAGGAATTATTTTAGAGTGTTTTTAAAGTAGGATATCTAAAGTTTTATTGCTTTTGAAAGGGATGATTTCAATGGTTTCGAAAGGTTAGAAGTATGGTTTCGAAAGGTAAGGTTTTGGCCACTTAGTCTAGGTAATTAAAGGGTTTTACTTAGTTCTGAAGGAGACGCTTTCAAAAGTTTAGAAGGGGGTACTTTCAATGGAATCGAAAGGGATATTTTAAATATTTAAATGTTTTCATCAACTAAGGTTTGAGTAAAGAATATATATAACATGGCAACGTGATTTTGAGTAAAGCATAAAGATTTTATATTTTCCTTGTATAAATTTGATTTAAAGGTTTTAAATCATTTTAAAAAGGTTTTCAAGGAAAATTATGGGAGGGGATCCCTAAGTGCAAATGACTCAGATATTAGAATACCATATGGGACTGATATTGGGTCGTGCCTTATACATTAGCTATTAGCCCCAGCTAATTGTTGTCCCAAATTCCAGTGTGTAGGGCTTGGTCACAGGTAGACTAAAATTATGATTACACATTGAAAGGAATATACGTTGTATACAAATAGGTTATTGGCGAGCCCGAAAAACTATTAGGTTCGGGAAGACCCGGGAGATGATTAAGGTAGGGACAGACCGTCCAGAAGCGAAGTATTTAACAAATAGTTAAGGACAGACCGTCCAGAAGAGGAGTGTCTAACGGGTGTTAGAGAAAATTTTGTTTATATTGTCTGGTAGGCCCGAGTCAGCCAAAGGTTAAAAGTTAGCCAAACAAAACGTATGTGTTTGAACATATAGTTCATTATTACCTGATATTTATGTATGTTTACATAATGATGCTTTACAGTGTTTAACCAGTTTTGGTTATAGGAAAAAGGTTTTGCAAAGATAGATTTTAAAAGGATGTTAGTGAGGGGAAACCCGTTTCGCTAAGCGGTGTGGTCTCACTTAACATATTAAACCGGGATGCATAGTATTATTCACACCAGGCTTTATGTCTGACTCGAAGTTTATGTTTCTCCTTAAACTCTTGGGTGCTCAAAATTAATTTGAGTAGGCTGAGGGGTTAGGGTCTTTTCAGGTTTTAGTAGGATGACGAATAAGACTACCGGAGGCATGCAGGAGGCAAAAAGATAGCTGTTTAGGAGTTTCAGTTCTTGTTTTATGTTTTTTTGTATTTCCGCCATGGTTGTATTAAGTCTATTATGACTATATGACTCTGATCATTCAAGGGGGTATCTTCATATACCGCTCTTGGCGTATTTTGTAATAAGTATATTTTATCTATGCCTGGGAACGTATTGGGATTATGTATTAAGAATATGGAACATCTGTTTTAAATGTATGAAGTAAAGTTGTTTTGAAATCTGTGTTTTGTTTCATATTCAAGTGCTTCTGATATTATAGATACCATTAACATAGCCATATTTAGTCGCTGGAAGCTAATACTATAGATGACTACAGCATCTGTAGCGCTTAGTTTTGGGCCGTTAGATAGGGGATGTTACAAATTAGTATTAGAGCATGGTTTATGAAATACTTTAACTAAAAATGCTTTTTGAAAAACATAGTCCTTAACAATTAGAGGTAAGATCGGGGTATGGGATAACTCTATAGTAACATACTTGTAATTGTTATATATAAGTATTCGCTATATCTCTAGTCTCCTATCTTAGTTAGGCTATTCATTTGTATCTCATGAGACTTGAATACAGATATGGAAGGAAGAAGAGGCAGAGTTGATCTTAGAGGAGAGAGCACCACCACTAATGGAAATTCCCAACCAAATGTTATAAGAGGTCTAGGTCAGGCTCAAGCTGAAAATGTTGGTGCTAGGGTTCTCCAAGTGGATATAGGAGCCACGTATCAGTTCTTCGTAAACATGATACAAGTCGGAATTGTAGCTGGAGTTGTCGGAGGGAATGTTGCTGGAGGAGGAGTTCAGGAAGCTCCAATCGTCAACCATTATGCTAACTTGAGTATAGACTATACCAGGCTTTGAGGGAAGCCGTTCATTGGAACTGAAGATGCGATCGAGGTGGAAAATTGGCTGTTGCATTGCGAGAGGATTTTTGCTGACTTAAGGTTGAATGACGAGCAGAAGAGGAGACTAGCTTCAAGACAGCTTTAGGGAGCTGCTCTATTTTGGTGGAATACTATTTTAGCTGGTGTTGATGAGGAAACCATGACTTGAGCGGAGTTTAAGAGAAGTTTATATCGGTGATCGCGCAGTCAGCATTGGTTAGGAAGTTTGCTGAACTAGAACAAGGGGAGATGTCTGTTTTAGAGTATGCAAGAAGATTTGAAGAGTTGGTTTGGTAGGGTATGCCTTGGTTGATACGGTGATCAAAAGGAATAAGAAGTTTATAAGAGACTTGAAGCCGAAGTTGATAAGTGCTGCCTTGCCGCACCTAAGAGATCCGAGTGATGTAGTGGTAGAAATGGCGCTGAGGCAGGAAAAGGCGTTAGCTTGTTTGAAGAAGAAAATGAAGGAGGTCCAAGTGGGACAAGGCCAGAAAATAAAGTTTTTCCATAAGAAGAATGCTCAGAAGGGAGGAGCACAGAAGAAGGGAAAAGCTGAGGTGGTTTGTTATAAATGTGATAAGAAAGGACACTATGCTAATGAGTGTCGTGCCGGAAAAGGAAAAGGGAAAGAAATAGTTGGAAAGAAGAATGTCAAGTGCTTAATTGTGATCAGATCGGCCATTATAAGAATCAATGCAAGGAGCCTGCTAAAGAAGGAAGGGGGCAAGTTTATGCGTTAGAGCCCGCAAGTTCAAGGCCAGTTGTGCAGGAAAAAGGGAAGGCTTTTCTGGGAGGCTCACTACAGATTCACGGTATGTCTCTTAGCGTTATATTTGATACTGGTGCATCGCATTATTTTATTTCTCGATGTTTGGTGGATAAGCTTAACCTAGAACCCCCCATATTTAGTTACTTCCTTAAGGGTTGCAAATCTAATAGGAGGGTATGCAACACTTGGGATGAGGTGTGACCATTTAGAGTTCGATTTGCTAAGTCATACTTTTTTGATTGATGTTTGCATGTGTTTGATTTTGTGGGATTTGGGATTATCCTTGGGATGGATTGGTTAAGTAAATATGATGCTAGGATAATTTGCCATGATAGGAAAATATCACCTAGTCATTCGGATTTTAGTGATCAGATAGTTTATACCGTAGAGAACCCTAGTTGCGATGTGAATGTTTTATTGGGTATCATGGAGTTGGAGGATGAGTTGCATTGAGTCTTTGTGGTTAGAGAATTTGCTGATGTGTTTGAGCGGTTAACTGGATTGCCACAGAAACGAGCCATCGAGTTTCAAATTGATTTAGTGCCTGGAGGAGAACCGATGAGTAGGCCACCAAGCAGGATGACACCCACATAGATGAGAGAGTTGAAGGTGCAGTTAGTGGATTTGGAAGACAAGAATTTTATTAGACTGAGTAGTTTGCCTTAGCGAGCTGTCGTAGTATTCGCTAAGAAGCCGGACGGATCATTAAGGCTATGTATCGACTATCATAAGTTGAATGAGAAGACGATAAAGAACCGATATCCATTGTCGAGAATTGACGATTTGTTTGATCAGTTAAGTGGAGCTAAGGTATTCTCTCAGCTAGATTTAGCGATGGGATTTTATCAGCTTAGAGTAGTAGAGGATAGTATTCTTTTGACAATGTTTAGGACAAGGTATGGATTGTACGAATGGTTAGTTATGCCGTTTAGATTAACTAATGCGCCGGCATTCTTTATGGATTTGATGAACCGAATTTTCCTAGAGCACTTAAATAGATTTTTGTTGGTCTTCATAGATGACATTCTGATATACTCTAAGGATGAGAAGGAGCATGAAGTTCATCTTAGAGTCGTGCTAGAGACGTTGAGGGAGCATTAGTTGAAGGCTAAGTTTTCGAAGTGTCATTTTTGGAAGAAGGGGGTGAATTCCTCGGTCATGTAGTCTTAGAGAAAGGGTTGTTCGTAGATCTGACTAAGATTGAGGCGGTGAACAATTGGAAGAGATCCGAGACGGTGACCGAGATAAAGAGCTTTCTTGGATTGGTCGGATATTACCGGAGATTTATAAAGGATTTTTCGCAGATAGCTGCACCGATGACATAGCTTATGCGAAAAGTTGTGAAGTTTGTATGGACTGATAAGTGTGAGGAAGCATTCCAGAGCTTTAAAAATTTACTGACCCATACACCGGTGTTGGTGGTTCCAAAGGGGAATCAGGATTTGGTTGTTTATACTGATGCATGTGGAACTGGATTGGGAGATGTGTTGATGCAAAGAGGTAAAATGATTGATTATGCTTCTAGATAGCTTAGACCGCATGAAGTTAGATATCCAACGCATGATTTGGAGTTAGCTGCCGTTATATTTGCATTGAAGGTGTGGAGGCATTACCTCTTGGGAGAGCGATTTGAGCTTTATGCAGATCATAAGTCGTTAAAGTACTTGTTCTCTCAGAAGGAGCTGAACATGAGACAACAGAGATGGTTGGAGTTTATTGTTGCTTATGATTTTGGAATTGAGTACACTCCCAGAAAAGGAAACAAGGTAGCGGATGCACTTAGTAGGAAACATCAGAATGCAGTATTGGCTATAATTGCTGAGTGGAAAGATTTGGAAGCATTGTCAGCTTGTAAAGTGCAGTTTAGATCCGAAGTAGGTTCTAGTGTAGGAAGTGCTGTATTACCTTGTTTGGAAGTTCGACTGGTAATGATTGAGAATATAGCTTCTAAGTAGGAGGAGGATCCAATTTTGGCTGAACGGACCAAAAATTTAAGGGATAGAACATAGAGCGATGACTTAAAGGATTTTAGTCTTGACGAGAATGGATGGTTAAGAAAGAAAGGAAGGTTGTGTGTTCCAAATGTAGAAGACATGAGGAAATAAGTTTTGGATGAATGCCATCATTCGAAGTTCACTATCCATCCAGGAGGAACAAAGATGTATCAGGACATGAAGAGAAGTTTCTTCTGGGAAGGTATGAAATGGGACATTGGTTTAGGTATTAAGCAATGCTTGAATTGCCAGCATGCAAAGGCCGAACACCAGAAGCCAAGTGGATTGCTTCAACCATTGGAAGTTTCATTGTGGAAGTGGGATTCTATCTCTATGGATTTTACTGATGGGTTGCCAAGATCTAGTAGTGGGAATGAAAGCATATGGGTCATAGTAGATAGACTAACTAAGAGTGCCCATTTCATTCCAGTAAACTCAACGAGGACAGCACCTATTTTGGCGAAGTTATTTATGAAGAATGTGGTTAGACTGCACGGAATTCCTAGTAGTATCATCAGTGATAGAGATTCTTTGTTTACTAGTGAGTTCTGAAAGAATCTACAGGAAGCATTAGGAACCGAGCTCAACATGAGTACCGCTTACCATCCACAGACTGATGGGCAAACAGAAAGAGTTAACAAATTCTTGGAGGATTTGTTAAGAGCTTGTGTATTGGATTTTGGGGGATCATGGGAAGACCATATCTATTTAGTCGAGTTCTCGTATAACAATAGTTATCAGACTAGTATTGGGATGTCATAGTTTGAAGCTTTGTATGGACGACCATGCAGGTCTCCCGTATGTTGGTTAGAGACCGGGGATAGGTTGGTTCTTGGTCCAGATTTAGTGAAAGAAGCTGTAGAGAAGATTGAGTTGATCCGAGCGAGGATAAAGGAAGCTCAGTCTAGACAGAAGATTTATGCAGACAGAAGAAGGAAAGACTTGGAATTCTCCATTGGAGACCATGTGTTTATTAAGGTTTCACCGATGAAAGGTGTGATTAGATTTGGAAAGTCAGGAAAGTTAGCACCTAGATTCGTTGGGCCTTTTAGTATTGTTGAGAGGATCGGTAGACTCGTTTATAAAGTGGAGTTACCGAATAGTTTGGCAGGAGTCCATGATGTTTTCCATGTTTCTCATCTTAGAAAGTTTGTTAGAGACCCGGAGACTACTATAGCACCTATATGTTAGAGCTAGATTTGACTATAGTTAGAAAGCCGATTCATATCGTGGCTAGAGATGAGAAGAAGTTGAGGAACAAGATAATCAAATTAGTAAAGGTCCAATAGAGTGATGATACTAAAGACCGTACTTGGGAGACTGAGAGCAGGATTAGAGACTCTTATCCTGATTTGTTTGATGGTATATTTTACCTTTGATTGTTTTGTTGTGTGTCTTATCGTAATTTCGAGGACGAAATTTTTTAATGTGGGGAGTCTGTAATACCCCATATTTTTATAACATTATTTAGGATATTCAATTGGTTAAATTAAATAAAATAATGTGAAGATTAAATAGGCTGAGATTTGATTAAACTAAGGGTAGCCGTGACATGTTAATGTGCAAATTAAATTGAGATAACATAAACTAATGTGTTAGGAAATAAGTAAGGGCAATATGAAAAATAGGAGAGGCTTATACCCTAAATCCTTAGGAAATGAAACTTACGTTCATTTCATTTTAGCAAACTAAAAACATCTATGGCCGACCACCATTTTTATTCTCAAGGAAGATAAAGCTAGGATTCAAGAGGAAGAAGTTAATCAACATATTCAACATCAAATTTCACATCTTTTAATCTCGAAGCTAAGGTGAATAATTAATTCATCCTATTTTTTTGGTTTTCGGTTTTAAGATTAGATCCGAAATGATTTTTCAAGTATATGTCACGTTTTTGATAATTAAAGTTACATATATGCTTGTTGATGGATTATATATGTTCATGTTAGTTTTTATGATATGTTTGACATAAAAACCCTATTAGATGACATCCAAATGCCTTGAAAATTTAAATATAGGTCAGAAATGATATTTTAGAGATGAGTTCCAATTTTCATAATTTTCTGAATTAATGTGGATTTTATATTAATTTTCTAGTGAAGAAAATGATTCATTGGGTTATAAATTATTTACGGCTAAAATAATAATTAATTGGATTTGAAAATTTTATATGTTGAAAAATATATTAAAATAGATTTTCTGGAAATTTTCCATATTTTTCCCAAGTGATTTGATGAATATATAAAATTATTTAAGGTATTGGACTTATATATTTTATATATTTAATTAAGGAGAAGGGGCATTTTATAAAATAAAATCATTATTTAATTCTGAAATTAGTGGCAGCACTTTTTTGAAAAGTATTTTACTAATCAATAAGAATTTGACAAACAAAGGCAGGTTAGTTAAATAGTCATCTCTTTTAAGTTAAAAACAAGAAAATCATGTTTTTCGCATGTTTCAGCCATTTTGGCATCAAACCTTCCGAACCAGACCTTCCGAAAAGGTCGAAGGGTATCAAAGCTTTCTACAAGGTCAAACCAATGCGTATGGTATCAAGTTGCTTGGTATGTAATGAACTGGGCAAGGTCGAAGGGTACTTAGTCGAAAGGTTAGTTGCCAAAGAGGCTGGAGTATGTTTGTTTTATAAACCAAAAGAATCGCCCATTTTGCTTTCAAATAAAAGCTTTTGACTTGGTTGCTTTCAGTAGGTCAAATAATAAAAATATAGGCTTTAAACCTTTCGACAAGTTCGAAAGGTTACTGCCGCTTTCCAACCTTTCGAAGTTGTTACTTTCGACAAAGTCGAAAGGTTTACTTATTTTTAAACCAGCCGCTTCTCCATGCTTTCGAAAGAGAGCTTTCAACTTAGATGCTTTATCCTTGTTTTTCTAATAGAAATATAACCCAAGCTTTCAAAAGAGATGTTTTAAAGGCTGAAGCCTATTGTTTTAAAAGTTAAGCTTTCAAAGGGGTTGAAAGCAAAGCTTTCGACAAAGTCGAAAGGTTTCAAAAGAAGAGTTTCCACATGTTTTAAACTGAACCCAGTAAGTTTTTGAAAGATTTATGTTTTTAAAGATTTCATGCTTTCGAAAGGTACTATTTATTGAATGGTTTCAATGGGGTCGAAAGCAAAGCTTTCGAAGGGGTCGAAAGCCAAGCTTTCGATGGAGTCGAAAGGGAGCTTCCGACAAGGTCGAAAGGTTCTGTTTTCTAAATGGTTTCGAAAGGTTTAAAATGGAAGGTTTTCCAAAGGTTTTCTAAGGCAATGTTTTAAAGTGTTTTTAAAGTAGGACGTATAAAGTTTTATTGCTTTCGAAAGGGATGATTTCAGTGGTTTCAAAAGGTTTGAAGTATGGTTTCGAAAGGTATGGTTTTGGCTTCTTGGTCTAGGTAATTAAAGGGTTTTACTTAGTTTCGAAAGAGACACTTTCAAAGGTTTAGAAGGGGGTACTTTTAGTGGAATCGAAAGGGATACTTTTAAATATTTAAATGCTTTCATCAACTAAGGTTTGAGTAAAGAATATATATAACATGGCAATGTGATTTTGAGTAAAGCATAAAGATTTTATATTTTCCTTGTATAAATTTGATTTAAAGGTTTTAAATCATTTTAAAAAGTTTTTCAAGGAAAATTATGGAAGGGGATCCCTAAGTGAAAATGACTCAGATATTAGAATACCATATGGGACTGGTATAGGGTCACGCCTTATACATTAGCTATTAGCCCCAGCTAATTGTTGTCCAAAATTCCATTGTGTAGGGCTTGTTCACAGGTAGACTAAAATTATGATTACACACTGAAGGGAATATACGTTGTATACAAATAGGTTATTGGCGAGCCCGAAAAACCATTAGGATCGGGAAGACCTGGGAGATGATTAAGGTAGGGACAGACCGTCCAGAAGCGAAGTATTTAACAGATAGTTAAGGACAGACCGTCCAGAAGAAGAGTGTCTAACGGGTGTTAGATAAAATTTTGTTTATATTGTCTGGTAGGCCCGAGTCAGCTAAAGGTTAAAAGTTAGCCAAACAAAACGTATGTGTTTGAACATATAGTTCATTATTACCTGATATTTATGTATGTTTACATAATGATGCTTTACAGTGTTTAATCAATTTTGGTTGCAGGAAAAATGTTTTGCAAAGATAGATTTTAAAAGGATGTTAGTGAGGGGAAACCCGTTCCACTAAGCGGCGTGGTCTCACTTAACCTGTGCAGTTAAAGCGCTCAGCAGATTCAATGCTGAGGAGGTGTAAAAAGTCATACCGGAGATACAGCGAGGATATAGCAGGATATAGCAGATGACTCTAAAATAGCATATAAAACTCGTACTTAATGTTTTTACAAATATATAAATGTTAATTAAATGAAAAATTAACATTCAATTGAATAATAATTAATACATAAATAATTTTAAATAAAAACATGTGCGAATATATTGTAAATACACGTAAAACTGTTATATAATATAATTGAATTTAGTAGAATATTATAGTATTTTCATTTCTGAAATATATTAAAAATTCAATTAAATAAATTAATTTCGTAATTTTTATAATGTATAAATATCATTTTTCAATTCATTTATTTTGAAGAAGATATATCGGAAATAGCGGATTATAGCGGGAATAACGGGATATAGCGGAAATAGCGGGGCTTAAAGCAGAAAGGCTATATATATGGAAAAATCATAGCGGTAGAAATCCGCTATGAGATATAGTAGGGTTATAGCGGGGTAATAGCGGGCATTAACTTCACAACACTTAACATATTAAACCGAGATGTATAGTATTATTCACACCAGGCTTTATGTCTGACTCGAAGTTTATGTTTTCCTCTTAAACTCTCGGGTGCTCAAAATTTATTTGAGTAGGCTGCGGGTTTAGCGTCTTTTCAGTTTTTAGTAGGATGACGAATAAGGCTACCGGAGGCATGTAGGAGGCAAACAGATAGCTATTTAGGAGTTGCAGTTCTTGTTTTATGTTTTGTTGTAGTTCCGCTGTGATTGTATTAAGTCTATTATGACTCTATGACTCTGATCATCCAAGGGGGTATCTTCATATATAGCTCTTGGTGTATTTTGTAATAAGTATATTTTAAACGTATTGGGATTATGTATTAAGAATATGGAACATCCGTTTTAAATGTATGAAGTAATATTGTTTTGAAATTTGTGTTTTGTTTCATATTCAAGTGTTTTTGATATTATAGATACTATTAACATAGCCGTATTTAGTCGCCGGATGCTAATACTATAGATGACTGCAGCATCTGTAGCGATTAGTTTTTGGCCTCTAGATACAGAGAATTTGGCTTCAAGTTGGTGCCTTCTCAAAGTCCCTAGAATCTCACTTAAGTAATTTTCATGCTCACCTTCACTCTTGGAGAACGCTAAGATATCTTCCACAAACACTACGACAAATTTATTCATCTATCCCCTAAAAACTCTACTCATCAAATCTACAAAGTATGCGGGGGCATTTATCAATCCAAAAGGCATTACTTCCCATTCATACAGTCCATCCAAAGTGCAAAATGCAGTCTTCTGCTTACTATCCTTAGCAATCCTCAACTGATGAAATCTAGTGACTAAGTCCAATTGGGAAAAGAGTTTGGCTCCCACAAGCTGATCAAACAAATCATCTATTCTAAATAAGGGGTACATATTCTTCTTAGTCAACTTGTTGAGTTCTCTATAATGGACATATAGCCTTAATGAGCAATCTACCTTAGTGACAAAGAAAATAGATGCTCCCCATTTAGAAGTACTTCGACAAATGAATCCTTTCTGCAACAGCTCTGTGTTTAACCGGCCAATTTCCTATCGGATTAGAAAATATGAGAGTTTGAAATCAATTTAGAGGCAATGTCCTTCTCAAGATCACATAAATCAACATATATGAAATTATGATCTCTCTTTTGATCATTAGTGAGTTTAATTGATGTGTTTATCATAAGTATGAAATATTTTGCTATTAATTAGCCCAATATAAACCATTAAACTATAACACACCCATTAAACCACTTTTTAACTGTCATGAAAATGACAATGAACTTCAAAATAAAATATATTCTAAGCATGGTCTATTAACTATTGATTAGAAATATAGACCATCAAATTTTGATTTTAATATTCACTTCATTACCATAACCATATGTAGATGAAGAGGTAATTTGTGTTTGTAGTTTGTTTAAGCATAGCCTATTTGGTGTCAACAACTTAGGCTATCAAATTTAAAGCTAAAACAACAAGTTAAACCACATCAAATATTTCCATTAAGCACAAAAAGAGATCAAAAATTAGCAAAATGTTGAATTTACATGATTAAGAGAGCTTGATTACCCCTAAATTGAAGGGGTTTGTTTAGCCTCTCATATTTGTTATTATTTCAAAAAATGTAGCAATCAACATGAAATAAAAACAAAAGGAAAATGGAGAGCAAATAAAATAAAATGAGAGCTAATCTACTTGCATAAAAATAAACTAAGCTACTAACATGAAAGGAAATAAACAAGAAAAGAACATTAAAGAAGAGTGCATGAATTAAAATTGCATTAAAGGAAATTACATAAGAGAAATGACTAAGAAGCCATGAAATAGAAAAGAGAGCTTTTGTTTATTTGTGAGCCTAAAACTAAACTAACTAAAATGGAGGCTAAGGAGGCTAAGAGCTTAATTCCATGAACATATGGGGTATTTATACATGTTTGGAAACCCTTATCATATTTTTGGGAACTACCTAAATTGCCCTTGAGGAAGTGTGGCCACCAAGTTATCATTAGCATGAATTAATCCTCCACTTAAATGTGCAGTTTTAATCTTCATTAGCATGTGCATTAGCTCCTATTGTACATCAAGGTAAGTGGGTAGGTGTGGTCCTCTATGATACATGGTTTGAATTATTTCCATCTTCATTCCTTTATTTCCTCTTGTGCATGCATATTTTCCATGAAGCCTCTTGTAATTTCCATCCAATTTTCCTACAAATAAAAATAAAATGTGGAAACAAATATTCCAAATTAATATATGCACAAAAATGACCATTTTTCCCCTATATGAAGATGGATAAATGATATTTGAAAATAATTTGAATATTTGTTTAAACATGTTAAAGTACCCTATATACTCATTTATTTAACCAAATTGGACTAAATATGGAAGTAAAAATATGCACATTTACATGCACATCAAATAACCCCACACTTATCTTTTTATTCGTCCTCAAATAAATTAAAACTAAGATAAATTTGTTTTCGTAGGAAACATGATTGCATTGAGCATATGAAATAAGCCGTTAAATCTCTAGGTGTCATTCGTAGGACGAGTGTTGTCTCGTGAGGGTTTTCAACGGATACTACCCACAAAATCCAAATGCAACATGAAAATATTTACAAAATGCAAGATTTATTTACAAAGAGATAAATGCAAGTTTTTGAAAATATTTACAAATGAGTAATTTACTTTTGAATTAACATGAGTAAGTTAAATATAAGTTTGGTCATCATCATGAAATTTAAGTCCTCTTACTTGTCAAAATTTCCAATAAAAATTAAGTTATCATAATAAACTCTAGTTTGCCTAGTTGTTTCGGTTGATTAACACAATGTAACTATTAAATGGATCCTTAGTTGATTATTAAAGTTTTTAAAAGTGGTATTTTCATTTCTTTTGAATAACAAGTTAAACCAAATAAGTAAAAGTAGTGCTTGGATTTCAATTGCTTACTCTCTCTTTATTTGAAAATTTTATTGATATTAACAATATTTACATATGCCTAACTCAGAAAACTGAGGCCAGATATATTACCCATGCACCGCCTTTCGGACTTACGTGAGGGGAATACAGAGCGTGGCGGATGAACACACAAGTGTGAACACCTATCGACTGCAGACATTATTAATAAAAGAATTTTTATATACATACACCTAACTCAGATAAACTGAGTCCATATATACCGATCGTGCACTGCCTTTTGGGGTTACGTGAGAAGGGTACAGAGATGGCGAGTGTACATACTTGCGTGTGAACACACGACTCTAGGTGTTAATAAAATATATACATATATACAAATATATATTTTTCTTTTGTTTTTTTTGAAGAGAGAGTTTTACAAAATCATCTTAGCACTATTTAACTCAGAAGATAAAAAATGTTATATCCTTTTCTTTAAATCCACCACTTTCTAAAACAAATATTTTCAATTAGGATATACTTCATAATTATCACCATTAATCTTCCTAACTACTAGTTAAACCATCGTTACTTGTAATCAAATTTAATTTTAATTTTTGTTGAGACAAATAACTTTTCAAAATTTTCAATTTAATAACCCAAAAACATATATTTACCCTATAGTGTTTCTTCAAAAGTAATTAAAAAGAAAATTTGTTTTTGGGATTTGTTTTTATATTTTTTTTAATTTTTTATGAATTTTGGAAAGAAAATGCAAAAAATAAACCATGAAAAATCAAAAAGAAGATAAGACTCCCCCCACACTTGATTTTGACTATGTCCCCACAGTCAATCCAAGTGAAAGGAGAAAATAACAAAAAAATAAAAATATGACCTATATTTACATGAAACGGTTATTATTTACACGACATCATAAAATATACGGTTAAAGAGTAAATGAAACGGTCTTTCAAAGACCAATTCATTTGTCTCGTCAAATATGAGAGACATAGCTTAAGCTTGGAAAACCAAACCATAAAAGATTTCAAAGTTGAATGTTGATTTGGAAAAACGAATGTCATTTTATTAAATATCGTGTGAGTTGTTTTATTTTCGATGATTTTCGGGGTTAATAAAACAATTGATTGAAATGCAAGTTTATTTTCACCAATTTGAAATTCAAACTTATCATTGAAAACTTCTTCAGAATTATTGATTTCAAAATCAAAATGGCGAATTAAATCTTCCCCATCATAATTTAACAACTCATTTTTGAAAAGTCCCAAGAAATCGTGTTCATTTAATTCGTCTTCCTTTGTTGGATTATTAATAACTTCATTGCATGTATCAATTTCAAAGTCCAATGTTGTTGTATTCAAATTTTCAAAATCGGGAAAAGGAAGATCGAATTTTAAATCGAGTTTCTCACTCTCAAAAGAATTGAAATCCAACTCAATTACCATATTTTCAACAACTTCATTAAGATTGTCATTTTCAATTTCAAAAGTTGTTATTTTAAAATCGTCAATTTTTGTAAAAGGTGGATTATAATTTGACTCGTCACACGTTGGGATCTGATTTTGTTGCTCACGTTGTTTCATATATGTTTCAAATAATAAATCCGTGTGATCTCTGAGAATTTCGCCCATTTGCTCAACAAAATCAAATTTATAATTCTTAACTTGAAAATTTTCAATTTGAAATTGTCGAGAACAGAAATTTTGACCATCATAGTTGAGATTATTCTCATTGCCAAAATTATTTAAACAATTGATTCCATTTTGATTTTGAATTTCATTTGGGAGTTCAAAATTGTATTAGCATGAGTTATAATCGAAATCGTTTCAATTTTGAAGTGAATTCAAATTTTGATTACTTTGAAAACTTGAGTTATTGCACAAATATGAATTACACAAATCATTTATCATTTGATTTTGTTGTGTAGAGAGTTCAAGTAAAGACGAAATCGTTTCAATGCTTTTTTCAAGATTTGCGGGTTGGTCTTCATTTTGAACATTTTGTGGTTCAAAATTCGAATTGTTTATACCATAGTTGTTATTAAAATATCCATAAGAATTTGGAATGAAATTATATGGATTATATTGATTTTCATAACTATTGTAAATTCTGGCGAGTAGGGAGACTTAGACATTTTCAAAAATGTTTTTTTTTTATTTTGGATTTTTTATAAAGGAAAACTATTTACCAAAAGGAATTTATTTTTCTAAAGGGAAATTTGATTTTTTTTTGGATTTTCAAATTATTTGTTTTTGAAAAGATTTTATATATTTTTTCTTGGATTTTTGTTTTTTAAAAAAACCTAACTAAATTTTTTTTGGATTTTTGATTTTGATTGAAAATTTTCAAAAGAAAGGATTTAAAAATTAATTTAAGAAATATTTACAATTTTTTTAGTTTTGTCTTTTGAGTTTTTTTTTAAATATGCATGAACTAATGCAACTAAATGAATGCAAGGCTTAATCAAAAATTTTCTATCCCAAGTAGCTCCTAACCTAAAATTGTATAATCACACTTTGTCTTAATCCAACAAGATAGTTCTTAGCCCGGTAACATACAGGATTTATCAGTGCACCACGAATCACCGTAGCAATGTAGCCAAAGGTTTAAGTACCTTCAGAGAAACAACCACTATAATATTTACGAATCACCGTAATATTTATAAATGGTTATTGCTCTGCCTAGCCTAGACACCAAGAAATTAATTTGTCGAAAGATGACAACTTGTCAATATACAATTAAGCCCTAGATGAGCTCGTGACGCTCTTAAAATGTCTAAGCATTATTATTAATAGATTTCTAGATGAAATGCAAAGCAAAAATTAAACGTGAATTAACAATGCAACTACGAATGGAATTTGTTTTTGTTTTTGTTCTTGTTTTCGAATTTTTTTAAATGCAAGCAACCAATAATGTAAGATAAATAAATACTGAAGATGAGAGCACGATACCAGAGCGTGCGGATTTATTAGCAAATTATTTATTTTTCAAAGCAGCAAATTTTTATTTATACAAGCAAGAAAAGCAATTTATTTTTGGTAAGCTAATCCCTTCCTTTTCTGCTTTTGCAACCTGAAATTAAAAACAAGATACGTATAATTATATATATATATATGAAAGAAAAAACTAAAATAAATGAAAAATGAAACAAATTAAACCAAAACAATTGAAAACAGCCCTTTTTGTGTTTTTTAATAGAAAATAAAATGTAGAATGCAACACAACACAATTTAACTAAAAATAACAGAAAATCAACATTCACAAACCAAAATTAAAATAGTAATTTTCTTTTCTTTTTTATAAAAATAATAAAATAAAAATAAATAAGAACTTAAATCAAACTAAAAAGAAGAGAAAAAAAATTATTAACACACAACCTACATTAAATATACGGCCCAAAGCCCAAAACGCCTACTAACCCAATAAACAACTGATTAAACAAAACTAAATCCTTTATATGCCTTTAAACCACAGTTCGACTTTCCTCTTCTAAAAAAAAGTAAAGTTATTTTCAATTCGCGTTGTGAAGTTTGAAATTGAAAATGAGAATACATCGCTGCTTGTGAGTCGCAGGCGATTGCTTCAATTTCTGGCGGTCTTCGAGGTGATTGAGGGCAGATTACGGTGTCCGATAGGAGTTTAACGATTTGAGGAAGTGATTTGATTGAAGGTCGAGGCTGGATTTGGGGTTCCGGTTGCTTGGGTTGTGCCTTCTTGTGTTCGGATGAGTGAGGTAAGGGAGGTGACGACAATTTGGGGATTCATATTGTCGGAGGTTGAGGCGGTGTTTGTGGATAGTGGTTTGAAGTAGTGATAGGTACTGGTGACGCAGAAGGGCTGTGATGTTTAGGCAGTTTGATGTGTTGTGATAGATGGAGGCAGAATCAGGTGTTGAAGCACTGTAGTGATGTTACAAATGTGGTTGGACTTGAGGGTTGTGATGCAACAGTGGGTTATTTGAAATGGGGCGGTGAGTGGCTGTGGTTTAAGCTTGTGGTAATGAGGTGATGCAGCAGCGGAATACTCATTTAGGTCGCTCACGACCTAGTGGAACTTTAGGTCGCTCACGACCTAGTGAAGGTCGCTCACGACCCAGTGAAGGTCGCTCACGGGTTAATGAAATCAGCATTAAGGAACGCAAACGACCTACGGAGATAAGCAAACCAGTGCGCATCTTATTAGGTCGCTCGACCTTATGTTGTGGGAAGAAAGCCGAGTTACGACCTAAGTTAGGTCGCGGGGAGTTAGGTCGCTGGAAGATAGATCGCGTGAAGATAAGTCGCGTGAAGAAGACTCCGTTGCTGAAGATCTTAGGTCGCTCAACTTTAGGTCGCTCGAAGATTTCCTGAAGCCGCTTCTTTTTAGGTCGCTCGACCTTATGCCGCTATTCTTTAGGTCGCTCAAGGGAGCCAACGACCTAGTACCGCATATGCTGCTTAGACTTAAGTCGCGTGGAGTTTAGGTCGTGTGTGTTGTATTTAGGTCATGTGATGTAAATATTGTAAGTCGTGTGTTCTTGTTGTAACTTGTATCTGTTAAGTCGTTATTTGTTAGGTCACATGGCTTTGTTTTTAGGTCGTATGTGTTAGGTCGGTCACGACCTATGAGTTGTTTGTTTTGAGTCGTGTAAGTGAGTTGTTGTAACCCTATAAATAGGGATGGTGGTGTCATTTGTAAAGGTTGGTTGATTTTGAATAAAACTTTGTTTGAGTGCTTTGTGCCTCTTTCTCAAATTGGTAGTTGAGTGTGATCTCCTATCTCCACCTTCGGTTATTCGAGTGCGCTCGAATCAACGATTGTTGAAGCCGATTCACGGAATCTAGTGAGCTAGATCAACGTCGAAGAATCGTAGATCTTTAAACACGGTATCGTGCGCGATCAACGTGTTTGGGATAGCTAGAATCCGGTATCTTTGGATCAACGGATTTGGGCCATTCGGTATCTTCTATTCCATCGATTACTACTTTCATCGTCACATACATTTGAGTATTCCGCTGCTGCATCATTTGGTATCAGAGCTAGACTTAGCCAATCATAGCTAAGCCGAGTCTTGGAGCCAATTCTTTTTGAAGAGTTTGAGGAGTTAGTGAAGCCAAGCTACATTAAGCGAAGCCGAGCTAAGTGAAGTGTTAGATCCGAACTTAGTGAAGAAGCCGTGCATCATTTTGATTTGTTCAAGCCGAGAGTTGAAGATTGTTTCATTTGACAATGCCGCCGAGAAGAGCTAACCGTCATCAAAATGTTGAAGATTTGTACAAAAGAGAAGATGTTGAACAAATGGAACAACGCATTAGTAACAAATTCAATGAGAAGTTGGATGAAGGTATTGGGAGGTTAGAGAAATTAATGATGGACATGAATCAGGGTCAAAGGAGAAGGTCGCCAATCTCGAACCATGGAGGAAACAGAGTTTCACCATCGGTTACGGAAGTGAGGAGGGTGTCGCCACAATCTGATAGAGGTAGAAGAGAATCATCAGTTTCGATGAGAAGAGATCACCATGAGTATAGAGATGAAGAAAGAAGAACTCAACGTGAGTTTGAGTATGAGCCATATCAAGATGATGAAAGACATAGAAGAAGAGACACGCATGATCGAAGAGATGTTGATGGTCGAGATCGATACCGAAATACACGTGATTATGATGAAGAGAGTGATAGAAGTAATATTCATTATCGAGATCGAGACCAAGTTCGAAATCAATATCGGGATGTTAAAGATGATCGTCGATGGGAATCGGGAATGAAAACTGAAATTCCAGAATTCAAGGGTGGTATGCAACCTGAAGAATTCCTTGATTGGTTATCTAATGTTGAAGAGATTTTTGACTTTAAGGAAGTTCCCGAGCATCGGAGAGTTAAGTTGGTTGCTACACGTTTGAGAGGAAGAGCTATGGCATGGTGGCAGCAAACTAAACTTACACGGGAGAGGATGGGAAAGTCAAAGATTGAATCATGGGAGAAGATGAAGAAGTTGATGAAAGCTACTTTCTTACCATATAATTATCAGTCTCTTATGTATCAACGATTGCAGAACTTGAGGCAGGGAATGAAGACTGTTAATGATTATGCGGATGAATTTTATCAACTTATTGCGAGGAATGACATCATGGAGACGGAAGAGCAGTTGACAGCTAGATTTGTTGGAGGGTTGAGAATGCAGATTCAAGATATAGTGAATATGTTTGATCCCAGATCTGTTGCTGAAGCACATCAAAAAGCTCTAGCTTGGGAGAAGCAAGGTAGAAGAGGTGGTGGCGTGTTTACAAATTCCAACAATCAAGTGAAAGGGGGTAGTAGCAATGTGAATGTTTCCAAGGCTGTCGCAAAATCGGTTGTTAGTGAAGTTGCTAAGACCAAGGTCACTAGTGGTATTAAATGTTTCAATTGTCAGGAGTTTGGTCACAAAAGCAATGAATGTCCAAAGCCTAAGAAGCGAGCAATGATTGCTGAGGTTGAGGATGGGGATGATGAGGCAGAATGTTCTAATTCACTACCGGTTGAGGAGGAAGAGTTATTGTCAGGAGATGATGGATATACATTGATGCTGAGGAGAAATTGCTTGACACCAAAGCAGGAGGAGGAAACTAGCTGGTTGAGAAGTAACATCTTTCAGTCAACATGCACTATCTTGGGAAGGGTTTGCAAGTTTGTTATTGATGCAGGAAGTTGTGATAATATTATCTCTACAGAGGCTGTGAAGAAGTTGGCATTAAAAAATGAGAAGCATCTGAATCCTTACAAGTTAGCTTGGTTGAGGAAAGGTGGGGAGGTGAAAGTTAGTCGAAAAGCTTGTGTTAATTTTTCAATTGGGAAGAAATACAAAGATGAAATTTGGTGTGATGTTATGGATATGGATGTATGCCATTTGTTATTGGGGAGACCATGGCAGTATGATAGAGTTGTGCAACATGATGGGCGTACCAACAGTTATAGTTTCATGTTCGAAGGCACCAAGATTACTTTAGTTCCCAAGAAATGACAACAAGAAGAAAGCAAGTTGGAGGAGATTGAAGAGCTTAAAACTTTGCTAACTTTAAAGGAGTTTGTTAAAGAAGTCGAAGAGGAGCCTGAAGTCTTTTTGTTGATTGGACGTGAGAGTAATGAAGTGGTTGAGATTCCTGAAGAAGTAAAGCCAGTGTTGGAAGAATTTGAAGATGTATTTCCTGATGAGTTGCCAACGGAGTTACCACCGTTGAGGGACATTCAACATCAAATTGATCTTGTTCCAGGAGCTGTGTTGCCACATAGACCACATTACAGAATGAGTCCAAAGGAACACGAGGAGTTGAGACGACAAGTGGAAGAATTGCTTGAACAAGGGCATGTACAGGAAAGTTTAAGTCCTTGTGCAGTTCCAGCTTAGTTAGTGCCGAAGAAGGATGGAACATGGAGGATGTGCACTAATAGTCGAGCGTTGAATAAGATTACATTGAGATATAGATTTCCTATGCCTAGATTAGATGACTTGTTGGATCAACTTAGTGGAGCGGCTATCTTTTCGAAGATCGATTTGAAGAGTGGTTATCATCAAATTCGAATTAGACCAGGGGATGAATGGAAAACAGCGTTCAAGACACGTGAGGGGTTGTACGAATGGCTGGTGATGCCATTTGGTCTTTCGAATGCACCGAGTACATTTATGCGGGTGATGAATCAGATTTTTAAACCTTTTATTGGGAAGTTTGTAGTGGTGTATTTTGATGATATACTGATATACAGTGGAAGTCCAGAAGAACACTTGCAACATCTAAGAGAAGTGTTGATGATACTGCGACAGGAACAATTTTATGCTGTAACGAAGAAATGCGTGTTCATGACGCATAGTGTTTTATTTTTGGGATATGTTATTTCAGAAGGAGGTATACAGGTGGATCAGAATAAAGTTGAAGCAATTAGAAACTGGCCATAACCCAGGACGATAACAGAAGTTAGAAGTTTTCATGGTTTAGCAGCATTCTACCAAAGATTTATTCCACACTTCAGTAGCGTGATGGCACCAGTTACTGATTGTATGAAGGGGAAACAATTTTTATGGTCAGAGGAAGCGGGGGTTGCTTTTGAGCGGATCAAGGAACTTTTGACGACAGCACCAATTCTAGTATTACCAGATTTTCAGTTGTTGTTTGAATTACATACTGATGCATCTAAAGTTGGGATTGGAGGGGTGTTGAGTCAGAAAGGATGACCTATTGCATATTTCAGTGAGAAGTTATCAGGAGCAAAGATGAGATATAATACTTATGATGTGGAATTTTATGCTATTGTGCAAGCTGTGAAACATTGGAGCCATTATTTGTTTCATAAAGAATTTTTTTTATATATTGATCATGAAGTGTTGAAGCATATGCAGGGATAGGATAAGATTGCAGCCAGGCATGCTTCGTCGATCGCCTACTTGCAACAGTTTACATTTGTGGTGAGGCATAAGTCGGGAATTACGAACTGAGTGGCAGATGCATTGAGTCGAAGGAATCATTTGTTGACTACAATGAAGGTTGAAGTGACAGGGTTCGATGTGTTGCCAGAATTATTGGTTGATGATCCTTACTTTGGGAAGTTTGTAGATGAAGTCAAGGAGGGAAAGACGGATGAGTTTGTGTTAGTGGATGGTTTTCTCTTCAAAGGAAATCAATTGTGAATACCAGAGGGTAGTTTACGAATGAAGATTGTGAAGGAGTTGCATGAGGAAGGTCATGTGGGGAGAGACCGTACATTGCAGTTGATTTCGCAATCATATTTTTGGCCTACTATGAGAAGAGAAGTTGAAAGATTTGTGGAGAGATGTCATATTTGTCAAGTTTCTAAAGGGACAGCGACGAATGCGGGATTGTATATGCCATTACTTGTGCCTATTAGACCATGGGTTGATATCAGCATGGATTTTGTTTTGGGATTGCCTAGAACTCAAAGGGGAAATGATTCTATATATGTGGTGGTAGATAGATTTTCCAAGATGGCGCATTTTATTGCTTGTAAGAAGATAGCTGATGCCATCTGTGTTGCTCAGTTATTCTTTAAAGAGGTGTATCGATTACATGGGCTACCTGAATCTATTGTTTCTGATCGGGATACTAGATTTCTAAGCCATTTTTGGTTAAGTTTGTGGAAGATGGTCGGAATGAAGTTGAATTTTAGTAGCACTTATCATCCGCAAACAGATGGACAAACGGAAGTGGTTAATAGATCATTGGGAAATTTGTTGAGATGTCTTGTGAAAGACAATTTGAAGAGCTGGGATATGAAATTATGTCAGGCAGAGTTTGCACATAATCACGCTGTTAACCGTAGTATGGGTTTCAGTCCGTTTCAAGTTGTATACTCAGCAAGTCCGAAAGGTCCATTGGATTTGACGACAATGCCATATCAGAAGGGAGTGGTTAAGCATGCTTGTGATTTTGTGACCGAGTTGCAGGAGTGCCACAGAACTGTGCATGAACGATTGCTTGCATCAAATGAGAAGTATAAACAACTGGCAAATAAAACGCGAAGGTGTGTGAATTTCAGAGAAGGTGATTTGGTTTACGCCGTGTTGACAAAGGTCGTTTTTCAGTGGGAATGTATAATAAGTTAAAAGCTCGAAAAATCGGTCCAGTGGAAGTCTTGAAGAAAATCAATGAGAATGCATATCAGTTGAGATTACCGGATAATGTTCATACGTCTGATGTTTTCAATGTCAAATATTTGATTCTGTATCATGGGGATGAACTTATTGTAGAAGAGGAAGGTGCAAATTCGAGGTCGAATTTTTGTCAACCGGGGGAGGATGATGCAGCGTGATCTGCCAATTTAGGTCGCTCACGACCTAGTGGAACTTTAGGTCGCTCACGACCTAGTGAAGGTCGTTCATGACCTAGTGAAGGTCGCTCATAGGTTAATGAAATCAGCATTAAGGCACACAAACGACCTACGGAGATAAGTAAACCAGTGCGCATCTTATTAGGTCGCTCGACCTTATGTTGCGGGAAGAAAGCCGAGTTACGACCTAAGTTAGGTCGCGGGGAGTTAGGTCGCTGGAAGATAGGTAGCGTGAAGATAGGTCGCGTGAAGAAGACTCCATTGCTGAAGATCTTAGGTCACTCAACTTTAGGTCGCTCGAAGATTTCCCGAAGCCGCTTCTTTTTAGGTCGCTCGACCTTATGCCGCTATTCTTTAGGTCGCTCAAGGGAGCCAACGACCTAGTACCGGATATGCTGCTTTGACTTAAGTCGCGTGGAGTTTAGGTCGTGTGTGTTGTACTTAGGTCGCGTGATGTAAATATTGTAAGTCGTGTGTTCTTGTTGTAACTTGTATCTGTTAAGTCGTTATTTGTTAGGTCGCATGGCTTTGTTTTTAGGTCGTATGTGTTAGGTCGGTCACGACCTATGAGTTGTTTGTTTTGAGTCGTGTAAGTGAGTTGTTGTAACCCTATAAATAGGGATGGTGGTGTCATTTGTAAAGGTTGGTTGATTTTGAATAAAACTTTGTTTGAGTGCTTTGTGCCTCTTTCTCAAATTGGTAGTTGAGTGTGATCTCCTATCTCCACCTTCGGTTATTCGAGTGCGCTCGAATCAACGATTGTTGAAGCCGATTCATGGAATCTAGTGCGCTAGATCAACGTCGAAGAATCGTAGATCTTTAAACACGGTATCGTGCGCGATCAACGTGTTTGGGATAGCTAGAATCCGGTATCTTTGGATCAACGGATTTGGGCCATTCGGTATCTTCTATTCCATCGATTGCTACTTTCATCGTCACATACATTTGAGTATTCCGCTGCTGCATCATGAGGTATGTTAGTGTGGAAGTTATATGGGATGACTTGATGGTGGATCAGAGAAGTGATGGAGCAGCAAGAAGTTTGTAGGCAGAAGTATGATTGGAGGAGAAGTAAATGGCAGATTGTATGGTTAGGTAATATGCAGCTGTTTGGTAATATACAGTTGTTAGTGGATGGAAGAGTGGCAATGATTTTGTTATGAAGGTGGAGTTTGTGGTATGGAGATGTAGCAGTTAGTTTGTGGGAAGATTAAAGGTTGTAATGACTGCTATGGGGTTTGGTGAGGTTGTTGTTGGTTGAAGTAGCAGTATTGAAGGAGGTATTAAATGTGTTGGTGAATGTGCTAATGGTCAGTGGTATTGAAGTAGTGGAGTTCGGGGCAGTGCACAGAAGATCTGAGGGTAGTATGGACAATAGTTTTGAAGTGGTTGGCTTTGCTGTAGGAATGAGGTGTTTGATATGAAGAGTTAGTTGATGAGGTGTTGTTCTGTATGTGATGACCAGGCAAACAGTTTGTAAGTGGATGACAGCAGCGTGGGTTTTGATGGAGTTGTATGTTGTGATGAAGTAAGGATTGGGTGGTATAATGTATTGATGGTCGATGTCAATTCAGGTCAGGGGGTATGAAGTGGTCCGGGCAATGCAACAGCAGTTTTATTGTGGTGGTCGAAGCAAGGAGTTGTTGAAATGGTTTATGTGCAGTTTTGCAATGGAACAGTGGCTAGTTAACAGGGAAAGGCAGAGAAGTGGATATTAGCAGCAGTTTTGAAGTGTATAGTGGGGATGTGGTTACAGCAGTGGGGAAGGTGGTTCGAGGAGTGGTAGTGTGGATGGTTTGGAGGAGATTGACTATAGAAGGTGAGGGCAGTGATGTTACTGTATGCACTGTGGGAAGTGGTTGGCAAGGCAGTAGTGTTCACTGTATAGATGAGTTGATATGTGCACAGTGCACAGATGGAAATGGAAAAGGCAGAGAACAGAAAATGAAATATACTTGTGGAATTTTTTTTTGAAAGTTGTACAAATGAAAATTGTAAATGAAATAAAATAATTTTTTTTCTTTTGAAATGAACTTGTGTATAATTTTTTTTAAATATGCAAATTCAAATGCCAATAGAAAGCAACAAACACACAATCACAATGCAAACAAAAATCACACAAACACGTAACAATTTTTTTTAAATGCAATACACAAACAAAATGAAAACACACTAAAATCAAACAAAATTAACTCGAAGAATAAAAAATTAAAATCAAATCAAATTCCTCAGCAACGGCGCCAAAAACTTGGTTAACCGGCCAATTTCCTATCGGATTAGAAAATAGCTGATCAAATTTAAATTTAAATTTACCACAAGCGCATGGCGTACAATGTTAGTACGTAGCGAATACGGGTCGATCCACAGGGAATTGTTTAGATTTTAAAATTTCTATTCAATCAAACTAAACCAATATTGAAATGTTTTTGAGCCAAAAAATGTAAATAAACTAGCAAAAGAAAATGGATAAAAATATGAGAGTTTAAAGCAATTTAGAGGAAATGTCCTTCTCAAGATCACATAAATCAACATATATGAAATTAAGATCTCTCTTTTGGTCATTAGTGAGTTTAATTGATGTGTTTATCATAAGTATGGAATATTTCTACTATTAATTAACCCAATATAAACCATCAAACTATAACACACCCATTAAACCACTTTTTAACTCCCATGAAAATGACAATGAACTTGAAAATAAAATATATTCTAAGCATGTTCTATTAACTATTGATTAGAAATATAGACCATCAAATTTTGATTTTAATATTCACTTCATTACCATAACCATATGTAGATGAAGAGGTAATTTGTGTTTGTTGTTTGTTTAAGCATAGCCTATTTGGTGTCAACAACATAGGCTATCAAATTCAAAACAAAAACAACAAGTTAAACCACATCAAATATTTCCATTAAGCACAAAAAGAGATAAAAAAAATTAGCAAAATGTTGAATCTACATGATTAAGAGAGCTTCATTACACCTAAATTGAAAGGGTTTAGCCTCTCATATTTGTTATCATTTCAACAAATGTAGCAATCAACATGAAATAAAAACAAAAGTAAAATAGAGAGCAAATTAAAATAAAACGAGAGCTAATCTACTTGCATAAAAATATCTAAGCTACTAACATGAATGAAAATAAATAAGAAAAGAACATAAAAGAAGAGTGCATGAATTAAAATTGCATTAAAGAAAATTACATAAGAGAAATGGCTAAGAAGTCATGAAATAGAAAAATGAGCTTTTGTTTATTTGTGAGCCTAAAACTAAACTAACTAAAATGGAGGCTAAGGAGGCTAAGAGCTTAATTACATGAACATATGGTGTATAATTTATACATGTTTAGAAACCTTAATCATATTTTTTGTAACTACCCAAATTGCCCTTGAGGAAGTGTGGCCACCAAGTTATCATTAACATGAATTAATCCTCCACTTAAATGTGCATGTAGTTTTAATCTTCATTAGCATGTGCATTAGCTCCTAATTGTACATCAAGGTAAGTGGGTAGGTAGGGTCCTCCATGATACATGGTTTGAATTATTTCCATCTTCATTCCTTTGTTTCCTCTTGTGCATGCATTTTCCATGAAGCCTCTGGTAATTTCCATTCAATTTTCCTACAAATAAAAATAAAATATGAAAATAAATATTCTCAAATTAATATATACACAAAAATGACCATTTTGCCCTTATATGAAGATGAATAAATGATGATTTGAAAATAATTTGAATATTGGTTTAAACATGTTAAAATACCCTATATGCTCATTTATTTAATTAAATTAGATTAAATATGGAAGTAAAAATATGCGCATTTACGTGCACATCACTCCGAAATCTACTCATCTAATTCTCGCCTCTCTTTGGAGGCCATGCGTCTTAATGGCAGAGCAATAGATCTAGCTTCCTTCTCTAATTGATCCTAAACTCGATCTCCCTATGGGTGAGAGACCCAAGACTTGTTCAAAACGTCGGGAAATTCTCAATCTATAGGTACTGATGAGAGCCCACATTGTGACAAGCTCAACGAATATAAGTAGCTTAACTCGATTGAGTTTTGGGTGTGTAACAAACATTTATATCTCGTCCGTTACAACTCCTTAACCATACAATTCTCCTATCTTAATATAAAATAGCCATGTAGTAAGATAAACAATCCATCCTTAGGATAAGTCCATACACCTAAAAATTAAGAACATAAGCGTTGTATGTAAAATCAACGTTACAAATGTCCGCAACTAGATCTTTGCAAATTAGGAAAAGATGCATCGACTGTCTAATAAGATTTGATACAACTACTGGGTTGATGATAACAAGGATTTTTAGACTCAAAGAGTTAACTACATTTCTTAGCTATGAGTGAATGTGATGCTCCCAAGTCAAATAAGGTACGGATATAATGCCCAGAAATAATAGTTGTACTTTCCATTGCAGCTTTTCTTCGATCTCTATGGGGAGGTCTACTCAAGATAGGAACAGCCTTAGTGGCATAGGCTTGCCTACTCTGCCCTTCCTTCGCAAATTTTGGACATCGATTCTTGAAGTGCCCCTCCTCGTGGCAGTGATAGCACTTCCTCTTGAACTCTTCCCTTATCAAACTCACTTTATAATCCCTAACGATGTGTCCTTTCTTTTAGTATCTCTGACATGTTATACCTTCCTTCTTGAACTTTCCCTTGGCCTTCTTGTTCGTCTAAAATCCTCACTGCTTAGCTCCACCTTGGTTTTGTACTGGTCCTACTTTCTTCTTTTCTTTCTCTTTCTCCTCCGAGTCAACCATCTAAAGAAAAGCCATCTCAACCAACGTCTCATAAGTTGCGCAGTGGATAATTGGGTTAGAAGTAACTCTCTAAGTGGGAATTTAAGCCTTTCACGAACTTCATGGCCTTCTTCATGGGGGTATCGCTCAAACTCATTCCGAACTGAGCTAGTTCTATAAACCTACCGATATATTCATTCAAAGTGGAGTTTCCTTGCCTATGTTGTATAAACATTTCCAATTGCAAATTTACCTTAGCCCTAGGCAAAAATCGTGACTCAAAGTGGTTTCTGAACTCAGCCTAAGTGATAACTTTCTCAACATTCTCGTCAGCCATAATAGCCCATCTATCTAATGGCCCTTAAGATGCTATGTTGCCATTCTCCTCTTAATCTAATCCACCCATCCAAGCTCTCGAAAGATACGCTTACAATCATTAATCCAAGTCTTCATCTCTACAAAAACCTTCTACTCCCTTATACACCCTTTCACCCATATTTCTTAGGAAAGTCTATAGGGCAGGGTGCTGCTTCAATAGGCAGGGCAGCGAGTGTAGCTGGTGCAACTTGTTGAGGAATAATAACTTGCCCTACATGCCTCGGGTACTGGTTGAACCATCCATGCATCCCCCAGATAGTGGGTATCTCTTGGGTAGAGGGGTTCCCAACCTTAAAAGAATGATTTTAAGCTATTATTAACTATCTATAGGTTTAAAATTTTAGTTACAATTTCCTAAGATGGTATTCTATGCCAAAATAAAAGATTTGCCTAGGGTGCTTGTGTATGTTCAATATAATGTGTGTGTGTGTGTGTGTATACTAGGGTTTTAAAAAATACGTTCAAAAATAACAATTATGGACTCATACAGATGCCTATGCCCACTGATCGAGAAACCTAAGCTCTGATACCAAATGTAACAATCTACCTTGGAAGGACCCTAGTTTTCGATCTAGAAAATGCCCATCGAACATTATACCCATTCCAAAGCTGGTTGTTGGTTGAACAATGCACAGAGCTATCTACTAATGCTAGTAGAATCTCATAGCAGAAAAGATAAAATATTATATCAGAAACAATACCCATTTTATAAAAATTCAAATTCCAAAACAAAACAAAACATAAAAAAACATCCCAATATCCATAGCACAATATCTCAAAATATAATAACATCATGTTTGCAATGGGTACATCAAAATATATAAACATAAGTAGATATATAACTACCGCAAGACTCCGTCTATGCCTTCATCTCCTAGATCTGCATCGTCTTCTCTAACATGTGTTGTAATGAAGAGGGAGTCAGAAAAACAATGTCTAGTAAATAAAATCTCGGTTCTTTCCATAATAGTACGTAGGCAGTATAATTCTGATAAGAATATGTCTTACACATCCTAACTATATTTCTTATAAATACCTCCAACTGTAATCCCGAAGGCTCTCCCAGTCCAATCCTGTAATTTACACTTTTGTAACCCAACATTATAGCTAACTTTCAACTATAGGCCTAAGGCCATTCCCAGTCCTACGCATCAACCATAAATCATGTCCTAACAATGTGAGAGAAAGTACCCAGCCCACTTAATACCTTTTCAATAGGAATTAGGCAAACTCTGACAATATAATACCTATAGCTTAGGTAGATCCCCATCATTTAATTCCTAACCCAAGGCGGACCCTTTTCTAGTACTATCTAGTTGACATCGCAGGGAACCTCATTAGGTCACTTAATACTTCTTTTTGGAAGAGGCAGACCTGATAATAGGCATTTAATACCTCAAACCCGAAGTGGACCCCTCTTGAGATTTCCATCTACTATGCCTAAATGCTATCCCCGACTATTCGATACTTCCTAAATAGGGAGGAGGCAGACCCTACAACACGTACTTACTACCCCTCGATCCCCGATGCAGGTGTTAGGTATTATGACCCGTAACGCAATGGTGACAACTCACAGTCCAACCATTTTTAGGCACTGGTAGCCATATTAACTGGACAGACTTACCCTACAGAATTAGGACTAAAACCTCCCATCCTCCATAGATACTTATTATAGGAGATGTCTCACATCAGCCCCAAAGTCACATTACTGGTAGCCAGATTAGCTGGACAGACTTTCGTGTACTTTTGACTGACCTCACATCCATGTAACTTAGTCATAATTTACATTCCCCTAAATATACTACCACATATCTCAGTACATTCTACTAAGGCTATAAAGAAAAATTCTTTATTCCTCCACTAATCATAATCATCCTTAACTTCCATCCTATGGGATTTTAATACTAGTTACTAACCAACTTACTATGCAATTAATACGTTATTAATTATATGGTATTTATACGCTAATATGTATACATTAATATGTACTAAAACATTCCTAAGCGTGCGAAAATTGTATCCTACGCTAATCATTTAAAAGTCAAAACTTTCAATTTATACAAGTCTTAACTTCATACCATAACATACAAATTAGATAATATCTCGAATAATGGACTAGTATAAGAAAATAGAATCAGTTACCAAACTTATTTTATATTACAATAGAAGAATCAACATCAATATAATTTACAATTCAAATCCTTTTACACTCTGTTCAACTACTACATATAAAATAAAAGGGATTCATATTTAAACTACGAAAATAGGCAATGCAAACTACGAGTAGGAGAATACGTACTTTACACATCATTTCCTAATTTATTCTTTTTTTAAAACCTTTAATCTCATCAAATGAGAAAAGTAAGAAGTGGAATAGAATGTAAAGTATTTAAATTGCAATAACTACACAAATTCTGCTATTTTGATATAGAATAATTGAGATTCCAAAACATAAGATTGGCATTTTGCTTTGGGTGAATTTTGGGTTTTAGTTTGGCGATTTCATGAACAAAATTCTCCAAATCATATGTCAAATCTAACCTATATTATACAATTACTAAAATGAGAAAAACTAAGATCTCCACTCATAGATAATTCTCAACTTTCTCCATTAGATTTGAATACGCCTGCTTCTCTTTTCTCCTTTCAGACCTCTTCCTTTTGAAATATACAATAACTGGATTGTATATTAATTAGATTCATAATTTCAGGGATTGGAGGAGAATAAAATTAGAAATTGAATATTAATATTTAAAATCCCTTACTTGAAGACCTTAAGAATTTTTAGAATCGTGTGGAAGAAAGAGACTAACAGAGCTTCACCTACGTTCCCAAATAATTTATGAATAAAAGTAAGGGGGCTAGGCTCTTATTTATAGTGGTTAGAAGTCACTAGAACCATCAGATTTAAGTCGGTCTAAAATAATAAAATCCGGACCGTTTCTAACATAAATAACCCTAGCTACCACAACATCCATCCATCGACCACACTTCCTCGAGCTAGCGGTTGACCGGTAGCTTATATTTGGGAAGGTTTTCCTACAATTTTAATAGTTTTCTTTAATTTCTTAATTAATTTTTAACGTTAACGTTTATTTTAACGTTTTCCTAACCCCATTTCTAATCAACGTCAATTTTTGAATTTCAAATTCTTAACATTAATTATAAATTTGAATTTGTATTCCATTTGAATTATTTTGAATTTAAAATTTTCAAACGTCAATAACTTCTCCGTTTGTGCTCCAATTTCAAAACTTTATATATGGAAATTGATTAACAAATTGCCACGAATGCAATGTCATAACTTTCGTGGCCAAATTCCGACATTTAAAATTTTCCATTTTTAGCCTTATTAATAATTAATTAATTTCTTATTAGCTAATTGCTTTTTTTTACGGGGTGTTACATTTATACACTCAGTAGCCACGTAATTTTAAAGGAGCAACAGCACAAGTTTTAATGGAGCGATAGCTCAAGTTTTAAAGGAGTGATAGTTGTGTTTTAAAGTACAAAAGCACAAATTTTTGACATGCGATAACATATAGTTTTGAGGAGCAATAGTACATGCTTTTGACAAGCAATAGAATATAATTTTGAACCGCGATAACACATATTTTGAAATGCAATAGCATATGTTTTAAGGTGCGATAACCTGAAGTTTTGAGACGGGAGATAGTTCATTTTGATATACTCGATAAATTTTGACTAGGTATTGGGCATGCTTTTCCTTATAACAAAGTATGATTTTTTTCTTAAATTATTTATGCTAATGGGAAAGGTTTCAAAGAAAGGAAAGATACGTTTTAGTACATTTTACAAAACTTTTATGAAATAAAAATATTACTTGTGTATAAGTGATTTGTGTATAAAATGGCTAGCAAATGAACATATGTTTGTTATGGATGATGATATTATATGCAATTTGTTTCTTGATCAATTGATATTGCTTATGTAAGTTGTTGACAGACACACGTATATGTTATCACCCAATACTTATGGCGTTGGGGATTAGGAATCAATGATCGATTAGGGTTGTTTCAAAAGTGGGTATAGTCAGACTAAACTCCTAAGTGATTAGAATTACATCCAGAAGGTCAGAAAGATCATATTATGTTAGGATGCTCAGGACTAGTCAAAGTTAATGACCAATCAATGTTTATAAATCTAGAACTTAGGGTGGAGATTGGTGTTAGGGTAGCACCCCACTCCTTAGCCATTAAGCCTCCAGTTAGTAAGGCCTGTGATTCCAATGCATAGGGCTTTGCCAATATTGAGGCTAAAATTTATGATATGCATCTGGGGAACTCGTAACAATGGTGTTCACTTATATTTATATCCGAAGAGACCAAAAGACTGTTTTAATTATTTTCATCTAACACAGGGTTAAATCAGTATTCTTAAGGGATCAAAAGACCGTTATGATTATTTTCTTCTATCATAGAAGTAGCTTAGTGCTCTTATGGGAACTAAAGACCACAAGATTATATCGTTAAGATTTTGGCTGAGTAAGCTCGATAGGTTTTTAGTTGGCTTGTGAAAACTAATAGGTTTATAGTCACCCCGGGAAAACTATGTAAATGTATGGACTTAATGGGATGGGAAATTAGGGGAATGTGTGTCCCTTGGACCCTTGAATATCAGATTATTCATTTTGAGCCACCATGAATGATAATGTTTATGTTGTGTTCTAACCATTAAGGTTGCAGGTAAATGATATGTTTGGCTTTAGATGTAAGATAATAATAAGGGGAAACCCGTACCATACTTCAGCGGCGTGGTCTCATTATGTATTTATTTTGGTTGAAATGGAATAATATTATTCACACCAGACATTCGGTCTAACCCAAATTTTTTGATTTCCCCTTAAACTCTCAAACACTCATTTTAATATGCTAAGAGTAGGGTTTAAAGGTTTAGACGAATACAGTTTCCGAAGACGTGAAGGAGGCAAGCTATTATTACGAGTTTATTTCCGCTGCGAGTTTAACTGCTTTATTTTTTTTACTGTATGTAGATCGATTTTATAACCATCAAGTCATTATGACTCTGATCATCCAATGTGTAACAACCCACACCTTAATGGACTCGACTTTATGACTAAATTGAAAATTTGAGTCCATCAGGGTATGGAGCATTGTATCGGTAACATGAAATAAATACAAATATATCAGAGAGCCATTTGTACAAACTCACAGTGGAATAGTAGACATACATACCAACTAAGGCTTCTACCAAGGAACCAATATTAAACTTGGATTTCTAGTTGTCTTTTTGACGATGAGCATGATTAAGAAGGCATGTCCACCTACCGTTCCCGCCTAGCTTTTGTATCATAACCCTCTAAATCTACCATGTGGGCTGTAATGAGGAGGAGGCCAGAACACGTTCTGGTATATATTTTACCCATAACACTAGTTCATATCGACTGATTCCCATTACGTGTTATGTCTATTATTTAGATTAGTCATTTGATTCAATATGCACATATGATACATCCAACCTACTCCGAGGTATAAATATAAGTATATGTATGTATATATATACATATAAACATCACTATAATTGATGGACAAGGATATACATCAATGTCTAGGCCCAATGGCCCATGTACATCGAGTGTTTCCTCGCTAGTTTTTGTAACCATTCACTGTACCGAGCATACACAAACAATGTCTAGGCCTAATTGCTCGCATACATCGAGTAACATCCCAATGGTGCCTAATTTGGTGTTATGATTTAATCAGCCATATCACAAACTCATTCCAAAGACTTATTTAAGCGTTAACTAGCCCACCTCCTATCTAACAAATAAGCAACCAAAGTTCGAGGTAATTGCACATCCCCATGAAACGTGCACCAGTAGGAAGTGCAGTCTGTCCAGGCGTAATCCAAGTCTTTGCTAACGACTACATGGGAGCAATGGTGCTCTCGACCTGTGAGTCTAGCCCTACTCCATAAATACCGATACCAATAATGCCGACATATCCTTGAGCTTCCAATCACATCCCATTTAGATTGGCCTAATGCAAATCAAGGAAATGCTCACCTGGTTACTTAGTACCTCTGGCTTGAAATTAAAGCAGGCCTAATTGGTGTAGCAACCTAACTTTCTACTACCAGAAAATTGCATCATCTTTAAGAAAGAAAGGGGTGAGAAATAGAAAAGATAAAGAAGAAAGAAGAAACAACATCAGAATCTCAACAGCGGAACGAATAAATTATATTAATCACATAAATATTACATAATATACAACATCAATCAGAGTTACACAGATAATACATCACAGACTAGACAGTTATAAACACCTGTCTAGTTAATACAACACGATACAACTCAAATACAATACAGAGATACCAATACAGTGGAACACTATACATATCTATATCGCTGAAGCCTCCTGCTCCATTGCTCCTCCACAAATCGTCAAAGCTAACCTGAATCCCTTGGCTACTCGTAAAAAATTTGAGTACCCGAGAGTTTATGAAAAACAGAAACAAACTCTGGGTCAGACATGGGTCTGGTATGAGTAATAGGTTAAAGTTGCTTAACTTTGAAAATCCTTTGAAAACAAAAGGTATCACGTAAGACTTCCCACACATAAACATGGAAAAGTTTTTACCTTACGCTAACCAAACATTTGATAGGAAATCCAGTTATATTATAATAGTGTCTAGGGTTTTCAAGTAAAATACAGAAATAGCTGGAATGCTTACATCTCACGTTCCAACATAGTTGGGCACAACTAATACGTACGACACTTATTGGAGATTGGATTCCATACAATGGCAGGGCTACTGGGGTACCGCCCGTCACAGTACCTGGCCTAGATCAGCGTACTGAGGATTACTCCCAATCCCCTACAACACAAGGCCGGAACCATCCCTTACTGAACAATCCCGAACGAAACAACCCCAGCAGTTGTGGCCACAACTGCCCACACAGCCGAATATAAAGGGACATCTAGACAGGGGAAAACTCGCTCTCAAGTGGGTGCTACCCACAAAGCCTTGCTGCACCTCCCTTATTTTAGCCATTCCCGGTTGATGAGGCTTGAGGCTATGATTACCTTAACAGAAATCATCACTTAGAATGCTCATCGTCGACCTGACGATGTTCTGAAAGCATTTAATCCATACAAGTTCGTTCCGGGTTCGAATGAAACCGAAGGCATTATCTCGTTACACTCATTTTGGAAACATCCTCAGAGTTAACGACAATAACCCTTGCACTCTGAATCTTCATCTTCACTTGAGATTCACAACCTATCGTTAATTTGGATCGATGTGGTTTTCGGATATCCAAATCTGGAAACCCGATCCCAGTCTCATCGAAATCCAAATCGCCATCTTTTAGGTCCAAGTTGTTTTAAAGTTAAAACAATTCATTTCATTATCTATATACAGACAGATGGATAATTCACAATATCACAGGTAGATAATCTAGAATATCACAGATAGATAATCTACAATATCATAGATAGATAATCTACATTATCCATATACTTCAATCAAAGCAACCATATCATACAGCATTACTTATCTAATATCTGAGATTTTCAAACCATTCAAGGAAATCAATATCATCCATCATATATAAGCAAGGATAAATAATCACACCATTTATAATTAATTTAAAGTGAATTAAATTAATTACTTATCTCTAATTAATTTAAAGTAAATTAAATTAATTACTTCATCATTATAAAACTTGCTTACATAACCATTAATTAATTTCAAATCAATTAATTAATCATTCCCAAATTTTCATCTTAATTAATCATCCTGGATTAATTATCCTTTAATTACATTCAAGTAATTATTCTTAATTAATTTCACAAATTAATTATTCTTTAACCAAATACAGTAATTAATCTTTAATTTCTCTACTAATTAATTAACTATAATTAATTACATTAATCCTTAATTAATTACATTAATTAATTACTCAAAATCACTTATTATTGATTAATTAATCTTAATGAATCAACCCTTAATTACATCATTAATTATATAATTTAATGATCCCTAATTACATTTAAATTAATTATTCTATTTAAATTAATTACATTAAGAAATTAATCTTTACTCAAACCCTAATTATTAATCACTCTTGATTAATCACATTTCATTAATTAACTACCCTTAATTACTTCATCAATAAATTAATTACTCCTGAATTAATTATCTCAATTAATCCCTAGATTAATTACACAAAGTAATTTAACCCAAATTACTTCCATTATTAAATCATCTTCAATTAATTACATATAGCAATTATTATTAATTACTTCATTAAGTAATTTCTCTTCATTAATTACATTTAAGTAATTATACTTATCAAATCATCCAATGATTATTTAAATCAATTAAATTAAATTAATTAACTTAAATAAATCAAATTTATTTAATTAATTACCTTGAGTAATTTATTCCTTTAATTACACTTAAACAATTTCATAATTGATTATCTTTAATCAATTAATCTAATTAATTATTAAAATTATCACATTGATTAATTATTAAACAAATCTTAAGTTAATGACCTTCATTAACTATTTACAATTATTAATTTCTTTTCTTAAGAAATCTAACTTAGATGCATCGATATTAATTACAAGTTAATTTATCCTTAATATCCAATTAATTAACCACTAATTATTTAATTAATTTAAGTTTTTAACTGTAACTTAATTAACCTTTAATTACTTGATTAATTAACATTTAACCATTAATTTAAAATCTAATCTTATCAAATTAATGATCTTTAATTACAAATTAATTATTCCTAATTAATTAACTTATAAAAAATTAATTAACCTTTATTTATTTGTTAAATTAACCTTTAATATTAAGTAATTAATTAGGTAATTATTCTTTTATTAAACAAACCATTAATTACTTAATAGATTAAAAGATTACATCTTTCTATTTTTATTAATTTCTTGGAAATGTCTTACTAAATCCTTAATTAATTACATCATTTTAAAACATGAATTAAAAATGTTAAAAAGTTGAATTTTATTTTAAAGTAAAACTGTTTTACAACAAACCTGAGTTCTCCCCGAGCATCACCCGAGACTTATCTCTGCTTACTTCGAGTTTCCCAAAAATTTACCCATGTGACAAAATTTCCAACTTAAATTTGTTTAAGTAATTAACCCTCCTCTGAACACATGAATACACTCGAGCTATAACTCGAGCCAACACACGAATCTCCCGAAGCCCACTTCGAGTCCAAGCCCTTCTAACAACGTCCAGATACGAACGTGCATGTGTGCACGTACACCACCCCTCCGATCGCCTCCGATTCTCGCCGAAGCCTTCAGCAAGTCAACGATCATCTCGCCGACCCACCCAACCCTTCAGATCCAATGAACTCGCCTAAGAATCAAATCGAGCGTCTCGATCAAAAATCTGGAACTAACTCAATCGACCAAACCTCTCGCCGATGACGATCTTGTCCATCGGAGGTCACGTCCCTCCGACCACAGCAGCGTCATAGACCCACGCGACGTTTCCTCCACATGCGATCACCTCCGGTGCTCCAACGACAACGTACGACCCTCGAGAAACATCGACGATAAAACTATCATCAAAACCCTACACCGACCTTCCCTGGCCACCACGACCAACGATAAAACCTCCCACTATTTTTCCAATGATCAACAACCAAAAAACCACCTTCGACATCAACCCCGAGCATCAACTCGCCATCGATCTTCGGAAATCGACGAAAGTACCCAAATCGATCAACTCAGAAAACCTCCCTTATTACAATCTTAAAAATCTTGAATTGATTATCAAAATTCATAATTTTCCACTACGAATCTGGTGGTAAAATCCAAACTCGAAATTATGATCATCAATTTTTGTCTTAAATTTGATTTTTACTATAATTTTCCTATTTTGAATTAATTACTAAATATAAATTTTTGAAACCATTTTTAAACATAAATTTACATCAATGCAATCATTTTTCTTTTAGAGATCATAGGCAGATAAAGATTGGGAAGATAGGAAATGATTTTTGAATTTATTTTCTAGCTTGTGAAAACAACAGAGTCTAGTTATACATACAGACATATGATATACATATAAATGCATTCACATCCAAACATTCATGTCAACATTATAAACTATATTACTACAAGATTTCATCACATGCAACAAAGTAAAATAACAGATTTAAAACTGTTTATAAAAGAAAAGTTTACTCACAGATAAGTATTCAGCAGATTCATACCTTTAAGTTTTAAAACAAAAATTACTCACAGATTAACACATACATTAAGCAATTCCAGATTTTAGTTTAAAAGCTTTTGTTTAATCAAATACTTAAACTTTTTAAGTTAAATGTTACTCACCTGTTAAAAAAAAGACAGAGCATCCAGATTTTGAAAACAGGCTTTGAACTTTTAAAACCGAGCTTTGATCTTTCTCTAAATCATCTAGCTTGCCTTTGTTGTTGTTGATGTTTAAGTTGTAAAAATGGGAATGCTATGTCATTGGTTTTTGAACATGATTTTACAGATCTAGTTTGAACTTTAAAAACTGGAAAGGCTAAGTCTTTTGAACGAAAATGAATGAGGCAGATTGATATATAGAATAGAGTTTACAAGGGATGTTTATTTTATTTGTACAAGCTTCTTTTAATTTGGTCAGAGATTTTTACTCTTGGAGGCTGAATGATATGATCTTACCTGTACCAGAGATGCTTAACATTTAATGAAGATGTCCTTATGTCTACAAACTAAATACTTTACTTCATTTCGTGTGTACTAGATATCTTTGTATATTTTTTTTTCAAGTGTACATCCTGTACAAATATGCATACTTATTTCCTTTGCCTTGCAGCCTTATATCTACAAACAAGTATATCTAGTTTATTTCCTTGCCTTCCAGTGTACATACTCATTTAATTCTTCCTGTACAAGCATGAAGACATAATTTCCTTTTATACTTTGTTTTATTCTTGCCTACTCATAATTACTTGCAGCCTGCACACATTTTGATTTTGTTTTCTAGTTTAATTGTTGCCTTGTTATCTTGTTTGTTTCTACTTACCTATTCATGTTTTATGAATAAATATGTTACTTGTTTTATATTTTTGAAATGTAAAAGAATGTTATTTCTTTTGTTTTGTTGTTTGAAATCTAAATGAATTTTACAGTTGTTATGTTATTAAAATTTATCCAATGTACTTACTTTATTTTTCCTAATTTATCTTATAGTCTTGTATTTTTATTTATTAATATTATAAAAACACATTTATCAAATTGAAATAATTAAATAAAAGAAATTATCTTTTTATTATAAACTACTTATTTTATTATATATTAAAGTATCATTTGACAAAATCACATTTAAAACTTATATATATTTTTAAACCATATTTTTATCAAGCTATACTAAAAAGAAAATAAAACAAATCTTTTTGTTAATACATTTTAAATTTAAACTAAAGCTAGAATAAGTTTTTAAACTATTTAAACATTTATCTTAAGTATTTAAAACCATATAGTTATTTATTT
Organism: Allium fistulosum; assembly: GCA_030737815.1. Lineage (NCBI taxonomy): Eukaryota > Viridiplantae > Streptophyta > Magnoliopsida > Asparagales > Amaryllidaceae > Allium > Allium fistulosum. The sequence continues at coordinate 960,989,124 of CM060901.1, forward strand.
TAAATAGCCTTAAAACAAATATATATATTAAATCAAATTATAATTACCAAAAATATTAAAATTAGAAAACATATCTTTATTTATTAACTTTGAAACAAAGCTTATCTATTCACAATATATATATACAAATATATATATACATTATAAATAGAAGACAATTTATTAGCTTTTAAAAGATAAATGATCAGTTAAATATTTATTAAAAGAAGATTATTAAATCAAATTCAGATCTTATTAACAAATATTATCAAATCAATTTAATTTTTAATAAAGATTATTAAATTGATATTGCCTAAAATTCCGGGATGTCACAATTGGCCACTTGATAGTTCAAATCCAACGAGTGCACTCTTTGTTATATTCCCAAATCTATATGCGAACATATATTCCCATAGTTCCTACAGTTGGAGACGTCCAGCATCAATAAGATGTATACACAACCATTGGTAGCCCTTTGCGGAGGGCAAACTTCTATTGTGTAACATTATTGACCTCGCATCCCAACCCATACTAGACCAAATCATTTATAATAAATCTAAATATTGGGCTAGGCCTATTAATTCACACCCATCGCAAATGTATTAGTAAGACCATACAATTTCACTATGGAAATTATTATGCTTTCGAAGTTTATTCATTAGTATTTATCCATTTACTTTATGAACTACTCTTTTGATTTGTCAGTGCCAATAAGTGTCATTTACTACTTCTTTTAATTAATGTCCATATTAACTTGACTGATATAACTTCCCTAATTCTTTAATTCATTAGCTTATATATATTGTAGTGCTTGTTATTTATTTCTTAACTTATGCTTTGCCAGATTAATTTAATTGATAAACAGAATTATTATTATTTCTATTTATAGAATTTAAATTCCTATATTTATAGGCTTCCAAATATACACTTATGCGTAAATCCCATAAAATATTTATTTCTACTTTTTAATGCATTGGAACTATATCTTTCCAAGAAGGAAGTGCCACCGCTGTAATTTTCCATAAACTACCTAAAAATTGGAATTGTGCTACGTTTGGAATTAATAGGAATTATCTTTTCTATTTTTATTGAAATTGGCAGAGGGAAATACGGAAAAGCATCCCTACTTTGCACATCTCTTTCCTTTGGGCATATTCCTTGTTATCTCATAACTTGCTTTCCATATATAATTGTGAGGTTTGATAATTTATAGAATCTCATATGGAGACATTTTGCATTCTAATGAATTAAAATATAGAACTAAAACCCCAAATCAAATTAAAACATCTTTAATTGATGATTATCAAGTTATAACTATTTGTAGCTTAAATAATGAAATCTTGGAATTACCATGAATAATTATCAATAACTTATTTCATAAATTTTATGGACCATCCTTTCTAAATTCCAGATTTAGGGCATATATATCATTTCATCAAAGTTAAACAATCTACTGAATATGTAGGCAATGATTTCATGTTCGGTTTCTTTATTTAATCCTACAATTTAATGGTTTCTACATGGGTATAAAGAAACTGAATTTCAATGATATAAATCTAATATTATGTAAAGTGTATAACTTTTCACTCACCTTATAGCTTCCAAATCTCCAAATCCAATCTCTTTCTTCTTACTTGACTTCTTTTTCTTTCCAATCAAAATATGTATAAAAAGACACACACACACACACACACTTATTAGAATTACAGATCTGAGAGAAGATTTGAATTAAGGAAAGTTTAAACTTTAAATGATTGAATTTACCTTTTTATGCCGAATTCGATTTACTCCTACATTTCTTCTCCTTTTAATCCATTCTTCTCTAATATATATATATATATAATACTTTTATAATATCTAGAAATAGAGGAGAAAGAAAAATGACAGAGCTTCTCTGCTCTGTTTAGAAAATATGAGAAGAAAAGTGAGGGGCTAGGCTTGTATTTATATGCGCTTGAATCAGTTTGATACATTAGTTTATTATTTATTAAATCCATACCATTTAGGCTTAGGTTCATTATGCGTTGGCCCTAACAAACTGGTTGGCCGGTCGTATAAAAGTCGTCGATCGGTTGAGACCAACTGTCAACCGGTGGGGACTAGTGATTTATTTTCTTTTTTCCATTTACTTAAGCATTAATTTTATATATTAAACATTGTCTTTAACATTATCAATGTTTATTTTCCTAATTATGTTTTTAATTATTTTCGATCCGAAATCTTCAAACATCGGCAACCTCTCCATTTGAACTCCGATCGTAAAACTTTATATATGATAGCTGCTTAGAAAATTACCACAAACACAATAGTTCAAGTTTCATGATCAAATTCTGATGTTTGATCAAATTCTATTTAAGCCTTATGAATTATTTATTAATCATTTTTAATTAATTACTATTTATTTTATGGGGTGTTAAATAATGTGGCAGCATCATATGTCACTCTTGGAATTATATATTTATTTATTATTTCTAAACGATGGAATCATGCGGTTATGTAACTAAAATGTAATGTATTTGCAAATGACTGAATGTAGATGTTTCGTGGAAAAATTGTGAAATCTTGAGCTCCTGATGTTAACGATACAATAACCGATCTCATTTTATCATAGGAAAATAATGCCAAGGATGACTAAAACATCATTACTATCTATATACGAGCCTCAAATTGGGGGATGTTACAACTTGGTATCGGAGCATATGATTACTTAAAACTTAAGAATTTTTTTGAAACCTAAATGAGTTTGAAAGAATAAATTAGAGAATGGGATAGTATTATAATAATATACTTGTTGCTTGATATATATGTATGTAGATTAAGAGAAATGGATACCATAAGCAAGGGACTAAACTTGGGAGTGGAAGAATCATAACTAACAGAAATGTTCAGCCTAGTGCTAGAAATGTCAACCGAACTACCAATACTAATGCAAATGCTAATATGGGTATTGGAACCACACTAGTCGACATGTTAACAATGTATCAGTTCTTTATGAACATGATGCAAGCCAAAGCAGCAGCTAGATTGACTGGAGGAAGGTCGTGTATGGGTACGAATAATGTCATCGAAGTGGAGGATAGGACCCTGAGTTCCCAAGGATAAGACCGGTGATAGACCAATGCTTGGTCTGGATTTAGTGAAAGAAGCAACTGCAAAGATTGAGTTGATCGGAACAAGGATGAAGGGAGCCAAAGTTATCAGATAAGAAGCTCAAGGATTTAGAATTCTCAATTGAAGACTTTGTTGTTGTAAAGGTATCACCAATGAAAGGTGTTATGTTTTCTAAGGGTCATGAAATTTGGCACCTAGATATGTTGGTTCATTTAATATTATAGAGAGAATCCGGAAACTTGCGTATCGTATCGAGTTACTGAACACTTTGCAGGAATCTGTAATTTTTTTTGTGTTTCTCATTTGGAAGGGTATGAATGTGATTCGGAGACTACTGTTAAGCCAACGGATTTGGATGATTTAGTAGTGGAGCCTAATATGACTATGGTTAAATTACTTATCTATATTATGGATCGATATATGAAGAATCTTAGAAATAACATAGTCAAGTTGGTGAAAGCCCACTGGAGTGATATGAAAGAGAGTGTACTTAGGAGACCTAGAATAGGATTAGAGAGGCTTATCCGAGTTGTTCTGATGTATGCTCTATATGATTGTACAAACTTTTGATTAGTAGTTATGCTAGTATTTTTAATTTTATGTACTATGCATAATTGATATGCTTGTTGTTTTACCTTATCAGAATTTTGAGGACGAAATTTTTATAAGGAGAGCCTATAACACTCTTAATTTTTTATAACACATTATTCTAGATTTTTAAGTTTGGGATAATTAAATAAACAAGGTGAAAAATAGGAAATGTAGGATTTTCCATAGTAATTAATTCGACCATGCATAATTAATAGAGGAAATGTCCACTAAGAGAAAGAGAGCTTAATTAAATCAATCAAAGAATGGGTAGGGATGGAATGAAGATTTATATCACTCCCTCCCCCACTCTGTACAATCATTCATTTTACATTTTTTCATCCCCAAAGAAATATAGAGGTTGAACCCCCATTATCACTGTCTTTACTAAGAAGGAGGAAGAAAAGCTAGGAAAAGAGAAAGAACAAGGAAAACCGCTTCATTTTAAAAAATCTAAGGTGAATAATATTACCTTTACATGTATGTTTGATTTCTTTTGGGGTCAGATTTAAATTTAAATCTGATTTTATTTAACGTTATATCATGTTTTAGCTACAAATATTCATCTTTATGAATTTATGGTTATTATACGAAATTATGGAATTTTCTAAGGAGATTTTGGTTTAAAAACCTAAGTTTTGATCTCCAATTGCTTTGAAATTTTTATATGATGTTCGTAACATTATTTTGGCTTTATGGATTTATTATGAATTTTCTAAGTTGAGAAAATAGATAATTTCGAATTTCGATTATTTAAAACATGAAAAATAAATATTTTGCTCTAGAATTTTTATACGCGATAAAGATGGAATTTCTTATTTTTGGGAATTTTTCAAGATATTTACTATGCATTTTCAACTTACTATGAATTATTTAGTAAAAAAATATTTTAAATATTGAGGGTAATTAATTTAATAATCATGGTATAAATAATGATTTGGAAAGATAGAGAAATTATCTTTGAATATTTTCTGCAGGGATTTCCTATAGATTTGACTAAACAATATAAATTTGACAAAGGTAATTTTTTTTGCTAAGGCAAGCTGGTTTTATAATGAGCTGTCCACTGTTTGATAAATATATAAACATGTGCGACGCTTAATATCTCAATAACTTTGAATACAATAATTACGTACAAAAGAAAGACTATAAGGTCTTAACTACTAAGCTAGATCTAAACTAGCTTAGTAGAAATTACTACTTTTAAAGAAAATAAATTAGTTTTTCAGATAACAAGAATGCCGTTAAGAGGCTCAATAGCCTATTTTTATACCCTCGATAGCTTGACCTTTGATAATTATCTTGACATTCAATAGCTTATAAAAAATTTAAGGTGTGATAGCACCATATTTTAGGCATTTGATAACATTGTATTTTTGAACCTCGATAGCTTATAAAAGTTTTGAGGTAGGATAACATAATATTTTAGACATTAGATGACTTTGCATTTTGATATGCGATAGCTTGAACTCGATAACTTGCACTGTTTGTGTATGATAGCTATACTTTCCTGGACATGTGACAGCTATATTTCTTGGCAAGCGATAGCTACTTACTTTGACATGTGATAGCTATATTCTTTGACCTGCGATAGCTATTTTCTTTGACATGCGATAGTTATATATTTATGAGCATGATAGCCTTAACTCTTAATACTAAATAAAATTAAAAGTTTTCCTTCTATGATAGCTATATGCATTTTTGAGTATGTGATAACACAAAAGTTTCACACACTCGATAGCTATGTAATTTTAGAGTAGTGATAGCTTAAGTTTTAAAGCATGTGATAGTTATGTTTTGAAGTGTGAAAGCTATGAAGTGTGATAGCATATATTTTCAACATGCGATAGTATATAGTTTTGAAGTGAAATAGCACATGATTTTAACATGCGTACCATATAGTTTTAAAGTGCGATAGCACATATTTTGAAATGCAATAACATATATTTTGAGGTGCGATAGCAAAAGGTTTTGAAAAGGGCGATCGTCGATTTTGATGCACTCGATAGCTTTTGACTATGTATTTGTCGATGCTTTTCCTTATAACAAAATATGATTTTGTTAAATTATTTATTTAAATGGTGAAGGTTTCAAAGAAAGGAAATATACGTTTTAATTACTAAATTATTTATTTAAATGGTGAAGGTTTCAAAGAAAGGAAATATATGTTTTATCCCATTTTACTAAACATTTATGAAATAAAAGTATTACTAGTGCATAAGTAATCTGTATACAAAATAGCGGTCGAATGAACATATGTTTATGATGGATGATGATGTTATGATCAGTTGATATTGCATATGTAAATTATTTACATGGTGTCTTATATGTTTTAACCCAATACTTATGACTTTGGGGATAGGGAAGCGATGATCGATTAGGGTTGTTTCAATAGTGGGTATAGTCGAACTAAACTCATGATTGAGTAGGATTACATCTAGGAGATCGAGACGAATAAATTATGTTAGGATGTCGAAGACTGATCATATGTAATGATGCAATTTATGTTTATAAAACCAAAATTTTGGGTGGAGACTAGTGTTGGGGTAGCGCCCCCATACTCTAGCCATTAATCCCTAGGCTAGTAAAATCCATGGTTCCAATGGGTAGCACTTTACCAACATTGAGGCTAAATTTTATGGTACGCATTCGGGGAACTCTTATCGATGGCCCTCACCTATATTTTCTTCTAAAGGGACCAGAAGACCATTTTGATTATTTTCTTTTGACATAAGATAGCTTAATATTCTTAAGGGATTAGAAGACCGTTATGAAAATTTTCTTCTACCACGGGAGTAACTTGGTACTCTTATGGAAATGTAAGACCACTGGATTATCTAGTTAAGATTTTGGCAAAGTTAGGCTGATAGGTTTTTAGCTGGCCTGTGAAAACTAATAGGTTCGTAGTGACCCTGGGAAAACTATGCCGATGTATGAACTAAATGGGATATGTAATTATGGGAAGTGTGGCCCTAAGACCCATAAGTACCGGATTATTCATTTTGACCGATTATGCATGATAATGTTTATGTATGTACTAACCATTATGGTCGTAGGCAAACGGCTTTTTACATCGATTGTAAGATAATAACGAGGGGAAACCCATTCCGTGCTCTAGCAGCATTGTCCCATTTTGTATCTATTTTAGTTGGGATGGAATATGTGAAGCCTCACCTCTATGCTCACGCTAGCCAAGGACACTACGGGGTAATGCCGTCGACAAGCACGGAGAATAAGGCTGTTGAGGAGCGACCATCCGTATAATTGCTTTGTGCGAGCACCGATATGTCAGATAAAATAACATGCTTTTCATCTCAAGAGGAAATCCGACATACCGATACATACTCAAAGCTACTACATGGTGGCTATAATATCTTCGGAAACAAATATAGAAATAAATATAACACAAATCAGCCACAGAAGTTCATATCTCAAAGGCGGAAACAGATATGAATATAATACACAAAAAGGTGTACATCAGAGTAGCGGTCAAATAAGATCCACAATATAACAAAAGAATAGATACAAGTGCATGAAAAAAGAATATGTGTACATCATAGAGTCTATATCTCGAATGTATAACAACAAAAACTACAAATGTAATGTAGTTAGACAAAAGTCAGAAGATGATCCCAAATAAGGAGTCAAGCAAAAGCACCTGTAACATCTCGGTCTGACCCGAGTATTATTTAATAAGAAAATAATAAACGGATCAGTCTAGCTATAAATATCAGATAAAGGAATGAGATATAAGCAGAGATGATATAAGAATGTATGATAACAATAATTTCATACTAGAACAAATATGATTTAAACAACAACAGAATCATACAATATCTCAAAAATCTCACAGCACCAAAAAGAATACCATATTCTTTATTTTATTCACCATACTACAAATATTGACAAACATATTAATGCCAATCACAAAAGTTGGTGAAACACAAATTCTAGAAATCATCAATCAGAAATCCAAAAATCATAAAAGGGGGAAGCCTATCATAAACTGGAGCATGACAACTCACCAACACATGGTCGCTAACCATAAAAATTGAGTTGAAGCTCCATAAACGGTCCGAAGACCACGGGTCGCTACCCCGCCAAATTGAACAGAAGTTCCACAGAAACGGGGTTTAGTCTCCCTCGCAGACAAATAGACATCGCACATCGCTAGTTTAAATCACAAAATGATCATCATCGATTAATAAAAAGTGTGAATTACACTAAGCCAGTAAATATAAGAGTTTAGCTTCATGTCCCATAACCACTAGCTTAACTTAAATATTTACGAACAAATTGTAGATTTCCACTCGAAAATTGTCACAAGATTTTCAATCGAACAAGTCCATAAATTAACCGACGAAGTAAACGCAAGCGTTTCATACCACTTGTTTTGCTAAGCCGTTTAATTAGATTTTCTTATACGAATGAGGTAAAGGTTGGTATATACTAATAGATTGGAAAACGGTTTTGAAAACGAGCTTGTATTAAAAATAGAGTTGAAATCATTTTATTAAAAGAGTTTGAATATTTACTATTAGTATAAAATCCTTTGTAATTTAAAGTGACAAATCACAGAAATGATTGTAGAAACAATCAATCACCAAAATCCACGTTCGAAGACGTGAATCAAATCCAAAGAAATTGATACCGAATCCATCAAAATGGATATTCTCAAAAGTCCCGAAAAAGAAGTCATCAAAGTCAATAATAAATGATAACAATAAATTGGATAGTCACGAATCGATTTAAATTGGAAATTCAATCCCAAAAAGGCAAATTAGGCAGAAACAACAAATTCAGTCGACTGACTTAGAGATTTCAGTCGACTGACTCATGCCTAGAAACTTTCTGTTTCTAGGTTTAGTCGACTGAACAGAGATTTCAGTCGATTGAATCATGCCTGGAAACTTTCTGTTTCCAGGTTCAGTCGAGTGAACAGAGATTTCAGTCGACTGATATTGGCCTAGGAAATTTCCTGGCTTCAGCTCAGTCGACTGAACGCTCTGAGTCAGTCGACTGAATTGGGATTTCCAGTATTTTCAACCTAAAAATGAAGATGCAATCTCTTTGCAAATGCAACCGGACGAGCAATTGGGCGCTAAGGGTTTATGCCAATAGACGACCCGGCCCTATAAGCTCTTCGATGCATTACCAAACCATGATCAAACATCCATAAAAGGATTTACACACAAATTTGACTTCAAAAACCAAAAATTGAAATATTCACAAAACCAATCTAAATCAAGAGCAAATGCACATGAAGAAGTGTTAGGAATTCATACCTAACAACCAAAGATAATTATAAACATAGATGTGAGATAAAAATCTCACCTTTTTACACAAAATCAAGGAAGGAGAAGCTTGAAAACAAAGGAGGATCAACCACTCTTCAATCCCAACACAAGAAGCTTGAATCTAAGCTTAAAAGAGAAACACTTCCCAAATTAGGTTTAGGAATTTTCTGAAATCAAAGAGGGAATGAGTTGGAGAAGAAGGGGATGATGCTTACCAATGCTTCTCTTTGAATTTGGAGCTAGAACTTGATTTGCAAATGGAAACTAGGGCTTAGGATTGTTAATTCTCTTTCTCTTTCCCCATTATTCTCTTTAGAACTGAAAAGATAAGGAAGAGGGCATGAATGAAGAGAGGTGGTTCAGTTTTGGGTATTAAGTTGGCTAGTGGGCTGAACCCAAACCCAAACCCAAAGTGAAAAAGGTCAAATTTTTAGCTAGCTCCAAACTGTAACGACCCAGAATTTTGAACGAATTAAATTGAGAATATTTAATTAATTTTAAATATTTAAACGATGATTTAATTTGTGTCCCCGATATAATTTTGAAATCCGCAATTAAATGATAAAATTTAATCGATTGAAACTGGATAAAAATTTGAATCTTTAATTTTAAGCTGAAGAAAAATATTTCAAACGCTTGTAAAATTTATATTGATAACACTGAAGATAACCGCAGCTTCAGAAATTGATTTGGAGATAATTTGTTCAGTTTTGAAATTATATCGTTCGAATCGATATTTGAAAATAGCGTTCCGGAGCACAGTCTCGGAATTCGACGAAACCTGTTCCATTGGGTCCGTAATATTGAATTATTGTCGGATTTCAAATTTCGTATTTTTCGGTGTTAATACGTGAGCACACGTTGAGTAAACGCCTTGGATTTTTATCGAGATTCGATTTAAAGTAAATTTAAAATTTATAAATTTGTCAACAACTTACCCACGTTCCACGCCTAAAATCACGCGGTGATCACGAACGAGAACGTGCAAACCCATACTTCATCAGATTTTTAAAATCCCTCTCCCACTCAGAAATCAATCGAAGAAAAAAAAAATCAGGAAACAAAAGAAAAAAAATGGCCGATCCTCACATTCGTTCGAACGAATAAAAGTTTCGTTGTCTCCTATCCCCATTCACTTTCACTCACGAATCAAAGTCAGTCTTCCACTCGTTCGAATTTGAGATTTAGGGGAAAGAAAACATAGCCGCGTTCGAATCCTAGGGCGCGCGTATTAGGGCTCGTTATCGAGCATCGCGAGTGACTCGCGGAGGGCGTGGCACTGGGTCACGGTGGCACGTGTGGTCGAGCAGGCGGCAGCAGCGGCGAGGGGATTGCGTCGATCTCGCAATCGACTCGGCAGAGGGGGAAGCGCGCCAGGCAATCGCGAATCCAGAAATCGCGATGGAAGCGGCGCGACGTGAGGCGTAGGAGCTGGCGTCTCGAGGCGAGGGGCATGGCCGTTGTCGACGAAGGTGGAGGCGCTCGCGCGTACGCGTGAGGATGGCGGTGACTCGTGTTATTAAAAGCGAAGCAAGGTATTGCGAGCGTAGGTGAACGCGAGCACAGTGGAAGTATGGAGATGTCGATCTCGAACTGGGGGAAGGTCGATGATTTACCTGAGTTCGTGGTGCGTCTGAGAAGTCGGGTTTTCTCCTTTCCTATAAGGTATCAGTTTTGTTTAAATTAATTTAAGTAAATGTATTTAGATTTGAAATAGACAATATAATTGATTCCAGACTGATTAGAGCGAGACAAGAATTGTGTTAGGATGAAAATTTATTAATAACCTATTTAATTATTTTTAGACTGTTAAAAAGGAAGATTTGTTTAAAAAATTTAGGTTTATACAAGTTAAAAAGGGAAAATAGTATAAAATCAACTTCTTAGTTTAGAACAAAATTTTTGGTTTAAATTAAATAGAAATAATCCCTAGTTAAGTTAAAATATAGACAGGAAAGGAGATAAATTATAAATCTATATAGAATATATTTTTTTTTAAAAAAAAGGGGTATTCGATTTAATTTAATAGATTTGTAAGGAGAAATTGAGTTTTAAAAATTTAATTGTAGTTAAATAAAATTATTAAAGGAGAAATTTGTTAATCTAAAACAATTGAAACGAAAATTAATTGTTCAGTCTTTCGAATATTGATAAACTGTATAAAATTGTTTATACAAGGTATAAATCAAGAAATCGAGTCAAGATGGAAATTGGATGGCAAATTAAAAGCTAAGGTGAGATTTTTCTCACTCAAATTGAATGTGGAATTTTTACAGTTATTTATTGACTGATTGATTGCTATTGGATGTGATATTAGATATTTTAGGATATATCTATATATATAGCAGTATATACATATTGGCATATGCATATATTGGATTGATGATTTCCCGCCTCGTATAGCGGATGAGACCCTATTGCGCCGTTAGTAAGCGGATTTATAAAAACCTATATACCGCGATAATTCCGTACTGGAGCGGAATTGGTATTGTGCTAACATCTTTGGATGCAGGGAAACAGGTTGGAGGGATCCAACTGGACCCCTCACATTGATTGATTTTATTTATACTGTGATATGAATCTGTGAATGATTATAGTGATGCTATTAATCATATTGATATCTAGAAATTGTTTGAAAGCTAAAATTTAGCTGAATGGATGTTTTGACATCATTGGATTCCAAAGATAAACGAAATTGAATTTTTGAGATTCAAGTAGAAAATTTCTAAGTGAATCAATTTTTGAAATTGAAGAAATTTTGAAGAAAAGAATTTAAAAGTATAAAAGCTGTTTTTATAATCTTATCGAATAAATTCCAGAATAAAGTGAAAATGCTAAATAAATGGATTTCATAAAACAGTGATTATAAATTGAAGAATTTAATTTAAAATTTGGATTTTTAAAATAGATTGAAAGAAACGATTGAAATTTATTTTCTTAAAAAGGAATTTATTTAAAAGGAGATAAGTTGGAAATCCAATTAGAAATTTAATTGGTAAATTGAAATGATTTGGGATGGGAAATTAATTTAGAAATGAATATTGAAATTGATTTGGTATTGAAGTAAAATTAGAAATCAATTTGGGATTTGATTTTGGGGTTAAAAGTGAATATTTGGGATTGTGGATTTAAAAATGGAAATGATGTTAAAATGAGTTTATTTACAGTTTGTAAAGTTTAAAAGAACGATTTCTTTTAAAAAAAATAAATTATAAGTATTTAACTTATAATATGGATTTTTTTGATATAACCGTTGAGTTATAAAATTGAATGGGTCATTAAAGGAAATTTATAAAATTGAAGTTGTTATAGAATAGAAAATAGAATTTATAAACCGTGTTTATAAATTCGAAATCGTTTGAATTTGATAAGTGAATTATAGAAGGTTATTAAAGAAGATATATTCGCGATTTTGGATAGCGAATTTTTATTGAAATAAAATGTGTAGAAAAGACTGAAATGTGGTTAGTGAAGTATATTCACGATTTTGGACAGTGAATATATTTTTAAGTAAAATGGATAGGGTTTTGGGAAAGCGATATTATGAAATGAAGTTAATTGTTTTAAAAGATGTTTTAAAACGTGTGAACTATCGAAATCATAGATTTCAACATTTATTGTTGAAATAGACGTTTTCGAAAAATAAGGAAATGGTGGACTATAACACTGTTGTTATAGTAAATGATTTCCGAAGGGAAATATTTTTATCTAGTATTGGGATTTACATATCTATCTTAATTTCGAATCCCTATACTAGTGATTTTTGAGTCGTCGTAACGATGTTTTACGTAACATTCGTTTTGACTCAAATTGATGTTGGTATAGAAAATAGATTTCCTTAAAGAATGAAATATATATACTTAATTTGATTTAAGTATATCGAATATTTTCCAAGTGTTGAAAATAAATGATTTACGAAATACTTATTATTAAATAAGTATGGAATTACTTTTCCAATACGATGTGAAATGTTTGTTAAGAATTTATCTTTGTAAAGATAAATTGAAAGTGAATATTGAAATCGATTTGAAAATCGTATATCAGAAGACATTTTGAAATATAAATTCAATATGGAATTTATAAAAGAAAAGGGAAATTGTTTAGAAAAATAAACGTTGTTTTATTTTTAAAGTGTGGAAATTTTATATCTAGTAAAGATATTTTTGAAGATAAATAATTGGGAAAATTATTTGGAATCTGATGATGTTGCGCATCTTTATTGATAGTTAAATAACCGACTATCAATAATTACCTTGAGTAGGTATTTGTTGTGAATTGGATGAATTTGAATGCCACACTTGTTTTTAAATAAGCGCTCACTATTCGGGTTAGCCGGGAAAGGACCATGGGGTCGTATAACCCATTCCGAATATGTGATACGTCGTTATGAATCGCATTTGAAGACCGGTGTTGAAGACCGGATATTTTTGAAAACGGAAGGATTACCGTCGAGTTACTCTACATCGACTGATCTTCGATTTAGAGGTTTTATCACCCTTAGTGACGGGAAGTCCGGACGTGATTAGAAATTTATCCGGAAATGCAAGGGCTTCGTGAGAAGTGCCTTCGGTTCTGTTCGATCCCGGAACAGACTTGTATGGATTGTGTGTCTGACGTTACAATTTGAGATATAAAGCTGATTTCTTTCAAATACATTTCTGTTGGTGGCGGAGAATTTATTCTCTTAGCTTAACACCCTTCTCTGAGACGTACGAGCTCAGAGGTTATGTAGTTGAAATTTATCAGCGATATATCCCAATTTGGTAACGTGGCATACTGAGTGTTGCTGTGAAATGATCAGTGTTTGATCATTTGTGATATGATCATTTGTTTGATCTTATATCTTTGTGATCATAGGTTGATCATTTTGTTTGACCCGAAGCAGGGCTTTTTGAGAAAGCGTAGCTTTGTGGACGAGACTTCGTCGAGCCTCATACCCCGGAAATGGTCGAAACAGGAAGGATGCAGCAAGGTTCTAGGGAGTAGCGCCCCTTAGTGTATGTCATTCCTTCTGGATAAAGGTGGTATCATGGTATGGAGCCCAGATACTTAACCTCTGTGGTTGCTGCAAAATTTATTTCTTTGTGGTTGTTGCGAATCGGGGATCCTCGGGAAGATCGGTGACGATCGGGGAATGACATACGCGTGTCAGTAGTTACCTACTTTTGCAGAGGTAACCCGGCCTTGTGTTGGCAGAGATCTAACCGTAATGTTAGGTTATTTCTCGGGTCGTCTATTCCAGGGACGTACCCATCGTGGATAGGAAGTTCCTTAGCCTGACCATTTGTTGGAAATCCAAAGAAACAATACGAGCCTTTACGATTTCAATTGTATAACCTGTCTCCTCAGGAGGCAGCTATAGCAGGCATAATATAATGGTACCTATGCTGGCTAAGATTTATATTATACTTTCGAAATGTTTTCCACTATGCACTAATAATAATATCAAAAAGGTTTTGATTTTTGCGTAGTAAGCATCTTTGACTAACATAAGAAGAAATCTCCTCCAAGTCTGCGTTTGCATTGTGTGTGTGGTGAGAGGTCTTATGGTAGTTTCATTTTCCAAAAACATTTCAAATTGACTTTAAAATTATCCTGTTGTTTATTTTAAAGAATAACTGTTTTACGATCTCACACCAATCACCATGGCTGACTCGGAGTTTATTGTTTCCCTTCTAAACTCTGGGTGCCCACCAATTTCCACACGGGCAGCCTAGAGTTATGTTATCAGGATATTCTGGATATTCTGGAGCTTTGGAGATAAGATGGATGGCGAGACGTAGTATTTGTATCTGATAGTATTTATTCCGCTGTGTATTCTGTATGAGGACGAGTTTATAAAACTGTCCATTGTTGTATATTGACTCTGATTGATGTATGTATAAAAACTGATAAAATTCTTTGTTTTAAAGATTACTGATTTATCTATTATATATTGTTCCGCTGCGATGTGTAAGATTCTGAATATTGTTTTCTGTTCTGATGTTGTTCTGATGTGTTCTTCTTTCTTTTTCTTCTTTTCTTCTTCTTCTACCTATTTCTTCTTTCTAAAACCCTCACTATTGGAGTTTCCGGCACTCGATTTCTCGGCAGTCGATAAAGTGAGTATCGATGTCGAATTTTCGAAAGTCGAAAATGGCCGGTATGTGACAAAGTGGTATCAGAGCATATGGTTAAGCGACAACCCTGCTCTGTTGGGTGTTACTCATTAGAGATAGAGTCAGCAGTACTCTAGGATGAGTTGAGTGTAATAATAGATATGAGCGCGTATTTGTTATTGAATATAAAATTGTTTTGTATTGTGATGATTGGTTTATTGAGTGGTATATGAACCTTCGTCGGCACAGTCTTGCAAAACTGTATCGAAGGGGTTTCTAAACACTTGAATAGAACAATTCGGCACAATATTGTTTTTTAAATTGGGTAAATGAAATAATTTTGCCCAAAACTATTTTTGTATAGAAAAGAAATGGTTTTCTATGAATTATCATAGTATATGGTTGCATGGTTGTTAGAGGTGATAATATTAATCTACTATCATTGAAATTGAATAAGAAAGTGAAATCGTAACTCCAAAGTTAAGAAATAAAATTCACATACAAATGAAATTTAAAGAATGTAAATTATAAGTGTGAATTGTAATTTAAAACAGGATTCCAGAAAAGTTTTTGGAAAGGTTTTGAAAAGAATTTGAAAATTTTGGAGATTTGGGAAGTTTAAATCATTTTTGATTTGAAAATGAATTTCAAGGGTTTTGAAAAGTATTTTGGAAAGATGAAAGCTCTAAACTCTTTTAGGTTGCTGGAAAATAATTCCGATGATGATCGCGACATCACCGGTGTTCATTTTCGAGTTTCCAAAAAAGGAATTGCTGCCGATTGTTTTAAAATGGAAGTTGTTTTGAAAATCTGGATTTGGTTTTAGGAAATTCAAAGAATGGTTTGGATTGTTTTCAAAAATGGCTTTGAAAGGTTGAAAAGACTCTGGAATACTATATAAAAATATCTATGAAATATTATGAAGTTGATAGCTTGTAAAGTTTAAAGTTTAAATAAAAATCCATTTAACGAATGAAATTTTAAATATGAATTGGAACCATAAGGAAACGAATTCATATATAAATAAAATGGTAAATATGAATTGTAAATGTGATTTATAAATGAAAATGGAATTCCAGATAGATATTGGAAAATTTAAAATTCATTAATGGAATGAATTTGTAATATGAATATATAAGTGATTATATAAATCGAAATGAAAATAAGTTGATAACTTATAGAATATTTGAAATCTGATTGGAATGAAATTCACATTGAAGACGAATGAATTAGTAATTGGAACTAATTTAAAATAGTGCAGTTATGAATGAAAGATAATTGATAAATTCAATATTTCAGAATTGAAGATAAATTGAATTCAAGTAGAATTGAAATGGTAAACTGAATTCAAATTAATGTGAAATGTAAAATTGAATCATAATAGATATGTAACTTCAACAGTGAAGTAAAAATGTATAAGCAGCTATATTGAAATTTTGTAATCGAATTTGCAAAATAGTTTGAATGCTGTAACTAGATATTATGGCTAGTAGGATATACAGGTGATAAATTGGGATTTTGATTTCAAAGATGAATTTGAATTGCTCGAAAAAGGTATGTATTTGAATTATAATATGAGTTTTTGATGATTTCTGGTCTAGCCGCTTGGCTTTTTCTTTTTCTTTTTGAAATCTGAGAGTCCGTAGGGACGTTTTGTAGTTGTACCGTATTAGCTGCGCAAAGGAGACGCTGGCGAAATTTTTCGGAAATTTAGGGCGTTAGAAAATTTTTGAGAAATTTTTGAAAGTTTGAATTTGAATTTGAATTTTGAAGAAAAACAATATTGTTTGAAACTTTAATTGGAGTTGGAAAGATAGTTGAAATGATAACGAATCTTTAGTAGGAAGATTTGTTTTGATAAATGTGATAAAACTACTGGATTGTGAAAAATAGTAGACGAGTTAAGGACCATTTTTCCTAACTTGTAATTTCGAGGACGAAATTCTTTTAAGGGGGGAAGTTTGTAACGACCCAGAATTTTGAACGAATTAAATTGAGAATATTTAATTAATTTTAAATATTTAAACGATGATTTAATTTGTGTCCTCGATATAATTTTGAAATCCGCAATTAAATGATAAAATTTAATCGATTGAAACTGGATAAAAATTTGAATCTTTAATTTTAAGCCGAAGAAAAATATTTCAAACGCTTGTAAAATTTATATTGATAACACTGAAGATAACCGCAGCTTCAGAAATTGATTTGGAGATAATTTGTTCAGTTTTGAAATTATATCGTTCGAATCGATATTTGAAAATAGCGTTCCGGAGCACAGTCTCGGAATTCGACGAAACCAGTTCCATTGGGTCCGTAATATTGAATTATTGTCGGATTTCAAATTTCGTATTTTTCGGTGTTAATACGTGAGCACACGTTGAGTAAACGCCTTGGATTTTTATCGAGATTCGATTTAAAGTAAATTTAAAATTTATAAATTTGTCAACAACTTACCCACGTTCCACGCCTAAAATCACGCGGTGATCACGAACGAGAACGTGCAAACCCATACTTCATCAGATTTTTAAAATCCCTCTCCCACTCAGAAATCAATCGAAGAAAAAAAAAATCAGGAAACAAAAGAAAAAAAATGGCCGATCCCTCACATTCGTTCGAACGAATAAAAGTTTCGTTGTCTCCTCTCCCCATTCACTTTCACTCACGAATCAAAGTCAGTCTTCCACTCGTTCGAATTTGAGATTTAGGGGAAAGAAAACATAGCCGCGTTCGAATCCTAGGGCGCGCGTATTAGGGCTCGTTGTCGAGCATCGCGAGTGACTCGCGGAGGGCGTGGCACTGGGTCACGGTGGCACGTGTGGTCGAGCAGGCGGCAGCAGCGGCGAGGGGATTGCGTCGATCTCGCAATCGACTCGGCAGAGGGGGAAGCGCGCCAGGCAATCGCGAATCCAGAAATCGCGATGGAAGCGGCGCGACGTGAGGCGTAGGAGCTGGCGTCTCGAGGCGAGGGGCATGGCCGTTGTCGACGAAGGTGGAGGCGCTCGCGCGTACGCGTGAGGATGGCGGTGACTCGTGTTATTAAAAGCGAAGCAAGGTATTGCGAGCGTAGGTGAACGCGAGCACAGTGGAAGTATGGAGATGTCGATCTCGAACTGGGGGAAGGTCGATGATTTACCTGAGTTCGTGGTGCGTCTGAGAAGTCGGGTTTTCTCCTTTCCTATAAGGTATCAGTTTTGTTTAAATTAATTTAAGTAAATGTATTTAGATTTGAAATAGACAATATAATTGATTCCAGACTGATTAGAGCGAGACAAGAATTGTGTTAGGATGAAAATTTATTAATAACCTATTTAATTATTTTTAGACTGTTAAAAAGGAAGATTTGTTTAAAAAATTTAGGTTTATACAAGTTAAAAAGGGAAAATAGTATAAAATCAACTTCTTAGTTTAGAACAAAATTTTTGGTTTAAATTAAATAGAAATAATCCCTAGTTAAGTTAAAATATAGACAGGAAAGGAGATAAATTATAAATCTATATAGAATATTTTTTTTTTTAAAAAAAAGGGGCATTCGATTTAATTTAATAGATTTGTAAGGAGAAATTGAGTTTTAAAAATTTAATTGTAGTTAAATAAAATTATTAAAGGAGAAATTTGTTAATCTAAAACAATTGAAACGAAAATTAATTGTTCAGTCTTTCGAATATTGATAAACTGTATAAAATTGTTTATACAAGGTATAAATCAAGAAATCGAGTCAAGATGGAAATTGGATGGCAAATTAAAAGCTAAGGTGAGATTTTTCTCACTCAAATTGAATGTGGAATTTTTACAGTTATTTATTGACTGATTGATTGCTATTGGATGTGATATTAGATATTTTAGGATATATCTATATATATAGCAGTATATACATATTGGCATATGTATATATTGGATTGATGATTTCCCGCCTCGTATAGCGGATGAGACCCTATTGCGCCGTTAGTAAGCGGATTTATAAAAACCTATATACCGCGATAATTCCGTACTGGAGCGGAATTGGTATTGTGCTAACATCTTTGGATGCAGGGAAACAGGTTGGAGGGATCCAACTGGACCCCTCACATTGATTGATTTTATTTATACTGTGATATGAATCTGTGAATGATTATAGTGATGCTATTAATCATATTGATATCTGGAAATTGTTTGAAAGCTAAAATTTAGTTGAATGGATGTTTTGACATCATTGGATTCCAAAGATAAACGAAATTGAATTTTTGAGATTCAAGTAGAAAATTTCTAAGTGAATCTATTTTTGAAATTGAAGAAATTTTGAAGAAAAGAATTTAAAAGTATAAAAGCTGTTTTTATAATCTTATCGAATAAATTCCAGAATAAAGTGAAAATGCTAAATAAATGGATTTCATAAAACAGTGATTATAAATTGAAGAATTTAATTTAAAATTTGGATTTTTAAAATAGATTGAAAGAAACGATTGAAATTTATTTTCTTAAAAAGGAATTTATTTAAAAGGAGATAAGTTGGAAATCCAATTAGAAATTTAATTGGTAAATTGAAATGATTTGGGATGGGAAATTAATTTAGAAATGAATATTGAAATTGATTTGGTATTGAAGTAAAATTAGAAATCAATTTGGGATTTGATTTTGGGGTTAAAAGTGAATATTTGGGAATGTGGATTTAAAAATGGAAATGATGTTAAAATGAGTTTATTTACAGTTTGTAAAGTTTAAAAGAACGATTTCTTTTAAAATAAATAAATTATAAGTATTTAACTTATAATATGGATTTTTTTGATATAACCGTTGAGTTATAAAATTGAATGGGTCATTAAAGGAAATTTATAAAATTGAAGTTGTTATAGAATAGAAAATAGAATTTATAAACCGTGTTTATAAATTCGAAATCGTTTGAATTTGATAAGTGAATTATAGAAGGTTATTAAAGAAGATATATTCGTGATTTTGGATAGCGAATTTTTATTGAAATAAAATGTGTAGAAAAGACTGAAATGTGGTTAGTGAAGTATATTCACGATTTTGGACAGTGAATATATTTTTAAGTAAAATGGATAGGGTTTTGGAAAAGCGATATTATGAAATGAAGTTAATTGTTTTAAAAGATGTTTTAAAACGTGTGAACTATCGAAATCATAGATTTCAACATTTATTGTTGAAATAGACGTTTTCGAAAAATAAGGAAATGGTGGACTATAACACTGTTGTTATAGTAAATGATTTCCGAAGGGAAATATTTTTATCTAGTATTGGGATTTACATATCTATCTTAATTTCGAATCCCTATACTAGTGATTTTTGAGTCGTCGTAACGATGTTTTACGTAACATTCGTTTTGACTCAAATTGATGTTGGTATAGAAAATAGATTTCCTTAAAGAATGAAATATATATACTTAATTTGATTTAAGTATATCGAATATTTTCCAAGTGTTGAAAATAAATGATTTATGAAATACTTATTATTAAATAAGTATGGAATTACTTTTCCAATACGATGTGAAATGTTTGTTAAGAATTTATCTTTGTAAAGATAAATTGAAAGTGAATATTGAAATCGATTTGAAAATCGTATATCAGAAGATATTTTGAAATATAAATTCAATATGGAATTTATAAAAGAAAAGGGAAATTGTTTAGAAAAATAAACGTTGTTTTATTTTTAAAGTGTGGAAATTTTATATCTAGTAAAGATATTTTTGAAGATAAATAATTGGGAAAATTATTTGGAATCTGATGATGTTGCGCATCTTTATTGATAGTTAAATAACCGACTATCAATAATTACCTTGAGTAGGTATTTGTTGTGAATTGGATGAATTTGAATGCCACACTTGTTTTTAAATAAGCGCTCACTATTCGGGTTAGCCGGGAAAGGACCATGGGGTCGTATAACCCATTCCGAATATGTGATACGTCGTTATGAATCGCATTTGAAGACCGGATATTTTTGAAAACGGAAGGATTACCGTCGAGTTACTCTACATCGACTGATCTTCGATTTAGAGGTTTTATCACCCTTAGTGACGGGAAGTCCGAACGTGATTAGAAATTTATCCGGAAATGCAAGGGCTTCGTGAGAAGTGCCTTCGGTTCTGTTCGATCCCGGAACAGACTTGTATGGATTGTGTGTCTGACGTTACAATTTGAGATATAAAGCTGATTTCTTTCAAATACATTTCTGTTGGTGGCGGAGAATTTATTCTCTTAGCTTAACACCCTTCTCTGAGACGTACGAGCTCAGAGGTTATGTAGTTGAAATTTATCAGCGATATATCCCAATTTGGTAACGTGGCATACTGAGTGTTGCTGTGAAATGATCAGTGTTTGATCATTTGTGATATGATCATTTGTTTGATCTTATATCTTTGTGATCATAGGTTGATCATTTTGTTTGACCCGAAGCAGGGCTTTTTAAGAAAGCGTAGCTTTGTGGACGAGACTTCGTCGAGCCTCATACCCCGGAAATGGTCGAAACAGGAAGGATGCAGCAAGGTTCTAGGGAGTAGCGCCCCTTAGTGTATGTCATTCCTTCTGGATAAAGGTGGTATCATGGTATGGAGCCCAGATACTTAACCTCTGTGGTTGCTGCAAAATTTATTTCTTTGTGGTTGTTGCGAATCGGGGATCCTCGGGAAGATCGGTGACGATCGGGGAATGACATACGCGTGTCAGTAGTTACCTACTTTTGCAGAGGTAACCCGGCCTTGTGTTGGCAGAGATCTAACCGTAATGTTAGGTTATTTCTCGGGTCGTCTATTCCAGGGACGTACCCATCGTGGATAGGAAGTTCCTTAGCCTGACCATTTGTTGGAAATCCAAAGAAACAATACGAGCCTTTACGATTTCAATTGTATAACCTGTCTCCTCAGGAGGCAGCTATAGCAGGCATAATATAATGGTACCTATGCTGGCTAAGATTTATATTATACTTTCGAAATGTTTTCCACTATGCACTAATAATAATATCAAAAAGGTTTTGATTTTTGCGTAGTAAGCATCTTTGACTAACATAAGAAGAAATCTCCTCCAAGTCTGCGTTTGCATTGTGTGTGTGGTGGGAGGTCTTATGGTAGTTTCATTTTCCAAAAACATTTCGAATTGACTTTAAAATTATCCTGTTGTTTATTTTAAAGAATAACTGTTTTACGATCTCACACCAGTCACCATGGCTGACTCGGAGTTTATTGTTTCCCTTCTAAACTCTGTGTGCCCACCAATTTCCACACGGGCAGCCTAGAGTTATGTTATCAGGATATTCTGGATATTCTGGAGCTTTGGAGATAAGCTGGATGGCGAGACGTAGTATTTGTATCTGATAGTATTTATTCCGCTGTGTATTCTGTATGAGGACGAGTTTATAAAACTATCCATTGTTGTATATTGACTCTGATTGATGTATGTATAAAAACTGATAAAATTCTTTGTTTTAAAGATTACTGATTTATCTATTATATATTGTTCCGCTGCGATGTGTAAGATTCTGAATATTGTTTTCTGTTCTGATGTTGTTCTGATGTGTTCTTCTTTCCTTTTCTTCTTTTCTTCTTCTTCTACCTATTTCTTCTTTCTAAAACCCTCACTATTGGAGTTTCCGGCACTCGATTTCTCGGCAGTCGATAAAGTGAGTATCGATGTCGAATTTTCGAAAGTCGAAAATGGCCGGTATGTGACACAAACATATCAATGTTTATACTCAAAAAGGTTGCAAACAACATTTTGAACTCAATGAAAGGGGTCCCGAGTCCCAATTCGACTGTTTGCAAAAAGTAACTTTTCGGACTAAAATCCGACTAACGATACCATATTTAAAATAAAACATTTAAATAGATAATTGTAAAATATGCGGGTTGTTACAGAATAATATTATACACACCAGATTTTTAGTCTGACCCGAAGTTTTTTATTTTCCCTACTCTCAGTTACTCGTTTCAATAGGATGAGAGTAAGGATTTCAGGTTTAAATGAATAAAATTTCCAAAGAAGTGCAGGTGACAACCTATTATTAAGAGTTTATTTCTACTGTGTAGTTTAGCTAGCTGGGTTATTTGTTGATTGTATGTAGACGGGTTTTATAACCATCAAATTACTATAACTCTGATCATTTAAGGGGACATCATTATATGTTGATCTTGGAATTATAATTTATCTGAATGATGGAATCATAGGGTTATGTAACTGAAATGTAATGGATTTGCAAATGAATGAATGAAAATGTTTTGTGAAAAAATTATAAACTCTTATACTATTGATGTTAATGATAAAATAACTGATCTAATTTTGTCATAGGAAATAATTCTAAGGACAATTTGTAACATCCCCCACTTGGAGGCCCAAAACTAATGGCTATGGATGCTGCAGTCATCCATAGTTTTAATCCTCGGCGACCAAATACGGTATTAGGTACATTGATATCATGGATATGGAAAAATTTAAAATCATTAAACAACTTTCACATTCCATTTCAAATCGTTTCAAATTCATTACATAATCCCACATTCGAGAACCACATTCAGAGAAATTATAATTATTACAACATACGCCAAGAGCGACATATGAAGATGCCCCCTTGGATGATCGAGTATATATATCTAGGCAATCAAACAACTTTGCCTTTACATTAAAAAACATCGGAATCAAAATAGAAAATAACTCTTATTAGCTATCTTGCCTCCTGCACGTCTCCGGAAGCTTATTCGTCTAAAGAGATACCTGAAAACCTTAACTCTCAACTACTCAAAGTTAATTGAGCACCCGAGAGGTTAAGGGGAAAATATAAACTTTGAGTCAGATATAAAGCCTGGTATGAATAATAACCTACCATCTCAAACCATTTAGATACCTAATGAGACCACGTCGCTTAGCGAAACGGGTTTTCCCCTGACTAGTATCTTAACCTAAAATTTATAAAACCATATACTGTGCTCCTGCATCCACAATGCTTAAAACATAGCAATTTAAAATATTATGACGATATGCAAAACAAGTAAATTATTCTGGATTTCCCATCCTCATTCATTTTGACTATTTGTCACTGTTATAGTTTCTAGGGTTACTATTATCCTATTAGTTATCATGGGCTAACTAATAACCTATTTAAAGCTTGTGGACTATCTGTCTGATTTCGTAGTTTTCATGGGATCACTAAGAACTTATTGGCCTCTGCCAATAACTTCATTATTTCATGGGTTCTCCCTGAACCTATTGGTACCTCCAATAAATTTACTCACATCATAGTTTTCATAGGTTGACTAGGAACCTATTGACTTCTGTCAATAACTTTATTCGGATACAGTTTTCACGGGATCACCACGAACCTATTGGCCCCTGCCAAAAACTCTTTCCAAATATAGTTTTCATGGGTTTACTATGAACCTGTCAATCTGACAACTTCTTTAATCAGCCTTTAGGCATCCTATGTTCCGGTCTACCTGACCTCCTGGATGCAATTCTGCTCATACAGGAGTTAACTCAATTTATATTAACTACTAGGTCAATCTAGCTGGTTATTCTGCCCTTTTCTCCCCAAAATACAGTTATGGGTCCATTTTACAGTGAACATGTATATTAGAAGAAGCAAACATAATAACATAAACATTTATGATCTAATACCCTTGAACTAATTTTCATATGAAACATGGTTAACCCTTTTAACCTATTGTTTTATCAAGGAAAGCTTCTTCAAAAACTCCATACTTAAAAGCCATTTCAAAACTCATTTATTTTGCCATGGGTTTTCCTTTAAAAATGAGATTGGGTTCTTTATTTTGAAAACTAAGGCTTTCGAAACCTTAGACCTTTACTTTCGAAATCATTAAAATCTATCTTTCGAAAACTTTCAATTCTTCTTTTCAAAACACTCAAACATATGACTTTCAAAACACTTAATCTCTTTCGAAAGCATCAAAACCATCCTTTCTAAAATGTTGAAGTATATCTTTCCAACACATAGAAGCATAGCTTCGAAACCATTTGAAAGTGCCTCTTTCAAAACCGTTGGGCTTATCCTTAAAAATAACTTTTGGGTCAAATTGAATATAAACGAAAGTACCCCTTTCGAAACCATTAACCTTTAAGTAAAAGTGATTGGGGAAAATTGATGGCTTCGGTACCATCCTTTCGAAACCTTTAATCATTTAAGTAAAACATCTGGAAGGATAGCTTCAAAACCCCTTTTGAAGCCATTGCCTTCGAAACCTTTAGTGTAAGTGGCCACTGGAGCCCTTTAGAAAGCATTGGGAAGCGGCTTGTTAGATTTATAGCACAAAAACAGGCCTTTCGAAAACATTGAAACTTTAACTTATTCGAAAGGTATGAAGACGGCAACAAGGTTTTGACTTGGTTTAAAACTACCCTTTCGAAAGCTTTTCTTTAAAACACAATCTAAGGTAACTCATTCGAAAGCTACCCTTTCGAAACAAGAAGGCGGAAATCCCTTCGAAAGCTATATAAAAGACCCTTTCGAAAGTATTCATTAAAAACAAGGCAAGCGGCACCTCTTTTGAAAGCAAAAAAAGACCTTCGAAATCTATTTAAATTTTTCTCGACCCCTTCGAAAACATGGTTTCGACTCCATACCTTCCACATTTATCCAAACCACTACGTATCAAAGCATTAATACCATGTGTATTGGTTTCGGACTTAGATTATGGAGGAAGTATGTGGTCAAAAGGTTGCTATTGAAAGCGGCGAAACAATACTTCTGTACAAAAACTATTTTATTGCCTTTTTAAGTAAATGCTTTTTAACTAACCTGCCTATTTGTAAAAATATAATTGGTTGCCATAAAGTTTACAAATATCTTTTCCTAAAAGACTGCCGAATTCATTTCAGATTTTATTTGAAGTAATTAGCAAAGAAGCCCTTCCCTTAAGCAAAACAATTAAGACATTTAAGTCCTCCAACTAAAGTAATTTAATTTCCATAGTAAATTACTTAGGAAAAATCCCCAAAAATTCTCAAAATTTACTTTTGATATGTTATCTAACATATATAAATTACAGACCCAAAATCCTTCATATAATAGCCGAAATAAATTTTAAACCCAATTATTCATTTTTTCCTTCAAAAATTCATAATAAATTATCCATAGCTTGGATAAGTATAAAAATTTAAACCCATTTCATAAATAATGTTTTACATAACATATTAATTCTTCATGGTATTCGAAATCCAGTAAATATGATTTCTGCCTAAAAATCAAATTAAACCTTTATCAAACATACTTGTTTGAATCAAACATATCATGAAATCCAAGCATATCATCATTAAAATCATCATAAAGGTTTTAGACATAAAACCTAAAATCAAATGCTATTTAAAAATGGAAATAGAGATGGTTTTGATTATTATTCACCTTGGTTAGGATAAGGAACTTGAGATTTGATTTAGATTAATCCTCCTTGCTTGATTCCTTAGCTTTTGATGGATTTCTCTCCTATTTTCCTTTTGAGGTTTTGGCCGGCTTGGATTCTTTAGTTTACATTTTTGAATAATGAATTATGAATGTGTAGAGAAATGGGAACGTGGATTTAGGGGTTATGGGGTTATGGCAGTGGCTAATCCCCATAATACCCTTGCGTTATTTTCTTATTAATTAACACATGAAACCGTTCATAAACCCATTCTTAGTATTTAATTAAGTACGAACTCTAATTAAATTTTCAAATCTCAATCCCCTTATCATTCTAATATTTACATTATTCTATTTAATTTATCTAATTAAATCTCCTAGATAATGTTATTAAAAATTAGGGGTGCTATGCAACTACAACATCATTTTTTCGATCTCAAATTGGGGGATGTTACATATTCCATCAATTGCATAGGGTATGTGGTAAGTAAAAAAGCGTTTGAAGCACAATTTGATGAAATCAAGGCGATTCAAGGCATACTGACCCTTATACTCTCAAGCAAGTTCAAAGCTTGAATTGAATGGTCACTTCCCTATGCCATTTCATATCTTAGGTAATGGATAAGTGAATTCCCTTATTCTACATAATTGACAAAGGGAAGTCCTTTGCCTGGGTGGAAGATGGCACCAAAGCCTTTGAGGAGTTAAAGCGTCAATTGGCCACTCTTCCAATCCTCTCAAAGCCATAGATGGGGATGAACTCTTTATTAACTCATGTTGACTGATTATGCGATCAACGATGCCTTTGTAAGGGATGAAGATCGCGTCCAATGGCCAATCTACCATATCAGTAAGAGGCCGACGACCCATAAATGAGATACACTAAGCTTGGGAAATTGGCGTACTACCTATTGCACTTGCGACCTCGGCTCATACTTCCAGGCCACCCAATCAAATCCTTACTAGTCAACCACGAAAGAAAATCCTAAGCAGATTTTTGTAACTATATGGTGATGGGGTGTTAAATGAGAAAGGGGAATGGGCCAATTTAGTCCTTATCACCCTTAACAGACATGAGATTTGATTCGTTGTAACATTGAAATTCAAAGCTACAAACAATGAACTTGGAAAGGAAGCCCTACTAGCCATCTTCAGAATGGTAAAAGAGCTCAAGGTTGAGTCCTTCAAAGTGTACAACAATGCCTGATTGGTGGTCAACTGGATCAACGAGCATTTTCAAGTAAAGGGAATGACCCTTTCTTAGTATCTTATCGAGGCCAAGAAAATAATCAGTACCTTCTCCGACCTCAAGCTCAAGCAAATTTCAATGAAGAAGGATGTAAAGGCCGACAATTTGGTTAAAATGGTAGGCAACTCAATGTGGACCAATACTAGGGTCCCAATGGAAATCCTACATCAACTTGGGGATAACGACCATGGAGATCAGCAGTGAACCACAAGACAACTGGATGACCTCACTCTTGAATTGCTCGTTGAGGGGGACTTTCCAGAAAAGTCAAAAGGAAGTCGGAAAAATCCTCTACTGGGCACCCAGCTGCACGGTCATGAATGTCAAACTGTACCCATAAGGCTTCAATGGTGCATCAATCAAGTGGAAGCCAAACACATCTTATTGTAACTACATGAAAGCTTTTGTGAGGACCATGCTAATAAGTAAAGCCTTGCAAAGAAAGCTATCCAATAATGGTACCGCTGGCAAAAAATTATAAAGGATTTCATAGGCTACTTCAAGAAGTGTGATTGCTACCAAAGGTTCACCAAGATTCCTAGAACTTCCCCCAACCTACTAACTCCAGTGACCTCCCCATGGTCGTTCAACATGTGGGGCATCAACCTGATTGAGTAGCCCCCAAATGCAAAATGAGGGTTAAATCACGCTATAATCGCCACCGACTACTTCATCAAATGGGTTAAGA
Organism: Allium fistulosum; assembly: GCA_030737815.1. Lineage (NCBI taxonomy): Eukaryota > Viridiplantae > Streptophyta > Magnoliopsida > Asparagales > Amaryllidaceae > Allium > Allium fistulosum. Next base: position 961,017,468 of record CM060901.1, read on the forward strand.
CGGAGCCCCACATTGGGTTCACCGCACTAATGATCCTCTACTTCATCATAAAGAATATCGCTTGTAGGTTCGTTCTCCCAAAGAAGATTATCGCCTGTAGGAAACTGGACCAAAGACCCTCCTTACCTCGCTCATACTTTAGTTATATAGAGCACCCATCTAGACATCAATGGGAACTCACTTGTTTCCCTAGCTTATGTGTATTTAGCAATGCTGTCTATAATGGTAGATGTCCCCTTACTGATGTGCTTAACAAATAACCCTATTTAGAATTAGAATCTGCTATGGTTAGGCTTCGAAACCGTGGACAAGTGGAGGACGGAGGCAGAGCTTTGGACTGAAGCATACAAAAGAAAAGTTACTAAACACTATATCTCTAGGGTTAGGCAAAGAAACTTCATAGTAGGAATCTTCTTCTACAATGAGTCTTCACCAACGCAAATAATCTGGCCAATGGAGTCTACAGGCCCAACTAGGAGGGGTCGCATGTAATTAATGCCGCCTTAGCTAATAAGTACACCACTGGCCGTACTTTAACGGCACCAACGTCCCCAGACATAGAACCTAGAACATGCTAGAGCCTATTATGTTTAACCACTTTTGTAAGCCAAATCATAAGGTGACCAGATTTTGTATCTTCATTTGTTCAAAAAACAGAAGACTTCTCTCCAAGCATTTATGGCACACTATTAGCGAAACTATACTAGTTTAGCACCCATGTCAAGAATGCACTAGAAGTTAAGCTTCGCCCAAAAGAAACCCCATTCTAGTGGCATCGTTGCATAGATTGAGCGACCAGTCAAGTGTGGCCCCAATTCAAAAGTCTATGGTGTATATGCTTGTTCTCCCAAATGAAAAATTGGAACCGATGAACTGATGGTGCAACCACTCACATTGTGGCCCTGATTACTTCATCCATGATGCTACCCATTCCCCCAAGAGAAGAATGTGGAACTGGTGCAAAGATAGGTGTGATTATCCACGTAGTAATCTCTATTTTTGCATCTGTAGTGCTGCTCGCTCCACCAAGTGGGAGTGGCCCCACCACAATGGGGCTCGGCCAAAAAGAACCTGCCTACTCCACTAAGATGGGGTGGTCCCATTGAGAGATTTAGGGGTATGCCTTAGGGGAAATTATGTAATTTATTGTAAATTATCTAACTTTGTAATTAATTTCTTCTGTAATAAAGGTGTTTGTTTCTCTTTATATACTTTGTTATATTAGGATATAATTAATTAAATAATTTATTTAAAGTATATTAATAAGAAAATCCCTAAATAAAATGTTATGTGATTCTAATTCCAAATAGTTACCATCGGGAGTTATGAATCACTTATATATTAACATTTTATTTTAAATATTCCAAGTCAAGATGTGTCAAGAAAGGATATCGATACATCCACTGAGATCATAGTACGTAATGCTCTCTAAATGTTGGACAGCGTATAACTCATGGTTGCTTTAGGAACTAAGGGGTTACGTACTCGTAGTTATTGGATAACTATGGAATGAATTGTCCAAGAGTTTCCTATTGGTTGATAATAACTAAGTCAAATAAAAAACTCAGTTTGACGAAGTTACGCAGTTCTCTCAAGTCGAGAATACTATAGAGCTTCAACGTGGATACTCTATTTTTGTTATAGTTAAGTTATAGCATGACGACCATCGAGTGATTATAGTTAGGTCTGAGTTAAAGCATGGGAAGTGAAGCATTATTCAATACAGAATTGTCTCCTCGGTTGTTTGAGGTTAGTATCACGGTCAACTGTTGTTAACTCAAAGTCAAAATCTATGAGTAGAGCAGAACGGTTAGTAATAAATATTGTTATTGAACTAAATATTTGATTATGGACTAATCTAGTAGAATGTGGATACTATTGGATTTTTGGTCGATGTCAAACTCCGTATATCCTAAAGCGATATAGTGTTTTTGCAAAGAGAACATGTGTATGTTATTGTCACTATTTGTATCGCTTAAGAAAATGTAAAATTGAATTTTACCAAAAAGATTTGTAAGTGATGAATTTAGAAAAATTGTCACACTGTTAGTTAAGGTGATGTGTGAACAGTAATATTTGAATTGTTTAATATTAACCGCTGACTGAATTCACACCTCTTTGTCACACAAGTGTATTTGTGAATTCTTCGAAATATCACATATTTAATTAGTTTATAAAGAGTTATAAATTAATTAAATTAATAATATTTATGAAATATTAATTATTGATGCATTTAATGTTTACGGTGTATTTAGTTGATGGAATAGCTCCTAGAAATGTTTTGAGGGCTATTAGTAATTATTTATGTGCGTGCATAGAAGTTATATATTCGCGTATCGATATACAATATCGATATATATTTAAACATGCTTTAAATATAATAAATTACCTAATGGGCTTTTGGATTTTTTGGTCCATTGATGGAAATATTTGGCCGTCCAGGAGAAGGGAGAGGAGGAGTAATTTGGTTTGAATTAGTAAGAGAGAAAGAGTAAATGATGGCAGATTTTTTCTCCACTTTCTCTCTATGAATACTAAGGTAAACTAGATCTTTTTCACTTGAATTTTCTCTACCCATAGCCTAAATTATAGCCATGCATACCTCATCCTTAGCTGAGCTCCCCTTCACTTATTCTAACATCAAACAATATAAAATACAACGGTGTAGTAGATTGTAGCATGATGGGTGTTGATTTTAAGGAGTCTATGAGCTATTCACGAATTAAGGTGTAACAAAGTCTAGATCTATAAAGTATAATCTCTATATCAGTTTTTTATGTATGTCCCTTGAACCTAATCAAATATATTAGTATATTACCATTCATATAAGTGATTTGGTTCAATAGTTTGAGTTTGATTCAAACTGTTTTGCCTGAATATGTAAATTAGAATATCAAATGTACAATGATTATTTTATATGCGTATATATAACATTATGATTGGCCATAGTTTATAGTAATTATATATGCATATTTTAATCAAATTTATTAAATAAATATAATATATATATATATGTGTGTGTGTGTGTGAGTTAGTATTCCGGCTAGATTTATTATTTATATGTTTTAATTTATTTCGACTAGTTTAAAATAAAATAATTTTTTTCCTCACCAAAATCAATTTTATAAATAATAATTTTAATATATAAAATATTTAATAGACATGTATTTTCATGTATATATATATATATGTTTATTAAATGTAATAAGGTTGAATATAATTATAATTATACATGTATATATATTAACAAAACTGAATTAATCAAATTCTAAATATTTCTTTAATAGTTTGAATTTAACATTTTAAAATAGATCTTATTTTTAAATTTAAATTTTAAGATATTTTTGACCAAGTTGAATTGCATTTAAATTTTCAAATGTGAATATTTATACTTAATTTAAATTTGCATAAATGTTTTAATTGGACAACCAAATCTGAATATATATATATTTTGTATACAACTATTTTCAAAAATATAAATTTATATTATATATATAATTAAATAAATGGAAATATATATATTATACACATAAGTCTAAACTATATACATATATATATATATATATGGTACTATAAATATATCTATATAAACAATATACACATATTACACTATAGTTAAACATATATACACTTAGGCATTTATATTCTCGATATCCGTATGAAATTATCATATGCATTTGTAAGAATAATATATATACAATAGACATAAATTCCAATATCTATATGTGTGTGTGTATATATAGTTATACACATGTTATTATATTATTATATCATCTCATCTCTATATGAATGTATTAAGTATGTTCATAATGAAAATTAAATATTTTTAATTAATAAGACTAATTAAATAAATAAAATGTTTTAAATAAAATTTGATTTTATTAAATAAATAGATTGGATCTAAGGTTGGTTAATAGAATTCATGGGCCCATTAAGATTTAGTTGGGATTTTTTTTAGATTTACCAAGTTCACTCACTACCGAGCTAGCTACAACATCCACCACTATCAGGCTTAGCCAAAAAGAACCTTCCATCCCCGTTAAGTTGGAGAAATCTCATCACGATGGGGCTCAACTAAAAAGAACATGCCCTCAACTAAAAAGAACATGTCGCTCCCTCCAAGAGCTGAACGTGGCCTAAAAAACCTAAGTAGGTAATAAAATCAAATTATAAAAATTTCTCCACTATTTTACAAGCATGAACAAGTGCTCGGACAATAAGTTCCCCAACCAGTTATGGGGCATACATACTGATGGGCAATATACTCATCATAAAACCATCCCAATAAAGATGGGAGTGAACTTCTAAGCTATGTTCAAACTCTTAAAGCCGTTTATCCAACATCCACCCTAATAAAGATAAGGACGAGCTACTGTGATAAGCGCAAAAAAATTTCAAAGTAGTCCATGTGTTTTTTTATTTGCAAGTGTTAGTAACCTTATGTTAGTTACCAACTGCTCGCACAAAAAAACAATTCAACATAGAGAAGAAACACAAACACAAACACAAACACAAAGAATATAAATGCACAAGCATAGAGATACAATAGACAAGGAATTAGACAAAAAAGATGGTATTTTTTTCATAAATAATAAAACAGCTTAGTACAAAATGAGGGCTACCCCCATTACAAGACAAATATCCTAAGCTAGTTTACCATATGCGGTTTATCTCCTAACAGTCATTGTCAAAGGTTATTTACTTCATGAGCTCAGGTATTAGAATCTGGATGCTTTAGCACCAGGTTAAGGAAGCAATTTGTATAGGAGTAAGTATGGCCAGTGAAGTCTTCCTACCCTTAACCATATCGTCGACCACCTTCTGAAAAACTGCCTTAAATAAAGCCGGGGGCATGAAGGTGCAAACCAGTGGAAGATGGTAGTTGGAAGCAATGAACTTCTTCAACATTGTGGTCATCTGGTCATTCAACTTTTTACTCACCTTCTCCTCCTCCGCCTTCACTGCCAACCTCGATAGTCAAACAGTGCTAGTGTTGGAGAAGAGAAGCTTAAGGCCATTGATCTCATTCTTTCTCTCCTCCAACTAGGTTTTAAGAAACTACACCTTTATCCCCAGATTCTGATGAAGGGTGACCTCATTTTCCTAGGCCTTCTCAACCAACTCCTTAGCTATTTTCCTCCTGCTTTTTTTTCTTAGCCCGCTCCTTTGACTTTTTCCATGGCCTTAACCTCCATTTTCTTAACAATTTACTTTTTAAGTGTGATTATCTCCTACTGGATTTGGAAGGTTCGACAACTTTTGCACGCAAGAGGGAGTAGAGTCAGCAAATATTGACAACAAAGGTACTTAACAAAAAGAAAAATTAGATGACAAACTTGCTAAGAAAGCCTCTCAAACATCAACATCGAGGATGGCTTCGATGTCAAGCCTGGCCGCCCAGGCTTGGGTAGGAGTGACTGGTCCACAATCTCATTTGCTGCTCCAGTCAATGTATGGAATAACCCATTCAACCCCATCTCACCCATCTCCTAAGTAAATCCAATATGGGAAATGTTAAAGGGCTTTTTACCGTTGTTAATCAACTTATAGTGTTTCTCAAAAATGAAGGAGAGGGCTTGCCTCCATCTATCTTGGATCATTTCACGACACATACCTCGATGCGTCTGTTGTCCACTGTCTCTAAAGTGAAGGGTTCGATGTCCACGAGTCGTGAACATGTTTATAGGTATCTGGGTGGGTTGAGTCGACCCTAACTAGGTCAAAGAAGGAATGACGGTTGCTTGACTTTAGACTACTTGGTGCTGACCTTGATGTTTCGCTCATCCCCATCAAGCATGGTGAAGTCAATTTGAACCACCGCACGAACAAAAAAGGGCTCGTTAGAATATCCCAAATAAATCATGTACATAATGAAAGAAAGCATAGCATGTAAGATAAAGCATGAGCAAGACAATTATAACTAAAAAGAAGAAACTAAGTCTAATATTCTATCTACACTTAGTGGGCTTTGCTTGATACTTTCTCCAAATTAGTGGGATAGTCAGACTCACTATTGCTCTTGGCACTTAATGACCTTACAGATGGACAAACACCAGGGGCACAGCTGTATATTGGCTAATAGGCCCCGTTGCGGGAGGAACGACCTTGGAGATATCCAAACTATCCGAAGCCATAATCCATGCCAATGTTCTTTCTTTCTTTAGGATTCCTTATGAACTACTGTAATTAGAGGACCAAGAAGCATTACACTCGAAAATCAAAACGCTCGTCCATAACCCTTCATGATCGGCGGCGATCCCCCAGATCTCAGATTCAACTATGTTATAAAGGTGGGAGGTTATACGTCTATCACTAAACTTTGTTACCTTGGCCAACCACCACTGTGCTCGTCCCTTGACCCAAATGTTAGATAGTTAGTGGACGTGCTCGTATCCTTCTCTAAACTGGCCTTACCACCGTCCTCTATCCAAACAACCACCATGTACATCTCCTTTACATTTTTTAGGCTTGGCCACCCTTACCCCTTCCTTTATCATGCTTTGGCTAAAGTTCAACTGCCTCACTCTATGTAAGTTAATGTTGGTCGGGATCATCAACACAATCCTATGATTATCAAGAAGAATGCATGTGTCCTCGATTCGGGATGCAAACTCCGATTAGCACTCATTCAAATTCTCCCGAAGGACTATAAAGAAAAATCAAAGAGAAGTGTTAAGACAAGAAGGAATAATTAAAGAAAATAGTAAGATACAAGGGTGAAGAAACTTACCGGGGTTTTGAAACTCAAGGACGAGCAAGTTATGGTTAGCGGTGGAGGACACGAAGAAGTGTTTCTCATGGCAGCTTACGACCTTGTCCGGCATGTCGATAATTAGGGTCGAAGTGAACCTTCTCTTCAAGAAGTAATACCAGCCTTCATCGCAGCTGGCAAGTCGAAATAGCTTACACATAGGTAGATGAACATGGGAATATGTTTTGGGAGGCCAAGTTTGTAGCAGATGATATACGAGATGACTAGACTAATATACCCATCAGTGGAAAGTTAGGCAGGTACCATCGCATGGGCGTTCAAGAAGTGAGGGTAGTACGGTTGAAGCGAAAAAGACACATGGCACCTCATATATGGGAGCGCCTGAGTAAAACGACCATTTGGGGGCCCGTTCACCCTATTCCCCGACAATGGATATTGGGGGAGGGGGTAATATTTGTGATATCATGCTTTACAAGGACATCCTTAATTCTATCATTATCCTCCTACAAGAAGATATGCCCTCGAGAAGGCGACTAAACATTGAGGCACCCTCGACAACCTTTTGTTTCATTTACACTTGATCGTCTGTAAAAACAAAAGTATTGGCCTAGTTACTGAACCGCCCCAAAATAAGTTAAAGTCGACCATAACTCCGGCTTTCCCTCTAGAGGTGCCCCATAATCTCATAGTCAACCATCTAACACATGCCTATCTATGTTTTAGAGGACCTGACGGTGTGGTACACTTATCCATTTAAATGAATTTTAGCTATACAATTAAAGATGCTATGGCATAATGCCCTATGTACTATCATTTTCCATAAGTGGATGAGGCAAATTTAATAATTTTTTAGGCTTTTACCAGGACATGGAATCAAGTGAAAAACTAAAACAACTAATGACTTTACTCAACAAATGGACAATGTTCTACACCGACACATGTTAGCAAAAATTAGGTAAGAAATTAGCGCGGAAACTCAAAAAAGGTGAAGATTGGTGTAGAAATCATGGCACAATTGCACATAGTAGTATACAATGCAAAAGAAAAGGAAAAGTAAAAGAGAAGAAGGAACAATCACTTACTTTTGATAAAATTTGGTTTGAGACAAAAGCTTTAGAGATTTTTTGAGAGCTTTGAGGAATTTTAATAGCATAATAGCAAAGAGAAACAAAAAATGGCAAGAAGCACACCCCTTCGTTTTATCACTTTTAACTTCAGATCTCAATCATTGAATGGATTGGACAGGACGCAATCCAACCAAACCATATAATGGTAATCATGTGCACGGACTAATGGCTAACTTAGGCTGCAAAATGTTGTTTATCTTTCTTGTAAAGTTAATTGGTTTTGTCGCATCCATAACCTAACAGTAAAGGTCTTCTTAACAAGTATCGAACAAGAACTTACACGACCCAACTGTAATTCCATCCAACAAGCCTCACTCCCAAGGCCAATCCGCCTCTTTATCCTTGTTCAAAGCTCTGTTTGTCACTTCCTCAAAAATGATGGACACCATCTAGCCTCATAGGGCAACATCTCGCAACCACCCTCCCAACACTTCCTTAGGCTATCCGCCACCATATGAATTGCCTAAAGAAAGCCATGTTCTAAATTCCTAGCCCATCAATGTGGCCTGTCTAATCATACTCCTAACCATCCTAACCCTCTCCTAGGCTAACCTTCTTATCTATCTCGCTTTGCAGTATGTGGACAGGGACCTATCAAAAAGATCTCAACCACTCCTGCGGAAAAAGCGAAGTGTCACACCTAACTCTAAAAAAAGCAACAAAACCATATGACATGTCACCTAAAACATATCTAAACTGTTTCAACCATATGGCATATAATTTGACTGCATTTGAGCCGAAGATCATAATCACCAGCTCTAAAGAAAATTATCGTCCAAAGCATCAATCCAAGCCCTTCAAAGCATGGCTTCCACAGTTATAAATAAAAGAATCCATGCGCTTGTACAGAAGGTTGGATCTTCTTTTTTTCCACTTGATTTTTGTTTGACTGAGCACTTGAAGAAGCCATTAATCTTCACACTTGTGATAAATAACACTGCAAATCAATGAACCTATAGCGAATGTATGTCAATCAAACCACTCTATATCGTGTGTTATTCACTTACCTACACCGTTATTTATTCATATTTATTCCTCATTTTCCATTTTTGACAATATTTTTAGTGAAAACCTTCACTAGATACGCACTTTAATCATTAATCCGACGTTAGATAGAAATCTAGTCAATAACCACATCACATCAAACATATATGTTTTGACTTATTCACATGCTCGCCGATGTCTCCTCCACTTCTATATAAACTCGTGTTTCTTTATTTGTAAATACAGCTTAAATTTAGCAACTTATTTTATTGTAATATTTTTTGCTATAAGTATCTTAGTCTATATTCGTACTCAAGTGCAAATTCACTTTGTGTCTTGTACGAGTTAAGATTTTTAATGAAAGTTCTTCTTATTTATATCTAAGTTATTCTCTTTATGCTCTCGTGTTTACTTTGAGCTTCTTCTATTTAAATCTCTCTTTTTTATTTACTAAATTTGTTGTCATTTTAATTTACTTTGCACTTTACGACTATAACTAATATTGGCTTAAACAATTGTAAGAGAATATTTGTAAGATTATGAAGAATGAGCATTTAGGTTTGTGCTATTTTTCCAACATGGTGAAGTTTTCTTCTTAATTGGAATTGTTGTAGAAGATTAGACTTCTTTCGGTCTTGTAAGATAAAGAGAAAACGAGTGTATTTAGAAAAGTTGCCCTCTTAAATTTCTAATCCTTACACCAAACATTGTTTCTTTAATTAGTTTCGACAATAGAAACTCGATTTGTTGTAACAATTGGAGAAATAAATTTGTGCAATTTGTTTGTATTTACTTTCTTTTGTTAGCATATTATTACTTTATTCAACTAGTTTTGTTGAAGTATGTTATGTAATATAGCAAAGTTAATGAGAATTTTGTCGTGATCATTATAGCGAATATGATTTGCAAATCAAAGTTATGGATTGGAAGGTAATATCAAATGAAGAAGTGGAGAGCACACAGAGATAGAGCTAAAGCACCTAATAGAGCTTTAATATCTCTTTCGGTCGACCTCCCTATATGGGAGCTGCCAACTGAGATCGACCATCTTAACCCAGAAATTATACGTTTAAAGTAGAACCAAAATGGTTCATTTTGGGATCATTTTAGTAGATTGGAGTTTGGGGTCAGTCAATTAAACTCTCTGTCAATCGACTAGCTCCAAATTCCAATCAATTGAGATTTGAGAAAGTTTGTCGAATTATCTCAATTTTGAATTTATTTGAAGTAGTTTTGGTGTTTTTTCTCAGGCTTTGCTTCTTGGGTCATTAATCTTCCTATGGTTGAATCTAATGCTTATGACTTGTTTGAACCTCTATAAAACATCATCTCGATTAGAATTTGTGTGGATCTTCATTGTTCTTCTCCATTATTTCATTATAGGCTCCACTAAAATAAAATTATTGGACTCCTATGAAATCTTCTTAATAGTAATAAAATTTTCCCTCCCTAAAGTGGACGTACATGATCACATCGATAGTAGAACTGCTACAATTCAAATTCTCCTTTATTTCTTGTTATTTTCTATATATTTCTTGTATTTTTTTAGTTGTGAGCTTGTGATGCATTGAGTTTATCCAAATTGTATATTATATCACATGTTTGTTTAATCACATATATAGTGGATTCTTCAAGCTTTTGCTTCAAGGATAATTAATTTGAGTAATTTCATTAGGAATTTTTTTATCAAAGTAGTGAAGTTCGCTATTTGGAACACTTGGTGCATAAAAGGTGTTTCAAATGATAATATGCTAGAGACCAATTCCAATCATGCATTTGCGCCGTATGGTAGGGGTGCCCATGCAATATCTAGTTCACATCTAGTGAATGTGAGAAGTGGACTTGACATATTGATTTTAAAAAATGATAACGGAATATGAAGGAAGTGTTGAAGAGAAATCGTGTTAATATGATTGTATTTAAAACTCATTTGTTGCATGTTGATATTTTGGATGTTGAGATGGGGGAGTCGAAGAATGGGTCTTTACTACACTTTAGCATGTCATTGTTGACATTGTTAGGTTCGTGCAGTATACTATAGAGTGGATGAATAGGGTATTTAAAACATTTTGTAGATAAACAGATAAATAATGTGGAGATGTCGGTGCAAAAATTAAATGACACACATATATACGCAGCTTCAGCCACCAACTCTTTAGTGCTTAATATCGATCCCAAAGTTACTACTAAAATTAAATATTCAAATGCTTACAACATCTATATACTCACACTCTCTGCCAACCTCAATATAGTAATCCAATTTCTAGTAATCGTGCCTCAACCATACCCCCAAGTTCAGTCCTATAAATCTAGAGTTCAAAATTCTAAAAACAAAATATAAAGAAAAATAAATAAACGTGCCTCTATAAAGCTTGATGTGCAAATATACAATAGAGAGGGGCTTCTTAGCAAAATTCCTTTTCCCCTTTTGATATTCACGTGCAACTTAAGCTTTGACCGAACCTATTCCTCGACCTCTTCTCTGCTTTTTCTAACCCAATTTCTCTATTAAAAATTTGCCCAAAAAGAAATTGAATTTTCTTTTAATCCACCTTCCATTGTTTGTTGCATCAATCAACTTCTGATGCCGAGATCCATACTTTGATTGTTTGCCTATTTTGGTTGCTGAAGCTTGCGACTTCGCTTCAATCGACGTTTGCTGTGTCATTACCAATTTGCCAAGATCTGAAGTGCCCGCCCGAGAAGTCGCGATGTCGGAGTTCACCTGAGAATTCATAGTTTCTTATTCCTGACTGGATGCATGCGATATTGCTTACTGACTTAAGTCTCGCTAACGATCTATTGCTACCTATTGAATGCAATCCTATATGATGAAAGCTGCCTGAAGTCGTTGTCGATCTAGAGTCCACCACTAACTCTTTATCCAACAGCATGCCTCTGTTGATGTCAAGATACTAACTTTTGTGTCTGCTATAGGCTTGAAGCAGTTGCTTGGGATAAACTATGGTCTGAGATAGTTCGATGATTTGTGAACTGCAGCCTATGTTGGTTGGTTTAGTCAATGATGAGTGAATTGATATTTGTGTTGCCAACTGAGATGATGATACCTAAAGTTGGTGGTCATTGTTTTTGAAATGGAGATGCTTGGAGTTATAGTTTGTTAATGATGTTGAGGTCAATGAATATTAGATTTTGAGTTTGAATAATGGTTCTTTGTTGCAATGTTGTTCTAAGATTGGAAGTAGTTTGATCGAATGAAAGTCATGATCTGTTGGGAAATCTTGGGCTTTCCCGCTTCGTGAAGTTAAGATAGGCACTTTAAGATTGAAAGTAGTAATGGGAGCACAAGAGTTTATAATTCTCCAATATGGAGATTCTTCCACTATACCAAATAATAGTAGGATTACAAGAATATGATTACAAAAGCAACTCACACTCGGTGGCTCACTCAGGCTTGAGGATAGAGACTTCCCAAGCTATCTCTTTTTTTCTCTCAAAGAGACTCTCTTTTATAATTCTTGGATTTGATTAAGAATGAAGGCTCCTACCCCTATTTATACTACTCAACCTCCACAATGAATGGTGGAGATTACTTGTATCCAAGGGTGGATATTGATTCTCTAGAATGCTCCACACTCTCTAGGAATCTCTACACTCTTTCATTCCGTTCTACATCCTTCCATACTCTTCCGTAAGGTTTCGGAAGGTTCCACACATCTCTAGAATATTCCAGAGGGTTCCACACTCTTCCACAAGCTTCTAGAGAGTTCTCCGGAACGTTCTAGAAAATTCTATACTTCTCTAGAAAGATCTAGAATTTTCTAGAAACTTTCCAATTAAGGAGGGATCCCAACAAATCTCCCCCTCCAGACTTAATTAGGGGGTAGTAGAAACCATCACCTTGACAGCAATCTTCAAACTTCTTTGTTGGTATTACCTTGGTCATCATGTCAGACCAGTTCTCATCTGTGTGAATCTTGTCAAGATGTATTTTCTTTTCCTTGAGGACTTCTCGGATCCAATGATATCTTGGTATCAATGTGCTTTATGCGGGAATGAAATGTTGAATTCTTTGTCAAGTAAATTGCACTTTGATTGTCACACTTCAAGACATACTTTTCTTGATCTATTCCCAACTCATGCAATAAGTTCTTTATCCACAACATCTCCTTGCAAGCTTCGGTAGTTGCGATATACTCTGCCTCTATAGTGGATAATGCAACACACTTTTGCAGCTTTGATTGCCATGAAATAGCTCCCCCTACAAAAGTAGTTAAGTATCCCGATGTTAATTTCCTTGAATCAATGTCACCGGCCAAATCTGCATCTGTGTATCCTTCCAATACAGGTTTTCCTTTTCCAAAGCATAAACATCTTTTGGAAGTTCCACATAGATATCGGAGGATCCATTTGACTGCAATCCAATGTTCATTCCCTGAGTAAGCCAAGAAGCGACTGACAACACCAACTACATAGGCAATATCTGGTCTTGTGCATATCATTGCATACATGAGACTGCCTACTACATATGAGTATGGTATCTTCTTCATTTCCTCCATGTCTTTTTCACTTATCGAACTCTGCTTCGAACTTAGCTTGAAGTGTCCGGCAAGTGGAGTGTTAACTGGCTTTGATTTGTGCATGTTGAACCTTTCCAACACTTTCTCAATGTACCTTTCTTGGGATAGCCATAACAGTCTTTTTGATCTATCACGAGTTATTCTCATCCCAAGGATTTGTTTAGCCGGTCCCAGATCATTCATGGCGAAGCTCTTGCTTAGATCTTTCTTTAAAGCAGCTATCTTTATGCGATCTTGACCAATAATTAACATATCATCAACATAGAGAAGAAGTATGAGAAAGTCACCACTTTCATACCTCTTTGTGAAGACACAATGATCGCTTTTCGTCTTTTTGAAATCATGTTCTTCCATGAATGCGTCGAACTTCTTGTATCATTGCCTTGGTGCTTGCTTAAGCCCGTATAGACTCTTCGTGAGGCGGCACACTAAATTTTCTTTGCCTGGAACTTTGAATCCCTCAGGCTGCTCCATGTAGATCTCTTCCTCTAGGTCACCATGAAGAAGTGTCGTCTTAACATCGAGCTGTTCAATCTCCAAATCTTGCACGGCTGCTAGGCCAAGGACAACTCGAATGGATGACATCTTTACCATGGGAGAGAATATCTCTTCAAAGTTGATACCTTTTTCTTGTCCGAATCCTTTGACGACTAACCGAGCTTTGTAGCGAGGCTTTGAACAGTTCTCTTCGGTCTTGATTCTATACACCCACTTATTCTTCAAAGCTCTTCTCCCTTTTGGAAGCTCCACTAGTTCATATGTGTTATTCTCATGCAAGGATTGCATTTCTTCTTGCATGGCTATTCTCCATTCTTCTTTATGACAATCACTCATTGCTTCTTTATAGCTTTGAGGCTCCCCCTCATCAGTGAGCATAACATACTCCTCTGTGTTGTATCGGGTGGATGGTCTTCTGTCCCTTGAGGATCGTCTTGGCTCTGGTGCGGTTGGAGTGCTAGATTAAGGTTCTTCCTGAACTAGTTCATCATGAATTTCATGATCTTCAGCATCACTACTTTCTTGTGTGTTATTATCTTTATGTCGAACTAGAGTAGGTTCGGTGTTCTTACTGCTTCACAATATTGGCCTCTCTAAATTCTTGATATCTTCAATTGTTTGATCTTCGAAGAATACAACATCTCTACTGCGAACAATCTTCTTGTTAGTTGGATCCCAGAGCCGGTACCCAAATTCATCCTTTGGTGAACGAAGGTAGATACACTCCTTTGTCTTTGCATCAAGCTTAGCTCTCTCATCTTTGGGGATGTGAACAAATGCCCTACACCCGAACACCTTGGGATGATTGTATGAAGCCCTCTTGCCCATCCAAACTTCCTCTGGGATGGCCCCATCCAAAGGAACTGATGGTGTGAGGTTGATAATGTCAACCATGGTCATTATAGCTTCTCCCCAAAATGATTTGGGTAACTTAGCATGAGAGAGCACAAAACGAACTCTTTCTTCAATGGTACGGTTCATTATCTCAGCTAGCCCATTCAATTGTGGTTTCTTGGGTGGAGTCTTCTCTAGCCTAATGCCATATTTCTTGCAATAGGTTTTAAAAGGACCTCTATACTCACCTCCGTTATCTGATCGTACACACTTGATCTTCCATCCAGTCTCACGCTCCACTAGAGCATGGAATTCTTTGAAGGCATCAAGCACTTGATCCTTTGATTTTAACAGGTGCAACCACACTTTACTTGAATGATCATCAATGAAGGTGACAAAATGTAAAGCACCACCAATGGATCTCTCAGACATCGAACACACGTCAGTGTGCACAAGGTCTAGAATGTTCTTTCTCCTTGTGGGCTGAGAAGATCTTTGGAAGGAAACTCTGTGTTGTTTTCTAGCTAAACAATGAGCACAAGGATCAAGTGATTTACCTTTCACATCAGGGAGGAGTTGTTTCCGAGCAAGTATGTGAAGACCCTTCTCACTGATGTGCCCAAGTCGTTTATGCCATGTGTCCATATCATCAGTGGTGATGTTTACCTCTCCTTTGCAAAGCTTAGCTTGCATTATGTACAATGATCCTACCTTCTTTACTCGAGCCATTATTAAACTTCCTTTGGTGAGCTTCCACTTTCCTTCACCAAAGTAATTCATCAGATCATCATCATCTAGTTTTCCGGCGGAGTAAGATTGAGGCGCATGGCGGGACATGCCTCACATCTTTCAGAACAAGCTTGCACCCAGTGCTTGTTGTCAGAATGGTGTCTCCTATCCCAATGACCTTGCTCCTATCTTGATTTCCCATTTGCACCGTACCAATGTCAACGCTTTGGTAGGATGAGAAGAAGCTTTCATGTGGAGTAACATGGAAGGAAGCACCAGAATCAACAATCCAAGAACTCTAATCATAAGCAATGTTTAGAATGTTACCTTCACCAACGAGATATAGCAGATCTTTTAATATTATGGCAGTAGTACTCTTCTCTTCTTGCTTCTTCGTTGGGCTTATTTGGTTTGGCTTAACATTACCGTCCTTTTGGTCTTTCTTGAAGGATCGACATTCCATTTTCTTGTGACCCATCCTTCCACGGTAACAGCATGCAATCTTCGAGCATGACTTGGATCTACCCTGAGATTAATGTGGATTTCGGCTCTTACTATGTCCACGAGTTTTATTCCTCCCCTGATTCTCAACAACATTTGCTTCGGGATGGATAGACTCACCTCATTCCATTCTCCTTGCTTCTTTACCAAGAAGACTGTCGCTGACGGTATCCATGGTTAACTTTCCTTCTGGAGCTGAGTTACTAAGTGTAACTACGAGTGTGTCCCAGCTTTCCAGTAAGGAACTAAGGAGTAGAAGGGCTTGTAACTCATCATCAATCTTCATATCAATTTTTGTTAGTTGATTTACGAGCCCCTTGAAATTATTCAAGTGCTCAATCATACTATGACCATCCTTATACTCCAACTTTACCAACCGTCGAACTAAATTAGCCTTGTTACGAGGCATTTTCTTCTGAATCATGGACTCAAGTATTGTCCATAATTCATAAGCATTTGTATAAGTAGAAACATGCTCGAAGAGAGTTTTTTCAATGTACTTACGGATCATAGCAATAGCCTTCCGGTTCAATAGTTCCCACTGAGCATCACTCTTTCCTTCTACCTTGTCTTTATAGATGATGGGTTCATGCAAATCCTTGCAATACAAGTGGTCCTTCATCATCGTCTTCCAATAGGAGTAGTTGTTGGCTGTGAGCTCGAACATGTCTCCATCATGAGCGACATTATCCTCCACCTTGAACTTGCATGAGCTTGATTACGGCTACGGATGAACCTGGCTCTGATACCACTGTTGGGAAATCTCGGGCTTTCCCGCTTTGTGAAGTTAAGATATTCACTTTAAGATTGAAAGTAGTAATGGGAGCACAAGAGTTTATAATTCTCCAATATGGAGATTCTTCCACTATACCAAAGAATAGTAGGATTACAAGAATATGATTACAAAAGCAACTCACACTCGGTGGCTCACTCAAGCTTGAGGATAGAGACTTCCTAAGTTATCTCTCTTTTTCTCTCAAAGAGGCTCTCTTTTATAATTCTTGGATATTTCTTTTTGATTGATTAAGAATGAAGGCTCCTACCCCTATTTATACTACTTAACCTCCACGATGAATGGTGGAGATTACTTGTATCCAAGGGTAGGGATTGATTCTCTAGAATGCTCCACACTCTCTAGGAATATCTACACTCTTTCATTCTCTTCTACATCCTTCCACTCTTCCGTAAGGTTCCGGAAGGTTCCACACATCTCCAGAATATTCCAAAGGGTTCCACACTCTTCCACAAGCTTCTAGAGAGTTCTCCGAAACGTTCTAGAAAATTCTATACTTCTCTAGAAAGATCTAGAATTTAATAGAAACTCTCCAATTAAGGAGGGATCCCAACATGATCTAACTGGAATTGATGATGCTCTTGAATTTGTTGTATCTCTATACGATAGATTGTTATTGTGATGGAGATTGCCTTGATGAGAGATGATGATCAGATTGGTTTGATTGAGGAGATGGTATATGATGTTATAAATTTTCTTCTTGTGCTTGTTATATTGATATCCGTTAATAGAAGTGCGAACGAAAGCTCGTTACATATAGATGTGTACCATCCAATATTTACAAAATATATTGCTGCAAACACTCATGGGTTTGAAGATTTAGTATTGTTTTCCTTTTCTCCAAATTAAATGATTGTAGAAAAATATTTCATCCTTTTTTTTATTGAAATTTGAGTTGACATGAATATAAATTTATTTTGCACAAATATATGGAATAAATATTCATTACTGAAATTATCATCAACTGTATTGTATAAATAGACAACACTAAACAAACACCTTAAATACAATATATGTTTATTAACATTAAACTGAAATAAATTGCAATATCTTGTAATATATCTATTTTTATAACGAGTATATATTAAATTTTACATATAAAATGCAAATGTAGTTGATATCCAATAATGTACACTAGGTGTAAGAAAGATATGGATGACAAATTAACTGAATACAAAATTGTGCTCTTTTGATATGTTGCTTGTAACACACTCTACAGAATCAAATAATAAAAATATTTGTTATCATCAAACAAGACACTCCACAATCTTCCCCTTCCGATGGTAATAAACAGCATGTTAAGCTTTGACAAGTGCAATGCGTGTTGATTGTGTACTCGATATTATAAAATCAAAATCGTTGCATAATGTCTCAATATGTATAACATGCTCCTCCTATTGATGCGTTCCCCCAACATATGTTGCATATGTGTTCAAGAACCAAAATTTAGGCCAATAATATCTCTTTTATACTAATAGTGAATTCATAATATCACCAAATCTTAATCACTCTCTCCCCTTTTTGTTTTCATCAAATGTGTAAATATCAAATTAATATAGTGCGAAAGTGATAATGAATGATGAAACCATATTAAAATATGGCAATTAAATATTCAATGAAAAGTAAACCATAAACCATAGTAGCTATATTGATCAAAATCATATCTCATGAGTTGAAAGAGGATGACAAAAAGTGTAGTTATATGCAGTGAGGTTCAAATGACAGTAAATCCATTCGTTATAACCACAAACTTATAATAATAATTCGAGTGAAGTATTTATGTGTAACAACCCGGATTTTAAATAATAATTAATTCAAATTAATAATAGTGATTTATTTGATTAAAATAGAATTTGGAAGATTTATTTAATAAATTGGTTTAGAAATTATTTAGTAAAAGGATTTGAATTGTGAAAAATATGACATTTAAATTGAAATAAGTTAGAAATATGATAACAATATTTTATAAAAGTGATGTAATTGAAATAAAATATTGGTTTGGCAAGAAGTGATTTTGAAATGGGAATTTGTATTTATTTAAACCAGCACGTATGGCATGTCTGTTGGACATGTGCAAATAAAAACATAAGTTAACTTATTGTTAGTGTTAATATGTAGTTATCCCAACAAAACTTCTTTTTAGTACTAAGGCACGTCCAACCGACGTGTGAAAAAAATGAGCTAAGTACTTTTTATTGCAAAATATTGTTTTCAAAGTACTGTCATAATTTCATATAAAGAAAATACTAATATATAGTATATGCATAGATACTTGCGTAATGAAATATCACAACCAAATTATATATTAAAAAAATTATAACTTAATATATTGGTTTGGATGAATTTGCTTTAATTATTCTATGTACTCATGAGTAAATATTCTTGAGTGAATATTAAAAATGAAAAACAAGTGTTACATAGAAATACCATATATGTTAAGCTAATGAATAGTACTATATACAGTTCTAGATTTATACAAAGCTTCAAAAATAATTTTATTGCCTAGTTTTAAAAATCGTCAACATCAATCTCATTTTCTGTATTTCTAACTTCACTACCTACAACTGTAGCATTGCATCCATCAAGATTGTGTGTGTGATATTTCCACAAAAATAAATATGCATCCACCGCTTCTTGCAAAGAATAAAAATATTTAAATATTATCAAAAACTAACTCTCCCATTTAACTGATAGAGCCAAAGTTCGATCATGGTATTCAAATGCACTTAACCACATATTCAGATCATGTTGGGCCATAACATCTTGAAAACATCCAACTATTATGGTAATTCATTTTTGGTTAAATTTTTACAATCAGCCGCAGACATAAGTGCTACTCATATTAACGATCTATATGTCATCTGTTTAATATATAAATGTACAATATTGTAAATTACCAAATACCGTGAAATACAAAATACTGCAAATAGCTAATTAATACCTATGAAAAGACTACAAATACATAAATTACCAGAATTTGCTAATATTTGAAATTACCATATATTCATATGATTATGGTTCAAATGTTTCTTTATGATTATGCACACATATTCATATGGTGGGGTTTAATTTCTTTTCTTTTTTGATTTGAAGGCATTAGGCCTGTATAGAATGACAAAGAGTGAGTTCAAGAAATAGAATGTATCAACCATAGGAAATATTATAAATTTGGAATAGCCTATTCACATAAATTTTGTACGGAAAAAATTACATTTTTGAGCTCAATACAAACGTATTGCAAATGAAATGTAAGGAATCGGTGCCAATAATATTTGAGTATCTTATACTGTAATATTTTTCTTGTTAATATCTTTTAAAAAATACACTATTATTTGAGAAATGTTGTCCAATATAGAGTTAGCTGCAAGTACTTATAAGCTTACTGACCAAAATCATAAATCAAACAATATTTTCCAGGTTTGATTAAAAAAAGGGTAAAAGGAAACCAATAATAATATGAGATATTGCATATTTTTATGGTTTAAAGTTTAAAGAAATTCTTTTACCAAGACGATACATTGTCTGAAATAAGAAATAATTACTTACAAATATGACAACGAATATTTCAGAATATATATAACCATTTTCATGTTATTTTATGATTTAAACATATTTTCATGAAACATACATAAAGAATAAACATTTGATAACTATTTTAAACTAATAAAAAATACAATTCCACATCATGAACAAAGTAAATCAATCAAGCATAACAAATTTGTAGTTAAACACAAAAACTAACCATAGGCAAGTTGATTACAACAAATAAATAATGGATAGTTGCTAGATTTGGTGTTCACGACCATTTTTTTATACATTAGAGCATCTCCAATAGCTCCCATTTTCTCAAATCTGCACCCAAATCCTTTCCCAACAGAGCGCGAGAAAATGTGATAGTGTGGAAAGGGGGGCTTTCGGGCTGAGAAATTGCGATGGGATGAGGCGCCTGTTGAACAGGCGCCTGTTAAACAGGCGCCTACTATACTCCAACGGCCATTTTCCCAACGGTCATTTTCCATCTTCAAATAATACTCCCCCCTCTTCTTTCATTTCAAACCAATTTCCTTCTTTCATTGCAATTTTTTTCTGCCATTGATCTCAACTGAAAATGTACTCCGAATTCGACGTTGTTGCTGCAAGGGCCAGTTTTGAAGAATACGACTTGCAAGACGCTACGATTCCTATTAGGGGAGAAGTAACTAATGCAAGTTGGAGCGCTGCGGAAGACTACGATCTTTGCTACATTTACTGTGCACTATCAGTCGATCCTATTCGAGGGACCGATCAAAGTGGTGAATCTTTTTGGGGCAAAATTACTAATTGCTATAATCGGAAGAACATGAATCGAAAAAGAACGCTATCTTCAGTCAAAGGTCATTATGGAAAAATAAATCGTCAAACGCAAACGTTCGATTCTCAAATGTTCAAATTGAAGCAAACGAATCCTAGTGGCTTTGGGAATGAAACGCATTTAGTAAGCTTCAATATAATTTCATTGTATTTTTTTATCTTAGTTCTCTAAGTTTACCAGTTATTTTTTGAACAGGGAATGGCCGCAAACAAGTTGTTCAAACAAATCTATAAACCTGATAGTAAACAAGCACCACATTTTTATCAGTTCATGCACGTGTATGACATGTTGGTCGAGCATGTTAAATGGAAATCATCGCTTCAGAAGACCGTTCAACAAGTTCAATCAAACAGCGGTCGGGGTAAAACGCCTAGAGTTGGAGAAACCTCCAGTCCTATGGAATCCCAAGGAAGCTTCGGTTTAGGATCAGAAGAAGGCCCATCCCCAACTAAAGATCATTTTGTTAGGCCACAGGGAGCAAAAGCGGCCAAAAAGAAGCAGACTGCCGCAACGGATCAAGATGAAATTAAAAAACTCATGCTTAAATCTGAAGAAAGATTTAACCGGGCAATGGACACTCGAGCAATGCAACACCAAGAAAAGTTATCAAGAATGGATCAACTTATTGCTGGAAACCGCCAAAGAGATGAAGATGCAATAATGTTCATGGATACGTCACATATGTCTGCAGAACAACTGCAGTATACGGAGCAAAGAAGGAGAGAAATTATGAGGCGTAGACTTGAAGAGGATCATTAAATGAATTACCGTTTCTACAACCATTGTATCTTTAAGTACCGTTATTTGTATTGTGTTCTTAATGCAAGCAATTAGTAATATAAGTTTTTTCATTTAAATTGCATTACACTGAAAAATGATTTTAACAACATTAGCTTAATTATACAGAACCAGATTACAATAACCTTAATAAGAAACAACAACATAAACAATAGTAGATAACTGTATAACCTTAATCAAAGGTGGAACGGGTTGGTTCGAATACATTTTCAAATATAACTTCATTGATAACTGTACTGTACCGCATACAGGCGTTGCAGAAGTTCCCATACGCAGTCCTCAACTCTACCTTCGTACGTCTACTTCTACACTCAACATTGTTATTGTATAGTTCAGCAATGGTGTCCCAAAACTGAGTTGCCATTATCTCTTCATCGTCGCACATCTGATCAGTTTGTATAAAAACATTTACTAACTATTTCAATTCCGTAGCCGAAAATATTATGTTACTCATTGATTGAATTTACCGAACTTTTAAATGTTGTGACATAAGAGTACAAAACTTTCTCATAAATAAACAAGTCGTGATCCACGTACAAAAAAATGAAGCATGAGATTAAAGTCCACGTGTCAAACATCCATATACTGTTTGACAAACAAACACAAATGTGTTTGTTACATCAAAATCGTCACAATTCTAGTACATATACGCTCAATAATAACCAAGCATAAATTAGCATCATCACCAACATATAGACAGTCACATAATAACACAGTCTAAAACATCTAAATGGAGCACATCAGTCTATGTGATCAGAACCACTATCAATCTCCTCATCGTCTCCACTATCGTCGTCACTGTCGTCGTTGACGTCATCAAAGTCGTGCGGCTGAGGTCCCGCATGGAGCTGCTCCTGAAGCTGCTGAATCTGGGTCTGTAATCCCTGTATCTGCGCATCATACTGAGTCTGCTGTTGTTGGACCGCAGTCTGGTAACTCTGATACATCATCCCTGTATAATCGAGCGTCATACGCTCAAATGCAGCAATCATCCGTCTATCATAATCCATGTACTGAGAAAACTGATATGCGCACAAGAAAAATTATACACAGGTGGATAATATAATAACAAGTAATATAATGACAAGTAAATTAAGGAAAATTAAAAACTCATACAGACCTGATGAGGCTGGTACAATCCGGCGGATGGTATACCCGTAATAGCGTCGTCTGTAGGATACTGCAAGGGATACTCCACAACCTGACCATGTACATCATACGCTCTAAACGAATGAGGTGGTGGGTCGAAAGTAGGAGGCTGCGTGTACTGAGATGATGTAGGCTCAAAGGTGGCAGGCGGTAGTGGAACTCTACAAGAAGAGGTACACGGCCCAATATGATCGGAGTTCAAACCCCGAATATAATCAGGCAAAGCGTAAGCACGTGGGGCTACTCGAGCCCAATATGAATCAAAGTCTCCCAGAACTGTAAATGGCTCACCATCCACCCATCCCGCACCCCTCATCGCATGAATATAAGCTGGTCCAACCCGAATATCACCATACATATCATCCCATGGTAGCGGATCTGATGGAATGCGAACTATACCATACAACTGTAGCCAACACCGATCCCCTAAATACCATATGAATGGACATGTAGCAACCTGAAAGCAAATCCTACGTCGCGACATGGATAAATGAAAAGTGAGTGGATGGTCAGGACCGGGCTCTAGGAACTGTAAGTACTGATCCCATGGACGAATGATAATGTTACCACGCCGCCTCATATCCATCTGCTGTCTAGCCTCCATCAACTCATTGTGCACCCCTTGTGCAACACGGGACAAATGCATAGGAGGACCCCATCGACGCAATCTAGGAAAGTAAATATAAGGTGTGGCATTCGCCTCTACAATAAGTCGGGGGTGCATATTGGCAGTATACTCGTAGTACCAAAATGGAAGAATGTACCAAAAGCCATACATCTGTCTAGACTGCTGAAGCGCATATGTATCTAATGCTACGTACAAATAACCAATAATAGCAGTACCGTAATCATATATATGTAGTCCATCCACATCTACTAACCCAGCCAGAAAACCAAGTCTAATAGTACCCTTATTGTTACTAAAAAATGTAGACCCAAAAAGGTATAGTATGAATGCACAGATAACGGGAGTGTGCATATCCTCAACGGCCATGTACTCTACTATATAACGCTGCAAACAATGGAGAGTAACAGCTCCTCCTCTAACCTCCTCATCGGCCATAGTCGGTAAATAAGCTGAATATGACTCGAACTCCTCAAATGAACTATCAAATGGAACAGGGAGACGGTCAGGTCGACCAACCTCTATGCCAGTGAGCATATAAAAATCTAGAGGAGTCAGTCCTAGCTCAAAATCAGGAAAATGAAATGTGTGAGTGGTAGGCCACCATCTCTCGGTAAGGGCCTCTACCAGACAACGATCTACATGTGCAAATCTAGGTAAAGTAAGAAATTCACCAAAAGGTGATGCATGTAGCCTATCAAAAATCGGCTCCGGTAACTGATCAAAATATTCAGACATACACCTATACCAACTACCTCGCATCGCTACGTGACGAATCTAAATATATGATTATTTAATGTTAAAGTAAATAAGGAATTATTATACATTTATATTTACATGGTCATTCATTAAGCAATAAATAAATAAACGTATACCTGTGGCGTCTCTATAGCTGCAGTAAGTCGATGCAAAACAGTAGGGGGCAAGTCGTGCAAAGATCGAAGATCGTCTGGAGTCACGGTAGCATCGGGAGGGACATGAACTGGTCTGTTAGCACCAAAATTGGTCACTAACCTCGTTGAGAAAGATTGTGTAGAGATATAAGTGATGAAGTTAAATTAAACAGAGAAGACAATGCTAATTTAAATGCAGAAAGTAAGAACACCAGATTTATAGTGGTTCAGCGTAAATGCCTACGTCCACTTTGAAATTAAACTTTATTGATCTTCCTTATTGTTGATTACAAATACAATTTGTGAATCAAATGCTTGAATGAAGTTGTTAAGTAGAGAAGATGAGTCTCAAAAATGGAAGAGTCTCCCCAGTGTTCTCCAAAAAGGATCCCTTTCATTGTGCCCCTGCCTCTCTATTTATAGACGAAGGTGGGTTGGACTTCTCTGGTGGGCCTGGTAGCTGAATAACTCGGTCCAAATAGTGTAAGTCCTATGCGCCGAACCAGATAGGCTGAAAAATAGAATGCCGAGCCTCCCCCTTTATGCCGAACGAGGTGAGGCCGGACACTCTGAATGCCGAACATCCATTTGTACTGAATGACCTTGGATGACGAGCTGCAGGTGATTGCCGAACGAGACACGTACCGGAAGAGATGTGGTGTTGAGTGAGGGATGCAGGTCGAATGAGGCTGGAACGCCGAACAGTCCGGGAATGCCGAACATCCATTGTAGGCTGAACGTTCATGGATGCCGAACGATTTTATGCCGAGCGTTCTTCCTTGGCCAAACGGTATTCACTACCGAACGTTTCTCGATGCCGGATGCTCCTAGATGCCGAACGTTATCCCATACCGAACGCCCTTTAGATGCCGAACGTTGTGCTCGTGCCGAACGGTCTTAACATGCCGAACGCTCATTGTTTAACTGATCGATGGGGAGGCCGAGTACTAAGTTGCCTGGTCAATTCCCCAGGAAACAAGGTCCGATATTGGCATCAGTCGTATATCGAACGGTGCGTCTACCAGTTTTGACCGGACGGGGCGGCATTTGGACGCGAAGTTGGTTTAAAAATGGGGGTTGAGAAGAGGTAAGAATGAAAGGAAATGGTGAAAATGCGCCTGATATAGGCGCATTAACCAGGCGCCTGTCACCAGGCGCCTGTTCAACAGGCGCCCGAGTGTTATTAAACTCGGGCGCCTGTTGAACAGGCGCCTGATGTCTAGGCGCCTGTTCAACAGGTGCCTGCCCTCATTTCCGTTGTAGAAATGAGGGCTCCAACATTTTGGAGTGCGGAAAATCGAATTTCCGCACTCCAAACTGTTGGAGATGCTCTTAGGTCAATTATTTCATAATTACCCCAATCAAAATCCATGAAATTAAAGACTTTTTCTGTATCATATCACTAAATCAAAGCTAGTTCGCATGAAATGATAATCTAAATATATAAAAATAACTAACTGCTGTTGTTAAAAGGTTAAAAGACATTTCATGTATCATACAATTGAGCATATATAACATCTATAACTTTATAAACAGAAACACTATGACAGAGCTTACATAGACGTCAAAAACATGTACCATAAAAATAGGTACGTTGCATAACGCACTATCAATATTGTGTAAATTACTGGCTGACTTTTTGGAACTAAAAAGTCCTCATAACCTCCAAATTTCCTTCTTTACCAATCTTCCTCAATCCAGATGAAAACAATTTGAATTCAGAAAGAAGTAATTATTGTTCATTTGATTTCATAGTTCTCCTAGTCCTTAAATTTAATCCTAAACCGAGCATCCAAAACTGCAATAAAACACTTAATAATCATTATTAAATAGTGATTTTTAACAACTAAATTAATTAACTGGTAAAAATTGTTAGCATTATTGTAGTGATTAATTTGGAATTTAAATTATATTCTTTACTGAAATATGAAAATAACTTCATAAACAATGGATTAGTGGCAAACGTAGGTGGTGGCTTACCCAATCCTTAATCCTGAAAAACAGGAGAGAGGCTAGAGATCTATTTTCAATTTTAAATCTTTTGCTGAGTTATCTTTCTTAAATTTTGGGAATGCGTAGTAGAAAGTTTCAGTAAGAAAAAGCAAAGGGAATACAATTCACATAGTAGACACGGAGAAAGTGGAGTAAGTGACATCATCGTTAACAACATAGAGTAAATCAATGCCGAATTCAGATATAGTCCTATTTTTCATTTGTAACCAAAATATTTAATTAAGTTAAACACAATTCATTTAATCTTGAATTTATAGTGAAAGAAAGGTGAGTAGAAAAGTTAGGTTTTCTATCAATTACCTCTGACAATTTGAATCCAAACCCTAGCCTACTAATTTGTAGCTGATGCAGCGCAACCTTTATTTGACCAAGGCATAAGTCGTCTACGACTTAAGGAGGCATTGATGAGTCGTCCACGACTCAACTGGACAACCAAAGGTGAAGATATAAGTCGTCTACGACTTAAGGAAGCGATGATGAGTCGTCCACGACTCATAAAGACATGCATGAGTCGTCTACGACTTAAGGAGGCGGTGATGAGTCGTCCACGACTCATCCGGAAGACCAAAGGGAAAGAGGTGACGAGTTTACGACTTAACGAAGCAACTATAACTCGTCTACGACTTAACAGGGAGATGAGTCGTTCACGACTCAAGGGGAAGAATACACAAGTGATAAGTCGTCCACGACTTATCGAAACTGGGTTAAGTCGTAGAGGCCTGGAACTGTATTTTCTGATGCCGCTTTAATCCATGCCGTAGATTCTCCTGACGAGTTAATCTGAACCGATTGTTTCTAAGTCGTTACTGGAGTATAGGTCGTATGGCG
This sequence comes from Allium fistulosum, assembly GCA_030737815.1. Lineage (NCBI taxonomy): Eukaryota > Viridiplantae > Streptophyta > Magnoliopsida > Asparagales > Amaryllidaceae > Allium > Allium fistulosum. The sequence goes on from CM060901.1 coordinate 961,044,844, forward strand.
TCTGTTGTAAATAAGTTGAGTCGAATGGAGTTGATGAGTCGGCAACGACTTAAAAGATGTAATTTTCTATGTTGTATTTTCTGTTTTAAGTCGTCTGTTGTAATAAGTCGTATCCTTGGCCGAGTCATGAGTCGGAGTATGTTGAGTCGTGTGTTGTTGTAGTTATTATTTTGCAATTTGATAAATCGTTTTGGATGAGTCGTATACGACTTATGATGAGTCGTAGAGCATAGTTATGAGTCGGAAACGACTTAGGAGTTGGAGAAATTTCTGTTGTAAAATTGTTCGCCTATAAATAGGCCGTGAGTCTCATTTGTAAAGGTTGTTGAATATTGAATAAAATTCTCTTTTGTTAGCTTTGTGCTTTCAATTTCAATTGGTAGTCGAGTGTATCTCCTATCTCCACTTACGTCATTCGAGCGCGCTCGAATCATCGTTTGCTGAAGCCGATTCACGGAATCTTGTGCGCAAGATCAACGTTGAAGAATCGTAGATCTCTTTCCCGGTATCTTCGGATCAACGAGTCAGAGATAGCTAGAGTTCGGTATCTTCGGATCAACGAGTTCGAGCATTTCAGTATCCATCAATCCACAGATTGCTACTTTCATCGATTGAAGATCGTCTAGAATTATCCGCTGCGTCAGTTTGGTATCAGAGCTTGTTCTAGCCAATCATAGCTAGATCGAGACTTGGAGCCTATTCAATTTGAAGTTTGAAGAGAAGCCGAGCTTGAAGTGTTGAGCATGGCCGAAAGGAAGAAGTGTTCATCTTGTTCGAAGTTGGAAGATCAGATTTGTATTGGAGGCCGAAACTTTGTCCATCGTGTTCATCGCGATTTGCTACAAAGTGGAAGTTTTCGATCCGTTTCATTTTGGATCAAAATCCGGAAAGTGTTTGAATTTGAAGTGTTGAAGAATTTGTGAAGTTTTCAAGTATGCCGCCAAGAAGAGCTAATCGTCACCAAAACGTAGAAGCTTTGTATCGAAGAGAAGAAGCTGATGAGATGGAACAAAGAATCAATGAGAATTTTAGTGAAAAGCTTAACGAAGGAATTGGCCGGTTAGAGAGGCTTATGACGGAGATGAATCAAAATCGGAGAAGGGTTTCACCAGAATCTAACCATGGGGGTAGTAGAGTCTCGCCACATTCCAATCGAGACAGAAGTGTTGAAAATGATCAAGGGTGTGGGAGGAACGTGAATGATCGTGAACGGAGGAATGTCGATAGAAGGGATGAAGGTGGAAGGCGTAATGGTAGTAGAGATGTTGGTGGTCAGAATCGACATCGTTATGCATCTGATTTTGAAGAGGAGTATGATGGTGGTAGTATTCAAGGAAGAGGTCAAGGAAGAAACTATTCTGAGTATGATCACAAGTGGGAATCGGGGATGAAGACTGAAATTCCTGAATTCAAGGGTGGTATGCAAGCAGAGGAGTTTCTAGATTGGGTAGCTAATGTTGAGGAGATTTTTGACTTCAAAGAAGTTCCAGAACATCGTAGAGTGAAGTTGGTTGCTACGAGGCTGAGGGGTAGAGCTTTGGCATGGTGGCAGCAGACCAAACTTACACGCGGATGGGAAAGTCAAAAGTTGAATCTTGGGAGAAGATGAAGAAATTGATGAAAGCAACGTTCTTACCATACAATTATCAATCTTTGATGTATCAACGTTTGCAGAACTTGAGGCAGGGCACAAAGACCGTTAATGACTATGCTGATGAATTCTATCAACTTATTGCAAGGAACGATATTATGGAAACAGAAGAGCAGCTGACATCTAGGTTCATTGGGGGATTGAGAATGCAGATTCAGGATATGGTTAATATGTTCGATCCAAGATCTGTGGCAGAAGCACATCAGAAAGCGTTGGCTTGGGAAAAACAAGGGAGACGAGGAGGAGGTGTGTTTACAAATTCCAACAACCCGATGAAGGGAGTTAGTGGAAGTTCGAATGTTTCAAAAGCTATTGCAAAACCAGTTGTGAAGGAGGCTGAGAAGGCAAGGGTTAACAATGGTTTCAAATGTTACAATTGTCAGGAATTGGGTCATAAAAGCAGTGAGTGTCCAAAGCCAAAGAAGAGAACCATGATTGCAGAAGTTGAGGATGAGGATGAAGAAGCTGAATGCTCTAATTCTTTACCAGTTGAGGAGGAAGACTTACTGTCAGGAGATGATGGGTACGCATTGATGATGAGGAGAAGTTGTTTAACACCGAAGCAAGAGGAGGAAAGTAGTTGGTTGAGAAACAATATCTTTCAATCTACATGCACTATTCTGGGAAGAGTTTGTAAATTTGTTATTGATGCTGGGAGTTGTGATAACATTATCTCTACAGAAGCGGTGAAGAAGTTGGAGTTGAAAACCGAGAAACATCCCAAACCGTACAAGTTAGCTTGGTTGAGGAAGGGTGGTGAAGTGAAAGTGAATAGACGAGTTCGTGTTCCATTCTCTATTGGGAAGAAATACAAAGACGAAATCTGGTGTGATGTCGTAGAGATGGATGTTTGTCATTTATTATTGGGAAGACCATGGCAGTATGATCGAGCAGTACAACATGACGGTCGGATCAATAGTTACAGTTTTATGTTTGAAGGCACGAAGATTATCCTAGTTCCAAAGAAGAGACCACAAGGAGAAAGTAAGTCAGAAGAGATTGAAGAACTCAAAACTTTGTTATCGTTGAAAGAGTTTGTGAAGGAAGTAGAGGAGGAACCTGAAGTGTTTTTGTTAATTGGGCGAGAGAGCAGTGAAGAGGTTGAGATTCCAGAAGAAGTAAAACCAATTTTGAAAGAATTTGACGATGTATTTCCAGAAGAGTTACCAACGGAGTTGCCACCGTTGAGAGATATACAACATCAGATAGATCTTGTTCCAGGTGCTGTGTTGCCACACAGACCACATTATCGAATGAGTCCGAAGGAACATGAAGAGTTGCGAAGGCAGGTAGAGGAATTGCTTGAGCAAGGACGTGTGCAGGAGAGTCTGAGTCCTTGTGCTGTACCAGCTTTATTGGTACCCAAGAAGGATGGGACATGGAGGATGTGCACTGACAGTCGAGCATTGAATAAGATTACCGTGAGATATAGATTTCCAATGCCGAGGTTGGATGACTTGTTAGATCAAATAAGCGGAGCTACTATATTTTCAAAGATTGATTTGAAGAGCGGATATCATCAAATTCGTATCAGACCAGGAGATGAGTGGAAAACTGCTTTTAAAACCAGGGAGGGTCTATACGAATGGTTGGTCATGCCATTTGGTTTATCCAATGCACCAAGTACTTTCATGAGGGTAATGAATCAAATTTTTCGACCGTTCATTGGGAAATTCGTGGTGGTGTATTTCGATGATATTCTTATTTACAGTGGGAGTCCAGAGGAACATTTGAATCATCTTAGAGAAGTGCTGATGGTATTGCGACAAGAACAATTCTATGCTGCAACGAAGAAATGCGTGTTCATGACGCATAGTGTTTTATTTCTGGGGTATGTTGTTTCAGAGAAAGGAATACAGGTTGACCAAAGTAAAGTTGAGGCGATCAGGAATTGGCCGCAACCCAAGACGATAACGGAAGTTCGTAGTTTTCATGGGTTGGCTTCATTCTATCGAAGGTTTATACCACACTTTAGTAGTGTGATGGCACCTGTTACAGATTGCATGAAAGGTAAACAGTTTGCATGGTCAAAGGAAGCAGGGAGTGCCTTTGGGAAGATCAAGGAATTGCCGACGTCTGCACCAATTCTAGTGCTACCTGATTTTCAGCTAGTGTTTGAACTGCACACTGATGCATCCAAGGTTGGGATTGGAGGGGTGTTGAGTCAGAAGGGACGTCCAATTGCCTATTTCAGTGAGAAGTTGTCAGGAGCAAAGATGCGATACAGTACATATGATGTGGAGTTTTATGCTGTTGTGCAATCTATTAAACACTGGAGACACTATCTATTTCAGAAGGAGTTTGTTCTTTACACTGATCATGAGGCATTGAAGCATTTACAAGGGCAAGATAAGATTTCAGCGAGACATGCATCGTGGATTGCATATCTGCAACAGTTTACTTTTGTTGTTAAACACAAGTCAGGGGTGACAAATCGTGTAGCTGATGCTTTGAGTAGGAGGAGTCATTTGTTGACTACACTAAAGGTTGAAGTGACAGGGTTTGAAAAGTTGCCAGACTTATTTACTACTGATCCTTACTTTGCAAAATTTGTTGATAAAGTCAAGGAGGGAGAGACGGATGATTTCGTGATGGTAAATGGTTTTCTGTTCAAAGGGAATCAATTGTGCATACCGGAGGGTAGTTTGAGAATGAAAATTATCAAGGAATTACATGAAGAAGGGCATGTTGGAAGAGACCGTACCTTACAGTTAATTTCACAATCTTATTTTTGGCCGTCAATGAGGAAAGAGATAGAGAGATTTGTTGAGAGATGTCATACCTGTCAAGTTTCGAAAGGAACTGCGACTAATGCTGGTTTATATATGCCGTTACCGGTACCAACTAAACCATGGGTTGATGTGAGTATGGACTTTGTGTTGGGGTTGCCGAGAACGCAGCGTGGAAATGATTCCATTTATGTGGTGGTTGATCGATTTTCGAAAATGGCACATTTTATTGCTTGTAAGAAGACGGCGGATGCTGTTCATGTTGCTCAGTTGTTTTTCAGAGAGATCTATCGACTTCATGGATTGCCAGAATCGATTGTGTCGGACAGGGATACTCGTTTTCTGAGTCATTTTTGGCTAAGTTTGTGGAAAATGGTGGGAACGAAGCTGAAGTTTAGTAGTGCTTATCACCCACAAACGGATGGACAGACTGAGGTGGTCAACAGATCATTGGGAAACTTGTTGAGGTGTCATGTTCAAGATAATCTGAAGAGTTGGGATGTGAAGTTATGCCAGGCAGAATTTGCTCATAATCATGCTATGAATCGAAGTACTGGGTTCAGTCCATTTCAGATAGTATATTCGAGCTTACCGAAGGGACCGTTGGACTTAACGGTAGTGCCACAATCAAAGGGGACAATTAAGAAAGCTGCTGATTTTGTTGAAAGGCTGACGGAGTGTCATAAAATCGTTCAAGAACGATTGGAGAAAGCAAATGAGAAATATAAACGAGCTGCAGATTTGAAATGAAGAAATGTAGAATTTCATGAAGGTGATATGGTTTATGCAGTATTAACAAAAGATCGTTTTCCAGTGGGCGCATATAACAAGTTGAAAGCCAGGAAAATTGGTCCGGTGGAAGTTGTGAAACGAATCAATGAAAATGCTTATAAACTGAAGCTGCCAGATGATATGTATACATCTGACGTATTCAATGTTAAACATCTTGTACCATATCATGGGGATGAGTTTGTGGGGGATGAAGAGTGTGCAAATTCGAGGTCGAATTTCTCTCAACCTGGGGAGGATGATGCAGCGCAACCTTTATTTGACCAAGGCATAAGTCGTCTACGACTTAAGGAGGCATTGATGAGTCGTCCACGACTCAACTGGACAACCAAAGGTGAAGATATAAGTCGTCTACGACTTAAGGAAGCGATGATGAGTCGTCCACGACTCATAAAGACAGGCATGAGTCGTCTACGACTTAAGGAGGCGGTGATGAGTCATCCACGACTCATCCGGAAGACCAAAGGGAAAGAGGTGACGAGTTTACGACTTAACGAAGCAACTATAACTCGTCTACAACTTAACAGGGAGATGAGTCGTTCACGACTCAAGGGGAAGAATACACAAGTGATAAGTCGTCCACGACTTATCGAAACTGGGTTAAGTCGTAGAGGCCTGGAACTGTATTTTCTGATGCCGCTTTAATCCATGCCGTAGATTCTCCTAACGAGTTAATCTGAACCGATTGTTTCTAAGTCGTTACTGGAGTATAGGTCGTATGGCGTCTGTTGTAAATAAGTTGAGTCGAATGGAGTTGATGAGTCGGCAACGACTTAAAAGATGTAATTTTCTATGTTGTATTTTCTGTTTTAAGTCGTCTGTTGTAATAAGTCGTATCCTTGGCCGAGTCATGAGTCGGAGTATGTTGAGTCATGTGTTGTTGTAGTTATTATTTTGCAATTTGATAAATCGTTTTGGATGAGTCGTATACGACTTATGATGAGTCGTAGAGCATAGTTATGAGTCGGAAACGACTTAGGAGTTGGAGAAATTTCTGTTGTAAAATTGTTCTCCTATAAATAGGCCGTGAGTCTCATTTGTAAAGGTTGTTGAATATTGAATAAAATTCTCTTTTGTTAGCTTTGTGCTTTCAATTTCAATTGGTAGTCGAGTGTATCTCCTATCTCCACTTACGTCATTCGAGCGCGCTCGAATCATCGTTTGCTGAAGCCGATTCACGGAATCTTGTGCGCAAGATCAACGTTGAAGAATCGTAGATCTCTTTCCCGGTATCTTCGGATCAACGAGTCAGAGATAGCTAGAGTTCGGTATCTTCGGATCAACGAGTTCGAGCATTTCAGTATCCATCAATCCACAGATTGCTACTTTCATCGATTGAAGATCGTCTAGAATTATCCGCTGCGTCAGTAGCTTTGGTCGAGATCTAAAGAAGATGAAACTAAATAATACATGAAAACCAATGTTGAATGAAAAATATTGAAAAGGTACGAAGAAAAAAAACTACCTTTGGTGTAAGGATATCAACGGCCAATATGAAGCAACATAGTATAACGTGAGAAACTATGAAAAGCTGATAATGAGAAATGATAAATTTGTGCTCATATTACTTAATTTTCTTTGATTTGTATAATGGGTATTTAAGTAATTTAAAGAGCTTCATTTGGATGTATTTTTATTATATATAGATTAAGTAGAATTTTGTTTTATAAATAAAAGAATATATATATATATATATTTGCTTATTTTATATTTTCTAGGCCCAAGCCTAAAATCTTAAAGTCCAAGCCCAAGAGCTATTGGCCCAAATCCATTTTCCAGATATCTCTATTCGAGAGTTTTCTTTGTTCGGTAAAATATTCACGTATACTTCATTAACTCATATCTTCCCTTTCTAAAGAAAATGTTCCAAACCCTCCTCCCTTTAAAAATTAAAATTAAGTTAAATAAATTGTTTTAAATTCCTAAATTTGGATATATGTATCTGGACACTCCATCGCGGTTATGGCCGAAGTGAAATTGAGTTTTTGGTTGCTAAGTTGGATGTTGTGCGGGTGGATTCATAGGGAGAGGAGGGAGAAGAGGAAAGAAGTGTATAAGTTAGCGTTTTCACTCACGAAATCTATATCTATATCGCTTTAACCTTTATAAATGATGTGTTGAGTTGCTTGCTTGAATATGTTGTCGTGTATCAATTGGAGAAGAAACGATTGATGGTGGAGGAGATGATCGCCTGAATCGACGATCATATGCATAATTTTTGCCTTTAACTGGTCAACCGTCTAGGTCACCCGGTTGTGTTATGCGCGCGCATGAGTGTTTTGCTTATTTATTTTATTTTAATATATATATATTATTTAATAACTTATATAAATAATAATGTTTATAAATAAAAAGATGTTTGAGTACATTATTATATTTAATTAAAGAAATTTTTTTATTTAATAATAATTTAATTTATAAATAGTCTATTTAATAAAAATATTTAGTTTTTGATTTTTAATAAATCAATAAAAATCCTATAAAAATCTAGAATTATATATAATGGGTTCTAATGGATATTTTAAAATTTTTAAAGTATATTTTATGAAATTTTGAATATAATTAAATTTTTGAAAAGTATATTTTATGGATTTGGGATATAAGAAATTGACTGGATATTAAATAAATTATTTAAAAATCGAATTTAATTATATAAAATTGTGAAATAATATTTATGAGCAATATTTGGCTTTATAAGTTAATTTAAAGAGATATAAGTATGGAAATGGGATTTTAATATTACTTTGTTGCTACTGAGGTTTTATTTGTAAAGAATTAATTATTTTGTATAAATAAGTTTTATAAATGATTTATTTAAGTACGAAATGTTTTCTAATTAATATTTTAGGTATTTTAAAGTGTGTTTCGCTAATAATATGGTTACTTGTGAATTATTAAAGTGTGCTATATATATTTGTACATTTGATCTAATTTAAGTTATAGTACTGTTTGAGATGGGGCATTCGGTAATATTTCTTCGATTATTCTTTGGACTTGTTATATAGAATTTTATATAGATAAAGTGTAATTTATAAGCAGTAAATAAACGTTTCAGTATCACGCAGTGGTATGGGACACTACTATGATATTTATCCGGTTATTCATTGCAAGTATATGTCACTTACATGACAGAAATAGTGGTATGAGTGTGAGGTGATACACGTAGTGATGAGTATAGCTTCATGCATATAATCAGTGAGTATGACTACATGCCTAATGTTAAGCATGACTTGGTGTCTATATGTATTAGTTCCTTATGCGACTATTATGATATACTCCTTTTATTAGCGTTGGAGAGGACCAGATTGCTAGAATCCATCCTAGTGGCCTAATCATAGGGTCGCTCCCTAGATTTGTGACGCCACATATATATGTATATATATATATATGTATACATAGCTTCGTGCGTTTGCCCATTTGGGTTGTGACTTTTGAGTCCTTGCGTTGACCAGCTTGTGTTTTTGGGTATAATGGAGACATTATACTTAGAGTCATGACTTTTGAGTCCTCTCATTGACAAGCACTATACCACTCCCACCTCTATACCCATACTATCCAAGAGTATTACTAGGTAATATTGTCAGATAATGCTGAGAAGAAGGCGATATTAGGTGCACACATGAATATTCCCTTGGGCTAACACTGGTACATATGTAGACATCAAATAAATAACTCATCTAATATGTATACGATATCAACATAAAGCAATAAACACGTGTGCCTCCAGGACAAAACAATACACTATACATAGTAAATATCAAATATCATAAAGTCAATCGCAGTGATAATATATAATATACAATATACGATGCCTGTCCAAAATACATCTCAAGTTTATATATCCATGAAATACATCACATATAATAACATGCAAATAAACTGTATAACCAACCTACACAAAACCCAGTAAACAAGCTGGTCTCATCATCCCTATACTTGAAATGTCTCAAACTGACCCGAGTATTATATAAATAATAAACGGGTAAGACTATATCTAAATCCAAGGTCAATAAACATATGGAATTCTGTACATACTGGGTATAAGCATAAAAATGTTATCTCAAACAATTCCTAAATATCGTATACGTAGAACACCACAAAGCCCGCTATAAAGATGTCCTCACCCATATAAAAATTCATTAAATCAGAAATCATCAAACAACATCAAATGGGTGAATCATCCATATCCAGTGATCTTCTATTTCAAAAATCATAAATAAAGAGATATCACCATGTATAATTAGGCTAATACGTAGCTTAGCCCAAATATATCACTTAATCTCTATAAATAAAATATCCTCCACACAAAACAAATAATCATCCATAACAAAACTACAAAAGTGGCGACACATGGCAGTAAAGGATATAATTGGCGACATACGCATATAAAGAATAATCAATGACACATGCCTAAGAAAGATAAATAGGCAACATAAAAGATAAATAGGTAACTCATATCAATGAATAGTAGTTGGAGACACACGCCAACAAAATATAATAGACAACACATAAAAATAAATAATAGTTGGCTACACATGCCGAAGAGGGATAACATGCAACACACGCCAAAGAAGGATACAAGGACTGATCATACTCTAGACACTATCACAGGAATAATCATAACTCATAGTCTTGAATATATATACATATATATATATATGCATATATGTATATATACGAGTATATGTCTATATCACATTTTCCAGAACCAAACGGGAGACTGATAGACACACTTGCTCCAGAAGACTACACACGTGATTGGAAAACACGACACATGTATTCCACCAACATGGCTCCTACAGTCTTGGTTACCTCAACGGACATCGTGACTCATATCCATCGCATGTCACTAACACGCTGCACGATTATGCTATGCATCGGTCACAACCTTACATGTGCCCCAAATGGTAATAGACTGCTGGCCTAGGTGACACATAGGCTATACAATTGCCGACGCATGGCTATAAATATTGTTGACACACGGCTAGAACATTATTGATACACGACTATGGGTGTCACCAACTCTAAGCGCGACCACCGTGATCAGGCCGTTAAGATGGATACTAGCCAATCTGGTTCAACTACCGCAATATAAAGAAAGTCGAACAATGAATAGACAAATACCAAATATATATATATATATATATTATAGCTGACACACAGCTACATACTCATGCCGACACAGCATGATATATATATCAACACATGACTAAATATGCGACTCATCGCAGTGAGCCCATCATATATAATAAAATCCCCATATGAGTGTCATCCATAAGCATAGAATAACCGAATATATAACACAACATCATTCCATACCATCGCATGTCACTAGTGTGTTCATTCGGAACTCATATATTACACTCGCTCCTTCAGTATTTTATATAACGAGTCCAAAGAATAACCAGAAAAATATTAGCGAAAGTCCCATAATAGATAGTATTATAACTCTGTTTATTTAGATTCCTCGTCACACAGAATAGAAATCATGACAAACTCATATAGAAATTAAAGATGTCATCACCGTATGAAATCACATTAACATCAACTAATCAAAATAGATACGATGAATCACTCATATAATTCAATTCAATATATATGCTGAATAATATATTCATTTTATTCGTTGGATTTTAATATAAGTTTCAAATATGATAATTCACTTCCAAATCCTTTTATTCGTATTTTTCCAAACTTCCAAAATCACTTTACAAATCGAAATAATCATAGAAACTATTTTATAAATTTTCTATAACTGAATAATAGTCAAAAATAAATTTATAACCCCATAGATAATTCTTTCCATTACTAACCATAGTTTATAACTCAAATCCTTCGTATCATATAAAATTTCTCATAATATCAATAAATTAATTTCAAACAACCAATATATATATATATATATATATATATATATGAAAAGGAATTTATATTATAATATTATGAAAACAATTCAATAATATTTCAAAATTGGTTTATCTTCAAAATTGGCCCATATACTCAAAAATCCCTTTAAGAAATATCTCTTAAATCCAATTTCTTAAACATACATTTTACAAAATAAATTCATTTTCAAAATATTATTAAAACCATTCAATTATCCAAGATCATAAAACAAACTAATTCCGTATACTTAATTACTTTTGAAAATCTCTATTTTGATTTTTGAAAACAATTGTCAATAACTCATTTTATTTCACAACCACTTTTATTTATTTATAAATATACTTCAAATTAATTTTAAAATACCAAATTAATTTATCGAAACTTTCTAAAATATTTTAAAACCAAAAAATCAATCGAACGTCCAAAATATAAATTATGGAAAAAAATTCTCCAAAACCATCAATAATTTATCAATATAAATTTTTGTCGTGTGGTCGTCCAATTCCACCGAATTTCGACTATCGATACAGTGTACACATAATATAAATTAATTACACAAATTGAAATGCAAACAGACATTATCTTGTAACAACCCGCACTACAGTGGGCCTAGATTTTTCGCAAGCCAGGAAACCCAAGTACACTAAAATACAAATCATTGGTTTGTACCCTGCAAAAAAGAAAAATATATCAGAGCCCTAATGGTAATAAACCACAGTGGAAATAAGTAAATAAAATAGATCAATATAATTACCGACTAAGAATCAACATCAGAAATGTCAAGTGCCTCGGCCAAACAATTGCTCCAAATCAATATCAGAATCTGCCCTTCTAAATCTTATGGGTTGTAATTAGGAGGGGGTCAGAACAAAATTCTGGTGATGGGTAGATTATACATCATATACATAACACACCTTATGCCGACTGTTCACTATTTTTTGTTATGTTAGATTTATCATTAGTCGCAACGACTCCACCGCTGCGTAAGAACTGTTCCCATCTACCTCCTATATATATATCCAATCATCCACTAATAGACCCATATACTATTCCCACTAGTATCTATCGCTCAGCACCTCGTAAGGTTTCATTACCTCAATGCATCATGATCATTGTATCACTCGAAGAAATCCTATAGTGTGCATCGACGATCTTTACTCCATTAAGTCATGTATTCTTTGGGGATTTTCACCTTTGTCTACTTCATATATCGTGGATTTCTAGCCCTACGCGTCGCCACCCTATCCGTGTTTTTAAGGAACCTCTGTATGGGTTAACTAGCTTTGCCTTATCAAATAAACTAACAAACAACTATGGTGGTGCATAACCCAACTGAATTAATCCTGGTAGGCGAAAGGGATCAGTTAGGTGTAACCCTGTCCTTTTCGTTGACCGCAAGGGACTGATGACGAGTTCGTCAAATATGCAACTCCTATCTCTTGTTTTGGTACCCACACATGCCAGCTCTATGCGCCTTGTCGCATAAGTCTGATCCCACCTGTCATCCACTTAAATTGCCTAGTACAATCAAGGCAATACCCTCCTTTACATAAATTTGAAGCATACTACTCTACAATGCTTGTACAGTCTTGCCATCCACAAAAGGTCCACCCAATGCCTACAATCACAGAGGTTCCGTTCCAAGCACTAACATAACTTGAGGGTATCCCTTCATCTATACACAAATGTATACTCTCCACGTGCCTTATGTTTAAATATGCTTTCACGCTTCAACCTACTCTAATGACTCTCAATGTCATTTCAATTCTATAATTTATATATTAAACTATAATTATCCACACCTGTCATAAACCTATATCTGAGGCTACATATATACATATTTCATGTTCATGTATATTTATTCTTCTTACATTTTCTTTATTGCCTCTACATCTTTTATGTTTGACCCTAGGTTTTCATTTTACTATGCGTTAACTTTTTCTTTATTAAATTCATTTACCGCTTCCCATTTCCAGTTATCAATATCGTTGTTACTACATTCGTTTGTTTCACCTTTGATTTCAATTCTACTTTATCTGCTATTCCTTTTTATTCTTGCCTATAACTCCGCACTTTCTATTTCATTACTTCCTATTTTATTAACCTTCTTATTTCATTGTTATCTTGGTATTCCACTCTTAGGATTTACTACATTTTAATAGATTAGAATTAAAATTTATAAATTAATTATTACATAATAAGTTTCCATATCTTAACCAAAAGGAGTGGTTTGTGTTGTGTTTGTAATTACAAGGAATTCTCTTTTTATTTTTTAAAACAGATGGCACAAAATATGGTAATTATCCCTATTTTTTACATCTCTTTCTTTTATAAGCATGTATTTATTCCTTATCTTTTCAAACATCACACATTTTTAAATTTAGACTCGATAATGTATGAAAATCTACTTACAACAATATAAATTCCAAAAAATTAAAATATCTCTAATACCCTAAAGTCAAATAACTTAATTCTCTAATTTTATTCAGGTCCATTGCGTATAATAAATTTTTAATCATTACGCTTTGTTAAATTAATATCCGACATAGAAACTAACAACTCTAATCATTACACAACTTTAATCAATTACAAATGAAATTTGCAAACTTGTTCATAACAGGGAAGTATTCAATTTAAAATGAAGTTTCAAAGGCAAGACTAAGTGCAGCATTTCATATAACGGGGATTAACGGGTAATTTAATTTAACTTATCTGGCATGTTGGAATAGTTCTGCAATGATATAATCTAGTATTATATAAAAATATCTAATATTCTCACTCGCCTTTAATTAGCGCTTCTAAATCTCTAGATCCAATCCAGATCTAACCCTATTATCTATATTCTCCACTTTTGACTTCCTATGCGGATCCACAAATAATATTTATATAGATCTCATTAGAAATTGGATTAGGGAAAAGAGATTTAGATTTATTAATTAAAACTAGATCTAGTGTTTACCTTCGATGTAGCAACTTGATTTGAACCTATTTCCTATCCTCTATCCTTTCATATTCCTCTCTACATGTATCCATGCAATGTAGATCTATTTCTGTGGATTTAGAAATTTTGGAGGAGAAAAGAAAGTGGTAGAGCTTCCGCACTCATTAGAAAAATAATGTGTTGAAAGTGGAACACTAGACCTTAATTTATAAAGGTTCAAATCAACGCCAACCGTCGGCTGGAATCGAATCAGATCTGGACCACACGGTCTAAGTTTATTATCCCCTTTAACCTAATGCGAGTTGACCACCCCAAGCCCAGGTCGGCCTCCCAAGGTCGACCGTGGCTAGGTCATGGTCGACCTATATAGGCCAATTCAGTGCATTTTGTGTCATTTGATTTCTTTGTTAATTTATTTCCATAATCATTCAATTAACGTTTAATCACCATTACCCTTACCTTAATTAAGTTGCTTAAACATTAAGCTACCGTTAACTTTAACAGTGTTAATCAATCATTAATTAATTTCAAATTATTTTCTTAATTGCATATATAATTATTTCCAACTACGAAAACTCAAACGTCGATAACTTTTTCGTTTGAACTCCGATTGGAAAAATTTATATATGAAAATTATAACGTCTACGAATTTTTCGCGTTCGAAAATCGACATCCATACTTTACATCGTCCTCGAATGCCATAGATTCGACCGTTCAAATCTGAGTCACCGGAGCTTATAACACAGTTAAGTATAACAACACAGCGGAAGAATTGAATAATACATTGATATACAATATCTGATACAACAGAGTGATACAATGAATATCAATATACATCAGAGATATGATACAAGAAATAGCATCGGAAAAGAAAATAGATAACACCAGCAGCGGATAATCTCCATCTTCAAAACACCAATCCAGAAATAGCTTGAACTCCCAATAACGATGCACCAAGATAAGCAAGTGCAGTCCATATCCAAAGACTGAACTAGCTCCAGAAAATCTACTAATCTGACTATCTGAAAAATCCAACTCTAGACTGCCCGTGTAGAAAAATTTTGAGCATCTAGAGTTTAGGAAAGAAACAATAAACTCTGGATCAGTCATGGGACTGGTGTGAGCAACAAAACAGTTTATCTTTAAAAACGAACAACAAGAGAATTTTTAAAGTCAATTCACAATGCTTTTGGAAAATGAAACTACCATAAGACCTCCCGCCACACACACAACGCAAACACATAATTGGAGGAGATTTCTTCTTATGATAGTCAAAGATGCTTACTATGCAAAATCAAATCATTGGATATTATTATTAGTGCATAGTGGAAAACAGTTCGAAAGTATAATATTAATCTTAGCCAACATAGGCATTTCACACTATGCCTACTATAGCTACCATCTAAACAGTGGTGACCACCATAAGTAAATGGCAGGTTCTATAACTAATATCGTACACAGTTCGTATTGGAAGATGGATTTCCAACAAATGGTCAGGATAAGGAACTTCCTATGCCACGAAGGAACGCCTCTGGCTGGACGCTACGAGAGACAACCTGCTCTCTGCCAAACAAGACCGGCTACCCCCCTTCCCGGAGAATATACAAAACCTCAGATATGCCACCCCCGGTCCTTTGGGACCTTTAAACGAGAGCTCTCTAACCAACAACATCACATAGTAAATAATATAGTGTGTCCACATGAGTAAGTATCTGGGCTCCATACCATGATACTACCCTTTTCCAGAAGGAATGGTCATACCCTAGGGATGCTACCCCAGAAACCTTGCCGCACAATTCCTGTTTCGACCATTACTGGGTTGTGAGGTTCGAGGAAGTCTCGTCCACAAAGCTACGCTTTGACACAAAGCCATGCTTAGGATCAACAGATGATCAAAGTAATGATCACAAAGATAAATGATCAAACAAATGATCATATCACAAATGATCAAACAATGATCATCACACAGCAACACTCAGCATGTCACATTACCAAATTGGGAATATATCGCTGATAACCTTCAACTACATAACCTTTGAGCTCGTATGTCTCAGAGAAGGGTGTTAAGCTAAGAGAATAAATTCTCCGCCACCAACAGAAATGTATTTGAAAGAAATCTGCTTTATATCTCAAAGTGTAATGTCAGACATGTAACCATACAAGTCTGTTCCGGGTTCGAACAGAACCGAAGGCACTTCCGAAGAAGCCCTTGTAATCCGGTCTTCAAATGCCATCCATATACGATGTATCATTAATTCGGAATGGGTTATATGACACAAAGGTCTTTTCCCGGCTAACCCGAATAATGAGCGCAATATTTAAAACATATGGATCTGGGGTTTTCAATTAAGTCATAACTTAATAATTCCAAACTTTCTTTCAAATTGTTTAAACCAATTACCATTTCAAATCTTTTAAACAAAAAGATTCATTTACAGATTTTTCCAAATCAATTTCCATTTCAATTTGATTAACTCGTTAAATCTTTAAAACAAAGATTTAACTTATAGCTTTCAAAACAATTCCATTTCAAATGGTTTAAACAAATCATCATTTTAAATTTGTTAAAGGTAACATTTTCAATTCATAGCTTTCAAAAAGAATTCATCCATAACTTGGAAAACCATTTTTCAATTCAATCTTGAGATTCCTTTAATTAAATTGGAATTTCATTTCTTATCTGAAAGCTTTTATTCGTTTAAAACAAACAGTTTTCATTTTGGAAATCTGATTCATTTATACGAGTTAAAATCTTTGGGTTAGATTCAAATTCTCAAACCAATATCTTTAAAAGTGGTTTAAGTTCATATAAAACACATTTATAATATCTTTAAATCAAAATTCCAATCATTGAATTCAATTCCAAATATTAAATTCAAATTAAAATTTATTTAAATTGGAAGCTTTATTAAGTTATTTAAAATAACTTTTATCTTACAAACTCCTTTTTAAAAGCTTTAACATTTAACCCAAATCCATTTCCAAAATCAATTGAAATTAAAATTTCAATTTCCAAACATCATTAAATTTAAATCATCTGTGACTTAACCGATTTCCATGTGAAATCCATATTTGTGTGTGTAAAAGTGTAGTCCAGGGGTTTAACACAATAGTGCAACACAATGAATCATCACAGATCAAAATACAGGATATAGTTGATAAGCGGTATAAACTATAACGCTTATCTTTCATATACAGATCACAGATATATATATCACAGATAATAAATTACATTCCAGATAATTTATCACAGATCACAACATAAATCAGAATATATCACAAAGCATCACATATCAGGGATATCAAGCAATTCAACATTCCATAGAATCCAAACATCCATAAGTAGGGTCAATTTAATTGTCTGATTAATTCAAATCAGGTCTATTACTTATGAATTACAAATTCTGGTTAGATAACATTAACTCATTACAAATTATTTTAATTAATTAACCTTTAATAATAAATTAATTAGCTTCAATAAATAAATTAATTAATTACCATTTAATTAATTATCCTTAATTTATTACAATAATTAATTACATAAAGCAATTATCTCTTAATTTTATTAAGATCTCAATTAATTAAAAGATAAAACATCTTATCTTAATTAACTACTCTAATTATCATTTAAACCTTGTTTAAAAATCTTTGTAGTTAATTATTATTAACTGCTTAACTTAAACCCTTAAGTTAAATTAATGATTTAAACACTTCATCTTTTAAATCATTTACTTAATTACAATACTAAGTTTATTTAAAATAAACTTTCAAAACAAAGGTTATATATTTATTTAAAATACTTTTAACTTAATTTGCAATAAAACTTCACTTCCTATTAAATTTCAAAACCTGGTTACTGATTGCTTTGAATTCAAAAACTACTTTTGTTTCTTTTTAAAACTTGAGCTTGATTCACTTTTAAAATTTTGAACCCAGCTACTAAAACAGAACCAACCTGAGCCCTTAAACAAAATTTCCCGAGTTTAACTCGAGATTCCCCTGCATTTTCCCGAAGCCGTCTCTCTCCCTCACGTATACTCCTTCGCTGTTCTTTTTAAAACTTAAGTTTAAACTACAGAATCAACTCCACACGAACGCGAGAAACTCGAGCCAACCCATCTTCTACTCGAGCACTCCTTCGAGCAACGTTCTTCTTCTCTCAATAACAACTCCTGACACCACAGATCATCAATGTGCACGTGCACACCTTGACAGATCAACTCCGATCAAGTCTCCATCCATCATTAGTTCGCCGTTAACCCACATGAGCCACCCGCACAACCAGATTGAGGAATACCATCGAAATTCGAAATTGAACCAATCGCACAAGACTCTGGAACCAACCTCGACCATCAATTCGCCTCGCGCCACCATGGAACTTCACCAGGGTCCTCGCAACTTTCCCAGAGCTCCGCTACCATGCCATAATTTCTTCCCCCTAGGTGCGATCGCCACTGGCGCACCCACGATTCAGCAGTTCATCGATTTCTGACAATGACAATAAATTGGATATTAACCCTATTCCCACCCAATGCCGCTACCCTGATGATCAGGGACCACTCCGACTATTTTTCCCAACCTCAGCGACTTCTAACGAAGCTTTCTCCTCGATCACATGAATTATCGTTACTCTGATCGTTAGAAATTGATAAAAATACCATCTCATTTCATCTTTGAACTGCTCGAAGCATGCTTAACTAAAAGCTTCCATTTTTGTTTCAAAAATCATATTTTCAAATGTAGATCCCGATTATGTAATCGAATCAACAATTCATCACGTTCGAATTTTATCATAATAATACATATTGCCTGTAGAACAGAGTTCCAGTGATGATACTTCCCCAACAGGTTTAAACAAATTTTAAAAGCTTTGATTTATGTTTAACAACCTATTTTGTTTTAAAATGTAAATCTATAAATGATTGGAAAATGATGTTTTGTATGTTTTGATTAACTCCTTAACTCTATAACTACAACAGGAAATCAACAGTATCTTCAAAAGTTATAGAACACTCAGATATACAAACACAGAACTATACAAACAAAATACATAGGCAAGCACCATGTTAACCCAGATTTAATCATGGTTAAGTCTTAAAAAAATGTGTTTACTCACAACATTTTTTTTGGGTAAGAGTTTACTTACAGCATAGATAAACAACAAAATAGAGTATGTTTTGGTAGGAGTTTACTCACTGTTTAGATCCAAGAATCTGAACTTGATTTATCACTATTATTTTACCATTTCTAAATAGTTACTAAACATTTCAACTTGAACCATTTTAAAAAACCTTGTAAATTTGGACATGTTTTATTTAACAACCAAGCCTTTAAAGAAATGGACAGGCTTTAAACCTGTACAGTGAGAACAGGGGTGATTTTTCTCCTATAAACATGCACACATACATTTCAACATGCAGTAACATTCACACACCCTATTAGCATAACCACATCATAGCTCAAAATGCAACTTCAAGCAATAAACAACAAGGTCAAAGGGTTGCTCACCTGAGAAAATTGTAGACAGAGGACAAGCCTGTCATGATGAACATAGGACATGCCTGGAACAAAGCTGGAATCGAAACAGAGAACAAGAACAAGGAACAGAGAAAAATTGAGGCTTGAAGGCTGCAGTTTTGAACTTCTTTTAAACTTGCTTTGTCTTCTTTGAATTGAGTGATGTTTGCTTTTATTTTCCTTTTTTTAAATTCTATGATCTCAGTTAGGTTTTGCATTTTAATGAATTGAAACAAATAGTCTTGTATAAAAAGAGGTGTACATATACACGAAGGGTTTGTGTACAGGCTAATTATATTATTTAGTATAATAGGCATGGCTAGTATGCTTGCATTAAATGCATGAAGCATGTTGCATTAATTACCTTATGTACATATTACTTTGTTTATTCCTTTGCCTTGCATTTCTTTGTTTCGGCTGATATGATGGTAGTTGGTACATATGTTACAAGCTCATGTTATTTGTTAATATATATGTACAGATTTGTTTTGTTTATTCCATGCTTGCCTTTGTGCTTCATACAAAATTATTATAGTATACATTTCATTTGTTATTATTTTATAGTTTGATTACCAAATATTAATTTATAACTTATATTTTATTTTATACTTTTTATTACTTTTTAAAGAAAATTCATTTTGAACTTCCAAATCAAACTTTTGTTTATAATTCTATTCAATTGAAAATATTTACTTTGAATTTCAAATTCAATTTATAAAATAAATAAATATACATTTCTTATTAAATTTGAAAATTTTAAACAAATCCATAATTTAATCCAAAAATTCAATTAAATTATAAATTTGAATTCGTCATTAAACTGGGATCGTTACAAACTTCCCCCCTAAAAGAATTTCGTCCTCGAAATTTACAGGCACAAAAAATAACACAGATAGATCAAAGATAGAGAAATATCTTTCCAAATCAAACTGTATATCCATTTTGTATTTGGCTCATCAAAGCAGAATATCAACAATTTAAAATTTTCAATCAATTCTAAATTTCCAACTTCAAATTTCAAATTCATTAAAGTTTAATCAAAAATCTGATAAGAAACCGATGAAGATACAAAGTAAGGATTTTCTACAACGATTCGTAGAGCCATCATCACACCGAAACTTCTTTCTGGAGCTGTCACGAAGAAATGAAAAGGATTTGGAAACGAATCAAAGGAGATTGATAAGAAAGATTATTTCCGCTGTCGTAGGGTATTGTCCATTTATAGTGGTATTCCCCTGTCCCCTATCTCGTTCTCTTCTTGCACTCATACTCACTATCAGTAGATAGCAAGAGAATTTACTGAGGCGTTCGAACGGATATCTGAGAAATACTCATTCTAGGGTATACTTCACCCTATCTCTAATGAGCTACTTAATGTGTTATACTCCTGAGCTAAAGTTCAACCATAGCTCTGATACCAAATGTAACGTCTACGAATTTTTCGCGTTCGAAAATCGACATCCATACTTTACATCGTACTCGAATGCCATAGATTCGACCGTTCAAATCCGAGTCGCCAGAGCTTATAACACAGTTAAGTATAACAACACAGCGGAAGAATTGAATAATACATTGATATACAATATCTGATACAACAGAGTGATACAATGAATATCAATATACATCAGAGATATGATACAAGAAATAGCAGCGGAAAAGAAAATAGATAACACCAGCGGCGGATAATCTCCATCTTCAAAACACCGATCTAGAAATAGCTTGAACTCTCAATAACGATGCACCAAGATAAGCAAGTGCAGTCCATATCCAAAGACTGAACTAGCTCCAGAAAATCTACTAATCTGACTATCTGAATAACCCAACTCTAGACTGCCCGTGTAGAAAAATTTTGAGCATCCAGAGTTAAGGAAAGAAACAATAAACTCCGGATCAGTCATGGGACTGGTGTGAGCAACAAAATAGTTTATCTTTAAAAACGAACAACAAGAGAATTTTTAAAGTCAATTCGCAATGCTTTTGGAAAATGAAACTACCATAAGACCTCCCGCCACACACACAATGCAAACGCAGAATTGGAGGAGATTTCTTCTTATGATAGTCAAATATGCTTACTACGCAAAATCAAATCATTGGATATTATTATTAGTGCATAGTGGAAAACATTTCGAAAGTATAATATTAATCTTAGCCAACATAGGCATTTCACACTATGCCTACTATAGCTACCATCTAAACAGTGGTGACCACCATAAGTAAATGGCAGGTTCTACAACTAATATCGTACACAGTTCGTATTGGAAGATGGATTTCCAACAAATGGTCAGGCTAAGGAACTTCCTATGCCATGAAGGAACGCCTCTGGTTGGACGCTCCAAGAGACAACCTGCTCTCTGCCAAATAATGCCGGCTACCCCTCTTCCCGGGGAATATACAAAACCTCAGATATGCCACCCCCGGTCCTTTGGGACCTTTAAACGAGAGCTCTCTAACCAACAACATCACACAGTAAATAATATAGTGTGTCCACATGAGTAAGTATCTGGGCTCCATACCATGATACTACCCTTTTCCAGAAGGAATGGTCATACCCTAGGGATGCTACCCCTGAAACCTTGCCGCAGAATTCCTGTTTCGACCATTACCGGGTTGTGAGGTTCGACGAAGTCTCGTCCACAAAGCTACGCTTTGGCACAAAGCCATGCTTAGGGTCAACAGATGATCAAAGTAATGATCACAAAGATAAATGATCAAACAAATGATCATATCACAAATGATCAAACAATGATCATCACACAGCAACACTCAGCATGTCACATTACCAAATTGGGAATATATCGCTAATAACCTTCAACTACATAACCTCTGAGCTCGTACGTCTCAGAGAAGGGTGTTAAGCTAAGAGAATAAATTCTCCCCCACCAACAGAAATGTATTTGAAAGAAATCTGCTTTATATCTCAAAGTGTAATGTCAGACATGTAACCATACAAGTCTGTTCCGGGTTCGAACAGAACCGAAGGCACTTCCGAAGAAGCCCTTGCAATCCGGTCTTCAAATGCCATCCATATACGACGTATCATTAATTCGGAATGGGTTATATGACACAAAGGTCTTTTCCCGGCTAACCCGAATAATGAGCGCAATATTTAAAACATATGGATATGGGGTTTTCAATTAAGTCACAACTTAATAATTCTAAACTTTCTTTCAAATTGTTTAAACCAATTACCATTTCAAATCTTTTAAACAAAAAGATTCATTTACAGATTTTTCCAAATCAATTTCCATTTCAATTTGATTAACTCGTTAAATCTTTAAAACAAAGATTTAATTTATAGTTTTCAAAACAATTCCATTTGAAATGGTTTAAACAAATCATCATTTTAAATCTGTTAAAGGTAACAGATTCAATTCATAGCTTTCAAAAAGAATTCATCCATAACTTGGAAAACCATTTTTCAATTCAATCTTGAGATTCCTTTAATTAAACTGGAATTTCATTTCTTATCTGAAAGCTTTTATTCTTTTAAAACAAACAGTTTTCATTTTGGAAATCTGATTCATTTATACGAGTTAAAATCTTTGGGTTAGATTCAAATTCTCAAACCAATATCTTTAAAAGTGGTTTAAGTTCATATAAAACACATTTATAATATCTTTAAATCAAAATTCCAATCATTGAATTCAATTCCAAATATTAAATTCAAATTAAAATTTATTTAAATTGGAAGCTTTATTAAGTTATTTAAAATAACTTTTATCTTACAAACTCCTTTTTAAAAGCTTTAACATTTAACCCAAATCCATTTTCAAAATCAATTGAAATTAAAATTTCAATTTCAAAACATCATTAAATTTAAATCATTTGTGACTTAACCAATTTCCACGTGAAATCCATATTTGTGTGTGTAAAAGTGTAGTCCAGGGGTTTAACACAATAGTGCAACACAATGAATCATCACAGATCAAAATACATGATATAGTTGATAAGCGGTATAAACTATAACGCTTATCTTTCATATACAGATCACAGATATATATATCACAGATAATAAATTACATTCCAGATAATTTATCACAGATCACAACATAAATCAGAATATATCACAAAGCATCACATATCAGGGATATCAAGCAATTCAACATTCCATAGAATCCAAACATCCATAAGTAGGGTCAATTTAATTGTCTGATTAATTCAAATCAGGTCTATTACTTATGAATTACAAATTCTGGTTAGTTAACATTAACTCATTACAAATTATTTTAATTAATTAACCTTTAATAATAAATTAATTAGCCTCAATAAATAAATTAATTAATTACCATTTAATTAATTATCCTTAATTTATTACAATAATTAATTACATAAAGCAATTATCTCTTAATTTTATTAAGATCTCAATTAATTAAAAGATAAAACATCTTATCTTAATTAACTACTCTAATTATCATTTAAACCTTGTTTAAAAATCTTTGTAGTTAATTATTATTAACTGCTTAACTTAAACCCTTAAGTTAAATTAATGATTTAAACACTTCATCTTTTAAATCATTTACTTAATTACAATACTAAGTTTATTTAAAATAAACTTTCAAAACAAAGGTTATATATTTATTTGAAATACTTTTAACTTAATTTGAAATAAAACTTCACTTCCAATTAAATTTCAAAACCTGGTTACCGATTGCTTTGAATTCAAAAACTGCTTTTGTTTCTTTTTAAAACTTGAGCTTGATTCACTTTTAAAATTTTGAACCCAGCTACTAAAACAAAACCAACCCGAGCCCTTAAACAAAATTTCCCGAGTTTAACTCGAGATTCCCCAGCATTTTCCCGAAGCCGTCTCTCTCCCTCACGTATACTCCTTCTTTGTTCTTTTTAAAACTTAAGTTTAAACTACAGAATCAACTCCACACGAACGCGAGAAACTCGAGCCAACCCATCTTCTACTCGAGCACTCCTTCGAGCAACGTTCTTCTTATCTCAATAACATCTCCTGACACCACAGATCATCAATGTGCACGTGCACGCCTTGACAGATCAACTCCGATCAAGTCTCCATCCATCATCAGTTCATCGTTAACCTACATGAGCCACCCGCACAACCAGATTGAGGAATACCATCGAAATTCAAAATTGAACCCATCGCACAAGACTCTGGAACCAACCTCGACCATCAATTCGCCTCGTGCCACCACGGCACTTCACCAGGGTCCTCACAACTTTCCCCAGAGCTCCGCTACCATGCCACAATTTCTTCCCCCTAGGTGTGATCGCCACTGGCGCACCCACAATGCAGCAGTTCATCGATTTCTGACAACGACAATAAACTGGATATTAACCCTATTCCCACCCAATGCCGCTGCCCTGATGATCAGGGACCACTCCGACTATTTTTCCCAACCTCAGCGACTTCTAACGAAGCTTCCTCCTCGATCACGTGAATTATCGTTACTCTGATCGTCAGAAATTGATAAAAATACCATCTCATTTCATCTTTGAACTACTCGAAGCATGCTTAACTAAAAGCTTTCATTTTTGTTTCAAAAATCATATTTTCAAATGTAGATCCCAATTATGTAATCGAATCAACAATTCATCATGTTTGAATTTTATCATAATAATACATATTGCCTGTAGAACAGAGTTCCAGTGATGATACTTCCCCAACAGGTTTAAACAAATTTTAAAAGCTTTGATTTATGTTTAACAACCTATTTTGTTTTAAAATGTAAATCTATAAATGATTGGAAAATGATGTTTTGTATGTTTTGATTAACTCCTTAACTCTATAACTACAACAGGAAATCAACAGTATCTTCAAAAGTTACAGAACACTCAGATATACAAACAAAGAACTATACAAACAAAATACATAGGCAAGCACCATGTTAACCCATATTTAATCATGGTTAAGTCTTAAAAAAAATGTGTTTACTCACAGCTGTTGGGTAAATTTCTCACCCAGGAGATCTCAAGACCATGAAGAGCTGGGCTTCATTCGGCATCCTCACCACATCCGAACCAGCCACCACCGAACGAAAGACACTCACCTCCACCGAACCAAGCTTCCTACCGATCCATACTTCCCACCGAACCATCTCCAGTCACCGAACCAGGGTAAACCGGACCAAGCTACATCGACTACCACCGGACCAAGAACCATGGTAAACCGGACCAAGCTACATCGACTACCACCGGACCAAGAACCAGGGTAAACCGGACCAAGCTACATCGACTACCACCGGATCAAGAACCAGGGTAAACCGGACCAAGCTACATCGACTACCACCGGACCAAGACGATGCAGAACCAGATTTGCCGGGCCAGATTGTATCAGCCCGGGCCCATCAACAGCTGTATACATCCAAGACCCCTACCCCCAGCCTCACTCTATAAATAGAGGGGCAGGGGTACAGCAATGGGGACAAGTTTGAGAGCTCAAGCACGGAGAGAACTTTCAAACAACTTTCTTTTACTTGTATAAAAGCTTTGTACTTGTAATCAAAACAAGAAAGGAGAAATAACATATAAAGTGGACGTAGGCACATTCTGGCTGAACCACTATAAATTTGCGTGTCTTTTACAGTTTAGCCCCTGCTTTTCATATATTTGCATAAATCACCCAAATCACTAAGAACAACATAAGATCTACTAAATCATACAACTTTGAGGTGTTTGTCCATTTTTTGTGCAAACAACAGCATTTTTTTTGGGTAAGAGTTTACTCACAGCATAGATAAACAACAAAATAGAGTATGTTTTGGTAGGAGTTTACTCACTGTTTAGACCCATGAATCTGAACTTGATTTATCACTATTATTTTACCATTTCTAAATAGTTACTAAACATTTCAACTTGAACCATTTTAAAAAACCTTGTAAATTTGGACATGTTTTATTTAACAACCAAGCCTTTAAAGAAATGGACAGGCTTTAAACCTGTACAGTGAGAACAGGGGTGATTTTTCTCCTATAAACATGCACACATACATTTCAACATGCAGTCACATTCACACACCCTATTAGCATAACCACATCATAGCTCAAAATGCAACTTCAAGCAATAAACAACAAGGTCAAAGGGTTGCTCACCTGAGAAAATTGTAGACAGAGGACAAGCCTGTCATGATGAACATAGGACATGCCTGGAACAAAGCTGGAATCGAAACAGAGAACAAGAACAAGGAACATAGAAAAATTGAGGCTTGAAGGCTGCAGTTTTGAACTTCTTTTAAACTTGCTTTGTCTTCTTTGAATTGAGTGATGTTTGCTTTTATTTTCCTTTTTTTTAATTCTCTGATCTCAGTTAGGTTTTGCATTTTAATGAATTGAAACAAATAGTCTTGTATAAAAAGAGGTGTACATATACACGAAGGGTTTGTGTACAGGCTAATTATATTATTTAGTATAATAGGCATGGCTAGTATGCTTGCATTAAATGCATGAAGCATGTTGCATTAATTACCTTATGTACATATTACTTTGTTTATTCCTTTGCCTTGCATTTCTTTGTTTCGGCTGATATGATGGTAGTTGGTACATATGTTACAAGCTCATGTTATTTGTTAATATATATGTACAGATTTGTTTTGTTTATTCCTTGCTTGCCTTTGTGCTTCATACAAAATTGTTATAGTATACATTTCATTTGTTATTATTT
The DNA here is from genome assembly GCA_030737815.1 of Allium fistulosum. Classification (NCBI taxonomy): domain Eukaryota; kingdom Viridiplantae; phylum Streptophyta; class Magnoliopsida; order Asparagales; family Amaryllidaceae; genus Allium; species Allium fistulosum. The sequence continues at coordinate 961,071,983 of CM060901.1, forward strand.
TATAGTTTGATTACCAAATATTAATTTATAACTTATATTTTATTTTATACTTTTTATTACTTTTTAAAGAAAATTCATTTTGAACTTCCAAATCAAACTTTTGTTTATAATTCTATTCAATTGAAAATATTTACTTTGAGTGTCAAATTCAATTTATAAAATAAATAAATATACATTTCTTATTAAATTTGAAAATTTCAAACAAATCCATAATTTAATCCAAAAATTTAATTAAATTATAAATTTGAATTCGTCATTAAAATGGGATCGTTACAAAAATTGATCAGAAAATCACCACAAATCTAATGGTATAAGTTTCATTGCCAAATTCCAACATTTAAAAAATTCCATTTTCATAATTTATTATTAATTAATTACTTTCTATTTTAATTAACATAAAAACCCGGGGTGTTACATTCTCCCTCCTTAAAAGAATTTCATCCCCGAAATTCGGCTAAGGTTCGGTCATGTAAACCATCGCACATCCATTCTATAGTAACAATCAATTAGTGTATAACCAATTTTGCAATAATCCGTGTATATATGCACAGTGCATCACGGTACACATGATATACATGAACAATAATTTCTAATTGATGCCATGATTTCTTTTTAAATCAATTTCAAAAATATGATGCTATCATCCTAAATATACTGGCAGTTCTACACGAATGCAACTTTTTGAAATATCAAAAATGGTTTTTTCATCCAAAATTTCTCACACCTCTATAAATAGAAGCATAGTTCAACCAATTTTTCATCCAATCCTTACCATCTAAATTCCTATCACACCATTGCTAACATCCATATTTAAAAAAATTCAGTTTTCTAAACCTATTTTCTTATGCTGGAAAGGGTTTAGATGGAAAATTCCATATTTCCATCATTCTCTTATGTAACCTTTTTCCACTGTACCATAGGATCTACTCCTTTGCCCCAATCCTTTTCCTGCTTTTCCAAGTACCGTTTGCATAAGTAAATTTTTTTTAAGTTCAAAAACATTGATGTTACAGAAATCATCTTTTAAATTTCACTCATTGATAAGGTACCTCGGAAAACCATCCATAGACAAAACAACTTCTTTGTCGCTCACCGTATCCATTTTACTGAACTATTTCTACACAGTAAAATCTACACTAACCAACTTACCGGCTATTCCCTAATGCCAGCTTGTTATATTTCAAAATTGTTAAAACTTAAAATCCTCAACTTTTATAATATTTTCAAAGATATGTAAATTTTCCTTTCAAAGTCATACTATTTATGATAAAAACTTTTCATAAATAAATTTTTCATAAAAAATTTTCTTTTTCGAAATATATGCATAACTACATTTTATAAATAATTTTTTCATTTCTGACCTCAGGGTTTAGCCAACCCTACATTGTCCATGACGGATCACTTAATTGTGCGGAAAAATTTTAAATTCTCAAAAACTTTTCTTTCCTATAAATATCAACCAACACACATGTTGAATTTTAAATTTCAGCCTTCGAGGAATAGGAACATTGACCCGTGGCTTACCTCTTCGTACTCCTGTCCTCTATCTACTGAAATTTTATTCTCTAAAAAATTTCTATTCTTTTCGGAGCCAACAGTTTCATTTTACTTTTATTTAGTAGTTAGTTAAATAAATTTTCTTAATTTATTATTTAACTTCCAGTTTTAACTATTTTCTTTTCACTCGCATTAGTTAAGTGGCTTTCTCTGAAATTTCCCTTTTGCTTTCTCAAATCATTGCAGTCTATCTAGAAAACACATAAAGGAACATTTTCCTAAACGTACTCAGTTCATAGCAACCACTAATGCTTATAACCTACGAAAAGAAAAACTAACAACAAGAACAAACCTTTCTAACAGGTCATCCCTCTACAACAACCTTCATATATTATCCTTCCTTTATTACTTACGATGAATAAGTTCTATTCATCTCTTCCATTCCATACCCAATTATGGAATAACTATGCCTCTTCTCACTGCAGTGGATTAGAAATACAACATATGAAATCTTCATATTAAATGGCAACTATGTTTAGGGAAACAACCTCCCAATCCCTCTCTTATTTTCCCAACTTAAATCTACTAATACCCTCCATGTGTGTTTACCATCTCATTACCATCTGTTACTATCTTCTCTTAATCCCATTCTTTTGATAGTATTCTCAATCTTTGATATTTCCTTTATCCATAAGCCTCATACAAGCAAGTCCAAAACTTATAGAGGTCTACTTTAATATTCTCTTTATGGTTTACACACATATCAAAATAACATTCCTAGGCTCTTTTTAGTGTCCTTACACTCTACAGGAACTTCTTCTTACTATTCCAAAAGTAGTTATTGCTATCTTCTTCACAGCCTCATTCTTTTATTGTCTAACCTATTCCCTAATTCATATCTACTCCATATTTAAAATTCTAATTTGGTCTTTATCATATATTTTTCAAAAATTAAAACGTCAAAAATTCTTGAAATAATTAATCCCAAAACTCTTGCCTTTAAAAGTGCTACTTAGAAACTTCTATTAAATTCAAAAAAGTACCCGGTGTTTTAACTCTTTTCAAAACTTACATTTTAAGATTATTGAATTTAACTTATTCACTAAATTTAAAAGGGAACGTTAACAATTCTAAGTTTAAAATTAAATCAGCCTTTTCTTTTAAAGGCCATTCTAACTCTTATTAAAATAGGGTTTTTAGTTCAACCATTTATTAAGTTTTTCTTTCAAAAACTTATTTATTTTCACCAAACCATTCCTTTCAAAAATAGAATTTACAATGTTTCTAAAACATCTTTCATAACTTTTAAATTATATATACTGGAGTAGATAAGGACAACTATCATCTTATTATTTTCCTTACATCTCCTACGCACCCAATCATCCAATATTGGCCGGAGTCTTTACTATCAGAAAAGGAGGACTTTTAAAAGATACTTAAATTAAATGCACATAACAATGGAAAAGGTCCCTTTTCCTTTGTTTTGCTTTCAATTTCCTATTCCCAATATAAATTACTAGCATTGTTTTTAATATAATTTACTGACGCTACTTCTAAGTACTACACATTTTATTTTACTTAAGGATCCTATATTTTAATGCAATGGAATACTTTTTCTCCAAGAGGAATCATTAATGCTATAATTCTCTAAAATCGCTTAAAAGAGGATTCATGTTTTATGTGAAATTACAAGGAATTTTATTTCAGTTCTTTATTGAAATAGACAGTACAAAATACAGAATTTCTAATATTTTGTACATCTCTTCCTTTGCATTTATAGTCCTTATTATTTCAAACAAAATACCTTTATTTGTAACTTGATTGATTCATAGAAACTTATTTTGTTATCTCTTTTCATTCCAATGAATTAAAATATGTCAAATCCCAACCTAACTACAATAAGTCAAACCTCTCTTTCATTTAAACTTCCTAACTTCCTACCGCTTAGTTCTTCAGCCCAAACCGCACTAATTCTAACTGTTTTTCTCTTAATTTATCATCCTTTTTACTTAAACTATTGTAGTGCAGCTACTTACAACTTAATTTTTATGACCCTAAGTCTTTTTTTCTATACCATTCACCCTATTCTGATTTATATACCACTCATATTGTCTACCCATAAAAATATTTAAACTTTCGTTGCATAGAAAGATTCACGAGCTATATTGCTCTATCCTTCTTTTCAAAAGAAAATTTCTTACAAATCCTTTATGATATATATTTTTCAAAGTCCAATATTTATTTACTTTCCATTAAAAGTCCATTTTAAAGTATTAAAATCTATATTTTTTTTCAAATTTTCACAAAAATTAATTATTGTTGGGTTGGACTCAAAGTAGACTTTTAACTATTCCCTTAAGAACATCTTTCCTACAATTCACTGACTTGTCTCCTTCTAAATCCAAAAATCCAATCATTAATTAGGAGTAACCATTTCACATCGTTCTTCAGAGACTTCTCTATCTTCCACTATCTATAACATACAGACCCTTATTTTTCCTTTATCTAGACCTATTGTACATCATTAATCAATAATCAAATTGGGGATCAACATCATTAGGCTATCAAAGCTCGACTAGGAAGTAATGTACCATCCAGTTTTAGGGATATTCCATATGCAACCATTATGTAAATGGAATTCTTAAGATTTTAGCATATACTACATTTATACACAAAATACAAATACATTCACTCTACATTTTCTAATCTTTCAGGAATCGACTATGTAACGACCTAGTATTTTCAACCATTCGCATCCGCACGTGTCAGACTTGAATTGCTCAAAATATCAAATTGTTAATTTATATTTGGCAAAACTCAGCATATACAGTAAATAGAATCAATCACAGAATCACAGAAACAGAGTAATATAAATAAGCAGCGGAAATAAATAGTAGTTCATGAAGCTACTACATAAACATCAGAGTTTGAAATAAAATACAACAGGATATCTCAAATACAGTGAAGTCTCGAATGCAAATAGATGGCATCTTTGAAGAAATCAACTAGAAAAGTTGAATAGATAAGATAGATCTTCAAGCAAAGCTCCAATCTCCGAACGTGAGTCTCAAATGCCGTGACACTCAGTCTGACCCGAGCGTAAAGAAAAACAAAAAACACTCGAGTCAGGATTAACATTCTTATATCAATAAATCCAACTCAAGTGAAATATAAACTGAAATACAAGTAACTCAAAGGATGTCTGGGATAACCATCCTCTAAGGATCCGTGGAACTATCTACTATGTAGTAATATACGCTTTTATAATATGTCTATAGTAAAGTAAAATATCAAAATAGCGTTAAGGCGTTACCCATATCCCCCTTAACACATTTTATATATTCCCATAGTCTATACAGTACCGTAACTCCCCCCGTAAACTAGAGGGCTATTAGAGGGCACTCCATAGGTATGGTACAAAACAAACTCGTAGAAGGCGCGCTAGGGCATGTGAACACGGCACACGAGGAGATGCCAGGGTAGATATACCAATTGCACTCCCTGACTAGTGGTAACCCATAGCAGCTACTACCGCCCACCTCGGACATACTCCCATAATCAAAATCGAGGGGTGGCCACCAAATCAACCACAAAGTCAAAATATAGTATCGAAGAAATATGCCCGATAGGAGGAATGACCTCACTTGACCCGGTATAGCTCCTGATTTTAGTCACATCTAAGTTGACTCACGGGAGTCAGAGTCACGTCATACCATATAGAATCATCACCAAACCATCCTACTTCATTTCTGGAATTTCCACCACGTACACAGTTGTTAAAGTGGTTTTCGGTATTGGCAGAGAGTATGACAATATCCGATCCCGGTCTCTTTAACAACCAATCGTTATTATAACACCATGGTCATTTCAAAATCATACTTCAAAACCAAAATATCATATCCATTACAAAACCATATAAATACGATGTCATTTCTCACTAAAAATAATATTCATTTCTAAAATCATAACACTTTCTAAAATTATAACCTTTCGAAATTATAATACCTTTGAAACCATATCACTTGGAAATCATAACACTTGAAAATCATAACACCTTGAAATCATATTACTCCCACTTAAACAGTTTAGATATTAAAATACTATATATAATAAAATAGTTTATATAATAAAATAGTTTACAAAATAAATAATTAGTATATTGAAAATAGTTAAAAATTAAAATAGTTTATATTTAATTAATTTATAAAGTAAAATATTAAAATAGTTTAAATATATTTTAAAATACTTTATATAATAAAATAGTTTCCTCAAATTTCACAAATCGATTCAGATCAACTCGAATTCCAAAATTCAATTTAATTTAATCTCAATTCACCAACTTCAGTTCAGTTCAAACCATTTAAAATTTATATCGATTTCAAATACATATATAAACTACAATTTTAAATCATTTCAATTTCAATAAATTCCAGAGCTTAAATTCATTTATATTTCAAATTCAACCTTACCATTATTTAATATTGAAAAATTCACTTAGTCAATCCAATATCATTTAAATAAAACCTTAAATTACAATTTATGAAAACTAAATATTCCCTTCAATTTATTTACTTGAAATATTCATTTAATCACTTTAAGTCAAATCAAGTTATAAATCATATTTTTAAATCTCAAATTTAATAAGTTTCAAATCGGTTTTATTTAAAAAAATTCAATTAAATTTTAAATTAATTTCAATTTCTCTTCCCAACTTAATTTATTAAAATTATTATAAAATCTATATTAAAGATATAATATCTGAAAATCAATATTTATTAAAACCACATATATTTCTTTTCAAAACCTTGGGAATCATTTTCAAAAAAATATATATAGACCAACGGTGCCTATGTATAATTTTCTATCCTATGGTCAAGTGATACAGATATTTATCATTTCAATCCGCAATTTAAATATATACGGGTATATACCTTTTCAACCCGCAATCTCAAATTCAATTCAATGAAAATCGCTTGGGTTTATCATTTCAACCCATAACGATTTTCTCCTATTCTACATGATCGTTCGGGTATGTTTCATTTCAACCCATAGGGAATTTTATACTAACAGGGGACTTATAGAGTGATAACATATATGTGATAATAAAAGTATAACATATCAAACATGCATATATCATCAATATCAGATAAAATATAAATAACAGATCATGATGTCAGATGTCACAGGTGAACAGATACAGATAATGGCATATATATACATGGAAAGTAATTAACAGTTCTATTTAGCAGCATATTTCAATTGTCGTTTCAATTGAAATCAAATCTAATAAATATAAGAACGTTAATCGTGAGTGATTGCTCACCTTTCGAGGCTAGAGAGATTTGATAAAGAAATGAGCTACGAATTCAGGCACAAATCTCAAACAAGGTAAGATTGAACTCGAATCGACGAACGAAGCTGATAAATAGGAATTGACGAAATCAAATTAGAAATAGATCGATGAAGATAAATGATATAAGTGAACTTATATATAACTATATATATAAAGTCATATTCTAAATTTAAACACATATTAAATTAAATACATATATATATATTTCAAAATCATTGGTTTAAATTGAACACATATGAAAAATCAAATCTATACACATAATATAAATTGAAATAAATACTTATATATATACTTAATAAAATGCAAAATACTTACATATATAATGTATTTAACTTGAAAATATCTATATATATACTAAATAATAAATTCAAACATATCTCAAAATTAATACTTAAATTCAAACACATAAAACAAGTTCTCAATATCGGTAAATTTGAAAACTAACTAATGCATGCACATTAATAGTTAAACTCTATATATACACAATATACAACTAATTGTATATATATATATATATATACAAACAACTATACAAAAATTACTGTACTATCATATAATGCTGTAGCCCTGTATAATATAACACTATAACATATATATAGTACTACGACATATGGACATATTAATATGAACTAATATATATAATATAATATAAACATATTAATATAAAACTAATATAACCACCTTTGCTTCAGTTATACAAACAGTAAGCAACATAAGCTAATACACAAACACTGATATATATATATATAAGCTTTTACATATGAGATAACAACTAACATATATATTTAAACATATAACTGACACGACTTTATAATATATACAACATATTATAATACATATATAAACAACAGATTTATGTGGCAGGCTATAAACAATTGTTTGCAAAAAAAAATATTTATAAACAAACATATACATACGTAATGACTCAGATCAACTAGAATACCATTAATTGAAATCATATATAAAATACAACCGAACACTACTTACATATATACTATTATATAAACTGCAACTCAATGCATACTTACACATACTAAAACAACAGGCTAGTATATAAATAGTTTATATTATAATATATAATACTGCTCCTATTATAATATGTAACATATATATTATACTTTAAACATACATATTCGTAAAAGCTAGCATATATATGTATTATACTATATGATAGAAAGCAGGTCACCCATTTTTATAAGCTTTAGAGTTATAAGATATATAATATATCAATACTTATACATACAACGGAGGAGAAGAGGAGAACCTTCAGCCAAGCCTAGAGGAGGACGGCCAGAGGGGAAGGAGAGGTACGGCTCAGGCGGAGGGGCAGTGGAGTTTTGGTGTTGACAGAGAGGCACAGGGTGGGATGGCGGAGCTTTGGTGGCCGGTAGGCGAGAAGATGGTGGGTGACTGGGGTGTGCGTGTGAGGTTGATGAGGTGAAGCTTCGGCCGCTAGTGTAGGAGTCAGCTTTAGATAGGAAGGAGAGGAGCTGTGAGATAAGCAAGAAGAAGAAAAAAAATTACAAAGGAGGGGAGGAAGATTTGTTACAGGTGGAAGAAGTAAATATAGGTTAGTTGATATAATATAAAGTATAATATTTAAGGCTGAAAAGCAACGAACGCTCGCAAACACGTACATCAGGCATTTATCTCTTTCCTAACTACGCACACAAGGGATATACCTTTTAGATCAACACGTTTTGACTGAAGGGACACAAAGGAGGCTGGAGAAAAGGGCCAACATTCCAAAACAACAGTCACTGACCATTATTTTGGCCATGGAGCGTTTGCCACGGAAGCCGAAATACGAAAATAATTATACCGCGGAGACTAACGCGGCGAGATGATCAAAAAGTTATACACATATTAGTGGTACGATCATCCGATCAAAAGTCGATATCGATACCGAAAATGCTGCTAAAACGCCGGAATTAAGATAAACAGAGCAATAGCAGTACAAAATATGACGTCTCACTTAGAATATGATTTAAAAAAAATTTATATAAAAATATTCAGGTTTGGAAAATATTTTATTATCATCAATTTTTAACTGATTTAAATTTAAATAAAATTACACAATAAAATAAACTTTCATATTTTCAGACGGAAATTCACCATTTGCTATGTTTAAATAGACGTATTACAAATATCAAATTTTTATTTCCAAATTCAATTATTTAAAATTTCAAAAAAATTCAGTTAATTACGACATTAAAACCATTAAAATTTACGGGTCGTTATAGACTACTTATGCTTTGATACCAAATGTAACAACCTACACTCCAGTTGGCCTGGATTTTTCCATAAGACCCCGAAAACCCAAGTCCACTAAAATATAGATCATTGGTTTGGTATCATGTAAAAAGGAGAAATATATTAGAGTCCTAATTGTAATAACTCGCGGTGGAAATAAGTAAATATAATAGATCAAAATAATTACTAACCAAGAATCAACATATCAAACGTTAAGTGCCTCAACTAGATAGCTGCTCCAAATCAATATCAAAATCTAATCTTCTAAATCCTATGGGTTGTAATGAGGAGGGGGTCAGAACAAAGTTCTGGCGACTGGTAAATTATACATCTTATACATAACACTAGCTTATGTCGATTGTTCACCATTTCTTGTAATGTTAGATTTATCATTAGTCGCTATAACTCCATCGCCATGTACGAACCGTTCCCATCTGCCTCCCGTAGATTTATGTGTGTGTATATATATCCCATCATCCATTAATGGACCTTGATACTATCCCCACCAGTATCTATCACTCAGCACCTCGTAAGGATTCATCACCTTGCTGCATCATGATCATCGTATCACTCAAGGTAATCCTATAGTGCGCACCGACGACCTTTACTCCAATTAGGTCATGTATTCTTAGAGGATTTTCACCTTTGTCTGCTTCATATATCATGGATTTTCGGCCCCATGCACCTCCATCCTATCCGTGTTTTGTATGAGTTTCCTAGCCTTGCCCTATCAAATAAACTAACAAACAACTGTGGTGGTGCATAACCCAACTGAATCAATCCTGGTTGGCAGAAGAGATCAGTTAGGTGTAACCCTATTCTTCCCGTTGACCGCCAGAGACCTATGACGAGTTCATTAAATATGGAACTCCTACTCCCTGTTTTGGTATGCATGCACGCGTGTATATGCCCGATCTCACCCATCATCCATTTAGATGGCCTAGTACAACCAAGACAATACCCTCCTCTAAACAAATTTGAAGCAGACCATTCAACAGTGCTTGTACAGTCTCTCCATCCGCAAAAGGTCTGCCAAGTCCTACAAATATGAAGGTTCTATTCCAAGCACTAACGTAACTTGAGGGCACCTCTTTATCTATACGCAAATGTATACTCTCTATGGATCTTATGGTTGAATATGCTTTCACACTTCAACCTACTCTAATGACTTTCAATGTCATTTCCTTTATATAATTTATATATTAAATTATAATTATCTACACCTGTGATAAACGCATATCTGCGATTACATATATAAAGATTTCATGTTCATGTATATTCATTCTTCTTACACTTTCTTTATTGCCACTACATCCTTTATGTTTGACCCTACGTTTTCATTTACTATGCGTTTAACTTTTTCTTTACCAAATTCATTTACCGCTTCCTGTTTCCAGTTATCAATATCGTTGCTACTACATTCATTAGTTTCAACTTTGATTTCTATTCCAGTTTATCTGTTATTCCTTTTTATTCCTGCATATAACTCCGCATTTTCTATTTCATTACTTCCCATTTTATTAATCTTCTTATGTCATTTTTATCTTGATATTTCACACTTGGGATTTACTATATTTTAATAGATTTGAATTAAACTTTATAAATTAATTGTTATGCAATAAATTTCTATATCTTATCCAAACGAGATGGTTTGTTCGGTGTTTGTAATTAGAAGGAATTCTCTTTTTATTTATTGAAATAGACAGTACAAAATATAGTAATCATCCCTATTTCGTACATCTCTTTCTTTTATAAGCATGTATTTATTCCTCGTCTTTTAAAACATCACACTTTTGTTAAATTTAGACTTGATAATGTATGGAAATCTACTTACAACAACATAAATTCCAGTAAACTAAAATATCTCTAAAACCCCAAAATCAAATTACTTCATTCCTTAATTTTATTTAGGTCCATTGTGTAAAATAAAATTCTAATCATTACGCTTTATTAAATTAATATCTGATGTAGAAACTAACAATTCTAATCATTACGCAACCTTAATCAATTACATATGAAATTTGCAAACTTGTTAATAACAGGGAAGTATTCAATTTAAAAATAAAGTTTCAAAGGCAAAGTTAAGTTCAACATTTCATATAACGGGGATTAACTTGCAATTTAATCTAACTTATTAGGCATGTTAGAATAGTTCCGCAACGATACAATCTAGTATTATATAAAAATATATAATATTTCCACCCACTTTTAATTAGCGCTTCCAAATCTTTAGATCTAATCCAGATCTAACCTTGTTATCTATATTCTCCACTTTTTGACTCCCTATACGAATCTATTGATAATATTTACATAGATCTCATTAGAAATTGGATTAGGGAAAGAGATTTAGATTTAGATTTATTTCTTAGAACCAGATCTAGAGTTTACCTTCGATGTAGCAACTTGATTTGAACCTATTTCCTATCCTCTTTCCTTTTCTATTCTTCTCCACGTGTATCTGTGCAATTTAGATCTATTTATGTGTATTTAAAAATATTGAAGGAGAAAAGAAAGTGGTAGAGCTTTCGTGCTCATTAGAAAAATAATGAGTTGGAAGTGGAACCTTAGGCCTTAGTTTATAGAGGTTCAAATCAACGCTAACCGTCGGATGGAACCGAATGAAATCTGGCCACATGATCTAAGTTTACTGATGCCTCTTACCTAATGCGGGTCGACCGCCCCAAATCCAGGTCGACCGCCCCAGGTCGACCAAGGCTAGGTGATGGTCGACCTACATTGGCCAATTCAGCGCATTTTGCGTCGTTTGATTTCTTCATTAATTTATTGCCATAATCATCCAATTAACATTTAATCACCATTACCTTTACCTTAATTAAGTTTCTTAAAAGTTAAGCTATAGTTAACTTTAAAGACGTTAATCAATCATTAATTAATTTCAAATTATTTCCTTAATTGCATATGTAATTATTTCCAACTACGAAAACTCAAACGCTATAACTTTTTTGTTTGAACTCAGATTTGAAAAGTTTATATATGAAAATTGATCAGGAAATCACCATAATTCTAACGATATAAGTTTCGTGGCCAAATTCCAACATCTACATAATTTCCATTTTCATAATTTATTATTAATTAATTTCTATTTTAATTAACTTAAAAACGCGGGGTATTACACATCTCCTTTGCATTTTGGACATCCAACAAAACACAAAACTCCACTGTCAAAGCTAAATAACATCCAACATCACAACAGTCATTGAATATCCCGATTAAGCAAATTATCCAGTCAAATAATTTAATATTCTCAATCAAACAAATTCTAAACTACCAATTCAACTAAGTAAAACAATAAATAATCAGGATAATATATATATATATGTGTGTGTGTGTGTGTGTGCGTGCGCGCGCGCGTGCCTGCACATGCGTGCGTGCGTGCGAGACGAGATGTCAGTGGAAATAAATATAGTTGTGAGTGAGAAAACTCACCGAATCGATGGTTGAACTCCAAACCGTCGACCACTCAATCTTGCACCACTGCTAACATCACCCCACTGCTAACATAACATCACACAGCCAAGTCTCATACACACAGTCACTCACCATCATCAGCATAGCATTCCCAAAATGCGCGCACACACACTACACTCCCATGTTTTCAGTCACCAAAATAGCCGAACTCCTCATGTTCTAGTAACAACTCCATCCCAGTTTCATGACTCCAACCTCATCACGCTTGCATCCTTATCTTGAATGCTACCTGGTCGCATCGCTCACCTCCAGCTCGAGTCTAGGTCGTAGCCATGCTCCCTCCAAATTGCATGCGATAACAATGGCATAGCTCCCCCATCGCGTTACCGCGCTTACCTTGATTGCTACTATGTCATTCGCCTTGGCCTAGGTCTATATGTCGCACATGCCTGTGTTTTTTTTGAAATAAGTGCTAAAGGCTAAAAATGGAGGAGTCGAGTTTTGATGTTGGGATGAAGTCTAGAACTCATGAGAGTATTCCAAAAGCAAGTGGAGAAAAGAAAATGGGCTTGGGCTTCTAATTACTTGGCCCGATTACAATACAATTTAAATTCCTAATATTTATTTATAAATACTTTCCAATACAATTTAAATTAATTTACACTTTTAAAAATATCTTATATTCAATTTAAATTTTTTTATTCAATTTTAATTTAATTATTCGAAAATAATTTATTAAATCAAAATCTCTTATTGACTAGACTTCATCAAATAGGAATTTATTTTCAAAACAATAATTATCAAAAATCGAATTAATTTTTTTATTTTAATCAAATTTATTTATTTATGTGGGGTAGAAAGTTGGGTTGTTACATATTCTCCTTAACATAATTGCGTCCTCGTAATTTCTTATAGGAAGACGTCATATGCAACTCATACCTTGACTTTTTTCGTATTATATAAACTTCTAACTTACACAATCCTCTATGTGGCTTTCTCTCCAATGCATCTTATCGTATGGTATTATTCAAATATATTCAATTCACGACTTTTTATTTTTTACATATGATAAAAATACTATGACATTTTCTAAGTGTGGACTTTTCGGAAAATTTGGCAAAATCTCCTTTTTACAAAGAGCATTCCAAAAAATCAAAACACAACACAGTCACATGATATACATTTCTGAAGAGGCATCCCAACAAGGGGCATCTCAAAACATGAAAAAATAAGATAATATTATAATATATATCGATATACCATAAAAATATACCTTTATTTAGCATTTTAAGCAAATTTGCTTATTATTAAGCGAGCAAAACATGTCATCGTCGCCAAATAGTCCAAACATGCTTCGTATGTACCTATACTCAACTCAACTTTGAATATTAGCTTCATATGAAGAGATAAGATAGATATGAGTTCATTTAAGTTTTAGGAAATATAGTATTTAAGTTTTAACCACATTCCAACAAAATTTTAACAATTGAAAACTCGAAATTAAGCAATGACATCAAAAAGTAAATTGTTGCCTAATGTGTTAACTTTCCAAAACTTCTTCTAAATTGCAAAAAGGTCAGTGCAATAGGAGTTATGGAGGTTTTTGTAAGGTGGATAAAAACTAGAATCAAATACATATATACAGATCCACCTCTAAAACTCACATTTTTGGCCATGAATGCTTCATAATTTTGCAAGAACTTCAAACAAAAGTTGTTGCTTATGTTAAAGCCTTTTTGAAATAGGCAAAATCATCAAAATCAGACAAATTATTCAAATGTTATGAACAAATGAATTCAGCTCAGATTTACGCAATTTGCATTTAATAACAGTAATGCACATTCTTTTTAGTTCACATTTTAATATTAATAAACTTCAAAATTTCGTAAAGTGACAAACACAAAAGTTATTCTTTATTAACATATCTTCCAAATGAAAAAAGATTCATTGAAATTCATTCACAAAATCAAAAGTCATGGTAGTAAAAGTAGAAACAATGAAGTGGTCATTTACAAATTTCATTTCTTTGACAAAGACATAAACCACATTCTTTTTCCAACTCTACCACTTTATCTCATCATTTATAATTAAAAAGTCTTCTAATTAATTGTAATGCCCCTGAATTTTAATTAACATTATTTGGAATATTTAATTGGATAAATTAAATAGAATAATGTGCATAATTAGGGAGATGAGATTAATAAATCAAACGGTCGTGTCTTAGTGAATGAACTAAAATAAAACTTAACTAAATTTAAAAGGAGAAATTCTCCTAAGGGGTAAAATTGGAAATGGTGCTACATTTCTTAGTATAAATCTCTTCCTCCACCTTAATAAATTTTCACTACCTCATTCATTAATTCCTCACCTACTTTCAACCGGCCATTAAAAGTTCCAGGAAGAACATAAATTGAAGAAAAAGCTAAGGATTTAAAGCTAGGAAATTATCTCATTCTCCAATCAACTAATCAAGGTGAATAATCATGTTTATCATCTCATTTTTTCACTGTTTGGATCGGCTATGGGTTATACCCGATTCATGTTTGTGTCTTGGTTAGGATATAACCATTTAAACCTTTGTTTGGATAAGACATAGGTGTTTTAAATGTTAATGGATTAATTAACACATTTTTATTAAGATTTGGTTAAATTCCGAGTGGTTTTGATCTTCATATGCTTTGAAATTTTAATATGTTGAAGAGAACGTATTAATTGATTTTCTAGAATTTTTCCAGAAATTTTTGTGATGTTTTAATGGTTATATAAAATTATTTAAGGTATGAGACTTAAAAGTTTTGTATAATTATAAAGGAGAAAGGGGCGTTTTCAATTTTATTTAAATTTCCAAATAAGGAAAATCGGTTGCAATTTTCAATATAAAATTCTGGCAACCAATCAGATTTAGACAAACAAGGCAGGTGGGGTACATAAGAATTATTTTAAATAGTATTTTCACTATTTTAACTCTTTCGGCAAGACCATCCGCCTCTATTCCAAACCTTTCGACGAGGTCGAAAGGTATCAAACCTTTTGACTAGGTCAAAAATCAATGCACATGGTATCGGTCGACTGGTACATAGTGAACTGAAAGGGGTCGAAAGGTTTAGGGACGAAAGGTTAGAGCTTCCAAAGGAGATGAAACTTTGTTTTGGTTTTAAAGAAAACATGCCTGCTAGCTTTCGACAAAGAGTTTTCGACATTGTCAAATGGTTTAAAAGAAAAAGGTTTCGATTGGTTTGCTTTCTTGTTTTAAATAAAACCTTTCGACAAAGTCGAAAGGTTAGCTTTCGACAGAGTCGGAAGCATGGTTGCCGTTTCCAAACCTTTCGACCTAGATGGAGTCAAAGGTTATCTTTTGTTTTATAAAACTTGCCGCCTCTCTCCATTGATTTCGAAGGGTTGGTTCCAACACTGACACTTCACTATTTTTCAATGGTTTCAAAGGATTTTGACTTCGAAAGGTTTTGGTTTCGAAAGGTTTTGATTTCGAAAGGTTTGATTTCGAAAGGTTTCGAAGGGGTTACCTTCAATGATTGTGAAAGGTTTTGAGTTTCAATGATTTTGAAATTTTTTGAGTTTCATTGCTTTCGAAAAGTTTATAAATGGTTTTATATGGGGGATACCCTTGGCTTTCAACAAAGTCAAAAGGTGGAACCTTTCGACTAGGTCAAAAAGAAACCTTCCGACAAGGTCGAAAGGTAGGACCTCTCGACGAGGTCGAAAGGTAGGATCTCTCGACAAGGTCGAAAGGTATAATTTTGTGATGCTTTCAAAAGGAAGGCTTCCGAAGGGGCTAACTTTGGATGTTTATTTGCTTTCGAACGGGGCTTCATTCGAAGGGGTTTAAAGGGCTGTTTTAGTCATTTTTCCTTAAGTAAAATTTTGAAATTTTTAAGGGGTTACTTCGAAGGGTTATAGCATAAAATACTTATCTTTGTTTGAATATGTAAGGGGGATCCTTATATAAATTGGATGTAAATAAACCTTGGGGTCACCGGGGTGGGTTTAATGTTTTCGATACATGGTTTGGGGTTACAAACAGAAATATGCTTTTGAAAATATACATTGGGGCTATCAATATGTTTTTATTTAATTTAACCTAATTGGGACTACCAATGTGAATAGGTTAAACATGTGGTATACCTGGGGAAAATAAATAATCATAGGGATCATGAATTTTTATACATAATCGTGGAGATCATGATATTTTAATTGGCCAAGTGTTGGGTTCTTGGTTAACCTAGGAAAACCATGGAATGTGCGGTGGATAGCCCACATCAAATTTCTAAAGTAAAGAATGTTTTGCCAGTGGTGGTTAGCCTCGGGATTTGGCACCCAAGGGTTCATAGTCACCATAGGAAAACTATGGAGTGTGCGGTGGATAGCCCACACAAACTTTTATAAAACAATGTACGTTGGATAATCTGCATTTATTTTGATAAATTTGGGATGGATAGTCCTATTAAAGTTTTGACGGATAGCCATTTTAAAGATTTTAGAGGGAACTCTAATAAATTACTTTTAGATGGGATATCTAATAAATGGGTGGATGGGATATCCAATATATATATGATTTATGGTTTTATTTCATATTATGTTAAGACTAATCATTTTGGGTGCAGGGGCATAGTAAATGATTTGCATGTATTGTTTTGGATACTAGTGAGGGGAAAACCTGTTCCGCTAAGCGGCGTGGTCTCACTAGCTATCTATTTATGATAAGATATGATAGGGGATTATTCATACCAGACTTATTGTTCGACTCGAAGTTGTGTTTCTCCACAAACTCTCGGGTACTCAAAATTAATTTGAGTAGTCTGAGAGTGGGAGACTTTCAGATTTTTGGATGAATAAGCTTCCGGAGACGTGCAGGAGGCAGTGTTATCTATATAAGAGCTATTTTGTGTTTTCCGCTGTGATGTACTAAGAACTGCAAAGTTCATATTTATTAGTTCTCAGATCATCATAAGGGGACATCTTCATATGTTGCTCTTATCGTATTTTGTACATGTATATGTGATCCGAACGTGGTTAACGTCTGGGATTATGTAATTAAATCATAAATTGTAATTTGCATGAAATGGGAAATTCTGTTTATTGGAAGTTTAATTTTTTTTCATATTAATGTATTCCAGTGTATCAATATTAACTATGCCGCATTCGGTCGCCAAGAAATAACAACTACGGATGACTACCGCATCAGTAGCGGTTAGTTTTGGGCCTCAGGAGGCGGGATGTTACATTAATTTTTCTAAATATTTGTTTCATGCCCAAATACTAACAACCAATTTTTTTAAATCGTACAATTTGAAAGGCCAATAGTCATCGCTTACATTATGTTGGTAGTTACAAACTAATAAAATCAAATGCCATGCTTGCCATCTTATTTCTTTCACATGAAATACCATTTATCATTAAAGTTTCAAACTGTTGGTTACATCATGTTTTACATAAAGGATATATAGTGGAATAGAGTATCAAATTTATATCCTTTAACTTTTTGCTGTTGATTTAGAAAAAAAATACTATTTCTCTGAAAAGTTTATAAACATAAATGAGAATTATAGACAAGATGGTATTTCATAATCAAATTCTCAAACTATCATTATGATTAGTTATTTATTTAATTTTAAACTAATTCATTAGGCATAGTAAAACATTTACGTTCTTACCAAAATTAAGAACATTAACCAAAATAGTGCAATTACATAGTCCTATATGTACAAATCATGTTATCGGTGATGCATAGTTTACTGATAACCTTACGTTGCTAACATAAATATTCAACAAGTGGCACTATTAGTAAATAATTTAGGCTAGTAATCATCATTTTTAATAGATTAATTGCTCAAAAAATTTCAAAAATGTACAAACCAGACGAGCACCAAAAGCTTTTGTGAGGCATTATATTCTATTTCAAAATGTTGCATTTCTTCCAAAACATTATTTTCTTTTCAAAAGATTGCATCGAAATGTCTCGTTCTAGTATTTAAGAAATCATATCGATAACATTAGCCAAGCGCATTGACTAGAATTCTTAAAGCACTTGATGGACAAATTAACACTGAAAATTAACTACTAAAATATTTCCAATCATTTAAAAAATCAAATTCATATTTTTACTAAATTATTTGCTTGTTTGAATAAAATATTTATTTTCAAAAATCCATATACACATTCAATTCATCGATCATAAAAAACAATAAAAATTATAACACATTATCCATATAATCAAACACGTACCAATACAATAATACACATATTTTCAAACAAGCAGATAAACGCCTTCGATGGTAAGCTATCTATTAATTTCCACTATGCAACTCTGATCACACCGGATCACTTCATTCATATTCAAGCCACATAGAGGTTTATCACCATCATCAATACCGACACTACTTGTTGGGCGAACTACTCCTTACTTCACTATCTCCCTCAAAAACATCCACTTCACACAAAAACAAATGCATACAAAAGAGATGGAGATAAGGAATATATATATATATAGTGGGAAAATAACAAGTACCAGATGATTACCTCTGTAATCATCGTATACTCTTACTATCATTTAAGTATAAACAATAATCTACTACACGTCCATGGGGACATGGACTCTAAGTCTCATTTAAGACCAAGACGTGTGTCTCTTATACTCTGTATTGTTCTAAACCTCGCTATGATACAAAATGTAACACCCTACCTCTATACCCATATTATCCAAGAGTATTACTAGGTAATACTATTAGATCATACGAAGAATAAGATGTTATGGAGTACACACGTGAATATTCCTTTGGGCTAACACTGGTACATATTTAAACATCGAATAAATAACTCATCTATATGTACATAGTATTGGCACAAAGCAATAAACACGTATGCCTCTAGGACAGAACAATACATAATATACTGTAACAACCCTGTATTTTACAATTATTTTTAAATTGATTTCCAGATTTAAAAGCTTTATTTATGAAAAGAATAAATTTTGTTATTGTAAATATAAAAACTTTGATTTTGTATGTGGATTAGAATTCCAAATATGACTAAATTTAATATTTCCTGAAAATGTGAATTTTGGTCAATAGTCAAACTTTGACTTTTAAGTTTAAATTTTAAATAGTTTTAAATTATAAATTTTATCTTTTATTATGAAAATAGATTTAATAACTTGAACACTACTTTTCGTTTCGTTGAAAACAGAGTTAAAATGTAAAAGTTATGTACATTTCAATTTTTAGTATAATTTGTTTTATTGTGCATTTTTGCCTATTTTAAATTTTATAAATTTTGTTTTCTTTGCCATATTTTATTTTAATATGTGTTAATATGTTATTTTATGTATATTTTTGTCTTTTATTATTTTTAAAGTGAAGTAGACATTTTTCTAGAGTCAATGGTAATTTATGTGAAATTTTCATGTTATGTCTACTATTTTTAAACAATTTCTTCAATTCTTTTGCTATTTTCTCTGAATTTAATTATTTATTTCACTTTGAAAATGTTTTAAAAGTCATTTTTATTTCAAATTTTTTTTAGAATATTTTTAAATTAAAGTTAATAATTTTCCAAAGTCAATGGTGATTTATTTGTAATTTTTGGACACTGTTTTGTATTTTAAGCAATTTCTTTTATTATTTTTTCTAATTTCTTTAAATTTTATTATTTATTTTCTTATATCTTTACTTAGTTTCGGTTTGTATAGTATTTTTCTGAAATATTTGTTTATATAAAGATTTATAAGGAAAGAAATGTGAAGGGTTGTGTAACGCTTTGAAACGGAAGCCCTTTTATTTACCAAATCCTTTAATTCCTTTAACACCTCAAAATTAATTGCCTAGCCATGTAAAACCCTAGTGTAGCCGTCATCTCATTTGGCATTCACGTGAAAAAATATCCCATCTTCAATTGTTTCTCACGGCTAGAGAAAATTAGGTAATGGCCTCCATCTCTTTCTTCCTACTTTTCTTCTTTTTCTATGCTATTTTGCTTGCCTTCTTCCCTGATTGAGATCGGCCTCTACCCCTATTCCTCTGCCACCACCTCCTTCCATCTCTTCCCGACCACCACCAGCCCCCACTCCACCAGATCTGACCATAGCCGAACCATTTTGATGGTAAAACCCCCCCAAATTTCAACCTAGATGCCTAAAAACCATGTTTATTGACCTCTACATGCTCACCCACCTCAACCACCACCCAAACCACCACCATAGCCACCACCACCTCCCTGACCTGACCACAACACACCCCTCCCCACCTCTGTCCAGATCTGAACTTGAATGGCCAAGCCCAAACTCCTATGGCCGAGCCCTTTTGTTGACCAAAAACCATGCTAGTGTTCCTAAAACTCTTCACATACCTATGTTATAACTTCCCCATCATCTCTAGCTGGTAGCCGTGTATCCCTTGGTCCAAACCAGACCCAAGACCATTGCCTTAGACCTGTAGTTCCCTCATGGCTGAGCCTAGTAAAGGTTGAAAGCAAGTGCAAGCATTTCTATTTGATTCCGTGCAGTCATTTCTAACATTGTTCTATTAAAATTTGGGTTGAAAACTTATATTGTTTGGATTGTTTTGTCTTATGTATTCCGAGGAGTTAACCTTGTCTCTCTCACACTCATCATCATCATGGCTGAGAAATGAACCCCTTGTTCGAGCTTTTGAATGGTTAAAGCATGGTCAAGTAATCTATTCCGTTGTTGCTTTTTATCTGCATTGTTTCAACATTGTTTTGCGTTGAATATTTATGTGTATATTGTCTTGTTTTGTTTGAATGTTTTCAAGGAGATTTATCTTTGGCTCTCTCAATATCCAATCTTATTCGTGCTTTCGTGCCTTCGAAGATCTCAGTTTGTGCATTTGATAGCAATCTCCAACACAAAGAGGTGAGTTATTCTCACCAGACAATATGTACCTATATAACTGATAAACCGACACCATTTGAATTTGTAATGTATATCATCATGTTATATATGTTTATATTATTATCATATGATGTTCACACCTGTTATTACACTTATTATATCATATGTTACTGTTATTTCATGCTATTATGTTATTTATATCTGTTTATCACACTGCAAGTTCCCTGTAGACTAGAATCACTATGGGTTGAAATGATACATACCCGAACGGACTTTAGAATAAGGAAAAATCGTTATGGGCTGAAATGATAGGCCTGAATGGTTTTTATTTAATTTATTTTAACTTGGGATTGCGGGTTTGAAATGATAGAACCCGGATTTTTCTTTTTAAACTACGGATTGAAATGATACATATCCGTATCACTTGACCTAGGCTAGAAAACTGTATGCAGGCCCGTGGTTATTTTATAAAGTGTTTTCGATATTTTTAAGTATTTTAAAAATTATAAATTTATGAAATTTGATTTAAATAGATTTTGAAATGTTTTAAAATAAAGAAATTATGATTTTTTTCTATGTGTTAAAAATGTAATTAATGAATGGTTTAACTAGATTTTTGAAATATAACTTAAGTTGGAAATTTGGAATTTTGGTTAAAAATGATATTTAAGTTATATAAATAAAATGGATATTAAATTTTATTTGGAAATGGTAAATATGATAATTTGATTAAATTTGAATTTAAGTGATTTATTAAAGTATTATTGATTTTTCTATGAATTTAAGTGGTTAAATAAATGAATGTTTAAAAGTGACCTTTTAAAATATAACTTGACTAGGAAATGTGAAATTTGGTTTTAATTAAAGGTTTAAGTTAATTAAATAAAATTGGAAATTTAGTTAAATTTGTGAAATGGTAATTTAAATTTGAAGTGTTAAGTTATTTGTTGAAATGTGAAGAATTGGAAACTTTTACACTTAAATTTATTAAGTAAATTGTTGAAAATTGGATTTTATTATAAGAAATTTATTATGAAAAGATATATGTTAAACGATATGTAAATGAACATTTTAAATGTTAAAATATGATTTTTAAAATGTTTATGTGTTTTAAATTAAAGTTATTTAATTGATGGAAATACACTAACACTTGAAATTAACTTTTAATAGCATTTAGAAATGCTATAGATTCTGTTTTGAACTTAAATTGTGTAAAAAGAGCTATTACAGCATTTCTAAAATGCTGTTGTTGCTGTAATTGAACTTATAGGCTAATATTGAACTCAGGTCTATTATAGCATTCTCTGGAAATGCTATAATGGTCTGCAGTCTTTGCTGAAACCAAATTTAACCCTTGTTTTGAAATCTGAACTACCGCAGCACTTCTGAAATGCTGTCTTTTCTGTTTTGAACTATAATTCAACTAAAACTGAGTTTTAACAGTAGTTTTAAGTGCTGTCTTTGCTGAATTAAAAATGTTTTCAAATATAACTTATAGCAGTTGTTTTTAAATGCTGTGAAATGCTGAAATTTTAATAATTAGGGTTTTTGACTTAGTAAACGAACTCAGAATGGTTTGAAACTTTGGAAATTGAATACTTGATTTGAAATTATAATAATTACACTTTTAAAAGGTTTAAATGAATTATTTGATTGGAATATAAACTATTTAAAAGGTGACTTGAAATGATAATAAATGAAGTATACCTTTAAATTTAAAAGGTGTTTAAAGTTGAATATTTAGATTTGAACTCAAATGATATTTGGAATATTAAAATGATTTGAAATGAAGTTTTGAAATGATATGATATTTTAAAAATATGGAAATGGTTTGGAATTGATTTAATCTTTATTTGATAAAGATTTGGATTTGAAATGATATTCTATTTTGAAGTATAAACTATTTTTAAACTTATAACCACGGGTTATAATAACGTTGGGTTGTTAAAGAGACCGGGATCGGATATGGACATACTCTCTGTCTTACCGAAAACCACTTTGACAACCGTGTACGCGGTGGAGATTCCAGAATGAAGTAGGATGGTGGCGACGTTCTGAAGGTATATTACGTGGACCCAACTCCCGTGAGTTGGCATAAGGTGGCTAAAACGGGAGCAATCTCGGACCAGTGAGGTAGCACCTCTTCTCGGACACATTTCTTCGATATTATACTCTTACTTGCGATTTGACTAGATGGCCATCCTCCGATTTGGGAATGTTGTTCGAGGTGGACGATAGTGGCTGCTATGCGCTCCATCAGTCCGTGTGCGTAATTGGTATATCTACCCTGGCATTGCCTAGTTGTGCCGTGTCACCTACCATATCGAGCTTTACTACGATTATGATTTTAAGATCCGACCGCGTTAAGGTTCTCCATCCCCTTAACGCTATTTTCCGATATGATTATACTTTACTTATTTAGACACTATTGTAATAGCGAATATTACTACATAGTAGATATTTTAACGGATCCTTAGAGGATGGGCGGTCCCAAGCATCTTCTAAGTTACTTGTACCCTTATTACAGTTCGCTTGAGTTGGTTTACATTATATAAGTATATATTGTCCTGACTCGAGTGTTTTGTGTTTTGCTTTACGCTCGGGTCAGCCTGAGTTATTCATAGATTTGGATTTCCACTCGCTTGGAGATTTGAATCGCTGGAGATTATCTACTTGTCTTGTCCTATCTATTTCAGTTTCGTTGTCCTACTCAGCTTGTACTTGGTTAATTTATTGAGACTTTTGTTGTACTCTATTTCTTCTGTTGTATCTTATGTAACTCTAACATATTTAGATAGTAGCTTCATGAACTACTATTTCTTTTACTTTCGCTGCATTATTTTACTCTGTGTCTGTGATCTGTGATTATATTTATTTACTGTATATTCTAAGATTTGCCAAATTTAAATTACAACGCCGTATTTTGAGCAATTCAACTCCGGCATGAGTGTCTACCTATACACTTATAATGGATGTGAATGGTTGAAAATATCGGGTCGTTACATATACTGTGAATATCAGAGATCATAGAGTCAATAGTAGCGATAGCATACCAATATACAATGCTTGTCCAAATACATTTCAAGATTATACATCCATGAAATACATAATATATAATAACATGCAACTAAATTGTATAACTGACCTCCACTAAACCCAGTAAGCAAGCTGGTCTCATCGTCCTATGCCTGAAATGTCTCGGACCGACTCGAGTATTATATAAATAATAAACAGGTCAGACTATATCTAAATCCAAGGTCAATGAACATATGGAACTCTATACATACTGGATATAAACATAATAATGTTATCTCAAATAATTTCCAAATATTGTATACGTAGAACACCACAAGGCCTGGTATAAAGATGTCCTCGCCCATATAAAATTTCATCAAATCAGAAATCATCAAACAACATCAAATGGGTGAATCATCCATATCCAGAATTCTTTAAATCCAGAAATCATCGACGTAGAAATATCACCATGTATAATTAGGCTAATACATAGCTTAGTCCAAATATATCACTCAGTCCTTATAAATAAAATATTCTCCACATCAATACAAACAATCATCCAAAACAAAATCATAGATGTGGCAACACACACCGGTAAAGGATATAATTGGCAACATACGCCTATATAGAATAATCGGCAACACATGCCTAAGAAAGATAAATAGGCAACATAAAAGGTAAATAGGTAACACATATCAATGAATAGTAGTTGGAGACACACACCAATGAAATATAATAGAAAATACGTAAAAATAAATAGTAGTTGGCTATACATGCTAAAGGGGGATAATTGGCGACACACTCGAAAGAAGGATACAGAGAGTGATCATACTTTGGACATTGTCACAGGCATAATCATAACTCATCGTCTTGAATATATATATATATATATATATATATATATATATATATAAGTATATATCTATATCACACACATCAAAACTAGATGGGAGACCGACAAACACACTTGCTCTAGAAGATTACACACGTGATTGGCAAACACAACATATGTATTCCACCAACACGGCTCCTACAGTCTTGGTTACCTCGATGGACATCATGACTCATATCCATTGCATGTCACTAACACGTTTCATGACTACACCATGCATCGGTCACACCCTACACATGCCCCCAAATGGTAACAGACCGCTGGTCTAGGTGACACATTGGGGCTATACAATTGTCGACACATGGTTATAAATATTGCCGACACACGGCTAGAACATTGCAGACACGCGGCCATGGGTGTCATAGATCTGGGGTGTGACAACCGTGATTATGCAATTAAGATGGATACTAGTCAATCTGGTTCAACGACCGCAATATAAAGGAAGTCGGACAATGAATAAACAAATACTATATATATATATATATAATAGCTAACATGCATCTACATATTCGTGTCGACGCTGCACGATATATGCCGACACACGGCTAAATATGTGACTCACCATAGGGAGCCCATTATATATAATAAAATCCCATTTAAGTGTCATCCACGAGCATAAAATAACCGAATAAATAACTATATCCCATACCACCGCATGTTACTAGTCCATTTGTTTGGAGCTCATATACCACACTCGCTCCTTCGGCATTCTATATAACGTGTCCAAAGAATAACGGAGAAATATTACCGAAAGTCTCATACCATATGGTATTATAACATAGTTTATTCTGATTACTCACCGCACAGAATAGAAATCATCACAATCTCATATAAAAAGATGTCATCACCATATGAAATCACGTCAACATCAACTAATCAAAATAAATACGATAAATCACTCATATAATTCAATTCAATATACATGTTGAATAAAATATTCATTTTATTCATTTAATCTCAATATAAGATTTGATTCAAGTACGATAATTCACTTCCAAATCCTTTTATTCATATTTTTCCAAACTTCCAAAATCACTTTACAAATCAAAATAATCATATAATCTATTTTATAAATTTTCTATAACTGAATAATACTTCAGAACAAATTTATAAATCCCATAGATAATTCTTTCCATTTGTATCCGCAATTTATAATTCAAAACCTTAGTATCAAATAGAATTTCTCATAGTACCAATAAATTAATTTCAAACCACCAAAATATATATATATATATGAAAATCTATTTATATTATAATATTATGAAAAACATTCAATAATATTTCAAAATTGGTTTGCATTCAAAATAGCTCATATAATAAAAAATCCCTTTAGAAAATACCTCTTAAATTCTTTTTCTAGAACATACATTATACAGAATAAATTCCTTTTCAAAATATTATTAAAACCATTCAATTATAGAAGATCATAATATAAACTAATTCCATATACTTAATTACTTTGAAAATCTCTATTTTCATTTTTAAAAGTACTTTATTTCTAAAACAATTTCTAATAACTCATTTTATTTCACAACCACTTTTATTTATTTATAAATATACTTCAAATTAATTTTAAAATACCAAGATAATTTATCGAAGCTTTCTAAAATATTTTAAAACCAGAAAATCAATCGACCGTCCAAGTTATTAATTATGGAAATAATTTTTCCAAAATCATCTATAATTCATCAATATAAATTTTTATCGTGTGGCTGAGTCGAATTCCATCAAATTTTGAACATAGATACACTATACACACAATATAAATTAATACACAAATGAAAATGCAAACGGACAGAATCTCCTTTACATTTTAGACATCCAACAAAACACAAAACTCAATTATCAAACCCAAATACCATCCAATATCACAATAATCAATTGAATATCCCAATCAAAAAAATTATCCAATCTAATAATTCAATATTCTCAATCAAAAAAAATCCCAAACTATCAATTATACCGAGCAATTCCATAAATAAATAATAATATATATGCAAAATGCTAGTGGAAATAAATATAGTTGCAAGTGAGAAAACTCACCGAACCTATGGTTGAACTCCAAATTGACGACCACTCATTCCTACACCACTACTAACATCACACCGCTGCCATGATTGAGTGCAATAACCACAAAGCAAGCCTCACACACACAGTCACTTGCCATCACCGGCGTCGCATTCCCCAAACTCATACTCCTACGTTTTCAGTCACCAAAACAACCCTCATGTTCTAGTGACAGCTCCGTCCTAGTCACACGACTCCAACCTCATCGCGCTTGCATCCCCATCCTGAATGCCGCCTGGTTGCATCGTTCAACTTCAGCTCGAGTCTAGGTCATGGTCGTGTTCACTCCAAATCACACACGATAACAAAGGCGCAGCTCCTTAATCGCATCACCGCGCTTGCCTTGATCACTACCATGTCATTCGCCTTAGCCTGGGTTGAGATGTCGCACATCTATCCTCATTTGTTAATTTTCGATTGCGTTCTTGTATTTTTTTGAAATAAGGGCTAAATCCTGAAAATGGAGGAGCCGGGTTTTGATTTATGCTAAAGTGTAGAACTTAGGAGAGTATTCTAGAAGCAAGAGGAGAAAAGAAAACGGGCTTGGGCTTCTAATTACTTTGGCCCGATTATTATACATTTAAATTCCTAATATTTATTTATAAACATTTTCCAATACAATTCAAATTAATTTACACTTTTAAAAATAACTTATATTCAATTTAAAACATTTTATTCAGCTTTAATTAAATTATTCGAAAAGAATTTATTAAATCAAAATATCTTATTGACTAGACTTCGTCAAATAGGAATTTTTTTTCAAAACAATAATTATCGAAAATCAAATTAATTTTTTTATTTTAATTAAATTTTTTTATTTATATGGCGTAGAAAGCAATGTTGTTACAAGCACACTGGTGGATACGTGTCACGATACCTAGAAGGTAACTAAGTCTGCAGAGACTTTGTGACTCTAGAGCTTGCTTCGTGCTATCAGCGTCCCTTCTGGTACCAACGGAGTGATAGATTGGCATATACTATTGGTACACCTCACTTATATATAGATATGGTTTAAATGACCCATATATTAAAGTTTATTTATTAATGGCTCTATTTGGATATTCATGTCTGTCATTCAGTCATTTCCCATCATGATATTTCCAAATAGTTAATATATAAGAAGATGAGATTATACCTACGATAGACTTACAGAGAATGATGGATTCTTATATCATTATTTATATTGATAGGCAACTTATCATATCTTACATATATTGATGATGGTGATGTTATATACATTGAGATTGAGAGATATATTTCGGCCATGCTACATGCTAACCTGATTATACTTGGTGATACCTCACCGATCGATGTTTTCTATATTTAGATGGTAATTTCTGGATATATGTGATTCACCCATTTGTATTAATCCGTGGTTTCTGATTTGATGTGCTTTTATATGGGTGATGACATCTTTATACATGATTTTTAGATATTCAGATGATGTAGTGCTTTCATGATTATCTATGGTCGTATATGTATATTCCATGCATACTTTTCCATACCTATATATATTTATATATGTATGTATGTATATTGATGTATTGATGATTGACTTTAGCTTCTTTGGCAGTGTTATCATATTATTATTCCTAGTTTATACCATGTCGCCTATAATCATAGATCTTTGATTTAGACATAGTCTAACCCGTGTATTTATGTAATACTCGGGTCAGTCCGTGACATTTCAGGTATAGGGACAATATGACTAGTAGGTGTTTTATTGGACTTAGAGGAGACTTATATTAGGATTGTTGTGTGATATTAGTATGTTATTAATTCACTGGATATATATACACTACAAAATTGTATATATTAATTATTCAATGTATTGTTTTGAGTCAGTAGACATTTAAGATAATTTATTTCCTTACAACATTATATATTATATGTTATCGTTGTGATTCTAACTTTGTGTTCTCTATTGTTTACTACATATTATGTATTATTCTATCCTAGAGGCACACATGTTTATTGCTTTGTTCCAATACCGCGTACATATATGTGAGATATTTATTTGATTCTTTAATACATATCAGTGTTAGTTTAAAGGAATTATCACATGCGTACCTTATATAGCCTCATTCTTTGTATTATCTAATAGTATTACTCAATAATAATCTTGGATAGTATGGGTATAGAGGTAGGGTGTTTTAATTTGGTATCAGAGCTGGTTGCTTCGTGCACGTGATAGAGGGTTCTTGCATTATGATCAGTGATGAAGCTTTGATTCTTACCCATACATGTTTCGTTTATGGGTTTGTTGCTTCAAGCGATAATCGAGAGGCTGGCCATATAACCAGTGTGTCTGAGGTACCTGTGATGGCCATAGTGAGTCAGACATTAATTTGGTATCAGAGCAGGTTGAAAACAATACATTATATATATATATATTTACAAGCCACAAGTTTTGGTTTTAGATAAGACTTAGAGTCCCTATCCCCTTGGGTGTATTAGGTAATAGGTATATATATAGGATGATTACTGGGGAGTAATCATCAAGGGATGTATTTGTAATTACACACACACATTATATAATCTCCTATTTCTTTCAAGTATGTAGTATATAATGGTTGGAGTAGAAAGGACGAAAGAAGTCAGTCCAACCAGTAGCATTTGTATTAATTTTGAGTATTGTATTATTATGTTTTAGCTTGGCATTTTGTTTTGATTCATTTTATTCAAAATGCACAGTAGAAAATTTATCTGTCAGCTTCCATAGAGTGCGTCAGTTGTTGTTTCATATGTTAATTTGATTATTGGAAATGGTTTATATTGAATTTAATTTTAAATATAGCTTTGTGAATATTTGAATGTATTTATCAAAGCTGCAAAATGAATTTAATTAGTGGTTTATACTTATTATAAACAAATATGAATGGTGTTTGTTCAATGTTGTAAAATGTCTACTGAAATGGTTATTAATTAGTATATTTATATTTATGTGCGTATGCAAAAGCTGTTTGAAAATGTTTTGATGTTACTAAGTGTTTGATAAAAATAAAGACTCTTAATATATAAAAATATAGTTTATTATTATTAAATGATTTTGGTATTCAAATGAACGTTTTAATTGGAAATCACTTGAAAAGTATACATCATAAATATAGTATTAACATAAGATTTAAAATAAATTAATAAAAGCACTATTGACACAAGTATAGTAAACAATTTATGAAAATAATTTTAATAGATAATTTTAAAATAAAACTTGTGTTAATTTATCCGTTGAATGGTTTAAGAATTCTGGTCAGTGTCCATGGCCAATGTTAGCAGTAGGGGTTCCTAAAATACTAGAACGAGGCATTTGGACACAGTGTTTTGAAAAAAAAATTATAAATATCTTGAGGAAATTAAAGTATTTTGAAAATGTTAAATATTTTAAATAATACATACATAAATACATATATATATATGTATGTATATATATATATTGATGTATTGATGATTGACTTTAGCTTCTTTGGTAGTGTTATCATATTATTATTCCTAGTTTATACCATGTTACCTATAATAATAGATCTTTGATTTAGACATAGTCTGACCCGTGTATTTATGTAATACTCGGGTCAGTGCGAGACATTTTAGGTATAGGGACAATATGACCAGTAGGTGTTTTATTGGACTTAGATGAGACTTATATTAAGATTGTTGTGTGATATTTGTATGTTATTAATTCATTGGATATATATACACTACTGAATTGTATATATTAATTATTCAATGTATTGTTTTGAGTCATTAGACATTTGAGATAACTTATTTCCTTACAGCATTATATATTATATGTTATCGTTGCGATTCTAAGTTTGTGTTCTCTATTATTTACTACATATTGTGTATTATTCTATCCTTGAGGCACACATGTTTATTGCTTTGTACCGATACTGCGTACATATATGTGAGATATTTATTTGATTCTTTAATACGTACCAGTGTTAGTTTAAAGGAATGTTCACATGCGTACCTTATGTAGCCTCATTCTTTGTATTATCTAACAATATTACTCAGTAATAATCTTGGATAGTATGGGTATAAAGGTGGGGTGTTTCAATTTGGTATCAGAGCTGGTTGCTTCGTGCACGTGATAAAGGGTTCTTGCATTATGATCAGTGACGAAGCTTTAACTCTTACCCATACACGTCTTGTTTATGGGTTGGTTTCTTCGTGCGACAATCGAGATGCTGGCCATACAACCAGTGTGTCTGAGGTACCTACGATGGCTATAGTGAGTCAGACATCAATTTGGTATCAGAGCAGGTTGAAAACGATACATTATATATATATATATATATTTACGAGACACAAGTTTTGGTTTTAGATGAGACTTAAGTCTTTATCCCCTTGGATGTGTTAGGTAATAGGTATATATATAGGATGATTACTGGGGAGTAATCATCAAGGGACGTATTTGTAATTATTCACATACACACACACACACACTATATAATCTCTTATTTCTTTCAAGTATGTATTATATAATGGTTGGAGTAGAAAGGACGAAAGGAGTCAGTCCAACCAGTAGCATCTGTATTAATGTTGAGTATTGTATTATTATGTTTTAGCTTAGTATTGTGTTTTGATTCATTTTAATCAGAGTTCACAGCAGAAAATTTATCTGTCAGTTTCCGTAGAGTGCATCGATTGTTGTTTCATATGTTAATTAGATTATTGGAAATGGTTTATATTGAATTTAATTTTAAATATAGCTTTGTGAATATTTGAATGTATTTATCAAAGCTAAGCATTGAATTTAATTAGTAGTTTATACTTATTATAAACAAATATGAATGGTGTTAGTTTAATGTTGTAAAATGTCTACTGAAATGGTAATTAATTAGTATATTTATATTTATGTGTGTATGGAAAAGCTGTTTGAAAATGTTTTGATGCTACTAAGTGTTTGATAAAAATAAGGACTCTTAATATATACAAATATAGTTTATTATTATTAAATGATTTTGGTAGTCAAATGAATGTTTCAATTGGAAATCTCTTGAAAAGTATACGTCATAAATATAGTATTAACATAAGATTTAAAATAAATTAATAAAAGCACTATTGACACAAATATAGCAAATAATTTTAATAGATAATTTTGAAATAAAACTTGTGTTAATTTGTCTGTTGACTGGTTTAAGAATTCTGATCATTGTCTCTGGCCAATGTTAGCAGTAGGGGTTCCTAAAACACTAAAACAAGGCATTTGGACACCGTGTTTGAAAAAAATTATTATAAATATCTTGAGGAAATTAAAGTATTTTGAAAATGTTAAATATTTTAAATAATACTTTAATTATAATTAGTTTGGAAAAGTGATTTTTTTTGAAAGAAAATATTTAAAATGGTTTTTAGAAACAAGAATTTATATTCATTACTTTGGGAAATGTATTGTAAAAGATATTTTATACGTTTGGATATATTTTAGTGATGGATGCAACCATTGGACATTAGTAACAACTGAGATCACTGGCGAGATAACATTGATTGCATAGTCAATATTACAGCTAATTAATAATAGTAATTCACTATAATAAAGAGCGGGGCAGCATCATTATATTTTATGGTGTTTGAGAATTTGTGAAAAATAATTATGTCTATTTGATGACTTTTCGATATAATTATAAATGTTTAAATGTTATAGTGCTTTGGAATTATGAGAAAGAATGTATATAATTTGAAGAACTGTTACTTTGAAATTTAAATTGGTATTAATTTATAAATGAATGAAAAGATAGGTATATGGTTATGTTAGTTTTAAATTACTAATAAAAAGTTATTTGAAAGAAATATTATGAGTTTTATTTTGGAAATTAGATAGCTTAAATACTTTGATTTTTGTGAATATAAGATAATAAAGAAACTATATTATTGTATAGTTTTGATAGATAAATTATTTGAACATAGAAAGGTGTTCTTTTGAAGAATATTATAGTAAAATGTCAACAAATGTAGAATATACAATTATTATTATGTATTCTATGTTAGTATAAGTTATAAGGTATTACTGAATAATTGAATGAGATTTAAGTATGTTTTGTAAATATTAAGACATAATGTAATAAATTTATCTATGAATTACAAATAGGTGTAATGGAGTTGTAATATTAAAATAGATTTGGAGGAAAATTTTAGAAGTGAAAATTATTTAAAGATTATTGTTATGTGGTTTCATGGAAAAAATTTGTGGTTATATGTACTACTAAATGATTAAAGGATTAAATTTGATTTAGTCTTTGTTTTGAAATTTGATGAAAGCATGGGTTTTGATAAATTTACTTTTCGACGAAAGAGAAATTTTCTGGTAATAAAGTATTTTGGAAAGTATAAAGGTTTGTGAAATTTAACGAGTTATATAATTAAGAATTATCTTGATACGGAATATAAATTTAGCTTCGAAGTGTAAAATTTTGAGAATAAGTTTAAAACTTCCCTTCGTATATCAATTTGCAGAGTGTTGAATATTTGTATAAAATTTATTGAAAAAAATCTTGCAAAATAGTATTTGAAATTAGTTTTGTTTATTATAAGATGTTTGAAATTAAACAATGTATTAAAAGGTATTTTATTAAATAGAGAAATGAGATTTTAGTAGAAATTTTGTTAATGAGATTTTAGTTTTTGCTAAAAAAATTTAAAGTTTATTTGATGGAAAATTTGAATTTGAATCGTGTTTGAATTAGAATAAAATGGAATTTTAGGATATATGTATGTATGTATGTATGTATTTGAAAAGAGAATTATTTAATGAAGTATTTTGTAATTCTAAAAAGTAATTTTCACTTTTGATTAATGTTTTTGTATTTAAAAAAAATTGGAAATAATAGGGTTAATTTTGGTACTATTAACTAGTTATAGATTTTCTCTAATAGGAAATTGCGAGGACCCAATATTTTTAAGGGGGATGTCTGTAACAACTCGGATTTTAAATAATAATTAATTAAATTAATAATAGTGATTTTGTTGATTAAAACAGAATTTGGAAGATTTATTTAATAATTTAGTTTAGACATTATTTAATAAAAGGATTTGAATTGTAAAAAATAAGACATTTAAATTAAGATAAGCTAAAAATGTGAAAATAATATTTTATAAAAGTGGTGTAATTGAATGAAATATTGGTTTGGAAAAGAAGTGATTTTTAAATGGGAATTCATATTTATTTAACTAAGTAGAATTTAATTTTATAAATAAAAGAAAATAAATATATATTTGCTTATTTTATATTTTCTAGGCCCAAGCCCAATATCTTAAAGTCCAAGTCCAAGAGCTATTAGCCCAAATCCATTTTCCAGATATCTCTATTTTGAGAATTTTCTTCGTTCGGTAAAATATTCATGTATACTTCATTAACTCGTATCTTCCCTTCCTAAAGAAAATTTCCCAAGCCGTCTTCTATTTAAAAATTAAAATCAAGTTAAATAAATTATGTTAAATTCCTAAATTTAGATATATGCATCTCAGTGCTCCTACGCAGTTATGGTCAAAGAGGAATTGAGTTTTTGGTTGCAGGGTTGGGTGTCATGTGCATGCATTCATAGGGAGAGGAGGAGGAAAGCAATGTACCGGTGAGTGTTTTCATTTACAAAATCCATGTCTATATCGCTTTAATCTTTGCAAATGATGTGTTGAGTTGTTGCTTGCTTGAATATGTTATCTGTGTATCGAATTGGAGAAGAAACGATTGATGGTGGAGGAGATGATCGCCTGAATCGACAATTATACGCACAGTTTTTGCCTTTAACCAACCGACCAACTAGGTCGACCGGTCATGCTGTGCATGCTTGCGTGAGTTTTTTGTTATTTATTTTATTTTAATATATGTATTATATATATATATTAATAACTTACATAAATAATAATGTTTATAAATAAAAAGATGTTTTAGTTCATTGTTATATTT
The DNA here is from genome assembly GCA_030737815.1 of Allium fistulosum. Classification (NCBI taxonomy): domain Eukaryota; kingdom Viridiplantae; phylum Streptophyta; class Magnoliopsida; order Asparagales; family Amaryllidaceae; genus Allium; species Allium fistulosum. The sequence goes on from CM060901.1 coordinate 961,107,258, forward strand.
AATTAAAGAAAAAGTTTTATTTAATAATAGTTATCAATTAGTTAATTTAGAAATGGACCGTTTAATAAAATTATCTAGTTTTTGATTTTTAATAAATCTATAAAAATCTTATAAAATTCTAGAATAATATAAAATGGGTTCTAATCAATATTTTTAAATTTTAAAAGTATATTTTATGAAAATTTAAATATAATTAAAGTTTTGAAAAATATATTTCATGGATTTTGGAATATAAGAAATTGATTAGATATTAAATAAATTATTTGAAAATCAAATTTAATTATATAAAATTATATGAACAATATTTGGCTTTATAAGTTAGTTTAAAGAGATTTAAGTATGGAAATGGGATTTTAATAGTAATTTATTGATATCGAGGTTCAATCTGTAAAGAGTTAGTTATTTCATATATATAACTTTTATAAATGATTTATTTAAATATGAAATGCTTTCCGATTAATATTTTAGGTATTTTAAAGTGTATTTCACTAATAATATGGTTACTCATGAATTATTAAAGTATGTTATATATCTTCATATATTTGAATATTCGATAAAAAAATTTAAAAGAAAATTCTTGTTGTAATTTATTATCATTATATTTTTGAACTAAATTGGGATTTCTATGGATGATTTCTATATTTTCTGATTTCTCATTTTCCTACATTGATTTTGATATCACTAATGACTCAACGTTGATATAGATTTGATTGGAGATTTTGATATGATACAATGATGACATCCTTTTGTATGATATCGTGATATATAATTCTACATGACGAGAAATCTGAATAAATGGAGTTAAAGTACCATTTATGATGGGGCATTTGGTAATATTTCGTCGATTATTCTTTGGACTTGTTATATAGAATATTATGTACATAGAGTGTAATTTAGAAGTAGTGAATAAACGTTTGAGTATCACATAGTGGTATGGGACGTTGTTGTAATATTTATTCGGTTATTCATTGTAAGTAGATGTCTCTCACATGATGGGAATAGTGATATTAGTGTGAGGTGATATACGTAGTGATGAGTATAGCATCGTGCTTATATTTAGCGAGTACAGTTATATGCCTGATGTTGAGCATGACTTCGTGTCTATATGTATTAATCTATATGCCACTATTATGATGTACTCCTTTTATTAGCGTCGGATGGACCAGATGGCTAGAATCCACCCTAGCAGTCTAATCATGGGACCGCTCCCCGGATCTTTGAAACCATATAAATGTGTGTATGTGTAACGACCCGGAAATTTCAAACCCGAAATTTCCAGATAGTTAGAAGAAAAAGAAAAGAGATAGAAGAAAGAAACAGAAGAAGAAGACCAGAAACATCAACATCTCACATTCGCAGCGGATAAATATAATAATAAATGATAACAGTTTTAACTGTAACGACCCGGAATTTTCGAACCCGAAAATTCCAGATAGTTAGAAGAAAAAGAAAAGAGATAGAAGAAAGAAACAGAAAGAAGAAAGAAGAACAGAGAACACAACATCTCACATTCGCAGCGGATTAAATATAATAACAAATAATAGCATTTTATAAAAGAAAGCTGTAATTGTTGCTTTACATACAATTCATCAGAGTTACAATCATTACAATAGACTGGATAGTTATAATTAACATGTCTCAGACTACAATCTATATATATATACACAATCTCATATGAACAGCGGAAAACACTCTATACGTTCCTGCCATCCAGCTCGTCTCCTGAGCTCCAGAACGTCCTTACCTGAAAATCTGTAATACTCGGTCTGACCCGAGCATTACATCAAAGTAACACCCGGGTCAGGCTGGAAACCAGCGTGAGTAAACTCATCTAACATGAAATTTCAATTCATAAAACTTAATTAAATCCCGGGTAACTCGTACTTTACTATAAGTAAACAACTTATATGGTCAACACATATTTTCACAAAACAATATCTAAGTATCCAACTTAGTTAAAATGGTCCATATTATCCCAAACCTGCTTATTTGATTTCTCAAATCAATCTGTAAATAATTATAGAAGATTTCAAATCGAAGTGGTTTCTTCGAATCAAATGTCATCCTTTAAGCCAAGATGTTTAAGTTAAACAATTTAATTTAAATTCAGGATACCATATTCACATAGCAATTATATCATAGATAAATAACTTACATTACCACAATTCATTCGAAACATCTTATATCACAGAACATTACAATCACAGATCAGATATATCAAATAATCCAAGGCATAAAATATTATTCAATCATCCATAAGCAAGATTGATCATCCACACCATTTCTAATTAATTTAATTAACCACCATTGAATTAAATTAATTACTTTAATTACTCTTAAATCTTTAAACCACCTTTGGTTTTAATTCAAAACAAACTTCTTTAAAACAATTTCAAGTTTTCTGGATTTAGATTTACAATTTTTAAATTATCTTTAATTCCAATTTATAAGAATATAAATGTAACGACCCGGAATTTTCGAACCCGAAAATTCTAGATAGTTAGAAGAAAAAGAAAGAGATAGAAGAAAGAAACAGAACAAGACACAGATTCTCACATTCGCAGCGGATTAAAATACAATATCAAATAATAATATCAGTTATACAAGGAAAGCTGTATCAGTTAATTACATTTATTAATACATCAGAGTTACACATTGCACAATCACTGAACAGTTAAAATAACTCGACTCAATAAATAACAATATATCACTCTTCATACGTTCCTGCCATCCAGCTCGCCTTCTGAGCTCCAGAACGTCCTTACCTGAAATCTGTAATACTCGGTCTGACCAGACCGAGTATTACAGATTTCAGGTAAGGACGTTCTGGAGCTCAGGAGGCGAGCTGGATGGCAGGAACGTATGGAGTATATTCCGCTGTGATATATTATAGTTGCTAGAGTCATGTTAATTCTAACTGTCTAGTATATTTGTGAATGTAGTAACTCTGATGTATAAAAATGTAATTCACAAATACAGTTTTCTTTGTATAACTGATATTATTATTTGATATTGTATTTTGATCCGCTGCGAATGTGAGAATCTGTGTCTTGTTCTGTTTCTTTCTTCTATCTCTTTTCTTTTTCTTCTAACTATCTGGCATTTTCGGGTTCGAAAATTCCGGGTCGTTACATTTGGACTGTAACGACCCGGAATTTTCGAACCCGAAAATTCCAGATAGTTAGAAGAAAAAGAAAAGAGATAGAAAAAAAGAAACAGAAAGAAGAAAGAAAAAAAAACAGAAAACACAACATCTCACATTCGCAGCGGATAAAATATAATATCAAATAATAATATCAGTTATACAAAGAAAACTGTATTTGTTAATTTACATTCAATACATCAGAGTTACAACCATTTACAAATAGACTAGACAGTTATCCACCTGTCCCAGACTACTATCAATAAGCTCTCAAATACACAGCGGAATACACTCCATACGTTCCTGCCATCCAGCTCGCCTCCTGAGCTCCAGAACGTCCTTACCTGGAAATCTGTAATACTCGGTCTGACCCGAGTATTACAATATATTTTGAAAATTATCCAGAGTCAAACCGTTTAATTTCCCAATCTCCATTTCCAATTAATTTCTCATCAATTTAAATTTTCACTTCCATTTAAATTGACTCACTACTTCAATTTCCATTGAAATTTGATTTAATCCCAATTCAAGTTGAATTAATCTTAATTCCTTTCCAAATTCAAATCAAATTCAGTTTGACTAATTCAATTTAAATCTCAATTTTAAACTATCTCGAATTATATAATTTCGAGTTAAAAAATTTTTAAATATTGATTTAATTCCTTAAATCACAATTCCTTTAATTTTTTAACAAATTAAATCTTTAAACCATTTAATTCTGAATTCAAATTTCAAAATTCCATTTTAAAAATTATCTTTACTTAACTTATTACAAAGTGCAAATAAGAATTCAAAAACAATTTAATCTTCAAATTCTAATTTATTATCCATTTTCAATTTCCAGATCTCAAACCCATTTTGAGATCACTCATAACTCCCATTTAAATTAGCCATTTAACTACCCAAGTTAAATTTAAATTTCATCTTGAAATTTCCAATTCAAGTTATTCATTCAAACTTATTTAACTTCCTCCAAGTTAAATTAAATTTACTTAATCCGGTCCACTTTTCACAATTTGAATTCCCATTCAAATTTTAAACTTCAGATTAATAATCTTTCCCCTTTTAAGTTTTAAAAAACTTAATTCTCTTAGGGTTTTCACATCACATTCCCAGGAAAATTTAAAACTCAACACTTAGAGTTATTTCAAAGCATCTTTGATATTATGTATATCCTCATATATACATTTTCTTTACACACCAAGTTATACCTTAAATTTTTAAACCACCTTTGGTTTTAATTCAAAACAAACTTCTTTAAAACAATTTTCAAGTTTTCTGGATTTAGATTAAAATTTCACAATTTTAAATTATCTTCAATTCCAATTTATAAGTTATACTCACTTAAATGTTTACTTCCCTAAACATTTCATTTTGCTAAATCATTAACAACATTCATTATTAAACACAATTACCATTTATGATAATAACCAAGATTATCATATCTAGAAACCAATTCATTATTACCTTTCTTCTTGATAACATTTCTACAAATTCAAGATTTTAATTTTAGTTTGAATTTATTTCAAACTTATCTTCATTCAATTTTAATTTGGCTTTATTTCTATTACCACTTAATTTAATTCCAATATTTTAACAACCAATTACCTTAATATTTAATAGAAAGAAATATCATTTCATATATATATCAAAATATATTCTTATATAAAATCATTTAAAATCCTTATATACGAAAATAACAATTACGCTCTCATATATATATATACACACTCAACTCGTTCTAGGGTACCATTGACCCTATTCTTAACGAGTAATCCCAACAGAGTCAAGGTTCTCGCTTAACCTCGCTCTGATACCAACTGTAACGACCCGGAATTTTCGAACCCGAAAATTCCAGATAGTTAGAAGAAAAAAGAAAGAGATAGAAGGAAGAAACAGAAAGAAGAAAGAAGAACAGAGAACACAACATCTCACATTCGCAGCGGATTAAATATAATAACAAATAATAATATCAGTTATACAAGGAAAACTGTATTTGTTAATTACATTTTAATACATCAGAGTTACAACATTCACAAATGTACTAGACAGTTAGAATTAACATGTCTCAAACAACTATAATATATCACAGCAGAATATACTCCATACGTTCCTGCCATCCAGCTCGCCTCCTGAGCTCCAAAAGGTCCTTACCTGAAATCTGTAATACTCGGTCTGACCCGAGCATTACATCAAAGTAACACCCGGGTCAGGCTGGAAACCAGCGTGAGTAAACCCATCTAACAAGAAATTCCAATTTATAGAACTTATTTAAACCCAGGGTAACTCGTACTTTACTACAAGTAACAACTTATATAGTCATCACTTATTTTCACAAAACAATATATAAGTATCCAACTTAGTTTAAATGGTCTATATTATCCCAATCCAGCCCATTGATTTCACATATCAATCTATAAAGAATTATAGTAGATTTCAAATCGAAGTGGTTTCGGGTATTTACTGGTACCCGACCCCGGTCTCTTCGAATCAAATGTCATACTTTAAGCCAAGATGTTTTAGTTAAACAATTTAATTTAAATTCAGGATATCATATTCATATAGCAATTCTATCACAGATAGATAACTTAAATTATCACAATTCATCCAAAACATTACATATCACATAACATCATAATTTATCAGACTAGAGATATTAATCAATCCAAACATTCAATATAATTTAATCATCCATAACAAGTTGATTCATTCTTAATTAATTTAATTAATCTCCAATTAAATTAATTACTAACCTTTAATTACTTGGATTTCTTAATCCATCTTACTTAACATTAATTACAAATTAATTATTCATTTCTTAATTATTCATCTTAATTAACCTAAATTATTTTTATGGATAAATTAATGATCTTCTAACTACTACATTGATTAATTACTCTATTAATTAATTACCTTAACCAGTAATTTATCACATTATTAATTAATCTTAACCCTTTAATTAATTAATTTTAATTAATCCTTTAATTAATTACACTAAATGATTAATTCCTTAATCACTTCCATTTACTTACTTTTATAAATGATTTCCCTTTTTCTTAATTACATTCCGTAATTATTCATTTATTACTCTCTAAGTAATTATACTAAATTAATTAATAAGTGATTATCTATAATTAATTAGACAAATTAATTAACTTAAAATCAATTAATCACTTAATCTCTAGTTAATGATTCATCTCTTATTTCATTAACTATCCACTAATTACCCTATTAGGTAATTATTCTTAATTACAAATAGTAATTAACCTTTAATTATCTCATTAATTAATTTAGTTAATTACTTTTGAAATCAACAACTTTAAACATTTAAATTTGGAAATATATTCAGTTAAATACTCTTGAGACTTGATTGACATTTATTAAGAAAATAACTTGCTTTTAGATTGGTAAACTTGATTCTTCTTTACAAAGTTTAAACCTGTACAACCCCAAAACAAATCGAACCCGAGCAAAACTCTAAAAAACCCGAAGACCCCACCGAGTCATCCACCATCTTCAGCTACTTCGAGACAATCCCCTATCTACTTCGAGTTTTACCCGATAAAAACTCTTCTTCCCCAAATGATCATTCAACCCAGACAAACGTACACCACGTGCACGTGCACCCACGTCAAAGCCACCTCCGACCTCCGATGAACCCTCCGGCACATCACACTTCGATGCAGCAACCCAAACCATTCATCAAATCACCAATACAAGCCTCCGATCGAAAACGAGGTTCATTGTCGAACCTGGAACCAACCCAGATCTGAAAAAAACGATCGCCGACGATTCTCTAGTTCACCAGCGATCCAGTGATTTCGTCTAGAGCTCCGCCACGACACCATACTTCGATTTCCCCGCTATCGATCGACTCGGTACACCTTTGAACACGAAAACGTCTCGACTTCATCATCGACAAACAAAGACTAAAGAGCCCTAGTTCGACGTCGTCCAACCATCACGGCGATGTAAAAATCCCATTTCCAATTTTTCATCGATCCCTAAGACTCCAACCTTCTTCAGCCTTGATCACGACTACCCTACCTCCATCGAACGTCGGAATTTAACGAAAATCCAATTTCTGATCATCTCACAATATCTCTCAATATACTATCTTAAAAATCAAGATTTTAGTTTTAAAAATCCTAGAATTTGATAACTAATCTGATTATAATCCTAAAACAACAAATTAAATATGTCGAGATTTTGATATGTATTAAAAATGCTACTGTTCTTCTTCCTCCTTATTAAACTAGCTTCAAATTCTTCCTGAAAATATTTTTAAAATCTTTACCTTGTTATTATTATCAGATTTTGTTTATAAATTGATGACTAAAGAAATTCAGGGAAGAAGGAATTTAAATTTATCAAAAATTTTGAAGTTTGTAAATGAAGAACAGAGCCAAAGTTTAGAATCACAGACATGCACTCGAATATCAACATATATACATACATTCATACATAATAAACCAACTTGCAAAACAAATTTTCATTCATGCAAAACAACTAACACATCAATCCTCTCAAATATCCTTCACATGAAATCAGATTTAAATAGTTTAAAACTAGGTTTACTCACAGTCGAACAGAGGAAGAAAATCATATCAGGTAAACCATTTATACGTCCATGCAAGCCATTTAAAACAACACTACCATCAACATATCACATGCACCGGATAATCAGGAAGGTTTAGATAATGTTTACTCGCAGGCATTTCTAAAAATAGAGGAAACTAGGACATATCACTCACCTGCTTTATGAAATTTTGAAATCTGTTCTTGTATTTAAACTGAGACTTGGTTTACTTTGGTTTGCATGGATCTTGAATCTTCTTGCTTTGCTCTGAACTTGATTGTTATGAGCTGAAGCTTGTTTGATTCTAGTTTGATTACTAGGTTTTGGATTGTTGTTGAGTTCCTTTGATTTTGATTTTTGTTTACTGCATTTTTGTTACAGGTTTCTTCTTGTTTCTTAGTTAGTTCGGGAAAATAGATCAGAGAATGAAATGAAGGAAAGAATTTTAAAATGTTAATATAAGCTATTCTATTTTTTTAAAATAAATATTTTTACAAATAAAAGGAGAATGGGACACTTGTCATTATTCTTATCAAATTTGTTAACACTTGTTAATTAGATAATGTTATTAGCTAACATGTGTATTAATAGATTTTAAATTTAGTTATATATTTATAAATGTCTTAATATGTATTATATTTTTGTTTTAGGTTTTTATATTATACTTTGTATTTTTATTTATACATTTCTTCTTTTTATTTATATGAATATAACTCAAAGAAAACAATATAAAACTTATTTATTTATACTTACCTTAAGCCTAAGCTATTACACTAGTGTTTTAAAAATGTAGAATTTGAATCTAATTTATTTTCAAGATTTTCATATAGAATTTCAAATCATAGTTTTATTTACAATCTACATATATAAATAAACAATAGAAAATATAATTCTTGTAAATTTTAAATTATGTAAGAAGGTTATTAGATTTAATACATATACCCAAATATATGTATTCATCATAATTCTAGCTATTTGTTCAGTTTATAAATCAGTGTTTTTAAAAGTTAAATCAGATAACTACCCAATTATCTGATGCCCGAAAATCCGGGATATCACATTCCTCCCCCCTTTAAATCTTTTCGTCCTCGAAAAGGAATGAAGCAAGAATTTTATTACAGTTAAATTATTCTTTGAGTATTTTCATCTATAAACTCTTTAATTAAGAAATTTTAAAATACTTCAAAAATCAATATAATATCACCAAAATAGTTTTATAAAAATACTTTTTACAACTCGATGTCTCAACCAGTCCATCCTCATTCTCATAGAAATTCGGTCATACGTTGATCAGGCGTAAGACTGAAAATCTATAAGTACTTAGCAGACCCGGTTTCAACACCCAGTGAAAATATTTGGAAAATAATTTATTGAAAATATAGAAAACAGTTTTGAAAATAGAGAAAATATCTTTGGTGAGAATGCTCTGGAAATCATCACCCCCATCCATGGTCACAGTTACATCACGGGTTACGTTGCCATCGCAGCAAAAGTCCATGTAACTGATGACAGCATGGAACCCACAACAGATCGCAGTTACATCCCAGGGTTACGTTGCCATCGCAGCAAAAGTCCATGTAACTGTTGGCTCTCAGCGGCACACACGATTTCGCTGTCAAAATGAAACTTCTCCCACATAGGTCGCAGTCTACCGGTATAAAATCAAACGTAGACAGTTGGCTCTCAGCGGCACAAACGACTTTCGCTATGTTACCATAGTGTCACAGTCTACCGATATAAAATCAAACGTAGACAGTTGGCTCTCAGCGGCACACATGACTTTCGCTATGGTCTGCAGTAGATCGCAGTGACATTGAGTTAAATTGTTGTCACAGCATAACTCAAATGCCTCTGTGGGCACCAGCCCCTCGACTTTCGCTACACAAATAATCCTCAGGAACTAGTTTTGTCCGGACTCCTCACAGGATCAACTTTAGAATCCCCCCTTGGGGTTCAAGGCAGTACCACCCAGTGGTACTCCTGAGAAGTTCATTTCAAGGAAGCGCCTTTTTCCCCAGAGCTATTCTCAAAATACTTTATACTATATACTTATAGTATCTTCAAATCATACCTTTTATGATTTATCAAAATCTCCTTTACACAAAATCGATTACCAAAATCGATAATTCTCAACCTAGGCTTTCCAAAATCCAAAATTGATTTTCCCAAAAATCAAAAGCCTTTCCCAAATTCATAGGTTCCCAAAACCTTTTCCAAAATCATTCTCATAAGATCCTTTATATATATATAGATATATATAACTTTTAAAATCTTTGGATCATTTCAACTTTGTATAAAACCTCTTTTATACTTCAAATATTTCAAAACCCTTTTCTTTTAGCAATAGATTCAACAAGGGAAGATTTACCTTATACAACAAGGATATATAACTTTATTTTATTCCAAATCAAATATTCACATTTGATAAATCTTTTATAAAGTTATTAACCATATTTCTTTTCAAAAACCATTTTACAGTTCTTATCCACAAATCTTCAATATCAATTTCATTCAAATCCGTACGATGTACACATATCATCCGTACACAATATCAATCTGATCACTCAATCGATCACACAATTTCACTTCCGAACTAGTATCGTCTACCCGACTTCCTAGTGCGGACTCAGATCTGGTTTCTTGACCAGAATCCGTCATTCTCCTTGCACAGTCGTAGCTATGATAGAGAATATCCAGAACCAATCAACAACCCATATCCAGGTTCGCCGTCGAAAATCGAGCGAAAAATTCCCAACTCGGATCGATAATACTATCTTGAAATTCTGTGTTCGAATCTGGATCAAATCACTATGCGAATAGAATGATATACGTGTATCCTACGTATTTATCTTTTATTGGTTATTAGCCAAATCAATCCTCTTTTCTATTCAGATTTCTTTTAATTCCATTCACTTATTCTCAATTGCTTCCATTACCAATTGAGTTATTACTTCAATTACAAACAGTTTGAACTCTGACCTTTTTAAATTTAAAAATAGCTTGAAAAAAAATTTTAAATAGATAAGTAGTTGAAAAATAGTTATTAGTTTGTAAAATAGCTGTAAAATAGTTAAGTAGGTATAAAATAGTTAGATAATTGCAAAATAGTTTTTTTTTTTTTTTAAAATAGTGATTAGATATAAGTAACTGAGAAATAGTAATTAGTTTATAAGACAGTTTCAAAATAGTTAAATAGTTCCAAAATAATTGCAAAATAAGTATAAGATAGTTTTAGGTTTTAAAAAGAAAGATTGTATAGTAAATAGTTTGGAAAATATATTTGTATTAAATTTCCGAACCCAAAAATTCCAGATAGTTAGGAGAAAAAGAAAAGAGATAGAAGAAAGAAACAGAACAAGACACAGATTCTCACAATCACATATCAGATATATCAAGTAATCCAAGGCATTCAATATTTTTCAATTACCCATAAGCAAGGTTACTTAGATGTACAATTCCTAATTAATTTAACTTAATCTCTAAATAAATTAAATTAATTACTTTTAAATCCTGCTTACTTAACACAATTAATTAATCATCCTTTAATCATCCATCTTAATTATCCCTAATTAATTAATTAACCTTTAATTAATCACATAATAAATTAACCTTAAGTTAATTACATTCATTAATTAACCACTTAATTTCTCATACTAAGTAATTATACTTTATTTAATTGTATTAAGTGATTAACTTATATTAATCCCACTAATTAATTATCACTAATTAATTACAACCTTAATTAATTAAAGATAAATTCTTTATTTTAATTAATTACTTAATTTTTATCATGACATCTCATTAAATTCAAATGCTTGAAATTAATTTGTTATTGACCTACAATCATTTGAAAACATGTAGGAATTAAATTAATTAATTAGCCTAATATAAAATTTTATAACCAAAACAATTTAACTATAAAATAAATATTTCAAAAACTGATATAAGAACTTGTTTTAAATAAATTACTTTAGAACCTTGGGTTTATATTTCTTTGAAACATATTTATTTTAAATACACCTTTTTAAACTTGGCTAAACAATTTGCTTTTGATAAAATTGTTCATTTCATTTTATTTTATTTTATTTTACTTAACTTTAAAACCTGGTTAGTTATCAAACAAAACCGAGATAACCAAACAAAAACTCCGAGCAACTCTCGTGACACTCACGATGATCTTCTACTTCGAGTCGTCCCCTTAACAAACTCGAGCACATACGAGAATAACTACGAGCTTCCACTTCTTCTCCAAAACATACCCATGGCCAAACAAAACAATTCCAACGTGCACGTATACGTGCACAACTGCTCCAGTCATCAACGATCAACCACGCTAGCATTCCCAAGTCGACGACCATCCCTCTGACCCACCTGGCCACCCAGATCACCGATATCACCATTGAAACGAAATTGGACCAAATCGAACAATCGATCACTTCAGCAACCCAAAACTGCTTGACAAAAATTGATTCGCCACGACGATCACGACGATCGGAACTTACGTCACTCCGACTAGAACATCATCGCCCATCCACACAACGATCCCCACACTCGCGATTACTTCCGGTGAGCTATCGACGTCGAGATTACCTCGTCAACCACCCCGACCAAAACAACCCAATCCATATAACTTATTTAAAAGAAATATTGCTTTATATATAATCTTATATAAAAATCATTTGAAATCTTTATATATGAAAATAACAAATACGCTCTCATATATATATACACTCAACTCGTTCTAGGGTACCATTGACCCTATCCTTAACGAGAAATTCGGTCATACGTTGATCAGGCGTAAGACTGAAAATCTATCAGTACTTGGTAAACCCGTTTTCAACACCCAGTGAAAATAATTGGAAAATAATTTATGAAAATATAGAAACAGTTTTGAAAATAGAGGAAATATCTTTGGTGAGAATGCTCTGGAAATTAAAATCTTGAATTTGTAGAAATAAAGATAATAATGAATTGGTTTCCAGATATGATAATCTTGGTTATTATCATAAATAGTTGTTGTGTTTAATAATGGAATGTTTTAGGGAAGTAAAACATTTAGGCAAGCAAGACTTGTAAATTGTAGTGGATTTTAAATTGTGAAGTTTTAAATCCAGAAAACTTGAAATTATTTTTGAATTAAAACCAGAGAGGGTTTAAAAATTTAAGGTATAACTTGATGTGTAAAGAAAATGTATATATAAAGATATACATAATATCAAAGATGATTTGAAATAAACTCTAAGTATTGATTTTTAAATTTTTCCTTGGAATGTGATATGAAAACCCAAAGTAATAAGTTTTTGAACTTATAAGTGGAAAGATTATTAATCTGAAGTTTAAAATTTGAATAGGAATTTAAATTGTGTAAAGTTGACCGGATTAAGTAAATTTAATTTAACTTGGAGGAAGTTAAATAAGTTTGAATGAATAACTTGAATTGGAAATTTCAAGATGAAATTTAAATTTAACTTGGGTAGTTAAATGGTTAATTTAAATGGGAGTTATGAGTGATCTCAAATTGGGTTTGAGATCTAGAAATTGAAAATGGATAATAAATTAGAATCTAAAAATTAAATTGTTTTTGAGTTCTTATTTGAACTTTGTAATAAGTTAAGTAAAGATAATTTTAAAATGGAATTTTGGAATTTGAATTCAGAATTAATTGGTTTAAAGATTTAAGTTGTTAAATTAAAAATAAAGGTTGATTTGATTTAAAAATAAGGGTTAATTTGACTTAAGGGATTAAATGAACATTTAAAATATTTAACTCGAATTTATATAATTCGAGATAGTTTTAAATTGAGATTTGAATTAAATTAGTTCAAATTGAATTTGATTTGAATTAATTAGAATTGTGATTGAAGATGTATAAGTTTAAAAATTCAAATGGTAAATTAGAATTAAAATGATTTGAATTTGGAAATTGAAGCTGGTTCAATTTGAAATAAATCCAAATTGATTTAAAATAATTTGGAATTGTGATTAAAGTTGAATAAGTTTAAAAATCAAATGGAATTTGATTCGAATTTGGAAAGAAATTGAGGATTAATTCAACTTGAATTGAGGTTAAATCAATTTCAATGGAAATTGAAGTTATTTAAATTGGAATTGAGTTAATTTAAATGGAGGTGGAAATTTAAATTGAATTGATGAGAATTGAACAATTTGACTCTGGTTTATTTTCAAAACAAATTGTTTTAATACAAATATATTTTTTCCAAACTATTTACTATACAATCTTTCTTCTTAAACTCCAAACTATCTTATACTTATTTTACAATTATTTTGGAACTATTTAACTATTTTGAAACTGTCTTATAAACTAATTACTATTTTTCAGTTACTTATATCTAATCACTATTTTAAAAACTATTTTGCAATTATCTAACTATTTTATACCTACTTAACTATTTTACAGCTATTTTACAAACTAATAACTATTTTTCAACTGCTTATCTATTTTAAACTTTTTCAAGTTATTTTTAAATTTAAATAGGTCAGAGTTCAAACTGTTGGTAATTAAAGTAATAACTCAATTTGAAATGGAAGCAATTGAGAACAAAAGAATAGAATTAAAGGAAAGGTGGATAGAAAGGAGAAATTGATTTGGCTAATAATCAATGAAGTTAAATACGTAGGATGTACGTATATTATTCTATTCGCATAATGATTTGATCCAGATTCGAACACAGAATTTCGAGATAGTATTATCGATCCGAGTTGGGATTTCTCGCTCGATTTTCGACAGCGAACCTGGATATGGATTTTTGATTGGTTCTGGATATTCTCTATCATAGTTGTGACTATGCAAGGAGAATGACGGTTTCTGATCAAGAAACCAGATCTGAGTCCGCACTAGAAAGCCGGGTGGACGATACTAGTTCGGAAGTGAAATTGTGTGATCGATTGAGCGATCAGATTGATATAGCGTACGGATGATATGTGTACATCGTACGAGTTTGAATGAAATTGGCATTTAAAATTTGAGGATAAGAAATTTGAAATGGTTTTTGAAAATGAATGGTATATTATGTAAAATATAATGGAATTGGATATTTCTTTGATTGAAATTTACTTTATGGAGGTAAGTAAATGGTAAATAACTTTATAAAGAAATCAAACTTGAATATTTGATTTGACAATAAATAAAGTTATATTTTGTAATATGATAAACTTCCCTTATTGAATCTAGCCAGAATAAAAAGGGTTTTGAAATATTTGAAGTATAAAAGAGGTTTTATACAAGTTGAAATGATCCAAAGATTTTCAAAGTTATATATATCTATATATATATATATAAAGGATCTTATGAGAATGATTTTGAAAAAGGTTTTGGGAACCTATGGATTTCTAAAAAGGCTTTTGATTTTTGGGAAAATCAATTTTGGGAATTTGGAAAGCCTAATTTAAGAATTATCGATTTTGGTAATCGATTTTGTGTAAAGGAGATTTTGATAAATCATAAAGGGTATGAATTGAAGATACTATAAATGTATAGTATAAAATGTTTTGAGTATAGCTCTGGGGAAAAAGGCGCTTCCTTGAAATGAACTTCTCAGGAGTGCCACTGGGTGGTACTGCCTTGAACCCCAAGGGGGGATTCTAAAGTTGATCCTGTGAGGAGTCCGGACAAAACTAGTTCCTGAGGATTATTTGTGTAGCGAAAGTCGAGGGGCTGGTGCCCACAGAGGCATTTGAGTTATGCTGTGACAACAATTTAACTCAATGTCACTGCGATCTACTGCAGACCATAGCGGAAGTCATGTGTGCCGCTGAGAGCCAACTGTCTACGTTTGATTTTATATCGGTAGACTGTGACACTATGGTAACATAGCGAAAGTCGTTTGTGCCGCTGAGAGCCAACAGTCTGCGTTTGATTTTATATCGGTAGACTGCGACCTATGTGGGAGAAGTTTCATTTTGACAGCGAAATCGTGTGTGCCGCTGAGAGCCAACAGTTACATGGACTTTTGCTGCGACGGCAACGTAACCCTGGATGTAACTGCGATCTGTTGTGGGTTCCATGGTGTAATCAGTTACATGGACTTTTGCTGCGATGGCAACGTAACCCGTGATGTAACTGTGACCATGGATGGGAGTGATGATTTCCAGAGCATTCTCACCAAAGATATTCCTCTATTTTCAAAATTGTTTTCTATATTTTCAATAAATTATTTTCCAAATATTTTCAGTGGGTGTTGGAAATGGGTTTACCGAGTACTTATAGATTTTCAGTCGTACGCCTGATCAACGTATGACCGAATTTCTATGAGAACAAGGATGGACTTGTGAAAACATCGAGTTATAAAAAGTATTTTTATAAAACTATTTTGGTGATATTATAGTAATTTTTGAAGTATTAACTAAAGAGTTTACAGTTGAAAATGCTCAAAGAATAATTTAACTGGTAATAAGCTATTGTAATTAAAATTCTGGTTACTTTTCTTTTCGAGGACGAAAAGATTTAAAGGGGGGAGGAATGTGATAACCCGGATTTTTTAGACATCCGTTAGTTGGTAATTAATTGATTTTAACTATTGAGATACTGATTTTATCTGGTTAAACAAATAGAATTCTGATAATTCAAAGAATATCTGGATATGTGTATAAATGAATTTGAATCTATCATAAATATTGAATTATAGATTTTTGGAAATGATAAATCTTATAGTAAATTGGTAAAATATATATATATATATATTGTTTTATATATAGATAAATAGACTTTAATAAAATAGGATTGTTATTTCAAATTGAATGTGTGTTATAAATTAATTTAAATAGGATTCTTAAATATAATTTGAATTTGAAGTTAAATTTATTTTATTTGCTTTAAAGATTTTATTTGTATAAGATTAAGAAAGCATTTATTTAATTACAAATGTATTTGTTAATTAAGAAATTAATATAAAGCTTTTAAAATCTTTTAAAAGAAAAATAAAAATAAATAAAAAAATGAATAAAAACATGTGTTAACATATAAATTCACTTGATAACATGTGTTAGATAATTAAATAAGGTATAGGACAAGTGTCATGTGTTATTTTCATTTTCTTTGATTTTAAATAAATCATAAATTAGTTATATAAGTGTACATCTTTCAGTCTTATTTTTTTTCTTTCTTTCTAACCTTAATTCTAAACTCAAAGAAAAACTTCAGCCTGTAACCATTCTTCAACAAACCTGAAATCAATATCCTATAATAAAAAAAAAACTTCTTCTTCAAATCTGATAGTCGACATTCCTCTCAAATCTGTAAACATTTCTTCAACTCTGTAGTTCATTTTCAAAACGAATCTGTAAATTCACTTCCATAAATCTTCGATCAATTCACTGTTCAAACTAAAGCAAAAAAAATCAAAACCTGCATCTTCTTCAAAGTCTGAAAACAAGTAACCTGAGATTTATTAAAAGCAAGATCATTTCAGTACAAGTTAAATCATCTCAGCAACAAAAGATTTCAAGTCTTCAATCGAAGAAGCAAAAGGCAATTCAAGTTTTAAATCAAAAGCATTTGTCAGATCAAAATTTAAAGCCTGGGAATTTCTCTGCTTTTAAAAATGGTGAGTAAACTTTAACTTTTAAAAACTAAATCTTCTTTATTAACTCGTGCATGTAAGAATTGATGGTAGAAATGACTTGAATGTTCATTTCATGGATGGAAAATAGAGTATGCCTGGGTGTATAAGTATAAAATGCCTATGTATATAGTATGGCCTCTGTTCTTGTTCTAACAGGTTCATATACCATTCTAAATTCATTTTCTCTTCACTCAAACACTTATAGTTTATGATGTCTAAAGAAAACTTGTTTGTATTAATGAAATATTATTTTAAAAATGGTTCCAAGTGGAAATATTTAGGAAATATTTAGAAAATTGGGTATTACAGTGAAATTTCTTTAAATCAGAAAAATCAATAATCATATTTTTGTGTTTTGATTTTATAATCTGGTTCGAACTAGAAAATGTTGATTTTTGAAAGTAATATCATGATTTTTAACAACCTATATTGTAAGAGATTTGGAAATACTCAATTTCCATTCGAAAATTATTTTCTGACGACCTCGTCGTCGTGAGGTGTTGCGGTCAGGCCTGGAAAGGGCTGGAGGAGATAGGGGAGGTGTCGACCGTGGCGAATTTGGGGTTTTGGGCTTGGATTAGATGGTTGAGGGAACTTTAGGGTTTAGGGATGGTTTCGGGTGGTCGACA
The DNA here is from genome assembly GCA_030737815.1 of Allium fistulosum. Lineage (NCBI taxonomy): Eukaryota > Viridiplantae > Streptophyta > Magnoliopsida > Asparagales > Amaryllidaceae > Allium > Allium fistulosum. Next base: position 961,125,189 of record CM060901.1, read on the forward strand.
AACGCGATGGAACTGGGTGATGTTGGAGCAACCGGAGTTCGTGTGGTTGGGCTCGGAGGTAGCTAGTGGAGTGAGCTTTCGATTGAGGTAGGTGGCATGCAAAGTTATGGCCGGTAGTCGTTGCGGCGCGTCGTCTCGTGGAGGTAGTTGGCTGCTGGGTTTTGGTTTGGGACGAGCAAAGATCGATTATCGACCAAAGGGGATTGCAGTCCTCGGCAAAGTGGCGTTTTGGTTCAAGATAGGTTGAGAGACTTGGTGGTGGTGGTTCAACGGCGTGGCGAGGATGTACACGTGCACGTGTGTCACCGTGCATGAATGATTCAGGCTAAGGCAGATTGTTTCCGTGTTTGACGATGCTGTGATCGGCAATGATCTCGGGTTATACTCGAGGTGATGCTCAAATCGATTGAGTTAGGCATTGATTTCTTTTGGATCGATCGACTGGGTTGTGCCCTGGATTTGGTACCGGAAGCTGAGAGTGTGATGAGAGGAGAAGAAGGAAGTTTTGGGTTGAAGTGGATGTTGGGCTTCGGCCCAACTGAGTTTATATTGTTGTTTTTAAGCTAAGTAATTAAGCAGGTTTCAAAGAGGAGATGCATATGTTTTAAAGACAAATCATTAAAGAAAGTACAGGTAAAGGAAATTATCAAGTTTTTGAGTTAAATCAATTCAAGTTAAACTAAATTTCCTAAAACTATTCCTTTTTAACGATAATGGTTTATTTAAATGATGGGTTAAGTAAAAGTTTTGTAATTCATTTTAACTTAGATTAAGTTAAATCTTAAGTTTAATTAAAACTTAACTAATAATATGGTTAAGTACTAACTAAGAATATGAAATGTTTGTCATCAATGAAACTTAAGAATTTATGTTAATTTGCGAGTTAATAATAATTTATTTCGAAGTTTATTAAATTCTGATAATGGTTAAGAAAGTAATTAAGGATAAATTACTTAGTGAAAATAATTAAAGGTAAATTAATTAAGGAAATTTATTAAGGGTTAATAAATTATAAGTATGATTTATTAAAGAATAATTAATCAAGTGTGAGTGATCATAGGATAATTAATTTGAGTAATTAATTAAGGATAAATGTAATTAATGTGAATGGGTGAAGGTTAATTAATTTGTGTTATTAATTAAAGGCTAATTACTTAATTTAAGGAAATAATTAAAGGATGATTAAATTATCGGTTTGAAATTAATTAATGTTAAGTAAGCAGAATTAAAAGTGATTAAAGAAATTAATTAAACTTATTTAAATTAATTGGAATGGTGTGACTAATTTATCTTGCTTATAAATGATTGAATGATATTGTATGCCTTAGATAATTGATATCTCTGATATGTGATTTGAGATGCCATGTGATATGATATGTTTGGTTTAAACTGTGATAATGTGGGTATCTATCGATGATGAATTACTTTGTAAAAGTGACACCTTGTATTTAAAGTTTGAATTGTATTTCACTTGAATAACTCGGGTAAAGATGACATTGGATTCGAAGAGACCGGAGTCGGGTATTAGTAAATACGCGAAACCACTTCGATTTTAAATCTTCTATAATTCTTTATAGATTGATATGTGAAAACAATAGGTTGGTTTGGGATAATATGGACCGTATAAACTAAGTTGGATACTTAGATATTGTTTTATGAAAATGAAATGTTGACTATATAAATTATCTACTTGTGGTAAAGTACGAGTTACCCCGGGTTAAATAAATTCTTTGGATTTAAATTTCATGTTATATGGGTTTACTCACGCTGGTTTCCAGCCTGACCCGGGTGTTACTTTGATGTAATGCTCGGGTCAGACCGAGTATTACAGATTTTCAGGTAAGGACGTTTGGGAGTTCAGGAGACGAGCTGGATGACAGGAACGTATGGAGTGTTTCTACTGTGTTATATTATTGTGTATCTGAGACTTGATAATTGTGTATATCCAGTGTCTGTATAAATATGTAACTCTAATGTATTAAAATGTAATCGACGGATTTAATATTGTTTTGTAAAACTGTTATCATTTATTATTATATTTATCCGCTGCGAATGTGAGATGTTGATGTTTCTGGTCTTCTTCTTCTGTTTCTTTCTTCTATCTCTTTTCTTTTTCTTCTAACTATCTGGAAATTTCGGGTTTGAAATTTCCGGGTCGTTACAGTATGTGTGAGTGTGCGTGTGTGTGTGTGTCTATATATATATAGCTTCGTGGATTTTCCCCTTAGGGTTGTGACTTTGAGTCCTCGCGTTGACCAGCTTGTGTTTTATGGGCATACTGGAGACATAATACTTAGGGTCATGACTTTTGGGTCCTTATGTTAACGAGCACACTTATGGATACGTGTCACGATACCGTGAAGGTAACTAAGACTGGAGAGACTCCATGACTCTTGAGATTGCTTTGTGCTATCGGTCTCCATTCTTGTATTAACAGAGTTATAGATTGGTATATACTACTGGTACACCTCTCTTATGTATAGATATGGGTTAGATGACCCATATATTTATGTTCATATATATATATATATGGCTATACTTGGGACTTCGTGCCTGTTGTACAGTCATTTCTCATTATGATATTTCCAGATAGTTACTACTTCATCCTCATAACTTAAGAAGGAAGGCAACTTAGTCTTGATGATGACACGTGGCCTTGTTTTCATATACTATATATGAGAAGATGGGATTATACCTATGATAGACGTCTAAAGTATAGTGGATTCTCATATCATTATTTATGTTGATAGACAGCCTATCCTATTTTACATATATTGATGATGATGATGTTCTATATATTGAGATTGAGAGACATATTTAGGCAATGCTACATGCTAGCTTGATTATACTTGGTGATATCTCACTTATCGATGTTTTCTAGATTTAGATGATATTTTTGGATATGTGTGATTCACTCATTTGTATTGATTCTGTGGTTTCTGATTTGATGTGCTTTTATATAGGTGATGCCATCTTTATGCATGGTTTTGAGTTATTTGTGTGATGTGATGCTTTGATGATTATCTATGGTCTTATATTTATATTAAATGCATAATTTTTCATACCTATATATATATTGATGTATTGAATATAGACTTTAGCTTCTTTGGTAGTGTTATCATTTTATTAATCCTAGTTTATACTGTGTCACCTATATTCATAGGTCTTTGATTTAGACATGGTCTGACCCGTGTGTTATTTATGCAATACTCGAGTCAGTCCGAGACATTTCAGGTATAGGAACAATATGACCAACAAGTGTTTTAGTGGACTTGGAGCAGACTTATATTAAGATTGTTGTATGATATTTGTATGTCATTGATTCATTGGATACACACACACTACTGAATTGTATATATGAATTATTCATTGTATTGTTTTGAGATATTAGACATTTGAGATAATTTGTATCCTTACAGTATTATACATTATATATTATATGTTATCGTTGCGATTCTGACTCTATGTTCTCTGTTGTTTACTATATATTGTGTATTATTCTATCCTGGAGGCACACATGTTTATTGCTTTTTACTGATACTATGTACTATAGTGAGATATTTATTTGATGTTTTAAAATGTACCAGTGTTAGTCCAAGGGAATATTCACGTGTGTACCCCATATAGCCTCATTCTCCATATTATATAACAGTATTACTCAGTAATACTCTTGGATAGTATGGATATAAAGGTGGGGTGTTTCATTATGTGAGGACATTTTTTCCCTAACTCATTATAAATGAGATCAAGTTACTTGCACACATGCATTGTCATAAGGACTATTAGATGAGGGAGAAGCATTGCTTGATGGATGTATATACATCGACGCTAATGAATTTTCAGCATTGGTTTGATACTCTTAGGTGAAGTAATTCTACGCCCATATTGCATCCATATTTCTGCATAGCTCTATATCAATTTAAATTTAAAACTTATAGTTTATTATGTGCTTTACTTTTCATATGGAGCATGTATATGACTGGTCCCCAATATTCACTTTTAAGCTAACTTCCCACATTTCGGTCTATGTCAATTTATCCAACATAAGCACAAAAACTGAAAAATACGAGTCGATGGTATATGAATATCAAATTATAGATTCGTAATGATATGACATATGAAATAGTCAATAATATAAACTAAAACTATGCTTGATTATCAAAAAATATCATAACAATGTTATTTAGTCAATTACAAAATGCAATACCTATAATCACCTATGCAATCAATATCAATGCTTTTGAAAATCACAAAAGAAAGTTCAATCGATTATGATATGGACTCTAAAATAAATTCTCTATAAATATCTCAAAAATATTTTTAGTTCTATATTCTAATCTCGAACATGCTATATGAATTGTCTTTAGAACTATTTGTGTAAAAAGGAGAACACAGTCTAAGGGTATACACATTAATATATCAAAAACATCAAAGACTCGCCTCAAATGATTTCATCACAAAGCTAAAATAAATAAATAAAATCGTCTCACATGTCAAGCGTAGAATATGAAAACTTACTTTAAAACATCACAAATTCTCAAAATTTTCATTTCACAAACTCATTTTCAAAAGGTCATGTCCAACATTAAAAAAAATCATCTCAAAAAGTTTCATATTAACATTTTCATATCAAACAATTCTCTAGCCAATACTCTCATATCAAAAGAGGTTTTCAATCGAAAACTCAAGTCTAAGATTTAGCCAAAATGCCTTATTTCAAAATATTTACTTCATGAATGGATATGAAGAGCAAGAAAAGCCCTAAGAAAGCAAAAACATATTTTTTTGGTTTTCTTGAAAAAAAAACTAAAAAGGTAAACACATAATTTTTGGAATTTTCAAAATAAAAACAAAACAAAAATCCAAGCTCTCCACATATGCATGAAATATAATGTGTGAAATATCAGTCAATCTATGAAACATACGAGATACCAAAAATATCAGATTGAAGGAATCACAAAGGTTAAAAGTCATACCACTTGTTTTGAAAATTCCGACAAGAAAAAACAAAATACCCTATCAGGATACCACTTGTACTTGGATTGCCTATGGTGGTGTACAATGATACCTCATATACTCCTTGTTATCTAGTTTGCCCATAGTGGAGAATAATGATACCACTTGTTACTCTCGACGTGCCGGTGGTGACAAACAATGGTACCTCGGACACTGTTTAACGTTGGTCGCTTGAACTCTCATCATCAACATCAAGCATGAAAAAAATAGATAAGATTTGTTAGGTCAAAATTTGAATCAATGGTACTTGTGTAAGAGATAATCACTTAGGTAAGTATGCTTGTCCAAAGTTTGTTAGAAGTCATATATGCAAACATGAAATTATTCATGTCCTTAGTCATAAAGTCTTAATTTCAATTTGACCCAAAGGCTATTATAGTCTCAATTCTAATATTTTATTTATGCTTTAAGAAAAATGAAAAGTGGTGAAGAAATACAACTTGAAATTCGTCCCATTCTAGTAGGGGTACATGCCTAATTATAGAGAAATTGGATCCTAAGATTATTGACATATGACACTCGTAGGGGATGAACGGTTGTGATATGCTAACATGACACATTGCTGATTTGACATGTGGCATAACCCTTTTTTGATTCCTTCATGATGATGTGGCATATTTGGTTCAACTAGGAAATTCCATGTGGCAAACCAGAGCATCATTTTTGGGTAGATTTATCAACATGCAATAGCTATGTGACTTCAACATGCAATAACTCTTTAATCTTCAATATGCGATAACTATATAAATCTTGGCTTGCGACAGCTTCAATTATCAATATGTGATAGCTCCAACCATTCTCATGCAATCGTCTTGATCATTAACTTGGGATAGTTCCATTAACTATCAACTTGTGACAGCTCTATCAACATCATCATGCGGTATCCTTATTATCATCAACATGCAATAGCTCTCTATTACACCAACATGCGATAGCTTCCTATTACATTAACTTGCAATAGCTTCCTAATACAATAGCTTCCTATTACATTAACTTGCGATAGCTTCCTATTACATCAACTTGCAATAGCTTCCTATTACATTAACTTGCGATAGCTTCCTATTACATCAACTTATGATAACTTCATCCATATCAACTTTCAATAGCTTCTGGTACCAACTTGCGATAGCTTTTCCTCAACCCGCGATAGCTTAAAAAAATTTGGTATAACATTCCCCTTTCCTTTTAATAAAAAGCATTTTATACTTTAGTACAAACATCGATACTTTTATTCACCGTCTTATTAAACTATTTGTTTCTTGAATCTATTATCTTAGCCGTAGAAATTTTCCCTATCACAATTTGACGGTTGGATTGTTCGTTCTCCTTCCTTATAAATTGTTTCCACTTCCTCTTTTATCTTCACCCGCTCTCTTAAAATTAATCGAGCCAAAATCAAATCTTCCTTGACAAAGTTTGATCTTCTGATTAGATTTTCCCTTAATTAATCTTGTTTGTCATTGTTATCTTTATTTATCGATTTTTAGTTTTAATTGTATACTCTTTCGATAATTTAGGACTTTACAAAACCATTGATTTTAAATATTCGCATGGGTTTCATCGAAATTCTTAATAATTTTCATTTAGTTATTTTATTGCTATGGTTATAATTGTTTGATTTTTAGTGGGTTTCGGTTCCAATTCTTCAATATCTGCTTTATTTTAAGCGTTTTACTTCATTATGTGATAACTTGTTTATTCACTCAACATGTAATGGCCTACTTATTCAACTTGCGATGACTTGTGTATTTATTAAACATGTGATAGTATATTTATCTACTCAACATGTGATAGCATATTTATTTGCTCGACATGCGATAGCTTGCTTATATGTAAAATTATGCGATATCCTATTTGTCCACTCAAATTGCGATAGCATATTCACTTATTCGACACGTGATAGCCTTAACATGTGATAGCATACTTATCCATTCAACATGCGATAGCCTTAACATGTTATAGCCTTACCATCGTAAACATGCGATGACTCAACATGTGATAGCCTATTCATATATCTGTCATGTGATAGCCTTATTTTACCACCCCCATTGTTTTGCTACTTGACAACTTACTATCCTCACCATGCAAAAGTATTTTGTGGTGTCAATATATAATAGCTTTTTTATTGTTAACATATAAGTTTAGAATAAGTTATATGAAAATGTTCCAACTCATATGTTAATTGAGATATAATGTATAACCATTATTATTATTATTATATATGTTTATTTTTCATCAACTTAGATACCATGGCATGAAGCAAGAAAGGATTTTCTAAGGCATCTCTAAGTACTCCCAAGCTTAAGAAGCCATCCGAGGAGAAGCTCTACACTTACTGGCATTCTAACTTCTTAAAGACAGAAGATATAGATTCCTTGATTCACCACTTTGGAATTTCCAAAATCGAAACCAAAGTCCCTGGCCCTTCTGACATGATCAATACCCCTCTCGAGGGATTTTTTCCTTTACCCCACCCATATCTGACACTTTTGCTACCTTCCCTTGAACGATATCAACACCAAGACTCCATCCTTTCTTAGGAATGCTCTATTCAGCTCACCCTGAACTTCTACAATTATATTCATTCTCTTTCATGTTATTTAAGGAACTCAAGTCGGAGGACTTGACCCCTTCAACCTTATACTAACTTAATACCCATCAAAAGGTCAAGTGTCATCCTGAAGGTTCCATATTCAGTCTTTGTTCTGCTGACTACAAGTTAATTTCTAATTCTATTAACAAATCCAAGGATTGGAGCCATTAACTCTTTCATGTGAGATGCTTTTCTTCTGAAATTTCTAGAAAATTCTCCATCCCGGTACATTATTGAACTTATGTTTACTTTATTATTTCATTATCATATTATGCTAACCTTTATTTTTTCTCTTATCTCAAAAGAATTCAATCTCTAAGTTTTGGTGAAAATCAATAAGCTAAGGGATATTATGAAATACTCAAGGAGCTCATTAGTCTTCCTACCGAGGAGAAGTCGGGGAATTATTCCTTGATTTAGCCATTTCACCGGGTTCCGCGTGAGCTTCCTATCATAAAAAGAAATAGATATGGCTCATCATCCTTTGTCCTCACAAAGATCAATGTCTTTTTTAATAATTCACTGATCTAGCACTCGTCCTCCTATAGTCTAGAACATTTGCTAGGTTTTTTCTTCCACTTTTATGTTGAAGAATAACAATTTCTTTTATTTTTGCTTTCTCTAATCTTAGATATTAGCTTAGTTGATTTGGCTTTCTTGTCATCGAGTAAGGATCCTTTAATTTTACCTACTTCTCCGAAAGCTCTTATTAAACTAAATCTGCTTCTACCTCAAAAGCTAGCTCATCGTCTCTGACTATCGTAATAGGAGACACCTTTTTATTTTCTAAAACTAGGAAGCGCAAGGAATCTAGCGACTCACAAATTTCTTCTGAACCTTCTCTTTAAAAACCCAGAAATGTCAATGTTGCCTTGACGTCAACCATGATTCCTTCCTCCGATATCGTTATAACTACCATTTCTTCCACACTCCCATTCAAAGGCTTGTTATTGACATCACAAGTTCACCACTGGAAGACTCTCTTACCTTCCTACACCAACAACTAGGGCTTGATTTTCCACTCTTTCAGAACACTCCTCTATTAGGTTCTAGTGTTGGGGCTTTTCGCCCTTTGAATTTTAAAGAATTGCTAACACTTATCCTTCAGTCCCCTACTATCACTTTTTTGGATTCATTTGATGCTCCCTTCCTTATTTCAAAATATGCCCTTATTTTCTTTTTATAGAAACTTATTCTGGTACACTTTATTTTCTTTAACATGTTGAGTTAATTTATTGATGCAGTTTTGACATCTTTGATTCTATTTAGATTGGAAAAAACTTATACCTCCTTTAGTAATCATCTTCGTCCTCTTCTCAAGACATGTCATCACTGTAAGAGCTGAATTCTTCATTATCTGAGAAGAAAAGGACTTTGGAAACGAAGTTAAGAGTTTCTAAACTAACAATGGCTCTCTTTCAGCCAAAAATTTGTAGTTCATGTCTTTATTGGATTTAGAAAAGAACAAAACTCATTACAAAGAATTAGGGATATGCCCTAGAGGCAATTATTTAATGTGTTACATATATCTTACTCGATAACCAATCTTGTTTGAAATAAAAGGTATTTTGTTTTGATTATATACTTGATATAATGAGTTATATTAATTAATCAATTTAATTAAAGTATATTAATAAAAAATTCAAAAACGGTATATTCTGTGATAATAGTTACAAGGTGTTGAAACCATGAATAATTTATCACAATAAAGTCAAACATACCGTTTATCAAGACAGGATATCTATACATCCATTGAGACTATAATACGTAATGCTCTTCGAATGTTTGGCATTTTATTACTCATAACTACTAGAGGCACTAATGGGTTAGTGCTAATAGTTATTGGATAACTATGAAATGACTCACTCGATAGTTTCCTATTGGTTAATATAACTAAGGTCAAACAGAAAATATCAATGTTACAAAATTACACAATCCTCTTGACTTGAGAATACTGTTGATCTTCAATGTGAAAGTTTCACTATGATTATAATTAAATCATGGCTCAACGTCTATTAAACGACTATAGTTGGGTCGAGTAGAAGCATTGGGAGTGAAATACTATTTAAGAGAGGATTCGCCTCCCCAGTTATATAAGGTTAGCATCATGGTCAACTGAAATCAACTCAAAATGAAAGTCTCTGGCCAGAGCGATATGGTTAACAATAATTGTTACTATTGAACAAAGGACTTTTGTATTTGGGCCATAAAATTGAACGTGGACGATATTGGAATTTGACCATTACCGAATTCCAAAAGTTCTAATGTGACATAGTTTTGATGAAGAGAATTAGTATAAATAATTGTCACTACAAGGTACCACTTATAATAAGTAAAATTGGATTTTACAAAAGATGTGTAAGCGATAAATTCAGCCAAAATGTCATAACACTAGCCAAGGTGACATGTGAACATGTATATTTGAATTGTTTGATATTAATCGTTGATTGAATTTACACCTTTGAGTCGCATAACTGAAATGATGAATTCTCCAAAAAAAACCACATGATTTAATTAATTTATAAAATGTTCTAAATTAATTGAATTAATTAATATTTAAGATATATTATTATTTAATTTAGTTTATGTTAGGGAGTTATTTGTAATTATTTGAATGCATTTATAAAAGTTTTATTTGCATGCATTGATATACAATATCGATGTAATTTTAAATGAATTTAAATAAAAGATAATTTCATGAAGTGATTTATGGAATTTTTGTCATTTGATGGCATGTAATTTCAACTATATCATGTGAAGAGAGAGGAGTAGAGAGAGAGAGAGATAATCAAGAGAACCAATTAGGAAGTTTTAAATAAAGAATGAGAAAGGTTTCGTTCTTTCTATTAAAACAAATTCACTAATTCATTTCCTATAGATAATTCATTCTTTCCCATTCATATTTTTATCTTCTCCTCTCACAACCTTCCATGGCAAAAAACAAAATAAAAGTTTCCAAAAATTTTCAACTCCAAATCAAATGCAATCATCAAAAATAATAATGAAACATAAATGGTTTATCCATCTTTAGCAAGGATCGGATGTGGATCTTGCAGATACGAGGATATTTATTCATTCAAGGTGTGTTTCTTAGACTACTTCCTACGGTAATTATCTAATCTCAATTTCAATTATACATCATATCTTTTAGTATAGATTATATCTCTCATATTTTACAATGATTTTATATGCAAATATTGTTACCTGTAACCGTTTGAATAACATATGTAAATATATTGTTATCCAGCCTTTTGACCAAGTAATATGTTGATAGAATGAATAGGTTGAACTTGGGAGCTATTAAGGCATGCAGCCCGGAGAGATAGCCCCAGAGTCCAGAAACTAAGTACAACCTAGAATTCACAAGACGTATTTTGAGGGGCAAGTGTTACGGCAAAATTTTCCTAGTCTTCGAACAAACATAAACGACCAAATCAGACAAGCAAACGATGGAGAAATGATCCAAGGACATTGGGAATATTATAAAAAGGCAAGAAAAAGAAATATAAAAAAATGTGCAAAAAAGTTGAAAATCGGAAGTTCAAGTATTTAGAAGAGCCGACTAGAAGTAAACCCACAAAATCCTCATGTCAGACTCGAAGCATGACAGCCTTGGGAAAAACTCCAAGCACGACCCAAAGTAATCTATGCATAAACCCCAAGCATGGCCCAATGTTGGTTCAGTACCGACCTATATAGTGGGGTCGCTACCGACACATGAAAATTTGGGTTGGAGACACAGAAATCTCGAGTCTGACTCTAAGCAAGCGACACAAGTTAGACATATAGAAGTCTCGAGTCGGACATGCAAAACTCTCAGGTCCGACTTCAAGTAAATAAAGGAAAACTCAGAGCATAAAGATCTCAGAAAATCTTTAGGTCGAGCCCCAAGCAAACACTCAAATTTCTAAGGTCGGACTCCAATTCAATGAAGATTGGGACAAATGCAAACCAACCCAAGGCCAAAGCAAGATGGATCCACCAAGTTATAGGTCAGTACCGACCCATACCTATGGGTCGGCATCGACCCTTATTTCTTCCATAGGCGAGTCTCATCTTCTACCTACATGCCCTATTTGATGTTATAAGCTTATCCCAAGTATTGTTTTGTTAAGCTAATAAAATTTCTCTATCAATCTCCACGAACTCTTGAATTGGCAACTATGTTCTTCCACAACCCTATCATTTGGACTTAGAAACAAGCTAATATCGGAGCAAACAACTATGGAATCACAAAGCTAACCACAAGATGAAGAGTTGAAGGCAGCCATATTGGCCATATTAAGGGTCGGTACCTACCCTAACCTTGGAGTTGTACCGATCCATACAAACTGATGAGGTGGCACCTACTTTCTTGGGAGAATTGGTCTAAAGTGTGGAGAACGACCTGGAGATATTTTGTATGAGATTTTAGGCCCTTACCTCTATCAATAGGAAGGTAGGGCTCATTTTTTAGGATCTTTTGGGCTCTATTTCTAATTTACTCTATATTTTTGTAATTTTAAAAATCTAAGTGTTGGAGTTGTACCGACCTCTAAGAACTTCTGCCTCCAAGTTAGAATATAAGCAATAAAATGATAAACTAGACGTAGGCCTTAATTTGTCGAACCATTATAAATTGTTGTGTGTTCTTCCTTGCTTGTTTTTCATTTAATTATTTACTTTTTATTCTCTATTACAATTTCTAGGTGTTTGTGTCATTTTTGGTTCAAACATTTTGGTGCTTTCACCTTAAAAGAGATTCTCAAGCTATTTGGATCCATCATCTATTATTGGATTTTTGATATCCAAGGGATAGATCCAATTCTTCAACCTTTTAATTCTACTATTCAGACTTTCAACAATTTAAGAGAAACTATTTGCAATGGCTCTATCAAGGAAAGAATGTACTATCACTACCAGAGGTACTAGTGATGCTAAGAATAAGGATATTTAGCATGTGGATGAAGTTGCACAATAACCAGAACAGATAGAGATCCAGAATTCAACTGACTTGTGACCAGAATAGAGACGGATAGGATGATAAAGTAGATAGAAGATAGATTCCAGGCTAGTCAGAATGAGATGAAATAAACGATGTAGAAGAGCTTGAGATTTCTAAATGAACTAACTCAGAATAGTTGTAGGAGAAGCAGAAGAGATTCCAGTTCAGGGTCACAAAGTCCCTCATCATCCGAGCAGAGATGAAGGAACATGAAGCAGAAGAAGACTCAAAACACTATTGGAACATCTCACTAAGGAAGAGGATGAGCTCCAGGCTTAAATTTAGGGATTAGTACCGACCCAAGGTTAGGGGTCGGTACTGACTCCTCCAATGGTAGGCCTAGAGCTCGCCATTTGGAAGGCGATGTGGATTTTACTTCTAGTCAAGCCGCTGATGATTAGAATTTGGAAAATCATGCTATTGTTGATGATATTGGATATGTAAATCAAACATGGGGGATCGCTGGACGAATGGATCTCTCTGAATTTGGAGAGCCTAGGTATCGAGAGCATTCACCATGCCAAACACTCGGGGCGAAGCCTGATTATGGCCATTTATTCGAACCTGTTAACTCGGACTACTTGGAGGATATGATCAGGATACTTGTTAGCGAAAATCATGTCAGAAGGAACGATGAATGGCGTACCTCTCCTAGTCGGAATCCATTTACGGAGAACATTCTACGTGAGAGATACCCTTAGAGATTCGCAATGCCAATGATGTCGTTGTACGGAGCAAAGATGGATCCTAGGCAGCATTTGATGAGATACGAGTGGCATATAGATTCAGCTAGAGCTTCTGATGCCGTGAAATGCCGTTGTTTTCCAATTTTCTTAGAAGGAGTCGCTATGATGTGGTTCACTCGGCTTCCATCGAGGTCCATATCATCTTTCGTTTAGTTGTCAAGAAAATTTATGGAGCAGTTCGGCTTACACACTACACGTCCTAAGCATTTGTGTCTTTGTCAAACCTCTTCTAAGCTGATGGAGAGTTGCTAAAGGACTTCTTGAATCGGTTCCACATAGCTATGACAGAGGTTGTAGATCCCAAGGATGACATAATACTAATGGCACTAATTAGGGGGATTCATACCGATTCAGATTTCGGGGATTGGTTGGAAAGGAAACCCCCATCGACGATGGACACTTTCGACAGAAAGGCCAACGAGTACTTACGCTTGGGTTAAGAGCATAATCGTCCCTGGAGGAATGGTGCTGGGATTTCGGCTGAAGTGGAACAAAGTAATATCGTTGTGAATCGGACTGAAGGAAACTCTGCGAACGTAGTAGTCAACATCAGGGACTCTAAAAATCAGAGAAAGAGGAATCAAGCTCCAAGCGGCCAATGTAGTGAGAAAAGCAAGCACTCGAGGGACTTGAGACCAGAAAAATATACACCTCTGAACGATATGTTGGAAAACATCTACCTCTCCATGCAAGGAATGGAACAATACAAGAATCCGCCTCGTAGAGAGGCGACCGATGAACAGAAGCGCTCAATAAATACTATTGTTTCCCTAAAACTCACGGACATAACACTAATGAGTGTCGACATCTTAAAATTCTGATTGAGGAGCTGATAAGGAATAGCGAGCTCTAGCAATATGTTAAGGAATCACCAAATGGTGGGGAAAATGCAAGACCCTAGGGTCTACCTGCTCTAGGAGAACTGCCCAAATCCAACGGTCAAAGGCCAAAACGAGCTAATAAAAGACTGGTCATCAACTAACCAGTCACCCATGGATGAAGCAACAGCCTATGAGAATGCTGCCCCGTTCTTCATTATCTAATTTCCTTTCTCAAATAAGCTTCCCATTAACATGTGAAGCTCTGTAAATAGGCAAGACTTGCCATTTCTTCTATTTATTAATGAAATTTGCTTCTTAAGCTGATGGAACCATGCTCATGCAAGTAACTTTCATGCGCCACATAGTAAGCTGCATGACACTTTTTGAACCAATAGACTCGTCAGGTCAACGATCATATTTGATCTCTAACCTTCTAAGAATCAATGTTGTTCCGACAATATCGGGAAGGTCTGAATCGTCGGGTCGATGGTCACATTCGATCCCTAACCTTATGAGAATCGTTGTTGCTCCGGTAACATCGGGAAGGTTCGAACCGCACTGGAGGGAAAACCCTTATGAAGAGAATTCTCTGCTATGGGTACTTCTAGCCAACTATCAACCAAGACATGGTTGATTATACCCAAAAGTGTGACAAGTGCCAGAATTTGCTAAAATTTCGAGAGCCCCACCAACGGAGATTACTCAAATGGTTGGTCCTTGGTCATTTGCAATTTGAAGAATTGATATCATTGGTGTATTGCCGATATTTAAAGGCGGCGTGAAGTTCGTCGTCGCAGTTGACTACTTCACCAAATGGGCTGAGGCAGATCCATGAGCCACGATTACCACAAAGAAAACAATCGACTTTGTTGTCTGAAATATCATCTACCGTTTTGGAGTTCCACATGCAACTATTATCGATAACGGAACCCAATTCGACAGTACCGAATTCAAAGATTTTTGCCGCTGTCATCGCATAGAGAAGAGATTTGTTATGGTGGCACACCATCGGGTGAATGGATAGGTTAAAGCTGTAAACAAGATTATCAAGTTCATTCTTAAGAAGCGATTGGAAAAGGCCAAGGGCAAGTAGGTCGATGAACTTTCATTAATACTCTTGGCTTATCGAACAACCTACAGGTCAGCGATTGGCAACTCTCCATTCGCCTTAGCCTATGGATCAAAACGTGATGATTTAGGTTGAACTGAAAGTGCCTTCTCATTGAATGACTCACTATGATCCACAGACAAATGAGTAACTCCTACTAGAACCTCTTGATATGATCGATGAGAAGCGCGGTGAAACTGACTTGAGACTAGCTGCATACCGAAGCTAGGATACCCGATACTACAACACCAAAATTAGGAATCAAACCTTTAAAATTGACGATCTGGTCCATAAACGAATCTTCCTAGGCCCTCGGAACATGGTCCCGAGTTGGGAAGGTCTGTATGCGATAGAACAAAAGTTTGGAGATGGAACTTTCAGGCTTACGACGATTGATGGGATTTCACTCCCGAGGGCATGGAACAGCGAACACTTACGATACTATTTCACTTAGAAATAAATTTATGCATAATTGATTAAAGCCATTGCAGATGTGTAGGTGCCCAGAGTTAGGTGTCGACCAAACTTCTACGGTCCATGATCGGGCCCTTGAAGTTTAACCTACCTTGGCATTCGGAGCTAGATGCCAGTCAACCCTTTCAGCCATCGACATGGAGGCAAGTCAAAGATGTGACATGACCGTCTACTCATTTGCTCGTGTTTGGAGTTTGGTAGGGAATAATGTCTTGCCCAGCGGATGGTGAGGTCGATAAACCAAAATGGACATGACTTGACCATCCATGTAACTTACTCTTGCCCCTGAAGCTAGGACAGGAGTATAAGACCAAAGAGGACATGACTTGACCCTCCATCCACTAACTCTTACCCTTGACGTAGGGGCATGAATATATACTGAAATGGATGTGACCCGACCATCCATCTATTAGCTCATGCCTAGAGTTTAGTGGAGCATTAATTCTTGCCTAGAGTATGGCAAGACCAAAGATCCATGCCTGGAGTAGGTGAGGCATAAGATCCGTACTCGGTAAAAGGCAGGATCTTACCTATAAACTTTGATTAATGCCCGAACTCAGGCACGATCGCAAGTAACCTGGATGTGGATGTCCAAATCACAGTTTGAAGTGGTTAACACAAACATGCATCTCAAAGAAGGATGTCCAACTTGATGTTCAAGGAAATTCACTTCAATCGATGCTCGAAGTCAAGCGTGATCGCATTTAAAGTTCTTTGAAAAGGAATGCTCAAATCACCTTTTTAGGTAATTGAAATTTGATCGGATCTAGAATTTGATATGGCAACATGTAAATGCCCAAAGATTGGCTCTTCAGCGATTGCTTTATGGCGAAAGGCAAGCAAATAATGAAATGGGCTAATGACTTAGTCTGACAATAATCATGATAAGAAATGGATTACAAGTACACTGAATGGAAAGTGCATTTCTCAAATACCTAGACAAATTCACACAAAGATTGGATGAAACAAAAGTCTTTATTATTCACATTCAAAATAGAACTTGGAAAGAAAAGTACAAGTTTTATTTATACATAAGCTGAAAACTAAAGCGGGGTCCGAACCCACAGAACGCCGACCTAAAATAATAACAGACCCCTACAACTGCAAACCGAAAGCGAGTATATCTACACAAAACAAACAACAATGAACATGATCACCTACATATGCCTACATGATTATGTGGATATGATTGAGAGCTTTTACAAGAGAGTGCATGTGTATATGTGTATGTAATCATATTCGACACCCAATGACTAGAGTTAAAGAAAAGTTGACTCATACCTCGAAAATCCATAAGAGAAATAGTTTAGAACAACCAAGCTTGGAACAATATATCGAGAGAGCACTCTCTAAATTTATAACACCGGACGCTTGTTAAGAGTCGCGATGAATAACTATGGACATAACTCTTTACAGTAGCGAACCGCAAGAAAGATAATGACCATTCAAAGCACATAGTGGAATCCTTTATAGCAATCCTAACTTGTCTCGATTCAAAACACATCATGTTTGAATCAAGATGTACTTTGAAGGGAAAATGTTATCCAACCTTTTGATCAAGCAATATGCGGATAGAATGGACAGGTTGAACTTGGGAGTTATCAAGGTAGGCAGCCGGAGAATTAGCACTAGAGTCCAAAAACCAAGTACATCCGAGAATTCATTAGGCATACGTTAAAGGGCAAGTGTTACGGCCGAATTTGTCGTAGTCTTTAAACAGACTTAAACGACTGAATCGGATTAGCGAATGATGGAGAAATGAACAAAGGACTTGGAAATATCATAAAATGGCAAGAAAAAAGAGATTGAAAAATGAGCGCAAAAGGTTGAAAATTCGGAAGTTCAAGTTTTTGGAAGAGCCGACTCAAAGCAAACCCACAAAATCCTCAGGTCAGACTTGAAGCATGATAGCCTTAGGAACTCCAAGCGTGACCCAAAGTAATCAATGCATAAAACCCAAGTGCGACCCGAAGTTGGTTCGGTACTGACCCATATAGTGGGGTTAGTACCGACCCATGAAAACTAAACATAGAAATCTCGGGTCTGACACCAAGCAAGCGAACTCGGGTTGGACACATAGAATTCTCAGGTCGAACACACACAACTCTCATGTCTGACTCCAACCAAATGATGGAAAACTCATAGCACAAAGATATCAAAAAATCCTTAGTTCGAGCCCTAAGAAAACACTCGAATTTATTAGGTCCGACTCCAAGTCAACAAAGATAGGGGCAAATGCAAACCAATCCAAGGCCAAAGCAAGATGGATCCACCCAAGTTATGTGTCGATACCGACCCATGGATCGGTACTGACCCATACCCATAGATCGGTACTGATCTCTATTTCTTCGACTGGTGGGTCCCATCTTCTGCCTACATGCCCTACTGATGTTAAAAGCGTATCCTAAGTGTTCTTTTGTTGATCCAATACAATTCTCTATTAATCTCCACCAACTCTGGAATCAACAACTCTGATCTTCCACAACTCCATAATTTGAACTTTGAAACAAACTAATATCGGTGCAAACAACTATGGAATCATGAAGCTAACTATAAGATGAGCCAAGATGAAGAGTTAAAGGCAGCCATATTGGCCATCTTAAGGGTCGGTACTGAATCCTAACCTAGGAGTTATACCGACCCATACAAACCGATAAGGTGGCACCTACTTTCTTGAGAGAATTAGTCTAAATCTTGGAGAACGACCTAGAAATATTTTGTACGAGATTTTAGGCCTCTATAAATAGGAAGGCAGGGCTCATTTTTCAGGATCTTTTGGGCTCTAGTTCTACTCTACTATGTATTCTTGTAATTTTGAAAAGCTAAGTGTTAGAGTTGTTCCGACCCCTAAGAACTTCTTCCTCCAAGTTAGAATATAAGCAATAAAACTATAAAGTGGACGTAGGTCTAGATTTGCCGAACCACTATAAATTGTTATTTGATCTTTCTTACTCGATTTTCATTTAATTCTTCACTTTTTATTCTCTACTATAATTTCTGGGTGTTTGTGCAATTTTTGGTTCAAACATATATATTTGAATTTTTTATGTGTCATACATATCATTGTTGGAGTTTTTCATTTTAAAAAAATTAGGGCCTAATTGTTATATATATATATATATATCTATGTATGTATGTATACATACTCTAAACATTGGTAACTTTAATACTATATGTATATTTCACACATAATGTTTTTTATAAAATAGTTTGTGCCTTTAAAATAATGATTGCATTTTTTAGGCCATCTTTTATGTTATAAAGTTATATATATATATATTAATTTTACATATTTTAAATATCTTTAACTACTGACCAGCACTACTATCCCAACAGCAAGGCGCTTTGACATTGGTACGAGATGTCAAAGGTTCGAAACTTGCATAACATGACTCGAACATATATTGACATGCAACATGTTGTTTACTACCCAAGACTTGTAGTATTAATATGTGCTACCATCAAAGTACCAATTTCAAAAAAAATATTTAACTACTTTATTATTTCAACTTGGAAAATTATTCCCTTGGCAACATTTGATGTTTTGGACCTTAAATTTGAATCAATTTTATTGGCTTAGTCAAATCTACTCAAGTAGTTTAAATAGTTTATTTCATGTAATATGTAAATTAATTGTGCTATATATACACATATTTATTTATTTACATACAAGTTTAAAATATTTTGAAAACAAGTTAAGGAAAGTATAAAAGAAGGCTAAAAGATCTCCATCTTTACATTTCTTGAATTACCATTTAAATGCTTTTTACCTTTTCTTTTAACGACACTTAAATGCACCACTACCCATTCATTTAGATCTTTTTATTTCACATCTATTCAAACATTAGATTATTATTTTTATTTAATACATAAGTTAATTTTGATATACGTATATATAAACATTCCAAGATAAGTTTAAATTATTTTTGTGACAAACGTTGTGCATATAAATGGGCAATGTATACGTTATAGATGCAAATCCCAACATCTATATACGTATATATTAACTATATACACCTTTTTTCCATGTTGCACTTACACATTTTACACTGGAGTATATTTAGATATACTCACAATCTATGCCTAGTATAAATGTTATTTAATAAGTCAATCAATTTAATTAAAGAGAGATGAAATGTTTCCCTCTCTAAATGAGATGAAACCTTCCCTTAAATAATTGTACAAATTAAGAGAGAGAAACGATAGGCTTCAATGTCTAAATTAATTTTCACATGTAACTTTACACACATTTACACATAAAAGTATATCTGATATACTACATTTTATATAAATATCTCATATTGATTAAAATATAAATATTTAAAACCTTTTTAAACAAAGTTAAATAAAATAAGATTTTAGTTAAAACTTTATTAGATTTCATCTAAAATCCATCTAGACTTCATACGTCCAATAAATCCTAAAGAGGATTATTTTTGAAATTTATCATTTAATTCTGCTATGGGCTGGCCCAGTTCCAACAATGTTATCGGAGTGAAGTTGGTTTAAATTCAGGTGTCCTAAATTCATCGACACTATTCATCCTCTCCATCCAACAATATTCATCCTCGAAATTAATCGACTCCAAACACGGGCAACTTTATACTCATTTTCCAAACGTTAGAAAATCTGTCTCAACTATGGGTGCAACGATACCCAATTCATATGTTTTTGAAAAATCGATTATAATGGGCATTCCGTTAATTAACGATTTAATATTTAAATTAATCATCTAAATATTAGATCATTACAATTGTGGGGTGTTACAACATTGGTGTCTACCTTATGCGATGGAAAGAAATTTATGCTTGAAAGAAGCTGCCTTGGACCATATCCAAGAAATACGAAGCTATAGTGAGATTTTTTGTTTGTAGATAGCGAATGGCAAAGATGTATAACTCACATATTAAATAAAGGAAGTTCTATAAGGAAGACCTAATATTAAGAAAAGTAATGGAGAATACTAAGGATCCTGGAGAGGGGATAGTAGGCCCAAATAGGGAAGGACCACTAGTTATTTTAGTAGCTATTTCAAATGGAGCATACCGTCTCTCCAGACCTTGTGGAAATTTGGTTTCAAGAACCTGGAACTCTAAACACCTCAAAGCATATTATGTTTAACATACTTTTCCCCATTTGTAACATTTTTAATATCTAAAAGATCATTAATAATCATTTTGTGCAATAAGAAGTTTAACTAGTTATAGGGATAATAGAGTGCCCGATCTAGTATAAAAATCCATATGTACAGTATTCTTTTTGTACATTTTCAAATTATACGAGCTTCAATTTTGAAGCTCGGCTTGTAAGCACTATGCTAGAAGTAGGGATAATAGACGGCCCGAACCAGCTATTAAAAGAAATGCGCATGGTCAAAAAATGGTTGTAAATACACGACCTGATTTCTCAGTTTAAACACTAATTAATATGCACCAGTAGTGGAGCAGACCATGCTAAGTACATGACAAAAAAGGGTGGACAAAGTAGCCTATTGAAGAAAGTGTAAATAACAGCAAGGGGGCAAAGGAATCCAGACCAAATGCCGTCTTAAAATAAAGGAGAGAAGAAATACAATAACGACACAAAGCCTATCAGGTATACACAGAAGTTATAATCTATTTTTACCTGCACCCACTCTTCTACACACCATGCACATATATAGGATACCAGAACTTGAGTTTAATGCTAAAGAAATTACATTCATTTAATCAAACAACTGTTAGAGTATTGAGTACAATACGAATACAAGTCCAAGTCAGAGGGATCACTGATGATGATTCTCTATCATGATAACACCTCTGAGTATAAACTGTCTTTGAACAGACGACGCAGGACATCCGGTAGAATATCTTGTGGGGTTAGAAAGACAAGGGAGATCTGTCAGACCGAAAATTACTACCGATGAGCGACGTTGAGCGCTATCGAATGTGATATGGGGATCATAGTTGGCCTCTGCCCAATGGTTAATGAGATCATGTTGATTAAACATATAGTCAGGTCGATTATATAAAAACTTAAGTCTAAAGTCAGTGTAAAATGTGTAAAGATGTCAAGTGCACATTTTAGGGAAGTGACATGCTTAACCTTTTCCTCTTTAAGGTTCTCAACCAACTCAGATGGCACATACATAAGTAGAGTTGAACGGGAGGAAGATGTAGCCCGTTTAATTTGGTAGGATTTGAGCTTAGTATCCTTTCTTCAAGACAGTTAGTCCGTTCAATAGCGATACAACGCACACATTCAAAATCGTCTAAGACCTCTATTGTAACAACCCGTAATTTTATCACTTTGAATTAGAATATTTGATTAATTTTAAATACTCAAATATAGGTTTATTAAACATAAATAATCATGTTTTATGTGATCAATAATAATAGTGATCTTGTTCCTAAAATTTGTTTTCCAAAAATAAGGATTTTGGATTTTCGTCAGAAAAATATCAATAACACGACTGAAAATCGTATTATCAATAAACAGCCTTTTACCGTCAGAAGTCGCACATGATTTTTTTTACATACACTTGCTTCTCTATTTAAGCAAGAATATGTAATAAACTTATTTATTTTATTTTGGAAAATAAAATGTCTTTATTACATTATCAATGATATCATCATTTTTGAATAATTGACTTTTAAATTTAAATTGAGTTTAAATAATTTAATAATTATAAAATCAAATGAGGCCCTTTCAATTATTAAATAATAGTAGAAATATTATTATTAAACTTTGTTTACAAATATATGTATATTTGAGAAGTAAAAATATGATCGGAAATCGAAATCAAAATTCGTAACGGTTTGACGTAGAGAAGTTATGCAATGTTGTATGTTATATGTGACATACATGCATACATATACACATATATACATCCATGTAAACATATGTACACCTTAGAATTAACATTTACATTTACTAATTACTAATGGTAAATAGAATAAATATCAGGATATTTATAAAGGAGGAAATCTAAGCTAATGATGACATATCTCCCTTAAGTCAACTTGATACATGCCTTACAAGCTAAGGGAAATGATGGAGATGATATGGAGGGGGGTGGGCATGTGAAGCTGAAGCACATGGAGGGTGTGGTGGTGAGGTGGAAAGATGATGTGATTGGTGAAAATATCATGATATTTCGATTCAAACTTTTTGCCTATAAATACAAGGCATACCTCTTCACTTTCATTCACACTTCCTTCTCTAATTTCCTAAGCATTCTTCATCTTCTTCTTCCTCTTCATTAATGGCTTCCATGGCCGCTTAGGAAAATTCAAAAATAGAGTCGAAGATCTACCAAAATAAGTAGTAATATATAAAGAGATATACCACTTCGAGTTCGAAGCCGAGTTAGTAATATCCTCTAAATTTCCTACCTAAGCCGAGCCCATCTTAGCATGTCTCCACCCTTACAAGCCCAATGCCAAACTTCCGTAAGAGTCCCAGAGTAGGATTCATAAGCTCCGGTATAGGAATAGCGAAGCTATAGTCAATTTTGTAACGCTAAGAGAAGGATAGCTATATAAGTGAGAAACTCTACAAGTTTATTTTATAAATTGTGCGGTGATATGATATGTTTTCTATGTTTGATCATCATGTTTTGGATGCGATAATATGTTTGCTTGGTTGTGGAAATAATTCACGGTAAATACACGTCGAATTTACACAAAGAGAACACTTTCTCTTATGAATTATAAAAGTGTTACGGCATAGTTAAACCACTTTAAACATGAATAAAAATGGTTTATACATGTTTTGTAAACATTAAAACTCATTTCGTCAAAGTTTTGAAAAGATATGAAAATGAGTCAAAATTGAGCACGTTGCGAAACGGTAGTTCGCGATTTCATGCCGTAAAAGTTAAATCAATGTATAGAGTGGAATATAGCTTGGAATTATTCAAAACAAGAATTTTCCAAACTCTTATAACTATAATTTCCAAATAAAGGAGAAAAATTAAGATTTCATTTAGTAAAATATTAGACATGTCCAAATCAAGTGTCAAAAACATCGCGTTTTGGCAGTTCAAAAACCAAAGTTTCAAATTCTTTTTAAGTTGATATTTTTTAATCTTTAAAAATATGAAATAAATTCTAAAAATATGTTATAATATTTTTAATGGAACAATTGGACACATAAAAGGTTTAAAAAGGGATTTGTGATACGAAGCCCTTAAAAGCACTATTCATCGGCAATTTAACAAAGGAATTTGGATTTCTGAAATAAGATTTAAACTTGGGTATTTCTTCCCGAATCTTTTTGAAATGTTTTTCAAATGATAAATCAAAAAGTTTTAAAAGTTTAGAGTCAAGTAAATAACTTGACCACCTTATGGGTGATGGAGAGATAGTCTCTAGGCATGAGTTTGAAAAACTAGTTTCCTACTCTCCCTAGCTATCCGGACTAGCCCGATGGAGGTGATAGCTAATTTGATTTACTTAGACCACATTTTCTTAAGATAAAAGAAAAGAGATTTTGATTTTCCAAAAGTTAGAAAAGATTTAAAATAAGAGTTTGCTTGTTAAAGAAAACATTCTGGTTAAACTCTTTATAAAATTCCGAGGAGGGAACTCGTACTATCCGTATGAATTTAAAAGGTGACTTCACCATTATTCGATGAATAATACAGGTTGAATAAAGAAATTAGTATTGAGTATGATTAATCTAAAATCTATGAATCCTTTTTACTTAATACTAAGTAATTTGGGTTTACAGTAAACGATGTCTTAAATAACATTGTTTTTAACCCCTTTGAAAGGTATGTTTTGGAAATAAGTAATCTCTATTGAGATTGAAATTATACCAATAACATAAGATGGAAATGTTTTACAATGTAATTAAAGAGAAATGATTTGGTATTTTCAAAATTTGAAAGAGGTTTAATAACCCCATATATACTGAAAAGGAAAATGGTTTAAAGACATATATCTCTAAGAAGATATTTTAGTTGGATAAAAGATATTGATTAATTGAATAATAATCACCTGCATACTTGACATCTTTTATCAATAATTGGTTTGGAGAAATCGGGTTCGGATTTGGATGATTCCTATTCGAAAACCACTTCGTACCAATGTACGCATTCGAAAGTGAAGATCTGTTGATGATAATGATTTTGAAGCCGGAGATCTTCATAATGAAGGGCTGCTTGCCACTAATCTTTGGGGTAATTCCCATATCATATATATATATATATGGTGGCAGTGGTATCTTCATTTTGCAAGGATTGCTCACTACTAATCCTAGGGGTGATTCCCAAATAGGATGTAGTAAGAGTACCTTCGGTTTATCCTGTTCCTGGACAACTTGTATGGAAGAGTGTCTAACGTTGCATTTCTAAGACCGCGTACATTGGTTTTTACAAACGTACATTTGTCTGCTGGTGTTGGAGGTAACCCCTCTTATACCTAACACCCTTCCCTGAGGCGTATGAACTTAGGGGTTGTACTTTTGTGGAAACTAATTAGCGTGTCATTGAAAATGGCAATGTGGCATTCAAAGTGGGATTTGTCATGTGAAAGGTAAAACGTTGCCTCAAGCCTCACACATTGGTAATGGAAAAAACAAGGTAGATGCGGCAGGGCTAAGTGGGTCGCTCCCATTACGATATAGTCATCACCTTTCTAGATTACCCTCTATATTTCGAGTTTTTTATGTATGCTTTGATATCCCACGGATAGGCTAGGAACAACCGAGGTGATGGGATATTCGGTACTATATATGGTGGAGGTAGGCCGATTTTGTGTTGGCAGAGGGCAGCAGGGTTGTGCTTTGGTACATTCCTCTAGAGATGTACTATCGGAAGGTAGTCTCTTACCTTATTATTGTTGGAAATCCATTCCCCAATATGTGGATTTACAGTTTTGATTGTAGAACCTAGCATGCTAGAATTTAATTAATGTAACAATTTCGACTATGATTAATATGTTATTCGAAAGGGTTTTCAAAGAATGTCATTAAAAATAACATCCCTAATTATACGCAGCAAATGTTTTGGTTATCATAAGGCAAAATCCTGTCCGTGTTTATATGTGACGTGGTCTTACAAGATACCCTTTGATTTCAAAAATATTTGTTCTTTTGAGTTTCCTCACACCAGTCTCACGATTGACCCAAAGTTTATTTCCTTTTCCCTTAAACTTTGGATGCCCTATTTTTTCGAGCAACCAACACTACAACAAAAGAGGCATATTACAACGGTGGAACACAGTTGTAAAAGATATATTACAACGGTGGATCAACAGTCGTATTTTAAGAAGTTGTAAAAGACTATCAATTTTTTACAACTGTGTTCTTTAGTTGCATATAACCGTTGTGATATTATATATTACAACTGTTTCTTACCCTTGCAAATAACCATTTTACAACTGTTGGTAACTCTTGTAGATATGTAACATTTCGTGCTGTAGAAGGTATGACAACTGCTGGATAACTATTGTAGTTATCAACTACAACTGTTATTCACAGTTGCAATTAATCTTTTTACAATAGTTGATAGCAGTTATAGATTGTAACATTCGTCATATAGCAGCCGTTGTAGTTATCCCTACTACAACTGTTACACGCAGTTGCAGTTTAATATGTTCTGCGACCTCCCTCACAGTTGTAATATACTTTAATTACAACCACATCAATTGCAATTTAAACCCAAAAATATAATTGCATGCACCATTTAATAATTTACCAAAACTATAAATATACATAACTGAATCAAATTCATTCATAAATATTAATATTTATATAATTCTAATAAAACACAATACATACCAAATAAAACAATCTAAAGTATTCGTTCACATCACCAACTAAAACAGTACCAAAACAACATTCTCACATAACCATTCCAAAATAGGATACAACACAAAATACACAAGAAAGATAAAGTTTTGTATCGCAAAACACACACCTTAAGGAAATACACTAGTCGAAGGCAACGAAGTCTTTATGCCAAGCCACGGTCGATCCAACTGCTTCTCCAATAGTACACATCTCGGAACTCGGCCTCCATAAGAAAGCTTCCGGATTCACCGCCACATCAACCCAAACTTTACAACCATCTGGTCCTAGTTTTTTAAAATGCACCAAACAATCAGGATCAGTGGATACTATCGTTCCTTCTGCAACAACTTGCTTTTGCCAACTCAATATTTTACATTTTCCGACCTCAATTCCAACATGTCTTGCATCCCGTTTAGGCCGTTCTTCAACAGTCAGAGTATTGCTCTCACGGTGTGACTGCACAAAATAATTTACGAATACATTAGACTATTTATGGTATTTGTATAACATCAACTAAAAATAATCTGTGTGTATGTTTGTTTTGTGTGTTAATTTGCATTTAAAAAACCAAAATATTTTACTGCATTGCATTAGTATTTTTCATTTACAATAACATTCAATAAACCACTTGGTTTTATACCTATCCGATTTCCAAATAATAACAACTAATATAAAAGTAAAGTAAGACTAAACAGCTTGAATAAAATATATGATACTTTGTATTCCTGAAAGAGTATCAATGCCAATACAAAACTAACATTTAAAGGAACGATGGTTTTCATAACATATACACAAGGGTCCAAGCTTATCATAAAACAATACTGGAAGCACTCAGTTCACTAATGTATGAATTTTGCACGATCACTGATGAGAAGATAAAGAAAAATGTAGCTTATGTAGAAGCATTTCAAACCAAAAATGTGATATTAACTATACAAAACTTTTAAAGACAAAAATATTGTTAACTTGTTTATTTTGTCATGGAATAATACAAGTTATCAAAAATCGAGCTAAGTAGAAATAACAAGGAAAATCCGATTAGAGTAGCCATTATTAGTATCAAACATACAATGCAATGTGGTTATATAAAAGGTTGCCTATTTTTATTAACTGATTAAATTAAGTTAGTAAACAGACACAAGGCATTTGGAAGCCTAGTATCAAGAGATGTTATGCTTAGTAAATTAATAGAATACAAGTTATTAAATCATTAGAATATTAGCATTGGGCTTGCTTATTGTTTGCGATTTCCTCCTTAGTCCACTCTCTACCAAAAACCTTAGCAAAAAACAAATGATAGCACAGGAAATTTAAGTTACACTCCTATATCATATTTTTACTCGATGATGTTTTTTATTGCTCCAAAACTAGTTGACATTTATGACGGTTCCTTCAAAATTCACAAACAACTGCATTTCTACTTCCCCTCCCCTTCAACACAACCATCCAACTCGAAGCAGCAACATCATACATCTTTGTGCCAATCACTCATATACATCCACTGACGGTTCCTTCAAACCCCTGCAACATTGCCTATCTAACCAAAACTACCCACTGCTTCAACCTATTAACATTGCCTATCATACCACATACTTCATCCCTCTGTTAACATGACGAACTGCTTCAAACAATCATACATCATCCCTCTGTTTACACCATACATCATTTCCACACTATCATCATAGAAACTGCCCAATAGCTACAACCATACGCAGTCGCACAATCCTCACATCACTCTCATAGTTGCTTTGTCCAACACAGACATCACATGCATAGCTGCCTCAAACTCACACTGATTCCACTCACCTTGCATACAACTTTCAACTTAAATTGCCACCTACTCCATAATCATAACAATCAAACCCAACTGTCCACCTTCATATATCAATACAAACGCATCAGTTCACCACCCATATCAATGAACATATAACACAGTGCACAACTAACTACTCATACATCCTCAACTCCTACCCCCTCTGATCTTCCTCAAACCAATCACAACCCACTTGAATCACAATCCAACCATCCCCCTTCAACACAACAGTGCAAAACATCCACCAACTACACTATGATTCATCAACCATTTCTTCTTACTGTTACATTCATCATCATGCCATATCAAACATTTACTAACCACTACACTTTGTCTACATCTCTGCCACCATTGCTTGCAATCCCCCAATACCTCACAGACACAACAAAACAACACACACCACCCAAACTTCAAACTGCAACATTCCCACTGTGACATATTCACGTATCTCCATTTGACCACTGTCACCACCCAGTGCTTCATTGTGCAGTGCACTATCCTTCTGTCCACTATATCTCAACCACTGTGCACTTTCTCATCAACCATTTGACCACCAAACATCCTCCCACATCCTACAACCCCTTGTTGCCACCCCAAACCATCACTGCCACCTGCTTCGAACAACATACCATTCATACCCATATACCATCATAACAAACTCCCTCCTGCATTCATCACTGCTGCTACAGCCATATACAACAGTAATACTCAGTCATCCCCCTGCCATCAACCACTCTTTCAAACAAACCAATCCCTGCTGCCAATTACTTCCACTAACAAAACTGCCATTAACTCACTCCTCTCCACTATCCTACCTGACTGCTCCTTTTGCCGCAATCCTTCTCTACCACACAAATACCTGACCAGACCACTGCAACAACACATATTACAGATTCCTTCCCAAAAACAATCAACTACTTTTTAAACAAGTTGTCAAAGTGCATCTACTTGCCTTACCATTGACCATCATCCATCATACTTTTTAAATGCAATTTTCTTAATTTGTAAATAAATATTTTGTAAAAATAATTTTCCTGCTTTTTAAATGCCAAAATACATCTGAAAAATAAATAAAAGCAAGTCTGCTACCAAGTTCTATACTATAACTCAACAACATATGGAAACATATGCGGATGTCCTAGTCAAGTTCTATACTATATCACTAGAAACATACATATGGAAACGGTACCTGAGGCGTATTAGCAGGAGGAGTCTCTGGATTTTCCTCATTGAGTCTTCGCTATCCTTTCATATCCTGTGAAGATTGTATTATTACATATATAACTAGTAATTTGTAAGAACATGTCACATATTCATTAGCATAGCTAATTAACACTTACCGGTATAATCGCAGTAAGCTCTTGTAATTTCGCCTCCATGCCACTAAATTGGTTTCGCAATGCATGTACTTCACCTAAATTAGCCCGATGAATACGCAGATGAGATGGTACAACCCCAAAGCCTAATCCTCTTACACGTCCGCCATGTTCCTGACCAAAAAGCATTGACACTCCATCTTGAGTAATTGATGTTGTTCCCTGAGAACTCTGACTCATGGCATTATGCTCTTTTATCTTAGACTACAAATTCAAAAAACACCAATATTAAGCAACTAAAAAATACTACATTAATAATAACATAAAGCCGCGGTCACTTTTTTTTTTCTTATTTCGTATATTTGAAATTATCCTTACTATGCAGTCGGCAACAACTGAATTCGGGAGTTCTCCATTTTTTCTGGTATGGGCTTTGCACCACAATTCGCCTCTACTGATATTAGACGTTGCACTTTCCTTTTTCTACAAAAATAGCATAAGAGCTTAAGAACGTACAAGTAATAACAAATAAAAAATGCTTTAGCAATAATCAATATACATCAAATGGGATTGCAATGTTAAAATTTTGGAACTTGTACTGATTAAGTTTTTAATATTTACTTACCATTTCTTCTTCCAATCTTGCATAACCCATTCGGCTCATGGTATGTGGAAATTTATTCTTATCTCTCATAGCTTTGAATTTTTGGCTGGTTTCCTACATAAGATAAATTCAATAAATATGATATAAGAAAATGTAATAAATTTAATAGTTGTAATCAATAAAATAAAAATAACCACCATAAACTTTTCCAACAATTTTTCCTTTACAAAAGCATTCCACTCTTCAACGCTCTTTATATTATCTGGTTTTAAGGCTGCTACTCTATAAGTAGAGTCGGGACAAGTGGACGCTTTTTTGATAGCTGCAACTAATCTTGATTTCGACTCCTTCCATCGTTGTCCCAGTATCATTAACAAGTAATCCTTGTACACTTTATCCACCTTGAATCTCGACTGCACAACAAGAATACATAGAATATTAAACAAATACTTCAATGTCATTGTTATTAAGCACACAAATCCTTAAATGTTGCAAATGTCCAAGTGACTGAAAATAATAATTCTGTTCATTGTTCAATGTTTAAAATAAACCAAGTGATCAGTTAAGTGATTAGTTGGGAATAACAGTATCTAAGCGATAAACAGTCAGAACAAAATAAAATGGCAGCACAATGTCTCTATTACAAACAGTTCACATGAGGAACCTAGACATACAACCATACAAAAATGAAACAACCACCTCCACTTATGGCGACATTATTGCGAGCTACAAATTTTGGATGACAGCCAATTACAGCTTATGGCACAAATTTTGGATGACAGCCAATTACTGACATTGGGTGTTCAGTATGCTTTCGGGGAGATCTTCTTACGGCACAATTTAAATCCCGAAGCGAATTAGCAACATCAAGATGGTCACCTTGGATTTCGTTGATTCTAACACCATCAGTCCTCTCATCAGCAGCACGAAAAGCTGCAAGTGCAGCATGATTTTGCCTCTTTGCTCGTTTGATCGCTGTCTTTGAGCTCTGAAATATCAAAATTGAAGTCAGTGAAATACATGCTAACTTAAGCGTCATATGATAGTACAGAAAGTGCAGTTAATAATCAATAAATACTGCCAAAGTAGCACGAAATGTATCCTACTGGTGTTGCATTTAAATCTTACTGCTGTTGCATTTGTCACTTAAGCATATAGTTCTTAATTGATGTCAAGTTGATACCCATTTGGTAGCTTGTTCTATTGTCATTTTTGTTATGAATTGTTTGAAAATCACGCTGTAAACACAAACTCAAGTTATTCAATACTAGCAATAAATTAATATTAATACTATAAGATAAGGACCCCTTTTTTTATTCCATTTGTTGGGGCTTTTGTATTGCAATGTGGTGCTCGTTGTGTTCTAGAACAACCTATAGGTCCCATAGCTCTTGGTTAGATCACATTACATGTATATATAGTGTATGATTGCAGCCGCCATAAAAATATAGACTGCAACCAGCTTGCTATTAAATGTCTGTACTCCTTTTAAGTATTGTTACCATTCAAAGCCAAACAAATTGTTGCCTGAAGTAAACATATGGATTATGCTTCAACTTATATGTCCAAGCAGAATGGCCAAGGCTATTTTTGATGTTAAGTTGATATTATTATTATTACCCATTTAGTAGTAGTAGAAGCTTGTTTGTAGTCATTTTGATTATGAATTGTTTGATTTGTGTAAACACAAACTCAAGTCATTGAATACTTGCAATAAATTTAATATTAATACTGTGAGTTAATCAGACTATGGCCCATCTTTTTATTCCATTTACCTGGGCTTTTCTATTGCAACATGCAATGTGATGCTTTGTGTTCTTTAACAACCAATAAGGTCCGATGACTTTTGGTTAGGATCACATGTATCTATAGTATATGATTGTAGCCACCATGACTGTAACCAACTTGTTATTAAACATATGTTATAAGAAAGTATAGAAAGTGATTATATAGTTAGGATATATAAATCTAAAAAGAAAGCATTTACTAACAATGTTAAATGGAAACTTTTAACAGATCAATTTTTCATAGAAACATTGTGAAAGTAGCACGAAATGTATCCTACAATCATTACTTTGCACTATAAAATAAGATATTTTGAATACCTCTCTGTCATGTTGCTCCCTCTTCCCCATTGATACTACAAGTTCACTCTTCTTCTACTAAGTGATCGACCTATAAAAAACATAATAATTTACAAAGAATTAGAACATCACACTAAATTAAGAGGGTGCTCTAAATTTGCAAGTTGAAAGTAACAAAGTAACAAAGTTCACTCTAAATTAGTTATCGATCGAGTTTTATGCTTAAACGACTATGCATAAATTAAGAAATCAATATAGTATGCTTATATCATACCAAAATGCCATCACAATCCTTCCTTATGTAACTTTTATCCCCAGTATCTACGTCTATATCATCAAGTAGTGACTCATCTAGTGGTTTACTAGTTGACTCTTCATCCTCATCATATTTTTCCAACTCATGAAACCCTCTAGAGGGTGCTCTCAACACAACATAACAATTTGAAGAACTACTTTCTCTAGAGTAGAAGACTTGTACGGCTTGTGTTGCTAAGATGAAAGGGTCGCTTGCAAATTGATTTTGGAACTGATGTGAATTGACTAATGTAAATCCATCTTCAACCTTAACTCCACGATAGATATTTGCCCAATCACACTTAAACAAGGCAACTTGAAATTGACGATAATCCAACAAGAAAATCTCACGCAAGACCCCATAGTATATTACCTTCTCAATGGACCCATTTACACAAACAGTACTTGACTCAATGGAAACACCACTATTTTGTGTACCTTTCTCGAAGTCTTTCGTATGAAAACGTCGACCATTAATAATATAGCCAGAATAAGACATTATTTGCGAACGAGGTCCGTATGAAAGCCATTTTATTATGTTGCTAACATTGGGTACACGTCTATCATCTTTAACCTGGACAAGTATAATATATTAAATAAAGATTTATGATGATGTAATCCTTTCATCGTTAATAGTTTTTTTTATATATAACTTTCAACCTTTTTTTCAAACCAATAACTAAAAGTCTCTGAATGCAACTTTGAAAGTTCCAAATCATCTCGTAAAAGATGAGGATGCAAACATCTTAGCTCCTCTTTGTGCATTCTGCATACATAAATGTAATTAAAGATCTAATTTATTTTATAGATCATAGTTGAGTTGAACTTATACATACTCTATATACGGCTCTACTTCT
This sequence comes from Allium fistulosum, assembly GCA_030737815.1. Taxonomy (NCBI): domain Eukaryota; kingdom Viridiplantae; phylum Streptophyta; class Magnoliopsida; order Asparagales; family Amaryllidaceae; genus Allium; species Allium fistulosum. The sequence continues at coordinate 961,158,675 of CM060901.1, forward strand.
TCCGTATTAAACAAGACATATCGATGAGCAGCATTAATCACCTTCGCGTCGACTGTCATAGGTTTTCCTTTGGAAATAGGACGCCCCTCGAGTATAAAATCATTTTGTTCCACTTCATTTCGATTTTTCCTCTCTCCAATCTGTAATGCATCTTTAATATATCTAGAGCAGTATTTCATGCATTCTTCGGCAGAATAGCGCTCAGCAATGCACCCTTCAGGCCGTGCTTGATTTTTAACATACCCCTTTAATATTTTCATATACCTATAACCAAAATGCATAAACAAATTACTTTCATAACCGCATATACTATTAACCACTTTAAGTACTGTTAATAAATTTTACCTCTCAAATGGATACATCCATCGATAATGGACCGGTCCACATATTCTTGCTTCCCTCCCTAAATGTATTGTCAAGTGAATCATGATATCAAAAAAGGAAGGGGGGAAGAACCTCTCTAGATCGCATGGTGTTAATGCAATTTGATACTCCAATAATTCTAATTTATCTCTATCAAGCACTCTTTGGCATATGTCATTATAAAATGAACATAGTCGTAGTAGTGCATTTCTTATCCCTATAGGTAGAAGTCCTCTTAACAGTTGTTGCATCAAAACATGATAATCATGAGACTTAAGACTTGAGATTTTGTCTTGTTTTGCAAAACATTTTCCAATATTTGAGCTATATCCATCTGGCACTTTTAAATTCTTCATTCTACTGTAAAAGATCTCCTTTTCTTGATCTGTTAAGGTGCATGGCGCGGGTGGAAGTAATGCTTTATTTCCAATGTCTATGGGGTGCAACTTTTTTCTAATGCCCATCGCTTCTAGATCTTGTCGTGATTTGAGGCCATCTTTCGATTTTCCTTTGATATCAAGCAATGTACCAAGAATACTTTCACCAATATTTTTTTCAACATGCATCACATCCAAATTATGCTGTAAAGGGAATGCCTAAGAAATTGAAAACACACATATCATTAAGTAATAATAACGTACTACGTAGCAAACATAAATAGAAAATGAAAAACAACTTGTTTCTAGTTTAATTTTACCTTCCAATAAGGCAAATCAAAAAAAATGGACCTCTTTTTCCACATCTTATATCCTTTTTTCATCTCACTCCTTTTCCTTTTCCTTTCACCTTTTTCTTCATCTTTTGATTTTTTCCCCAATCATTACTAATATCTTGAACATCGTCAAAGATTTGAACACCGGTTTGTATTTGAGGCTTTTGTCTATTTTCTATGGTTCCATCAAATAAGTTTTTCCGTTGACGATATTCGTGGTTAGGTTCAAGAAATCGTCTATGACCCATGTATGCACACTTCTTACTAAATGGTAGCCATACGGAACATGTATTAATGCCACAAACAGGACATGCTCTTTTACCCTTTACAGTGCAACCAGCTAAATTTCCATAAGCTAGAAAATCATTAATTGTCCACGTCAAAATAGCATTTAATCTAAATTCACTACGAGTATAAGCATCATACACCTTCACCCCTTAATCCCATAATTTTTTCAAATCTTCAATAAGTGGCTGTAGATATACATCAATATCATTCCCCAGCTGTCGTGGTCCAGGAATTAACAAAGATAGCATCATATTATCTTTGTGCATACAAAGCCATGGAGGAAAGTTGTAAGCAACAAGAAACACTGGCCAACAGCTATATGCAGAATTCCAATCACCAAAAGGATTAAAGCCGTCAGATGCAAGACCAAGCCTTAAATTTCATGGATCGGAAGCAAAAGAAGGACACATTCTATCAATCATAGCCCATTGAGAAGAATCTACTGGGTGACGCAATTTACCGTCTTCACTCTTATGGCTGCTATGCCATCTTAGTTGTTCTGATGTTTCTGGTGATGTAAACATCCTTTTCAATCTTGGTATCAATGGGAAGTATCTCAAAACCTTCACAGGTATTTTGGCTTGCTTCCCATCCTCACTAGTCTTGTTTTTTTTCCAACGAGACTTACCACATTTAGGACAAAAATCACTATGTGCAAGCTCTTTTCTAAATAAACAACAATCATTTACACATGCATGTATCTGCTTATAGCCTAAACCAAACGATTAAAGCAATTTCTTTGTTGCATATGTCGAATCAGGAAGCGTGTTTTCTTTAGGCAACATATCCTTGAGAAGTTTAAGGAGTTCTGTAAATGCTGTGTCAGATATACCATTTCGCGCTTTGTGCTTGTAAAGGAGTATTGTAGCAGATAACTTTGTGTGGGTTGCACAACCATGGTACAAAGGAATTTCGGCATTCTCCATCATTTCCTTAATACCTTCCCCATGTCTTTTTTTAGCATTAGCTTCTACCTCCTCATCACAGATTTGTGCATCCAAATACATTCTGTATGTATCTGTCGGTTCATCGCTTTTATTTTGCGAAGGGCGTTTTTCTCCATGAAAAATCCATACATCATAAGTTGGGTCAATTCCAAAACAAATCAAGTGTGACACAACATTCCTTTATGTTTGCCATATTAGATTCCTACATTTACAGCAGAGGCATATAATTTTTTCTAGATTTCCTTTGCTTTCAGCATGCCTATATACAAAATTTCGAACCGCTTGCTTATATTCTTCTGTCATTCTACGAAACAATTATACGATTTAATACTCATTCTAAAATGTTCATAACTATGAAAGTAATAATCAAAATAATGAAACCTTGGCAGGTTGACCCATGTTTTGTCCATTTTGATAAAATGCCTCTAATGCGTGAACCTAATGGAAAGACACAAACAAACACCACACTATTACCATAAAAGATTACAGTAATTACAATGTTATTTTTTACTAAATCCATAATCTGACATGAAGTAAACGTTAAAACACCGACCACAAAATGTTATTGTTGTACTATATTTCTAACTCTGATGTTTATATAGTAAATGCCATTATTATTTCTAACTCTGACGTTATTATTGTAAAAGTAAATGCTATGACTGTTAAAAGTATAATCCATGCAGCTGTAAGTGAAGTGGTAAATAAAGCAACCAAACATATGTAATTTTGATAATACTAGCAAAAACAAAGCATTTGTAGGTTGAAACTCACATACACGCAGTGAAGAAAATGCTATTGTTATATGTGGACAGTTATCTTCTGGAATAATATGAAAATAACAGGACACGATATAATAATTAAAGTTGAAAGATTAACTATCCCTTTTTTCAAATAATAATTACAATAAAAGTGGTGTCACGTGGGGCATACTAAACACGTTGAAAAGAAAAGTGGATGATGATAAACTGTAAATGATTTCTACAAGATTTCATATTGACGGAGAGCTATAATTTCAAACACATTTATACAGTGTTACTATCATTATTGAACAATAAATAAATATGTTGAGATGTAATCTTTTGGAAAAACAAAATATCAAATGTGGTAAAAATTGGAATTCTGAAGGATTAATAGATAAACATAGAAGGCTTTATCTGAAATACAAATCCTAGATTTGAATCAATATAGAAAATTCCACATGTTAATATATTCAAAAATATACTTAGGATCCCTTAGGCATGGTTGACTAAGTGATGGTGTTACTAATCATTGACTCTGGTTTAGTGTCTGTCCAGAACAAATATATAAACCTACATAAGGCATTGTGCAGCAACATAATCAATTGTAGAGAATGATTTGTAAAGTGCAAAGCAGACATTAATCGTGTATATTAATTTGAACAGTTTCATGTAAGAGTTTGCTTTTAAAGTCTGAATATGATCTTTAAGAACTATCCATTCTAAACAAGAAAGCACTGACAATTTAAATGAAACCACTTTTGAATCCTCTCAACCTTTCAATTCATGATCTTGATAATAATCAGGTGCTAATTGGACACATATATATCCTGAACATATACTGCTTTGCATTTCATATATGCGAAAATATATACTAAGTCCTAATCTGCATAAAATATTGTATATATTACTGCCCATCATACCCTAAAAGAAGAGAATTTATAGGGTACATATGTATATACCTTCAAAGAAGCACCTCCAACCAAAAACCCTTTAGTATCTCTTTGCTTACAAAGTTCAGAACAGCTTCAACGATTCACTGAGCCTGTGATAGAGAAACAAAAACAAAAAATGATATTAAACCTGGGGCTGTTAAATCAAGTTAGGAAACTAAATCCATTAATTTTGATTCATATATGGGATGACTAGAGCACTATCTTAAGTTTACCATGACACAATTGTGTATGCACTCAATAGTTTACATATTGGTAGGTTTATATTAAAACTGCTACTTATTCTACCATTCTCTGTCTTAAGCCATTCACCACCTTAAGCCAAATTATAATAGAAAAGGAATAGAAAATATATTTAAGCCAAAAAGGTGGTTTTTTGTGTGCTTGATTTTCTCTAAAAACCATGTGACTATACAAAGATAAAAATATTTGAATATGGAATCCTTTCTTAAATTGTTATACATATTTGTACCTTCCCCTATTTGATTATATCATTAAGCTTCCATTTTGTATGAGAGCATTTTAAATGGTGCGTATGCCATTAAGGATTTGATTACCTGAGCATATTATGGTATCATTAGGTTGATTTTGTTACCATAGCATGTCCATCTCGCTACATTATTTTAAGTATAATATATAATTTTGCAACTTAAGTAATGCTTGTATGCATTTTTCTTTTCATAGCATGCAATTTTCAGGTCAGAATGGTCGCAATTGAAGCTCATGAACAACAAAGTACAATTTTCATAAATGGATATGACACTTTTTCTACTGTCAATAGAGAAGCCTTACTGCATCATGCTTAGCTTTTTGCATAGTGCAAGCAATGTAGCCATGTAACTATAATGCAATGTTGAATATAATAGTTTGCATATTGATATTTAAATTGTGTCAATTTTGAGCTTCAGTTAATGTAATGACTTGCTATAAATTTGCACTTTGACGCTAGATTTGCCTGTTATTCTCATATTTTGTACTCTTTGATCAACTTTTATAGTGTTAAAAAGATTTCTTCGAAACTTTATCTATACAGTAAGTTGATTTATCACAACTACAAAACTAATCATGTGTCCTCTACAACTTGGCCTATACTGTTAAAATATGACAATATATATCAGGGTTTAAATATACAGATGTTCAATTTTCATTTCTATGATATTCTGACACAGAAAAATACAAGCTAATACGGCTGTGCAAAAACTAAAAAAAGATCAATTTATAGTTAGTATTTTCTATGTCGATTTGCACAGATATTTCATAAACGTGAAGCTAAATACTTAGATTTTTGTATCAGTAGAAAACACATCTTCCTAACATAAAACAAGCATCTATATCTATATGATATAGAAAGGAGAGAAACACAACAAATCTTCCTAACATAAACCTTAGATGCTTGTCTCCTTGTGTAAAAAACAGAAAAAGAAAAGAAAGACAATAACCGAATCAAATTTACAGCCTTACAAGTTGCTTATAAAAGTTTATTTCAAAACTTTTGATACTTAATTTTACAAAAACCACATGTAAAACATTCAATAGTTATAGACCAACGAATTCTCCAAACAAATCGATTGATTCTCCTACTAATACAACTGCAAAGAGAAATAAAAATACTAACAAAGTCTCCAGCAACCAAATGCAATCAATAGAAATAATCCAAAAAAATGAAATTAAATCAACCGATTAAAAAAGAATGAAATATATCAAACCTTTTGAGTGGTAGCACGAGAGAGTACAAGCGGAGAGCGCGAGCGATCTAGATAGGAGCGATAGTTGATGCCTGCAATCAGCGACGACGATGATTTAGGGTTTTTTGATCTGTGACTAAATTATTACAAGGAGGGAAATCGAATTTTTTTGCTGGTTTAGGTTAATTTCTTGGCGTTTAGGTTTTGAGAAAAAGGGAAGGAGCGATTTAGGTTTTTAGTTTCATGTTTAGGCGGCCGAAGAAATGAAAGGAGGGAGATTGAATGTTTAGGCGGTCGAAGAAATGAAAGGAGGGAGATTGAAAGTCCCATATTTAATGAAATATAATATTTGTTACAACTGTTGACAACAATTGTTATAAATAAATATTACAACTGCTACAAAAATCTAGTTGTTAAAAGTGTCTTTATTACAACTGCTGAAATAGAACAGTTGTTAAAAAATAGCTATTACAACTGCTGAAATAAAATAGTTGTTAAAAACTACCTATTACAACTGTCAAATTTTGCTGGTTGTAAATGAAAGGTTGTAATATGGTTGTTTTGTTGTAGTGCAATTAGTCAGGTTTAACTTGGAGCATTTTAAAGGAGCTTGAAGCACCCATTTCTATTTCCTCTGCATTATGTATAAGTATATACCAGCACCTGTGTCGAGATAGGCAGTTAGAACCGTCCCTGGTTGGGTTAGTACTTGCAATAACTCTGATACATCATTTTCAGCGTGATTGTATGTACTATCTATATGTGAAATTTGTAAGTTGTTTAATGTGATGTAAGAATATATGTTTTCTATCTTTATCTTTATTTTCTTTTACCCCTGATCATCCACCTCTCCGACACTTAAATTTGCGGCATGTGAATACCATGGATGTATGGATGTATTAGTGTTGATTTTCGAGGATCGAAGAGGTGGGTCGTCACATATACTTTTGTCTTTTGGTCTTCTTTGAAAATGGGCCAAATAAATCGTAGGCGGAGGAATGTCTCTGTACCTTCACCCTGTTGGTTGAACCTTTCAACCGTTCTTTATAAATGGCTTTCAAATCATCAACTTTAGTTTTATAGTACGTCATAAATCGCTTCTCCCATTGAGAAGCCTCATCCTCATCCATACTCAAAGAAGGGGTAGGAGCCGCTTGAGAATGAAGGGTGCTAGGATCATCTTCCTTAGATAGTTGGATAGCAACCTATTGAGACAATTTGTCATTTGTTTTTTGAGCCCTTTGATTTCATCTTCATAGATAACCCGGTAACAACTCTCTACATCATCTTTCAACGCCCCTCCAGTTCAGTTTAGCGATCCAAAGCAGATCTTAGTTCCTTTTCAATTCACTTATGCCCGAATGCTTTTTAGTGATACAAACATGCTGCCGAAGATTAGCTTGCTCAAATTCTTCCAACTACCGTGCTTGTTCACTATATTAAATGTGTAATTCCATTCGAATGTCATCAACAATCAATTATTTCTCCTTAATAAGGTCTGCATTAGCAGCCTCAAGTTCTCTAATCTGGGTTTCGTAATCTTCAATAAGATCGATGTGGCTGCACCTTTCAAATGAGAATTATAAAGGACGTGTGGTGGCAGCCACCTTCTGGAAAATGTGTTAAGGTAACATCGATGGGAGAAATGAGCACAACCTATAAATATGAAGTAAATAAGTAGGAAATCAATGAAAAAACCAAACATAAAAATACATATACAATAAGGAAAACGTCTTATTCAATTAAGAATCAAAAATACATAAAAACAAACACTACCCAGGCTAACGACTAAGTCTATTTCAAACCCACAGTAGATGAGGATGTACTAAAGGAAGAGGTTCATTCTTCAGTAAAGAACCTCATCTATGTAATACTAAGTCATAAAACGCATCTCTATCATGAGTAACTTGGATAATCCTAAGCAGAAGCCCTTGAGACTCTCATTTTAATTGAGCTACAGACCTCTCAAGCCCACTTTACCTGCTATGTGCAAAGTCAATTTTCATCGATAACCTCTCCATAGCTTGCTTTTCAAGAGACTCAATATGCTCCCTAAAATGTTGAACTAAATTATCTTCCTCACATGACGTCAGCTGTAAGGGTTTCTCAACCCCTACTTCTATTACCTAGAAAAAAAGGTAAGAGAACACAAGTCCAAGATACACTACTGCATATAAAAAAAAGAAATCACGATAATAAAATATCATAGGGTAAACAACCAATATTTCATAAACCTACCATTCACACATACACAACTCAAAACAATACGACCTAGTCAAAAAACACAAAACAAAACAACAAGAGTGGTCAAACATTTACTATTGCATTATATAAAGATCCTATCAAGATGAGTCTAGAATGCGCTCTTGCGTTTGATGGGTTATACTCTGTATTAGAGTCATCAAGCACCTTCTTCTCCTGAACTACCTTAGAAGGTAAATCAGGAATCACCTAACGCTCTCGGGACCATTTTCCTTGCAATAATCCAATGCATCCATTATAGCTTTGGGATCCTCAAGAAAATCCAAATTAACCTTCGCGTCCTTCACGTCAAGCTGATCCGAGAAAAACTACTTTTTCACCCGAGCATAAATTTCTTATAGACATTATAGGTTGTGTTATCGAGCTCTCTCTCCATTTCAGCAAGTTTCTTCTTAAATCCCTTTGCCCTCTCCTTTCATTTGTCAACTTTTCCCCCGCCTTGACTGCCAGCCGCTCGACTTCCTTAAGCTTCTAAGTAAACCATCAAGATGTTTGGTAATCTTTTCTTAGCATCCTTCTCCCTCTACGTTCCTACCTCTATATCCAATCTCAATCGGGTAATCTCAACCTAATCCCTAACCAACACCAATTTTAAATCCATAATTCGTTTATGCACCTCCATCGTAGAAGCCATGGCCTAGGTACAAGGGAAGAATAAAGCATAAGGTATACTTCTAAATCTCCACCAGATTAAGTTAACTAGTGAATAATTGAAAAAATTAATTTAAAGATACCATGATGAAAGCTAAAAAAAGGTCCTCGGTAAGTGGAGTATGAGATGCCACAAATCAAGAGGTAATTCAGTTATGTCATCGATGAGAAGGCACCCCATCTGTACCATCAAGTCAGGAATAACGCCCTCCCCCGAGATAGATAGGAAGCGAAAAGAAGGAGGAAGCGCACTAATAGGAGGCACCTGGATTAGAGTAGGTGGAATAACTTCAGAAGAAAAAGGAAGGTCACTTTTCGTCTCTTGATCGGGTCTTCCAGTACAATCAAATCATCTTCGGATCTCTTTGCTTCTTCCTTTTTCTTCAATGCAATAACCAACTTTGAAGACATGGTGCCTACATAGTTTAAGTAACAACCCGCTTAATATACCACAAAATGCAAATAAAATGTGTAACAAGAAAAGAAAGAAATAAAAACTAAAAATACATATAACTAAGTTATACCTCTTGGTGCAGCCTTGTCAAAAGCATAAACAAAAATAAAATTACAAAAATGGTGATGTGGACGAAGGAAATTATGTCAACATAGTAGGTCTTTCATAAACATATTCAAACACTTAAGAACTTCTACACCACAACTAAGCACTGTCATCCTACGAGATGAAAAGAGCTCTCGTTCGCCTTTAGAAAAATGATGAAAATTAACAAAAAAGAAAAGAAATTTTAAGTCAGTGAAGGAAGCCTCATGAGTTGTAATAAGAAAGAAACAGCAAGGCAGTACCAGATTCCATAAACAAGGAAATGAAGTTATCCTGATTCAAAATGAAAAAAAATTGATCCGCCCATTTATAAGTCTTATGTGGAGTTGTCGAGAAAAGAGAGTTGGTAGATCGAATGTAATAAAATCTGATGCATCTCGAGGTTAGGCTCTTATGCATCGAATATAAAAGGAGCGGTTACAGACAAGAAGGAATTAAGTTTTCAACATATAAAACGTAGGTGCAGACTAGGAGGTGATAAGATATAGGGGCTAACTGAATAGGTGATAGACCAACCATAGCCATCCATTCTTTAATAATAGGGTGCAGAGGAAGATACAGGCTACATCAAATGTGTTCCAAAGTAAGGGAATATACCTCTCCGAGGGCAGATGAATAGGTCCCGAGGTGTAGGGATCCTAACTCCATAGCCCTCAATTCCAAACTTAGTCAAGATTTCCTAGGCCTGACTTTCCTCACAAATGGACGAGTTAGATTTAATAAAGACGAATCAGGACCAGATAAACTGGGAAGATTGCCGGAAGCCATTGATAACTAAAAGAAGTAGTGAATTAGAACCAAAACTCACAAAAACCACTTCAAATCAAAAAGCAGATAAGTAAAGATAAGGAATTCATATTTGAAAAAGATGTTTCAAATTAAATAATAAAGCATATTAATTAAACGAATATAATCAAGGTTCTATTCAACAAATTGAAAACGTACGTGATTACACAAACAATCCAAAGATCGAACGATAAACTGATAAAACCTTGAAAATGATTTCCTCAAAACAATTGAAAAATGCACCAATTTATATTACTAGTTTCGCTAAAAAAACAAATCTGATCAACCACCTAACACACAGAAAAGTAAGAAGAAAGAAGAAGCAAAATAAATGGTTACAAATTAATAATGGCGAGGCCTAGTAAGAGGGAATTGAAGTAAAAAATCATAAATCGCTTAAGGTCTCTTTTCTGTTTGTTGAGCAAGTAAATGCGAAATGGAAGAAGAAAGGAGAAATAAGTATAAGTTAATTTAGTGGATATCAACCCTTAAAATTCAAATGACACTATTAATCAAGATCATTAAATGATAATGATGAGAAGGGATCTTCGCAAAAAACTATGCAAATCTCCTAAAAACCGAAGTGACATATCTGATCATGTATGAAGAGCTTGGCTAGACATATAATGATACACGTACGAAGCATCAAATGCAAGGTTATTGATTGATTTGATGGTATGAAAAATGGGTGCAGTAAATTACAAGACCGCACTAATGTGCATTAGCGTAGACTTGGGGGAAAATGTTACACCCATTTTCGATCACAATATATGGGGCATAGTCCAATTAACAAAAGAACCACGAAGTATAGTGAAGCGCCCCAAAAAACATGTAACATACTAAATAGACTCCTAGAAAACACTATGCGCGAAGTCCAGTAAAATGAAGTAAACATGATTAAAAGATCAGCCAAGCCTATAATGCAATAGTCTTCCTAAACAATAAGTAAGCCGTGCCATGAAATGTACCGCATATATCCAAAGCATTTAAAATAACTATACCACTATAAAAAATAGACATAAATACAAATGAGAACCACGCCGCCATAAAGCAAAGTAAACACTTGAACTTCCCCAAGTCAACCAAGTCTGCATACTAGACTGCACCACCATCTTTGACGTACACTGCACCGTCATACATGCAGACGGCGCCGTAATTTTCTAGGCCATGAACCATCTCTAGAACCTGCACCATCATTTATAAGACCATCTTTGCTATGTAATAAACTCATAGTGTCACACTTAAGCAGAACATGCTTCCATTATCTATGACTGTGCCACGATGCCAAAATAATTATACAAGCAAAAAGAAACCTAGCCAAGCCGATCTGCGCAATAAAGGGCAAAGTCAAAGCGGCAACATCACATAAGAAAATTACGGCGCAATATTTTCGCACCATCCCACCACTTATGAAGTCTTCCTACCAAATAGGGAAACTACACATTAACATTCAAGCAAATCAAACAATCTCCTAAAGATATAAACATACTGTGTTGTAATAAGCAAGTAGAACAACTCATATAACACAAGATGGTGCTGGCATTCCGCCATGGAACTTGTCTAATTTAGTTGATTATCTAAACAAACAAAACTACAAGCATAGCTATTTTTCATGGTCTACTTGATTGTCCAAATGTCAAGTGCAGAAGCAGGTCATCTAATATACATGGTGCAACACCAAGGTCGAACCAAATGCTCAAACGAGAGTCAAAATAAAGAAACTACACTGCGTTCATTAACCTACTACTCATGTGCATCGATGATTCCAAAGAAAGAAACCACTCAAACACACAAAACAACAAAGACGTTATTCTGTCAAAGCCTTGTTACCATAATTAGACCAAGAAAAAGCATCGCACTATAACATCTTCAAGATGAAACTGCACCACCATGAGAAAATGGGGTCACATCACTCAGAATAAATCCCAAATTCCACTACTACAAGAATTACAGACTACACCGCTCTTTCATATAAGAACAAGGCCCAAGTAATCCAAGCACAACACTAAAACCTTAGGATGCATAGGCACCGATGCAACCACAAACCTATCAATTCATCAATTTCAAACAACAATATTTCAAATTCAAATCATCCTGCCTGAATCCAAATCTCACTGCCAAAAGAAAACTTTCCCGCCTATGGCCATATCAAAAAACTATGCGCATTACAACAATCAACCAATGGAAACACATTGCAATGTTGGACGGTGAGAGAAGAATGTAGAGGGGTAATGTCAGCAATCCGTGAGAGAATTTCTACTATAAATAGAAAAGTACCATAGAAAAGAAAAGGAATTTTGATTAATTCTTTGAAAAATTACCTTATATTCTTATACTCTTTTCTGCCATGAAAATCATTGTACGAGGAAGAAGAAAGATAATAAAGGATTTGACCCGTGGACATAGGATTTTCTGAAATTCGACCAACGTATATTCTGTGTTTTGTACTTTAATGCACTTATTACTTTCCATGTTTGGTAGATTCTATTTAGCTTTTATTTTTCTAAGTTTGGCACCTGGACTAACCTAGGCATTCTAAGAAACAGTTACAGTGTCTCTCATGATTTTGCAAGCATCCCGTAACACAATTACTACATTAAAAGAAAATTTAATATTACTTAAATTTGTTAATTCATAGCTAATAGGATAATAGGGAAGATCTAATTATCTTATTTGAAATTCAGTATTGTAAGACGAAAAATCTCACCAACAACTTATTTTTCTATGTCAACAAGGTGGAAAGTGTCATCCTTATGGGTACTTATGCTACATGCTAGACTTTGAAATTTAGTTCACTACAAATTGATATATATATATATATAAGGTGTTGTTCACACTCTAACCAATATTCAGTATGTTCTAAGTCTTCACAAGTCCCATATCTAATTATGCCACTTAGCTTCTTTGATATCCATAGTTACTTTATAAAGTGATAACTTTAGTGTTTCTCATAGAGGTATGATGATTTGAAATTTTTTCGTGTGTAAAGTTGTGACTAACTTGGGTGAATCTTACGTTTGTGTTGATAGTTAATCAGTATTGGATAACACTAGATTTTGATATCTTCATTTGGTTATATTTCAAAAAAATACCTAGAGTTACTTCAAAAGAAAAATATGATTAAAGGGGAGAGCTTCAATAAATAACACTTCTTCCAAGACTAAAGAATGTGTTTCAAAGTAGCATATGAATGTATCATTTAGTGTTCGAAAGCATGATTCTAGAGATGTGCTTGATTATGTTACACCGTTTTATGGAAATTAGTTGTTACGACTTGTCCTACAGGTGCTAAGTATTGTGTTTGCTTCATTGATGACTTCTCTTGAAAATTTTGAGTGTATGTATTGAAAGCCAAGTTAAAGGTATTACAAAATTTCGAAGTTTGAAAAGATTTGTGAAAAATTAAAATTGGAAAGATGTTGAAGGTGATAAGGTCTGGCAATGGTGTTGAGTATCTATTTAAGAAGTTCTTAGATTTTGCAGGAAATATGATATTAATATATTTTACTACACTAGGAATTTGCAATCTAACGTGATTACAAAATTTATGAACTCTATTAGAGAAGTCCCATTGCTTGAGATTGGCACTAGGCCTGTCAAGAGGATTTAAGGTTGAAGCTTAATCAATTGCAATGCATATTATCAATTGTATTCCTTGCTCAACCATTGAAGACAAAATTAGAGAAAAGCGTGCAAAGGTAAACCTATCAACTCGAAATATTAACATATTTTGGGTTGCCCCATTGTTGACGCCAAAAATGGATCAACACCCAAGATTGAGTTGTAGGAAACCTGTATGACTTAGATCTAGCAGATAGTAACGAAAACAAAAGAAAATATAAAAGAAAGACACAAGATTTTTATAGTGGTTTGGCAATCTCTGGCCTACGTCCACTTTATAGTTGTCATTGACTGATTTGATAGAGTTTGCATGAGATTACAAAGGATTAGAGAGAAAGTATAAGTCATTAGTACAAGGGTTTGACAAGTTTTGTGGCTTAGAACAGCGAAGAGTAGCTGCCTAATTGACTATTTTATGGAGGTAGGAGATGAAGAAGACCTAGAGCTTCCGCTATGGAGTTAGCAAAAACTAGATTCTTCTTTAGACGTAGTTAGGTTGGAATTTATAGGGAAACATAGGTAATGGGTCAGAACCCTACTTGCACTGGAGTCTTAATGAAGGCCCAATGTTGTATAAGAGAAACCAGAGCACCATGACCCAAGGAGATAGGTTGGTACCTGTTTGTACCAAAAATGGGCACAACACTCTTCGAAAGTTTTTGAAGAGATGAAAGTGAAGAATGAAAATTAAAACTGAGGATTATCTAACAAAAACTCCAAATAACAGAAAGTAAATTGCAAAGACAAGCGATTTAGAGTGGTTCGGCGTTTTGCCTACGTCCACTATGAAGTTTGATGATTTTATTGCTCGATACTTGAAGATTACAATTCTTTATACTGTAGTACAACTGAATTTAAATGCTAAGTGCCAATCTAAAGCAGCGGTGGTGTTCTGGAGTAAATCTAGCAGAATCTGGGCGCTCTTTAGTACTTAGAATTGTCCGACCTCTTTTCTGAATGATCAAGGGCTCTATTTATAGGTGTAGGAGGCTGATATTTCGCCTAAAATCCGGGGAGACCAGTTCTGGTACGTCAGGGGGCCCACATGGCCGAAATCTGGAGATCCAGGCCCACTTTGGGATCGATTCGACCCTTGGTTCGAATCGATCAAGAAATTTTCCAATCGAGCTGAAATTTGGTGTGGACATTCTTCAACATGTGCTCAAGCTTCTGCGAAAATTTCATAGCATTTGGATGCGTAGATCTCGAGTTATGATCGATTCAAGTTAGTGATTTCCTCTTCCTAGAGTCGTTCGAATCGATTCACTCGAATTGATTCGTTCGAATCGATCCTCCTGTTCGTGAAGATGGTGATGTGGTGCGTATGCTTCGCATCGAGCCGCTTTTTACTCCGGGTTGACAGGGTCGAATCCATGGTTTCAGTTGTTACGACTTGGTGGATTCGAGGCGATGGATTCGAAGGTATGCTCCTTCGAATCGATCGAGTCGTCCGCTTCCCTCGTATCGATCAGGGCTCCCCATAGTCGATCGATACGAAGACACTATTGCTGAACGGATTTGAAGAGGGGAGTGCTCCAATGGACTCGAGGCAATGGAGTCGGAGCATCCTTAACTGTATGGATTCGAAGATCTCCTACCTTGTTGGGTTCGAAGAGAGGACACGCGTGATGGAGTCGAAGTAAATGTGATCTTCATGGATTCGAAGCAAGGCTATGCTCCGTGGATTCGAGGCACCTTCTCTCTATGGATTCGAAGTAGGGGTTCGTTGGATTCGAACACAGGGTTCTTTTATGGATTCGAAGTAAGTTGACTTCTCATGGATTCGAGGCAACACACGTTTGATGGATTCGACCATGCTGAGGTGATGCCGGCCTGGTGGATACGAACTTCATGGATTCGACCATAGGCTTCGCCTATGGATTCGAACTAAGGACTGTCTACTCCATTTTTCGTCGGTGATATCTTGAGCATACGAACTCAGATTGCCCCGAAATTTGGAACATTGGTTTCTACTACTCTGCTTGACGTGCCTTATCGATTGCAGCCCGATCTGGACTCGGACAAATCTCATCGACATCCATAGCGATCCTTGTGTGTAACTGATCTCCGAGACAATCTGTCACTGGTTTCTAGTCAAGTCCTTGGTGTCACGGTCTTGCCAAAAAGCGGGATAACATTTGCCCCCCAAAGTACGTCTTGTGAAAACATGACGTGCTTTGAAAAGCTGCAGTTTCTCTTTGAACAATTATCATATCTTTCGTTGAAAGTTGTATTATGTATCGTTATAGCCGATTGTCGTCCAATAGTGATAGGCTGTAAGTTGTTTGGGTTATGACGAGACGAACATTTGATCCCTTGGCTAACAATCTTCGTTTTGTCGCATTTCAGTGACTGAAGTCGTCGCTTCTACGCCTCTTGCAACTCTTTCTTTGATTTTTCGTTGCATAGGGTAGTATTTTGTTGACTTTTTGTAGCCGTGTATAGATGTGGATTCGGCTCCCACTAGCAGAAACTTTTTGAAACACTTTGTAATCAGATTCTTTTTGTTGATAGTGGAAATGCAAATTTATTCCCTTTTGTCTTCAACTTGTTATGTGTTATGGTTCTGCCCCCAGTATCAGGGATAAGCGTGGAGTTGGCGTATGTTTATACTCCGTCTCGCGCTCTGGGAGTACGGAGTTAAGTAAATGTTTATACTCCGTCTCGCACTCTGGGAGTACGGAGTTAGGAAAATGTTTATACTCCGCTTCACACTCTGGGAGTACGAAGTTAAGTAAAAAGTTTGCACAGGTTCTCTATTGATTCAAACCAAACGCTGTACCTATGGGATAGAGGAAGAGGAAGAAACCGAAGATTTCACATAGTACTTTTTCAGCTCGCGCTCTCGGAGTACTCTGGGATTTAGGAAAATGTTTATACTCCGCCTCGCACTCTGGGAGTACGGAGTTAAGTAAAAAGTTTGCACCCAGCTCGCGCTCTCGGAGTACTCTGGGATTTAGGAAAATGTTTATACTCCACCTCGCACTCTGGGAGTACGGAGTTAAATAAAAAGTTTGTACCCAGCTCGCGCTCTCGGAGTACTCTGGGATTTAGGAAAATGTTTATACTCCGCCTCGCACTCTGGGAGTACGGAGTTAAGTAAAAAGTTTGCACCCAGCTCGCGCTCTCGGAGTACTCTGGGATTTAGGAAAATGTTTATACTCCGCCTCGCACTCTGGAAGTACGGAGTTAAGTAAAAAGTTTGCACCCAGCTCGCGCTCTCGGAGTACTCTGGGATTTAGGAAAATGTTTATACTCCGCCTCGAACTCTGGGAGTACGGAGTTAAGTAAATGTTTGTACCCAGCTCACGCTCTCGGAGTACTCTGGGATTTAGGAAAATGTTTATACTCCGCCTCGCAGTCTGGGAGTACGGAGTTAAGTAAAAAGTTTGTACCCAGCTCGCGCTCTCGGAGTACTCTGGGATTTAGGAAAATGTTTATACTCCGCCTCGCAATCTGGGAGTACGGAGTTAAGTAAAAAGTTTGTACCCAGCTCGCGCTCTCGGAGTACTCTGGGATTTAGGAAAATGTTTATACTCCGCCTCGCACTCTGGGAGTACGGAGTTAAGTGGAGGGTTGTCGTGTATCAACCCATTTCTGGCCTGATGTGATGGTTTGCCCCCGAGCTCGGGTTTCATTTAGTGAGTGGTAGATCGCTTCATAGCCACTCCCTACTTGAATAAATTCCACTCTGTGATGGAATTTAGCTCTTCGTGCATCGTGATGTTGTACATTGTATTTAATGAATCACATCTCTGGCTCGAAGAGATGGCATTTTATTGCTGAAATAAGAAAATATGGCAAAGTCAGTTGCCTTATTACAAATTCTAAAATTGAAATGCAAAAAAAGAACATTGCTAAACAATAAAATGGATAAAGCATGTCATATGTAGTAGCGACGGAGACTCTCGCTGTTCCAGGCCCTTGGTAAAACTAGACCGTCCACGGTTGATAGTTTGAATGTGCCATCTCCAGGTCTTTGTGTAATCACGTATGGTCCTTCCCAATTTGCTTTCATGTGTGATGGAACCGGATAGATTCTCTTGAGGACAAGATCGCCGAGTTCAAAGGTTCGGGGTCGAACTTTGGTATTATACAACCGGGCGACTCGACTTCGGTACGCGGCTGCTCTCAAATCAGCTTCTTCCCGTTTCTCATCCAATAGATCCAAAGATTCGGCGAGTAATATTGCATTTGTTTTTGGATCGTAATAAGTTACGCGGTGAGAAAATACTTCTGTCTCGACTGGAATAACGGCCTCCGAGCCATAAGATAAGGAAAATGGGGTGTGTCCAGTTGCGGTCTTGTGAGTTGTTCGATAAGCCCATAATGCCATAGGAAGTTCATCAACCCATTTGCCCCCAGCCTTTTCCAACCGTTTCTTTAAGATGGATTTTATAACTTTGTTAACAGCTTCGACCTGACCGTTTGCTTGTGGATGTGCGACCGCTGAGAACTTTTTATGAATATGAAACCGTTGGCAGAAATTCTTGAACTCCGAACTCTCGAATTAGGTCCCATTATCGGTAATGATGGTATGTGGGAGTCCAAATCGACAGATGATATTGCGAACAACAAAGTTTATTACCTTCTTTGTCGTAATCGTTGCGAGAGCTTCGGCTTCGGCCCATTTCGTGAAGTAATCAACAGCGACGATGGCGTACTTCGCACCACCTTTTGCCAGAGGTAAAGCGCCGATGATATCGATGCCCCACGTAGCGAACGGCCAGGGACTGACCATTTGAGTTATTTCGGTAGGTGGGGCTCTTGGAATTCGAGCGTGTTTCTGGCACTTGTCGCACTTTCTGGCATAGTTGGCCACATCTCGGTTCACTGACGGCCAGTAATACCCATATCGGAGTATTTTCTTAGCCAGCGCTTGTCCGCCGGTGTGATCGCCACATTCTCCTTGGTGTACGTCATGTAATACTCATTTGACTTCGTCGTGAGCGATACACCGAAGGAGAGGAACAGAATAACCTTTTCTATACATGATTCCGTCCTGAATGACGAACCGTGAAGCCTTTCGTAGAATTTGCCTTTTCTCATTTCGGTGTTCAAGCAACATCCCATTCTCAATGTAATCTCGATACGGAGTCATCCATGATTCTCCGTCGGGAGAGGTTTCTAACACATCATTCGTTTTTATTTGATCGATGCTTGGAGAGGGCAAAGTTTCGACGGGGACAAGTCCCATTTGCTGTGCTTCACCTGTACTGGCCAACTTTGCCAAGGAGTCGGCCTTTCGATTGTGATCTCGGGGTATATAGTAAATGGCGTAATAGTCAAATTGATCCAGTATTTCTAGAACTCGAACCAAGTAAGCAGCTAATCTTCGGTCTCTAGCTTGATACTCTCCCCGTACCTGACACACAACCAACTGTGAATCGCAATAAATTTCCACAGCGATAATTCTCAAATCTCTGGCAAGTTTTAATCCAGTCAATAGGGCTTCATATTCTGCTTCATTGTTGGTTGCGGGAAAATCAAACTTCAAAGCATAACATATGGATCGGCCTTCGGGGGTTTCAAGTACAACACCAGCACCCGAACACCGATCGTTTGATGCACCATCTGTATAAAGTTTCCAGACATATTCAGGAGATTCGCTGGTTTCGGGTAAGTCGTCTGGAACAGTAAATTCAGCTATGAAGTCAGCTAGGACTTGTCCTTGAATGGCTTTCCGCGGAGCATAAGTAATGTCAAATTGACTTAGTTTGATATTCCACTTAAGTAACCTACCAGACGTCTCAGGCCGCGTGAGGACCTGTCGTAACGGCTGATCGGTATACACAGTAATCGGATGAGCTTGGAAATATGGACGAAGCTTCCTTGAAGTAATGACCAGGCAATAAGCCAGTTTCTCCAACCTGGGGTAATTTCTTTCAGCTCCGGTCAATCGTTTACTAACATAATAGACCGGTTTCTGCACTCGATCTTCTTCTCGGACCAGAGCAGCACTGATCGCATGCTCTGATACTGCTAGATAAAGGTATAATTGTTCGTGATCAACCGGTTTTGACAAGATCGTGGTGTAGAGAGATGCTGAACCAGCGATAGGAATGCGCCTTCACACTCCATGGTCCATTCAAAGTTTCGTTTTCCCTTCCGGATTAGATCAAAGAAAGGAATGCATTTATCAGTGGATTTTGAGATGAACCTGCTTAATGCTGCTACCTTCCCGTTGAGACTCTGGACTTGCTTTATGGTTCTCGGAGTTTGCAAGTTTCTTATCGCCCAGATCTTTTCGGGGTTTGCCTCTATCCCACGAGCGTTGACGATGAAACTGAGGAACTTTCCGGACGCAACGCCGAAGTGGCACTTCAATGGGTTAAGCTTCATTCCATATTCCCGTAGGATACGGAACATTGACTCTAAATCTCTGACGTGATCTGTGGAAAATCTGGATTTCACTAACATATCATCCACATAAACTTCCATGGTCTTCCCGATCTGGTCGGCGAACATCCGGTTGACCAAACGTTGATATGTCGCTCCGGCATTCTTTAAACCAAAGGGCATGACTCTGTAACAGTAAAGTCCCAGATCGGTCACAAAACTGGTATGTTCTTGATCGGGTAAATGCATAGGTATTTGATTATAACCAGAATAAGCATCCATAAAAGATAACAATTCATGGCCGGCCGTCGAGTCTACGAGCTGATCAATTCGTGGAAGCGGAAAACTATCTTTTGGACAAGCTTTGTTTAAATCGGAGTAGTCAATACAAGTTCTCCATTTCCCATTTGGTTTTCGAACCAACACTGGATTTGACACCCACTCCGGGTACAGAGCATCTCGGATGAACCCATTTGATTGCAATTTGTCAACCTCTTCCTTAAGGGCGGCAGATCTCTCTGGATCCATACCACGCCTTTTTTGCTTGACCGGAACATGTCGCGGATCAATATTTAAGGAGTGACTTGCGATGTTTGGTGAGATTCCGCACATATCAGAATGCGTCCAAGCGAAAACATCGAGATTTGCTTGGAGAAATTCAACCAATTCCTGTTGTATCTGTTTCCCTAGTTGAGATCCAACTTTTAGCACTTTTGTGTTGTCATCCTCACTGACTGGGACGTCCACAGTCAGTTCGGCTGGTGATGCTTGATTCTCTTTAACTTCATCTTTATCTTCGTTATCTCTAGGGTCAAGATCCTTATGGAATTGGTAGTGGTGCCCGGGCCGGGGCCCAGGCGCTAATTGTCAATTATCCGTAAAGCGGACGCAGAGAGATTCCTCTACGCCCTTCCCTTTCTCCTTCTTCTGCACTTCCCGCAATTCAGCAACATAACAGGCTCTTCCGGCTGCCTGATCTCCTTGAATAACTCCAATCCCATGATCAGTAGGGAACTTCAAAGTCAAACACCACGGGGCAATGGCTGCCCTGAATTCAGCAAGGGCTGGTCGACCCAGGAATGCATTATACGGTGAAGCGATATCTAGAACAACAAATTGCAGCAGTCGGATTCTCCTGCGTTCTCCAATCCCCAGCTCTACTGGTAGTTCCAATATTCCAGCGGGTATTGTAGCACTCCCATTGAAGCCATGAACTCGGGATTGGCAGGGTTTCAAGTCCTTTGCTTCCATCTTCATTAAATCATAAGCTCGTTTGAATAGAATGTTTACAGAACTCCAACTGTCAACCAGGATCCTCTTCATCCAAGCAGGACCAACCTGGGCAGATATGACTAGTGGGTCGATTGTTGGAGCTTCGATTTTGTCAGCATCTCGGCTTCTAAATATGATGTCATCAGACATTGTCTTTTGTTGTTTAACCGAAGTTCCATCCTCACAATTACTACAGCATTCGAAGCTCGCATGCCTGATAGAGCTAGCATACGACTCCATTTCCCTCCAGCTTCTGTCTGCCGGATGAGGACCACCACTTATGGTATTGATAACTAGCCTCCCGCCTGTACGAGCGGGTTCCTCTTGTCTTTCTTGATCTTGTGCAAGATTCTGATTTGACGGACCCGCACCACCAGACTGCGGCGCCCGCACAAACTGATCTAACTTCCTCTCCCTGATCAACTTTTCAATGAGGTCCTGCAAGTGTCGACACTCATTGGTATTGTGGCCATAACTTTCGTGGAATCTACAGAACTTCCCTGTTTGAATCTGCCTCTCCGATGATTGCTTCGGAGCCGGCTTTTTGTATTGCATAGTATTGCAAGTTTGCAGGTACACATTTTCCAACGATGTATTCAATGGTGTGTAATTATCGAACATTGGAGCCTCACGCCGTGGACCTCGATTTGGATCTCTTTTCTTATTCTGACCATTGTTACCTCTTGGCTGAGTTTGCTTGTTCTGTACGTTCAACTGAACTTTTCCGGAATTGTCACCGGACTGTTTAACTGCTACATTGCTTTGTATCCCCTCACTTCCGGGCTTCGCATCGTCTTGCTTCCTAGACTGTTTCGCGTCCTCTTGCCGTAAGAATTGAGCGGCTTTGGAGTAGAAACGGTCCAACGATGCGGGTGGTTTTCCAGCTAACCAGTTTCCAAACTCAGAATCGGGATCGATTCCCTTTGTCAATGCCATTAAAATTGAGTTATCGTTGGGATTACTAATCTCCACACATGCCGCATGGAATCTCTCCAAGTAACGCCTTAGTGTTTCCCCACGAGCTTGGGTAACACTGGATAGGGTGTTGACATCTTTGGGTCTAGCGACATGCATGCGAAATTGTTCAACAAATTTCTTAGCCAATTGGTCAAATGAAGAGATAGATCTTGGAGGTAATCTTGTAAACCACATTGTTGCAATTCCTCCCAGTGAGATGGGGAAACTTCGGCATTTCACTGCATCGTCGGCCCTTGCGGCGCTCATTGACCATTCATATTTCAAAATGTGCTGATTGGGATCAGAATTTCCTTCGTACATAGGGAGAGTTGGCATTCTGAATCGCCGAGGAGGTTCAGTGTACAGTATCTCGTCCGTGAAAGGAGTATGACTACGGGAAAGTCCCCAGTCATCAATGGTAAGGCCTTGGCTTTCGCGGATCATCTGACGTACCATAGTTGAAATGTCTGGCATTGCTACATTCTGAGCATGCTGAACTAAGGTGTGGTCGGGTTCCACAGCGTGAGTTTGGACCGGGCGCTGTCGACGGTCCAAGTTTCGCCTCCTTGGCTCGGCATCTCCTGGGACGTATGGTTCAGAAGTACGTCCGTGCTGTTGATTACTTGAATCTGGAAGATGTCGGGTATCAACCCTCGTTTACACTGTGGTAGCTGTGACATGATTGTCAGTAGTATACTGTGGAGTACGTCCACCGCGTGTTGAGGGTCCAGCCTGGAAGCTGGTTGACGGTCCTGCCCTCAACTGTCCGACAGTCAGGGCGGGTTGATATCCGGTAACTTGAGCGTGACTTCCGTCCAATCGGGGATGAGTAGATCTATGATGATAATCAGATGAAGCAGAGCTTTCAGTGGATGAGCGGGAAACATCATCCCTTCTGGACCTCCTACGCCCCTGGCGATTTAGTTGGTTTGTTAATTCAATATTTGCACGCAACTGTTCGGCCAATTGCTGACGACTTTGTGTCAGTTCCTGAAGCAACACATGGAATTCTTGTCTGGTGACTGCCCCAGACGGATCTGAATGAGCAGTGTTGTCTTGGTTGGATGGCTGCTGTTGAGCAGGATTCTGTCCATCCCTACCTTCTTGTCCAGCAGCTGTAGAAGTGGTTCTTGTGCTAACCATTTTGAATGATGAATCCTTTTCCTAGACTTTATGCAAATCTGAATAGAATGGAAGGATTATGAATTAGAGATCTGGATCTTCCTCTTGGATTTATGCAATCCGATATCGATGGTAGATCCAAGGAGCAGGAGAAAAAAGCAGGTTTTTTCCCAGTGAAAGCACCAAAGTGTTTGTACCAAAAATGGGCACAACACTCTTCGGAAGTTTTTGAAGAGATGAAAGTGAAGAATGAAAATTAAAACTGAGGATTATCTAACAAAAACTCCAAATAACAGAAAGTAAATTGCAAAGACAAGCGATTTAGAGTGGTTCGGCGTTTTGCCTACGTCCACTATGAAGTTTGATGATTTTATTGCTCGATACTTGAAGATTACAATTCTTTATACTGTAGTACAACTGAATTTAAATGCTAAGTGCCAATCTAAAGCAACGGTGGTGTTCTGGAGTAAATCTAGCAGAATCTGGGCGCTCTTTAGTACTTAGAATTGTCCGACCTCTTTTCTGAATGATCAGGGGCTCTATTTATAGGTGTAGGAGGCTGATATTTCGCCTAAAATCCGGGGAGACCAGTTCTGGTACGTCAGGGGGCCCACATGGCCGAAATCTGGAGATCCGGGCCCACTTTGGGATCGATTCGACCCTTGGTTCGAATCGATCAAGAAATTGTCCAATCGAGCTGAAATTTGGTGTGGACATTCTTCAACATGTGCTCAAGCTTCTGCGAAAATTTCATATCATTTGGATACGTAGATCTTGAGTTATGATCGATTCAAGTTGGTGATTTCCACTTCCTGGAGTCGTTCGAATCGATACACTCGAATTGATTCGTTCGAATCGATCCTCCTGTTCATGAAGATGGTGACGTGGTGCGTATGCTTCGCATCGAGTCGCTTTTTACTCCGGGTTGACAGGGTCGAATCCATGGTTTCATTTGTTACGACTTGGTGGATTCGAGGTGATGGATTCGAAGGTATGCTCCTTCGAATCGATCGAATCGTCTGCTTCCCTCGTATCGATCAGGGCTCCCCATAGTCGATCGATACGAAGACACTATTGCTGAACGGATTCGAAGAGGGGAGTGCTCCAATGGACTCGAGGCAATGGAGTCGAAGCATCCTTAACTGTATGGATTCGAAGATCTCCTACCTTGTTGGGTTCGAAGAGAGGACACGCGTGATGGAGTCGAAGTAAATGTGATCTTCATGGATTCGAAGCAAGGCTATGCTCCGTGGATTCGAGGCACCTTCTCTCTATGGATTCGAAGTAGGGGTTCGTTGGATTCGAACACAGGGTTCTTTTATGGATTCGAAGTAAGTTGACTTCTCATGGATTCGAGGCAACACACGTTTGATGGATTCGACCATGCTGAGGTGATGCCGACCTGGTGGATACGAACTTCATGGATTCGACCATAGGCTTTGCCTATGGATTCGAACTAAGGACTGTCTACTCCATTTTTCGTCGGTGATATCTTGAGCATACGAACTCGGATTGCCCCGAAATTTGGAACATTGGTTTCTACTACTCTGCTTGACGTGCCTTATCGATTGCAGCCCGATCTGGACTCGGAAAAATCTCATCGACATCCATAGCGATCCTTGTGTGTAACTGATCTCCGAGACAATCTGTCACTGGTTTCTAGTCAAGTCCTTGGTGTCACGGTCTTGCCAAAAAGCGGGATAACAGTACCAAACTTTGTAGCTTGGCACCGAGCTATAAATGTTAGTGCAAATCCAACTTCGATTCTTGCTCTACTCTTCTAACTTCTAGCCGATAGGTTCCAAGCACTTTTCATTGACTTTTGGTTGATTCTAGTAATCATTCCTCTATCACTTGAGTTATCCTTCTTTCTTGGCTTTCTTCTCATCAACCTTGGAATTGGTCATCCATACTCTAGAAAAACCACTTGATCACGGGCTATTAGAGAAGTGTATGAGAAGTATGGAGTTTGGAAGATGGATAGGGGAAGAA
Source organism: Allium fistulosum (assembly GCA_030737815.1). Taxonomy (NCBI): domain Eukaryota; kingdom Viridiplantae; phylum Streptophyta; class Magnoliopsida; order Asparagales; family Amaryllidaceae; genus Allium; species Allium fistulosum. Next base: position 961,183,921 of record CM060901.1, read on the forward strand.
TTATAGGTCGGTACTGACCTATCATAGCTCAGTACCGAGCTATGTGCGTGGGTCCAAATCGAGTGAAAATTTCTCAAGTCACCTTTTTAGCTCTTCTATATGCTTTTCCAAGTTTTCAAGTCGTTTTTTCTTCATCTTGGCCTTCTAAGTTCAGTTGAAATATGCTTCGAGCCAATCGCTACTTTTCTTCAGGACACGCTTTAGGCTAGCTCGGTACCGGCCTACTTTGGACTGATCCTTGCTTTGCATTAGGACACGCTTCAGGCTAGCTTGGTACTGACCTACTTTGGGCCCATCCTTTCTTTGCTTTAGGATGCGCTTCAGGCTATCTCGGTACCTACCTACTATGGGATAATCCTTGCTTTGCTTCAGGACACGATTCAAGCTAGCTCGGTACTATTATCAGGCATTTTGACCCGGCTATATCCAAATCGATTGGACAAGGTAGACTCAACTGTCATCAAGGCCAGGAAGCCCAGAGTGATGATTGTAGGGTGCAAAAATCAAGTACATATGATAATATGAAGTCGTGATCAAACAGAATTGAGAGATATGCAATGTAGAATGTCCAAAGTATGGAATATAGTTTAATCTAGAGAAGGGATTGGCTATAATCCCTCTCAACTAAAGGGATCAGTCTACTTCAACCAAACAAGTACAACTCAATGGAAAACAATCGATATCTTGAGATCCGGAAGTCCAATGCATATGAAACATTGGGAACAAGATGTGAGGACCCTAGGGATCGCACCCCAAGAGGAGCAAGCAAAGTATCAGCCCTCTTCCCTCAATAGGGATCGACCTAAATCAGCCAACATCACATGTCGCAATAAAGATTGATCAATAACTAAAGTTCTACTAATCCAATTGGCATGAAACTTGGAAGCTAAGCATAATACAACATGGAGAAGCTCCCATAGGGATCGTACCTCCAAACTCCTCCAAAATAGGGATCGGCCTCGATTCCTATTTCTTGGGATTTGGGCTATGTGATCCCTCATGTGGGCTCTTATGGCTTTGGAGATCTAATTGTCGAATTTTGAGGGAGATATTTTATTATCTTCCTCTATAAATATAGGCTTGATTTTTCATTTTCAGGATCCGGATGCTGCTTGGTGCTTTGTACTCTATTGTAACTAAGGATTTCATCCGATCCCTGTTGTACTCAGTTTACAAAGTGATAAATAAAGCTGTCTCTTTAAAGTGGACGTAGGCAAACAATGCTGAACCACTATAAATTGCTGTGTCTTTGTTATTTGCTTAATTCTGATTTCTTTATTGCCATACTCTTTATTTATATTTAATATTCTTCATTTATTTCTCTACAAAACGTCTATTAGGTGTTTATGCCAATTTTTGGTGCAAACATTTTGGTGCTTTCACTGAAAGATAAGATTCTCGGCTCTATTTTGATCCCTTTGTTGCTATTGGATTGCATAAATCCTAGGAAGAGATCTAGAATTATCTTCAAGTAGTTTATCCGTTCTATTCAGATTTGCAAAAGTCTAAGGAAAACTGTTAATAATGGTTAGGAACACCAGATCTGCCTCTCAAAACACAGAAGGAAATGAGAACGCTAGCATCCAGCAAGGAGGCCAGAGCAATCTACCAGTAGATGTTAATGCCACCAATCCAGTTGAAGTCATAATCCGGCTGATTCCATCACAAGGGCCGATTTCCTGTATTTGATGAGAGAGCTCATGGATAGCCGTCGACAGTTGAACCAGTAGATTCAAGCCAATATCGATTTAATGAATCAACCCAGAAAGCAACAACACGGGAAAACTAGGAGGGAGCCAACCCCTTATTCTCTATCGGAGAGTTCTAGGTCATCGGATGATTATCATAGACGTAGACGTACCAGAACGGATGGATATCACGTAGAGGTATAATATCCCCCTATGTGGAGGCCCAAAACTAACGGCTAGTGCAGTCATACATAATTATTAATCCTCAACGACCAAATACGGTAATGTTAGATACATTGATACATAGAAACACATAAATATGGAAAAATTTTAAAACATCAAACAAGATCCACATTCCATTTCAAAGCATTTCAAATTCATCACATAATCCCACAATCGTCAACTATGTTCAGAGAAAATATATTTATTACAACATACGCCAAGAGCGAAATGTGAATATGCCCCCCTAGGAAGATCAGAGTGTGTGTGTGTGTGTGTGTATATGCAATTTAACAACTTTGCCTTTACATCAACACAGCGGAATCAAAATAAAAGAGAACTCTTGATAGCTATCATGCCTCCTGCATGTCTCCGGAAGCTTATTCCTCTAAGAGGTACCTAAAAACCTCAACTCTCAAACTACTCAAAATCAATTGCGTACCTGAGAGTTTAAGGGGAAAACATAAAGTTAGAGTCAGACATAAAGTCTGGTATGATTAATAATCTACCATCTCAAACCATTTAGATATCTAGTGAGACCACGCCGCTTAGTTGGAACGGGTTTTCCCTTCACTAGTATCTTAAAACCTTTATAAAACCATATACTATGCTCCTGCATCCATAATGGTTAAAACATCTCAAAATAATATGATATGATGATATGCAAAATAAGTGAATCAATTTTGGATTACCCATCCCCATTAATTTTGACTATCTGTCATAGTTATAGTTTCTACGGTTACTATTAACCTAATAGTTTTAATGGGCTGACTAATAACCGGTAAAATGATTATGGACTCCCTATCCAATTACATAGTTTTCATAGGATCACTAAGAACCTATTGGTAACTCCAATATCTTTACTCTTATCATAGTTTTCATGAGCTGACTAGGAACCTATTGGTAACTCCAATATATTTTCTTCTTGTCCTAGTTTTCATGGGCTGACTAGGAACCTTTTGACATCTGCCAATATCTTAATCCGGATATAGTTTCATGGGTTCACTATAAACCTATTAGCCCCTGCCAATATAAAATCATAGTTTTCATGGGCTAACTATAAACCTGTCTTTCTGACATCTTCATTTATACATAGTTTTCATGGGCTTACTATGAACTTATTGGCCCATCCCAATATCTTTTCCAATACACAGTTTTCATGGGCTTACTGAGAACCTATTGGCCCCTGCCAATATCTTTTCCTTTAATATTTTAGCATCTTATATTCTGGTCTTCTTGACCTCCTGGATGCAATTCTACTCATTCAGGAGTTAACTTAATTTATATTCACTACTAGGTCAACCTAGCTAGTTATTCTGCCCTTCCCCAAAATACAGTTATGGGTCTATTACAATGTGAATATATACATATATGAAAAAGCAAACATAATAACTTGTTTAATCCCTTTAACCGTTTAATAAAAGAAAACTTCTTCAAAAACTCCTTTTTAAAACACTATTTATTTATGCCATGGTTTTCTTTTAAAATGAGATTGGGTTATCTATTTGAAAGCTAAGGGTTTCGAAACCTTGAAAACATTGCTTTCGACCTCACTGGATAACCTCCTTCAAAAGCATATAAATCTCTTTTTAAAACATTAGGCCCCTGCCTTTCGAAACACTTTAAAACCTCTCTTTCGAAACCTTTCGAATGTAATAAAGTATTACTTATTAACTCTTAGAAGCATAGCTTCGAAACCATTGGAAGTATCCCTTTCGAAACCATTGAAAGTCCCCCTTTCAAAACCATTGGGTTTATGTTTAAAAATATCATTTGGGTCAAAGTGAATCTAAACAAAAGTATCTTTTTCGAAACCATTCTTTATCATATAATGGTATTGGGGAAAACTTGATGGCGTCGGCACCATATTTTCGAAAGCTTCAAACTATTTAACCAAAATACTGAAGGATAGCATCGAAACCCCCTTTCGAAGCCATTGCCTTTGGAACCCTTGGACCCTTTCGAAACCATTTAGGAAGTGGCTTAGAACATCTTTAAAAAAAACTACCCTTCGAAACATGATGACTTTAATATAATCGAAAGGCAAAAGAACGGTAGCTGGGCTTCGACTAGGTCAGAACCCCTACTTTCGAAAGCATTATTTTTATAAGTAAAGAAACCTATTCAAAAGCTTATTCGTTAAAACATAAGATGGCAACCCCTTCGAAAGCTTTTAGAAAACCTCTTTCGAAAACATATGCTGCGACTCCTTTAAAGGCTTTAATAAAAAAAAGGCAGGCGCTTCACTTTTCAAAACAAACAAAGGTATCAACCCCATCGGAAGCAATGCTTTCGACACCATGCCTTTCGCCTTTCTCCAATCCACTATGTACCATTTAAGTGATACCTTGTGTATTGGTTTCGGCCTGGGTTAGTTTCGACTGAGATGTAGCGCAAGCATTAGAGTCGGAATGTGCTTATAAATAGAGGCGGGTGCTACTTTTCTGGGTAAACCTGATTTAATACCAATTAAAGCAAACACTTTCTAACTAACATGCCATGTGTAAACATATGATTGGTTGCCTTAACTTTTCAAATTCTTTACCAAAATAACTCCGCTTAATTTTAGATCTAAACCAAAGTTAATTTATCAAATAAGCCCTTCCATTAGGCAAAACCAATATTGCAAATAAGTCCTTCTTCTAAAATAATTTAATTTGCATAGCTAATCACTTAGGAAAAATCCCCAAAAATTACAGAAATTCACTTTCATCATATTATCTAACATATCAAATTTTCAGACCCAAATTCTCAATATAATTTTTAAAATAAATTTATAAACCCAATTAACCATATTTTTGTAACATCCCCCTACTTGGAGGCCCAAAACTAACAGCTACGGATGCTGCAATCATCCATAGTTATTAATCCTCGGCGACCAAATACGTCAACGTTAGATACATTAAACACAGAAACACAAGAATACGGAAAAAATTTAAACAGCAAACAAATTCCACATTCCATTTCAAAATATTCCAATTTGATTACATAATCCAAATTCGCAAACCATGTTCAGATGACATATAATTATTACAAAATACGCCAAGAGCGACATATGAAGATGCCCCCTTGGTAGATCAGAGTATATAAATAGGCAAGAAAACAATTTTCCTATATAAACAAACACACAGCGGAAATAAAAGAACTATAATAACAAGCTTGCCTCCTGCACGTCCTCGGAGGCTTTATTTGTCTAAAAACACCTGGAAACCTTAACTCTCAACCAACTCAAAATCAATTGAGTACCCGAGAGTTTAAGGGGAAAAAAAACTTTGAGCAGACATAAAGCCTGGTATGAATAATAATTTACCATCTCAAACCATTTAGATATCTAGTGAGACCACGCCGCTTAGCGGAATGGGTATTCCCCTCACTAGTATCCCAAAACACTTATAAAACCATATATTGTGCTCCTGCATCCACAATGGTTAAAACCTAGTATTTCAAAACATTATGATGATATGCAAAACAAATACATCAATTTCATATTACCCATCCCCATTCATTCTGACTATCTGTCTCAATTATAGTTTCTAAGGTTAAAATGAACCTGTTACATGTTAAGGACTATCTGTCCAATTACATAGTTTTCATGGGATCACTATGAACCTATTGATAACTCCAATATCTTATTTCTTTTCCTAGTTTTCATGGGCTAACTAGGAACCTATTTGCTGACTGCTAATATCTTAATCTGGATATAGTTTTCTTGGGCTAGCTACAAACCTACTGGCCCCTACCAGTATCAAATCATAGATTTCATGGGCTAACTATGAGCCTATTGGTCCCTGCCCATATCATACAGTTTTCATGGGCTTACTGTAAACCTATTGGCCCCTTCCAATATCTTTAATTAGGAATTTAACATATGTTAAGTTATATTCACTACTGGGTCAACCTAACTGGTTATTCTGCCCACATTGGCTTCAGCATTTTGGTTAGTAGCATTAGTCGGTCGACCCGGGTTTCTCCTAGTAGTGGAACGAGTATTCCCATTAGTTGTGGTGCTTCCTCCATCGAGATTTCCTCTTTTGTTTTCTGCTTCCATATCCCCCTTCACATAAATCTGCATACGAGCCTTAGTAGGATACATAAGAACGATTTAAGAGAGAGGGGGATACATACTTAAATATATATATATATATAACTGTATATAGCAAATACAAGTACATTACTATAGCGTTAACCCAAACTCCAATCTTATTATCTGATTCATTGGATTATGTTTGGAAAAATCTTTTAGGTTTAAGTTTCTTTTGAAGTTTCATAAACCTATGCTCTAATACCAACTTGTAACATCCTCCTACTTAGAGGCCCAAAACTAACAGCTACGAATGCTGCAGTCATCCATAGTTATTAATCCTTAGCGACCAAATACGGTGATATTAGATACATTGATACATAGAAACACAAGAATATGGAAAAAATTAAACAGCAAACAAATTCTACATTCCATTTCAAAATATTCCAATTTGACTACATAATTCCAATTCGCAGACCACGTTCAGATAACATATCATTATTACAAAATACGCCAAAAGCGACATATGAAGATGCCCCCTTGGTTGATCAGAGTATATAGATAGGCAAGAAAATAATTTGCCTTTAAAAATAAACACACAACGGAAATAAAAGAACTCTAATAACAAGCTTGCCTCCTGCACGTCCTCAGAGGCTTTATTCGTCTAAAAGAACACCTGGAAACCTTAACTCTCAACCTACTCAAAATCAATTGAGTACCCGAGAGTTTATGGGGAAAACAAAAACTTCGAGTCAGACATAAAGCCTAGTATGAATAATAATTTACCATCTTAAACCATTTAGATATCTAGTGAGACCACACTGCTTAGCGGAACGGGTTTTCACCCCACTAGTATCCTAAAAAATTTATAAAACCATATACTGTGCTCCTGCATCCACAATGGTTAAAACATAGTATTTCAAAACATTATGATGATATGCAAAACACATAAATCAATTTTGGATTACCCATCCCATTCATTCTAACTATCTGTCTCAATTATAGTTTCTAGGGTTACTATTAACTTGTTACATATTAAGGACTATGTGTCCAATTACTTAGTTTTCATGGGATCACTAAGAACCTATTGGTAACTCCAATATCTTATTTTTATCCTAGTTTTCATGGGCTAACTAGGAACCTATTGGCTAACTGCTAATATCTTAATTTGGATATAGTTTTCATGGGCTAACTACAAACCTACTGGCCCCTGCCAGTGTCAAATCATAGTTTTCATGGCTAATTATGAACCTATTGGCCCCTGCCAATATCATATGGTTTTCATGGGCTTATTGTAAACCTATTGGCCCCTGCCATTATCTTTAATTAATAATTTAACATCTGTTAAGTTATATTTGCTACTGGGTCAACCTAACTGGTTTTTCTGCCCTTTCCTCAAAATACAATTATTGGTTAATAACAATGTGAATAATATTTCCAAAATCTTTATTTATGCCATGGTTTTTCCTTTAAAAATGAGAATGGGTTATTTGTCTTGAAACTTTAAAACATCACTTTCGAAACCACTGGATGACCTCCTTCGAAAGCATAAAAAAAACCTCTTTGCGAAACTCCAAGTATATATCTTTCGAAACCAATTTATTTCAGAAAAGTCCTACTTTTAAGATAATTTATTTTTCCTAGTAAATCAATTAGGAAAAATCCCCAAAAATCACAGAAATTCAATTTCATCGTGTAATCAAAAATATTAAAATTTTAGACCCGATTTCTTCATGAAATATTAAGAATAAATTTTAAACCCAATTATATCATATTTTTCATTAAAAATTTATAATAAAATTTCCATAGCTTGGAAAATTATGAAAATTAAAACCTATCTCCAAAATCATCTTTTACTTAACATAAAAAATTTCCATGGCAATCTGAAATCATAGATTCTCGGTTTTACATCAAAACCGTGCTAATTCATATGTGTGTGAATTAAAATAATTCAACATAAAATAACTCAAGCATATCATCATCCATTTTATCATCAAAAACGAATTTAAATCATAAATCCGAAACCATATAATCATAGAATAAAAATAGAGATGGTATGAGATTATTTTTCACCTTAAACTTGATAAGGAATTTGAGATTTGTTGTTGATTAATCCTCTCTAGCTTTTGATCCATAGCTTTAGATAAATTTTTTCCATTCTTCCTTGGTAATGGCCAACTTTGGTTTTGGTTTTAGATTTTTCATTTGTGAAAGTGGAAATGAAACGTGAATGGGCAACTCCAAAAAGATATAGCCGTGTATAATAAATTGGCTAATTTACTAATATGCCTAAGTGTAGTTTAATTAACTAATAAACCAATTTAAAGCCCATTTATCTTGTTAATAAGCATGGTCCTGTTAGTCAATGAGTTGATGGTTTTGATGACAACAACCTTAGAATAAGATTATAAAATATAAATACTAACAATATAGTTTAGATATATATGTATATGCAAGATTTAACCATGCATGTACAAAGAATGAAGACTGTACAGTATAGAGATTCAAGATATCAAGATTGAAGACTCATGAGTATCAAGAATATCAAGATTATCAAGAGTTCAAGATTTCAAGATAAGTATTGAGTCTAGAATAATGTTAAAACTTCATAATAGCACTGAAATCTTCACTCCATTTTTCTTTTGGGATGGAACCCATTTCTACCCTTTTAGTGGCTTACAAACACACGACAAGTAGCTTACAAACCTACGACAAGTGGCTTACAAACCCACGAACATCCTGGTTTTGTACAAGTTCTCGAGTCCTGATATGATGAGATATTCTACAGGAATAAGCTTGCAAAACTACTTCAAAATGATTTTCAAAACTACTTCAGGATGATTTTCAAAACTGCTTTTCAAAATGTTTTAACCTTAAAAATTATATTTTCAAATGATTTTCAAAAAGATGTTTTAGCCTTAAAATATTCTTGTTTTTAAACTTCGTTTATTTTAAACTATCTTTTAATTATAATATATTTATACTTAGATTTAAATATAAAATTATAGTAAAATTATATATATTATTCTCTATATTTATCTACGTATTTTATCTATAGTCAAGTATATTTATAAAGTTTAAAATAGTTTTAATATAAGATAAAGGTTATTTCCAAAGAAAAACAAAACATCAAAATTTTCTTTGGGATGTCGACATGCCCTAGTACCCCATGTCGACATAGTGACAGTTAGATTCAAAATATGAATTTCAAAAGAAGTTTCTATTCGTCATAACCTTTTACGAATGGACATGACTGTTGTTCTTCTATAAATAAGGGTTAGTTTCAATGAATTTTTAATCAGATTTTCTGGTTTTTCACTTCTCTTCTTCTTCCACATTTTCTTATTCAAAATCCTATCATTACTCTACCGAAATCAACATTGAATCTAACCAGATTATCTCTGGTTTGATTCTCTATCACTATCTCAACAAGATCCAAGTGCTATTTAGAGTTATAGGCTTCTTTGTAATCTATCTAGCGAGAAAAGGTGTGATTGTGGCCTTGGAAATCAATCAAGCGAGTAAAGGTGTGATTGTAGCCTTGGAAATCAATTGGGTGAACTTGTCTCCCGTAAATCAAGTATCTCTACCCAGAGGATTGTGATTCTGGAGGGTGTACCCCGTAGCCTTGAAACCGAGGGTTGTAATTATTGAATTGCTTTTGAAAGGAAATCCGTACTTAGTTGTGCGGGACTAGATGTAGGGTAACTCCGAACCAGTATAAAATCTGGTGTGTTCTTTCCTTTACTGCATTTACTTTATTTCTGCATCTGTGTTTGTTTCTTTTATTATATCTGTGTCTGAATATTACATACATTTGTGTTCAAATTAACATAAACTCAAAAAGATTTAGTAATTTCTTATAAACACTATTCACCCCCCCTCTAGTGTTATTCCTAGCCTTAAGATCCGTAATCTGCATTCCTCACATTTGGTATCGGAGCAAGGTTTTCAAAAGTTTCATAATCTGATTTTTGATTTTTTTTTTTTAAAATGGCTATGTTTAAGAAATTTGTTAATGCATGTTTAGAAATATTCAGATCATCATTTTCTCTTGAGTATGCATATAATCAATATTCAAATACAAGTTGTCTGCTAAGATTGTTTGATGTGCAGGATTCATGCTTCATGGGAGTTGAGAAATCAGTCCATAACAAACAAACTGTGCAGATCAAAAACAACAAATGGATACTCGATAGTGGATGTTCTAGACACATGATTGGAAATCCAGATATGCTGAATGATATAATATACAAAGATGGAGGATTGGTTAATTTTGGAGATAATTCAAAAGGTTATGTGATCGGCATCGGCAAAGTCGGTAACTCTGAAACTCCTATTATTACTAATGTTTTGCTAGTTAAGAATCTGAAACACAATCTGCTAAGTATAAGTCAACTATGCGATACAGGATATAAAATTAAATTTGAAAAAGATAAGTGTCACATTGAAGATAATAATTCAACCATAATATTTGAGGGAATTAGGAAAAAGAATATTTATATTCTTAGTATGAAAATTTCAAATGATAACTTGTGTCTTTTGGCAAATGCAAGTGACCCTTGGATTTGGCATAAGAGATTTGGGCATTTGAATTTCAAACTCTTATCTAGACTGTCAAAACATGATCTAGTAAGAGGCCTCCCTAAAATGAATTTTAAAGTAGATAGTCTATGTGATGCATGCCAACTAGGAAAACTTAGAAAAAGTTCCTTTAAATTAAAAGATATGATTTTAACTTCAAAACCTCTTGAATTACTTCATCTTGATTTATTTGGTCCATCTCAAATTCAGTCAATAAATCACAGTAAATATGTTTTTGTAATTGTAGATGATTATTCTAGATTTACATGGACAATATTTTTGAAACATAAAAGTGATACTTTTGAATGTTTTAAGAATTTTTCAAAAAGGATTCAAAATCAATTTTCTCAAAAAATTATAACCATCCGTAGTGATCACGGTGGTGAATTTGAAAATGAAAAGTTTGAAGAATTCTGCAATAAAAAGGGAATAATTAACAATTTTTCATTTCCAAGAACTCCACAACAAAATGGAGTAGTAGAACGTAAAAATAGGACGATTCAAGAGTGTGCGAGAACTATGCTTTCTAATAGTAATTTACCAAAGTATTTTTGGGCAGAAGCAGTTGCTACCGCCTGTTATATTTTAAATAGAATTTTAATTAGACCTTTAACTGATAAGACATCTTATGAACTTATTTACTCAAAGAAACCTAAGGTATCTTATTTTAGAATTTTTGGAAGTAAATGTTTTATTTTAAATACTAAAGATAACTTAGATAAATTTGATCCTAAATCCGACAAAGGTATCTTTATCGGATACTCTAATAGAAGTAAAGCGTACAGAGTATTTAATTTGAGAACTAATACCATCGAAGAAACAATGCATGTTTCATTTGATGAAAATTTCAAAAATTTTGTTGAAATAAATGATGAAGAGGATTTAATCACTCAAAACCAAGAGTCAACTGAAACTAATAATGAATTAAATCATCCTAATAAAAGGATTAAACTTTTAAAAGATCACCCTATAGAAAATATACTTGGAGATATGCAATCTGTTGTTAAAACTAGAAACCAACTAAGTCAAATGAGTAATGTAGCTTTTATATCAACTATTGAACCCAAAAATCCAGAAGAAGCATCAACTGATGATTCATGGATTTTGGCTATGCAAGAAGAATTAAATCAATTCACTAGAAATGATGTTTGGGAACTTGTTCCTGACCTGAAAATAAAACAATAATTGGAACTAAATGGGTTTATAAAAATAGAATGATTGAACAAGGAGAGGTTGTTAGAAATAAAGCTCGGTTAGTCGCTCAAGGTTATTGTCAAGAAGAAGGAATAGATTTTGATGAAACCTTTGCACCCATAGCAAGATTAGAAGCTATTAGGATTCTACTTGCTTTCGCAAATCATAATAATTTCAAATTATTTCAAATGGATGTTAAAAGTGCATTTTTAAATGGTTTTGTAAAAGAAGAAGTATTTGTTAAACAACCACCACTTTTTGAAAATGATAAATTTCCAAATCATGTTTACAAACTTAAGAAAGCTCTATATGGTCTAAAGCAAGCTCCTAGAGCCTGGTATGATAGACTAAGATCTTACTTGTTACAATCAAATTTTGAAATAGGTAAAGTAGATAATACTCTTTTTATTAATAGAAATAAAATTGATATTCAACTAGTACAAGTCTACGTAGATGATATCATTTTTGGATCAACTAATTTTGAAATGAATAAAGAATTTTCTAAAATAATGACAAAAGAGTTTGAGATGAGTCATATGGGTGAATTAAACTTCTTTTTAGGATTACAATTAAAACAATTAGGTAATGGTATCTTTATTAGTCAAGAGAAATATGCTAAAGACCTAGTTAGTAAATTTGTTTTGACTACTGCGAGTGGAAAACCCACTCCCATGGAAACCAATGAGTATCTTAGTAAAGAAGATCTCTCGAAAGATGTAGATCAAAAATTATATAGAGGAATGATTGGATCACTACTCTATATCACTACGAGTAGACCTGATATCATGCATAGTGTCTGTCTCTGTGCAAGATATCAATCCCAACCTAAAGAAACTCACTTAAAAGCTGTAAAACGTATTATAAGATATGTTAAACACACCATTGATTATGGCTTATTTTATCCTAAAAATGTTTCGTTTGACTTAATATCTTACTGTGATGTTGATTATGCTGGTTGTAAATCAGACCGAAAAAGTACAAGTGGAACTTTTCAATTTTTAGGGCATTCTCTGATTTCCTGGTTTAGTAAAAAGCAAAGCATAGTGTGTCTATCAACAACTGAATTAGAGTATATTTCTGCAGCTTTGGCTTGTTCTCAAGAAATATATATGCAACAAACTTTAAAAGATTTTGGTTTAAATATCTCAAAATCACCAATTTATTGTGATAATACTAGTGCAATAAATTTATCCAAAAATACTACTCAACATGCTCGAACTATACATATTGATATCAGACACCATTTTCTCAGAGATAATATAAGTAGAGAAGTAATTACTCTTGACTATATCAATTCTGAAAATCAAATTGCTGATATCTTAACAAAACCCTTAAATGAATCTACATTTACTAAATTAAGAAGAGAATTAGGTATTTGTTCATTAACTGAAATATAAAATATAAATAACAAGTATAATTAAAAATTAATTCAAAATAAATTAAATAGGCAAAAATTCAAGAACCATGTCGACATCCCCCCTAGAACCATGTCGACATATAATGTTTTTTAATTTTAAAATTTTTTTCCCACCAAAATTCAAATAAGTGGTTATAAATTTCTCCTATTTCGAAATGTTCTTCATTCTCTCTATTCTCTTTCTGTTCTATCTTTTGAAATCAATTTAACAATGGCCTCCTCTTCCAAATCAAACATAAAATCAACTTTTTGTTCCCATCACCTACGTCTGGTCCGTTTCAACAATCAACGCTCGCTCATGTGACGAAAATGGAGGATTCTCTGAAGGATACCCTTCAGTTAATGACTGAAATCCAAGTGATGCAACTTCGAATGGCCAAAGAACAAGAGAGGCAAAGCAAAATCCTTAGGAATTTGCAAAAATTTCTAATGGATAATCATGCTAACCTAATCTTGATTGACGAGGACTCTTTAGGAGATCATGTACAAGAGGTCAGCGAAGAAGAAGAAGAAGAAGTAGTCCCCATGGAAGAAGCGCACGCGGAAGACAACGACAAAGTCATTTGCGTTGGCGAAGTATGTTTTGACAAGGATAGAAACTTGGTTGAACAACGTGGAAATTTCTGTTTCCATTATCCAAATTGTTCGATCCATAGATCTCCAATTGTCAAAGATACTCTGTAGTTTCTTCTCTTTCATTTTCATCGTTTTGTGTATATTTGTCACGTTGTACGAAAATGTAAATTTAAACAAATATATAATTAATAAATGTTGTGTGTTCTTATATATGATTCCTATATATGTTATATATAAGTATTATATAGGTAATTGGTTAGGAATGTTAGTGGTTTAGGATTAAGTTTTAGGTTTATAAGTATTGATTATGTATGATAACACTATCATTATAATCATATAGGATATTAGACTAGGAGTTATATAGTTTGGTGTTAGTTTGTTTTTGTTGATGACAAAGGGGGAGAAATATGAAATAGGAGAGTTAGGCATAGATTAAGGGGGAGTTATTAGATTAAGGGGGAGTCATTAGGATAGAAGTAATATTTTATAAACAAAGTTTGTCATCATCAAAAAGGGGGAGATTGTTAGTCCATGAGTTGATGGTTTTGATGACAACAACCTTAGAATAAGATTATAAAATATAAATACTAACAATATAGTTTAGATATATATATGTATATGCAGGATTTAACCATGAAGGTACAAAGAATGAAGACTGTACAGTATAGAGGTTCAAGATATCAAGATTGAAGACTCATGAGTATCAAGAATATCAAGATTATTTAGAGTTCAAGATTTCAAGATAAGTATTGAGTCTAGAATTATGTTAAAACTTCATAATAGCACTGAAATCTTCACTCCATTTTTCTTTTGGGATGGAACCCATTTCTACCTTTTTAGTGGCTTACAAACCCACGACAAGTAGCTTACAAACCTACGACAAGTGGCTTACAAACCCACGAACATCCTGGTTTTGTACAAGTTCTCGAGTCCTGGTATGCTGAGATATTCTGCAGGAAGAAGCTTGCAAAACTACTTTAAAATGATTTTCAAAACTACTTCAGAATGATTTTCAAAACTGCTTTTCAAAATGTTTTAGCCTTAAAAATTATCTTTTCAAATGATTTTCAAAAAGATGCTTTAGCCTTAAAATATTCTTGTTTTTAAACTTCGTTTATTTTAAACTATCGTTTAATTATAATATATTTATACTTAGATTTAAATATAAAATTATATTAAAATTATATATATATTATTCTCTATATTTATCTATGTATTTTATCTATAGTCAAGTATATTTATAAAGTTTAAAATAGTTCTAATATAAGATAAAGGTTATTTTTAAAGAAAAACAAAACATCAAAATTTTCTTTGGGATGTCGACATGCCCTAGTACCCCATGTCGACATAGTGACAGTTAGATTCAAAATTTGAATTTCAAAAGAAGTGTCTATTCGCCATATCCTTTCACGAATGGACATGACTGTTGTTCTTCTATAAATAGGGGTTAGTTTCAACGAATTTTTAATCTGATCGTCTGGTTTTTCACTTCTCTTCTTCTTCCACATTTTCTTATTCAAAATCCTATAATTACTCTACCGAAATCAACATTGAATCTAACTAGATTATCTCTGGTTTGATTCTCTATCACTATCTCAACAAGATCCAAGTGCTATTAAGAGTTATAGGCTTCTTTGTAATCTATCTAGCGAGAAAAGGTGTGATTGTAGCCTTGGAAATCAATTAAGCGAGTAAAGGTGTGATTGTAGCCTTGGAAATCAATTGGGTGAACTTGTCGCCCGTAAATCAAGTATCTCTACCCAGAGGATTGTGATTCTGGAGGGTGTACCTCGTAGCCTTGAAACAGAGGGTTGTAATTGTTGAATTGCTTTTGAAAGGAAATCCGCACTTAGTTGTGTGGGACTGGATGTAGGGTAACTCTGAACCAGTATAAAATCCGGTGGGTTCTTTTCTTTACTGCATTTACTTTATTTCTACATCTGTGTTTGTTTCTGTGATTATATCTGTGTCTGAATATTACATACATTTGTGTTCAAATTGACATAAACTCAAAAAGATTTAGTAATTTCTTATCAACACTATTCACCCCCCTCTAGTGTTATTCCTAGCCTTAAGATCCATAATCCGCATTCCTCACAGGTCCTATATATAATTTATTCAAATCTCAATCTTCTTATCACCATTATTCTATTTAATTTATCTAATTAAATTTCCTGAATAATGTTGTCAAAAATTAGGGATGTTACAATTTTCCTTTGAAAATTCTTAATAATCTTTCCATAGTTTGGAAAATTATCAAAATTAAAACTCGACTCCAAAATCATGTTTTACATAACATAATTTTTTTCCATGGCATTCAAAATCAATTATAATCGGTTTTACCCTTAAAATCGTGAGAAATCATTTTTAAACAATCTTGTTTAAATATGCCATATTTTGATCCTAGCATATCATCATTCAATTCATCATAAGAATGAATTTAATCTTAAATCCAAAAACATATGATTATAAAACAAAATAGAGATGGTATAAATTATTATTTACCTTGATTAAGATAAGGGGATTGGATTGAGATTGAGATTTATTCCCCTAACTTTAATCCTTAGCTTTACTTTGATTTCTCTTCTCTTTTCTTCCTAGCAATGGCTAGCCGGCCCCTCTTTACATTTGTGTTTTTTAACATGAATGGGAAAAATGAAACATGAATGGTGCAGGAACGAGAATATATAAGGGTAAGAGGTTATGTGCGGCTAATTCCCATTATGCCCTTATGTAAATTAATTAACTTAAAAAACATTCTTAAGCCCATTTAATTAAATAAATTGAGCACGACCACTTAATATTTATTCAAACCTTAACCCCCTTATCACTTAACATTTACGTTATTCTATTTAATTTATCTGATTAAATCTCCTGAATAATGTGATCAAAAATTAGGTGTAACGACCTGGATTTTTCTGTCGTTTAATTTTGAATATTTAACTGGTTTAAATATTGGATTTGGAATTTATAATTTAGTTAGTAAGGTTTTAAAACTGGAAATTTCAAGCGATCCCGTAAATTTTGGAAATCGTCAATTTAATCGACGATTTGAAGTAGCGATCCGGGGCACAGTCTCGGAATTCAACGAAACTAGTTCCATTAGATCCGTAATAGTGTATTATTATCGAATTTCAAATTCATAGTGTTTGGAGTTACCGTTTGGTCGTACGATCTGAAAACGCCTAGAAATAATTTAATTGAAATTAATTTTTATAGTCGATTTAAAAAGGCTATCTCCTCCATACGATCGAATTAGGTTCCGAAACCCGTTCCATTGCGTTCAGAATAGGGGTGTAACATTATGAATGTCTAGTGGTATGCCTCAATAGGAGGTCGAGATTTCACAGTATGTGATTAGAGATATTTTAGATATAAAATAAATAATATTTATAAAAATAAACTTAGTCGTCCTAGACAAGCCACCATACCTTCTCAAACACGCCACTCATCACGTACAAGTCACCCTCTTCCTGTCTAAGTCACATCTGCTTCTCTTCTTCTTTTTAAAACGAGGTCATTTCATTTTAAAAAAAATAAATAAAAGGGAAATGAAATCAAAACCAATCCTCACATCAGAAAAAATAAAGATAAATAAATAATCGCGATCGGAGGACGCTCGTGTACAAGCTGGCGAAGCGTTCGCGAGTTAGCGGTAGGTGACGCAGCGGAAGTAACAGAAATGAATACAACGATGAAACTAGCAATCGGTGGATTGAAAATACCAAACGCCCAAACCCGTTGATCTCAAGAGATACCGGATTCTAGCTATCTCAAACACGTTGATCGCGCACGATACCGTGTTTAAAGATCTACGATTCTTCTACGTTGATCAAGCGCACTTGATTCCGTGAATCGGCTTCAACAATCGTTGATTCGAGCGCACTCGAATGCCGAAGGTGGAGATAGGAGATCACACTCAACTACCAATTTCAGAAGAGGCACAAAGCACTCAAACAAAGTTTTATTCAAAATCAACCTCCTTTACAAATGATACCACTCGCCTATTTATAGGCTTACAACTCACACAGGTACCCGACTTAACAGGTTCAACGACCTAACACAAACGACTTACGACCTAACAAACGCGATTTAAAAAAACAAACAAATACAACAGCTCATACGACTTAAGCACAACGAGTTAACAACACGAGTTACAACACAACGATCTAAGAATACAACACACACGACCTAAGGACTCAATGACTTAAGAAATCCAAGCTCCATGCGATATAAGCTTCATGCGACCTAAAACTTGCGACATAAGGAATCAGCGACCTAGGGAGAAATCGCGAGTTACTGGAATTGGCATAGGTCGTTCGCGACCTAAGGAACTTCTCGCGCGCGACCTAAGGTGTTGTTCTGCTCGCGATTTACTTCTTCAGCGATCTTGGAGTTAGGTCGCTCACGATTCACTTCTTCAGCGATCTTGGAGTTAGGTCGCTCGCGATTCACTTCTTCAGCGATCTTGGAGTTAGGTCGCTCGCGACTTAAGGAGGTGGAAATTCGCGACCTTCGATTTAGGGACTCGCGACATACGGAGGAGGAGGAACTTTGCGATCTAGGTGAGGTACGCGCTGCATCATCCTCCCCCTGTTGAAAGAAATTCGTCCTCGAATTAACACTTTCTTCGTTTTTGATACTCTTATCCTTGTGAAATGGAACCAAGTGTTTGATATTGTCAACGTTGGCAATAGGAAGATGATCCGGAAAACTCAACTTACGAACATTCTCATTAATTCCCTTCACAACTTCCAAATGACCATTCCTTCTAGCTTCTAGCTTGTTGTAAGTAAAAAGAAATCGTTCAACCATCAAGTAGATAGATTCGTTGCCACTTTACATCTTCATCAAACCCAATATAGAGTCCATACTTACCTCCACCCATAATCTAGTATGTATATGTAAAGACATACATAGTCCTGACTTCGTCGCGGTCTCTTTTGAAATTTGATAATTATGGCTCCTCTGAACAAACCTTTCAACCTCCTTCCTTATTGACGGCCTAAAATAAGATGATGCAATCAACTGCATGCTACAATCACAGTCCTCGTGTCTTTCTACATGTAAGTCTTTGATAACTCTTATTCGCCAACTGCAATCAGGAGTATACAATTGCCTTCCTTCGAACAGAAACCCATCAACCAGTCTTCTCAACTCTACCTGCTCTGTCGGACACATATGATAATGTGGCATATGCGGTACAATAGCACCTGGCACTTGATCAACATGATGTTGTACGTCCCTCAGTGGCAGTAATTCCTTGGGCAACTCTGCAGGAACTACATCTTCACATTCATTCACCACTGGCTTAACCTCTTCAAGAATTTCAACACTTTCACTGGTTTCATTTTCATTCATTATAAACACTTCCACTCTATCCTCCACTTCTTTAACAAACTCTTCTGTAGATAATAGACTAATTGAATCCACCTTCTTCACTGTTAAATTACCCACTTCATCTTTTGACACCCATTCTTCTTCCTCATCGAACTTTGCTGGTTGTACATTTTCAACTTCATGTTCGTCAAACTTCATTGGTTGAAAATCATCAACTTCATCTTCCAAATCAACAAATTCCTTTAAAGACAACAAAGTCTTTAGTTCCTCGATTTCCTCCAATTTATTTTCACTCTATTGTCGCCTTTTAGTAACTAACGTGATTCGTGTACCCTCGAACATAAAACTGTAGCTGTTGGTGCGACCATCATGTTGCACAGCTCTATCACATTGCCATGGTCTCCCCAACAACAAATGACATACATCCATGTCAACCACATCACACCAAATTTCGTCCTTATATTTCTTCCCAATCGAAAAAGTTACACAAGCTCTTCGATTAACCTTCATTTCCCCTCCTTTCCTCAACCAAGCTAATTTGTAGGGGTTTGGATGCTTCTCTGTTTCAATGACAATTTCTTTACAGATTCTGAAGAAATGATATTATCACAGCTTCCTGCATCGATGACAAATTTACAAACCTTCCCCAGCATAGTGCATGTCGACTGAAAAATATTGCTCCTCAACCAATTAGAATCATCCTCTTGCTTCGGTGTTAAACAAGATCTCCTTACCAACAAACTACAACCCTCATCCCCTGTCAATAATTCTTCTTCTTCAACTGGTAGTGAATTGACACACTCTACCTCTGCATCTTCATTCTCAATCTCCGCAATCATTGCTCGCTTCTTTGGCTTTGTACATTCATTGCTTTTATGGCCCAACTCTTGATAATTAAAACATTTGAGACTACTATTGACCTTTGCTTTGTTGGCTTCATTCACAATCGGCTTACTGACGATTTTGGAAACATCTACACTGTTACTAACATCCTTGTTTTGGTTGTTGGAATTCGTAAACACACCACCACCTCTCCTACCTTGTTTCTCCCAAGCTAGAGCTTTTTGATGTGCTTCAGCAACAGATCTGGGATCAAACATATTCACCATATCTTGAATCTGCATTCTCAACCCTCCAACAAATCTAGCGGTCAATTGTTCCTCCGTCTCTATGATGTCATTCCTCGCAATCAATTGATAAAATTCATCTGCATAATCATTCACTGACTTTGTTCCCTGTCTTAGATTCTGCAATCGTTGATACATAAGAGACTGATAATTATACGGCAAGAATGTAGCCTTCATTAACTTCTTCATCTTCTCCCATGTAGCAATCTTTGACTTCCCCATTCTCTCCAGTGTAAGTTTAGTTTGTTGCCACCACGCCATAGCTCTTCCTCTCAAACGAGTAGCAACCAACTTAACTCTGCGATGCTCGGGAACTTCTTTGAAGTCAAAAATCTCTTTAACATTAGATAACCAATCAAGGAATTCTTCAACTTGCGTACTACCCTTGAATTCTAGAATTTCAGTTTTCATCCCTGACTCCCATCGTCGATCATCTTCAACATCCCGGTATGCATTTCGTACTTGGTCTCGATATCGATAATGAGTATTACTTCTATCACTCTCTTCGTCATAATCACGTGTACTTCGGTATCGATCTCGACCATCAACATCTCTACGATCACACATGTCTCTTCTACTATGTCTTTCATCATCACGATATGGCTCATTCTCAAACTCACGTTGAGTTCTTCCTTCTTCATCTCGAAATTCATGGTGATCTCTCCTTGTTGAAACTGATGACTCTCTTCTATCTCGAACAGATTGTGGCGACACCCTCCTCGCTTCCGTAACCGATGGCGAAACTCTGTTTCCTCCATGGTTCGAGACTGGCGACCTTCTCCTTTGACTTTGATTTATGTCAATCATCAATTTGTCCAACCTACCAATACCTTCATCCAACTTCTCATTGAATTTGTTGCTAATGCGTTGTTCCATTTGTTCAACATCTTCTCTTTTGTACAAATCTTCAACATTTTGATGACGATTAGCTCTTCTCGGCGGCATTGTCGAATCAAACAATCTTCAACAACTTTAACTCTCGGCCTTGACTCTTCAACACAAAATGATGCACAACTTCAACTTCTAGCCCTCGGCTATAACTCTTCAAACTCTTCTCCTTGGCTCCAAGACTCGGCTTAGCTATGATTGGCTAAGTCTAGCTCTGATACCAAATGACGCAGCGGAAGTAACAGAAATGAATACAACGATGAAACTAGCAATCGGTGGATTGAAAATACCAAACGCCCAAACCCGTTGATCTCAAGAGATACCGGATTCTAGCTATCTCAAACACGTTGATCGCGCACGATACCGTGTTTAAAGATCTACGATTCTTCTACGTTGATCAAGCGCACTTGATTCCGTGAATCGGCTTCAACAATCGTTGATTCGAGCGCACTCGAATGCCGAAGGTGGAGATAGGAGATCACACTCAACTACCAATTTCAGAAGAGGCACAAAGCACTCAAACAAAGTTTTATTCAAAATCAACCTCCTTTACAAATGATACCACTCGCCTATTTATAGGCTTACAACTCACACAGGTACCCGACTTAACAGGTTCAACGACCTAACACAAACGACTTACGACCTAACAAACGCGATTTAAAAAAACAAACAAATACAACAGCTCATACGACTTAAGCACAACGAGTTAACAACACGAGTTACAACACAACGATCTAAGAATACAACACACACGACCTAAGGACTCAATGACTTAAGAAATCCAAGCTCCATGCGATATAAGCTTCATGCGACCTAAAACTTGCGACATAAGGAATCAGCGACCTAGGGAGAAATCGCGAGTTACTGGAATTGGCATAGGTCGTTCGCGACCTAAGGAACTTCTCGCGCGCGACCTAAGGTGTTGTTCTGCTCGCGATTTACTTCTTCAGCGATCTTGGAGTTAGGTCGCTCACGATTCACTTCTTCAGCGATCTTGGAGTTAGGTCGCTCGCGATTCACTTCTTCAGCGATCTTGGAGTTAGGTCGCTCGCGACTTAAGGAGGTGGAAATTCGCGACCTTCGATTTAGGGACTCGCGACATACGGAGGAGGAGGAACTTTGCGATCTTGGTGAGGTACGCGCTGCATCATCCTCCCCCTGTTGAAAGAAATTCGTCCTCGAATTAACACTTTCTTCGTTTTTGATACTCTTATCCTTGTGAAATGGAACCAAGTGTTTGATATTGTCAACGTTGGCAATAGGAAGATGATCCGGAAAACTCAACTTACGAACATTCTCATTAATTCCCTTCACAACTTCCAAATGACCATTCCTTCTAGCTTCTAGCTTGTTGTAAGTAAAAAGAAATCGTTCAACCATCAAGTAGATAGATTCGTTGCCACTTTACATCTTCATCAAACCCAATATAGAGTCCATACTTACCTCCACCCATAATCTAGTATGTATATGTAAAGACATACATAGTCCTGACTTCGTCGCGGTCTCTTTTGAAATTTGATAATTATGGCTCCTCTGAACAAACCTTTCAACCTCCTTCCTTATTGACGGCCTAAAATAAGATGATGCAATCAACTGCATGCTACAATCACAGTCCTCGTGTCTTTCTACATGTAAGTCTTTGATAACTCTTATTCGCCAACTGCAATCAGGAGTATACAATTGCCTTCCTTCGAACAGAAACCCATCAACCAGTCTTCTCAACTCTACCTGCTCTGTCGGACACATATGATAATGTGGCATATGCGGTACAATAGCACCTGGCACTTGATCAACATGATGTTGTACGTCCCTCAGTGGCAGTAATTCCTTGGGCAACTCTGCAGGAACTACATCTTCACATTCATTCACCACTGGCTTAACCTCTTCAAGAATTTCAACACTTTCACTGGTTTCATTTTCATTAATTATAAACACTTCCACTCTATCCTCCACTTCTTTAACAAACTCTTCTGTAGATAATAGACTAATTGAATCCACCTTCTTCACTGTTAAATTACCCACTTCATCTTTTGACACCCATTCTTCTTCCTCATCGAACTTTGCTGGTTGTACATTTTCAAATTCATGTTCGTCAAACTTCGTTGGTTGAAAATCATCAACTTCATCTTCCAAATCAACAAATTCCTTTAAAGACAACAAAGTCTTTAGTTCCTCGATTTCCTCCAATTTATTTTCACTCTATTGTCGCCTTTTAGTAACTAACGTGATTCGTGTACCCTCGAACATAAAACTGTAGTTGTTGGTGCGACCATCATGTTGCACAGCTCTATCACATTGCCATGGTCTCCCCAACAACAAATGACATACATCCATGTCAACCACATCACACCAAATTTCGTCCTTATATTTCTTCCCAATCGAAAAAGTTACACAAGCTCTTCGATTAACCTTCATTTCCCCTCCTTTCCTCAACCAAGCTAATTTGTAGGGGTTTGGATGCTTCTCTGTTTTCAATGACAATTTCTTTACAGATTCTGAAGAAATGATATTATCACAGCTTCCTGCATCGATGACAAATTTACAAACCTTCCCCAGCATAGTGCATGTCGACTGAAAAATATTGCTCCTCAACCAATTAGAATCATCCTCTTGCTTCGGTGTTAAACAAGATCTCCTTACCAACAAACTACAACCCTCATCCCCTGTCAATAATTCTTCTTCTTCAACTGGTAGTGAATTGACACACTCTACCTCTGCATCTTCATTCTCAATCTCCGCAATCATTGCTCGCTTCTTTGGCTTTGTACATTCATTGCTTTTATGGCCCAACTCTTGATAATTAAAACATTTGAGACTACTATTGACCTTTGCTTTGTTGGCTTCATTCACAATCGGCTTACTGACGATTTTGGAAACATCTACACTGTTACTAACATCCTTGTTTTGGTTGTTGGAATTCGTAAACACACCACCACCTCTCCTACCTTGTTTCTCCCAAGCTAGAGCTTTTTGATGTGCTTCAGCAACAGATCTGGGATCAAACATATTCACCATATCTTGAATCTGCATTCTCAACCCTCCAACAAATCTAGCGGTCAATTGTTCCTCCGTCTCTATGATGTCATTCCTCGCAATCAATTGATAAAATTCATCTGCATAATCATTCACTGACTTTGTTCCCTGTCTTAGATTCTACAATCGTTGATACATAAGAGACTGATAATTATACGGCAAGAATGTAGCCTTCATTAACTTCTTCATCTTCTCCCATGTAGCAATCTTTGACTTCCCCATTCTCTCCAGTGTAAGTTTAGTTTGTTGCCACCACGCCATAGCCCTTCCTCTCAAACGAGTAGCAACCAACTTAACTCTGCGATGCTCGGGAACTTCTTTGAAGTCAAAAATCTCTTTAACATTAGATAACCAATCAAGGAATTCTTCAACTTGCGTACTACCCTTGAATTCTAGAATTTCAGTTTTCATCCTTGACTCCCATCGTCGATCATCTTCAACATCCCGGTATGCATTTCATACTTGGTCTCGATATCGATAATGAGTATTACTTCTATCACTCTCTTCGTCATAATCACGTGTACTTCGGTATCGATCTCGACCATCAACATCTCTACGATCACACATGTCTCTTCTACTATGTCTTTCATCATCACGATATGGCTCATTCTCAAACTCACGTTGAGTTCTTCCTTCTTCATCTCGAAATTCATGGTGATCTCTCCTTGTTGAAACTGATGACTCTCTTCTATCTCGAACATATTGTGGCGACACCCTCCTCGCTTCCGTAACCGATGGCGAAACTCTGTTTCCTCCATGGTTCGAGACTGGCGACCTTCTCCTTTGACTTTGATTTATGTCAATCATCAATTTGTCCAACCTACCAATACCTTCATCCAACTTCTCATTGAATTTGTTGCTAATGCGTTGTTCCATTTGTTCAACATCTTCTCTTTTGTACAAATCTTCAACATTTTGATGACGATTAGCTCTTCTCGGCGGCATTGTCGAATCAAACAATCTTCAACAACTTTAACTCTCGGCCTTGACTCTTCAACACAAAATGATGCACAACTTCAACTTCTAGCCCTCGGCTATAACTCTTCAAACTCTTCTCCTTGGCTCCAAGACTCGGCTTAGCTATGATTGGCTAAGTCTAGCTCTGATACCAAATGACGCAGCGGAAGTAACAGAAATGAATACAACGATGAAACTAGCAATCGGTGGATTGAAAATACCAAACGCCCAAACCCGTTGATCTCAAGAGATACCGGATTCTAGCTATCTCAAACACGTTGATCGCGCACGATACCGTGTTTAAAGATCTACGATTCTTCTACGTTGATCAAGCGCACTTGATTCCGTGAATCGGCTTCAACAATCGTTGATTCGAGCGCACTCGAATGCCGAAGGTGGAGATAGGAGATCACACTCAACTACCAATTTCAGAAGAGGCACAAAGCACTCAAACAAAGTTTTATTCAAAATCAACCTCCTTTACAAATGATACCACTCGCCTATTTATAGGCTTACAACTCACACATGTACCCGACTTAACAGGTTCAACGACCTAACACAAACGACTTACGACCTAACAAACGCGATTTAAAAAAACAAACAAATACAACAGCTCATACGACTTAAGCACAACGAGTTAACAACACGAGTTACAACACAACGATCTAAGAATACAACACACACGACCTAAGGACTCAATGACTTAAGAAATCCAAGCTCCATGCGATATAAGCTTCATGCGACCTAAAACTTGCGACATAAGGAATCAGCAACCTAGGGAGAAATCGCGAGTTACTGGAATTGGCATAGGTCGTTCGCGACCTAAGGAACTTCTCGCGCGCGACCTAAGGTGTTGTTCTGCTCGCGATTTACTTCTTCAGCGATCTTGGAGTTAGGTCGCTCACGATTCACTTCTTCAGCGATCTTGGAGTTAGGTCGCTCGCGATTCACTTCTTCAGCGATCTTGGAGTTAGGTCGCTCGCGACTTAAGGAGGTGGAAATTCGCGACCTTCGATTTAGGGACTCGCGACATACGGAGGAGGAGGAACTTTGCGATCTAGGTGAGGTACACGCTGCATCATCCTCCCCCTGTTGAAAGAAATTCGTCCTCGAATTAACACTTTCTTCGTTTTTGATACTCTTATCCTTGTGAAATGGAACCAAGTGTTTGATATTGTCAACGTTGGCAATAGGAAGATGATCCGGAAAACTCAACTTACGAACATTCTCATTAATTCCCTTCACAACTTCCAAATGACCATTCCTTCTAGCTTCTAGCTTGTTGTAAGTAAAAAGAAATCGTTCAACCATCAAGTAGATAGATTCGTTGCCACTTTACATCTTCATCAAACCCAATATAGAGTCCATACTTACCTCCACCCATAATCTAGTATGTATATGTAAAGACATACATAGTCCTGACTTCGTCGCGGTCTCTTTTGAAATTTGATAATTATGGCTCCTCTGAACAAACCTTTCAACCTCCTTCCTTATTGACGGCCTAAAATAAGATGATGCAATCAACTGCATGCTACAATCACAGTCCTCGTGTCTTTCTACATGTAAGTCTTTGATAACTCTTATTCGCCAACTGCAATCAGGAGTATACAATTGCCTTCCTTCGAACAGAAACCCATCAACCAGTCTTCTCAACTCTACCTGCTCTGTTGGACACATATGATAATGTGGCATATGCGGTACAATATCACCTGGCACTTGATCAACATGATGTTGTACGTCCCTCAGTGGCAGTAATTCCTTGGGCAACTCTGCAGGAACTACATCTTCACATTCATTCACCACTGGCTTAACCTCTTCAAGAATTTCAACACTTTCACTGGTTTCATTTTCATTCATTATAAACACTTCCACTCTATCCTCCACTTCTTTAACAAACTCTTCTGTAGATAATAGACTAATTGAATCCACCTTCTTCACTGTTAAATTACCCACTTCATCTTTTGACACCCATTCTTCTTCCTCATCGAACTTTGCTGGTTGTACATTTTCAACTTCATGTTCGTCAAACTTCGTTGGTTGAAAATCATCAACTTCATCTTCCAAATCAACAAATTCCTTTAAAGACAACAAAGTCTTTAGTTCCTCGATTTCCTCCAATTTATTTTCACTCTATTGTCGCCTTTTAGTAACTAACGTGATTCGTGTACCCTCGAACATAAAACTGTAGCTGTTGGTGCGACCATCATGTTGCACAGCTCTATCACATTGCCATGGTCTCCCCAACAACAAATGATATACATCCATGTCAACCACATCACACCAAATTTCGTCCTTATATTTCTTCCCAATCGAAAAAGTTACACAAGCTCTTCGATTAACCTTCATTTCCCCTCCTTTCCTCAACCAAGCTAATTTGTAGGGGTTTGGATGCTTCTCTGTTTTCAATGACAATTTCTTTACAGATTCTGAAGAAATGATATTATCACAGCTTCCTGCATCGATGACAAATTTACAAACCTTCCCCAGCATAGTGCATGTCGACTGAAAAATATTGCTCCTCGACCAATTAGAATCATCCTCTTGCTTCGGTGTTAAACAAGACCTCCTTACCAACAAACTACAACCCTCATCCCCTGTCAATAATTCTTCTTCTTCAACTGGTAGTGAATTGACACACTCTACCTCTGCATCTTCATTCTCAATCTCCGCAATCATTGCTCGCTTCTTTGGCTTTGTACATTCATTGCTTTTATGGCCCAACTCTTGATAATTAAAACATTTGAGACTACTATTGACCTTTGCTTTGTTGGCTTCATTCACAATCGGCTTACTGACGATTTTGGAAACATCTACACTGTTACTAACATCCTTGTTTTGGTTGTTGGAATTCGTAAACACACCACCACCTCTCCTACCTTGTTTCTCCCAAGCTAGAGCTTTTTGATGTGCTTCAGCAACAGATCTGGGATCAAACATATTCACCATATCTTGAATCTGCATTCTCAACCCTCCAACAAATCTAGCGGTCAATTGTTCCTCCGTCTCTATGATGTCATTCCTCGCAATCAATTGATAAAATTCATCTGCATAATCATTCACTGACTTTGTTCCCTGTCTTAGATTCTGCAATCGTTGATACATAAGAGACTGATAATTATACGGCAAGAATGTAGCCTTCATTAACTTCTTCATCTTCTCCCATGTAGCAATCTTTGACTTCCCCATTCTCTCCAGTGTAAGTTTAGTTTGTTGCCACCACGCCATAGCTCTTCCTCTCAAACGAGTAGCAACCAACTTAACTCTGCGATGCTCGGGAACTTCTTTGAAGTCAAAAATCTCTTTAACATTAGATAACCAATCAAGGAATTCTTCAACTTGCGTACTACCCTTGAATTCTAGAATTTCAGTTTTCATCCCTGACTCCCATCGTCGATCATCTTCAACATCCCGGTATGCATTTCGTACTTGGTCTCGATATCGATAATGAGTATTACTTCTATCACTCTCTTCGTCATAATCACGTGTACTTCGGTATCGATCTCGACCATCAACATCTCTACGATCACACATGTCTCTTCTACTATGTCTTTCATCATCACGATATGGCTCATTCTCAAACTCACGTTGAGTTCTTCCTTCTTCATCTCGAAATTCATGGTGATCTCTCCTTGTTGAAACTGATGACTCTCTTCTATCTCGAACAGATTGTGGCGACACCCTCCTCGCTTCCGTAACCGATGGCGAAACTCTGTTTCCTCCATGGTTCGAGACTGGCGACCTTCTCCTTTGACTTTGATTTATGTCAATCATCAATTTGTCCAACCTACCAATACCTTCATCCAACTTCTCATTGAATTTGTTGCTAATGCGTTGTTCCATTTGTTCAACATCTTCTCTTTTGTACAAATCTTCAACATTTTGATGACGATTAGCTCTTCTCGGCGGCATTGTCGAATCAAACAATCTTCAACAACTTTAACTCTCGGCCTTGACTCTTCAACACAAAATGATGCACAACTTCAACTTCTAGCCCTCGACTATAACTCTTCAAACTCTTCTCCTTGGCTCCAAGACTCGGCTTAGCTATGATTGGCTAAGTCTAGCTCTGATACCAAATGACGCAGCGGAAGTAACAGAAATGAATACAACGATGAAACTAGCAATCGGTGGATTGAAAATACCAAACGCCCAAACCCGTTGATCTCAAGAGATACCGGATTCTAGCTATCTCAAACACGTTGATCGCGCACGATACCGTGTTTAAAGATCTACGATTCTTCTACGTTGATCAAGCGCACTTGATTCCGTGAATCGGCTTCAACAATCGTTGATTCGAGCGCACTCGAATGCCGAAGGTGGAGATAGGAGATCACACTCAACTACCAATTTCAGAAGAGGCACAAAGCACTCAAACAAAGTTTTATTCAAAATCAACCTCCTTTACAAATGATACCACCCACCTATTTATAGGCTTACAACTCACACAGGTACCCGACTTAACAGGTTCAATGACCTAACACAAACGACTTACGACCTAACAAACGCGATTTAAAAAAAAACAAATACAACAGCTCATACGACTTAAGCACAACGAGTTAACAACACGAGTTACAACACAACGATCTAAGAATACAACACACACGACCTAAGGACTCAGCGACTTAAGAAATCCAAGCTCCATGCGATATAAGCTTCATGCGACCTAAAACTTGCGACATAAGGAATCAGCGACCTAGGGAGAAATCACGAGTTACTGGAATTGGCATAGGTCGTTCGCGACCTAAGGAACTTCTCGTGCGCGACCTAAGGTGTTGTTCTGCTCGCGATTTACTTCTTCAGCGATCTTGGAGTTAGGTCGCTCGCGATTCACTTCTTCAGCGATCTTGGAGTTAGGTCGCTCGCGATTCACTTCTTCAGCGATCTTGGAGTTAGGTCGCTCGCGACTTAAGGAGGTGGAAATTCACGACCTTCGATTTAGGGACTCGCGACATAGGGAGGAGGAGGAACTTTGCGATCTAGGTGAGGTACGCGCTGCATCAGTAGGAGAATCCATGGTGCTGGCGCGTTATCGTTCGATGTTGGGGGAGTGCGACTGAAGGAGGCGAGCGCGTGGTCGCGATTGAAGGGGAGGGTTGCTCGTGCGTATCCATGGAGGCATAGAGGGGAGTGGATGGTGGCGTACGCAAGGATGCTAGGGTTCGGTGTCGCAATTTTTAAGTGAAGCAGCGTTCTAAGTGATGTTGAAGGTGTAGAAGCTGCAGTCGATTTTAGGGCGTGGTGTAATATCCGAGGTTGTACGATTGGAAGTTGAATTGTCGCGACCTCTCATAGCGATAGGAATTGCAGTGGCTATATTTGGGTGTTGCGGGAGGTGGTCTATGACTGTTGTCGAAGTTGGCTGTGCTCAAAAGTCGAGCAGCGACCTGACTTGGTGATGGTGTGTAGACAAAGGAACAATGTTGGCTGCTGCGATGCTGATGGGAGGTTGTAGGAGCCTATCAACGCGGTGCAGTGGTTGATGGTTGTTGGTGACTTAAGTGCAGCATAGAGACGGTGAGTCGAAGGACATCGGAGACAATTGGATTGGCATAGGCTGGAAAGTTGATGATTTGGAACAATTAGCAATTTCGGAATATCAAGGTGAGTAAAATCTCAATCATTTGGATTGCTAGTATAATTTAAAAATGTTGAATTTAAATTATTGATTTTTTGGATGAACTTATAAATTATTCTCAGTTTGGATGTTATATATGTATAGTAGTATATATATTAGTAGTTGGATATATACCTGCCGATTGGAGCGGATGAGACCCTATGCGCCCTGCATAATAGCAGATGACCCTATATACTGTGATATCCCCCTCAAAGTGGGATTGGTATTTTTATGTTATCTAACATCTATGGATGCAGGGAAAACAGGTTGGAGGGATCCAACTGGATTTCTCAAATATATTTATTGTTTTTTACATATATAAAAGTATATGATGTGATTGAATAACCTGTTTGGATTGATGCGTGATTTAAATTATTAAATGCTATAGTAGTACTGGCCTTAATTTGGTATTTTAAATACCATAAATATTATTTTTTGAAATTTGAGGAATGTAAGGAGATTTTAAATATAAAAATAATTATATCGAAATTGGATCACTTAAAAAGAAATTGAATTAATAAACAATAAATTTGATTTTGAACTCTACTAATCCATAAATTGTTTAATAAAAATTTTAGAAATAATATGTACAAAGGATTTTTAAATGTTACCCGGGAAAATATAAAAAGGAGTTGAAATTTATATTAAAAATTATATTGGCAGGATAAATGGAATTTATAAGGAAATTGATTTATAAATTGAATTTTTATAAATGAGATTGTTTCTATAAACAAGTTAAACTCAAAGGAGTTATAAGTTTATAAGCGATGTTTATAAATAAAGGAAATCGATATCAAATGATAATTTCGGAATATCAATTCATGGGGTGAATTTATGTTAGGATATGGAAATAGGGTGGGAGAAAAATAGTGGATACTATTTTGGAAAGTGGAAATGGATAAGGAGATCGGAATGGAATAGATGGGTTGTAAATCGAGAGGATTTATAAATTAAATTGATTATATATATATATATCTTTAATTTTAAGAAATTAAGTTTTTTTAAAAGGAAAATGTTATATATCAAACTATGAAATTTTGAACTAGGAAAATTAAAGTACATCGAAAAGTGAATTTCTCAAATACTTAATATTTATTTTAATAAATTCCAATTTTAACAATCAGCTTTGAAATTGATTTTATTGATTTTTATAAAAAGGGTTTCGATATTTTTAAATGACTACTTAAACTTGTTTTAAAAAATAAATTATTGTTCTTTTAAATATTTATTATATATATATATAGAGTTTTAAAGTGATTGAAAATTTTATTTATAAATTCTCTCGATATTCGTAGATGGGTCTTATAAATGGATATGAATTTGAGGAGATGAATTTTATAAGGGAAATGGAAGAAAATGGAATCTTAAAATGTTGAATGTGGGAACTACAAAAATGAAATCTAAATTCATAAAAGAAGTTATAAATTGTTGAATGGGGATATAAATAAGTATACTGGGTTTTGGAAATTGTTAAAGGGAATTTATTAATGATTCCGGAAACTTATGAGATAAGTTACAAAATATTCCTTGAAGCGTTGATATTTGAAATGATTTTGGAAAATAAGACTTATAATGTTTTTCCTAAGTATTAAAATGAAAATTTGGAAATATTTCTAAGTGTTGAAAAGGTTTGAGAATATCCTGTTATGGATTTAAGTATTTGAAATTGTTTTCAAATATGGGAATATGGAAAGGAATTTGAAAATATACCTTTGTAAAGGTATATTTTAAAATGAATATTTTGGAAGAAAATTATAAGATGGGCCTACCGATTGCTTATGGATGTTATTTGATAGTTATATAACCGACTATCAAATATTGGCCAATTTCATTGATCGTTTCGAAGAGACCAGGATCGGATTTAATTATCCGAAAACCACTTCGATCCAATTTGAGCATTACAAATGGATATCGTAAAGATAGTGAAGACGCTGGTTCGGTTTGTCCAGACCCAGGACAACTTGTATGGACGAATGCTATCAGAACATCATCATTGGAGGACGATGAGCATTCTAAGTGAAATTGTTCTTGAAAGGTAATCGTAGCCTCAAGCCTCATCAACTAGAATGACTGAAAATTAGGGGAGATGCAGCAAGGCTAAGTGGGTCGCACCCAATTAGGGTATGTTATCACCTTTCTAGATACCCTTGGATATATTATAAATTATGGATACGGTGGTGCATGCAAAAGAGCTCTTGATAAGGGCGAGAACACCCGGGGTGATAACATATTCAGTTATCCAGGTTAGGGATAGGGTCTGTCTTGTGTTGTAAGGGATCCCGACGAGGTCCTCAGTACATTTTTCTAAATGTGTACCCTGATAGGTGGTACCCCAGTGCCTAGTCGTTGTATGGAATCCATTCTCCAATAAACACCGTACGGTTTTGATTGTGCCCAACTATGCTGAAACTTGAGATGCAAGCATTTCAACTATTTTCTATTTACTTTCTATAGACACTATTATAATATCAGATGATTTTGATAAAAATTGTTTTGGTTATCGTAAGGTAAAAACCCGTCGTGTTTATGTGTGAAGTAGTCTTACGAGATACCTTTGTTTTCAAAGGATTTTGATAAAAGTTAATAGTTCAAATTGAGTGTGTTTTCTCACGTTGGTTATCTAGACTGACTCGGGTATTATTTTATTATAATGCTCGGGTCAGACCGAGTATTACAGATTCAGGATAGGATGCTATGGAGCTCAGGAAACGAGCTGGATGACAGAGATGTATTTCCGTACTTGATTATATTTTCACTGTATGAGGACAAGTTATTATAACTGTCTAGATTGATGTATTGATTGTTGTACTCTGATGATTGTAAGTATAAAACAGTTATAGATTCTTTTGTAAAAAAACTATTATTATATATTATATTTTGTTCCGCTGCGATTGTGAGATTCTGTGTTGTTGTTTCTATTTTCTTTTACCTTTTTCCTCTTCACCCCCAACAATCGGTATTTTTGGCACTTGAATATTCGGCATGTTATTTAGTGAATGTATATATGTCGATTTTTGAGGGTCGAAAATCCCGTTCTTCATATGTGGTATGAGAGCTGAAGGTTAAGCGAGAACCTAGGCTTTGATGGGGATTACTCATTAGAGATAGGGTCAGTAGTACCCTAGAATGAGTTTGAGTGTAGTAATAGATATGAGCGCGTATTTGTTAGTGAATATAAATTGTTTTATATTGTGTTGACTTATCGGTTGAGTGTTTATAAATTCTGGTCGGTACAGTCTGGACAACTGTATCGATAGAGATTTTTAAACTCTTAAACTTGGAAAACCAACACAATATTGTTTTAAAAAGTGGGTAAATGAAATAATTTTACCCAAACCATATTTTGATATAAAAGGAATATTTTTGTAAAATTATTATAGTATATTGGAGTGTTTGGTTGATAATATTATAATCTAACAAGGTTTTAAAATTTGAAATAGTTTATAAAAACCAAATTAGATTGTATAAGAATGAATTATATAGCTGGATTAAAAACTAAAAATGGATTCAAACCAAAAATTAGAAAATTAAATCCCAGAGATTTTTGGAAAATATTTTCCGAAGTGGTGTGAAAATAAAAAAAAGGTATTATTTTGAAATTATTTCTAGAATAAAAATGGTTTTAAATGGATTTTGGAAGTCATATAACACTGAACTCACTTCAGTCGCTGGAAAATAATCCTAGCAATGACTGCAGCATCATCAGTATTCATTTTTGAGTTTCTAGGTGACGGATTACTACCATAGTAATTTGATATGGAGATTTATATTTGGTAAACATGTGTTGTTTGGAAATTCCGAGGGAATTGTTTTGGATAAAAATCAAGTTGATTTTTGAAAGTTGAAGGAAATGGTTTGTTAAAACAGCGTTATATATATATATATATATATATATATTATTTCAAATGATTTGAAATAAGAACCATGTGTTTGAATTCTGAAAATTTCTAATTAAATGAGAAGTGAAATAAGAATAGAATAAATTTTTGAAATAAAACTTGGAAAAAGTGAAGTTCAAGATGAAATTAAAATTTAACTCATGTAAGTTACATAAATTGGATTTGTAAAAGAAATTTGTAGGAATTGGAATTTAACTTAAGCAAAGTAAAGCAAATCAATAAATGATGTGATTATAATAAATGGAATGAAATTAATAGAATGTAATGAGGTTAACTAAATATAAAAGCATATGAATATGAATAAGTGAATGAAACAAATAAATTTAAGTAAAGAAGTTTGGAAAAATTTGAAATTAGAATTGAATTCTTATTTAATTAAATTGAATGAATTAAAAATAAATTTGTTAGAGTGAAATTAGTTTAAGTATGAATAATTCGAATATGGTTTTGAAATGTTGGTTAAAAGGGAATTGAAATTTAAATAAAAAAGTGAATTGGATTCGAATCATATTGAATTGAATTAAATATGTAAATGTGAATTATATAGTGACTATAAAACTATAAGTTATAAAATTGGATTGGATTAGAAATAATATCGAATTAAAGTAAATATAAATTTTGAGTTGTGAAATATTATATAACCATAAGGTATAAATTTTGAATGAAATAAAATTTAAGTGAAAATTTGGAATTGTGAATAAATAAATTTGGAAAGCATATAAAAGTTGAAACTAATGGAATAAAAATATACTTAGGCTATAAATAGATGTATAATCTCAAGT
This sequence comes from Allium fistulosum, assembly GCA_030737815.1. Classification (NCBI taxonomy): domain Eukaryota; kingdom Viridiplantae; phylum Streptophyta; class Magnoliopsida; order Asparagales; family Amaryllidaceae; genus Allium; species Allium fistulosum. Next base: position 961,219,260 of record CM060901.1, read on the forward strand.
TAAAAATAAAATGTGAATATACTCGAGTATAGAGTTGATAAAAATAAGAAAAATAAGTTGTGAAATTTATAAATTGGGAAAAAATGGAATGGTAAAAACCCAAATTAAAAATGGTTGGATGTTTTAGTGAAGAAATAAAAATCCAAACTTGAATTTTAAAATAAATTTGAACTCAATAAGGTGATTTTTGAAATGAAAATCAGATATTGGAATATAAATTGAAAGTGAACTAATTAGATAAGTTAATTGAATAGGGAACTTGAGTTATAAATGAAATTCGACTTAATTATAAGCGAATTAAATAAAATTTGAAATGCGGTCGAATAAAATGAAATTTGATTGAAATAACAATGACTTGAGTTAAAAATAAATTCAATTTAGTTATAAATAAATTGAATATAACTTGGGATATTAATTAAATGAATTTGAGTATGAAGTTAAGTTTTGAAGTAGATTAAATGAATGAACTAATTAAATAAATTAGTAATTTGATTAAATAAGAATCAATCTAAAATTGAAATGGAGTTTGATTGCAATGGACTTAAGTTATATGGTTGAAATAATTTAAAATAAATGAATTAACTTAAGCCCATACTTTTGGATGAAAGCTTGGCTTTAATAAATTTATGAAATGGTTCAAAAATAAATTAGCATGGAATGATTCCGAGCTTAATAAAATGGATTTGAATATAAAAAATGTGGATATGAATGGAATGTAAATGGATTGATTGAGAATCAATTTGAAATGGAATAGAATGAAATATAAATTGATTGGAATCAATTTAAAATAGCTATAAACTGAAATGGATATTTTATTAAGTGAACATCGCCAAATTTGGATAGAAGAATTGTCGTTTGACGTAAACAGAAGTAAATAAAATTCTGCGAGTAAGTGGAAAGTGAATAAATTGATTTTGAAATCAATTTAGAATGGATATTAAATTGTTGGGTATAAATGTGAATTGGATGCAAGTAAATTTGGATGTAAATCATTTCAAATTGAATGAAAAAGTATATGGATTGACTGAAAGTAATTAAATTAGTATCGGGACCTTAAATTGCTTGTAAATTTATGTTTGGCATGTTGTTTATGAAATTCATGTGTTTAATTAGTTAAATGAATGAAATGTTAGTGAATTTCATATTTTGGTACTTACGTGGTTTAATTGAGTAAGTACAGGTAACCGGAGGCTACTGGGCTTGAGTTGGGTTGCGTAATTGCATATAAAATAAGCCGCTCGCTAAAAACGCTGAAATAAGGTACGTTTTCGGATTAAATATCGCAAAATATATAAATGTTGATATATATTGTTTTTTTCGACCGTGTGGGTCGATGTATATTTTTTTTATCTCTCTTGTCATATTGAAAAAGGCTCTCCGTACAAGGGAGACTCTGCCAAAAAATTTCAGAAATTTAGAGTGTTAGAAAAATTGTGAAAATTTTTGAAATTTTTTGTTAGCGACAATTTGATTTCGAATTGTAATAGGAATAAAGGGTTTTGGAATTAGAATTGAGAATAAATTGTTTTGTTTAGAACTAAAACATTTAGAAACATTAAATATCAAGTTTTAACTAAGTGAGTTTTAATACGTTATTGGGTTTGGATCATTCGTCCTACCTTAGCAATTTCAGGGATGAAATTCTTTTAAGGGGGGAGGAATGTAACGACCCGGATTTTTCTATCGTTTAATTTTGAATATTTAAATGGTTTAAATATTGGATTTGGAATTTATAATTTAGTTAGTAAGATTTTAAAACTGGAAATTTCAAGCGATTCCATAAATTTTGGAAATCATCAGTTTAATCAACGATTTAAAATAGCGATCCGGGGCACAGTCTCGGAATTCGACGAAACAAGTTCAATTAGATCCATGATAGTGTATTATTATCGAATTTCAAATTTCGTAATGTTTGAAGTTACCTTTTGGTCGTACGATCTAAAAATGCCTAGAAATAATTTAATTGAAATTAATTTTTATAGTCGATTTAAAAAGGCTATCTTCTCCATACGATCGAATTAGGTTCTGAAACCCGTTCCATTGCGTTTGAAATAAGGGTATAACATTATAAACGCCTAGCGGCACGCCTCAATAGGAGGTCAAGATTTCACGGTATGTGATTTGAGATATTTTAGATATAAAATAAATAATATTTATAAAAATAAACTTAGTCATCCTAGACAAGCCACAATACCTTCTCAAACACGCCACTCATCACATACAAATCTCCCTCTTCCTGTCTAAGTCGCATCTGCATCTCTTCTTCTTTTTAAAATGAGGTCGGTTCATTTTTAAAAATAAATAAAAATAAAAGGGAAACGAAATAAAAACCAATCCTCGCATCAGAAAAAATAAAGATAAATAAATAATCGCGATCGAGTCACGATCGGAGGACGCTCATGTACGAGCTGGCGAAGCGTTTGCGAGTTAGCGGCAGGTGAAGCCATAGTGCTGGCGCGTTGTTGTTCGATGTTGGGGGAGTGTGGCTGAAGGAGGCGAGTGCATGGTCGCGATTGAAGGGTAGGGTTGCTCGTACGCATCCATGGAGGCGTGGAGGGGAGTGGATGGTGGCGTACGCAAGGATGCTAGGGTTCGACGTCGCGATTTTAAGGCGAAGCAGCGTTTGAAGTGAGGTTGAAGGTGTAGAAGCCGTAGTCGATTTTAGGGCGCGGTGTAATATTCAAGGTTGTACGATTGGAAGTTGAATTGTCGCAATCTCTCATGGCGATAGGAATTGCAGTGGCTATATTCGGGTGTTGCGGGAGGTGGTCTATGATTGTTGTCGAAGTTGGTTGTGCTCAAAAATCGAGCAGCGACCTGACTTGGTGATGGTGTGTAGACATAGGAGCAATGTTGGTTGCTGCGATGCTGATGAGAGGTTGCATGTGATGCCCCACCTCTATACTCACACTAGCCAAGGACAGTACGGGGTAATGCCATCGACTAGCATGATAAATAAGGCTGTTGAGGAGCGACTATCTGTTTAATTGCTTTGTGCGAGTACCGATATGTCAGACAGTATGACACACATTTCATTTCAAGTGGAAACCTGACATATCCAATACAAACTCAAAGCTACTACACGGTGGCTATGTGGCCTTCGGAAACAAATATAAAATAAGCATAACACAAATCAATCACATATATTCATATCACTAAGGCGGAAACAGATATGAATATAACACATAGAAGTGAACATCAAAGTAGTGGTCATACAAGATCCACTACATCACAAAAGAATAGGTACAAGTGCTAGACAAAAGAATATGTATACATCAAGGAGTCTCTATCTCGAATGTATAAAAACAAAAACTACCAAGCTCAAGTAGTTAGCCAAAAGTCAAGCTAGACCCTGCTAAGAAGTCAAGTGGAAGCACCTGAAACACCTCGGTCTGACCCAATTATTATTTAAGAAGAAAAATAATAAACGGATCAGCCTAGCTATAAATATCATATAAGATGAGATAGTATAAGAGATATGACAAAAAAATTTGATATCAATAATACCATATTGTGACAAGTATATATTTGATAACAATGAAAATCATACAATATCTCAAATTTCTCAAACACCCAAAAAGAATATCATATCCTTTAGCTTATTCACCAAACCTCAAATATTGACAAAACATATCAATGCAAATCGCAAAAATTGGTGAAACATAAATTCCAGAAATCCATAATTGAAAATCTAGAAAACATAAAAGGGGAGGCCTATCACAAACGGGAGCATGAAAACCCACCAACACATGTATCCCAAATGGGACTCTATTCCATAAAATGAGACAAAGCTCCTCCTAACAAGGTATAGTCCCCCTTTGCGGACTATGAGCCGAAGCTCCTCCTAACAGGGTATAGTCCCCCTTTGCGAACAAAGAGACATCGCACATCGTTAGTCTAAATCACAAAATGATCGTCATTGATCAATAAGTGTAAATTACAAAATGATCGTCATCGTTAGTCTAAATCACAAAATTATCTTTCATTTTAAAAATTTTCTAGAAACCCCAACCAGACGTCTGGATTCTTCAACCAGACGTCTGGTTGCCTGTGTAGGGAAACAATTTGCCTAGGCCATTGATGGCCAAATAAATTCGGAAGCAATCGAACGAGCGATGGATGTTAGGGATTTATGCCAAGCGACAACCCAGTCATATAGACTCTTCGATACACCCCAAATAACATGTCCAAACATCCATGATAGTATCTTTAAAGATTTTTGACTTCAAAACCAAAATTGGAAAATTCACCAAACCAATTCAAGTCAAAAGCAATTGAACATGAAATAGATGTTAGGAATTCATACCTAACAACAATGAAAGCTATAGACATAGATGTGAGTTCAAGAACTCACCTTTAAATTCAAAAACAAGAAATGAGAAGCTCTAAAACAAGGAAAGATCAACTCCACTTCAATCTCAACTCTAGAAGCTCCAATCTATGATCACATACAAATATTTCCTAAGTTAGGTTATAGGAAATTATGAAAATTGGAGAGGGATTGAGATGGAGAAGATGAAGAGGATGCTTACCTAAGCTTCTCCTTGATTTTGGAACTAGAACTTGAATTCCTAAGGGAAACTAGGGCTTTGGAATTTTAATTTCCTCTTACAACCATTCTTCCTAGGGCTTGAGTGTTAGGAATTTATGAGTGGAATGAATGAATGAAGAGGAGTGGAGTGGGAGTTATTAGGTAGAAGAGTTTGGGTTCTCTTGTTGGATTAGTGGGCTAGAACATAACCCAAAGCCCAAACGAAAATACCAAAATCCTAATCAACTCCAAATATATCGATGTTTATACTCAAACAAGTTGTAAATATCATTTTAAACTCAACTGAAGTGGTCTCGAGTCCGGATTTGACTGTTTACAAGAAGTAACATTTCGAACTTTAATTCAACTATCGATGCTATATTTAAATAAAACATTTAAATATTTAATCATAAAATATGCGGGTTGTTACAGACTCCCCTCCTTAAAGAAATTGCATCCTCGCAATACTTAAGAAGAAAATAAAGACTAACAACCGCTCTAAGGCATAACGACACAAAAGAAAATTTTGAAGTGAGAAGTTCACCTTAAGGAGCACGAGAGAGTAAGTCCAGATGTGTTCGCTCGATGAATTCTCTGGATTACCAAGAGCAATCCTTAGGATTTGAGGACCACTGAACTTTCACAAGCGAAACATCTTTATTTCGAAGGCGTTTACCCTCCGTAGCAATGATACAAATAGGATGTTGCTCGTAGGTCAAATTAGGTGAAACTTCAATTTCTTCAATAACATCGGACTCAAGAATAGAATTGGAATCTCTAAGGCATTTCCGTAGTTGAGAAATGTGGAATACGTCATGAATAGCAGAAAATTAAGCGGGTAATAAAAGGTGATAAGCCACGGAACCAATGCGTTCGGTGATGGGAAATGGGCCAATATATCGAGGTGCTAATTTTCTCGATCGACTGAAATGCACAACACCCTTCATAGGTGAAACACGAATGAATACCAAATCTCCCACAGAAAATTCCAAATTCCTTCTTCGGTTATCGGCATAGGATTTTTGTCTACTTTGAGCTTCTTTCATCCTATGACGAGTAAGGTCAATCTTTTCTGTGGCATCACGAATAAAATCTGGACCTAAAACTAGTTTCTCACCGGCTTCAAGGAAACACGAAGGAGATCGACATGGCCTTCCGTAGAGTGCCTCGAAAGGTGCCATACCAATACTAGATTGGAAGCTATTATTGTAAGAAAACTCAACAAGAGAAATATGATCTTCCCAACTTCCACCAAAATCAAGAACACATGCACGAAGGAGATCTTCAAGAGTTTGATTCACACGCTCCATTTTTCCATCGGACTGAGGATGATAAGCGGTGCTAAAATTAAGCTTCGTTCCCAAAGCTTTTTGAAGACCCTTCCAAAATCCACTAGTAAATAATAAATCATGATCGCTAACAATAGAAGTAGGAACTCCAAGCAATTTAACAATTTCTTTAACATAGAGTTTGGCCAAAAGAGGTACTGTCTGATTGGACCGAATAGGAATAAAAAGGCCGGATTTTGTAAGTCTATCTACAATCACCCACAAACTGTCATGACTCAAACGAGAACGGGGAAGACCGTCAATAAAGTCCATGGAAATTTGATCCCACTTCCAAATGGGAATGTCTAAAGGTTGCAACAATCCACCGGGCTTTTGATGCTCGGCCTTTATGAGGGCATCGGCAACACGATCTTCCTTTCCGAGAGTATAAAGAATATCAAGATCATAAGATGCAAGGAATTCGAGCCAACGTTGTTGATGGAAATTAAGTTCCTTTTGAGAGAACAAATACTTCAAAGATTTATGATCGGTGTAGAGAACAAATTTCTCTCTCAAAAGATAATGACGCCAAATTCTAAGGGCAAAAATAATGGCCGCGAGCTCTAAATTATGAGTGGCATATCTAGTCTCGGTAGGCTTTAATTACCTAGAAGCATAAGCGATAACACGTTCCCTATGCAAGAGAACGACTCCCAAACTAACACGACTGCATCGGTATAAACAATCAAGTCTTGGTTCCCTTCGGGAATCACAAGAATAGGAGCATCGGAAAGGAGTTCTTTTAATTTCTGAAAAGCAGCTTCACATTTGTCTAACCAAATGTACTTAACTCCCTTCTTTGTCAAACTAGTAAGAGGTACGGAAATTTTAGAAAAGTCTATTATGAACCGACGGTAATAGCCCGCCAATCCAAGAAAGCTACGAATTTTCGTCACACTCTCCGATCTCTTCCAATCTTGAATCGCCTCAATCTTTGAAGGATCCACGAAAATTCCGGATTCAAAAATAATATGTCCTAAAAATTTCACACGAGATTGCCAAAAGTAGCACTTAGAAAATTTTGCTTTCAATTGATTGCTCCTAAGGGTTTCCAACACAATTCGAAGATGTTTTCATGCTCTTCCTCGGTTTTAGAATAAACAAGAATATTATCTATAAAGATGATAACAAATCGATCGAAGAATTCTTTGAAAATCCGGTTCATAAGGTCAACGAAATAAGCTGGAGCATTCGTTAAACCAAATGGCATAACAAGCCATTCATAAGATCCATAGCGAGTACGGAACGATGTCAAAGGAATGCTATCCTCTGCAATACGAAGATGATGAAAACCGATTGCTAAGTCTAATTGTGAAAAGACTCTAGCATCGCAAAGTTAATCGAATAGATCATCAATCTGAGGTAAGGGATATTTATTCTTGATCGTGAGATCATTAAGCTTGCGGTAGTCAACGCAAAGCCTAAGTTTACCATCGGATTTCTTTACAAAGATAGCTGAAGCTCCCCATGGAGAGGAACTAGAATGAATAAACTGTTTTTCTTCCTATTCGGATAATTGTTTGTGCATCTCCTCATTTTCCTTATTGGACATACGATAAGGAGGACAAGTGATAGGTGGAGCTCCAGGAATTAGATTAATTCTGAACTCGATTGCTCGCTTAGGTAGTAATCCTAAAACGTGCTCAAATATATCGAGAAATTCACGAACAACGTGAATAATGGAAATGACATCTTCCTCACCATCGTTATCGTCATCATGCAGGTTTAGAGAATATAAGGATGCTACCGAATTGGAATCTGAATCTTTAAGAACAATAGAAATCTGCTTAACGGATTGAGGATGTCAAAGATAGATAGTCCTCTTGGGACATAGGATGTGGGCTTCATAATGATTAAGCCAATCCATTCCCAAAATCATTCTGAAACCTAAGTAACGCATAACATGCAAATCGGCTCGGAAAGCATAATCACATAAAATAATCTCGACATCTTTACAAAACAGACTGAGTGTTGCGGATCCACCAACTGGAATCATAATTCTCAATGAAGTCATCAAGCCCGTAACATTTAAAGACAAAGTATCAACAAGTTCCTTTAATATAAAAGAGTGAGGTGTATCCGTATCAAAAAGAACTCGAATAGGATGATCACAAAACATAATAATGCCATCAATGATAGAATGTGAAATACCTTGTCCAAGAGAAGTGTTACTAGGGGCTTGCACAACATTTAGCATTCCCTTTTTCTTGCTTTGAAGTTTGGGACATGAAGATATATAATGACCCGAACTTTTGCAATAGCGACAAGAAATAGGCCTTGGACACCTATTTACAAAGTGGTCCTTAGAACCACAATTGTAGCATTTTCCACGATTAGGGATTAGAGTCTTTGCTACCAAAGTTGCTTGCTTCACTTTCTTGTTGGAATTAGGGCTTTTGAATTTAATAAAGGGATGCATATTCTTGGTGTTATTGAAGTTCTGTTTGGCACCCACAACTTCAACATCACTTTCTTTATCGGCCTCTTCAAGTCGAAGAGCGATATCTACAAGTTAATCGAAAGGAACTTCTAATTTCAGAAGTAAGGCCTTTTTGAGATTTTATTCAACCCATAGATAAACCTCTGATTTTTCTTCAATGGGGTATTAATATACTCGACCCCATATTTAGAGAAGGATTCAAAAGATGCAACATAATCTATCACAGAAGATTCACCCTGAACAAGGTCAATAAAGCGTCGGGCTAAAGTTACTTTTTCAGCTTCTGGCACACACTTTAACTCGAACCTTTCCCGGAATTGCTCCCAAGTAAGATCCGCTTCAATAACTTCCGAAACCAAAAGGACATACCAATCTAATGCTCTCTCCTGGAGCATGCTAGAAGCCACTTGGACTCGATGTAGGTCCACAAAATTCATGCGAGAAAAGATGCGCTCGCATGATCTAAGCCAAGCTTGGACTTCTATAACACTTTTGGAACCCTTGAATGGCTTTCCACCCAAATTGGTATAATCACTGCACAAGCGGGCAAACTCGAATTTAGGATGAGTAGACTCTGGAATGGGTCCAGCGGCTTGGGCATTCTTTACAAGATCCAAAAGTTGTTGGGCAGACATGAACACGCCATCCTGAGGAGTAGCACTGGATTGACCGACACTAGGACGGCCAGGTCTAACCATTTCTCTTCTTTAAGAAAGAAAGAAAGAAGAAAAAAAAGGTTATTCTCAGACTAAATATCAAACAAACTTGATTGATTAAACAAGGCATCATAAAAGGAAATAGGATAGAACGGGTCTTAAGGCTCGAATTAAATCCTAAGGAATGATTCCTAAGGGAGACTTAGGACAATGGTCATTGATATATTATTCTACATTGTTCTGAAGTTTAGCTCTGATACAAAGCTGTGATGCCCCACCTCTATACTCACACTAGCCAAGGACACTACGGGGTAATGTCGTCGACTAGCACAAAGAATAAGGCTGTTGAGGAGTGACCATCTGTGTAATTGCTTTGTGCGAGTACCGATATGTTAGACAGTATGACACGCATTTCATTTCAAGAGGAAATCAGACATATCCAATACAAACTCAAAGGTACTACACAGTGGCTATGTGGCCTTCGGAAAGAAATATAAAATAAGCATAACACAAATCAGTAACAGATATTCATATCACTAAGGCGGAAACAGATATGAATATAACACATAGAAGTGAACATCAAAGTAGTGGCCATATAAGATCCACTACATCACAAAAGAATAGGTACAAGTGCTAGACAAAAGAATATGTATACCTCAAGGAGTCTCTATGTAACGACCTGGAAATTTTAACAATTTTTATAACGTAATTAACTGAAATTTTGCTTGGAATTAAACAACTAAATTTAGCAATGAAAATTTGATATTTGGAATACGTCTACTTTAACATAGCAGATGACAGATTTTCATCATAAAATATGGAAGTAGTTCTGTAATGTAATTTTCAATTTCATTTAAAATCAGTTAAATTGACGAAATATAAAATATTTTTGAAATTTGAATATTTTTACATAATAAAAATGTAAATCATTTTCTGAGTGAGACGTCATATTTCGTTTCGCCAAATTCGGACTCCTCTAGCTCCGTTTACCTTATTTTCGGAATTTTAGCAGCAAATATCGACTTTTGATAGGATAATCGTATCGCTCATATCTGTGTACCATTCTATTCGTCTCATCATGCTGATCTCTGTAGTATATTTATTTGTGTGTTTCGGCGTCCGGTGGACGGCCAAATCTGTGAAACAGTGGACAGTATCGATACACGTTTTGAGCCTTTCGATTTCCTTGTGTACATTCGTTACCTACCGTGTAATCAACAGCCATTAATGTTTTCAACATTTGACCTTTTCTATTCCCAATGTTCAATGTAATATGCTGCTGTCCTTTGGTTCTCACTCTTTTTCTCTTGCTCTTTTTCTTATTCTCGTTCATATTCTTGCTTTGAAAGAATAATTATATATATAACAAAAATTATATTTATATCAATTGCTGTCAGGTTGCGTGAGCCTGTTCCTCTTCCTCACTCTTCCCATTTTATTTGTTACGTTCTTCTTGGATATATATATATATTATAATGTTAGATCGTATATATATAATATATATATACATATATATAATATATATATATACACATATATATATTTCCTGTAACTTCTTCTTTTATTCGTTCACTTGAGAAATTGGGTACACCTTCTTTCCAATTGCCACCGCATCACCTTTGCTCTACAACCAAACCCATTTCCTCCTTGCTCGACCATTCCCTGAACGCCGCAACAATCACCAACTATAAACCATCTTCTCCCATCTTCTCTGCACCTGTTCACCACTGACCAGAGACCGGCGACACCATCCCCTCTTCCACGCGGTATCTACCACCGTGATAACCCTTCCGCCAGCCGATCTGCCCCTCTCCAAGATCCTCTCCTCCCCTTTCCCCGTTTCCCTCACCCATTCCCAGTTTGCTCACCCGGATCCGTAGCCTATCCCTCACCAAAACACTTTGCTCCACCCGAAACTGCCTCCCCATTCTCCTTGCATCCGTCTCTGACCCAACGACACCGCCAGAGCCACCGTGCCTCACCTCTCCTCCCATCGAAGCCCGATCTGACCACATACTCACCACGTCAGCACAGTCCGCCATATCCATTACTCCCACACGTGAAGCCTCCTACCGCCAAACATCACCCTCCGCCACCACTATCAGCCACTTGTGCCCCACAAACTCCACGTCCATCTGAATTGCCACCCAAGATCACCCACCCCCGAGCATCTATCATCGCCTCCCCTATAGCCTCACCGCAAGCACAGTTCTCCACTTCCATGTTCGTACGCCACCTCCCCTCCATGACCTTCAGTAATCCTCCACGACATAGCCTATCCGGCCAAGCCACCTCTTTGTTGCCTGATCTACCTGGGTTCCTCTGCTGCATATATATTTTATATATATGACGTGTATATATTTCTTAGTCTGTAAGTATACGAATACGGTTTTAGTACTGATTTTTTTATATAGATATATTGATCATAATGTATAAGTTTAGTTTATATAAAAGTATATGAACTGTAATCTGTTGTATATATATAAAGTTATATAAAGTTTGTATATCATCTATTGTTATAAAATATAAGGTTATATAAGTATATATATAAGTTTGGTTTTAAAGATAAAACAAGGATTTTATTTGATTTTTTTTCTTTATATATATAAATGTCAATGTGTTTATTTGACATACATATAGATAATATATGTTTAAAAAGTATACATATATTTGAATGTTTTGTTATAGATCTTTATGATTAAATATATATTTGTGGATTTTGAAAGGAAAATATATGTATTTTAATAAGTATTGATTTTCGAATAGGATATAAAGGTGTTTTATTTTTATATGTGTTTTAAATTGGAAATTGCTTTTTTTTAAAATATAATATATATATATATATATATATTGTATCCCATCGAATTCAAGTGGTTCGCTTGCTTACTTCGTCAATATCCAATTGTTGTTTGATTCGTCGTTGCCCGGAAACCTCAGCAGCTTTTGATTTACTTTGCTCGTGCCCGTATCTATGTGCGTGTCCATGTCATCTTCTTTGCCATCGTTGTTCTCTAGCCTCGAAAGGTGAGCAATCACTCACGATTAACATTCTTATATTTAGTAAATTGATTTCATATGAAATGGCAATTGAAATATGCTATTAAATTTGAATTATTAAGTTATTTAATTGTTAAATATGATATGCCATTATCTACCATTGTGTACCTGAGACATTTGACACCATAACCTGTTGTAGATATTATATTTAAATCTGTTACTGATGATATATGCATGTTGTTGATATGTTATATTATTATCATATTTGTTCTCACTCTGCAAGTTCCCTATTAGTTTAGAATTCCCTATGGATTGAAATGATACATACTCGAACGATATTATATATTAAGTGAAAATCGTTATGGGTTGAAATAATAAACCCAAGTAATTTTCATTGATTTTGAAATTTTGGGACTGCGCGTTGAAATGATATATACCCGTAGATATTTAAATTGTGGATTGAAATGATAAATATCTGTATCACTTGACCATAGGAAAGAAAATTACATACGGACACCGTTGGTCTATATTTTGAAAATGATTTCCAAAGTTTTGAAAGGAAATATATGGGTTTTATTAAATATTGATTTTTAAAATATAATATATAAATGTTATTTTTATATATGTGAAATACTTAGATTTTTTAAATTATATGTTTTGAAAATTTGAAATTTATAAGTTAAGTTTTAAAATGTAAATTATAAAATTTTACTTATAACTTCATTATTTTAAAAATATATAAATAAAAAGATTTAAATAAATTTAATAATAATAAGATTTAATGTAATAATATCTAATAAAATATAATTTATTAAGAATTTAATTTAAATTATAATATATAATATGTTAATATTTAATTAAATTTGTATTAATATTTCTTAACTTTAAGTGAATGGAAGTTGGAAAGATAAATTAAATAAAAATTGAATTTAAATAAGAATCGATATAAAATTTAATATGTTTAGAATTAAACTTAAATAAGGTTTGATTTGAACTTATCAATTTTGAGATTTCAAAGATATGTTTTATAACTTGATATCGTGATTCTGATTTAAAGGTGATTAAATGAATATTTTCAAATTTAAACAAAATTGATATCGAATATTTAATTTTGATTTAAATTTGTAATCGGGGATTTTATTAAATGATTATTAAATTGATTAAGAGAATATTTCAAAATTAAAATAAAATTAAAAGTTGAATTTGAAATATAGATGAAATTATCAAATTGAGTTACTGTAAATGTTTGAACATTTAACGCTTGAAACCTATTGAAATTGAAAGTGATTTAAATTTGTAATTCAAACTTGGATTTGTAATCGATATAAATTGAAATGGTTTATTGAGAATTGAATCGAATCTTTAACTTTTAAATTAAAATTATTGAACTGGGATTGATTTAAATTGAATTTTTAATTTAGGTTGATTTGAATCGATTTGTGGAATTGGACGAAACAATTCTAAGTGGGATACTATTTCAGTATAATCTCTTTAAATAAATATAAGCTATTTTTAATTTATAACTATTTTAATATATAAATTATTTTGATATATAAACTATTTTAATTTATAACTATTTTAATATATATATACTATTTTCAATATCTAACTGTTTAAGTTGGAACTGTTATGATTACGAAAGTGTTATGATTTCAAAAGAGTTATGATTTCAAAAGTGTTATGATCTCGAAAGTGCTATGATGTCGAAAGTGTTATGATTTCCAAAGTGTTACGATTCTGGAAATGAATATTATTTAAAGTGAATAATGATATCGAATTGATATGGTTTTGAAATGAATATGATATTTTGATATGAAGTATGAACTATTTGAAATGAAATGACCACGGTCTGAAATAAGCGTTTGGTTGTTAAAGAGACCAGGATCGGATATTGTCATACTCTCTGCCAATAACGAAAACCACTTTAACTACTGTGTACGTGGTGGAGAATCTAGAATGAAGTAGGATGGTTTGGAGACAATTCTGTATGAGGTATTAACGCAGCCCTGACTCTCGCGAGTCAGCTTGATGTGGCTGAAACAGGAGCCATGCCGGGCCAAGTGAGGTCATTCCACCTATCGGACACATTTCTTCGATTCCATTCTATTACTTTGTGATTTGATTTAGGTGCACCTTTGATTTGGGAGTGTGTCTCTAGGTGGGCGGTAGTAGCTGCTATGCGTTACCACCAGTCTGGATCCGCAAACGGTATATCTAATCTAGGCATTGCCTCGTGTGCCTTGTCGCATGCTTTATCGCGCCTTCTACGAGTTTGTTTTGTACCGTACCTATGGGGTGTCCTCTGGGTAAACCACCGGTTTGGTGGAGCGTACGGCATTGTATAGACTACGAGAATATATAAAATGTGTTAAGGGGGATATGGGTAACGCCGTAATGCTATTTTAATGCTTTACTGATAGACATATTATAATAGCGTATATTACTACATAGTATATAGTTCCACAGATCCTTAGAGGATGGAAATCCCAAACATCCTTTAAGTTACTTGTATTTCAATTGACATTTCACTTGAGTTAAATTTACTGGTATAAGAATGTTAATCCTGACTCAAGTGTTTTATGTTTTGCTTTATGCTCGGGTCAGACTGAGTGTCACAACATTTGAGACTCACTTTCGGAGCTTGAACTTTTGCTTGAAGATCGGTCTTTGTGTAAAGGCCTGCAAATCCGTACCCCTTTGAGCTGGCAAAATTCCACAACAATTCAGCTCAAAGTGGAATAAAAGTATGAGTCTTTGGGTTAAAGAAGAAAGAGGTAGAAGAAGAAGAAGAAGAAGAAGAAGAAAAACAACATCAGAGTCTCATAATCGCAGCAGAACAAAATACAATATATAACACAGCTTTAAATACAAAGAATCTGTACTGTCATATATACATACCATTATCAGAGTACATAAATCAATCATTACTGGAACAACTTAATACTTGTCCATACACAATGGAAATAATAGTCAAATACGGAAGTACGCTCTGTCATCCAGGTCGTCTCCCGAGCTCCTTAGTTTTTAACCTGATCCTGTATAACTCGGTCTGACCCGAGTATCATAATAAAACAACACCCGAGTCAGTCTGGAAAACTAGCGTGAGAAAATCACACTCAAATGGATTATTATATTTTCTTTGAAAATCCTTTGAAACAAAGGTATCTCGTAAGACCACGCCACGAATAAATATGCCGGGTTTTTACCTTACGATAACCAAACATTTTTATCAAATTCGTGTGATATTATAATAGTGTCTATCGAAAGTAAAATAGAATCTAGCTGAAATGCTTGCATCTCACGTTTCAGCAATAGTTGGGCACAATCAAAACCATACAAGCGCTTATTGGAGTTTGGATTCCATACAATGGCAGGGCTACTAGGGTACCGCCCGTCACAGTACCTGGCCTAGATAAGAGTATCAAGGATCACTCCCGACCCCCTGCAACACAAGACCGGAGCTACCCCTTACTGGGTAGTCCGAGTAAGATCACCCCACGATTGGAGCGACCAACCGCCACACAGTCGAAATAAAAAGGGACATCTAGACAGGGGAAATCTTACCCTACTTGGGTGCTACCCACTTAGCCTTGCTACACCTCCCCTGTTTTAGCCATTCCCGGTTGATGAGGCTTGAGGCTACGATTACCTTTCAAGAACGAGTCCAACTTAGAATGCTCATCGTCCCCCTGATGATGTTCTGGAAGCATTCGTCCATACAAGTTGCCCTGGGTCTGGACAAACCGAATCACCATCTTCATCATCTTCACGGTCTTCATTCGCTAACGTTCAAACCAGATAGAAGTGGTTTTCCGATAATTAAACCCGATCCCAGTCTCTGCGAAACGATCAGCGTATTGGCCAATATTGATAGTCGGTTATTTAACTATCAATTTACATCCATAAGCAACCATCAAATCTTAAATAATTTTCCTCAAATTATTTATCTCAAAATATCCATCCAGTTATTATTTCCATTTTCAACCCTTTTGAAAATAGTTTCAAACTCCTTTTATTTTCATGGAACCATTTAAATCTTTTTCCCATACTTGGAATATTTCTTCACTTCAACTTTATATTCAACTCTTGAAAATATTCATTTATTGCCTTATTTTTTTCTCAAAAATCAATTTACACTTTTACTTGTAAATTTTCAAACTCATTTGCTCCACTTCTATAATTTATAGAGTTCCTTAATTAATTTCTTTTAATGTTTCCAAAGCCCTCTTGCTTATTAAAAATTCCATATTTTTACTTCCACTTTGCTTTGTGAATTTATTTCGCCTTCAGGAAACTCCTATCTTATACTTGGTAATTTATTTAAATTTCCAAAACCCCACTTATAAGATTTTTCTCCTAAATCTTATCTCATTAAAAAAACTCGCTTATCGTCTCAAGAGGATTATAACTGAATTTTAAAAACATTTTTGAAAACATCTAGACTTATAAAATAAGAAAAATGTTTTATTTTCAAATTATGGTTTAAGGTAAAATTAAATATAAATATTAAAGTTCATATACAATTATTAATAAATTTTCAAAGCTGGTTTAGAAAACTAGAGTTTATTATAATAAATTCCTAAGCCTTCAAAATAACCAATTCAAAATATTCTAAATCCTGATAATAGTTTATAAAAATTATATAGTATAGTAATTTAAAATATTCCCTTTAAAATAAATTTATATTTTTAGAAAACCCAATATGCTCCATAAATTCCTCTTGATTCCTATCTCAACGACCATATTCTCATTTCTCACTTTCGGAAATATTCTACTATTTCCTTTCAAAACAAATTTTCATAACTCAATATAAGTCCTCACCATGACTTATCTCTTTACATATCCACTGATATTTTCCTATCTCATTTATAAACCCCGTTTATAAATTTATAAACTCCTTTGAGTTTTCCATTTATTTATAAAAACAATTTTATTCAAAAATTCCATCTTTATAATCTTATTCCTTAATAAAATTCCATATTGTCCTTAGTAAAATTCCATCACATTCCTTAATAAAGTTCTTTTCATTCCTCAATAGAACTCCTTTTCTATTCCTTGACTCCTTAATATATAAATTAAATTTCCCAAAACTCAACTTTAAACAATTTAAGTATAATCCAAGTAATAAATATACTTTTTATTTACTTAATCCTCAAATAGAAGTAAATCCAGATTCTCAATAAATATTTACCCTTCAAGTTTCATTTTAACTTCCTTTAGTTAAATTATTTAGGGTATTTAAAAATACCAAATTTCAACTTCCATGTTATTTAACACTTAATAATTCAATTCACAAACAAATCCATATCAATTCATCCATCCTGCCATATAACAACATATATATGATCAATAAATATTTTTGAGGAATCCTGTTGGATCCCTCCAACCTGTATCCCTGCATCCACAGATGTTAGCACAATACCAATTCCACTTCGAGGTGGAATATCGCGGTATATGAGATTTATATAATATCATCCGCTATTATGCGGCGCATAGGGTCTCATCCGCTATATAATGCGGGAATATCAATCACTCCAATATATATACTACTATATATATATAATATCATCTAGTAGATAAATTATTATAATTCAACCAAGCACATTCAATGATTTAAATTTAATCATTTAAATTAAACAAGGCATCCATATGAGTGAGAAAATCTCACCTTCGATTTTTAATTTGCAATCCGATCCATCTCAACTTGTTTCTCCATGATTTTAGACCTTGTATAAATATTTACACAGTTTATTAATATTCGAAGTAATCGAACAATTTATTTCCTTTTCAATAAATTTAATTATCTAACCATTTAATTTTAACTAAACAATTATCCTTTTTAAAAATCTTTTAGTAACTAAAATAATTTAAATAAGTTAATTAAACCAATTAATCACCTTAATAAACTATTTTTAACATAACCTAGTAAATTGTATTTTACTTTTCTTCATTTTCAAAATAATCTATATAGGTTTAAAATCCCATTTTTACATAAACTTTAAACATTTTAAAAATTCCTATATTTTTTTCAAAACTTTATATATGTATTAAATTAAAACAGAAATGTTTATGCTTTATTGGAAATATTTTTTCGTTTTCTGCTTATATATATCTCATTGTTTATAAAACTAACTATTTTACATTTTTTTTTTTGACTTATATTTATACATTGAAATAAAAATAGAATTATTTTACCTTACTACAAATTTCCCCTAATATATATACATATATAATTTCTTTCTCTACCTACATACAAAATTTCCAGTCTGTATATATATATTTAAATTAAATTAAAAACCCAAAAACAGATACCTCACTGACTCCCCACGCCAAGCCCTCGACCTCGACACTCGCGTTCACCTTCCGCCTTTGGCCTTCCCATGCCTACCTACCCTAGCCTCCCCTCCTTCCCCTGATGTTCATGCGACCACTCCAATAGTGATCAGCAAACCCAAACAACCCGACGTGCAAATTGTGACGACCGCCCATGACCCCTGCACCGAATCTAGAGATAGTGCGCTGTAAAGTGTGCCAGGCGACCATGGACGATTGTCAGGGTAGATTAAAACAACAGAATCTATCGTATTACTCACAGCGCATGGACAAAATACAATAGAACATATATATATAGTGAAGCTTTACAGAATAAAATGCCATCATATAAAACTTCATAATAGTTGAATACAAGCATCCAAATAGCCAATACATCAAGCCTCACTACATAAACACTCAGAGAATACAAAACAGCGGAACATCCAGTACATATAATAAGAAGATAATATGCAACCCTCCAGCTCGTCTTCGATATCAGCATCATGAGAAGAGAACAGCACCTGTCACCTGCTACCTAGTCTGCCCGTCCCAAAAATGGACGAACAGCCCAAGGCAATAAGAATTAAAACATAAAGCCTTGAGTCAGACAACAGTCTTAGTGAGCAGTAAACTAACTAACAACGTACCAAAAGAGTACAAAGGAAAAAGGAATACAAATACAACCCTCCCACTCCAACCTCTTTCTACAGTGATAGCCCCCAGACACACACTAAATAGAAGCAAACATAGCAGAGCATACAATTTTTAAAGTAGAGTAATAATCATTCGAGTCAAGGGCGATGTTTTTCGAGTACCAAGGCCTAAATCAGATAAGCACCCAGAAAATACCGCTCTTGAGTCCGAATGACGATACAACCAAACATCCATGACTCTGGCTATCACTGTTATCGTTGCCTTGATATCACCGTTAATTGAATGACCGGCTCATTCTTTCAGCCATCCGTCAAGGGCTAATGGAAACCCCGGTTCTAGACATAACTCCCGCACGTCATCATGACCCGTGCCTAGGACTATCTAATCTGCCCAGAGTACTTGACTATCAAACATTAGCCTTCAGGGACTATCTAATCTGCCCAACGTACTCTTGCTTTGAGCATGCTAGAATCTTCAACAACGATGAGATCTCAGCCTCCTAGTCATCCTCCTCGACGACTATTTCCATACTAGCTCAAGCGCCTCTCGAGCAACCATTACCCTTAACTCGAATCATATCACCGAGTTACCAACGTGCTTGGAATGATCCCGTCTGGATTAGACCAAGTCTTCATCACATGATGCCTCGCTTCATTACATCCTCGCAAAGCCTCATCTCAACATCACATCATCAAATCTATGCATAAGAGCTTCATCATCCCGCTACATATGCCACGAGCAGCTTTCCCAATTCAAGAGCCTTTCTCTTAGCTTTTGAATCACCTTTGGTCTAAATCAAACCATCAATCATCTAGTTCATAGCAATCAATCAAATCAAACATTAATCCAAGCAATCAAACATTCAAATATGATCTAAGTAGACAATTATAACAATAATGGCATTTTCGTAATTAAAGAGTTGAAAGTCTAACAAGCATGAAAACATGAACAATATCTCTACAAACTTGATGAATGAACTTGCATAGGTTAACATATGATAAAATGGATGTAACATCATCATGAACAATGGATCTATATGGATCTACACTTAGGATGAAGAAAATGCATGGAAATCACTATTTTTAACACCAAATCAAGCCAACAATCCGATCTACTCCTTTGGATCCGTGTGAGAGATAATCACCACTCACCAAATCACCTAAACAACCTCAAATCAACACGCTTTAGATCTGGACAGCGAAGGATCAAGCTTGATCTATCACGAATCCGCTTCAAACGAAGAAATCTCGCTTCAAAGGATGAAGATCTTCAACTTTAGCTCTTGGATCTTCGATCTTGATCTTCGATTTGGATGAAAGGAAGCACTAGATTAGAGTGGAGAAAAGAAGTGAAGAAGTGTAGAAGTCGAGCTCTCAAAATGGCAGCACTTCGTCGCTTCGAAATCCGGATTCCAAAAATGAAGCCAATCCCCTCTATTTATAGCTGAAATCACCCCTAGGTCGCTCGGAGTTAGGTCGTACATGACCTATGGAGCCACGACCTACGACCTATAACCCCTTACCGACCTAAAGACTTCGACTTAACAGAACTCCGCAACCTACGACTTAACAGGTAGGCTACGATCTAACTAGCTAATGGCCTAACGACCTAACCCTTCAGCGCATCCAAGCACCCAGCGACCTACCAAAGCTCTACATCTTACGACCTAACGAGGTTACGACCTATGACTTAGCGACTTAACCAAAGGTGCGACCTAACAATGCTACGACTTAACACTTAAACACATCGGCGACCTAACGCTTAAGCGCTTACGCGACCTAACAAACCAACGACTTAAAGCAATGCGCGACTTAACTATGCGCGACCTAATACTAAGCCAAAACCCAGCGACCTAACAACTCACTCGACCTACGACTTAGCAAACACGCGACCTAACTCTCACGCGACCTACCAACCTATGCGACCTAACAACTTATGCGACCTAACACCTTAGGTCGCCTAACAACCTAACTACGCTAACAAGCTATCCACTAGGTCGCTAAATACTGGGTTGTTAACTTGCTAACCCTTAGGTCGCTAACCCTATAGGTCGCGAACTACTATAGGTCGCTAACTACTAGTTCCTTAGGTCGCTGCCTTCATAGCTCCTTCGTCCTATAGGTCGCTCCAATACTTAGGTCGTTCACTCGACCTATCCTACCTCACGACCTATCCCACACTCCTTAGGTCGCTCCAACGACCTAACACAAAACTCCTAGGTCGCTCACTGCTTAACCCCTAGGTCGGCCATTCCTTAAGTCGTCACTCGACCTAAGCCACTCACGACTTACTTCCTACACGACCTAAGATTCCAACGTTCTAACTCTTAGGTCGTCCAATCTATAAGTCAGTCACGACTTATCACTTAGGTCGTTTACGACCTAGGACTTGAACAAATTATACCTAAAATCTGAAATGACTTAAAATGCTGAAAATTCCAGATTTTGACGAACTTGTCGATCCGTAAAAATACGGGTCGTTACACAAATCCAAGCCCCCAAAACCTCTTGCTCGCTCGTGATGTCGTGCTTGACTTCTCTTTGTGGTCGCCTTCTCCTAGCGCGAGGGCTTGCCATTTTTTTCAGATCGATTCGATTTTTTTTTGATTCGTGCTTGTTTGATTTTGAGGGATTCAAATTCGACAAAACAGGGCGGCTTCTGTTATATATGAAACGATAAAAAAATTTGAGGAACGAAGTTGATTCAAATTGAAGGATGAAAGGGAAGAAGAATGCACGGGTTGAGATTGACTTATCTGCTTTTTTTTCTTTCTTCCCTTCGATTTTGAACTGAGGAAATAAGAAAGGAGGTCGTGTGATTTAACAGAAAGGAAGCGGCAATACGTACAAGGCAGGTGGCGTGATTTGTTTTCTGTGTGCCTGCCATTGGTTTCTACAGAGAAGGCAAAAAGGTGTGAGGGTGAAAGAAAGTAGGCTGGTGGAAGGGAATCTCTGCTGTGGAAAAAAGTTGACGTGAAGGAAATTTGACTGGTTAACAACATATATTATATTTAAATTCAAATTCAAATCGTCTTGAATTCGCAGCTTAAAAACTATCCTATCGAGACATGCCGCTAGGAGTTTAAAAGGTTATACCCCTATTTCGAATGCAATGGAAAAGGTTTCGAGTCCAAATTCGATCGTATGGAGAAGATAGCTTTTTGGACCCAGTTGTTTATATTAAATTTCAATATGCTTTTCTACGCGTTTATTTACCGTACGATCACACGACAACTCCAAACACTACGAAATTTGATATCCGATAATAATACAATATTACGGATCCAATGAAACTGGTTTCGTCGAATTCCGAGACTGTGCCTCGGAAGGCTATTTTTAAATGTCAGTTTAAATGATATATTTTCAAAACTGAACAAATCACTTTTAAATTCACTTTTAAAAGTTGCATTGTCTTCGTTATATTTAATATAAATTTTACAAGCCTTCAAATTATTTTTAATAGGCTTAAAACCCAAGATTCACTA
Organism: Allium fistulosum; assembly: GCA_030737815.1. Taxonomy (NCBI): domain Eukaryota; kingdom Viridiplantae; phylum Streptophyta; class Magnoliopsida; order Asparagales; family Amaryllidaceae; genus Allium; species Allium fistulosum. The sequence continues at coordinate 961,241,662 of CM060901.1, forward strand.
TTTATACCCATATTTAGTTATAAAATTTCAATAATTAAATTATTCAATAAACCCCTATTTAAGTTCTGAATCCATTTTATTAAATACAAACCAACTCTTCCATATTCCGAAATCAATTTATAATCCAAATTAAATATTTAAATCCATTTAAATATCTCAAATCCAACGTTAAAAAAATCTGGGTCGTTACATTCCTCCCTCCTTAAAAAATTTCGTCCCCGAAATTTCTAAGGCAGAAGAATGCTCCAAACCATTAACTTTTTAAAACCCACTTAGTGAAAATCTCATATTCACTTTTTCTAAACTTTAGTCCCAACTAAACAATTCGTTTTAACTCTAAACCCCAAAATCCTTTATTTCCAATTCCAATTTGAAATCGTTTCGTTGTTAACAAAAATGTTTTCCAAAGAATTTCAAAAAATTTCTAACTCCTAAAATTTTCGAATTTTTTTGGTAGAGTCTCCTTTGTACGGAGGAGCTTTTGCAATTTGACAAGAGATATAAATATATATACATCGACCCACACGGTCGGAAAACAAAAAACAAACAATATTTCATATTTCCTAACTTTTATTGCGTAGGCGTACCTCTATTTAGCGTTTTTAAGCAAGCGGCTTATTTATTTAGCAATTAGCACGACCAAAATCCAGCCAAACGGCCTCCAAATACCTGTACTTACTTAATTTAAACATATAAGCAACATATCTATGAAATTTATAACATTTCACTCACTTAAGCAACTACAACACATCAATACTAAAAGTAATGCATTCTAAATAACTTCCATAAGCAATTTGTATGGTTTTAAAACTAGTTCAATTGCTTTTAACTGATTCATATACCATTTGCATTCAACTTAAGCGATTTAAAACTCACTTGCTTATCTTCAATTCATTTTTAAGTCCAAACAACTCATATTCACCTCAATTGATTCCAAAATCAATTTTATTTGCTTCTATTAATCCATGGAATTTTATATAATCTTGTTTTCGTCAAACGACAATTTATTTCTATGCAATTCGACGATATTCAGGTGAATAAATAATTACTTAAGCTTATATACATTTTAAATTGATTCCAACTCAATTTATATTAATTCCATTCCATTTTTAAATTATTCGCAATCCATATATTTGCATTTCATTCGATTTTCGCATTCATTTCACTTGAAACCATTTTATTAAGCTTGAAACATTCCATTCTAATATATTAATAACCATTTAACATATTTACTTAAGCCGAACTTCCATTCAATTATTTGCTTAAGTTAATTTATTTACTTCAAGTTATCACAACTCCATGCTCAAGTTTATTTTTCCTTGTAAACAATTTCCATTTTTAATTTGATTCTCATCCAATCAAATTCCATTAAATTCAAATAGCCCACTCTCTTAATCCATTTTAATTTCAATTCCATTCTCACCTCGTTAAAATAATATCCATGGCCATATTTAACTCATTTATACTCGAATTGGATTTTATTTGCAACTCAAATCATTTCTATTTTAATCCAATTCCATTTCATTCGACAACAACTTCAATTCATATTTAATTCGCTTACAATATTCATTGAATATTATTTATAACTCAAGCTTCATTTCTACCATTCACTTTTTAATTCACAATCCAATTTTATTAGCTCAGAATTCAACTTCTATTTAACCAATTTAAATCTCATTAACATATTTAATCAACTAATTTATTCCAAATTAGTTCACTCCCACTCTCAATTCAATATTTGATTTTTTTATCTTCAAAAATCACTTCATTATCTTACTTGAGTTCAATTCTATTTTTGCAATTCTAGTTTGGATTTCTATTTTATTTCCAAAATACCAAACAATTTTTATTTTGGTTTATATTTTCACCTTTCAAATTCTTATAAGCCACACACTTATATTTTCTTTTTCACTTCCATCCTTTTATAACCAATTACAATCATATTTTTTTTAACTCGAGATCATTAATTATAGCCCAAGCATCTTTTTATTCATGCAATTTAACTTTTGTGAGCTATTTTCACTTTATTTATCCCAATTCAATTCTTGTCTTACCTTTATTTATTTCAATAAGAATTTTATTCCATTCAACATTATTTATAACTCACTGAATTTTTATTTCAATTCAATTTTATTTAACTTAACTCCAGTTAAATCTAGCATCATACTATTCTTTTGACTTTACCCAATTCATTTGAATTCTTATTAAGTAAGAACTTAATTTCATTTAATATCATATATATCTCAATTCATTTCTTTCCAATTCGATTTCAACTTAATTTAAATCCAACTCAATATCATTAGCTTAAGTTATTTTAATTCAACTCACTTCTATTTTACTTAACTTAAGCAAATTTCAATTCAATTAAATTTTTATTCCTCAATCAAATTTTATTTTTCAATCCAATTCATTCACATTCTACATTTTATTTACTTCACCTTATTATTATTTTTTTCTAAATTATCATCAATTAAATTTCAAAATTTTAATTTACCAACTTAATCCAAGTCAAATTTTATTTTTAACTTCCCACTTTTAATTTTAATTTCAAAATTCAAATCCAATGCTTTCCTTGGTTATATAAACTATTTCAAATTTTATAATCTCGTTTGTCTAAAATATTATCATCCAAACATCCACGTTATATAATAATTTTAGAAAATATTTCTTTCATATCAAAATATATTTTTGGGTAAAATTATTTCATTCACCCATCTTTAAAACAATACTGTGTCGATTTGCCTAGTTTAAGAGTTTAGAAATTCCTATCGATATAGGGATCCTGACTGTATCGACCAGAATTTATAAACACCCAACCGATAAGTCAACACAATATAAAACAATTTATATTCACTAACAAATACGCGCTCATATCTATTATTACACTCAAACTCATTCTAGAGTACTACTGACTCTATCTCTAATGAGTAATCCCTACCAGAGCCAAGGTTCTCGCTTAACCTTCCGCTCTGATACCAAGTGTAAAGGCCCGCAAATCCGTACCCCTTTGAGCTGGCAAAATTCCACACAATTCAGCTGAAAGTGGAATAAAAGTACGAGTCTTCGGGTTAAAGAAGAAAGAGGTAGAAGAAGAAGAAGAAAAAAACATCAGAGTCTCACAATCGCAGCGGAACAAAATACAATATGTAACACAACTTTAAATACAAAGAATCTGTACTGTCATATATACATACCATTATCAGAGTACATCAATCAATCATTACTGGAATAACTTAATACTTATCCATACACAGCGGAAATAATAGTCAAATACGAAAGTACGCTCTGTCATCCAGCTCGTCTCCTAAGCTCCTTAGTTTTTAACCTGATCCTGTATAACTCGGTCTGACCCGAGTATCATAATAAAACAACACCCGAGTCAGTCTGGAAAACCAGCGTGAGAAAATCACACTCAAATGGATTATTATATTTTCTTTGAAAATTATTTGAAATAAAGGTATCTCGTAAGACCACGCCACGAATAAATATGCCGGGTTTTTATCTTACGATAACCAAACATTTTTATCAAATTCGTCTGATATTATAATAGTGTCTATTGAAAGTAAAATAGAATCTAGTTGAAATGCTTGCATCTCATGTTTCAGCAATAGTTGGGCACAATCAAAACCGTACAAGCGCTTATTGGAGTTTGGATTCCATACAATGGCAGGGCTACTAGGGTACCGCCCGTCACAGTACCTGGCCTAGATCAGAGTACCGAGGATCACTCCCGACCCCCTACAACACAAGACCGGAGCTACACCTTACTGAGTAGTCCGAGTAAGATCACCCCACGGTTGGAGCGACCAACCGCCACACAGCCGAAATAAAAAGGGACATCTAGACAGGGGAAATCTTACCCTACTTGGGTGCTACCCACTTAGCCTTGTTGCACCTCTCCTGTTTTAGTCATTCCCGGTTGATGAGGCTTGAGGCTACGATTACCTTTCAAGAACGAGTCCCACTTAGAATACTCATCGTCCCCTTGACGATGTTCTAAAAGCATTCGTCCATACAAGTTGCCCTGGGTCTGGACAAACCGAATCACCGCCTTCATCATCTTTACGGTCTTCATTCGCTAACGTTCAAACCGGATCGAAGTGGTTTTCGGATAATTAAACCCGATCTCGGTCTCTTTGAAACGATCAGCGTATTGGCCAATATTGATAGTCGGTTATTTAACTATCAATTTACATCCATAAGCAACCATCAAATCTTAAATAATTTTCCTCAAATTATTTATCTCAAAATATCCACCCAATTATTATTTCCATTCTCAACCCCTTTGAAAATAGTTTCAAACTACTTTTATTTTCATGGAACCATTTAAATCTTTTTCCCATACTTGGAATATTTCTTCACTTCAACTTTATATTCAACTCTTGAAAATATTAATTTATTTCCTTATTTTTTTCTCAAAAATCAATTTACACTTTTACTTGTAAATTTTCAAATACATTTGCTCCACTTCTATAATTTCTAGAGTTCCTTAATTAATTTCTTTTAATGTTTCCAAAGCCCTCTTGCTTATTAAAAATTCTAGATTTTTACTTCCACTTTGCTTTGTGAATTTATTTCGCCTTCAGGAAACTCCTATCTTATACTTGGTAATTTATTTAAGTTTCCAAAACCCCACTTATAAGATTTTTCTCCTAAATCTTATCTCATTAAAAAAACTCGCTTATCGTCTCAAGAGGATTATAACTGGATTTTAAAAACATTTTTGAAAACATCTAGACTTATAAAATAAGAAAAATGGTTTTATTTTCAAATTATGATTTAAGGTAAAATTAAATATAAATATTAAAGTTCATATATAGTTATTAATAAATTTTCAAAGTTGGTTTAGAAAACTAGAGTTTATTATAATAAATTCCTAAGCCTTCAAAATAACCAATTCGAAATATTCTAAATCCAGATAATAGTTTATAAAAATTATATAGTATAGTAATTTAAAATATTCCCTTTAAAATAAATTTATATTTTTAGAAAACCCAATATGCTCCATAAATTCCTCTTAATTCCTATCTCGACGACCATATTCTCATTTCTCACTTTCGGAAATATTCTACTATTTCCTTTCAAAACAAATTTTCATAACTCAATATAAGTCCTCACCATGACTTATCTCTTTACATATCCACTGATATTTTCCTATCTCATTTATAAACCCCGTTTATAAATTTATAAACTCCCCTGAGTTTTCCATTTATTTATAAAAACAATTTTATTCAAAAATTCCATCTTTATAATCTTATTCCTTAATAAAATTCCATATTGTCCTTAGTAAAATTCCATCCCATTCCTTAATAAAGTTCTTTTCATTCCTTAATAGAACTCCTTTTCTATTCCTTGAGTCTTTAATATATAAATTAAATTTCCCAAAACTCAACTTTAAACAATTTAAGTATAATCCAAGTAATAAATATACTTTTTATTTTACTTAATCCTCAAATAGAAGTAAATCCAGATTCTCAATAAATATTTACCCTTCAAGTTTCATTTTAACTTCCTTTAGTTAAATTATTTAGGGTATTTAAAAATACCAAATTTCAACTTCCATGTTATTTAACACTTAATAATTCAATTCACAAACAAATCCATATCAATTCATCCATCCTGCCATATAACAACATATATATGATCAATAAATATTTTTGAGGAATCCTGTTGGATCCCTCCAACCTGTATCCCTGCATCCACAGATGTTAGCACAATACCAATTCCACTTCGAGGTGGAATATCGCGGTATATGAGATTTATATAATATCATCCGCTATTATGCGGCGCATAGGGTCTCATCCGCTATATAATGCGGGAATATCAATTACTCCAATATATATACTACTATATATATAATATCATCCAGTAGATAAATTATTATAATTCAACCAAGCACATTCAATGATTTAAATTTAATCATTTAAATTAAACAAGGCATCCATATGAGTGAGAAAATCTCACCTTCGATTTTTAATTTGCAATCCGATCCATCTCAACTTGTTTCTCCATGATTTTAGACCTTGTATAAATATTTACACAGTTTATTAATATTCGAAGTAATCGAACAATTTATTTCCTTTTCAATAAATTTAATTATCTAACCATTTAATTTTAACTAAACAATTATCCTTTTTAAAAATCTTTTAGTAACTAAAATAATTTAAATAAGTTAATTAAACCAATTAATCACCTTAATAAACTATTTTTAACATAACCTAGTAAATTGTATTTAATTTTCTTCATTTTCAAAATAATCTATATAGGTTTAAAATCCCATTTTTACATAAACTTTAAACATTTTAAAAATTCCTATATTTTTTCAAAACTTTATATATGTATTAAATTAAAACAGAAATGTTTATGCTTTACTGGAAATATTTTTCTGTTTTCTGTATATATATATATATCTCACTGTTTATAAAACTAACTGTTTTACATTTTTTTTTTGACTTATATTTATACATTGAAATAAAAACAGAATTATTTTACCTTACTACAAATTTCCCCTAATATATATACATATATAATTTCTTTCTCTGCCTACATACAAAATTTCCAGTCTGTATATATATATTTAAATTAAATTAAAAACCCAAAAACAGATACCTCCTTGACTCCCCACGCCAAGCCATCGACCTCGACACTCGCGTTCACCTTCCGCCTTTGGCCTTCCCATGCCTACCTGCCCTAGCCTCCCCTCCTTCCCCTGATGTTCATGCGACCACTCCAGTAGTGCTCAGCAAACCAAAACAACCCAACGCGCAAATCCAAGCCCCCAAAACCTCTTGCTCACTCGTGATGTCGTGCTTGACTTCTCTTTGTGGTCACCTTCTCCTAGCGCACGCGCGAGGGCTTGCCATTTTTTTCCAGATCGATTCGATTTTTTTTTTGATTCGTGCTTGCTTGATTTCGAGGGATTCAAATTCGACAAAACAGGGCGGCTTCTGTTATATATGAAACGATAAAATTTTTTGAGGAACGAAGTTGATTCAAATTGATGGATGAAAGGGAAGAAGAATGCGCGGGTTGCGATTGACTTATCTGCCATTTTTTTCTTTCTTCCCTACGATTTTGAACTAAGGAAATAAGAAAGGAGGTCACGTGATTTAATGGAAAGGAAGCGGCAATACGTACAAGGCAGGTGGCGTGATTTGTTTTCTGCGTGCCTGCCATTTTTTTCTACAGAGAAGGCAAAAGGGTGTGAGGGTGAAAGAAAGTAGGCTGGTGGAAGGGAATCTCTGCTGTGGAAAAAAGTTGAAGCGAAGGAAATTTGACTGGTTAACAACATATATTATATTTAAATTTAAATTCAAATTCAAATCGTCTTGAATTCGCAGCTTAAAAACTTGACATCCTATTAAGACGTGCCGCTAGGCATTTATAAGGTTATACCCTTATTTCGAACGCAATGGAAAAGGTTTCGAGTCCAAATTCGATCGTATGGAGAAGATAGCTTTTTGGACCTAGTTGTAACGACCCGATATTTTCAACCATTCGCATCCATTATAAGTGTATAGGTAGACACTCATGCCGGAGTTGAATTGCTCAAAATACCGCGTTGTAATTAAAATTTGGCAAATCTCAGAATATACAGTAAATAAATATAATCACAGATCACAGACACAGAGTAATATAATGCAGCGGAAGTAAAAGAAATAGTAGTTCATGAAGCTACTATATAAATATATCAGAGTTACATAAGATATAACAAAAGAAATAGAGAACAACAGAAGTCTCAATAAAATAACCAAGTACAAGCTGAGTAGGACAACGGAACTGAAGTAGATAGGACAAAACAAGCAGATAATCTCCAGCGATTCAAATCTCCAAGAGAGTGGAAATCCAAATCTGTGAATAACTCAGGCTGACCCGAGCGTAAAGCAAAACACAAAACACTCGAGTCAGGACAATATATACTTATATAATATAAACCAACTCAAGTGAACTGTAATAAGGTACAAGTAACTTAGAAGATGCTTGGGACCGCCCATCCTCTAAGGATCCGTTAAACTATTTACTATGTAGTAATATTCGATATTATAATAGTGTCTAAATAAGTAAAGTATAATCATATAGAAAATAGCGTTAAGGGGATGGAGAACCTTAACGCGGTCGGATCTTAAAATCATAATCGTAGTAAAGCTCGATATGGTAGGTGACACGGCACAACTAGGCAATGCCAGGGTAGATATACCAATTACGCACACGGACTGATGGATACGCATAGCAGCCACTACCGTTCCACCTCGAACAACACTCCCAAATCGGAGGATGGCCATCTAATCAATCACAAGTAAGAGTATAATATCGAAGAAATGTGTCCGAGAAGAGGTGCTACCTCACTGGTCCGAGATCGCTCCTGTTTTAGCCACCTTATGCCAACTCACGGGAGTTGGGTCCACGTATATACCTTAAGAACGTCACCACCATCCTACTTCATTCTGGAAACTCCACCGCGTACACAGTTGTCAAAGTGGTTTTCGGTAAGACAGAGAGTATGTCCATATCCGATCCCGGTCTCTTTAACAACCAATCGTTATTATAACCCGTAGTTATAATTTTAAAATAATTTTTTATACTTCAAAATAGAATATCATTCAAATCCAAATCTTTATCAACATAAAGATTAAATCAATTCCAAACCATTTCAATATATTTCAAATATCATATCATTTCAAAACTTCATTTCAAATCATTTCAATATATCAAAATATCATATCTTTCCAAAACTTCATTTCAAATCATTTTAATATATCAAATATCAATCTTTCCAAATCTTCATTTCAAATCATTTTAATATAATAAAATATCATATCCTTACAAATCCAAATATTTGACTTTAAATACCTTTTAAATTCAAAGATATCGTTCATTTACTATCATTTCAAATCACCTTTATATAGTTTATATTTCAATCAAAATAATTCATTTAAACCTTTTAAAAGTGTAATTATTATATTTTCAAATCAAGTATTCAATTTCCAAAGTTTCAAACCATTCTGAGTTCGTTTACTAAGTCAAAAACCCTAATTATTAAAATTTCAGCATTTCACAACATTAAAAAAACAACTGCTATAAGTTATATTTGAAAACATTTTTAATTCAGCAAAGACAGCACTTAAAACTGCTGTTAAAAACTCAGTTTTAATTGAATTATAGTTCAAAACAGAAAAGACAGCATTTCAGAAGTGCTACGGTAGTTCAGATTTCAAAACAAGGGTTAAATTTGATTTCAACATAGACTGCAGACCATTATAGCATTTCCAGAGAATGCTATAATAGGCCTGAGTTCAATATTAGCCTATAAGTTCAACTACAGCATTCCAAAAATGCTGTAATAGCTCTTTTTACACAATTTTAGTTCAAAACAGAATCTATAGCATTTCTGAATGCTATTAAAAGTTAATTTCAGGTGTTAGTGTATTTCCAGCAATTAAATAACTTTAATTTAAAACACATAAACATTTTTTAAAATCATATTTTAACATTTAAAATGTTCATTTACATATCATTTAACATATATCTTTTCACAATAAATTTCTTATAATCAAATCCAATTTTCAACAATTTACTTAGTAAATTTTAGTGTAAAAGTGTCCAATTCTTCACATTTCAACAAATAAACTTAACACTTCAAATTTTAAATTACCATTTCACAATTTGACTAAATTTCCAATTTTATTTAATTAACTTAAACCTTTAATTAAAACCAAATTTCACATTTCCAAGTCAAGTTATATTTTAAAAGATCACTTTTAAACATTCATTTATTTAACCACTTAAATTCATAGGAAAATCAATAATACTTTAATAAATCACTTAAATTCAAATTTAAATCAAATTATCATATTTACCATTTCCAAATAAAATTTAATATCCATTTTATTTATATAACTTAAATATCATTTTTAACCAAATTCCAAATTTCCAACTTAAGTTATATTTTAAAAATCCAGTTAAACTATTCATTAATTACATTTTTAACACATAGAAAAAATCATAATTTCGTTATTTTAAAACATTTCAAAATCTATTTAAATGAAATTTAAATTTATAATTTTTAAAATACTTAAAAATATTCAAAACACTTTATAAAATAACCACGGGCCTGTATATAGTTTTCTAGCCTAGGTCAAGTGATACGGATATGTATCATTTCAATCCGCAGTTTAAAAAGAAAAATCCGGGTTCTATCATTTCAAACCCGCAATCCCAAGTTAATAAATTAAATAAAAACCATTCAGGCCTATCATTTCAGCCCATAACGATTTTTCCCTATTCTAAAGTTCGTTCGGGTATGTATCATTTCAACCCATAGTGATTCTAATCTACAGGGAACTTGCAATGGTGATAACTGATATAAATAACAGAATAACATTAAATAACAGTAACATATGATATAACAGGTGTAATAACAGGTGTGAACATCATATGATAATAATATAGGCATATATAACATGATAATATATTTCTACAGATTCACAGGGTGTCAATTTACTAGTTATATAGGTACATATTGTCTGGTGAGAATAACTCACCTTTTTATGCTGGAGTTAGCGATCAAAACACACAGAATAGATTCCATAAAGCACGACAAACATGATACAGCATGACTTTTTATTTGAATGAATATAGAGCCTTGATATTTATCTTGTAAACAATAACCAAAACAAGACAATATATACATAAATATTTAACACAAACAATGTTGAAAAAATGAAGATAAGAGACAACAAAGGAATGAATGTTTTTGCCTTGCTTTCTACACTTGCTAGCATGACTTAGGGAATGTTTTGGTTCAGGTTTGGACATGGTTTGGGTCTGGTTTGGACCTAAAAAGGCATGGCTACAGGGCAAGAGCAAGGTGGAGGTTACAAGCATGAGAATACAAGGGGTCTAGGCTTGACAGTGGAGTTTTGGTGCACCACAAGGCTCGTCTACATGCATTGTTTGGCTCGGATCTTCATGTTTCAGATCTGGACAGAGGTGGGGAGGGGTGTGTCAAGGTCAGGTCAGGGGAGTGGTGGTGGCTATGGTGGTGGTTTGGGTGGTGGTTGAAGTGGATGAGCATGTAGAGGTGAAATAAGTATAGATCTAGGCATCTAGGTTGTAGTTTGAGGGGTTTGACCATCATTTGGGGTTCGGCTATCGTGAGATCTGGTAGGGTAGATGGTGGTGATGGTAGGGAAGAGATGGAAGGAGGTGGTGGCCGTGGAATAGGGGGAGAGCCGCTCCAATCAGGGGAGAAAGTAAAGCAAATTTGCATAGAAAATAGGAGAAAAAGTAGAAAGAAGAGAGGGATTTACCTAATTTTTTTGCAAGATGGAGGCCATGATTTTTTTAGGGTTTAGGAGCTTTGGAAATTCATGAATGAGAGGAAAAAAAAAGTGGCGGCTAAAGAAATGAGGAGATGTGGCCAATTGAATGAAAAGTTAGGTTAAAAAGTAGAAGGGTTAGAAAATAAAAGGGCCTTAGGAAGATAGAAAGTTTAAGGCCTTTCAAATTTCTTTAATTCATTTTTATAAGTTTATATTTCAGGTAATAACATTAATTCCAGTTAAAAATTCGAAAATTTGATAAAATATAAAAATATATATAATATTTATTGATTATATAAAGTAGGATTAAGGAAAATAGTTAAAACAGTGAACTAGACTAGAAAATTTTGAAATTGAATAGAATAAATTTTAGAAAATTCATATGAGCTTGCTATATATTTTTAAACATAAATAATAACATAAAATAAAAATATATTCACAAAGTAAATATTTAAAATTAAATTTACATATAATTTTTAAATGAAGAAAATAGCAGAAAATAGGAAAACAGCCCTTAAAAATGGAAAATCAACACGGTAAATTTTGGAAAAATTATATTATCATTTAAAAATATTAAAAGACAAGAATATACATAAAATAACATATTTACACATATTAAGATAAAATATAAGAAAGAAAAATATGATTTATAAAATTTAAAATAGGCAAAATTGCACAATAAAACAAATTATACTAAAAATTGAAATGTATATAACTTTTACATTTTAACTCCGTTTTCAACGAAACGAAAAGTAGTGTTCAAGTTATTACATCTATTTTCATAATAAAAGATAAAATATATAATTTCAAACTATTTAAAATTTAAACTTAAAAGTCAAAGTTTGACTATTGACCAAAATTTACATTTTCTGGAAATATTAAATTTAGTCATATTTGGAATTCTAATCCACATACAAAATCAAAGTTTTTATATTTACAATAACAAAATTTATTCTTTTCATAAATAAAGCTTTTAAATCTGGAAATCAATTTAAAAATAATTTTAAAATACAGGGTTGTTACACTCTCCCCCACTCAAAACTTTTCGTCCCCGAAAAGGAACGAGGTACGGGAAAGCACAGAAAAAGATAGAATGAAATAGAATTAAGACAAGATGATAAGAAGATTGGAATTACACCTGATAACTATTGTTATAGGTAAGTTTGACAAAATGGAGGTGATCAAATCAAGAATATAAGCACGAAAAAAAAATCCTCTAGAGTCTGAATCTCCCTTTTCACTTGACCGACGGTCTATGAATGGAAAACAGTGTTCAGATCCGGATGAGTAACAAAGATTATCAAAGATTACAGAAAGATTTCTAGACAGAAAGATTATAGAAAGATGCTTATACCAGTCTGTAGCAAGATGAGGGAAAATAAGGACAACTAAAAGATGGTTTGAAAAACAAAATAAGATAATAATTTGAAACCATAATGCTTTGAAATCATAATACTTTGAAATCATAACAATTTAGAGGTGTTTATCATTTGGAAATCATACTACTAAAATCATAACACATTGGAAATGTTATTCTTTAAAAAAAACATAACACTTAGAAAAATCAAAACTCCTTTTTTTTTTTTAAATCTTCATTTAAACCATTTTAATTCAAGGTCAAGTAATATTCATTTTAAAGTTGTAACATTTCTAAGTTCATTCAATTATAAAAATTTCCAAAACATTGTCTTTCAAAATAGCATCACTTATAAAATGCTACAGTAGATATATTAGTATTTCAAATCAGTTTAATATCAGAAATATTGATTTGGATATCATTTAACTTATGACTTATTAAAACAAACCTTTATGAATGGAATATCCAATTTAAACTATACTTCGTTTATTAAGTCAAAAGTTCATTATTTTACTTAACTCTTAATTTATCACATGACCTAACACTTTATTTTAAAATACCCATTTCATAAATAGATATTCCTTTAATAAGTTACATTTAAAATTCCATTTGGAAACCAAATTCTCAATTATCAAATTTTTGTGATGTTAAAATACATTTAACTATTTAAATCATAATTATTCATTTTTCAAGACATATCTATTTCATAAATAAAATATTTATCATGGCAAATATAACAATCAAATTTCTTTACACATTTATTCATTTAGACATCAATTAAACTATGATTTCAAGTTAAATAAACTTTATTACAAAATGTCCAATTCAAATGTATTTTATTTTATCTATTCCAAAGATACATTATTTATTATACAACATATTCATTTCAGGAAATAACCTTTATTAAAATTCCTAGGTTAAACTTAAGGTTCCATATTAAATCAAATTTGATTATTAAGTTATTTAAATAAAATCTCTTTAAATTCCTTTTCACTATTTACCTCTGTTAATCTTTTATAACTAAAATTTAAGTGTATAACATTTATTATAACCACTCAAATTTTATTTATAAAATCCTTTCTATATTGTATATTATCCAATTTCATATTCAACTTCTGTGTAATTTTGGTAAGTTATATTGGAATGAAATTGTATGTTATACAAATAAAACTTTCCAATTCAATTATCTCAAGTTTGAATCATTTATCCAAATTTTTGATTTTCTTTTTATAATTGAAATTATTCTTCAAGATGAAATTTAAGAATTAGTTTTCCGGTTTCCTTCAAACCAGTTAGAGATAAATAAATATATGTACATAATATGTCAAATCAATTTAAATCATATATCTATATATTTTATAAATCAAACCATCTTTTAGAAATTCAAATCAATTAAATTCCCCAAAATAAAGCTGTAGCAAGACTACAGAACAGTCTCTTCACTTCGAAACTCGAAAATGAACGTCGATGATGCTGTAGTCATCACCGAAATTATTTTCCAGCGACAAAGAGAAGAGCACTAAATTTTTAAAATTTAAAATCCTTTAGAGACAAATTTTTATTCAAAAATACTTTAAATAATATATCCTTTTAAAACTTTAAACACAAGGTTTGAATCCATCGGAAATTAAATTCTTAAATTTCTTGTTTTAAATTCATTTCAGTTCCCAAATAAATTTATAAACAACTATTTATAAATTCATTTGCAGAACAGTAAATGATAAATCAAGTATTATCATTTCAAATTATCAATTTAAATCAATTTATTAAGTTCCATAAATTTACTTATATACATCAAAATTTATTTCATTAACAATTTTTAAAATAATATTGTGTCAGTTTGTTCTGTCAAAGTGTTTTAGAAATCCTATCGATAGCGTTGATCAGACGAATCGATCGGAAACCTAAATCAACATCAACAACTCAAAAAACACAATATATAAAACAAAACATAGATTTACAAACATAGTTCAAAATGTTTGGAGAGTTTGGAAACAAAAGATAAGATGGTTAAACAGAGTAGGGAGATGGATAAGCTTAAATAAATCACGGCAACCTTAACCGGGTCAACCGTGACTTAAAGGATAAGATCAAATGTGGATTTTTCTGGGGTAAATCAACATTCGATCTCAAGGGATAGAGTTTGGAATAACAAAAGATATTAGCATCTAAACCAAGGATAAATATAAATCTCTGGTGAATCGATGCTGATTGTAAAGGATTTTCACCCCTTTACAAGAAAATTAGAATATTGGCGAGACCGCCAATTCACTATAAAGATCATTAGAAGTGGAGTCATGGGATACTCCAGAATCAAAAGATGATGAATAGTGAGGGACACGAATAAATTTTAGAACCGCAGGGAAAGTTCCAAAATTCAAAGGAAATCGAATCGAAAGGAAGAGATTCAAACTCGAACGAAAGTGATCCTGTAAATAAATTTACCATACATTCTAAGTTTTTCCTCAAAGCCAAAGCTCTGATACCAACTGTAACGACCCGATATTTTCAACCATTCGCATCCATTATAAGTGTATAGGTAGACACTCATGCCGGAGTTGAATTGCTCAAAATACCGCGTTGTAATTAAAATTTGGCAAATCTCAGAATATACAGTAAATAAATATAATCACAGATCACAGACACAGAGTAATATAATGCATCGGAAGTAAAAGAAATAGTAGTTCATGAAGCTACTATATAAATATATCAGAGTTACATAAGATATAACAAAAGAAATAGAGAACAACAGATGTCTCAATAAAATAACCAAGTACAAGCTGAGTAGGACAACGGAACTGAAGTAGATAGGACAAAACAAGCAGATAATCTCCAGCGATTCAAATCTCCAAGAGAGTGGAAATCCAAATCTGTGAATAACTCAGGCTGACCCGAGCGTAAAGCAAAACACAAAACACTCGAGTCAGGACAATATATACTTATATAATATAAACCAACTCAAGTGAACTGTAATAAGGTACAAGTAACTTAGAAGATGCTTGGGACCGCCCATCCTCTAAGGATCCGTTAAACTATTTACTATGTAGTAATATTCGATATTATAATAGTGTCTAAATAAGTAAAGTATAATCATATAGAAAATAGCGTTAAGGGGATGGAGAACCTTAACGCGGTCGGATCTTAAAATCATAATCGTAGTAAAGCTCGATATGGTAGGTGACACGGCACAACTAGGCAATGCCAGGGTAGATATACCAATTACGCACACAGACTGATGGATACGCATAGCAGCCACTACCGTTCCACCTCGAACAACACTCCCAAATCGGAGGATGGCCATCTAATCAATCACAAGTAAGAGTATAATATCGAAGAAATGTGTCCGAGAAGAGGTGCTACCTCACTGGTCAGAGATCGCTCCTGTTTTAGCCACCTTATGCCAACTCACGGGTGTTGGGTCCACGTATATACCTTAAGAACGTCACCACCATCCTACTTCATTCTGGAAACTCCACCGCGTACACAGTTGTCAAAGTGGTTTTCGGTAAGACAGAGAGTATGTCCATATCCGATCCCGGTCTCTTTAACAACCAATCGTTATTATAACCCGTAGTTATAATTTTAAAATAATATTTTATACTTCAAAATAGAATATCATTTCAAATCCAAATCTTTATCAACATAAAGATTAAATCAATTCCAAACCATTTCAATATATTTCAAATATCATATCATTTCAAAACTTCATTTCAAATCATTTCAATATATCAAAATATCATATCTTTCCAAAACTTCATTTCAAATCATTTTAATATATCAAATATCAATCTTTCCAAATCTTCATTTCAAATCATTTTAATATAATAAAATATCATATCCTTACAAATCCAAATATTTGACTTTAAATACCTTTTAAATTCAAAGATATCGTTCATTTACTATCATTTCAAATCACCTTTATATAGTTTATATTTCAATCAAAATAATTCATTTAAACCTTTTAAAAGTGTAATTATTATATTTTCAAATCAAGTATTCAATTTCCAAAGTTTCAAACCATTCTGAGTTCGTTTACTAAGTCAAAAACCCTAATTATTAAAATTTCAGCATTTCACAGCATTAAAAAAACAACTGCTATAAGTTATATTTGAAAACATTTTTAATTCAGCAAAGACAGCACTTAAAACTGCTGTTAAAAACTCAGTTTTAATTGAATTATAGTTCAAAACAGAAAAGACAGCATTTCAGAAGTGCTGCGGTAGTTCAGATTTCAAAACAAGGGTTAAATTTGATTTCAACATAGACTGCAGACCATTATAGCATTTCCAGAGAATGCTATAATAGGCCTGAGTTCAATATTAGCCTATGAGTTCAACTACAGCATTCCAGAAATGCTGTAATAGCTCTTTTTACACAATTTTAGTTCAAAACAGAATCTATAGCATTTCTGAATGCTATTAAAAGTTAATTTCAGGTGTTAGTGTATTTCCAGCAATTAAATAACTTTAATTTAAAACACATAAACATTTTTTAAAATCATATTTTAACATTTAAAATGTTCATTTACATATCATTTAACATATATCTTTTCACAATAAATTTCTTATAATCAAATCCAATTTTCAACAATTTACTTAGTAAATTTTAGTGTAAAAGTGTCCAATTCTTCACATTTCAACAAATAAACTTAACACTTCAAATTTAAAATTACCATTTCACAATTTGACTAAATTTCCAATTTTATTTAATTAACTTAAACCTTTAATTAAAACCAAATTTCACATTTCCAAGTCAAGTTATATTTTAAAAGATCACTTTTAAACATTCATTTATTTAACCACTTAAATTCATAGGAAAATCAATAATACTTTAATAAATCACTTAAATTCAAATTTAAATCAAATTATCATATTTACCATTTCCAAATAAAATTTAATATCTATTTTATTTATATAACTTAAATATCATTTTTAACCAAATTCCAAATTTCCAACTTAAGTTATATTTCAAAAATCCAGTTAAACCATTCATTAATTACATTTTTAACACATAGAAAAAATCATAATTTCTTTATTTTAAAACATTTCAAAATCTATTTAAATCAAATTTCATAAATTTATAATTTTTAAAATACTTAAAAATATTCAAAACACTTTATAAAATAACCACGGGCCTGTATATAGTTTTCTAGCCTAGGTCAAGTGATACGGATATGTATCATTTCAATCCGCAGTTTAAAAAGAAAAATCCGGGTTCTATCATTTCAAACCCGCAATCCCAAGTTAAAATAAATTAAATAAAAACCATTCAGGCCTATCATTTCAGCCCATAACGATTTTTCCCTATTCTAAAGTCCGTTCGGGTATGTATCATTTCAACCCATAGTGATTCTAATCTACAGGGAACTTGCAATGGTGATAACTGATATAAATAACAGAATAACATTAAATAACAGTAACATATGATATAACAGGTGTAATAACAGGTGTGAACATCATATGATAATAATATAGGCATATATAACATGATAATATATTTCTACAGATTCACAGGGTGTCAATTTACTAGTTATATAGGTACATATTGTCTGGTGAGAATAACTCACCTTTTTATGCTGGAGTTAGCGATCAAAACACACAGAATAGATTCCATAAAGCACGACAAACATGATACAGCATGACTTTTTATTTGAATGAATATAGAGCCTTGATATTTATCTTGTAAACAATAACCAAAACAAGACAATATATACATAAATATTTAACACAAACAATGTTGAAAAAATGAAGATAAGAGACAACAAAGGAATGAATGTTTTTGCCTTGCTTTCTACATTTGCTAGCATGACTTAGGGAATTTTTTGGTTCAGGTTTGGACATGGTTTGGGTCTGGTTTGGACCTAAAAAGGCATGGCTACAGGGCAAGAGCAAGGTGGAGGTTACAAGCATGAGAATACAAGGGGTCTAGGCTTGACAGTGGAGTTTTGGTGCACCACAAGGCTCGTCTACATGCATTGTTTGGCTCGGATCTTCATGTTTCAGATCTGGACAGAGGTGGGGAGGGGTGTGTCAAGGTCAGGTCAGGGGAGTGGTGGTGGCTATGGTGGTGGTTTGGGTGGTGGTTGAAGTGGATGAGCATGTAGAGGTGAAATAAGTATAGATCTAGGCATCTAGGTTGTAGTTTGAGGGGTTTGACCATCATTTGGGGTTCGGCTATCGTGAGATCTGGTAGGGTAGATGGTGGTGATGGTAGGGAAGAGATGGAAGGAGGTGGTGGCCGTGGAATAGGGGGAGAGCCGCTCCAATCAGGGGAGAAAGTAAAGCAAATTTGCATAGAAAATAGGAGAAAAAGTAGAAAGAAGAGAGGGATTTACCTAATTTTTTTGCAAGATGGAGGCCATGATTTTTTTAGGGTTTAGGAGCTTTGGAAATTCATGAATGAGAGGAAAAAAAAAGTGGCGGCTAAAGAAATGAGGAGATGTGGCCAATTGAATGAAAAGTTAGGTTAAAAAGTAGAAGGGTTAGAAAATAAAAGGGCCTTAGGAAGATAGAAAGTTTAAGGCCTTTCAAATTTCTTTAATTCATTTTTATAAGTTTATATTTCTGGTAATAACATTAATTCCAGTTAAAAATTCGAAAATTTGATAAAATATAAAAATATATATAATATTTATTGATTATATAAAGTAGGATTAAGGAAAATAGTTAAAACAGTGAACTAGACTAGAAATTTTTGTAATTGAATAGAATAAATTTTAGAAAATTCATATGAGCTTGCTATATATTTTTAAACATAAATAATAACATAAAATAAAAATATATTCACAAAGTAAATATTTAAAATTAAATTTACATATAATTTTTAAATGAAGAAAATAGCAGAAAATAGGAAAACAGCCCTTAAAAATGGAAAATCAACACGGTAAATTTTGGAAAAATTATATTATCATTTAAAAATATTAAAAGACAAGAATATACATAAAATAACATATTTACACATATTAAGATAAAATATAAGAAAGAAAAATATGATTTATAAAATTTAAAATAGGCAAAATTGCACAATAAAACAAATTATACTAAAAATTGAAATGTACATAACTTTTACATTTTAACTCCGTTTTCAACGAAACGAAAAGTAGTGTTCAAGTTATTACATCTATTTTCATAATAAAAGATAAAATATATAATTTCAAACTATTTAAAATTTAAACTTAAAAGTCAAAGTTTGACTATTGACCAAAATTTACATTTTCTGGAAATATTAAATTTAGTCATATTTGGAATTCTAATCCACATACAAAATCAAAGTTTTTATATTTACAATAATAAAATTTATTCTTTTCATAAATAAAGCTTTTAAATCTGGAAATCAATTTAAAAATAATTGTAAAATACAGGGTTGTTACACTCTCCCCCACTCAAAACTTTTCGTCCCCGAAAAGGAACGAGGTACGGGAAAGCACAGAAAAAGATAGAATGAAATAGAATTAAGACAAGATGATAAGAAGATTGGAATTACACCTGATAACTATTGTTATAGGTAAGTTTGACAAAATGGAGGTGATCAAATCAAGAATATAAGCACGAAAAAAAAATCCTCTAGAGTCTGAATCTCCCTTTTCACTTGACCGACGGTCTATGAATGGAAAACAGTGTTCAGATCCGGATGAGTAACAAAGATTATCAAAGATTACAGAAAGATTTCTAGACAGAAAGATTATAGAAAGATGCTTATACCAGTCTGTAGCAAGATGAGGGAAAATAAGGACAACTAAAAGATGGTTTGAAAAACAAAATAAGATAATAATTTGAAACCATAATGCTTTGAAATCATAATACTTTGAAATCATAACAATTTAGAGGTGTTTATCAGTTGGAAATCATACTACTAAAATCATAACACATTGGAAATGTTATTCTTTAAAAAAACATAACACTTAGAAAAATCAAAACTCCTTTTTTTTAAAAAAAAATCTTCATTTAAACCATTTTAATTCAAGGTCAAATAATATTCATTTTAAAGTTGTAACATTTCTAAGTTCATTCAATTATAAAAATTTCCAAAACATTGTCTTTCAAAATAGCATCACTTATAAAATGCTACAGTAGATATATTAGTATTTCAAATCAGTTTAATATCAGAAATATTCATTTGGATATCATTTAACTTATGACTTATTAAAACAAACCTTTATGAATGGAATATCCAATTTAAACTATACTTCGTTTATTAAGTCAAAAGTTCATTATTTTACTTAACTCTTAATTTATCACATGACCTAACACTTTATTTTAAAATACCCATTTCATAAATAGATATTCCTTTAATAAGTTACATTTAAAATTCCATTTGGAAACCAAATTCTCAATTATCAAATTTTTGTGATGTTAAAATACATTTAACTATTTAAATCATAATTATTCATTTTTCAAGACATATCTATTTCATAAATAAAATATTTATCATGGCAAATATAACAATCAAATTTCTTTACACATTTATTCATTTAGACATCAATTAAACTATGATTTCAAGTTAAATAAACTTTATTACAAAATGTCCAATTCAAATGTATTTTATTTTATCTATTCCAAAGATACATTATTTATTATACAACATATTCATTTCAGGAAATAACCTTTATTAAAATTCCTAGGTTAAACTTAAGGTTCCATATTAAATCAAATTTGATTATTAAGTTATTTAAATAAAATCTCTTTAAATTCCTTTTCACTATTTACCTCTGTTAATCTTTTATAACTAAAATTTAAGTGTATAACATTTATTATAACCACTCAAATTTTATTTATAAAATCCTTTCTATATTGTATATTATCCAATTTCATATTCAACTTCTGTGTAATTTTGGTAAGTTATATTGGAATGAAATAGTAAGTTATATAAATAAAACTTTACAATTCAATTATCTCAAGTTTGAATCATTTATCCAAATTTTTGATTTTCTTTTTATAATTGAAATTATTCTTCAAGATGAAATTTAAGAATTAGTTTTCCGGTTTCCTTCAAACCAGTTAGAGATAAATAAATATATGTACATAATATGTCAAATCAATTTAAATCATATATCTATATATTTTATAAATCAAATCATCTTTTAGAAATTCAAATCAATTAAATTCCCCAAAATAAAGCTGTAGCAAGACTACAGAACAGTCTCTTCACTTCGAAACTCGAAAATGAACGTCGATGATGCTGTAGTCATCACCGAAATTATTTTCCAGCGACAAAGAGAAGAGCACTAAATTTTTAAAATTTAAAATCCTTTAGAGACAAATTTTTATTCAAAAATACTTTAAATAATATATCCTTTTAAAACTTTAAACACAAGGTTTGAATCCATCGGAAATTAAATTCTTAAATTTCTTGTTTTAAATTCATTTCAGTTCCCAAATAAATTTATAAACAACTATTTATAAATTCATTTGTAGAACAGTAAATGATAAATCAAGTATTATCATTTCAAATTATCAATTTAAATTAATTTATTAAGTTCCATAAATTTACTTATATACATCAAAATTTATTTCATTAACAATTTTTAAAATAATATTGTGTCAGTTTGTTCTGTCAAAGTGTTTTAGAAATCCTATCGATAGCGTTGATCAGACGAATCGATCGGAAACCCAAATCAACATCAACAACTCAAAAAACACAATATATAAAACAAAACATAGATTTACAAACATAGTTCAAAATGTTTGGAGAGTTTGGAAACAAAAGATAAGATGGTTAAACAGAGTAGGGAGATGGATAAGCTTAAATAAATCACGGCAACCTTAACCGGGTCAACCGTGACTTAAAGGATAAGATCAAATGTGGATTTTTCTGGGGTAAATCAACATTCGATCTCAAGGGATAGAGTTTGGAATAACAAAAGATATTAGCATCTAAACCAAGGATAAATATAAATCTCTGGTGAATCGATGCTGATTGTAAAGGATTTTCACCCCTTTACAAGAAAATTAGAATATTGGCGAGACCGCCAATTCACTATAAAGATCATTAGAAGTGGAGTCATGGGATACTCCAGAATCAAAAGATGATGAATAGTGAGGGACACGAATAAATTTTAGAACCGCAGGGAAAGTTCCAAAATTCAAAGGAAATCGAATCGAAAGGAAGAGATTCAAACTCTAACGAAAGTGATCCTGTAAATAAATTTACCATACATTCTAAGTTTTGCCTCAAAGCCAAAGCTCTGATACCAACTGTAACGACCCGATATTTTCAACCATTCGCATCCATTATAAGTGTATAGGTAGACACTCATGCCGGAGTTGAATTGCTCAAAATACCGCGTTGTAATTAAAATTTGGCAAATCTCAGAATATACAGTAAATAAATATAATCACAGATCACAGACACAGAGTAATATAATGCAGCGGAAGTAAAAGAAATAGTAGTTCATGAAGCTACTATATAAATATATCAGAGTTACATAAGATATAATAAAAGAAATAGAGAACAACAGAAGTCTCAATAAAATAACCAAGTACAAGCTGAGTAGGACAACGGAACTGAAGTAGATAGGACAAAACAAGCAGATAATCTCCAGCGATTCAAATCTCCAAGAGAGTGGAAATCCAAATCTGTGAATAACTCAGGCTGACCCGAGCGTAAAGCAAAACACAAAACACTCGAGTCAGGACAATATATACTTATATAATATAAACCAACTCAAGTGAACTGTAATAAGGTACAAGTAACTTAGAAGATGCTTGGGACCGCCCATCCTCTAAGGATCCGTTAAACTATTTACTATGTAGTAATATTCGATATTATAATAGTGTCTAAATAAGTAAAGTATAATCATATAGAAAATAGCGTTAAGGGGATGGAGAACCTTAACGCGGTCGGATCTTAAAATCATAATCGTAGTAAAGCTCGATATGGTAGGTGACACGGCACAACTAGGCAATGCCAGGGTAGATATACCAATTACGCACACAGACTGATGGATACGCATAGCAGCCACTACCGTTCCACCTCGAACAACACTCCCAAATCGGAGGATGGCCATCTAATCAATCACAAGTAAGAGTATAATATCGAAGAAATGTGTCCGAGAAGAGGTGCTACCTCACTGGTCCGAGATCGCTCCTGTTTTAGCCACCTTATGCCAACTCACGGGAGTTGGGTCCACGTATATACCTTAAGAACGTCACCACCATCCTACTCCATTCTGGAAACTCCACCGCGTACACAGTTGTCAAAGTGGTTTTCGGTAAGACAGAGAGTATGTCCATATCCGATCCCGGTCTCTTTAACAACCAATCGTTATTATAACCCGTAGTTATAATTTTAAAATAATATTTTATACTTCAAAATAGAATATCATTCAAATCCAAATCTTTATCAACATAAAGATTAAATCAATTCCAAACCATTTCAATATATTTCAAATATCATATCATTTCAAAACTTCATTTCAAATCATTTCAGTATATCAAAATATCATATCTTTCCAAAACTTCATTTCAAATCATTTTAATATATCAAATATCAATCTTTCCAAATCTTCATTTCAAATCATTTTAATATAATAAAATATCATATCCTTACAAATCCAAATATTTGACTTTAAATACCTTTTAAATTCAAAGATATCGTTCATTTACTATCATTTCAAATCACCTTTATATAGTTTATATTTCAATCAAAATAATTCATTTAAACCTTTTAAAAGTGTAATTATTATATTTTCAAATCAAGTATTCAATTTCCAAAGTTTCAAATCATTCTGAGTTCGTTTACTAAGTCAAAAACCCTAATTATTAAAATTTCAGCATTTCACAGCATTAAAAAAACAACTGCTATAAGTTATATTTGAAAACATTTTTAATTCAGCAAAGACAGCACTTAAAACTGCTGTTAAAAACTCAGTTTTAATTGAATTATAGTTCAAAACAGAAAAGACAGCATTTCAGAAGTGCTGCGGTAGTTCAGATTTCAAAACAAGGGTTAAATTTGATTTCAACATAGACTGCAGACCATTATAGCATTTCCAGAGAATGCTATAATAGGCCTGAGTTCAATATTAGCCTATAAGTTCAACTACAGCATTCCAGAAATGCTGTAATAGCTCTTTTTACACAATTTTAGTTCAAAACAGAATCTATAGCATTTCTGAATGCTATTAAAAGTTAATTTCAGGTGTTAGTGTATTTCCAGCAATTAAATAACTTTAATTTAAAACACATAAACATTTTTTAAAATCATATTTTAACATTTAAAATGTTCATTTACATATCATTTAACATATATCTTTTCACAATAAATTTCTTATAATCAAATCCAATTTTCAACAATTTACTTAATAAATTTTAGTGTAAAAGTGTCCAATTCTTCACATTTCAACAAATAAACTTAACACTTCAAATTTAAAATTACCATTTCACAATTTGACTAAATTTCCAATTTTATTTAATTAACTTAAACCTTTAATTAAAACCAAATTTCACATTTCCAAGTCAAGTTATATTTTAAAAGATCACTTTTAAACATTCATTTATTTAACCACTTAAATTCATAGGAAAATCAATAATACTTTAATAAATCACTTAAATTCAAATTTAAATCAAATTATCCTATTTACCATTTCCAAATAAAATTTAATATCCATTTTATTTATATAACTTAAATATCATTTTTAACCAAATTCCAAATTTCCAACTTAAGTTATATTTCAAAAATCCAGTTAAACCATTCATTAATTACATTTTTAACACAAAAAAATCATAATTTCTTTATTTTAAAACATTTCAAAATCTATTTAAATCAAATTTCATAAATTTATAATTTTTAAAATACTTAAAAATATTCAAAACACTTTATAAAATAACCACGGGCCTGTATATAGTTTTCTAGCCTAGGTCAAGTGATACGGATATGTATCATTTCAATCTGCAGTTTAAAAAGAAAAATCCGGGTTCTATCATTTCAAACCCGCAATCCCAAGTTAAAATAAATTAAATAAAAACCATTCAGGCCTATCATTTCAGCCCATAATGATTTTTCCCTATTCTAAAGTCCGTTCGGGTATGTATCATTTCAACCCATAGTGATTCTAATCTACAGGGAACTTGCAATGGTGATAACTGATATAAATAACAGAATAACATTAAATAACAGTAACATATGATATAACAGGTGTAATAACAGGTGTGAACATCATATGATAATAATATAGGCATATATAACATGATAATATATTTCTACAGATTCACAGGGTGTCAATTTACTAGTTATATAGGTACATATTGTCTGGTGAGAATAACTCACCTTTTTATGCTGGAGTTAGCGATCAAAACACACAGAATAGATTCCATAAAGCACGACAAACATGATACATCATGACTTTTTATTTGAATGAATATAGAGCCTTGATATTTATCTTGTAAACAATAACCAAAACAAGACAATATATACATAAATATTTAACACAAACAATGTTGAAAAAATGAAGATAAGAGACAACAAAGGAATGAATGTTTTTGCCTTGCTTTCTACACTTGCTAGCATGACTTAGGGAATGTTTTGGTTCAGGTTTGGACATGGTTTGGGTCTGGTTTGGACCTAAAAAGGCATGGCTATAGGGCAAGAGCAAGGTGGAGGTTACAAGCATGAGAATACAAGGGGTCTAGTCTTGACAGTGGAGTTTTGGTGCACCACAAGGCTCGTCTACATGCATTGTTTGGCTCGGATCTTCATGTTTCAGATCTAGACAGAGGTTGGGAGGGGTGTGTCAAGGTCAGGTCAGGGGAGTGGTGGTGGCTATGGTGGTGGTTTGGGTGGTGGTTGAAGTGGATGAGCATGTAGAGGTGAAATAAGTATAGATCTAGGCATCTAGGTTGTAGTTTGAGGGGTTTGACCATCATTTGGGGTTCGGCTATGGTCAGATCTAGTGGGGTAGATGGTGGTGATGGTAGGGAAGAGATGGAAGGAGGTGGTGGCCGTGGAATAGGGGGAGAGCCGCTCCAATCAGGGGAGAAAGCAAAGCAAATTTGCATAGAAAATAGGAGAAAAAGTAGAAAGAAGAGAGGGATTTACCTAATTTTTTTGCAAGATGGAGGCCATGATTTTTTTTAGAGTTTAGAAGCTTTGGAAATTCGTGAATGAGAGGAAAAAAAAGTGGCGGCTGAAGAAATGAGGAGATGTGGCCAATTGAATGAAAAGTTAGGTTAAAAAGTAGAAGAGTTAGAAAATAAAAGGGCCTTAGGAAGATAGAAAGTTTAAGTCCTTTCAAATTTCTTTAATTCATTTTTATAAGTTTATATTTCTGGTAATAACATTAATTCTAGTTAAAAATTCGAAAATTTGATAAAATATAAAAATATATATAATATTTATTGATTATATAAAGTAGGATTAAGGAAAATAGTTAAAACAGTGAACTAGACTAGAAAATTTTGAAATTGAATAGAATAAATTTTAGAAAATTCATATGAGCTTGCAATATATTTTTAAACATAAATAATAACATAAAATAAAAATATATTCACAAAGTAAATATTTAAAATTAAATTTACATATAATTTTTAAATGAAGAAAATAGCAGAAAATATGAAACAGCCCTTAAAAATGGAAAATCAACACGGTAAATTTTGGAAAAATTATATTATCATTTAAAAATATTAAAAGACAAGAATATACATAAAATAACATATTTACACATATTAAGATAAAATATAAGAAAGAAAAATATGATTTATAAAATTTAAAATAGGCAAAATTGCACAATAAAACAAATTATACTAAAAATTGAAATGTACATAACTTTTACATTTTAACTCCGTTTTCAACGAAACGAAAAGTAGTGTTCAAGTTATTACATCTATTTTCATAATAAAAGATAAAATATATAATTTCAAACTATTTAAAATTTAAACTTAAAAGTCAAAGTTTGACTATTGACCAAAATTTACATTTTCTGGAAATATTAAATTTAGTCATATTTGGAATTCTAATCCACATACAAAATCAAAGTTTTTATATTTACAATAACAAATTTTATTCTTTTCATAAATAAAGCTTTTAAATCTGGAAATCAATTTAAAAATAATTGTAAAATACAGGGTTGTTACACTAGTTGTTTATATTTAATTTCAATATGATTTTCTATGTGTTTATATACCGTACGATCACACAACAACTCCAAACACTATGAAATTTGAAGACCGATAATAATACAATATTACGGATCCAATGAAACTAGTTTTGTCGAATTCCGAGACTGTGCCTCGGAAGGCTATTCTTAAATGTCAGTTTAAATGATATATTTTCAAAACTGAACAAATCACTTTTAAATTCACTTTTAAAAGTTGCATTGTCTTCGGTATATTTAATATAAATTTTACAAGCCTTCAAATTATTTTTAACAGGCTTAAAACCCAAGATTCACTATTTATACCCATATTTAGTTATAAAATTTCAATAATTAAATTATTCAGTAAACCCCTATTTAAGTTCTGAATCCATTTTATTAAATACAAACCAACTCTTCCATATTCCGAAATCAATTTATAATCCAAATTAAATATTTAAATCCATTTAAATATCTCAAATCCAACATAAAAAAATCCGGGTCGTTACACTTTGTCTATTCAGCTTTCTAGTTACTTCAGTTTATTCCAGTTGTTTTGTTCAAACTTGTCATTGGCATTTGTATCAGTAACTTCTGTGTATTTGAGATCTGTTGTATTTTACATTTAACTTTGATGTTTATATAGTAGCTTCATGAACTACTATTTATCTATTTCCGCTGCTTATTGTTGTAATACTCTATGTCTGTGATTCTGTGATTGATTTATTTACTGTATATACTATGCTTTTTCCAAATTTAAATTTACAATCTGTTGTTTTAAGCAATTCAAGTTTGACATGAGTGGATGATTGTCGATTTGAACGGTTCAAAATAGCGGGTCATTACAAGTAGTATCAGAGCTCTGGTTTAGGCAAAACTTAGCATATGGAGTAAAATTTAATTATAGAATCACCTTCGTTCGGGGTTGAATTTCTTCCTTTTTGATTTGGATTTTCTTTTGAATTTTGGAACGTTCTCTTCATTCTGAAATCCATTCTTGTCCTTTCCTGTTTGTGTTCTTCTTGATACCGGAGCATCCAATAGCTCTATTTCTATTGAACCCTGTAATAAATTGATCTCATCTTGCCACCCCAATTGTTAATTTCATTCATATCTGTGACTAATCCCATCGGCGGTTCCGCCAACCTTAGTATGATTCATAAAGGTATGAAACTCCTTTACAACAGGCGTCGATTCATCGGAGATTTCTACGTCCTCGGTTTTGACGCTGTTATCTCTCGCAACACCTAAACCGTTCTTTAGTAGACGACTAGGGAAATTTTCTTGTGATCTTTTGGTCGATTCTCAGCCTTAAAATCTTGACTCCACCCCGATAGTCAGGAATTTTCCTGATGTTTTGGTGAAGTCACTCCTTCACCTCATAAGCGGGAAATTGAATTCTGCATCGACCTTATTCTTATAATCTCGGTTTACCCGGTCAAGGTCGCCACGATTAATATAAGTCTATCCATCTTTCCTCTTTAGTAAATATTGTTATCTTATCTTCCTTTCGAGCCTGACTTCTTAGTTGAAATTCTTTGATTAGGGTCCCTCTAAATTTGAATCTCTATCCTTGTTTTAGAATCCATTCTTGGATCATCCCGTGAGGGAGTGTATTTGTAATTTATACAAAAATGTTTTATATATATTGTGTTGTTTGAATCGTTAAGTTTGATTTGAGGTTTCGATCGATTCATCTGGCCAACGATATCGATAGGAATTCCAAAACACTTGAACAGAGCAAACTGACACAATATTGTTTTCGAAATTGGTAAATAAAATAATTTTATGATTATATTTTATATATATAAGTATAATTTTTTGAAATTGATAGTTAAATGAATTGGTGGTTAGAAAGGATAATACTAGATTGTCATTTATTATTTTGTCAACCTTTCCTAAACCATTAACTATTGTTGTATGTTATAAGGAGTTGAAATATTAAAACATGGTTTATAAATCTAATTTGCAAAAGAAATGAATGTAAATTAAAGGATTTGAGAAAAATTTCTAGTACTCTTCAAAATTTGGTTTCAAAGTTTTGGGAAATATATTATTTGGAAGTATTTTTGAATTGAAATTGTTTCCAAGGAATTTTAAAAGAAGTAAGTTAGTACTCTCCTCTTTTGTCACTGGAAAATAATTTCGGTGATGACTGCAGCATCATCGACATTCATTTTCGAGTCTCATAGTAGAGAGACCACTTAGTAACTTTGCTACACCTTTGCTTTGAAAAATGGATTTGAAATGGATTTCTTGAGTATGATTTGATTGAATATATATATATATATATATATATATATATATATATATATATATATATATATATATATATATATTTCAAATTGGTTTGAAGTGAAACCGAGAATCAAACTCTTAAGTTTTATGTTATGTGATGATTTTCAATTATTGAAATGAAGTAATTTTTTTTGAATAATTGGAGTGTTTAACTGAGAAAGGAAATTGAAACAACTTGAAACAGTTGAACTAGGATAAGATTAATTTGTATGATACTCAATTGCATTTTAAAACATATATAACTTACCTGAATTATTCAAAAATTTAAATTGTAATGTGAATATGTAATTGAATAATTTACAATATATAATGTAAATAACAAGTTGTCCAAAAATTAATTTTTTTAAGGGAAATTTTAAATAAAAATGAGTTGTTATAATGAATGGTTATACATTTAATTTGTATTATTGGAAATGTAAGTGAAATAAATCGAATAATAAAAGAGATATGCTATTTAAATAAATAAATATGAACTTAAGAATAGTTGTAATTGATTAAAAGTGGAATTAACTTAAGTAAAGTCAAATGGAATAAATAAATAAGTCAAATGAAATAAATTCTATTTGAAAGAAAACTTTGTAATAATTGTAATAAACTGAAAGACAGTCAATTATTGAATTGAAATCAACCAAATGTGACTACAACGATATTTATTGATTTAATAAAATGGATTTAACCCAGATTTGTTGAATATTAATAAATTTAAAATAAATGAAATATATATGGTTTTGAATTAATTGGTATATCTTGTATTCTGACTCTATTTTCCTTTCTGTTTCTTCTATTCTCCTATTTCGTTCCTTTTCGAGGACGAAAAGTTTTGAGTGGGGGAGAGTGTAATGACCCGGAAATTTTAATGATTTTTATAACGTAATTAACTGAAATTTTGATTGAAATTAAACAACTAAATTTAGCAATGAAAATTTGATATTTGGAATACGTCTACTTTAACATAGCAGATGACAGATTTTCATCATAAAATATGGAAGTAGTTCTGTAATGTAATTTTCAATTTATTTTATAATCAGTTAAATTGATGAAATATAAACTATTTTTGAAATTTGAAAATTTTTATATAATAAAAATGTAAATTAGTTTCTGAGTGAGACGTCATATTTCGTTTCGCCAAATTCAGACTGCTCTAGCTCCGTTTACCTTATTTTAGGAATTTTAGCAGTAGTTTTAGCAGCGAATATCGACTTTTGATAGGATGATCGTATCGCTCATATCTGTGTAGCATTATGTTCGTCTCGTCGTGTTGATCTCCGTAGTTTATTTATTTGTGTGTTTCGGCCTCCGGTGGACGGCGAAATCTGTGAAACGGTGGACAGTATCGATACACGTTTTGAGCCTTTCGATTTCCTTGTGTACATTCATTACCTACCATGTAATCAACAGCCATCATCCATTAATGTTTTCAACTTTTGACCATTTCTATTCCCAATGTTCAATGTAATATGTTGTTGTCCTTTGGTTCTCACTCTTTTTATCTTGCTCCTTTTCTTATTCTCGTTCATATTCTTGCTTTGAAAGAATAATTATATATATAACAAAAATTATAATTATATCAATTTATGTCAGGTTGCATGAGCTTGTTCCTCTTCCTCACTCTTCCCATTTTCTTTGTTACGTTCTTCTTGGAAAATATATATATATATATATATATATATATATTATAATGTTAGACCATATATATATATATATATAATATATATACATATATATATTTCCTGTAGCTTCTTCTTTTATTCGTTCGCTTGAGAAATTGGGTTCACCTTCTATCCAATTACCACCGCATCACCTTTGCTCTATAACCAAACACATTTCCTCCTTGCTCGACCTTCCCTGAACGCCGCAATAATCACCAACTATAACCCATCTTCTACACACCTGTTCACCACTGACCAGAGACCGGCGGCACCATCCCCTCTTCCACGCGGCAGCTACCACCGTGATAACCCTTCCGCCAGCCGATCTGCCCCTCTCCACGATCCTCACCTCCCCTTTCCCCGTTTCCCTCACCCATTCCCACTTTGCTCACCCGGATCCGCAGCCTATCCCTCACCAAAACACTTTGCTCCGCCCGAAACTGCCTCCCCATTCTCCTTGCATCCGTCTCTGACCCAACGACACCACCAGAGCCACTGTGCCTCACCTCTCCTCCCATCGAAGCCCGATCTGAACACATACTCACCACGTCAGCACAGTCTGCCTCATCCCTTGCCCCCACGCGTAAAGCCTCCTGCCACCAAACATCACCCTTTGCCGCCACTGTCAGTCAAGCGTGCCCCCACAAACTCCACTTCCATCTGAATCGCCACCCAAGACCACCCACACCCGAGCATCTATTACCGCCTCCCCTATAGCCTCACTGCAAGCACAGTTCTCCACTTCCATGTTCGTACGCCACCTCCCCTCCATGACCTTCAGCAATCCTCCACAACACAGCCCATCCGGTCGAGCCACCTCTTTGTTGCCTGATCTACCTGGGTTCCTCTGCTGCATATATATTTTATATATATGCCATGTATATACGTCTTAGTCTGTATGTATACAAAAACGGTTTTAGTACTGATTTTTTTTATATAGATATATTGATCATAATGTATAACTTCTGTTTATATAAAAGTATATGAACTGTAATCTGTTGTATATATATAAAGTTATATAAAGTTTATATATCATCTATTGTTATAAAATATAAGGTTGTATAGGTATATATAAGTTTGGTTTTAAAGATAAAACAAGGATTTTATTTTATTTTTTTTCTTTATATATAAATGGCGATGTGTTTATTTGACATACATATAGATAGTATATGTTTAAAAAGTATACATATAATTGAATGTTTTGTTATAGATTTTTATGATTAAATATATTATGATTAAATATATATTTGTGGATTTTGAAAGGAAAATATATGTATTTTAATAAGTATTGAATTTCGAATAGGATATGAAGGTGTTTTATTTTGATATGTGTTTTAAATTGGATATTGTTTTTTTAATATAATATATATATATATATATATATATTGTTTCCTATCGAATTCAAGTGGTTCACTTGCTTACTTCATCAATGTCCAATTGTTGTTTGATTCGTCGCTGCTCGAAAACCACAGTAGCTTTTGATTTGCTTTGCTCGTGCCTGTATCCGCGTTCATGTCCGTGTCATCTTCTTCGCCATGGTTGTTCTCTAGCCTCGAAAGGTGAGAAATCACTCATGATTAACATTCTTATATTTAGTAAATTGATTTCATATGAAATGAAAATTGCAATATGCTGTTAAATTTGAATTGTTAAGTTATTTAATTGTTAAATATGATATGCCATTATCTGCCATTGTTTACCTGAGACATTTGACACCATAACCTGTTGTAGATATTATATTTAAATATGTTACTTATGATATATGTCTGTTGTTGATATGTTATATTATTATCAAATTTGTTCTCACTCTACAAGTTCCCTGTTAGTTTAGAATTCCCTATGGGTTGAAATGATCATACCCGAACGATATGACAGGTTAAGGGAAAATCGTTATGAGTTGAAATGATAAATCCGAGCGATTTTCATTGATTTTGAAATTTTGGGATTGCGGCTTGAAATGATATATACCCGTCGATATTTAAATTGCGGATTGAAATGATAAATATCCATATCATTTGACCATAGGATAGAAAATTACATACGGACACCGTTGGTCTATATTTTGAAAATGATTTCTAGAGTTTTGAAAGGAAATATATGAGTTTTATTAAATATTGATTTTTAAAATATAATATATAAATGTTATTTTTATATATGTGAAAAACTTAGATTTTTAAAATTATATGTTTTGAAAATTTTAAATTAAAAGTTATGTTTTAAAAATGTAAATTATAAAATTTTACTTATAACTTCATTATTTTAAAAATATATAAATAAAAAGATTTAAATAAATTTAATAATAATAAGATTTAATGTAATAATATCTAATAAAATAGTATTTATTAAGAATTTAATTTAAAATATAATATATAATATGTTAATATTTAATTAAATTTGTATTAATATTTCTTAACTTTAAGTGAATGGAGGTTGGAAAGATAAATTAAATAAAAATTGAATTTAAATAAGAATCGATATAAAATTTAATATGTTTAGAATTGAACTTAAATAAGGTTTGATTTGAACTTATTAATTTTGAGTTTTCAAAGATATGTTTTATAGCTTGATATCATGATTCTGATTTAAAGGTGATTAAATAAGTATTTTCAAATTTAAATAAAATTGAAATCAAATATTTAATTTTGATTTAAATTTGTAATCGGGGATTTTATTAAATGATTATTAAATTGATTAAGAGAATATTTAAAAATCAAAATAAAATTAAAAGTCTAATTTGAAATATAGATGAAATTATCAAATTGAGTTACTGTAAATGTTTGAACATTTAAAGCTTGAAACCTATTGAAATTGAAAGTGATTTAAATTTGTAATTCAAACTTGGATTTGGAATCGATATAAATTGAAATGGTTTATTGAGAATTGAATTGAATCATTAACCTTTTAAATTAAAATTGTTGAACCGGGATTGATTTAAATTGAATTTAGGTTGATTTGAATCGATTTGTGGAATTGGACAAAACAATTCTAAGTGGGAAACTATTTCAGTATAATCTCTTTAAATAAATATAAGTTATTTTTAATTTATAACTATTTTAATATATAAATTATTTTGATATATAAGCTATTTTAATTTATAATTATTTTAATATATATATTATTTTCAATATCTAACTGTTTAAGTTGGAATTGTTATGATTACGGAAGTGTTATGATTTCAAAAGTTATGATTTCAAAACTGTTAAGATCTCGAAAGTGTTATGATTTCAAAAGTGTTATAATTTCCAAAGTGTTACGATTTTGGAAATGAATATTATTTAAAGTGAATAATGATATCAAATTGATATGGTTTTGAAATGAATATGATATTTTGATATGAAGCATGAACTATTTGAAATGAAATAACCATGGTGTGAAATAAGCATTTGGTTGTTAAACAGACCGGGATCAGATATTGTCATACTCTTTGCCATTACCGAAAACCACTTTAACAACTGTGTACGTGGTGGAGAATCCAGAACGAAGTAGGATGGTTTGGAGACGATTCTGTATGAGGTATTAACGCAGCCCTGACTCCCGTGAGTCAGCTTGATGTGGCTAAAACAGGAGCCATGCCGGGCCAAGTGAGGCCATTCCTCCTATCAGACACATTTCTTTGATTCCATTCTATTACTTTGTGATTTGATTTGGGTGCACCTTTGATTTGGGAGTGTGTCTCGAGGTTGGTGGTAGTAGCTACTATGCGTTACCACCAGTCTGGATCCGCAAACGATGTATCTACCTTGGGCATTGCCTCGTGTGCCTTGTCGCATGCCTTATCGCGCCATCTATGAGTTTGTTTTGTACCGTACCTATGGGGTGTCTCTGGGTAAACCACTGGTTTGGTGGAGCGTACGGCATTGTATAGACTACAGGAATATATAAAATGTGTTAAGGGGGATATGGGTAACGCCTTAACGCTATTTTAATGCTTTACTTTACTGATAGACATATTATAATTGTGTATATTACTACATAGTAGATAGTTCCACGGATCCTTAGATGATGGAAATCCCAAACATCCTTTAAGTTAGATGTATTTCAGTTGACATTTCACTTGAGTTAAATTTACTGGTATAAGAATGTTAATCCCGACTCGATTGTTTGGTGTTTTGCTTTATGCTCGGGTCAGACTGAGTGTCACAACATTTGAGACTCACTTTCGGAGCTTGGACTTTTGCTTGAAGATTGGTCTTTGTCTATTCAGCTTTCCAGTTACTTCAGATTATTCCAGTTGTTTTGTTCAGTCTTGTCATTGGCATTTGTATTAGTAACTTCTGTGTATTTGAGATCTGTTGTATTTTACATTTAACTCTGATGTTTATATAGTAGCTTCATGAACTACTATTTATCTATTTCCGCTGCTTATTGTTGTAATACTCTATGTCTGTGATTCTGTAATTGATTTATTTACTGTATATGCTAAGTTTTTTTCAAATTTAAATTTACAATCTGTTGTTTTGTGAAATTCAAGTTTGACATGAGTGGATGATTATCGATTTGAACGGTTCAAAATACCGGGTCATTACACTATATCTCGAATGTATAAAAACAGAAACTACTAAGCTAAAGTAGTTAGCTAAAAGTCAGAAGCTAGACCCTGCTAAGAAGTCAAGTGAAAGCACTAGAAACACCTCGGTCTGACACAAGTTGTAACGACCCGGAAATTTCAAACCCGAAAATTTCCAGATAGTTATGAAAAGAAGAAGAGATAGAAGAAAAGAAACATAAAACATAACACAGATGCTCACCTTCGCAGCGGAACAAAATATAATATCAAATAATAACAGTTTACAAAAGAATATTGTATCTGTCAATCTACATTTATTTACATTAGAGTTATATTCCAATACACAACGATGGTCATATATAAATCAAATATGTCTCAGGTAATCAAAAATAATAGTCACAGCGGAATCACTCCATACGTCCTGCCATCCAATACTCCTCCTAAGCTCCAGAACGTCCTTACCTGAAAATCTGTAATACTCGGTCTGACCCGAGCATTACATCAAAGTAACACCCGGGTCAGGCTGGAAACCAGCGTGAGTAAACCCATATAATTTACAATACTAGGTTCAAACCATAAGGAAACCCGGGTGACTAGTATTAATTTACAAGTCCAAACTTTGATATAGATATTACTTATTTCCCACTCCCATTTCTAAACTTAGATTAAATGTCCAATTTAACTAAATTATTTAATTCCAGCTTATTGACTTTACATAAAAAATTATAAAGAATTGAAGTAGTTTCGGGTATTAACTAATATCCGACTCCGGTCTCCTCGAAGTCCGTTAATCTTAACCTCTGTTATGTAATTTAGACTTAGATATAAAATGTCACCATTTTGTTTCACAACAATTCATCATTATTAAGTAACTACATTATAAATGTTCACCCAAACATCATGTCACAGAACATTTCATATCATATAATATCACAGCATATCATCCAATAGATATCCACCAATCCAGTTGTTTTACACAACAATCATACATAAGCAATGATTGCTAAGCTCTATTATTTACAATCAACTTTAGTTAAATTTATTGCTTAATCATCCTTTGATTAATTACCACCCTTTAAATTTATCAATCATTTCCCAATATCCATCTTAATTAATTACCTTGATTAGTTATTTCCAATTACAAAGAGTAATTATCCTTCAATTGATTTAACAAATTAATTATCCTTATCTATTTACAGTAATTAACCTTTAATTACTCTCATTAAATAGATTAATGATCCTAAATTAAATAACTATTTTAACAGTCAAACTTTTTTTTTAAATTACATCTATCCTTAATTTATTCCATAAATTAATTATACTTCAATTAATCACTTCAATCATAAACAATAATTACCCCTCTGTAAATACTTACTTGATTAATTACTTCTTAATTAATTCTTTGGTTAATTACACTAATTATTCTCATTAAGTATTTACTTAATGAATCCCAGATTACTAGAATCAAATTATCTTATGTTAAACCATATCTTATCTTTTAAAACATTATATATCCTCATAATAAATTTTACGGAATTAAACCATTAATCAAGTTTAAAATCACCCTTTAAATTGGTAAATTTAAAATTTCTAATCATAACTTACTCACCTGTTTAGCCATAATCAAGTAAAGGTTTAAATCTAGTAGATTTTAAATTTTGAAATCCTGTAGTAACTAAAACTGGTACAGGCAACATCCCCATGCTACTCGAGTACCCGCTCGAGCCCAATCCTCAAAAACACGATACATCACTCGAGTTCTTTCCAGCACAATCGTAACTCAAGATAAACAGGCACGACCTC
Organism: Allium fistulosum; assembly: GCA_030737815.1. NCBI lineage: Eukaryota > Viridiplantae > Streptophyta > Magnoliopsida > Asparagales > Amaryllidaceae > Allium > Allium fistulosum. Next base: position 961,279,664 of record CM060901.1, read on the forward strand.
TTCTGTGCACGTGCACCGGCACCGGAATCCCCTATCACCACCGACGAACCCTCTAGCATATCAAACAACGTCATCGCAACTTCCTCCGATCACCAAAATACCACCCTCAACCTCGCATCAAAATCGAACTACCCAAAAGCCTGGAACTTGAAACAGTTCCCAGCAAAACCCTTCGTCCACTCCACTCCGACCATCAGAGGTCGAGATACTCTGACTACACCCTGCCGACCATCCATGTCAACAGTACCTCAAGTTTCGCGGTACTCGATCGATCAGAGGAGACGCAGTACCCCATTTCCACCTTAACCCTAAATCTAGTCAATCTCAAATTCCTCACCCGATACAATATTGTAAATTGTGATTTTTCTTAAAAAAAATCCTTGTTTCCAAAGACGATTCAGGTGATATGCCTGAATCAGCAAAATCACGATATTTGATTTTTCAATTTTTTCCAGATTTCCACTGTCTTGCAAACTTTCCAGATAAAAACTTCAACAAATTTCATATAAATATATTTGTTAAACTTAGTTTAGATTTAAACAATCATAACTCAATTAAATATCAAGACTTATAAGAGATTTGATAAGGAATATTTGAATTTTCACTAGATTTTTAAACCTGTAACTTCGTAACAGAGGTGCATAGATATATTCAACATGCACACACACTTATTACTTTATATTTATAACATGCAGGTTTAATTTCACAAATGAAATCTTACTACCACATCCTTATTCCATAAAGTCATCATATACACTAAATTAAAAACCAGATGTTGTTTTGTTTACTTATTGTTAAAATATGTTTAACAGAGCTTGAAAACTGCTGTATGCCAGAGGTATATATGTTTACATACAAAGGATATGTACATATCCTTTCGCATAATACTCATTAACATAGGAATTTATCCATGCAAACCCATATTCACACTTCACCCAAAAGACTGAGCATTAGATCAATCATTAAAGGATGAAGTTTACTCACCTGTAAATTGTAAACAGAGAAAGCTGAGATGGTTAAAACTGGAATTTTGTTTGAGATGATCCTGTTGGTTGATTCCTTGAATTGTTAAGTTAAATTTGCGTCCCTGCCCAATTGATCTTGCATGATGTATAAGAGTTGAATCTTCACTAAACTTGATTCAGAGTTGAACTTCGGAAACTTGTAAGTTTGTCTTGAATTTTGTCTTTCCCTGGTTTGTTCAGCTGATTTGTATTTGAGTTTTGTTCTGTTCTTGTTTGAATTAAATTTGAGTTTGCTTCTCTTTTTTTTTTCTTTCCTTTGTTTTTCTCTGGTTTTTCTTATGAGTTACTGAACGAACTAAAAGGCTTAGATGTATATTTATAAGAGAAAACAGTTAGTACTATGGGAAAGTAGTATCTAGTAAAGCTACTTCTTTTTGTTATGATGATCAGATTTTATTTTATTTTATTTCTGGGATGTAAAGATTTGTACATATCTTGAAGTGACAAAAATTTAGGCTGAGATGATTTTTATGCTTGTTGAATTGACTCAATTGTTTGCTGAGAATTGGAAACATTAAATGCAGAAGTACTATGTGTCTACAACCTCATCTCATTTGTATATGTTGATACTTAACTTAGCAGCAAAAGTCTAAACTTCCTATATAAGATTCTTGCCTGTTCGTCCTTACCTTTTTTTTTATTGTTATGTTCATTAAACATTCTTTTACTTGTTCTTAGCTTTTCATTTCAAAATCTTTTAGGCAACTTACATTATATAGTTTACTTTGCCAAGTTTGTTTCTTAACTTTCCATTTAAAAAAAACTACGGCTACATCTTATTTACCTGATGTTAACCCCTGAATTTCTACGACTTATGGCCTAAAGACTTATGGCCTCACAACTTATGAGCTGTACGAGATAAGGAGTCTACGACTCATGGACTTACGAGATAAGGAGTCTACGACTCATGGTCTAGATGGTTCAGCAAGTCAAGGTCTGTACGACTCATCAGACTTGGAAACGTACGACTCATAAGGTCTTACGACTCATAGGGCTTACGACTCATCAGACTTGGAAACGTACGACTCATAAGGCTTACAACTCATGGTCTGGACGGTTCAGCGAGTCAAGGTCTATACGAGTCATGAAGTCTTACGACTCATGAAGTCTTACGACTCATCAGGTTCAACGACTCATGAGGATCTGCGAATCATGAGAACTGACGACTCATAGGGCTTGCGACTCATCAGACTTGGAAATGTACGACTCATAAGGTCTTACGACTCATCAGACTTGGAAACGTACGACTCATAAGGTCTTACGACTCATAAGGCTTACGACTCATCAGATTTATGACTCGTAAAGACGTACGACTCACAAAGACATACGACCCATCAGGTTTTACGACTCATGGTGCGTACGACTCATCAAGTTTACGACTTAAGGGCTATCAAACTGGAATCCAAGGCCCTGGTCTGTGCTACTTTGATCTGATGAGTCGACTACGACTTAGCACTTCTCTTCCAACTGAGCCGCAAGATGGACCATAAGGCGCCCACGAGACATCATAAGTCGAAGACGAGTCACGACTTACCATGAGTCGGTCACGACTCATGACTTGGCCAAATTGAAAGCTCAGAAATCTGCTCCTATAAATACCCCATCACTTCCAACATTGAGGGGACTTTTGGCAAATCATTTCTACAGCGCTGTTACTCCGTCGAACTCTTCATTCATTCAGTAATCAAGGATCCTTCAAGCATTCGCGACACTACAACAAGCTTCGAGAGAAATTCTTGACATCCGACATGGATTTATCGAGTTTCACCGTCGAAGATTGAGCTAGTAGTCTAGATTGTTTCTTGTGATCGAATTGTACTGTTTCCTGAAGAGATTTGTATCAAATTGTAATCAAATCAGCAATAAGAGACTATAAAGTGGACGTAGGCTCAATTACGGGCCGAACCACTATAAATCTGTTGTTCATTTACTGTATTTCGGTTATTTTCCTGCTTAATTTCTGTTCCCGTCACACGGGTGGTACTTTCACGATCTTATTACACACACCGGGTGTTATCGTTCGTATTTTAACGTTAACATTTTGGTGCTTTCACTGAGAACCCAACTCAGGCTACCATCCATCATTGCTTCACACAAGTTTGTTGAAAAGATTTCCTACAGAACTAGAAGTCTATCAGACATAATGGCTCCTGGAAGGAAACGAAAGGTTGTCAGATCTGAAAATGTTCATGATGATACCGCCACCTCTGCTTCACCAAGTCAAGCAGCTCCAAGCGTTGGGGTGACGCGAGAGGAGCTAGACGCTGCTGTATCCGGACTATACCAGCAGATTGAGACTCAAAACAATTTGATGATGGAAAAACTGAACGCTCTGCTTGGTGCCAACCAAAGACCAGTGGGTAATGAAGAAAACACCGCTGATGCCCTTCGCAACTCCGAAGGGAGGAATATTCCTCAGGGGGGATCAGGTGCTGCTGAAGGGGCACCCCTCCGAGCTGAAGGATCTAGACCATCGCCAATTTTCCACGAAAATCTGCCCGGGCAAACATCTGAGAAAATGGCAGAAGTCTACTCCGCAAAATCTTTGAACAATGAGGAATATCTTTCTGGCATGATCAAGCAAATAATGAAAGAGAGCATGCAGAGAGGTGAAGATGAGAGTGAATGGGGATTCGCGCCAAGCAAGACTCCATTTACCGAGAAGATTCTAAAGGCTGAATTTCCTAGAAAATTTGTTCCCCCTACCATTTCTGCTTATCGGGGAACAAGTGATCCAAACCAATTCTTGTATAAGTATGACTGGCACATGATCGGTGCGAGAGCAACTGATGAAATCAAGTGCCGGTATTTCCCAGTATATTTGGAAGGAGTGGCACTTCTCTGGTTCACCAAACTTCCTGTCCGATCAGTAGATCAGTTTTCCGATCTGACTAGAAAGTTTAAAGAGCAATTCAGGCTATACGCTTCAAAGGCAAAGGACATAATGTCATTATCCAGTCTTGAACAGAATCCGGGAGAACCTATTAAATCATTCCTGAACCGTTTCAATATAGCTCTGGCGAAAGTTGATAACGCAGAGCCACGGATGATCTTGACCTATTTGATGCGTGCTATCGACAAATCGAGCGAATTTGGAAAATGGCTGAAGATGAAAGAGCCAAATTCTCTCGAGAAATTCTACAAGAAAGCCGATGAATTCATACGCTTGGAAAATCTTCCAGCATCAATGAAGGTGGTGGCAACGAAGGTGGAAAATAATACTGCCGCTCCGAAAAAGAAAGATTCCGGAGGTCAGAAAAGGGAAAATCACGAGGGGAAGAAACAAAAGGATATAAAGAAACCTCGCTTCTTCAAACCCTCAGATTTCACTCCATTGACCGACACTCTGGAAAATATCTTCTTCGCCACCAAAGATGCTGTGGATTATCCCAAACCGGCTGAGATAAAACCAGGAAAGGGCGCTATGAGAAATGGAAAGTTCTGTCGTTTTCACAACCAACCTGGTCATGATACCAATGACTGTCGTCACTTAAAGAGCTTAATTGAAGAATTATTGAGAGAAAACAAGCTGCAACAATATGTCAAGAAAAACAGGAGTGATCCATCTTCATCTACTCAGAGACAACAACCCTCTAATCAGCCGCCAGACTCAAGTAAAGGTGCTGCGGCACAAGAATCTGAGAGGCCCGTTATCAACGTCATTTCAGGGGGCCCACACCCAGCAGGCAAAAGCTGGGGTGAGATGGAGCGATATGCTCACGCTTTGAAATATATCCCGGCAGAAGAAGATGTTTTTGCTGTAGAAAACACAGTACCCCTAAAACAGCAAAAGATTTCAGATAATGATATTTTGTTCAAGGCTAGGGATTCTATTGGTATTGAAGCCCCGACCATAGACCCCATAGTTATTTCTGCAGGAATTGGGCCAGCAATAGTAAGACGAGTACTCATTGATTGCGGTGCTTCCTGCAATATACTTTTCAAGAAAACATTTGACCAGATGAAGATCCCAATGACCGATGTTCAGGCTTCATCACAAAAGATCGTTGGTTTCACTGGGGAACCACAGCAACCAATCGGAACTGTCGATTTGTTCGTGGAACTTGGTGAAGGGCAGAAAAGGGTAGCTCGAAAACAAACCTTTGTGATTGTTGATGGATTTTCTGCCTACAATGCTTTCCTAGGCAGGCCAGCTCTAGCTGCATTCAAGGCCATTTTGGCCCCGTGGTGCTTAACTATGAAGTTTCCTACAGAAAATGGTGTTGGTGTCATCAAGGGAGATCAAAATGCTGGACGTGAATGTTATCTTATAGAACTTCGAGAAGCCAGAAAGAGAGAGATGGGTAAAGATGCGGCAGCTCCCCTCCGCATCAAAAACCCAACCTTATAGCAAATACAGGGTGGCCCCTGCACTGGAGAGCATAGTGGTGCAAGGCGGGAAATGGACCCCAGAAAATCCAGTGCAGAGGAAAATAGAGTGGTGCCTGTGGAAGTTACGATACCAATACCTGTCGACTCCAAAGACCCAAATAAAGTGCTTAATGTGGGTTCGCAACTGAGTACAACAGTTCAAAATACACTGATATCATTTCTAAAAGCAAATCTAGACGTGTTCGCTTGGTGTCACGCTGATATGTGCGGAATCTCTCCAACAATTGCTGTTCATACTCTGAATGTTGATCCGAAATTCACACCGGTAAAACAGAAAAGAAGAACTCAAGGTCCAGAAAGATCAGCAGCTTTAAAGGAAGAAGTAGATCGCCTCTTAGAGAATAATTTCATCAAAGAATCCACTTATCCAAATTGGGTTTCGAATCCAGTACTGGTTAAGAAGGCAAATGGAAAGTGGAGAGTATGCATTGATTTCTCAGATCTGAACAAAGCTTGCCCCAAAGACTGCTTCCCGTTGCCTAGAATCGATCAACTAGTAGATGGGACGGCTGGACATGAGTTGTTATCTTTTATGGATGCCTATTCCGGATACAATCAGATTATGATGAATGAACCAGATCAGGAGGACACAAGCTTTATTACAGATGTGGGACTCTACTGTTACAAAGTCATGCCATTCGGGTTAAAGAATGCAGGGGCAACATACCAAAGACTTGTCAACGCTATGTTCAAGCCACAGATTGGCAAAACAATGGAAGTCTATGTTGATGATATGTTAGTAAAGTCAAAGAAAGCGGTAGACCAAATGGATCACTTGGCAGAGATGTTCTCAATTCTTCGGATGTACGGAATGAAGCTCAATCCATTGAAATGTTCATTCGGAGTAGAGTCTGGGAAATTCCTGGGTTTCATTGTGAGCGCTAGGGGCATCGAGGCCAATCCTGCTCAAATCACAGCTCTAAGAGAAGTTAAAGCCCCTAGAACAAAGAAAGAACTGCAAAGTCTCAATGGAAAGGTTGCCGCTCTTAGTCGCTTCATTTCCAAGGCCACAGATAAATGCATTCCCTTCTTTGATGCTCTAAAGAAAGGAAAGAAAAATTTCGAATGGACTCCTGAATGTCAGAATGCTTTCGATCAATTAATTCATCATATGAGAACTCCTCCGGTCCTCTCCAAGCCTAGTGATGGTGAAGACCTCTTCATCTATTTAGCAATTTCATCCCATGCTTTAAGTGCAGCACTTGTAAGAGAAGATATGAAAATACAACGTCCAGTTTACTACATCAGCAAACGGTTCGCTGGAGCTGAAATGAATTATTCAAAGATAGAAAAACTTGCTTATTGTCTGCTAATCGCTTCCAGGAAGTTGAGACCTTATTTTCAATCTCATCCTATCAAGGTCCTGACTGATCAACCTTTGAAGCAAGTCCTGTATCGTCCTGAAACTTCGGGTCGTCTCTTGAAGTGGAACATAGAGCTCAGCCAATATGACATCACTTACCATCCCCGAAGAGCAATTAACGGGCAAGCTTTAGCAGATTTCATTGCAGAATCCACTGACAAAGGTGACAGTAAGGAAGAAACAACTGACTGCATTCCGATACAGTGGAAGTTGTATGTTGATGGCTCGAGAAATGACTATTGTTCTGGGGCAGGAGTTGTGCTCGAAACTCCCGAAGGACGATCACTATGTTATGCATTGAGACTGGAATTTCCTTCGACAAACAATGAAGCAGAATATGAAGCCCTTATTGCCGGATTGAAAATCGCCAAGGAATTGAATATCAAAGTGATACAGATTTTCAGTGATTCTCAGCTTATTGTCTGCCAGGTGAAGAAGGAATTCCAAGCCAAAGGAGGGAATTTGCCTGCATATTTGACAAAAACTTCCGAACTCCTCAATGATTTAGATCACTACTCAATAAGCCACATACCCCGAGAGGAAAATATGAAGGCGGATTCCTTAGCAAAGTACTCAAGTTCCGGAGAAGCTCAATTGCTGGGATTAGTTCCTGTAGAAGTTCTGTCAGCCCCAAGCATTGATGAAATGGATATTGATTGGATTATGACTACGTCTCAAGAGCATGAATCGTGGATGAGTCCAATCAAAGAATACTTACTCAGTGGTTCTCTGCCAGAAGGTTCTAAGGAACGTCGAAAATTATTGAGAAAAGCGTCAAGATATGTAATTCAAGATGGCCGATTATATAGGCGAGGATTTTCAATCCCACTACTCCGATGTGTAACTAAAGAAGAAGCCAAAACAATCTTAGCAGAGGTGCACGGAGGAGAATGTGGAGACCATTCAGGTGGTCAAACACTTGCAAAGAAAATTCTCCGATATGGGTATTTCTGGCCGGATATTAATCGAGATGCTGCAGCTTACTCCAGGAAGTGTGACAAATGCCAAAGATTTGCAAAAATCCCAAGAGCACCTTCCACCGAACTCACACAAATGGTCAGCCCATGGCCATTTGCCATTTGGGGAATAGACCTAATTGGACCATTACCGATCGCTAAATCAGGAATTAAATATGCTATTGTCGCCGTTGACTATTTCACCAAATGGGCCGAAGCTGAACCTTTGGCCACCATCACTTCTAAAAAGATGATAAATTTTGTAACGAAGAATATCATTTGCAGATATGGTGTGCCACAGAAGATAATCACCGACAATGGCACTCAATTTGAAAGTGAAGAATTTCAGGATTTTTGCAAACGGTTCAGAATTCGAAAAAGCTTCTCAGTAGTGGCTCATCCGCAGGCAAACGGGCAAGTGGAAGCAGTTAACAAGATCATCAAGTCAACTATCAAAAAGCAACTTGAAAAAGCAAAAGGTGGTTGGGTTGATAAGCTTCCATTAGCACTATGGGCGTACAGAACTACTCACAAAACTGCGACTGGGCACACTCCATTTTCACTGGCATACGGATCTGAGGCAATGATTCCAGTAGAAGTAGAGGTTCCTTCGCATAGAAGAGTTCATTTCAATGAAACCGAAAATGAAAAACTGCAACTTGAAGCGCTTGATTTTCTCGATGAGAAAAGAGAGGAAGCTAGGCTCAGAGTTTCAGCTCATCAGCAGAGAATAGCCAGGCATTTCAACTCCAAAGTTCGCCAACGTAGCTTTGAAATCGGAGACTTGGTTTTGAAAAGGATCATGACAGCAACTGGTGTGTTTGGGCCAAACTGGGAAGGGCCATATGTTATAGGCACTAAACTTTTTGATGGCACTTTCAAACTCATAACTGTTGAAGGAGATCCAATTCCAAGGGCCTGGAACAGCAATCACTTACGCCCTTATTTTACTTGAAAGGAGCTCTGCTCAAAATTGTAAAATGATGATGAATGTATCAGTTGTATTGTGAAACATTGTAAATCAGTGTAAATGAATGAAAGCTATAAAGTGGACGTAGGCCCGATTCTTGGCCGAACCACTATAAATCTTGTGTTCTTTACTATTTCATAATGCCTGTTTTATTTCGATATGTAAATACTTTAAATGTATCGCTAAAATATCGATTCAAAATTGCAGGAAATTATAACAAGGCTTGCTCATCACAAAGCTAAGCGACCTCTATAAATCAGCTAATGCACAAAAACCAAACAACAAAAATTCCAAACTCAAATCCTACGCAAGGAAAACTTCACATAAAAAGTTGGCGACTTTACTGGGACAAACCTTTGTTCACTAGTTGAGATTGTCGTTATGAACGGGCATCCAACTAGATAACTCGCGTTTGTCTCGTGAAGTCATTCAACAGTGAAGAACACTCCTTCGGATGAAGCAATTTACTCGCAAAAGGAAAAAAGATGTGCTTGGAAATGATGATAAGAGATCACTAATGGGCAAATGATGAGAGAAAATTGCCAAGCAAACAAAGAAGCAGACAAAGGGAGGTATGCCTCTCAACAGGAAGGCCGAGAGATCCACTAAAGGGACGCCTTCCCAATCGGAAGGAACAAGACCCTCGCTAACTGGTCGTGATGCATCCGACCAGATAGCGTATGTCCGCCCCGTGGATCCACTCGCCCCTGAGACGCAACCTACCTGGCACACCAACAAACCAAAGCCCTCTAACGAGGCACGCCAATAAATGGGAATGCTTTACTCAATCAAAAAGATCGGTGGGACTACCAAAGGGGCACCTTGTTAGTTAATTGCGATCGTTTGTGCAAGCAAACATCCAATCAAGCAACTTGCGTTCGCCCCGTAGACCTCTGACCATGAGAAAGTAAGTTCCAGGCAATCACAAGCACGAGCCCTCTTCGGAGGCACAAGCCCTCTTCGGAGGCACAAGCCATCTTCGGAGGCAAAAGCCCTTTTCGGAGGCACAAGCCCTCTTCGGAGGCACAAGCCCTCTTCGGAGGCACAAGCCATCTTCGGAGGTAAAAGCCCTTTTCGGAGGCACATTTCACCAGGGTAAAAGTGCAAAATGCTTCTCTTCGGAGACCCACTTCACCCGAGTAGAAATACAAAAATTGCTTCTCTTCGGAGACCAAAATCAAGACTTCTTTGGAAGCACAAGACCTCTTCGGAGGCACACCAATACCCCACAAAGCATAATGCTACTCCTAGGAGTCCACATGCTACTCCTCAAAAATACCAAAATAAAACCCTCCTTAGAGGCACACTTCGGTTCTTAAGGAAGACCTACTTGTTCATCTTAAAAAAAAAAAAAAAACTCTTCCCCAGAAATCGAAGTGCTAAGTAATATCTTCTTCTGAGATTCGCTTTACCGCGTAGGAGAATTCACTTCTTAAAAACATGAAGTAAACATCTCCGAAGGTTGAAGCGTGAAAACTTATCCGAAAAAGAGACACGCTCCGTTTAAGTAGAATAATCATTCCCTCAAAGATGGAATAGTTATTCTATGGAAAATAAGAGTACAGGTCTCGTTAAAAGCGAAAGATATTGTAAAGCACTTGTGGTATAGGGGCAATATCATATGATACGGCTACAACAATAAGAAGCAGTATTCAAGCAACATACCACAAGCACATAACAATATCACGCGAAAAAGCTGTGGAATAAATGCATTCTTAAACACAAACAAAAAGTTTGTACAAGTGAAAAGAATCGTTTGTTCTACAATAAAAATAAAAAACAAATGCATTCTCACATATACAAGAGTTTGTACAAGTAAAATAATTGATTTATTTAGTACTACAAAATTTTTTTTACATGTGCAGATATCTCGAACAAGCAAAAGCGGGGACCGGTACCCGCACAATCCCCGGTCAATACATGCGAAGAGCAAAAATTATAAGTAGAAAATCCAGCTTGATTATTCCTTCTTCTCACCACCCTTGGAGCCCTTTCCCGGCCTAATGATTAGCTTTTGAAGTCGTTGTGAACGGGCAGGAGCAGAAGGAGAAAGCAGTACAGCCGGATCAACTACTGCTTCCTCTTCAGTGGAAGTCTTCTTCTTTTTCCTTACAGCACGCTTCCCCTTCCTCTTTGAAGAAGACTCGCTCCCCGGAGTAGCAAGCAATGTTGAAAGCTTCGTATCGTCGTCAAGAGACCGCTCCGGGGTCTTCTCGATGTCTTCAAAATCCTCCGCCTTCTGTTCCTGAGAAGCAGCCGGATCATCCAAGCCTTGAAGAGCTTCAATTTTCTCTGCCTGTGATCCCAGTTGGGAAGCAGAGGGAGGAGTAATTTGGGAAGATGGAGGAACGGCAATCGAAGGAGTGAAAGCTTGTGTAGTGCTTGGTGCCTCCGCTGTAGAAGAAAAGAAGTTAAAATCAGCATCCCCCGAAAATAAAGAAGGCATCGGTTCATCAAAGTTTAAGTAACAAGTAAGAAGATCATCGAATTCGGCTAAGTCAAATGACTGGTTCATTAGACCCGAGACGACACCAAGAGTACCTGGAGGAGTTGGCTTTGCAAGATCCACCTCAAACTTCTCGGCTTCAATATCATCCAGTACCTCATCTTCAGTAGGAGTAGTTGCAGTTTCCTGGGCAACTTTAGCTAGTTGTAAAGAATGAGAGCTGGAATCTATAATATTAACGTCGGCTGAAGTGAAAGTTTGAACGGGGGCAGTTAAAGGAGCTTCTTCTTTTGGAGGCTCTTCTCCCATTGTTTCAGCTCGTATTTTGGCAAGTTGCTCCTTCCCCTTAACAAGAGCGGCACGAGCCTCATCATCGAGATAGCGCTCCTCAAGTTCCAACTCATTATAGCCAGCCCCGCCAAGCATATCCATTGCGACTTCCCACACTTCAGCCAATGTAATTTCATAACCGGGACCAAGAAAAGAGAGGCTCCCACGACCCAGAACGCTGTGTAAATAAAAGTCGAATAAGGTAGAGCTGATGTCTGCTTTCGTCGCTTCATGTGATTGCTCAGCCGCTTCCTTTTCGGCAATGGCAGCAACCCGACCAGCGGTAGCCTCATCACGCTCTACCTCAGCTTTAGCAAGTCGAGACTTTAGTAACTCAATCTCTACGTTCTGGGAGGTGACTTTTTCCCGCAAATCAGCGTTTTCTGTGCGGTATTTCTCAGTAATATGCTGTTCAGCGGCAAGCTTCATTTCGACATCTCTCTGTGCAACATGTGCATCCCGCACTTGTTTTTGAAAGACTTCTTCTTTTTGAGTATGAGATGCAGAAGAAGAAGCAAGATCTTCCTTAAGTTTTTTAACCTCGGACTCAAGTTTTGCATAACCATCAGCAATATTTGTCATCTCGACATTATGCTGTTTGCAAATTTTGTCCCACTCCGCCTTGTCGTTTTCCATAGTCAGCATCGCCTCAAGGTTTGCACGATTAACCCTTTGTAGTTCATCGACAAGCTTCTGCCACTGCGACATCCTCTCGATATTAAGCCTGACTGCGTCAAGACTGCTAAGCATGTCTGGCTTATCAATCGGAACTAGGTCCAAGTCAAAGCGCACCCCTTTTAGGCACCAATTCGGAAAACGGCTCTGAAGTGTTGGGGGGCCGTCCTTGACTTGATATTGCGGTCTGTTAATGATAGTCTGAATGTCAGATTTCTTCAGAGGAGGAGAGCTGGCCAGAATATCGGAAGGAATGGGAGCGTCGGTCTTTTCAGAAATTTCAGACGCGTCAATCGGTTTAGATCGTTTGCTCGGTTCATCGGCAATCTGAGTTTTTCCCTTATCATCGTAAGACTTCCGCTTATGAGAGTAGTCACTTCTATGCGAAGGGTCGTATCGCTCGGCATCTTTCCTCCTTTGCCACTGATCGTAATCCCGCTTCTCCTGGGCTTTCCTTCGAGCCCTCTCTTCATCTGTCTCTTTTGGGGTATCAAGGTACTTCCTAAAGTCATAGGTGCCGCGGCCTCCACGGTACTTGAATGAGTCATAATATGAACCTGTACGTCCCATTGGAGAACCTGAAAGCAAAAAAGGAGTAAAGTTTAGAGATTTCCAGGAGAAAGAGGATAAATGTTTATAAGTGCTGAAAAATCCTAAGTGTGTGTGGCGTGCAAGCTACATGCGTCAAACTACAGACCACGCTTTAGTGTGGAAACAGAGACGACTGGCGTAGTAGGCGTCTGGGTTTGTTTAAAGGTAGAAGTCGCCTCGACAACGGGAGAAGTTGCTTTTGGATTGTTATCCCCAAAAAGCTCTCGAGAAGTTATCATGATATCGCTCAAGCCATCAAAGGTGTCATCACCCAGGAGTTCAGCAGACTTCTCTTTCTCAACCTCTGTATCAATGGATTTCTCAGGAACTCGAGGATTCTCTTCCTCCTCAGTAATTGGGGTAAGCGCCGACTTGCTGACTAACCCTGCGACATTGATGGATGCGGAACATTTTACCAAGGCAGCCTCCACGACGGGTGCTTCTGATGCAGTTTCTTCTACAGAAGCTGGGGCATTCAAGTCCTCCGCTTGGGAATCTGAGGCAGCTAACGTTTCCGCATCAGAACTCGAGATTTCATGAATTTGAGTCGATCTAGAAGGATGTAAAAGTCCAAACTGGTGGAGAAACTCATCTTTCAACAAAAATTTCACGTCCCGTTCTTCAATCGGAACAGCCATGAGCTTCTCCAGAGTTTGTTTATGACTAGGATCCCTAGAGGGAGACAGGAGCGCTGAAATGAGAAAGCAAAGTTAAACATTTAGTGATTCGGACTGCAAGATACTCAGAAAACAAGGAGAAGAAAGGATAGGCATTCTTACTTCCTTCTCTCCACACGGCATAAAAACCAGGGGGACAGCGAACATAAAAATACTGAGTCAAAAACCCGTGAGCAGTATCAGGGAAGCCGACAACCAGTTTGCGATTCCTGGCACTTCTTATAACAATGATCGAAGGATGATCTTTGATTCTGACGAAAGAGCATAGATAACAGATTTCGTCAACACTGGGGAGACGGTCAAGCGTTCTGCCGAATAGTACGCATAGCCCCATTAGAACAGCATAACCATTGGGGTGTAATTGGAATGGAGCGATTGCCAGTTGGCGGAGAAGGTGTTGAAGAAAGTTGTTGAAAGGAGGAATGGCTCCACACGAGCACATTTGTCGGTTGACTGCCACAAAGCCAGAAGGCGCTACATCAGCAGTGTTGTTCTTCTCAGGAAGGATAGCGTCGTCCTCAGCAATGCCAAATTGAGTGCATAACTGCCGAAAAGTTTTGTATAATAGAGTGGAAGATGCTCTCTCTGGGGGATGGACTAAAGGAGCTGGAATGAGAATGGACTCTCCAGTCTGAACTGTTACATCTCTTTGTTGAGAAGCCATTCTACACAAGCAACTGGATATTCAAATATGAAGGTGCACGTTTCCTAAATAGTGTGAAGTGATTGTGCAAAACTAGTAAATATAACAAATAAATACAAGCTGGAATTAAGTTAGTCGGTAATTGATCGATTATCAAATTTCAGGAATTGTTAATTTAAAAGTTCAGGTACGGCATTAGTGCAAACTAGACATTTTCAGTTGATTAGTTCAATGTTACTTTAATACTTTGCTTGAACTTATTGATTTAAAGCACTTCATTCACACAATCTATTTATGTTGATTATCTTTTATTGACTAATCTGTCACTTGATGTGGGCAGTCGGTGACAGTATATTTGTCCCAATTTTCTGTGGATATTGTATTAGACAGGTTATTAATTTGCAAACTAGAATGATCTGTGGGGAAAATGCAGCAGTTCAAAGTTCATGCAAAGCTTAAGTCATGAGTCGCCAACGACTTATATTCAAAGTTCATCCACGGCAGATCAAAACTCATACAAGGTCTAAGTCATGAGTCGCCCACGACTTATATTCTGACTCGTCTACGACTTAAGGGTTACAGGGCAGGTTAGCAGTACTTCAGGTCTTAAGTCGTGAGAAAATAAGAGAGGCTACAGTCCAAAGCGGCATAAAATCCTAAGCCCTGAGTCGTCTACGACTCAAGAATTATGTCTTAAGGGGGCTTGACTCGTAAGTCGTACAAAGCTACTGAACCATGGCCATGCCAGCACCTCCCTTTATTTGAACCCATTGACTTTTCTTCTAACCCATCTTCATCCAAACCCGATAACCTCTCAATCAAACTGCTATCCTTATCCCCATTCCACGACACCATTAAGCCATCCAATGAAGTAAGTTCAGATCATCGAAACCTCGCCAACCTAGTCCATTAACGCCTGAAGCGCGGTAACCCTACATCTCCATCGCTCCATTCATCTAAAGATGAAATCGAGCAAAATCAAGCTCATGAATTACCGATACGGAAGAATTCACAACAAAGCATTGCACGAGGGGATGGATTAGGTATAGGGGGGAGAGTTCTCGAATCAATGACGATTAAAGGGCGAGGATGGGTCAGAAGCACTTACGCAATGAAGAATCGAGAATCAAATTGATTGATTGATAGAAAAGGATGAAATTGCCTTGAGAAAGCTTAAAGGAACAGCAATGGCGAGTACGACTCAGAATATAGATAATGGATAGAGGAAACGACTCAAGCATTTTATACCATTGGGCAGCGGAACACAAAGAGGCATATACGAGTCAAGATGAGTCGAAGCACACGACCTACGACTTAGGTGTGTACTTCGAGGGGCAAATGTTAACCCCTGAATTTCTACGACTTATGGCCTAACGACTTATGGCCTCACAACTTATGAGCTGTACGAGATAAGGAGTCTACGACTCATGGACTTACGAGATAAGGAGTCTACGACTCATGGTCCAGATGGTTCAGCAAGTCAAGGTCTGTACGACTCATCAGACTTGGAAACGTACGACTCATAAGGTCTTACGACTCATAGGGCTTACGACTCATCAGACTTGGAAACGTACGACTCATAAGGCTTACAACTCATGGTCTAGACGGTTCAGCGAGTCAAGGTCTATACGAGTCATGAAGTCTTACGACTCATGAAGTCTTACGACTCATCAGGTTCAACGACTCATGAGGATCTGCGACTCATGAGAACTGATGACTCATAGGGCTTGCGACTCATCAGACTTGGAAATGTACGACTCATAAGGTCTTACGACTCATCAGACTTGGAAACGTACGACTCATAAGGTCTTACGACTCATAAGGCTTACGACTCATCAGATTTATGACTCGTAAAGACCTACGACTTACAAAGACATACGACCCATCAGGTTTTACGACTCATGGTGCGTACGACTCATCAAGTTTACGACTTAAGGGCTATCAAACTGGAATCCAAGGCCCTGGTCTGTGCTACTTTGATCTGATGAGTCGACTATGACTTAGCACTTCTCTTCCAACTGAGCCGCAAGATGGACCATAAGGCGCCCACGAGACATCATAAGTCGAAGACGAGTCACGACTTACCATGAGTCGGTCACGACTCATGACTTGGCCAAATTGAAAGCTCAGAAATCTGCTCCTATAAATACCCCATCACTTCCAACATTGAGGGGACTTTTGGCAAATCATTTCTACAGCGCTGTTACTCCGTCGAACTCTTCATTCATTCAGTAATCAAGGATCCTTCAAGCATTCGCGACACTACAACAAGCTTCGAGAGAAATTCTTGACATCCGACATGGATTTATCGAGTTTCACCGTCGAAGATTGAGCTAGTAGTCTAGATTGTTTCTTGTGATCGAATTGTACTGTTTCCTGAAGAGATTTGTATCAAATTGTAATCAAATCAGCAATAAGAGACTATAAAGTGGACGTAGGCTCAATTACGGGCCGAACCACTATAAATCTGTTGTTCATTTACTGCATTTCGGTTATTTTCCTGCTTAATTTCTGTTCCCGTCACACGGGTGGTGCTTTCACGATCTTATTACACACACCGGGTGTTATCGTTCGTATTTTAACGTTAACACCTGACTGCTTTATATTTTTTTTTTCGTACACATTATCCCTTTGTTTATTTGACTAGGAAGATTTTATTTTAGTCTTGGCGGCTGATATGATTTGTTGTGGCTTGCCCTATAAGCTTCTACTACTTGTATTCCCAACATATATGTGTTCTAGAATGTATTTGTATGTTCATTCTATAGTTTACAGGTCTATAACCCTTAAGATGTTTATATGCTCTTTTGTTTAGTCTAATCGCTTTGCAACATGAGTGCATCCATATTTAATTTGATGTTAGAATTTGTCTAATGTGTTCACTTTATTTTTTATACATAACTATATAATTTATATTATATATTTTATTCCCATTTTTATCTTAAATATTTATTTCCATCTTTATACTTATTATCTTGTATGATTACATGTATATATATTTATTTTTAACAATATACTTGTTTTATATCTAGATTTAATATTGATAAGATTTATTTTACTTGAACTATTATTGTCCCGACTATATCATATATATATATATATATTTAAATCACATATTAATAAAGTTAAATAAGATAGATTTCAGGTTTAAATATTTAGAAAATCATTATTTTAATTTCAAACCATAGCTTCTCCCAATCACATATATATTTGTTTTAAAATAATAAACTATATTTTAATTAATTCAATTAAATATTGATTAAAATAATACTGCCAAAAATCGGGGATGTCACATCCCTCCCCCCTTAAAATTTTTCGTCCTCGAAAAGGAATAAAATCAGAATTATTAAAATGCTTAAAATCAGATAAATATTCTTCGATCATTTTTAAAACACTTTTTAATATCTGTATAATATTATTCCAAAGTCAATTATATAAAAATACTTTTATAACTTGATGTTTCAACAAGTCCATCCTCGTTCTCATAGAAATTCGGTCATACGTTGATCAGGCGTACGACTGAAAATCTATAAGTGCTTGGCAGACCCGTTTCCAACATCCAGTGAAAATATCTTGAAAAATAATTTTATTGAAAATATAAAAAACAGTTTTTTGAAAATAGAGGAAATATCTTTGGTAAGAATGCTCTGGAAATCATCACACCCATCCATGGTCACAGTCACATCCTGGGTTACGTTGCCGTCGCAGCAAAAGTCCATGTAACTGATTACACCATAGAACCCACAACAGATCGCAGTTACATCCAGGGTTACGTTGCCATCACCGCAAAAGTCCATGTAACTGTTGGCTCTCAGCGGCACAAACGATTTTCGCTGTCAAAATGAAACTTCTCCACTCCTACATAGGTCTCAGTCTACCGATATAAAATCAAACGCAGACTGTTGGCTCTCAACGGCACACATGACTTTCGCTATGTTACCATAGTGTCGCAGTCTACCGATATAAAATCAAACGCAGACTGTTGGCTCTCAGCGGCTCACGCGACTTTCGCTATGGTCTGCAGTAGATCGCAGTGACATCGAGTTACACTGTCGTCACAGCATAACCCAAATGCCCCTGTGGGCACCAGCCCCTCGACTTTCGCTACACAATAATCCTCAGGAACTAGTTTTGTCCGGACTCCTCACAGGATCAACTTTAGAAACCCCCCCTTGGGGCTCAAGGCAGTATCACCCAGTGGCACTCCTGAGAAGTTCATTTCAAGGGAGCGCCTTTCTCCCCAGAGCAAATCTCAAAACACTTTATACTATACACATATAGTATTTTCCAAATCATACACCTAGTATGAATCTCATATAAATGCTTTTACACAAAATCGATTCTCAAAATCGATAATTCACAAATCAAGCTTTCCCAAATCCCAATATTGATTTTATCCAAAAATCAAAAGCCTTTTCCAAATCCAAAGGTTCCCAAAACCTTTTTCTCAAAACCATTTCCATAAAATCTTTTATATATATTCATATATATGATTTTCTTGGGAAATCTTTAAATCACTTTATACTTGTATAAGTTTCCTTTGTATACTTCAAAACTTTCAAAAACCTTTTTCTTCTAGCAATGAATTCAATAAGGGGAGTTTTATCATATATAACAAAAATACGTAACTTTGTTTATTCCCAATCAAATATTCAAATTTGATTACCTTATAAAGTCACTTGCCAAATTTCTTACTTTTATTATAAAGTAAACTTTAACTCAGAAAAATATTCAATTTCCACTTTATTTCCATAAAGTTAATTTCTACCATAGAAATATAAATTTTAAATTTATTTTATTTTAGTTCCTCATATATTCACAAATATATTTCCCTTTTCAAAAATCATCCTATAACCTTTTATCTACAACTTCAAAATCAATTTCCACCTTTATTCATTGTCAATTTTTCAAAATATACTTTCAATTTCAAAAATCCTTTCAGTTTTTATTCACAAATTTTCAATGCCAATTTCATTCAAATCCGTACGATGTCCCCATATCATTCGTACGCAATACCAATCTGATCGCTCACTCGATCACACAATTTCACTTCCGAACTAGTATCGTCCACCCGACTTCCTAGTGCGGACTCAGATCTGGTTTCTTGATCAAAAACCATCATTCTCCTTGCATAGTCACACCTATGATAGAGAATATCCAGAACCAATCAAAAATCCATATCCAGGTTCGCCGATCGAAAATCGAGCGAAAAATCCCAACTCGGATCGATAATACTATCTCTAAATTCTGTGCTCGAATCTGGATCAAATCACTATGCGAATAGAATAATATACGTACATCCTACGTATTTATTTTCATTGATTATCAGTCAAATCAATTTTCCCTCTCTATTCACATTCACTTTGATTTTATTCACTTATCCACATTTGCCTAAATCCCCATTGGATTTTCACTTCAATTCTTATCTCAGTTGGGTATTTACTCAATAACAGTTTGAACTCCGACCAGTTTATATTTAGAAAATAGCTTGAAAAATTTAAAAATAGACAGTAGTTGAAAAATGATTATTATTTTATAAAATAGCTGTAAAACAGTTAAGTAATCGTAAAATAATTGAAAAATAGTAAATAATTGCAAAATAGCTGTAAAACAGTAATCAGCTATAGTGTAGTAGAAAAATAGTAATTAGTTCAATAAACGGTTGTAAAATAGTTAAATAGTTCCAAAAGTAGTTATAAAATAAGCTTAAGATAGTTTTAGGTTTAAAAAGAATAGTTGTGTAGTAAATAGTTTGGAAAAATAGGTTTATATTAAACAATTTATTTTGAAAATAGTCCAAAGTCAAACTGTTTAATACCCCATCTCCATTTCCATAAATTAAATTTAAATTTCCACTTACATTTAAATTGACTCAATCCCAATTTGAATAACTTCAATTTTTTTTTTTACAAATTGATCCAATTCAAATTTCTCATTTGAATTTTATACTTATCCATCATAAATCACAATTCCCATTAGTTCAAATCAAATTCAGTTTGAACTAATTCAATTTAAATCTCAATTTCAAACCATCTCGAATTATATAAATTCGAGTTAAATTTTCAAATGTTGATTTATTTCCTTAATCCAATTAACATTTATCTTCAAATCAATATCTTTAAACAATTTAATTTCTGAGTTCAATTCTCAAAATTCCATTTTAAATTATCTTCACTTAACTTATTTCAGAGTTCAAATAATAATTCAAACCCCTTTTAAACAATTAAATCTTTGAATTTCAATTTATTACCCAAATTCAATCTTGGAACCAATCCTTAATCATTTCAGTTTACATGTTCATTTTAAACATTCAAATCTTAATGTTCAAAGTGATCCCATTTTCTCAAGTTTAATTTTTATCTTTAAAATCAAAATTACTTAAGTAATTTCAAATTAAAGTTTTATTCCATTTAATTCCAATATTGGGATAGATATTACCCCAATCTATCATCCAATTTATTTTTTTAAAACATTCATCATCCACTACCCATTCCAGATCTCAATCCTATCTGAGACCACATATAGTTCCCTACCAAATCAACCCATTTAACTTTCCTAAGTTAAACCTCAATTTCATCTTGAAATTTCCAATTTAGGTTGTTTATTCCAAACTTATTTAACTTCCCTTCAGTTAAATTCAATTTAATCTCGCCAAACTTACTCAAATTTGAATTCCCACTTCAAATTTTAAACTTCACATTAATAAATCTTATAAGTTCAAAAACTTATTACTTTGGATATCACACCTCATTTCCCAAATTTAAAACTCAACATTTAGAGTTTATTTTCAAACCATCTTTGTATCCATATATACATATTTATTTCTTAGCTTACCAGGCTATACATTTAAATTTTAAACCACCTTCGGGTTTAATTTAAGACAGACCCTTTTTTTTTAAGTTTTCGAACAGCTTCTTATTTTAAAATAAGATCACGTTCAAATATATCCTGAATAACCTTATTTATTCTTTTCTTTAAACACTTTGAAACAATTCAATGTTTCTAAACTTCGGTTTTAAACTCCACAATTTAAATCCGTTCTAATTTACAGGTTATACTCATCTAAATTTATATCCTTAGCACATTTTATTTTGCTCGCTCATTAATACACATCTTATTATTAAACACAACAACCATTTATGATAATAACTAAGATTATCATATTTGGAAACCAATTTATTATTATATTTATTCTGAAAACATTTCTATAAATTCAGGATTTTAATTTCAGTTTGGATCCATTTCAAATTTATCTTCATTCAATTTCAATTTGGTTGTATTACTACTACCACTTAATTCTCATTATTTTATTTAATTTCAATAACTTTTAACAACCAATAACTTTAACATTTATTAGTAAGAAATATTGCTTTATATATATCAAAATATATTCTTACAAAAAATCATTTAAAATCTTTATATATGAAAATAACAAATACGCTCTCATATATATATATATATATATATATATATATAAACACTCAACTCATTATAGGGTACTATTGACCCTATCCTTATGAGTATACCCACCAGAGCCAAAGTTCTCGCTTAACCTTCGCTCTGATACCAACTGTAACGACCCGGAAATTTCAAACCCGAAAATTTCCAGATAGTTATGAAAAGAAGAAGAGATAGAAGAAAAGAAACATAAAACATAACACAGATGCTCACCTTCGCAGCGGAACAAAATATAATATCAAATAATAACAGTTTACAAAAGAATATTGTATCTGTCAATCTACATTTATTTACATTAGAGTTATATTCCAATACACAACGATGGTCATATATAAATCAAATATGTCTCAGGTAATCAAAAATAATAGTCACAGCGGAATCACTCCATACGTCCTGCCATCCAATACTCCTCCTAAGCTCCAGAACGTCCTTACCTGAAAATCTGTAATACTCGGTCTGACCCGAGCATTACATCAAAGTAACACCCGGGTCAGGCTGGAAACCAGCGTGAGTAAACCCATATAATTTACAATACTAGGTTCAAACCATAAGGAAACCCGGGTGACTAGTATTAATTTACAAGTCCAAACTTTGATATAGATATTACTTATTTCCCACTCCCATTTCTAAACTTAGATTAAATGTCCAATTTAACTAAATTATTTAATTCCAGCTTATTGACTTTACATAAAAAATTATAAAGAATTGAAGTAGTTTCGGGTATTAACTAATATCCGACTCCGGTCTCCTCGAAGTCCGTTAATCTTAACCTCTGTTATGTAATTTAGACTTAGATATAAAATGTCACCATTTTGTTTCACAACAATTCATCATTATTAAGTAACTACATTATAAATGTTCACCCAAACATCATGTCACAGAACATTTCATATCATAGAATATCACAGCATATCATCCAATAGATATCCACCAATCCAGTTGTTTTACACAACAATCATACATAAGCAATGATTGCTAAGCTCTATTATTTACAATCAACTTTAGTTAAATTTATTGCTTAATCATCCTTTGATTAATTACCACCCTTTAAATTTATCAATCATTTCCCAATATCCATCTTAATTAATTACCTTGATTAGTTATTTCCAATTACAAAGAGTAATTATCCTTCAATTGATTTAACAAATTAATTATCCTTATCTATTTACAGTAATTAACCTTTAATTACTCTCATTAAATAGATTAATGATCCTAAATTAAATAACTATTTTAACAGTCAAACTTTTTTTTTAAATTACATCTATCCTTAATTTATTCCATAAATTAATTATACTTCAATTAATCACTTCAATCATAAACAATAATTACCCCTCTGTAAATACTTACTTGATTAATTACTTCTTAATTAATTCTTTGGTTAATTACACTAATTATTCTCATTAAGTATTTACTTAATGAATCCCAGATTACTAGAATCAAATTATCTTATGTTAAACCATATCTTATCTTTTAAAACATTATATATCCTCATAATAAATTTTACGGAATTAAACCATTAATCAAGTTTAAAATCACCCTTTAAATTGGTAAATTTAAAATTTCTAATCATAACTTACTCACCTGTTTAGCCATAATCAAGTAAAGGTTTAAATCTAGTAGATTTTAAATTTTGAAATCCTGTAGTAACTAAAACTGGTACAGGCAACATCCTCATGCTACTCGAGTACCCGCTCGAGCCCAATCCTCAAAAACACGATACATCACTCGAGTTCTTTCCAGCACAATCGTAACTCAAGATAAACAGGCACGACCTCTTCTGTGCACGTGCACCGGCACCGGAATCCCCTATCACCACCGACGAACCCTCTAGCATATCAAACAACGTCACCGCAACTTCCTCCGATCACCAAAATACCACCCTCAACCTCGCATCAAAATCGAACTACCCAAAAGCTTGGAACTTGAAACAGTTCCCAGCAAAACCCTTCGTCCACTCCACTCCGACCATCAAAGGTCGAGATACTCTGACTACACCCTGCCGACCATCCATGTCAACAGTACCTCAAGTTTCGCGGTACTCGATCGATCAGAGGAGACGCAGTACCCCATTTCCACCTTAACCCTAAATCTAGTCAATCTCAAATTCCTCACCCGATACAATATTGTAAATTGTGATTTTTCTTAAAAAAAATCCTTGTTTCCAAAGACGATTCAGGTGATATGCCTGAATCAGCAAAATCACGATATTTGATTTTTCAATTTTTTCCAGATTTCCACTGTCTTGCAAACTTTCCAGATAAAAACTTCAACAAATTTCATATAAATATATTTGTTAAACTTAGTTTAGATTTAAACAATCACAACTCAATTAAATATCAAGACTTATAAGAGATTTGATAAGGAATATTTGAATTTTCACTAGATTTTTAAACCTGTAACTTCGTAACAGAGGTGCATAGATATATTCAACATGCACACACACTTATTACTTTATATTTATAACATGCAGGTTTAATTTCACAAATGAAATCTTACTACCACATCCTTATTCCATAAAGTCATCATATACACTAAATTAAAAACCAGATGTTGTTTTGTTTACTTATTGTTAAAATATGTTTAACAGAGCTTGAAAACTGCTGTATGCCAGAGGTATATATGTTTACATACAAAGGATATGTACATATCCTTTCGCATAATACTCATTAACATAGGAATTTATCCATGCAAACCCATATTCACACTTCACCCAAAAGACTGAGCATTAGATCAATCATTAAAGGATGAAGTTTACTCACCTGTAAATTGTAAACAGAGAAAGCTGAGATGGTTAAAACTGGAATTTTGTTTGAGATGATCCTGTTGGTTGATTCCTTGAATTGTTAAGTTAAATTTGCGTCCCTGCCCAATTGATCTTGCATGATGTATAAGAGTTGAATCTTCACTAAACTTGATTCAGAGTTGAACTTCGGAAACTTGTAAGTTTGTCTTGAATTTTGTCTTTCCCTGGTTTGTTCAGCTGATTTGTATTTGAGTTTTGTTCTGTTCTTGTTTGAATTAAATTTGAGTTTGCTTCTCTCTTTTTTTTCTTTCCTTTGTTTTTCTCTGGTTTTTCTTATGAGTTACTGAACGAACTAAAAGGCTTAGATGTATATTTATAAGAGAAAACAGTTAGTACTATGGGAAAGTAGTATCTAGTCAAGCTACTTCTTTTTGTTATGATGATCAGATTTTTATTTTATTTTATTTCTGGGATGTAAAGATTTGTACATATCTTGAAGTGACAAAAATTTAGGCTGAGATGATTTTTATGCTTGTTGAATTGACTCAATTGTTTGCTGAGAATTGGAAACATTAAATGCAGAAGTACTATGTGTCTACAACCTCATCTCATTTGTATATGTTGATACTTAACTTAGCAGCAAAAGTCTAAACTTCCTATATAAGATTCTTGCCTGTTCGTCCTTACCTTTTTTTATTGTTATGTTCATTAAACATTCTTTTACTTGTTCTTAGCTTTTCATTTCAAAATCTTTTAGGCAACTTACATTATATAGTTTACTTTGCCAAGTTTGTTTCTTAACTTTCCATTTAAAAAAAACTACGGCTACATCTTATTTACCTGACTGCTTTATATTTTTTTTCGTACACATTATCCCTTTGTTTATTTGACTAGGAAGATTTTATTTTAGTCTTGGCGGCTGATATGATTTGTTGTGGCTTGCCCTATAAGCTTCTACTACTTGTATTCCCAACATATATGTGTTCTAGAATGTATTTGTATGTTCATTCTATAGTTTACAGGTCTATAACCCTTAAGATGTTTATATGCTCTTTTGTTTAGTCTAATCGCTTTGCAACATGAGTGCATCCATATTTAATTTGATGTTAGAATTTGTCTAATGTGTTCACTTTATTTTTTATACATAACTATATAATATATATTATATATTTTATTCCCATTTTTATCTTAAATATTTATTTCCATCTTTATACTCATTATCTTGTATGATTACATGTATATATATTTATTTTTAACAATACACTTGTTTTATATCTAGATTTAATATTGATAAGATTTATTTTACTTGAACTATTATTGTCCCGACTATATCATATATATATATATATATATATATATATTTAAATCACATATTAATAAAGTTAAATAAGATAGATTTCAGGTTTAAATATTTAGAAAATCGTTATTTTAATTTCAAACCATAGCTTCTCCCAATCACATATATATTTGTTTTAAAATAATAAACTATATTTTAATTAATTCAATTAAATATTGATTAAAATAATACTGCCAAAAATCGGTGATGTCACACAAGTATTATTTAAGAAGAAAAATAATAAATGGATCAGTCTATCTATAAATATCATATAGGATGAAATAGTATAAGAGATATGACAAAAATTTATGGTATCAATAATACCATATTATGACGAGTATATATTTGATAACAATGAAAATCATACAATGTCTAAAATTTTCTCAAACACTCAAAAAAATATCATATCCTTTAGCTTATTCACCAAACCTCAAATATTGACAAAACATATCAATGCAAATCGCAAAAATTGGTGAAACATAAATTCCAAAAACCCATAATTGAAAATCTAGAAAACATAAAGGGGGAGGCCTATTACAAACGGGAGCATGAAAACTCACCAACATGTGTATCAAAAATAGGACGCTATCCCATAAAATGAGCCGAAGCTCCTCCTAACAGGGTATAGTCCCCCTTTGCGGACAAAGAGACATCACACATTATTAGTCTAAATCACAAAATGATCGTCATTGATCAATAATTGTAAATTACACTAAGCCAGTAAATAAATGAGTTTAGCTTCATGTCCTATAACCACTGGCTTAACTTAAATATTTACGAACAAATTGTAGATTTCCACTCGGAAATTGCCACAAGATTTCAATCGAACAAGTCTAAGAATTAACCGACGAAGTAAACGCAAGCGTTTCATACCACTTGTTTTGTTAAGTCGTTTAATTGGATTTCTCATACGAATGAGGTAAAGGTTGGTATATACTAATAGATTGGAAACCGGTTTTAAAAACAAGCTTTGTATTAAAAGTAATGTTGAAATCATTTTTGTGAAAGAGTTTGAATATTTACTACTTGTATAAAAACCTTTGTATTTTAAAATGACAAATCACAGAAATGATTGTATAAACAATCTATCACCAAAAATCCACATTCGATGAGGTGAATTAAAATCATGAAGGTCGATATAAAATCCATCAAATGGATATTCCAAAAAATCCAGAAAAGAAGTCATTAAAGTCGATAATAAACGACAACAACTAACCGGATCAACAAAAATCGATAAAATTTGAAATCTACTCAAAAACAAGCAAAATAGGCAAATTCCACAAATCCAGACGTCTAGTAGGTTTAGCCAGACGTCTGGCCCAGGGTTTTGGAAACTTATAATTCTTTTCTCTTTTTTTTATTCCCTGAAGCCTCCCAAACGACTGGTTGGGCTTAACCAGACGTCTGGTCCTAGGCTTTGGAATTTTCTTTTTATCTTTCATTTTAAAACTTTTCCAGAAACCCTAACCAAACGTCTGGATTCTTCAACCAGACGTCTAGTTGCCTGTGCTGGGCAACAATTTGCCTAGGCCATTGATGGCCAAATCAATTTGGAAGTGATCGAACGAGCGATGGATCTAGGGATTTATGCCAAGCGACAACCCAGTCCTATAGGCTCTTCGATACACCCCAAATAACATGTCCAAACATCCAAGATAGGATCTTTAAAGATTTTTGACTTCAAAACCCAAATTGGAAAATTAAGCAAACCAATTCAAATCAAAAGCAATTGAACATGAAATAGATGTTAGGAATTCATACCTAACAACAATGAAAGCTATAGACATAGATGTGAGTTCAAGAACTCACCTTTAAATTCAAAAACAAGGAATGAGAAGCTCTAAAACAAGGAAAGATCAACTCCACTTCAATCTCAACTCTAGAAGCTCCAATCTATGATCATATACAAATATTTTGTAAGGACCCGATTCTTCGACTTCCGAAAATCGACAGCGATACGTCCACGGTATCAACTGCCGAGCAAATGAATGCTGGAAAACCGAATTCTTAGGGTTTAAAAGAAGAGGTAGAAGAAGACAGAAGAAAAAGAGAGAAGAAACAACAGAAAACACAGAAACAGAAACAATATCAGAATCTCACATTCGCAGCGGAACAATATACAATAGATGAAACAATAATCTTTAAAACAAAAGACTATATCAGTTTATACAATACATCAATCAGAGTCAATATACAACTCAATACAACAATGGACAGTTATATAAACTTGTCCTCATACAGAATACACATTGGAATAAATAAACAAGTACGGGTGTACGTTTCGCCATCCAGCTTGCTTCCACAGCTCTAGAATATCCTGATAACATAACTCTAGGCTGCCCATGTGGAAAATTATAGGCACCCAAAGTTTAGAAGGGAAACAATAAACTCCGAGTCGGTCATGATGACTGGTGTGAGATCGTAAAACAGTTATTTTTAAAACAAACAACATGAAGATTTTAAAGTCAATTTCGCAATGCTTTTGGAAAATGAGACTACCATAAGACCTCCCGCCACACACACAATGCAAACGCAAAATTGGAGGAGATTTCTTCTTATGATAGTCAAAGATGCTTACTATGCAAAATCAAATCCTTTTTGATATTATTAATAGTGCATAGTGTAGAAAACATTTTGAAAGTAGAATATAAATCTTAGCCAGCATAGGTACCGTTATAGTATGCCTACTATAGCTACCATATTAAATGGTAGGTTCTACAACTAAAACCGTACAAGGCTCGTATTGTTTCTTTGGATTTCCAACAAATGATCAGGCCAAGGAACTTCCCATTGCCACATAGGTACGCCTCTGGAAAGACGACCCGAGAAATAACCTAACATTACGGTTAGATCTCTGCCAACATAAGGCCGGGTTACCTCTGCAAAAATTGGTAACTACCGACACGCATATGCCATCCCCCGATCGTAACCGATCTTCCCGAGGATCCTCGATTTCCAACAACCACATAATAAATTTGCAGTAACAACATAGGTTAAATATCTGGGCTCCATACCATGATACCACCTCTATCCAGAAGGAATGACATACACTAAGGGGCACTACTCCCTAGAACCTTGCCGCATCCTTCCTGTTTTGACCATTTCCGGGGTGTGAGGTCCGACGAAGTCTCGTCCACAAAGCTACGCTTTGTTACAAAGGCATGCTTTGGGTCAACAAATGATCAAAGTAATGATCACAAAGATAAATGATCAAACAAATGATCATATCACAAATGATCAAACAATGATCATTATACAGCAACACTTAGCATGTCACATTACCAAATTGGGAATATATTGCTGATAACCTTCAACTACATAACCTCTGAGCTCATACGTCTCAGAGAAGGGTGTTAAGCTAAGAGAATAAATTCTCCGCCACCAATAGAAATTTATTTGGAAGAAATCAGCTTTATATCTCAATTTGTAACGTCAGACATACAATCCATACAAGTCTGTTCCGGGATCGAACAGAATCGAAGGCACTTCTCACGAAGCCCTTGCAAATCCGGATAATTTTCAAATCACGTCCGGACTTCCCGTCACTAAGGGTGATAAAACATCTATATCGGAGATCAGCCGATGCAGAGCAACTCGACGGTAATCCTTCCATTTTCAAAAATATCCGGTCTTCAACACCGGTCATCAAATGCGATCCATTACGACGTATCACATATTCGGAATGGGTTATACGACCCAAATGTCCTTTCCCGGCTAACCCGAATAGTGAGCGCTTATTCAAAAAAAGTGTGGCATTCAAATTCATCCAATTCACAAAAAATACCCATTTAAGGTAATTATTGATAGTCGGTTATTTAACTATCAATAGGTCTGCACAGCATCATCGGATTCCAAATTATTTTCCAAATTATTTATTTTCCAAAAATATCTTTACAAGATATAAAATTTTCCACACTTAACCGTTTAAAACAAATTTCAAATATTCACTTTTCAATTTATCTTTACAAAGATAAATTCTCAAAAACGTTTCATTTCACATTGGAAAATATTTCCATACTTATTTAAAAATAAGTAATTCACAAATCATTTATTTTCAACACTTGGAAAATATTCAATATACTTAAATCATAATTAAGTATATATTTCATTCTTTAAGGAAATCACTCTTTCACAAATTTTATTTGAGTCAAAACGAATGTTACGTAAAACATCGTTACGACAACTCAAAATCACTAGTATAGGGATTCGAAATTTAGATAGATATATAAATCCCAATACTATATAAAACATTTCCTTTCGAAAATCATTTACTATAACAACAGTGTTATAGTCCACCATTTCCTTAATTTTCGAAAACGTCTATTTCAACAATGAATGTTGAAATCTATGGTTTCGATATTTAACACATTTTAAAACATCGTTAAAACAATTAACTTCATTTTGTAATATCACTTCTCCAAAACATCTCCGTTTTATTTAATAATACATTCACTGTCCAAAATCGTGAATAAAATTCGTTATCCAAATTCAACATTTCTACACATTTTATTTAAAGGATTATCCACTGTCCAAAATCGTGGATAAAATTCCTTTAATTAACTTCCAAAATTCACTTATCAAAATAAGCGATTTTGGATTTATAAACTACGTTTATAAATCACATTTCTATTTTATAACAATTTCAACTTATAAAAATCATTTTATTTAGCAAATTCTATTTATATCCCATTTAAGTGCCAAAATCTAATTTATAAGTAAATTACTTATAAATCTTTTATTTTACAACATCTATTCATTTTATAACTTTACATTATAAATCTATTAATTTCGTTCACTTATGAAATCCATTTATACTTATTTTTAACACTTATAAAAACTTGTTTTATAATTCCAGTATTTTTAATTTATAAATATCAACTTTATAAATTTTTTATATAAACCATTTATAATTATTCAAAAATCCCAATTTAAACCATTTTATAAATCAATCAACTATTTATTTCAAAAATGACACTTTCGTTATATTTCACAAAAATCTTAGTTTTTATAACTTTAAAATTTTAACGTTTATTTATTTAAGATGAATCAATCCAAAATTTTAATAAAACGTATAATCTCAAAAATCACTTTTAAAATCCCTTTAAACTCAAAATTGTTATTTTTAAACTTCAAAAATGAATCCGATGACGCAACAGCACCAAATAATCAGTCACGGCATCCAAACATCATATATCGATATGATAATCAACAAATATCACAATATCTGTAAATAAATTAATATGGTGAGGAATCTAGTCGAATCCCTCCAACCTGTTCCCTGCATCCACAGACGTTAGCACAATACCCATTCCACTTCGAGGTGGAATATCGCGGTATATGGGATTTATAAAATATCATCCGCTATTATGCGGCGCAATAGGGTCTCATCCGCTATATAGTGCGGGAAATCAACAACTCCAATATATACATATGCCAATATGTATATATTGCTATATATATAGATATATCCTACTATATCTAATATCACATCCAAACAGTCAATCAATCAATAACCGCAAAAATCCAAATTTTTCATTTTGAGTGAGAAGATCTCACCTTAGCTTTTTATTTTGCAATCCATTTCCATTTCTGCTTTGATTTCTCGTTTTGACCTTGTATAAATAATTTATACAATTTATTAATATTCGAATTAAATCGAGTTACCACTAAATTCTCATTTATATTTTAACTAATGATTTATTTCAACAAATAATTAAATTTTAAACGAACTCTCCTTTAAAAAAATCTTTTAGTGACTAAAATAATTAAATAGGCTAATTAAGTAAGTTAATCACTCAAGTAAAATATTTTTAAGCGAACTAGCAAATTAAAATACATAAGCGTATACTTCATTTTTATTTCGAAATCTTATATATATATATATACTTATAAGAAATAATTTATATAGATCACAATCTAACCTTTCATAACTTTAACACATTTAAAATTCATATATATTTTCAAACCTGACCTTTATATATATATATACTTTTATCTAATAAAACATGTCTGGGTGTCTGCGAGTATATATATATATTTTCTTCACTTAAAACAGAATTTACATCTTCTGTAATTTTATATTTTCTTTTCTAAATTCCTGTAAATATATTATTTTTATGTATAAATTAAGATTAATAAAAATTTGAGGATACCTCACAACAAAGCTCGACAAGAACGCGACCAGCACTCTGACATTCTCTCATATAGGCATCGGATTGATCGTGACCACGCCCAGACCCGACTTGAGCACCACCAAGTCTCGAACTCACAATAGTGGCTTCGCCTTGCCGCCATCCGATCGAGTACCCCCAACTCGAGAACCCCACGCACACGCGAGCTTCCAGCCCCAACTTCGCCGCCTGCCGCCATCGCCTGGCCACCATCGCGACATCGAACTCGCGAAAGCGAAGGCCACCCCAAAACACCACTGCGCCACCATCGCGATTCGCTGCGTCTCCCTGCTTCGATTGCGAAGATGATCTCGAATCGGCTTCAAACGAAGAAAGGGACTCGCGATTTAATTTTTGAACCCCGCCATTTCGTTTTGATTTTTAAATGAGGCTTCGGCCATAACTTTCTTTGAACTGAGATTTGATTTTGAACGAAACAAAATGGAAAGGAGGACTGCAGTAAGACGTGAATGCAGGGAAGAGATGTCGCCATTTTTTTCTTCTTTTGATTTTTAAAACAATCTGTTTTGCGTGATGATATTTTAAAAAGGGATGGAGGGAGACAGGAGAATATGTTTGCACGATTAATTTTCATGATTTCAGGCGTGATTCAAGGGAGATAATGTGCTGACATTTGACTTAATTTAAAATTTAAATTTAAATCAATTCGATTTAACTTCAACGCGTTTTTATGTCGCACACTCACATAACAACTCTGAAAAATACGAAATTTGAAATTCGATAATAATTAAATATTACGGACCCAATGGAACTGGTTTCGTCGAATTCCGAGACTGTGCCTCGGAAGGCTATTTTTAAATATCGATTCAACGATAAAATCTCAAAACTGAACAAAACAGTTTGAAATTAAATTCTGAAGCTTCTATTATCTTCAGTATTATCATTACGAATTTTAAAAGCTTTTGAAATATTTTTCTTCAGCTTAAAATTGAAGATTCAAATTTTTATTCAACTTTTAATAGATTAAATTTTAAAATTTAATCATCATATTCATTCTGATAATTTGAAATTCAAGTCAAACCACCATTCAAATATTTAAAATTAATTAAATATTTCATTTTAAATTGTTCAAAATTCTGGGTCGTTACAATCTTTTCCCCTTAAAAGAATTTTGTCCCGAAATTACAAGTTAGGAAAAATGGTCCTTAACTCGTCGACTATTTTTCACAATCTAATAGTTTTATCAATTTACTAACCTAAATCTTTTTATTAGAGATTCATTATTAATTCAACTAGCTTTTCCAACTTTAATTATAAGTTTCAAACAACATTGTTTTCCTTAACAATTTAAATTTAAATTTAAATTCAAATTTTAAACTTTCAAATTTTTCTCAAAAATTTTCTAACACCCCAAATTTTCGAAAAATTTTCCCAGCGTCTCCTTTGCGCGGCTAGCTCGGTACGACTACAAAATGCCACATCGGGCCACCAATTTCAAAAAGAAAAGAAAAAGCCAAGCGGGTGGACAAGAAAGTCATCAAATCTCATATAGAAATTTAAAATACATACCTTTTTCGAGCAATTCAAATTTATCTTTGAAATTAAAATTCCAATTCCTTTATACACCTGTATATCCTACTAGCCATAATATCTAGTTACAATATTCAAACCATTTTGCAAATTTTATTACAAAATTTCGATACTTACTTCTTATACATTTTTACTTCACTATTGAAGTTATATCCATTATCATCCAATTTTACATTTCAAAATTTCATTTGAATTCAATTTACAATTTCAATTTAATTTGGATTCAGTTTTACCTTCTAAATATTGAATTTCATCAACTATCTTTTATTCACAACTGATTCATAGCTTTATTTTAAATTAGTTCCAATTACTAATTCATTACAAATTCCAATTCATTTTATTCACTTATACTTACTTTAATTTAACTCCATTCTTTAAGTTAAATTTATTCTATCAAAATTCAAATTGTATAAGTTATCAACTCATTTATTATTCCCATAAATATTTTAAATAGGATTCCAGAGTCTTTTCAACTTTTTCAAAACCATTTTTGAAAACAATTCAAATTATCCTTTGAATTTCAAAAACCAAACCCAAATTTTTCAAACAACTTCCATTTAAAAAAATTTGGCAGCAATTCCTCTTTTGGAAACCCAAAAATGAACACCAGTGATGTCGCGATCATCATCGGAATTATTTTCCAGCGACCGAAAAGAGTTTAGTGCTTTCATCTCTCCAAAATACTTTTCAAAACCTTTGAAATTCATTTTCAAATCAAAAAGGAATTTAATTTTCCAAATCTCCAAAAAAATTTAAAACATTTCCAAATACTTCTCTGGAATTCCATTTCAAATTACAAATCACATTTATAATTTACATTCTTAAATTTCATTTGTATGTGAATTTATTTCTTAACTTTGGAGTTATGATTTCAATTTCTTATTTAATTTCAATGATAATAATTTAATATTATCACTTCTAGCAACCATGCAACCATATACTGTATTAATTTACAGAAAATCATTTCTTTTATATACAAAAATAATTTTGGGTAAAATTATTTCATTTACCCTATTTTAAAACAATACTTTGTTAGTTTATCTTGTTTAAGAGTTTAGAAACCCTTATCAATACAGTTAGCCAGACTGCACCGACCAGAATCTATAAACAATCAACCGATAAGTCAACACAATACAAAACAATTTCATATTCACTAACAAATACGCACTCATATCTATTATTACACTCACACTCATTCTAGAGTACTATTGACTCTATCTCTAATGAGTAACACCCAACAGAGCAGGGTTGTCGCTTAACCATATGCTTTGATACCACGTTGTAAGGACCCGATTCTTCGACTGCCGAAAATCGACACTGATACGTCCACTGTATCAACTGCCGAGCAAACGAATGCCGGAAAACCAAATTCTTAGGGTTTAAAAGAAGAGGTAGAAGAAGACAGAAGAAAAAGAGAGAAGAAACAACAGAAAACACAGAAACAGAAACAATATCAGAATCTCACATTCGCAGCGGAACAATATACAATAGATGAAATAATAATCTTTAAAACAAAAGACTATATCAGTTTATACAATACATCAATCAGAGTCAATATACAACTCAATACAACAATGGACAGTTATATAAACTTGTCATACAGAATACACAGTGGAATAAATAAACAAGTATGGGTGTACGTTTCGCCATCCAGCTTGCTTCCACAGCTCCAGAATATCCAGAATATCCTGATAACATAACTCTAGGCTGCCCGTGTGGAAAATTATGGGCACCCAAAGTTTAGAAGGGAAACAATAAACTCCGAGTCAGTCATGGTGACTGGTGTGAGATCGTAAAACAGTTATTTTTAAAACAAACAACAGGAAGATTTTAAAGTCAATTTCGCAATGCTTTTGGAAAATGAGACTACCGTAAGACCTCCCGCCACACACACAATGCAAACGCAAAATTGGAGGAGATTTCTTCTTATGATAGTCAACGATGCTTACTACGCAAAATCAAATCCTTTTTGATATTATTATTAGTGCATAGTGTAGAAAACATTTCAAAAGTAGAATATAAATCTTAGCCAGCATAGGTACCATTATAGTATGCCTACTATAGCTACCATATTAAATGGCAGGTTCTATAACTAAAACCGTACAAGGCTCGTATAGTTTCTTTGGATTTCCAACAAATGGTCAGGCCAAGGAACTTCCCATTGCCACATAGGTACGCCTCTGGAAAGACGACCCGAGAAATAACCTAACATTACGGTTAGATCTCTGCCAACACAAGGCCAGGTTACCTCTGCAAAAATAGGTAACTACCGACACGCATATGCCAACCCCCGATCGTAACCGATCTTCCCGAGGATCCTCAATTTCCAACAACCACATAATAAATTTGCAGTAACAACATAGGTTAAATATCTGGGCTCCATACGATGATACCACCTCTATCCAGAAGGAATGACATACACTAAGGGGCGCTACTCCCTAGAACCTTGCCGCATCCTTCCTGTTTTGACCATTTCCGGGGTGTGAGGTCCGACGAAGTCTCGTCCACAAAGCTACGCTTTATCACAAAGCCATGCTTTGGGTCAACAAATGATCAAAGTAATGATCACAAAGATAAATGATCAAACAAATGATCATATCACAAATGATCAAACAATGATCATTATACAACAACACTCCGCATGTCACATTACCAAATTGGGAATATATTGCTGATAACCTTCAATTACATAACCTCTGAGCTCGTACGTCTTAGAGAAGGGTGTTAAGCTAAGAGAATAAATTCTCCGCCACCAACAGAAATGTATTTGAAAGAAATCAGCTTTATATCTCAATTTGTAACGTCAGACATACAATCCATACAAGCCTGTTCCGGGATCGAATAGAACTGAAGGCACTTCTCACGAAGCCCTTGCAAATCCGGATAATTTTCAAATCACGTCCGGACTTCCCATCACTAAGAGTGATAAAACCTCTATATCGGAGATCAGCCGATGTAGAGCAACTCGACGGCAATCCATCCATTTTCAAAAATACCCGGTCTTCAACACCGGTCATTAAATGCGATCCATTACGACGTATCACATATTCAGAATGGGTTATACGACCCAAAGGTCCTTTCCCGGCTAACCCGAATAGTGAGCGCTTATTCAAAAATAAGTGTGGCATTCAAATTCATACGATTCACAACAAATACCCATTCAAGGTAATTATTGATAATCGGTTATTTAACTATCAATAGGTCTGCATAGCATCATCGTATTCCAAAATAATT
This sequence comes from Allium fistulosum, assembly GCA_030737815.1. NCBI lineage: Eukaryota > Viridiplantae > Streptophyta > Magnoliopsida > Asparagales > Amaryllidaceae > Allium > Allium fistulosum. The sequence goes on from CM060901.1 coordinate 961,316,224, forward strand.
TTCCAAATTATTTATTTTCCAAAAATATCTTTACAAGATATAAAATTTTCCACACTTAACCGTTTAAAACAAATTTCAAATATTCACTTTTCAATTTATCTTTACAAAGATAAATTCTCAAAAACGTTTCATTTCACATTGGAAATTATTTCCATACTTATTTAAAAATAAGTAATTCACAAATCATTTATTTTCAACACTTGGAAAATATTCAATATACTTAAATCATAATTAAGTATATATTTCATTCTTTAAGGAAATCACTCTTTCACAAATTTTATTTGAGTCAAAACGAATGTTACGTAAAACATCGTTACGACAACTCAAAATCACTAGTATAGGGATTCGAAATTTAGATAGATATATAAATCCCAATACTATATAAAACATTTCCTTTCGAAAATCATTTACTATAACAACAGTGTTATAGTCCACCATTTCCTTATTTTTCGAAAACGTCTATTTCAACAATGAATGTTGAAATCTATAGTTTCGATATTTAACACATTTTAAAACATCGTTAAAATAATTAACTTCATTTTGTAATATCACTTCTCCAAAACATCTCCATTTTATTTAATAATACATTCACTGTCCAAAATCATGAATAAAATTCGTTACCCAAATTCAACATTTCTACACATTTTATTTAAAATATTATCCACTGTCCAAAATCGTGGATAAAATTCCTTTAATTAACTTCAAAAATTCACTTATCAAAATAAGAGATTTCGGATTTATAAACAACGTTTATAAATCACATTTCTATTTTATAACAATTTCAACTTATAAAAATAATTTTATTTAGCAAATTCTATTTATATCCCATTTAAGTGCCAAAATATAATTTATAAGTAAATTACTTATAGATCTTTTATTTTACAACATCTATTCATTTTATAACTTCACATTATAAATCTATTAATTTCGTTCACTTATGAAATCCATTTATACTTATTTTTAACACTTATAAAAACTTGTTTTATAATTCCAGTATTTTTAATTTATAAATATCAACTTTATAAATTTTTTATATAAACCATTTATAATTATTCAAAAATCCCAATTTAAACCATTTTATAAATCAATCAACTATTTATTTCAAAAATGACACTTTGGTTATATTTCATAAAAATCTTAGTTTTTATAACTTTAAAATTTTAACGTTTATTTATTTAAGATGAATCAATCCAAAATTTTAATAAAACGTATATTCTCAAAAATCACTTTTAAAATCCCTTTAAACTCAAAATCGTTATTTTTAAACTTCAAAAATGGATCTGATGACGCAACAACACCAAATAATCAGTCACGGCATCCAAACATCATATATCAATATAATAATCAACAAATATCACAATATCTGTAAATAAATTAATATAGTGAGGAATCCAATCGGATCCCTCCAACCTATTCCCTACATCCACAGACGTTAGCACAATACCCATTCCACTTCGAGGTGGAATATCATGGTATATGGGATTTATAAAATATCATCCGCTATTATGCGGCGCAATAGGGTCTCATCCGCTATATAGTGCGGGAAATCAACAACTCCAATATATACATATGCCAATATGTATATATTGCTATATATATAGATATATCCTACTATATCTAATATCACATCCAAACAGTCAATCAATCAATAACTGCAAAAATCCAAATTTTTCATTTTGAGTGAGAAGATCTCACCTTAGCTTTTTATTTTGCAATCCATTTCCATTTCTGCTTTGATTTCTCGTTTTGACCTTGTATAAATAATTTATACAATTTATTAATATTCTAATTAAATCGAGTTACCATTAAATTCTCATTTATATTTTAACTAATGATTTATTTCAACAAATAATTAAATTTTAAACGAACTCTCCTTTAAAAAAAATCTTTTAGTGACTAAAATAATTAAATAGGCTAATTAAGCAAGTTAATCACTCAAGTAAAATATTTTTAAGCGAACTAGCAAATTAAAATACATAAGCGTATACTTCATTTTTATTTTGAAATCTTATATATATATATACTTATAAGAAATAATTTATATAGATCACAATCTAACCTTTCATAACTTTAACACATTTAAAATTCGTATATATTTTCAAACCTGACCTTTATATATATACTTTTATCTAATAAAACATGTCTGGGTGTCTACGAGTATATATATATATATATATATTTTCTTCACTTAAAACAGAATTTACATCTTCTATAATTTTATATTTTCTTTTCTAAATTCCTGTAAATATATAATTTCTATGTATAAATTAAGATTAATAAAACTTGACCGCGAGCATAGCTCAGCTGGTTGAGGACTACCTTGCAACCATGGAACAAAGTTCCTGGAGGTTGCGGGTTCGAGTCCCGCAGCTGAGATTTGTTTCCCATATGGCCTTGAGCGGTCTATCCTCTGAAAAGATGAAACGCGTGAGGATTAAAGCTCTTGGTTGGGCTGGCTTAAAAAGGGGATCAGTGTGGCGGATAGCTGTATCCCCTAGCAATACTCTCCGGAGTATAGTTTAAAAAAAAAGATTAATAAAAATTTGAGGATACCTCACAGCAAAGCTCGACAAGAACGCGACCAACACTCTGACATTCTCTCCTGTAGGCATCGGAGTGATCGTGACCATGCCCAGACCCGACTTGAGCACCACCAAGTCTCGAACTCACAACAGTGGCTTCGCCTTGCCGCCATCCGATCGAGTACCCCCAACTCAAGAACCCCACGCATACGCGAGCTTACAGCCCCAACTTCGCCGCCTGCCGCCATCGCCTGGCCATCATCGCGACATCGAACTCGCGAAAGCGAAGGCCACCCCAAAACACCACTGCGCCACCATCGCGATTCGCTGCGTCTCCCTGCTTCGATTGCGAAGATGATCTCGAATCGGCTTCGAACGAAGAAAGGGACTCGCGATTTAATTTTTGAACCCCGCCATTTCGTTTTGATTTTTAAATGAGGCTTCGGCCATAACTTTCTTTGAACTGAGATTTGATTTTGAACGAAACAAAATGGAAAGGAGGACTACAGTAAGACGTGAATGTAGGGAAGAGATGTCGCCATTTTTTTCTTCTTTTGATTTTTAAAACAATCTGTTTTGCATGATGATATTTTAAAAAGGGATGGAGGGAGACAGGAGAACGTGTTTGCACAATTAATTTTTGTGATTTCAGGCATGATTCAAGGGAGATAATGTGCTGACATTTGACTTAATTTAAAATTTAAATTTAAATCAATTCGATTTAACTTCAACGCGTTTTTATGTCGCACACTCACATAACAACTCCGAAAAATACGAAATTTGAAATCCGATAATAATTAAATATTACGGACCCAATGGAACTAGTTTTGTCGAATTCCGAGACTGTGCCTCGGAAGGCTATTTTTAAATATCGATTCAACGATAAAATCTCAAAACTGAACAAAACAGTTTGAAATTAAATTCTAAAGCTTCTATTATCTTCAGTATTATCATTACGAATTTTAAAAGCTTTTGAAATATTTTTCTTCAGCTTAAAATTGAAGATTCAAATTTTTATTCAACTTTCAATAGATTAAATTTTAAAATTTAATCGTCATATTCATTCTGATAATTTGAAATTCAAGTCAAACCACCATTCAAATATTTAAAATTAATTAAATATTTCATTTTAAATTGTTCAAAATTCTGGGTCGTTACATATTTCCTAAGTTAGTTTGTAGGAAATTATGAAAATTGGAGAAGGATTGAGATGGAGAAGATGAAGAGGATGCTTACCTAAGCTTCTCCTTGATTTTGGAACTAGAACTTGAATTCCTAAGAGAAATTAGGTCTTAGGAATTTTAATTTCCTCTTCCCACCATTCTTCCTAGGGCTTGAGTGTTAGGAATTTATGAGTGGAATGAATGAATGAAGAGGAGTGGAGTGGGAGTTATTAGGTAGAAGAGTTTGGGTTCTCTTGTTGGGTTAGTGGGCTAGAACACAACCCAAAGCCCAAACGAAAATACCAAATCCTAATCAACTCCAAATATATCGATGTTTATAACAAACAAGTTGTAAACGTTGTTTTAAACTCAATGGAAGTGGTCTCAAGTCTGGATTCGACTGTTTTCAAAAAGTCACATTTTGGACTATAATTCAATTATCAATGTTATATTTAAATAAAACATTTAAAAATTTAATCGTTAAATATGCGGGTTCTTACATTGCATAAGCCTATCAATGTGGTGCAGTGGCTGACGGTTGTTGGTGACTTGAGTGCAGCATAGAGACGGTGAGTCGAAGAACATCGGAGACAATTGGATTGGCATATGCTGGGAAGTTGCTGATTTGGAACGATCAGCAATTTCAGAATATCATGGTGAGTAAAATCTCACTCATTTGGATTGCTAGTATAATTTAAAATGTTGAATTTAAATTATTGCTTGTTTGGATGAACTTATAAATTATTCTCAGTTTGGATGTTATACATATATAGTAGTATATATATTAGTAGTTGGATATATACCCGCCGATTGGAGGGGATGAGACCCTATGTGCTACGTATAATAGCGGATGACCCAATATACCGCGATATCCCCCTCGAAGTGGGATTGGTATTTTTATTTCATCTAACATCTGTGGATGCAGGGAAAACAGGTTGAAGGGATCCAACTGGATTCCTCAAATATATTTATTGTTTTTCATATATATAAAAGTATATGATGTGATTGAATAATTTGTTTGGATTGATGCGTGATTTAAATTATTAAATGTTATAGTATACTGGCCTTAATTTTGGTATTTTAAATACCATAAATATTATTTTTGAAATTTAAGAAACGTAAGGAGATTTTAAATATAAAAATAATTATATCGAAATTTGATCAGTTAAAAAGAAATTAATTTGATAAACAACAAATTTGATTTTGTTTGAACCCTACTAATCCAAAAATTGTTAAATAATTTTTTTAGAAATAATCTATACAAAGGATTTTTAAATAATACCCGAGAAAATATAAAAGGAGTTGAAATTGATATTAAAAATTATATTGGCAGGATAAAAGGAATTTATAAATTGAAATTTTATAAATGACATTTTTTTTATAAACAAGTAAAACTCAAAGGAGTTATAAGTTTATAAGCGATGTTTATAAATAAAGGAAATCGATATCAGATGATAATTTGGGAATATAAATTCGTGGGATGAATTTATGTTAGGATATGGAAATAGGGTGGGGGAAAAATAGTGGATACTATTTTTGAAAAGTGGAAATGGATCAGGAGATCGAAATGGAATCGATGGGCTGTATATCGAGAGGATTTATAAATTGAATTGATTATTTAAATTTAATATATATATATCTTTAATTTTAATAAATTAAGTTTGTTTTTTTAAAAGGAAAATGTTATATATCAAACTATCAAAATTTGAACTAGGAGAATTAAAGTACATCGAAAAGTGAATTTCTCAAATACTTAATATTTATTTTCATAAATTCTAATTTTAAAAATCAGCATTGAAATTGATTTTATTGATGTTTATAAAAAGGGTTTCAATATTTTTAAATGACTACTTAAACTTGTTTTTCAAAATAAATTATTATTCTTTTAAATACTTATTATATATATATAGAGTTTTGAAGTGATTAAAAATTTTATTTATAAATTCTCTCGAGATTCGTAAATGGGGCTTATAAATGGATATGATTTTGAGGAGAGGAATTTTATAAGGGATTTGGAGGAAAATGGAATCTCAAAATGTTGAAAATGGGAACTTCAAAAATGAAATCTGAATTCATAAAAGAAGTTATAAATTGTTGAATGGAGCTATAAATAAGTATATTGGGTTTTAGAAATTGTTAAAGGGAATTTCTTAATGATTCCAGAGACTTATGAGATAAGTTACGAAATATTCCCTGAAGCGTTGATATTTGAAATGATTTTGGAAAATAAGACTTATAATGTTTTTCCTAAGTATTAAAATGAAAATTTGGAAATATTTCTAAGTGTTGAAATGGTTTGGGAATATCCTGTTATGGATTTAAGTATTTGAAATTGTTTTCAAATATGGGAATATGGAAAGGAATTTGAAAATATACCTTTGTAAAGGTATTTTAAAATGAATATTTTGGAAGAAAATTATAAGATGGGCCTAGTGATTGCTTATGGATGTTATTTGATAGTTAAATAACCGACTATCAAATATTGGCCAATTTCGTTGATCGTTTCGAAGAGACTGGGATTGGATTTAATTATTCAAAAACCACTTCGATCCAATTTGAGCATTACGAATGGATATCGTGAAGATAGTGAAGACGGTGGTTCGGTTTGTCCAGACCTAGGACAACTTGTATGGACGAATGCTATCAGAATATCGTCACTGGAGGATGATGCGCATTCTAAGTGAAATTGTTCTTGAAAGGTAATCGTAGCCTTAAGCCTTATCAACCGGAATGACTGAAAATCAGGGGAGATGCAGCAAGGCTAAGTGGGTCGCACCCAATTAGGGTATGTTATCACCTTTCTAGATACACTTGGATATATTATAAATTATGGATACGGTGGTGCATGCAAAAGAGCTCTCGATAAGTGTGGGAACACCCGGGGTGGTAACATATTCGGTTCTATCCAGGTTAGGGATAGGGCCGGTCTTGAGAGGTAGGGGATCCCGGCGAGGTCCACGGTACATTTTTCTAGATGTGTACCATGATAGGTGGTACCCTAGTGCCTAGTCATTGTATGGAATCCATTCTCCAATAAGCATTGTACGATTTTGATTGTTCCCAACTATGCTAAAACGTGAGATGCAAGCATTTCAGCTATTTTTTGTTTACTTTCTACAGGCACTATTATAAAATTAGATGATTTTGATAAAAATTGTTTTGGTTATCGTAAGGTAAAATACCTATCGTGTTTATGTGTGAAGTGGTCTTACGAGATACCTTTGTTTTCAAAGGATTTGATAAAAGTTAATAATTCAAATTGAGTGTGTTTTCTCACGCTGGTTTTCCAGAATGACTTGGGTATTATTTTATTATAATGCTCGGGTCAGACTGAGTATTTCAAATTCAGGATAGGATGCTATGAAGCTCAGGAGACAAGCTGGATGACAGAGACGTATTTCCGTACTTGATTATATTACCGCTGTATGAGGACAAGTTATTATAACTGTCTAGATTGATGTATTGATTGTTGTACTCTGATGATTGTAAGTATAAAACAATTACAGATTCTTTTGTTTAAAAACCAATTATTATATATTATATTTTATTCCGCTACGATTGTGAGATTCTGTGTTGTTGTTTCTATTTTCTTCTACCTTTTTCTTCTTCACCCCTAACAATCGGTATTTCCGGCACTTGAATATTCGGCATGTTATATAGTGAATGTATAGATGTCGATTTTCGAGGGTCGAAAATCTCGTTCGTCACATTAGGGGTGTTACAGGCTCCCCTCCTTAAAGAATTTCATCCTCGAAATTCAATAAGGACTAAATACTAAACATAGCAATCATCTGTAATGACTCCTAACAACCATACTAGTCTACCTAACTAGCAATTATCTATATAAATCTAATATAGACATACCCTCAAAGCAGTTCAGGATAAGTACCTCGAATCCTGTCTTCTGTCTCCCAAGTACTATCCTTCTCATTGTCGCTCCACTGAACTTTCACCAACTTGAATGTTTTGTTCCTCAATCTTTTCTCATCTCTTGCTACAACCCAAAGCGGTTGTCTAACAAAAGTCAAATTAGGCTCTACTACTAAATCTTCCACCTTTGTCGAAGGAATAGTAGTCTCTGGATCATGCACATACTTGCGAAGATGAGACATATGAAATACATTATGGACACCTGCCATACTTCTCGGCAACTCTACTCTATATGCGAGCTTTCCAATCCTCTCTATAATCTGGAATGGACCAACATATCTTGATGCTAGTTTCCCCGACTTCCCGAACTGTACCACACCCTTCATCGGTGATACCTTAATGAAAACTCTATCTCCAACTGAGAACTCTAGGTCTTTACGCCTTTTATCTGTGTAACTCTTCTGTCTAGATTAAGCTTTCTTCATCCTTTCTCGGATCAACTCAATCTTCTCCGACGCCTCCCTAACCAAATCTGGACCTAAGACCAATCTGTCTCCAGTCTCCAACCAACATACCGATGATTTTCATGGCCTTCCATACAAAGCTTCAAAAATCCCCATTCCTATACTAGTCTGATAACTATTATTATAGGAAAACTCAACCAAATGCAGGTAATCTTCCTAAGATCCACCAAAGTCCATTACACAAGCTCTTAATAAATCTTTGAGTACCTTATTGACTCTCTCTGTCTGCCCATCCGTCCGAGGGTGATATGTGGTACTCATCCTGAGCTTAGTGCCTAATACATCCTATAGACTCTTCCGGAATTCGCTAGAGAACAAAGCATCTTTGTCACTGACCATGCTACTAGGAACTCCATGTATTCTAACTACATTTTTCATGAACAACTTAGCTAAAACAGGTGTCGTCCTGGTTGACTTGACTGGAATGAAATGGGCACTCTTGTCAACCTGTCCACTATAACCCAAATACTTTCATTTCCTCTATTTGACCTTGGCAACCTAACTATAAAATCCATGGATATCGAATCCCGTTTCCAAACTGGAAGATTTAGAAGTTAAAGCAATCCACTTAGCTTATGATGTTCGGCTTTCACTTGTTGACAGTTTGCACACTGCCTAACCCACAAGCCAATATCCCTCTTCATACCTTCCCTATAGAAGCTCCTCTTCATACCTTGATACATCTTATCCCTCTAGGATGAATCATGAACTTGGATCGATGACATTCTACAAGAACTTCTTTTCTCTAGTTCTCAACATCTGGAACACACAACCGTCCCTTCTTTCTCAATCATCCCTTCTGGTCAAGATTAAAGTCCTTCAGATCATCGATCTCTGATCCAACCTCAAGCCTTCTGACCTTCTTGGCCAATAATGGATCATCCTTCTACTTAGAAGCAATTCTCTCGATCAACACTGGTCGAACTTCTAAACAGGACATCATGGCAGTACTCTGACTAGAACTAGCAGTCGATCTTAACTGCACACTACAGGTAGTCAATGCTTTTAAATCCTTCCATTCTGCCAACATAGCTAACACCACATTCTGATGTCTTCTGCTAAGAGCATCCGCTACTTTATTACCTTTCCCTAGTGTATACTCTATACCAAAATCATAAGAAGCCTAAAACTCCAGCCACCTCTGCTGTCTCATATTCAACTCTTTTTGAGAGAATAAGTATCTTAAAGACTTATGATCTGTGTATAACTCAAATCTCTCCCCTAAGAGATAATGCCTCCAAATCTTCAATGGGAATATCATCGCAGCCAACTCCAAATCATGAGTAGGAAATCTCACTTCATGAGGTATAGGCTGTAGTGAAGCATAGGCAATCATTTTACCCTTCTGCATCAACACAGCTCACAATCCAGTTCCACATGCATCGGTATACACCACCAACCCTTGGTTTCCGTCTGGTACTACTAACACAGGTGCATTGGTCAAAAAATGCTTTAACTTAAGGAATGCTTCCTTACATTTATCGGACCAAACAAACTTCACCTCCTTCCTGGTTAGCTTAGTCAAAGGCGCTGCTATCCGCGAGAAATCCTTGATGAATCTCCTGTAATAGCCAACAAGTCCAAGAAAACTTCTAATCTCAGTTACCATCTTTGGTCTCTTCCAATTATTAACAGCTTCGATCTTCTTTGGATCGATTGACAAACCCTTCTCTGAAACCACATGACCAAGAAACTTAACCTCTTTTTTCCAAAAATAACACTTGAAAAACTTCGCCTTTAGCTGATTCTGCCTCAGCGTCTCAAATACAACTCTAAGATGATCTTCATGCTCTCTTTCATCCTTAGAGTATACCAAAATGTCATCTATAAACACCAACATGAATCTATCCAAATACTCTCAGAAGACTTGGTTCATCAAATCTACGAAGAAAGCAGGTGCATTCGTTAACCTGAATGGCATTACTAACCACTCGTACGAACCATACCTAGTCCGAAATGCTGTCAAAGGAATACTGTTCTCTGCCACTCTTAACTGATGGAAGCCTATCGCCAAATTTAACTGGGAAAACATTCTGGCTCCACACAACTGATCAAATAGATCATTAATTCTCAACAAAGGATACTTATTCTTTATCGTCCTCTCGTTCAACTTACGATAGTCGATACACATCCTCAACGACCCATCTGGTTTCTTTACGAATACCATGGCCGCTCCCCAAGGTGAACTGCTTTGTCTAATAAAATTCCTTCCTTCTAGATCCACTAGCTGCACCTTCAATTCCTTCATCTCAGTAGGTGTCATCCTGCTGGGTGGACTACTCACAGGTTCTGCTCCTGGCACAAGATCTATCCGAACTCAACAGCTCATTTCGGTGGTAGTCCTGTGACCGATTCAAAGACATCTGCAAACTCCCTTGCTACCTGAACCCGACTTAGTTCTTCTCCCACTTCCATTGCACTTAACAAAGCACAACTACTCCGGTCAGAATTCTCTATTGAGAATATAATTCGGTTATGACTATCAGGGTGTCTTAGTGATATCTCCTCATCCTGGTAAAATATCCTAGCCTCATACCTTCTCAACCAATCCATACCCAAATGATTCTGAAATCTACGAAATTGAAAACATACATCCTGCATGCAAACTTATGACCTAACAAGTCAAGTTCTAACTGATCACATCTCATCCCCAAAGTTGTATATCCTCCTATTAGATTCGCAACCCTTAATTAAGTAATAAGGTATGTGGGTTCTAAGCATAACCTATCAACCAAACACTGGAATATAAATGAATGTGATGCACCAGTATCAAATAGATCCTAACTGGTATAATCTGAATAAAAAACGTACCTTCCATTCAGGAGTTAACTTATTTATATTCACTACTGGGTCAACCTAGCTGCTTTTTCTGCTCTTCCCCAAAACACAGTTATGGATCTATTATAATGTGAATATATACGTATATAGAGAAGCAAACATAATAACTTGGTTAGTCCCTTTAACCCTTTAATCATAGAAAATTTCTTCAAAAACTCCTTTTTAAACACTTTATTTATTTATGCCATGGTTTTCTTTTAAAATGAGATTGGGTTATCTATTTTGAAAACTAAGGCTTTCGAAACCTTCAAAACTTTGCTTTCGACCTCATTGGATAACCTCCTTCGAAAGCATATAAATATCTTTTCAAAACATTAGGCCACTGCCTTTTGAAACACTTTAAAACCTCTCTTTCGAAACCTTTCGAATGTAATAAAGTATTACTTATTAAGTCTTTGAAGCATAGCTTCAAAACCATTGGAAGTATCCCTTTCGAAACCATTGAAAGTCCCCCTTTCGGAACCATTGGGTTTATATTTAAAAATATCATTTGGGTCAAAGCGAATCTGAATGAAAGTATCTCTTTCGAAACCATTCTTTATCATATAATAGTATTGGGGAAAACTTTATGGCGTCGGCACCATCCTTTTGAAAGCTTCAAACCATTTAACCAAAATACAAAAGGATAGCATCGAAACCCCCTTTCGAAGCCATTGCCTTCGGAACCCTTGGACCCTTTCGAAAGCATTTAGGAAGTGGCTTAGAACATCTTTAAAACAAAAACTACCCTTCAAAAGCATTGATCACTTCAATATACTCGAAAGGCAAAAGAACGGCAGTAGGGCTTCGACTAGATCGGAACCCCTACTTTCGAAAGCATTATTTTTATAAGTAAAGAAACCCATTCGAAAGCTTATTCTTTAAAACATAAGATGGAAACCCTTTCGGAAGCCTTTAAAAAACCTCTTTCAAAAACATTGGCTTCGACTCCTTCGAAGGCTTTAATAAAACAAAGGTAGTTGCTTCACTTTTTAAAACAAACAAAGGTATCGACCCCACCAGAAGCAATGCTTTCGACATCATGCCTTCCGCCTTTCTTCAATCAACTACGTACCATCTAAGTGATGCTTTGTGTATTGATTTCGGCCTGGGATGGTTTCGACTGAGATGGAGCGCTAGTATTGGAGTCGAAAGGTGCTTCTAAATAGAGGCGGAACCCACTTTTCTAGGTAAACCTGATTTAATACCAATTAAAGCAAACACTTTCTAACTCACCCGTCACGTGTAAACAAATGATTGGTTGCCTTAACCTTTCAAATTCTTTACCAGAATAACCGCCGCTTAATTTTATATCTAAACCAAGGTCAATTTAGCAAATAAGCCCTTCAATTAAGCAAAACCAATATTGCAAGTAAGTCCTTCTTTGAAAATAATTTAATTTGCATAGCAAATCACTTTGGAAAAATCCCCAAGAATTACAGAAATTCAACTTTCATCGTGTTATCTAACATATCCAAATTTCAGACCCAACTCTCAATATAATTTCTGAAATAAATTTCTAATCCTAATTAACCATATTTTCCTTTGAAAATTCATAATAATCTTTCCATAGTTTGGAAAATTATCAAAATTAAAACCCGACTCCAAAATCATGTTTTACATAACATAAATTTTTTCCATGGTATTGAAAATCAATTATAATCGGTTTTACCCTTAAAACCATGAGAAATCATTTTTAAACAATCTTGTTTAAATCTAACATATTTTGATCCGAGCATATCATCATTCAATTCATCATAAAAACGAATTTAATCTTAAAACCGAAAACATATGATCATAAAACAAAATAGAGATGGTATAAATTATTATTCACCTTGATTAAGATAAGGAGATTGGATTGAGTTTGAGATTTATTCCCCTAGCTTTAATCCTTAGCTTTACTTTGATTTCTCTTCTCTTTTCTTCCTAGCAATGGTCAGCCGCTCTTTAAGTTTGTGTCTTGTTTTGAATGTGAATGGGAAAAATAAAACGTGAATGGTGTAGGAACGAGAATATATAAGGGTAAGGGGTTATGTGCGGCTAATTCCCATTAAGCCCTTATGTAAATTAATTAACTTAAAAATCGTTCTTAAGCCCATTTAATTAAATAAATTAAGCACGGCCCCTTAATATTTATTCAAACCTCAATCCCTTTATCACTTAACATTTACATTATTCTATTTAATTTGTCTAATTAAATCTCTTGAATAATGTGATCAAAAATTATGGGTGTTACGGGTACTCAGGGGAGTTATTATGGTAAATTTTGTTTTAGAGACTGTATACGGCTTGAGCAGATAGGGTTGTGCTTTTGTGGCTTTGTTAGATGTTGATGGTAAGGTTGTGGGAGTTGTTATAGAAGGCTTCTCGTTTCTTAGAGATGTTTTAGGCATTAGTTACTTCTTAGAGTTGATTGTTTAGAGAGAACCATTAGTTTAATAGGTTTTTGGGAGTGTTTTATTATTTTTCTCTTATTTGTGTGTGTTTGGGGGGGGTGGTTTTCTATCTATCAAGCTTCTTAGCAGCTCCTTTCTAAGTGTAGAATAAAATTATATGAGTGCTCGCCTCCTTATGAGGATCGCTCATTTCTTTCAAAAAATAATTAATTCCTTAATAATCCCTTCTTCCCTAAATCATCCATGCGTAGATATGCACCATCCAACCCATTTACGCACACCCTCTCTCCTCATTTTACACTCCTTAGTCCATGAATCGACGTATTATCAGTTGCATCGCAACACACTTTGCGTCCTCTTCATAATGGACTCCTCCTTGTAGCGCTCGTGCATCTCCCTTGAAATGCGACCTAGGCCCGCCCACGCGTCTTCAAATATGCAATTTGCTAGAGTGGGTTGGAGCTCCGGCCAATGACGCCCCTAAGTGTGTGTTGCCAAGAGAAACTCGATTGCGCCCTTCACATTGCATGACTCCCCCGCTATCGCCGACAAACCCTAATCCTAGTCACACCCAAAAAGTCGAGCTCGGTCAATTACCACCGCCTCGTCACCAACAATGTGAAGCTCTCCTCTTCCCGAGTCCAACGAATCCAACCTCGTTAATTTTCATGGCATATAGCTCTTCATTTAAAGGAAGGAGACATCTGTTATTTCATTTACAGGAAAGAGGTGGAAGGAAAATGAAAGAAACGAGAAAGAGTGTGACTGTATATTTATATTATTATCATATATAATTTATTTGATTTTTCAAATAAATTGCCATACATTTCAAGCTCATATGGTCACACAACGCATCCGATCGTAACGAAACTCGTTGATGCACATCACCTTAATTTTTCGGTCCCAATGGTATAAACTTCATCACTATTTGAAACTGCACTCCGAGATGATAATTTCACGCATTTCGAGGTTGTTTTGGCTATCGGATCGTTCGATTTTCAAATATTATGATATTTATACTCATTTTAATTCGCAACATTGATCTATACTCAATGGAAGTTTTCTCGGTCCTAACTCGACCATATGCAAAAAATTCATATTTTTGGACCTTCAATTAATTAACGATTCAATATTTAAATCAATTATTTAAATATCCTATCGTTAAAAATACGAATCATTACAGGACTCAAACTATATGAAGCTATGAAGCTTTCATATACTTTCTAAGTTAATTTTAGTCAATTTTGACACCCGGCTAATCGTCTATTTGGTCCTAAAAACGATCGCATATGGAAACCAAGTCTCGTATACATATTTTGTTTCCAACCTTGTCAACTTATACTATCCCAAGGTCAAGGGTGAATCCAATAGGTTAGAGCACTATTTACTTCTAAACCCTACTCGAACATTATTCTTAACTCTCACAGATAGAATAAATCCACTTTGTTGGCATTTAGTGCAAAGTCTAAGATTAAATACTTCCCATAGACAAGTACATACACAAAGCACGGTTAAGTCATATAAGCAACTTCTAATCCCCTTTTTATTTGATTAATTATTTTATTAATTAAAACTTCTTTGAAAATAATTGTATATATATATATCTAAAATACCATTACAAAGATATATACATGTATAATACTGTTTTCAATTCATTCTATTCCTTTCAATACTCAAAAATGCATTCATATCCTTTTCTTAAAGGTATAAGAATATTCACAAATCTCTTAACAAGATTTCACATTTTCAAAAGTATATTTAAATGGTTAAAACAAATGTTACTAAAAACAACGTTACTATAAACCCAAAACCATTTTATACTTGACACCATCTTTAAAATACTCTTTTTATAGAACAAGTATATTTAATGGTTAAAAAACAAATGTTACTAAAACAATGTTTACAATAGACCTAAAACATTTCATACTTAGCATTATCTTTAAACATTCTTTTCAAAGATCTAATTACTTCTACACTTATTTAACAAGGTAATGTACATTTAATTTAACTTCTTAAAACCATTCATTATAACTTATGATTTTAACAAAACCACTTTTATCCTTTCATAAATTTCTTAACTTACTTTTCTAAAACTTATACACACACAAATACTTTAGAAATACATATAAATAGGTTTTATATGTTTATATAAAATATTATGTAAAAATAGCTAATTTATAATTTACTAAATAGCTTTTATTTTAAATGCTATAAAGGAGACATTTTTCTTTAGAAATTCATATTCATTTATTAAAAATATATTTAAACTTTTAATCTTTCTTCATACTCTAATCCATGTTAATTAGACTTCTAAAAGTTTTCACAAAGATAATAAATTTTAAACCATTTAAATAATGGAAAACTGGTTAAAATATCAAAATAAAAAAAAGTACTACAAGACTAGAAGTGCTGCAGTAGATCAACTATTCCAGCAGAAAAATGTTATAAAAAGTGTTGGACAGAGAATACTTAGAAAAGCATCGAAGTTTGACAAGTTTTCTCTATCTAAACAATTGATCCAAGGTTCGATTTTTTACAGCAAGAAGTATACTTATAGTAGATAATAACCATGTATAGAAACTCCTAAGGATGTCTTTCAAAATCATATTAAAAATTACCGAATACAAGGCATTTTCATAGTGCTCATATAGCGACTATTTTGCTATGCTTTTTCCACTTTGTTCAACAAGTTCTACAATTTTCCAAACCATTTCCTTGATTTACAATATACTACTATATGTGTAGAGCTTAACAAAAATATATTATATCATAATATATACACAAATCACCAATTTAAGCAAGTTAAGGACATGGGGTTTCAAAGTGCATCGCTTCAATCAAGTACAAACACGCTTCAATCAAGTTCAAACACACTTCAACTTCACACACAACCAAACCAAACATGTAAACACAAAGTGTAGGCCACGATACTGGTTCAGAGGGTAATAGAAGTGAATATACATAACATATAGTTGTCATTTGTGTTACATGCATATTTTCCAAACAAAGGTAGGTTAATGTAAATACTGAGCCAAAGGAACTGCCCCCACAGTAGAAGTCGAACTATGAAAAGGACACAAGAAAAAAAATCTAGGCAACATTGTGCCTAAGCCTTAAAGATGGCAACACAACAAATAAACCGCACTTCTCCATTAAATATAACTTCGACACTATAATACTGTTAGCACCAAAATTGGTCACTAACCCCGTTTAGAAAGATTATGTAGAGAGATTAATGAAGAAAGTCATGTAAACAGAGAACAATATGCTAAATTGAATGCAAAGACGAGAACACCAGATTTATAGTAGTTCGACGTAACTGCCTATGTCCACTTTGAGGTTAAACTTTACTGCTTTACTTGATAATTAATTACAGATACAATCCGTACACTAACTACTTGAATACAATTGCTAAGTAAAAAGAACGAATCTTGAAAGCGGCAGAGTCTCCTCAGTGTTCTCGAAAAAAGGTCACTTTTCACTATGCCCCTGCCTCTCTATTTATAGACAAATTTGGGTTGGACTTCCCTGGTAGGCCTGGTAGCTGAATACTTCGGCCCAAAAGAGTGAGTTTTGTATGCCAAACAGAATGATGCCGAACAAACTAATATCGAACAGACTGATGCCGATCAGACTGATGCCGAACAGACTGATGCCGAAGAGACTGACGAGCTGAGTGGACTGATGCCGAACAAACTGATGTCGATTAGACTGATGTCGAACAGAATGGTGCCGAACAGACTGATGAGCTAAGTGGACTGATGCCGAACAGACTGATGCCGATCAGACTGATGCCGAACAGAATGGTGCCGAACAGACTGATGCCGAACCATTGATGCCGAACAGCCTGATGCCGAACCATCGACGCCGAACAGTCTAGTGCCGAACCATTGATGCCGACCAGATCGATGCCGAACCATCAATGCCGACCAGATTGATGTCAGACATCTCTAGACGCTGATCAAATCCGTATGTCGAATGCTCTGCCATGCCGAACGAAGTGTGGACGCCGAGCAGTGTGGAGTGCCGAACGCTATGGGTATGACGATCCAGGTATGACGATCCCTGTATGCCGTTCACTCTAGAATGTCGACCAAATGTATGCCGATCACTCTAGAATGTTAGTGCCGAGTGCCTAGTTGCCTGGTCAAACCTTCAGGTAACACTTGCCCCCCCAAAGTATATCATGTGGTCAAACGTGGTGTGCTTTGAATCACCCTGGATGCCGAACGATATGTCCATGCCGAATGACACACCCGAGGCCGAGCACCCTGGATGCCGAATGATAAAGCTGATGCCGAGCACCCTGGATGCCGAACAATGTCGATTTGACCGGTTTTACCGGTTATAGTCTCTTCGACTTCCCTTCTCCCTATATAAGCCGATGCTCCTTCTTCTTCTCCCTTTTACTTTTACCTCCGTTTTTCAGTACTTACGAACTTCACCTCTCAACAGACTTCAGAGAATTTCCCTTCCCTTCTCAAACACCATACGTAGCCTCACTTCCTTCCCCAACCAATTGAATCCAATTAAAACCACGTTCCCTACTCCAGACTCTCCCCGAACTTCGACTCATCTCTTAGGTAAAAAACTTTTCCTTAAATACTTCACTCCGATTAGGGAACTTAGCATGAGATTCGAACTCGCGAATCTCTGCAAAATCAAGGTCGAAAGTAACCGCGTGGAGCAGGAGGAGTTACGGGCGAAGTATGGGTGTTTTAAAGGAGTTTAAGGCTAGACGAACGGTAGAAGAGAGGAGGATGGCTGAGGTGTTTGAAGGAGGGAGTTGGTGGAAGACGTATTGATGTGGCTCGGCATGACTTCCTTATGCCGAGCGATGGAGGAAAAGAAGAAAAATGATGTTAAGGGCAGAAGGCCGAGTGGATCAGATCGGCGTGACCTGCTGCGTGCACTTGTTTTCAGGCCGAATAGAATTCTGCTTGGACAGAATTTCTACCGAGCATAATTTTGGCCGAACAGAACGAAAGCCGAACGAAAGTCAAGCTGAACAGAACCTAAGCCAAACATGACTTAAGCCGAACAGAACTAAAGCCGAACAGAACCTAAGCCGATCATAACCTAAGCCGAACAGAACTAAACCCGAACAGAACTTAAGCCGAACAGAACTTAAGCCGAACAGAACTTAAGCCGAACAGACTTAAGCTGAACAGAACTTAAGCCGAACATAACTTAGGCCGAACAGACTTTTGACCGAACAAAACTCTAAGCCGAATAGAGTCCTAAGCCGAACATAATTTTTTGACCGAACAGAACTCTAATTCACCTTGCCTAATCAAACATCAAACACAAAGACAAGGACTCAAGCATACCAGCATATCGAACTAATCTGGACTGATAACTTCTTAGTTTCAATAATCGCAAGCCAGAACTTAAACCAATAAAAACGGATTAAATCTTTTAACACGCAGTGCCAATGTCCGAGTTCCAAATTTAATACATTGTAATGCTGGCTTCTGGAGACGGTCAGCGATGACGGCCTTCGAAGACGACAATTCAAGGCTCAACTTTATATCATCAATCATGTAACTTATAATTTCTCAGCGTTTACACCTGAACGATTGCACTTAGTTCACACACTACACGAGGGGAATATTCATATTGTTAAGTCTGACGTCGATTATTTTTTAAGTATAGTTCGAACAGGTACTTTGCCAGATTCAATCTTTATTAACGATGTCTTGGAAATCTAGCTCCGCCACGATTTCGGACAGGCCTGGGCTGTCCTCCCGACGAGAAGTCGCAGATACTTCAAATCCGTCAACTTCTCCTACACATGACTTAGCTCCCGATGCGCTGGAGGCAGCAATTTTCTTGGACAACCCTGTCGATTCACTTGCTTCCAAGATTAGCGAAAGTACACTCCGCTGGATATGCTCTTTCCACGGAATCCCCTTTGATGACGTGCTAGTCCCATCGGAGCATGACCGTCCACACTTGCCCCCAGTCGGATACACAGCCTATAACAAATTCATGTGCTGGGTTGGCAGTGTGCCACCATTCAACTCGTTTCTTCGGGATGTGTTGCAATACATCGACGTTGCTCCATCTCAACTGCACCCGAATGGCCATGCGTTCCTCTACGGCACTTGCATCCTCTTTATGAATGTCTTCTCTAGGCTTCCAACTCCGGGCGACATCAGATACATATATTGCATCAAGAAGCGAAAGGATAGCCCGTCATTCGTGTTTCTTGAGCCGCACAACAAATGTCAAATCTTAACTGGAGCGTGGACCAAGTTCGCCCTGTATAAACAGGAATGGTTCTATGTACGTTGTCCTCCAACCTTTGCGAGGAGATGGGTCGAAGGAAGTAAGCCTTATTTATTGAACCGTTACTCGTGTTTAGCAGTAGCCATACCCCTTCTAACTTTTATCTGTCTTTCCAGGTATCACTCCACGTCCCGATGGTCGTGGAAATTCTGATGCCGTCAAATCTATTCGATCCCTTCCTGCCGGGGAATGGGACATCAGAGCTCTCATTTCGAACGAGTCAATTACAAGGCTCGGGCTATTGGCAGAAGGCCGTCGGATAAGCCTTCCTTAGGGTGTTTCCATTCCCAGGCCTGCCCCTGGCAAAGGGAAAAAACAGGCTGAGTCTTCAGCGCGCAACGCTCCTAATACACTAGAAGTGGGAGAAATCAAGGAGGCTGAAACACCCGAAGCACAAGATGAGAATGTCGGTCACACTCAAGGCCCAACGGTCGAAGTTCACGACATCGAAACGTCATCTTCCCCTTCCAAGGGGAAAAGGAAACCGAAGTACAAGATGAGGAAGGAAAACGTTGGTGGAACTTCTAAAATTACCCTTGTCCTAGTGGAGAAAGAAGCTTCCTCACAACATCTAGAAAGTTCTCTGTAGGGTCTGTCGAACCTTACCATTCCTGACGATCTACTCAACTATGGTTTCGACGATCCAGAGGCCCTTAAGTTTCATTCGCCCGCTAGAGGCGATATGGGAGTTCAAGCCCGAGTCCAAGGAGATAATACTCCAATCAGTAGAGATAAAGGAACTGGTCCGTCGGGGGGAACACTAGGACACACACGCACTTCACCATACACTTCAATTTTTTTCCATTACCCCGATTCTTCCTAACTCGTTGTTATTTTTATTCTATGCAGGTGACATGGGACGTTCCCATGGATTCGATCGTCTCCACGGCTCATCCATTTTTCACCATTCCGGCCAGGATTCGGGATCTGGCAAGCACCGGGATAGGGACGATTATGGAGATCGTGACAACCGTCCTCGGGACTCGACTTATTGGAAGAAATCGCATTCTCAGTCTTCATATTCTCGCGATCTTCCTCCTCAAACAGAAACGGACAAAGAAAAATCTTCGCAGAAGGGGTCTCAACCCGACGTTTCCTGAGATCAACATTCTGGTTCATCAAGCACACGACAATCTCGGGAACATCGTAAGAGAACTGAACTTTCAAAACCTCCTCCCCCTGTTCCTGCAATAGACCCAATGGTATCGTAGAAGCTAGTCGAGCTCAAAGCTAAATTCCCCAAGATCTGTTTCGACGGTCTGAAGTTCCTCCCAGCTATACATCACATTCCGGGACACGTTAAGCAGAGTGCCATTGCTTGCAACAACGACGTCTATGTTCAACATGACGTGTTTGTTCATTTGGTCGAAAAAGTCTCGGAAGTATCCGTTGAACGACAATAAGAAATCGACCGCTTGAAGCTCGAAGCTATCTTCGATAAAGACATCATCAAAAATCAGGACGAAGAGCTCACTTTATACAAGTCTAAACTTGAAGCCGCAGAACAGAGTGCTAAGGAGACTACGGAGGCCGTCGCTCGTCTAGAGACGACTCATAAGAAAGAACTTGACATCGCAGTCCAACGCAGTGGGGCCCTAGCTTTAGAGAAAGACTCTATTCAAAAAGAAAGGGATGCGCTCGCCTTGCAGGTCAAAGAGTTGAATGAGCTACTCTCTAAGGAGAGGGAAGAGAAGATAGCGGCTCAAGAGGAGTCTCAACGGTACTGTGATGAGATTGTCGATACACGTCTCTTGAAGGAAAAGCTAGAGGATGAGCTTTCTAAGGTTGGGAAAATGAAAGATGAAGCCCGCGAGGAGGGCAAGAAAATAGCTTTTGCGGAGATCGACTCCCGCCTTGAAGCGGCTGCAGAGGCCGGCAGAGAAGAAATCAAGTGTATGTTCGACCCACTAATAGCTGAATACAGTGCCTGTGTCCTCATGCACCAGGACTTGACCTTTTTAGGCGAGGGCTACCTTGAATCTTTGGCCGAGGCTTGGGAGACCTTGATAAAGACCAGGTAGGTGGAGTCGGGCGTCGAAGAGGTTGACGAGGAGGTTTTAGTGAAAGAGTTTCTCAGGGGGAATGAGCCATCGGATTTGTCCGAAGCTATGGCTCTCTTTGGTAAAGGCTCTTCCCTGTCAAAAAAGAAAGATGACGAAGCTGGTCCATCTGGAACCAAGGCTGCAGTCCCTCCTTCTACTCAACCGGCCGATCGGCCAGCACTTGACCCGTTCGAGCAGCATGCCGGCTATGATCCGGAAGACCCCGGTCTTGGCATTCACGTGCTGTCTCCCATTTTGGAGGGTGAAACTCCACGCACGCAAGAAACTGGTATAAAACTCTTCCTCTAGAAGTTCAAAGATCTGTCACTTTCTGCGATCGGTCATTGGTCCTGATATTCGTTCTTTATGTTTTTGTGCAGGCCGCTCTGACCCTAAACCGACTCCTAGGAGCGATGACGCCGAGGAAGAGACGGGGAAAACAAGCAATGCTACTCACGCGAGAGTAACTCCCAGTCCTTATGCTCAAGTGATCGGGGCACTAGATGATGATAAGTCTGACACTTCATATCCCGCTGAAGGGAGTTATGAAATTGAAATCATGGGCACCTCAAAACCCACTTCAAAGGTGAGTATGAAGGAGCGACTCGCAGAGGAGAAAAAGAAAAAAGTTGAGATCAAGGTCGAGTCTCAAGTACTTGAACTCACCGACCCGCTGAATAGGCCTCTGAAAGTCATCCTTCCTGGCAAATCCAAACCACTTGATGTTCCTTCTCCCACTCTTGACTCCGCTTCCTTGGCAAGCAAAAAGTCCAAGAGGAAGCATGAGGGAGAGGAGTCATCTGAGAAAGCAAAGGAGGACAAGAAAAAGAAGCCGAAGAAGTAACCACTATACTCGTTCAACGAGGTTTAGCCTAGGTCATGTAACCACTTTTTATTTTTTCGTTTTCGTAGTTTATGTAGATAAACTTTTGACTCCAAGTTTTGGAGGAGTGGTTGTATAACCCTATTTTGGATTATTGAATAAAGTTTAGTTTCTTTGTCATTTGAGCGATTTTTGCTTTTTAGCTTTCTGTATAACTATGGTCGAAACTTAAGTTCTAGTGAGTTGCAGAAATTCCCAATCCATTCTTACATTGTTCGGACATTCTTTGGAATTGTACATCTCTTGTTTCACATTTTTGGTACTTAGAATATTTTCTAATCCGCGCTTCGGGGACTTACAGTAATTCTGTCTGCATTCAGGGGACTCGGCGATTCAATTCGTTTATACTAGTCCGCGCTCCGGGGACTTAGAGTACTCTAGTCCGCACTCAGGGGACTCGGAGATTGAATTCGTTTATACTCTAGTCCGTGCTCTGGGGACTTAGAGTATTTCGGTCCGCACTCAGGGGACTCGGAGATTGAAGTCGTTTATACTCTAGTCCGCGCTCTGGGGACTTAGAATACTCCGTTCCGCACTCAGGGGACTCTGAGATTGAATTCTTTTACACTCTAGTCCGCGCTCTGGGGACTTAGAGTACTCCGGTCCGCACTCAGGGGACTCGGAGATTGAATTCGTTTATACTCTAGTCCACGCTCTGGGGACTTAGAGTATTCTAGTCCGCACTCAGGGGACTCGAAGATTTAAATCGCTTATACTCTAGCCCGCGCTCTGGGGACTTAGAGTACTCCGGTCCGCACTTAGGGGACTCGAAGATTTAAATCGTTTACACTCTAGTCCGCGCTCCGAGGACTTAGAGTACTCCAGTCCGCACTCAGGGGACTCGGAGATTCAAGTCGTTTATACTCTAGTCCGCGCTCTGGGGACTTAGAGTACTTTGGTCCGCACTTAGGGGACTTGGAGATTGAATTCGTTTATACTCTAGTCCGTGCTCTGGGGACTTAGAGTATTCCGGTCCACACTCAGGGGACTCAAAGATTTAAATCGCTTATACTCTAGCCCGCGCTCTGGGGACTTAGAGTACTCCGGTCCGCACTCAGGGGACTCAGAGATTTAAATCGTTTACACTCTAGTCCGCGCTCCGGGGACTTAGTGTACTCCGGTCCGCACTTAGGGGACTCAGAGATTCAAGTCGTTTATACTTTAGTCCGCGCTCTGGGGACTTAAGTACTCCGGTCCGCACTCAGGGGACTTGGAGTTTGAAATCTGTTTATGCAAGTTCGTACGTCATACAGAATAAAGTAACTCCAGTTGTTTATCACCCGACTATAAGGTATAGAAACATCAGTAATTCATGGAAAAGACGGCTTTAAGCCTTTATTAATGAAAACCAACTAAATTGCCTGATTACACGGTCAAAAAGAAACTAATAATGAACAAAAACATACAGGAAATAACTGCACCTAAAACATGAAAGAAACAAGCTAAGTATAATAACGTCGCAAATGTTCACTATTCCATGCTCGGGGGAGTGCCATGCCATCAACGGTCGCTAGCTTGAAAGTTCCCTCTCCAAGCTTCCGTTCAACGACATATGGACCTTCCCAGTTGGGATTCATACGTGATGGTACCGGGAAAACCCGTTTCAAAACGAGATCACCCACATTAAAGATTCTTGGGCGGACTTTTTTGTCGTAGTATCGCTTGACTCGGTGCCTATATGCTGCCGCCCTCAACTCAGCTTCTTCACGTTTTTCATCAACGAAGTCCAGTGATTCCAACAGGAGATCTTGATTTGTCTTAGGATCATAATGTGTCACCCGATGTGATGGAACTACAAGCTCCACGGGTATAACAGCTTCCGAGCCGTATGCCAATGCGAATGGAGTGTGGCCAGTCGCGGACTTGTGAGTAGTTCTATAAGCCCATAGTGCTGTTGGGAGTTCATCTACCCACTTGCCTCCAGCCTTTTCCAAACGCTTCTTTAATATGGACTTGATTATTATGTTCACGGCTTCAACTTGTCCATTAGCCTTCGGATGAGCAATGGCGGCGAACTTTTTCTCAATGCCATACTTCGAACAGAAATCTTTGAACTCTTTACTTTCAAACTGAGTTCCGTTGTCTATAATGATGGTTCGCGATAGGCCAAAGCAGCATATAATGTTTCGTACAACGAAATTTATGACCTTCTTGGAGGTGATTGTGGCTAAAGGCTCTGCCTCGGCCCACTTCGTGAAGTAGTCGAATGCAACTATCGCGTATTTTGCACCACCTTTGGATATAGGCAAAGAACCGATAATGTCGATTCCCCAGATTGCAAACGGCCAGGGACTAACCATTTGTGTGAGTTCCATTGGTGGAGCTCTCGGGATTTTCGCATATCTTTGACACTTGTCACATTTTCTTGCATAATCTACAGCATCCCGATTCACAGTTGGCCAATAGTATCCGTAATGGAGGATCTTTTTTGCTAGCGTTTGCCCCCTAGTATGGTCGCCACATTCTCCTTCATGAACCTCCTTCAAGACCCGCTTTGTCTCATCATGGGCAATGCATCGTAATAAGGGGACCGAAAACCCCTTCCGATACATTACTCTATCTTGCATCACATATCGTGCGGCTTTTCGAATGACCTGTCGTCTTTCGCTCCTTTTTTCTGGTAAAGTCCCGGTCATCAGGTATAGTTTGAATGGGGTCATCCATGACTCCCTCTCGATTCTTGTTTCCAACACAAAATCAACTTTCATCGCGTCTATGCTTGGAGCATGTAAGGTTTCAATGGGAACCAATCCCATTTGCTGTGCATCGCCAGTGCTTGCGAATTTAGCCAACGAGTCGGCTTCCTTGTTCTGTTCACGTGGGACATGCGAAATGTCATAATGTTCGAAGTTTGCCAATAGTTCCTGAACCAGAGCAAGGTACGGAGCAAGCTTCTGTCCCCTTGCTTGGTAATCTCCCCGCACTTGGTAGACCACCAACTGTGAGTCACAAAATATTTCGACTGACCTTACCCCGAGTTCTCCAATAAGCTTTAAACCAGGAATCAATGCTTCATATTCTGCTTCATTATTCATAGCCGGGAAATTGAGCTTCAAAGCGTAACAAATCGATCGATTTTCTGGAGTCACGAGAACTATACCAGCTCCGGAGCAACGGTCGTTTGATGCCCCATCGGTGTACAATTTCCATTCAATGGGGGGAATGACGCTGTGACCATCTAGTTCGTCAGATACAGTAAACTCAGCGATGAAATCTGCTAATGCTTTCCCTTGTATGGCTCTTTGTGGCAGGTAGGTAATATCGAACAGATTCAACTAGATATTCCATTTTAACATCCTTCCAGAAGTTTCTGGTCGTTGGAGTACCTGCCGTAAGGGCTGATCGGTATAAACACTGACTGAGTATGCTTGAAAGTATGGACGCAGCTTACGTGATGCAATCACCAAGCAATAGGCCAATTTCTCAATTTTAGGGTAATTTCTTTCCGCCCCCATTAAACGTTTGCTAACGTAATACACCGGCTTTTGGACTCGGTCCTCCTCGCGGACTAAAGTCGCACTTATAGCATGCGGGGATACAACCAAGTATACGTACAACATCTCGTGGTCTACTGGTTTTGACAGCACTGGAGGACTCTCTAGATGCCTCACCAGATCTCGGAATGCTTCCTCACAGTTGGATGTCCATTCGAAATTCCTCTTCTCTTTCTTTATTATATCAAAGAAGGGAATGCACTTGTCCGTGGCTCTGGATATAAATCGACTCAGCGCAGCTACTTTTCCATTCAAGCTTTGCACTGTTTTATAGTTCTGGGCACTTGCACATCTCGAATAGCTTGAATCTTTTCTGGGTTAGCTTCAATTCCCCTGGCATTAACAATGAATCCCAAAAACTTCCCCGACGCAACGCCGAAGGAACACTTCAGAGGGTTGATCTTCATCCCATAATATCTGAGTATATCGAACATCTCTGATAAGTCTCGAATGTGGTCGTTTGACTGTCGTGACTTCACGAGCATGTCATCCGCATAGACTTCCATCGTTCTACCAATCTGGTCTTTGAACATTCGATTCACCAAACGCTGAGAGGTTGCTCCCGCGTTTTTCAATCCGAAAGGCATTACTACATAGCAAATAACAATATATCCCAACGTCTGTGACGAAACTGGTGTGTTCCTGGTCCGGAATATGCATCGGGATCTGATTATATCCCGAGTACGCATCCATGAATGACAACAACTCGTGTCCTGCAGTGGAGTCGACCAACTGATCAATCCGAGGCAATGGGAAACTATCCTTGGGGCAGGCTTTGTTCAAATCGGAATAATCTACGCAAGTTCTCCATTTAATGTTTGCCTTTTTTTACCAGCACGGGGATTGATACCCATTCAGGGTAGAGGGCATCGCGGACGAACCCATTGGCTTTGAGTTTGTCTACCTCCTCTCTGAGAGCAGCGGACCTCCCCGGGTCCATTCCTCTCCTCTTTTGTATAACTGGGACGTACTTCGGGTCTATGTTCAACATATGACTCGTAATAGCGAGAGAAATCCCACACATGTCAGAATGTGTCCAAGCGAAAACATCAAGATTCACTCGGAGGAAATCACTAAGGTCTTCAGTCATTGCATGGCTAAGTTGTGATCTGATCTTCAGTACTCGCGATGGATCGTCTCGACGGACTGAAATGTCAATCGTCAGTTCAACCGGTGCTGCTTTTTCTTCCCTGGGTTCCTCATCGTCGTCTCTCGGATCTATGTCTCTGTAGATCCGAGATTTTGCCCGAGCCAGGGCTCGGGCATTATTTGTCAATTGTCGGTATTCTGGATGCGGACGGAATTGTCCGCAACCTTTCCTTTCTCTCTCCGCTAGGCCTCTCGGAGCTCAGCCGCATAACATGCGCGACCGGATGCCTGGTCGCCATGAACAACACCTACTCCTTTGTCGGTCGGAAATTTTAAAGTCAAACACCACGGGGCTAATGCTACCCTGAACTCAGCTAGGGACGGTCGGCCCAAAAACACATTGTCTGGAGAATCTACATCCAAAACTACGAAAGGTAGGATGCGCACCCACCTTCGCTCACCCTGTCCCAGTTCAACTGGTAACTCAACATATCCCACTGCATCGGTCGCTGCGCCATTAAAGCCATGTATATGAGCCTTAGATGGCTTCAAATCCTTCGACTCCATCTTCATCTGATCATAGGCCTTCTTGAAGATGATATTGACAGAACTTCCACAATCAATCAAAATTCCCTTTACATAAGCCGGCTCGATTGTCGCAGATATGACCATCGGGTCAATGGTGGGAGCTTCCACTTGGTCAGCATCTCTGCTCCTGAAAACTATATCATCCGTCATCATGCGCAGCTGCTATGCAGGAGTCCCATCCTCTGCGTTCGAATAGCACTCGAAGTCTGCATGCCTCAGGGAATTAGCATATCGTTCCATCTCTTGCCAGTTCTTATCCACGGTGTGAGATCCGCCGATGATCGTGTTTATGACTAGCCTGCCCATGGTCCGAGCAGGCTCCTCGGGATGACATGGAGCTGGTGCACGACCGGGATCAGATGTTCCCTGCCCACCTTCTTGCAGACTCTTCACAAACTCCTTTAACTTTTTCTGTCTAATCAACTTTTCTATAGCATCATGTAGGTGTCTGCACTCTTCAGTATTGTGCCCATAAGTTTCATGGAAGCGGTAGTACTTCCCGGTCCGCTTTTGTTCTTCGGTTGACTCCTTTGGACGTGGTTTTCTGTACCGAAAGGTATTGCAAGTTGATAGGTAAATATTTTCAAGAGATGCATTCAGCGGCGTGTACTCGTTGTAGTTTGGAATTCTCGGCTTCCATTTCCCCGCTTCTCTCTTCTTCCCCTGATTTCTTCCTTCGGATTCCTTAGATTGCCCGGGCTTGTTCTCGACATTGACTTGAACTTTTCCCGAGTTGTCTCCGGACTACTTCACAGCAATGTTGCTTTTTATGGACTCCTGAACAGGCTCCGGAGCCTTATCTCGTCTTATCCACTTGGCTTCCTCCCTCCTTATGAACTGATGTGCCTTTGAGTAAAAACATTCTAGCATAGTTGGAGGTTTTCCTGCCAGCCAGTCTCCGAATTCTGAATCTGGATCCACACCTCGCATTACAGCCATAAGAATTGCATGATCATTGGGATTACTGACTTCAGTAGCCGGAACATGGAATCTCTGTAAATACTCCTTCAGCGACTTCCCAGGAGCTTGGATTACACTTGATAGAGACATCACGTCCTTTGGACGAGTAGTATGTATCCTGAACTGTTCTATAAATTTCTTCGCCAACTCCTCGAAACTGGATACGGACCGCGGAGGAAGTCGGGTGAACCACATGGTGGTGATCCCAGATAGAGTTATTGGAAAGCACCTGCACTTAGTTGCATCATTCGCTCTAGCTGAATCCATCATCCATTCGTACCTCATCACATGCTGCCTGGGATCAGACTTTCCTTCATAAGCCGGGATAGTTGGCATGCTGAACTTCCTGGGGTACTCTGCCTGTAGAACAACGTCTATGAACGGAGTATGACTTCTGGACACTCTCCAATCGTCGTTTGACAAGCCTTGATTCTCTCTTATCAACTGTCTGATCATAGCTGTCAGGTCTGGGGTTTGTATAGAAGGTGGAAGGTTGGAGTCTGTCTGACGGGATTGATCAGGCTGGTGCCTCCTCTGCTGACGATCTTCCAAACGTGCATCTTGAGGTTCGATATCATTAGCATCTTGGTGAGCCGGGCATCTAGCCTCCACCTGCACTCCAGCTCCTAAGTTTCCAGTTTCGGCTTGGTAACGGTCTCTGAGGTGTAAACGGTCCCCGGCTATTCGGATAGCAGCACCTGCCTGTGTAGTTTCAGTCTTGCGGCATCTACGCCTGGGAGGTTCATTGGACGAAGCTGAGCTGTCGGATGAAGAATAAGGAGTTGGATTGCCCCCAGCATTCTGATGCTGTTATTGAGTGAGCTGTGCCATGAGGTTGGCGTTAGCTTGCATCTGCTCTCCGAGTTGTTTCCTGCTTTCCCTGAGTTCTCTCATTAAGTCGTTGAACTCTATTCTGGTGACAACTGGCATCTGGTCCTGGGTGGTAGTCCCCGCACCTAAATTTGCTTGTTGATTGCTAGGCCTTGCTTGTTGTACGCTAGCAGTCTCGTGGGCGTCCGCATTATGAGAGGCTGATCTGGTACGTGGTCTTGCCATTGTAGAGTTATTGGTATGAACTCTGAGTAGAATCAACGGACGTCCTACGAATGAATTAGATCTCCTTTGGGGGATTTATTCAATCCAGTAGCTTCAAAGCAGAACCTTGAGGCCTGAGAATTCGATTCTCAGTGAAAGCACTAAAGTGTTAGCACCAAAATTGGTCACTAACCCCGTTTAGAAAGATTATGTAGAGAGATTAATGAAGAAAGTCAATGTAAATAGAGAACAATATGCTAAATTGAATCCAAAGACGAGAACAGCAGATTTATAGTGGTTCGGCGTAACTGCCTACGTCCACTTTGAGGTTAAACTTTACTGCTTTACTTGATAATTGATTACAGATACAATCCGTACACCAACTACTTGAATACAATTGCTAAGTAAAAAGAACGAGTCTTGAAAGCGGCAGAGTCTCCCCAGTGTTCTCGAAAAAAGGTCCCTTTTCATTGTGCCCCTGCCTCTCTATTTATAGAAAAAGTTGGGTTGGACTTCCCTGGTAGGCCTGGTAGCTGAATACTTCGGCCCAAAAAGAGTGAGTTCTGTATGCCGAACAAACTGATGCCGAACAGACTAATACCGAACAGACTGATGCCGATCAGACTAATGCCGAACAAACTGACGAGCTGAGTGGACTGATGCCGATCAGACTGATGCCGAACAGAATGGTGCCGAACAGACTGATGCCGAACCATTGATGCTGAACAGCCTGATGTTGAACCATCGACGCCGAACAGTCTGGTGCCGAACCATTGATGCCGACCAGATCGATGCCGAACCATCAATGCCGACCAGATTGATGTCAGACATCTCTAGATGCCGATCAAATCCGTATGTCGAATACTCTGCCATGCCGAACGAAGTGTGGACGCCGAGCAGTGTGGAGTGCCGAATGCTCTGGGTATGACGATCTAGGTATGCCGATCCCTGTATGCCGTTCACTCTAGAATGCCGACCAAATGTATGTCGATCACTCTAGAATGTTAGTGTCGAGTGCCTAGTTTCCTGGTCAAACCTTCAGGTAACAAATACCGCGCTAAAAACTTGAAATACTCACAAAGTATGAGGACTAATCTGCAAACCTAACACTCACTTCAAAAGGTAGAACTAGGCCATGGCTTTCAAGTCCCAAATATAAACGATGCATTGTGGCTATATAAAGTAAGTATTAACAGGTTAGAAAAAAGGCACAATCTCTAGGTAACAATGAGAAATGAAGGCTGTACTGCGGCCTTGGAAGCAATCCTAACATTATGAAACTACAACATACCCCCTTAAGTGATCATATGCAAACCGGGATGCACTACTATCTTAAACTAACATCTAAAGTGGCAGGTATGCACCGCAATTTGGTATCATAAATCTACAAAGAACGCGCTTCCAATCTAAAGTAATAGGGCTGCACCGCAATCCTATGTCAATACTAAACTAATAAAGCGCCGCTAGCTTGATGTGACAGAACTATGCTGTAATCCTTATAAAACACTATCCACAAATATGAAAGACTCGAGGGATGAGGCGATGGAAAGACTGCTCCGCAAACAAGAGCTGAATTCTTACTCCACAAAGGCAAACCAAGAGATCTCAACTTCCTCTCCAAGATCATTAAACCCAACTCAAAGGCAAGGGCAACGACGCAGTCCTCTATTGGAAAAAACGGCTTAGAACAGAGTCATGCAAAGCAGTCGCTCTCTTAAGTAGCTGCATAGTCTCTTCAACTAAGCCATATAGCTCAACTCCAACACTATGCTTTGCTGATATCTTGGATTGAACAGTGCAGTATAGCCTCGGCAGTGTTGGTGTGGTATAAAAACTACACAACATCACCACTCCGGACATAAAAAAGGCTCAACTCCCGGTAAACTAAAGCAAAGTCCTGGAGTACTATTAATGGTGTAGTCCTTGGTGTAATGGGAGGCAGTCTTTTATTGTAGCTTCATCTACACATATATGCAGTCTACATACCTGTTGTATTTGCACAAAAAATGGGCAAATATCTCCAATTGACTTGTTGTAGAGTTGTGGATGCGGGGTGTATAACATAGCTGTCATATTTGTATTATGATTAATTTTCATTAAGCAAATCACGTATGGGTCATGTAGAAAGTAAATTGTAGTAAAGTAAAGAACACGGAGATTTATAGTGGTTCAGCTAGAATGTGCCTACATCCACTATTCATTTTCATTATTCTTCATATATATCTTTGATATAATGTCTAAAATACACGATACAATGATATGAAGCTCGGTAGAGACTAAGATATAGCTCAAAGAAGTCTGTTCTGCTATTCCTATTTGGCTATTCTTTATTGCCTATTCTTGTTTGCTTGTTTCTATTAGGCAGCTCTGGTTAGGTGGTTCCTGCTAGGCTGTTTCAACTAGCTATTCCTACTAGCTATTACTGCTAGGCTGCTCCTGCTAACTGATCATGCTAGAGATATCCTACTAGGCTGATCATGCTAGAGTGCTCTTGTTAGGGAGATCCTAGTAAGCAAATCATGCCTTCCTATGACTTGTCTACCATTATCTCTGTAAGCTTGCTCTCTAGAATTGTCCCCATTGTTGTTAGAAGCTTGGGTATTTGTAGGAGTGAGGGTATAGGGAGGTTGGGCTGATAGTTTCCCCGTATATGTTGCCTGGAAGGAATATTCCCTAGTATCAAGAATATGCTCTATAATTTTCAAATATATGCAGACCTCATTTCATACATGCACAGTTCGGTTCGGCCAGGAGCTCTGTCTGGGGTAGGTTGGTCCGGTATAAGTGTATGTAGACATGTTGTTGGCCAAGTTCATGCATCACCTTCATTGGTTCGGCTCCCCTTAGTTCGGGGTCTACTTGGTTTAGTGAGCACCTTTACTCACACCTAGGTGAGCTCCTCTGCCTTCAGTTTAGTGGGCTTTTCTACCTTCGGTTCGATGTGCTCTCCATAGGCTTGGCTTGGTGTGCACATCCCCCATTAGTCTGGTTCTTTATGCCCTGTCTTGGTTTGGTCTCTCAACAATTCCACCCCTCTTAACCGAGCAAGTGATCCTATTCAGTACCTTGGGTACCGAACAAGATTTTTTTTTGTTCGGTACCCTGGGGTATCGAACAGGATTTCCTGTTCGGTACCTTGGGTACTGAAGACAGAGAGGGAGGGCTTGCCTTTGCTCCCTCTCACCTGCTCCTCGTGTCTTGCCATCTCTCCTTTCCTTCCCTTCCTTACATTGGAAACGGTTAGGCACTCAACAATTGGATTCCTTACCAGACCATTCCTAATGCTCCATAAAAATATTGTGCTTACCTGGAATCGAACTCGGTTGGGTTGACTGAAAGACACAAGTCTTTACCACTATGCTACACATGCTTTTATGCCATAACTCCTTCATTTCTAGTCAGAATTGAATGAAACTTGGACCAATAGCTTCGTATCATTGAGTAGGGTATTCCAATGCCTCGGAATGTTCCATTTTCCTAAATTAGACAGTAGCTTTCCATGGTGGGGCTCGAGTCGGTTAGATGATGGACAAATTTTAAGATGATTATATCTTTCAATACGTAACTCGGATTGAGACACGGTTTCGACTTATGTGCATGTCTTGAGCTTGGGAGCATTTTTCAAGAGCTTTGACTATATTATTTGACTTTTTCAAATTCACCCCTAGTGCTTTATCTTGACCTTGGGGTTACATGATGGCGCCTTTATTATGTACCCTCCGGTCGTTTCTATGCTTTCTAACGTCTTTTTGTATTCACCATGTTATGGGCGAAAATGCCAACATCATGTTTCTTCGTAGAATCAAAAAGTCATAGTCTATTAAAATTGGGGCTTTCCCACTTTAATTATAAACTTTCCACTACAATTTTAAGCTTCCCACTTAAATCTGAGGGTCAACCACTCAAATTACAATTTCCTGCCAAAGGCCACATTAACAATCCATGCACATCAAACTAGCAAGATGGATGGTCGACACGTGACACGATCTAAATGCAGAAATCAAGAGAGTGGAAGAGTGATGTTGGCAATCCACATGAATCTCTATACATTATAAATAAATAAGACACTGTAGTAGAAAAGGGGGATTTTATTTTACTCATTTTGTATACACAAAACTAAAATTTGTACTCTCTACCATTTTCGTTTGTACTAAGTATCAAAAGAGAAGACATTGACATTTTACCCGTAGACATAGAATTCTTTAACATCTGAACCAGGTAAATTCTCTATGTCCTTTTATTATTTTCAATACTTTGCTTTACTATTTTTATTTCATCAGCACCTGTATCGAGATAACGAACTGATTGTAAATGCTTTAAATATTTCCCCCTAATAATATGCAAGCATTAAAATAATCTAATTCCTCCTATTAAAGGAAAAATTAACATTATTTAATTTTGTTTATTCATAATCACGAAAGCGTTCAACATCGTGATTACTTCATAAAAGTACTTGGGTGTTACTGATATGAAAAATCTCATTAACATTTTTGGCGCTAGAAGGAGGGCATGCCTAATTTCCCTCTCCTACAAAACTTACCTACACTTTCTTTAAATACCATTACAATACCATGATTCCCATAGATTCTACTACTCCTCCCGCCGAAGAGAAATTTCACCTGGCCTTAAAAATCCCAAAAAGGTCATTCATCCCCTCTATAGCCCAAACTAAGGTGGAAGCTTCTACATAGCCCACCTTAGACCCTGTCCTAACTGCTCTTCAAGCTTTCACAAACCAAATGAACCAACGCATGGAAGGATTATAGAGATCCATTGCCTAACTTACTTCTCATATGCCAACCTTCCCTCAAGCATTCATAGCTCACCGCCATCACTCGCCGACTATGCTGGCCATGCATCGTGTGAGTGATAATGGCACTCTTAGAAATGAGAATGGTGAAGCTGCACCAAAAACCAATTCAAAACTCAAAGGCAAAGTCTAGATCAACCCTTGTATCAAATCAAAGCCTACCAACATCAATCCACTATTACTAAAAAGAAGACAATAACTACTCCAAATGATGATGATGATGTCACTTTACTCTATAGGGGTGGATCGTCCCAAATGGATCCCAGAGAAGATGAGATCCATCAGCTAAAGGCTCGTGTAGAGCAGCTAGCAAAACTTTGGCGGCAAAACAACATAGAAGAAGTAAGGGAAGAAGGTTCTTCCCATTCAGCGAAACCATCATAGAAGTAGATTTTCCAGATAACTTCAAAGCCCCGTCGATTGATAAATTTGACGGAGCCACAAGCTCAAATAACCACATCTGCACCATTGAGTACTATATGGACATCTTAAATGTAGCGAGGATGGCTCGGTGTAAACTCTTCCTAGTGTATCTAGCATGAGCTGCTTGAAGATGGTTCAGGAGATATGGACCTAAGGAAGTCCATTCTTGGTGGTGGCCATCCGTCGATTTACTAAGACAGTTCAACTTAGGAAGAGAAGCTTCCTCAGATGTGAACACAATGGCCAACGTAAAGCAGGGTGAAAATGGGAGTGTGCGCAACTTCGTAAAATGCTTTAAATCTTAGGCGCTCCATATTAGGGTCACTTGTGAGGAAGTGCTACTCATGGTAGCGCATGTTAGGATAAGAAGGGATACTGCCATATGGAAAGGAATAGCAGAAAACCATGCCACAGCATGATGGCCTTCTATAAAAAGGCCAGAGACTACATAAGAGTGGAAGAGGCCAGGTCCACAGCACAGTCTGGAAGAGCTTCCGCTCCATATTATGAGAAGGGGGCAAAAGGATACCATCAGCCCAGGAAGCGATAGAGGGAATTAAACTTCGCATCAAAAACTCCCCTCACCCATACTCCTAGATAGATATACAAGATGAATAGGATCGAGCTTGGCTATAATTCCCCTAACGAGGGATAAAAGGTGGAGCGGAGCAGTAGTTGAGCATACCGCCACTTCAATAGGGCCAATGGCCATAACACAGACGACTGCCGACACTTGAGAAATGAAATAGAGAGGTTGATTCAGAAAGGTTACTTAGGCAGCCTCCAAAAGGAAAACAATGGGGAAAGGAGTGGAAACTTCACTTCGAATCTGAATGAAAACCTAGTAGGAAACCCATCTAATCTCATAGCCTCAATCCATGGAGGGCTACATCTTGTAGGAAAAAGCAAGAAAGCTCAGGAGTGATATGTGCAGGAAGTGAAAGTGGAGCAAAAGACCATATTCAATGTAAGGCAAAAACATGCGTAGGACATAATCTTCATCGCAGTTGATGCATCTAGGATTGCCTTTCCACATAAAGATCATCTCATCATTACAGTGAAGATTTCAAACTGCACCATGAAAAAAGTCTTCGTTGATTCTGGGAGCTTTGTTAATGTCATCTTCAAATCTGCATTTGACAAAATGTAGCTTCCAGCTAAAATATTAAAGTCAATTCTAGAACCAATCTATGGCTTCAACAACACCGAAACCATACCCATTGGATCAGCATGCCCACTTGTCACTGCCAGAACTACCGCCTTCACAAATTTTAAACGGAACCGCAACTGTTCCCATTGATCAACCATCACCATATAATGCATTTTTGGGAAGACCCACACTGATTAACTTAGGAGAAGTTATTTCTCAAAAGGACCTAGTCATAAATTTCCACATCACTATTGGAAAAGGATCGATAAGAGGAGAAAAATTGTTAACTAGGGAATTATACAATGTAAGCCATAATTCTAGCAATAAAATTATTCAAAACTATGATACTATCTCCCCTAATAACTATGACAATGGTAAAGAGATAGACATACAGCCAGTTCTAAGAATTGCACCTGTATAAAATACAAAGAACAATGCTGAAACAAGTCATTCTATGACCATAACATAGTTAGGAAATAAATGAGAAAGTATATGCACATGATTGGAACCGATGAGTTTAACTTAGTCTATGTGCGGTATTTTTCCAAGAAAGCTTAGAAACAAGCACTCTCCACCACCTCTCAACCCGAGGAGAAAGAAGAAAGTGAAATAGACCCGAGATTAAGGGAAACAAGGAGAGAGTTGAATACATTAGATGACTTGAAGATGTAAAACTATATCCCAAAGACCCCAAAAAAGGTTCTTAATATAGGAAAAAATTGCAGATCAAAAACCAGAATTGAATTGATAGACTTCATGAAGAAAACATCTGTTGTTTTTGCTTGGACACACTCAAACATGGTAGGAATAGATCCAGCTGTCATCTGCCATGCACTCAACATTTATCCCAATGCTTTCCAATCAAAAAAAATTGCATGACTCTAGATAAGAAAAGGTATAATTCTCTGCATGAAGAAGTCAAGAAGCTGAAAGCTAATGGATTCATCAGAGAAGTGTATTACCCAAAGTGGATCGCCAACCATATTCTTGAAGTCCAACAGGAAACGGAGAACCTACATAGATTATACCAACCTCAACAAGGCCTGTCCAAATTACAGCTTTCCTTACTTAGAATTGGCCAATTGGTGAACACAACTAGCAGACATGAACTACTCTCGTTCATGGATGCACACTCAAGTTACAATCAGATAGTCATGTTCGAGATAGATCAGAAGCATACCAGTTTTATGACGGACAAAGGTTTATACTGCTACAAAGTCATGCCATTCGGATTCAAAAACGCTGGGGCAACCTATCAAAGGTTAGTTAATATGATATTATCAGGTCAAATTGGCAAAAATGTTGAAGTATATGTTGATGACATGCTAGTCAAGTCAAAAGCAGCATCAAGTCATGTGTAAGATCTGGAAGAAACATTTGTGGTCCCAAGGCAGTCTAATATGAAGTTGAATCCCTTAAAATGTGCTTTCGCTATTCAGTCAGGGATGTTCTTGAGATACGTAGTAAGCGCTAGTAGCATAAAAGCAAACCCAGAGCAGATTGAGGCCGTAAGAAATATGGGAATCCTAGAAAAGTCAAAAGACATCATGTGCCTAAATGGTAGGGTTGCCACTTTAAGCAGGTTCGTTTCCAAAGCAATTGAAAAGTGCATATCGTTCTTCGACCAAGTAAAGAAAGGGAAATATTTTGAGTGAATTGAGGAATGCAAAATTGTGTTCTAAAATCTAAAAGACCATCTAATCAATACTCCTACCTTATCAAAACTGGTGATAGGTGAAGACTTGTATATATATTTAGCTGTAATTGATAAAGTTTTTAGTGCTACAGTGGTTCGAGAGGATGAAGCGACCCAGAGGCCCGTCTACTTCACAAGCAAGCATTTGTCAGGAGCAGAAGTCAACTGTTCAGTCATTGAAAAGCTGGCTTGCAACCTACTTTTCATGCCAAGAAAGTTGAAATCCTACTTTCAAGCACATCCCATTAAAATCCTCATAGACAGAACACTAAGAAAATACTGTAGAAACCATAGACATCGGGATGTTTGCTAAAATGGGCGATGGAGCTCAGCTATTATATTATCTCTTATTGTCGAAGAAAAACAATCAAAGGTCAAGCATTGGCTTATTTCATCATGGAATGCACATTACCTACTAAGCCCCAACCTGAGGAAGGAGCGTCCACTCCACGGTTCTAACAATTATGTGTGGATGGAGCATCAAACGAACAATGGGTCAAGGATTGGATATGTGTTGATTACTCCAGATGAGCAAAAACTATACAGAGTAGTGTAGCTTAGATTCAAACCTACAAATAATGTGGTAGAATACGAGGCTCTCCTCGTAGGTTTAATGATGGCTCAGGTAATAAAGGTAATCCATATTAAAATTCATAGTGATTCCTAATTGGTTATGAACCAAGTGCAGAGTAATTACCAAGCGAAGGAGCCAACTCTAGCTAAATATGTTGAACTTTCTAAAAAATTATTAGAGCAGTTCAAATAGTTTGATATAGAGCAAATTCCACATGAGAATAATGCTCTTGTTGATTCATTAGGCAAACCTGCCTAGCACAAAGGTAGCAATTGAAATGAAAGTTTTTCTAATAGGGCATCAAGCTGAACCAAGCATCATCAAAGCTAATTGAATACTGGTCCCAACTAGGACCCAACGAGCAACGATATGAGAAGCTCCAAACCAGGAAACAGGGGAAAATTAAGAGCAGTCTCCAACTATGCCTACGCTTCAACAAACAAAAGAAAACTTGTGGATGACCCTCATCAAATAATTCTTAATAAATGAAATCTTACCCCAAACAAAAACGAAGTCAAAAAATCCTTCGTTGATGGCATATTATACAAGAGAGGATACTCTACCCCTTACCTCAAGTGCATTTCCAAAGAAGAGGGAATACGGGACATGAGTGAAGGACATGAAATGTAGTGCGGGGATCATTTTGGGGGGACCAAACTAGCAAAAAACGTTCCGAGGCATGGTTACTATTGGCCCACTATGCTTCAGGATGCAAAGGCATACGTGAAAAGATGTGATAGATGTCCAAGGTTTGTGAATTTCCTAAGGCAACTTTTCCATGAGCTCATTCCACTAGCTAGCCTATGGCCATTTGACATATATGGCGTAGATTTGATAGGATCACTTCCTATATCAAAGGAAGGGGCAAAGTAAGTTGTAGTGGAAATAGACTACTTCACTAAGTGGGTAGAAGCAGAACCCCTAGCTACGATCACCAGTTTAGTGGTAAGAAACATAATCATTAGGTTTGGGATCGCCCACAAAATAATTTCAGATAATGGAACCCAGTTTGAAAGAAAGGAGTTCGTAGAGCTCTGTGAAAGGAACAAAATAATAAAAAGTTCCTCCTTAGTCGCACATCCATAGGCAAATGAGCAGGTCGAAGCAACAAACAAAACCAATCAAGAAGTTGCTTAAGAAGAGATTGCAAAAGGCTAATGGAAGGTGGCAGAGGATTTTCCTTTAGTACTATGATCCTATAGGACATCAACCAGTTCCCCAACCGACCATACACCCTTCTTCCTAACCTACAACTATGAAGTCATAATTCTCGTCGAAGCAAAGATCCCATCACATAGAAGAATATCATATATGGCAGAACAATACAAAGAACTAAAAGAAGCTGCCCTCAATCTTATGCAAGAAAAAAGTGATGAGGCAGTAGTTCGATCTACCACATACCGATAAAGGATGACAAAAGGTTACAATGATAGGCTTAAGGAGAGAAACTTCTCCAAGGGAGACCTAGTACTGCGAAGAATAATGGCCAACACCAAAGATCCAGCAGATGGAGCTCCGAGCCCGAAATGAGAATATCCTCTGGTTATAGCAGAGGTCTTAGCTAATGGGGCATACCGGCTATCAAAACCTGATGGAAATCTAGTTTCGACAACATGGAATTCAAAGCACCCTGGCCTTATTTTGTGTGATTAGTGTTACTTGCATAACAAACATTGTAAATATTATGAAAATAGTAATACAATAAACTAGATGTAGGGATATTAGATGGCCCGAACTAGTATGAAAATCTAAATGTGTTAATTTCACTAACATAGCTAATTACATTGGGTTGTATTATACCCAACCCGACTTCTTAACCACACAATTACACTAGACGTAAGGATATTAAACGGCCTGAACTAGTACAAAAAACCATGTGCATGAATAAAAAGGTTGTAAAATACGCGACCTAACTTCACGATCAAAATATAATCCACCCCCAAATAACGGGGCAGACCGTGCCAAGCGCACGACAAGCATGAACATCAAAAACCAAGTTCAAAAATCACTAACTGTACAAAGAACTAATCAGGAATGGCAAGGAAAGATAACGCATGGAGTGTGGTGCACCCTACAATCAGATACAATTCCAAAAAACATAAAGCTTGCTAGGTAAACACTAAAGACTAAGATCTACCGAAATCTACTTTAATCTGCATGATTCCTCACATTTGCACACACATCTCAAGAGGAAATAAATTTACCATCACGCAAAGTTGCATTAAAAATTAAGCTTGAAACTGACTTATAATAAAACAAACTATGCTACGATCCAAATTCGTCCCTAGAGGAATCATTGATCATGATGCTGTCATACCGGTGAGATCTACGGTCCCACGATGCAAACATTGACGAGAATCACTTCTTACCTAGGAAGCCGTTAATGAGCCCTTTATGTAGTAATTCTTCAACTCATGAAATTTGGCTTCATAATACTTCTTCAAATCCTTCTTCCATTAGAAAATAAGATTAGGACCGGCCCCTGACTGAGGCGAAGGAACAACACTAGACCTAAGGACGTAATAGGATCATCTTCTGCACTAGTTTCTTAACGACCTGAAGAGACAAATCTTCAAGGTCGTCATTCATGCCTTAATCTTATCTTCATAGAAAACCTTATATGACATTTGGTGCCTTTTGAAAGTCCACCCAGTTTAGTAATTCGAATTAGAGCAGACTTGAGCCTCTCCCCCAAGTCAGTTGTCTCCGAACATTTCCTAGTAGTGCAAGGCCGAAAATTAAAATGAATCAAGACCAATAAAGTTAATAGGAAGTGCAATCCTATAAAAACTCACAATAAACTTGCACTCTTTTCAAAAAAGAAAAAAAAAATATTTTCTTTTTCAGTACCCTTATAAGCATTCGCATAACCAAAAATATCAAAAAACATGGTCTTACAAAAGTATCCTAAGTTATAGGATCCTAAAATACTATGCTGATTGTAGAAAATCTGATCTGAGACATGCTGGCCAAAGGTAAGCATATCCTGATGCGAAAGGTCTTCCTTGGATCATAATTAGCACCCGCCCAGTGGTCCGTCGGATGCTCCGTAATGAGCTCAAAACCATCTTTATTATAAAGGAATTTTGGGTCAACAGTAGGGTAAAAACAAGAAAAAACATCGAAGGCATATTATAAAGTGATCTTCCTCATCTTTCCTTTAACCTTTCTCTACGAGATTGACAATCCGATCCTGGCAAAGCACATCGATGGGTGCTGCTGCGACACTGGGGGTAACTTGAACTCCTTATAGTAAATCTTTTAGCTCGTAGATCTTGAGCACAACGTCCTTTTTATTTTTCTCTAAAGTATCAATTAGTTTAGCCCTAGTCTTCTTTGTGAGCGAGAGAGCATCCACCTTCCACCCTTCCTTTGTGAGAAAGGGAGCACCTTCGGCCCCTGTTGCTCCATCTACTGCTTGGAGTGAGCTTCTAACTCTTTGAGTTTAGCTTGGAAATGTACTTCCAATTTCTTCCTCAACTTATTCGCCAGCACGATATCCATACTTGTAAGGGGAGTAGCAGCCACGCCCAACTAGGCCCCTCTACCTCCTTTCCTCCCTCGATACCCTCCTTCTCCTCAATTTGCTGGGCAACCTAAAGAGACATGTATTCTATTTTCTTCTTTAGCCCTTTAATCTCCGTTTCATAAATAATCCCATAAAGCGCTTCACCATCCTTCAATAACTGCACCAATTCAGTCACTTTAGAGTTTGCAACGCCCAGCTCAGTACACAACTTGACATTATGTTGATAGCGATGCTCAAGTGCATCCTCAGCTTCCTTGAGCTCGGAAAGGGCATTTTTTAAGTCTCTTTCAAGCCCTTCGTTAGTAAGTATCAAATGGAGATTCTCTTCCACTAAGGCCACGGTAGAAGTCGTGGCTGCAACCTTAAACTCAAGCGCACTATATCACCCGGGCCATAAATGATAAATATCAAAAGTTCATTAGACTCAAAGGCTTTGACAGATTCGGAAGGTGGCCCAAGGAGATCGACCTAGTTGGTAGTAATTAAAGTTCATTTCAAAAGAAGTTGAGATGCATGAAGTTAAAAAATAACATGTCACATAAAGAATAATTTTATATGGAGAATCTGACAAATTCACATACAAAAAATGATAATGATGCACAACACTCTCTCCCTATTTAAATTTCTAAGCCTAAACCACCCTAAATGAGGACTGTCGGGTGGGAAGGAATCGCTCTCTAAAGTATATCGCCATCAACGCAGTACAAAATCTCTAAGGACTTTTTTCCCTAATATTTAGTCAAGTTTAAAAAGCAACCCATGGTTTCCTTTTTAAGTTATGTGAACAACCCATATAATTCTTTTTCACGCTTGTGAATTACCGTCGCACTAAGACAGGGATAATTTGTGATCTGGGTTTGGAGTATTTCCATGTTTTCCTTCAGGAGTTTAGTAAATATTACTTCCTTAGAAGACTATAAAGAACAAAAATATCATTGTCATTTGTAATGCAGTAACGAAATAGCAAGTAAACTAAAGAAATTGGCCACAAAAAATTTGAAAAAAACAAAAGTATTTTATTACACAAGAAGCAAAAATCATTTACAAAGGTTAGGTAGTTAAATTAGCTTAAGCGGTTGAGGTGGCCTCAGTCTCCTTAGACAGCGGAGTCTCGTCATCCTATTGGAAATAGGAGTCCTAGGAGGCGAAAGGGGAAGCTTTCTCCTTCTCCGGCTCCTTAGCCACTATACCCTATAATAAGTACTGGTCTCTTTGATCTTCTCAAGGTCCCTAAGGAAGATAAGATTGACCTCAACATAAACGTCATCCAAGCGATCAGCCAAAAATTAACACTAAACCACAGCATACAACTTATAAAGCACATGGTAAGTGATCCATGAAAGCTTGTCCTTAGTCTTCTCTAGCACCTTCTCCTTCTCCCATAACAATTTACCTTTCTTCCCTAACTCTTGACCCTTCAACGTCAAGGCCTTCTAAGTTGCCATCACTGCCAACTCTTCCTTCTTTACTTTCTCTCGTTGAGCCCTGAGCTCTTCCTCCAATCTAGTCTTCTCAAAAGGAGCCACGACAAGGTATGCCTCAAGCTACAAAGTACGAGCAATGAATGAAACCTAATCGTCTTCTGCCTTCTTCCGGCCTCAAATGCTAAAGCCTTTACCTATTACAAAACAAAGATGGATAAACCAAAAATCGGTAAAGTAGGTAACCTTTAAAGAAAGAAGGAAAAAAGGCATCTACGAAGGCCAAAGACCTCTCGAGCTCAGTAGCAAATTTGGGTAAGGAGAGTGCAAAAAATAGGAGAGTGACATGATAAGATTATGGGGCAGAAGCAATGTGAGATAGACCATCCAGAGTAACACGCCCCACCCTCTCAAGAAGGTCAGTAATAGTGCACTCAAGCAAAGGTAAGTGGCGAATACGAGGGCCTTGGAGGGATTAAAGAGGGGGATAGGTAGGACTTCAGAAGAAGGAGGGGAAGTAGGATAAGACTCGTGTGGTTTCTTGAAGGGCTAGTCAGAAGCTTCAGCGTCGGCCTTGCTCATATTGTCTCCTTTTTTCTTTTTCTTTACTTTTGAATTCTTTGATGTGGAATCATCAAAGAACGCATCAGAAAGATCACCCATCATTTCACCTATACATAATAAAAGTGTTAAGATCGGTAAAAGTCCTTACAAGTGCTGAGAACGGTTTATTTCATTGTCAAATTTGTCAAATTATACCCCTAGATTTATCTGTAGTTGAAGAATATTTAAAAATAGAACGAGAGAAGTTGTGCCTGTTGATTCATGAAGTTTTGATTCATGACACAAGCTTAAGAGATCATACGACGAGACTTCGACAGTGACAAAAAGAGAATAAACCATATATCAAACACTATAAAGGAGACAAGACTACAATCCAGTTTTTTATTATTTTATTTTATTGAGTCTTAGAATATTGTTAAAATCATTCCTCAAGTAGTCACACATTCACACAAAATTGATTTATACAAAATAAATATCACTGTGCAAATAACAACAGGTCGGCCGACCGACCAGAAAATTCGGCCGACCGACTCTGTGTCCAGTGAACAGATATGCACCGTTTTTATTCATATTTATAAACTCAGCTGACCGGCCCAGGTTTCTCGGTCAACCGACCAGAACATAACGGCAAGTTTTCTGAAGAGGTGCAATTGTTCATGAAGAGGAATGTCCTTTAATCCAAGAGATACAGACACAACTTTTGATTGAAACTCTTCATGAAAGATTGCAACTATTCTATAACTATATAAACATGTTCAATTCACTTCTACAATCACCGATTCTAGTTTATAATTCTGAATTCTATTATCTATTTATTTCTGCAAATAAAATGTTCATTCTCATTCAATATCACTAGAATCCTTGAATTAATTCATATACTTCGATTCTACGTGATTATCTTCCTTCCAAATCTTCACACATATATACTCTTGAGGATTTGATTATAGGAAAGCTGTACTATCAAAAGACAATCAGTGTTATTCAGAACACATTCGTCAACAAACTATTTGTATTAAGTTAAAGTCCTCTTCGGCTGTTGAGGCGGAAAAATTCCTGTTCGGCTGCTCAGGTGTCGTATAC
The DNA here is from genome assembly GCA_030737815.1 of Allium fistulosum. NCBI lineage: Eukaryota > Viridiplantae > Streptophyta > Magnoliopsida > Asparagales > Amaryllidaceae > Allium > Allium fistulosum. The sequence goes on from CM060901.1 coordinate 961,361,145, forward strand.
CTATTCCTCCGGGTTAAGTGAGGGGTTTAGTTTAAATCCAGAGGGTATTCTGGGACTGGACGTAGAACGGGAAGTTCGAACCAGTATAAAAATTCCTGGTGTGCTTACTTTAATCTTTATTTACTGCTATTATCAGTTTCCGCACTTATATACCATATTACACGATCCTTAGTACTACACGTTCACTTTCATTTGGTATCAGAACAAGGAAATCCTATAACCGTCACAAAGTTATTTGATATTTATTCTTAAGTAATATGGCAACCACACAGACTAACGATGTTAGCACTCACACCAATTCTAGTTTCACAGAAGGTCAATCTACTTCACGACCTCCACTTTTTAATGGTATAAATTATAATTATTGGTCAACTAGAATGAGAATCTATATGCAATCTAGTGGATTTGATATCTGGAATATTATACAAAGAGAGTATACAACTCCTACTGAAGAATACTCAACTTGGAGTAACACTCAAAAACTAGATGCTACTTCAAATGCAAAGGCTATGAATATTTTATTTTGTGCATTAGATAGAAATGAATTCAATAGAGTTAGCATGTGCACTTCCGGTTATGAAATTTGGAGAACTCTTAAAGTGTCACATGAAGGAACGAATAAAGTTAAATTAAGCAAAATTTCTATGTTGAAAAATCAATTTGAAAACTTTAAAATGAGGCCAAATGAATCTATAAATGACATGTACTCTAGATTCCAGGATATTTATCATGCTTTATTATCATTAGAACAAAAGTTTACTGATTTTGATGTTGTTACAAAAATCTTAAATTCTTTAACGGACGAATGGGAACGAAAAGTCCTAGCTATTGAAGAAGCAACTGATTTATCAACATTAAAACCAGAAGAATTGATAGGTAATTTAATGTCCTACGAAGTAAATTTGCAGGCAAAAAGAAATGGAGCACAAGAAAAGAAAAATGTAGCATTCCAAACAGAAAAGATGATTCCGACTCAGATAATGATGATATGGCAATGATCACTAAAAATTTAAAAAAGTTTTTGAAATTCAACAGAAACAAATTCAAGGGAAACAAAAATAATTTTAACAACAATTCCAATAGCAACAAACCATCATCTTCGGCAATGGAATGTTATGAATGTCATAAGAAAGGACACATGAAGAAGGATTGTCCAGAGCGTAAAAAGAATAATCTCAAGAAGGACAAAATCAAACGAAAAGCTTTTTCAGTCACTTGGGACGACACTGATTCATCATCCTCATCAGAGAGTGAAAGTGATAATGAACAAGCAAATGTGTGCTTCATGGCTTCGTCAGACGATGTAAGTGATCTTACTTTTGAAGATTTAATTGAGATTAATTCTGAATTAGTAAATTTAGCAAAACAATTTAAAAAGAAAAATAAGGAGTTACAAAAGAAATTAGATAGGACAGTTTTAGAAGTAGATATGCTGAAAGATGAGAAGAAAATATTAGAAGAAGAACTTGAAATTTCTCAACAATCAAATTCTAATTTATCTTCTCAAATTTCGTCAATATCTGAAGAACTAGAAATTCAGAAAAACAAAAATGATGTTTTATTTTTCGAAAATAATAGTTTAAACTCTAAGATTAAAGATTTAGAGTTAGAAAAATCTAGTCTTAAAATAAAATTTGATGATATTTCTAAAAATATATCTAATTTCAATAAAGGAAGAGAGAATCTTTCTAGAATTCTTGAAAATTCTCAATCTTCTAACAATAAATCTAGACTAGGATTTAAGAAACAAAATAATTTTGCTAAAAATAGGACTAATAATAATATTAAGAAGGACATTAAGAAAACAGTTTTTTCAAAAACTAAAACCATCAAGATATGGATTCCAAAAACAAATAATATGTTGATAAGGAATAAGCATATCAAAATGTTTATGGAAACTGTTCATAATAACAAGAACTATGTTTATAAAGGAAATTCTGAACCCGTATGGGTTTGGCTTCCTAAGATCTAACTCTTAGGACCCTAAAAAGATTGGGTACCAACTTTTTATAAACTTTTTACAGGTACCACATAAGAAGAGAGGAAAATGGATTTTAGATAGCGGTTGCTCAAAACACATGACTGGAAACAAAGAAATGTTGTCAAACATCATATACTCAAATGGAGGAGCAGTCACATTTGGAGATAACTCAAAAGGATATATCATCGGCAAAGGCAATGTCAGTAGCAACGGTACCTCTAATTTACCTCTTATTACTGATGTTTTATTAGTTAAAAATTTAAAACACAATTTATTAAGTATTAGTTAGCTATGCGATAAAGGTTTTAATATAACTTTTTCTGAAAATAAATGTAATATTTTCGATAAAAATCATAACATTATTTTCGAAGGAAAAAGAGATAAAAACATTTATATCTTAAATATGAATGTTAATAATGATTCAAACTTGTGTTTAGTAGCTAAAGAAAACGATTCTTGTCTTTGGCACAAAAGATTTTGTCACATTAATTTTAATACTATCAACAAACTAGCTAAAAATCAATTAGTTAAAGGATTACCCAATATAAAATTCAATACTGATATATTTTGTGATGCATGTAAATTAGGAAAATTAACAAAATCTTCTTTTAAATCTAAAAGGTAATATCTACAGAACAACCACTTGAACTTTTACACATGGAACATTTTGGTCCAACTCAAGTGCAGTCTATTAATCATAATAGATATGTATTCGTTATTGTAGATGACTTTTCTAGATATACTTGGATTTTCTTCTTGAAAAATAAAAGCGATACTTTTGATAATTTTAAAATTTTTGTTAAAAGAATCCAAAATATTAAAAATTTAAAAATTAAAAATATAAGAAGTGATCATGGAGGAGAATTTGAAAATGAAGCTTTTGAACAATTCTGTAACAAGAAAGGTATTAATCATAATTTTTCGTTCCCTAGAACACCACAACAAAATGGAGTTGTAGAAAGGAAAAATAGAACGTTACAAGAATGTGCAAGAACTTTGTTAAATGGAACCACTTTATCAAAACACTTTTGGACAGAAGTTGTAGCTACTGCTTGTTATGTATTGAATCGTGTTTCTATTCGACCGTTAACTAAGAATACTTCATATGAACTTCTAAATGGAAGAAAACCAAACATTTCATATCTTAAGGTTTTTGGGTCGAAATGTTTTATATTAAATACTAAAGATCAATTAGGCAAATTTGATCCAAAATCCGATGAAGGAATATTCGTTGGATATTCGGAACGAAGCAAAGCTTATCGAATTTATAATAAAAGAACTCAAATTATTGAAGAAAGTTTACATGTTTCATTTGATGAAAATTTTAAAAATACAAGTCCAAATATTACTATCGATTCTGATGATGAAACTACTCAGACTGAAAATAGTAATTCAAATGAAAATTTTGATACTCATGAAATAATTGAAAATTCAAACATTACTCCTAATATAATAAAATCTCCACCTAGAATTTTAAGGGATCATCCTATACAAAATATAATTGGAGAAGTAAATACGAACGTTAAAACTAGACATCAATTAAATCAAGTTGGTCATGTAGCTTTTCTCTCTAACATAGAACCTAAGAATATAAAAGAAGCCTTAACTGATGACTACTGGATTCTTGCCATGCAAGAAGAATTAAATCAATTCGAACGAAACGAAGTTTGGGAACTCGTTCCTAGACCAAGTGATCAATCAGTCATCGGTACTAAATGGGTTTTCAAAAACAAAGCAGATGAATTAGGAAATATAACTAGAAATAAAGCTAGATTAGTTGCATAAGGATATAATCAAGAAGAGGGAATAGACTACGAAGAAACATTTGCTCCAGTCGCCCGACTTGAAGCAATACGAATCTTATTGGCTTTCGCATGTTTTCATAATTTTAAACTTTATCAAATGGATGTTAAAAGTGCTTTTTTAAATGGTTATATAAAAGAAAATGTTTTCGTTGAACAACCACCACTTTTCAATCATGAAAAATATCCAGATCATGTTTATAAACTCAAAAAGGCATTATACGGTTTAAAACAAGCACCACGTGCTTGGTATGATCGTCTTAAAAGCTATTTATTAGAATCTGGTTTTGAAATTGGTAAGGTAGATCAAACGCTTTTTATTAAGAAAACTAAGAAAGATATTTTAATAATTCAAATATATGTTGACGATATTATTTTTGGCTCGACAAATGAAAAACTATGTCAGGAATTTTCAACGATAATGACAAATAAATTTGAAATGTCTCATATGGGAGAATTGTCATATTTTCTAGGATTACAAATTAAACAAATTGAAAATGGAATTTTTATTAATCAAAAAAAATATTGTTATAATTTAATTAAACGATTCGGTCTGGAAAACACTGCTGCCAAACCAACTCCTATGAGTACAACGATTCATCTCGATAGAGATGAAGATGGCAAAAGTGTTGATCAAAAATTATACCGAAGTATGATTGGTTCTTTATTATATTTAACAGCGAGTCGACCCGATATAATGATGAGTGTTTGTTTATGTGCTCGATTTCAAGCAAATCCCAAAGAATCACATATGCGAGCAGTTAAACGTATTATTCGTTATCTAACTAAAACAAAAGATTTCGGGCTATTTTATCCGAAAGAATGTCCTTTCGAATTAGTCTCCTATAGCGATGCTGATTTTGGAGGAAGTCGGACTGATCGAAAAAGTACTAGTGGAACGTGTCATTTCAATGGACGTTCTTTAGTCTCTTGGCTTAGTAATAAACAAAACTGCGTTTCCTTATCGACATGTGAAGCAGAATATATATCTACTACTTTGGCATGTGCACAAGTCATATACATGCAACAAACACTACAGGATTTTAATTGTCATCTTGAAAAATCTGTAATTTACTGTGATAATACTAGTGCAATAAATCTTTCTAAAAATCCGGTTAATCACTCACGAACAAAACACATTGATATACGTCATCATTTTCTTCGTGATTGTTTGGAAAAAGGATTAATAAATTTAGAATTTATAAATACTGAAAATCAAATTGCTGACATTTTTACTAAACCACTAAATGAAAATAATTTTGTAAAACTTAGACGTGACTTAGGAATAATGTATTTTAAAGATTTATAAATAAATAAACAAATATGAAAGAAATTTTTTTTGAAAAACAAAAATTATTTTATTTCTGACCAAAGCGGAACTCGAACTCATGACCTCTGACTTGCTTGTTATATGTTGTATTATAGCTACTTGAGCTATGGGTGTTTCTTGTTTCAGTTTTATTTACAATCTGTACCATTAACTTTAATTTTAGAACAAACTATTTTTAGCTCTAAAGCTTATATATCATACAATTACGAACAGTTTTGTTGTAAAAATTCTCTGATTATAGTTATTAATATATCCTATCCACAAATTTTTGGGCAAACTGATACTTATAAATACTTTACTTATTCTTCAAAATATATATATACAAAGAAAGTTTTTGGCTTCAAAATTTTAAAAATGTCTTCAAACAATGACTACTACAATTCCAAAAACTCTCACCTATCATACACTTCTCCAGACGATGATGTTTCCGATCAAATTCCTGAAAATGGCCCCTATCCTACTTTTCCTATGCCTAAACGTATTCTTAACTTCTCTTCTTCGGATAAAGATCCTCGACACGGATGGAAACCATGGGAAGACTCCCATATAGGCTATACACCCGATTAGAAAAAAGGGAAGAATACAATGGTAGTATCTCCATCAACCAAACTAAAAATTGATGAAATACATCACTACCAACAACAGCAAATGAATATGCAACGGGAACTCTACTACGAACAAAAAGTCACGGCAAGACGTTTAAGTTTTCTTGAAAAGATTGCCATGAAAATTTGTTCATCTAAGAAAGATGATGTTGCTGAACCTTCTTACAGATCTCCATCACCTTCAGACCCTGTTCAAACTCCAATAGCTCCAAGATGGTCACCAATAGAAAATGTTCCGTCCCCAAACTCATGGGAACGTAGATTTTGATGAACCATGGCTATAAATTTATATATATATATATGTTGTTGTTTTCAATAAGATGTATAAATATAAATGATGTAATAAAATAATTTATATTTCTATAATTTTTTGAAAAACAGCAAAAATATGTTTTTTTATCTGCCTCGGTCGACCGGAAAGCCTGAGTCGGTCAGCTGAAGCTATCCTGAGAATATCAAAAACATATTTCTACCAGGTCGGTCGACAGAATACCCTGAGTCGGTCAGCCGAACCCTTCCCGAGAATTTCACCAACTTTCATATTGCCAGTTCGGTCAGCCGACCCAGTGCTTCCGGTCGACCGAACGTATATTTTTCTGTTTTCTACTTCAGATTTATACCCCATCCTTTCACCTTTTTACCTTACCTCTTCACTTTTTCTTCCCTAAATTCAGATTTTAACCTAGACCTCATTAAAAATCTCTCAAATTTTTAATCTTCTCTTCCAAAAACAAATGGCTCCCAAGAAGAAATCAAAGACAACCGGTGGCTCATCTTCATCTACTCCGGTGGATACACAAATTGCTTCATGGCTAGTTAATGATATAGCTCTTCAAAGATGGATAAAACTTCAAGATGCCAAAATCTTTGAAGAGTCATTTGTAAGTTATCCTGACTTTGCTTCCTACGGTATTGAAAATGCCGCTATTGAGAGTGGTCTTGATACATTCCTTGACCATAGGAAAAATAACTTGAAAATCAATCATATTATGGTCAAGTTATTTCTAGCAAACCTTAATCTTGTTGATCCACCAAGAAACACTGAAAATTGTGTTTGGACATCGGTTTATGGTACTTCATTTTTCCTCTCAATAGATCGAATTAACCACATTTTAAATGCTCGACCGGGTGGAATTTCGTTACACGATGTAGATTGTAATACATCGACTCGTGACCGTCTAAGCCATCTATTTTTTGAAGATGACGCTACTGATTTAAGGCAAACTTCATCCCTTCGACCTAAAGCCCGACTCTTTCATCGATTCATGATGAAGTCTATTATTCCAAGAGGGGGATCATACCACTTAGTATATCCCGAAAACTTCAAAGCATTGCATGCTATGTGCGGAAATATTCGAGTAAATTGGGCACAACTTCTTATGGATGAATTTCTCTCTTTCAACCAAGGAAAGATGCTCCATATTTATTATGGAGAATACATAATGAGGTTGATTAATAGCTTTGTCACCCATGCTCCGGAATCCGAAACATCCAAAGTTCGTACTTTTGACTCACGAACCATAAAACTAATGAAGTTACCCGATGCACCGTCCAAAATTACAACTTTTCACCAATGGCGTACTACTCCTCGAGAACACTACGTCGCAGCTATTCTACACCTCAACCATCTACTCATGCTACGGAACGTATAACTCGTCAGACCTCAATTCAACGACCAACTCCCGATACTAGTACGGAGGATGCCATTGATATTTTGGCTCGAAATCAACTAGCTTTGGATGCCCGACTTCGAAAAATTGATGGGCGTTTCAAGAAAATCAAAGGCTTCTTCGTAAATTTATGGGATGCCTTATCATGTACTTCCGAAGCCTGTGGTTCTTTTGTTGCTCCCGGAAAAAGACCAGCACCAAATTTTTCTTGGTCTACTTCAGATAACACAAGTTCCAGCACATCGGCAACTCATGCACCTTCCACTCAAAGACGGGGTAAGGAACCGGCTCCTCTGGATGAAAATACTTGTCCAGAATTTTGGGATTCCGATGATGATGAGGAGTAATTATAGTGTTTTACTTTTTAATTTCAAGGATTTCTTTATGAGAACAATATATTTTCTTAATTGTTGTTGTGTACTAAGCAAACATCCTTAATTATTCCTATTTTGGCTTGAATATGTAATATTTAAAATTCAATGATTCACATTAATTTAATATATTACATCTAATAAGTATTCCTTTTTGTCGATGACAAAGGGGGAGAAATGTATGAAAGCTAACAAATTTTTGCAGAAAAGTCGCAATATATTCAAGGGGAGAATTATAATATATATGTAAAGATTACTTCGTCATATAAGTATTGTCATCAATCAAAAAGGGGGAGAATGTTGATTCATGAAGTTTTGATTCATGACACAAGCTTAAGAGATCATACGACGAGACTTCGACAGTGACAAAAAGAGAATAAACCATATATCAAACACTACAAAGGAGACAAGACTACAATCCAGTTTTTTATTATTTTATTTTATTGAGTCTTAGAATATTGTTAAAATCATTCCTCAAGTAGTCACACATTTACACAAAATTGATTTATACAAAATAAATATCACTGTGCAAATAACAGCAGGTCGGCTGACCGACCAGAAAATTCGGCCAACCGACTCTGTGTCCAGTGAACAGATATGCACCGTTTTTATTCATATTTATAAACTTAGCTGACCGGCCCAGGTTTCTCGGTCAACCGACCAGAACATAACGGCTAGTTTTCTGAAGAGGTGCAATTGTTCATGAAGAGGAATGTCCTTTAATCCAAGAGATACAGACACAACATTTGATTGAAACTCTTTATGAAAGATTGCAACTATTTTATAACTATATAAACATGTTTAATTCACTTCTACAATCATCGATTCTAGTTTATAATTCTGAATTCTATTCTCTATTTATTTCTGCAAATAAAGTGTTCATTCTCATTCAATATCACTAGAATCCTTGAATTAATTCATATACTTCGATTCTACGTGATTATCTTCCTTCTAAATCTTCACACACATATATACTCTTGAGGATTTGATTATAGGAAAGTTGTACTATCAAAAGACAATCAGTGTTATTCAGAACACATTCATCAACAAACTATTTGTATTAAGTTAAAGTCCTCTTCGGCTGTTGAGGCGGAAAAATTCCTGTTCGGCTGCTCAGGTGTCGTATACCTATTCCTCCGGGTTAAGTGTGGGGTTTAGTTTAAATCCAGAGGGTATTCTAGGACTGGACGTAGAACGGGAAGTTCGAACCAGTATAAAAATTCCTGGTGTGCTTACTTTAATCTTTATTTTACTGCTATTATCAGTTTCCGCACTTATATACCATATTACACGATCCTTAGTACTACACATTCACTTTCAGTGCCTAGTGCACAAGAATCGTATTTCTACAGTACTAACTCAATAAAAATAATGCGTTTTCCTCCACCCAAGTCTAGGATGGTCTTTCGGCGAGATACGAACGATATACTGGCCTCATCAGAAAAAAGAGGATGGTTTGGGTATGGTTGAAAAATAGAAGGAAAGTTATCAAGATTCGAAATAAAGAAATATTGATCGTTCCACTTGTGGGTCTTATGGGGAACAAACGTAAGAACCGGCTTTTTTTGTTTGAGCATAATAAAACCCAAATTCACCACCAAAAGGACTCTTATGGATATCAAATTAGAATTGGAGTTCTTCACATGAGGGAGGTTTGCTCTTCTCGGCATAAAGAATAAATGTAACAATCAGAAGATTGTAAGAAAGTGGAGCAAGCTGAATAGGGACAATACCAACATAAGTAAACCATTCATAAAGAATTTGGTTAGGGGAAAGGTAAAGTCTGCATCGAATATGTTTAGGATTGATAGAAATGAAAGTGTTGGTGGGGCATGTGGATACTATTGTGAGGCTTGGGGAATTTACCTACATAACCCTCGAACCCAAAATGACCCAAAGCATCCTCTATTTCCCTTAGTTCAGATACTCCAGATGACAAAGACAGGGGAGAGATAGAAGTGGTTGCCATATCAAAGAAAGTATATCAGATCGATTATTGCTAAAGGTTGAGGAAAAAAAAAGAAAACAAATATGCCCTTACTTTTGTTCTGAAAAGAAACCGTCCTTGGAGAGGATGACATTTTGTATTTAATATTTTTGAAAGCATAAAAAAGAATAGAGAAGAAGAAGAGGGAAATTATATACTTACAACAATTTGAATCTCAACCATACAGTCGAAATGATGAAAAATCTTTAGAACATCAATTGATTAATGACAAGGAAGATTAATGCAAGAACCAAGATAGATTTTCTTAGGAGTCAAAAAGCCTAAAGGTACAACTTTTCAAAAGATCGGCCAATTACGGGATAACATGTGTACTTAAGCATCAAATGAAAAACAGCAACGAAGACTTTCTTTCTTTGAAATGAAGAGAGTGAAAAATGCAGAAGTGATGAGTTGTAGGGAAAATACATAAGTAAAGACAAGTCCACACCAATCTACGACCACTATAGACTTGGGGGGCAAGTGTTACATACATATTTTCTAGACAAAGGGAAGTTAATGTAAACATTGGGCCAAAGGAACTGCCCCTACAATAGAAATCGAACTATGAAAAGGACAGAAGAACAAAATCTGGTAATACTACGCCAAAGCCTTAAGGATGGCGACACAACATAAAAACCTTGCTTCTCCATTAAATACAACTTCAGCACTATAATACTACACTGAAAACTTGAAATACCCACAAAGTATGAGGACTAGTTTGCAAATCTAACACTCACTTCAATAGGTACAACTGTGGCATGGCTTTCAAGTCCCAAATACGAAGGTTACATTAGAGCCCCATAAAGTAAGCATTAACATGTTGGTACCGAGGTGCAATCTCTAGGTAACAATGAGAAATTGAGGCTGTACTACAGCCCAAGCAATCCAAACATTGCAAAACTTCGACTCACCTCCTTAAGTGATTATACGCAAACGGGAATGCGCCGCAATCTTAAACTAACATCTAAAGTGGTAGTCTATGCTGCGATTTGGTATCAAAAAGCTAAAAGAATGCACTGCCATCTTAAATTAACAGGACTGCAATGCAATCTTATGTCAATACCAAACTAATAAAGAATGGGCCACTATCTTAACGTGACAAAATAGTGTCCCAATCCTTAAAAACACTATCCATAAATATGAAAGATTTGAGAGATGAGGCGAACATCACTCCTAAGAGGCAAACTAAGAGATCTCAACTTCATCCCCAAGATTATTTAACCCAACTCAAAGGAAAGGGCAATGACATAGTCTCTATCGATGAAAATGGCTGAGAATAGAGTCATGCAAAGCAATCACTCTCCAAAGCAGCTGCATAATCTCTTCTACTAAGCCATACAACTCAACTCAAACACTACGCTTTGCTGATATCTCATGTTGAATAGTGCAGTATAGCCTCGGCAGTGTTGATGTAGTACAAATGTAACAGCCGGGCGATTTTCGACCCTCGAAAATCGGCACTAATATGTTCACTGTATAGAGTGTCGAGGAACGAGTGGCGGAAATACCAGGCTGTTAGGGTTTAAGAAGAAAAAGAGATAGAGGAAGAAACAGTAACAACAGCATAGAATCTCACAATCGCAGCGGAACAAAATATAATATACAATAACAACATTTTATACAAAGAAAAGCTGTAACTGCTAATATATACACAAGTTATTAGAGTACAATCATCAACAAATAAACCTGGACAGTTATAATAACTTGTCCCTAATTGTTGACTATACAGCCTATAATACACATCGGAATATAACCAAATACGTGCAATACGTCTCTGCCATCCAGCTCATTTCCTGAGCTCCAAAGCATCCTAACCTGAAAACTGTAATACTCGATTTGACCCGAGCATTACAATAAAGTAACACCCGAGTCAGGCTGGAAACCAGCGTGAGTAACACACTTAAATTAGAAATACTTAAGATATGAAAACCATTTTGAAAACCCAGGTAACTCGTATAATCCCGACGAGTTATCATCTTATTTTAACCCAAAAACATTTTATAGAAAACCATCGATATTATAATAGTGTCTAGGTATAATACTTATTTAAGATAGTTAAATTTGTGAATTAATCCAATTCCAGCCTATTAAACTCTATAATCAAACCCATAAAGGTTCGGAGTGATTATTAAATTTTAGTGGTTCCGGATAACACTGATATCCGGTTCCGATCTCTGCGAATCTAGGATAAATTGTTTAAAATAAACAATTTATTATTTAGGGTGGCAACATTCACATAAGGGAATTTATTACAGATTTTTATTTCAAATAAAACGAAATCATCATTTTATTCTAACTATTTTAACTTGTTTGACCACTTGATGGCACAGGCAAGGATAATTGAAATGAATATCCAATGGAGTTTAACCAAGGTATAGATCGTTAACCAAATTAAAGATCTATAACAATATCCAAAAAATTCACATCAGGATTTAATAACTATAATTAATTGAATTCATTTATGTATTAATCCTAATTAATTACAAATTAAAGAAATTATATAACAAGTTATTTCCAGTTAATTAAGATTAAACACTCTATTTAATATCTAACTTCGTTAATTTACATAAGTTTAAGTCAATAGTAATAATAACATAATTAACTAATTACCCACTTTAATTACTAAATATTATTATACTCTAATTTACGGAAAAATCCATTATACTAATTTATAACATTGGGTAGCAGGATTTAGATGCAAAAAATTTTAGTATTGGTTTGGGTTTAAAATGAAAAATAGACTTTAGAGTTTAAAATTTAAAGTTATTAGATAACACATAAGTTTTTACTTCTTCCCTTTACCCTTTTCTTTCCTTTTCTTTTTACTTTATTTTATTCTCTTATCCTTTCTATTTTTCTTACTCATTTTTCCTTCTTTACTTTCCTTTTCTTTTCCTTTTCCTTTTTTTTTTATTTTCTCTGGCCCAAACCCAGCCCATCCCTTCTCCCCTTTCTCTTTTTTCCAGCTTCATCTTCTACCTTCCTTCCTTTCTACTTTACCTGCATGAAAACTCCATCATGCACGTGCACACGCCGGAGATGCCTCGCCGTCCACCTCCGGCCACTCCCCCAAATTGCCTTCGACCTTCGTAACCCCCATAACCACCCAGTTTTTCCCCCAAAACCCAAAATCGAAATCGAACTCAAAACCACCACCAGGAAAACGACCCGACCACCTATCTCCGCCTCGTCCAGCCATCTCCGACCACTTGCCAATGCCACACTTTACCAGTAGGACCGCCACCCTCCCCTCATTCTTTTCCCCCCATACCGCAGCCTCCTCTCTCCTCATCGTCGCCGCCATCACCAAATAACCGAACACGACTAGAAACTTGCCTTAAACCTTATATCGACCTCGATCGACCATCATGCCGCCTCATAAATCGTTCCACCATTTTTCCCGAGTTCCCCAACTCCACAGCTACCTTCTGACCAAACCCCGACCTTTCTCATTGCCTAGTTTGCCGGAAATCGACCCAAGACCAAAAACTGGTCATCTCCCTATATCTCATCGCATACATACTTAAAAATCCTAAAACAGCTTCAAAAATCCACTTTTCCAATGCCGATCATGTTCATATAAACAAAAACCCAAAATAAAATATTCGATTTCCTTACAATGTTGTTAACTTACTGTAAAATGCACTTTTATTTCTTTACCCTCGATAATATTTAATAAAACAAATTTTTAATCAAAGTATAATAAAAAATAAACAGTTTTCCTTTTGACATCAAAACCTAAATCTAATTAGATTTAGAGATAGGAATATTTGAAATCAAGCATAACATTCTTTAAATATTTAGAGCAGTGATTAAAAAGAAGATGATGAACAGCCTGGCTTCTCTGGTTATAACACTTACATATATTCATATATGGGTGTGTGTGTGTGTGTATATATATATATTTCTGGTACAAGCATACATATCAAAACAACACTTAAATTCCCATGACCAAGCATAAATTACAGTATAAAAGGATTCAGTTTTACTCACATTTTCTTTGAACAGAGCAATGATTCCTTTTTTTTTCTGAAACTGTTTGCTTGCTTTGGTTTGATCCTCTCGTACTTGAGTTTTTTATCTCCTTTAAGTTGTAATGGTAGCTTGTTTTTCTTCTTTTTATTTTTGTTGTTCGAATGAAAAAAATGTAAACAAAGTAGGGCGTATTTATAAAGAGAATGGGTTGTAGCTTCTTATATACAGCAATTTCATTTTCATTTTTATTTTGTTTATATATTTACTTTGATTTGAAATCATGACCTGATTTAAAAAGAATTAGATTGACTTGATTTGATTATTTTAAAAGAGGAATTGATGTATTATATGCTTGAGAGGATGTGTATTAAATGCCATGTCCCCTTGTGTGTTTACATGTATATATATATCCTTGATATATACATACTACATACCTATGCAAAGATACATTTTTTTACTTTACCTATTTATCGTTTTATGTAACATTTGTACATATACATTTACTTACATATGTTTTACCATCATATACATACATTTATACTTATACATATTCTCATATACATTTCTTATGTATATTTTGTCATTATATATATATATTCACATTTATACAAACTTTCATATATATTATTTCATATGGCATACATTCATATACTTGTATATTTATATACTTATATATGTATTATCAAACATCATAAAGTTTTGTGTGTGTGTATAAATATATATATATATATATATATATGTATAAATATTTATGGATATTTTATCTTAAATTTAAATGGTGGAGTTTATATATATATATATATACAAATAACTACGATATTTATCATATCCAAAAAATTTATAATTTAAAATTAAATATAGTTTTTCACCAATATATAGATTCAGGTATTTTTAACATCATAAAATTTATTTATTCGACCAATCAAAATTAATATCCTAATAATTTAAATCAGTTAACCACCCAATTAACAAACGTTAATTATCTGGGTCGTTACAACAAATACTACGTAGCATCACTATCCCGGACATAATAAAGGCATAACTCCTAGTAAACTAAAGTTAAGTCCTGAAGTAGTAGTAATGGTGTAGTCCTTCCCGTAATGGGAGGAGTTATTTATTGCAGCTTCATCTACACATGCATTATTCACAAGCCTGTTGCTTTGTAGAATCAGAAAGCTATAGTCTATTCAAATTTGAGCTTTCCCGCTACAATTTTAAGCTTCCTGCCTAAATCTAAGTGTCAACCGCTCAAATCATAATTTCCCACCGAAGGCCCTGTTAACAATCCATGCACATCAAATAAGCAAGATGGATGGTCCACACATGGCACGATCCAAAGGCAGAAATCAAGAGAGCAAAAGTGTGACATTAGCAATCCACATGAATCTCTATGTACTATAAACAAATATGGCACTATAACAGAAAATGAGGAATTTTACTTTACTCTTTTTGGACACAGAACAAAAATTTGTATTCTTTGCCATTTTTGTTTGTACTAAGAATCAAGAGAGAAGAAAATAACATTTTACCCGTGGATGTAAGATTCTTTATCATCCGAACCATCTAAATTCTCAGTGTCCTTTTATTACTTTCAGTACTTTAATATACTGTTTTTATTTCATCAGCACTTGTATCTTGATAACAAATCGATTCTAAACACTTCAAATATTCCCCCTCATAATTACGCAAGCTTTAGAATAATGTAATTACTCCTCTTAAAGGAAAATTTAACATTACTTAATTTTGTTGATTCATAATCATGAAAGTGTTCAGCATCATCATTACTTCGTAAAAGTACTTGGGTGCTTTTGAGATGAAAAATCTCATTAACATTTTGCTTTCAAAAGCAAGAGGAGTCCAAAAATTATAACTTAAATTAGTTAATGAACTTTATATTCACACAAGCAATTTACACAACTTAAAAATGATGAGAAATCTCACTCAAGCCCAAGCTAACATCAAGCACAAGCCTCTACCTCGAGATCATTTCCTACCTCAACTAAAACATGCCACAAAATCCAAACTTTGCTCCACTTTTGCACTTGGCCACCTCCTCCTTGCCCATATTACTCATGGCCCAAATTTGGGTAAGGGTTTGTGCTCCATTTATTCAAAATCCAAGTTGTTATTCCTTGTTGCCATGTTGTACAAAGCCTCTTTCCAAAGTTTGGTGAAGACTGAAGTAGATTTAAGGATGTTTATATGACAAGAGAAAAGGATAAACACTAGCTTTCCATGTTTAATGAATTAGAAAACCATTTTCCTAAGCCTTAAGGATGTTTATGTAGGCTTCACTAAGAGGTTACCTACCACCTCCTACTTTCTATGACCAGCCACAAAGCCCACTCCCCTCTCCATGTGGTCCACTTTATCCGATTATTTCTCCTTACTTAACCCTTAAGTCTTCCCAAACTACCCTCTTCCAAAATATTTTCTAGAGATATCATGCATGACATCATCACTAATTAATTAGCCCTAAACACTAAAATACTTTTAGTTCTTAATTAAGGACCATTAGTACATTAGGCAGGCTCAAAAGGTTTGAAAAACTTTTATCGAGTGAAAAGCCTTTTATCGATGAAACAATTTCGGTCACATTAATGATTTCGGTCACATCGGTAAAACATTTATCGAGTGAAAAGCCTTTTAAAATGTCACCTTTAAAACTGACACTGCATATTTATTATTTATGATTTTGTTATACTCACAGCTAGAACTCTAGCTTAATAAGGTTTGTTATGTATATGACAATGTGTTAGGTCAAACTGAGGTGTTGTGTTTTCAGGATAGCTATCTATGTATGTCAGTCTGTTTTGTACATTGAGCAGTCCGTAGGAAATGTATATTATACAAGAGTATAAATAAGTTTGAGTATAGCTACTTTTTCCTATGTTGGAACGGGGCCAGCCCACAACAAAGTTAAAGGGTAAATTTCAAAAAAAAAATCCTTTTGGATCATTATTGGGCCTGTGTAGTCTAAATTCATTTAGAACTTTTGTCGAGAAATGTTTGCACCCAAATGGACAAACACCTCAAAGTCGTATGATTTAGCAGATCTTATGTTGTTCTTAGTGATTTTGGAGATTTATGCAAATATATGAAAAGCAAGGGCTAAACTGTAAAAAGACACACAGATTTATAGTGGTTCAGCCAGAATGTGCCTATGTCCACTTTATATGTTATTTCTCTTCTCTTGTTTTGATTACAAGTACAAGGCTTTGATACAAGTAAAAGAAAGTCGTTTGAAAGTTCTATCCGTGCTTGAGCTCTCAAACTTGTCCCCATTGTTGTACCCCTGCCCCTCTATTTATACAGTGAGGTAGGGAGCAGGGGTCTTGGATGTATATAGCTGCTGGTGGGCCTAGGCTGATGCAATCTGGCCTGGCAAATTTGGTTCGGCAATGCCTTGGTTCGGTAGTAGTTGGTTGGAGATGAGTCTTGGTCCGGTAGTACTTTGGTTCGGTGGGACTTTGGTGGAGTGGTTGGTTCGACAGTGTTTGGACCGGTAGTGGATGGAGGGTTGCTGGTTTGGTAGCATTCTGGTTCGGTGGAGGTCGATTCGGCAGGGAGGCTTTGCAGTCGGTTCGGTCAAGTCTGGTCCGGTAGGCAGTGGAGTTGGACCGAAGGCTAGTGGTCCAGTGGGAGCTTGGAGAAGCATGTTATGGCGTTGAGTTGGTCCGGCATCTAGATGGTATGGAGATGGTTTGGTCCGGCTATGCTGGTCCGGTGGTGAGAATTCGCCCAACATTTGCCCCCCAAAGTGGGGCGTATGCTGGCATACGGCTTACTTTGTTTTCTCGGTCATCTTCATTCGGTCTCTGAGTGCTGGTCCAGTTGGTCCGGTGTCCTTTATTTGCCTATAAGTAGAGGTGTTAGGCCTTCGTCATTCTTCACAAACCGAGCCAAATCATTTGCCGAATCAAACCCTTGTTTTCGCCTGATCAAAGTGCTAGCCGAACCAGGTGAGAATTCTTTGCTACCGAACGAATTTTTTTTTTTACCGAATGGGCTTGAAGTTTTAATACCGAATGGACCCTAGTTGAGAATGCCGAAAGAACTTAACTTCACCTTGGGTTACCAAATGCACTTCTATGACTTGAATTATGAGCGAAATTCCAGACTGCACACACTCGCTTCTTTACTTCCTTTATTCTAACGACGCACTTCTTTGTGTTTGCAGATAAATGTCTCGAAAAGCAGAAACTCGATCAGATAAAAAGAAGTCCCAGGGCAAAGGAGAATCTTCCACAGTGCCCCTTGCTTAGCCAGGACCGGAACGTCACGGATCTACCCCGAGATCACTAGTGGACGGGTACGGCCCTCAGGAGCTTCTGAACTCCCCGCCCGATTGCTTTCCCAGCTCCCTTAAGGAAGAGCAGCTTGATGTCATCTCTCGTTCTTTCGGAATTGATAGGGCGCGCATGCTGTTGCCAGGGAGAGAAGTTATGCCATATGCCCCTCCCGAAGGGTACTTTGCCTACAGCAGATACCACTGTATGTGTGGTGCTATCTCGCCTCTTAATGCTTGGGTACTCAGCTTTCTTACATATCTAAAGGTGGCCCCATTCCAGCTTCAACCCAACTCTTATACTATACTGGTGAGCCTCTTCGTCATCTTTCAGAGGAAGCATGGGCGTGCTCCTTCCAACCGGGAGATCCGGTATTTATATAAACTGAGGGGCTATAAGAAAGGGTCCCCATACATCAGCTTGGAGTCAGCTGTAACATTCAAGCCGGTCTTGGATCTGTATTCCAAGTACAGCATGTTCAAGAAGGAGTGGTTCTTCGTCAGGGACGACTCTGTTTCTATTCGGCGTTTCACCTCTGGATGTAAGTCGATGCTTTATTTATAATTTCCATTCTAGTTGCGATGCTTCTTCTCATATGTTTTCAATTTTTGCTAGCGATAGGTGGCTTTGCGGTTGTGGAGACTGATCGCCTGGTTCAGATGGCGGCTGAGATAGAAGCCATCCCCAGGAGAGATAGATCGACTGCTTACCTGATCAGAAATGCGACCCTTCTGGAGTATGATTTGATCCTTCCACAGCAGTCAGTAGTCAAGCAGAGGGAAACGGCGGAGGAGAGGGCGGCTGCTCAAGCTAAGGGAGGTGTCACAGTAGAGAGTGGCAAGAGGAAACCTTTCTCAAAATCTCCAGTGGTCGGAGGTAAGAAGCTTAAGAAGTCGGATGGTCCTTCCCCCAGCACTTGTCCACTTACTCCGGGGAAGGAAGATGTGGAGGAGGAGAGAGGTGAGGGTGGAGATGACCGGGAAGGTGGTGACGGTGGCGATGGCATCGGGGCCTTGCTTCCTGGGCAAGCAGGCGAGATTCAGGAGTGGACGGATGATGCATTCCACCAAGCTTTCGAGGGGCTGGACGGAGAACCAGCTTTGGTAGAGAAATCCGGGAAAGCTGACAAGGCCGGGACCGGTGCAAGCGAGCCTTCTCAGACTATTCCAGCCAAGGTGGCTCTGACGACTCAAGGTGAACTTTTGACTCTTGCAGGCTCCATTTATGATAGGGACTTAGTAATATTTTATGATCCACTCCCGTCCTGGAATGAAATCCAGGACTTATTACAGTATCCTACTCCTCCCCAGGGTTTGTATAATAAATGTGTTTCCTTTCTTCTGTTAACTTTTAATTTACCGCGTTTTTCGAATTATGGATCAATGTAAGCTTGTGACACTTGTTCTTCATATCAGGAGCAGGTAAAACGGCCAAGGCCTCAGATCTTCGGCACAGGCTTGAACAATACAAGCTCTCCAAAGCTTCCGCCAAGCCGAAGCCTTCGACCCACCGTTCCGGGGATGTAGTTGGCTACCGTCCTCTTCTCGGGGTTATTGAAGAGGGTATTCAAAAGAGAAAGAGGAGTCATCCCTTATCCGAACCTTCACTTGGTCCTCAGCCCCCAGTTCAGCCTCTTCATGATATTACGGAGGAGGATACTGAGTTCGCACTCTCTCCGCACCCGTCTGAAAATCCTACCGTTACTCAGATTGATCGTCCTGGCTTGGCTCGTAATCCATTTGCGGGTCATCCGGATCTGGATCCAAGTTCCCATGATATTACCTTTGACGAGGTTACCGGTGAGCACCTTCTTCCCCGCAATCCCATGGTACGGGTGCTTGATGAGGCTAAGTCCTTAGACCTTGATTTACTTACTACTCGGATAGTTACCATGGGAGACGAGGCCAAGGCTAATATTGATCGAGTGGCGGAGGAGACTAGGAAGCTGATGGGGCATCATGCCCGGCTGGTTAAGGCTGGAGAGGAGATTGGGAGTGCCAACATCCGACTACGATTGATGGTTTCGGATCAGGCCAAACAGCTGGCTGATCAGGCCATTCAGATTTCTCAACATGAGGTTGCCTCTGGGCGGTTGAGGAAGACTATGGAGGAGGCTAGTAAGGCGGAATTGCGGAAGATGGAGGCTTCCTGCAAGGAGCAGATAAATATGGCCATCTCGACAGTGGACGAGGTTCGGAGGGAGGATCTTGAGCAGGTAGAGGAGCTGTCGGGGAAGCTTGAAGCCGCAGAGCCTGCTCAGGTCAGGCTAAAGGAGGAGATGGAGGCGATGAGGAGGTACCTTCAGGCTGACTGCTCGCGATACCGACTGGAGAGGGATGCTGCCATTGCAAGGCTATCGGTTTTTGATGCTCGTATGAGGGAGTTTGAGGAAAATGAGGGGATGATGGATGATATGCTGCAGGATATGTACTTTTGCATTTGGAAGCAGGGCAGCTTATCCTGGATGGACGACTACCCCCGGGTTATGGCTAAGATTTACCTCAGGGCTTTAGAGGAGGCCAAGGCTGAGGCGGATAAGGAGGGTGGAGCGGCCTTTAGGATGGATGTGGTTACCGCTCAGTTCACCAAGGAGGAGAAGATAGCGGTGAAAGAGGGGATGCGGTTGTTCGCGGTTGAGGAGGCAGGTATGGAAGTAGGGGATGACGACCAAGACGATCAAGGGAAGTTGTTGGTAACCTCTTCTTCATTAGTTTCTTCTTTTGTTAACTCTGTTGCTTATCACTAATGATTTCCTTTTCTGACCGGACAGGTGGGCAACAGGACAAGGACAAGACTCCAACGCAGCCGGCTCCCTGACTAGACCTGGAAAATTCTTTTTGTGGACTTGACATGGCTGTATATGTTAGTCTTAAAACAGTAGAGTAACTTTTAGGTTGTAATTCTTGCTACTTGTAATAAATAGCTCTATTCTTGATGTGTAATTTTTTAACTTAAGCTGATTCCGTCGTTTTTTTTGAATGCATTTGTTATTTTCACATGTTGTATGAGAAATATAGCTATGCATATGCTTGTAATTCAGTTGTGTTTAATGCCAAGTTCTTGCTTAAAGTATAATTTCATGCCTTATAATGATAGTGTGATGTATGAATAAATTATAGTCAGGAATTTGTATAAAAGAAGAAAATACCGCCTTTCATGTTCTAATTATAGATGGCAGTTTTGAATATTTTTGTACAACCGAGGATGGAGCTCAGTTGAATGTCCTGCTATCCAACCATGAATTCCCACTCCCGCTGGTGAGTATCTTCTATCATGTGTCCTGTACTTCAGGGATTGTTATAGAGGATAGGAGAAAAGGTCTTTAAATAGAATTGAAATATGTGAAATAGTAAAACTTCCAATCACGGAAGGCCTTCGATGTGCTTAAGTTCATGGCAAACGGGCTTTGTAGTCACTTTCCCTAGCTGTGGGTCTTGGAGACATTTGTCACCCATCTTACGCCTCCGCGGGGAGTTAATTATTTTTTACCACAGCCGCACTTAAGACACGTCGGAGCCGAGATCGCGCACAGTAACTACCCGGGCCATTATGGCCCGTAATCATGGGTATTATTCGATTTACTGTGGCCGGCTAGCGTGGGTGCCGATCGTCAACCGTGAACTACCCCTGGCTGGCGACACCTTATGTTGGGGTTTATAATCGGTTCACAGTTGCCGGCGAGCCGAACGCCGTAATGAGCTGCCTCGGCTATAGTTGGCCTTCTCAGTGGCTTATAATCGGCTCATTACAGTTGGCTTTAAGGGTCGTCGCGAGCAATGAGTTAACCCACGGCAGAGGGATGCCGGAGCAAAAGTGTCTCATTGGCGAGGGCATAGATTCGCATAGTACCTGTTAGGTCTTGTCCTGGTGAAGTTGCGCTGTGGAGTGCATTGAGTGGAAATGCTATACGCATAGGATTTTGTTCAACAGAAAAGGATAACATTAACAAGCAGCCAAGATATAAAGGAACAAGTTAAAAGAGAGGCAAGATTTTTTAAAGTGGTTCGGCATGAAGAGGCCTACGTCCACTGATTCTCTTTGTTAATTCACTTCATATGGGCAGTACAAGTTAAGAAAAGTATCGATGGAGGTGTTGGATGTTCCATGCCCTCTGGAACACCTCTCCGTCCACTGTTGACAAAATATAAGCTCCATTGTGGAGATCTTTATGAATTACATATGGTCTATCCCAGATTGGGTCTAGCGCTCCGGGGCGAGGGAAGATTCGCTTGAGGACAAGGTCCCCTTCTTGCAAGGTACGATGCTTGACTTTGGAGTTGTACTGTGCTGCCACTTTTTGTTTGTGGGCTGCTGCTTTAAGGACTGCATCATTTCTTCTCTCCTCAACTAGATCCAAAGACATGTGAAGGAGTTCTTCATTCTCTTCTGGGTTATAATGGATCCTACGGTGGGAAGGCACAATGGTTTCAACTGGGAGCATAGCCTCCGATCTGTATGCCAAAGAGAAAGGAGTATGCCCCGTTGATGTTCTAAAAGATGTGCGATAGGCCCACAGTGTCGTAGGGAGTTCATCCACCCAAGCGCCCTTTGACTTTTCGAGCTTCTTTTTTATTAGAGTTTTCAGAATTTTGTTGACTGCTTCGACTTCTCTGTTTGCCTAGGGATACGCTACGGATGAGAAGCTTTTGTGAATTCCGTGCTCTTGGCACCAGTTGGCGAATTCCTCGCTGTCAAATTGAAGTCCAATGTCTGATATGATTTTGAGTGGGACTCCGTACCTGCACAGAACATTTTTGATCAAGAAGTTAATAACTTTGGCTGAAGATACTTTATTCAGAGGTTCCGCTTCCACCCATTTGGTGAAATAGTCGACTGCCACTATAGCATATTTGGCCCCGCCTCGGCCCATTGGTAGCTCGCCGATTAAGTCAATTCCCCATATTGCGAAGGGCCAAGGGCTGGTCATTTGAGTAATCTCAGTTGTTGGTAGCCGCGGAATCTTAGCAAACTTCTGGCATCTGTCACACTTTTTGACGAAATCTAAGGCGTCCTTGCTTAAGGTGGGCCAGAAATATCCATATCGGTGTATCTTTTTTGCTAATGTTTGCCATCCGGTGTGATCTCCGTAGCTTCCTTGATGGATGTTGGATAAGATTTCCTTGGCTTCCCTCCCAACGACACACCTTAATAACGGGTTAGAAAATCCGCGCCGATAGAAGATGTCTTTTTGTATTGTGTAGCGGGATGCTTTCCTCAAGATTTTCTTGACTTCATTACGCCCGTTGGGTAGTGTGCCATTTTGTAGGTAGTCTTGGATGGGAGTCATCCAAGTTGCTTCTTCGGTTGCAGCTATCAGATTCACTTGCTCAAAACTTGGGGTCAGTTGCTTTGAGATGGTTACTGCCCCAAAGACGGCGATGCCTCTCATACTTGCTTGCTTTGCTAATTCGTCGGCATCTTGGTTCTCTTCCCGAGGGATGTGTTTGATTAAGTAGTGGTCCAATTGGCTGAGAAGTAACTTGGTCTTCTTTAAATATGCCATGAGTCGTTCTTCTCGAACTTGGAATTCTCCTAGTATTTGATTAACAATAAGTTGAGAATCGCTGTGAAGACACAAAGAATTGGCTCCGATGTCTATGGCAAGTTCTAGTCCGGCTATCACTGCTTCATATTCTGCATCGTTGTTGGTGGCAGCGAACTCCAACCTTATAGCAGAGTGCAGTTTGTTTCTCCTGGGAGTGATTATTACCACACCTGCCCCCGAGCCTTGTTCGTTCGATGCACCATCCACAAAGAGATTCCACTTGATATCTTCTGCTATTTCCAATTTCTCCTTATCCTCGTTGGTAGTGAATTCTGCAATGAAATTAGCCATGGCTTGTCCCTTGATGGCGGTGCAAGGGTGATAGGTGATATCATACTGACTTAGTTCAATGCACCATTTAAGTAGTCGCCCAAAAGTGTAGGGACGATGGAGTACCTGCCTCAGTGGTTGATCGGTCAGAACTTTGATGGAATGGGACTGGAAGTAGTGACGCAGTTTCTGTGATGTGATTAGTAAACAGTATGCTAGCTTCTCAAGTTTAGGATATCTGACTTCTGCCCCAGTAAACCTTTTGCTGACGAAGTAAACTGGCCGCTGCGTGCGGTTGTCTTCCCTTATCAAGGCAGCGCTTAGGGCGTGAGATGACACAGCAAGGTATAGGTATAATTCTTCGCCTTCGCTTGGAGTCGAGAGTACCGGTGGTTTTTGGAGGTGTTCGATTAAGTTAAGGAAAGCGGTTAAGCATTCGTCAGTCCATTCGAACTTTCCTTTGTCTTTCTTTAGAGCTTGGAAAAAGGGGACGCACTTGTCCGCTGCCTTGGAGATGAATCGGCTTAGGGCGGCCACTTTTCCATTTAGGCTTTGCATTTCCTTTCGAGTGGAAGGTATCTCGATATCCCTTAGCGCTCGGACTTGTTCAGGGTTTGCTTCAATCCCCCTGGCATGAACGATGAATCCTAAGAACTTTCCTGATGACACTCCGAAGGAGCATTTTAGAGGATTCAACTTCATTCCATACTGGCGGAGTACTTGA
The DNA here is from genome assembly GCA_030737815.1 of Allium fistulosum. Taxonomy (NCBI): domain Eukaryota; kingdom Viridiplantae; phylum Streptophyta; class Magnoliopsida; order Asparagales; family Amaryllidaceae; genus Allium; species Allium fistulosum. The sequence goes on from CM060901.1 coordinate 961,385,694, forward strand.
AACATCTTGCCTAGGTGGCTTACGTGATCTTTGGCTTTCCTTGACTTTACCAGCATGTCATCCACATATACTTCCATAGTTTGTCCTATTAGCCCTGCAAACATCTTGTTGACGAGGCGCTGGTAGGTGGCTTCTGCATTTTTAAGTCCGAAAGGCATTACCTTATAGCAGTATAAACCCCGGTCGGTGATGAAACTAGTGTGGTCTTGGTCGAGAGCATGCATAGGAATTTGGTTATATCCTGAGTATGCATCCATAAAAGATAGGAGCTCGTGCCCGGCTGTGCTTCCTACAAGTTGGTCGATTCGGGGAAGTGGGAAGCAATCCTTTGGGCAGGCATCATTTAGGTTGGAAAAGTCAATGCAGGTTCGCCACTTCCCATTATCCTTCTTTACCAGCACCGGGTTGGCGATCCATTCCGGGTAGATAGCTTCTCGTATGAAGTCATTGGCGAGTAGATTCTTTACTTCTTCATCGAGGGCTGCTGATCGCTCTGCCCCCATACTTCTCTTTCTTTGTTTTACGGGCGCCTTGGTAGGATCAATGTTTAATACGTGGCATGCTATGTCGGGGGAGATTCCGGTCATGTCAGCGTGTGACCATGCGAATACATCCAAGTTGTGGCGGAGAAAATCGGTGAGTTGTTCCTTCAATTCGGCGTTTAGTTGGGACCCAATTTTCAATAGTCTACTTGAGTCGTGCTTGTCTACCGATATAAACTCCATAGCCTCTGCAGGCTCGGCGGTGGCCTCCTCCTCTTTGTCCCTAGGGTCTAATTCATTGAAAGGGTCGCTGGTATATCGAAGAGGAGGGGCTTTCTTTAGTTGCTATGCTTCTAGACTTTTTGTGCAAAGGGCAATCTCTACACCCTTCCCTTTATCCTTCCTGTGGTTGTTGCAAAGTTTAGTCACATAGCAGTCTCGAGCAACGTCCTGGTCTCCTTCTACTTCCCCTACTCCATTGTCCGTTGGAAATTTCATCTTCAGGCACCATGGGGCTAGGACAATTTGGAAGTCAGACAAGGCTGGCCTTCCTAAGAAGGCGTTGTATGCCGAATGGTTTTCTATTAGCACAAACGTCTGTTTCCGTACAACGGAGCGGGGATGGCTTCCAATCTCAACAAAGAGGTCCAGTTGCCCGAGGGGCATCTTCGCATCTCCAGTGAAACCGTGTAGTGGTTTATCGCAGGGAGATACATCCTTCATTGATAGCTTCATTTTGTCGAATGCATGTTTGAACAGGATGTTTACTGAGCTTCCAGTGTCTACCAGGATTCGGTAAACTTCGGCGGGACCGAGTCGGGCAGAGATAACCATGGGATCCATGTGAGGGTACTGCCTTCCTTCTAGGTCAGGCTTACCGAATGTGATGTCGTCACTTTCTTTCCGCTTCGGGTGGCGCTCTTTTATAACCGAATTGACACAGTCTTTATTGTCCCTAAGCGACTTTCCATATCTTTCCATCTCTTTCCAGCTTCTGTTTGTGATGTGCGATCCTCCTGAGATGGTATGGACCACTATCTTCTCTTGACTAGAGCTTCTAACGTTGCGGTTTCCTCTGTCGGTCCCCGGTGAGGGTAGCCTTGGGTTTTTATTAGCAGGAGCTGGGGTTCTGTCCTGGCCTTTTACATAGCGTTCCAGTTTCTTCCTTCTGATGTGTTCCTCAATCAAATCTTGGAGATGATGGCATTCATTGGTATCATGCCCGTGCGATTCATGGAAGCGGCAGAACTTTCCAGACTTCTGCGCGTTATCTGATTCCTTCTTGTATGGTGGGCGTTTGTATCTAACTTCGCCTTGGGTGGCAAGGAAGATATTTTCGACGGTTTCGTTCAAAGGAGTGTAAGTGTCGAATCTCGGTCCAGGCCGATATAGGCGCTTTTCTCCCTTCTTGTCCCCAACATTGTCTCTGGAATCATTTCTTTGAACGTCCCTTGTCACAGCAGGGGCGTTGCTATGAGTTGCCTTATTTTGCTGTCCTGACTGCCCCTCAACGGCAGCATCCTCGAGCCTCATATATTTCCCGGCTTCATGGAAGAAATCGGGTAAAGTAGCTGGTTTTTCTTTTGTCAACCGTCTAGCAAATTTAGTGTCCGGATGCACACCACTACAGAGGGCCATTAGGATAAGCTTCTCGTCGGCATCTTGGACTGCGGCCGCTGCGGCATTGAATCGGGTTAGGTATTGCTGCAGTTTCTCTCCGGGTGTCTGTTTGATGCTGGATAAGGAATAAGCGTCCTTAGGTTGTTCCACATGAATGTGGAACTGATTGATAAATTTTTCTTTCAACATTTCCCACGAGCTGATGGATCCCTGGGGTAAATGACAGAACCAGGAGGTAGCGAGATCTGCTAAGAATAGTGGAAAGCATTTGCATAGTACTCCCTCTGTTGCTCCACTCATGAGCATATGCTGTGTGTATCTTTGTAAGTGTACAATAGGGTCGGAGGTTCCCTTGTAAGGTTCCATTGTTGGCATCTTCCATTCTCGGGGGGTGATAGCAATTTCGATATTGCGGGCGAAAAGGCTGGTTACCCTAGCGCCTATCCCTCGATCTCTTTGCTTCCGTTGAACGCACTCTCTGAATAAGCGTGCCATCCTTTCATCAGAGTTTGGAGCAGATAGAAAGGAGTTTGGTTCTGTTCTGTGGGATTGATTCCGTCCAGATGACCTGTAGGGATGGTATCGTCTATCATTCCTCATATTTTCCAGCGGCTGCCTTTGATCTTCTGGGAGCATGCTAGGGTCAGCTACAGTTGGCCCTTGCCTTGACCTTCCCCTGCTGGGTTCTGATCTAAGCACTTCCTCGGGTCCAACTTCGGGCTGGACTCTAGCTCGGCCCCGTTCACCGGCATTTCCGTGGTTAGGCAGTATGACAGGCTCAGCTACAGTTGACCTTCGCCCGGTACCTCCCCCGTTGGGTTTGGTACCAAACGTTTCCTCAGGCCTAACTTCGGGCTGTGCTCGGTCTCGGCTCCTACCATGGCTACTTCTGCCGTTAGCTCCTTCGAAGAAGGAAGATCTTTGTTGTCTCTGAGATCCTCCAGACTGGGACTCACCCCATGATTCAGTGTTACGGTTGGAATCTTCAGCATCCCTTAAGCATGACATGAGATGGTCCACCAAAGCTTCTTGTTGGGACGTGAAGCGGTTAGTTACTTCAACCACAACCCTGTCTAGATCTGCCCTAGTAATTGCTGCGGGCTGTTCTATGGCAGGAGTGGTCGGATTAGCCTGTCCTTCATTTGTTACTGCTCCTGGAGGAGGACGATTTACTTGACTCGTGACAGCTGGATCTAGAAGACTGCTGGATGCGATGTTTTTTCCTTTGTTAACATCTTTTCTCTGTTTGGGGGGCATGTTTTCCAAGTGGCGAACGATGCTGTTAGGAAAACTGTTAAGTGGATGAAGCTGAAGCTTCGAGCTTCTAGCTCTCAGTGAAAGCACCAAAAATGTTTGCACAAAAAATGGACAAACACCTCAAAGTCGTATGATTTAGTAGATCTTATGTTGTTCTTAGTGATTTTGGAGATTTATGCAAATATATGAAAAGCAGGGGCTAAACTGTAAAAAGACACACAGATTTATAGTGGTTCAGCCAGAATGTGCCTACGTCCACTTTATATGTTATTTCTCTTCTCTTGTTTTGATTACAAGTACAAGGCTTTGATACAAGTAAAAGAAAGTCGTTTGAAAGTTCTATCCGTGCTTGAGCTCTCAAACTTGTCCCCATTGTTGTACCCCTGCCCCTCTATTTATAGAGTGAGGTTGGGAGCAGGGTTCTTGGATGTATATAGCTGCTGGTGGGCCTAGGCTGATGCAATCTGGCCTGGCAAATTTGGTTCGGCAATGCCTTGGTTCGGTAGTAGTTGGTTGGAGATGAGGTCTTGGTCCGATAGTACTTTGGTTCGGTGGGACTTTGGTGGAGTGGTTGGTTCGGCAGTGTTTGGACCGGTAGTGGATGGAGGGTTGCTGGTTTGGTAGCATTCTGGTTCGGTGGAGGTCGATTCGGCAGGGAGGCTTTGCAGTCGGTTCGGTCAAGTCTGGTCCGGTAGGCAGTGGAGTTGGACCGGAGGCAAGTGGTCCGGTGGGAGCTTGGAGAAGCATGGTATGGCGTTGAGTTGGTCCGGCATCTAGATGGTATGGAGATGGTTTGGTCCGGCTATGCTGGTCCGGTGGTGAGAATTCGCCCAACAGGAAAAGAATGATGGATGAATAAGAGAGAATATGTTCTAAAGGAAACATTGAAACCTTTCATTTCTCTTCTTTAAAATCTTCCCTGTTCAATTCCTAATTAAATCTCATCAAATCCTCTACCCCCTCTTCATATTTCCAGTAGAAGAAATAGAATTAAAGAGAAAAGGGAAAAAATCATTTTATAAATGAGATTTAAGTGAGCCATAAATAAGTAAAGGATGGAGATTTAATTCCCATTTTAGTTGCTCCTTTAGATTCTTAAATAACATTTGAAACCTCTCCTCATTTTCATCATGCATGTAGGCCTCAAAAATTCCCAAAACCACATAGCAATTGATCTATTTAAACTCAGTTTAAATATTTTACCGATGTTGTATATATGTGTGTGTTTATAACTTTTGAAATGCTAATGGTATTCAAACAAATGACATAAAGCATAATAATTAATATATCATAAATATGTAATTAATTAATTTACAATAATTTATAAATTAATTAAATCGCATGGGTTATTCAGAGTACTCATCTTTACGGTTGTGCGACTTGAAGGTGTTAATTCAGTCAGTGATTAATATCGAGCAATTCAAATATTAACGTTCACACGTTACCTTAGCTAGTGGTGTAACATTTTAGCTGAATTTATCGCTTAAACATCTTTTTGGTAAAATCAAATTTTACATATTATAAGCGGTACCTAATAGTGACGATCATTTACACCAATTCTCTTCGTCAAAACTGTATCACATTGGACTTACGGAATTTGGTAATTATCAAAATTCCAATATCGTCCATGTTCAATTTTAAATTCCGAACACAAAGTCCAAGGTTCAATAATAATAATAATTATTAACCGAACTACTTTGGCCAGAGATGTTCACTTTGAGTTGACTTCAGTTGATCATGATACCAACCTCATATAACTAAGAAGAGAAATCCTCTCTTGAATAGTGTTTCACTTCTTATACTTTCACCCAATCCAACTATAATCGTTCGATGGTCCCTGTACCATGATTTAACAATAATTAAAGCAGAGCTTTCATATCAAATATTGACAGTATTCTCAAGTCAGGAGAATCGTGTAAATTAATCACTTCGACATTTTCTGTTTGACCTTAGTTATATTAATCAACAAAAAATTATCAAGTGAGTCATTATATAGTTATTCAATAACTATCAATATGTAACCCATTAATTCCCTCAGTAGTAATGAGTAATACACTGCTCAACATTTGGAGAGAATTACATACTCTAGTCTCAACGGATGCATTGATGCCCAGTCTCGATACATCTTGATTAGGAATATTTAAAATGAAGTGCTTATCATATTATTATATAATACTCATGGTTACAACTATTTGTAACTGCTACCACTAACACATCATTTATGGACTTTCTGACATATATACTTAAATCAACTAATTAATTATTTATAACATTTTATAACGGGTATATAATTGAAAGGAAACACCTTTATTTTGAACAAGATTGGTTATCATTTAGATTTATGTAACAAATTACATAATTTCCCCAAGGGCACACTCCTAACACCATCAATCTCCCACTTGCATTTGAGTTCAATCATGGAATCTTATTCCAACTTCCCTAATCAATTTCTTCAAAACCAACAGGGTCCCTCAATGAATGGGTATGCTATTATGTTTCAATCATCTACTATGTCAATCAACTCCCTCCGAAGTTGATAAACCGCCTTTATCATGTAAAACAGTTCGGAGTATGTCTCTCGACCTCTGGTGAGTTCTAAGTTTATATTATGACATTATTATTATAAAAAATGTTATTAAATTCTCAACATTTGGAATCACTTTCATCTCGGTTATAAATTGGTGCACTTATTATTTATATACACTGCTTTTATTGCGGCTCTATTCAAGATGATGTACTCGACGTATTATTGAGTCTTCCACAATCGCTCATATTGAACATTTCCAACTTAAAGCTTCTTAACTGAGCTTAGAATATGAATTTTTATATTGACATACCATACTCAATATCACATATGAATTCTAAGTCCAAATACTCCTTCATATGGAGTTCGTTGTTTCTATAAACAATTCTCCTGTATTTCATAAATACACGAGAATACTCTAAACTAGCAATTAGTGATCTTAATTTGGATTTGATATTTGCTATATGTATCAAATACATAAACAAATCATGATATTATAGACAACATAATATGTATGATAATTCCTATTGTTGGTGCATAAGAAATCCATCTTATATGTTTTTTATTAAACATTTTAATAAGGTATTTATGCATATTGTTTGGGACATTCCCAATGTCCTTTATATATACTCATTATAAAAGATATCATTTGCAAATCCAACATCGAGTATTAAAACAACTAAAAGCCGACTTTAATGCAAATACATCATTAATAATCAAGAGCATGTTGTTTTCTTATGTTTAGAAATATCAATGTACCTTCAACCTTATGGCCACACGCTTCTTCAGCATTTTGACTGAAATAAAACTATTTGATATTTCTATCAAAATACTTGTTCAATTTTGATGCTTGTTAAATGATACTTTTGGTTCTTGGATCATATCCAAAACCCACAAACTCAATATCGCTTCCACTGACTTTGAGACACTTTGGTTGTTATGTGCAAACATTCTAGTCTAAATCTTATTTAGAATTTTCTATTTCAATACATATGTGCCAAAACACAAAGTCATATTAGGCGATAATTTTGTGAGTAAATCCGAATCACTTGAGCACATTGAATGGCGAATCTGTTATGCTAATTTCAATAGTAGAAATTCGCAATATTATTTTTATCGATGTGGCTCACAATATTCTAACTACATTTGACTTTCTCTTAAAGATACATTTCTGACTGATGGATCATAACTCTTCGGGTACAACTATCAAAATTGTATATTAATAATGTACTTAGAATCTATTTCAGATTAGTGCATCATACCATATCATAGTGTCAATACTCTTAATGCTTTGATTAAACAACCGAGGATTACTTATTCTTAACAATGACATGAAACTCATAGTTTCTCTTTAACGTGCAAGATTACTCATTAGACAATCTAACATGTTGTGTTCATCTGGGTTTGGTTAATTACATTTCATCCCTTGTAATCAGTTTTAACCTTAGATCGTATCCATATCCATTTTACAACCAATAATTTCTTAAAGAAATTCCTTCGCTACGAAGTTGGTATTTCTTAAAATAATAGATGTTTCTCAATGCAATGGAATAGGCATTCATAAACATTTCATGAATTGCCTTATATAAAACTGATTTGGTATCAGTTCACAATATTTATGTTCATAACATAAATTAGTCATCCAATGACCATCATTCCCAAACTTCTTTTGGTGTGATTCACACAAGATCCCTTACGTAAAATTATTATGTGCAGTCTTTCGACTCACACAATGCGCCAAATCCATGGTCTAGGACATGTTGGGGTTTCTTATAAACCCTTATCTTGTATGAATTGTAAATTATTCTTTGGATGATATTGATTTTAACCTTGTGTACTGCTCTTAAGCACACACCTTATATAAAGAATTTAACTCAGCTTCACTCAATATTAATCGTGCTTTGGACAAAAAAGTTTGATTACTCCTTATCAATACATCATTATGTATTATAAGGAGGAACAACACTTAAGACTGAATCTATATTCATTTTAGGCATGTTTGGAACTCTTTTCAATATACTTACCGATTCGATCAAATCAAATCATTTTGTTGCATGTTATTTTATTTACTTCGATATTATATTCTATGAACTTATCATAGAATTGCTCCATATGTATCAAATACACATATTCATGCTTGTGATAAATCATCGGTGAATAAAACCAAGTGTGTGGCACCATTTTGGTATAATTATACTTGTGATTGCATACATCTATATGTATCAATCCGAATTTCATCAAATCTTTTGATGCTTCCACTCAACGGGTGATTTGCCCTTAATAGTCTAAGATATTATTAACTAGTATCATATGATTCATAATCATATAATAAAAAATATTTTCCAAAAGTACAGCTTAATATATAATTCCAAAATAATTGTAAATAGTTTTAGATACTTTAGTACTTTCCAATGCATCACATTTGTTATGAAAACAAATACCATGTGACAACCCACCTTTCTGACCCCTGGAAACGACACTTAATACATCCACGGTATTCATGTATCATTGCCCAAGCATCCGAAAGGCGAGACGTCATGGGGAAAATAAAAGAACAAAACAGAAATCTCACAAGGAACGGTTAAATATAATATAACAATAAAATTGTACATAAGGTTACTCCTCAACATGAAGTTATCAGAGTTACAACAAAAGTACTACCATCAGCCTAGGCAGTTATAACAACATGCCTTTACACTTGCTAATATAACATATACATAGATAAACTAACAAACAGTGGAAATAGATAGCTAGATAGATAAAGAGCCTCCTGCTCGTCCATCATCTTCAAAATAGTCCTAAGAAACCTGTCACTCCCAGACTACTCAAATATAAATGAGTACTTGAGAGTTTAGGGAAAACAGACAACTCAGGCTAGACAAAAAGTCTGGTATGAGTAAACTCCAAATAAAATTAGAACACATAAATAATCATGTGAGACCATGCCGCAAAACATGGAACGTGTTTCCTTTTACAAGAACAACAACCAATCATAAAAGAATGGACACAAATAATTAAACATCACAAAGTGAGCAGGAAACTTCCCGATGCAATCAAGAAAGAATTAATTCAAAGGTTTGAATCAAAAATAAGGAAAGTAAATTTTCCAACAATGACCAAGAGGGCGCACCTCCTTACCAAAAGTATACCTCTAGAAAATATACTTGAAAGGGTCATATACTCTGCGACTCTCTCAAAAACCTCCAATCTGGACCTTGCCAACCATACCGAAAATCCGAGTATTTCACATCTCCATTCGCGTACCATCAAAACCAATCTAGAGTAGACGTGATAATACCCAAATGGGAGCAACCCCACTTAGCTTGGCCTCCACTCGCTTTAGTCATTTCCGATAAAGGATATCAACGCTCAAATGAGCAACAAATTGTCTTAGATTGACGAGACACAAAAGGATAGCAGAATCGATAGTCAATAAATCAACTATCAGGAATAATCAAAATGATCGTATATGGAAATTAAATATCATACTCTTACCACTACTTGTTGATTTCAAACTTGTATTATCTCTCGGTTGAAAATGAAGTTCGGCAAGTTAAGGTAGTATTACCACTGAGCCTTGCCTTGACGATAATTTTAACCTTCGAGAAAGAAACGAATTTCCATACCTCTACGTTTAGTGCTAAGAATATGAATATATCCTTTCCATATATGTGATATCGTTTATGGAAATTACTTTCCATAATCGAGTCGAAATTTTAAAGTTTTAAAACCGAGTTTGTGCTTGGCTTTCGCATCACAAATATTAACTTTAAACAGCTTTATTAAAGTTATTAATTAAACTTAAACATCATTATTATAATGATTAATTAATCTTAAACATCATTATTAAAATGATTAATTAACCTTAAACATCATTATCAAAATGATTAATTAACCTTAAACATCCTAAATGAATAATTAACCTTAAACATCATTATTAAAATGATTAATTAACTCTAAACATCATTATTAAAATGATTAATTAAAACAACTTATTATTAATATCTCAAAATAACCTTTTACCTTAAGATAAAATAATAATTTGGAATATATTTAAAACCCCAAATTCCTTCCAAATATTCATAAAATCTTTATGAACCTATTTGAAAAGAATTTACAAAATATTTAAAGTAAATAACCTTTTATGCTTTACGAAAACCAAATATCTTCGAACTACATCCATAAAGACTATTGCTATAGGACCATAACTTCTAGACTTTTTTGTAAATCAAAATTGCTTCAAACCTTGGTTCAAACAACATTTTAAAAGTGCTAAAATGCAACAAAATATGTTTTTTGTAAAACCCTAGCATACACAAAAGATTTCAAAGAAATGATATTTTCAAAGTGTTCGTATAGCGATGGTTGCTATAACGACCCTTTCATGGAAACAAGCTACATGTCATATACATTCTTTTTTACAAACAACATAAACATGAAAGTTAATATTTACAGGAAAGAAACCCCTTAGGGTTTCTATACAAAAATCCACTGTAAAATCTTTCATATGCTCTTCGAAATGTGTCGTAGCGACCTACTCGCTTAGAACACTTAGACTTCATTTCAAGTCCCCCACAAACAACTATATGTAATCCGCTTCCAAGCGGGAACTAAACCAAACAATAATCATTACAATCACTTAACAACACAAGTAATTAACTAAGATTATTACAACAAATAATAAAGTTTAAAACTTGATTTTTAAAGTAAGTTTTACTCACCTAAATCAACATGAACTTTAACCAAAATACCACAACTTCTCAAACCACACACGAACCTAGCTTTTGCTTAAAAAACTTAACTTTTAGGGCTTAGAGTGGGTCAATATGGTTCGACCATGATTCTAGGGGGCTCAGCCTTGGCTAAAAATGGGAGCTTTGGGTCTTGTTTTGGTGATGGAGTGATGTAAAGAAGAATGGAAGTGTTTTTAACTAAGTTTTTAAGGTTTTAAAGTGGAAAAAGAAAAGATTTTAACTTAAAACTTTAGGGAAGCCATGAAAAATAAGAGGGAAGTTTTGTGAAGAAGGGGATAAGAGTTTGAAAATGAATAAAGTGAAATAAAATAAGAAATGAAAAAATAAAGTAGTTTTTATATAAAATGAATAAGGAAAATTACTAAAATGCCCTTAATACTTAAAATATACAATACCCTCCATATCATGATGACACATCACCCCTTCACTTGCCTACTTCCACACGCAAGCACCATCCCACACTCCATAATCACCTCACTTCTTTTTGAAATGTACTTTGTCTTGGTTTTTAAATTTTTGTTAATTTTTTTATTTCCAAATGAAAAGTCAAATTTCGTTTTATTTCTTAAGTATATTTTGAAACAAAATTATAATCAAATTACTTCATTATCAAAAGCATATGTTATTTATATAAATGTGTACACATGTACACCAGTGTATACAACACGTTTCGACAATTTTGGTCAACGAAAAGTCGATAATCCAAAAAATGATTTTCGATTACATTTTTATTTTTCTCCGAATTCTTTTTTTTTATAAACCAAATTTTAAAACAACTTTACCATCATTAATTATTACTAAAAGGAAGTCTATTTAAGTTATAAAATCCATTATTTTAATATTTAAAAATATATTTAATATTCAAATACAATGTGACGCCCCACCTCTATACCCACGCTAGCCAAGAACACTACGGTGTAGTGCTGTCAACTAGCACGGAGAATAAGGCTGTTGAGGAGCGACCATCTATGTAATTGCTTTGTGCGAGCACCGATATGTCAGATAGAATAACATGCATTTTTATTACAGGAGGAAATCCGACATACCGATACAAACTCAAAGCTACTACACAGTGGCTATAATAGTTTAGGACAATAGATATAAAAATAACACAGATAACACAAATGCGGAATATAGATGGAACGAAAAGTCTCATATATATAATAACTAATATCAGTTACAATACATTTGACACAATACAAATGATACAACTACAACTGTCGACTCAAGAAGTTATATATACAAGTACATTATCGACTAATATACATGAATACATTATCATCTTAAAACAGACACACTGACTACTACAACAAGACGAAGACCACTTCAAATGATATAAAAAGTCTTCATAGCTCTAGCAGCACCCAAAGCTAAAAATCTACAACCTGTAAATACTCGATCTGACCCGAGTATTAAATTCAAAAGAAAATAATACCCGGGTCAGTCTAATTCAAACTCAGTTATTAATACACAGAAGCAATAATAATCCAATATCAAATAGACGACAGTCACAGAAATCTCGTATATCCAACTCTCGATACGAGAATTGGATAACGGCATATATAACACTAAACAGTGTTAAACGACAAATCAACAATCCAAATCAGAATACAACTCCAAACCATTGAAATTAACCATCGAAACAATTCACAAATCGAAACATCAATTTAAAACTGTCAAATCTGATAGGGCTGCAGTACACGCACGCGTGTACTGCCTCGCCACTATCGCAGGAGATACACGAAAGCTCAGTGAAAACCCCAATAATCGCAAGGTCAAACCCCGAAATCGGGTTCAACTCAAGTGAATATGAAAACCAATCTAAGTGCACCAATGCCATGTCAACAAAACGAATAAATACAACTAATTCAAGTGCATGGCAACAAATGAAACCTCTGTACCGACAAAGCAGTAAAATGACAAACTGCATATGGCAAATGAATCAGGGGTACAAAGGTGAAACAGCTCCAATGACATCAAGTAAAGAACTCGAGTCACAGGTGATACCAAACCACACAAAAGCTAGAGTTCAAACGACCAGATCAAAATAGTGATCATCACCAAACAATAGTCAGATAAGATCAAAGTGAGGTAATGACAGAAAGCATGTCAAAGTTAGGTGATGTTAAATGATCAAGTCGAGTATCAAATGAAGTACAGTTCAATATCTAAACCAATGTCGAAGATAACCAGAACCAAGTTCGAACTATATCAAGTAACCCGGATGTCACGAAATTCAAACAAGTCAGAACTCACGTTTATATGCAAATAAACAGTGGTGATAGAATTACAGTGGTATGCAAATGTAACAGGTAAGTGATAATTCAAAGGCTACACCATATCATAGTGCAGGCAACAAAAATTAAAGAAGTACAAAATGGTCAAGCTGTAAAACCAAGACTACAGGCACATGGTCAAGTGCACTATGTTGAGTCAAGATTTTTATATAGTTTTGATTTCTGACAAAGGGATAAACCGTGATTGACAAAAAGAAGTCATTCATTGAGACACAACGAGCTTCATACGTTAGAGGTTGATTATTTGGTATGTTAGCAGTATTAGTTATGTTAAAATCTATCCTCAAAATAATCATGCATCTCAAAAGAATCGATGTATAAACGTTTTGGATGACATTGCACATTCACTGTGCAATTTAACAGGGACCGGTCGACCGGTCCAAAACCAGGCGGTCGACCGTTCCTGTGTAAATTGCACAATGAACGTGCACACATGCACATAACGTCTATATATTTGAAATTTTGTCTACTGGTCATTTTTGACCTGTCGACCGTTTTTAAACAAAAAGCAACCTTTCCCAAAAGACACTTCTTTCTTCAATGGTTGCTTCTCTTACCTTTCATCAATGATCACATCTGTTAATGGCTACTCTTCACAAAGAGTTACAACCATTTATTCTCTATATAAACATATCTAAATCATTGATTGAAATACAACAATTCTTTGCTTTAAAATTCTGATCTTAAATTCTAAATACTCTTGCATTCTAAAAGCTCTCTACTTCAAATTGCTTATTGAATCATTGAAATTATTTCATATCTTTTGATTCAAATAAGTAATATACTTCCTTCAATCTTCACAAACATCATTCACATATTTTGAGGATAAGATTATAGGAAGGGTGTACTACAAGTGACAAATCCGTGTTATCAAGAGCACAAGTTGTCAACGACAATTGTATTTATTTTTGTTGAAGTCCTCGGTGTTGTAAGAGGCACGAAATCCCGTTCGGCTGTTCGGGTGTTATAAACCTGTTCCTCCGGGTGAAGCGAGGTAGTTGGTAGTGAAATCCAGATAGAAGTCTGGGACTGGACGTAGGACGGGAGGTCCGAACCAGTATAAAAATCCCTGGTGTGATTTTTACTGTTTACTACATTTACTATTCTATATCTGTGAATTGCTATATAGTTAGTTTATTGAATATTTACTTATATAGCAATTGTAAATAACATTCCGCATATATTAGTCCATATTACACGATCCGTAATTAGTGTGCACAAGCGTACACACTTTCATTTGGTATCAGAGCACGGTTATCATATAACCGTAACACCGTTATTTGATATATTCTTGTAATATGGCAAATAACGCAAGCACTAGCACTAACACTTACACGGAAGGCCAATCAACACAAAGACCTCCGTTCTTTAATGGTCTCAACTATAGCTATTGGGCTACACGTATGTCATTTTTTATGCAATCAAATAGCTATGATGCTTGGAATGCTACTCAAAAAGAAATAGTGAATCCAACAACTGAATATTCAGAATGGACAACGGCTGAGAAAACGGCAGCAGCCGTAAATGCAAAGGAAATAAATATGTTGTTTTGTGCATTAGACCAAAATGAATATAACCGTGTTAGTATCTGCACTACTGCATATCAAATTTGGCAAACGCTGAAAACCACTCATGAAGGTACTAACAAGGTTAAACAAGCCAAAATAGCCATGCTGAAAAGTCAGTTTCAAAATTTCAAAATGAAACCGAATGAGACAATCAATGATATGTATTCAAGGTTTCAAACTATTCATCATGCACTTATCGGACTAGGACAAAAATATTCAAATTTTGATGTTGTGTCAACAGTCCTACATTCTCTGACTAGTGAATGGGAAGGAAAAGTATTAGCAATTGAAGAAGCTAATGACCTTTCCATCATGAAGCCAGATGAATTGATAGGAAATTTAATGTCCTATGAAGCAAATTTGCAGGTTAGAAAAGAATAGAAAGAAGAAAAGAAAAATGTAGCATTTCATGCTGAGAAAGATGAAAATGAATTAGATTCTGAAGATGAAGATTTGGCATTTATTGCAAAAGGATTCAAAAAATTCCTAAAATATCGAAAAGCCAGTCATTACAACAAAAGGAAATCTGGATCAAATAAACCATCTTCATCAACTATAGAATGTTTCAACTGTCACAAAAAGGGGCACATGCAGAAGGATTGTCCAGAACAAAAGAAGAAGTCAGAAAATGATAAATTCAAACATAAGAAGGACAAGTCAAAGAAACGAGCCTTCTCAGTAACATGGGATGATTCAGACTCATCCTCATCTGAAAGTGAAAGTGATCAGGAGAATGAACAAGCTAATGTTTGTTTTATGGCAACAGAAGATGAGGTACAAATTCCTACATTTGATGAATTACTTGATATAAATTCTGAATTGATAGTCAAATATAAAGACATAAAACGTCAATTAAAAGTAGCCAAAGCAGATTTGAGTAGAGCAGAGTTTGAACGAGATATGTTAAAAGACGAGAAGAAAATATTAGAAGAAGAACTTGAAAAACTTCAAGAATCATCATCTAATGTTGACTCTCAATTATCTCTTTTGAGTCAAGAAATTGAAACTCAAAAAGAGAAAAATGATGCTCTCACTATTGAAAATCATGAGCTTAAGGCAAAAGTCAAAAATCTGGACCTAGAAAAGGCGAGCTTACAAACTAAGTTAGATGACATAACTCAAAATGTTTCTAACTTTAACAAAGGTCGAGAAAATTTGACAAAAATCATTGAAAGTTCACAATCTGTTTCAAATAAACAAGGTTTGGGATATAGGAAACAAGAAACCAAGAAACATCTTGGTAATGAAAGGAAAAAGAAAGTACAAAATACTGGAGCTAAGAAAAATCTTAGTTTATTATATTCCAAACCAAAATCAGTTGTGAAATTTCAGAAGAAAGTTGTCAAGACTATCAAAATATGGGTTCCTAAAACAAATAACAATTTGATTAGGAATAAATATATTCAGAATTTCATGAATACTGTACATCTTAATACTAATTATATATATAAAGGGGATACCGGACCCGTATGGGTTTGGACTCCTAAGACCTAACTCTTAGGACCCCATAAAAAGTGGGTACCATGGACTTAATTTTATTTTTTGCAGGTCCCACTTAAGAAAAGAGGAAAGTGGATATTGGACAGTGGTTGCTCGAAGCACATGACTGGAGACAAGAGCTTATTAACAAATATTACATACTCAGATGGTGGCTCCGTCACTTTTGGAGATAATTCAAAAGGCTATATCATCGGCAAAGGCAATGTGAGCAATTGCGGTACATCTAACTTACCTCTTATTACAAATGTCATGCTAGTTAGAAATTTAAAACACAATTTACTTAGTATCAGTCAATTATGTGACAAGGGTTTTACAATTTCTTTTTCAAATAATAAGTGTAGTATTCTAGATAAAGATCATAATTTAATTTTCGAAGGTTATAGAGACAGAAATATATATATTCTGAATATGAATATTAATCATAACTCAGATATGTGTCTTGTAGCTAATGATAATGATCCATGGCTATGGCACAAACGCTTCTGTCATATAAACTTCAGAACTATTGACAAGCTAGCCAAAAACAATCTAGTTAGAGGACTACCCAAAATGAGTTTTAAGGTTAACAATATCTGTGATGCATGTCAATTAGGAAAATTAACCAAATCATCTTTTAAATCCAAGAAAGTCATATCAACATTATAACCACTTGAGTTACTACATATGGATTTATTCGGACTAACACAGGTTCAGTCGATAAACCATAATCGATATGTATTTGTAATAGTTGATGACTATTCTCGGTATACATGGTCTATTTTCCTGAAAAACAAGAGTGACACTTTTGAACATTTTAAATCTTTCGTCAAAAGAATTCAAAAATCGAAAGGGCTAAAAGTTAAAAACATAAGGAGTGATCATGGTGGTGAATTCGAAAATAACGAATTTGAACATTTTTGTACAAAGAAAGGTATTAACCACAATTTTTCGTTTTCTAGAACTCCACAACAAAACGGAGTTGTAGAACGAAAAAATCGAACATTACAAGAATGTGCAAGAACGCTATTAAATGGATCCACTTTACCAAAACATTTCTGGGCAGAAGCCGTCGCCACTGCGTGTTATGTTTTGAATCGTGTGTCCATTCGACCACTCACCAAGAATACGTCTTATGAATTATTTAACGAAAGGAAGCCAAATATATCTTACTTCAAAGTATTTGGTTCAAAATGTTTCATTTTAAATACGAAAGACCATCTCGGAAAGTTTGATCCGAAAGCTGATGAAGGTATATTTGTCGGTTATTCGGAAAGAAGCAAGGCATATCGTATTTTCAATAAACGAACCAAAACTATTGAAGAATCTCTTCATGTTTCCTTCGATGAAATCTTTCAGCCCTCTCAATCAAAATCTGATGATGACGAAACTATACCTTCTGACACTCCTATCATCACAAATTATGACTCTGACTCTGAAAATATTGTTGAAAATATTACTCAACAACAACCCGCTTGTGAAATACGTTCCCCTCCAAGATTATTGAGACACCATCCGGTTCAAAATGTAATTGGGGAGGTCGACTCACAAGTAAGAACTAGGAGTCAATTACATCAAATGGGACATGTTGCGTTTCTATCAAATATCGAACCTAAGAATCCTAAAGAAGCAGCTACCGACGAATATTGGATCATTGCCATGCAAGAAGAACTAAATCAGTTCGTGCGCAATGACGTCTGGGAACTTGTTCCAAGACCAACTGATCAGTCAGTGATTGGTACTAAATGGGTCTACAAAAATAAGGCTGATGAACAAGGGAATATCACCAGAAATAAAGCAAGGTTAGTAGCACAGGGGTATAATCAGGAAGAAGGTATCGATTATGAAGAAACTTTTGCACCAGTTGCTCGACTAGAAGCTATTAGAATCCTATTATCTTTTGCTTGTCACCATAATTTCAAACTTTATCAAATGGATGTCAAAAGTGCATTTCTTAATGGATTTATCAAAGAGAATGTATATGTCGAACAACCTCCTTTGTTTGTACATGAAAAATATCCTGACCATGTGTTCAAACTTAAGAAAGCTCTTTATGGTTTAAAACAAGCACCTCGTGCTTGGTATGAATGATTACGTAGCTATCTTATTAACTCAGGATTTCAAATAGGCAGAGTCGATCAAACTTTGTTTATCAAACATTCTCAAAAGGATATTCTAGTTATTCAGATATATGTAGACGACATCATCTTTGGTTCAACAAATGATAAACTCTGTAAGGAATTTGCAAGTATTATGACCAAAGAATTAAAAATGTCTCATATGGGAGAACTGTCATACTTTCTTGGACTTCAAATCAAACAACTTCCGAATGGTATTTTTATTAATCAAGAAAAATACTGCGGAAATCTTATCAAGCGCTTCGGATTAGAAAATACATCTGGTAAACCAACTCCTATGAGTACAACTACACATCTTGAAAAAGATGATAATGGTAAGAGTGTTGACCAGAAATTATATCGAAGCATGATTGGTTCTCTTCTTTATCTTTCAGCTAGTCGTCCAGATATAATGATGAGTGTTTGTCTATGTGCTCGTTTTCAAGCAAATCCAAAGGAATCGCATTTACGAGCAGTGAAGCGTATAATTCGTTATCTTAATAATACAAAAGATTTCGGTCTTTTTTATCCAACAGAATGTCCATTCGAATTAGTTTCATATAGTGATGCTGATTTTGGAGGTTCTCGAACGGATAGAAAGAGTACAAGTGGTACGTGCCATTTTATTGGAAAATCACTTGTCTCTTGGTTTAGTAAGAAACAGAATTGTGTTTCACTATCAACATGTGAAGCCGAATATATATCAGCGGCTCTCGCTTGTACTCAAGTATTATATATGCAACAAACACTTCAAGATTTTGATATTCATTTATCAAATTCTATTATATACTGTGATAACACGAGTGCTATAAATCTTTCTAAAAATCCAGTGAATCATTCTAGAACCAAGCACATTGATATCCGTCATCATTTCCTTAGAGATAATATTGAAAAAGGAAATATATGTCTTGAATATGTCCAAACTGATAATCAATTAGCGGACATTTTTACTAAGCCTTTGCTCGAATCTAGTTTTATTAGATTACGAAGAGAGCTTGGTTTAATTTCTTTAAAAGACCTTGTCTAATAATTACTGATGTTAAACTTTTAAGTTCTTTCGTTTGATTTTTTTTTTTTAACTATAGCTATTTTAAGCTATTTTTTAATTTGAGCCTCTGATTGTTTACACCATCAAATTCCTCTTTTCACTCTTGATCATAGGCTTATATATAAGGAATGCCTATATAAGCTGTCAAAAACATTCGTTTTATTCATCTTCCCTTATCTAATCATAAATACAAAATTTTCTATGGCACATATTTGTGATGAGTGTGCTCAAAAATCACACATTTCCGTTACAAGTTCTGAATCAGAAGAATATCTTTCTCCTGAAACACCAAAATATAAACCAAAATGCCATCATCAATGCTCTCGTACACCTGGAAGTACGCCTAAATCAAAAAAGGCAAAGAAAGTGCTATTCTATTCTCCTCATACCAAAGAGAAGATCGATGAAATTCATCACTATCAAAAACATCAAATAGATCTTCAACGTCAGCTTCATTATGGACAACAACAGCTTCATCATGAACAACAGCAGACTTCGGCACGATTATCTATTTTAGAAAGAATGGCATTCTTCTTCTGTGGAACAAACAAACGAGATGTTCATGAGCCGATGCCAAATGCACCTTCATCTTCTAGAACCCCAAACTCATGGGACAGAAACTGTGCTCAAAATGAAGGGGCAACTGAAAAATGGTCATCTTGGAAGGCTCGCATTGATGATATCAACGAAGATTCAACCGATCTTCCTTCTCCCACTCTTCATTAATTTTATTTTTTATATTGTATTGTTGTTTATTTTCTTTTGTAATCACTCATTTAATAACATTTAAATATTATATTATAATAAGAGTGATATAAAATTTATAGGACACAGTAAATTGAAAACAGGCGGAACTGTGCTTCCAGAACAGCATCGGTCGACAGGAAAAAATGGACCGGTCGACCGTTTTGCACTCTGGATAAAAACGGTCGACCGCCCCATTTTGACCGGTCGACCGGTTACGTGTATTCTGTTTTTTTTAATATAACTTTCCGTTCATATCTTTCCTATCTCTCTCTTTTACTTCAAACCAGTCTTCTTCCCCCAAATCCCAGAAACCCTACTTTCTCTTATTAAATTTCTTTCTTCAAACTTATCCCTAATGGCTCCTCAACAAAAGAAATTAAAGCAAGCTTCTACCTCAGAAACACAACCCATTGATCTCTCTATCAAGAAATGGCTTGTGGATCCAATTTCACTCAAAAGGTGGAATGAAATGAAGGATTTTACTATCCATCCGGGTTCGTTTGTTAAATTCTCAGATTTCTCTAGTTATCGTATTTTAGATTTAGCAAAGGATGCCGACATTGGAAACCTAATTGACTATGATCAAAACAATGTGGAAATTAACCATGTCATGATCAAGTTATTCTATGCTAATCTAAATTTAGAGAAAAACAAACCCGCGGATCCCAATTATTGCCTTTGGTCTGTTGTATGTGGCAAAGAAGTGTTTACCTCATGTGATAGGATGGCAAATGTTCTTGGTTCTAGGTTTATTGGTGAAAAATTCTTAAATGACTTTTGCAATATTCATGTCCGTAATCAAATTAGTCATCAATTTACTGAAGATGACAAGGATAGCACTAAGTCTATTGGTTTACGGCCGTCTGCAAGAATTCTTCATCATACTCTTATGCACTCTCTTTTACCAAGAATTGGAAATTTTGATGCCATCTATAAAGAAAATTTCAAGGCATTATACGCAATCTATGGGGGTATTCGTAAAAACTGGATTGGTATGATCTTTGATGAGATCTTGAAAGTAAATGATAGCTCTAGGCCACACTTGTTTTATAACGAGTATATTATGCGACTCTTGCTCGATTGTGGCATTGAACCACCAAAGTCTTCTATTTCCAAACCAAAAGTCATCAACAAAGCTTCGATTACAAGAATGAAGCTTCCAGCTCCATACTTCAATATTATGCCTTTTGAACAATGGAAAGACCAAGGACATAGAGAGGCTTCCTCCCGTTCATCCCGTCCTAAACCTGAAGAAGTTAAACTTTTAAGATCATCTTCCTCAACAAAAGAATCACTCAACACTATTGCTCAAAATCAATTTCTTCTCGAAGCCCGACTTAAGCGCATGGACACAAAAATGGATAAACGCTTTAACAAACTTAAGTCCTTCTTCAGTTCTATATGGGAAGCAATATCATGTGGAGCATCATCCTCATCCATGCCAACTCAAGACCCTGGCAAGCGCCCAGCTCCTCCTACTTTTGCTTGGACATCCTCGGAGGAGGGTACAAGCTCGGGAACGAGTCATGGACGTGGATACGGAAAAACTCAGCTTGTTGAAGAAGAAGAAGAAGAGGAGGGTGAGACAGAGTCAGATTGAATCCTTTTAGTTTATCTCTTTATCTATTATTATGGGTAAATTATGACTTTAGTTCTTGCTTTAAGACATTATCTGGCACTTGTACTAAATAGTGTCGCGTTTTAATTCGTACTAGACTCTTGGGTATTATCATATTATGTGACTCTTAACTCTTGATCTATGGTAGTAGTTTTATTTTGCTTATACTCTGGATTATATGATTTATATCCTCTATTTTAACAAACTCCTTTTTGTCGATGACAAAGGGGGAGAAAATTGTGCTAACAGTATATATGCAGGAAAATATAGAGTTACAGGCACAATCTCAGGGGGAGATCATATACAGGGGGAGATTCATAACTATGTTGTCATCAATCAAAAAGGGGGAGAATGTTGAGTCAAGATTTTTATATAGTTTTGATTTTTGACAAAGGGATAAACCGTGATCGACAAAAAGAAGTCATTCATTGAGACACAACGAGCTTCATACGTTAGAGGTTGATTATTTGGTATGTTAGTAGTATTAGTTATGTTAAAATCTATCCTCAAAATAATCATGCATCTCAAAAGAATCGATGTATAAACGTTTTGGATGACATTGCACATTCACTGTGCAATTTAACAGGGACCGGTCGACCGGTCCAAAACCAGGCGGTCGACCGTTCCTGTGTAAATTGCACAATGAACGTGCACACATGCACATAACGTCTATATATTTGAAATTTTGTCTACTGGTCATTTTTGACCTGTCGACCGTTTTTAAACAGAAAGCAACCTTTCCCAAAAGACACTTCTTTCTTCAATGGTTGCTTCTCTTACCTTTCATCAATGATCACATCTGTTAATGGCTACTCTTCACAAAGAGTTACAACCATTTATTCTCTATATAAACATATCTAAATCATTGATTGAAATACAACAATTCTTTGCTTTAAAATTCTGATCTTAAATTCTAAATACTCTTGCATTCTAAAAGCTCTCTACTTCAAATTGCTTATTGAATCATTGAAATTATTTCATATCTTTTGATTCAAATAAGTAATATACTTCCTTCAATCTTCACAAACATCATTCACATATTTTGAGGATAAGATTATAGGAAGGGTGTACTACAAGTGACAAATCCGTGTTATCAAGAGCACAAGTTGTCAACGACAATTGTATTTATTTTTGTTGAAGTCCTCGATGTTGTAAGAGGCACGAAATCCCGTTCGGCTGTTCGGGTGTTATAAACCTGTTCCTCCGGGTGAAGCGAGGTAGTTGGTAGTGAAATCCAGATAGAAGTCTGGGACTGGACGTAGGACGAGAGGTCCGAACCAGTATAAAAATCCCTGGTGTGATTTTTACTATTTACTACATTTACTATTCTATATCTGTGAATTGCTATATAGTTAGTTTATTGAATATTTACTTATATAGCAATTGTAAATAACATTCCGCATATATTAGTCCATATTACACGATCCGTAATTAGTGTGCACAAGCGTACACACTTTCACACTAGTTCAAAAAGGCACAAGGGAGTCAAAGTGCACAAAAGATACAAGTTCAAGTAAATACAAATCACAGTGTCCGGAATCAAATAAACAAATATAGTTCAAGTGTTCAGTTGCAACATTGACTCAAGTGTATGCATATCAGATTTCAGTGAAACAACACCAAGTGTCTTCAATGACTTCAAGCAATACATATAACCACATCAAACTGCAGCAATGACAAAATGAACCAGATGAAGACAGAAACGACATGCAGAACTTCAAACACATGAAGACCATATTCAAGTGCATAGAATCATCGAGGAAGTAAACCAGACTACAATGAAGGCAACATGACCAAATACTCAAAGATAACTGTCTCCACATAGTTATAGGGAAATAAAATGTACAAATGCAGCATCAAAAATAAAAAAAAATGGCCAGAGATGACAGTTCACAGTTAAGCCAACAAGGAAGTATACAAACTGTCAAATAGACAGAGAACCATGAAACAGTCACATATATACATACTTAAAAGTAGATATATATATATGAAGTATCAAGAACCAAAACCACAATGAAATGCTCAAGGCAAAAGCAACTAAAGCCAAATGACCAGAGGCCGAAGTACATAGGGTCAACAACCACCATATAAAAGAATACCAACATGACAAAGTCAGTGCCAACAATAATGACAGCGACTCGATCATCTCAAGTCACCAGGGCCAAAATCAGAACAATGCCGAAGTCGACATAAAGGAAATCGCCAGAACAAAAATCAAGGTCAACAGAAAACGATCAGAGATGAAGCCGAGATCAACATAATTCCATGAAAATCAACATCAACAAGGAAATCAAATCGAAGCCAAAGACCACGAAAAAAAACAAGCAAACGAATTCGAATAGATGTGAGTAAATAAGAATTACTCACCCTTAGATGAGGCAGTCGCAGATTGAAGGAGCCGAAGTCCTCTTGAGCTCGACCAAAGAGAAGCGGTGGCAGCAATAAAAAAACAAGGCCGTGAATCCCAGGCAAACGAAGATCGAGCAACGGTCAAATTGCACCTGAAATCGAGGCGCTTCAGAAACCTTAAGGAGCACGCAAAGCCAAGCCGAGCACAAAGGGGAACGAAGTTCCAAATCTCAGCAGAGAAGAAACCCTAATTCCAAAACTACTCAAGTTCGCCAAGGGCAAAGCCCTAATTTAATCAAGCAATTATTAAAGAAGCCGAAGCTCCAATTCATACGAGATACAAGAGAATCGCCGAAAACCCTAAATTTTGGAGTCGCCATTTTTCTCAAGGGATCGGGCTCGAATGAATGCCAATGAAAAGGGGAATGGGTATACATCTAACAATACGACATCAAAATGGATGGCCGAGATTCAAATTTGCAAAGCCCAAATACACTTAACCAATTTTAAAAAGAATTTCAGCTGATTTAAAATATTCATTAGAGATTAAAAATCAATTAATCATTGAATTACGAAAATCAATTGATGCAAAGTACCGGGTTGTTACAGACTCCCCTCCTTAAAGAAATTGCGTCCTCGCAATCATAAGGAATAAATGGATAAAAGGTAACAACCAAAAGAGCATGGCAATGTCGAATGCATAAGCAAAGCAAATGTCAGCGGGGAAGTATTAGATATGAAATCAAAAGGTTCGACTGCTTCAAATCAAAAGAACCAACATCATGGGGATCAAGGAATCAAAATCAGATGACTATATAAACAACCCCAACATCATCATCAACTAACAAAAGCAAGAACAATCGAGTTCCAGCATTTAAAAGAAAAGGAATCAGAGCAGAAATCACATATTGAGCACGAATTGAATGTGAGTAAACCAAATTACTCACTTGAATCGCCAGAGAAAAAGACGAAGCTCAAATCTCAAAATCGCAAATATTCAATCATCAAAAACGATAATCGAATTTTCAAATCGCAAATATTTGATTATCAAAATAACTGGCATCGAAATATAATACCAAATGAATTTCCACTCATCAAAAATGTCACAAGAATCTTCTCAAAGATAAGATAGGGTATCATACCCTAAACTTGTATTCATAACAAGTCAATAACACATGAATTCACCAACGCACAAAAATTGATAAAACTTATCAATAAAAATCACGAAAGTTGGTAAAGCACAAAATCTAGAAATCATCACAAGAAATCCAGAAATCACAAAAATTCTAGAATCGACACGCGAAATCCAGAAATCACAAAGAGGGGGAGGCCTAACAGAAAACGGGAGTATGAAAACTCCAAAACACCGGTATCACATGACGAGACGCTATCTCATGGTGGCTAACCATTAAAGTTTCACACAGGAATGGTCCGAAGACCGTGGGGCGCTACCCCACATATTTGATGGCGAAACATCACACAAAGCGGGGTTTAGTCTCCCTCGCAGACAAAAATACATCGCACAATCGCTAGTCTAAATCATAAAAAGGAAAAGGCGAAGGCCTATCACAAAATGGGAGCATGAAAACTCACCGACCGGTATCACATGACGAGAAGCTATCTCATGGAAGCCATCCATTAAATTTTCACACAGGAATGGTCCGAAGACCGTGGGTCGCTACCCCACATATGTGATGGCGAAACATCACACAAAATGTGTGAGACGAAATCACACAAATGGTGTCTAGACAATCCTCAAAGCCCAAGAGATATGTGTGAGACGAAATCACACCGATGAGGCCTAGTCTAACCGTGCAATATGTGTGAGACGAAATCACACAATGGTGTCTAGACAATCCTCAAAGCCCAAGAGATATGTGTGAGATGAAATCACACCGATGAGGCCTAGCCTAACCGTGCAGAGAAAGAGACATCGCACATTTGCTAGTCTAAATCACAAAAATGATCGTCATGATCATTTAGAAGTGTCAATTACACTAAGTTAGTGAATATAAGAGTTAAGCTTCATGTCCCATAACCACTTGTTTAACTCAAATATTTACAAACAAACTGTAGATCTTCACTAGAAAATTGTCACAAAAGGTTCAATCGAACAAGTCCAGGAGTTAACCAACGAAGTAAACGCAAGCGTTTCATACCACTTGTTTTACTAGGCCGTTTAATTCAATTTCTCATACGAGTGAAATAAAGGCTTGTATATACTAATAGATTGGAAAACGGTTTAAGAAAAATAGCTTTGTAGTGAAATAGTTTTGAAATTGTTTGGAGAAAAGGATTTTAATATTTACTACTAGTATAGAAAACCTTTATATTTTTAAAGTGACAAATCACAAAAATTGATTGTAGAAACAATCAATCACAAGAATTCACATACAAAGATGTGAATAGAATCCAAAGAAATCGATACCGAATCCATCAAAAAGTATGTTCACAAAAATCCCGAAGAAAAGATCATCAAAGTTGCTAATAAATGATAGCAACAAATCGGGGAAATAATCAAGAATCGATCAAATTTGGAAACCAAGTCAATTCACTAAAATTTCACATTCGAAGACGTGAATAAAATCCAAAGAATTCGATTCCAAATTCATCAAAGTAGAAATTCCCAAAAATTCCGGAAGTAGAAGTTATCAGAGTCGACAAAAGTGATAACAACCAATTGGAAAAGAAGAATCGATTAACACTTGGAAAAAGGAAGCAAAACAAGCATAATTGCAGAAATGGCTTCAAGAAAAAAATAAAAATCAAGTCAATGTCGAAGTCAACAATTAATGGCCGCAGCCGAGTGCAAAATGAATCAATCATTATCATCGAAGAACCAACGGCAAACAAAATCAGAATCTTGGAAATCAAGAAATCAGCAATTTCTCAAAAACATAATTACAGAGAAACAGCAAATAAAACCAAGAGGTAAACAAGTTTGAATTCAATGCAGATGCAAACTAGTCGAAGTCGAATGGAATTCAAGCGGAGGAAAACACAAAATATCAAGTTCAAAATCACGGAGATTCAAACTAGATATAAATGAAAAATCAAAATCACTTAATTTGCAACTGGTCACGCTATTTTTCATCACAGTGTAACAGGTACACAATGACACTCATAGCATAGCACAAAAGTGGAACAAAGTCCAAAAGTCAAAATGGCTTTAATTTTCCAAATTAAAACAAAATCAACATCGGCTAAATCAGTTCAAAGGCGAAAACACAAGAACAAAATCCTCATCATCAAAAAACCCAACTTGAGTTCGCAAAGCAAACGGAGGCAGAAGCCAAAATACTTTTACGAAATCAAAATCAAATGCGCATGAATAAGCGTTAGGAATTCATACCTAACAGTCAAAAATAATCATATGTAAAGATGAGAGAGAAAACATCGACAAATAGTTGTAACACATGCTCCATCTAAGTTATGTTTTATAATTGTCCTAAACCCCAGGCTCTGATACCAAGCTGTGACGCCCCACCTCTATACCCACGCTAGCCAAGAACACTACGGTGTAGTGCTGTCAACTAGCACGGAGAATAAGGCTGTTGAGGAGCGACCACTACAAGAAAAATCATTTATAGTAGCAATAATTCATGGCGTTTCAATCTAAATGCAACTAATACTGTTTCATACTATACTATAAATGTAACAAAAATTATTTTCCCGTTCCCGCCTTTACATAAATAATTTCCGCCTAACTAATAATCATAACCCAAAATTTACCGCCTCATTGTTCCTTAGTACTTAGAAAATTTCCACCTCTTTACTCCCAAATCCCTAATTCCCAATTCCTTGGTATGTAGAAAATTCTCTCTCTCTCCATTCATCTCAAAGAAATAGTTATTTCCCTCTTTGTTGCCCATCCTTCCATTAAACTCGATTGACCGATTCAGCTGTGATCTTTGAAATTGCAGTTCATCAAATTCCGAACATCAAGAAAAGCAAGTGACAGTTGAGGTTTTTATCGGAGTCTCTAACAACGACAGTTAAGCAAGGCCAAGTGAGCTGTCACAGTCGAATGAACTCCAGGACAAGCATCACTGCAATTATAGATACAGGTATAATTTGGTAGAGGCCAAATATGAAGCTTTGAATTTGCATGTATCAATTTTAGAAAGCCCCATGGCTATACAAATTGCACTACCTCCACAAGATTTGAACCAATCTGAATATTTTGATTTTTTTTTTAATTTTAGACGAGTTGATGATGTTTTTGAGTTAATTGTTGCAGTTATTTCATTGTAATGTTCAACTGCATCTGTTTCATTTTGTGACTAACATTGGCAAAATGGGATTATTATTTCCAACTTATGATATCTTAAGAATAAGTAGTTGAGGACTTTACATAGTTTAATAACCCATGGTTTAAATTGGTGTATTCTTTCTCAGTTTTGAATCCAAGCAAAGTAATGACGTGAGTATATGCATTTACAAATTTGTATATATCTATGTTAGGATAATAAGATCGTGTATATTGATTAAATTATAAAGTAAAACATTGCATATACAAATAATTTATGCGTATGTTTGGCAGAGTAAATAAGCGAACAGTAATGCTAGATAATAACAAATCATACCAAATAATACCGCTACAATATTCTTCTCAGTTTCATTCTTCTATCAATATCAAGAAACTAAATTTAATTCTATTTGATTGCTTGTAGTTTGGCAGTGTTACAATTATTCATTCTATTTGATTGCTTTGTTTAATTCATTAATAATATGTTATATTATGCAGCAACACACTTAACAAGGACCAGGATGTCTTTGGTTTCTACTAGGACAAAGACCATGCATTGGATTTGTAGAAGTTTCGATTAGGTACAGAGATTGTTCAATGATTACAATTGGATGGTAAGTCTTATTCTAGAACTATACCCACTGTCATATTTCATAAAGAATTCTAGCTTTAGTTTCTAATCCATTCTCATGCTTTCAAGGTCATCCATATACTTGGTTACTTATAGAGACTATATGCAGGTACTTCTTGGTTAATTTACATCTATTGTTAATCATTAGTATATTATCATGATTAGTTTTAACCCATTATTACTGTATCATGATTATACATAAAAATTTCTTTTACTCTTCATTTAGATTTTATTTGTTCAAATAATAAAACTTACTGTAGTGTTTCCCAACCTTGATCGTTTTTAGGATGTCATCTATGTCATTAACTCTTAGCCACAATGTATATTCCATATTGATTTTAAGGGGAATATAATTTGAACCAAGAATCTTATATTTTAATATCAATCCAATAGTAAAAAATCTCTATCCAAGTACATAGAAATGGTTGATGACATGAAAAAATGAAGCAAGGAAGTGAAATTGTAAGGGTGAGATCAAAGGAGATGGGCCTACGTGATTCAATATTAGCTCTTAAAGGAATACACGGATCATTCCAAGTTATTCATGTGCTCCCATTTCATTCCGATTGTCAGTTTCGTAATACATATTGGCTATAAAAGAATTGTTGAACATAACATTGTGCAAGCTTTGGGTATAAATGCAACCAAGGCATGCCAGGTGGGGAAATACATATTGATTTGTACAATAAATCAGTCTAAACACCTCATATCTACCCAGTTGGCTTCTTCTCAAATATAATATGCTTCATCCTTGCAATCATGCTAAGACAAGCTCAAATCCAATCATCTTGCTGTATATAGTTATTTCTCTATTACAATGTCCAAGCCAACATGATGTCAAGTGACAAGGAAATATTGATACTGCAATTCCAGATAATTATTTTGCTAATTTGATATTTGTTTTTGAAAATTTATTGGATTCATAAACGACGACGAACGAATAAAGGCATTGTCAAGTGTGTTGCCTTATACCAAGACATTAAACTTAACGATATCTTGTTTGCAGCTGTATAATATAAGAAGGGAATTTCATTTGTATTTTTTTGACTAAAATCAACAGCTCGTATTGCCACAAAAAACAACTTGAATACGGCTGGTTCTTCAAATATATGCATTTACTTGTGTGTTTTGAGCATGTGTATGTGTTTACTTATGTGCATGTGTTACAGCATATATGTGTGTTTGTATGGAAGCCGTGTGCGTTTTTATACTAGGTGTGTGCTGTGTGTACTCTTGTTTAGGCATGTGTAGGTGTGTCGGATGCAATATCTAACCTCTGATATTAGTATAAAACATTAATGATTACTATTGTTGTTCTATACGACTGTGGCAGGTAGAATCGAAGTAGAGGGATCCAGCTGAGGTTTGATAATGGTACTGTTGTGGTGTTTGAAAGCAATGGTTTAGGATCAACTAGAGTTGGGATTTGTTTTGTTAAAGAAGCAACATTCATTATTGTGAACAACGAATGGTTTAATTCCATAATGTGGATCTGTTGATTCCTTAACGAGTTTTACCTATGATAAGTATGGCAGGTAACAATATCAGGTTAGTTTCTTTGTGATTTAGCTGAATAATTGTTTATATAACACTATCATCATTCAAGAGATGCATAATCAATGTTCTCCAGCTTATCCTTTTTATATAGATATTCAAATATCTATACAATCATCCATTTATTTGTTGTATGCTATTATACACTATATAGGCATTTGTTAAGCAGTTGTATAAAAACTGACTCAGGTTTTCTTGCTAAAATGTTTGCATATAGTCATTGTAAACTGGTATATCCAGTTGGTCCCTTTTATTCCCACTGTATACGAAATGTCTCAATCCAAATGGAGCTCAAGAGTAACTACTGATTTTTCATTTCAATCACTGTATAAAATTGTAACCTATTGTATAAAAGAGTAACTAGTGATTTTTCATCATAATATGCACTCATGATATATTCACTTTCCTGTATATCAAAAGAGACAATTCATCTCGGTCACATGCTATGCTTTGAGTATACACGAGTATGTCATTCTTGCTTTTCTTTAATATACACGAGTATGTAATCAATCTTGGAGAATATTGAAAACAACATTACCTTTAAGCCATTTACTGGTATAGTTGATGATGATACCAAAAAGCAACATATCGTAGAAAACAACAGTACTTGAAAAGCTTCATTGATTTTAGAGATACAAATTGAAATTTGATGTATGCCAATGCAGGCCTCCATTACCTATGTTACTACCAATATCGGCTGGCCAAGGTCTGTAGATTAGTGGACAGCTTTTAAGGTGAGATGGAAAAATTCTATGGTTTGATGTTTGAGAATAGTACAAAAACTGTTTTGGATTGATTTCTAATACAATTTAACAAAAACTCATTTGGTCTTGCAGCTGGAGGACCTCTACAGGTGATACTTCCCTCTTGAATATGTATTGACAGTCATATGACAGTTTAGAATATTTCTAGTAATTCAATTCCTAACATTTTAGTTTAGAATATCCGTACTGGAATTGATAGTCTCAAAATCATTCTGGGCTTCATTTGTATTTGAATGCTTATTACTAGTTGAATGTGTAGAGTCCAGTATAGAGTCAGCTGTATTATGAAATGTATCACTCGATACATGATCTGTACCACTGGACCGTGTGTTGTTTGATGAACTCTGTCTAGGTTGCCATTGTTTACGAGTATTAACAGTACAATTCCTTGTATTATGTCCATAAACTTTACGGTTCTCACGTGGAATTGGTTTATATTTATATGACACTTGAATAACCAAC
The DNA here is from genome assembly GCA_030737815.1 of Allium fistulosum. Lineage (NCBI taxonomy): Eukaryota > Viridiplantae > Streptophyta > Magnoliopsida > Asparagales > Amaryllidaceae > Allium > Allium fistulosum. The sequence continues at coordinate 961,417,211 of CM060901.1, forward strand.
TCCTCCCCATCATGATTCAAATCACGTATAGCATGCGAATATGTGAAATTGACATCAACCTCAACCAAAATTCTGGCATAATTAAGTCTAGTTTCCTTCACCGTATTAGAATCCATGCAAATTGGTTTTCCAAGAATTGAAGCAATTAGACTAATGGCATCTCGATTCCAAAGTTCTAAGTTCAGATCTAGAATTTTTACCTAAATAGGAATTCTGGAAAAGTAATCCCTTGAAAACTTCATCCCCTGCTTCCATTACTTAATGATAACGATCTTCGAATTATATGTTAAATGTCCAGTTTTGATAATTCCAGTGGATGAAAACATTTGCACGATGTGCGGTCAAGTGTAATGTTGATATTAGCCATTAAAGCTCCTAACGTCTTGGTGGTATTTTGTACGGTACGTGTACTTTTTTCTTCTTCTTCTTCTTTGCAGGAGTTACATCCAACACAGATGCTGCTCAGCTTTCTGAAACTTTTGCTTCGGCGAATTGCTCAACTAAGGTATATTACATTGGAAATCACACATGCGTCGGTTGAGCTTATTAAGGATTGTGATTTTTTTTGTTTGTTTGTTTGTTCGTTCGTTCTTCACCTCCATAAATTATTAATTTCTAATGATGGTTCTCTTCCAAATATACATATGCAGGTTGTTGGTGTTCCTGTTACTTTGAACGGGGACCTTAAAAATCAGTTTGTGGAAGCAAATGTTGGATTTGACACCATTTGCAAAGTATCATACTAACATACAATGAATATTAATTCATCTGCTACTTTTTGTGTACTAATTCTATTCAGTTGTTATCTAGTAAGGTAATATATTACTTCCATGTTACATAATTGATGTTGAACTATCATTTTAAGGTCAATTCGCAGCTAATTAGCAATATGTGCACAGATGCTCTCTCTGCAGAAAAGGTATGTGTAAGGGTATCCTCATATACGTTTAATTATCATTGCATGAAAATCTTATGTCAATAACTAACAACAATTATCACAGTATTATTATTTTATTCGCCTGATGGGTCGTAAGGCCTCTCATGTCGCTCTGGAATGCGCTCTCCAGTCACATCCTAACATGGTTAGTAGTTCATTCATTATTTTTGTTTATAAGCTTTTGCAGAAGAAATATATTGCATTGACATCATACAGGTCATCTTTGGAGAGGAGGTCTCTGCATCAAGACTTACAATCTATGACATTACAAAACAAATATGTGATGCAGTTCAGGCTAGGGCTGAAAAAGGTTGAAGTCCTTTCAATGATGTTTACCATCAACGTATCATTTGTTTTATTTTACTTTTGAACACATTTTTGGTACTCCAGATAAAAATCATTGAGATTGAGAAGCTTCTTGCTCAGCTGGTAGAGTCAGAAATGAACAAGCGATTAGTAAGTACAACAATTTTTTTTTAGCATGATGAACATTTAGTTTAGCATGCTATTATTATGAATTCTTGCTGTTACCATGACATTTGTTAAGCATTTTTAACAGAAAGAAGGCACCTACGAAGGAAAGAAATTCAATGCCATATGCCACTTTTTTGGATATCAAGCCCGTGATTCTTTACCATCAAAATTTGATTGTGATTATGCTTATGTAAGTTCTTACACTGGAAACTTTCAAATTTCACCAAGTATATAATTATTAACCGAAGCTAAAATATGTGCAATTTTAGGTTCTTGGACATATAAGTTATCACATACTTGCAGCTGGTTTAAATGGTTACATGGCTACTGCAACAAATTTGAAAAATCCTGTCAACAAATGGAAATGCGGTGCTGCTCCAATTACTGTAAGATTACTTTTTATATGCTCCAATAAATTCTAGTTCAAACCAAGAATCGTAAATGTTTTTTTATTGAAGGATCTATAGATGAAGAAACTTTTATATTAATGACAGGCAATGATGAGTGTACAAAGATGGTCAAATGGTCCAGGAGCAAAATGTGTTGGAAAACCTGCTGTCCATCCTGCTGTTGTTGACTTGAAAAGAAAAGCATATGAGTATGTTTATGTATATGACTTGTTTCTACACATAACAATTTAATATTTGACCATCACTAAGTTGTGACTCAAAACCACACACATACACATGCTATAGTGGTTATATTTAGCTAGAATATGTATAGAGCAAAATTAGGCATGTACCATTCTTTTTAAACTTATTAGGCGGCGGCCCCACCTCAAGCCTAGTTTCACCAAACACCTCTTCGAAAGTTCTGAAATTATTTCTTTTCGTTTTTTCTAATATTTTGATCTGCGCTATTTTGATGTTATTTTCGAGCAAAAAATAATAATTTGTTTTTTTAGAATTTTACATTTTTTTACTGCAAATATTTATAATTTAAATTGCATATATTTGCAAAATAAAAATTATTTTTTTGTTGAAGTTGGTCAGATTTTGTGTCGTTGGAGTGCGGATCAAAAACGTTAAAGAAAATATTGAAAATATATAGAGGGTTGTTCGGTGGAATGCGTTTTTGGAAGGGGACCCCAGTGCATTTTGAAACTTAGGGAATGATATTTTAAAAATTGTCTTATATATAAATATACAAAATTTACAAGTTATTGGAGTTGTTCTAACTCTCAAAGATCACAGGTTGTTGATTACATGATTTTCATATATGTGTTAATATAGAATATCGAGTTATAGATTACATGATTTTCATATATATATATATATATATATATATATATTGTTGATTGTTAAACTCGTTTGCAGGTAATTAGCTATTTCGAAGCGAAGACTGTCAACAACAAAGAACTATTGGTAATCAAGCAACGGACATGAATTTAATTATTATATATGTTGTCGTCTTTTGTTAGTACCATTTGTGGAAACTTGTCTGTGAATGCTTGTAGTATGTGACTTATTTTGTTGAAAAACTACTATCGAATTGATTATGGATATTATATTTGATTGTGAGATTAGCATGTTTTTGCAATTATTTGAATATGATGACCATATGATTGATTGTTTGTATATGCTAATTATGTGATTTAATTGTTTATTTGAATATTTGAAAATTATGCGATTTATCGTTCATTTTAATATGAATAGTATATAAGCGATTGCTGGAAATGGTATAAACCAAAAAATGAAGATTTATGGTAGCGTTTTTTTAATCCTACAAAAAAACCTATAGCTGCATTTAAAAGTGACTTTTGGTAGCGTTTTTTAAATCCTACAGAAAACACCTATAGTTGCATTAAAAAGGGACTTTTGGTAGCGTTTACTACAACGCAACAAAAAGTTTTAGACTTTTAGTTGCATGTCGTATAGCAGCGTTCTCTAAAACGCTACCATAAGTTATGGTAGCGTTTTTTCAACGCTACCAAAAGTCTTTTCTGGTGTAGTGGACCATCTATGTAATTGCTTTGTGCGAGCACCGATATGTCAGATATAATAACATGCATTTTTATTACAGGAGGAAATCCGACATACCGATACAAACTCAAAGCTACTACACAGTGGCTATAATAGTTTAGGACAATAGATATAAAAATAACACAGATAACACAAATGCGGAATACAGATGGAACGAAAAGTCTCATATATATAATAACTTATATCAGTTACAATACATTTGACACAATACAAATGATACAACTATAACTGTCGACTCAAGAAGTTATATATACAAGTACATTATCGACTAATATACATGAATACATTATCATCTTAAAACAGACACACTGACTACTACAACAAGACGAAGACCACTTCAAATGATATAAAAAGTCTTCATAGCTCTAGCAGCACCCAAAGCTAAAAATCTACAACCTGTAAATACTCGGTCTGACCCAAGTATTAAATTCAAAAGAAAATAATACCCGGGTCAGTCTAATTCAAACTCAGTTATTAATACACAGAAGCAATAATAATCCAATATCAAATAGACGACAGTCACAGAAATCTCGTATATCCAACTCCCGATACGAGAATTGGATAACGGCATATATAACACTAAACAGTGTTAAACGACAAATCAACAATCCAAATCAGAATACAACTCCAAACCATTGAAATTAACCATCGAAACAATTCACAAATCGAAACATCAATTTAAAACTGTCAAATCTGATAGGGCTGCAGTACACGCACGCGTGTACTGCCTCGCCACTATCGTAGGAGATACACAAAAGCTCAGTGAAAATCCCAATGATCGCAAGGTCAAACCCTGAAATCGGGTTCAACTCAAGTGAATATGAAAACCAATCTAAGTGCACCAATGCCATGTCAACAAAATGAATAAATACAACTAATTCAAGTGCATGGCAACAAATGAAACCTCTGTACCGACAAAGCAGTAAAATGACAAACTGCACATGGCAAATGAATCAGGGGTACAAAGGTGAAACAGCTCCAATGACATCAAGTAAAGAACTCGAGTCACAGGTGATACCAAACCACACAAAAGCTACAGTTCAAACGACCAGATCAAAATAGTGATCATCACCAAACAATAGTCAGATAAGATCAAAGTGAGGTAATGACAGAAAGCATGTCAAAGTCAGGTGATGTTAAATGATCAAGTCGAGTATCAAATGAAGTACAGTTCAATATCTAAACCAATGTCGAAGATAACCAGAACCAAGTTCGAACTATATCAAGTAACCCAGATGTCACGAAATTCAAACAAGTCAGAACTCACGTTTATATGCAAATAAACAGTGGTGATAGAATTACAGTGGTATGCAAATGTAACAGGTAAGTGATAATTCAAAGGCTACACCATATCATAGTGCAGGCAACAAAAATTAAAGAAGTACAAAATGGTCAAGCTGTAAAACCAAGACTACAGGCACATGGTCAAGTGCACTAGTTCAAAAAGGCACAAGGGAGTCAAAGTGCACAAGAGATACAAGTTCAAGTAAATACAAATCACAGTGTCCGGAATCAAATAAACAAATATAGTTCAAGTGTTCAGTTGCAACACTGACTCAAGTGTATGCATATCAGATTTCAGTGAAACAACACCAAGTGTCTTCAATGACTTCAAGCAATACATATAACCACATCAAACTGCAGCAATGACAAAATGAACCAGATGAAGACAGAAACGACATGCAGAACTTCAAATACATGAAGACCATATTCAAGTGCATAGAATCATCGAGGAAGTAAACCAGACTACAATGAAGGCAACATGACCAAATACTCAAAGATAACTGTCTCCACATAGTTACAGGGAAATAAAATGTACAAATGCAGCATCAAAAATAAAAAAAATGGCCAGAGATGATAGTTCACAGTTAAGCCAACAAGGAAGTATACAAACTGTCAAATAGACAGAGAACCATGAAACAGTCACATATATACATACTTAAAAGTAGATATATATATATGAAGTATCAAGAACCAAAACCACAATGAAATGCTCAAGGCAAAAGCAACTAAAGCCAAATGACCAGAGGCCGAAGTACATAGGGTCAACAACCACCATATAAAAGAATACCAACATGACAAAGTCAGTGCCAACAATAATGACAGCGACTCGATCATCTCAAGTCACCAGGGCCAAAATTAGAACAATGCCGAAGTCGACATAAAGGAAATCGCCAGAACAAAAATCAAGGTCAACAGAAAACGATCAGAGATGAAGCCGAGATCAACATAATTCCATGAAAATCAACATCAACAAGGAAATCAAATCGAAGCCAAAGACCACGAAAACAAACAAGCAAACGAATTCGAATAGATGTGAGTAAATAAGAATTACTCACCCTTAGATGAGGCGGTCGCAGATTGAAGGAGCCGAAGTCCTCTTGAGCTCGACCAAATAGAAACGGTGGCAGCAATAAAAAAACCAAGGCCGTGAATCCCAGGGCAAACGAAGATCGAGCAACGGTCAAATTGCACCTGAAATCGAGGCACTTCAGAAACCCTAAGGAGCACGCAAAGCCAAGCCGAGCACAAAGGGGAAGGAAGTTCCAAATCTCAGCAGAGAAGAAACCCTAATTCCAAAACTACTCAAGTTCGCCAAGGGCAAAGCCCTAATTTAATCAAGCAATTGTTAAAGAATCCGAAGCTCCAATTCATACGAGATACAAGAGAATCGCCGAAAACCCTAAATTTTGGAGTCGCCATTTTTCTAAAGGGATCGGGCTCGAATGAATGCCAATGAAAAGGGGAACGGGTATACATCTAACAATACGGCATCAAAATGGATGGCCGAGATTCAAATTTGCAAAGCCCGAATACACTTAACCAATTTTAAAAAGAATTTCAACTGATTTAAAATATTCATTAGAGATTAAAAATCAATTAATCATTGAATTACGAAAATCAATTGATGCAAAGTACCGGGTTGTTACATACAAAGTGATTAAATTATGGGTCGTTACTTCCTCCCTTCCTTATAGTAAATTTCGTCCCAAAATTAATCACACACAATAAAAGATTTCAAAAGAAACCCAAATGATCTCATATAACAAAAAGGTACAAAGAAAGTGATTCCACTATAACCAGTCAGTACAATAAAAAGATACAACAAAATACAAATAACTATAACAACAACCCGGAATAAGAATCCCTAATATAGTCCTCGGTTTCCCAAGTACAATCTCTATCGTCTTCACTCCACTGAACCTTAACAACATTCACAACCTTCATCCTCAATCACTTTATATCTCGAGCGATGATACAAATAGGCTGCCTAAGAATGGTTTGGTTAGGCTGAACTTCCAAATCAGCTTATTGTGTCAGTTTCACTATTTTCGAAGGGTTGTGTACATACTTACGTAAATAAGATACGTGAAATCCATTGTGCACATCTGATAGTCGATCTGGTGTGTTCACTCTATATGCAAGTCTACCAATCTGGTCCAGTATGGGAAAAGAGCCAATATAACGAGGGGCTAGCTTCCTTGATTTCCCAAACCTCACAATACTTCTCCATGGAGAAACTTTCATAAACACCGAAATTCCAATTAAGAACTCTAGATCCCTGTGCCTTCGATCCGCATAACATTTCTGCTGGTCTTGTGCTTCCTTCATTTTCCTTCTAATATCAGCTACCTTTTCATTGGCTTCTAAGATCATGCCGGGTCCAAGAACAATTCTATCACCAAATTTAACCCAACATGAAGGAGAACGGCATGGAAAACCATAAAGAGCTTCGAAAGGGGCCATACTAATGCTTGCCAAATAGCTAGTGTTGTAAGTGAATTCGACTAAGGGTAAATGATCTTCCCAAGAACCCCCAAAGTCGAGAATGCATGCTCATAATAAATCTTCCTAGATCCGGTTCACTCTCTCTGTCTACCCATCTATCTGGAGATGGTAAGTCGTACTCAGACTTAGCTCGGTCCCTAAAGTAGTTTGCGGTCCTTCCCAGAACCTACTAGTGAATATTAGGTCTCGGTAACTTACAGTACTACAAGGAATACCATGGTGTCTCACAATCTCCTTTACATAAAAACTCGCCGGACTTATACTAGTCCTAGTCGGCTTAACAGGAATGAAATGAGTACCCTTACTCAGTCGATCGACTATAACCCAAATTCCTTTATTCCCACTTCTTGACCTAGGAAGTCCATCAGTGAAGTCCATAGAGATCTACTCCCGCTCCCACTTCCACTTTGGGATCTCAAGTGGCTGAAGCAGTCCAGTTGTTTTATCTACTGGCAGCTTGCACAGTGACTCATAAAGATCAAAGTATCTTACTTCATCCCCTTCCATCAAAATACCCACTTTACATTTTTAAACATCTTGGTCACTCTTAGATGGAAAGATAACTTTGAACGGTGGATTTCAGCTAACACTTCTTGCCTAGGTCCATTAACATTTAGAATACATATATGCCCGTTTATTTTCAATACGCTCTAGGGATCAATCTCAAAGCTAGAATTAACAACTTCTTAAGCATCCTTCTTAAGTTGAGCCAAAATAGGATTTTCCTCCTGGCGATGCAATCCTCTCCATTAATACTAACTTAACTTCTAAGTTAGCAACCACTGCTACATTTCTGCTCAACACATTCGTAATAGCATTTGCTTTTCCAGGGGTATAGAGAATCTCTAGATCATAGGAAGCGAGAAACTCTAACCATCTTTACTACCTCAAACTCAAATCCTTTGGGTAAAGAGGTATATTAAGTATTTATGGTAGTGTATAACTCAAACTTTTCACCCAAAAGATAATGCCTCCATATCTTAAGTGCGAAGACAATAGCCAAAAGCTCCAAATGGTGCATAGCATAATTTTTCTCATGTGGCTTTAGCTGTCGACTCGCATTGGCAATAATTTCTCATGCTGCATCAGGATTGCTCCCAATCCAGTTCCACAAGCTTCCGTATATGCAGTTAAGCCTTTGCTCCCATCTGGAATGGTTAAAATAACATTAGTCAACTTCTCCTTTACTTTATTGAATGCTTGATCACATTTAGGCATCCACACAAACTTAACATCTTTCTTTGTTAACTTCGCCAAATGAGAAGCAATCTTCGAGAAGCCTTTAATGAACCTACAGTAATAACCAGCAAATCCCAAGAAATTTCTAATTTCCATTACACTTTTGTGCTTCTTTCAATCTTGAATCGCAACAATTTTAGCTAGGTCAGCTGATATGACTTTTCCCGAAATAATATGCCCTAGAAACCTAACTTTGGATTTTTAAAAATGGCAGCCGGAAAACTTAACTTGCAATACATAGCTCCTTAAGGTATTGAGTATGACACGGAGATGAGATTTGTGCTCCTCCTCCGCCTTTGAATAGATAAGACTATCATCAATAAAGACTATAACAAATTTATTAAAAAAAATCTCGAAATACCCGATTCATTAAGTCCATTAAATAAGTGGGTGCATTAGTCAACCTAAACGGTATAAATAACCACTCATAAAAATTATCTGGAGTCCAAAAAGCTATTAAGGGCACACTCTCATCTGCTGCCCTTAATTGGTGCAAACCGGTGGCAAGATCCAACTGAGAAAATATTCGAGCGCCGTGGAGTTAGTCAAACATATCGTTGATCCTTGGTAAAGGATATTTATTCTTGATAGTCCTCTTGTTCAATTCCTGGTAGCCTACACATAACCTTATAGAACTATCTGTCATTGTAACAAAGATGACTGGTGATCCCCAACTTGAGGTACTAGGTCAAATCAAACCCTTCTACAATAAGGTGAATATCCGCCCTTCTAACTCCCTCTTCTCTTTCGAAGCCAACTTTCGTATAGGTTGTACAATAGGTCTGGTTCCTGGAATCCAATCAATACGGAACTAAACTTCATGGTGAGGAGGTAAACCTTGCACCTCATCAAAGATATCAGTGAAATCCTAAACAACTAGTACATCTTCTAGCTTCGCTTTAGCCACTTCGAGTGAATAGAGAAAGCTGCATATTAACTCGTTAGGTTTTCACAACATATATCTACACCAACATCTCTAGCATCACTAACTCTGATAATCCTTTGATCATAATGCAAGATTGCTTTAAATTTAGATAACTAACCCATTCCCAACAACACTCCAAAACCCATGCACCCAAGATTAAACAAATCAAAAGGAAAGAGGCGGTTTTGACAAGAAATAAGTACTTTTGAACAAACAATGTTAAGTTTGGTCGAACCCCCTATAGGGTTTGATACATAAAGTGGATTACCTACGAGGATGGGTTTAAGTTAAGTTTATTAACAAGGTTAACTGAAATAAAACTATAGGAAGCACCTGTATTGAATAATGCTCTTATAGGAATATCATAGATGGATAATGTACCTTGCATCACCTGCTTCCCCTTCTGACCTGAAGAAGTGGATGGTGTCTCTTCTATGGCAAAAGCCTTGTCCTTGAGACCCCTTCTTTGGAAAAGGGCACTCATTCTTCAAGTGTTCTTAATTGTGACCATTGTAGAAGATTGGTTTACTAGGAGTGCCCGTGCACTGATTTTCAAAGTGGCCCATTTTGTTGCACCTATAACAAAGAACATGGGCTAAGTTCAGCGTCTTCTTCTGCGCTGGAACCTCACCTCTGGGTTTCTTCCCTGCCCACTGCTTCTTTGCCATGTGCTTGAAATTTGGCTTGCCTCGAACTGGTATAATTGATAAAGCCTTAGTACTAACTGCTGGCACTACTCCCTTCGGACTCCCTCCTTTAAAGAGCTTCAAACCTCAAAGCCATGTTGATAATGTTGGTGAATGTACCTATAAGATGATTGGTCATTTCAAAATGGAATTTTGTTTGCATCCCATTTACAAACATTTCATTTTTCTTGACTAGTTAGTCTATGAATCCCATCCGAAGGAGACAATGCATTGAACTTATGCTCATACTATGCCATCGTCATATCACCTTGCTTTAAATCCATGAAACTCCTAAACAACTGAGTCCTCCCAACCATTGGAATAAACTATGCTTCAAAGACTTCCTTAAACTGAGCCCAAGAAAATTCTTCCTCCAGAGTATTAACCGTTACCGAATCCTACCAATCCATCACTGACCTTTGGAGTTGTTGCGATGCCAATAGCCGTTTCTCCACATCTCCCAACTAAAGATCTCCAAATATTCTTTCATACGATTGAAGCCACATATGCACTCCAAGAGTCTCTTCAGTTCCATAGAATGGTTTCTCACCCAAAGCATTAAAATTCTTACACAAAACCGCAAAGTTCATAGGGGGCTGAATTTGCATTACCACTTCCTCTACCAGATCTGTAGCTGGCATAATATCATTTCTAGCTACCCTATCATTGGTAGTTGTGCTAGTTCCAGATCCTCTCCTTCCTCCTCTTCTTGTATTCATCTTCTATTGGCTGAATAAATAATATGTATCTTTATGATACAAGACTTGGATTAATACAGTTTAAGGAATCAACACCAAAGGATCTAAAACGAGACTTTAGAGAATAAATGTTATTATAATAAAAATTACAAATACACTTTCTTAAGATTAACTCATTCTAAGGCATCATTTACCCTATCTCTAATGAATTATACCCCAATCAGGGCTAAGGTGTTCACTCAACCTCGCTCTGATACCAACTGTGACGTCCCACCTTTCTAACCCCTAAGAACGACACTCAATACATCCATGGTATTCGTGTGTCGTTGCCCAAGCTCTCGAAAGGCGAGACATCATGAGGGAAAATAAAAGAACATACATAAATCTCATGATAGAACGGTTAAATATAATACAACAATAAAATAGTACATAAGGATACTCCTCAACATGGAGTTATCAGAGTTACAACAAAAGTACTACCATCAGCCTAGGTAGTTATAACACCTGCCTTTACACATGATGATATAACATATACATACATAAACTAACAAACAGTGGAAATAGATAGCTAGATAGATAAGGAGCCTCCTGCTCGTCCATCATCTTCAAAATAGCCCTAAGAAACCTGTCACTCCCGGACTACTCAAATATAAATGAGTACCCGAGAGTTTAAGGAAAACAAACAACTTTGGTCAGACAATAATTCTAGTATGAGTAAACTCCGAACAAAAATGGAACACATAAACAATATGTGAGACCACGTCACAAAACACGGAATGGGTTTTCTCTCACAAGAACAACATCCAATCATAAAAGAATGGATACAAATAATTAAACATCGCAAAGTGCGCAAGACACTTCCTGATGCAATTAAGAAGGAATTAATTTAAAGGTTTAACTCAAAAGCAAGGAAAGAAATTTTTTCCAACAATGGCTTGGAGGTTGCACCTCTTACCAGAAGTATACCTCTAGAAAATATACTTTAGAGGGTGATATACTCTTTGACTCTCTCGGAAACCTCCAAACCGGACCCCCACCAACCTTACCGAGAATCCAAGTATTTCACATCTCCATACGCATACCATTGAAAATAATCCAGAGTAGATAATATAATACCTATTAGGAGCAATACCATATAGCTTGGCCCCCACTAGCTCTTTTGTTTTAGTCATTTTCGACAAAGGATGTCAATGCTCAAATGAGCAACAAATCGTCTTAGATTGACGAAACACAAAAAGATAGTAGAATCGATAGTAAACAAATCAACTATTAGGAATAATCAAGATGATCGTATATGGAAATTAAATCTCATACTCCTACCACCACTCGTCGATTTCAAACTTATACTATCTCTCGGTTGAAAATGAAGTTGGGCAAGTTAAGGTAGTGTTATCTCTAATTCTTGCCTTGATGACATTTTTATCCTTTGAGATAGAGATGAGTTTCCATACCTTGACGTTTAGCGCTACGAATATTACTAAATCCTTTCCATATAAGCAATATCATTTATGGAAATTACTTTCCATAACTGAATCGAACTTTTAAACTTTTAAAACCGAATTGGTGCTTGGTCTTTACATCACAAATATTAACTTTAAACAGCTTTATTAAAGTTATTAATTAACCTTAAACATCATTATTAAATTGATTAATTAACCTTAAAAATCATTGAAATGATTAATTAACCTTAAACATCATTATTAAAATGATTAATTAACCTTAAAAATCATTATTAAAATGATTAATTAAAATGATTAATTAAAATATTTGTTATTAGTATCTCAAAATAACCTTTTACTTTAAGATAAATAATAATTTTAAATATATTCAAAACCCCAATTCCTTCCAAATACTTATAAAATCTTTATGAACCCATTTGAAAAGAATTCACAAAATATTTAAACTAAATAATCTTTTATACTTTATGAAAACCAAATATCTCTGAACTGCATCCATAACAACTATCGATATATGGACCATAACTTCTAAGTTTGTTTTGTAAATCAAAATTTCTTCAAACCTTGGTTCAAACAACATTTTAAAAGTGCCAAAACACAACAAAATATTTTTTTTGTAAAACCCAAGCATGAAATAACACACAAAAGGTTTCAAAGAAATGATATTTTCAAAGTGTTTGTATAGCGATAGTCATTATAACGACATTTTCACAGAAACAAGTTACATGTCTTATACATTCTTTTTTAAAAACAACATAAACATGAAAGTGACTCATTTTAGGCGAGAAACCCTTTAGCATCTCTCTACAAAATTTCCTGTAAAATCTTTCATATGCTCTTCGAAGTGTGTCGTAGCGACCTATTCGTTACGAACACTTCGACTTTATTTCAATTTCCCTGCAAACAACTATGTGTCATCTACTTCCAAGCGAGAACTAAACCAAAAAATAATCATTACAAACACTTAACAACACAAGTAATTAACTAAGATTATTAAAACAAAATTATAAACTTTAAAACTTGGTTTTTAAAGTGAGCTTTACTCACCTAAATCAACACGAACTTTAACCAAATTTCCACAACTTCTCAAACCACACACAAACCTAGCTTTTTCTTAAAAAAACTTGACTGTTAGGGCCGAGAGGGGGTCAATATGGTTTGACCATGATGCTAAGGGGTGCGGCCTTCGCTAAAAATGGGAGCTTTGGGTCTTGTTTTGGTGAAGGAGTGATCTAGAGAAGAATGAAAGTGTTTTCAACTAAGGTTTTAAAGTGAAAAAAGAAAAGATTTTATTTAAAAGCTTTAGGAAAGCCATGAAAAAGAAGAAGGAAGCTTGGTAAAGAAGGTGATAAGAGTTTGAAAATGAAGAAAGTGAAATAAAAATAAATGAAAAAATAAAGTTTTTTTTATATAAAATGAATAAGGGAAATTACTAAAATGCCCTTAATACTTAAAATATACAATACCCTCCACATCATGATAACACATCACCCCTCCCCTTGCCAAGTTCCACACGCAAGCCCCATCCCATACTCCTCAATCACCCTACTTCCTTTTGAAATGTACTTTGTCTTGGTTTTTAAATTTTTGTTATTTTTTTTTATTTCAAAATGAAAAGTCGAATTTCATTTTATTTCTTTAGTTATCAAATTATAATCAAATTACTTCATTAATAAAAGTATTTGTTATTTATATAAATGCGTATATATGTACACTAGTGTACACAACACATTCCGATAACTTTTGGTCGATGAAAAGTCAAAAATTCAAAAAACGATTTTTGGTCACATTTTCGATTTTTCTCCGAACTACTTATTTTTTAAACCAAATTTTAAAACAACTTTACCATCATTAGTTATTGCTAAAAATATGTCTATTTAATTTATAAAATCCATTATTTTAATATTTAAATTATATTAAATATTCAAATACAAAGTGATTAAATTACGGGTCGTTACATACCACATTATAGTTTTATTTCATAACGAATATTCATAATATTCTCATTGTAATAAAACTATGTATAATATTCAGTCATCACAAAAAATAGATATTATTTCAGAAATAATGTGCAGTACGTTTTATGGAAACAATTTTCGTAGCTTGATGTAATCAATAAGTGTTATGTGGCATTCCTCAACTATTTTTGTCATTACTATAATAGCGTACTGAATATGGAGGTTCATCATCCACTTAATATAGATTATTTATTTCATATATTGTAACTAGTTTATAGTGGAGAGTTCTTTGATCAACTATCATGAATCTCAAATAAATAAATCTCATAGAAAACAATTTTCTATATGAAAATACATTTTGGAATAAAAATCATGTTTCTTATTCTAATGTTAAGTATCAACTATTATTTTATAATTTTCATTTCGATGTTTCTTTATGAATTGGAAGTGTCAATTCACTCTCTTCATCCCAACAGTACCTTAAATCACGTTTACTCATGTACATTCCTTTTCCTTTTTAAAGAGTTGAACCACTCAATTACTACAATATTAAAATGAACTCTTTAGAAAAGTGCATGTTCATCCTTAACATTTAAGGAGATCGATTATGTTGCACTTTTAGTAAACAAATCAAAATTGACATTTCAGTGATTGAGTTCTCATATCCTTTTTATAGTTTTGGTGTAGTGTTACATTTAACACAATATGATCTTCATTGCAATTAATCAAATTGATTGCTCAATCTTATATTATTGTTTATTCGCTTATTTCGAATGAACTAATTTCATCGAAGTATCATACATAACGAACTATGATCGGTCACCATATAACACTTATATGTGACAGTGTATGGATCAAATATCCAAAGTCTTATATTGCTTTAGAGTTCGAAACCAATAGTATGCAATACACGGTCTCAGCCAAATAAACACGTAAGTGACCAAATCACGAACGTATTTAGTAGTTGTAAAATTAGGTGCTTGCATGGGTATTGAAACATTAACATGCAAGTAATATTTATTAGTAAGTATATATTATATTTCTATTTGCAATCTTCAATTCAATTCATTTGTATATTTTAATCTATGGGCTTTTATCAATCATATTAAATGCACAAATTTATCAATGTAGATTATTATAACATTATATAGCAAATGTTTTTAAAATAATAGATAGGTTAAATGTTACCATTCCATTTTTCTAATATGGCTCCCACTAGATTTCATGTTTATAAAATCCCTAAGAAAAACAAAGAAATCGTTTGATTTCTCTAGTGGGTGTTGGGTATCGCTTGCCTTGGCCCGTAAGCGATAGATAAAACTTTATCGATTGTATCAAATACAACTTCTAACATGTGGTCTTTTTCCTAATCTCATCCTTGAGGAATATCAATAAATCGAAAAAGATTATTCACTCATTCTTACCATTTTACGACAGCCTAAGTATAATGCACGTATCTTGAGGAATACCAATAAATACGTGCATGTAGCTTACCTCGTCTAGTCAATATACTAAAAGTGCTAAATATAACATCTCCAGCTTGAGGAATATCAACAACTTGAGAGGGTGTAAGCAATCTATTAATATATAAATGGTGGAGGACAACTTTAAATTAAATATTCAAAATCTTTAACATATTATATTGAGTAATATCGACTTATGGAATAATGTATTTCTTATAAAATACCCTCATGATTTAAGTGTCAAACACATCGGGAATCGCAATATAGAGAGACTATTAATAAAACTGGACATCTTTTTATAGAGGCTATAAAAAAGGTATCCAATTTTATTAATAGTCTCATATTTACGCACGTATGTATTCCTTAAGTCTATTTAGGGTTTCTACAAGGTTTCACCTCTAGTTTATACATTCATATTATATAAGTTTCATTATTATATAATTTTTATATTTCAATTAGCTCATATAATAACAACATTATATTAATCAAATCATATTTGACTAATAATTAACTCTATAATTAATTGTTTATTATTCAATTTTAACATATTATATTTAATTTATATATATACTATAACTCTTATAGTAGTATACATACATACATATACATACATATACATATATATATATGTACATACGTATGTTTGTACATATGTATTTAGTTTAATAATTAACCTTTAATCAACTCATTTAATTAAACACTTTTAAATCAATTACATTAATTTCAAAAGTCATTTTATATATATAAATGTATATTTATACTATCTTAAATATTTTAAGATAATATAACATATATCAATATATATAATACATGCATATATATATATATAATTAACTTATTTAATTTATTTATTTTATTAATCTTATTAATAAATTAGTTTACAAAATTAATGTTTAAATTTTAAACTTTCATACACTTTGAAAATTTGACTATCGTTCCAAATATTTTGAAGACTTATGTGATAATATAACTTTATAATAAACATACTTCATTTAAAATTTAAATTTTAAATTTAAAAATTTTACTTTAGTTTTCAAAAAAAATTGAAAATTAGCCCAAGGCCCAATTCAAATTGGGCCTTTTCTATTAAGGGCAACCTTTAGGCTTACTTCACTTTTCAAGCCAAGCCGGTAACCAGGCAGGATAGGGTACTTGATTACCCAATTTCAATCCTAGACATTACCTTTCTAGACACCGTACTAAGTGGGAAAGCTTAATTAGCTAGCCATAATATGAATAATTTAGACCGCATGGACTATTGGGCTCTAATACCACTGTTAGAAACGGGCCAGCCTGCACCAGAGTTAAATGGTATATTTCAAAAAAATTCTTTTTGTATCTTTATTGGGCCTATGTAGTCTAAATTTATTTAGAACTTTTTGCTAGAAAAAGAATGATGGATTGAATAAGAGAGAATAAATTTTAAAGGGAACATTGAAAAATTTCAATTCTCTCCTTTAAAAACTTCCCTATTCAATTCCTATCCAAATCTCATCAAGTCCTCTCCCTCCTCTTCGTATTTCTGGCAGAAGAAATAGAATTAAAGAGAAAAACGAGAAAATTATTTCATAAATGACGTTTAAGTGAGTTATAAAGAGGAGTAAATGATGAGATTTAATTCCTTCTTTTAATTGCTCCTTTGGATTTTCAAATCGCATTTGAAATCTCTCCCCCTTTTCATTATGCATGAAGGCCTAAACTATTCTCAACCACTTAGCAATTAATTAATTTAAAACCAGTTTGAATATTTTATCGATACCGTATATCAATACGTGGGCTTATAACTTTTATATACACACTTTATTAAATGCTAATGGTATTCAAACAAATCAAATAAAGTTTAATAATTAATATTTCATAAATATTAATTAATTTACAACAATTTATAAATTAATTCAATCACGTGGTTTATTTAGGATATTCATCATTTTGATTATGCAACTTAAAGTTGTTAAATCAATCAGCGCTTAATATCGAACAATTCAAAAACTAATGCTAATACGTCACCTAAGCTAATGGTGTGAAATTTTGGTCGATTTTATCGCTTACACATCTTTTTGGTAAAATCCCTTTTTACTTATTATAAGCGACACCTTATAGTGAGATCATTTACACCGATTCTCTTCATCAAAACTATATCACTTTGGAGTTTGGATTTTTGGAATTTGGTAATGGTCATAATTCTAAAATCATCCATATTCAACTTTATAGTCCAAATACAAAGTCCTTGGTTCAATAATAACAATTACTAATAACTAAACTACTCTGGCAAGAGACTTTGAATTTGAGTTAACTTCAGTTGATTGTGATATTAACCCCATATAACCGAGGAGACGAATCTTCTCTTGAATAGCGTTTCACTTCCAATACTTCCACTAGACCCAACTATAGTCATTTGTTGTTGTGCCATAATTTAACTATAATCAAAACGGAACTTTTATATCAAAGATCGAAATTATTCTCAAGTCAAGAGAACTGTATAAATTAGTGACTTCGATATTTTCTATTTAACCATAGTTATCTTAACCAATAGAAAACTATCAAGTGAGTCACTCCATAGTTATTCAATAATTATCAGTACGTAAACCCTTGGTCCTCCAACAACCATAAGTAATACAGTACCTAATATTTGAAAAGCATTACATACTCTAATCTCAACGGATGCATCGATGTCTAGTTTTGGTACACCTTGACTAGGAATATTTAAATGATGTGCTTGTCATATTGTGATATAATACTCATGGTTACAACTATTTATAACTGCTATCATAAACAAATCATCTATGGACTTTCTAACATATATACTTAAATCAATTAATTATTTATTTATAACATTTTATAATAAGTATATAACAGAAAGGAAACACCTTTTGTTTCGAACAAAAAGGTTTATCAAGTTAGATTTAAGCAACAAATTACATAACTGCCTATAGGGTATACCCCTAACTCTATTAGCCTGGAAGTCAAGACCCACAACATTATTCGATTCATTAAGAAGGATGATAGATATGAGATGATGCTTGAAGCTATAGATGTATTTTAAGATTGGTTGATGGAAGAGTCGTTACATGGAAAACTTAAAGTGGGTATTTTTTGGATCGTACAGAGTATGTTGAGCTCAGAATGATGTAATTTGAGTAGTCTATGCATCATGTATATTCTAGTGTGCATATATATATATATATATATTACCATATCCTCTATGATATCAGTACATGCATCATTTATTTATACGTGTTCCTAATATGTGAGTTATTCGATTATAGAACTCATATACATTACTCTATGGTAAGATGTAATATATTATTTCAAATGTATTCAAGTAATTGGAACGTATTTGTGTTGACCTAAAGTAGGGTATGTGAGAGATCGCTCCTTCCATGCCCATTGATCCGAGCTATTAAGCGGTGAACTCCCTCTAATAATTCGATCATGGGAGTCGAGCTGTCATAGGTTGATACTACATCATTTGATATTCCACATACTTCTTACAGTAGCAAGGGTGGTGTTCATGATGCTCTAAAAGATTAGTTCAAGGTGGAGCCGATAGTTTAGGTAATATTAAAGCCACTTGGGCTAGTCCTAGTTTTAAAAAATTGCCTAAGAGGTATGATGAAACACTAGGTAATATTAAGGCCACTTGGGCTAGTCGTTGTTTCAAAAATTGCCTAAGAGATGATGATTAAAGGATAATCTTAGGTTTAGTTATTAATTTGACTATGCATTTCATGTACTATATAGTTCAGGACGAGCTAGTGGACCTTGATGATGTTATGAAGTCAAGTGATAAATCAAAATGGATTCATGATATGGAAGATGAGATGTAGTCTTTGTATAAAAATAAGACTTCATATTTAGTACCACTTCCTATATGAAGATGATTCATAGGTTGAAAATTCATATTTATGATGAATGATGATGGAAGGTGCACTAGATTAGTCACAGAAGAAAGTTAAAGAGTGTGATGAGATCTTTACCCTGTAGTATGTCGTACTTCTACCTGCATTTTGTTATATATTATTGTTATTCATGGTATAAAGTTAGAGAAACTTGATGTGATAAGTTTTTGCATATGGACTTGGAAGAAATTATTTATAAAAATTAGTCAAATGAATTTATGGTAGATGGTAAGTTTGGTTGGGTTTGCATATTGATGAAGTTAATTTATGGTTTGAACCAGTCTTACAGACACTAGCACAAGAGGTTTGATCAATCCATGCTTAATATTAGTTTTGATAGAAGCATTAAGAAGGCTTATGCTTAATTCAAGCATTTGAAAAATTATTATTGTATGTATTTTATCTTGCTTGGATGATATGTTCATGCTTCTAAAGTTAAAGGAGGATTCCACAAGTTGTATTTGTATCTACAATTAGAATTCGATATGAAAGATCTTGGTGAAGCATAGAAAATTTAACGTATGTAAATTATTAGGGGAAAAGAGTTTGGCTTTTTGAAATTGACTCAAAAGGAGAGTATTAGAAGCGTGCTTTCTTTATTTAGCATGGACAGAGTAAAGGTTATTAGTACACCACCTTTAAATATAAGGCTAAGGAGGCACTTTGCTTGAAGTGGTTATTCTATGATTTGTTTTTTTATGATAGTGTGGCAATGAATTATGATAGTTGTAACGACCCGCTATTTTGGACTATTCGCATCCGCACATGTCGGACTTGAATAATTCAAAATACCGAATTGTTAATTTAAATTTGGCAAAACTGAACATATACAGTAAATAAATAATCACAGATCACAGACACAAAGTAATAAATGCAGCGGAAACAAAAGATAGTAGTTCATGAAGCTACTATATACATATTAGAGTTAAATAAGGTACAACAGATGTCTCAAATACAATAATCAAATACAAGAATCAGAATACAATCACTGGAATCAACTGGATATCTGAAAGCTGGATAGATAGCTGGATCTCCAAGCGAAGCTCCAACTCCAAAGGTGAGTCTCGAACACTGGTACACTCAGTCTGACCCGAGCGTAAAGCAAAACACAAAACACTCGAGTCAGGATTAACATTCTTATATCAATAAATCCAACTCAAGTGAAATAGCAACTGAAATACAAGTAACTAAAAGGATGTTTGGAATAACCATCCTTTAAGGATCCATTAAACTATCTACTATGTAGTAGTGTACGATAAGTAGATAATGCCTATCAGTAATATAAAGTATCAAAATAGTGTTAAGGCGTTACCATTATCCCCCTTAACACATTTTTATATAAGTGTTATAGTCTATACAGCACTGTAAACTCCACCGTAAACTAGTGGGATATCAGGGAGTACTCCATAGGTATAACACAAAACAAATCGTAGTGGTCGCGTAAATAGGGATACAAGTATGACAAGGCACATGAGGCAATACCCAAGGTAGTTAAACTACCGTTTTCCTGATCCGGACTAGTGAGAACGCATCACGCAGCGATCGCAACACCGCAAAACAACACTCCCAAATCAAGGGTGCACCAATCGATAACAAGTAATGAGTAGTTTTCGAAGAAGTGTGTTCGCTCGAGGTAGCTGACCCCATTTGGCCCGGCACGGCTCCTGTTTTAGTCATTTCCAATCTGACGCAAGTGTCAAGGCTATCTATTATCGTTCTCTTTCTTCAGTCATCACGTACATCATTCCAACCACTTCATTCTGGATCACACTCCGTGTATAGTTATTAAAGTGGTTTTCGGTTTAGACAGTGAGTATGTCCCTAATTGATTCCGGTCTCTTTAATAACTTCGACATTATTTCACCGATTGGTTGATTAATATATTTCAAAAGCAATCAAATTCAATTTCAATTAAAATTTGTAAATCAACGTTTCATTTGCCTTTCTAAACCAATTTCCATAATTCACGTTTCAAAACTTCCAAATTACCATTTCAAAATCTTATAATACAATTTCAATTTTTATTTAAAACCATTCCAATATTCATTTAAATTCGTATATAAGTTTCATTCCGAAATCATTTAAATTAATTTAACATTCAAATCAATTTAACTTCATTTATCGATTGCATTCAATATTCGTTAAGTAAATTTATCCTTCAAAACAATTTCTATTTAACTTCCAATTTATTAAATCAATTATTTAAGTTCAACTCCATTGTATCAAAACTTACAAATTGCATTAAATTAAACTCATCAAATCAAATTCTTTACATTTCAAGTCTTACATTAATTCCAATAAAACACATTTTTTTTCTTGTTAGAGAAATTCAATTTCACTTATTTATTTACTTAGTTACAATTTCAAAACTCAATTAATAAAGAAACTTAATTTCACTTATTCAAGAAGTTCAATTTCACTTAACAAAGAATTCAATTTTATTTAATTATTAAATACTTCAATATTATTTAATTATTAAATAATTTCAAAACTTAATTATTAACTAATTTCAAATCTTCATTATTAATGATTCCAAATTTAATTAAATAATTAATTTTAAAACAACATTCTTTCATCATCTACTATGTTAATATTTTGATTCAGATTATTAAATATTAACATTTTCCTTTCATAAAAATTTCAAGTTCCAACTTCATTTCAGAAACTTATCATTTATTCAAATAAAATCTTTATTTTATTTTTAAATCAAATTATTGACCAATCGGGTTTTATTTAATTCTCTATCCTAAGTCAAAGTTTTTATTTTGGGTATTTATCATTTCAACCCTATTCCATTTCAATTCAAAAATCAAAGAATAGCAAAGGGAACTTGCAGTGTGATAACTGGGATGGTGTCAAAGTAAATAAACAAGCAATAACAACAATCAATAACAATCCAATGATTAATTCAAATAATCCCGAAATAATCGTATTAATTCACATTGTTGTTTGTGTAAATTAATATAATTATTTCTAGAATCTACACAATCATTTCATGTAGATTGAAGATTATTACACTAATATTTATACGGTTCTTCACTTGATATTCATTATTAAATTTCATACTACATCAATCTATACAACATACATTTAAATGGTTCAAGGTGTGATTAACCATATTTCTACGTGTCAATTTATTTAACATTTAAAGAGGTCATATTATGCAAATGTCATCAAATCAAATTTATCACATATATCAAATCCAACTATCCTACGTCAATTTTAAATTATTTATCACTTACAACATGTACAATTTAACATCCAATGTCAACATCAACAATCAATCATTTATCAACCAAACTGGATTATCATCCTATAAATAACAGATAATGGTGTTAGATGTCACAAGTGAACTGATACAGGTAATAGCATATATAACAGTGTAATTAACTAACAGCAGCATATTTCAATTGTCGTTTCAATTGAAATCAAATTTAATCAATAAAAGAACATTAATCGTGAGTGATTGCTCACCTTTCGAGGCTAGATAGATTTGATAAGGAAATGAGCTACGAATTCTAAAGCAACGCTAGATGGACACGATTCGATGAAGAAAAACAAGCATGACGGACAAAGCTGGTAATGGGAAATCGATGAGAACAAATCAAAATCAGTTTTGATAGAAACAGCAATGATATATATATTATTATTATTATTTCTATGAAAACAATATTTAATTTAAAATAACATATATAAAATTAAAATCATTGTTTTGAATAATATATTTTGGGATACATACTTATATAGATAAACAAACATATCACAAAATCATAATAATATATATTGTAAATGAACCCTTGAACACATAATATATATAACATATACGATAAATGCTAAAAACACATACATTATATTACTTAAAAATCAGTATTTCAAAAATATACATATGTATTAAAAATCAGCTGACAAACGCATCAAAACTGTTATATATATATAACCAATTATAAACAAAAACAACTTTACACTATATCTAGCACTATCTATAATTTAAGCCACATAAATTCTTCCCTAACGTTCTTCCCAAAAGCAAACCACGCGCAGAACCTTTATACATTACAGAAGTTGAATATATATAACCAAAATAACCTAGTATAACTTGCCTTATAAATGAAAGCTCTGACATATTTCAAACAAGTATAAATTCACACACAAAAACAACTACATATTACTTATAAATTTTATATAGATTTCAATTGATATTCAAAAATATTGCTATATGTGTACACTGCCTTCATTATAACGAGTTAAATATATATGGACTACAGGTAGTTTTAAACTAACAGTTTTGAAAAACAACTCATATATTTAACTAACATATCAAATTTGCAAGAAATACATATATAAACTATATCTATAATAATATTTAGACTAACACCTATAAACTAAAAAAAATCTATAAAATCCAACATATATACTATCATATATATTCAGAACAACTGCAATTATACACGTATAGAACAGACTTTATATAACTATATATATATACCTTTAAATATCAAAACATAATATAACTCTTGTATATTTATACTGTAAACACTATTATACTAAAGCGAACAAACAGGATTGTAAACTATGAATATATAATATATTATAGCATCAAATCATATTATAAAGTACCCTGTAAACATTAGTTGCAATAGCTTGTATGAACTGACTTATATAACATGAAACTTGATACATATAAACTTACTTTGCTGTACACGCTTCTAATATATGAAAAATATAGACTTTCAATACTGCAATATATCTATACAAAAATAAATAAATCATATATATAAACTTACATAGCAACAGACGGACTTTAAACACAACAATAAATGTATACATGTGTTAAAAGCAAACATTCTTTCTATATATGTACTGTAAACAAATAAATGTTTATCTATATATACAGCTATTATATAACATATATATCATATAGGTTACCTGTATACAACCAAAAGAAAAGCAGAGGAAGTGGGTGAGGAGCGGTCGCGATTGGAGGGGACGAGTTGGTTAGAGGCAAGTTCGGCTGGGTTCTACGAGGTGTTGCAGTTTCGGTGGTAGGGAACTTCAGGCGGAGGAGTGGTGGTTTCTGGGTATAAGGCTGCCGAGGTGGAGATTTAGCGCGTTGGACAAGATGGGAGGAGAAATGAAGTCTCGACAAGGCTGGGAAGAACGAGGGTCATTGGCTGGGGAACAAGAACGGTGGCGAAAAGGTGTAGCTCAGCGACAATGAGTATGGGTGGCCGAGGTGGTTCGGCAGGAGGTCGGGAAGGTGGACCGAGCAGCTCGCCTGGGTGGCTGCTACTTCGACGAGGGCGGAGCACGGGGAGGAGAGGTAGGTCGTGGGATGGCCTTACGCATGGAGGTGGGTGAGTTTATGGCAGAGATGGTTGTGCCTAGGTGGAAGAGAAGGTGGGCTTCGGCAAGAATAAAGAAAGAAAAATGAAAGAGAGGAGAGAGGGGTAGGCTACAGGGAAAAATAAATGCACTGATGATTTCAAATAAAACGCACATAGAGGAAAAAGAGGAAGGACGTACCACCTACCAATGACTTGAAATGATGGAAGAGTAATAACTATGCATTGAAAATGATTAAAGCAATTTATTACATTGCTTGGGCTTCACGTTCAAGCTTTGAACAGCAAAGGAAAGCTAACGGTCACATCTGTGGTACCGATACGACTTACCGTTCCATTATTTCCGTCGTACATCGGACATCAAAACACATAAATGAATATACCGTAGAAATCAGCACGACGAGACAATCAAAACGGTATACAAATATCAGTGGTATGATTGAATTATAAAAATTCGAATTTTCTACCAGCGGAAAATGCAGCAAAACGCAGAAAAATAAGATCGACGGAGCTAAAGAAGTCCGAATTTGGAAAAACGAAAAATGATGTCTTGCTCAGAAGATGATTTACAATTTTTCTATATAAAAAAATTTAGGTTCCGAAAACATTTCATTTTCATCAATTTCTAACTGATTAAATTGAAATAAAATTACACACGAAATAAACTTTATTATTTTCGGATGAAAATTTACCAGTTGCTATGTTTAACTAGACGCATTCCAAATATCAAATTTTTATTTCATAATTTTATTGTTCAAAAATTTCACCAAATTTCAATTAAATATATTAATAAAACAAATAAAAATTATCGAAAATTTACGGGTCGTTACACTCTCCCCCACTCAAAACTTTTCGTCCCCGAAAAGGAAAGAGGTAGGAGAATAGAAACAACCAGAAGAAAATAGACTTGAATTCTAAAATAAAACAATTAATTTAAACCATATAAATTTCAATTTAAATTAATTTATTCAACAATTGACTTTAAATTCAAGGTAATTCATTAACTTGGTTTATTTTCAATTTATCATTGTTTGTTACAAATTTTATTTCAAACAACAATTCTTTTATTAATCCATTTATTATTCAACTAACTTAGTATTCTATTTATCTCTATTAACCATTTTATTAATTAAACTTTTAAGTGTATAACATTTTTATACGCACTTAAATTTTATTTATAAAGACAATTTATATTGTATATTATCCAATTATCTTAAATTAACAATTTCAAAGATCATAAATTTGAATAGTCATTTATTATAATCATACTTTATTCGACAAATTTTAATTCTTCTTTATTCCGAATTATTATTAAATTTATTCTACTTAATATATCTTATCACATATATATTAAGTATATTTACACTTATTATAACTACTCAAGTTTATTTAAAAATTCCTTTGATACCATTTATATTGTATAATATTCAATTACATAATTAACTTTTGAAAATTTAGGTAAGTTATATATAATGCAATTGAGTATTATCCGAATGAAATTTACAATTCACTTATTTCAAGTTAAGTATTTAGTCAAAAAAAATTTGGCTTCGTTGAAAATCATCCTTAAATCCAAATTTTAAGAATTAATTTTCGATTAGCTTCAAACAACTTAGAGACAAATATATATAAAATCAAATCCATAATTAGATACCAATATATATTATAGATCAAGTCATACTTTAGAAATTTCAAATCAATTAAATTATCAATACATAAGTGCAGCAAAGCTACAGTATGGTCTCTCCTTTTCGAAACTCGAAAATGAATGTCGATGATGCGGCCATCATCACCGAAATTATTTTCCAGCGACAAAACAAGAGAGCACTGATTTAAACTTTAAAATTTCTTTGAAAACCATTTCTATTCGAAAATATTTTAAGTAATATCCATTTGAAAACTTAAAAACCATAGTTCGAAATTATCGGAAATTAAATTCTCAAATTCTAATTTAAATTCACTTCAAATTCCAAATCAAATTATAACTAAGTTTTATAAATTCATTTATATATATTGTGCAATAGTCAATGGTTTACGAAACAATAAATGAAAATCAAATATTATCATTTCTGACAACAAACTTCATTAACAATTTAATTTCAGAAAACTTATATTTATATATAATATAATCATACAAAACTATTTTGTTTACCAAATTTGAAAACAATATTGTGTTAGTTTGCTCTGCTCAAGTGTTTTGGAAATCCTATCGATAGCGTTGATCAGACAAATCGATCGGAAACCCAAAGCAACATCAACAACTCAAACAACACAGCATATATTAAAACATTTATATATTAGTTTACAAATACATTTCTTTGCTCGTCGATACAGGAATGAATTTTCAAAATAAGGATAGGGTTTCAAATTTGATGGACTCAAATCAAAGAGAAATTTGATTCGAAGATAAGTTCGAAACAAAGATATGATGATTAATAACAAAGTAGGAAGATTGATAAATTTATATAAATCGCGGGCAACCATAACCGGGTCAACCGTGACTTCAAGAATAAGATCAATGTAGAATTCCGAGGCAAATCGATATTGATCTCAAGAGATAGAATTTGGCATAACCAAAGATGTCAGCATCTAAACCGAGGATATATAAATCTCCGGTGAATCAATGCTATCGTAAAAGAGTTTTACCCCTTTACAAATCAATTTGAGATTGGCTGGACCGCCAACTCATTATAAGATCATTCGAAGTGGAGTTATGTGATACTCCAGAATTCAGAAGAATACGAATAGTGAGGGATAAGAATGAATTTCGGAACCGCAGGGAATGTTCCAAAATTCAAAGGAATCGAGTCAAAAAGGACGAGATCTAAACTTGGTTGGAAGTGATTCTGTAAATACATTTACCATATATACTAAGTTTTGCCTAGAGCTACCAAACCTCTGATACCAACTGTAACGACCCGCTATTTTGGACTATTCGCATCCGCACATGTCGGACTTGAATAATTCAAAATACCGAATTGTTAATTTAAATTTGGCAAAACTGAACATATACAGTAAATAAATAATCACAGATCACAGACACAGAGTAATAAATGCAGCGGAAATAAAAGATAGTAGTTCATGAAGCTACTATATACATATCAGAGTTAAATAAGGTACAACAGATGTCTCGAATACAATAATCAAATACAAGAATCAGAATACAATCACTGGAATCAACTGGATATCTGAAAGCTGGATAGATAGCTGGATCTCCAAGCGAAGCTCCAACTCCAAAGGTGAGTCTCGAACATTGGTACACTCAGTCTGACCCGAGCGTAAAGCAAAACACAAAACACTCGAGTCAGGATTAACATTCTTATATCAATAAATCCAACTCAAGTGAAATAGCAACTGAAATACAAGTAACTCAAAGGATGTTTGGAATAACCATCCTTTAAGGATCCGTTAAACTATCTACTATGTAGTAGTGTACGATAAGTAGATAATGCCTATCAGTAATATAAAGTATCAAATAGTGTTAAGGCGTTACCATTATCCCCCTTAACACATTTTTATATAAGCGTTATAGTCTATACAGCACTGTAAACTCCACCGTAAACTAGTGGGATATCAGGGAGTACTCCATAGGTATAACACAAAACAAATCGTAGTGGTCGCGTAAATAGGGATACAAGTATGACAAGGCACATGAGGCAATACCCAAGGTAGTTAAACTACCGTTTGCCTGATCCGGACTGGTGATAACGCATCGCCGCAGCGATCGCAACACTGCGAAACAACATATATCAAATCTAACTATCCTACGTCAATTTCAAATTATTTATCACTTACAACATTTACAATTTAACATCCAATGTCAACATCAACAGTCAATCATTTATCAACCAAACTGGATTTTCATCGTATTAATAACAGATAATGGTGTTAGATGTCACAAGTGAACTGATACAGGTAATAGCATATATAACAGTGTAATTAACTAACAACAGCATATTTCAATTGTCGTTTCAATTGAAATCAAATTTAATAAATAAAAGAACATTAATCGTGAGTGATTGCTCACCTTTCGAGGCTAGATAGATTTGATAAGGAAATGAGCTACGAATTCCGAAGCAACGCTAGATGGACACGATTCGATGAAGAAAAACAAGCATGACGGACAAAGTTGGTAATGGGAAATCGATGAGAACAAATCAAAATCAGTTTTGATAGAAACAACAATGATATATATTATTATTATTATTTCTATGAAAACAATATTTAATTTAAAATAACATATATAAAATTAAAATCATTGTTTTGAATAATATATTTTGGGATACATAATTATATAGATAAACAAACATATCACAAAATCATAATAATATATATTGTAAATGAACCCTTGAACACATAATATATATAACATATACGATAAATGCTAAGAACACATACATTATATTACTTAAAAATCAGTATTTCAAAAATATACATATGTATTAAAAATCAGCTGACAAATGTATCAAAACTGTTATATATATATAACCAATTATAAACAAAAACAACTTTACACTATATCTAATACTATCTATAATTTAAGCCACATAAATTCTTCCCTAACGTTCTTCCCAAAAGCAAACCACGCGCAGAACCTTTATACATTACAAAAGTTGAATATATATAACCAAAATAACCTAGTATAACTTGCCTTATAAATGAAAGCTCTGACATATTTCAAACAAGTATAAATTCACACACAAAAACAACTACATATTACTTATAAATTTTATATAGATTTCAATTGATATTCAAAAATATTGCTATATGTGTACACTGCCTTCATTATAACGAGTTAAATATATATGGACTACAGGTAGTTTTAAACTAACAGTTTTGAAAAACAACTCATATATTTAACTAACATATCAAATATGCAAGAAATACATATATAAACTATATCTATAATAATATTTAGACTAACACCTATAAACTAAAAAAATCTATAAAATCCAACATATATACTATCATATATATTCAGAACAACTGCAATTATACACGTATAGAACAGACTTTATATAACTATATATATATACCTTTAAATATCAAAACATAATATAACTCTTGTATATTTATACTGTAAACACTATTATACTAAAGCGAACAAACAGGATTGTAAACTATGAATATATAATATATTATAGCATCAAATCATATTATAAAGTACCCTCTAAACATTAGTTGCAATAGCTTGTATGAACTAACTTATATAACATGAAACTTGATACATATAAACTTACTTTGTTGTACACACTTCTAATATATGAAAAATATAGACTTTCAATGCTGCAATATATCTATACAAAAAAATAAATCATATATATAAACTTACATAGCAACAGACAGACTTTAAACACAACAATAAATGTATACATGTGTTAAAAGCAAACATTCTTTCTATATATGTACTAACTCAATCGTAAACAAATAAATGCTTATCTATATATATACAACTATTATATAACATATATATCATATAGGTTACCTGTATACAACCAAAAGAAAAGCAGAGGAAGAGGAAGTGGCTGAGGAGCGGTCGCGATTGGAGGAGACGAGCTGGTTAGAGGCGAGTTCGGCTGGGTTCTGCGAGATGTTGCAGTTTCGGTGGTAGGGAACTTCAGGCGGAGGAGCGGTGGTTTCTGGGTATAAGGCTGCCGAGGTGGAGATTTAGCGCGTTGGACAAGATGGGAGGAGAAATGAAGTCTCGGAAGGCTGGGAAGAACGAGGCTTATTGGCTGGGGAACAAGAACGGTGGCGAAGAGGTGTAGCTCGGCGACAATGAGTATGGGTGGCCGAGGTGGTTCGGCAGGAGGTCGGGAAGGTGGACCGAGCAGCTCGCCTAGGTGGCTGCTACTTCGACGAGGGCGGAGCACGGGGAGGAGAGGTAGGTCGTGGGATGGCCTTACGCATGGAGGTGGGTGAGTTTATGGCAGAGATGGTTGTGCCTAGGTGGAAGAGAAGGTGGGTTTCGGCAAGAATAAAGAAAGAAAAATGAAAGAGAGGAGAGAGGGGTAGGCTACAGAGAAAAAGAAATGCACTGATGATTTCAAATAAAACGCACATAGAGGAAAAAGAGGAAGGACGTACCACCTACCAATGACTTGAAATGATGGAAGAGTAATAGCTATGCATTGAAAATGATTAAAGCAATTTATTACATTGCTTGGGCTTCACGTTCAAGCTTTGAACAGCAAAGGAAAGCTAACGGTCACATCTGTGGTATCGATACGACTTACCATTCCATCGTTTCCGTCGTACATCGGACATCAAAACACATAAATGAATATACCGCAGAAATCGGCACGACGAGACGATCAAAACGGTATATAAATATTAGTGGTATGATTGAATTATAAAAATTCGAATTTTCTACCAGCGGAAAATGCAGCAAAACGTAGAAAAATAAGATCGACGGAGCTAAAGAAGTCCGAATTTGGAAAAACGAAAAATGACGTTTTGCTCAGAAGATGATTTACAATTTTTCTATATAAAAATATTTAGGTTCCGAAAATATTTCATTTTCATCAATTTCTAACTGATTAAATTGAAATAAAATTACACATGAAATAAACTTTCTTATTTTTGGATGAAAATTTACCAGTTGCTATGTTTAACTAGACGCATTCCAAATATCAAATTTTTATTTCAAAATTTTATTGTTCAAAAATTTCACCAAATTTCAATTAAATATATTAATAAAACAAATAAAAATTATCGAAAATTTACGGGTCATTACAATAGTCGAGTGCAATTCATCTTGCTAATAATCTAGCTCTCAATTCTCAAACAAACAAAATAAAGTAATGGAATCTTTCTTGCTTGTTATGAATAAAGCAACAATGATTTACCTTTAGAATATTTACACTAAGTATCATGTCGTAGATATTTTTACTATGTTGTTGCATGTTAGGAAGTTTGAGCATTGCACGAACTTGGTTCGCTTGTTGTAGTACTGTTATGGGTGTCCAGAAGGGTCGCAATGTGTCTACTAAGGAATGATCGAACGAGTAAGACAAAGAGATGAGAAGGACGAAATATGGCTGGAAGAAATGATGGAAATTTTTTAGCTTGTTATAGAAATTGATCCGGTACTGGTTAGTATTTAATGTTCGTTACCGAAACACTAAATATGTTCAGTAGTTATGCTGGTTTGTTTTCAATTTTCTTTCTCATATTCCTTGACTTGATCTCGATGTCACAAAACAATTCTTGAAATTTTGGTTAAGTATCAAATACTGAACAACTTTTATGGTTCAATGATGATTGGAACACTACTGACCAATAAAAAAGGTTTAGTATCAATTTCCATCTTCTCTTTTCTTGAATCGTTTCTTCATTAATTGATGTGCATCTGATTGGTACTGATCAGACTCTACCGGTCCGATTCCATCAACTAGAATTATATGGATAGACTTCTACACATTTGAACCTGTCCAAGTTTTAGGTAGAACCAAACAGATTCAAACCAAATTCTACATATAAATACCCACATACAAGCACGGTAGTGGAGACCAAAATTATGCTCATAAGAAAATCAAACGATACTGCTTTAACCATCACCAAGTCAATTTCCAACAGCCTCAAATTGCAACTATTTTGACATACAAATCATTTTATTGTATTTTCTAACACTATACTTGAGACCTATAAAAAATCATTAATAAAAATTAGTAGATGTGCGCATCTATTGGGTCGAACAACTTAAAATTGATGTTTATTCTTTTTATTGCATTTTGATACATTATCCGCTTGTGATATTTGTTTTTGTGATCAAAATTAGCATAAATTCTCAACTATTTAGAGATATAACCTCACAAACAATAGGCGTATATCACATTCAAGGTATATAGCTTTTCTTACATTTATATGAGATGTTTCATAATTTCTTTGGTAAACAAGTGCCACTAATTGGAACACTAAGGGAGAGAGTTTCTTGTTTGGTGATTGGAGGATTTTTTTTCTTCTTGCTTGCAAGATTGACTAATTTTCTTGTATTGGTTCTACCTTCTTTGTTAGGTTACTTTCAATACTTCGTTGGCAAAGTGCAATGGGTGATAACCAAGTTGTAACTCATCGAGAAAGTGCCTATTGTCTTGGTTATATTGGATATTGGTTGGAGGTAGAATTGGCTCAAGCTTTTATTGGAAGCAATATTTTATCAAAATGGACTATTGGAATATGTGATATAATATATCTCTACTATTAATAAAGAAAATTCAACGCATTGACTTTCACGGTGTCTTCTTGAAATACCTGAAATACCCTTATATTTTCCACGTCGGTAGGCGTCTTTCCCATCTACGTTCTCGATTTATAGAACCATATTTTGTTCCTCCCCAAATTTATCCCCATTCCCAGATCTAAATCATCAAATCCCTGATTCATAAAAACTAAACAACCTTCCCCAAACTCGATTTCACTTACCTTTGAATTCAAAAAACAAACCACCTTCCCCAAGCTTGGCTTCACTTACCTACGAATCAAAAATGTCAACGTCACAAAGACATAGCATCCATGATATGCGACTAGCTGAACTAGAAAAAGTAGCTCAGGCGTGTTATCGCCTTTTCTTTATTTACAAGGTATGATTCTATATTTTGATTCAGATATTTACATGTTTCGATTACTGTCGTTTTTTGACATTCGCTCAAAACTTTTGTTCTGGCTATCTGATTCGTGAATGCTGAACAGAATTTCGCCGCTCTGATTTATGGCTCATAAAATAAATTTTGTTATAAATCAATAAAACTTTTGACATCCATACTGATGAAATAAATTTTGTTATAAATCCATAAAACTTTTGACTTCCTTACTCGTTATTTTTTCCCCTATTTGATCTGAAATCTGAATCTAAAACTTAGAAAATGATTTTCTAATTGCCTTTTGACACACGAAATAAAATTTGTTACAATAGACATATTGACTATTTTTAATAGCATAATTTTATTGTCGTATACTGATTATAAAAATATCTTTAGTGCACTCTTCATTTATTTCCAACAGTCTTCATTTCTTCCAAAATTTGTTATACGGACATGTTGACTGTTTTTAATAGCAAAATTTTATTGATGTATTCTGATTATAAAAATATTTTTAGTACACTCCTCATTTAATTCTAGTAGTCTTCGCCTCTTCTAAAAAAATTCTTTTGTTTTTGATATCTCAACAATATTTGACTGATTTGTGACTATTTTGATTTGATTAATGTCCATAAGTGTGCATGCTTGCATGTGTATGTGTACGTGGACATGTATGTGCTTTTGTGTGTAGTGATGTTAGTTATATAAACACTCTACTATTATGCATTTAAACTCCTAGCTGATTTTGATTTAATTAATGAATGATACAAAACTGCATTTGGTTAAAGTAGTACACAATTACTCATTAATTTCTTTTATTGGTTCTTTTTTTTTTACTTTATATCTTGCTTCAAAATTATTTTTCATGTTCTCCTCTCTAATTGTTATTACGAATATATTTTTTCTAACTTGAGCATTAATTACAATATTTTATGAATGTCATTGATTTGGTTTTGCTTGAGTGCTATTCAATACCATCATTGATTTAGTTTTAATGTGTTATTCAATACCATCATCAATTTGGTTTTAATTTTCATGAATGTTATTGATGGCTTTAATTCAGCTTTTGCATCATGCTGAACACATTTTTTTATATAAAGTTCATATGTGTTCATTATTCGAACATGTTTTGATAAAGCTTTAAAATAATAACCATGCAATTGGATTCCATATTGATTTTGACTTAGTTACTGAGAAATACACAATTTCATTGTTCGATTGGTGGAGAACATTAATTAATGATTATGTTGGTTTTATTTTTAATGTTTTATCGTGAGCATATTTAAAATTTGTACAATTTGGTAGTTTTAAAATTATAAATGTATAATCGGTGGAGAATCGCTATTTACTAATTAATTGGCAGTAAATTAATTTGTAAATAATCTTACTCCAAAACCAATTTATACGTTTACAATTCATTTTTCTTCTTTACCATTAACTGCTATGATAAGTAAGGATTTAACTTGAGCATTAATTAAAACATTTTTCAAATGACATTAATTTTGTTTTACACGACCACCAATCAGTGATATTGATTTGGTTATAATTTAATGAATGTTATCTATGGAGTTGATAGGTTTTATTGTAGGATGGAGCTTTGATGGAGACATGTACTCTACATGTACTTGGCATTTGTTCCTGATGTAATAAAGTTTTTGAATTTTCAATTTACTGTGATAAATTGGTAAATTTATGATGAACTGGTCATAATTTGAGAAGTTCATACTAAAATGAATGAGAACTTTAAAGACAAAAAGTTTAGTAAATAGAATTTTCAATAAAATTTGATATGTTTGTAGATGTTTGATGAACTGATCATAGTTTGAGAAGTTAGTATTAAAATGAATGATCATGCTTTGGATAACTGAAACTGTTATAAGCTTTGAGTTCAACATGATTTACAAGCAATGTCAATTGATTAAGTGAACAAAATTAAAGCACTTAGTGGATTAACCATAAAAAAATAGATTGGATTTTTTTTTAATTAGAACAAATAATTTAACTGCCATGTTCTATTATTATAGCACTGATAGAAGCCCTCCAGTTAGATACAGTTGCATTTAGGTCTGGTGGGGGCGAGATACCTATATAAAATTTGTAGACATAGTGTAGCCATTTACTGAGATGACCTTTTATATGTCAAGATACCAGAAATGTGCAAAACTGAATATTTTGAAGTTATAAACCTTTACCATGAATATAAACAGTTTGAAACACAATTGGATAGATTTAAATGATTCAATATCACAACAACAAAAATTCACATATCGGAATCACGTCTATATGTTGAACCAACAACTGAATAAGAAAAGAAAAAAAAACAATGCATCGTCAACACATTTATAGTAAAAACATGAAACATAACAATGATGCAGCATGAAGGGAAAGCTCAAGGCTCAACATGTTGACTTGTTGCCATTCGCCATCGACCGCCTCCTTTCAGAGAGTGACGTTACTATTATCATCGGCCATAGCCAAAATGTTGTCAGTGAGAGACCAGGACACCCTCCAAATAGGAGTCTTGAAGTCGCAAAGCACCTTCCCTTCCCACTGCTCCCCTTCCTTCCCACCGGAAGTAATTGTATGAAAAAATGTGAGAACTATTAGCAATCATTGCTCCAATGGCTACTTAACATCTACTTTCGCTATGAATTTAAGTATGTAAATCAAAGTAGTTATATGTTCAAAAAATGAAACAAAATGAAAATTCATTAAGAACCAATTTAAATGGTAAATTTTTTATATGATGTCATTTATAGAGTTGGAACTACATGTTATTTTTTATCTACCTTACAATTTCATTTTTCATTGCTGGCTATAGAAAAGAAACCGTGACTTTTGAACTTAGTTTCATCTAACTATAATGTAGAATCAATTTAAAATATATGCTCAAAGTACACATTTTAAAGTTCTGAGTGGACTTCAAATTGTTGGTTTACAAACCCCTAAACTTTTTGGCTACTGGAATATTACATATTATTGACTTTGTGTCTGCGGGTACAACAAACTTTGACTCATAATGTTTACTAAAGTACAATGCAAAGGTTAAGGAGCAAGTGAAACAAATTGCTACTTCCGCACAACAACACTTTTAAGAAAAGGCTGCTGACATTTTCATCAGTAACTACTCATAATAGACCGCTACCTATCTATTGTTGATATTCAATGTTTTCATGATTTAAGCGAGTTTTAGAAGATAGAGGTGCAATTTATAAGATTTCATTAAAGGGATTTCATATTTTGAAACTTTGTAGTAATGTCTTTAAAAAATCAACGAAAACAGTATCTCAAAAAGAAATTTACCATCATATATTACTATTTCTTTATATAAATTACGAGCACACCCATTCAATGCATGGGCTTTCCACTTTACAGTGTTAAGGTTATTAAGAAAATTTATAATAGCTACCGTGTTAAGGTCCTTTAGAAAATTTAAAATAGTGAAAATGATTACTACACTGTTTTTATTATATTTATTTTGTAATAGCTAAAATGCAAAAATACGATCCAGCAATCAAAAAGTATGTCCATCTGGACGTGCATATATACTCGTCAGAGTTAAAGAAAATTTCAGTATGTTAGTAACGATAAAGATGATACACAAATTAAAGATATGGATTAGAAGATATAGTTAATTGAAGAAGTGGAATGGAGATAAAGATAGAGTTGAAGCACCTAATATAGCTTCTATGACTTTGTCAGTCACCTAACATTTGAGTGTAGTTGACTGAAATCAAATCTCTTGGCCTAGAAATTTCATGTTCTGAAGCAGAACTAAGATGGTTCATTTTTAGGCCATTTTAGTTATCTCGCTCCAGATTTGAGTTGATTGAAATATGTGAATGTTTGTTGATTTGAATATATTTTGAATTGATTTAAAGAGGAGATTTTAGTAATTTGTTCCTAGACTTTGCATCTTGGAGTGTTGACCTTTCCACGGCTAAATTAATTATTTTGACTTATTTGAAGCACCATAAATCATCTTATCTTCTAGGGTTTGAATGGTGTGCAATTGTTCTTCTATATCATTGTGTTGCGGATCCATTAAAAGGAAAATATCAATCTCTTGTAAAATACTCTTAGTAGTAATAAAATTTCATCTTCTCAAAATACTCTCAATACTAATGGAACTTCATATTCCTGAAGTGGATGTAAACTATCACATTAATAGTGAAACCACTATAAATATGATATCTTTTTTATTTCTTGATATTTGTAGATATATTATTTCATGTGTTTGTTTAGTAGCGAAGTTGTGGTGAGTTGGGTTTGTATGGAGTTGTCTATTAGATTGCGTTTGTCCCATCTATAGTTGATCTTTGGGCTTCCACTTCAAGGATAATCAATTAGAGTAGTTTCCTCGACAAGCTTTCCATTGCAATAATTTCTCTCTTTGCTTTATTGACTTTTAATTAATCATTACCCATTTCTTATATAAGTTCTTGATCCGTAGTTTTGTGTCGAGTGCTTGTTTTTTAAACCCATAAAAGTTACTATAACCTGCCTAAGAAAAGAATAATTGAACATTAAAATTAACATATCCTTGTGGTTGGACCCATAGTTTCCATGTTGTAAATCTAACATAGTGCATGTGCGATTAATTACAACTTAGGAATTTTTATGAAATTTTGCTGGAAAAAATGCGCAATGGGTACTAAAAATTCCTTAAGAAGAGTGCACGCTATACAACGGTTAAATTTTCCGTTTGAATTACACTCTAGAACCCAATGGAAAGCAAACAAATTTTTATAGTGAAGAGAAAGTAAACCTCTTTACCATCAAAGTAGCTCTTTTTCATTAATGTACAATCCAAATTGAAACAACACCCAAATTTTAATATGCAATTCTTAACAATTGCTTGAATCCAGTGTCTTTGCAAATGCACCAAAGCTAAAAATTGTAATCCAAGTGTAAGTGAAAATACATAAATAATCCCTACCCAAAATTCAAATACAGAACACAATTTTAACCAATGCAGAGGTACTTTAAATCATCATTATATACATTACACAGTTCTCTCGACTTGAGAATACGGTTGGACTTCAATGTGGACGGTCCACTTTAATTATAGTTAAATCATGGTATGACATCTATCGAACGACTATAGT
Source organism: Allium fistulosum (assembly GCA_030737815.1). Taxonomy (NCBI): domain Eukaryota; kingdom Viridiplantae; phylum Streptophyta; class Magnoliopsida; order Asparagales; family Amaryllidaceae; genus Allium; species Allium fistulosum. The sequence continues at coordinate 961,455,747 of CM060901.1, forward strand.
TGGGTCTGAGTTGAAGCATTGGAGGTGAAATACTATTCAATAGAGAATTCGCCTCCTCAGTTATATGATGTCGGTATCGCTTTCAACTGTAGTTAACACAAAGTCAAAGTCTCTGACTAGAGTAGTATGGTTAATAATAAATGTTATTATTAAACCAAGGATTTCATAATTGGGCTAAACAAGTAGAATGTGAAAGATGTTGGAATTTTGACCAAAATCCAATTCCATAAGTCCTAATGTGATATAGTGTTGACGAAGAGAATCGGTGTAAATAATCATTACTATTGGGTACTACTAATAATAGTAAAATTGTATTTTACCTAAAAGATGTGTAAGCAATAAGTTCGTCCAAAATGTCACACCACTAGCTAATGTGACATATGAAAGTTAATATTCGATATTAATCGCTGAATGAATTTACACTTTTGAGTCGCACAACCATAACGATTGATGATCCAAAAATCCAAAAGATTTAATTAATTTAAAATTATTGTAAATTAATAAATTTAATAAATTTTATGAAATATTAATTATTATCTTCTATTTTTGGGGTTTTGAGTGCCATTGTATTTAATAAAATGCATATATAAAAGTTATATATGCACTTATCGATATACGATATTGATAAAATATAAATATGTTAATTACTAATGGGTTTGGGAAATTTTAAAGGCTCATCAAGCCTCTTATTTAGCCAGCCAAAGAAGGAGAAGGGGAGGAATTTTCAAATGAAATTTGAAAGGGGAAAGATTAATTAAAGGAAGGAAGGAGGGCTCCTTATTGATTACCTTCTTAATTTCATTCATTCATTGTCCTTACCTCTTCATCTCAATCCACTCATGGCCAAAAAAATAGATGTCTCCCTGGCATAAAAAAATTCCAAAAACAAGATCTATATTTTAAAGGTGGTTGTTTCTTGATTCTTGCAAAATCTAGCAGTTGATTCAATTGAAACTAGGAGCTTTATTCATCGTTCAAGGTGCAATCTTTTTGGCTATATCCTAAGGTAACATTATAACTTTATTTAGTGAATATTAGTCATGCATCCCTAAATCCAAAGTTAATTCAAACGGCATCCTCCCTAAAAAGTTGTAAAGTGGGTCCCTATAATTATTTTACTTTAGCAGCATGTATTTTTCGTGTTTTTTTGCGCCGGTGCTTAAAAAATTTTCAAAAATTGTAAATATTATAACTAGGTTTCTGCAAAAAAAAAATTGCAAACATATCAGCAATTATTGCAAACATATGTGCAATTATTCCATATAATTGTGAATAATTGCATTTGATAAACATCTGAATAATTGCTGATATGTAGGCAATTATTCCATATAATTGCAGACATGTCCGCAATTATTCACTGAATAACAGCACCTTGATTTAACAATTAGGATATTTACCTAAATATCTGCACTTATTCCTTAAAATTCTAGGCATTCCTGCAATTTTAAGTTGCAAAAGCATGCTATCCAGAATAAGTGCAGACATGTCTGCAATTATTCTCTAAAATTGCATACATGTCTGCAAGTATTCCTGAAACATACTGTGTGTCGTTTTTTTACTTTTCATTCTTGTTTTTTGATTTTTTTTTTACATGAATACGAAGTAAAATATTAATTGAAATAAGTTTTAAAATTTTGAATTTTTTGTTTTTTATATGTTTTTTGATGATTTTTGAAAATTAAGGACCTAATTTACATACTTTTTTCCACTAGGGTTATTGTGAATTTTAAAACCTATCAAGGACCTGTGCCGAAAGCACCCTTTTATTTATTCATATGTTCACCTTGGTTGCATGATTTAGATCCAATATATGCTACATCTAGTATGATACATGTTTATCAAGCTATATTGTTTATATCCCCTTTATTACACCTTAATTAATTATATGTTCATCAAGTTAATATAATCTAGATCCATTTTTTGTTGCACTTTAACTGATTATATGTTCATCATGATTAAATTTTAGATCCTTCACATGCAACATCTTATTTAATTATTTATTCATATTATTTGATAATTTAGATCTAAATCATTTTTAATTAATTTATATGTGCCTAAATTGTCCTATATATTTTGTTATTGTTTTAGAAATTATTGTTTAACAAAAAACATTTTTGATTCGAAACTAATTTTCAGTTAATTGATATAATATTATTATCTCTTACATAAAGAAGCACGAATAAACTACATATGTTGTTTATTGAAACCTCTTAAGGATTGAATACACGTTCTGCATGTTTTTTGTTTTGAATATAATCCATTTGGTTATTGTTTACTTTTCAAATAAGATATTTGAAAAAAACTTTAATGGAATTTTGTGCACAACATCGTAAACCTTTTGAATCCCTTTTAAATTAAAGTTAGATTTCAGTTATTACTTTAATTTCAAAACATATATATAAGATTACAAAGTTTTTATATATATATATATATATGTGTGTGTGTGTGTTATTTTAAATTTAATACATAGTTTGAATTTATTTATATATGTATATATGTGTGTGTATGTTATTTTAATTAAATGTTTATAAAATGGACTTTGATGTAAAATCATAATTTTAATTTTAAACCTTTCCTTGTATGTTATTTTAAGTAAATGTTTATAAAATGGACTTTGATGTAAAATTATAATTTTAATTTTAAACCTTTCCTAAGTTATAACCAGATTTAAAAATTATTGATTTTAATTTTCAAAACATGTAAAATAAATGATAGGAGATAACTCCACAACCTTTTTTCTCTCCTTCTTAATTGCTTAATTAAACTAATTGATTGTCATTTTGAATATAAGTAAACTTTTTGATTAGTTAAAATAACTTTATAACATATTATATATAAGTGAACTATATATACACACACAAATATTATTATTTTATATAATTCAAAATAAACTATGGATAACAAAGACATATATAAATGGCGAATGTGTTTGTTATGGTATAAATCTCAACACCTATATACGTATACATTAACTATATACACTTCTTATATGTTGCACTTGCACTATACACATATGGGTGTATTTGATACATTCATTATAATATATTTAACTCATTTTGTGCAATTTAAATAAAATAAGATTTTATTTAAAACTAATATTAGATTGGATCAAATACACATTTTGACTTTGTAGGCCCAATAGAGTCAACACTAGGAATTTTTTTGAAATCTAGCAATTTCACCCGCTTTCAACTGAATTGGTTCTTTCAATGGTATCATAGCCCAATGGTCTATGCGGTCTAAATTAGCAGTGTTAGGGCTAACTAATTAAAGCCTATCCATTTAGTAGGGTACCTAGAAAGATAGTGTTTAAGGTTGAGTTTGGGTAACAAGTACTCTACCCTACTGCTATTGGGCTGGCTCGAAGGATGAAGTAAGTCCAAAAATTATCCCCAATATAAAGTCCTGAATCGATTTTGGGCCTTGGATTATTTTCTAAAAAAATTTGAAAATCTAAAATTATATTTTGAATTTAAAGTATAAAAGGGAAATTTTATAAAAGTTATAAAAGCATTCAAAATTTCTAATTTTTGAGAAATTAAATAATTAATTTTCATATTTAAAATTTAACTAATATAATTAATTAAATTAAATTAAATAATTAATTAAAAGTTAATTAATCAAAAAATATATATATTGATATATGTGTATAACTATAATTATTGTTGCTATTTATTTATCTTAAAATTGTTTATGATAAATTAAATTAAAATTTCAATTTAATTAAAATTTTTAATTAAGTTTCTTAATTAAACAAAATTTATAAAATAAAATTAATTAAAAGTTAATTGATTAAAATGTGTACATATATTCATATTTACACATAAATAAACTATAAATGTCATAGTTTATTAACAAACTTAAAAAGTTTAAGACGAGTAATATAAAATTTTAGAAATTTTATTTAAAATAAACTAAATTAATTGAATATAATTTAGTTAATATGAATTAAAATTGATTAAATAAGATTTAATTAATGAGATAGATGTATATATTATATAACCAAATTAAATTATAAAAGTTTTAAATAAGTTAACACTTTTATAACTTTATATATGTAAAATTTAGTGAAACTGGAAAGAACTCCAAATGAGATTTAAGGAATAAGTACGTATATATAGTACGTATACCATGATTTCAGACGTGTCTAACACTTGAATCATGAGGATATTTCATAAAAAATGCACTTTTCCCTAAATCAGTATCACTCAAATAAATGTATATTAATTATTATAAATCTCTAGTATAAATGTTGTCCTCTTTAGTTGTTGAGCAAACTCAAACTAGAGATGTTATGTGTGGTATTATTAACGTATTAACAAAATGAGGTAAGATAACTGTATGTATTTGTTGAGCAAACTCAAGCTAGAGATGTTATATGCAGTATTATTATTATATTGACTAGACGAGGTAAGATAACCATATGTGTTTGTTGAGCAAATGTCGGTACATACAATATACTTAGGTTGTCGTGAAATGGTGGGTATGAGTGAATAATCTCTGTCGATGTGTTGAGAAAAGTCAAGGTCGAGATTGAGATTAGGACAAAGACCACATGTTAGGAGCTATATATGATACAACCGATAAAGTTTTATCCATCATTTGTGGGCCTATGATTTGTTAAGCGGACTCAAGATCATAATCCATAGGCAAGCAGTCCTAACGCCCACTAGAGAAATTGATATATTTCTATGTTTTTCTTAAGGTTTTGAGGAACATAAAAATCTAGTGGAAGGCTCATTAGAAAAATGAAATGGTAACATTTAACCTTTCTAATATTGCAAGAATGATTGCTATATAAAGTTAAAATTATCTACATCGATAAATTATGCAATTAATATAATTGATGAAACGTTTACCAATTGAAATATACAATTGAACTAAATTAAGATTGACATATAAATATAAAACATACTTACCAGTTAAATCTTTTGATGTTGTCACTTCAAGACTCATGTAAGAGCCAACTTGTACAACCACTAAAACATTCATGCCCTGATCGCTTAACTGCTTATTTGTACAAGACTGTGTATTTTCACTCTGATTGTCGAACGCAATATCAATACAAGAATTTGGTTTTTTGGTCCATATTCAATCACATGTAAATGCTATATGGTAAACTGTCGTAGTTCGTGATGCATGAAACTTTAATAAAATTAGGTCACTGGAAATAAGAAAATTAACCGTAATGTGAAATTGTGTTTACAATGCGAGTAGTAACAATAAGGATCTCTTTTAAATGGTTCGAACATTTTAGAAAGGAAGCGAATGTATGAGAGTGGATGTAACTTAGGCACGTGTTGGCTAAAGAGAGTGAATAGTCATCTCCACTTCACAGGGAGACAGCAGAAATGAAAATTGTATAAAATACTAGTATATACTTAATATGGAATAAGAAAATGTTTTTTATTCCAGTTGTGTTTTATACATAGAAAACTGTTTTCAATAAATTGCTATGAGTTTAAGATATTTGATCGAAAGCTCTCAACTGTATACTAGTTTTAATAAAAGAAATAAATAGCTCATAATAAGTAGTTGAATGGATCTTCATATTTTATGCACTATTATATATATATATATATATATATATATAGTAATAGTGGAAACAGCAGGAGCATGTCATATAATACTTATCAGTGGATGCACTAAGATACCAAAACTGTTTTCACAATTATGTCAAATATTGTTTGAAATAATAACTATTTTTGGTATTGATTGAAATTGAATATAGTTTTATTTTGTTATGAATATTTTGAATATTCGTTATAAAATAAAATCTATTAAAATAACTATATTGTTCCATTAGCTACGTAACAAAGAAGCATCTAAAATTTTAAAAGTTAATTTTGGGATTATGGACTAGGCCATATCTTCGAGGTATAATTTTTTAAATCATATGATTGTGAATCATACAATACCAGTGAATTGTACGTCAAAAATTAAGTGCTAAGCACCCAATCGATGGGAGTAAAAAGAGAGTTGTGGACTCTTCAAATTGAATCATATAGATGTGTGCAATCATAGGTCTAATGATACTAAACAGTTCTATATACTTCGTTGAAATTCATAGATGAATTATTACAGAGATGAACATATGTATTTGATACACATGTAGTATATCTATGATAAGTTCATATAATATAAAATAGAAGTAAATATCATGACATGCAAAATAAAATAAAATGATCGATTTGATCGAATATATGAGTATATTGGAAAGGAGTTCCAAAAGTACCTAAAATGAACAAGATTTGACCTCAAAAGTCACTCCTCCATATGTATGGTACACATGATGTATCGATAAGAAGTAATCAGACTTTGTTGGATAAAGTACGATTGAAGATGAGTGAAATTCAGTTAACTTCTTTCTGTAAGGTTGTATACTTAAGAGTAAGTACATAATGTTAAAGTTAATTCCATTTAAAACATAGTTTACGAGATTATACAAAATAAGAGTTGACAACAACCCCTACATATCCTAGGTCAAGGAGTTGACAAGTTGTGTAAGTCGAGAGACTAGACATAATATTTGTAAGGGATCTTGTGTGGTCTTCCCTAAATGAGTTTGGGAACAATCAATATTGATTGAAAAATTCATGTTATGAACATAAGTTTCATAAACTTAAAAACTAAATCACTTTTATACAAAGATATATGCAATTCATAAAATGTTTTATGAATACCTATTTTGTTGCACTAATAAATAATTGTTGTTTCAAGAAATGCCAACTTCATGATGAAGGAATTTCTTTTAGAAATTATTGGTAGTAAAATGGCTTTGGATACGATCCAATGATAAAATTGATTAAGTAATATGAAATGAAATTAACCAAACCAAAATAGATATGACACATTAGAATGTCTAACAAGAATTCTCGTCATTAAAGAGAAGCTATGATTTTCTCATCGATATCAAGAAAAGAGTTTTCTCAGTTTCTAATAAGCCATTAAGAATATTGACTCTACCATATGGCATGAGGCGCAAATCCAAAATGGATTCCTAGTACATTATCAAAATATGATTTTTATAGTTGTATCCAAAGGGATATGATCCATCTACCACAAAAGTGTCTCCGAGAAGAGGACCAATATAGTTGGAATATGGTAAACTACATTGATAGAATAACATTGTAAATTTCAATTGTTAAAACTAACATAACCGATTTGTCCTTCAATGTACTTAAATAAATTCAGATTTTGCTCGCAAAATTATCCCTCGATATGATTTTGAGTTTTGGTACATATATTGTTAGCACTAAAATTAGGTCAAGATAATTTGTAATATTTGAGAAGGGTTATACACCTAGTCAAATATATTGATCACAAGTTGATTAATGAAAGCCTTGCATTCTTGAGATATCATTATGCAATTTATTTATCGTCTAAGTCCTTTTGCACAAAATTACAATTCATATATGACGTGATCGTCCATTAAAGCTCTATACTGAGGCTTTTCTTATACAAGGTAGAAAAAATGAAAATGAAGAAGAATATGAAATCGGAAAAAATTCCCCTTTAATGAGGGGGTGGGGTACCCCTGTATTTATAAAGGATTCCAGCTGTTGGATTGGTGCAACGTGTCTCATAGAATAAGTGAAAATGGTGGATATGATCTTCATAAGGAATAGCTGACGTCGTGGAGAGATTATTATGCGATGGCTCCAAGAAACATTCATGTTAATTTCTTATTCTTATTTCAACTTGTAAATTTACCTCACAACATCTCATATGTACCACAAAGGCATCATTTAGTTAGTCCATGATAGTTTCCCAATGATTGATTCACTAATTCATCGCAATGACCTTGTAAATTTATTTTATGGAAACACTCCTCGATGACCTTTAGCGATGGCTCAACCACATTGCTTCTTGATAGTTATCGATGCCTTTTACTATGAAGGCTTTATGGAAACACTTCGCGATGGCTTTTGTTTACCATTTGAAGATTGTAGGCGATGGCTATGTTCAACTCTTCGTGATAACTCTGCTTTAAATCTTTAGAGTAGTAAGTGATGGCCCTGTGTAACTTCCAATGACAGTAATGTTGATTCATGAGTTTTGATTCATGACACAAGCTTCAGAGATCATACGACGAGAATGCTATATGAAAGCGACAAAAAGAGAATAAGTGCATACCGTGCACTACAAAGAAGATAATCTTACAATTCAGAGATTAGTATGGATATTTTATTTTATTTGAGTCTTAGAACAATGTTAAAATCATTCCTCAAATAATCACACACGCACACAAAACATTTTATAGAAAAAACTATGTTCACTGTGCATATAACACCAGGTCGGCAGACCGACCAGGATCCTCGGTCGACCGACCCTGTATCATATGCAGAGTGACTTTCTGTTTTGTATACGTTTTTCAACTCAGCTGACCGGCCAGGTTTTCCAGTCGACCGACCAGAGAAAAAACGGCTAGTTTTCTGAAGAGACGCGATCTTTTCATGAAGAGTAATGTCCTCTATTTCAAGAGGTATGGACACTACTGTTGACTAAAACTTTTCATGAAAGATCACAACTCTTCTACAACTATATAAACATATTCAATTCACTTCTACAATCACCGATTCTTGTTTATATTTCTGAAATCTAATCTCTTTTCATTTCTGCAAATAAAAGCATTCACTCTTATTCAATATCACTAGAATCCTTGAATTTATTCATATACTTCGATTCTACGTGATTATCTTCCTTCTAAATCTTCACACACATACATACTCTTGAGGATTTGATTATAGGAAAGTTGTACTATCAAAAGACAATCAGTGTTATTTAGAACACATTCGTCAACAAACATTTTGTATTAAGTTGAAGTCCTCTTCGGTTGTTGAGGCGGAAAAATTCCTGTTCGGCTGCTCAGGTGTCGTATACCTATTCCTCCGGGTTAAGTGAGGGGTTTAGTTTAAATCCAGAGGGTATTCTGGGACTGGACGTAGAACGGGAAGTTCGAACCAGTATAAAAATTCCTGGTGTGCTTACTTTAATTTTTACTTTACTGTTATTACCAGTTTCTGCATTAATATACCATATTACACGATCCTTAGTACTGCACGTACACTTTCATTAGGTATCAGAGCAAGGTCATCTTATAACCATCACAAAGTTATTTGATATTTACTTATTTTTAGTAATATGGCAACCACACAAATTAACGATGTTAACACTCACACTAATTCTAGTTTCACAGAAGGTCAATCGACTTCACGACCTCCACTTTTCAATGGTATAAATTATAATTATTGGTCAACTAGAATGAGAATCTATATGCAATCAAGTGGGTTTGATATCTGGAATATTATACAAAGAGAATACACAATTCCTACTGGAGAATACTCGACTTGGAGTAACACACAAAAACTAGATGCTACATCAAATGCTAAGGCTATGAATATTTTATTTTGTGCATTAGATAGAAATGAATTCAATAGAGTTAGTATGTGTACTTCCGGCTATGAAATTTGGAGAACTCTTAAAGTTTCACATGAAGGAACGAACAAAGTTAAATTGAGCAAAATTTCTATGCTGAAACATCAATTTGAAAACTTTAAAATGAGGCCAAATGAATCAATAAATGACATGTACTCTAGATTTCAAGATATTTATCATGCTCTATTATCTCTAGAACAAAAGTTTACTGATTTTGATGTTGTTACAAAAATCTTGAATTCTTTAACGGACGAATGGGAACGAAAAGTCCTAGCTATTGAAGAAGCAACTGATTTGTCAACATTAAAACCAGAAGAATTGATAGGTAATTTAATGTCCTACGAAGTAAATTTGCAGGCAAAACGAAATGGAGCACAAGAAAAGAAAAATGTAGCATTCCAAGCAGAAAAAGATGATTCCGACTCAGATAATGAAGATATGGCAATGATCGCTAAAAATTTCAAAAAGTTTTTGAAATTCAACAGAAACAAATTCAAGGGAAACAAAAATAATTCCAACAACAATTCTAATAGCAGCAAACCATCATCTTCAACAATGGAATGTTATGAATGTCACAAGAAAGGACACATGAAGAAAGATTGTCCAGATCGTAAAAAGAATAATTTCAAGAAGGACAAAACGAAACGAAAAGCTTTTTCAGTCACTTGGGACGACACTGACTCATCATCTTCATCAGAGAGCGAAAGTGATAATGAACAAGCAAATGTATGCTTCATGGCTTCGTCAGACGATGTAAGTAATTTTACTTTTGAAGATTTAATTGAAATAAATTCTGAATTAGTAAATTTAACAAAACAACTTAAAAAGAAAAATAAGGAGTTGCAAAGAAAGTTAGATAGAACAGTTTTAGAAGTAGATATGTTAAAAGATGAGAAGGTAATATTGGAAGAAGAACTTGAAATCTCTCAACAATCGAATTCTAACTTATCTTCTCAAATTACGTCAATATCCGAGGAACTAGAAATTCAGAAAAATAAAAATGATGTTTTACTTTTTGAAAATAATGATTTAATATCTAAAATTAAGGATTTAGAGTTAGAAAAATTTAGTCTTAAAATAAAATTTGATGATATTTCTAAAAATGTTTCTAATTTCAATAAAGGAAGAGAAAATCTTTCTAGTATACTAGAAAACTTCAAACTTCCAACAATAAATCTGGACTAGGATTTAAGAAACAAAATACTTTTGCTAAAAGTAAAATTAATAATAAAATTAAGAAAGATATTAGGAAAACAGTTTATTCGAATACTAAAACTATTAAGATATGGATTCCAAAAACCAATAATACATTGATAAGGAATAAACATATCAAAAGTTTTATGGAAAATGTTCATAATAACAAAAATTATGTTTATAAAGGGAATTCTAAACCCGTATGGGTTTGGCTTCCTAAGATCTAACTCTTAGGACCCTAAAAAGATTGGGTACCAACTTTTTATAATTTTTTGCAGGTACCACATAAGAAGAGAGGAAAATGGATTTTAGATAGCGGTTGCTCAAAACACATGACTGGAAACAAAGAAATGTTATCAAACATTATATACTCAAATGGAGGAGCAGTCACCTTTGGAGATAACTCAAAAGGATATATCATCGGCAAAGGCAATGTTAATAGCAACGGTACATCTAATTTACCTCTCATTACTGATGTTTTATTAGTTAAAAATTTAAAACATAATTTATTAAGTATTAGTCAACTATGCGACAAAGGTTTTAATATAACTTTTTCAGAAAATAAATGTAACATTTTTGATAAAAATCACAACATTATTTTCGAAGGAAATAGAGATAAAAATATTTATATCCTAAATATGAATGTTAATAATGATTCAAATTTGTGTCTAGTAGCTAAAGAGAATGATTCTTGCCTTTGGCACAAAAGATTTTGTCACATAAATTTTAATACCATCAACAAACTTGCTAAAAATAAATTAGTTAAAGGGTTACCCGATATAAAATTCAAAACTAACATATTTTGTGATGCATGTAAATTAGGAAAATTAACAAAATCTTCTTTTAAATCAAAGAAAGTAATATCTACAGAACAACCACTTGAACTTTTACACATGGATCTTTTTGGTCCAACTCAAGTGCAATCTATTAATCATAACAGATATGTTTTTGTTATTGTAGATGATTTCTCTAGATATACTTGGATTTTCTTTTTGAAAAATAAAAGTGATACTTTTGATAATTTTAAAGTTTTTGTTAAAAGAATTCAAAATATTAAAACTTTGAAAATTAAAAATATAAGAAGTGATCATGGAGGCGAATTTGAAAATGAAGTTTTTGAACAATTTTGTAACAAAAAAGGTATTAACCATAATTTCTCTTTTCCTAGAACACCACAACAAAATGGAGTTGTGGAAAGGAAAAATAGAACGTTACAAGAATGTGCAAGAACTTTACTAAATGGAACAACTTTATCGAAACAATTTTGGGCAGAAGCTGTAGCTACTGCTTGTTACGTACTGAATCGCGTTTCTATTCGACCATTAACTAAAAATACACCATATGAACTTCTAAATGGAAGAAAACCAAATATTTCATATCTAAAAGTTTTTGGTTCCAAATGTTTTATTTTAAATACTAAAGATCAACTAGGCAAATTCGATCCAAAATCCGATGAAGGTATATTTGTTGGATATTCGGAACGAAGCAAGGCCTATCGAATTTATAATAAACGAACTCAAATTATTGAAGAAAGTTTACATGTTTCTTTCAACGAAAATTTTAAAAATATAAATCCGAGTGTTACTATTGATTCTGATGATGAATCTACTCAGAATGAGAATATTAGTACAAATGAAAATCTTGATATTCATGAAACCAATACAAATGTAACTTCTAATTTAATAAAATCTCCACCTAGAATTTTAAAAAATCATCCTGTGCAAAATATAATTGGAGAAGTTAATACGAATGTTAAAACCAGACATCAATTAAATCAAGCTGGTCATGTTGCTTTTCTTTCTAACATAGAACCTAAGAATATAAAAGAAGCTTCAACTGATGACTACTGGATACTTGCCATGCAAGAAGAATTAAATCAATTCGAACGAAACGAAGTTTGGGAACTCGTTCCTAGACCTAGTGATCAATCAGTCATCGGTACTAAATGGGTTTTCAAAAATAAAGCAGATGAACTAGGAAATATAACAAGGAATAAAGCTAGATTAGTTGCACAAGGATATAATCAAGAAGAAGGTATTGATTACGAAGAGACGTTTGCTCCAGTCGCCCGACTTGAAGCAATACGAATATTATTAGCTTATGCGTGTTTTAATAATTTTAAACTATATCAAATGGATGTTAAAAGTGCATTTTTAAATGGATTTATAAAAGAAAATGTTTTTGTTAAACAACCACCTTTGTTTAATCATGAAAAATTTCCGGATCATGTATATAAACTTAAAAAGGCGTTATACGGTTTAAAACAAGCACCACGTGCTTGGTATGATCGTCTTAAAGGTTATTTATTAGAATCTGGTTTTGAAATCGGTAAAGTAGATCAAACACTTTTTATTAAGAAAACTAATAAAGATATTTTAATAATTCAAATATATGTTGACGATATTATTTTTGGCTCGACAAATGAAAAATTATGTCAAGAATTTTCAACTATAATGACAAATGAATTTGAAATGTCTCATATGGGAGAATTGTCATATTTTCTTGGATTACAAATTAAACAAATTGAAAATGGAATTTTTATTAATCAAGAAAAATATTGTTATAATTTAATCAAACGTTTTGGTCTTGAAAATACTGCTGCCAAACCAACTCCTATGAGTACAACGGTTCATCTCGATAGAGATGAAGATGGCAAAAGTGTTGATCAAAAGTTATATCGTAGTATGATAGGTTCTTTACTTTATTTAACAGCGAGTCGCCCCGATATTATGATGAGTGTCTGTTTATGTGCTCGATTTCAAGCAAATCCCAAAGAATCACATATGAGAGCAGTTAAACGCATTATTCGTTATCTAACTAAAACCAAAGATTTCGGACTATTTTATCCGAAAGAATGTCCTTTTGAATTAGTTTCCTACAGTGATGCTGATTTTGGAGGAAGTCGGACGGATCGAAAAAGTACGAACGGAACGTGTCACTTCATTGGACGTTCCTTAGTCTCTTGGTTTAGTAAGAAACAAAATTGTGTTTCTTTATCAACATGTGAAGCAGAATATATATCTGCTGCTTTGGCATGTGCACAAGTCGTATATATGCAACAGACATTACAAGATTTTAATTGTCATCTTGAAAAATCAATAATTTATTGTGATAATACCAGTGCAATAAACCTTTCAAAAAATCCGGTCAATCATTCCCGAACAAAACACATTGATATTCGTCATCATTTTCTTCGTGATTGTTTGGAAAAAGGATTAATAAATCTAGAATTTATCAACACTGAAAATCAAATAGCTGACATTTTTACTAAACCACTAAATGAAATTTCTTTTATAAAACTAAGACGAGATTTAGGTATAATGTCATTTAAAGACTTATGAATAATAAAAAAATATATATATAAAATGATGAAAAATATAAAATTATTTTTCTGACCAAAGCGGTACTCGAACTCATGACTTCTGACTTATATGTTAGATGTTGTAGTATAGCCACTTGGGCTATGGGTGTTTCTTGTTCCAGCTCTGTTTCTAATTTGTATCATTAAAACTTAATTTCAGAATATACTATTTTTTGACTCTAAAGCATTGTATGTCATTCATTTGTAAATAGTTTTTGTTTAAAGAATTCTGTGATTAAAACTAAAATTTGATTTTAGACCACTATTTTTTTAGAAAATATGGTTATATATATACATACATATGTTTATTGAATAGAACATAAAATACAAAAAAATTTCTTAACAAAACTTGAAACAAAAATGTCTTCTAACAATGATGTCTACAATTCTGAAAATTCTCATCTCTCTTATACATCCCCGGACGACGACTATTCTGATCGTATCCCCGAAGGTGGTCCTTATCCTACTTTTCCAATGCCTAATCGTGTTTTAGAATTTCCCTCTCCAGATAATGACCCCCGACACAGGTGGAAACCATCGGAAGACTCCCATACAGGTTATACACCTGATAAAAAGAAAGGGAAAAAGGAAATGGTAGTAACTCCATCAACCAAACAAAAGATTGATGAAATTCATCACTACCAACAACAACAGATGAATATGCAAAGGGAACTTTATTACGAACAGAAAGTCACGGCAAGACGTTTAAGCTTCCTTGAAAAGATTGCCATGAAATTTTGTTCATCTAAGAAGGATGATGTTGCTGAACCTTCTTACAGAACTCCATCTCCCTCTAACCATGTTCAATCTCCAATAGCTCCAATATGGTCGCCGGTAGAAAACGTTCCATCTCCAAATTCATGGGAACGTCGATGCTAATTCATCATGGCTATATTTTAGTATATATATGTTATTTTTTTTAATAAGCTGTATAGATAAATATGATGTAATAATATGATTATATTTCTATAATTCTTATTTAAAAAAAACAACATGAAAATGTCTATTGACATGCTTTCGGTCGACCGAAATGCCTGAACCGGTCAACTGAAGCTGTCCCGAGAAGTTTTTAAAAACAGATTTCTTCCAAGTCGGTCGACCGAAATACCTGACTCGGTCAGCCGAACGTATTTCCCGACTGACATTAGAATATTTTTTACTCGGTCAACCGAATTCCCTGCACCAGTCGACCGAAGCTTTTCCCGAAAGTTTCAGCACTGTTCTGAACCTCAAATCGGTCGACCGACCCAGGTCCTTCAGTCGACCGAACGTGTTATTCTGCTGAAATTGCCTTCATATTTTAACCTAACCCTTCACCTTTTTATCTCACCTCTTCACTTTACTCTTCCACAACAGATTTGAACCCTAGCCCCCATTACAACCTTACTAAATTTCTTCAAATTCTTCAAGAAAAATGGCTCCCAAAAAGAAATCTAAGACTACCGCTGGCCAATCTTCCTCAACTCCTGTAGATTCTCAAATTGCTTCTTGGTTAGTAAGTGAAAAAGCTTTAGAAAAATGGATAAGGCTTCAAGATGCAAAAATCTTTGAGAAATCTTTTGTAAGTTATCCTGATTTTACCGCCTACGGTGTTGAAAATGCCGCTCTTGAAAGTGGTCTTGATGCTTTTCTTGACCATAGGAAAAACAACTTGAAGATTAATCATATAATGGTCAAGTTATTCTTAGCAAATCTCAATCTTGTCAATCCACCAAGAAACACTGAAAATTGTGTTTGGACATCGGTTTGTGGCACTTCGATGTTTCTCTCCATTGATCGAATGAATCATATTTTAAATGCTCGACCGGGTGGAATCTCATTACATGATGTAGATTGTAATCCATCAACTCGTGACCGCCTAAGTCACTTATTCTTTGAAGATGATGCTACCGACTTAAGGAAAACTTCATCTCTCCGACCTAAAGCACGACTTTTTCATCGATTCATGATGAAGTCTATTGTTCCAAGAGGAGGGTCGTACCACTTAGTATATCCCGAAAACTTCAAGGCGTTATATGCTATGTGTGGAAACATTCGGGTAAATTGGACACAACTTCTTATGGATGAATTCCTTACATTAAACCAAGGAAAAATGCTCCATATTTACTATGGAGAATACATAATGCGGTTGATTAACAACTTTGTCACTCATGCACCGGAATCCGAAACATCCAAAGTTCGTACCTTTGACTCACGAACAATAAAATTGATGAAGTTACCCGATGCACCATCCCAAATTACAACCTTTCAGCAATGGCGTACCATTCCACGAGAACAACTACGTCGTAGCTATTCTACTCCTCAACCCTCCACTCATTCTACAGAACGTATAACTCGTCAAACCTCTATCCAAAGACCACCTCCCGGTACTAGCACAGCGGCTGCAATTGATATTTTAGCCCAAAATCAACTAGCTTTGGATTCTCGCCTTCGAAAACTTGATGGGCGTTTCAAGAAGATCAAAGGCTTCTTCGTAAATTTGTGGGATGCCTTATCATGCTCTTCTGAAGCCGGTGCTTCGTTTGTTGCCCCTGGAAAAAGACCAGCACCTAATTTCTCTTGGTCTACATCCGATAACACAAGTTCCAGCACTTCGGCAACTCCCGCACCTACTACTCAAAGACGGGGTAAGGAACCGGCTCCTCCCGATGAAAATCTTCATCCAGAATAGTGGGATACCGACGATGATGAGGAGTAATTGTAGTATTTTTAAATTTATTTTACTTTCAAGAATCTCTTGTACTTTATTTGTTTCTTAATTAATTGTTATGTTATGTTCTAAGCAAACATCTTTAATTTTTTTCTAATTAAGCTCAAAGAATGTACCATGTAAATTTAAATGTTTTTGCATTACTTTAATATGTTATAAGTATTCCTTTTTGTCGATGACAAAAGGGGAGAAATGTATGCAAATTAACGAATTTTTGCAGAAAAGTCGCCATATATTCAGGGGGAGAACTATAATATATATGTCAATATTACTTCGTCACATAAGTATTGTCATCAATCAAAAAGGGGGAGAATGTTGATTCATGAGTTTTGATTCATGACACAAGCTTCAGAGATCATACGACGAGAATGCTATATGAAAGCGACAAAAAGAGAATAAGTGCATACCGTGCACTACAAAGAAGATAATCTTACAATTCAGAGATTAGTATGGATATTTTATTTTATTTGAGTCTTAGAACAATGTTAAAATCATTCCTCAAATAATCACACACGCACACAAAACATTTTATAGCAAAAACTATGTTCACTGTGCATATAACACCAGGTCGGCAGACCGACCATGATCCTCGGTCGACCGACCCTGTATCATATGCACAGTGACTTTCTGTTTTGTATACGTTTTTCAACTCAGCTGACCGACCAGGTTTTCCGGTCGACCGACCAGAGAAAAACGGCTAGTTTTCTGAAGAGACGCGATCTTTTCATGAAGAGTAATGTCCTCTATTTCAAGAGGTATGGACACTACTGTTGACTAAAACTTTTCATGAAAGATCACAACTCTTCTACAACTATATAAACATATTCAATTCACTTCTACAATCACCGATTCTTGTTTATATTTCTGAAATCTAATCTCTTTTCATTTCTACAAATAAAAGCATTCACTCTTATTCAATATCACTAGAATCCTTGAATTTATTCATATACTTCGATTCTACGTGATTATCTTCCTTCTAAATCTTCACACACATACATACTCTTGAGGATTTGATTATAGGAAAGTTGTACTATCAAAAGACAATCAATGTTATTTAGAACACATTCGTCAACAAACATTTTGTATTAAGTTGAAGTCCTCTTCGGTTGTTGAGGCGGAAAAATTCCTGTTCGGCTGCTCAGGTGTCGTATACCTATTCCTCCGGGTTAAGTGAGGGGTTTAGTTTAAATCCAGAGGGTATTCTGGGACTGGACGTAGAACGGGAAGTTCGAACCAGTATAAAAATTCCTGGTGTGCTTACTTTAATTTTTACTTTACTGTTATTACCAGTTTCCGCATTAATATACCATATTACACGATCCTTAGTACTGCACGTACACTTTCATTAGGTATCAGAGCAAGGTCATCTTATAACCATCACAAAGTTATTTGATATTTACTTATTTTTAGTAATATGGCAACCACACAAATTAACGATGTTAACACTCACACTAATTCTAGTTTCACAGAAGGTCAATCGACTTCACGACCTCCACTTTTCAATGGTATAAATTATAATTATTGGTCAACTAGAATGAGAATCTATATGCAATCAAGTGGGTTTGATATCTGGAATATTATACAAAGAGAATACACAATTCCTACTGGAGAATACTCGACTTGGAGTAACACACAAAAACTAGATGCTACATCAAATGCTAAGGCTATGAATATTTTATTTTGTGCATTAGATAGAAATGAATTCAATAGAGTTAGTATGTGTACTTCCGGCTATGAAATTTGGAGAACTCTTAAAGTTTCACATGAAGGAACGAAAAAAGTTAAATTGAGCAAAATTTCTATGCTGAAACATCAATTTGAAAACTTCAAAATGAGGCCAAATGAATCAATAAATGACATGTACTCTAGATTTCAAGATATTTATCATGCTCTATTATCTCTAGAACAAAAGTTTGCTGATTTTGATGTTGTTACAAAAATCTTGAATTCTTTAACGGACGAATGGGAACAAAAAGTCCTAGCTATTGAAGAAGCAATTGATTTGTCAACATTAAAACCAGAAGAATTGATAGGTAATTTAATGTCCTACGAAGTAAATTTGCAGGAAAAACGAAATGGAGCACAAGAAAAGAAAAATGTAGCATTCCAAGCAGAAAAAGATGATTCCGACTCAGATAATGAAGATATGGCAATGATCGCTAAAAATTTCAAAAAGTTTTTGAAATTCAACAGAAACAAATTCAAGGGAAACAAAAATAATTCCAACAACAATTCTAATAGCAGCAAACCATCATCTTCAACAATGGAATGTTATGAATGTCACAAGAAAGGACACATGAAGAAAGATTGTCCAGATCGTAAAAAGAATAATTTCAAGAAGGACAAAACGAAACGAAAAGCTTTTTCAGTCACTTGGGACGACACTGACTCATCATCTTCATCAGAGAGCGAAAGTGATAATGAACAAGCAAATGTATGCTTCATGGCTTCGTCAGACGATGTAAGTAATTTTACTTTTGAAGATTTAATTGAAATAAATTCTGAATTAGTAAATTTAACAAAACAACTTAAAAAGAAAAATAAGGAGTTGCAAAGAAAGTTAGATAGAACAGTTTTAGAAGTAGATATGTTAAAAGATGAAAAGGTAATATTGGAAGAAGAACTTGAAATCTCTCAACAATCGAATTCTAACTTATCTTCTCAAATTACGTCAATATCCGAGGAACTAGAAATTCAGAAAAATAAAAATGATGTTTTACTTTTTGAAAATAATGATTTAATATCTAAAATTAAGGATTTAGAGTTAGAAAAATTTAGTCTTAAAATAAAATTTGATGATATTTCTAAAAATGTTTCTAATTTCAATAAAGGAAGAGAAAATCTTTCTAGTATACTAGAAAACTCTCAAACTTCCAACAATAAATCTGGACTAGGATTTAAGAAACAAAATACTTTTGCTAAAAGTAAAATTAATAATAAAATTAAGAAAGATATTAGGAAAACAGTTTATTCGAATACTAAAACTATTAAGATATGGATTCCAAAAACCAATAATACATTGATAAGGAATAAACATATCAAAAGTTTTATGGAAAATGTTCATAATAACAAAAATTATGTTTATAAAGGGAATTCTAAACCCGTATGGGTTTGGCTTCCTAAGATCTAACTCTTAGGACCCTAAAAAGATTGGGTACCAACTTTTTATAATTTTTTGCAGGTACCACATAAGAAGAGAGGAAAATGGATTTTAGATAGCGGTTTCTCAAAACACATGACTGGAAACAAAGAAATGTTATCAAACATTATATACTCAAATGGAGGAGCAGTCACCTTTGGAGATAACTCAAAAGGATATATCATCGGCAAAGGCAATGTTAATAGCAACGGTACATCTAATTTACCTCTCATTACTGATGTTTTATTAGTTAAAAATTTAAAACATAATTTATTAAGTATTAGTCAACTATGCGACAAAGGTTTTAATATAACTTTTTCAAAAAATAAATGTAACATTTTTGATAAAAATCACAACATTATTTTCGAAGGAAATAGAGATAAAAATATTTATATCCTAAATATGAATGTTAATAATGATTCAAATTTGTGTCTAGTAGCTAAAGAGAATGATTCTTGCCTTTGCCACAAAAGATTTTGTCACATAAATTTTAATACCATCAACAAACTTGCTAAAAATAAATTAGTTAAAGGGTTACCCGATATAAAATTCAAAACTAACATATTTTGTGATGCATGTAAATTAGGAAAATTAACAAAATCTTCTTTTAAATCAAAGAAAGTAATATCTACAGAACAACCACTTGAACTTTTACACATGGATCTTTTTGGTCCAACTCAAGTGCAATCTATTAATCATAACAGATATGTTTTTGTTATTGTAGATGATTTCTCTAGATATACTTGGATTTTCTTTTTGAAAAATAAAAGTGATACTTTTGATAATTTTAAAGTTTTTGTTAAAAGAATTCAAAATATTAAAACTTTGAAAATTAAAAATATAAGAAGTGATCATGGAGGCGAATTTGAAAATGAAGTTTTTGAACAATTTTGTAACAAAAAAGGTATTAACCATAATTTCTCTTTTCCTAGAACACCACAACAAAATGGAGTTGTGGAAAGGAAAAATAGAACGTTACAAGAATGTGCAAGAACTTTACTAAATGGAACAACTTTATCGAAACAATTTTGGGCAGAAGCTGTAGCTACTGCTTGTTACGTACTGAATCGCGTTTCTATTCGACCATTAACTAAAAATACACCATATGAACTTCTAAATGGAAGAAAACCAAATATTTCATATCTAAAAGTTTTTGGTTCCAAATGTTTTATTTTAAATACTAAAGATCAACTAGGCAAATTCGATCCAAAATCCGATGAAGGTATATTTGTTGGATATTCGGAACGAAGCAAGGCCTATCGAATTTATAATAAACGAACTCAAATTATTGAAGAAAGTTTACATGTTTCTTTCAACGAAAATTTTAAAAATATAAATCCGAGTGTTACTATTGATTCTGATGATGAATCTACTCAGAATGAGAATATTAGTACAAATGAAAATCTTGATATTCATGAAACCAATACAAATGTAACTTCTAATTTAATAAAATCTCCACCTAGAATTTTAAAAAATCATCCTGTGCAAAATATAATTGGAGAAGTTAATACGAATGTTAAAACCAGACATCAATTAAATCAAGCTGGTCATGTTGCTTTTCTTTCTAACATAGAACCTAAGAATATAAAAGAAGCTTCAACTGATGACTACTGGATACTTGCCATGCAAGAAGAATTAAATCAATTCGAACGAAACGAAGTTTGGGAACTCGTTCCTAGACCTAGTGATCAATCAGTCATCGGTACTAAATGGGTTTTCAAAAATAAAGCAGATGAACTAGGAAATATAACAAGGAATAAAGCTAGATTAGTTGCACAAGGATATAATCAAGAAGAAGGTATTGATTACGAAGAGACGTTTGCTCCAGTCGCCCGACTTGAAGCAATACGAATATTATTAGCTTATGCGTGTTTTAATAATTTTAAACTATATCAAATGGATGTTAAAAGTGCATTTTTAAATGGATTTATAAAAGAAAATGTTTTTGTTGAACAACCACCTTTGTTTAATCATGAAAAATTTCCGGATCATGTATATAAACTTAAAAAGGCGTTATACGGTTTAAAACAAGCACCACGTGCTTGGTATGATCGTCTTAAAGGTTATTTATTAGAATCTGGTTTTGAAATCGGTAAAGTAGATCAAACACTTTTTATTAAGAAAACTAATAAAGATATTTTAATAATTCAAATATATGTTGACGATATTATTTTTGGCTCGACAAATGAAAAATTATGTCAAGAATTTTCAACTATAATGACAAATGAATTTGAAATGTCTCATATGGGAGAATTGTCATATTTTCTTGGATTACAAATTAAACAAATTGAAAATGGAATTTTTATTAATCAAGAAAAATATTGTTATAATTTAATCAAACGTTTTGGTCTTGAAAATACTGCTGCCAAACCAACTCCTATGAGTACAACGGTTCATCTCGATAGAGATGAAGATGGCAAAAGTGTTGATCAAAAGTTATATCGTAGTATGATAGGTTCTTAACTTTATTTAACAGCGAGTCGCCCCGATATTATGATGAGTGTCTGTTTATGTGCTCGATTTCAAGCAAATCCCAAAGAATCACATATGAGAGCAGTTAAACGCATTATTCGTTATCTAACTAAAACCAAAGAATGTTCTTTCATATTTAAAATTGTCACTTAGAAGCTTTTGTAAAATGCTCTATAAACCCCTCATGGTAGCTTATTTGGGATTCTTCACAATAACTTCATGAAATTCTTCTTGATGACTTTGCTTTAATACTTGAGAATAACACGTGATGGCCTCCATGAGTTGTCTCGAGATGACTTCCTTTTCTAGTGATAACTTTATTTTTCTTTGACAACTCTATGTATGTATAGAGGCTTTATTATGCACGATGGTTATAACTGTACGCGATGGCCTAGATTAGGCACGATGGCTTCCATTAACATATAAAGGCCCCAAAATAGGACACAGTCACCTCAAATTGCACACGAGGGCTTCTTTTCTACTAGCTTGTTCTTGGAATTTTGGGTGTAAAACTTGCACCTCCTTGTATAAGAAGTTTCTTATGCTTTAACTGAAGCAATCTTCTTTCCTTGCATTATTTTTTTTTCTCTTATTTTACTACTCCCTGGCTGTTCATCTCTCACCATTGGTGTATGTGCTTCTTGCTATATCCTTCACTCTTTATCATTATGATTTTCATAAAAATTCATAATAATGCCTAACTTTTGTATAATTTCTCATAAACTTGCATGAAAATATCCTTATAAAAAATTTCATACCTTCGTTTGAAGACCATTGATGTGAAAAACAAATATACGCATTTATTTTAGTATGATTTTTTGAAATTTTTTTATGGAAGTAAGGATATTTATTTGAAACCTTTTGAGAGTAGTTTGAATTAAGGTTGTGGTAAGATAGAAATTTTTTGAAGTTTCGAGGAGATACATTTTGTCCCTTGCCTATTTTGAGTTCGATTGTGCTTTTGAACAATGAATTAAGTCGATTGTCTTTCTTTGGGTAGTTGTTTCCATAGACTTCGCTTGATCATAAAAGTTTCTATTGAAAGTTTCCATCCATCTCCCTTGGGTGGGTGCTTTGACCTGGCCCGGTGGTAGGATCAAAGGCTTAATTGACCATCCCTCTTTGGATGGTTGCTTTGGCCCGACCTGAAGGCGGGACCAAAGACTTCTCGTCCATCTCTCTTGGATGGGTGCCTTGACCAGGTCTAGCGCTGGGATCAAAGGCTTAATTGATCATCGCTCTTTGGTTGGTTGCTTTGGCTAGGCCAAAAGGCAGGACCAAAGGCTTCTCATCCATCTACCTTGGATGGATGCTTTGACCCGGCCCAGCGGCAGGATCAAAGGCATAATTGACCATCATTCTTTGGGTGATTGCTTTAGCTAGGACCGAAGGCGGGACCAAAGACTTTCCGACCATCTCACTTGGATGGATTCTTTGACCAAACCAAAAGGTGGGGTCAAAAGCTCAATTGACCACCACTCTTTGGATGGTTGCTTTGGCTAGGGCCAAAGGTGGGTCCAAAGGCTTTTCGTCCTTCTCCTTTAGATGGATGCTTTGACCAAGCCTTGTAGTGAGATTAAATGCTTAATTGACCATCAGCCTTTGGATGGTTGCTTTGGCCAGTCCCCAAGGTGGGACCAAAGGCTTTTGTCCTCTTCTGGATGTAAGCATGCCTTTGTTCAATGAATCGTACCAACCTCGTCGGGCTGGAAGTTAAGTTTGAACGTGAGCATTTCACTTGTGAGGGCAATAACTTAGATGGGATCCCTTTTTCATCCAATAAGTCATGTTGGGTAAATTGTTTTATTCATTCAATGTTAGGAAATATGGCCTCAAATGTTCAGGATTCCAAGTCCTTCATATCACATTTCCATCGGGTCTACTAAATTGATATGTTCTTGGAGGAATTACTTTGTGAATGATCAACGTACCATCCTAGTTTGGTCCAAGGGGACCATCTACAGAGTCTTTTGTGTTTATCATTATTTTCCTCAAGACAAATTCCTCTTTCTTGAATGATTCTACATTGATACTCTGTGGTTTGAATTTCAGCTTGGTCTCTTAACTCGTTAAGCAAGTCAAGCGATTCCTTTTCCAATTCTTGATTTGTCTCATAGGCATAAGCAATTCTTCAACATGAGGGAACTTCGACTTCAACGGGTAGCATTTCCTCAAATCCATAGGTTAAAGAGTAGGGAGTGTGTCCAGCAGTAGTCTTTGTTGATGTTATATATGCCCACCAAACAAGTGGAAGATCGTCCACCTAATTTCCTTTGCTTTTCATAGGGTTTTTTTTTAAATTTTCTTTATGGTTTTATTTGCCACTTCTACTGCACCGTTGGGTCTTAGGTGAGCTACGAATGAGAAATTTTTATAATTTCATTCTTTTCGAAAAAGCAAGTGAACTCTTTGCTCTTCAATTGGGTTCCATTGCCTGAGATGATCTTGTTCGGGATCCCAAATCTTATTACTATATTTATAATAATAAATTTCAAAACCTTTTGGGCAGCTATGTTAGGTAGGGGTTCAGCTTCCACCCACTTGGTAAAATAGTTGACTGCTACTATAACAAATTTCGCTCCTTCTCTTGAAATTATTAGAGGACTGATCAAATCAATTCCTCATAATTAAAGGGCCATGGGCTGGAAATGATGGTTGGATTACTAGGTGGAAGTTGTAGTGTTTTAGGGAATCTTTGGCACTTGTCACACTTCATGACATAATTCATGGCCTCTTCTTTCATTCAGGGCCAATAATATCATTGTCTCATCACTTTTTTGGCTAGTTTTATTCAATTGGAATGATCTCAACAAAATCCTTCATGGGCTTCCATTAGCAACCTTATGCCCATTTTGGGTGTAATGCATCTTAAGTATGGTGTGGATACCCATTTCTATACAATATTCCATCAATTATGGTATATGATGGGGCATTGTACGTTCTCTTTCATGCTTATTTCCTTTCCTTCGGTAAGATTCCTTTTTTAATGTACTCAACTAAAGGCATCATCCAATTATTAGTGTATGGGTTTTCACGAGCGCATACCTTTTCTGAACTTCTTTTGTCACTATCTTCTCTTGAATTCTTTTCATTATTTGATTGTTGGTGAATTTGGGATCTAGTCAGAACTAAAGCTTCTTTACTTGACTTTTCTTTTTCTTCTTCAATACTTGGGTTTTGTTGAAATCCAAGGGATATGATTTTGACTTCTGGCACTCCTTATGAACTAGCTAGCTTTACTAAAGAATCTGATTGCACATTCTTTTCTCTTGGTATTTGGTGTATAGTGGAATCCATGAAGTGGGCTAACATTTCATGGATTCTTTTGAAATATCGGGCTAATCGAGCATCCTTAGTATGAAATGTTTTATTAAATTGGTTTACCGTCAGGTGCGAATTACTAAATACTTTGATTTTAGGGATTTAAGCTGATGTGCTAAGGTTAACCCTGTGATCATTGACTCATATTCTTCTACATTGTCAGTTGCCGGAAAGCCTAACTTAATTGCGTAGTGAAGGCTGTGCCCATCAAGGGTAACTACGATATATCCTACTCCTACACCTTGCTCATTTGATGCTCCATCCATATATAATTACCATTTTGTTTTGAGTTTCCTTTTTTTTCTGACTATTCCTCAACGAATCCAGTACATTCTGCGACAAAGTCTGTCAAAGCTTGTCCTTTGATTGAAGTCCTAGGCAGGTGTTTAATATCATATTGGCTCAACTCCATTCCCCATTTCATCAACTATCTAATACTTTAGGTTTACTCAAAATTTGCCTTGGTGGATAATTAGTTAGGACTTTGATTAGATGGGTTTGAAAATAAGAACTTAGTTTCCGTGGTGTCAATAATAAGTAATATGCTAACTTTTCTAAATTCGGGTACCTAGTTTCAACATCCTTTAGCCTCTTTCTTATGTAGTAAAGTGGGAATTGGATCCCATTTTCCTCTCTTACTAAAACAGAGCCGATGGCATGTTCTGATATGGCCCTATATAAAAATAAGTTTTCTCCTTCTATTGGGCTTAAGAGTATTAGTGGTGACTCTATATGATCTTCTAATTCCAAGAAAGCTTCTTGACATTCCTTCATCCATCCGAAGGTTTTTGTTTTCTTAATCACATCGAACAAAGGGATACATGTATGTTGCTTTGGATATGAATTGATTAGGAGCTACGACTCGTCCATTTAACCTCGTAACTTCCTTGCATGTGTTAGGGGGCGTCATATCTCTAATGGCTTTTATTTGATCAAGGTTGATTTCGATTCCCCTAGCACTTATAGTATATCCTAAGAACTTTCTAGATTGGATTCCAAAGGAGCATTTTTGTCGATTTAATTTTATCTTCTAGCTTCTTAGCACTCCAAATATCTCGCTTAAATCTTCTATATGATCCTCCTCTTTCTTAAACTTCGTTAACATATCATCAACATATACCTCCATGTTTCTTCCTATCTGATTTCTGAACATTTTGTTCAAGGGTCGCTAATAGGTTGCCCTGCATTCTTTAGCACAAACAACATTACTTTGTAGCAGTACATTACCCAATCTGTGATAAAGCTGTGTGCTCCTCGTTGGGTTTAACATCGAAATCTGATTATATCCTGAGTAAGCATCCATAAATGACTATAGTTTGTGACCACTAGTTGCGTCTACTAATTGATCGATTCTAGGCAGCGGATAATAATCTTTTGGACATACTTTGTTGAGATCCATATAATCGACGCATGTCCTCCATTTTCTATTGGATTTCTTTACCAGTACTATGTTTGCCAACCATTTCGGGTAAAATACCTCTCTTATGAACCCATTATCCAACAACCTTTTCACTTCTTCCTTTAATGTCACGATGTGGGTTTTGTCAAACTACATTTTCTTTTGTCTTACGGGGGACAAACTTCGGGCCAATATTAAGCGCGTGACACATTGCAGATGGATTTATCCCTTCCATGTCCACATGGGTCCATGCAAATACATCCATGCTTGATCATAAGAATGAGATCAACCTTTCTTTAGTCTCTTCGTTTATCCTATCACCAACTTTCACAGTTTTGGCAGAGTCTTAAGAATATAATTTTACTTCCTCCAAGCTTTCTATTGATTACGCACTCCCTCGCTCATCCCTTGAATCTATGTCCGGGATTACTTCCTCCAAAGCTTCATTCTCATCATGACTGAGTTAGTTTAATTCAACATACTTCCTTTTCTTTGTTTTGAATCTAACTTTCTTGCTGATTGCTCGATTCACTATTGGAGAGAAAGCTGATTAATTTGCCTTAGATATCAGTTCTCGAGAACTAATTTGCAAAGGATTTTGATTTTGATCACATTCATTTGATATGGGTCTATAGAAAGAACTTGTCATTTTATTAAAATTTTCAAATATGGCGAAATACACTTTATGAGAATTAAACTGTTCTCCACAAACAGTTCCCCATTCTCTTTTGTAGAGAAACTTAACCAATAGATGTTTTGGTGATATGCAAGCATCAATCTCATCAAGAGCCGGTATTCCGAAAAAAGCATTGTAATAGGAAGGTTGATCCATAATCATAAACAATGTCTCGAGCATCCTTGAATGTGAAGGAGTGTCGATTTGCACAAACAATTTAATTTGGCCTACTAGGGTGGAACCTTTATTATTGAATCCACAGATTGGATCCAGGCTAGGTTCAAGCTTTTCCTCCAAAATTCCCATTTGTTCGAAAGCACTTTTGAATACAACATTTACTGCGCTGCCTATGTCTACTAAAATCTTGGATACAAGTGAAAGTTCTATTTGAGCAATTATCATTAACTGTCATTGTGGGAATGTTGAATTCCTCTTGACTCTTGAGGATTTATCACCAGATCCGGTAGTTTGATTGCACTTTTGAAAGATTTCAATTGAGGCTCATTGCAAATTGAGTAGATCCCCTCATTATCATGTTTCACATTTCTACTTTTCGATCTCTTGCTTAAGCCCACTATATGTGGCCATCCATGGACCACATCAATATGGTTTATCGGTTGTAGTAACCCTTTTGGAAGTTCATTTCCATGATGTTGGTATTGTTGACGATTGGCTTTTCATTTTTGAATAGGCTTTTGTTTGATCTTCAAGTATTCTTTAAGGATTCCCTTCCTAATTATATTATGGATAATTCCTGCCAAGACTCTATATTCATATGTTTTGTGGTCATTTACCTTATGGTAGGAACAATAATCCCCTCTCTGTTCGGCTCTAGATTCATCATTGCTTTGAATGAAACCAGGTAATTAAGTTCATCTTTTATGACAACATATATATAGGAGATAGTCTGGTTTAGTTCAGCAACATTCACCTTAGCAAATTCTTCCCATGTTCCTTTTTTGTTCAGGGCCAAAATGTTCCTCTTCTCCCTTTAGTTTCCCCTATTATGAAATATTTCATCCATTCGCATGAATTTGTCAGCTTGGAAGTGGAAATCTTGCAAATCTCTGCACCTGCGAATGTATAGCTCTTTCCATAATGGTGTATTTATGATCATACCAAATTTGACTACCATCAGTTTCTCTCCGCCACTTACTCTTTCCACTTTATTGGCCTCCACATCAAATCGCTTTAGATAATCCCTTATTAATTCTCTTGGTTTTTATTTGATATCAACCAATATGCTTGCATCAATTGTAGGTTCCTTCGAAGTACAAAATTGGGCAGAAAAAACTCATACGAGAATTGTTCCCATGAATAAATTGTCTTCTGTCTATAGTGTCGGTACCACTTGGCTGCCGCTCCAAAGAAGATGGTCAGAAATAGTCTGCAACGCACTATGCCCTGGGCATTTTATAAGTCCATTTGACTTTCAAACATCATCAAATGGTTATCTGGATCAGTGGTACCATCGTACCTAATAGATGGGATTTTGATGTAAGAGGACAATGGTATAGTCATAATTCTTTCAATAAATGGTGCTTCATTAAAGTTGCTATTGACTTTAGGATCCATTGTTCTCTTTCTTTTTAATTCAACCAAGTCTTTAGCCATCTTGTCTGCTAAATCTTTGAAATAAGCTTCTTTATCCTTGTAATTCTCATGCTTTGGCTTGTAATGCTTTTGCAAAGCAGAACTTGAAAATTGCGATCTTGAGCTTTTACTCAACTTTTGGGTTAGTAGAAGACTTTCTTCCTTCCTTTGTGGCCCCAAATTGCTCTTTCCAACATTCTTACTTTTTAGGTCCGACTCTATTGCTTTTTTGGGTAAAGATACATCTTCCTCCCCCTCCGTCTCTTTTACTATCCTTGATGAAGATTTTTGTGAAACCAATGCTTCAATAAGCTCATGCATAACTTCTAATTTTATCTTCATAGCTTGAAGTTCATCCTTCTCTTTCGGTGTCTCCTTAGGTATAAAGGGTTATCCTATTTCTGCATTTCCCATATTAAAGTGAGGAGTCACGTTGTCTTTGAGACGAATGTGGTGTACTACCTATTCTTATGGTTGGACTCCAATTTTCTTGATTGACTTTCCCATCATATAAATGCTATTGTTGATCGATTCACAAGGCCTTGAGTTGGACTCTCAACGAAAGCACCACTTAGTGTTAGCACTAAAATTAGGTTAAGATAATTTGGAATATTTGAGTAGGGGTATACACCTAGTCAGATATGTTGATCACAAGTTGATGGATGATAGCCATGCATTCTTGATATGTCATTATGTAATTTGTTTATTTTCTAAGTCCTTTAGCACAAAATTACAAGTCATAGATAATATGGTCTTCCATTAAAGCTCTCCATTCAAGCTTTTCTTATACAAGGTAGAACAAAATGAAAATAAAGAAGAAGACAAAATCAGAAAAAAATTCCCCACTTTTGGGAGGGTACCCCAATATTTATAAAGGCTCCAGTTGTTGGATTGGTGCCACGTGTCTCCTAGAATGAGTGAATGGTGGATGTGATCTTCATAAGGAAAAGTTGGCATCGCGGGGAGATTGATATGCGATGGCTCCAAGAAGCTTTCACGATAACTTCTTATTCTTATTTCAACTTGTAAATTTTACCTCGCGACGGCTTATTTGTACCATAAAGGCTTATTTGTACCATGAAGGCTTCATTTAGTTAGTCTATGATGGTTTCCCAATGATTGTTTCAGTGATTCATCATGACGAACCTGTAACTTTATTTTATGGCAACACTCTATGATGACCTTTAGCAATGGCTCAACCACATTGCTTCTTGATAGTTATCGATGCCTTTTTACCATGAAGGCATTATGGAAACACTTCGTAATGATTCTTCATGATGGCTTTTTTTTACCGTTTGAAGATTGTAGGTGATGGCTATGTTCAACTCTTTGCGATAACTTTGCTTTAACACTTGGGAATAGTAAGCGATGGCCTTGTGGAACTTCCAGCGATAGTCATGCTCTAATGATTGAGAATAACAAGCAATGGCCTTGTGGAACATCCAGTGACGGCTATGCTCTAATGCTTGAAAATAGCAAGCAAAAACCTAATCAGATCTCCCGCAATGATCTTCATTTAGATGTTAGTTTGAGTTGCTTTGTTCTAACGCTATGGCTTGATTGCTTTATTTTGTTACTTGGAGATAGATCATTGAGGCTTTGTAGGATTAGTCATGATAGCTTGTTATCTTGTCAAGCGATCAAGATCCCTCACAATGGTTCTATTCTCTCATGTTTGAAATTGTCACTTGGAAGCTTTTGTAAATTGATCTTTAAGCCCCTCACGATGGCTTATATAGGATTCCTCATGATAATTTCATGAAATTCTTCTCGATGGTTTTGCTTTAATAGTTAAGAATAACACGTGATAGCCTCCAAAAGTTGTCTCACGATGACTCTATTTTCTAGCGATAGCTTCATTTTTCCATGATAATCCTATGTATATACAGAGGCTTTATTGCACACGATGGCGTTAAGTGTACACGATGGCCTAGATTAGGCACGAAGGCTTCCATTAATATATAGGCCCCTAAATAGGACATGATAACCTCCAATTGCACATGATGGATTCTTGTCTACTAACCCGTTCTTGGAATTTTGGGTGTAACATATATGTTGAAACAAAAATTCTAAATAATGATTAAGAATAATCTGTTTGTACATAAAAACCAAAGTGTATTGAAGTCAATAGGAGTGATATTTAGTTTGTAGGTTTTAGATAGTATCAAAGAACTAATACGAAAGTATCGTTCAACAAGTCATCAAAGTTAAGAATATATTTTGATAGAAAAATCAAATATTTTGATAGAAAAATCAAATATTTTGAAATTCAGTCAAAATGTAGACAAAGCGTGTGCTTGTAAGAAAGCACTATAAAGGTACTAAATATTTCAAAACTATATATAAACAGAAAAAGCATATGATAATTAATGATGTACTGGAGTTAAAATGTTGTTAGTTTGGTTGTTTAATACTCGACAAGGATTTGCAAATGACATCTTTTATAATCAGTAAAGAAGGATGCTGGGATTGTCCAAAGTGATTTACATGGACACAATGTTAAAATGTTTAATGTGGAGCATGTGAGATAATTCCTGATGTATTAGCGATAGGAATTATCATACATGTTATGTTGTCTACAATATCGCATTTCGCTTATGTATTTGATATATAATGCAAATATCGACTCTGAATTAAGATCACTAAATGATAATTTAGAGTGTGCTCGAGTATTTATGAAATACCAGAGAATTATTTATAGAAACAACGAACTCCTTATGAAGGTGTCCATGGAATCGAACTTCATAAGTGATATCGAGTATAGTATGTTAATCCTAGACCCATGTTCAATCTAAAGTTAAGAACTTTAAGTTGGAAATGTTCTAAACAAAAGATTATGGTTGATTCAACCAAAAAGCCTAAGTGCAATGGCTTGAATAGGCTGCAACAAAAGAAATATAAGTAAATGCACAAATCTATTACTGAACAAAGGGTGATTCTAAATTTTGAGAATCCTATTGTTATATGATAACAATGCAACGATACAGTTTGTGGAAGAACTGATGTTCACTAGAAGTCAAGAAACATAATTCGAAAAGTTCCACATAATAAATATAGTTGATTAGCATTAGAGAGAATTAATTGACAAACAAGATTACTAAGACAATATGTCATACCCATTCACTAAGGGGCGACTTGATTAGTTTTTGAAAAATCGATCGAAGGAGATGGAATATGATTCCATAATTGACCCTAAGTGCAAGTGGGAGATTGATAGAGCCAAGGGTATGCCTTAGAGGAAAGTATGTAATTTGTTACATATATCTAACTCGATAACTAATCTTGTTCTTAACAAAGGTGTTTTTTTCTATTACATACTTTGTTATATGGTGATATAATTAGCTAAGTAATAAATTTAAAGTGTATATATAGAAAATAAATGATATGTTATGTGATATTAATTACAATGTGTTGCAATTATGAGAAATTTATCACATTAAAAATAACATATTATTTAAAATATTCCTAGTCAAGATGTTTTGAGACAACATAACGATACATCCGGTGAGACAAGAGTACATAACACTCTTTAATGTTAAGCAGTGTATTACTCATGGCTGTTGGAGGCACCAAGGGGTTACGTGTTGGAAGTTAATGAATAATTATGGAAAAACACACTCGAGAGTTTTCTGTTTGTTGATACAAGTAACGTCAAATAGAAAATCTCAAAGTGATGATAATACATAGTTCTCACGACTTAAGAATGCCGTGAAACTTCAATGTGGACACTCCACTTTGATTATAGTTGATCGTGGCATGGCTCCATCAAATAACTATATTTGGGTATGATTTGAAGCATTGGAAGTAAAACACTTGTAACGACCCACCTTTTTGGACGGTTTAAATCGACAATAAACCACACATGTCAAACCATTCAAAAGGGAGGATTATTAATGGGGTAAATAAGAAAATAAGAGTAAAGAAGGAAAAATCACAACACAAAATCTCACAGCGGAATGACAAAATATAATAATCAAATAAACAGTTCATGAAGCTGTTTTACAAATAACATTTGATTACACTTTTACAATACAGATCAGAGTTATACATACAGTATATATAATAGGATAATGCAGCGGAACAACATGATATAGTGGAATAATAATAATATAATACTAAACTCCATCTTCATCCTCCAGAAATAGAGTCTTCAACGCTGAAATGCCCAGGTTGACTCGAGCGTAACAAAAAGACAAAACACTCGAGTCAGAACTAAAAATCTTATGTAAGTTAAATCAACATAAATAAATATGAGTGTAACGGCTTTAGAGATGTTTATGGGATTTTACATCTCCTATCTAGTGTATAACGTGCGTGCAATAACTTAAGAGACGTTCGGGATTTCCATCTCCTAAGGATTCGTTAAACTATTTGTATGTATTAATATACGCTATATATGTAATGTTTACCAGTAAAGTAAAGTATTAAAATAGCGTTAAGGCGTTACCCATATCCCCCTTAACACATTTTATAAATGTCATAGTCTATACAGTACTATAAACTCCACCAAACCGGTGGGCTATCAGGGAGCACTCCATAGGTATGACACAAACCAAAATCGCAGTGGGATCGATAAGGCATATGACAGGGCACACGAGGCTATACCCATGGTAGGATTCTACAGGATTACGAAACCAGGCCGGTGGTAACGCATAGCAGCTACTACCGCCCACCACGAACAACACTCCCATAATAAAATCGTATTAGTCACCAATCAATCACAAAGTAACAGATATGGCATCAAAGAAGCGTGTTCGATAGGAGAAGCGACCTCACTTGGACTGGTTATGGCTCCTGATTTTAGTCATATCAAGCTGACCCGAGGGGGTCAGGGCTGCATTCTTACCTCATACCAGAAGCATTCGCCAAACCGTCCTACTTCGTTCTGGATTCTCAACCATGTGCACGATTGTTAAAGTGGTTTCGAAATTGGTAGAGAGTATGACAATATCCGACCCCGGTCTCTTTAACAACCAATCGTTATATTTTTCACACTGTGGTCATTTCATAAAACATTTATAATAATAATCCAGAAAATAGTTTATACTTTCATATCAAGATATCCATATACTTATTCCAAAAGTATAAATATATTCATAAATACCGAGGAAGATTTCTTTCAATCAATTTCGAAACTAATTTATAAATCTCACTTAAACCATTTATAAACTATTTATATGCTTTAGAACCATTTATAAAGCTATTTATAAATTCCAAAACAGTTTACAATTCTTCCCCCTATCATAAACTTCTACGCAAATTCTTCTAAAATGCTTCCAAATCCTTTTACACAAGTTATTTTATAAAACCCTTTATAGAATCCTTTAAAACCCTTATAACTCCTTTATAAATAAAAATCTTTTATAAAAATCTTTTATAAAATCCTTTTACAAAATCCATTATAAAATCCCTTACAAAACTTTTATAAATTCCTTACAAAACCACTTACATTTTTATTTATTAAAGTTATTATAAAACTCTATATTTATTATCTTAAATAATAAAAATTATATTTATTATATTAAATTAAATTTAAAAAAAATATTAAAACTATATTAAATATTTTAATAAATTAAATTTTAAACTATCTAAAATGTATATTTAAAAACTAAATAAAATTATAAGTTAAAATCTTAAATTACATTTAAAACCATATATTAACTTATAATTTGAAACTTTAAAACATATAAAATAAATTATTTCCAAACATAAATTTTAAATAAAGTCATTAAATAAAATGTATAAATCAAATTTATAAATCAAACATGCTTTACTATTTAGAAAATAATTTAAAATCGACCAACGGTGTCCGTATATAATTTTCTACCCTACGGTCAAGTGATATGGTATGTATCGTTTCAACCCCAAAATAGTTAAATTTTTTGGGTATATATCATTTCAACCCGTATCCCGAATTCAAAAATTTCCAAATCAATAAAATCGCACAGGTTTATCATTTCAACCCATAACGATTTTCCCTAATCTATAAGATCGTTCGGGTATGTATCATTTCAACCCATAGTGATTAACAGGTATATAAACATCCAATCATCCAAAATGTCAACAAATAAACATCCATCACAATCAACATCCAAATCAGCCAATAAATCACAACAATTAACCGGTTATCAATATCAGGTATTTAACTAACAATTTAAATTCAATATTGATTTAAATGGAAATTTAATTCCAAAAATTTAATTTCAATTAAAATGTCAAATTAAACTACCAACCAGCAACCGATAATATTATTATCACATCATAAATATAATTTAACTAACATAAGAAGGTTTAGTATTCGTGAGTGGGTTAAATCACTCACATTTGATTTCTAGTCAATTTAAAATCCAAATAAAGGCCCAAATTTGAACAGCCTTAGAATTCGACCAAACCAGTTCCATATCGTTCGGAATTTCGGTACGATCGCAACGGAAGAAACCGCATCCAAATCCAAGCGTATGCAAAAGTTATTAGCGTTAGAACGTTAAAAATTTTAGATTTAAAATAAAATTTAAACAGGGGCAAAGTTGTAATTTACTCACCACTCAAACCCTATGTACTGTACGCGATCCACCTACATCGACCAGCCGCCACCGTACTTGCTCCAACCGCCGCTTGCCTCCATCTCCTATGCTCAGATCAGAGCTGGCCGTTCACCTCCCCTCGGCCTGTCGCCCCCCTAGTGACTGCGCCGCCACCTCCGACGTCCATTTCAGATCACGCCGCCGCTCGCCTTCAATTGCTAATCGCGGCGAAATCTAACACAATCGACAGCCACTAACCACATGGATCGACTCGCCTCATCCTTCCCTACATCGCAGCAACATCCGATCATCCAATCGACGAAGATCCACTGTTAAATTGAAAACCCTAGGATGGATGGCTGAAACTTCATCAACGATTTCTTGCCAATCCGAGACTCAATTGCAAAAATGAACAGTAGATCTAGATTACGCTCATCGAGTTTCCAACGATATATAATTTGATATGGTTTGAAGAGTTTAAATTTCCAATTTGAATTTGAATTTGGAAATTAGGGCTTGGATTGACAACCATTGGGAAGGAGGAAGGAGCAGATGATTTGAACAGATACGTATAGGAAAATGGAATAGACAGCTAGGATTTCAAAACATATCTATTTATATAGACATAGATGGATAAGAATGAATAGACATATCGAATTGGGTCGAAATGATAACAACGACCCAAAAAGCTCGTTTCGTTTCCAAAACGAAAGTAGGTCATCCAATAAATCAAAATATAGGTTTTTGATATTTTTAAACTCAATGGAACTAATTTGAAACCCTAATTCCATTGTATACCGAAGTTAGCTTTCAAAATCAAATAATATTCATTTAAATTCCATTAATTGATTTCTACGCGTTTCGAGCCCGCACGATCAAACGATAAGTCCGCTCGCTACGCAACTTGAAATCCTACAATAATTCACTGTTACGGATCCGATGAAACTAGTTCCGTCGAAATCTGAGACAGTGGCTAAAAACCCAATTTTACACGTTAATTAAATAAATTATTAATTTAAAAATCAATTTAATCACCTTTAAATTCTAGATTAAAAGTTAACAAATTTCATCATTTCTGATTACATAGAAATTAATAATCTTTTAAAATAAATTTTTCCGCATTAATCTCAAGATATAAATATTACATTAATTTCAGCGTTCAATCACAATGGAAATAAA
Organism: Allium fistulosum; assembly: GCA_030737815.1. Lineage (NCBI taxonomy): Eukaryota > Viridiplantae > Streptophyta > Magnoliopsida > Asparagales > Amaryllidaceae > Allium > Allium fistulosum. Next base: position 961,492,753 of record CM060901.1, read on the forward strand.
CCTAGTTTATTATAATTCAAATTCCAACAATTTCTTTTATTTTGATTTACATTCTTATTATTTAATTAACCAAAACCTTATGAATTTTATTAACATAAGTTTTCATCTTATTTCACTCAAACTCTACAGTTCACATCTTTTCTTATTATTAACTGAAATATTTCAACTACACTCAATTTCATTGATTTCCAATTTAATTTCAATGGATTAAATAATAAGATGAGAATAAATCAATTGTTACAACTTACTAATTCAAACCTATAAATTTATTGGTTACAGACAAAGATTGTAAATTACTTACCAAAACTGATTTCCTATTCTATAATAACCAATTTCAATTAATTACATGTAATTTCTCTTTTTAATACAACATTCACTTTATCATTACCATTAATTGAAATTACATTAATAGTTATCAATCGCATCCAATCAACATTATTTTCCATTTTGTAAACCATAAATTTTTAATTTCTTCCAATATTAAATTCCAAAAATCTTATTAAATTTAATATTTTTAATTATAAAAAAATACGGGTCGTTACACTCTCCCCCACTCAAAACTTTTCGTCCCCGAAAAGGAACAAGAAGGAATTAAGAAACTTGATATAATTTTATTCAAAATAATCAATTTATAAACAATTAATTTACATATTTAAGTTTAATATGAAATTTCAAAATAACTTCACTTTAACAAAAATTTCTAAGTCTTAAATTCATGAATTTTTTTGACAGAGTCTCCTTTGCGCGGTTAGGTCTGGAAAAATAATAATATCAATAGTTTGAATATATTTAATATTTTAACAATAAACATCCCAAATCATAGGAAAAATAATAAAATACCATTACAAAACCGTAATCCGAAAAGGTGCCTATTTGTCAGGCAAACAACTTTATTTATGAAACCAAAAGCAGTAGCTATTGCTTTCATAAACCTGTATTTCACTTATATAATCTAAAATAGTGAGAATTATGTACAAGGGAAATATTTAGTTGTTTCAATTAGTAACAAAAGCAAATTAACACAAAACATATGCAAACAAAACATTACAACCATCATATGCAACAAAGGAAACTATCAAACAATCCATAACAACCAAACCCACGGTTTGTTCAGGTTCAAACACCTTTCAAAGCACAAGGGTGATATATAACAAACAAGTGTATCTTACGTTCAATAGCCTTAGATAATTACTTAATAGATTATTCAAACAACCTTGAGCAATTTGAAGTACCATTTCCCAAACATCCCATCAGCTAACAACATAGAATTTTAATATTATTCAAGTTTATTCTATTAGTTTCTTTTCACTTCATTTACCTTACATTTATTTTAGTTCTCATTCATTCATACAAGATCATCTTTATAAATTTACATTCATTACTTACGTAACATATTTCCCATTCAGTGGTTGAAATCATCAATGAATCCATTATTGACATTTCATTGTAGTTTAATTCACATTTATTATTTACTTATAACCTTGATATTCATTTTAATATTTATATTCATCAGTAAATCATTTCAGTCATTTTCTTGAGTTAATAATCATTTATCTAAACAGTATTCATTTTTCTTTCATTTAATTTAATTACTATCATTTCAAAATATTAACTTATGTTTATAATATTCTTGTAACATCTTAAATTTTCATTTATAAACATATATTCATTTTGAATCATTTTCGTTATTAAGCTCTTACTTGTATAATATTCTATTACATATTCATATTTTACATTTCAACTTTTTAAATATTTTAGGTAAGTTTTATATATGTTTTTAGAATGTAATTGAGTGTTATACAAATTTATCTTAATCATTTTAGTTAGCAAAAGTATTCAATAATTTACATCTTCTTAATTTTCATTATCTGTTAATTTACAAGTAACAAAACTTCAATTTCTTCATAATTTTATTAAACACTTAGGCCCCATTTGGTTTGCTATTTTTAGTTTTGTGTTTTCGTCTAAACAAAAATTTGCATTTATTATGTATTGTTGAAAAACAGACAATTTTGAAAAATGAAACAAACATAGAAAATAGAAAAAAAAATTATTTGATTTTTCTTGTTTTGAGACATAACACAAGGAAGGAAAACAATTCATCCCCTCCATTTCCCGTCCATCATCGCGATGGCTAAGAATTGTAAAAAATTTCCCACATTTTCTTGTATTTTATAGTGTATGTTGAAAACGCAAAACACAAAACTCAAAACGAAACCAAACGGGGCCGTAGCTTCTAATTTCTTATTTTCCATTTTAGGAGTTTCCAATTATTAAAATAGTTAAGATTTCATTTCATTACAATAATTGAAATCCCTAATTTATAGAAACTTAAGAACTAAATATCGGGTTCCATTTCAAATCATTTTGAAATAATATATATTCATACCTTTTATATATATCAAATCATACTTAAAATTAAAATTTAATTATCAAAACAAATGTGTAGAAAAGTTACTATAGTGTTCTTCCCACTTTGAAACTCGAAAATGAAAGTCGATGATGTCGCGATCATCACCAAAATTATTTTCCAGCGACAGAAGAGGTAAGTATAGAACTTGTTTCCCTTGAAAATTCTTTTAAAACATTTCTTTCAAATTAGATTGAAAATATTTATATACAAAAATACTTCCAAATAATACTAATATTATATTCCAAAATCTTTGAAAATCAATTTCGAAACTCCGAAACTTAAGTTCTCAAATTTCCAATTTATATTTACTTTATTTGTAAATCCTATTTTATAAACCACATTTATAAGATTTCACTTCCTAACAAACAAGCATATTACATACAACTATATAAATTTTTAAAAATTATTCTTTTATATACAAAATATAATACTAGGTAAAATTATTTCATTTATCTATATTTCAAAAACTATATTGTGTCAGTCTGCCCTATTAAGTATTTAGAAATCCTTATCGATGCCATAGCATCCTATGTACCGACCAGAATTCATAAATACTAAACAGAACAAATTAACACAATATAAAAACATTTTTCTAACACTAAAAAATACACTATCTCATATATATACGCTCAAACAACTCATTCTAGGGTATTAATAACCCTATCTTTAATGAGTTAACCCCGAACAGGCTAAGGTTATCGCTAAACCAAAGCTCTGATACCAACTGTAATAACCCACCTTTTTGGACGGTATAAATCGACAATAAACCACACATGTCAACTTAAACCATTTAAAAGGGAGGATTGTTAATGGGGTAAATAAGAAAATAAGAGTAAAGAAGGAAAAAATAAAACACAGAATCTCATAGCAGAATGATAAAATATAATAATCAAATAAACAGTTCATGAAGTTGTTTTACAAATAACATTTGATTACACTTTTACAATACAAATCAGAGTTATACATACAACAGATATAATAGGATAATGCAACAGAATAACATGATACAGTGGAATAATAATAATATAACACTAAACTCCGTCTTCGTCCTCCAGAAATAGAGTCTTCAACGTTGAAATGCTCAGGCTGACCCGAGCGTAATGAAAAGTCAAAACACTCGAGTCAAAACTAAAAATCTTATGTAAGTTAAATCAACATAAATAAATATAAGTGTAATGGCTTCAGAGATGTTTACGGGATTTTACATCTCATATCCAGTGTATAGCGTGCGTGCAATAACTTAAGAGATGTTCGGGATTTCCATCTCCTAAGGATCTGTTAAACTATTTATAGGTAGTAATATATGCTATATATGTAATGTCTACCAGTAAAGTAAAGTATTAAAATAGCATTAAGGCATTACCCATATCCCCTTAACACATTTTATAAATGCCATAGTCTATACAGTACTAAAAACTCCACCAAACCGGTGGGCTATCAGGAAGCACTCCATAGGTACGACACAAACCAAAATCGTAGTGGGCTCGATAAGGCATATGACAGGGCACACAAGGCTATACCCACGGTAGGATTCTACCAGATTGCCGAACCAGACTGGTGGTAATGCATAGTAGCTACTACTGCCCACCTCGAACAACTCTCCCATAATCAAATCGAAGTGGCCACCAATCAATCACAAAGTAACAGATATGGTATTAAAGAAGTGTGTCTGATAGGAGGAGCGACCTCACTTGGCCCGGTTATGGCTTCTGATTTTAGTCATATCAAGCTGATCTAAGGGGGTCAGGGCTGAGTTCTTACCTCATACCAGAAGCGTTCGCCAAACCATCCTACTTCGTTCTGGATTCTCCACCACGTACATAGTTGTTAAAGTGGTTTTGGAATCGCCAGAGAGTATGACAATATCTTGCCCCGATCTCTTTAACAACCAATCATTATATTTTTCACATCGTGGCCATTTCATAAAACATTTATAATAATAATCCAGAAAATAGTTTATACTTTCATATCAATATATCCATATACTTATTCCAAAAGTATAAATATATTCATAAATATCGAGGAAGATTTCTTTCAATCAATTTCGAAAATAATTTATAAATCTCTCTTAAACCATTTATAGACTATTTATATGCTTTACAGCCATTTATAAAGCTATTTATAAATTCCAAAGCAGTTTACAACTCTTCCCCTTTCCATAAACTTCTATGCAAATTCTGCTATAACGCTTCCATATCCTTTTACACAAGTTCTTTTATAAAACCCTTAATAAAATCCTTTAAAACCCTTATAACTCCTTTATAAATAAAAATCTTTTAAAAAATCTTTTATAAAATCCTTTTACAAAATCCGTTATAAAATCTCTTACAAAACTTTTATAAATTCCTCACAAAACCTCTTGCATTTTTATTTATTAAAGTTATTATAAGAATCTATATTTATTATCTTAAATAAAAAAATTATATTTATTATATTAAATTAAATTTAAAAAATATATATTAAAACTATATCAAATATTTAATTAAATTAAATTTTAAACTATTAAAAATGTATATTTAAAACTAAATAAAATTATAAGTTAAAACCTTAAATTACATTTAAAACCATATATTAACTTATAATTTGAAGCTTTAAAACATATAAAATAAGTTATTTCCAAATATAAATTTTAAATAAAGTCATTAAATCAAATTTATAAATCAAACATACTTTACTATTTAGAAAATAATTTAAAACCGACCAATGGTGTCCGTGTATAATTTTCTACCCTATGGTCAAGTGATAGGGTATGTATCCAATCAAGCCTAAAATAGTTAAATTTTTCCGAGTATATATCATATCAACCCGTATCCCGAATTCAAAAATTTCCAAATCAATAAAATCGTTCGGGTTTATCATTTCAATGCATAATGATTTTCCCTAATCTATAAGATCGTTCGGGTATGTATCATTTCAACCCATAGTGATTAATAGGGATATAAAGATCCAACCATCCAAAATGTCAACAAATAAACATCCATCACACTGAACATCCAAATCAGCAAATAAATCACAACAATTAACTGGTTATCAATATCAGGTATTTAACTAAGAATTTAAATTCAATATTGATTTAAATGGCAATTTAATTCCAAAAATTCAACTTTAATTAAAATGTCAAATTAAACTACCAACCAGCAACCAATAATATTATTATCACATCATAAATTTAATTTAACTAACATAAGAAGGTTTAGTATTCGTGAGTGGGTTAAATCACTCATCTTTGATTTCTAGTTGATTTAAAATCCAAATAAAGCCTAAAATTTGAACACCCTCAGAGTTCGACCAAACTAGTTCTATATCGTTTAGAATTTTGATACGATCGCAACAGAAGAAATCGCATCCAAATCCGAGTTCATATGTAAAAGTTATTAGCGTTAGAACGTTAAAATTTATAAATTTAAATAAAATTTAAATAGGGGCAAAGTTGTAATTTACTCACCACTCAAACCCAATGTATTGTACGCAATCCACGTACATCAACCAGCCGCCACCATACTTGCCCCAAACGCCGCTTGCCTCCACTGCCTATGCTCAGATCAGAGCTCGCTGTTCACCTCCCCTCGGCCTGCCGCCCCACTGGTGACCGCGCCGCCACCTCCGGCGTCCATCTCAGATCACGCCCGCCGCTCGCCTTCAATTGCAAATTGTGACATCCCGGATTTTTGGCAGTATTATTTTAATCAATATTTAATTGAATTAATTAAAATACAGTTTATTATTTTAATATATATATATATATATATATATGTGTGTGTAATTGGGAGAAGCTATGGTTTGGAATTAAAATAACGAGTTTTTAAATATTTTAAACCTGAAATCTATCTTATTTAACTTTATTAATATGTGATTTAAATATATATATGATATAGTCTGGACAATAATAGTTCAAGTAAAATAAATCTTATCAATATTAAATCTAGATATAAAACGAGTATATTGTTAAAAATAAATATAAATATATAGGCTTAAGAAATTATGGTATTGACAAGTTTAACAATAAATAACTTTTAGATTAAGTGTTGATCGTTTCTGTAAGGGATATAGAAACTATAGAAATAAATGTTTAAGTTGTAAATGAGGATAAATATACAAAGTAAAATAAAATACAACCAAATTGTATTTACAACACAAAATAAAAGTTATGAAAATAAATATATATACATGTAATCATACAAGATAATAAGTATAAAAGTGGAAATAAATATTTAAGATAAAAATGGGAATAAAATATATAATATAAATTATATAGTTATGTATAAAACATAAAGTGAACACATTAGACAAATTCTAACATCAAATTAAATATGGATTCACTCATATGGCAAAACGATTAGACTAAACAAAAGAGCATATAAATATCTTAAGGGTTATAGTCCTGTAAACTATAAAATGAACATATAAATACATTCTAGAACACATATATGTTGGGAATACAAGTAAGTAATAGGATGAACTAAGGTAGAAGAATAAGATGAATCAGGTTGTACAAAAAATGATGATGAAGTAGAAGCTTATAGGGCAAGCCTCATCAATGCAAGCCACAACAAATCATCTCAGCCGAAATGGAAAAAAAAAAAATATGAGTTTGTACAAAGCTAATTAATGTATGGGACATCAGCCCCATTTTCTAATAAAAATCTCTGACCAAGCACAAATCTCGTGTACCAGTATTTGACTCAACCTGTACATATTTCTTTTTATATATCATCCCCATTTCGTCTATTTATAAACCTGAGCAATTGAAAAAAAATCTACAACTTGAAAACAATATACAACAATATCATCAATAAGCAAAGAGATCAGAGCTATCATTATCAACTAAATAAAGATACTGGGAGTAAGATCAAGGTTGTGTCTTTGTTAAAAACAAAGCTATTCTTTGTTCAAAAGGAAGATCAAACTCCTCAACCTGAAGCAAACAAAAGCATAAGTGCAAAGTTTAAATGTATCTCAAACATTATTAAGCAGTAATTCGGATATCATCCCAATCAAAAGCTTCAGTTCTTACCCATCAATCTGGTTGCAGTCCAAAATAATTTTCCAGATTTCTAAACACTGGCTAGTGTTCTCGGTTCAACAGATTTCAGGTGAGTATACCCAGTTTTAATCTGTTAAATCCTGTTGCATGCAATCATTCCTGGAATAAAGTATGATAAGTAAATTTGCATGTTTATCTATATATGATTTCATGGTATGCATATCAGAGTACAAATCAATACTTTGTTCTGGTTATCCAGGTTTCAAACCTGATCCAAATTTAAACATCTTTTCCCTTAATTCCTTTTAATCATTGTTATATAAACAAAGTTTGTTAGGAATAACAACTGTAAGTTTTAAAAAGTATTTCCAGGTACAAATTTGAGTTAGATTAAATAAGAATAAAGAAGAACAGTAGGATCTTATTAATAGAAATTATTCGACTTTAATGATTTCTGGAATTAAGTATACTGTTGAATTTGATTTCGAAATCTAGGATTTTTAAAAGCAAAACCATGATTTTTAAGTTAGTAAATCTTGAGAAATCAAGGGTTGAACGTGATATGGGTTTCGTGTGTTTTCGGGTGATCAGCAAAATTAGGGTGGTCAGGGTTCTTGTCGAAGGTGGCTTAGGGGTTGATAATCACAGGAAAATTATCCTGGAATTTTTCTGTTGATCAAAGAAGCCGTTCCAATTTATTTTAGGGTTTAGGTACCTGTTTCAGTGGAAAACATTGTCGGGCTTCGTGCAACATGGATGGGGAGCCGGAAGCTATCGCGAGGGGTGGAAATGTCGAAAGGGTATGTGATGCTTCTCTGGTCGGAGGAGAGTAGGCCTCGGTGGACGAGGTCACTGCCGGCGAGGAGTTTTAGGCAGGTTAGGTGGTTCTGAGTTTTGGATCGATTGGTTCGTTTTGGCTTTACTGGCAAATTCGTCGATCTGGTGGTTCGTGAGGGACGGCAGGAAAGGCGATGACTTGTGGAAGCCACGACGGTGATCGGTAATGAGCGGAGCGACGGTGCATCGTGCACGCGTGCACGATGTATCAGGTGAGGAGGAGTTTTGGGAAGGACGTTGTTTTTCCCTCGGGTTCCATCTCGTGTTGTACGCGAAAAGACGCGAAGCAGGTGAGGTATGAGAGTTTCTCGTGTTTTGCACGGGAAGGGTTTGGATTGGCTCGGGTATATGATAGTTAGGGCACGGGCCTGTAACAAGTATGTGTTTAGTTGATAAACAAATCAAGTTTAAAAGATTTTCAAAGGGGATAGGTTTTAAAAATATTATAAAATTTGATTGTTTTAAAGAAATTTTATAGTAGGTAAATTCCTATGTATTTTAAGAGGTGATTTAAATGATGTCATTAAATAAAGTATAAATTATTTAATAAGGATGGATACTTGATTTAAGTAATCAGTTAAAGGAATAATTAATTGATTTAATTATAAGGGTAATTAGATAATAGTTTGTGAAATTAATTTAAGGTATTAATTTATTAATATTAATTACTGAGGAAATTTATTGATAGAGGATAATTAATGTTAATTAAGGAGTAATTACTAAATGTGATTTATTTAATGATAATTACTTAATGAAGAAATTAATGGATAATTACAAGCTGTAATTAAACAATGGGTAATTACTTGATGGAAAGCAATTGGCGAATAATTACTTATTGGAAGTAATTAACTGTTAAATGTTTCAGTGTAATTAATTAAAGAATTCATTAATTAATTAAGAGGTTAATTAATTAATGTAAGTAATTAAGAATAAATTACTTAATGTGAGTAACCAAGGTTGATTAATGAATGTGGTAAATTAATTAAGGCTAATTACTGAATGTAATTAAATAGGATAATTAGGGGATGATTAGTTAATGTTTTGTAATCAATTATTATTAAGTAAGCAGGAAAAGAAAAAAAAGAAAAAAAGAAAAAAAAGGGATTAAAGTAATTAAGTTGATTTAATCAGTAATGGGAGACTACTAAACCTTGCTTATGAATAATTGGTTGATATTTCTGATATGAGATGTTTGTGATATGATATGTTTGTCTTGAACAATGATTGTGTGGTTATCTATCATTGATGAATTGCTGTATAAAAAGTGACATTCTGTATTTAAAGATTGAATTGTGTTTCACTTAAAATTTGTGGGTTAAGATGGAAATCGAATTCGAAGAGACCGGAGTCGGGTAATAGTAAATAACTGGCACCACTTCGATGTGTAATCTATAATAATTCCGTACAGATTGGTATGTGAAATAAATAGACTGGAATGGAATGATTTAAGTGAACTGGACTATTCAACCTAAGTTTTGGTAATTAGAAATTGATGTGTGGAATAAGTGTTGTCTATAACAACTTGTGGAGTTGTAAATTGAAACAAGTTACCCCGGGTTTATACAAATTGTATGTTTTTGTATTCCATGTTAGATGGGTTTACTCACGCTGGTTTCCAGCCTGACCCGGGTGTTACTTTGATGTAATGCTCGGGTCAGACCGAGTATTACAGATTTTCAGGTAAGGACGTTCTGGAGCTCAGGAGACGAGCTGGATGGCAGAAACGTATGGAGTGTTTCCGCTGTGATATATTTTGTTTATCCGGGATATGTTGATTTGTATATATCCAGTGATTGTGTATATGTATAACTCTGGTGTATTAAAATGAAAATTGACTGATATGGTATTCTTTTGTAAACTGCTTCTATTTGATATTATATTTTATCCGCTGCGAATGTGAGAATCTGTGTTATGTTCCTGTTTCTTCTTCTTCTATCTCTTTCTTCTTTTCTAACTATCTGGAATTTTCGGGATCGAAAATCTCGGGTCGTTACACAAATCGTGGCGAAATCTGACACAGTCGACACCCACTAACCATATGGATCGACTCGCCTTATCCTTCCCTACGTCGCAGCAACATCCGATCGTCCTATCGACGAGGATACACCGTTAAATTGAAAACCCTAGAATAGAAGACCGAAACTTCATCAACGATTTCTGGCCAATCCGAGACACAATTGCAAAACCGAACGGCAGATCTAGATTACGCTCATCGAGAGCTTTCCAACGATATATAATTTGATATGCTTTGAAGAGTTTAAATTTTCAATTTGAATTTGAATTTAAGAATTAGGGTTTCGATTGACAGCCATTGGGAAGGAGTAAGGAGCAAATGATTTGAATAGATACGTACAGGAAAATGGAATAAACAGCTAGGGTTTCAAAACATATCTATTTATATAGACATAGATGGATAAGAATGAATAGACATATCGAATTGGGTCGAAACGATAACAGCGACCTGAAAAGCCCATTTCGTTTCCGAAACGAAAGTAGGTCATCCAATATATCAAAATATAGATTTTCAATATTTTTAAACTCAATAGAACTAGTTTCAAACCCTAATTCCGTTGTATACAGACGTTAGCTTTCAAAATCAAATAATATTCATTTAAATTCCATTAATTGATTTCTACGCATTTCGAGCTCGCATGATCAAACGATAAATCCGATCACTACGCAACTTGATATCCTACAATAATTCACTGTTATAGATCCGATGAAACCGGTTTCGTTAAAATCTGAGACAGTGGCCAAAAACCCAATTTTACACGTTAATTAAATAAATTATTAATTTAAAAATCAATTTAATCACATTTAAATTCTAGATTAAAAGTTAACAAATTTCATCATTTCTGCTTACACAGAAATTAATAATCTTTTAAAATAAAATTTTCCACATTAATTTCAAGATAAAAATATTACATTAATTTCAACATTCAATCATAATGGAAATAAACCTCGTTTATTATAATTTAAATTCCAACAATTTCTTTTATTTTGATTTACATTCTTATTATTTAATTAACCAAAACCTTATGAATTTTATTAACATAAGTTTTCATCTTATTTCACTCAAACTCTATAGTTCGCATCTTTTCTTATTATTAACTGCAATATTTCAACTACACTTAATTTCATTGATTTCCAATTTAATTTCAATGAATTAAATAATAAGATGATAATAAATCAATTGTTACAACTTACTAATTCAAACCTATTAATTTATTGGTTACAGACAAAGATTATAAATTACTTACCGAAACTGGTTTCCTATTCTATAATAACCCATTTCAGTTAATTACATGTAATTTCTCTTTTTAATACAACATTCACTTTATCATTACCATTAATTGAAATTACATTAATAGTTGTCAATTGCATCCAATCAACATTATTTTCCATTTTGTCAATCATAAATTTTTAATTTCTCCCAATATTAAATTCCAAAAATCTTATTAAATTTAATATTTTTAATTATCAAAAAATACTGGTCGTTACAACACTATTCAATAAAGAATTTGTCTTCTCAGTTATATGAGGTTAGTATCACGGTTAGTTGTAGTCATTTCAAAGTCAAAGTCTCTGATCAAAGAACTACACCTAATAATAAATATTATTATTGAACCAAGGATTTTGTGTTTGGACTAACCGGGTTGAATGTGGACGATGTTGGAAGTTTGACCAAAACCAAATTCCATAAGTCCTAATGTGATATAATATCGACGAAGAGAATTGGTGTAAACAATCGTTACTACCGTGTACCACTTATAATAGTAAAATTGGATTTTACCAAAAGGTGTAAGAAATAAATTTAGTCAAAATAGCACACCACTAGTTAAGGTAACGTGGGAACATTAATATTCGAATTATTCGATATTAATCGCCGATTGAATTTACTCCTTTGAGTCGCACAACTATAATGATGGATACTCCAAAAAACCACGTAATTTAATTAATTTATAATTATTGTAAATTAATTAATGTTTATGAAATATCAATTATTATATTTCATTCTTGAGTTTTTGAGTGCCATTAGTATTTAATAAAATGTGTATATGAAAGTTATATATGCATGTATTGATATATGATATCAATAAAATATTTAAATTGAATTTAAATAGACTAATTACTAAAGGGTTTGGGAAATTTTAAAGGCCCATTATGCCTCCTGTTTGGCCGACCAAAGAAGGAGGAGGGGAGGAGATTTTAAATGGAATTTGAAAGGCGAATGATTAACTAAAGGAAGGAAAGAGGTCTCCCTCTTTTACTCTAATCGATTACCTACTTAATTTCATTCATTCATTGTCTTTGCCTCTCCTTTCTCAATCCATTCATGGTCAAAAAACAGATGACTCTAGGGCATAAAAAAATTCCTAAAAAATCAAAATAAGATCAAAATTTTAAAGACGGATATTATCTCTTGATTCTTGTAAAATCTAGAGGTTGATTCAATTGAATCTAATAGCTTTATTCATTGTTCAAGGTGCGATCTTTTTTGCTACATCCTAAATTAACATTCTAATTTATTTATTCATATGTTCATCATGATTACATAATTTAGATCCTATACATGCTAAATCTAACCTGATTACATGTTTATCTAATTCCATTATTTATATCTCCTTTGTTACACCTCAATGAATTATATATTCATCATGTTAATGCAATCTAAATCCATTTTTTTTACACTTCAATTGATTATATGTTCATCATGATTAAATTTTAGATCCTTCACATGCTACATCTCATTAATTATTTATTCATGTTATTTGTATAATTTGGTCTAAATTTTTTTCAATGAGTTTATATGTGTCTAAGTTGTCATATATATTTTGTTATTATCTTAGAAATTATTGTGTAACATAAAAACATTTTCGGTAGAAAACTAATTTTTAGTTAATTGATATAAATTTATTATTCCTTACATATACAAGCATGAACAAACTACATATGTTGTTTATTTGAATCTTCTTTGGAATTGAATACATCATCTACCTGCTTGTTGTTTTTGATGGGACAGGGCCAGCCCACGGTGGAGTTAAAGGGTAAATTTCAAAAAATAAATTATTTATTGGATCTTTAGCTGGGCCTATGTAGTATAAATCCATTTAGAACTTTTCTAATTTTGTTTTAAATAAAATCAATGTTTTATTTAAATTTAAAATAATGTTTTGTTTTATATTATTTGTATTATATTATATACGTGGGTATTATATACACATATGTGTGTACGTGCACGTGTAACATGATAATATGTACATAATTTAACATGCTCATGTATAGATGTTGAGATTTACACCGCAATAGACATGTTAGCCCTCGTGTATACAAATGTGTTATCTAAATGTACATATATGTGAATTAAATTATGGTGTATATATATATATATGTATGTGTGTATGTATGTATATGTATAAATTTAATAATATAATTATTATAAATATTAGTTATAAATTATTTGTATAAAACATTAATGAAATATATATGTGTGTGCGTACTTATATATATAAATATAATTAAATTACAAAATTATTTTAAATATTAATTTATAAAATAACTTAGTGTATTTATTATATATTATGAAATCCAAAAATAATTTTTTTTGAATTTATTTATATGTATATAATACATATAAGTATATAACTAGTTATAAATTGATTAATATTATGTGTATATATATATATAATAAAAATAAATTTGTTGCTGCACTTGGCTATAAATAATTTTTCTAATTTTCTTTTTTGGTTTAATAATATTTTAATAAAATACTTATTAAATAGTTAAAAAAACATACGAATTAAATAAAAAACATTAAAAAAAATTCTAAAATCATAATCTATATTTTATATTATGTAGGACTCTTCCAAAATTTTATAATGTTTATAAATGTGTATAAATGTATTTTATTTATTTATTTTAAATAAAACAAATAATTAAGTGTATATATATAATAAATAAATAATTTCTTGCCGAATACATTTTATGTATAAATAATTTTTAATTTTTTTTAATATATTTATATAATGATCTAATATATTATATTTTTATTTAATTGATAAAACCAATTAATAATATTATTTTAATCAATGTTTTAAATATTCAGGTTGTGATCATGTAACACATATACTAAATAATAATAATAATTTTTTTATATGCACATATAAGTATAACCATCTAATGTGACAACACATTTATATATAGATTTGTTATTTTGATAACCATCTAAGCTAGCATACGAAATGATGATATATTAAACATTAACATATGATAATAAGTAAAGAATGATATCCTTCACCGATGCCTAGAATTCACACATTGAAACAAAGAGTAAAGTTCCTTGAATTGAATTTGAATTCAGAAGTTGCCAGCTCCCGAATGCAGCTACCACCACCAATGGAATCAGATCGAATTTGATGTGGTTTTGTGTTTGGATTTTTTTCTTGAATGGGGAGTTGTTGGTCAAAATTTTGTAGCAAAGGGAAGTTACTAAAGTCTAGTAAAAGTGAGGGTTAAGTGACATTACATGAAGGAGAGACAATGGAGTGAAAAGTAGATCACCATCCTTCATACTCTCTTTACCATTTCTTTCATTTATAACCATTCAAACTGACCTACCTAATAACCCTTGGTCGGCCAATCATTGTGCCCCTTATTGGCCTCAAACTTAATCCAAGCCCAAACAAAATTCATCGCAGTTTATATCCAATTTAAATGTGCATCAATATCGTAAGTCGATCAATATATTTATAACTATTATAAACACACTGCTTAATATTGTTCAACACATCAAATAAAATTTTATAACTAATATTCATAAATATTAATTAATTTAATCAATTTAATTAATTATAACAATTATAAATAAATTAAATTATATGGTAAAAGGGAGTATTCCACGTTCCAGTTATGTAACTTTTAGGTGTAAATTTGGTCAGTTATTAATATCGAACGATTTGAATATTAATGTTCACACTTCAGTAAGCACGTGGAGTGAAATTATGGTCAAATTTATCGCCTGCTCGGTATCGATAAAATCCAATTTTACTTTATTAAGCGTTACCCGGTAGTGATAATTATTTATACCAAATGTCTACGTCAAACCATATTATTTTGGACTTATGGAATTTTGTAATGATCAAAATTTCAATATCATTCATATTCCATCTATATTCCAAATACAAAGTCCTTGATTCAATAATAACAATTATTATTAACCGAATTACTCTAGCCAAAGATTTTGACTTTGAGTTGACCTTAGTTAACCGCGATACTAACCGCATATAACCGAGAAGACGGGTCCTCACTTGAATAGTGTTTCACTTCCAATACTTCCACTCGACCCGACTATAGTCATTCAATGGATATCGTGCCACAATTTGACTATAATTAAAGTGGGGCTTTCATATTAAAGATTAATAGTATTCTTAAGTTAAGAGAACTGTGTAAATTAGTCACATCGATATTTTCTACTTGACATTAGTTACATTAAACAACAGAAAACTATCAAGTGAGTCATTCAATAGTTATCTGATAACTATTAGTATGTAACCCCTTGGTGTCATGGCCCGCAAATCCGTACCTCTTGATTAACCACTAATCTCCATTGATTAACTCAAAATGAACGGGAATACGAACTATGATGGTTTAAGAAAAAGAAAAAGGCAGAAGAAGAAGAAGATAAAAGAAAAAGAGAAGAAAGAACAACACATTAGAACAGAAACAGAAAACAATATCAGAATCTCACATATCGCAGCGGAACAATATATAATAAATAAACACTAGTCTTTTAAAACAAAGAACTATATCAGTTTATACATACATCAATCAGAGTCATATACAACAATGGACAGTTATATAACTTGTCCTCATACAGAATACACAGCGGAATAAATAACATCAGATACAAATACTACGTCTCGCCATCCAGCTTGCTTCCAAAGCTCCAGAATATCCAGAATATCCTGATAATATAACTCTAGGCTGCCCGTGTGGAAATTGGTGGGCACCCAGAGTTTAGAAGGGGAACAATAAACTCCGAGTCAGTCATGGTGACTGGTGTGAGATCGTAAAACAGTTATTTTTCACAAAGAAAATAAAACAAATTCGCAATGCTTTTGGAAAATGAAACTACCATAAGACCTCCCGCCACACACACAATGCAAACACAGAATTGGAGGAGATTTCTTCTTATGATAGTCAAAGATGCTTACTACGCAAAATCAAATCATTTTTGATATTATTATTAGTGCATAGTGTAGAAAACATTTCGAAAGTATAATATTAATCTTAGCCAGCATAGGCATTCCGCACTTATGCCTACTATAGCTACTATGTTCAATAGCAGGTTACCGCCACATTCCATAGCAGGTAATACAACTAAAACCGTACAAGTCACGTTTGTTTCTTTGGATTTCCAACAAATGGTCAGGCTAAGGAACTTCCTATCCACGATGGGTACGTCCCTGGAATAGACGACCCGAGAACCTAACCGGATCTCTGCCAACACAAGGCCGGGTTACCTCTGCAAAATTAGGTAACTACTGACACGCGTATGCCATCCCCCGATCATAACCGATCTTCCCGAGGATCCCCGATTTCCAACAAACCACATAGATAATAATGCAGCAACCACATAGGTTAAGTATCTGGGCTCCATACCATGATACCACCTCTATCCAGAAGGAATGACATACACTAAGGGGCGCTACTCCCTAGAACCTTGCCGCATCCTTCCTATTTCGACCATTTCCGGGGTGTGAGGCTCGATGAAGTCTCGTCCACAAAGCTACGCTTTCTACAAAGCCCTGCTTCGGGTCAAACAAAAATGATCAACCTATGATCACAAAGATATAAGATCAAACAAATGATCATATCACAAATGATCAAACACTGATCATTTCACAGCAACACTCAGTATGCCACGTTACCAAATTGGGATATATCGCTGATAAATTTCAACTACATAACCTCTGAGCTCGTACGTCTCAGAGAAGGGTGTTAAGCTAAGAGAATAAATTCTCCGCCACCAACAGAAATGTATTTGAAATAAATCAGCTTTATATCTCAAATTGTAACGTCAGACACACAATCCATACAAGTCTGTTCCAGGATCGAACAGAACCGAAGGCACTTCTCACGAAGCCCTTGCATTTCCGGATAATTTTCTAATCACGTCCGGACTTTCCGTCACTAAGGGTGATAAAACCTCTAAACCGGAGATCAGCCGATGTAGAGTAACTCGACGGTAATCCTTCCGTTTTCAAAAATATCCGGTCTTCAACACCGGTCTTCAAATGCAATTCATAACGACGTATCACATATTCGAAATGGGTTATACGAACCCATGGTCCTTTCCCGGTTAACCCGAATAGTGAGCGATTATTCAAAAATAAGTGTGGCATTCAAATTCATCCAATCACAACAAATATCCATTCAAGGTAATTATTGATAGTCGGTTATTTAACTATCAATAAAGATGCGCAACATCATCAGATTCCAAATAATTTTCCCAAATTATTTATCTTCAAAAATATCTTCACTAGATATAAAATTTCCACACTTCAAAAATAAATCAACGTTTATTTTTCTAAACAGTTTCCCTTTCCTTTTATAAATTCCATAGTGAATTTATATTTCAAAAATATCTACTGATATACGATTTTCAAATCGATTTCAAATATTCAATTTCAGTTTATCTTTAAGAAGATAAAATCTCAAAACGTTTCATTTCATTTTGGAAAACATTCCCATACTTATTTAATAATAAGTAATTCACAAATCTATTTATTTTCAACATTTGAAAATATTCGTTATACTTAAATCAAAATTAAGTATACATTTCATTCTTTAAGGAAATCATTCTCTTAAGCACATTTATTTGAGTCAAAACGAATGTTACGTAAAACATCGTTACGACGACTCAAAATCACTAGTATAGGGATTCGAAATTTAAGATAGATATGTAAATCCCAATACTATATAAAACATTTTCTTTCGAAAATCATTTACTATAACAACAGTGTTATAGTCCATCATTTCCTTATTTCTCGAAAACGTCTATTTCAACAATGAATGTTGAAATCTATGATTTCGATAGTTCACACGTTTTAAAACATCTTTTAAAACAATCAATTTCATTTATAATATCGCTTTCCCAAACATAACCATCTTTTCAATAATATATTCACTGTCCAAAATCGTGAATATAATTCACTTAACCAAATTTCAATCGTCTCTACACATTTTATTTCAAATAAAGATTCGCTATCCAAAATCGCGAATATATCTTCTTTAATAACCTCCTACATTTAATTTATCAACTTCAATTGATTTCGAATTTATAAAACAACGTTTATAAATTCTATTTCTATTTTCTAACGACTTCAATTTAATAAATCTTCTTTATTAATAATTCGATCAATATTCCATTTAAAGGCAAAAATCCAATTTATAAGTTAATCGCTTATAAATCTTTTATTCTACAGTTTCATCCATTTTATAACTTCACAATTTATAAATCTATAAATTCCATATCTTCATGATTTATAATTCTATAAATTTCATTTTTAACACTTATAAACTCGTTTTAAAATTCCAATATTTTAAATTTATAAATATCAACTTTTTAAATCTTTTAAATAAACTGTTCACAAAAATTCGAAAATCTCAGTTCAAACCATTTTATAAATTGCTTAAACTATTTATTTCAAAAATCACCTTACAGTCATAATTCACAAAAATCTTAACTTTTATAACTTCAAAATTTTAAACGTTTATTTATTTAAAATAAATCAATTCAACAATTCAATAAAACGTCTACTTTCAAAAATCACTTTAAAATCTTTTAAAGTAAAAGTCGTTATTTTTAAACTTCAAAACTTGAATCCAATGATGCAACGCATCAATTAGTCAATCACAACAACAAACATCATATATCAATATGATAATCAACAAATATCACAATATCTGTAAATAAATAACTACTGGTGAGGAATCCAGTTGGATCCCTCCAACCTGTTTCCCTGCATCCACAGACGTTAGCACAATACCAATTCCGCTCCAGTACGGAATTATCGCGGTATATGGGTTTTATAAAAATAATCCGCTTACTAACGGCGCAATAGGGTCTCATCCGCTATACGAGGCGGGAATCAATCAATCCAATATATACATATGCCAATATGTATATATTGCTATATATAGATATATATCCTACTATATCTAATATCACATCCAATAGCAATCAAATTAATAACTGAAAATTCCACTTTTCAATTTTTTTTGAGTGAGAAGATCTCACCTTTGATTTTTATTTCGCAGTCCATTTTCCATCCCAATTTGTTTTTCTCCTTTTATAGACCTTGTATAACAAGTGTACGATTTTAATTAATATCTGCACTGAATTGAATAAGAAATCTCTATTTAATTGATTTATTTCTAGTAACTACTTTAAATTAAAATAGATAGTTCTTAACTTAAATTAGTACTTAAAAATTCCCTTTTCTTTTACTGTATATATGTATGCCAATATAAATTGAGAAATAAACATTTACACAATTGATTAATATTTGAATACTTGAAATTAACTCGTGATTTTAAAATAACACTTTAAATTTTTTAAACAGACTTCTATTTGATAATTTAAATTAAAACAAAAATAAAAATAGCTTACTGTAAAAAACCTTCACTGTCGAATATGAACTCCAGCCACCTCGTGACCATCCTTTCGAGCTAGCTAACTGCCCAACGTCGATCATCACCATCATCGGCCTCCACCATCGATCGCGTGTCACCCAAATACTCGCGACCCCTTAACATACTTGACTCGAGATCGCAACCAAACCCTAGGTGGAATTGCACCATCCCCATGAACGACGCCACCAGCAACCAAGTCGGCATTGAACATCGACCCTCCCCCTTCTACACGCGTGTACCCAGTAGCCTCCTTCCCGTATGAAGCCCACGTTGCCTCGCGAGTAACTCGCGACATCCACCCACATCGACATTCCTGCATTGACCGCTCGAGACTGCCACCACTTCCTCTCCTTTGCGTACGCGAGTCGCCATCAGTTGAGTCGCCAATTATGAACTACGACCACGAACCCTAGCTCAGATCGAGGCCGCGATTCTTGAAAGCTTGTAAACGAGCTCGCGATTGGGTTTGTAGGCAAAGAATGAAAACGCGATTCAGATTTTGGGTGAGAGAAAGAGTTCGAATTCGAACTGGAACGAGGAAGAGATTTTTGATTTCATTTGGGAAGGGGAGTTGCGATTTCTTTTGAACGAACTGTGATTTCGTTTTCGTTCGTTGGCTTGTGAACGAGAGGATATTTGAAATGGAAGGGAATGGGTTGCACGATAGATTTCATGATTCTCGGCAAAAATTTAGGCGTGGTTTAAGGCAAAGACAAAGGGATGCTGTCCCCTGTTTAAAATTTTTAAATTTAAATCAAATTCGTTTTTAGAATTTCAACGCGTTAAATTTCCGTGTGCTCACATATCAACTCCGAAAATTACGAAAATTGAAATCCGACAATAATTTAATATTACGGACCCAATGGAACTGGTTTCGTCGAATTCCGAGACTGTTCGAAAAATGACTATTTTTAAATATCGGTTCAAACAATTAAATTCAAACTGAACACTTCACTCCCAAATTCGATTTCTGAAGCTTCTGTTATCTTCAGTAATATAAATACGAATTTTAAAAGTTTTCGAAATATTTTTCTTCAACTTAAAATTGAAGATATAAATTTTTATTCGACTATCAATAGATTAAATTTTATAATTTAATCGTCAAATTCAAAGTTATATCGGGGATTCAAATTAAATCATCGTTCAAATATTTAAAATTAATCAAATATTCTTAATTTAATTTGTTCGAAATTCAGGGTCGTTACACTTGGTGTCCCCAGCAGTCTTGTGTAATACACTTCCCAGTATTTGGAAAGCGTTACACACTCTAGTTTTGATGGATGTATCGATATCCAGTCTCGATACATCTTGACTAGGAATATTTAAAATGATGTGATTATTGTTATATTGTGATACAATACTCATGATTATAACTATTTGAATTACTATCACAAACACACCATTTATGGATTTTTTGTTAAATATATTTAATTAAACATTAAATTATTTATAACACATTATAACAAAGATATAACAGAAAGCAAACACCTTTTATTGCAAATGAGAATTGATTACGGAGTTAATAATTTATAATAAATTACAGAAATGTCCCTAGGTCATACCCCTAACTCTATCAGTTTTGAATATAATCCATTTGGTTACTGTTTACTTTTGTTATAAAGTGGTTTAAAAAAACATAAGTGGACTTTTGTGTAAAACATTGTTTTGTAACGATGGTCGGACCAAGTTCCCCATCTCCAGCACATGGCGTACACATATGAGCTGGCACACACTTTATAGTAACAAAAGGAACCCCCAATATCATGTGCCTACCAACCCACCACTTCTCCAAGTTATTTAGCAATGTGGGACTATTCCAATTCCAAACTGTCGTTCCTCCTTGTCACATGCGAGACAACCCTTACAATCTCCCCCTTGACTCGCATTCCCTTGGAGTACTTTTGAGAGCATTGTTTGTCTGCATGGTCCAGTTCCTAACCTTTGGCCCTGATACCAATTATTGTGTAGCAGTGGTTGGACTAAGCTCCCCATCTCCAGCACATGGCATACGCATATGAGTTGGCATACACTTTACCATAACAAAAGGAATCCCCGATGTTACGTGCATACTACCGCCCACCTCGGAACACACTCCCATAATCAAAATCGAGGGGTGGCCACCAAATCAATCACAAAGTTATAATATGGTATCGAAGAAGCATGTCCGATCGGAGGTGCGACCTCACTTGGCCCGGCGCGGCTCCTATTTTAGTCACATTAAGCTGACTCATAGGAGTCGGGGCTACGTAAATACCTCATACAGAATCGTTTGCTAAACCATCCTACTTCATTCTAGAATCTCCACCATGTACACAATTGTTAAAGTAGTTTTCGGTATTGGTAGAGAGTATGACAATATCTGATCCCGGTCTCTTTAACAACCAAACGCTTATTTCACACCGGATGGTTCCTTTAAATTTCCAAAATTGATTCATAATTGATATCAAAATATCATATTCAATTCAAATCATATTCACTTTCGAAATCATATTCACTTTCGAAATCATATTCACTTTCGAAATCATATCGACCAAATAGGTAAAATCCTCATTTCAAAATCATCATACTTAATCAAATATGTCATTTAAATCCCAACTTAGGTTATAACATCATTTAACCGTATTCGCTTTTAAATCAAGGATTTAAATATAAACCATCCCACTTTACACAGTCTGAAATTTAGAAAATAGTTTAAATAGTTATTAATGATTTAAATGATTTAGCATAGTTTAAAATAAATTTTAAATAGTTAAAATACCCTAAAATAGTTTTAAAATAGATTAGAAATATTTTAAATGGATTTAAGATAGTTTAAATAGATAAAGTAGTTTAAATAGATATAAAATAGATTAAATAGATTAAATAGATATAAAATAGATTAAATAGATTTAAAATAGATTAAATAGATATAAATTAGATTAAATAGATTAATTAGTTTAAAATAGGTTAAAATAGATTAAATTGGATTAAAGAGATAAAAATAGATAAAATAAATTAAAATAGTTTAAATTGATTAAAATAGTTTAAAATAGGTTAACTTAGTTTAATAGTTTGAAAATCTTAATAATCAGGATTTAAAAATAATATGTTTTAAACATTTTATATTCAAATAATAAATTTGAAATTCATATCAAATTAAACTACTTCTTTCATTTCAACATATCTGAACCATATTCAGTTTCCAAATCAACAAACCCAATTTCAAATCTTTCAGTTCAAATTCTTATTTAAAACCATTAAATCAATATCAATTTTAAATCCAAGTTCGAACTATAAATTTAAACTATTTTAAATTTAGTAGATTTCAAAGTTACATTTCAAACGTTTTCAATAACTCAATTCCGATAAATGTCAGTTATACTTCAAATTCAACTTTAAAATTTCAATTTAAACAAATTTCCAAATTTAACATTTAAAACTCAGATTTTCAGGAATAATTCAGTTTATATAGATCAAATTTTATTTCAAAATATCATTTAACTGAATTCAAATTTTAAGGATTTAAAGTCATTTAATTTAACCAATCCGGTTTCCGTATATAATATTCTACTCTATGGTCAAGTGATACAGACATATATCATTTCAATCCGTAATAATTTTAAAATTTACGGGTATATATCATTTCAACCCGCAATCCCCCATTTTACTTCAAATCCATGAAATCGCTCAAGTCTATCATTTCAACCCATAACGATTTCTCCCTAATCTATCAGATCGTTCGGGTATGTAGCATTTCAACTTATAGGGAACTTGCAGTGTTATAACAATGTAAAAATATAACATCCAGTCATTCGATATCAACAATCAAACATCCATCACAATCACCATTCAAACCAATCAATAAACAATAACAAGTGACTGATTATCAATAACGGGTATTAACTAGCAATTTAGATTTAATATTAAATTAATGGCGATAATATTCAATAAAAGTCAGATTTAACTGGAATGACAATTTAAATATACCAAACATTAACCAATCAATTTCTAATCACATCATAAATTCAATTTAACTAACATAGCATAATCTAGTAGTTGTGAGTGGGTTAAAGCACTCATGTTTGAATTTTCGACGATTTAAAATTCAAATGAAGGCCCAAATTTGAACAGTCTCAGAATTCGTCCATACCAGATCCACAATGTCCGAAATTTCGGTACGATCGCAGCGGAGAAAACTGCACATTAATCTGACCTCGTACGCGAAAGTTAAAACAATTAGAAGTTATACGATATATTTTAAAATAATAAAAATAAATAAAAGAGGAACACGCACCAGTCGAACACGTCACCATCGTGTTACTTCGTTTACCAGGAACCTAGCCCATGTGTTCGAAGGACTGAGCTGCCACTATCGTGATCTTTGACCAATTATACGTTCGCCTACAACAACGTCCATCACGATCGAGTTATGCCATCGCGGTCCTCTGTCCTGGCCGCACCTCCGCCCTGGACGCCGAGGATTCTGGACAACCCAGTCAACCACGCCGTTGCCCATGATTTTTGCCATTTTCTGGCGAACCCATGCACTGCCAAGAAAAACGAACACCACCGCCCCAACCTGCTCGACCTCCTCTTTCCAACGCCGCCTCCCGATCGTCGATCGTGCGAAGATCCACAGTTGGATCGAAACCCTAGCAAATGGACGGCCAAAACTAAATCACTGATTTCTGGACGAACGGTGATTCGATTGCTAAAACAAATTGCATCGGTGGATTACGCTCGTCGAGAGCTTCGAAACAGAATATAATATGTTATGGTTTGAAGGAGTTTAAATATATGAAATTGATTTTGATTTGAATTTGGATTTGGGAATTAGGTTTTCAGCCATTGAGAAGAGAGAAATGATAGAAATTTCAGTACGTACAGTTATGGGAAATTAAAGGCTGCTAGGGTTAGAACAAAACAATTTATATGAACAAAGCTCGATAAGAAAAATGAACACATATCGAATTTGTAGAACGACAATAACGATCCGAAAAAGCCCGTTCTGCTTCCAAAACGAAAATGGGTCATCCCATATATCGAACTAGATGTTTTCGATATTTTTAAATTCAATGGAACATGTTTCAAGTCTTAATTCCATCATATGAAGAAGTTAGCTTTAAAATCAGCTTATTTCAAATTGATTTCATTAAATTGATTTCTACGTGTTTCAAGCCCGTACGATCAAACGACAAGTCTGATCGCTACGAAACTTGAAATCCTACAAAAATTCACTGTTACGTATCAGATGAAACTGGTTTGGTTGAAATCCGAGCCAGTGGCCAAAATGGCTATTTTCACATTAATTAAATAAATTATTATTAAATTGATTAAATCACTTTTTAATTTCAAATTTAATAACTAACAATTTTTATCATTTTTGATTACTAAGTAATTTATAATCTTTTAAAACAAATTTCCATATCAATTCAATGTTAAATATTATATTAGTTACAGTGTTCAGTTTCAACTGTAGTAAATTTATTAATTATAATTTAAAATCCAAATAAATTAATTTATATTGATTTCAATCTTATTATTCAATCAATCATTACTTTATGGACATAGTTAACATTGGTTTACCATTTATTACATTAATACTCTACAATTATCATCTAAATTCACATTAACTGCAATATTCAAATAGATCAATTGTAATTGATTTCCAATTAAATTTCAACAGATTAAATAGTGAATTTATAATTAACCATTGTTACAACTTACAATTTCAAACACATTTCTATGTTTATTGTTTACAAACAAAAGCTAATAAATTCACATACTGATTTATTATTCTTCATTAACCAATTTCAATTAGTTGCATACAGTTTCACCGTTTACTACAACATTTGCTTTATTTCCTTATTTATAATTTATAACCAAATTTTTATAATTACAATCTTTTTAATTAATTGAAATTGCATTAAAGTGGCTATCAATTACCTAATACTAACACTATTACATTTCATTCTAGTGATTTTTCTCGTTATTAAATCTTAAAATTTTAAATTTTCTCAACATTAAATTCAAAATCTTATTTAAATTAATATTTGAAGTATCGAAAATTACGGGTCGTTACACTCTCCCCCACTCAAAACTTTCGTCCTCGAACAGGGAAAGAAGTAATTAAGAAATTAATATATCTTATTTAAAGTATTCAATTTATAAACAATTAATTTACGTAATTAAATAATTTAAATAAAATATATCAATTTATAAACAATTAAATCCTTTCATATTCAAGTTCAATAAAAGTTTGAAAAACATTTCCACTTTCTCAAAAAAATTCTAAGTCCAAAATTCACGGAAAATTTCGGTAGTGTCTCCTTTGTACAAAGAGGTCTGGGAGAAATAATAATATCAATAATATCAATATATATCGTATTTCAAAATATAATATCCCAAACTATGGGAAAACAATATAATATCGCTATAAAACCCACTACAAGAAAACTGCAGTTTACCTACGCCAATATGGCGTAGGCGGGGCGTAGGTAAATGCAATAGCTACGCAGCGCCAACGCCAAAGTTGGCGTAGGTAAAACCTACGTAGCTAAAAATATGCCTACGCCTTACCTACGCCATCCGTAGTGGTGTTTCCTACGCCATCCGTAGTGGTGTTTCCTACGCCATTCCTACGCCTATATTTTTCTACGTCTTTCCTACGCCTATATTTTTTACGTTTTACCTACGCCATACACACGATTTTTTGCTGTAACAATATTTGCTTTACCTACGCCTTTTCTGAAGCAATTTTTATATATTATATACTATTATATTTCTTTCATCGTACATTAAACAGAAACTAAAATCAACTTATTTCATGTATATAAACATTTCAACAAAACGATTAACATCAAATCATTCATCTTCAATTAAATTCAAATATCTCATTCATATTACAAAGTCAAATCAATATCAATCAAGTTCTCATATGTCTAAATAGTACGATATTACGTTCATAATACATGACATCAAACAGATACGACTAAGAATGAAAAATACCCTCATCCCTCACGACGATCATTTGACTCTCCATCAAATCGTTATCGAATCATCTCAGTAAGTTGTTCATACTGCGTCTTTAGCATTTGAATTTCCACATCTTGACGCTCCATCTTTTCCTTTAGTTCAGCTCTAGTTTGTGCTTCACCCCTGTTGATGCTATAAGTGGCATCTTTGTATTTCTGCATTTTATCAAATATTGCATCAATTTCTACATTTTATACTAATTTAAATAATATTTTGGTGAAAGTTTAAATATTTACTCCAAGGATATTTTCATAATAGGGGTTGCGATCCTTTCTTTTAGCGATAGCACCGGTAAGCATATCAAATACTTCTTCTTCGATTTCATAAGTAATTTCCGTGCCTTCACTTTTCAATTCTTCAATTTTAGCTTGATATTTTGCCTGCATTTATAATTCTTAAGTTCAGATAATACAAAAATCTAAAGAATGCTAAAAAAATTAGTGCAAGTGTAAAATATCCTAATTCAGTTTTGAACCTCACTGTAAACGCAACATGATTTCCTCAACAACCATAAACACTCCATCATAACTGAGCAAGAATTATAGGACAACCATCATAAAAATAAAACATTAAATGACATACCTGAAAATAGCAACTCCTTCTACACTACCTTCCTTCAACAGTTCTCCCCACCATAATCCATCTCCTCCAACATCAGAAACTTCACCACGAACTCCAACATGGTGAGCTATCAAAAGTCTATTTTGTTGTAGTGAACAAAGCACACTTTAGATCGTCGCCCACCCCATTCTCAGGCCCATACCTAAATCCCTTTAATAAAAATTGCAGACTACATTCACTTCCTGACATGAAACACATGCAGCAATTCCTCTTTTCATTTGTATACTTATGATCCACCTTTGTGGAAGTATTTCATCCAAATTTTCCTAAATCAACCATTTATATATAGCTGAACATTGCACAGAGAAACAGATCAGCCAAAAAAAATCAATAAAGCTATTTTCATCAAAGGAAACCCAAAATAAATATAGGAAAACCAACCCAAATTGATTCATTGATTCACTTTTTTCAATAATGGAATGAAGTAATTGAGTAATATGCTTGTTTTGAAATTCAATATTCGCTTTCTACTGGAAACTATCCTTCTAAAACTAAAAATTTAAAAGATGCTGATTGAAATTTGATTTCAAGCTTTAGGTTCATAATCAGAGTTCATCGTCGTGTATTTAATACATGAGGGATTTTAATGAGCTGACTTACTTTTAGATTAGCGGACTTTTTTAATTGAAGATGACCATTGCTAATTTTTTTCTAAAAAAAATGAGTTTTGCTTTTAAAACATAAAAGACTTATGTTTCACAGCATACATATTACCTACCAGCTGTTAAAATATATTACCTACCAGCTGTTAAATTAATGCTACAAAGTAATAAGAATACTTCAACGATTGTCTGATATATATTCTCTTGATTTGATTTGATTTTGGTTTGCATAAATCCAACCTACAACAGCCTTCAACACTCCACATCCTCTGCCATACACTTCAGCCACCACAACTCCAACAACCTTCAATAACCACCACGACCCACTCCTAAACCTGCAACCACTTCTGCCTACAGTAAAAACCCGACCAACCAAGCAAAACTCCATCGACCAACAACCATCTTCAACCATCTCCTTTACACCTCCTCACCAACTTCCTCAATTCGCAACTATACAGCAACCACCAAATACTCCTACTTCAACCAAACTTCAAAAATCAACAATCAAATAACAACATCACCATCACCCAAACAACCAGCACCACCTGAAACTACAACCGCGAACTCCATTTCTTCCTCCATACATCACTGCCACCATATCCCTATCACCACAATCCCAAATCCAATTACATGCAAATCACCATCCCCGCAATAACAGCAACCAAACACAACTGCTCCTTCAACACCTTCCTCCTTCACCGCAACTCAACCCCCACCATAATCGATAATCCAAACCACCACAATCACTAACCGCGTCAATCCACGACCACCCGCGAGCAAACCAAAATCAAATCAAACAATTTCAATTCCTAAACGATTATTTACAGAAATCTAGTTGTTTATAACTAAATACTAATAAGTTATTAGCTTCAGGCGTTTTCAATGTTAATGAAATCTAAAGCAGTAAAAGGGCGACTCAATTTTAGAAAATTAGACAACTCAGAACAAGAAATTCGCATACCTAATTAGCAGTGGCAGATAAAGAGACTGTAGCGGGACTTCAAACCAACAGTAGAAAATATCGTGTAGGAGGCAAGGATGAAGCGACGATGGCTGATGGAATAGCGGAGTATGCAGCGATGATTATTTAGATGTGACGACCGCCCATGACCCCTGCACCGAATCTAGTGATAGTGCGCTGTAAAGTGTGCCAGGCGACCATGGACGATTGTCAGGGTAGATTAAAACAACAGAATCTATCGTATTACTCACAGCGCATGGACAAAATACAATAGAACATATATATAGTGAAGCTTTACAGAATAAAATGCCATCATATAAAACTTCATAATAGTTGAATACAAGCATCCAAATAGCCAATACAACAAGCCTCACTACATAACACTCAGAGAATACAAAACAGCGGAACATCCAGTACATATAATAAGAAGACAATATTCGACCCTCCAGCTCGTCTTCGATATCAGCATCGTGAGAAGAGAACAGCACCTGTCACCTGCTACCTAGTCTGCCCGTCCCAAAAATGGACGAAAAGCCCAAGGCAATAAGAATTAAAACATAAAGCCTTGAGTCAGACAACAGTCTTAGTGAGCAGTAAATTAACTAACAACATACCAAAAGAGCATAAAGGAAAAGGAATAAGAATACAACCCTCCCACTCCAACCTCTTTCTACAGCGATAGCCCCCAGACACACACTAAATAGAAGCAAACATAGCAGAGCATACAATTTAAAGTAGAGTAATAATCATTCGAGTCAAGGGCGATGTTTTCCGAGTACCAAGGCCTAAATCAGATAAGCACCCAGAAAATACCGCTCTCGAGTCCGAATGACGATACAACCAAACATCCATGACTCTGGCTATCACTGTTATCGTTGCCTTGATATCACCGTTAATTGAATGACCGGCTCATTCTTTCAGCCGTCCGTCAAGGGCTAATGGAAACCCCGGTTCTAGACATAACTCCCGCACGTCATCATGACCCGTGCCTAGGACTATCTAATCTGCCCAGAGTACTTGACTATCAAACATTAGCCTTCAGGGACTATCTAATCTGCCCAACGTACTCTTGCTTTGAGCATGCTAGAACCTTCAACAACGATGAGATCTCAGCCTCCTAGTCATCCTCCTCAACGACTATTTCCATACTAGCTCAAGCGCCTCTCGAGCAACCATTATCCTCAACCCGAACCATATCACCGAGTTACCAACGTGCTTGGAATGATCCCGTCTGGATTAGACCAAGTCTTCATCACATGATGCCTCGCTTCATTACATCCTCGCAAAGCCTCATCTCAACATCACATCATCAAATCTATGCATAAGAGCTTCATCATCCCGCTACATATGCCACGAGCAGCTTTCCCAATTCAAGAGCCTTTCGCTTAGCTTTTGAATCATCTTCGACCACCTTGTCTAAAACCAATCAACAATCATCTAATTCACAGCAATCAATCATGTCAAACATCAATCCAAGTAACCAAGCATTCAAATATAAGCAAAATGGACAATTATAACAATGATGGCAATTTCGTAATTAAGGAGTTGAAAGTCTAACAAGCATGAAAACATGAGAATTATCTCTACAACTTGATGAATGAACTTGCATAGGTTAATCATATACAAAAATGGTTGTCAAATCATCATGAACAATGGATCTACATGGATCTACACTTAGGTTTACAAAAATGCATAGAAATCACTATTTTAACACCAAATCAAGCCAACCATCTGATCTACTCCTTTGGATCCGTGTGAGAGATAATCACCACTCACCAAATCACCTAAACAACCTCAAATCAACACGCTTCAGATCTGGACAGCGAAGGATCAATCTTGATCTATCACGAATCCGCTTCAAACGAAGAAATCTCTCTTGAAAAGATGAAGATCTTCAATCTAAGCTCTTGAATCTTCAATCTTGATCTTCGATTTGGATGAAAGGAAGCACTAGATTAGAGTGGAGAAAAGAAGTGAAGAAGTGTAGAAGTCGAGCTCTCAAAATGGCAGCACTTCGTCGCTTCGAAATCCGGATCCCAAAAATGAAGCCAACCCCCTCTATTTATAGCTGAAATCACCCCTAGGTCGCTCGGAGTTAGGTCGTCCACGACCTACGACCTAAAACCTACCGACCTAAAGACTTACCAACCTACGACTTAACAAAACCCCTAGCCTCTACGACCTAACCTAACGCGCAGCTGCGACCTAGCGCTTAAGCACATCTTCGACCTAACTGCTAAGCCTTACACGACCTAACAAATAACTGGGTATACGGCTTACGACCTAACTACAAGGCCATACTCAGCGACTTAACAGATATGCACGCACGCCCCAACTCCTAGGTCGCTCACGACCTAACGGCTTAGCAGAACTCCGCGACCTACGACATAAGGAATTCTCAAGCGCGCGACTTAACTTACACGCGACTTAACAACTACTAAGTCGCTCACGACCTATCACTATACAACCTAACTACACTAACTCGCTGCCTATAATTAACTCTTAGGTCGCATGTTCCTTAGGTCGCTATCTCCTATAGGTCGCTAACTCCTATAGGTCGCTAACTCCTATAGGTCGCTAACTCCTATAGGTCGCCTAATTCTATAGGTCGCTCCAACCGACCTAACACTTCCAGTTCCTTCCTTAGGTCGTAAAACCTCCTTAAGTCGTCTACGACCTATCTTTCTACACACGACTTATCTCCTATACAACCTAACTCTCACACGACCTAACAACTTAAGTCGTTCCAACACTTAGGTCGCTCCACATCACTAAGTCGTACACTTCCTAAGTCGCTGCCGACCTACCCCTTAGGTCGCCAATCCTATAAGTCGGTCACGACCTAGGACTTAGAAAAATTCTGCCTAAAATCTGAAACGACTTAAAATGCTGAAAATTCCAGATTTGAACGAACTTTTCGATCCGTAAAAATATGGGTTGTTACATTCTCTCCCCCTTAGGAATTTTGCCCCCGAAATTCCAAACAAACAAAGCAATCAAAGACTATTCTGCATGCCTACCATCCATAGCAATCAGCCAACCATGCATCCAATTCTAGCTTAGCATGCAGAATTCTAAAACTTAGAACAAGTTACAATATCGTGAGATGACACGACACCTTAGGGCCATACCTTGAAGAGTTCAGGATGAGCTGCTTTCATCCTCTCTTCCACTTCCCACGTACAGTCGTTATCATCGTCACTCCATTGTATCTTGAGCAACTTAACTATCCTCCTCCTAAGCTGTTTCGTGTCGGTTTCCACTACACAAAGCGGCTTACGAGGTCTCTTACCGACTGGATCAACTTCGAAGTCTTCACAGCTATCAGCAGAAACCACTGTATTCGAGTCGTGCACATACTTTCGTAGATACGATACATGAAAAACATTGTGAACACCCGACATCTTCTCCGGTAATTCCAATCTGTAGGCGAGCTTTCCAATTCGCTCGATGATCGGGAATGGTCCAACAAATCTCGGAGTCAATTTTCCTTTCTTCCCGAATCGGATAACATTCTTCAGAGGAGAAATCTTCACAAAAACCATATCACCTACGTCGAACTCCAAATCCTTACGACGCTTATCGGCATAACTTTTCTGACGGTCTTGGGCTGCCTTCATTCGTTGCCGAATGATCTCTATACAATCTGAAGTCTGCCGAATCATCTCTGGCCCAAGTATCAGCTTTTCTCCAGTTTCCAACCAACATGTCGGAGAGTTACACGGTCTTCCATACAATGCCTCATACGGTGCCATACCAATGCTTGACTGGTAACTGTTGTTGTACGCAAACTCCACCAAATGAAGGTGATCTTCCCATGATCCTCCGAAGTCCAAAACACATGCTCTAAGAAGATCTTCCAAAACTCGGTTGACTCTCTCGGTCTGACCATCTGTTTGAGGGTGATAAGCTGTACTCAAACACAACTCGGTTCCCAAAACTTCCTGGAAGCTCTTCCAAAATCCATTAGTGAACAATGGGTCTCGATCGCTCACTATACTCTTCGGAATACCATGGAATCGAACTATCCACTTAACATACAACTCAGCCAACTTTGATGCAGTCCTAGTCGATCGAACAGGAATGAACCTTGCGCTCTTAGTCAGACGATCCACAATGACCCAAATCCCTTCATTTCCCGTTCTGGTTCTAGGTAATCCATCAATAAAGTCCATCAATATTTGCTCCCACTTCCATGTAGGAACTTCTAATGGCTGAAGTAATCCACTTGGCTTTTTCTGTTCAGCCTTTACCAACTGGCAGTTCATGCACTTGGAAATAAAATTTCCAACATCCTTCTTCATGCCTTCCCAGTAGTAGGTTCTCTTCATATCCCGATACATCTTATTTCCACCTGGATGAATTGTCAGCTTCGAGTGATGACTTTCCTTCAGGACTTCACTCCTCAATTCATCTATATCGGGAACAACTAGTCGTCCTTGCTTTCGAAGCCAACCCTCTCGATCGACCTCGAATCCTTTATCCTTTTCTGGTTCTAATCCAGATTCCAAATCACGGATAATCTTGACAAACTTATCGTCTCGCTTTTGGCTCTCGCCAATCCTTTCCACAAGAGTGGGTCTTATTGATAAGTTTACCAACATCTCAGGTTCCAATTCGCATCTGGGCCTGAAGTCAAATCCAGCTAAATACTCGAGACTCCTCCATTCTGAAAACATGGCTCCCAATCCTACATGTCTTCGACTCAATGCATTTGCCACTGCGTTACCTTTTCCCGGAGTATAAGCTATACCAAAATCATAAGATGCCAAAAACTCTAGCCATCGCTGCTGCCGAAGATTCAAATCCTTTTGGGAGAAAAGATACTTCAATGACTTGTGATCCGTAAACAACTCGAATCGAACTCCCAATAGATAATGTCTCCACATCTTCAGAGCAAATACAATCGCCGCTAACTCCAAATCATGAGTCGGGTAATTCCTTTCATGCGGCTTCAGTTGTCGACTTGCATACGCAACAACTTTATCCCTCTGCATCAGCACTACTCCAAGTCCAGTACCACATGCGTCGGTGTAAACCACCATCTCATCATTCCCACTTGGAATAGTCAAAACAGAAGCACTCGTCAAATGCTCTTTCAGGATTCCAAAAGCTTGCTCACACTTATCATCCCATCTGAACACTAGGTTCTTCTTCGTCAATCCTGTTAACGGTGCAGCTATCTTGGAGAAGTCTTTGATAAACCGTCGATAATATCCTGCTAATCCAAGAAAACTTCTCACATCTGATGCATTCTTAGGTCTAACCCAATCCTGGATTGCTGCCACCTTAGCGGGATCAACCGCTATTCCACTTCCAGAAATAACATGGCCTAAGAACCTCACTTCACTCTTCCAGAAGTGACACTTCGAAAACTTAGCCTTCAGCTGATGTTTCCGTAAGATTTCCAAAACAATTTGCAAGTGCGTCTTGTGCTCTTCTTCAGTTCTGGAATAAATCAGAATATCATCCACGAACACAAGTACGAACTTGTTCAGCTGATCTCTGAACACTCTATTCATAAGATCCACAAAATATGCTGGCGCGTTAGTTAATCCAAACGGCATGACCAGCCACTCAAAGAAACCGGATGGTGTTCGAAAAGCAGTCTTCGGCACACTATCCTTAGCCACCCTCAACTGGTGAAATCCCGTTGCCAAATCCATCTGAGAAAACACCTTGGCTTCGTGAAGCTGATCAAACAAGTCATCTATTCTCGGCAATGGATACTTGTTCTTCTTAGTCACCTTATTCAGCTCACGATAATCCACACACAATCTTAACGACCCATCTGCCTTAGTTGCAAACACAACTGGTGCACACCACTCGGACACACTACACCGAATGAATCCTTTCTGCAAAAGATCATCAACTTGCACCCTCAACTCCTGCTGTTCCCTAGGCGCCATCCGCCTAAGAGGCATCACAACAGGTCTGGCTCCTTCAACTAGATCTATACGAAACTCGATCTCTCTATGCGGCGGAAACCCTTTGACTTCGTCAAAGACATCCTCGAATCCATTAGCGATTGGCACCGATGACAGTCCATCCCGTGGAACAACCAGTGAATACATGAAGCTCATGAAGACGCCTTCCTCATGCTTACATCGTATCACCACCTTTCGCCCCTCCACATTCTCGACTGTCACTTCCAACCTCTCGCAATCAACCTTTGCCCCATACTTCCTAAGCCAGTCCATACCCAAAATAATTCCGAACCCCGCAAAGTTCAGAACAAAGCAATCACAAACAAAAGAGCAATAATGACTCGACACAATCAGACCACGGCATAACATACACAAACAAGACGAACCCCCAACTGGATTAGTCACAACCAATGGCCTATCAACAATATCCGGTTCCAAACCTAACCGGCCTACGAGTTCACTACAAACAAACGAATGCGACGCTCCAGTATCAAACAGAACTCTAACTGGAACACCACATAGGAAAAGAGTACCTTGAACCACCACACTCTTTCCCTTCTCTTCAGCGGTAGGAGCTTTTGAAGACGAAGGAACAGCTCCCAAAGCATAAGCTTGCACAATCTGCTTGTCCTTCCTCGATTCTGGACAATTCTTCCTGATGTTCCCTGGCTTGTCACAGTTGTGACACTTCATTGGTGCCTTCGGATTCTTACAATCCTTAAAGAAATGGCCCTTCTGCTGACAGTTGTAGCAAATCACCTCACCTTTTGGCTTCTTCTGGCCATCCCTTCCCTTCTGCTGCTGCTTCCTCTTCTTGTTTCCACCCTGCTGGGGTTTAGACTCTTCCCTGGTAACAGCAACAACAGATCCTTCCTTAGGAAACAGACTCTCATGCCTAAGAGCTTTCTCCACAAGCTTCTCAAATGAATCGTCCAAATGATCCACCAACTGTCTCCCAAGATAACTGTCCAAGCCTGTCACAAACTTCTCATTCTTCTGGTATGCAGACTCAATATATGACCGGGCATACTTAGACAACGCTTCAAACTCAGAAACATACTCAAGAACTGATCTCCCTCCTTGCTTGAGCTCCACAAACTTCTTGAACAGAACAGACTTCTGAGCTGTAGAAATGAACTTAGCTTCAAATCTAACTTGGAATTGCTCCCAAGTAATCTCTTCCTCCGGAGTATTGATGGTAATAGAGTTCCACCAATCAGAAGCTCTCCCTTGAAGCTGTCTTGATGCCAACTTCCTCTTAGTTGCATCCTCAATTCCCAAATCACGAAAGATCCTTCTACAAACATCTATCCACCTCTGGACCTCAATAGTTGATTCTGTTCCCAAGAAAACCTTCCCTCCAAGAGCAGTATAGTCTTTGCACAACTTAGCAAAATCCACTGGTTTCGGAGTTTGGACTTGAACTCCAACATCTACTGCTGCCCCCGGAACTGGTATCCTTCTCATGATCGAAGTCATCATAGCTTCGAACATAGCTGCATAATCAGCAGTCCCTTCAGTAGCTCGGCCTTCCCTAGCAGCTGGTCTCCCTCTTCAACTCATTCTCAATATCTATAAAAAGGAATGATTAGAACATCTAGAGAAACAACTGCATAAAGGACTCAAACTCTACTAAGCTACTATATTATATATAGTATTCATTCATCAAAATACAATTACGTCTCTCATACGTAGTTACGTCAGTGAGCGTTGGGTAAAATTGATTAACCAATGCTCTGATACCAAATGTGACGACCGCCCATGACCCCTGCACCGAATCTAGTGATAGTGCGCTGTAAAGTGTGCCAAGCGACCATGGACGATTGTCAGGGTAGATTAAAACAACAGAATCTATCGTATTACTCACAGCGCATGGACAAAATACAATAGAACATATATATAGTGAAGCTTTACAGAATAAAATGCCATCATATAAAACTTCATAATAGTTGAATACAAGCATCCAAATAGCCAATACAACAAGCCTCACTACATAACACTCAGAGAATACAAAACAGCGGAACATCCAGTACATATAATAAGAAGACAATATGCAACCCTCCAGCTCGTCTTCGATATCAGCATCGTGAGAAGAGAACAGCACCTGTCACCTACTACCTAGTCTGCCCATCCCAAAAATGGACGAACAGCCCAAGGCAATAAGAATTAAAACATAAAGCCTTGAGTCAGACAACAGTCTTAGTGAGCAGTAAATTAACTAACAACATACCAAAAGAGCATAAAGGAAAAGGAATAGGAATACAACCCTCCCACTCCAACCTCTTTCTACAGCGATAGCCCCCAGACACACACTAAATAGAAGCAAACATAGCAGAGCATACAATTTAAAGTAGAGTAATAATCATTCGAGTCAAGGGCGATGTTTTCCGAGTACCAAGGCCTAAATCAGATAAGCACCCAGAAAATACCGCTCTCGAGTCCGAATGACGATACAACCAAACATCCATGACTCTGGCTATCACTGTTATCGTTGCCTTGATATCACCGTTAATTGAATGACCGGCTCATTCTTTCAGCCATCCGTCAAGGGCTAATGGAAACCCCGGTTCTAGACATAACTCCCGCACGTCATCATGACCCGTGCCTAGGACTATCTAATCTGCCCAGAGTACTTGACTATCAAACATTAGCCTTCAGGGACTATCTAATCTGCCCAACGTACTCTTGCTTTGAGCATGCTAGAACCTTCAACAACGATGAGATCTCAGCCTCCTAGTCATCCTCCTCGATGACTATTTCCATACTAGCTCAAGCGCCTCTCGAGCAACCATTATCCTCAACCCGAACCATATCACCGAGTTACCAATGTGCTTGGAATGATCCCGTCTGGAAAACCAAGTCTTCATCACATGATGCCTCGCTTCATTACATCCTCGCAAAGCCTCATCTCAACATCACATCATCAAATCTATGCATAAGAGCTTCATCATCCCGCTACATATGCCACGAGCAGCTTTCCCAATTCAAGAGCCTTTCGCTTAGCTTTTGAATCATCTTCGACCACCTTGTCTAAAACCAATCAACAATCATCTAATTCACAGCAATCAATCATGTCAAACATCAATCCAAGTAACCAAGCATTCAAATATAAGCAAAATGGACAATTATAACAATAATGGCAATTTCGTAATTAAGGAGTTGAAAGTCTAACAAGCATGAAAACATGAGAATTATCTCTACAACTTGATGAATGAACTTGCATAGGTTAATCATATACAAAAATGGCTGTCAAATCATCATGAACAATGGATCTACATGGATCTACACTTAGGTTTACAAAAATGCATAGAAATCACTATTTTAACACCAAATCAAGCCAACCATCCGATCTACTCCTTTGGATCCGTGTGAGAGATAATCACCACTCACCAAATCACCTAAACAACCTCAAATCAACACGCTTCAGATCTGGACAGCGAAGGATCAATCTTGATCTATCACGAATCCGCTTCAAACGAAGAAATCTCTCTTGAAAAGATGAAGATCTTCAATCTAAGCCCTTGAATCTTCAATCTTGATCTTCGATTTGGATGAAAGGAAGCACTAGATTAGAGTGGAGAAAAGAAGTGAAGAAGTGTAGAAGTCGAGCTCTCAAAATGGCAGCACTTCGTCGCTTCGAAATCCGGATCCCAAAAATGAAGCCAACCCCCTCTATTTATAGCTGAAATCACCCCTAGGTCGCTCGGAGTTAGGTCGTCCACGACCTACGACCTAAAACCTACCGACCTAAAGACTTACCAACCTACGACTTAACAAAACCCCCAGCCTCTACGACCTAACCTAACGCTCAGCTGCGACCTAGCGCTTAAGCACATCTTCGACCTAACTGCTAAGCCTTACACGACCTAACAAATAACTGGGTATACGGCTTACGACCTAACTACAAGGCCATACTCAGCGACTTAATAGATATGCACGCGCGCCCCAACTCCTAGGTCGCTCACGACCTAACGGCTTAGCAGAACTCCACGACCTACGACATAAGGAATTCTCAAGCGCGCGACTTAACTTACACGCGACTTAACAACTACTAAGTCTCTCACGACCTATCACTATACAACCTAACTACACTAACTCGCTGCCTATACTTAACTCTTAGGTCGCATGTTCCTTAGGTCGCTATCTCCTATAGGTCGCTAACTCCTATAGGTCGCTAACTCCTATAGGTCGCCTAATTCTATAGGTCGCTCCAACCGACCTAACACTTCCAGTTCCTTCCTTAGGTCGTAAAACCTCCTTAAGTCGTCTACGACTTATCTTTCTACACACAACTTATCTCCTATACAACCTAACTCTCACACGACCTAACAACTTAAGTCGTTCCAACACTTAGGTCGCTCCACATCACTAAGTCGTACACTTCCTAAGTCGCTGCCGACCTACCCCTTAGGTCGCCAATCCTATAAGTCGGTCACGACCTAGGACTTAGAAAAATTCTGCCTAAAATCTGAAACGACTTAAAATGCTGAAAATTCTAGATTTGAACGAACTTTTCGATCCGTACAAATATGGGTCGTTACATTAGAAGACGTTGATTTTTGAAACCCTAGTATTTTTGGGTTCAAGCATCGGGTTTTTTTTTATTCGTGAAAAACTGAGGCTAGGAGAAGGAAGTAAAGGTGATTAACGTAAAAAAAAATTGAATGTGTAGGGACGGCGTAGGAAATTTCCTACGTCTTTCCTACGTCAATGTGGAATTGTATAAAATTAACAAAGGCATAGAAATGGCGTAGGAAATTATCTACGCCTTTTCTACAGTATCATTTTAGTGTAGACGATTTCCTACACCTTACTTACGCCTCGATTTTTTTTCTACGTGTTGAATTTGGCGTAGGAGAAGCGTATGAAATTTCTTTACGTCTTCCCTACGCCTTTACCTCTTTCTACCAGTTTCCTACGCCTACCCTACACCCCGCCTTTTGGCGTAGGGAATACGTTGGAAATTTTGTGTAGGAAACTGCAGTGTTTTCTAGTAGTGACCATAATCCGAAAACGTACCTATTTGTCGGGCAAACAACGCTTATTTATGAAACCAAAAGCAGTAGCATTTGCTTCCATAACTTGTATTTCACTTATATACTCCAAAGAAGTTAATAATTATGTAAAAGAGAAATATTTAAGTTGTTTCAATTAATAACAATCAATTCAACACAACATAACAATAGTCACTTGCAAACAAAACCATACAATCATCACATGCAATCAAAGTAATCAGCCATCCATCCATAACAACAACAAAAAATTGTTTGTTCGGGTTCAGAAACTTTTAATCGTATAAAATGATAAATAACTACTAAGTATACCATACACTCAACAGTCTTAGATAAAACTTAATAGATTGTTTATACATCCATATACAGTTAGAAGTATCCATTCCTAAACCTCCCATAAGCAAAACGACCAAGAATTTCAAATATTATTTAAGTTTATTCTTATAAATCTTGTTTCATATCATTTACTGTTCATTTCATTTTTTCTTCAGTCATACAATGATTATTTTCTTAAATTTACATTCATTACTTACAAAATTCATTTCCCATCCATTCAGACAATGCAAATTTCCACTAAATTTACATTCATTTACTTACATAAGTTCTTTCCATTCAATTATTTAAAATAATCGATGAATTCATTATTTAATTATTACATACATTTTATTTCAGTTTACTTCACATTTATTCTTTACTTTGATTTCCTTTTAACATCCATATTTATTTGTGAAGCAACTCATACTTATATTTTTTTTCTTTTTTTCTTTTCTTTTCACTTTTATTTCTTTCATATATATAGTATTCGCTTTTACTATTCACTTTAATTATAATTGGCTTAAAACATCACTTATGTTCATAGTCATTTACTTACAGTATTCCCCTTTTTATTAAATTTGATTAGTAGCATTCAAATTATTAATTCAAGTTTATAATATTCTTATACATCTTAATTCTTCATTTAAAACATAATTTCATTGAACACTTTCATTTCCTATGCTTTACTTGTATAATATTCTATTACATATTCTTATTAACATTTCAACTTTTAATAATTTGGTAAGTTATATATATATATATATATGTTTTAAGAATGCAATTGAAAGTTACACAAGTTATCTCATTCACTTTAGCTAACAAAATGTTTAATAATTACATCTTCTAAATTTCATTATTCTTAAATTTACAAGTTTCAAGTTTCTTATATATTTCATAAATCACTTAACATCAAATTTCTTATTTCTGTTTTTTTTGGAAGTTTCCAATTATTAATATAGTCAAGATTCCATTTC
Organism: Allium fistulosum; assembly: GCA_030737815.1. Classification (NCBI taxonomy): domain Eukaryota; kingdom Viridiplantae; phylum Streptophyta; class Magnoliopsida; order Asparagales; family Amaryllidaceae; genus Allium; species Allium fistulosum. The sequence goes on from CM060901.1 coordinate 961,534,110, forward strand.
ATTATATGAATTGAAAGCTACTAATTATCAGAAAGTTTTAAGAACTAAACTTCGGGTGACATTTCAAATCATAATATATATATACACACACACACACACTCATAACTTATATGTATCCAATCATATTTAGAAATTAAATATAAGATTCGTTATCAAAACAAATGTGTAGTAAAACTACTACAGCGGTCTTCCCACTTTGAAGCTCGAAAATGAATGTCGATGATGCATGCGCTCATCACCAAAATTATTTTCCAGCGATAGAGACGGGAGGACAGAACTTATTTTCTTTAAAAATTCCTTTAAAGCATTTATTTCAAATCATATTGAAATATTTATATCAGAAAATACTTCCAAATAATACTAATATTATATTCCAAAATCCTTTAAAACAAATTTCAAAACCCCGGAACTTAAGTTCTAAATTTCCAATTTCTTATTTACTTTATTTGTAATCTTATTTTATAATCAATATTTATAAAATTTCACTACCTAACAAACAACATATCACATCCAACTATATCCATTTATAAAATTATTCTTTTATATACAAAATATAATACTAGGTAAAATTATTTCATTTACCTATATTTCAAAACAATATTGTGTCGGTCTGCCCTATTCAGTGTTTAGAAATCCCTATCGATGCTATAGCGTCCTATGCACCAACCAAAATTTATAAATACTAAACAGAACAAATTAATACAATATAAAACCTTTTATAACACCAACAAATACGCTCTCTCATATATATACACTCAGCAACTGATTTTAGGGTATCACTACCCTATCTCTAGTGAGTCAGACCCCATAAAGCTAAGGTTATCGCTAAATCAAAGCTCTGATACCAAATGTAACGATCCAACTTTTGGATGATTTAAATCAACGATAAACCACACACGTCAGACTCAAACCGTTCAAAAGGGAGGATTGTTATGGGGTAAATAAGAAAAAGTAGAGAAAGAAAGAAAACAAACACAGAATCTCACAGCGGAATGACAAAATATAATAATCTAATAATAGGTCATAAAGCTGTTTTACCAATACATTTGATTACACCTTTACAATACAGATCAGGGTTACATATATAAGGAATAAATAAATAAATGCAGTGGAACAACATGATGCAGTGGGATAAATATAATAAATAATAATAGAACTAAATTTTCGTCTTCGTCCTCCAAAGGCAGTCTTCGATACATTGAAAAGCTCAGACTGACCCGAGCGAATTGAAAAGACAAAACACTCGAGTTAGAACTAAAAGATCTTATGTAAGTTAAATCAATAGTAAATAAATATGAGTGTAACGGCGTCAGAGGTTTTTACGGGGATTGACATCTTCTATCCAGTGTCTAACGTGCGTGCAATAACTTAAGAGATGTTCGGGATTCCTTCTCCTAAGGATCAGTTAAACTATCTACATACATAGTACAATACGCTATTATAATAGTGTCTACAGTAAAGTATTAAAATAGCGTTAAGGCGTTACTCATATCCCCCTCAACACATTTTATATAATGCTGGAGTCTATATAGTACTGTAAACACCACCGTAAACTGGTGGGCTATCAGGGAGCACTCCATAGGTATGACACAAACCAAACTCGTAGAAGGCGCGATAAGGCATGTGACAAGGCATGCGAGGCAATTCCCAGGGTAGGATACTACCGTTTTGCGGATCTGGACTAGTGGTAATGCGTAGCAGCTACTACCGCCCACCTTGGAACACACTCCCATAATCAAAATCGAGGGGTGGCCACCAAATCAATCACAAAGTCATAATACGGTATCGAAGAAGCATGTCCAATCGGTGGTGCGACCTCACTTGACCCGGCGTGGCTCCTGTTTTAGTCACATCAAGCTGACTCACAGGAGTCAGGGCTACGTAAATACCTCATACAGAATCGTTCGCCAAACCATCCTACTTCATTCTGAAATCTCCACCACGTACACAGTTGTTAAAGTGGTTTTCGGTATTGATAGAGAGTATGACAATATCTGATCCCGGTCTCTTTAACAATCAAACGCTTATTTCACACCGGATGATTCTTTTATATTTCCAAAACTGATTCATAATTGATATCAAAATATCATATTCAATTCAAACCATATCACTTTCGAAATCATATTCACTTTCGAAATCATATTCGCTTTTGAAATCATATCGACCAAATAGGTAAAATCCTCATTTCAAAATCATCATATTTAATCAAATATGTCATTTAAATCCCAACTTAGGCTATAACAACATTTAACCGTATTCGCTTTTAAATCAAGGATTTAAATATAAACCATCCCACTTTACACAGTCTGAAATTTAGAAAATAGTTTAGATAGTTATTAATGGTTTAAATAGTTTAGCATAGTTTAAAATAAATTTTTAAATAGTTAAAATACTCTAAAATAGTTTAAAAATAGATTAAAAATAGTTTAAATGGATTTAAGATAGTTTAAATAGATTTAAAATAGTTTAAATAGATATAAAATAGATTAAATAGATATAAAATAGATTAAATAGATTAATTAGTTTATAATAGGTTAAAATAGATTAAATTGGATTAAATAGATTAAAATAGGTAAAATAAATTAAAATAGTTTAAATTGATTAAAATTATTTAAAATGATTAAAATAGATTAATTTAGTTTAATAGTTTGAAAATCTTAATAATCAGGATTTAAAAATATTATATTTTAAACAGTTTATATTAAAATAATAAATTTGAAATTCATATCAAATTAAACTATTTCTTTCATTTCAACATATCTGGACCATATTCAGTTTCCAAATCAACAAACCCAATTTCAAATCTTTCAGTTCAAATTCCCATTTAAAACCATTAAATCAATATCGATTTCAAATCCAAGTTCGAACTATAAATTTAAACTATTTTAATTTCAGTAGATTTCAAAATTACATTTCAAACATTTTCAATAACTCAATTCCGATAAATGTCAATTATACTTCAAATTCAACTTTAAATTTTCAATTTAAACAAATTTCCAATATTAACATTTAAAACTTGGATTTTCAAGAATAATTCAGTTTATATAGATCAAATTTTCTTTCAAAATATCATTTAACTAAATTCAAATTTTAAGGATTTAAAGTCGTTTAATTTAACTAATTTGGTGTCCGTATATAATTTTCTACCCTATGGTCAAGTGATACGGACATATATCATTTCAATCCGTAATAATTATAAATTTACGGGTATACATCATTTCAACCCGCAATCCCAAATTTTACTAATCATGAAATCGCTTGAGTCTATCATTTCAACCAATAATGATTTCTCCCTAATCTATCAGATCTTTCGGGTATGTATCATTTCAACCCATAGGGAACTTGCAGTGTTATAACAATATAAAAATATAACATCCAGCCATCCGATATCAACAATCAAACATCCATCACAATCACCATTCAAACCAATCAATAAACAATAACTAGTGACCGATTATCAATAACGGGTATTAACTAGCAGTTTAGAATTTAATATTAAATTAATGGCGATAATATTCAATAAAAGTCAGATTTAACTGGAATGACAATTTAAATATACAAAACATCAACCAATCAATTTCTAATCACATCATAAATTCAATTTAACTAACATAAGATAATCTAATAGTTGTGAGTGGGTTAAAACACTCACCTTTGAATTTTCGACGATTTAAAATTCAAATGAAGGTCCAAATTTGAACAGTCTCAGAATTCGTCCAAACTAGATCCAAAATGTCCAGAATTTCGATACGATCGCAGTGGAGAAAACTGCGCGTGAATCCGACCTAGTACGTGAAATTTATAACAATAAGAAGTTATACGGTATATTTTAAAATAATAAAAATAAAATATAAGAGGAACACGCACCAGTCGAACACGTCACCATCGCACTACTTCGTTTACCAGGAACCCTACCCCACCCGTTCGAAGAACTGAGCCGCTACTATTGTGATCTTTGACCAATTATACGTTCACCTACGACCACGTCCATCACGATCGAGCTATGCCATCGCGATCCTCTATCCTGGCCGCACCTCCGCCCTGGACGCCGAAGATTCCGGTCAACCCAGTCAACCACACCGCCGCCCATGATTTTTTTCATTTTCTGGTGAACCCATGCACTTCCAAGAAGAACGAACACCACCACCCTAACCTGCTCGATCTCCTCTTCCCAAGGCCGCCTCCCGATCGTCGATTGGGCGAAGATCCACCGTTGGATCGAAACTCTAGCAAATGGACGGCCGAAACTAAATCACTGATTTCTGGATGAACGGCGATTCGATTGCAAATACAAATTACACCATGGGATTATGCTCGTCGAGAGCTTCGAAACAGTATATAATATGTCATTGTTTGAAGGAGTTTAAATATTTGAAATTGATTTTGATTTGAATTTGGATTTGGGAATTAGGTTTTCGGCTATTGAGAAGAGAGAAATGACAGAAATTTCAGTATGTATAGTAATGAGAAATAAAAGGCTGCTAGGTTTAGAACAAAACTATTTATATGAACAAAGCCCGATAAGAAAATGAACACGTATCGAATTTGTACGAACGACAATAACGATCCGAAAAAGCCCGTTCTGCTTTCAAAACGAAAATGGGTCATCCCATATATCAAAATAGATGTTTTCGATATTTTTAAATTCAATGGAATAGGTTTCAAGTCCTAATTCCATCATATGAAGAAGTTAGCTTTAAAATCAGCTTATTTCAAATTGATTTCTACGCGTTTCAAGCCGGTACGATCAAAAGACAAGTCTGGTCGCTACGAAACTTGAAATCCTACAATAATTCACCGTTATGGATCCGATGAAACTAGTTTCGTTGAAATCCGAGCTAGTAGCCAAAATGGCTATTTTCACGTTAATTAAATAAATTATTATTAAATTGATTAAATCAGTTTTTAATTTCAAATTTAATAACTAATAATTTTTATCATTTTTGATTACTAAGTAATTTATAATCTTTTAAAAACAAATTTCCATTTCAATTCAATGTTAAATATTACATTAATTACAGTGTTCAGTTTCAAATGTAATAAATTTATTAATTACAATTTAAAATCCAAATAAATAAATTTATTTTGATTTCAATCTTATTATTCAATCAATCATTACTTTATGGACATAGTTAACATTGGTTTACCATTTATTACATTAACACTCTACAATTATCATCTTAATTCACATTAACTGCAATATTCAAATGATTAATTGCAATTGATTTCCAATTAAATTTCAACAGATTAAATAGTGAATTTATAATTAACCATTGTTACAACTTACAATTTCAAACACCTTTCTATGTTTATTGTTTACAAACAAAAGCTAAAATTCACATACTGATTAATTATTCTTAATTAACCAATTTCAATTAATTACATATAGTTTCATCGTTTACTACAACATTTGCTTTATTTCCTTATTTATAGTTTATAACCAAATTTTTATAATTACAATCTTTTTAATTAATTGAAATTGCATTAAAGTGGTTATCAATTACCTATACTAACACTATTACATTTCATTCTAGTGATTTTTCTCGTTATTAAATCTTAAATTTTGAAAAAATTTCTCAACATTAAATTCAAAATCTTATTTAAATTAATATTTTAATTATCGAAAATTACAGGTCGTTACATTTATACATGCAAATAGATCATGAAAAAGAAGAATCAATATGGATTTTTGATGCAAATAAACTATCATATAAGTCGATGCTATCTTTGAAGCCCAAAAGTGAAGAATGAAACTTCATATTCTACATGGATGAGCTCAAAAGGCCCATTTAAAGATGGATCAAAGTTAATTCAAGAAGGCTACTATAAGTGGAGAACAAAATATTCATTTATGGTTAGTTAAGAGCACACTTCCTATGGGGCGTTTTGGTTATCCCCAAAGAAGAATTAGTGTTTGGAGCATATACAGATACTCTCGTGTGTAAATGAAAGATGAAGAAATTTTAGATGAAAATTAGGCCACAAAATAAAAAATAGAATAACTTCCATCCCTCTTTTTTATGTTTTTTATACTCTTTTATTTCATATTCTAATTTTTTATGCCATCTCTTTTATGCACTTTAATTAGCTTATTTCCTTTTATGCAAGGAAATTAGCTCTCTTTTATTTCATGCAATTAATGTAGATCTCTTTACTTTATGCAATCATTACAGATTTTTCGTTTATGTAAGTAGTGTAACTCTCTTTTATTTGCAATTTCGTTTCAGTTTAATGTTGAAATCTCTTTTCATTGTAATGAAAATATATAAGTAGGTAAACTCCTTCAATCTTAGGGTAATGAAGCTCTCTTAGTTCATGTAAATCAACATAAATGTTATTTGTAATCTCCTTTTATTTTGAGCTTAATGAGTCAGATCTAAGTGAAATTATGATGTTTATATATGATATATGATAGCCAATGTCATTTGATTATCATAAACAAATTATTCTCAAATAAATAAAAAACCTAAGTTTCATTTAAATCTTAATTTTATGATTTTGATTGCTTTGCCGGAATTAGAGTTGAAATTGATTGTTTATGTATTTGATTTTTCTTGCAAACAAATCATGCTATAATAGATTTTATTTCTAATATCATAATCATTTTCGAAAGGTGGAACAAGTGGATTTATTTTGTGTAATGAATTTGATGGTTTATGTAGCTTGATTTTATAACATCTACTATATGCTCTTAATGTTAGGTGTGGCTCGCATTGTGCATGCATGGGTTGAATAATAAAGTCCCACATCGAAATAAATATGATGCATAACGTGGTATATATATAAGATTGACGGCATGTAACGTTGCCCTTCTATTACAAGCAAGTGTTGCCGAGACCATGTATGTGCTCGTTCCGGAAGGCGATGAAAAGGATGTTCAATCAGGACGTTAACACATCGGAAGCTTCATTAAGGTCGCGCCATTTTAGAACAATGAAGCACGTGTTTATAAAGATGCGTTGGAGTGCCGAACACAACATGATATCGGAGCCGATGGTTCGAGGGACCATTAGATGATGCGAGAGTGACTAAAGCAAGAACTGCTTGAGGCTTAGAGATATGTAAGCAGCCTGGCCCCCACTGCTAGATATACACCTTGCCCTACTATGTTGAGAACTGATGCTCCAAGACGGCTTGAGTGGAAAGTACTCACCTTAAGGTGGAGATTTGATAATGCAGCCTCATCAACTGCGTAAAGAAGTAGAAATGGCAGCCTAGCTTAACTATAGAACTTCTTCAATATGCTCCAAATGAAGGTTAGAGCAAATGCTCACCAAGATGGAGAATTGTTAGGTGTGGCTCGCATTATGAATGCGTGGGTTGAACAATAAAGTCCCACATCGCAAGAAATATGGTACATCACGTGGTGTGTGTGTATATAGGATTGGTGGCACGGAATATTGGTAATTTCTTTTGTTACAAGCTAGTGTTTCCAAGACCATGCATGTGATCATTTCGGAAGGTGATGAAAGGGATGTTCAATCGGGATGCTGGTACATAGGAAGCTTCATTAAGGTGGCACTATTTAAGAACAGAGAAGCACGTGTTTGTGGAGACGCATTGGAGTGTTGAAACACAACACTTAATATATACATAAATTAATTTTACTTGAAATGATATCAAAATGCCTTACGTTGATTTGAATGAGTATGAGAATGGATTTGTCTCTATATTGTTCTTTTATTTCATCATATATTCTACCATTCAAATTTCTAGTTTATTTTTTACTTTATTTTTAGTACTTTCCACTTTAAAAATTCTAGTTTATTTTATTTTTCCAAACTTCAAATATTTGGGCGAATTTGATTAAATAAATATTAATCGTTTTCCTTGTGTTTCGACCTATACTTGCATACATACTTTTATTATACACCGTGCACTTGCAGTAATTATTACGATATAGCATTTTCTAATTCAATAGAAAAACCTCAAATAATGAATGTCCATAATCAAGGTACCTAAATCATTTTACTAAGGTTGCACAAAGTATGGGTTGGGTCAGGTTGGACCAAGTACTTCACCTAACTCGTATATATATATATGGGTTAAAGATAGTTCAACCCGTATCCGACCCTATATGAGGTTTGATATAGGTTGGGTTAAAGTATGGGTTGGATCGGGTTTAGTAGAGTTGGGTTGGATTACATAAACATAATACGAAAATAAGAATTCCAAGAAGAAAAATCAAAATAAAATATTAAAATGTTCACCTCAAAATATATTTTAGGTAGCATAATGCATTAAATATAACTAATTTACTACAATACATATTTTATTAGAATTTCATTATAAAAGGTATCACATAGAATTGATTCACTACATATTAGAGTAAGAGTTTCATTCCAAAATACATTAAGTTGGTCCTAGAATACTCCTCAAAATCTCTTAGTCAATCCTATGTATTTTGATCACTCTAATTTTACTTGGACTGACATTGAATATGATTTTTTAGTAAATTTATTCTAAAATACATATACTTTACTTTAGATTTTGACTGTTCTAATTTTACATAGGCTGATATTGAATGAGTTTTTATATAGGTTGGGTTGGGTTAAAATAGGTTCGGTTGAATAAAATATCACACCCCACCCATATATAGTATGGGTCACAAACTATAACCCATATCCAATCCGAACTAGGTTGGGTTGGGTCGGGTTTATGTGGTTTGGGTTGGGTTGATGGGTTGGGTCAGGTCGGGTCGGGTCGAGTATGGGTTGTCTGCACCTCTAATTTGATCCAAACCCAAGGGCATTAAACTCAACAACTAAGTAAGCATCACTGTCATAATAAACTTTCAAGCTTATAAACATAAATAATTTTCTTATGTATGCCTTCGAAAATAATATTTAATTGGCGATCTAGTATGAATTGTGTAACTTTTTCAAAGTTAATTTAAAAGCTTTTATTACATAATTGACTTAGTAAATTATGGTTTATGTTTTTGCCTGACAAAACATTTATAAAATTATGGGAGTTATGGAGCAACCGACATTGTTAATGCCTAGTACATATCTTTTAGATTTGTCTCCAAAAGTTACGTTGCATCTGTCTTATATTATTTGTTTTTTGGTACTAATGAATACCATCTTATGCTTTGAGCATCCGTTCTCCAATATCCATTTCTCCTTCGTTATTATATTCTCTGTTGTAGGTACCTACGAAGTATAAACATTTATGCACCGACACCCTTTGTGTCTAGGGTTTTTATAGCTAAGTTTTAGGGAACTAAACCCATAATGATTTGGTATAACCTTTATAAATATAATCACTAGATATACATACATACATACATATATGTACATGCACATATATAGACAATTTTATAAAAAAACTATATATATATAGTTTTTTCATAAAATTTTCTATATATGCATCCATATTAGTATTAGCTTTTTAGGAACTAATATATGCAATTGTTTTCTAAGGGGTTATAAATTTAACTTTCTTAATCACTGTTCGAACTTGCTAGCCTTTACAAAGATAATGATTGATTGCTACTTTTCTTTCTTAGTTCAGGTGCATAGCCAAGTCCAAACTTAATATTTACGGGTTTAAAGAAGTAAAAAAAGGATTATATGTGTTCTCGTTTCCTTTGTTAAATTTGACTACATTTCACTCACCTTTCAATATTAGACTTACCTCTGTCATAGTATCTTCTCGTATTGATATTCTTTCCTTTAGGCTTTTTACATCAAACTCTATCCATAAATTTTTTGATTTTAAGGATTCATCCTTATTTTTCTAGATTTTTACTATATGTACTTATCGTTAGTAATACAATTACATATAGATTCTTTTTTAAACATGAATTTTATTTAACAAAGCATTTAATTTTTTTATTTTAATTTCACTTGAGCACTTATACTTTCCTTATTAGTTTTCTTAAATATTATAACCTTACGTATATCATTTATAACATCTAAAAGTTCTTCTATATCTCATATTTGGTCTTCCCAAGCAGGGTCGGCCCAAGGGTATTCAAAGCCCTAGGCGAGTTTTATTTTTTCATTTTTTGCCCCATTCTTTAAAAAACAATATATTTAATGTAAAAACAAAATGAATCTTCTTTTATATATTAAATGATGATCACAAAATATTGGTCAACTAAGTCATTTAGATTACATATCAAAACTCTAAATGGCAATATGATATTATAACATATATTAATACAAATAATGGAAACAAATCCTTCTTGTATTTTTTGAAACAAACTCATTTATTATCTCTTTATAGTTAAGCACATCCAAATACTCGTTTTCTACCAAAATCATAGCTGATCCACTCAACCTTTTTTTCAACATAGTAATCTTAAAGTATGTTTTTATCAATTTTAATTTTGAAAAAAATGTTTTCCGTCGAAGCAACCGTAACCCAAATAGTCAATTAAATTCGATAAGCAACCTAAACATTTAAAAGTCCACTTACATCCTGATAAGATCTCAAAATTTAAAATATCAATTGATGTAGAATTTAAAATATCAAAAACTCATACCAACAGTTCTTCATCTTTCCGTTGTTTTTTCTTTCTATTTTGACGGCTAGAATTTTATCTTCGATTCTTATCTCAAGTTCAATTATAACACAATATTAATATACAATTTTTAATTGTATATTATTTATATTTTATTATCAGTTCTTCATATTTAAACCTTTGTGCCTCCCTTATTCTTTAGTTCTACATTTTATTATCAATATTACATAATACAATAATTCAAATGGTCTTAATAAACTTTTCACCAATTATTTTTCCACAACGATTATTTTAACAGTCAATTATTGAGTAGCTAATTACATGATTTAAGCAGCATAAAATAAATTATCAAGTAGCTATTTGGTGACAAACTATATATGATTTAATAGAATTAGGGCAACATCATACTGACGGTATAGTTTTGAAATTCAAAATAAATCAGTAGACCATACATAATTCAATCATACTCTAACCAAAACTGATACATAAATATAAATCAAATTAACTATACTCACATCGTTTTAGGGCTTAGGCTGGAAAAATCAAATTAGCTCCGCATTTGGTAGCTGTTGGCGGCAGGCAGAGGTACTCGTGGTGGCAGACAGCGAAGGCAGGTATTGCAGGCTGACGTTGATAGGTGATTTGGTAAAGAACTGTTGCTCAAGTGAAGAAATCACTCCATAAGAAATCGAATTTTTTGTTGCCCCCTCCTTTTGTTGCCCTAGGCGCCGCCCTCAGTTGCCTACCCTTTGGACCGGGCTTGTTCCTAGGTCATAAAGCACATATTCTCGTTTTATAAATCAATTTCGCTTGAAATGACTTTTGAATCGTCACATGCCACATTATAAACCATTTTCTATTCTTATTGAATTTCTCATGGAAAAGTACTTTGTTCCCCCATTAAAAGTGCAACAATCCATTTTCAAGTGACCAGTATGATTTCTTTCATGACATCTGATAGCACTTCCATTTCCAGAGTTTCTTTTGGTGTTATCAAAAACCTTTTGCTTCTTTATTTTATTATATCTCAAATTTTATCTTTTCTTTAGTGCATTATTTTCTCTTCTAACCTACAACCGCATTTCATATATCATTAGATTACTAGTAAATCCTCTACCTTGAGTTTGGTAAGATTATTGGTATTTCTTATAGCCAATATCTTCCTTTTATGTTCATTGATTAGAAAACTAAAAAATTTAATGATCATACCTTAAGGCCAATAAGTGCATGGTGTACATTATGATGTCTAGCATACATATCATGTATAGATTCATTCAGTCCCATTCTAAAGAACTAAAATTGGTTAGCCAATATACTAATTGTGGGTTACTTACCTTACTAGTGTATTCGTTTGCGACTTGTAATGTTCTTCAAATTTCATAAGCATTGTTATATTTTTATATTCAATTAATTTCATCTTTATCTAATGCACAAATAAGATACTCATAAACCTGGAAATATCGGGTGCTTCGGTTTTTTATTAGCGGTCCATCGTGCAAATCATTTATGTGGTCCAGTCTATTCATTTTGAGCGAAATTCCATATTTTTAACCCTATAGACAATAAATAGATAGTGTGTTATTAGCGTTAGTGGCCCTTATTTTTTAAATTTTAAGATAATGAAAATTTATGAAAATGTAGACTCTGATACTAAAAATGAGTTCATTTTGTCTGATGCTTAATGAAATTGTGCTATTATGGATGTTCAGTAACACATCAAAGGAGGAATGGGGATACTGTATGATCAGTATTATTTTGCTATATAAAATCACTAACTTATGTAACACATACTATTATAAATTACTCATAAGCACAAAAGCTGGTAGCCAAAATAGTAAAAGCTAGCAAAGTAAACAAGAGAAAACTCGATGTTTTCTATACTTTTTGGATATCCAATCTCACTGTATCTTGCATCGTTCCTATATGGATTTCCACTAAAACCATCCTTACTATCACCTGTAACAATGAGTTTACAACGACATTAGTTTTCTCTCGAGACTCGATCAAAATAACAATCTCATTACTCGAAAACATGTCATTTGCTTACTTAACATATCGGCGGGGCATCGGTAAGGCATAGGTGAAACATTACTTATGCAAAAATACTGAAGCCATGTCGACACTATAAATATGGCGTCGATGGGGCGTTGGTAGGGCATCGTCCCCCTCCATAACCACCCATTTATTGTCATTTCTTCCCCATTCCACCTAAATTCCACTTCGACCAGAAAACCCTCAGGCTCCAGCTTCCTACGCAACACCTTATGCCTCAAGCCTCCAACCTACCCCTTCTCCATGCAACCCCCAACACCTCTAACCTTCGGCCTATGAACGCCTCCAACCACCAGCCTCCATTTTGGCCTCCCCCATGCCTCCAACCGACAAAGCCCTGATGCCACCAACCACTAGCCTCCCCCTCATCCAGCAAGCACTCCAGCCCTAACGCCTCCAGTCAACGAAGCTTGCTACCTCCAACGGATGTCGACTTCGAACACCACTGCCTCCTCCTTGCTCGATGCCATTACAAACCCCAAGCTGTGCATATCCTCTCCTTCTAGTCACTGCTGAAGGCTCCGTCGGTATGATGTATTGTTTCGATTCAATTTCTATGCAATGCTACGATTTGATTACCTTCGTATATGATATAGATTCGCTGTTTTATATTCATTGGTATATGATCGTCGACTTAGGTTTGTTGGTATAATAATTCATATATGATTTGAGATATCTTTGGTATTGTTATGAAATCATTAAACAAAGGCACTATTATCATATGGTATTATTAATGAAACCCTATAGATATATAATTTGGCTCCGTTTGATAAGTACCATATATGATTGTTATATAGATATTCATTTTTTTAATAAAATAAAAATATAAAATGAAAATCGATATTCATCTGATATGTTATTTGTTGGAATTTTTCCAGTATTGAACAAGTTATAAATGCAATGATATTTATGTTTCATAAATCAATATTTCAAATTGAACGGTTAATGAAATTTCAACGACACTTCCTTCTTGTTCTCCACGTACACTCTTTTCGATATGATACAGAGAATAAGGGAAAGTACCATTAAAATTTTGTTGATCATATGATTTGAAATGATTTACGAAACGTAAATATCATTGTGTTTGTAATGGAAAGTAAGACGGTCAGCCATTTGAAATGGTATAGAAATTTCTAGGTTATATAGCTTTGAAATTATTTGTGAATTCCATTTTTTATAATAAAATTAATAATGTTATTAACATTAATAACAAAATTAATAATGTTATTGAATGTATTAATAAAATTATTGAAATAATGTAATAATAAAATTAATTATGTTGTTTAAAGTAATAATAAAATTACTGATGTTATTTAAATTTTCGAACGAAATTAATAATGCTATTTAAATTGTTCATAAAATAATAATATTATTTAAATTAAGAACAAAATACTATGATATGAAATATAATGTAATTTTATTTACATGTAGAGTATGGAAGATGGGTTATTTGAAAGATCAAAGTTGGATGTACATGAGAAGTAGAAATAGAGGAACAATTCCATTACACTTTAGAAATGGCGTGGATGCATTCATGAAAGTGGCATCTAGTAATAAAACTAATATGAAAGAAGTCTGATGTTCAAGTTCGAAATGTCGTTGCTTGAAACTTAAAGAGTATTATACTACGATATTATATTTACACCAATAAATTTTATGCCCGACTATCTTGTGTGGATATACCATGAAGAAAAATCACATTGTACAAGAGGAGACCGTAAATATGGATGTGGATTGCAATGAACCTCTTATTGAAGAAAATGTTGATATAGAAAATAAAATGACTAAAATGGTTCATGATGCTACTGGTCTAAGTATGTGGACCGAAGAACCAGATTTGGAGAAAGATCTTGAATCGAAAGCGAACTTTTTCTCAATTTTTTAGAAGCATCGAAAGGACCACTCTATAAAGGTTGTAAAATGACACACTTGGCAATGACATCTAGCTTAATCATAATAAAATCCGAATACAATGCATCAAAAACCTAATTTACGCTTGTGTAAAAAAATGCTTGCACTTGACAATATAGTGATGGAGAATTGGTGCTCCCTTAAAAGAGAGGTCTCTGTCTTTGGATTTCCTAATGAAAAAATTAACACGTGTCCAGGTGGATGTATGATTTATTGGAAGGAAAATAAAAATTTTGCATTGTGTAAATTCTATGAACAATCTAGATATAAATCAATGAAAACCACTGGCAAAGGCGTACCGTTCACTTGAATGCATTATTTTTCTATTACACCAAGATTGCAAAGGTTATATGCATCTGCTGCTATGGCAAAACACATGCGATGGCATAGTGAATGATAACGAGATGAAGTTGTTTTAAGTCATCATTCAGATGGTGAAGCTTGAAAACATTTCGAAGGACATATCCTGATTTTGGTAAAGAATCATGTAATGTTGGACTTAGTTTATACATGGATGGTTTTCCCTCATTTGCTTTGTTTGGTATGCCTTACTCAAGGTGGCTAGTTATTCTAACACTTTACAATCTCTCTTCTTGGATGTGTATGAAGAATCCATACGTGTTTCTAATTGTAGTTGTTCCTAGACCTAAAAATCCAAAAAAAGAGATAGATGTTTACCTTGCAACCTTTAGTTGAGGAGTTGAAAAAACTATGGGCTGAGGGTATTATTACATACGATGTCTCAAATAAAAAGAACTTTAGAATGTTTGCTTCTTTGTTATGAACGATAAGCGTTACTGCGTATGGGATGCTTTCTAGATGTAGTACTAATGGCAAATTCTCTTTTCCTATTTGCATGGATTGGACAGCATCATTTAGACTTACACATGGTCATAAACAATGTTGGTGGAATCGACATCGTTCTTTTTCACATGTAAATGATCATTTTAGCTTTAATAAAAAAATTCATAAGAAACACAACTGTTACTTTAGAGCTACCGTCCATTTTGAGTAACAAAGAAGCGTACGAGCTTGTGTAAGACTATCCCAAAATACACGAGATAGGAGAAGAGCCCAAAATTCCTGGTAATGGAGAGTATCACAATTGGTGTAAACAAAGTATATTTTGGAAGTTACCATATTGGAAAAATCATAAACTTCGATACAATATGGACATAATGCATAATGAGAAAAATGTGTTCGAGAACTTCTTTAACACAATAATGAATGTGAAAGGAAAAACAATAGATGATTTGAAGTCAAAAAAGGTTATCATGTTATACTGTAATCGTCCTAAGCTTAAAATTGATAACGAACAACCAAATTTCAAATGGCTTGGTTGTTACAAGTTGAAAAATATGCATCAACAAAAACTATTAGAGTGGGTTAAAAATTTAAGGTTTCCCGATAGAGTTCCTTCTAACATGAGAATATGTATTCATATAAAAGGATCTTCAACTATCAAGATTGAAAAGTCACGATTGTTGTGTTTTTTCAAAGACTCTTTTCCCGATAGTATTCAAGGAGCTTTCACCGTCGAAGGTGCGGATGCCTATTACTGAATTTAGTTTGTTCTCCAAAGAGTTATGCTCAACCACACTTAATAAAAGTAATTTGAAAAAAAATAGAAACGATATACCCAAATTATTATGCAAATTGGAGAAAATATCTTCTTTCAAAGTATTCAACTACATGGAACATATGTCCACATATCTACGACCTGAAGCTTTAATGCAAGGACTGATGCAATACAGATGGATGTATCCTTTTGAGAGGTACATAAAATACTACTACGATTTATATATTCCTTTTCAAAATCAAAATAGTAAATGTAGAATTGATAACTTTTTGATATGAAGCTACCTGGGTCACCTTAAAAAAAGGTGAAACAAAAGGCATGCGTTGAAGGTTCAATATGTCGAGCATACATTGTTGAAGAGCATCCACATTTTTTAGTTAATATTTTGAAGACCATGTTAAGCTGAATTCTAACACCGGTCCTCGTAATGATGATGATATAGATGAGTCATCTGATATTTCTCTTTTCATAAAACGTGGACGTCCTTCGAGTAAATTGAAGGATGGAAGTTTTCAAATACTTAAAGAGTCCATCATAGCTAGAACAATGGTGCTTCTAAATTGTGAAGGATTATCAGATCTTATTAGGTAACAATATCTGTTTATTTATTCTATCAATATTGTGTTATATAGCATAATCATGTATATCTTAACAATATCTGTTGTTTAATAGTCAGTTTGGACAATAAAATCCAAGAGTTCAACCCGGTAAAGGATTTGAGGCTTGGTTTCAGAAATATATTTTTTGAAATATGTAAGCATATATATATATATATATATATGTGTGTGTGTGTGTGTGTGTGTGTGTGTAATTATGAATGAACTTAGTATGAAACATTTTAACTATTACATATATTGATATAATGATGTGTATTACTATAATGCAATAAATTGTTGATAATGAAGTTGGTGATATTTGTTATAAAACTCTTGTGTTTGGTCCAATGACGAAATACAAAAAATGTCTAATCCTGTGCGTAAATGGATTTAAATTTCAATCAAAGGAGTTCGGAGCCAGTAATAGCAGAGTGTGTGTTAAAGGCTATGAATATGGTCACAATTTACAAGATTATTATGGAGTGTTACTGGAAATAATTGTACTCACTTAGTCTGCAATACTGAAGCTTAAAACATTTTTATTCAAATGCGATTGGTTTGATACTACTCCTAATGTAGGAGCACGTCATATAAATAAAGATTATCCTATTATTGAGGTAAATCATAAAAGACGATTAAAGGAAACGATCAATTTGTGCTAGCGATGCAAGCAACACAAGTTTATTATGCATCTTATCCTACCATGTACAACAACAAGGACGACTGGGGTTGTCATTAAACAAAACCTAGATAGCCATTCAAGGGGGATATGATTATAACCGATGATTAGCCATACCAAAATGATCTAGAGGATAATGAAATAATACAAATAATAGAACATGCTAATGATATAAGACCACTTAACAATGAAGTATTTGACGGAGTTGAATTAGATGAAGATGTCGAGGTTGATGACGATGATGACGTCAAAGTAAATGAAAATGAATATGATGATGATATTGTAAATGATTGTAACGACTCATAAATTTTTAACAAATTTTATTTGTTTTATTTATATAATTAATTGAATTTTGTGAAATTTTAAATGATTGAATTAGGAAATAAAAATTTGATATTTGGAATACGTCTATTTTAACATAGCAACTAGTAAATTTTCATCAGATAATATGGAAGTTTATTTTCTTGTGTAATTTTATTTTAATTTAAATCAGTTAATATTTGATGATAATAAAATGTTTTCCAAACCTGAATATTTATATATATATAATTTGTAAATCATCTTCTGAGTGAGACGTCATATATCGATTCTCCAAACTTTGACTGCTATTGCTCCGTTTTTCTTATTTTCGGCAGAATAGCAGCATTTTCGATACCGATATCGACTTTTGATTGGATGATCGTACCACTGATATATGTATACCGTTTTGATCATCTCGTCATGCTGACCTCAGCAATCTATTTATCTGTGTATTTCGGGGTCCGGTACGCTGCGAAATCGGTAAAACGATCTACCGTATCGGTAACCGTTTTTAGCCTTTTCGTTTTCTTGTGACTATTCGTTACCCATCGTGGAAAGTTGCATAACCATTGCATTTATATCCTCTGAATTCAACAAGCTGGCTGTTCACATCTTTATTCCAACTGCCACTTTCCCTTCCATATTATTATATTTTTGGGTTGAAATCCAATATCTATCCCCTGATATTCACGTTCATCCTAGACTTTTAATTTCCACCATTTCATTTAGCCTAGTTCATTTCATCTTCTCTCCCTTTTCTCCTCCTCGTGATTAGCACGGCAGCCACCTCCACAAAATTTTCCATCGCCTAACCCATGCCGAAGCCGCATCACCACCTTCGTTCACCAAACCTCGCACCACACTTCCTTCGGGCCAAACCTTGAAAGCATCTAGTCGAGCCTAGCAGAGCTTGGAACCCTTTTGCCTTCTCTTCATATGTCCTTGCCATGCAACTTGAGAATAGGTATATATATGCGTGCCTGTTCTTTGATATATATTTTACTTACAGTGGATTTGTGTTCAACTATTCGTTCTTGTGATATATATTGGGTTTGCAGTTTACATCATATGTATATGTTAGATTTTTTATAAAAGTTTAGTTTGGATGTAAGTATGTTGTAGTCGCATATATATAAAGTATACAGTATTTCATATTTTATTTGATGTTATAAATATTTTATAATATATTTTATGCTATATATACATTTATGTAATATATATTAGTAGGTCTGCAAATATGAGTTATATGTGATTGGTTTGAATTTATATATATATAGTATATGCCCCATATCTGATTAGTTTACAGTAAACTATATATTGATATATGTGTTTTATAAGTGTTTTTATTTGTATGTTATATATATTTACTTATAAAAATGAGTTTACAATATAGTATACATAAGTTTTGACTGACCTGTTTGTTTCATATATATAAAGGTTTGGTTATATATTAGAATATATATATATATATATATAATGTTCTGATTTTAGCAAGTTCACAGTAAAATACATATGTTTGTATACATATTACATAACAATTGTTTATAGTTAAGTATATATTACAGTTTCTTATATATTCTGTATATTTAGTTATATATATTTGGATATCATAGGTTTTAAGTATATGTAAACCTCACCTGCTTATATATATAGTAAATTCGCATTCCTATACTTGGATTTTTGAATAAATAAAATTTATATAGGTTTATATAAAATCTTATAACCTATTTTGTAGTTTATATAGTTTGTATATTATAAAGCATATTAAGCTATATTTATATATATATATATATTTATATAGTAGCTTACAGGTTACTATGTTACTATATAGGGATTTGGAAGTATTACAATATATTTGATTTTGAAAGAAGAATGTTATGGTATGGCTTTTAAAATATATAATATATATATGTAGTTATGGTCTGCATAGTTGCTAATATATATAAAGTTTTAGGTTATTTTAGCATAATGTAAATATACATATATATTTTTAATAAGTTTCAAAATTAATATTGGTTTAGAAAATAATATAATAGAATAATATATATATATATATATATACATATTTCATTTTAGTCTACATCAAGCAGTTTCTGATTTACTTTCATCGATTTCTTACATATCAGCTTGTCCATCAAATTCATGCCAATCTAGCTTTACTTCGGAATTTGTGAATGGATTCGAAACTCATTCCATCGTCAAATCTCTCCAGCCTCAAAAGGTGAGCAATCACTCACGATTAGTGTTCTTATATTTATTAAATTTGATTTCAATTGAAACGACAATTGAAATATGTTGTTGTTAGTTACTTACATTGTTATATATATGATGTTATTTGTATCTGTTCACCTGTGACATCTGACACCATTATCTATTATTTATCACTGATGATATATGCCTGTTACTGATTGTATATTATTATCAAAACTGATATCACTCTGCAAGTTCCCTGTTAGTATAGAATTCACTATGGGTTGAAATGATACATACCCGAATGATCTGTAGAATAGGAGAAAAGCGTTATGGGTTGAAATGATAAACCCAAGCAATTTTCATTGACATTGAATTTGGGATTGTGGGTTGAAATGATATATACCCGTATATATTTAAATTACGGATTGAAATGATAAATATCCGTATCACTTGACCATAGGGTAGAAAATTATATACAGACACCGTTGGTCTATATATAAACATTTTGAAAAATGATTTCTATGGTTTTGAAAAGAAATATATGGTTTTAAATAAATATTGATTTTAAAGATTTATTAAAGTTGATATATATAATATGTCTAAGTATTTATTTAATATCTATATTTTCAAATATAGAGTTTATATTCAGGTTGAATAGATAAATTTGAAACTGATTTGAAATTTTATTTATTTAAGAATTTTCTTAAATTGGTTTAATTTGAAATTTATTAAATTTGATATTTTAAACCTACGATTTTATAACTTGAATTTGATTAAAAGTGACTTAAATGAACATTTCAAATTTATATAAATTTAAATGGGATATTTTGTTTATTTAAATTTGTAAATTGAAGTTGTATTTAGATATTATTGAAATGATTAAGTAAATATTTCAAAACTAATAAGAGTAAAGTGAATTTGATATATATATATATATATATATAATTATCGAATTTAGTTTTGAAATGTTGAATATATTGACTTTGATATATATATTGAAATTTGAAAGGATTATTTTATGGTTCAAATATGTATTTGAAAATCGATAATTTGAAATGGTTTATTAAGAAACTGAATTGAGTTGAAATTTATGAATTGAGATTGAATTAAAATTGAATTTTTGGAATTCGAGTTGATTTGAATCGATTTGTGAAATTTGAGGAAGCTATTTTATTATATAAAGTATTTTTAAACTATATCCAAAACTATTTATATTTTACTTTATAAATTATTTTAATATAAACTATTTTAATATAAATCATTTTCAATATAAATTATTTTATTATAAACTATTTTAACTTATAACTATTTTTATTTTATAAACTATTTTATTATATATATAATTTTAATATCTAAACTGTTTAAGAGGAAGGTGTTATGGATTCCAAAAATGTTATGATTTCAAAGTGTTATGATTTCCAAAGTTATGAATTTCAAAGTATTATGATTTCCAAAGTATTATTATTTCAAATTGTTTTGGTTTCGAAAGTATTATATCTTTGAAAGTACTATGATTTTGGAAGTGAATATATTTGAAGTGGAAATGGTATCGTATTGATTTGGTTTTTGAAATGAAATGATACTTTAGTTTTGAAGTATAAACTATTTTGAAATGACCGCGGTGTTATAATAACGATTGGTTGTTAAAGAGACCGGGATTGGATATTGTCATACTCTCTGTCGATACCGAAAACCACTTTAACAACTGTGTACGCAGCGGAGATTCCAGAATGAAGTAGGATGGTGGCGACGATCCTATATGAGGTATTTACATGGACCCGACTCCTGTGAGTTGGCATAAGGTGGCTAAAACAAGAGTGATTCCGGGCCAATGAGGTAGCTCCTCTAATCGGGCACACTCCATCGTATTCCATTCTATTACTTTGTGATTGTTTTGGTGCGCACCCTTGATTCGGGAGTATGGCTCGAGGTGGGCGGTAGTGGCTGCTATGCGTTACCACCAGTCCGGATGCATAATTGGTATATCTACCCTGGAATTGCCTTGTTGTGCCGTGTCGCCTACCATAGCGTGCTTTACTACGAGTTTTTTTGTACCAAACCTATGGAGTGCCCTTTGACGATTCCCATTACGGGGGAGATTACGGTACTGTATAGACTATGGGAATATATAAAATGTGTTAAGGTGGAAAATGTAAAGCCTTAACGCTATTTTGATAGTTTACTTTACTTTAGACATATTATAATAGCGTATATTACTACATAGTAGATAGTTTAATGGATCCTTAGATGATGGTTATCCCAAACATCCTTTAAGTTACTTGTATTTCAGTTGATATTTCACTTGAGTTGAATTTATTGATATAAGAATGTTAATCCTGACTCGAGTGTTTTGTGTTTTGCTTTACGCTCGGGTCATACTGAGTGGCTCAGTGTTCGAGACTCACTTTGGAGTTGGAGCTTCGCTTGGAGATCCAGCTATATCGATTCTGCTATTAGTTATTCAGTTGATTCCAGTGATATATTCAGATTTTGTATTTGACTATTGTATTGAGACATCTATGTATTCGAGACTTCTGTTGTACTTGCTTAACTCTGTTATATATATATAGTAGCTTCATGAACTACTATTCTTTTGTCTCCGCTGCATTATTTTTATATTACTCTGTGTCTGTGATTCTGTGATTGTATATTCACTGTATATTCGTAGTTTTGCCAAATATAAATTAACAATCTGATATTTTGAGCAATTCAATTCCGCCATGTGTGGATGTGAATGGCTGAAAATTTCAGGATGTTACAGTTGGTATCGGAGCTATGGTTTTAGGCAAAACTCGGTATATTTAGTAAATTTGATTACAGAATCGCTTTCGTTCGAAATTGAATCTCTTCCTCTTCGACTCGGGTTTCCTTTGAACTTTGGAACATTCCTTTCGATTCCAAAATCAATTCCTTCCTCTCCCATTCATCTTGAAATTCATTTTGTTTCTTCCTATTCGAGTTCTTTTGATTCTGGAGCATCCCATAACTCCACTTTGATTGATTTCTATAATAATAAGCGATTTTGTCAATCTTTGAATGATTTGTAAAGGGGCGAAACTCCTTTACAATAACATCGATTCACCAAAGATTTCTGTATCCTTGGTTTACGATGCTGCTATCTTTTACTATAACCGAATTCTATCTCTGGCGATCGAATGTCGATTTGCACCAGAATTCTACCTCGATCTTATTCTTAAGTCACGGTTGACCCGATTAAGGTTGCCCACGATTTATATAAGTCTATCCATTCTTTTCTTTCTTTGAAATCTATATATCTCCCTATCGAGCCTATCTTCTAGTTGATTTTTTTTGGTTAGGATCCATCTATATTCGGATCTCTATCCTTGTTTTGAAACCTATTCTTGAATCATCGAGTGAGGCAGTGTATTTGTAATTTAATGTTAAAATGCTTTATATATTGTGTTGTTTGAGTTGTTGATGTTGATTTTGGGTTTCGATCGATTCGTCTGATCAACGCTATCGATAGGATTTCCAAAACACTTGAACAGAGCAAACTGACACAATATTGTTTTCAAATTTGGTAAATGAAGTAAATTTGTATGATTATATTATACATAAGTATAATTTTCTGGAATTTAATAAGTTAATTAAATTGGTTGTTTGAAATGATAATATTTGATTATCAATTATTGTTCTATAAATGAACTTATAAAATAGTGGTTTATAAATTTATTTGGAATTGAAATGAATTTAAATCAAGAATTTGAGAATTTAATTTCCGATGATCTCGAACTATGGTTTTAAAGTTTTAAAATGCATATTATTT
The DNA here is from genome assembly GCA_030737815.1 of Allium fistulosum. NCBI lineage: Eukaryota > Viridiplantae > Streptophyta > Magnoliopsida > Asparagales > Amaryllidaceae > Allium > Allium fistulosum. The sequence goes on from CM060901.1 coordinate 961,557,678, forward strand.
AAAGTATCTTCAAACAGAAATTGTTTCAAAGAATTCTAAAATGTTTAAATAAGAGTTCTCCTCTTTTGTCGCTGGAAAATAATTTCGGTGATGACTACGGCATCATTGACATTCATTTTCGAGTTTCAGAATGGGAGACCATCAGTGGATTTGCTACACTTTTGTTTTGAAATGAATTTGATTTAAATTCTTAAGCATGACTTGATTTATATTGGGTATATAAGTATATGATTTTAAATTTGATCTGATATATAATATATATTTATCTCTAAATAGTTTGAATTGAAATCGGAAATTTAACTCTTAAATTCTTGAATAAATATTTAAATTTGGAATAATTGAATTGGAAATTTTACTTGTATAATACTCAATTACATTTCAATATAACTTACCTAAATTATTCAGAAGTTAAAAATGTAATTGGATAATATACAATATAAAATGACTTCATAAGGAAAGATTTGAGTGTTATAATAAATGTTATAAACTTAAATTTTATTATAAAGATGTTAATAGAGATAAATAGAATAATAAGTTGATTGAATAGTAAATGAGACAAATTAAATAAAATTTTAATTTGAAAGAAACCTTTTGTATCAAATATTAATAAATTGAAATTAAATCAACTTAATGAAATACCTTGAATTTAAAATCAATTATTGAATATAAATTAATTTAAATTGAAATTTATATGGATTAAATTAATTAATTTATATGGTTTAAATATATGTAATAAGATATAATAATTGGAATAAACTTAATAATAATTTGGAATAAAAAGAATTAAATTTGTTGAATAAAATATGAGTATAATAAATGATTATACAAATTGATGATTTAGAAATTGTTAATTGAGGGTGACTAAATAATAAGATAATGAATTTAGAAATAGATAGATTGATTTAACTTAAGTAAATTCAGATGGATTAAACCAAATTGTTGAATATTAATTTGTTTAATTTGAAATTTATATGGTTTTAAATTTATTGTTTATTTTGAATTTCAAATCTATTCTTTCTTTCTGGTTGTTTTATTCTCCTACCTTCTTCCTTTCCGGGGATGAAAAGTTTTGAGTGGAGGAGAGTGTAACGACCCGTAAATTTTTAACAAATTTTATTTGTTTTATTAATATAATTAATTGAATTTTGTGAAATTTTAAATGTTTGAATTAGGAAATAAAAATTTGATATTTGGAATACGTCTATTTTAACATAGCAACTGGTAAATTTTCATCAGATAATATGGAAGTTTATTTTCTTGTGTAATTTTATTTGAATTTAAATCAGTTAATATTTGATGATAATAAAATGTTTTCCAAACCTGAATATTTTTATATATAAAATGTGTAAATCATCTTCTGAGTGAGACGTCATATTTCGATTCTCCAAACTTTGACTGCTATTGCTCCATTTTTCTTATTTTCGGCAGAATAGCAGCATTTTCGATACCGATATCGACTTTTGATTGGATGATCGTACCACTGATATCTGTATACCGTTTTGATCGTCTCGTCATGATGATCTCAGCAATCTATTTATCTGTGTATTTTGGGGTCCGGTACGCTGCGAAATCGGTAAAACGATATACCGTATCAGTAACCATTTTTATGCTTTTCGTTTTCTTGTGACTATTTGTTACCCATCGTGGAAAGTTGCATAACCATTGCATTTATATCCTCTGAATTCAGCAAGCTGGCTGTTCACAAATTTATTCCAAATTCCACTTTCCCTTCCATATTATTATATTTTCGGGTTGAAATCCAATAACTATCCCCTGATATTCATGTTCATCCTAGACTTTTAATTTCCACCATTTCATTTAGCCTAGTTCATTTCATCTTCTCTCCCTTTTCTCCGCCTCGTGATTAGCACGGCAGCCACCTCCACAAAATTTTCCATCGCCCAACCCATGCCGAAGCCACATCACCACCTTCGTTCACCAAACCTCGCGCCACACTTCCCTCTGGCCGAACCTTGAAAGCATCTAGCCGAGCCTAGCAGAGCCTGGAACCCTTTTGCCTTCTCTTCCTATGTCCTTGCCATTCAACTTGAGAATAGGTATATATTTGCGTGCCTGTTCTTTGATATATATTTTACTTACAGTGGATTTGTGTTCAACTATTCGTTCTTGTGATATATATTGGGTTTGCAGTTTACATCATATGTATATGTTAGATTTTTATAAAAGTTTAGTTTGGATGTAAGTATGTTGCAATCGCATATATATAAAGTATACAGTATTTCATATTTTATTTGATGTTATAAATATTTTATAATATATTTTATGCTATATATACATTTATGTAATATATATTAGTAGGTCTACAAATATGAGTTATACGTGATTGGTTTGAATTTATATATATATACAGTATATGCCCCATATCTGATTAGTTTACAGTAAATTATATACTGATATATGTGTTTTATAAGTATTGTTTATTTGTATGTTATATATATTTACTTATAAAAATGAGTTTACAATATAGTATACATAAGTTTTGACTGACCTGTTTGTTTCATATATATAAAGGTTTGGTTATATATTAGAATATATATATATATATATAATGTTTTGATTTTAGCAAGTTCACAGTAAAATACATATGTTTGTATACATATTACATAACAATTGTTTATAGTTAAGTATATATTACAGTTTCTTATATATTCTGTATATTTAGTTATATATATTTGGATATCATGGGTTTTAAGTATATGTAAACCTCACCTGCTTATATATATAGTAAATTCGCATTCCTATACTTGGATTTTTGAATAAATAAAATTTATATAGGTTTATATAAAATCTTATAACCTATTTTGTAGTTTATATAGTTTGTATATTATAAAGCATATTAAGCTATATTTATATATATATATATATTTATATAGTAGCTTACAGGTTACTATGTTACTATATAGGGATTTGGAAGTATTACAATATATTTTATTTTGAAAGAAGAATGTTATGGTATGGCTTTTAAAATATATAATATATATATGTAGTTATGGTCTGCATAGTTGCTAATATATATAAAGTTTCAGGTTATTTTAGCATAATGTAAATATACATATATAATTTTAATGAGTTTCAAAATTAATATTGGTTAAGAAAATAATATAATAGAATAATATATATATATATATATATATTGTTTCAGTCTACATCAAGCAGTTTCTGATTTACTTTCATCAATTTCTTACATATCAGCTTGTCCATCAAATTCGTGCCAATCTAGCTTTACTTTGGAATTTGTGCTTGGATTCAAAACTCATTCCATCGTCAAATCTCTCCAGCCTCGAAAGGTGAGCAATCACTCACGATTAGTGTTCTTATATTTATTAAATTTGATTTCAATTGAAACGACAATTGAAATATGTTGCTGTTAGTTACTTAAATTGCTATATATGTGCTGTTATTTGTATCTGTTCACCTGTGACATCTGACACCGTTATCTATTATTTATCACTGATGATATATGCATGTTACAGATTGAATATTATTATTAATGCTAATATCACTCTGCAAGTTCCCTGTTAGTATAGAATTCACTATGGGTTGAAATGATACATACCCGAATGATCTGTAGAATAGGATAAAAGCGTTATGGGTTGAAATGATAAACCTAAGCGATTTTCATTGACATTGAATTTGGGATTGCGGGTTTAAATGATATATACCCGTATATATTTAATTACATATTGAAATGATAAATATCCGTATCACTTGACCATAGGGTAGAAAATTATATACAGACACCGTTGGTCTATATATAAATATTTTGAAAAATGATTTCTATGGTTTTGAAAAGAAATACATGGTTTTAAATAAATATTGATTTTAAAGATTTATTAAAGTTGATATATATAATATGTTTAAGTATTTATTTAATATCTATATTTTGAAATATAGAGTTTATATTCAGGTTGAAAAGATAAATTTGAAATTGATTTGAAATTTTATTTATTTAAGAATTTTCTTAAATTGGTATAATTTGAAATTTATTAAATTTGAAATTTTAAAGCTATGATTTTATAACTTAAATTTGATTAAAAGTGACTTAAATGAATATTTCAAATTTATATAAATTTAAATGGAATATTTTGTTTATTTAAATTTGTAAATTGAAGTTGTATTTAGATACTAATAATAGTAAATTGAATTTGATATATATATAAAATTATCGAATTTAGTTTTGAAATGTTGAATATATTGACTTTGATATATATATATATATATATATATATATATTAAAATTTGAATGGATTGTTTTATGGTTCAAATATGTATTTGAAAATCGATAATTTGAAATGGTTTATTAAGAAACTGAATTGAGTTGAAATTTATGAATTGAGATTGAACTAAAATTGAATTTTTGGAATTCGAGTTGATATGAATCGATTTGTGAAATTTGAGGAAGCTATTTTATTATATAAAGTATTTTTAAACTATATCCAAAACTATTTATATTTTACTTTATAAATTATTTTAATATAAAATATTTTAATATAAATCATTTTCAATATAAATTATTTTATTATAAACTATTTTAACTATTTTATATAAACTATTTTTATTTTATAAACTATTTTATTATATATATAATTTTAATATCTAAACTGTTTAAGAGGAAGGTGTTATGGGTTCCAAAAATGTTATGATTTCAAAGTGTTATGATTTCCAAAGTTATGAATTACAAAGTATTATGATTTCCAAAGTATTATTATTTCAAATTGTTTTGGTTTCGAAAGTATTATATCTTTGAAAGTACTATGATTTTGGAAGTGAATATATTTGAAATGGAAATGATATCGTATTGATTTGGTTTTTGAAATGAAATGATACTTTGGTTTTGAAGTATAAACTATTTTGAAATGACCGCGGTGTTATAATAACGATTGGTTGTTAAAGAGACCGGGATCAGATATTGTCATACTCTCTGTCGATACCGAAAACCACTTTAACAACTGTGTACGCGGTAGAGATTCCAGAATGAAGTATTATGGTGGCGACGATCCTATATGAGGTATACACGTGGACCCAACTCCCGTGAGTTGACATAAGGTGGCTAAAACAGGAGCAATTCCAGGCCAATGAGATAGCTCATCTGATCGGACACATTCCATCGTATGCCATTCTATTACTTTGTGATTGTTTTGGTGCGCACCCTTGATTCGGGAGTGTGGCTCGAGGTGGGCGGTAGTGGCTGCTATGCGTTACCACCAGTCCGGATGCGTAATTGGTATATCTACTCTGGCATTGCCTTGTTGTGTCGTGTCACCTACCATAGCGTGCTTTACTACGAGTTTGTTTTGTACCATACCTATGGAGTGCCCTCTAACGACGCCCATTACGGTGGAGATTATGGTACTGTATAGACTATGGGAATATATAAAATGTGTTAAGGTGGAAAATGTAAAGCCTTAATGCTATTTTGATAGTTTACTTTACTTTAGACATATTATAATAGCGTATATTACTACATAGTAGATAGTTTAACGGATCCTTAGAGGATGGTTATCCCAAACATCCTTTAAGTTACTTGTATTTCAGTTGATATTTCACTTGAGTTGGATTTATTGATATAAGAATGTTAATCCTGACTCTAGTGTTTTGTGTTTTGCTTTACGCTCGGGTCAGACTAAGTGGCTCAGTGCTCGAGACTCACCTTTGGAGTAGGAGCTTCGCTTGGAGATCCAGCTATATCGATTCTGCTATCAGTTATTCAGTTGATTCCAGTAATGTATTCAGATTTTGTATTTGACTATTGTATTGAGATAACTATGTATTCGAGACTTCTGTTGTATCTTGCTTAACTCTGTTATATATATATAGTAGCTTCATGAACTACTATTCTTTTGTTTCCGCTGCATTATTTTTATATTACTCTGTGTCTGTGATTTTGTGATTATTTATTTCCTATATATTCTGAGTTTTGCCAAATATAAATTAACAATCTGATATTTTGAGCAATTCAATTCCGCCATGTGTGGATGCGAATGGCTGAAAATTTCAGGATGTTACAATGATGCTAACAATCGGTAGCTTATATTTAATTTATTGAAAGACTTATTTGTCGTGCCAAGTCTACAATATGAACATGGATATATTATTCTTTATTATATTGTATATATGTGTATATGTATTATTATAACAGATATGTCTAGTCGACGCCGACATGGTCGTGATGGCTCATCATCAGGTCATGGTGGCTCTTAATCATCACAGCATGATGGAGATGATGGACATATGATGTCAAGATTCATTCAGACTGCAAATGTTCCTGGTGCTCCTATGGATGGTACTGGTCCATCCACTCGTGTGTTTAAGACGGACTCTTCCACATCCATGTCTCGACTTGTTGTCTTCCCTAAAGAGAGAGGATCAAGATGAGTAATTACATACACTCACATACACATATATGTACACATATATACATATACACTCACACACACATCAAATGCATACATATACATGTACACACACACACATATGTACATATACACTCACAGACACATACATACATGCATACAATAGTTTACTAATTAAATAATCATACATTCATATATGTATACATATATGATTTCAATAACGACGCCGCATCTGATGCCATCCGTGATGTCTTGCTTGCTCGGATCACGGTATTCTAGCTAAATTTGATGACATTCCACCTGAAGTGAAAAACGTCATGTTCGAAGAATTCATGATAAAATAATTTTATTACATAACACACTATATAAATATGTATATCATTTTGTGCATAATATATTCAATTTGCATTTGTAGAGGAAACTCTCTTGGAAAGAGGGCGTTCACGAAAAGCTAGTGCATGAAAGAGTCTATGCGATAGGATCGTATAATATGGAATAGTAAAATGCTCTAGGTAGATAGTAATAAGTAGTAAGTAAAGTAGACACCAAGACTTTATACTGGTTCGGACCTCTTGTCCTACGTCCAGTCCCTAAGCTCCTCTTAGGAATTCAACTAACCAATAAACCTCACTTAACCCGGAGGAATAGGTTTACAACTTACCCGAACAACCGAACAGGATTTCTTGCCTCAACTACCGAAGAGGACTTCAACTTGGATACAAAAAGTATTTCTGACTTGTTGTGTTCTTGATAACACTAATGAGTCAAATTTAGTACAACTTTCCTATAATCTTATCCTCAAGAGTATACAAAGTGTTTGTGAAGATTTAGGAAATGTGAATTGCTATGAATCAAGAGATGTTATAGTTAAAACAGAGATTCAAGCAATTGGTTTGCTTTTGAAAACTTAAAAGAATCTAAAAGTATGTTCAAGTAAGTAGAGAGATTAAAGCAAGTAGAATTGGTAATTTGCAAATTGTTAAAAACATGTATTTATACTTGTAGAAGAGTTGCATTTGTTTGCTAGAGGTGCAGGGAAGAGATGCTTCTATTTTCATTGGAGAATGGTTGCAACTCTTGGGAGGAAGAAGGTGTCTATTCAGAGAAAATTCGTAGTTACAGATTCAGTCGACTGAGCAGGAAATTCAGTCGACTGAAAATATACAAAGAAATTTTCAGGAATGCATTCAGTCGACTGTACAGGAAATTCAGTCGACTGAAACTGTGCATATTTATAATTCTGTGCCAGTTTCAGTCGACTGGCCATGCCTGTTCAGTCGACGGAACTATAAAAATCTGCACAGTGAATGTGTGCACAAAAATGTAGTTTTACGGATGTGTTTTAATGTTCGTGCAAATCTCTTGAGGATAGATTTTAACAAATAATCTAGACTTTAGACCTATAAAAATCATACTCATGTTTTATACTTTGGTCTTCATCGATCTTTCTCTGATTTTGCATATATCTCTTTCTTTTTGTTGAAGTACATTGTCATTGATCAAAATCTTCGTGTATCAACAGTGCATAGGGCCTGGTCAGCCTTAGTGTCCAAAAAATACCATGAGTGGACGTATGATGTGCGCAGGAGTGGCAAGAAGCATCAAGCCCTTGCCCAGGAAATAAACGAGCAGTCCTTGGGGCATTAGGAGACAGTAGAATCCAAGAAAATTTCAAAATAAAATTTCGAAAGCATGAACATAAGTCCTAGATTGCATACCGATGGCTCCAGATCGTACATAGATCATCATGACGATCTGGTATATATTTATTTGTTAAATTTATTTAACATTTTAAATAAATTAAAATAGACTTATATGATATTGTACTTAATTCAAATTTCAGTATGAAGAGCAGTACAGTGAGCCTTCATCTTGGGTAACTCTTTTGTAAGACTCACAGGATTGAGTCATCAGATGTGTCCACCACTAATAGCTAGGTAGATATGCTTCCACCGAGTTTGTGATATGTATACATGTATTTACATAATATTTACGTATATATACACGTATAAAATTCTAATGAATACGTAAAATGCAAAATAGGTGAAATACTGGGCTAGGATTGAGGAGCTTCAAAGTCAAGGTATGGAGATAACAACCGAAGCGGACAATGATGTATTCCACGCACTCATTAGAGCTACTGCAAAAAGGGTGGATTGTAAGTCCAACCACGGCAATATTCCAACAGTATGTAATAGCCTAAACATTCATTATATACATAATATGATAATAAGTATATATGTATACAAAACCATACACACACAATACTATATGTATGTATACATAGGTTTTAATTTCCAAGAACCACATGTACATATACATATTTTATATGTATGCTCAATATAACTAAGTTTGAGTTATTTTAAATTTCAAGAACCCATGTTTATTGTATGTATCCCAAAAATCGTCATTTTAAAAATAAACCGAGTTTGAGTTAAAATACATAAGTATAGCCACTCAATAAATTAAATAAATATATAATTAGATTAAATTATAGATTTTGTTTTAATAAATTAAACAAGGGATATAGATTTTTTTTAAATCACACAATAAATTAAAAAAATACATAAGTTAAACCACTCGGTTAATTAAACAAATGTATATATAACCAAATTAAGTTATAATAAATTAAACAAGAGTATGTTTGTATAAGTTAAGTCACTTAATAAATTATATATATAAACAGGTTAAATTATAAATTTTGTTTCAATAAATTATACAAGAGTTTATTCTAGTTAAATTATAGATTTTTTTTAAATCACATAATAAATTAAACAAATATATAAGTTAAATCACTTAATTAATTAAACAGATGTATATATAGTTGAGTTAAATTATAAATTCGGGTTCAATAAATTAAACAAGAGATATAGATTTTTTTTAAATCTAACAATAAATTGAACAAATATATAAATTAAATCACTCAATTAATTAAACAAATATATGACTAACGTAAATTTAAAATTTTTGGTTCAATAAATACAATAATTAAAATAAAAAATTGCTCGTTATTATCAAACAAATTTGATTAAAATGCAGAGATCATCATTACGTAGAGCTGCTATAGTTAGTAATACTCTTGAAGAAGAAAACCAACTTTTGAAATCACATGTTGGTAAGCTAGAGAAGAAGCTCAAATTGCTTACGTATTCATTTTTACGACGCTTTCTAAACGAGGACATTTCTGGTGATGCTGATGGTGATGGAGATGGTGGGCATGGTTCAGGAGAGTATGGGGTATTTGTATTGTTACTGTTTGAATGTTTGATTTGTATATATTGTGATGATACTGCTTGCATACTTGGTCTGTACTTTGATGGTATTGGTTGGATATTTTATTTGTATTGTGATGATATTATTTGGATATTATGATGTTGAATAATGTTTATGGTATTATTATGTTGGGTAATATGTATTGTATTGTAATGATATTGAAATAATATTATGATGATATTTGGTTGATATTGTGATGATAGTGAGTTGAATATATATTGTATATATTTGAATGTGTGATTAAAGTTAGAAATGTAGCAAAAATGCTACAAATTTGTTTCAGCTGTAGCGTCGGTAAGACGTCGATAGGACATTGGAAAATCTGAATTTGACAATATATCTAGACGTCGATAGGGTGTTTGTAAGACGTCGGAAAATCCAAGTTACACAATTTCAATTGTAGTTGACGGTGGATCACAATGGCGTCAAAAACATGACATCGATAAGATGTCAGCAAAGCGTCGATAAACATCATATGCAAGACGTCTACATGGCGTTGAAAAAAAAATTCCGATACGTCATATATGACGTCGGTGTTGCGTCGATAAGTCCTTTACCTATGCTCCGCCAAAGCCATTTTGGCTTGATGTGTTTTTGTAGTGTCTAGAATCAGTGACTTCTCTTAGTGTCTCAATAAAAACTTAAACAGTATACAACTGCAATAGGGTTTCAAAAAAAGTATACAACTGCAATAATAGCGGCTTTGAATACAATATCTTGTAGACCTTCCTTCCGATCCATTACAATGAGATTTAAGTTCAAGTGGAATAAAATGAATCAAATATCGAAGGATATTCAGTATATTTAATTTCAAAATCTTTGAATATGAGGTTCACAAATGCATGAAGAAAAGAAAGGTATGGATGCATTATTTGCTTTTGTGTTTCTTCTTGGAGTGTAGCTATGAGATTCGATGAAATGTGGGCTCATAGAGATTCTGCATTGATTATAAAATGACAAATATAAAGTAGGATAAAGTGATATTTTGGAATTAGCCGAATTGAGTTGGTAACTTGTGGTGGTTGATGTGAGTAGGAAAACAAACTCACTAGTGAATAATAAAGAAAATATAGAAAAGAGAGTTCGCTAAAAATCTAGATTATTAAGTATTGTTTCTAGAGGAAAGAAGTACAATTTGTGGGGAATGTGTTACTGGATATATAAAGACCGTTGTTAATTGAGTTGTTTGAGGTCAAATAATCGAAAATAGTTATGTAAGTCTTTAATAGGTAAACGCAATAGATACTTATCCGTATGAGTTAAAAATGATTGTTACATGATACGTTAGAAAATGTATTGAATGTGATTAAGGTGAATTTTTCCAAAAAGTATAATTTGTGAATTGATTCGTAAAATTTTAAATAAACGAAAATGAGGTTTTGCAAATTATATGAAGGGACATTTTTTATAAAATTTCCGAGGAAAGTATATATTTCTTTCTTTGTACTAGCAGTAAATCCATGTTTTGCATACGATATCTTAAAATATGAATGGTATATTGTGAGGAGTAATATGCAATACAATTATTGTTTCCGAATGCTAAATTTAAAAATAATGTAAAATTATAACGGTTGTATTCCATTAAATGCTTTTAAATCTGGCATAAAACCATAAACTTGCATAAATATTAGCTTATATAGATTAACATACAATGTTACGTACGTACCAAATGCTTATGTGTTCCTTTTGTACATTTAATCACATACTCAATTATTTTTTAAAATCTATTAAAATGGAAAAAAAAAGGTGGGATGCATGAAAAAGGAGATATAATAAATTGCTACTGTGGGATGCCATCTCTCAGTGTAAAACTTCTACTTGATTCCTCGTATAATACATTGCTACTGTGTTATATAACAGATATATAATAACTGTACCTAACCCATTAAAGCACAATGATACTCGCATGTACAAAAAGTAAATGAGAAATTTATACTTCGAATTGTTTTCCTCGAAAAATGATACTACAATGATTTAGGGTATTAGGATGGTGGTATAAATAATTCGATGATAAGAGCATCATTAAACTTACTTTTCAATACCAATCCTAAAAAATATCATACCATTTAATCATGTCTACTTCTTGTTATCAATGACATATTTCAGGGGTTACCATTCATAAAGCATAATTCTTGAATTACAAAAGCACTAGATCTTATTGGATCTACGACCTCGACACTTCATCAAAGAAGAAAGCCAGCCATAATAATTCGCAGTCGTCGCACACTGCTCCACCTTCGCAGCAATCGTCGTAGAGTAAGTTTTAGCATCGATTTTATCTTCGTAGCAATAATCATACGATGTTTAAACACCGTTGATAGCTATGACAATCAATAACCGTTTATATTATGAATTTTGTTAAACCCATACAAATTTGAAACGGTGATTACACACCGAAATACATCTTTAATGATAGTTGTAATAGCTTTGGTGTCACACTATTTTGGTATCAACGTGAACTACCAAAAATGTCCCTCTATATATTATCCAATCTTAATCACGTAAAAATAGGACCTAATACTAAAATTTTTTTACAAATTCAAACGCCCATAAAAGTAGAATCTAATAATTAAACATGTTTTACAAATTCAAAACGCTTCTAAAAATAGGATATAAAATTAAACCTTCTTTAAAATTCAAAATACTTTTCTACAAATATACAAATCTTAATATCACTTGAAAATAAAAAATTATATTCTTGACGGATTTAAACATATACAATTTATAAGAAAAACAATTCACGCGCGAAGCGCGTGCCATTACACTCGTATTGAAAATGGCGTTCAACCACCGTTTGAACCTTTATTGCACGACGATTTTCTATTGTTTCAAAACATCAGTTATCCAATAACTCATTGGTCAGTTGCATAAACAATCGAAGAACAATATGAAGGCGCCTATTTATACTTTGATACGGTAGTTAAAAACCGTAAGATGATTAGAAACTAATTATCTTCTATAACTACGCCGGTTGACTACTGAATGAATTGTGAAATAAGTTCGACAATGAAAGAATCGACCGATGAGAATCTCGCGCACCATATGCATGCATCAGAGCAAGAAATGAGCGGGAAGAGAACTTTCGATGATTAAAAGTTGAGTGAAGAAATAGATTGTGATATTAGAAAGAGGGGTAATTTAATTGAAGTTATTATTTTTGGTTGTGGTAGTATGTAGCACATTTTATGGTGCCCTTATCACAACACTATATATAATTCATAATTAAAGTGGAGAAGGCCCGGTGGACTTGAATATTGTTCATTGTTACATTTCTTAGTGTCATAGTTATTAACAAGAAAACTTGTTAACACCCCCAAAGTAGAGTTTAAAGAAAGAGTGTGTTCTTTTTGGTCTCTTTTGGTTAAGAAGAGGGAGCAAGGATGTGAATACTTCCTTTGATTCACCCTTTTGAATTGGTCCTTATTACAAAACTTTCCTTTATTGACCTTTCGATCTAGTCGAAACACTTTTACTCTTTTCTTTGAATCTTTCAAGCTTACTGAAGTTGTTTGATTATCCTTTCAAAATGGTTGAGGAACCCTAAGGTTGGCTTTAAGGATTCAAGAGTATGATTTGTTTAGATGGCCTCGACCTTGTCGAAAGCTAGTTTCATAAATGACTTCTGAAACACCTTTTAGCGGTTCGAAACCTCATTGTCTTGGAAAGGTGTTTCTTCAACTCATTCGAAAGGTCTTCATGAATGTGGAAGCACCTTCTTCGAAAGGGAATCAATGAAGCGGAAGGGTGCTTTAGACCCCATCAAAAGGTTGTAATATTTCTAGTCTTTGGCTATAGCATCCCTTCGACTCCTTCGGAAGGTCTTGCTAGAGCTATTTTCTCCTATTCTACTTTGTCTTCTACTCATTCTGGTTTCAACAAGGTCGAAAGGGTTTTTGGTATTAACATTGCCCCCCCAGTGAAGGGATGCCCTTGACTTCCAAGTCAACCATTTCGAAACTCTCAATGTTTCCCACCTTTTCATATTCCAGTGTAAATCTTAGCCGTTCATTTAAATCTGATCGACGGTTTGATGCATTTGCTGACTTTTCTTATAAACCACGTTATCCTCCTTTCTTCTTTCATTCACCTACAGTCGATATAAACTTCGAGCAAAAATCAAAGTTCTCAAAAACTCAAATAATTTTTATCTCCAACAAACAAGAATCTAGATCTAAAGTAAGTCTCTATTATCTCGTTTTTTCGAATTTTTATTTTACAGTGAATCTCGATTTCTCAAACTTTCACAGTTTGGATTTTGATTTACTTGTAACTGTTTAAGTTTTTATCTGCCTAAAAGCATTCTTTAATTTAGTTTCATGGTTTGATTCGATTCGTTTTTCTTGTTAATCTTCATTTTAATCCTACCTGGTCCAAATTTTATTGTGATTGTTGTTTTTAGAAAATTCGAATTTTCATCTCAAAGATTTCAAAATTTTAAATAGTTGATTCCCGTTTAAATCCATTTGCTTATTGGTTTTTGAATTTCTGGGTTGAAATCGGGTTTGGAGAAGAAGGAAGTTTCTGTTTACCTCGCCTAGAAGCTTTGAGCTGTATGAATCAAAATTCGACACCATAATTTTACCTTTCTACCCCTTTGAAAGGGATTAAGGCGGCGACTTTTGTTTTGCTTTCTTAGCCCCTTTCGATGGGGTCAAAAGGTAACCTAGCACTTCATTTGATTGACCTCGTCGAAAGGTTATATAGTATAGTTAGTATGAAGTCAACCTTTTCGAAAGTAGTTTTGTATTTTAGCATATTCAGATATCTTTCGAAGAAGTTGGCTATCATATCTTACTAGATAATTACTTAATACATTCTTTCGAAAGCATAAACTCTGTCTTATAGGTTTCGCAGCCTTTAGTATATACTTATTTCAAATTTGTTTAAGTTAGAGATACATACATTTTGTAAATAGGATTGAAGAAAGGATACTTTGTATAGGTTGCAAATCAAGTAAAACGTTCTGACTTAGTCGAAACCTATTGTATTGATTGAAATTTTGTTACTTGTATGCTTTTGAAACCACACACCCCTTTTGAATCTGTCGAAACCTTCTGTATCTAATCGTGATTTGATCATCACTATATACCAATATCGTCGAAGCATTCCTAGGAATTCTCATTTTTACTAATATAATTCAAACTTAAACCTTTCGACTTGATTGGCTCATATGGTTTCGACGGCATTCATGTTCTTTTAGAAAAATTGAATTCATGGGCTTCGATAGTGTCAAAAGGTTTTTTTCCTTGTTTGTTGGATGTTGATAACATATTCTTTATTCAAATTTGTTGTGTTGATTTTGACTACTTTCTTTTAATAACGAAACTTCTATTGAGCTTTCGACATTGTTGAAGTGTGTTTATTGGACGTGTACTTTCATCCTCCCTCTCGACTCTGTCGAAAGCTCAGTAGATTTTATCCTTGGGCTTTCAACATTGTTGAAGGGTGTTAACTTCTATTTTCCCTTTCGACTCTGTTGAAAGTTCAATAAATCTTATTTTTCTAAATTTAACATTCTTTCAAGAATATGAAATCTTATTTATAAATGGAAAAGATTATTAGAATGTAATTTAATAATGTTGATTTAATGTAATTAACAACTATTTTAATGTAATTTCAATCAATTGAAATAATTGTAAAGTTAAGGAATAAATTAAATGTTGAATTTAATGTTGAAATAATATGTTATAAATTGGAAAAGGTATATTACAAAATATGAAATAAATTAATTAGTATACATAAATTTAGTAGCTTTTGTTTGTAAACAATAGACTTGGAAATGTGTTTGAATTACTAATGTGTAATAATTGTTTTAATTATTATTTTATTATTTAATCCGTTGAAATAATTTGGAAATCAAGGTGAATTTAATATAATTAAATATTGTCGTTAATATGGTAAAAGATGATAACTGTAGAATATGAATGTAATGAAATGTGAACTAATGTTAATTATATTCATAAGGTATTGGATGATTAAATAAAAAGAGTGTAAATCAAATTAAAAGAATTTATTGGAATTTAAAATATAATTAACTGGAATTATTACAATTGCAATTGAACGCTGAATTTAGTGTAATAATTAAATAGTGGATTTAACATGTATTTTAATAAATTATTAATTTCTATGAAATCAAGAATGATAAAACGGTTAACTTTTAAATTTGAATCTAAAAGTGATTAAATTGATTTTAAATTAATAATTTATATAATTAACGTGAAAATTTACCATTTTGGTCACTGTCTCGGATTTCGACGAAACTAGTTTCATCGGATCCATAATAGTGAATTATTATAGGATTTCAAGTTTCGTAACGATCGGACTTGTCGTTTGGCCATGCGAGCTTGAAACGCGTAAAAATCAATTAAAAAAATTTAAATGAATATAATTTGATTTTGAAAACTAACTTCTATATACAATGGAATTAGGGTTTGAAACTAGTTCCATTGAGTTTAAAAATATCGAATACCTATATTTTGATATATGGAACGATCTACTTTCGTTTCGGAAGCGGAACGGGCTTTTTGGGTCGTTGTTATCGTTTCGACCCAATTCAATCCGTCCATTCGTTCTTATCCATCTGTCTATATAAATAGATTTTGTTTCTCTAACCTTAGCAGCCTTTTATTTTATTTCTATACGTACTTTTATTTCTTATCTGTTCCTCCTTCTCAAATGTTAGAGCATCAAAACCCTAATTTCCAATTCAAAATCAAATTGAAAATTCAAACTCTTCAAACCTTATCAAATTATATATCGTTGGAAAGCTCTCGATGAGCATAATCTAGATCTGTTGTTCATTTTTGCAATCGAATCACGGTTTGGCTAGAAATTGGCAATCTTTTCCCGCCGTCAGTTTCTAGGGTTTCGTGATTGACGGTGGATCTTCATCCAATCGATGAACGGAGGGCGCAGTGTGGTAGAGATCGTCGAGCAGTGTCCATCTATGGTGGTCGCTCATCTCAAGGAGGCCGTGGTTTGCCAAAATTTGATGATTTTTGGCCGGAAATTGATCACGGCGGCGGTCTGCTTAGAGGAGTCGGAGGCAACGGCGCGTGGCTGTGGTGGTCGGCTGGACACAGCGGAGTGGATGGCGTTGGCTGATCTGGTGATGGAGGCTTATAGGCAGCGCGACGAGCTAAGGAGCATGGCGGCTGAACGTAGATGGGTTCACGGTCGATGTTTCTAGGGTTAGGAAGAGGTAACGCTAATTACTATTATGCCTTTGTTTTAATTCAATTTAAATTTTAAAATGTTCTAACCTCGATAACTTTTGCATAGAAGCTCGGATTCTCACGCAGTTTTCTCCATTGCGATCGTATATGAATTTCGGACAATCTAGATCTAGTTTGGCCAAATTCTGAGGCTGTTCAAATTTTAGGCTTTATTTGGATTTTAAACTGACGATAAATCAAAGGTGGGTGATTCAACTCACTTATGCTATACTAAATCTTCTTATGTTAGTTGAATTAAATTTATGAAGGGATAATAATGTTGTAGGATGCTGTTTGATAGTTTAAGCTGACATTTTAATTTAAATTGAGTTTTATTGAATTAAATTGCCATTTAATTAACATTGGAATTGAATTGCTAGTTAAATACCTGATAATGATAACCAGTTAATTATTGTGATTTATTGGTTATTTGAATGATGATTGTGATGGATGCTTAATTGTTGATATTTTGGATGATTTGATGTTATGTTTATTTTATATGTTGTTATCACACTGCAAGTTCCCTTAGTTATTGTTAGGAAATCACTATGGGTTGAAATGATACATACCTGAACGGTCCTATAGATTAGAGAAAAATCGTTATGGGTTGAAATGATAAACCCGAGCGATTTTATGGATTTGGAAAATTGTGATTCGAGATACAAGTTGAAATGATATATATCCGGAAATTTAAATTTATTGCGAATTGAAATGATATATATCCGTATCACTTGACCATAGGGTAGAAAATTTTATACGGACACCGTTGGTCAGTTTTAAATTATTTTCTAAAATTATAAAGTATGTTTGATCTGAGAAATTTGATTTTTAAATTTAATTTAATGATTTTATTTAAAACTTATATTTGGAAAATAAACTATTTTAAATGTTTAAAGTTTAAAATTATAAGCTAATATATGATTTTAAATGTAATTTTAAGATTTAACTTATAATTTTATTTAGTTTTAAGTATATAATTTAAATAATTAAAAATTTTAACTCAATAAAATATTTAATATGGTTGTAAAATAATAAATTTAATTTAATAAATTTAGTTTTTATTTAATACAATAAATTTAGTTTTTATTTAGTATAATAAATTTAGTTTTATTTAATATAATACATTTAGTCTTAATTTGATATAATAAATTTAGTTTTAATTTAATATAATAAATATGGTTTTAATTTAATATAACAAATACTGATTTTATACAATAACTTTAATAAATAATAATTTAATATAATAAAATATATAACATAGTTTTAAATATTTATTTAGAAATTTAATAAAATATAATGAATATAGATTTTGTAATAACTTTAATAAAAAAGATTTGGAAAGATAAATTAAGATCAAATGGTAATTAAATCTGTTTTAAGGATTTAATTCAAATAAGTTTTATTTAAAACTTATTTATTATGAGGTTTCCAAGAGATATGATTTTAAAATGGAATAAATCGATTTGGCAAGAATTGTTAGGTTAAGCGTTTCAAAACTAAAATATAATTAAAGTTAAATATTTTGGTGTTGATTAAATTTGTAACTTGAGATTTTATTGAACTGTTTTATAAAATGGCCACCGTGTGAAATAAGCGTTTGGTTGTTAAAGAGACCGAAATCGATATTCTCATACTCTTTGCCAATACCAAAAACTACTTTAACAACTATGCACGTGGTGGAGAAATCCAAAACGAAGTAGGATGGTTTGGCAAACGCTACTGGAATGAAGTAAGAGAACGATGATGGATAGCCTTGACTTCGGGGCATAATTAAAATGACTAAAACAAGAGCTATACCGGACCAAGTAGAGTCGCTCCCTCTATCGAGCATGCTTCTTTAAAACCATATCTATTACTTTATGATTTGATTGGTGGCCACCCCCGATTTGATTATGTGAGTGTGTTTCGAGGTGGGCGGTAGTAGCTGCTATGCGTTACCACCAGTCTGGGAGTGCAAAATGGTAGAATCATACTCTGGGCATTGCCTCACATGCCTTGTCATATTTATCCTGATCGAGCCCACTACGACTTTGGTTTGTATCATACCTATGGAGTGCTCCTTGAGTAAACCATCGGTTTGGTGAAGCCTACAGTATCTGTATAGACTACGGTATTTATATAAAAATGTGTTAAGGGGGATATGGGTAATGCCTTAATGCTATTTTAATACTTTACTTTACTATAGACATATTATACTATCGTATTGTATTATACATGTAGATAGTTTAACGGATCCTTAGGAGATGGAATCCCGAACATCTCTTAAGTTATTGCATGCACGTTAGACACTGGATAGGAGATGTAAAATCCCGTAAACATCTCTGAAGCTGTTACACTCATATTTACTTATTTTGATTCAACTTACATAAGATCTTTTAGTTCTAACTCGAGTGTTTTGTCTTTTCATTACGCTCGGGTCAGCCTGAGCTTTTCAGTGCTGAAGACATTATTTCTGGAGGACGAAGACGGAGTTGGTATTATATTACTAATATTATTCCACTGCATCATGTTGTTCCGCTGCATTTTCCTATTATACCTGTTGTATGTATAACTCTGATTTGTATTGTAAAGTGTAATCAAATGTATTTGTAAAACAACTTCAAGAACTGTTTATTTGATTATTATATTTTGTCATTCCGCCGTGAGATTCTGTGTTTTGTTTTTCTTGTTTTTTCTCTTATTTTTTTATTTACCCTATTAACAATTCTCCCTTTTGAATGGTTTGAGTTGGCATGTGTGGTTTATTGTCGATTTTAACCATCCAAAAAGGTGGGTCATTACAAATATTCAATGATACCTCATAGCGCCGAGTAAAATCAACAACTTTCTCTCCATTTATATGCATAAATTACTGAAACATACATTATATATGAACTTTTGAGCTCTAGTTATAGGTTTTCATATATAAGATGCAAAGACTTTGTTTATGTATGTGTACACATACAAAAATACACACACTTTAGTTTTACCTTGATCCAATTGTTAATATATAAATCTCATAATGTGTGGTTACTATAAATTCAACACACGTTATGCAAAATGGGAGTAAATCGGAGAATAATTCAAATAAATATATTATAAAACACCGCCCCATTAAACTCAAACAGACTATTCATATCGACAATAGTTAAAAGCAAGTATCTATCCAAAAAGTAAATTCAAAACTGCTCACATTCCTATGATTCAATCAACTATTATGTGTATTTTGTCTCCAAGTAGTAGTTGGGCATAGGCTTTGGTTCCCACCTATGTGCTTCTTATAATATTAGAGAATGAAAATAAACTAAATCACAGATTTGAAAAAAAAATAGAGATGTAACTCTATAGAAAAGAGGTGTGATGCAATGGAGCAAGTAGCAAATATGTTCAATTTCATCCTGATGCTTGAAACACAATTCATCAAACAAAAGAATGTGCATTATCAAAATTAAGAAAATAACAAAAGTCATATTCCGGTATCAAATCCAAAGTCAGATTGAATCGCTAGAACAATGGTAATGGAAAAGATATCGTCGCTCCAATTTGCTACAAATTGATAACAAAAATTAAAGAAAACTAAACCAAAACACAGTTACCTATTAGCTATCGAGTTATGTTTCTCTTAAATCTTCACACAAAACCGTGCAACCCTGCTTCTTCTCAGTTTCAACAGCGCTACCTAGTTTCTTCTCATTTTCATACAATTTAGGGATTGTTGCCTTTGATGTTAAGGACAAAAGAAGTCGATTGAGGTGGTGATGGAGGAGCGGAATCGGTCGTGTCATATGTAATCTGGAAGAAAGAGGATTAATTTTTTTATCAATCAAAAGAAAACGGTGCGGTTAGGAGAGGAAACATGCCCATTCCATCTGGAGCAAGGAGATAAATACGTGAGAAAATTGTAATGACCAAAATATCCTTATCACGTAGTATAATTTTTAAAGGTTGAAATGGGCTTTTCAAAAGCTTAAAAATGGAGTATTCCCATTATATATAGATATATAAGATATGTTCAAATTCCATACCCATTATAAGTCGTTGTATTCATGCCTTTTTGACGCAGCGGATTAATCAAAAACAATGTAGATCGATGAAAGTAACAATCTGTGAGTTGATGAATACTGAAATGCCCGAATTCGTTGATCCGAAGATATAGAATTCTAGCTATCCCGAACTCATTGATCGCGCACGATACCGGGTCCAAAGATCTTCAATTCTTCGAGCGTTGATCAAGCGCACTTGATTCCGCGAATCGGCTTCTACAATCGTTGAATCGAGCGCACTCGATTATCCGAAAGAGGAGATAGGAGATTACACTCAACTACCAATTTAAATTGAAAGCACAAAGCAATCAAACAAGAATTTTATTCAAAAATCAACAACCTATTACAAATGGCACCACCGGCCTATTTATAGAAGTTACAAATTTCAATACAAATCTGAATAACTCCTAAGTCGTTTCCGACTTACGACTCACGACTCAAGAACCACGACTTACAACTTAAGTACAACGGCTCAACACAAACGAATTACATGACACACAACACATCAGTAAAATATCAACGACACACGACTTAAAATTAACGACTTAACAATGCCACGAGTTAACAGATGACGACTTAACAAAGCAACACAACAGCATCTTTCCGTGACTTAAGAATCAACGGCTTAGGGTAAAGCGGCATAAGAATCTACGGCCCAAGCTTCAGCGACTTAACACCCAACGACTTGAGATAGCAGCGACTTACGACTTACGAGATACTTCTTCCCGACTTAAGAAATTCTGACGACTTAACTAAGTCGTAACTCGGTAACGACTTATCACCTGTTCCGTTAAGTCGTACACTACCCAAAACACTTCCCTTAAGTCGTTGCCGACTTAAGCCTTCAACTTGCGTTGCTCCTCCTGTAGTTTTAGGTCGTAACCCAGCACTTCCCTTAAGTCGTTGACGACTCATAGCTCCTTCCTTAAGTCGGTCACGACTTATGCCTTCACCCCAGTTGAGTCGGTCACGACTTATGCCTTCGCCTTCCTTAAGTCGGTCACTACTCACTCGACTTATGTCTTCGCCTTCCTTGAGTCGATCACGACTCACTCCTTGAACCCTGTTAAGTCGGTCACGACTTATGCCCTCCGCCCTGTTAAGTCGGTCATGACTTATGCATTTAGCTTTGTTAAGTCGGTCACGACATAAGTTTTGGGAAATTATAGCTTGGCCTGCATCATCCTCCCCAGGTTGAAAGAAATTCGTCCTCGAATTTGCACTTTCCTCCCCCGCAATACGCTCATCCCCGTGATAAGGTACGAGATGCTTAACATTGAATACGTCCGACGTGTACACATCCTCTGGTAGCTTCAACTTGTAAGCATTTTCGTTAATCCGTTTTACGATTTCTACAGGACCAATTTTTCTGGCTTTCAACTTGTTATACGCACCCACTGGAAAACGATCCTTTGTTAACACAGCATATACCATATCTCCTTCATTAAACTCAACATTTCTTCGCTTCAAGTCTGCAGATCGTTTATACTTCTCATTTGCTTTCTCCAATCGTTCCTGAACAATTTTATGACATTCCGCCAATCCATCAACAAAATCAGCAGCTTTCTTAACTGTCTTCTTTGATTGTGGCACTACCGTTAAATCCAACGGTCCCTTCGGTAAGCTTGAATATACTATCTGAAATGGACTGAACCCTGTGCTACGATTTACCGCATGATTATGAGCAAACTCTGCCTGGCATAACTTCACATCCCAACTTTTCAGATTATCTTTCACAAGGCACCTCAACAGGTTTCCCAACGATCTGTTCACCACCTCTGTCTGTCCATCCGTTTGCGGATGATAAGCGCTGCTAAAATTCAACTTCATTCCCACCATCTTCCACAAACTTAGCCAAAAATGACTTAGAAAACGAGTATCCCTATCCGACACAATAGATTCTGGCAATCCATGAAGTCGATATATCTCTTTGAAAAACAACTAAGCAACATGAACAACATCCGCCGTCTTCTTACAAGCAATAAAATGTGCCATTTTCGAAAATCGATCAACCACCACATAAATGGAATCGTTTCCACGCTGTGTTCTCGGCAACCCCAACACAAAGTCCATACTCACATCAACCCATGGTTTAGTTGGTACAGGTAGCGGCATATATAATCCAGCATTAGTCGCAGTTCCTTTCGAAACCTGACAGATATGACATCTCTCCACAAACCTCTCCACTTCTTTCCACATCGATGGCCAAAAATATGATTGCGAAATTAATTTCAAAGTACGGTCCCTACCCACGTGGCCTTCTTCATGCAACTCCTTCACAATTTTCATTCTCAAACTACCCTCCGGTATGCATAATCGATTTCCTTTAAAAAGAAACCCATCCACCATTACAAACTCATCCGTCTTTCTCTCCTTGACTTTGTCAACAAACTTTGCAAAGTAAGGATCATCGAAAAATAATTCTGGTAGTTCTTCAAACCCCACCACTTCAACCTTCAATGTAGTTAACAAGTGATTTCTTCTACTCAACGCATCTGCAACACGATTCGTCACTCCCGATTTATGTTTCACAACAAATGTAAACTGTTGCAGATATGCAATCCATGATGCATGTCTCGCTGAAATCTTGTCTTGCCCTTGTAAATGTTTCAATGCCTCATGATCAGTGTAAAGAACAAACTCCTTCTGAAACAGATAGTGTCTCCAGTGTTTTATAGCTTGCACAACAGCATAGAATTCCACATCATATGTACTATATCACATCTTTGCTCCTGACAACTTCTCACTAAAGTATGCAATTGGACGTCCCCTCTGACTCAACACTCCTCCAATCCCAACCTTGGACGCATTAGTGTGTAACTCAAACAACAACTGAAAATCCGGTAATACGAGAATCGGTGCAGACGTCAGCAACTCCTTGATCTTCCCAAAAGCATCCCCTGCTTCCTCCGACCATGAAAACTGTTTACTCTTCATACAATCTGTAATAGGTGCCATCACACTACTAAAGTGTGGAATGAATCTTCGATAGAATGAAGCCAACCTGTGAAAACTACGAACTTCCGTTATCGTCTTGGGTTACGGCCAATCTCTAATCGCTTCAACTTTACTTTGATCAACCTATATTCCTTCTTCCGACACAACATATCCCAGAAATAAAACATTCTTCGCCATAAAAACACACTTCTTCGTAGCAGCGTAGAATTGTTCTTCTCGAAGAATAATTAACACTTTCTTCAAATGCTGAACATGCTCTTCTGTACTAGCACTGTAGATCAGAATATCATCAAAGTAAACCACCACAAATTTCCCAATGTATGGCCTGAAAATCTGGTTCATCACCCTCATGAATGTACTCGGTGCATTTGATAGACCAAACGGCAATACCAGCCATTCATACAATCCTTCCCTCGTCTTGAATGCTGTCTTCCATTCGTCCCCTGGTCTAATGCGAATCTGATGATAACCGCTCTTCAAGTCAATCTTAGAAAAGATTACGGACCCACTGATTTGATCCAATAAATCATCAAGCCTCGGCATCGGAAATCTATATCTGACTGTGATCTTATTCAATGCTCTACTATCTGTGCACATCCTCCACGTTCCATCCTTTTTGGGTACCAATAAAGCTGGTACAGCACAAGGACTTAAACTCTCCTGCACACGCCCCTGTTCAAGCAATTCCTCTACCTGCCTCCGCAACTCTTCATGTTTGTTTGCACAAAAAATGGACAAACACCTCAAAGTTGTATGATTTAGTAGATCTTAGGTTGTTCTTAGTGATTTGGGTGATTTATGCAAATATATGAACAGCAGGGGCTAAACTGTAAAAAGATACGCAGATTTATAGTGGTTCGGCCAGAACGTGCCTACGTCCACTTTATATGTTATTTCTCTTCTTTTGTTGTGATTACAAGTACAAAGCTTTGGTACAAGTAAAAGAAAGTTGTTTGAAAGTTCCTTCCGTGCTTGAGCTCTCAAACTTCTCCCCCATTGTTGTACCCCTGCCCCTCTATTTATAGAGTGAGGTAGGGGGCAGGGGCCTTGGATGTTTATAGCTGCTGGTGGGCCTGGGCTGAAACAATCTGGACTGGCACATCTGGTTCGGCGGAGCTTTGTTCGGTCGTAGCTGTGGAGGAGTTGGTCCGGCGATGAGCTACGTGGTCCGGCGTTGGTGGTGATGAGGTCGAAATAGTTTGGTTCGGCAGTTGTGAGGATGCCGAATGAGGTGATGCCGAATGAGCTTTTGTACTGGGAATGCCGGATGTACCAAGGCATCCTGAGAGCCGCATGATGACTACCGAATGACCTTGATGATGATATGCTTGCTGGCTGCTTCTTCTTGGTTCGGTTGTGGAGGAAACGCACCCCACACAGACATTCCAGTTTTGACCAAAAATGGGATAACACTTTGCCCCCCAAAACATGACTTGCGGTAGGAAGACGTGTTTTGTAATGCCCTGAGCTGGATGTTCATATCCTGTCAACAACCTGCAAAGAGCTTGATAGTTTTATATGGCCCCAAATGACGACCGTTCGGGATCGAGCTATTTGGGATGAAGCGCGGCCGTTCATGGTCAAGCGCCTAACTTTAAATGACGACCGTTCGTGATCGAGTCATTTGAGGTGAAGTGCGACCGTTCGCGGTCAAGCGTCTAAATCCGTGCGACGATCGTTGGAGATCGAGTCATTTGTGGTGGAATGTGATCGTTCACGGTCAAGCGCTTTACTTCAAATGACGATCGTTCGGGATCGAGTCATTCGAGGTAAAGTGCGACCGAGCCCGGTCAGAAGGCGGACCTCATATGGCGACCGTTCGCGATCAAGCCACTTGGGGTGAAATGTGACCGTTCGCGGTCAAGCGCCTTACTTCGAATGACGATCGTTCAAGATCGAGCCATTCGTGGTAAGGTGCGACTGTTGGCGGTCAGGGGGTGGACCTCAAATGGCGACCGTTCGCGATCGAGCCACTTGTGGCGAGATGAGTTGTGCCGTTCGAGGCGAGATTGTGACTGTTCGAAGTCGGGTGCCGTTCGAGGCGAATTGTGACCGTTCGCGGTCGGGGTGCCGTTCGAGGCGAGTTGTGACTGTTCGAAGTCGGATGCCGTTCGCGGCGAGTTGTGACCGTTCGCGGTCGGGGTGCCGTTCGAGGCGAGTTGATGTGTGCCCGGGGGGGACTTAATACCATCCAAACCAGATTCACGTTCGGGTGAGTTTCTGGATTGTCTGTTGTGGCGGTTTATCACTATCTCAGAGCATGCCTAGGGATCGTTCGCGATCCCGTACATGTGTAAGTAGCTTAGCCATTTTAGAATTATCAAAACCAATATTTCCATTCAACTGATGAAATTTAAAATAGAAATGTTCAGCAAAGTTAAATCCAAATCTAAGAAATAAAGAACAAAAGCAAAGCAGTGACGTCGGAGTGCAAACGCCTACATCGATGTGGTTTATAGTTGTATCAGAGCATGCCTGAGGATCGTTCGTGGTCCTGTACATGTGTAAACAACTTAACCGTGTCAGTGTGGAGTTTGCTGCTCGTCCGTCGCTATCTCAATCAATGGATAATAAGATGACGTCTCGATCCTGAGCTGTCTTCAGTAGGTGCGGGCGGTGGTCGTTCTTGTCCTACCGTTGTGGTCCTCCTTCTCACATATTGTGATAGCAAACCATTCCGAATATGCCCCTCCACCTCATCTTTTAGATGCCTGCAATCGTTGGTATGATGACCATTCAGGTCGTGGAACGAGCAATATCTGTCTGATTTCCTTTCGTTAATAGTCGGATCCCTTCGCATTGGCCTACGGTAGGGAACCTGCTCTCTTGTATCTTGATAGATACGCTCCAAACTCTCATTCAACTCGGAGTAAGTGGTGAATCGCGACTCTTTTCGTGGCCGCTTTGACCTGTCATCATTATCCTCAGCCTTTCTCTTTCCTTTACCAGTCTCCGCACCCCTTCCAGGTGGGTTTTCGCTCTTGATTGCGTAAACGTCAACTTCTTCCTCTCTTTCTGCACTAGCATCTTCCAAACGCAGAAACTTTTCAGCCTCATGATAGAACTCTCCCAGATTCATAGGCGGATCTTTAGTTAACGAATTCTTGAACTCCGTACTATCAGCTATTCCAGATACAGCCGCCATCATGACCATAGATGGATCTGGTCGATCCACTGATGCTGCTGCCGCATTAAATCGTGTTAGAAAACTCCTCAAAGTCTCTCCAGTTTTCTGCTTCAAGGTTGCCAAAGTCATCACATTCTTGGGTCTTGCAATATGAACCCTGAATTGCCTCATGAATCTCTCAGTTAAATCTGCCCATGTTCCTATGGAGCCGCTCTCCAGTTGCCTGAACCATAACGCTGCAATGTCCGTCAAATACAATGGAAAGCACCGGGCCATGACCTCCTGTGATGCCCCCAGTACTTCCATGTGCCTCATATACTTTGTAAGATGGACCGCAGGGTCCGTCCTCCCATCGTACATCTCTACTGATGGTAGCCTGAATTCTGGTGGGTTCCTAGCCATCCTAATCACAGGAGAAAAAGGACTCCTGTTTACATCTTCCAAGTCTCTATTTACTAAACCGCCTCTCATAGCTCTTCTAACCATCTCAGCTAATCTGTCATTGTCTCCAAGCTGAAGTCCTCGTTCACTGCCTTCGACCTGCCCCCTGAGTCCGTGGGAGCTTTCAGGTGTATGCCCCCCTGGCGGAGCGTTCATTCTTCTATTGTTACCAGATTGTTCGGATGCCCCCGTCTCTCTTCTCGGGATTGGATCAACATGTTCGGCGTGTGTGCCCCCTAGCTCTGGTGCTACGCCAGATGGTCCTGCTCCGTTTTGAACTCCAGTTGCACCTTGGTTCCGTGCTCCAAGTTGCCCAATCTGTTGAAGTAAATTTTGGATCATCTCTTCTTGCCTTTTCATCATGGCCTCCATCTCATCCCTGGTGATGAAGACTGAAGCTTGGTTTGCTCCTGAGGAAGCCTCTTGACTCCCTTCCTGTTGACTTTGCTCTAGCCTCTGCCTTCTGCTTGATTGTCTTGCCATGATTCTCCCAATCTGAATCTTTAGACTTTAAAATTCAGCTTCTAAGCGGTAGAATCCTTGAGTAAATCTCTCAGTGAAAGCACCAAAAATGTTTGCACAAAAAATGGACAAACACCTCAAAGTTGTATGATTTAGTAGATCTTAGGTTGTTCTTAGTGATTTGGGTGATTTATGCAAATATATGAACAGCAGGGGCTAAACTGTAAAAAGATACGCAGATTTATAGTGGTTCGGCCAGAACGTGCCTACGTCCACTTTATATGTTATTTCTCTTCTTTTGTTGTGATTACAAGTACAAAGCTTTGGTACAAGTAAAAGAAAGTTGTTTGAAAGTTCCTTCCGTGCTTGAGCTCTCAAACTTCTCCCCCATTGTTGTACCCCTGCCCCTCTATTTATAGAGTGAGGTAGGGGGCAGGGGCCTTGGATGTTTATAGCTGCTGGTGGGCCTGGGCTGAAACAATCTGGACTGGCACATCTGGTTCGGCGGAGCTTTGTTCGGTCGTAGCTGTGGAGGAGTTGGTCCGGCGATGAGCTACGTGGTCCGGCGTTGGTGGTGATGAGGTCGAAATAGTTTGGTTCGGCAGTTGTGAGGATGCCGAATGAGGTGATGCCGAATGAGCTTTTGTACTGGGAATGCCGGATGTACCAAGGCATCCTGAGAGCCGCATGATGACTACCGAATGACCTTGATGATGATATGCTTGCTGGCTGCTTCTTCTTGGTTCGGTTGTGGAGGAAACGCACCCCACACAGACATTCCAGTTTTGACCAAAAATGGGATAACAATGTTCCTTCGGACTCATTCGATAATGTGGTCTATGTGGCAACACTGCTCCCGGAACCAGATCGATTTGATGTTGAATGTCTCTTAGTGGCGGTAACTCTTCTGGAAATACATCCTCAAATTCTTTCAATACTGGCTTTGCTTCTTCTGCAATTTTAACCTCTTCACTGCTCTCTCGCCCAATCAACAAAAATACTTCTGGCTCTTCCTCAACCTCCTTAACAAACTCTTTCAAAGATAACAAAGTTTTCAGTTCTTCAATCTCTTCTGACTTACTTTCTCCCTGTTGTCTCTTCTTTGGAACTAAGATAATCTTCGTGCCTTCAAACATAAAACTATAGCTATTGGTCCGACCGTCATGCTGTACTGCTCGATCATACTGCCATGGTCTTCCCAAAAGTAAGTGGCAAACATCCATCTCTACTACATCACACCAGATCTCGTCTTTGTATTTCTTCCCAATAGAGAATGGAACACGAACTCGTCTATCCACTTTCACTTCTCCTCCTTTTCTCAACCATGCTAGTTTATATGGATTCGGATGTTTCTCTGTCTTCAATTTCAACTTTGTCACAGCCTCGGTTGAAACGATGTTGTCACAGCTTCCTGCGTCAATCACAAATTTACACACCTTCCCCAGTATAGTGCATGTCGACTGAAAGATATTACTCCTCAACCAACTAGCTTCTTCCTGCTTCGGTGTCAAACACGATCTCCTCAGCATTAGATTACAACCTTTATCTCCTGATGCAATATCATGTTCATCCTCCTCAACTGGACTAGAATATTCTCCATCAACATCCTCATCTTCAACTTCCGCAATCATGGTTCTCTTCTTTGGCTTTGGACACTCATTGCTTTTATGACCCACTTCCTGACACTTGTAACATTTGAAACCATGGTTAACCTTCACCTTCTCAGCCTCCTTCACCACTGGTCTACTGATAGGTTTAGAAACATTAGAACTCCCACTAACACCCTTCACTTGATTGTTGGAATTAGTAAACACACCCCCTCCTCGTCGTCCCTGTTTCTCCCAAGCCAACGCCTTTTGATGTGCTTCTGCCACAGATCTTGGATCGAACATATTAACCATATCCTGAATCTGCATTCTCAATCCCCCAATGAATCTAGATGTCAACTGCTCTTCCGTTTCCATAATATCATTCCTTGCAATCAGCTGATAAAACTCATCCGCATAATCATTAACAGTTTTTGTGCCCTGCCTCAAATTCTGCAAACGTTGATACATCAGCGATTGATAATTATAAGGTAAGAACGTTGCTTTCATCAATTTCTTCATCTTCTCCCAAGATTCAACTTTTGACTTTCCCATTCGTTCACGTGTAAGTTTGGTTTGCTGCCACCATGCCAAAGCTCTACCCCTCAACCTTGTAGCAACCAACTTCACTCTACGATGTTCTGGAACTTCTTTGAAATCAAAAATTTCTTCAGCATTAGCCACCCAATCCAAAAACTCTTCAGCTTGCATACCACCCTTGAATTCTGGTATTTCCGTCTTCATTCCCGATTCCCACTTGTGATCATACTCTGAATAATTTCTTCCTTGACCTCATCCTTGAATACTACCACCACCATATTCCTCTTCAAAATCAGATGCATATCGATGTCGATTCTGACCACCAACATCTCTACTCCCTCACGTCTACCACCATCCCTTCTATCTACATTCCTCCGAACACGATCTCGGTCATCAACATTCCTATAACTGTCTCGGCTCACACTTCTATGGTCATTGTCATTACTTCTCCCTTGATTAGAATGTGGTGAAACTCTACTTCTCTCGTGATTAGATTCAGGTGAAACCCTTCTCTGGTTTTGATTCATCTCCGTCATAAGCTTCTCTAACCTTCCAATGCCTTCATCCAACTTCTCATTGAATTTGTCACTTATACGTTGCTCCATTTGCTCGGCATCTTCCCGTTTATACAAATCTTCAACATTTTGATGACGGTTAGCTCTTCGTGGCGGCATGTTTTGAATCTTCTACAAACTCTTCAACACTTCAAAATTCAAACACAATTCGAACTTTGATCCAAAATGAAATGGATCGAAAACTCCCACTTTGTTGCAACTTCGCGATGAACACAATGAACACAACTTCTCCAAATGATAAGATCTAATCTCCAATCTTCAATACAAAGTCGAACAACTTCCCTCTTGCTCTCAGCCGTGATCAATAACCTCAAATCTTCACTTCGATTCAAACTTCTTCAAAAGAATTGGCTCCAAGGACTCGATTTAGCTATGATTGGCTAAAACAAGCTCTGATACCAAAACTGACGCAGCGGATTAATCAAAAACAATGTAGATCGATGAAAGTAGCAATCTGTGAGTTGATGAATACTGAAATGCCCGAATTCGTAGATCCGAAGATACCGAATTCTAGCTATCCCGAACTCGTTGATCGCGCACGATACCGGGTTCAAAGATCTTCAATTCTTCGAGCGTTGATCAAGTGCACTTGATTCCGCGAATCGGCTTCTACAATCGTTGAATCGAGCGCACTCGATTATCCGAAAGAGGAGATAGGAGATTACACTCAACTACCAATTTAAATTGAAAGCACAAAGCAATCAAATAAGAATTTTATTCAAAAATCAACAACCTATTACAAATGGCACCACCGGCCTATTTATAGAAGTTACAAATTTCAATACAAATCTGAACAACTCCTAAGTCGTTTCCGACTTACGACTCACGACTCAAGAACCACGACTTACGACTTAAGTACAACGACTCAACACAAACGAATTACATGACATACAACACATCAGTAAAATATCAACGACACATGACTTAAAATTAACGACTTAACAATGCCACGAGTTAACAGATGACGACTTAACAAAGCAACACAACAGCATCTTTCCACGACTTAAGAATCAACGGCTTAGGGTAAAGCGGCATAAGAATCTACGGCCCAAGCTTCAGCGACTTAACACCCAACGACTTGAGATAGCAGCGACTTATGACTTACGAGATACTTCTTCCCGACTTAAGAAATTCTGACGACATAACTAAGTCGTAACTCGATAACGACTTATCACCTGTTCCGTTAAGTCGTACACTACCCAAAACACTTCCCTTAAGTCGTTGCCGACTTAAGCCTTCAACTTGCGTTGCTCCTCCTGTAGTTTTAGGTCGTAACCCAGCACTTCCCTTAAGTTGTTGACGACTCATAGCTCCTTCCTTAAGTCGGTCATGACTTATGCCTTCACCCCAGTTGAGTCGGTCACGACTTATGCCTTCGCCTTCCTTAAGTCGGTCACTACTCACTCGACTTATGTCTTCGCCTTCCTTGAGTCGATCATGACTCACTCCTTGAACCCTGTTAAGTCGGTCACGACTTATGCCCTCCGCCCTGTTAAGTCGGTCACGACTTATGCATTTAGCTTTGTTAAGTCGGTCACGACTTAAGTTTTGGGAAATTATAGCTTGGCCTGCATCACTTTTTAATTATGTTGCCACAGCTTAGGTTCCATTTGGTATTAGAGGTCTAGGTTAAACTGCAACTATACTAGAAATTCACAACGAATAGTGTAAATAATTATTTACAAAATTTCCCATTTTGACTAACAACGTTTAACTAATGGTACAGTTTTGCAAACATGCTTTGGGTTACATAATATACCATCATGTCTTCAATTTCCTCAAATTAATAGCCAAATATGGCTACCAAATAATAGTATGCTTCTTGCTATTGAGTGTTGTAAGCTTCCAAAGTGTTTGTGTAACAACCCGCATATTTACGATTCGTATATTTTTATTGTTTAATTTGAAAATAGCACCGTTAGTCGGATTTTAGTCCGAAAAAGTCACTATTCGTAAAAGAATAATCGAATTAGTGAAGAGTCATTGTGGATCATGATTCGGAGGTGTCTATTTGGGGAAAAACTGTCAAACAGGGATTTAGACGTATGAAATGAAGCATTCAAACGTCTGAAATTGTTCGAATCAAACCAGAGAGGAAATAGGCAAAAATTGCCATTTTCAGACGTCTGAAATGGACAATTCAGACGTCTGAATATTGTTCTTGACAACTTCTGTTTTTCCATATTCAGACGTCTGAATCGTTCAGTTCAGACGTCTGAATGAAGTTTAAAAACTTCTATTCTTCCAGATTTAGACGTCTGGTTTGGAAATTTCAAACGTTTGAATGTGGAATGAAATTGAGAATCAATATTTTGGACTCGAGACCACTTCCATTGAGTTCAAAATGGTGTTTGCGACTTTTTTGAGTATAAGCTTGGATATGTTTGGAGTAAGTTGAATTTTGCTATTTTCTAAGTGGGCT
Organism: Allium fistulosum; assembly: GCA_030737815.1. Taxonomy (NCBI): domain Eukaryota; kingdom Viridiplantae; phylum Streptophyta; class Magnoliopsida; order Asparagales; family Amaryllidaceae; genus Allium; species Allium fistulosum. The sequence continues at coordinate 961,590,672 of CM060901.1, forward strand.
TTTGGGTTTGGGTTTCACCCAACTCATTCTGTACCTTAACTCAGCCCCCTCTTCTCTCCATACACTCATTTCATTTCTTCTATCTCAAGCTCAACTGAAAATGGGGAGAGGAATGGGAAATTAAAATTCAAAACCCTAGTTCCTTTGCAAATTCAAGTTCTAGCTCCAAAATTCAAAGTGAAGCTTAGGTAAGCATTCTCTTCTTCTTCTCCATCTCAATCCCTCTTCAAATTTCAGAATTGTTCTTAACCCTAACTTTGAGGAAACTTCATCTTTGATTATAGATTGAAGTTCTTGAGGTGGTGTTGAAGAGAGATTAACATATTGCTTGTTCTAGAGCTCTCTCTCTTGTGTTTTTGAGTTTAAAGGTGAGATTTTTATCTCACATCTACGTCTATATCTTTGATAATGTTAGGTAGCAATTCCTCACATATTTTCCTTATCCATTTGCTTTTGAATTGAATTGGTTTGATGACTATTCCAATTTTTGGCGTTTGAAGTCAAAATCTATGAAAATCCTTATATGGTTGTTTGGGCATGTTGGTCGGAGTGTATTGGTGAGTCTTTAAGGTTGGGTAGTCGTTTGGCGGAAACCCCTAGCCATCGTCACTCATCCGATTGCTTCCAATATGATTTGGCCATCATTGGCCTAGGCAAAGTATTGCCTGAGCCCCAGTTTCAGACGTCTGAAATATACAATTCAGACGTCTGAATCTGCTTGTCTCAGCCCTATTTGCCTATTTTGTGTGGGATTCCAATTTTTATCGATTCGTGATTATCCGATTTGTTGTTATCAATTATTATTAACTTTGATGATTCCTTTTTGATTTTGTACACGGGTTTATAAAATGATCTTTTTAATTGTATTAAAAGCTCGTTTCTCCAATTTATAATTTCTATTTAAAACACACACAATTTTGCACTTCGAGCGAAGAGGGAGGAGAATCAAATGATTAAATAAAACACGTGCTATGAACACGTGCGTTTATCTTTTCAGTTAATTCCTAATCTATTCATTTGACCATTTTGACCTTTGGGTCTGGTTTACCGATGAGATGAGGTGAACATTGTACTGCTTTGAGTGTGAAATTGGCTAACGGATAGTAAACTGTTTAGTGCGAACGTGGGGTATGAGACTCACGTTAACATTTTTTGGGTTCCTTTTTGAGAGTTGTGACACATTCCGCCGGACAGTGGTGTCCAGTACCGCCACTACGGTTTGTTTCCTTCGGGCGTTGCCTTCGGGCGTATGGATCCTTGTTACGGTATTGAGCTCGAGCACCTTTTGTTTCTTTGACAATGATATTTCCCTAGTGTATCGCCTTTCGGGGTAGGTTCCTTGAACCACACAATATATAGCGATTACCTTGTGGAAACTTGTGTTACCTTTATTGGTATTTGTCATTTGCCTTTTGGCTTGTTTTGGGATATGATATCCTTTGTCTATTGGGATTGCCAATGATATGAGGCTTGTTTTGATTCATCTTATATTAGATGATTTGGTTATCTCTTTTGGAGATATTGGTGGTACTTTATGATCTTGTATGTTCATTATCATTTAGTTTATCTGACTGATTTGTTTAGCTAGACTGGCCCGTGTATTTTATACTTGGGTCAGACCGAGATGTTTCAGGTTAGGTACATTGGACTTAGCCTAGTTTGCTTCCGCATGGACTATTCTGCTAGTTCCTTTTTGTTATAACTTTTTGTGTAGTCCTTTTTGGCTGTAACTCTGATATATATTCTTTTGACTCGTCTGTATACTGTGGTTTACTTTACCACTTGACATGTATCATTTTGTATACTCTATAATGTATTTGTATATGTGTAAATGTATGTGATGATCTACTGTTCTGTGATGTGTATTACATTTGAGTTGTTATATTTTATTCTGATAGATCCTCCAACCACCTATGGCTTTGTGTTGAGTATTTATTGGATATGTCGATCCATTTGAGAATGAATGGTAATTGTCAGCGTAGTCAATAGATAATTAAGATAGGGCTATAGATGGTCGCTCCTAACCAGCTCTATTCTCCGTATTAGCAGACGGTGTTACCTTGTAATACTCTTTGCTAATGTGGGTCTCGGAGTGGGGCGTCACAACTTGGTATCAGAGCTGAGTTCAGAACAAAATATGATAAACATAGAACAAAGATACATATTACGGTACATCAAAGTGTAGTACGAATGGTACGAATCTTTGAATCATCGTGCCTTTATTCTTTTCGTGCTTTGGGGTGGATAGAATTTTCGGAATATGTCTAGGAATGCATTTTATTCCGTAATATTCCATATTTGAATTAATGATATCTACCCTGTGATTAATCTTTATCTTATCCTAACTTTCAGCTAATGGCTGGAAGAGGCCGAGGACGACGCATGGATGCTGGGCAATCTAGTGGCTCGCATCCGGACGGCGTATATATGTCTGCCGATCAGTTTTTGGAGTTATTTAGGAGCACTCAGCCTCCAACTCCTATTCGAGCGTCTCCTCCATGCAAGTCTGCCTTTGCACGTCTGTGCAGTGATTTTTCTCATCTTGGTGGGAAGCCATTCAAAGGCTCCGAGTCCGTTCTTGAGGTCCAAGCTTGGATTCGCACATGCGAGCGTATCTTCTCTCGTATGGATCTTTCTGACCACGATCGAGTTCTTGTAACTTCTATCTTATTGGAAGAGCGTGCCCTTGATTGGTACGAGCTTCTTGTAGCCGAACTTGATGAGTTTGTTCTTTCTTGGACTCAGTTCCGGGAGCAATTCGAACTCAAATTCGTTCCTGAATCTGAGAAAGTTTTATTAGCCCGTCGCTTCCTTGAGTTGAAGCAAGGGAAGTCCTCCGTCTCTGAATATGTTGCATCATTCGAGGCCTTATCTAAGTATGGTCTTGAATTCATTAGCACTTCTTATAAGAAGAATATGAATTTTGTCTCTGGTCTTAAGAAATATCTTAAGAAGTCTTTAATGCTTCAGCTTAAGCTTTCTTTTGAGAAGTTGGTTGATTCGGCACTTCATCTCGAAGCCATCGAGAAGGAGTGTGATAGTGGTGATGATGTTGAGGTTCGCAAGAACCCCGATAAGAAGAAGTTTCCATTTCATAAGCGGGAATCTTTCCCTTCCAAGAAGAAAAAGCCCATTGAATATGGTTCTAACTCTCAATCTGTTGGAACACCTTCCATTCGGAAGTGTTTCAATTGTGGTTCTCCTGATCATATGATTCGGGATTGTCCTAAGCCTCTCTTCTGCCATTATTGCAAGAAGGAAGGTCACCGTGTTCCCTCCTGTCCTACTGCTCCTGCTAGTGCCAAGTCTGGCAAGCTTTATGTTGCTAAGGCTTCTGGAGGTTCTTCTCAGCCCAGAGGTATATCTCCATCTATTTTGGAAGGTTCTATTTTATTTCATGACCGTAGTATTCGAGTTCTTTTCGATATGGGTGCTTCGCATTCATTCGTGTCAAAGAAGCTTGTCGATGATTTGTCTTTGGTTGTTTCTTGTATGGTTACTTCGTTGAGGATTGCAAATCCTATTGGGGGATCCACAACCCTTAGCATGCTTTGTGATGATGTTGAGATTGTTTTATGTGGCTTTTCTTTTCGTGCGAATCTGCACGTTATTTCTTATTTGGGATTTGATATGATTTTGGGTATGGACTGGCTAGTGAGATACGATGCCATGATTATTTGTTCTGAAAGAATTTTATATCTTCGACATCCAGATTCGTCTACTCAGCTATCACTTGTTCTTCGGAATGTGGATAATTCCGAAATGGCTTTATATTCTCTTGACTCATGAGATGATGATGATATATCTCGTATTCCTATTGTTTGTGACTTCTCTGATGTTTTTGAGCCGGTTTCGGGTTTGCCACCCAAGCGGGCGATCGAGTTCCGCATTGATCTCATTCCAGGTGCGCATCCAGTTGGTCGTCCTCCCACGAGGATGTCTACAAAAGAAAATGAGGAACTCAAGAAGCAGCTTTTAGAGCTTGAGTCCAAACAGTTGATTCAGTCTAGTTTTTCACCATGGGGTACCACGGTCGTCTTCGTGAAGAAGTCCGATGGAACTCTTAGGCTCTGCATTGACTATCGCAAGCTTAACGAGTTAACCATCAGGAATAGGTATCCATTGCCTAGGATCGATGATATGTTCGATCTATTGAGTGGCACTAAGGTCTTCTCTCAGCTCGACCATGCCGCTGGTTTTCACCAGCTCCGAGTCGCGGAAGATAGCATACCTCTTACAGCTTTCCGCACTCGATATGGTTCTTTCGAGTGGCTCGTTATGCCGTTCGGTTTGACGAACGCTCCTGCTTTCATTGTTGATCTTATGAATCGAGTATTCCGAGAATATCTCGATAAGTTCGTCCTTGTGTTCATTGACGACATTCTTGTTTATTCTAAGTCTAAAGCCGAACATGCTAATCACTTGAGAATTGTCTTGAGTACTCTTCGTCACCATCAGCTTAAAGCCAAATTCTCCAAGCGCCATTTTTGGGAGAATAAGGTAAAGTTCTCAGCCCATGTTGTATCTTCTGACGGCATTTCTGTCGATCCCTCAAAGATCGAAGCTATCCAGAATTGGAAGAGGCCTGAGAATGTTCATGAGATTCGTAGTTTCCTTGGATTGGCGGGTTATTACCATCGGTTCATCAAGGATTTTTCCCGTGTTGTGCTTCCTCTCACCAGCCTTACTCGGAAAGGCATTCGTTATATTTGGTCTCCTAAGTGTGAAGCTTCCTTTCAGACATTAAAGGAACTTCTCACTAATGCTCCTATTCTTGTGGTTCCCGAGGGGAATCATGATCTTGTTGTCTACACCGATGCTTGTGGTAGTGGTCTCGGTGCCGTGCTTATGCAGAAAGATCGGGTAGTTGCTTATGCTTCTAGGCAACTGCGTCTGAATGAAGTTCGCTATGCCACTCATGATCTTGAGTTAGCCGCCATTGTCTTCGCTTTGAAGGTTTGGCGACACTATTTATTAGGCGAGCGCTTCATTCTCTATACCGATCATAAATCCTTAAAGTATTTGTTCACTCAGAAGGAACTCAATATGAGGCAACAACGTTGGCTCGAGTTTCTTGCCTCCTCTGACTTTGATATCCAGTATACCCCTGGTAAGGGTAATCGTGTTGCTAATGTGCTTAGTCGCAGACATTCGGCTGTCGTTTCTATGATGCTTGCCGAATGGGATATTCTTGAGACTCTATCTTTTTGTGATATTCGTGATCAAGCTCCATCCTTTGATTCTCCGATAGTATTATTCAGTTTGGAAGCTCGACCCTCTCTATTTGATCGTATTGCCGAAGCTCAGCGGCATGATCCTGATCTTGTGCATCTTATTCAGCTTTGTGAGACTGAATCCCGTGATGAGGCATTGCGGGATTTCAGCATTGATTTTCATGGGTGTCTTCGCAAGAAGAACCATCTTGTTGTGCCTTCTAATTCTGCACTTAGGCATGACATTCTTGATGACTGCCATCTTTCTAAGTATAACATTTGTTATCCCACCTTTTGGTCAAGGCTGGAATATCAACAAATTGGCAGGGAACGGTGGATATCGGGATTGGAGTTCAATTGGAAACCAAGCCGCAATGGATGTCGTCAAAATTTGGCCGGGCTCCGATCAGAGCGAAATCAATTGGAGATGATGATGAGGACTAGAGAAGGCTATGTTTCAAATTTCAGGTTAATCGGAGTTCGTGTGAAGGAGATATGATCGATACAAGGCAGGAAGAATATGTTGTTCGTATCCATTGAGCTTGGCATAGTTCGAATCCATCGTTCGCATCGATCATGTCTTGTTCAGTTCGACTCCATCAGGTCCGTATCGATCAGGTTCACACGTGCCCGGCAGTTCGTATCCATTGAGCAGCGTCTCATTCGTATCGATCAGTATGGGCTGGACTCGGTGGTTTCGCATCGATCAGGTGAGTGGACAGGTAAAGCTTTGTTCGTATCCACCAGGTAAAGCCTTGTTCGTATCCATTAGGTAAGGCCTCGCTCGTATCCATTTACCACTTCATATCGATGACCCCCGTAGTCGCTTCGTATCGATCGATTCGTAAGCGATCGATGCGGAGTGTACTCCTGGAATCGATGCAAAAAAGGAACACGAATTGATGAATGCGAGCATACCGTTATGAAGTTATGGATATGAACGAGCACGAAATACGGATGCGAACAAAGAATGCCCACGTCTCCAGGGAAGAAGCATTCAACTCGCCGTAAAGACTGGATCGACCCAGGAAACTCGCGCCACGCTATCTCATGCGCACGTGCTTTTGATCGATACGAAGGAATAGATACGAAAGCATGGATTCGAACTCAGCAGCCAACGAAAATCATAAACTTGCATCGATCATATCTCCCAGACCACTGATCCAAATGCAACGAAATTTTCAAAGTAGCTTCCATACGAGGTAAGGAATGTTCCCACCAAGTTTCAGCCCAATTGGATCATTTTTTGATGGATACGAAATTGCTTCGTATCCATCACAAATCGAGTCGAAACTTAGTGGGTTCGGTCGCGTGGGCCCCCTCACGTGCCAGAAGAAGTCTCCTGAAGTTTGGGCACGATCTCAACCTCCTACGCCTATAAATAGCCCCTGGGAGCCTGTAGAGAAGGGGGCTTTTTTCGCGATCCAACGTCCAGACTCTGCCGGATTCAGTTCTACTTCTCTCTATTGCTGTAGTATTTGAAATTCTTCATTGTAACTGCTGTAATCATCTGTAACCAGCGAGGATAATTAATAAAAGATAAAAATCTTGAAGTGGACGTAGGCCGGAGATAGCCGAACCACTATAAACTATGTGTCACTGTTCATTATTTCTGGATTGCTGTTTGTTGCTTGCTTAGATTTGAGATTTGTGTTGGAATATTGCTGATTTGTATTCATACACTGGTGCTTTCACAATACTTGGGGTTTGTGACCATTTTTGGCGCAAACACTTTGGTGCTTTCACTGAGAACAACTAGCACCCGCTACATCAGATTCAGAGTTCAGATTTAAAAGCTTGAAGGGATCAGATTTGGGAGACAATGACTCGACAAACGAGACAAAGAGCTGAGAGAAGCCAACAAGGAGGAAGTCAAGAGGCATCCCCTGGTGCTGGAGAAGAGCCAGCTTCGATCTACATCACTAGAGATGAAATGGAGACCATGACCAATCTGATGCATGAAAGGATAATGAAGAGCCAACAGGATATGATGGAGGCTTTCCTCGAGCAGATGAGAGTTGCAGGGACACAGAACCTTGGACCAACTACAGCGGCTGTGAATGTGGAACAAGGAGCTAGGGTTATGGAACCTAATGGAAGACAGAATACAGAATCGGAAGGCAATCAACAAGGGCTTGGGGGCAGGCCCGCAGGATCCAACACAGGAGAACCTTTGGAAGGAGTTCAACAAGCTAGGGCCAACGTTGCTGCTAGTGAGCCACATGAAGAATATGTGCCGGAGTTCCCTCGGGAGCATGGGGGGCAACCCCTGACAGACAACGCTGGATTAATGGAAGTCATTAGGAAGACTATGCGTGGAGGTTTGACCAATAGAGATTTGGAAGGAGTGAACAGGAGTCCGTTCGCTCGGGAAATCAGGATAGCTCAGAATCCACCTAAGTTCAAGCTACCTAGCGTGGAAGTATACAATGGCAAGGCTGACCCGACTGATCACTTGATGAGATACATTAGACACGTGGAAGTGCTGGGGGCATCAGAGGAGGTGATGGCCAGATGTTTCCCGTTGTATTTGACAGATCTAGCTGCAATGTGGTTTCGGCAGCTGGAAGAAGGATCTATCAGGACTTGGAGGGAGTTGGTGGATAGGTTTTTAGGACAGTTTCGGGTTCATATCAAGAGACCTAAGAACGTGATGACGTTAACATCAGTAAAGCAAAGGACGGATGAATCGCTTAGAGCATTTCTAACTCGATTCAATGCGGCAGTTGCTTCGGTGGATCGGCCGGATCCATCGATGGTTTTAATGGCGGCAGTGTCAGGAATCGGGGAGGATTCGGATTTCAAGGTATCTTTAATACGAAACCCACCACTGGATCTCGAGGAATTCTTTCATGAAGCTGAAAGGTTCCTTCGGCAAGAAGACGCATGTGCAGATTTAAAGTTGAAGGAAGTGAATGCAACTGAGGGTGGAGGACCATCCGGTAGAGGTTCGGATAAAGATAAAGGGAAAAGGAAGTTGGATGATGATTCTGAAAAAGCCAGGAAGCATTGGAAGGATCCAAAGTTTTCCACATACACTGGATTGAATGAGACGCTGGAGCGGATTTACTTGGAAACCCGGAATCGCCTTCCTTACCGAAGGCCGGCTAGGAGAGAACCATCTGAACGGGAAAGGGCATCAGGGAGGCATTGTCTCTTCCACGATTTAGACGGGCATGATACCAACAGCTGCAGGCACTTAAAGGATATAGTTAAGGAGCATGTGAGGAATGGACAATTGAGGCAATATGTTGGGGCTCAGAATGTAGCGGCGGAGCAGGAGCAACCACCGCCTACCTCAAGCCATGATGGCGTGAGGTCCAGGAATGATGGTCAATTGATTATCAATTGACCGGGATAATATGAAATAAGTAACAAACCATTTGCAAGCAACCAAGTCATTTACACATGTATGGGGCCGGAGATAGCCCCTAGGCATGCTTTGAATGATGATAAACCGCGAAACCATGGTTTGCGAAATCTGTCTTTTGTTTTTGGATTGGACACTCGTTTTTCTGTTTTGGTCCTGGAGTTCGGATTGAACTCCTGATTTTGCTCGTTTTCTGGTTTTGGCTTTCATTCGGATGATTGTTCTCCGTTTTGGAGGATGATTTTGATTTTTGATATGGATTTCTGGTTTTCCGATTTAATTTGGATTTTGGATTGGATTTTGATTGGATTTTTTCTGGTTTTTTGATAAACGGTCGTCGAGTATGGACTATGCTCGATAAGGGTCCGGAGAGACTAGGATTCGGCCTAGGACTTAGGCCTTACATTATCAATTGATTACTTTCAGGTCATTGAGTATGGACTATGCTCAACAAGGGTCCGGAGCGACCAGGATTCGGCTTAGGATTTAAGCCACAGCAATATTTACATCCAGGGACACTGGACCAAGGTCATCAAGTGTGGATTGCGCTTGGCAAGAACCCGGAGAGGTTAGTTCAACGTCCAGGGACACTAGACAACGGTCGTCAGGTGTGGATTGCGCTTGGCAAGAGTCCAGAGAGGTTAGGGATTTGGAAATTGACCTGGAGAGGTCTTGGATTCGGTTGTTGGACAAGGATGGATTGAAAACTCGATCATCGAGTTTGGATGGACATGAATTGGCTATGGACTTCGGATTCAGAACTATTCAAAACACGCCTTATTGTCACAAGGCATGTTTTGGGGGGCAAATGTTATACCACCTTTTGGTCAAGGCTGGAATATCAACAAATTGGTAGGGAACGGTGGATATCGGGATTGGAGTTCAATTGGAAACCAGGCCGCAATGGATGTCGTCAAAATTTGGCCGGGCTCCGATCAGAGCGAAATCAATTGGAGATGATGAGGACTAGAGAACGCTATGTTTCAAATTTCAGGTTAATCGGAGTTTGTGTGAAGGAGATATGATCGATACAAGGCAGGAAGAATATGTTGTTCGTATCCATTGAGCTTGGCATAGTTCGAATCCATCGTTCGCATCGATCATGTCTTGTGCAGTTCGACTCCATCAGGTCCGTATCGATCAGGTTCACACGTGCCCGGCAGTTCGTATCCATTGAGCAGCGTCTCATTCGTATCGATCAGTATGGGCTGGACTCGGTGGTTTCGCATCGATCAGGTGAGTGGATAGGTAAAGCTTTGTTCGTATCCACCAGGTAAAGCCTTGTTCGTATCCATTAGGTAAGGCCTCGCTCGTATCCATTTACCACTTCATATCGATGACCCCCGTAGTCGCTTCGTATCGATCGATTCGTAAGCGATCGATGCGGAGTGTACTCCTGGAATCGATGCAAAAAGGAACACGAATTGATGAATGCGAGCATACCGTTATGAAGTTATGGATATGAACGAGCACGAAATACGGATGCGAACGAAGAATGCCCACGTCTCCAGGGAAGAAGCATTCAACTCGCCGCAAAGACTGGATCAACCCAGGAAACTCGCGCCACGCTATCTAATGCGCACGTGCTTTTGATCGATACGAAGGAATAGATACGAAAGCATGGATTCGAACTCAGCAGCCAACGAAAATCATAAACTTGCATCGATCATATCTCCCAGACCGCTGATCCAAATGCAACGAAATTTTCACAGTAGCTTCCATAAGAGGTAAGGAATGTTCCCACCAAGTTTCAGCCCGATTGGATCATTTTTTGATGGATACGAAATTGCTTCTTATCCATCACAAATCGAGTCGAAACTTAGTGGGTTCGGTCGCGTGGGCCCCCTCACGTGCCAGAAGAAGTCTCCTGAAGTTTGGGCACGATCTCAACCTCCTATGCCTATAAATAGCCCCTGGGAGCCTGTAGAGAAGGGGGCTTTTTTCGCGATCCAACGTCCAGACTCTGCCGGATTCAGTTCTACTTCTCTCTATTGCTGTAATATTTGAAATTCTTCATTGTAACTGCTGTAATCATCTGTAACCAGCGAGGATAATCAATAAAAGATAAAAATCTTGAAGTGGACGTAGGCCGGAGATAGCTGAACCACTATAAACTATGTGTCACTGTTCATTATTTCTGGATTGTTGTTTGTTGCTTGCTTAGATTTGAGATTTGTGTTGGAATATTGCTGATTTGTATTCATACACTGGTGCTTTCACAATACTTGGGGTTTGTGACCATTTTTGGCGCAAACACCATTCATCCTACCAGTAGTAAGATATATGCTGATATGCATCGCCTTTATTATTGGAAAGGCATGAAGCGCGATGTGGCGAGTTATGTGAGTAATTGCATGACTTGTCAACGTATTAAAGCCGAACATCAGCGCCCTTCTAGTCTCCTTCAGCCTCTAGAGATTCCATTGTGGAAATGGGATCAGATTTCGATGGATTTCATTGATGGCCTACCTCGTACGAGATCGGGCCATTCTAGCATTTGGGTTATTGTTGATTGCATCACTAAGTCTGCTCATTTTGTTCCTATTAAATCTAATAGGACTGCTTCTCTTTTGGCTAAGTTATATATCAAGGAAATCGTGAGAATTCACGGTGTTCCTAGCTCGATTGTGAGTGACCGTGATCCTTTATTCACAAGTCATTTCTGGAAGAGTCTTCAGCAAGCTTTGGGAACAAAGCTTAATTTCAGCACAGCTTATCATCCATAGTCTGATGGACAGACTGAACGGGTGAATCGTATCTTAGAGGATCTCCTCCGTATTTGTATTCTTGATTTCAGAGGTGGTTGGGAGGATCATCTATCCTTTGTGGAGTTCTCCTACAACAATAGTTTTCAGTCCAGTATCGGTATGGCTCCTTTCGAAGCCTTATACGGAAGGCCATGTCGATCACCTTCTTGTTGGTTGGAATCTGGGGAGAAGCTTATTCTTGGCCCAGAGTTTGTTCATGATTCTTCTGAGAAGATTGATCTTATTCATCAGAGAATGAAAGAGGCATAGAGCCGCCAGAAATCCTACATGGATAACCGCAGGAAGACTCTCAAGTTCTCGGTTGATGATCTCGTCTTTATTCGTGTTTCTCCTTTGAAAGGGGTTATGCGCTTCAGTACGACAGGGAAATTGGCTCCTCGTTATGTAGGACCATTTCCAATTACCGAACGTATTGGCCCTGTGGCTTATAGAGTTTCACTTCCGGCTAATCTATCCGGTGTTCAAGACGTGTTTCACGTCTCTCAGCTTTGAAAGTGTCTTCGAGAATCGGATTCTGTTATCGACTCTCCTGATTTGCAAGAGCTTGAGATCTCACCAGACTTATCTATTGTACATCAGCCTATTCACGTACTTGCCTCGGAGGTGAGACACCTTCGAAATAAGGACGTGGCGCTCATTAAAGTTCATGGTCCGTTAATCCCAATGACTGTACTTAGGAAACCAGAGAGTTTATCGAGCGTTCCTATTCGGGTTTTCTATCTTTGCTTAGCAATGGTGAGAATATCTCTTTATCTCAAGCTTATATTCTTTCCTTTTTGGGTAATCTAAGTATGTAGTGGTTACAAATTCTTCTCTAGGAATTGCACGGACGCAATTTTGTTAAGGAGGGGAGATCTGTAACAACCCGCATATTTACGATTCGTATATTTTTATTGTTTAATTTGAAAATAGCACCATTAGTCGGATTTTAGTCCGAAAAAGTCACTATTCGTAAAAGAACAATCGAATTAGTAATGAGTCATTATGGATCGTGATTCGGAGGTGTCTATTTGGGGAAAAACTGTCGAATAGGGATTCGGACGTCTGAAATGAAGCATTCAGAAGTCTGAAATTGTTCGAATTAAGCCAAAGAGGAAATAAGCAAAAATTACCATTTTCAGACGTCTGAAATGTACAATTCAGACATCTGAATATTGTTCTTGACAACTTCTATTTTTCCAGAATTAGACGTCTGAATCGTTCAGTTCAGACGTCAGAATGAAGTTTGAAAACTCCTATTTTTCCAGATTCAGACGTCTGGTTTGGAAATTTCAGACGTCTGAATGAGGAATGAAATTAAGAATCAACATTTTGGACTCGAGACCACTTCCATTGAGTTCAAAATGGTTTTTGCGACTTTTTTGAGTATAAACTTGGATATGTTTGGAGTAAGTTGAATTTTGCTATTTTCTAAGTGGGCTTTTGGGTTTGGGTTTCACCCAACTCATTCTATACCTTAACTCAGCCCCCTCTCCTCTCCATACACTCATTTCATTTCTTTTATCTCAAGCTCAACTGAAAATGGGGAGAGGAATGGGAAATTAAAATTCAAAACCCTAGTTCCTTTGCAAATTCAAGTTCTAGCTCCAAAATTCAAAGTGAAGCTTAGGTAAGCATTCTCTTCTTCTTCTCCATCTCAATCCCTCTTCAAATTTCAGAAATGTTCTTAACCCTAACTTTGAGGAAACTTCATCTTTGATTATAGATTGAAGTTCTTGAGGTGGTGTTGAAGAGAGATTAACATATTGCTTGTTCTAGAGCTCTCTCTTGTGTTTTTGAGTTTAAAGGTGAGATTTTTATCTCACATCTACATCTATATCTTTGATAATGTTAGGTAGAAATTCCTAACATATTTTCCTTGTCCATTTGCTTTTGAATTGAATTGGTTTGATGAATATTCCAATTTTTGGCGTTTGAAGTCAAAATCTATGAAAATCCTTATATGGTTGTTTGGGCATGTTGGTCGGAGTGTATTGGTGAGTCTTTAAGGTTGGGTAGTCGTTTGGCGGAAACCCCTAGCCATCGTCACTCATCTGATTGCTTCCGATATGATTTGGCCATCATTGGCCTAGGCAAAGTATTGCCTGATCCCCAGTTTCAGACGTCTGAAATATACAATTCAGACGTCTGAATCTGCTTGTCTCAGCCCTATTTGCCTATTTTGTATGGGATTCCAATTTTTATCGATTCATGATTATCCGATTTATTGTTATCAATTATTATTGACTTTGATGATTCCTTTTTGATTTTGTACACGGGTGTTATCCCGCCTTTTGGCAAGGCCGTGACACCAAGGACTTAACTAGATACCGGCGACAGATCGTCTCGGAAATCGGTTACACGCAAGGATCGCTATGGATATCGACGAAATTTGTTCAAGTCCGGATCGGGCTATAATTGATAAGGCACGTCAAGCAAAGTCGTGGGAACCAACGATCCAAGTTTCAAGACAATCCGAGTTTGTATGCTCGAGATATTGTCGACAAAGGATGGAGTAGAACTTCCTTAGTTCGAATCCATAGGCGAAGCCTATGTTCGAATCCATCAGACGAGCATTGCCTTGTATCCATGAAAAAGAGGCTGGTTTGAATCGGTCAAAGGAGAATTGCTTCGACTCCATCAGGCGAAACCGATAGCTTCGAATCCATTGAAGCATTCACCGCCTTGGACTCCATCAAGCAAGTCCTTATATGCCTTGAGTTCGAATCCATCCTCGCATACACCGTAGTTTGAATCCATCGAAGGAAGGATCCTTCGAATCCATGCATTCGAATCCCCAGGCCAAGACAACTTTGAATCGGTCTATAGCTACAAGTCTAGATCGATTCGAACGAGCACCAGTTTCATCGATTCGAAGGAAGAGATCCTTCGAATCCATTACCTCGAATCCAAGCCATGGATTTGACCCAGTCAAACCGGAGTACAAAACGGATCGAAGTGAGAGACACGCGCCACGTCGCAGCAAGCATCGAGTCGACCGAATCGATTTGAACTAAGATCGATTCGAAGTATCCCTGTTCTCCAGAAATGCAACATTGAATCGATCATATCTCGAGTTCTACAAGTCCAAATGCCATGAAATTTTCACAGAAGCTTAAACACATGATGAAGAATGTCCACACCAAATTTCAGCTCGATTGGATGATTTCATGATCGATTCGAACCAAGGGTCGAATCGATCCCAAAGTGGGCCCGGATCTCCAGATTTCGGCCATGTGGGCCCCCTGACGTACCAGAACTGGTCTCCCCTCATTTTAGGCGAAATATCAGCCTCCTACACCTATAAATAGAGCCCCTGGTCATTCAGAAAAGGGGTCGGATAATTCTAAGTACTGAAGAGCGCCCAGATTCTGCCAGATCTACTCCAGAACACCGCCGCTGCTTTAGATTGAGAATTAACTTAGAAATTCAGTTGTATTACATTATAAACTACTGTAACCTTCAAGCATCGAGCAATAAAATCATCAAACTTCATAGTGGACGTAGGCAAAACGCCGAACCACTCTAAATCGCTTGTCTTTACAATTTACTTTCTGTTATTTGGAGTTTTTGTTAGATAATCCACAGTTTTAATTTTCATTCTTCACTTTTATCTCTTCAAAAACTTCCGAAGAGTGTTGTGCCCATTTTTGGTACAAACACTTTGGTGCTTTCACTGAGAAAACCAGCTTCTTTCTCCTGCTCCCTGGATCTACCATCGATACCGGATTGCACAAATCCAAGAGGAAGATCCAGATCTCTAATTCACAATCCTTCCATTCTACTCAGATTTGCATAAAATCTAGGAAAAGGATTCATCATTCAAAATGGTTAGCACGAGAACCACCTCTACAGCTGCTGGACAAGAAGGTAGGGATGGACAGAATCCTGCTCAACAGCAGCCATCCAACCAGGACAACACTGCCCACTCGGATCCGTCTGGGGCAGTCACTAGACAAGAATTTCAGGTGTTGCTTCAAGAGTTGACTCAGAGTCGGCAGCAGTTAGCCGAACAGTTGCGTGCCAATATTGAATTGACAAACCAACTGAACCGCCAAGGCCGTAGGAGGTCCAGAAGGGATGATGTTTCCCGCTCATCCACTGAAAGTTCTGCCTCATCTGACTATCATCATAGATCTACCCGTCCCCGATTAGACGGAGATCATGCTCAAGCTGCTAGATATCAACCCGCCCTGACTGTCGGGCAATTGAGGGTAGGACCGTCAACCAGCTTCCAGGCTGGGCCATCAGCACGAGGTGGTCGTACTCCACAATATACTACGGACAATCATGTCACAACTGCCACAGTAGAAACAAGGGTTGATACCCGACATCTCCCGGATTCAAGTAATCAACAACAGGGACGTACTTCTGAACCATACGTCCCGGAAGACGCTGAGCCAAGGAGGCGAAACTTGGACCGTCGACAGCGCCCGGTCCAAACTCGCACTGTGGAACCCGACCACACCTTAGCTCAGCATGCTCAAAATGTAGCAATGCCAGACATCTCGACTATGATACGTCAGATGATCCGCGAAAGCAAGGGCCTTACCAGCGACGATTGGGGGATTTCTCGAAGCCATACTCCTTTCACGGACGAGATACTATACGCTGAACCTCCTCGGCGATTCAGAATGCCAACTCTCCCTATGTACGAAGGAAGTTCTGATCCCAATCAGCACATATTGAAATACGAATGGTCAATGAGCGCCGCAAGGGTCGACGATGCAGTAAAATGCCGAAGCTTCCCCATCTCACTGGGAGGAATTGCAACAATGTGGTTTAAAAGATTACCTCCCAGATCTATCTCTTCGTTTGACCAATTGGCTAAGAAATTTGTTGAACAATTCCGTATGCATGTCGCTAGACCCAAAGATGTTAACACCCTGTCCAATGTTACCCAAGCTCGTGGGGAAACATTAAGGCGTTACTTGGAGAGATTCCATGCGGCATGTGTGGAAATTAGTAATCCCAACGACAACTCAATTTTAATGGCATTGACAAAGGGAATTGATCCCGATTCTGAATTTGGAAACTGGTTAGCCGGAAAACCACCCGCATCGTTGGACCGTTTCTACTCCAAAGCCGCTCAATTCTTACGGCAGGAGGACGCGAAACAGTCTAGGAAGCAGGACGATGCGAAACCTGGAAATGAGAGAATACAAAGCAATGTAGCAGTTAAACAGTCCGGTGATAATTCTGGAAAAGTTCAGTTGAACATACAGAACAAGCAAACTCAGCCAAGAGGTAACAACGGCCAAGATAAGAAAAGAGACTCAAATCGAGGTCCACGGCGTGAGGCTCCAATGTTCGATAATTACACACCATTGAATACATCATTGGAAAATGTGTACCTACAGACTTGCAATACTATGCAATACAAGAAGCCGGCTCCGAAGCAATCGTCGGAGAGGCAGATTCAAACAGGGAAGTTCTGTAGATTCCACGAAAGTTATGGCCACAACACCAATGAATGTCGACACTTGCAGGACCTCATTGAGAAGTTGATCCGAGAGAGGAAGTTGGACCAGTTTGTGCGGGCACCGCAGTCTGAAGGGGCGGGCCCCTCAAATCAAAATCATGTACAGAATCCAGAAAGACAGGAGGAACCAGGTCGTGTCGGAGGAAGACTGGTAATTAATGTTGTAAGTGATAATCCTCATCCAGCGAAGCGAAGCTGGGAAGAAATGAAATCATATAACAACTTGGCTAGACGAACAGACTTTGAGTACGATGATAACTTGGACAATAAACCTTCGATCAAACGAAAGAGAGCGATAATTAACGACATCACTTTCCGAGACAACGATATTGATTATGTCGGAAGCCCGACTACTGACCCACTCGTGATATCGGCACAAGTAGGTCCAGCTTGGATGAAAAGGATACTAATTGACTGCGGGAGCTCTGTGAATATCCTTTTATACATGCTTATAATCAAATGAGGATGAAAGCCAGGGATTTGGAACCTTGCCAAACTCACCTCCATGGATTCAACGGTAGCGCTACCGTACCTATTGGGATGGTGAAGCTACCAGTTAGGTTGGGATCTAAGGAACATAGGAGAGTTCGGACATTACAGTTCGCTGTGTTGAACATAGTCTCGCCATACAACGCTTTCTTAGGACGACCTGCCCTTACTGAATTCAGAGCCGTAATTGCCCCGTGGTGCTTAACCTTAAAGTTCCCTACCGTCAACGGAGTTGGAGTCGTCCAGGGCGACCAGGTTGACTTGAGAACAGTCATACGCCGAAATCGAGTCGCCCGATTACGCAATGCCGAGGACCGACTTAAAACTTTTGAACGCAACGAGATTGTCATTAAAAGAGAATACCCGGAATTCCCACACATGAAACCAACGTGGAAAGGGTCACACAAGATTAAGCAGGAGCTCGGGGATGGTATATATGAGTTAACGACCGCTGATGGTCTAGCTTCACCAAAGGCCTTGGATAGCGAAAGTCTTCGTCGCTATTGCACATAACAGGCTATGTTTATCTATTTAGTTTAAATTCTGTTTTAGAATTTGTTTCTGCATTTCGAAATTAGAATTTGTAATAAGGCAACTGACTTTGCCATGTTTTATTATTTCAGCAATAAAATGCCATCTCTTCGAGCCAGAGCTGTGATTCATTAAATACAATGTACAACATCACGATGCACGAAGAGCTAAATTCCATCACACAATGGGATTTATTCAAGTAGAGAGTGGCTATGAAGCAATCAACCACTCACTAAATGAAACCCGGGCTCGGGGGCAAGCCATCACATCAGGCCAGAAATGGGTTGGTACACGACAATTTTTTACTTAACTCCGTACTCCCAGATTGCGAGGCGGAGTATAAACATTCATTCAACTCCATACTCCCAGAGTGCGAGGCGGAGTATAAACATTTTCCTGAATCCCAGAGTACTCCGAGAGCGCGAGCTGGGTACAAACTTTTTAACTAACTCCGTACTCCCAAAGTGCGAGGCGGAGTATAAACATTTTCCTAAAATCCCAGCTTCCGAGAGCGCGAACTGGAGTATAAACATTAACTAACTCCGGATTCCGAGAGCACGAACCAGAGTATAAACATCAACAAACTCCAGCTTCCGAGAGCGCGAACTGGAGTATAAACATTAACTAACTCCGGATTCCGAGAGCACGAACCGGAGTATAAACATCAACAAACTCCAGCTTCCGAGAGCGCGAACTGGAGTATAAACATTAACTAACTCTGGATTCCGAGAGCACGAACCGGAGTATAAACATCAACAAACTCCAGCTTCCGAGAGCGCGAACTGGAGTATAAACATTAACTGACTCCGTACTCCCAGTGCGCAAGGCGGAGTATAAACATACATCAACTCCACACTTATTCCCAATACTGGGGGCAGAACCATAACACGTAACAAGTTGAAGACAAAAGGGAATAAATTTTCATTTCCACTATCAACAAAAAGAATCTGATTACAAAGTGTTTAAAGGAAATTCTGCTAGTGGGAGCCGACTCCACATCTATACACGGCTATAGAGAAATCAACAAAATGCTACCCTACACAACAAAGATTTAAAGAAAGAGTTCAATCTTTCTTCTTCCTTATCTTCTTCTTCGGGGTAGCCCCACCAGAGCCGCTGCCTGACTTTCTCCTCGACCGCTTACTCTTTTCAGGCTTGCCCTCCGGCAGCGATATAATGTCAACATCTTCCTCAGAACTGGAGGCGATGGAAATTCTCCTAGGAGGTTGAGCTGGAGGCATAGGAGTAGTAGCAGGAGGACGGACAGGAGCAGTTTCAATCACTACGGTACCGCCCGGTGAAATCACCATTAACGGGGCAGGCCCGGGCGGATCCATACCAGCATTCCCTACTGCCATCTCGGCATCAATCTCAGCAATAATGTCGTCCTCACGAGATACTTGGGCCGCATCGGATGTGCCAATAGCTGGCATAGATGAACTAACGGCCGGAGCAGCCCCACTCACAGCATCGGACGGGTTGGCAGAGGGATCGATGGGTTCATTGAGAAGCTCCTCAATCATTTGAGCGCTGAAAGAAAACATATTTGCATCTCCCTCCTCGCCAATCAAAGTAGAAGTCGTGATGGCTTCAGAAAAAACAACCCCTTGTGTTTGATGAGGAACTGATAGAGCAAGAGGCGCAGAAACAATAACTTCAGTCACTGAAATGCGACAAAACAAAGATTGTTAGCCAAGTGTGTTGCTTAAGGTTCTTCACAACTAAACTACGAGAAGCGTTCAAATACCTTCCTTGGTCTGGACCGAAACGTGGGCAGAATCCTCGGCAGAAGATAATAATGGTTGGTCAGGATTATAGGCAGGAACAGACAGGGGATCTACCGTACCAGTGGTTTCGGGCAATGTTGGAATTACAGCTCCAACACTTGTCCCGTGATGCGCGATCCCCGAGCCTTCGCCTGTCTCTAGAGATTGAACGCCAAGTTTTTCTTTCGCCATAGAGATCACCACCTCATGAAGGGTCTTCCTCTCATCCTCGGTGAGCAAACGCATCTCCAGTTCAAAGTTGTCAAGTGTTTCATCTGAATGCGCTGCTCTTTTCTCATTCACCAGCCGGGTCCAGGCATTGTACAAGATCATGGAGTCATCTCCCAGCCACGCTAAATTTCTGTGTTCCAGCACATTAGCGTTATACGTGACTAAGAGATCGTCAAACTTAGCATCTAGCCTAGACCTCTCCTCCAAGATCTTTTCCTGAATTTCTGCTTCCGCAGACTTAGCCTTGACCGCCGCCGCAGCAAGTTCGGTCCTGAGAGATACTGCTCGGTCGCAAGCCTCTTGAGCAGTGGCGTTCGCATCATCCTTCTCCTTCACCATTTCAGCGAATTTGGCCTTGAGCTCATTCAGCTCTTTAACGGCTAAGTCTCGCTCAGCTGCAACGGTGGTGTTGCGGTGGCCCATCTCTTCCACCGTGGCGCAGTGTTCTTGCTGCATCCTCGCCAGTTTGGCCACGACATCTTCATGTTTCTGAAGTGTTTCAAGCTCTGACTTTCGGGACGTCTCCACTTCGGATTGAAGAACCTGAATGATGCGTTTCTGTTTGACAATGTCAGCATCACGTTCAGCAATGATCTTCGCCCTGTCAAAAGCTACTCTAGAAGCCTTCACGGCTGCCTTGTACCACTCCTTATACTGAGCGTAGAAGTCGTGGATATAACTATGAGCAGTGGTCTCAGCGTCCGGAGGAATTCTTTTAAAGTTAGGAGGGAAGATATAGCCATCCATGCAAATTTCAGGGTAGTCATTTTTCATTTGGGCAAGTTTAGCAGCTCCCTCACTTGTCAACTCAGCCGGAGCTTGTTCAATTATAGCAGCTGCTGTCGGTTCCATTCTTGGCCGCTGAGCATCAGGCCGGGAAGATTGAGAAGGCAGCTGCTGCTGATGAGATGGCCCTGGGAGGTCTACTGGGGCCCTGGGAGGCGGAGGAGAGCGAGATCGGGGTCGGTACTGGTATCCCCGGTCTCTGTCAGAATAATCGTAGCCAGAACGGCCACGCGAGTAATCTCTGTCTCTGTCATAACGTTCTTGACTTGAATAGCTTCGCCCATGATCCCTATCTGTTTCTCTCCTGCGGGAATCATAAAATGGAGAGGATTGGCGCACATTCCGAAGCCTATCCAGAGTAGAGCCACGTCCTGACATCTCACCTGCGATAAGAAAGAATTATGGATTAAGATCCCATAAAGCAATGTTTACTATGCAAAAGTCATGAAGTGCTGTGGAAGTGTGTGTAAATGTGTAAACCCCCAAACCGACCGGAAGTGTTGACCGCACTTAAAGGAAAGGGCTCGTTCATGTTTAGGACATCTTGAAATTCCTCCAACCCAGGATTATGAGAAATCGATATATAATCTGGGATAGGAATATCGTCAAGCCCTTCGAAAGAATCTCTCGAATGAGAAGGGGCGGCCTCAGAAATCATGACTCCGGAAGCGGGAAGAAACACATCTACAGATTTTCCCCCCTTGGACTTAAGTTTTTTGGAAACGGCGGCCTTGCCTTTCCGCTTTTCTCCCGATTCCTCCAAGTTTCCCGAGAGGTCAGCCATTGGCTCCGAATCCGTATGGGTTCTTTCTTCATCACTCGCCTCGATTATTCTGATTCCGAGTGACTTCTTCACTTTTTTCTTCTTGATTTTCTTCTTGGTCTTCTTCTTATCTTCCTTCTTGGAGGCGGACTTTGCAAATCCCTCAATGACTATGCTTTGATTGATGTCGATCAAACCAAGAACTCTTAGTTGTAATCGTTCAGCACCGAGTCAATATGCCTCAACTCGCTTGGGACTTCTTGAAGACTCCGGACGATACCCTTGAGACGCCCTCCGTCGGGCCTGGAGATGATGGCTATAAAAGGAATGAAATGTCAATTTTAACACCAGAGAGCTATTGGTCAAGAAAACAGGTTAAGGCGCTTACGTCTAGACAACCATCGCCTAGCGAAACCCGGAGGGCACCGAACATAGAACCACTCGTTCTTGAAATAACTCAGTCGGGTCCAAGCTCCAACTACAACTTGGCAATTCCTAACTGCCTCCAGAAATGTAAAAGATGGTCTATCACCCCTACTCTTGAAGTTAAATATGTGTCTGATCTCGGCGGGCCTTGGCGGGCGGAAGAGACAGTCCATAAATATGACAAAGGCACTGTTCAGCAACGCGTGCCCGTTGGGATGAAGTTGTGAAGGAGCGATTCCTAAATATGATAGCATCCCTCTGATATATTGATTGAAAGGAGGAAGAGTTTCGGCCGCACAAGCATGACGGTAGAATGCTGTATATCCTTCAGGCGGATTGTGCGGTCTATCAGCGGCACTGGGCAATAATACGTCACCTAGAGATATGTTATGCTTTAAGCATATTCGTCCTAATAAGGATTCAGAGATGTTAGACTGAACCGAATCAACAGGGTCCTCAATAAATATAGCCTCTGGCAATTCATCTAGAGCCGGATCGATTACATCGGCAGGTACGTCAGGAATCTCAAGCGCCGGAGGAGTCGAGCTCTGTACCTCTTGTTATTGGGAGCTCGAAGATTCCATAATTAGCTAACTCATCAGAAAGAAACGTTAAGTTCATAAACAACTCGTGCATGCCCCGGTGTAGTGTGTATGAACGTGTCGTGCAGTGCAAGTGCTATGCGTTACTTAAACAGATTCTACAGAATAAAGCAAGATGTTCATACAACATATCTTGGGAATTTGAGAATGAAAATGACCGTCATCGCTGACCGTCACTTCCACAACATCCAAACGCTACGAACCAACTTCGTTTATAAATCAGTTGTATTATTGGTTAAGTCATAGTTCCATCGACGAGCTTCAAAGGAAATTCAAGTTCAAGTTTTACAGTCGTGTTCGACTATGCAAGGCCGAAGCTCGTCGGAGTCAAATGTGCTAAAGCTCGTTAAATTTGTCAAATTTCAACTTGAGATTGGTCGTAGTTCGGATGTTGGAGCAAATCAGAAAGATGTAGGTTTCGAAAATCAGAACGTTCAAACCCAGAAGTTCGAATCCATTGGATCGAATCAATACGAATCGATTCGAAGGAAACAAGGTCCAGATCTTCGAATCCATGAGGTTCGAATCGATAGAGCCTAAGGGAGGACAGATACTTCGAATCCATGAATTTAGTGCAGATTCGAATCGATCGGAATATCACGTCTTCGACTCAATTATAGCAGCATTGCTTCGAATCGATCGCTTCGATACAATTTTCTTTCATGATCATCGATTCGGAATCTGACACTTAGAATCGATTCGAACAAATTGCTCCCAGATCGATGCGAAGCTGTGAACAAAAACGATGTCCACCATGACAAGTTTCTTTCCCCAAGTCTATCGATTCGACCCACTCCAGATCTGACGGTCCTTAAAGATTTTCAGAAGAAAAATTGAAGATGAAGACTTCCAGTTTTGTCCTTCTCAACTGGCATCGATCCATTAGTTACCTGGTTTAATGTGATTACGAATGAAGGTTTGCAAGATTCAATCGATTCGGGGAAGACGTGCTTTTTTCTCGGCTCTAGGAAAGTCGATTCGAAGAAGAAGGCAAGGAAACAGTAAAAGTAAAAAGTTAAAAATGAACAGGACCCCGGTATATATAGGGGAAGTAGGACGATTCGCCTCCCAGTACGCTTGACCGGCTTCTACAAGTGAGAAAATCGAAACTAATCGATTCGACGCAGCGGATTCGAATCCATTGTAAATCGCTGCTTCGAATCCATCACAACACGGAGTCGTTCAACTGCTATGCATCCATTCCTTAGTGCGAATCCATCCGGTTTCGAACTTTTTGCGACGTCGACTCCGTTTATGCAAGTATCGATGCAAAGCGTCATCGATTCGAAGAAACCACCGAACATCCTATGGATTGAAGGTCTTATCGATTCGAAGCACGAGGTTCTTAGGGCCATCAATTCGACAGCCATCGATTCGAACCAACATAACTTCGAATCCATCAAAGACCGCAGATGAAAAGGGGACGAATCATTTCGATATGAAAAATTGCTTGTCTACTCTCTATACCGATTCAGGAGAGGATCAATACGAGAGGATGATCATAAACAATCATAAAAGCGATGTTTTAACTCGAATCTCAAATCGGTTCAGGAGAGGACCGATGCAGATTTCGATAGCAAACCGAACTGACAACAACTTGCGATCACGCAACGTTAACCAAGGTCAAGATAATACACGTATGCACGTATTTCTGACTAATGTTTTGGTCTTTATCATCTACAGGAATCAAATGTTCATCTCGTCATGACTCAAAGGCCCAACAGCCAGTCACAATTATACGACAGTCGATTACTGCGATACAGAATGCAACTTTCATTAAAGCTTGTTGTAGCTATCCAATGAGAGACTGCAGCTTTTCAAAGCACGTCATGTTTACACAAGACGTACTTTGGGGGGCAAATGTTATCCCGCCTTTTGGCAAGGCCGTGACACCAAGGACTTAACTAGAAACCGGCGACAGATCGTCTCGGAAATCGGTTACACGCAAGGATCGCTATGGATATCGACGAAATTTGTTCAAGTCCGGATCGGGCTACAATTGATAAGGCACGTCAAGCAAAGTCGTGGGAACCAACGATCCAAGTTTCAAGACAATCCGAGTTCGTATGCTCGAGATATTGTCGACAAAGGATGGAGTAGAACTTCCTTAGTTCGAATCCATAGGCGAAGCCTATGTTCGAATCCATCAGACGAGCATTGCCTCATATCCATGAAAAAGAGGCTGGTTCGAATCGGTCAAAGGAGAATTGCTTCGACTCCATCAGGCGAAACCGATAGCTTCGAATCCATTGAAGCATTCACCGCCTTCGACTCCATCAAGCAAGTCCTTATATGCCTTGAGTTCGAATCCATCCTCGCATACACCGTAGTTCGAATCCATCGAAGGAAGGATCCTTCGAATCCATGCATTCGAATCCCCAGGCCAAGACAACTTCGAATCGGTCTATAGCTACAAGTCTAGATCGATTCGAACGAGCACCAGTTTCATCGATTCGAAGGAAGAGATCCTTCGAATCCATTACCTCGAATCCAAGCCATGGATTCGACCCAGTCAAACCGGAGTACAAAACGGATCGAAGCGAGAGACACGCGCCACGTCGCAGCAAGCATCGAGTCGACCGAATCGATTTGAACTAAGATCGATTCGAAGTATCCCTGTTCTCCAGAAATGCAACATTGAATCGATCATATCTCGAGTTCTACAAGTCCAAATGCCATGAAATTTTCACAGAAGCTTAAACACATGATGAAGAATGTCCACACCAAATTTCAGCTCGATTGGATGATTTCATGATCGATTCGAACCAAGGGTCGAATCGATCCCAAAGTGGGCCCGGATCTCCAGATTTCGGCCATGTGGGCTCCCTGACGTACCAGAACTGGTCTCCCCTCATTTTAGGCGAAATATCAGCCTCCTACACCTATAAATAGAGCCCCTGGTCATTCAGAAAAGGGGTCGGATAATTCTAAGTACTGAAGAGTGCCCAGATTCTGCCAGATCTACTCCAGAACACCGCCGCTGCTTTAGATTGAGAATTAACTTAGAAATTCAGTTGTATTACAATATAAACTACTGTAACCTTCAAGCATCGAGCAATAAAATCATCAAACTTCATAGTGGACGTAGGCAAAACGCCGAACCACTCTAAATTGCTTGTCTTTACAATTTACTTTCTGTTATTTGGAGTTTTTGTTAGATAATCCACAGTTTTAATTTTCATTCTTCACTTTTATCTCTTCAAAAACTACCGAAGAGTGTTGTGCCCATTTTTGGTACAAACAACGGGTTTATAAAATGATCTTTTTAATTGTATTAAAAGCTCGTTTCTCCAATTTATAATTTCTATTTAAAACACACACACAATTTTGCACTTCGAGCGAAGAGGGAGGAGAATCAAATGATTAAATAAAATGCGTGCTATGAACATGTGTGTTTATCTTTTTAGTTAATTCCTAATCTATTCGTTTGACCGTTTTGACCTTTGCGTCTGGTTTACCGATGAGATGAGGTGAACTTTGTACTGCTTTGAGTGTGAAATTGGCTAACGGTTAGTAAATCGTTTAGTGCGAACGTGGGGTATGAGACTCACATTAACATTTTCCGGGTTCCTTTCTGAGAGTTGTGACACATTCCGCCGGACAGTGGTGTCCAGTACCGCCACTACGGTTCGTTGCCTTCGGGCGTATGGATCCTTGTTACAGTATTGAGCTCGAGCACCTTTTGTTTCTTTGACAATGATATTTCCCTAGTGTATCGCCTTTCGGGGTAGGTTCCTTGTACCACACGATATATAGCGATTACCTTATGGAAACTTGTGTTACCTTTATTGGTATTTGTCATTTGCCTTTTGGCTTGTTTTGGGATATGATATCCTTTGTCTATTGGGATTGCCGATGATATGAGGCTTGTTTTGATTCATCTTATGTTAGATGATTTGGTTATCTCTTTTGGAGATATTGGTGGCACTTTACGATCTTGTATGTTCATTATCATTTAGTTTATCTGACTAGTTTGTTTAGCTAGACTGACCCGTGTATTTTATACTCGGGTCAGACCAAGATGTTTCAAGTTAGGTACATTGGACTTAGCCTATTTTGCTTTCGCATGGACTATTCTGCTAGCTCCTTTTTGTTATAACTTTTTGTGTAGTCCTTTTTGGCTGTAACTCTGATATATATTCTTTTGACTCGTCTGTATATTGTGGTTTACTTTACCACTTGACATGTATCATTTTGTATACTCTGTAATGTATCTGTATATGTGTAAATGTATGTGATGATCTACTGTTTTGTGATGTGTATTACATTTGAGTTGTTATATTTTATTCTGATAGATCCTCCACCCATCTATGGCTTTGTGTTGAGTATTTATTGGATATGTTGATCCATTTGAGAATGAATGGTAATTGTCGGCGTGGTCAATAAATAATTAAGGCAAGGCTATAGATGGTCGCTCTTAACCAGCTCTATTCTCTGTATTAGCAGACGGTGTTACCTTGTAATACTCTTTGCTAATGTGGGTCTCGGAGTGGGGCATCACAGCTTGTTTTATATCCTCAATTTCTTTTTGAAATAGACGGTGCTTGATATTGAATGGGGAAAAATACTTGTTAATATAGTTTATTAAATGAAGCTTGATTCATGCATGCATTTTACATATCTGTACTTGTTAATGTACCCACCAAAGGTGTTTCAAAGATGCTCCACCTTGTTGATGAAGTTGTTGCAGTTACTCCAAATGAAGTAGTTGTACCTGGTATTTATACAACAGTTGTTAATGCTGCTAGAAACGATGAGACCATTGTTAGTATCATTTGTATTGTTTGGATTCGGCTTCTTTTATATTAGTTTTGGCTTGAATAACAATGATTTTTAATTATATTAAAACTTTATAAATGATGTGAACGCATAATTCGTTTTGGCTTTTTAGTAATTGTGAGTACGATCTATATACATGTTGCACCAAGGCTTTAATTTTTTTAATTTTGCATTTTTTTAACAACGGGCAGAAACTGTTGTAAAGACGTCTATTACAACAGTTGAAACAGTCTTAATAAATCTATTACGACAGCCAAAAGTAGTTGTAAAAGATCATCTTACAACGGCTTTTGACAGTTGTAAAAAACTTTTACTACAACGGGCATTTACAATGGTTATAAACAGTTGTACAATCTCATCGGTCTATTATAACACCGCATATTATGACGGTTGCAAGCCCATTATTAAACACATATTACAACTGGCATTGCCCATTGTAAAAAGGGTATTTAGTCGTAGTGTGCAGGGCTTAAGTTCTAGAGTCATTTTTACCATGTCAACCTCCGTTATTACTGAGCTGATCGTCCAATTTCCTCTTTCCAGCTCTGGCCCCGACCCATATTTAGAGAAAATTGGGGCTTTGGAAGGGCTTAAAGACGTTACTATCACCAGGGAAAAGGATCCTAGCGATCACGCTACTATGGTGGAGAGGTTAAAGCTTGATTTTGAGAAAATCAAAGTTAACAAACAGCTAAGAGCCGAAAAACCCATCGGCTCAAGCAAACCGAGCCCTACCCAAAGCTTCCACTACTCAAATTCACGTCCCCAAAAGGTCGTGGTGTTGGTTGTTCTTTACAATACTCTGACCCTGCCACTGATAAGTCCGATGACCCCATCTACCTGACCACTAAAGAAGAAACTATACCTTCCCGGGGAAGAACACCAGAGAAGGGGAAGGCTAAGGATGAAAAAGGTTCAAAGAAGCACCACGCCAAGTTTGATACAGAAGCAGCAAGCGAGGACAAAAGGAGGGTTCTCTGCTTGGGTTTTTGTGAAAGCAATTTTTTTGCCTTTTTTATGTATTTTATTTCTTTCCATACATAGGCCGATATTGTGCGGGAGCGGCCTCCGCTATGTTTTTATAAAAAGTGAATGTAAATAAAAGGCTGCATGTCAGTACAATCCTTGTCATATTTACAATTTTGCACTTTTTAATTTATCTTCCTATATACCATTGCCTGTATATATAATATAATCATTTATGATGCTATTCCATTTATATATATACATGCATATGTTTGTGCAGTGCCATTACTTATTATAGCCCAATATGTATAAGTAAATTTCTGTGATGGCTTAGTGATATTTTATTATTCAGTTCTGTTTATCATTGCCCAAGTATTTCTTTCTTGGCTAAATAAAACTTATTACTCATTCGGCCAAATCCGTGGCCAACCACGTTTATTATGGGTCATGTTTTGTTCAACTGTAAATAAGGTTATGGTCGTAGAAGCACTCAACTTCACATCGCTTCCTATTTCTGGGAAACTACATTTTAGGTGTGTATCCCTGGACACCGAACTTCGATCTCTCCTATCTTCGGTCGTTGATCGAATTCATTCATTGACCTTCACCACTTTTCATCGACTAGGTGTGGTTTGCTAGGCCGTAAGTGTGGTTATAGTTATAGATAGTTCAATCATTCATCGACACCAATCTTCGAGGATCGACATTTATGATGCTTGGTTCTAAGCATCGATTTTCGACATTGCCTACCTCTAGGTGTTGATTGAGATCACTTATCAACTATCATCATTTATCTTCGGCTAGGCTTGTCTTGTAAGCTATAACCGTAGTCGTGAAAGTTTCAATTTCGCACCAGTTCCTATATTCGGGACTAGTATTTCGGTTGCCTAACTCTGGACATCCCTTGTTTACTTTGCCTATGTCCGAGCATTAGTCAATGTTCGAAGGGATTGGGGTGAATTGTTCGATCGACCCTAATGGTAATCATACTCTCATGACCCGATTATGGATCAAAGAGTTATTCAGTACTTGTCTCCGGGTACCTGATTGCACTGCTAATCACACATCACAAATTTTAGCTTAAAAGAATACGGTTCCATTTGTTTCAAAAGATAATTCTATTTATATATAAACAAAGGAAACAGCAAGTCATGCTTTGTTACATTGCCCCTAGTTCACAAGGGAGGCTTATTTGCAATAAAATAAAATAAATAAATCTAAGTGAAATGATATTGCAAGTGCTCGCTATTTCACGCTCACAGAATTAGAATCTTATCAACAGTTGATAGCTTCAAAGTTCCATCTTCAAGCTTCTGTTCAATCACATAGTGTCTGTGGGAAACTGTGAAGGACCATATCTATGAACTAGAGAACAAGCTATGCTAGACTGACTACCCCTAGGCTCCGATGATGTAGTCTTAGTAGGAGTAGAAGATGAAGGAGTCTGAGCTCCTACAGAGCTCGAATGAGCGAGTATGATGACAATTATGACATGCCTAGCTAATATCAACCTATATTGCATACCATTATTATATAGGGGCATTTCACCAGAAGGACAAACTTTGCGGTTCAATTAGTTTCTAGGACACACATTCAAAGAAATTACTTTCAAGGCCAAAGTCAGCAGAATAATTACTTTCAAGGACAAAGTCAGCAGTCCAATTACTTTCAAGGACACAATTTATAGGTTTTTAGGCCTTAGAAACTAGTTATTTAACGTTTTGTCCTTGAAAGTAATTATTTCAATTGTGTGTCCTAGAAACTAATTTCACTTGCTAATAAGGCCCTTGTGGCTAATTTCCACTATTATATATGTGTATGTATGTACCGTGATAAATGCAATTAAACATTGAAAGAACATACGAGTCAAAGATAAAAAGAAGACTAATCCAATGCTTTTAAGTGTTCGGTTCGGTAGCCAAGTTAAGAACGACCTTACAAATTTGTTTAAGTTTGATGATCGGTAACCATGACTATTGAACCAAAATGCACAACCCCTTGAGGACCAAGGTGTAAAGGAAATTGTATGACTAGAATGTTGGAACTGGGATAGACCACAGCGAAATAAATGAGTGAACTTCAAAAAATTTACCATTTTGGATCTTTAATGAGCATATGAAGTCTAAATGTATATTAGATACAATCTAATAAAACATTAAATAATGTTTTATTTTATTAAATTTGGTTAAAAGGAAGTTTAAAATTAATTTAGTTTAAATGTATAGTGTATCAAATACACCCAACAATTATTTATAAGAGTTAATTCAGGGAAGGAAACCTTTCGTTTCTTTCCCCAAAAAGAGGTAATTAATTGAGAGCATAATAAACATTATATGGAGAGAGAAACCTTCCATTTTATTTCTCTCTCTAATTAAATTGATTTAGTCATTAAATGATATTAGTTAGCAATTTATTCATAGCATAAAATGTAACTATTGTCGAAATGTACTTTACTGTAAATTATGCAATGCAACAAATCAGATAGTGTATAGAGATGATATTTCCTACATATGTGTCTTTATTGTCAATAGTATTATTTAAAATACATATGCATACATATATTTACATTTATATATAATATACATATACACATAAATGAGATAAAATTAAGTGTCCCTTTTATTACTCCAAAAGGACAGCAATTTTGAACCTAGTATTAAAACTGAAAGGTTTTAAGACTAAAAATTATGATTTTACATAAAAGTCCATCTTATAAATTTTAATTCAAATTAAATATGTATGTATACACATGCACATAAAATATGTGTTCGTATATATATATATATATATATATATATATATATATGCATACAAAAATCATTGTAAATAATGTTTTAAACTTAATACATCTTTATGTTAAAATTTACAATTTAGTATATGTTCCAATACAAAGCAACAACTAAAGCCTAACTTTAATTAAAAGGGAATCCAAGAGTTTGTGATATTTTGCAATAAGTTCAGTTACATTTATAAATAAAACCTTTTTTAACTTTAAACAGAAGTATGCAAAAACCAAAAGATTGAATTTAAAATAGTGAACACAAAAAATACATGCAAACATAAATAAACTACATATGTTTTCTATTTGAATCAATAATAGAAATATTTCATTAATTAAGACTTAGATTTCAATCAAAAAGTTTTTTCTTTTAAATATAAAAATTTAAAACAATAACAAAATAGATATGACAAATCGGGCACATATGTATATGTTGCAAAGGTTTCAGATCTAAACAATTAAGCAATATGAAAAATAATTGAATATGTGATCATATAATGTATGTCTAAAAATGACAACATCAATTGGCAAACACTCAAAATATATCTTAAAACAGATTCAAATTAAAATAACATGGTGAACATATGTAATTAATTAAGATGGAGCAAAAGGGATCTAATGTATTTGATAAAATAAACAAATACACATGTGAGATGAAATAGGCGATGGATCTAAATTACATAAACAAGTTGAAAGATGAATATATAAAATTGGAATTATTACCTTGAGATGTTGCCAAGGGAATGCACCTTGAATGATGAATCAAAGGCTCTTAGATTCCATGAATCGATCTCCGAATTTTGCAAGAATTAAGAGATTAGAACCACCTTTAGTTATTAATTTTATTTGATATTTTATTTTGTAAATTTAGATGTTAGGAAGCTATGAGAATTCGAAATTCTCTGATAGAAGAGCATGATGGATGATTGTTACAGGAAAAAAATCAATATTAAAAGAAAATAAAGGGAGATGTATTTTAAAGGAATGATAGAAACCTTTCATGTTCCTTCCTTAAAACTTTCTCTTATTAATTCCTTTTTAAATGTTAATTAAATCCTCTCTCTCTTCTACATGCATAGCTAGCCATAAATGGTGCCATAAGGACCCTAAATTTTTTTCAAACTCTCTTTAGCATCAATCTAATTTAAATCCAATTCAAATGTGCGTGCGTTTATAACTTTTATATACGCATACTATTAAATGATAATGCTATTCAAATAAATTAAAATAAAATTTTAATAATTAATATTTCACAAAGACTAGTTAATTTTATTTATTTAAATCCCTCTTTTTAGTATTTATCATGTTTAATTCAAATTTAAACACTCTAAAGATATCATATATCGATGCATGCATTTATAACTTTTACATACGCACTTTACTAAATGCTAAGGTCATTCAAACAAATTAAATTAAATTTAGTAATTAATATTTCATAAATATTAATTAATTAACTAATTTACAACAATTATAAATTAATTAAATCATGTGGTTCATTTCGAGCATTCATTATTTCGGTTGTGCGACTCAAAGGTGTAAATTCAGTCAGCAATTAATATCGAACTATTTGAATATTAACGTTCACATGTCACTTAGTAGGTGGTGTGACATTTTAGCTGAATTTATCACTTACACGTCTTTTGGTAAAAGCTAATTTTACTTATTATATGTGGTATCCGATGGCGACAATTATTTACACCAATTCTCTTCGTCAAAACTATATCACTTTGGATTTATGGAATTTGGTAATGGTCAAAATTCCAATATCATCCACATTCAACTTTATAGTCCAAACATAAAATCCTTAGTTCAATAATAACAATTATTATTAACTGAACTGCTCTAGTCATAGACTTTGACTTTGAGTTGACTTCAATTGACCATGATACTAACCTCATATAACTGAGGAGACGAATCCTCTCTTAAATAGTGTTTCACTTCCAATGCTTTTGCTCGACCCAACTATAGTCGTTCAATGCACATCGTGCCATGATTTAATTATAATCAAAGTGGAGCTTCCCCATTGAAGATCAACAGTATCCTCAAGTCAAGAGAACTGTGTAAATTAGTCACATCGATATTTTTTGTTTGATCTTAGTTACATTAACCAATAGAAAACTATCAAGTGAGTCATTCCATAGTTATCCAATAACTATAAGTACGTAACCTCTATGTGCCCATAGCAGTCATGACTAATACACTGCCCAACATTTGAAGAGCGTTACATACTCTAGTCTTAATAGATACATCGATATCCAATCTCGATGCATCTTGACGAGGAACATTTAAAATGGTATAGTTGTTTCAGTGTGATAAATTACTCATGGTTATAACACTTTGTAACTACTATACAAAATATACCATTTATGGATTTTCTATTAAATATACTTTTAATTAAATTAATTAATTAATATAACCATATTATATCATGTATAAAATAGAAAGAAACACCTTTATTGCGAACAAGATTGGTCAACAAGTTAGATATATGTAACAACTTACATAATTGCCCCTAGGGCATACTCCTAACTCTATCAATCTCCCACTTGCACTTTGGGTCAATTATGGAATCTTATTCCAACTTCTCCAATCGGTTTCTCAAAACCAATTAGGTCGGTCCCTTTGTGAATTGGTATCCTATTATGTTTCAATTATCTACTATGTTAATCAACTCTCTCCGATAGTGATAAACTGCTTTATCATGTGGAACAATTTAGAGTATGTCTTTCAACCTCTAGTGAGCTCTAAGTTCTATTACAAACCAGTTCATGACATTGTTATCATATAACAATGTTATGAGATTCTCAACATTTGGAACCAACTCGATTATAAATTTGTGCACTTATAATTTTATATACATTATTTTCATTGCGACAATATTCAAGGCGATGTACTTAAGCCTTTTCATTGAATCAGGCACAGTCTTTCATTTGGAATGTTTCCAACTAAAGATTCTTAACTTGAATTTATTATTGACATACTATACTCACATCACTTATGAAGTTTGAATCTGAACACTCCTGCATAAGGAATTTTCGTTTCTGTAAACAGTTCTCTAGTATTTCACAAATACATGAGAATACTTCAAACAACCATTTTGTGATATTAATTTGGATTAGATAATTGCTCCGTGTATCAAATACATAAACAAATCATGATATCTTAGACAACATAACATGTATGATAATTTCTCTTGCCAATACATAAGGAACTCATCTCACATGTTCCGTATCAAAAAAATTTAATAAGGTGTCTTTGCATTCCGTTTTGGTACATTCCCTATATCTTTTATACTTTCTATAAAAGCATCATTTACAAATCTAAAGTTGAGTACTAAAACAACCAAGGTTGATTTTAACACAAGTACATTACTAAAATCAACAATATGTTGTTTTATAGTTTAGAAATATCAATGTACCTTATAACGTTCTTTTTTATGAACACATGTTGAAAGTGTTTATGAATTGTGTATTTATATCTAATATGCAAGTGTAATAAATAGTTAAATTATAACTAGCAGAGTAAAATAGAAGTAAAGAAACAATTACACCAGAGTTTTTATACTGGTTCGGTGCTCCCGTCCTACTTCCAGTCCCGAAGCTCCCACTCGACTTTAACTAGTAAACAACTCTCGCTTTGCCTGAAGGAATAGGCTTTATACAAAAATCATTTCTTGACAAGTATGTGTTCTTAATAACACTGATTATGACTGCACAGTACAAATCTTCCTATAATCTCCTTTGAGTAGTATGTGTATGTGAAGCTTTGCTTTTAGGAAGTGATAAAACGGATATATTAATTGCTTTTATAAATCAGAGTATGCAAAGGTATAGATATGAGATTCATAAAATTCAAGTTATTTGTTTCTCAAAATCTTTACATATATTTATAGGTGTTGAGGAGTTTTCTTGAAGAGTAACATCCTTTAGTATGTTCTATTTCAGTATAAGGGTTGCAATCTTTAAGGAAGAAGAGATGCGTTAAAGAGATACGGATGCAACCATTAGAATGAAAGAAGTGCCTGTTCATAGTTTAATTCTATTACCCAGCACAAATGTTTGCCCATAAATTTCAAACGTCTATTTAAATATATATTTTTAAACAGAGAACAGATTTAGACGTATGGCATATATGGACAGACGTTTGATGCCTGTTAATATTTTTTAAACAGAGAATAGAGTCAGACGTCTGACATATGTGGACAGACGTCTGATACCTATTAATTTCTGCAGTCAACTTATTTGAACAATAAAGGGCTTATAAAAAAACTTTGATGTGCAGTGTTGTGTAAAAACTACTAAATGAGATTTTACAAACCATCTATCTATGCCTATAACACACTATAATAGCTTCTCTAATACCAATGATTCTTCTCTTCTACTAGTCTTTCAAGTCGTGATAATGTGAATTCTAAAAGCTTTTGCCTGCAAATAGATGGAATATATTGTATGTGTATGACTGTATAGTTGTTGTCATTGAAACCATAGAGTAGAGGTTCTAACATTCTCCCCCTTTTTGATGATGAAAACTATACAATTACTTATTAAATAAGCATATAACTCCCCTTGAATGTGATTCCTCCCTCTATATACATGTAATATAATATCTCCCCCCTTTGGCATTATCAAAAAGAGATATAGCAATAACGAAATTTGGAAGTAACACAAAGAGCATAAGTGTGCACAGAACCACAGATAATATTTATCATAGTTATACAAAAATTGTTTTTAAGAAATCAAACAGAGATACATAAAACCTACATGATAAAAAAGAATAAAACTCACTGATAGTTGTAGTAACCCTAATAATTAGATGTATCTTCATCATATCCGCCTTGTCTCCACTGAGACTGATCATTGTACTCCTCATCCTCTCGAATAGAGAGACCCTGAAATGATGCATAATGACTATATTGTGGAGGGTTTTGTAGAGGCCAAGATATATCTTCGCTTTCTTCAGTGTCAACGTTGATTGGCCCCTTATCAGAACGAGATTATGGTGTCGGTTCACCTAGCGAACCTACGCTTGAATAATGTCCTGGTTGAAATATCTATGGCGGCGGCGGTGGTGTCGGGGATGGAGAAGATGAAGACCGTATGATGAACGACCCCGTACCTTTCTCATGACTTTTCCTAAGGTTGAAACGACCTTTTCTAATGTCTTTTCTACTTTGGTCATTCTAGTAGATAAGGAACATTCTAAGTGAGTCATCTTTTTACTAAATTCTTTTGGTTTACGGAGAGAAAACGTTGATTTTGAAGTGCAACATCTTGATAGTTTTCTCCTAGTCCAGCTGCAATTCTGGCTTCTTGTATTTCTGAATCACAGTAATATTCTGTAGGTTCTGAAGCTCTTATAGATTGGGAAGGTCGAGTTGTAGATGGTTGTTGTTGTGGTTGATGATATCGGGAGAAAGGGATTATACTTGGCGGAGTTACGGGAAGATGCATCAAAGAGAGAAATCTAATGCCACTATCTTTAATGGAAATTTCTTCATATTGGGAGAGATATAAAGGGATTCCATATGACTGTAGAATTCTCATTATATAAGGAGCATAGATGATGCTTCGACGTGTAGGCATCCAAAAACTTTTAATTTGGTCGAAAATATATTGAGCCCAATTGACTTCAATATGACCAAATATAGCATACAAAGCTTTATAATCATCTTCGTATACTTGTTCTTGACTACCTAACCTAGGGATGACTGTGTTGATGAGCATACGGTTAAGTAGTCGGGCATTTGGACGAAAAATAGATGTTTTTAGTTTCCACATATCATCTTCCCAAATAAGATGAGTAACAACATCTCTTGGGGCATATCGTGTATCGGGAACATCTTGTAATCGAATTCCCGTATAAGAACAATTAAGAATTTGACCAAGCATTTCAATATTAAATTTTGTTATGGTTCCATGAACACTTGTCAAAATCCAATTTTCCTTATCTGAAGGATCCCAAAGTTTTATGGAGCATAAATTAATAAGAAAAAGGAATACTACTAATTGATCTATCTTCCCAGCATTATCATCATAGTTTATAAGGTGATAGATATTAGCATCTTCAGTTAAATCAATAGCATCATAATGAATGAAACGGCGAATGGGGTAAAACGGACTAGAGTGAAGAGGCTTTTTCTCTAAATCTTGTAGTTTTTGCTTTCCATATTCTTTTTTAACAATCCATTCTTCAATGTGATGCTCCATGACGAATTGTTGAGTGGAAGGTTGAGAGCTTTGTCCTGTAGTAACTTTCTTGCGTTTAGCAACGGGAACTTTTGCTTTTAGAGCCATTGATTGGGAATTGGAAAGAGGAAATCGAATTTGGGAATTAGGGTTTTAAGTTTTGGAGAGAGTTAAACAGTGGAAAAAATGAAAGATGGAAGAGATAATATATAGGCAGACGAAACGGTATGTGCTCAGGTGGTTGACAGACGTTTGAATATAAAGATCAGACGTCTGAACGGGGCTTAATTTTGACACAGAATGGTTGAACAGATGTCTGGATGTAGACTCAGAAGTCTATGTTGAGGAAATAATTTTTTCGGAGAGATTTGTCAAACGGCTGATAACTCCTTTAGACGTCTATGCTGAGCCTTTAAATTTACAGAACGTTTAAACAGACGTTTGGGATCATTGTCAAACGTTTGTGCTGAAGGTCGAAATTCCTTGGAGCATATCTTTAGACGTTTGGTAGTTTTTTTAGACGTATGAGCTAAAATCCAAAATTTTCGTGTGTCTATAGTCAGATGTCTGTATATTTTTTCAAACGTCTGATTTTATATTTATTCTATTTCTACGTATTCTGGTAATGTAAACAAAAATTGAATATTTAATAGGAGAAAAAATTACAAACGATTATGCATGAATATACATGCTTATTTGATATATATTAAACGTCTGTCGTTTACAAAAGATTTGTTTAGTTGTCAGCAGACAAATTAGGAGAATGGTAGTTTTATTTCTCCCATAAATTTGGTTCAACTTTGGTCTACTCGGATGATGGCTTAAGAGGAGACCAGTATGGACAAACAGGACTATGTTCGGTGTTTGATGTTCCTTCTCTCCATAGGTTCTGTGGGATGATCTTGTGTGCTCTTGGAGGAATTTCTCGTAAACGTGGAGACCTTTGATGTATACAGTCTTTCATTGTTGAATGACCACATATTGTGAGGTTACGTTTTTCAAGAAAGTTTAAATGTGCTCCTTGACGGCGTTGTTCATAATACATTTCTTATTGAACCCTATCATCTCTTGTTGATAGTGATGAATCTCATCGACTTTGTCCGAGAGAGAAGATGATTTTAGGTTGATTGAATGTTTAGCTTTCTTACTTTTTGGAGAGAAGCCAGTATGGTAAGTTGGTGATGCGATGATGTTGAGGGATGGAGATGATGTAGGAGTTACTTTTGTGGGAGAGACATAAGTGCTGCCGGACGATGTGGAGGCGTAGTCAATAGCAGAGTAAGTGGAGTCATGATCAGAAGATATTATTTGATATGTTTTTTAGAAATTTGATCTCTGTTTAATTATTTTTAAAGTTTGTATATGGGTTGAATAAAATTTTAGTTAAGTATATACACTGATTTTATAGGCTATGTTAAGAATATTGATTTAAGGTTAATAATTCTTAGAAGTTTCCAGCCAGGAAAAAATGAAAGGTAAAGAGAAAAGAATTATGACCGCAAGTAAAATTAAAGATATGTATGGTCTGAATTCAAGAAACATAATAGAACATTGGAAAGACTTGCGACTGTAGGAAATGCGAATTATGGATCTTAAGGCTGGATTAACACTAGAGGGGGGGTTGAATAATGTTTAATGGATTTTATGGAATTTTTGAAATATTTTCAAATTAAACACATACAGATGCAATTTCACAAACACAAAGACAATCACAAAACCAGACATAGATGCAAATAGTAAATAAAAGCAGTAAAGGAAAGAACACACCAGAATTATATACTGGTTCGGAGTTACCCTACATCCAGTCCCACATAAGTATTAGTTAGAAGAAATAAAAGATTTTCATTGATAAATTTAGTTAGCATTACATAAACGATACATAACATTAACTAAAGAGAGATAAAAACTAATACAACATGAAATGAAACTAGTATTATTTAGAGGATGATGAAGATGATGATAATCCAAGCTTGCGACTCACTTTCCCAAAGAACTTGTTCATTTTGGTGGAAATCTTGTCCAACTTTTTACTAACGTATCTTTTGAGAATCCGTTGGTTTTCCAAGATAATATTTTGATTCTTGAGAAGCGTTTTGTTGGATGGATTGTTAGGAGTGATAGGGTATTCGATGCTTTCCAATGAAATCTCTTCCTCTTCCTCTCCTTCTTTTTCAATTTCCATCTCCTCCCCTTCCTCCTCCTCCTCTTCTTCTTCCATCTCTTCGTGAGCCAATCTCTCATCCTTTTCGGCAAGTGTTTCATATGGTTAAAACACAAATAGAGTTTTCATGAGAGAGATGTTAGCATGGTTAAACACTTTTCTAGAAATGAACTCCTCCTTCTTATAATCAACACCAAAGTAGTTAAAAATCCGAGTGAGATAAATCCCATGATATTAAGTGTTTTTACCTAAAGTAAAATTTTTAGGACGAAGTTCATCCGAAATCACTTGTGCCCAATTAATGTCATTGTGCCCATAAATAGCAAAAAGAGCCTTACAAACTTTTAAAGTAGGGTGATTAAAATTTCCCGATCTTGAAGTTATGGTATGTTGCAAAACAAGGTTTACAATTCTAGCTTTAGGATGGAAATTTCAGTTTATAAACACAAAGTTATCATCTCCTTCAAAAATGTGACGAAATGTCTCACGATCATGCTCATAAATTTGAAAATCCAAAAGATCCATTCTCGTATACTTACAACCAAGATGTTACCCATAATCTCACTATTTAAAACAATATGCTTTCCTTTAACGCTACTCCATACTTCCCCTTCATTTCTTTCGTAAAAACCACGATTCAAATTTACATAAAACATTTTGACAAGATTCGAATAACAAACAAAATCATTTTGAGAATCATCAATTAAGCTAAGAATTTGATTACCTTCAAAAATAACATTGATTTCATAAGAAGAAAAATCATTAAAGATAGCAAATTTTACCATATGGACCTTTCCAAAGTTTGCATAGCTTATGTAAGCCTTGATAGCTTCTGGATCATTGTAGAGGAACTCTTTAGTGGCCTTGGACAGTCTAATGGTGGATGGAGTGCTTAAGAAAGCCATTTTTGAAGAAAGTAGAGAGCTTGAGAGCTTGAGAGTTTGAAAGAGAGTTTGAATTTTGAAATGAAAGTGAAAAGATAGGATAAAGCTAAGAAGATAAATAGATATCTAAGAGCCATGTTCTCTGGTGAAGGGACACATTTTTAGAGCTTTGGAGTTGGTGAAAAGGTGGAGGGAAATTCAAAGTTTTGAATTCAAATTTGAATTTCAAATTTCTAGAGGGATGTCGACATGGGGTGTAGGGTCATGCCGACATGGGTCCCTAAAATCATATGACTTATTTTTCTTATTTTATTTAATATCTATATATATATCCTATAATCTGATTTATATTTTATCTGAAATAATATTAAATATAATAACACTTTAATATTAAAATTTTAATATTAAAATTTTATTTAAATAATATTATTTTGAAAATCACAAATTTTAAATTCGAACAACAAACAATTTCAAAACATGCAAACAATCAAACATTCAAACAAGCAATTTTAATCAATATACTTTAAATGCGTACCTATTTTTAGATCCATATTACCGAGATCATCAGAATCGTGAATCGCTGTAAAGCACATGTTTGAATTTTCCGTCTCTCGATCTTCATCACTAGAGAATGAGTCTGAATTGTCCAGTGTAGCGGTATATGCTCTCTTTCTTTTCTTTGACGAATCATTACTTGGAGAAATTTTTTGTTTATACGGATGCAGACAGTCTCTTTTTAAGTGGCCCGGCTCATCACAACTGTAGCATCTGCCATTGTTTTGAGTTTCATTATTGTTTCTAGAATTCTTGTGATCATTTCTCTTGTAATTGTTCATCTTTCTGTATTTCAGAAACTTTCTAAAATTCCTTGTCATCAAGGCAATTTCTTCATCGTCGTCACTGTTTGAGTCCGAACCATCTATTATTGCATTGAACGCTATTGACTTCTTTTCTAAGGCCTTGCTTTCTCTTCTCCCTTGCATTTGTACTTCAAACGACATCAAATTCCCAATCAATTCTTCAATTTTCAGAGTACTATCATTAGCCTCTTCAATTGCTAGTTTTTTCTGATCCCATTCCAGAGTGAGTGAATTCAGAATTTTTCTAACTTGATCTTCTTCGAAAAAGTTCTTTCCTAATGCAATTAGTGAGTGCACAATGTCTTGAAGCCTACTGTCAATGTCTGAAATGGACTCATTTGGATTCATCTTGAATAATTGAAACTGATTGGTCAAGATAGATATTTTGGTCTGTTTAACTTTGCTTGTTCCTTTATGAGTAACTTGCAAAGTTTTTCAGGCCTCATATGCAAACTTACAGATAGACACTCTATTAAACTCATTCCTATCAAGTGAACAGAATAGAATATTCATGGCTTTGGAATTGTTTTGTGCAACAGTATTTTACTCAGCAGTCCACTGTGCAAAATCAGTTGTGGGTTCAATGTACTCAGTTTGTGTGATATTCCAAGTGTCTAATCCTATTGATTGTAAATACATTTTCATCCTACATACCCAATATGCATAGTTACTGCCATTAAAAATTAGTGGTCTGGTAGTAGACTGACCCTCTACAAATGAACTAGTGATAGTGTTGACATTACCGGTGTTGGCAGCCATTTGAAAACTTTTCAAAAATCAGATTATGAAAACTTTGAAAACCAATGCTCTGATACCAAATGTAGGAAATGCGGATTACGGATCTTAAGGCTGGATTAATGCTAGAGGGGGTGAATAGTGTTTAATGAATTTATTAGAATTTTTGAAATCTTTTCAAATCAAACACATACTGATGCAATTTCACAAACACAGAGACAATCATAGAAATAGACACAGATGCAAATAGTAAATAAAAGCAGTAAAGGAAAGAACACACCATAATTTTATACTGGTTTGGAGTTACCCTACATCTAGTCTCACACAATTTCTTGTGC
This sequence comes from Allium fistulosum, assembly GCA_030737815.1. Lineage (NCBI taxonomy): Eukaryota > Viridiplantae > Streptophyta > Magnoliopsida > Asparagales > Amaryllidaceae > Allium > Allium fistulosum. Next base: position 961,632,765 of record CM060901.1, read on the forward strand.
AGATTTCTTTTCAAATATAATGTCGATATTACAACCTCGATTTCAAGGCCATGATATACACCCTCCTGTCTCCGAGTCTAGGGCAAACTCTCTTGATTTAACCGGGCTATAAGATCACCTAATTGATTTACGGGCTACAATCACACCCAATTGATTTACAAGCCACAATCACACCGTTTCCAATCGCACTATGATAGAGGGACTCGATACACTTCTTTGATTACAAATGATCCTATAACTCTGAATGGCACTGAGACCTTTGAGAGAGAGTGGCAGAGAATCAAACTAGAGATGATCGAGTTTTATTCACTTAGAATTTCGGCAGAGTTTTGTAAAAGCATTTGAAATATAAAAGAATATTTTAGTGGAGAAGAAGGAGTGAAGAAATGAATAAAAACTAACTTAAAATTCATTGAAAACAACTGGTATTTATAGGAGAACAATGGTCATGTCCATTCGTGAAAGGTTATGACGAATAGACACTTCTTTTGAAAATTTGAATTTTAAAATCTACGGTTACCATGTCGACATGGGGGGATGAGGGATGTCGACATGCCTATGTTAATTTTGAAAATAGATTTTGCTTTAAAAAGATTTCTATTCTAAAACTTGTCAAAACAATTTCTAAACTTTGTAAACCATTTTGAATACCGTTTAAACTTCTAAAAGAGTTTTAGAAAGTAATCTTAAAATATATAATCTATAATATAAAAGTAATATTAAAAACTAAGTATAGATTTCTTTAAAATATATTAAAGCTAAAATATTAAAATCAAGAGATGGTTTAAAAAACAAGAGATGATTTTGAAATTAATATGATTAAAAATAGTTTTTGAATTCAGGCTGAAATTTTAAATTGATAGAGATGACTTTAAAAAGATAGTTTTGAAAAAATAAATCATTTTGAAAATTTCGTGGATTCCATTCCACTAGAGAAGGTCGTGGGTTCTATCCCACTAAAGCTGGTCGTGGGTTCCATCCTACTAAAGAGGTCGTGGGTTCCATCCCACTATTAAGCGAGAAGGTGGATTCATTCCACAATTAAAATCCGAATAAAGATTTTAGTGCTATTATGAAGTTTTAACATAAATGTAGACTCTATAACTTATCTTGATGTCTTGAGCTCTTGAACTCTTGATACTTATGAGTCTTCAGTCTTGATTTCTTCAATCTTGAATTCGTCAGTCTTGAATCTCTATACTCAATCTTGAATCTTTATACTGTACAATCTTCATTCTCGGTACCTGCATATATATATATATATATATATATATCCTGCATATACATATATATCCAAACAAGAATATTAGTATTTATATTTTATAACAAGTCCTAAGGTTGTTGTCATCAAAACCATCATCTCAGGAACTAACAGCGACTTCCTTCCATAAGTGCGGAGTTCGAGTGCCATCATCTCCAATTTTTTGTTTTATTAAAAAATTTATACTTTAATATTGAATTATAAATCATGTAATGACATAATACCTAGTTCACGTCTTAACTTAATAAAAGTTTGTTCACTTAGTGGTATTGTAAAAATATCGGCTATTTGATTTTGGATATTTACAAATTCTACAGTTGTTATTTCTTTCTCGACATTATCTCTTAAAAAATGGTGACGAATATCTACATGTTTTGTCCGAGAATGATTAATTGGATTTTTGGATAAGTTTATAGCACTAGTATTATCGCAATATATTGGAGATTTGTTTATTATTTTTCCAAAGTCTTTAAATGTTTGTTGCATATATATTACTTAAGCGCAAGCTAAGGCAACAGAAATATATTCTGCTTCATAGGTTGAAAGTGATACACAATTCTGTTTTTTTACTGTACCAAGAAACTAAAGATTGACCGATAAAGTGACATGTGCCACTTGTACTTTTCCTATCAGTTTTGCAACCACCGAAATCTGCATCACTATAGGATATGAGTTTGAATAAGCTTCTTTTATGATAGAAAAGATCGTAATTCTTCGTATTGGTTAAGTAACATAAAATACGTTTAACTGCTCGACAGTGTGAATCTTTAGGTTGTGCTTGAAATCTTGCAGACAAACATACACTCATCATTATATTGGGTCTACTAGCCATTAAGTATAATAGTGATCCTATTATACTTTGAAATAATTTTTGATCAAAATCCTTTCCGTTTTCATCTTTATTTAAATGGGTACTGGTGCTCATGGGCGTTGGTTTACTAGATGTTTTCCCCATTCCAAAACGTGTTAACAAATTGTGACAATATTTTTCCTGATTTATAAAAATACCATTTTCTAACTGTTTAATCTGTAATCCTAAGAAAAAATTTAGTTCTCCCATATCAGACATTTCAAATTCATTTTTCATGATATCTGCAAAATCGTCACATAACTTTTCATTTATTGATCCAAATATTATGTCATCCACATATATTTGAACAACCAAAATATCATTATGATATCATTTTATAAACAAAGTTGTATCTATTTTTCCAAATTGAAATCCATAATTTATTAAATGAGTTTCATACCAATCACGAGGTGCTTGTTTTAAACTATATAAGGCTTTCTTTAGTTTATATACATGTTCAGGAAATTTTTCATGTATGAACAACGGAGGCTGCTCAACATAAACCTGTTATTTTATAAAACCATTTAGAAAAGCACTTTTTACGTCCATTTGAAAAGGTTTAAAGTTATGATGACATGCAAAAGCAAGTAACGTTCGTATAGCTTCTAGATGTGCGACTGGAGCAAACGTTTCTTCATAGTTAATTCCTTCCTCTTGATTATACACTTGTACTACTAACCTTGCTTTATTATGAACAATGTTTCCATTTTCATCGGTTTTATTTTTATAAACCCATTTTGTTCCGATTACGGATTGATCCGTAGGTCTTAGTACAAACAACTATACAATAATGCTACAAATATGTTTGTTGAGTTATTTTAGGTCAAGTAGCTATTTATTGGATGATAAAATTTATACGTGGTACAATGGACATTACAACAACAAAAAGAAAATGAAAAAAATGCTTATGGTGGGATTTGGACATAAGACATACTACTCTTAGAAGAACCTTCCAACCAAGCAAACTACAAATGCTTCCAATAATGATTTGTTAGCACATTTTATTATTGTTGAGAAAAGAGACATTAAGTGGTAAAAAAAATATGGAGATGACAGAACTCAATCCCTGGTCACACATGAGAAGTGCAACTAACTTACCAACCATCCTACAACCAGAATTGTTAAAAGACAGTATTTTTTATTAGATAGGAAAAGGCGGAAATTTAATTTTTGCAAAAATGCATGAAGCTGGTTTCAAACCATGGTCCCTAAGGAGGAGGTGCGGCGCCCTACCAAACATACCATGCTTGCTTTTGTGAAGTATCCATTAGCTGAATTTCATATTGACAGAGGCGAAAAATAAACTGGTAAAACATGTATGGAGTGGGACTCAAACCCACGCCCACCAAGGAGAAATGCACACATCCCTTCTGTTGCACCATACCACATTTTGAAATGAATGCAGATGTAAGTTTAAATGACCATTATAAACGAATAGTTAAAGTGACTTTTAAAGTTTCTCTTGAAGTGTTTCAAAGTTCCAACGGTCGCATCTCTTCCAAACTGAATTGCTGAAGGATTGCTTCTGTTTAATGACATCTTACCACTCCTATATAAGCTTCCCATTGTCTTAAAAGAAAAATACACAATCATATTCTCTCAAATCATTCTCATATTGCTTCCTAATGCTCTAAACTCTATATTCATTCAAAAAATAAACTTACAGCAGCGCTTTTTCACTCCACAATATTTGAGTCTGGTCTTAATTCACTTCCTAACCTCTGCACAGTTATTCTGCATCATTTTTAAAGGTTATAGAAGTTGTACTCTAGTGCGACTAGTCAGTGTATTGAAGACAGAATATATAGTCAAATTATTTCTTTGTAAAAGAATATATTAAAGTCCTGTTCGGTTGTTCGGGCGGAGTCTGCAAATTTGTTCCTTCGGGTGAAGTGAGGGTGTTGATAGTGAAATTCCTAAGAGGTGCTTAGGGATTGGACGTAGGACGGGAGATCCGAACCAGTATAAAATCGACTATGTGGTCTACTATTTTATTTCCGCTGCATTTACATTTTTTTGCAACTGTTGGCCATCTTCGATCCTACGCATAGTGACTAACAAGTGGTATCAGAGCCTAAAATTCTATCGATCGTTACAACGTCATAGAATAATAGGCAGAAGAAGATCAAATCGCAATACAACAAGCAAAATTTCCATCAAAGCCACCAATGAGGACTACAAAAAGGTACTTTCTAGTTTACAAATTTTAGTAAAAGATAATAATGAATTAGTTAGTATAAACGATAAGATCTCAAAGCTTAATTTTAATAATTTAGAAAAGATGAAATTTGTCGAACTTGAAATTGAGAAATTGGATTTAGAAAATCAACATGGTGTTTTGGAAATAATTTTTGGGCTCTTATAGATTTTCTAGATGAACAAAATTCTATGTTTGAAAAAGAAAATGAAATTTTTTCAAAAGTAATTTTGAATTTGAAAAGACAAAATGATTTATTGCAATCATCTTTAGATAATTCAGAATCTCGAATTTTTCTTCTCAAAAATGAGGACTGTACGTTAAAAAGAAGAATTCTGAATTAAATAAACAAATTGATATTTTGAAAATTAGTAATATTTCTTTTGAAAATAATAATTTTAACTTTAAAGCTAAATTTAAAAAACTTAAAAATGAAGTCACAAAATTTAATAAAGGTCAAAATGATTTAAACGTGATTTTATCTAGTTCTAGGCCTTTATGTGATAAAAGTGGAACATAATATAAAACAAACAATAATAATAGTACCAGATATGCATTTTTACATGATAGAAAATTCAATGCTGGTACTAAAAACAAATATCTCTAAATCTACATCTCGCAGTTTTAGTACCATGCTTAGAAATAAAAAAAGTACTAATTTAATGATATGTGATTTTAAATATGGGTTCCCACTAATATGAATAAAAATGATAAATAAATATATATATTATTGATTATTTTAATGTTGTTATCAATAATGAAAATTACATATACAAGGGATCAACCACATCCACTTGGATATGGTTTCCCAAATCGTGAACCCTGTATTTTTAACATATGAGTATACTTGAGCTTAAATAGAAAAATATATTAGATACTCATTATTTAACAAGTGGTCAATGTTGCACTTTAAATTATATATTTTTATTGACTATATTACTCCTTATTTTTAGGTTTTTTTGAAATATGAAGCTTTAATTTAGGGGGAGTATATAATTTAGAGGGAGCTATTTAATCTATATCTACTCATGTATATCTACTTATGTTTAATTTCTTTTTGTTGATGATAAAGGGGGAGAAAAAGTATAAAACATATATAACATGTCTTTAATGGGAAACATATTATCTGATACTTTAGTTTTGTAGTTGTCATCATCAAAAGGGAGGAGAATGAAAGAACCATATTTATGGTGTTTTGATGATAATAACTATGCAACAATGCTACTAATATGTTTGTTGAGTTATTTCAGGTCAAGTAGCTATTTACTGGACGATAAAATTTATACATGGTACAATGGACATTACAGCAACAAAAAGAAAATGGAAAAAATGCTTATGGTGGGATTTGAACATAAGACATACCACTCTTAGAAGAACCTTCCAACCAAGCAAACTACAAATGATTCCAATAATGATTTGTTAGCACATTTTATTATTGTTGAGAAAAAGGACATTAAATGGTAAAAAAATATGGAGATGATAGGACTCAATCCCTAATCACACATGAGAAGTGCAGCTAACTTACCAACCATCCTACAAGCACAATTGTGAAAAGATAGTTAGTATTTTTTATTAGCTAGGAAAAGGCGGAAATTTAATTATTGCAAAAATGCATGAAGCGGGTTTCAAACCATGGTCCCTAAGGAGGAAGTGTGGCACCCTACTAAACATATCATGCCTGCTTTTGTGAAGTATCTATTGGCTAAATTTCATATTGACAGAAGTGAAAAATAAACTGGTAAAAATGCATGGAGTGAGACTCGAACCCACACCCACCAAGGAGTAATGCGCACATCCCTTCCACTGCACCATGCCACTTTTTGAAACAAATGTAGTTGCAAGTTTATATGACCGTTATAAACGAATAGTTAAAGTGACTTTTAAAGTTTCTCTTGAAGTGTTTCAATGTTCCAACGGTCGCATATCTTCCAAACTGAATTGCTGAAGGATTTCTTCTGTTCAATGACATCTTATCACTCCTATATAAGCTTCCCATCGTCTTAAAAGAAAAACACACAATCCTATTCTCCCAAACCATTCTCATGTTGCTTCCTAACGCTCTAAACTCTATATTCATTCAAAAAGCAGACTTAGACCATCGCTTTTTCACTCCACAATATTTGAGTCTGGTCTTAATTCACTTCCTAACCTCTGCACATTTATTCTGCATCATTTTTAAAGGTTATAGAAGTTGTACTCCAGTGCGATTAGTCAGTGTATTGAAGACACAATATATAGTCAAATTATTTCTTTGTAAAAGAGTAGATTGAACTCATGTTCAGTTGTTCAGGCGGAGTTTGTAAACCTGTTCCTTCGGGTGAAGTGAGGGTGTTGACAGTTAAATTCATAAGAGGTGCTTAGGGACTGGATGTAGGACGGGAGGTCCAAACAAGTATAAAATTGATTGTATTGTCTACTATTTTATTTCCGCTTCATTTACATTTTTTACAACTGTTGGCCATCTTCGATCCTGCGCATAGCGACTAACACACGCTTCCTCTGCACTTTGATTTAAACTCAAAATATTTGATATTTCTATCAAAATACTTATTCAATCCTGATGCTTATAAAATGATACTTTCATATCTATTCTTGGATCATATCCAACGACTCACAAACTCAATATCGCTCCCATTGACTTTAAGAAATTTTGGTTAATATGTGTAAACAGCTTACTCTAAATTGTTATTTAGTATTTTCTTTTCAAAACATATGTACCAAAACACTAGGACTTACCAAGCGATAATTTTGTGAGTAAATCTGAATTGACTTGAGCATGTTGAATATCGAATCTATTATGCTAATTTTAACAATTGAAATTTACGATATTATACTTATCAACATTGCTCTTTTAATTCCAACTGCATTAGTCTTGTTCATAAAGACACGGTCATGGTCGATGGATCATATCCCTTCGGTTACGACCACCAAAATCTATATTTTGATAGCATACTTGGAATTCTTTCGGATTTGTGCATCATAACATATAAAGTCAACACTCTTGATGGTTTAATTAAACAACTGAGGATTTTATATTTTTGACATTAATAAGAAACTCATAATTTCTCTCTGATGTGTGAGAATACTTATTAGACATTCTATGCTATGTGTTAGTTTAGCTTAGTTAATTTCATTTCATCCCATATAATCAGTTCTATCTATGGATCGTATCCAATTCCATTTTACTACCAATAATTCCTCAGAGAAATTCCTTCACAATGAAGTTGGTATATCTTGAAATAACAATTGTTTCTCAATGCAATGGAATAGATATTCATAAACGTTTTATGAATTTCATTATTTATCAAACTGATTTGGTTTTAGTTTACAAAAATATGTTCAAAACATAAATATGTCATCCAATGATAGTCTTTTCAAAATCCTTTTAGGGAGATTCATACATGATCCCTCATGAACAATTATGACGTGCAATCTTTCGAATTGCACGACCTGCCAACTCCTTGGCCTAAGATATGTTGGAGTTTCTTACAAACCCTTGTCTTGTAAAATTTTGTAAACTGTTATTCAAATGAAATAATATTAACCTTATGCACTACTCTTAAGTACATTACCTTATAGAAAGAAACAAACTCAACTTCAATCATAATTAATCGTACATAATCCAACAAAGTTCGATTACTCCATGTCGATGCATCATTATGTGTCACATGAAGGAGTAATTTTGAGATTGAATCTTTATTCATTTTAGGTACGTTCGGAACATTTTCCAATATACTCACTCATTTGATCAATGCAAATCATTTATATCGCATGTTATTTTATTTACTTCTGTTTTATATTCTACATGTTTACCATAAACATACTACATGTGTATCAAATACACATGTCCATGTCAACGATAACTTATCGGTGAATATGACAAAGTACGTGGAACCATTTTGGTATTTGTAGAATTACGATTGCATACATCTATATGTATCAATCTGAAGAGTTCATCAACTCTTATGATACTCCCACTAAATGGGTGCACAGCCCTTTATTGTTTGAGATATAATTAGCAAGTATCATATGATTCAAAATCATACAATAAAATTATTTCTTAAAACTACGACTTAGTCTATAATTCCAAAACAACTATAAATAATATTAGATACTTTCGTATTTTCTAATGCATCACTTTTGTTACAAAAAAATTAGGACATTATAGTTTTACTTCATAAAGAATATTCATAATATTCATATTGAAATATAGCTATGTCTATTTTTTCAGTTGATACCAAAAAATAATCATTATTTCATAAATAATGTATGGTAAGTTTTACGAAAATAATTTTCGTACTATGATGCAATTAATAAGTGTTATATGGCATGCTCCCACTATTTCCACCATTACTATAATAGCATACTAAATTCGAAGGTCCATTATTCACTTAATAAAATTTGTTTATTTCATATGTTGCAACTATTTACAGTGGAGAGTTCGTTGATCAAATATCTTAAGCTCAAAGAAATAAATCCCATAGAAAACAACTTTCTATATTAAAATACATTTCGGAATAGAAATCATATTTCTTATTCCAATATTAAGTATCAATTATTATTACAATTCTCGTTTCCATTGTTTCTCTATGAAGCAGAAGTGATTATTCATTCTCTTCATCCCAACTATACCTTAAATTACATCTATTCTTATACATTCATTTTCCTTTCAAATGGCCAGAATATTCAAAAGAAAACCTCACTATAATATCATAACAAACTCTTTACAAAAGCGCATTCAATTATCCTTAATATTTAAGGACATCAAATATGTTGTACTTTACGTAAACCGATCAAAATGACATTTCAGCGATCGAGTTCTTAGATCCATCTTGTAGTTTTTGGTCTTGTGTTAAATTAACACAATATGATCCCTTTTGTACAATCAAGTTGAATACATGATCTCAAAATACTGTTTATTGGTTTATTTCCAATGAGCTATATTCATTGAAGTATCATACATTATGAACTACGACCGTTCACTATATAACATTTATAAATGATAGTGTATGGATCAAATATCCATAGTCTTATATTGCTTTTAGAGTTCGAAACACATAGAGTGCAATATACGGTCTCAACCAAATAAGCACGTAAGTGACCATTTTACGAATGAATTAAGTAGTTATAAAAATTAGACACTTTCATGGGTATAGAAAACATTAACATGCAATAGGCATTTAATAGTGGGTATTATATTTCCATTTGTCAACTTTCAATTCAGTTCATTTGTATATGTTAATTGATAAACATTTTACCAATCATATTAAATGCACAAATTTATCATGGTAGATAATAATAACATTATTCAGCATATGTTATTACAATATTAGAAAGGTTAAATGTTACCATTTCATTTTTCTAATAAGGCTCCCACTAGTCTTTTATGTTTCTCCAAACCCTAAGATGAAAAATAGAAGTTTTTTGACTTCACAAGTGGGTGTTAGGACTCGTCTGTGTTGGTATTCTGACATTGAGCTTGCTCAATAAATCATAGCCCCACAAATGATGGATAACTCCTTATCGGTTGTATCACATACAACTCCTAACCCATTTTTCCTTGTCCTAATCTCATTTCGACCTTGAATTTGCTCAACAAATTGAAAGAGATTATTCACTCGTACCTACCATATCGTGATGGCCTAAGTATAGTATATGCACCTTGAGTTTGCTCAACAAATACATATAGTTATCTTACCTCCTCTGTTCAATAGATTAATAATACTACGCATAACATCCCTAGCTTGAGTTTGCTCAACAACTAAGTAGTATGCAAGTAATTTCTTAATATATATATATATGGTAGAGGACAACATTATATTGAAGATTCATAATCTTCAATATATTATATTGAGTGATATCGACTTATGGAATAATGCATTTCTTATGAAATACCCTCATGATTCAAGTGTTAGACATATCAGAAATCATAGTACACATACATTTACGTATGTATTTATTCCTTAAGTCTATTTAGGTTTCTTTAATGTTTCACCTTTAGTTTATACACTCATATTATATAAATTTCATTATTATGTAACTTTTATATTTTAATTAACTTATATAATAATCTTACGTATAAATTGTATTAATTAAATATTATTTAATTAATTAACTCTCTAATTAATTTTAAATTATCCAATACAACTTTTATATTGGACATATCTACTATAACCTTTATAGTAAGACACATATATCTTATATATGCATATTTTTAGTTAATTAACTAAACTTTAATTAGTTTATTAATTAAACAATTTTAATTAAATTATATTAATTTCGAAAATTTATCTTATATACATACATGTAAGCTTATGTTATCTTAAACACTTTAAAATAACATAACGTATATCAACATATATAATACATGCATATAAGTATTAATTAATTAACTCATTTAATTAATTTATATTAATAACCTTATTAATAATTTTAAATTTTGAAATTAATATTAGAATAGTTTCAAACATTTTGAACTTTTCAATACATTTTCAAACATTTTGAAAATTTAGGTTATGTTATAACCTTTTATAATAAACATGTTTTTATTTTAAATTTAACTTTTAAATTTAAAATCTTGTTTTAATTTTCAAAACTATTTTGAAAATTAGCCCAAGGCCCAATTAAATTGGGTCTTTTCTATTATGGGTAACCTTTGGGCTTACTCTACCTTTCAGGCCAAGTAGGTAAGCAAGTAGGAAATGGTACTTGATTACCTAATTCTAATCCTAGACGTCACCTTTCTAGACACTGTACCAAGTGCGCAAGTTTAATTAGTTAACCCTAACATGACTAATTTAGACCGCATAGGCTATTAGGCTCTGATACCATTGTCGGAACCGAGTCAGCCCGCATTGGAAGAAATGAGTGAATTTCAAAAAAATTACCATTTTGAATTTTTAATGAGCCTATGAAATCTAAATGTATGTTAGATCCAATCTAATAAAACATTAAATAAAGTCTTATTTTATATAAAGTTGGTTAAAAGGAAGTTTAAAATTAATTTAGTTTAAATGTATAGTGTATCAAATACACCCAACAATTATTTATAAGAGTTAATTCAAGGAAGGAAACCTTTCGTTTTTTTCCCAAAAAGAGGTAATTAATTGAGAGCATAATAAAATTATATGGAGAGAGAAACCTTCCATTTTCTCTCTCTCTCTAATTAAATTGATTGAGTCATTAAATGATATTAACTAGCAATTTATTCATAGCATAAATGTAACTATTGTCAAAATCTACTTTACTATAAATTATGCAAGTGCAATAAATCAGATAGTGTATAGAGATGATATTTCCTACATATGTGTCTTTATTGTCAATAGTATTATTTAAAATACATATGCATACATATATTTACATTTATATACAATATACATATACACATAAATGAGATAAAATTAAGTGTAACTTTTATAACTCCAAAAGGACAGCAATTTTGAACCTAGTTTTAAAACTGAAAGGTTTAAAGACTAAAAATTATGATTTTACATAAAAGTCCATCTTATAAATTTTAATTCAAATTAAATATGTATATATGTATGTATACACATGCACATAAAATATGTGTGCGTATATATACGCATACAAAAATCATTGTAAATAATGTTTTAAACTTAATACATTTTTACGTTAAAAATTATAATTTAGTATATGCTCCAATATAAAGCAACAACTAAAGCCTAACTTTAAATAAAAGGAAACCTTCCATTTCTTTCCCTAAAAAGAGGTAATTAATTGAGAGCATAATAAACATTATATGGAGAGAGAGATCTTCCATTTTCTCTCTCTCTCTAATTAAATTGATTGAGTCATTAAATGATATTAGTTAGCAATTTATTCATGGCATAAAATGTAACTAATATCGAAATGTACTTTACTGTAAATTATGTAAGTGTAATAACAGTAAATTTTGCTCAAGGATGATTTTTAAGGCTTTTTTAGATGTAGGACAGCCCGTTAAAAAATTTCTCTAAAGGACAAATTATTGTTTTTTCTTTCCAGTCCACTGTCGCGCGCTTCTTCTTCTTCCTTTCGATCAAAATTTTCAGTCGCGATCAAATATCTCTCTCGCAATAAAAATATCGATCTACTTCGTTCGGTTATTTCAATTTTGTCCTTCTGAAAATTGTAGTTCATCGATCAATTTTTTCTTACGCGCGTTTTGTTGATTTCGTTCTTTTCATATTTGTACCGTGATCTTGTTTTTCTTCAAATTGTATTAATTAGGTATGCTTATATTACTCTATTTTTTGTTTTTTTCTGTTCGAGTTAAAAAAATTTGGCCGTGATTTCTAATTGTGTTCATTTTTACAAATGATATGCAGTGTTGTTGTTCTCATTGTTTGTTCGTTCGCCTATGGAAAATTGTGGAAGTAGCAGCAGGTTTTTATTAGTTTTATTATTCGTTTATTTATGCAATTTTTCTCAGTGTTGTATTTAGGTTCAATTTTAGGGTATCATTTTTATTTTTTCTTAGTATCATTTTTTTTATTATCAGTAACTAGGTATCAGTTTTGTATACGGTAGGTATCAGTTTTGTGAAATTGAATAATTAATGTTCTAAATTGAACATATTTTTACTAATGTTTATTTTTTATTTTTTTTGCAGTGGGGATAACAGTCTTCTTTGTCTGTTTGTGTTGAATAATAACACTTTTACCACTCGATTGTCTATCGATTTCTCTTTGTATGATTTGAATATTGAGATATAAGCTTGTTATGATTAGAAAAGTATCATTGATTGGGTTGTATATAAGCTTGTGATAGAGTGGAAAAGTATCATATCTTAGGTTTAGTTTTCTGGTATTATTTTTATTTTTTCTTAGTATCAACTTTCTTGATTATTAGTAACTAGGTATCAGTTTTTTATACCTTAGGTATCAGTTTTCTAAAATGGAAAAACTAATGTTCTAAATTGAATATGTTTTTACTAATGTTTTTTTTGGCAGTGCTGATAATGTGGTGCAGGTAGACCATCAGTTAAGCCTAAAGGAGGATTTTCATATTTTCAGAACAAGCAAAACAGATATGGCGAGTGCAAAGCAGCTTGGTCATAATAAATGGAATTGTCAAGCTTCGAAGAAGATATGATTTGATTTTTCATTTTGAATTTGTTCAGATTAATAAGTGGATGTGTGACTTGTTAAGCTGGTTTATTCTAATTGAACCCTTTGTTATTAATTTGTATTCAGTATAACATATTATCAAATTGATTTTAATTTCAAGTATTTAGTATAAGTGATAGTATCAGTTTTAGTATCAGTTAAATGTTTTTACAGTATCAGTTTTGGTGTTTGTTTTTACAAGTAAGAGCAACTTTGTTTTAAGAACATAACATCATTACTTCATAAGTATCAAATTGCAACAGAACATCATTACTTCACAAGTGCAGATTTCAACAGAATTACATTACTTTACAAGTATCAAATTTAATTGTGAAACATCACAATGTGAATTCAGTTCTTTCATTTTCTTTCTTTTTCTAAGCTTGATATGTATTTAGATAGACTCCAGCAATGTTCACCATCTGTCAATATTGCATGTACAATCTTTGCTCTTGTGGATAATATTTCCTTCTTTTCAAGTTTTATTGGTATTCTGTTTTTGTTCAGTGAAACGATGAATATCATTACAAATATTCCACAGTCAAGCCTGTCGAAACCAAAATGTAATGTTAGTATCATTTTGCATAATTTGTATTATCAGGTTTACAATTGATACAAAACATTGAATTTCAAGGATAATGGTACAAGCATATAGTATGCTTTGAATTAAAATATTTAACAGTTTTACTAGCACAGTTAGTATCGATTTGTGTATGAATTTTTGCGTTTGTAGTTATTACTTTAAGATATATTTGCTAAATATTTTGTTTTATTTTTTATTATGTAGTTATCTTTTTTGTTTTTGTAGGTGTCAGTTTTGTTTCTGTAGGTATCAGTTTCTTTTATGTAGGTATCAGTTTTGTTTCTGTAGGTATCAGTTTCTTTTATGTAGGTATCAGTTTTCTTCCTGTATGTATCAGTTTCTTTTATGTAGGTATCAGTTTTGTTCCTGTAGTAACTACTTATTTCTGAACTAACTGTTTTTGAAATTGAGAGATAATATTTTTCAATATTTTGTTTTGAATCACAGTTTCTGTTTGTATTTTGTTCTGAATCGTTTTTTTATTTCTTCTTTTTGTTCTTTGTTCTCTTTTTTGCATATTTTCTTCAACTGTTTTCTCTGCAGGTATTTGTTGCTGCATGTTCTCTTCTTTGTTCTATGCAAAAAAATTCAATGTTACTATAACAAAACTATACTAACTTTGTTATATTTTATTTCATAGTATCAGTTACCTTCTCTGGTATAATTTCGCTTATTTCTGGTCTGCTTTCAATTTCTATATTATTTTCATGTCTTCTTTTTGTTCTTTTTTCTCTATTTTGCTTTTCCTCTTCTACTGATGTAGGTTTTTAAGTTTTAACTTGCTGCTTCTTCCCTTTACTGTCTTTGGTATCATTTCCAGTAGAGGTATGTTTTTTTCTTGTATCATTGTGTTTTCTCTTTTAATATCTACTGTTGGAAGTGATTCGACATTTTCATTTTCACTTTATTGCTCCACTCTCGATGTAGCTAGGGTTTCTCCGACTGTCGACTATTGTGCTTGTTGCTCATCGGCTGTCGATTGTTGCGGCTGTGTTGGAGATGTAGATTTGTTTCTGGTCTGTGGTCCCATTTTTTTCGAGCAAAGTTTCATCAATTTCCGAGTGAAAGCGAGGAGGAGGAGACGAATAGAATTCTTTGTTTTGTTTTAATTTGTATCTGGGCTTTGGGCTTTGTCCTTACGGTAAAAGTTTTTTGCGCATGTCCTTGTGAGCAATTATTTGCTTTAATTTGTCCTTTAAAATTATTTACTCGTGTAATAAATCAGATAATGCATAGAGATGATATTTCCTACATGGAGGATTTTCACCCAAAGGGCTTCTTTATACAGGGTAATAAGTTATAAGGACGACACTTTTGAAAAATTAGTTTTAAGGACAATTTACAGGAAAAAGATAAATGAAGTTATAATTTTCAGTTATACAGAAATAATGATATAACTGAAAATGATAACTTCATTTATATTAATACTTATCATCAAAAAACTTCTTTTCACTTTAATGGGGATCATTCCCACTTCTCTATCCTCCATTGACTCGCCTTTTTTTGCCTCCTACCTCTACTTCGTACCATCATACCATACCTAACTCTGCCTCTCCCATCCTTGTCCCTCCTACATTTGAACCTCCTCGTCTTCTCTACCATGCTCTTCTGTCCCACTATCCCAACATCCTTCATCTTTGGCTTCTCCACCCTCTCTAACCTCTCTTATTCCTCAGCAATGGAACTCCCTTTTCAAATCCAAACCAGGTAATGCTGGTAGCTACACCCTCCAACTTATTCCTTTGGAATTCTCCAGCGAGGTGCTTGTGCCATCTAAAGAAATCATTCAGGCTAGAAGTGATGTGTGGAAGGATTATTTAGTGGGTTTTTTCTTGACAAACCACTATCTTACTCCACAGTCATTTTTCACGTCAAAAGGGTGTGGAAACTAAAAGGGGTAGTGTCAGTTAAGTCTGATGGTTTTTTGTTTCTTTTCAAAATTTTCTTGTGTGGAGGAAAGCAGAGGATAGCTGAGGCAAACCCTATCATAATGAGAAACAAGCTCTTTATAGTCAGGCCATAGGATGCCATAGTTGGCAACAACTGTGGATCCACTACAAGAAAACATTCATATAAAGACCGAAGAATAAAGACTGAAATTATTTGGTCTTTAAATAAAAACCGATTAAAGACTAAAAAAATTAGTCTTTAAAATATCAAGTTAGAGACTAAGATTCAGTCTCAAATCGGTTAATAAATACTAAGACTGCTTAGAGACCAAATTTCAGTCTTTATTTCAGTCTTTAATTCAGTTTCTAAGAAGTCTTAAAATAATTAAACATTCAATGTTTTTACCCTAAATAACTCTAATGGTTGATGGTATTAATCCATGTGAATGCGGTTAAAACTTATTACAATTCATGTAACAATTCACTTCATAGATGATAATGCATAATTAGTATCGTCGTTGTAACAACCCGGTGTTAAGCAGTAATTAATTAAAGATAATAATGGTGAATTATGTAATTAAAATAGACTTTTAAAGATTTGTTAAGAATGATTTGGATTTATTTGTATACTTATGAATTTAAAATAATTTTGATATGATAAAGGTAATTTTTTTTAAAATCTAGGATTATTAGTAGATGTGATTAGAAATAAATTTAAAGAAAAAAAAGTTTTATTTTATTTAAATGAATAGTTTGGTAATTATTTAATAATTAAGCTTGAAATGTAATTGGGAAATGTTTTCAAAATAAAATTAGTTAAAATATGAAAATGATATTTTGTAAACTTATATGTGAATAACAAATGAAGAGTTGTGTTAAAAATAATTTTTAGGTAAAGATTTAATTAATGTTGGTCAGCCAACGAGAGCATACTCCCGAGCCTTATGTCCCTGAGAATGTTGAACCAAGGAGGCGAGGCACAGACCGTCGACCGCGTCCGGTCCAGACTCGCGCTGTGGATCCCGACCACACCTTGGCACAACATTCTCCTAATATCCGAATGCCGGATATACCAACGATGATCCGCCAAATGATCCATGAAAGTCAGGGTCTCTCTAATGACGACCGGGGAATCTCCAGGAGTCATACCCCTTTCACCGATGACATATTGTATGCTGAACCACCTCGGCGCTTCAGGATGCCAACTTTGCCAGTTTATGAAGGAAGTTCTGATCCCAATCAACACATCCTGAAGTATGAATGGCTGATGAATGCTGCGAGAGCTGATGATGCAGTAAAATGCCGTAGTTTCCCCATTTCCTTGGGGGGCATTGCAACCATGTGGTTTACTCGTTTGCCACCACGATCCATTTCTAATTTTGATCAGATGGCCACCAAGTTTGTTGAACAATTCTTGAGAAGAGAGGATGTGAAACAGTCTAGGAAGCAGGATGACGCAGGGCCCAACATCGAAGGATTTCAGAGTAACATCGCCGTTAAACAGTCCGGGGAGAGTTCTGGAAAGGTTCAGTTGAACATACAAAATAAACAGAATCAACAGAGGGACAATGGAAATCAAGGCAAGAAGCGAGATCAGAATCGTGGTCCACGACGTAGAACTCCCATGTACGATAATTATACTCCATTGAACACGTCGTTACAATTGATCATTGATGTATTTGAATCCACGGTTGGTTTGCTTGGCTTCAAAATTGATGATAGATGTGTTTATATCATGTGATACCATTTTCTAAACGTAGTTTTGCTTGAATTTGAATCAAATCGGAAAGATGTTGCGAGGTTTGAAATTCTTATTACAGAAATTGATTAAGTCCATAAATTTATACTATTCAGTTGAATATATAAAATATTCAATCGACTAGACTAGTACAAAATTTCTTCCCGAGCGCACACGTCAAAACAACAAGATGTTTCACTGATTTAGTCGACCGGGTCAGTTGTTTGAGGTAACCATTCAGCCAACTGAACTAGTTTAAAATCCAAACCCAAGAGCAGCACCCTGTTTCAGTTGACTCCTTTATAGTTTTAGTCGACTGAGATCAGTCGACTGAAGCATCGACTGAACCTGAGGAAATTCTGTTTTTTCTGAAATGATTTTAATATTTTCTTATATCTTAAATCTTTTTTCTATTTGATTTAAAGGCATGATAATTTTTGCTTATTTGATATTGCTTATTATTAAAAGTTCACTGAAGAAAAAATATATTTATCAAATTATTTAGTATATTTAAGATGTTATTATAACTTTTATTCTAGAAATTTATTTTTACTTAATATATATATATAATATATATATATATATTCAATTGAAATTAGATCATTTTTATGAATATATTATGAAATGACTTTGTGATGTTATTAAATGGTTTTAACATAATGACTAATAACTTTGAATATATATAATATATTTGAATTATACATTAGTGGTTTGAAATGTAAAGAAATTACTCAAAAGGTTATTTAATTTCTTTCAAAATAGAATTCGATTATAGATAATATGGTAATGATTTTTATAATTATATTTGACTTATAAAGTGATTTGGATGTATATAGATATATTGGTTTTGAAAATGAATATTATTGTGTATCTTATTTTGCAATTATATAAATAAATTTAAAGGTATTATATATGATTAAGAGTATAAGATGTTTATCCAAAATATTTGTTTAAATACTATCTTACTGTATTTTTGTAATTTATCATTCCTTCCACATTGATTTTGCTATGAATGATTCACCGTTGATACTGATTTGAGTTATTTTTTAAGACGATACGGTGATGGCATCTTTCTATTTGGTTTGTTAATTTTATTCCATGTGACGAGAAATATGAATAAAGGAATTAGTAAAACCATTTGGGATGCGGCATTCGGTAATACTTTTTCAGTTATTCTTTGGACTCATTGTACAGAATAATGAAGGACGGGTGTGATGTGTGAGCACTGAATAAACAAACTAGTAAAATGCGGTGGTATAGACACTATTGTGATATTTATTTGATTATTCTTTTGCTCGTGGATGACACTCAATACGTGGTACATCGCATGTGATACTCATGTTAGAACATCATAATTTGATGTTTTGATGGTGACAACCACACAAAAATATAGTGTGTGTGTGTGTATAATCGACTTTTGCAGGAAATAATTTCAACTACCGAAGAGATCTACATGACAAAGACAAGACAAGGATGACATGCAACGTATTGTTAGTCATGAAAGTTCTTATTCTAGAGTTTAGAAATGTTAAACTCTCTTCGAAGTGGTATACATACATATATACACTGTCAAACATATGTATATACACTATCAACTACTTTCTAAAATTTTGAAACCAATAAGAGCACAGATTCAATCGACTGAATTACTTGATTCAGTCAACCAAATCAATAGTATACAATTATTTTCAACACAATGTTCAGTTGACTAAATGTACAAATTTCGTCGACCAAATCTGTTGTCTTTTCAACTTTTCTTTACGGGATAAAGATCCCTATAATTCAGTCGACTAAATGAATTATTTTTCCCAATTAAATTGAAAATTAGATAAATCTATTCCACTATCTTGCCATATCTACAGTCCTTATCATTTGGAAAGATATTTCAAATGAAATCATCAATAGCCCTTATATATAAAGGTTTAAAATTATCGAATTAACTATAATTTTCTAACTAAATTTCAAGCTTATAGAAATTTTAGATAAATTCATTGGAGTTTTTTTTGAAAAATTAAGAAAATGAATGGTGGGTGTAAAATGATGGGGAAAACATATACTAAATATTGATGGGTGAGAAAAGACGTGGGTGATACAAGAGAAAGCGAGTGTATATAGTAGCACCATTTTTATTGCATTTAGCTAAATAGGTAGTTCATTTAACAATTTCCAAAAAGAACTAGACAAATTCTATTTGTACACTATAAACCACCATACATATACCCATTTTAAAAAAAAATCATGTACATCACTTTTTACTTAATATAGAGCATTCATATTACAAAAATACCTGAATTTTGAAATAAAGCAAAATATTTATCTTATTTCATTAACTCTCTCATTCATCAATTAAAGTAAGTTTCTGAAATTCTTCTAATTCACTTTTGCAAATTTTAAATTTCAAATTCAACTACTTTAAATGGAATCTAATTTTGTTTAATCATTTATATAAAAAAATTGAAGTTTTTTAACGGTAAGAGTGTTATTGAGTACGAGTGTTACGACACGCGCTTCGCATGACAATAGTACACCCTTTGCGGATAAATTGATTTTTTTACAAATCATATAAGCTTAACATATTAAAAAAAATTGATTTCATAAATATTTAGCCATGATTTTACTTTGGGACCATGTGTAGTCAGTTTGTTTGAATTTTTATTTCTAAGTTGCATCGTTTAATTATTTTGTTAGTTTGAATTTTTTTTCCCGTTATTGATTAATAAAAAGCATAAATGTATAGGAAGTTTATATGTTAGATCATAGTTTTAAGGGATATTAAGTTTGATGATGTATGTAAAAGAACGTTATGAATTTGCAAAAAAAAAAATATATTTGCTAGATCCTATTTCTAAGTAATATTAACATTTGTGAATATCTATAGAGAGACGTTTTTGTAAGTTGACGTTGATACTAGACAAATATCATGCTTTTACTTAAACTCAAGAACAAAAATTATAATAATAGTATATTTACTCCATATTTCAATCTGTTTTGATTCTAACGTATGATAAAAGGCTAAACTTCTTAACGCTATTCACCATAGTATGCAGTTGATAACAACATTACACGTAATAAAAGTGCGGTGCTACATGCATGAGTTTAGAACCAGGTATGTAGATGCTATTTTTAGGACCAATTAATAGATACACTGAGTTTAGGAACAAGATGCAGATGCTAATTTTAGGATCGATTAGTAGAGAACTTTTTTAAAATACTGTATATAAAGGGCAATTTTAGAACTTCGCGGTCGGATCAAAATATTGCGCTTCCAAAACAACTATGAATAAAGATAAAGATAAGCAAAAGATATAGAAGAATTTAATACTCAATGAATCATATTTAATTTTAGTATAGAATTTTGAGATTTAAAATTTATGTTTAATTGAACCGAGAACCATCAAAATTGACTATAAATGACGTAGATTATACATGAAATCGCATGTTATGAAACTTATGGTTAACGTCCTAATTTTAAAGGTATGAAATAGTATACATCACCATTTTACACATTTAATTATTAGATGTCAATTATATTTTATTGGAAGCATCTAGATTTGGTAATTAGCAATAAATTTATTAGCGTACCTTATAAAATAAAATAATTGTCAAATGATATTATGTGCCATGTATACACCACCATGCAATTGATATTGGTGCGCCATTTATTATAAGATAACAACTATTTCCTAATAACAAATGATAATACCTATATTATCTCTGACTCATTCCCCTTCCACTCCTCAAATTCGCAATCGGATCTTACCCTAGAATTAGCAACATACGCAAATCAATTCTTTCTACCCCGCGCTAAAAATCTATTTCCCCCTCTTTCCACGATTCTTTCGCGACCCCAGTTATCACCGATTGCGCAGACATCATTTCTCACCATCTCCGAATTATAATCAATGTGTATTTTCTTCTTCTATTTTTGCAAAATTTTTGTATTTCTGTAGGGTTTCTGATTCATAGATTAGTAGTGTGGATGGTTGAGATTGATTAACAGCTTTATAATGTTTGTGCGTTTTTGTAGACTTCACTGCAGTTCTACCTCAAAAACCTAGCGTCTTAACTACCCTAAAAGCGGCGATTCCTGCCTCCGCTTAACTTCTCCGGCTCTCAATAGGTGATTTGAAAATCGAATTATTTTCATTTTGTTGTTTGAGTTGAGCTTTATTGAGTTTGTTGCTGGTACTGAGTTCATAATTGGTTAACTTGTTTGAGTTTGCTGTTTGAATTGATTAAAATTTGCGTAAAATTAGAATGTGGGTAATTCTTCTTATGCAGAAACTATAAGAATTTTCAGATTGTTGTAATATAGTACTCTCTCATTAACTCTAACCATGGAATAATATATTCTTGGTGGAGTTAAATCCTAGCCAACCGTATAATTTCAAAGAAGTCTGTCACATTCAAGACAATTATTTTGCTGATGTTGATGGGTATTAATTACAATGGTTAAGTCACCTGGAATTTGTGAAGCGGTAGATTTTTTATCTTTTATTTTTCCCTGTCTATTTGAACAGCAAGACCTTATTTGTGGAACATGGAGCCTGATTATACCGCTGTATATTTTTGGAGTAAAAAATTGTTGAATTATGGGGAACGATTAGGATTTTTATTTAGAATTTATTTTTAAGTAATTCAAGTAGTCAATTTCAATAACATCAAAATATTAGTTAACTATTGAGGTATTCTGAAAATATTATTATAGTGAAAGTGTTAGTCATAACTTCTAACCTATGTTAAAACACGATAAACAAATTAATATTTCAAAGTTTACATTCCACGATTCTTAAAATTATTGCTGTAGAGTAATGTCATGATAACAAAATTTGTATTAAAATACATGTACGTTCAATTGGAAATCAGGTTTATGTGAATGGGACAATTATTAATTCCAACACATATTGCTTTTGTCTTTCCGACATATCATATTATGAATCCTCCTATAGTACTTTCTACTTCCAAACTAAATAGTTAATGCAAAATATGGGCCAAGATCGCTACTCAAGATATGGGTGATATTATCCAGCTATTATCTATTTTGCAAATAATCCGTTGCAACTTGCAAGGCTTGATAATGTAAAACATACACAAATTTGCTTTTAAATTTAATAATCATTGTATGATGAGCGTGCATCAAACGAGAACATGACATTTATAGTTTTTTTTGTATGATGCTCAGTTAAAATTTTAATCCGAACTTGGGATATCTACTTAGTACCTTACTCACATGTGTGCTTATTCCCCTTATTTGGATTGAATTTAAATTGCAGATTTTAATGGCAACATCTTCATGTAAATTCATTCTTAAGAATTTGAAAGCTTGGATGAAACCAGAGAAGGTATTATTCAGTGCCATGCCTAAAATGTTGTCTTTGAAGTATTATCTTCTCTATTACACTGATTATATATAACTGAGTTGTATGTAGAAGGGAGCTGGAATTACAACTTTCCCTTCTTCTACGTCTATTGTTCCTGAGCCATTTGGTGTTGTGTTGATAATATCGACATGGAATTACCCCTTCTGTATGTATTTGATCACCTGCTTCATTTTGGAAGTGCTTGAGTTTGTATGTTTCTTTAACCAATCCCTTTTTTCCCAGTGTTGTCTATCGATCCAATAATTGGAGGGATCGCCGCTGGAAGCACTGTTGTTTTGAAGCCATTCGAAATATCGCCTGCAACATCATCATTATTTGTAAAACCTTTACCAAATTATGTAGATGACTCTTGCATTAAAGTAGTTGAAGGTGCAGTACCAGAAACAACTGCACTTTTAGAACAGAAGTGGGACAAAATACTATACATTGGTTAGTTGTTAAAATCCATTGTGTTCTAGATGATTTGAAAAGTCACTTAAATAGATTAACCATGCCTAAAGCTCTTCAACAAATCTGTCAATTAAGGTAATAGTAAGGTTGCCCGCATTGTGATGACTACTGCTGCCAAACACCTTACACCAGTAATTATGGAGCTTGGAGGAAAATGTCCTGTTGTTGTCGATTTAAATGTTGACTTAAAGGTAATGATATTTCTGAATGGAAAATGGTTCTATTTTTTTTCGTGCGTGCATTATTCTTACTGATGTACTTGGTTTCCATCTTTTTCTTAATTTCTTGCAGTTAAAATCTATGTAAATTACTCTAGAGAAATTTTATGGCAGCAATCCTTTAGAATCGCCTGATCTGTCTCGGATTGTAAATTCAAATCATTTTTCACGCTTGGCACAACTTTTAGACGATGATAAAAGTATCTGACAAGATTGTACATGGAGGTGGCCGTGATGAAAAACGCCTGTAAGTTTTTCTCTCTTTAACCTGCATAGAAACTAATCGGATTAATCCCTAACAATAACACACTAACACATACTCCTAGAAATATGGATTAGGTTTTTATTTATTATTTTATTGTTTTAAATTACCTAAAGTAATGATAGAGGTTTATAGTAGATTTCAAAATTTTACTTAGAAAAATATTCAATTGTATCTATATCAATTAGGATCACTTTGGATAATTGGGATGCAAAAATAGCTAATAAGACGACTCGTATAACAGAATGCAAGGATCATCCGCCTGTTTGGATTCATCGTGATATATGAAATGAGATGGTTGACATTCGTTAGGCGCAAGTGGAATTTGATAAAAGAAGAGAAATAATGCGAAAGAATCGCCTTACATCGAAAGAAGGGACCTACACTCATCATTGTGCCAGTTCTGTTTCGATAGCGTCACATAATGAACAAATTGCAAGTCAAATATCTTTGAACCATTTTGCATCCAATAAACTATTAACAATGCTAGTTAAAGTATATATACTAAAATTTTTGGGTTATATAAATAGATAAAGGTAAGAGGATACATATGTTATATCATTTTTCATTTCACTATAAGAGGAACAGATCATTGTTGCCTCAATAGCAGCGATATACTGCTGCTGCTGTGGTAGCAATTTATTGCTGCCACTGCATCACACAAAACAACAGTTATTTTAGAATCATCACACGCGCGCGCGCGCACACACACACACAAAACGTATACAGAGTAATACCAAGTTACTGTAATATAATTTCAAAATTACAAAAAATGTAAAATTTAGTACTTGTGATGGTCTCCATATATATATAACGTATACAGAGCAATACCAAGTTACTGTAATATAATTTCAAATTACAAAAAATGTAAAATTTAGTACATGTGATGGTCTCCATATATATATATATATATATATATATATATATATAACGTATATAGAGCAATACCAAGTTACTGTAATATAATTTCAAAATTACAAAAAATGTATAATTTGGTACATGTGATGGTCTCCAAACTGTAATAAATTTGCATCATCAAAGTACACTCTTTGCAACAGTGTGTCAAAATACAACAATTTTAGAGGTAAATAATTCATTAAATCATTTGTACAGTAATCAAGCTTTGCTCATGTTATATACATCCTTTCCTTTAGACTCTAAACTTCGTAATTTATGGTGTAAGCCAGTTCTGTTGCAATTTCATGCATCTCAGTTCTATTGCAATTTCATGCATCTCCTATTTCAACTTTTAATGTTAACAAGTTTATGTAATATAATTGCTAACTAGTGCATAATAGCCTATATAGTTCCAAAGATACAACCCAGTACTGTCAACGAGAAGTAGATTTTCTATCTTTTTTTTTTTGAATTAGTTAGAACCTTAATTTATTCTTAAATGTGGTTACAATGATATATTGGTTGCATGTTTTGCATTCGAATGCTGACTTGATTCCTCTATTGTTCTCTTCCTCATTGTCTCAAAATTACAAATATATTGGTTGCTTTTAATGGAAAAAAACAAGTGGTTATTACATGTTTTATAAGCTTGAATGGATGTTATTATAGTTTAGTAGACTAGGTACACATTATGTATTGATGAGAGAAGAATGCACACGTTAATTATTTGTTGTTGCAAACAGAACACTTTTCTATTAAGTTCCTTTTATATAAAGTTTCTTCTTATTCAATATAATAATGATTTACCTATATATGTATAGTATGCAGTTTTTAGTTCATGTCAAATGTTTGAATTGACAGTAAGACTTATTTTCAATTGTATTTATGAATTATTAATGGTTTTCAATTGCAGAGAATTGTAAAATGGTTTTCAATGGCATTTATAAATTGTTAATGGTATTCAATGGTATTTTATGAATTATTGTTATATGGAGTAAAAAGAATTTGCAACTGTTCTATGCTTTGAATTGTTATACTACCAAACTTTTGTACTGAAATTCCACAAAATACTAATTTGTAAAACTGTTTAAACACCGTAATCGTCTGAGTAATATTTATTTGCATCATTAATCTATTAAATTACAACCAACTTTGCATATGAAATAGTTCGTGAAATTTAATTTATAAAGAAGACACACACATATAGTATGCAGTTTTTAGTTCATGTCAAATGTTTGAATTGACAGTAAGACTTATTTTCAATTGTATTTATGAATTATTAATGGTTTTCAATTGCAGAGAATTGTAAAATGGTTTTCAATGGCATTTATAAATTGTTAATGGTATTCAATGGTATTTTATGAATTATTGTTATATGGAGTAAAAAGAATTTGCAACTGTTCTATGCTTTGAATTGTTATACTACCAAACTTTTGTACTGAAATTCCACAAAATACTAATTTGTAAAACTGTTTAAACACCGTAATCGTCTGAGTAATATTTATTTGCATCATTAATCTATTAAATTACAACCAACTTTGCATATGAAATAGTTCGTGAAATTTAATTTATAAAGAAGACACACACATATATATGACTTAAATTATACTAACTTGTCGTATTGGTTAGTAGTTGCCTCTAGCAAGTATAATCATCAACACCAACTAATAAAATGGGCGTTGAAAGTTTCATCCTATGCCATAATGTTTAGGTTATATTCAACCAAGTTAATTTCACAAAAGGATTTACATCTCTTTATGTACTGCAAACTAGCTAGATACTTAATTTGAATGTATTATGTATTAGGTCGTGAATCGATGCCGTTGGGAGCATATCCATCATAGCAATCACCGTTGCATTCGGACACATTTGGGATTGCACAATAAAGCATGTCGTTTTTTTTTGATCTGATGCAACAACTGTTAAATTTTGGTGATACAAAATCACAAATAGAGGGAAAGAAATATGCAAAAGAAAGAAAGAGAAGATTTTGTTTCCCCTAATTAATAAGCATATTGACTATGTTTATTTCTTTCTCTAATTGGCTAATCAAATTATTTTTTGCCATCTAATGTTAACTTGGGCATTAAGTAATTGATTATATAAATAGAGACTAGAAGAGAGGGTAAAAGTATGGTGGAAAATCTATTTGTTAATTCCCTGTTCTCCATCTTTGTTCTTCTTCTCCAACAATTTTAGCCATATAGATATTTGCTCACTTTCTCAATTTGGTTATTGATTCAATGGTATTTGTTTATTTTAGCTTTGTTCTATTAATTGTAAACAAAAAAATTTGGTGAATCAATAAAGTGGGTGGTTGGGTGGAATATCTTGTCTTATTGCTTTTAATTTCAATTCCGTCTTATTTTTAATCCAAGTTATCTCTTTGTGATTTGGGTGACAAAGATCCGTTGATATAAGCTTCCGCAAAGCGCTACCATTTTTGCACAACAGTTTGGTATCAGAGCACAGATCATCGCAAAGCTTAGAGTAATTTCGGATTGAAAAATTATTGATGTCGGATATGATTTCATTTTCGAAGATGGCTATTTTGGATGGGAAAAATTGGGGTATTTGGAAGCCTAAGATGGAGGATGTTCTGTACCTCAATGATCTTCATGATCCGATTGATGGAGATGGAAAGAAGCCCTCTGATGTAGATGAGGGAAAATGGAAGAAGATGGATAAGAAGGCGATTGCTTTGATTCGCCAGTATCTTGATGATTCAGTTTTCCATCATGTGGCTAGTTGTGAATCCGCAAAGGCTTTGTGGGACAAGTTGGTATCTTTGTATGAGTCAAAGAGTGCTACTAGTAAGGCTTTTCTGGTTCGAAAGTTGGTACAACTGAGATTAGATGAAGAGAAGTATGTTGCAGAGCATTTGAATGAATTTCAGGATGTAATAAATCAATTGGCAAATATGAAGGTCAATTTTGATGATGAGTTACAAGCTCTTTTATTGATGAGTCCGCTTTCAGAAAGTTGGGAAACTTTGGTTGTTTCATTGAGTAATTCCAATGCTAATGGAACTATCTCTTTGGAAACAGTTCGAAGCAGTCTTTTGAATGAGGAGCTTAGAAGAAAAGGGTTAGGTATGAAACCAATTCAAAGTGAGGCTATGGTGGCAAGGGACTCGAAGAAAGATACAATTTGGAAGAAGGATGCTAATGGTAAAGGTGTTATCACTTGTCATTATTGTAATAAGAAAGGTCATATACGTAGCAAGTGTTATGCTTATAAAAGATATCAGAAAAAGGCTGCGCATGGTGATACTAGTAGTGATGCACATGCAGGTTTTGCTGAAGGTACCGATAGTGATGCTTCTTATGATGTCCTCTTTAGTGAAAATAAGCCTTGGAAGATGGATTCGGAAGCCAGTTTTC
Source organism: Allium fistulosum (assembly GCA_030737815.1). Classification (NCBI taxonomy): domain Eukaryota; kingdom Viridiplantae; phylum Streptophyta; class Magnoliopsida; order Asparagales; family Amaryllidaceae; genus Allium; species Allium fistulosum. The sequence goes on from CM060901.1 coordinate 961,660,981, forward strand.
ACATATGTAGAGATGTGAATTATTTTTCTTCTTATGAGAAGAGTGTCGGCATGATTAGGACAGCCAATGGAGAAGAGCTACTGATTTATGGTATTGGATCTATCCGGTTTCGTATGCATGATGGTGTGGTTAGAGAAGTCTCTGGAGTGAGACATGTACCCACTTGTTCGCATAATCTCATTTCTCTCGGTCAGTTGGATCGCCGTGGTTGCACTTATGAGACTCAAGGTGGAGTTTTGGGAGTGAAGAAAGGTGGTCGTGTAAGGATGAGAGGAGTATTGGAAGAAGGAAACCTTTATAGCTTGGTTGGTTCTGTAGTCGAAAATGGAAAGCGAGTGACGGTTGAAGGACCTAGTCCACAGCAAGGTGGAGAGGTTAATGTGGTCACTGCTTATGATTCTAGCATTGAGGATCATATTTTAGACAGGTGTCTTCATGTTGATGATGCTCGAGGGATCGATAGTGATCAAGTAATGAGCTCAGATCGAGTGATAGACGGGTGTCGAGTTGTAAAATCCACAAAGATAAGACGGAGATCTTTGTGGTATTACAAACATTTTTGAGACCGGATTTGTGTGGTGCACCTCATGTGGGAGATGCATCACTTGCAGACGGTGGTTGAGGTTTGTAATTTAGTGTGGTTGAGATATGGGGATTTGTGATAGATCTAGATATGGTATGCTCGATATGTTGGAGATATGTGATTTTGCATCAAGGTGGAGTGTTAAATTTTGGTGATACAAAATCACAAATAGAGGGAAAGAAATATGCAAAAGAAAGAAAGAGAAGATTTTGTTTCTCCTAATTAATAAGCATATTGACTATGTTTATTTCTTTCTCTAATTGGCTAATCAAATTATTTTTTGCCATCTAATGTTAACTTGGGCATTAAGTAATTGATTATATAAATAGAGACTAGAAGAGAGGGTAAAAGTATGGTGGAAAATCTATTTGTTAATTCCCTGTTCTCCATCTTTGTTCTTCTTCTCCAACAATTTTAGCCATATAGATATTTGCTCACTTTCTCAATTTGGTTATTGATTCAATGGTATTTTGTTTATTTTAGCTTTGTTCTATTAATTGTAAACAAAAAAATTTGGTGAATTAATAAAGTGGGTGGTTGGGTGGAATATCTTGTCTTATTGCTTTTAATTTCAATTCCGTCTTATTTTTAATCCAAGTTATCTCTTTGTGATTTGGGTGACAAAGATCCGTTGATATAAGCTTCCGCAAAGCGCTACCATTTTTGCACAACAACAACTACTTCCATTTATGCAGCAGTTTTTACAACTCGCATTACAATTTCAATTTCGAAGAACATCAACGTCATGAAGGTATGGAGTGGTCAACGTCCTCACAATTTCGAAGAACGTCAACGTCATGAAGGTATGGAGTGATCAACAACCTCATTTTACTTGTTTGCTTTGTTTTTTTCTTTTGTATGTACATATATGTCGTGGACTTGTTTGCTTTGTTTTTCTTTCTAAAGTAACATATTATATGCGTTACTGAACATGTTCGTACCTCTTTTGTTATTGTAATACATGTATTGGACATGTTAACTTTTTTGTTAGAGTAATGTGTATACATGTCTTAGTTGATGCATGTGCTATGTTTAATTGAATACTTTACTATTTGTGTCTTCTTGTTAAAAGCTATGTTATTTCAATATAATACTGAATATGTTTTGGAAAAAATGAAATTATAATGCAGATTTATTAAATTCTTGATGATATTTCATCTTTTACTATTATGCTTATTGTTTTTGTTTGAATTAGGTAAATTTAAGACTGACTAAAGACAAACTTTCGGTCTTTAATATTCAGTTTCAAATATGTTTAAGACTGAAATATCAGTCTTTACACTTTGAGACTGAAATTTCAGTCTTAATCTCTTTTTGCGACTATGAATTCAAAGACTGAAATTTCAATTTCTTATCGGTCTTAAAATATGATTTAAAGACTGAATTGGTTAATTACAAACTGAAAACTTTAGTCTTTAATACAATATTTTTTTGTAGTGGGAACTATAGGATCAATCCCAGTGTGGATTAAACTGAGCAACATCCCTCTTAATGCTTGGTCGCACTATGGAATCAACTGGCTTGCATCAAGAGTTGGAAAGTTTTTATGTATGGATGAGTCAATAGAAAAGCTTGAAAGAATTTCCTTTACTAGATGTATGGTCGAGGTAACACCTGATTAGAAATTATTAGACCGGTTACCGGTCAAGTTGTTGGATGGAAGTGATCAGATTGTGCAAGTAAGTTATCTCTGGAAGTCAGAAATATGTGTAGTATGTAGAGAGTTTGGGCACATAGACATGTCTTGCCTTCGTGCAAGCTGTAAGGAGAATGAAAAAATTAATAATGAGTCTGGAAAAAAAGAATAAAAAGAGGACAAAACAAGGAAATTGAAGCAATGAGCAAAGCAGTAAGTACGAAGCAAGTATGGCGGCTGGTAACACACAATAAAAATATTGACAAAATTAATAAGATGCAAAAGAATAAGTCTTCTGCAGTTCAGGAAAGTTAAGATGCTGGAACAATAGCAAATGGTGAAATAGTGGTTAGAAAAGATGTTAATGAGGATAATGAATGTGTTGATAAAGTTTCAAGTAAAAAACAATCTGAAAACACAGTGCGCATCTCAAATTCCTTTGCTGTTCTCCAAAATGAAGAAGGTAAGGTGGATTGTGAGGAGGACGAAGTTGCAGAAGAAAATGTAAGGGAGGATAGTGAATTTTTGGTGCCTGGACATGTATTAATTAAACAGACAACTAGGGAGAATGTGATAGAGTTGTATAAAAAGAAAAATATAGGCAATAATAATCAAGGCCAAATGCAGGTGCACGTGCACACTGCGGATGTGGATGAAAAATTGAATGATAGCTTGGTAGCTCCATCTGCCACTGAGGACTAGCAAAAAAATAATTTCACATATCTCTGGAGGTATAAATGATGATAGCATTGAAGAAGCATAAATATCCTTTTGTGAATTGCCGGAATCACAACTTAAACATGTTGTGCGTTCCATGCATGCACAAGCAGTCCCACCTATTACATTATCTTCTGAAAATTCATTTCCATCTGCTCCTTCCCCATCTTCTTCTAATATTCCAATTGAACCATCTCCACATTTTGTTTCAGCTACCTGCCTTTATATTAACAATTCTAACTTGCCTGGTTGGGTGTCACCTACATTGATAACCAATGTACAGTGCTTGCTCCCATTGACGAATGTCAACTAGAAAATAATGTTAATTTTAAAAGGAAAAAAAAGAAACTTCCAACTTCATCAACTCTCAACGAATCTATTGTCAATGCAAACTCCATTTCTCCTACAACTAGGAGCAAGAAAAATCTCAACCATCAATCTCTCTAGTTAGAGCATCTCCAACAGTTTGGAGTGCGGATTTGAGAATTTCCGCACTCCAAAATGTTGGAGCCCTCATTTCTACAACAGAAATGAGGGCGGGCGCCTGTTGAACAGGCGCCTGATGTCCAGGCGCCTGTTCAACAGGCGCCTGGTTAATGCGCCTATAACAGGCGCATTTTCCCCCATTTCCTCTCATTCCTCCCTCTTCTCAACCTCCATTTTCAAACCAACTTCACGTCCAAATGCCGCCCCGTCCGGTCAAAACCGGTAGACGCACCGTTCGATATACGACTGATGCAAATATCAGACCTGCTCATATCCCTCCCGATGCTACCGTGACTCCAGCCGATCTTCGATCTTTGCACGACTTGCCTCCTACTGTTTCGCATCGACTTACTACAGCTATAGCGACGCCACAGGTATACGTTATTTATTTATTGCTTAATAAACGACCATGTAAATATAAATGTATAATAATTCCTTATTTACCTTAACATTAAATAATCATATATTTAGGTTCGTCACGTAGCGATGAGAGGTAGTTGGTATAGGTGTATGTCTGAATATTTTGATCAGTTACCGGAGCCGATTTTGGATAGGCTACATGCATCACCTTTTGGTGAATTTCTTGCTTTACCTAGATTTGCACATGTAGATCGTTGTCTAGTAGAGGCCCTTACCGAGAGATGGTGGCCGACCACTCACACATTTCATTTTCCTGATTTTGAGTTAGGACTGACTCCCCTAGATTTTTATATGCTCACTGGCATAGAGGTTGGTCGACCTGACCGTCTCCCTGTTCCATTTGATAGTTCATTCGAGGAGTTCGAGTCATATTCAGCTTATTTACCGACTATGGTCGATGAGGAGGTTAGAGGAGGAGCTGTTACTCTACCTTGTTTGCAGCGTTATATAGTAGAGTACATGGCCGTTGAGGATATGCACACTCCCGTTATCCGTGCATTCATACTATACCTTTTTGGGTCTACATTTTTTAGTAACAATAAGGGTACTATTAGACTTGGTTTTCTGGCTGGGTTAGTAGATGTGGATGGACTCCATATATATGATTATGGTACTGCTATTATTGGTTATTTGTACGTAGCATTAGATACATATGCGCTACAGCAGTCCAGACAGATGTATGGCTTTTGGTACATTCTTCCATTTTGGTACTACGAGTATACCGCCAATATGCACCCTCGACTTGTTGTAGAGGCGAATGCCACACCTTATATTTACTTTCCCAGATTGCGTCGTTGGGGTCCTCCTATGCATTTGTCCCGTGTTGCACAAGGGGTGCACAATGAGTTGATGGAGGCTAGACAGCAGATGGATATGAGGCGGCGTGGTAACATTATCATTCGTCCATGGGATCAGTACTTACAGTTCCTAGAGCCCGGTCCTGACCATCCACTCACTTTTCATGTATCCATGTCGCGACGTAGGATCTGCTTTCAGGTTGCTACATGTCCTTTCATATGGTATTTAGGGGATCGGTGTTGGCTACAGTTGTATGGTATAGTTCGCATTCCATCAGATCCGCTACCATGGGATGATATGTACGGTGATATTCGGGTTGGACCAGCTTATATTCATGCGATGAGGGGTGCGGGTTGGGTGGATGGTGAGCCATTTACAGTTTTGGGAGACTTTGATTCATATTGGGCTCGAGTAGCCCCACGTGCTTACGCTTTACCTGATTATATTCGGGGTTTGAACTCCGATCATATTGGGCCGCGTACCTCTTCTGGTAGAGTTCCACTACCGCCTTCCACCTTTGAGCCTACATCATCTCAGTACACACAGCCTCCTACTTTCGACTCACCACCCCATTCGTTTAGAGCGTATGATGTACACGGTCAGGTTGTGGAGTATCCCTTGCAGTATCCTACAGACGACGCTATTACGGGTATACCATCCGCCGGATTGTACCAGCCTCATCAGGTCTGTATTAGTTTTTAATTTTCCTTAATTTACTTGTCAATATATTACTTGTCATTATATTATCCACTTGTGTATAATTTTTCTTGTGTGCATATCAGTTTTCTCAGTACATGGATTATGATAGACGGATGATTGCTGCATTTGAGCGTATGACGCTCGATTATACAGGGATGATGTATCAGAGTTACCAGACCGCGGTCCAACAACAGCAGACTCAATATGATGCTCAGATACAGGGATTACAGACCCAGATTCAGCAGCTTCAGGAGCAGCTCCATGCGGGACCTCAGCCGCAAGACTTTGATGACGTCAACGACGATAGTGACGACGATGAGGAGATTGATAGCGGTTCTGATCACATAGACTGATGTGCTCCATTTAGATGTTTTAGACTGTGTTATTATGTGACTGTATATATGGTGGTGATGATGCTAATTTATGCTTGGTTATTATTAAGCTTATATGTACTAGAATTGTGAAGATGTTGATGAAACAAACACATTTGTGTTTGTTTGGCAATCAGTTTATGGATGTTTGACACGTGGTCTTTAATCTCATGCTTCATTTTATTGTACGCGGATCACGACTTGTTTATTTAAGAGAAAGTTTTGTACTCATATTACACAGCATTTAAAAGTTCGGTAAATTCAATCAATGAGTAACATAATATTTTCGGCTACTGAATTGAAACATTTAGTAAATGTTTTTATACAAACTGATCAGATGTGCGACGATGAAGAGATAATGGCAACTCAGTTTTGGGACACCATTGCTGAACTATACAATAACAATGTTGAGTGTAGAACCAGACGTACGAAGGTAGAGTTGAGGACTACGTATGGGAACTTCTGCAACGCCTGTACGCGGTACAGTACAGTTATCAATGAAGTTATATTTGAAAATGTATTCGAACCAACCCGTTCCACCTTTGAAGGTCGTTACTTTCTCAAATATCACAGCACGTTCACTGGCCATGAGGCTTATATCGTACGTCAAAATTGGCTAGAACGATTTGGATATCCTTAAGTTGAGTGTATTCTCGTTGATTTTGTTACTTGTTGGTTGTAGTGGTTTTTTTTGGTTGGTTGTATTACTGTTGGCTGTTTCAGTAACAATGGCTTGTTCATTTCTGTATTATTACGTTAAGAAAATGGCTACAGTTGAATGATGTGATGATATAGTTGTTTGATGGGATGGCTACAGTTGTATGATAAGATAAAGTAATATTGCTACAGTTGTACGATAAGAACCATTCAACACTGCTCCTACATACAGTAGTTGCTTAAACATGGGATGGCTACAGTTGTTTGATGGGATGGCTACAGTTGTATGCTGGGATGGCTACAGTTGTATGATGGGATGGGAACAGTACCGGGAATTAAGCTATAAAAGGCTTGCTAGATGTTGAGAAGTATTATTGCTCAGTCTTAATTCATACAATTTCAAATATAACAAATGGCGGCCGAAGATTATATATTTTTTGATGATAGCGACGACGAATTTGATGAAATGATGGAAGATCATTTTCGCCGCGAAAAGGAACTACTAAGTATGGCTGCGCTACAGGTTGGTCAATCTAGCAGGCAACACGGTGGATCAGTTGTTGGTCGTCGGTATAAAAATCGTAGACATTCATGGCACAACGACAGACTGATGGAAGACTACTTTGTTCCGAATCCTACTTACACAGATGCCGATTTTAGAAGAAGATTCCGCATGCGGCGTCCTCTATTTCTTAGAATCCTCCAATGTATCAAGCAGCATGACAAATACTTTATCTTCAAACCCAATGCATCTCGTACAATGGGTTTGACAGGAATTCAAAAAATGACAGCTGCACTCAGAATGCTTGCATATGCAGGACCGGCGGACGCACTTGACGAAAATTTGAAAGTGGCGGAAAGCACGGTATTAGAGTGTTTGGAACATTTCTGTCAAGCTATCGTGGACATTTACGGTGATCAATACTTACGCCGACCGAACGAGGCCGATATAATTAACTTATTAAATATGCATGGTAGTAGAGGTTGGCCCGGAATGTTAGGCAGTATAGACTGCATGCATTGGGAGTGGAAGAATTGTCCAAAGGCGTATGCTGGAGCTTATCAGGGTAAATCTCATAGGTCCTCTATTATTCTTGAAGCTGTAGCGTCTTATGACTTATGGATATGGCATGCATTTTTTGGAATGCCAGGTTCGAACAATGATCTTAACGTAGTCGAACGATCTACGTTGTTCAATGATTTAGCAAACGGAAGATCTACTCCTTGTACATTTACTTTGGGAGGTAACACGTACGATCATGGATATTATCTAGGTGATGGTATATATCCGAAATGGAGTACCATTGTCAAGACAATTTCTAACCCACAAAACAATAAACAAGCAAAGTTTGCAGCGATGCAAGAAGGCCAGAGGAAGGATGTTGAAAGAGCATTTGGGGTTCTTCAGTCTAGATTTGCCATAGTCAGTAATCCATGCAGACTATGGTCACCAGTTAAAATGACAAAAATAATATACACTTGTATTATTTTACATAATATGATTATAGAGGATGAAAAAGACATGGAAGAAGATTACGTGTACGAGGGAGCTCCTACACCACCGCCTGTTTGGCGCAACGATATGATTGGAAGCGCACTTGAACTCGAGTTTCATGTACAAAGTCAAATGTCATACCGTAGTGCTCAACTTCATCGAAGACTACAAAATGATCTCATAGATCATCTTTGGGGGTTTTCTGGAAATCAGTGAAACTCTATTTGTATTCGTACGTTTTCTACTACTGTTTATGTTGTTTCGTATTAAGGTTATTGTAATCTGTTTCCGTATAATTAAGCTAAGGGTGTTAAAATCACTTTTTAGTGTAATGCAATTTGAATGAAAAACTTATATTACTAATTGCTTGCATTAAGAACACAATACAAATAACGGTACTTAAAGATACAATGGTTGTAGAAACGGTAATTCATTTACTGATCCTCTTCAAGTCTACGCCTCATAATTTCTCTCCTTCTTTGCTCCGTATACTGCAGCTGTTCTGCAGACATATGTGACGTATCCATAAACATGATTGCATCTTCATCTCTTTGGCGGTTTCCAGCAATAAGTTGATCCATTCTTGATAACTTTTCTTGGTGTTGCAGTGCTCGAGTGTCCATTGCCCGGTTAAATCTTTCCTCAGATTCAAGCATGAGTTTTTTAATTTCGTCTTGATCCGCTGCCGCAGTCTGCTTCTTTTTGGCCGCTTTTGCACCCTGTGGCCTAACAAAATGATCTTCATTTGGGGATGGGCCTTCTTCTGATCCTAAACCGAAGCTTCCTTGGGATTCCATAGGACTGGAGGTTTCTCCAACTCTAGGCGTTTTACCCCTACAGCTGTTTGATTGAACTAGCTGAACGGTCTTCTGAAGCGATGATTTCCATTTAACATGCTCGACCAACATGTCATATACGTGCATGAACTGATAAAAATGTGGTGCTTGTTTACTATCAGGTTTATAGATTTGTTTGAACAACTTGTTTGCGGCCATTCTCTGTTCAAAAATAAACTGGTAAACTTAAGGAACTAAGGTGAAAAAAATACAATGAAATTACATTGAAGCTTACTAAATGTGTTTCATTCCCAAAGCCACTAGGATTCGTTTGCTTCAATTTGAACATTTGAGAATCGAACGTTTGCGTTTGACGATTTATTTTTCCATAATGACCTTTGACCGAAGATAGCGTTCTTTTTCGATTAATGTTCTTCCGATTGTAGCAATTAGTAATTTTGCCCCAAAAAGATTCACCACTTTGATCGGTCCCTTGAATAGGATCGACTGATAGTGCACAGTAAATGTAGCAAAGATCGTAGTCTTCCGCAGCGCTCCAACTTGCATTAGTTACTTTCCCCCCAACAGGAATCGTAGCGTCTTGCAAGTCGTATTCGTCAAAACTGGCCCTTGCAGCTACAACGTCGAAATCGGAGTACATTTTCGACTGAGATCGGTGGCAGAAAAAAATTGCAAAAATGAAAATTGGTTTGAAATGAACGAAGAAGAGGGAGTGTTATTTGAAGAGGAAAAACGACCGTTGGAGAAACGACCGTTAGAAGATAGTAGGCGCCTGTTCAACAGGCGCCTGGCAACAGGCGCCTGTTCAACAGGCGCCTGGCAACAGGCGCCTGTTCAACAAGCGCCTCAATGCATTGGGCATTCTCAGCCCGAAGCCCCCCAAATCTGCACTATCACACATTCTCGCACTCTGTTGGGGACGATTTTGGGTGCGGATTTGAGAATTCTCGCTCTGTTGGAGATGCTCTTATCATGATGATTCCTAACCTTGGGGTGTGGAATATTAGAAGAGCTCATAACCACTTAAAGCATGATCAGGTTAAAAATATCATCAATCTTCATGATCTTAAACTTGTAGCCATTCTAGAAACAAAACTCAATCTATCCTTAACCGCTATGTCAACTCTTCTTGGTCTCTAAATCATAACCTTCACGATGCCGCATATGGCAGAATTCTTGTTCTTCATGATCCGACCTTTTTGACCTTAACATCTATCATTTCTTCTAGACAGTTAATTCACTTTCATGTAAAAAGCTCCTATCCTATCTGTTCCTTTTATCTAACCATAATATATGCAGATAACTCATCTGACTTGAGGCAAACTCTGCTAAACACCCTTCCACACTTAAGGCAAAAAACCCACCCTTGGTTAGTCATGGGTGATTTCAACTGTTGTCTTGACGTAGGTGACAAATTTTGTGGCCTTCCCCGTTTGCCTAGGGATATCCAACCTCTGAAATTTGCAACTTCTGATTTAAACCTCATCAAAATTAGTACTTCAGGCGCAAAGTTCACTTGGAACAATAGAAGTAGAAGTGGAGTTAGAACTTTTTCCATTATATATTATGCTTTCTACAACTTTTTCTCCTTTTCTCTCTGGCCCTCTCTTTCTGTTCATATCCCATATCCAATCATGTCCGATCGCTCCCCTATTATTTTTTCATCTGGATGTCCTAAAGTTATAGAGAAAAGAAGTTTTAGATTTTACAATGTGTGGATTGATTCCCCTGAGTATAACACAATTTTGAGATTAGCTTGGTCTATTACATGCTATGGTAACCCAATGTATATATTTTGTAGGAAGTTAAAGAGTGTGAAGGCAACGCTAAGAACATGGGCAAATGGAAAATTTTGTAATGGATCCTAACAGTCATCTCATATAAAGGTGCAGCTCAAGGAAGCCCAAGAAAAAATGATAAACAACCCTGAGGATGCTGAAGCGTCTGAAGAGGAAGGAAGGTTGTTTTTCTCTCTCAACCAAGCTCTTGATATTATGAAAGAGTAGCAGCTAAACAACAGATGGATTCAAAAGGGTGACAGTAACATTTCTTTTTTTCATGCTTCAATCAAAATCAAGCAAGCTAAAGAAAATATTAACTCTTTTTTTGATGTGGATGGCTATCTTCATACAACTCCTGATCGGGTGGATAATGACTTTTTAAGCTATTTCTCTGACCATCTAGGTAATTCAACAAACTTCATTCCTGATCTTAACTTAATCAATGATATATCCCTTCCAAGTCTCATCTTTGATCAGGCTTCCATGCTCACCTCTAAGGTGACTGATGAAGAGATAAAACTTACTTTATTTTCTATGAATAAGAAGTCTAGTGGGGGACCTGATGGATTCAATGTCCTATTCTTCACTAATAGCTGGGATTTGATATGAAAGGATTTTTGTAAAGCAATACATAACTTTTTTGATAGGTGCAAACTGCTCAGTGAAGTTAATTCAACTAATCTTGTTCTAATCGCAAAGACCTCTAAAGCTACTTATGTTGCTTCTTCAGGCCTAACTCTTGTTGCAATGTTGTTTATAAGTGTATATCTAAAATTCTCGCTTCCAGACTTGTTTATGTTCTTTCTGACCTTATCTCCTAAAATCAAGTTGCTTTCTTGCCGAAGAGAAATATTCTGGACAATGTCCTTCTTGCTCAGGAATTGCTTTGTGGGTACGGTAGAGCAAATGCCACCCCAGCCGCAATGATGAAACTGGGCATTAAGAAGGCTTATGATTCAATTCACTGGTCTACCATAGTTCATATTATGGCGCTCATGAGATTCCCTAAGCCTTTTGTTGGTTGGGTATATGAATGTATATCAACTCTAAGTTTCTCCCTGAAATTAAATGGTCGATCTGTTGGTTTTTTAAAAGCAAACAGGGCATACGGCAAGGTGATCCAATTTCATCCTACATTTTTATCCTTGTTATGGAAGTGTTTACCAAACTCATCTCTAATAAGTATAATAATAATCTCATAAAGTACCACCCTAGATGTAGGGATCCCTATGTCACCACTCTTATGTTTGCTGATGACATAATGATCTTTACTAAACCTCATCAACTCTCTATTGAATGCAATTTGACCACTTTGAATTCCTTCTCTAGCATGATAGGTCTAAATCTAAACCTTGACAAATCTAGCATTATCTTCTCTGGGGTGCCTACTCCCCATGCTGCCGACCTTGCTCTTTCTACTGGTCTTCAACTGATGGATAATGATATGTCTTATTTAGGATTGCCCCTCATTTCTTCCAGGATCTCTTTGCCTAACTGTCTTCCCCTCTACAACAAAATCATAACTACCATGTACAGTTGGGTGAATAGATTCTTATCACAAGCTGGCCACCTGATCCTCATTAAGTCTGTCAGCTTCTCCATGATGGTGTACTGGGCCAGAGCATTCATCCTTCCTAAGCTTCTGAGGATGATAAGGAGTGCAATGTTAAGGTTCTTTTGGTGTGGTAGTATACACTCAAAGAAGCTTCTGCCTTGCTCCTTTAATATTTTTGAAAGACCAAAGTGTAAAGGTGGATTAGGAGTGAAGAATATGCTCCATTGGAATGTTGCTACATTCAGTACCCATTTTGACTCTATTCTATCTAGGAGGGAGAGTATGTGGGTGAAATGGGCATGGGCCCATAACATAGGCAGGAAGAGATTCTGGTGTATGGAAGTGCCGCTGTCTTGTAGTTGGACATGAAGAAAATTATTAGGATTGAGATCTACATTTCTCCCTCTAATCAAGACGAAGCTGTCGGTAACATCTACTGTGAAATTCTAGGACGAGCTGTGGGGAGAGAGAGGCTTGATTCTGTCCAAACTGTTGTCATTTCAACATTTCCTTCAATCTGGCATCGGTGAGGATGCTAAGGTAATTGACTTCATATTGGATAGTCACCTGCAACTGCCCTATTCATCCAATCAGATCATCAGAGCTGCTTGGGGTCATCTACAGGTTAATACTTATCCAACTGTGGAGAATGACCAGGTTGTATGGAATGACAAGCCTCATTCTGTTGCTCTTGTCTACAATGAGATATCCACAGTTAATACATTGCCAGCATGCAGGTGGAAGAAAATCTTATGGAATACTGCTACACCCCCGAAGGATAACATGATGATGTGGAAGGTGCTTAGTTAGGCTATGCTAACAAAGGATGTTTTGGTGAGGTATGGTCTTAATCATGGCTTGTTATGTTGTTTCTGTGAAGTTCAGAATGAAAGCTGCAACCACATTTTCTTTAGTTGTGATGTTATTCTCTCATTATGGAGAAGGTTGATGATTAATGCTGGAAATAACCTTTTATCCAGTATTTTTGAAATTGATTGGTATCTGATATATCGATCGACAAAATGGAGAACTTGTGAATCACAACTAATAGTGCTATGTCTGAAGAAATACTTAACATTGATATGGAGTGAGAGAAATTTTATATGTTTTGAGAACAAAAGGAGAAGCATTGACATGCTATGGCATGTGTTAAGATATGAAGTGTTTAGTTGTATGAAGAGAATGGCTGCTTTCTCTAAAGCCATAACTTCTGCTTGGATTTAGCATATTTCTTTTGCTTGATTTTCATTTCCTCCCTGTTTTTTCCTTTTTGTATGTTTGTTTGTGGATCTCCTTGTTTAGTTTCTCATGTGTTTTATTAGCTCGAAGCTTGTTTTGAGCTAATTTATTTTATTGTTTTGGTTGAAATAAAATCTGGTAGGGGCCCAGTCAACCATGCTAGCTTTGCTAAAAAAAATAATGATAAATGCATTTATCATTTTCCTATATAACTTAAAAAGATAAATGAATTTATCATTTTCTTGTAAATTGTCCTTAAAACTAATTATTCATAGGTGTCATCCTTAAAACTTATTACCCTAGAATGAGAAGCCCTCCAGCCTAATTTCCACTTCCTACATATGTGTCCTTATCATCCATAGTATTATTTAAAATACATATACATACATATATTTACATTTATATACAATATATATATATATATAAATGAGATAAAATTAAGTGTCACTTTTATAACTCCAAAAGGACAGCAATTTTGAACCTAGTTTTAAAACTGACAGGTTCTAAGATTAAAAATTATGATTTTACATAAAAGTCCATCTTACAAATTTTAATATACATACATATATGTATGTATGTATGTATACACGCACACATAAATTATGTGTGTGTATATATACACATATAAAAATAATTGTAATAATGTTTTAAACTTAATACATCTTTACGTTAAAATTTATAATTTAGTATATGTTCCAATATAAAGTAACAACAAAAGCCTAACTTTAATTTAAAAGAAATCCAAGGGTTTGTGATATTTTGCAATAAAGTCTAGTTATGTTTATAAAGAAAGCCTTTTTTAACCTTTAAATAAAAGTATGCAAAAACCAAAAGATTGAATTTAAAATAACGAACACAAAACATACGTGCAAACATAAATAAGCTACATATGTTTTCTATTTTTCTTTAGCAAAGCTAACCAGCTTTATAGTGGGTCGTGCCACTGTATATATAATGGAAAAACAGGTGTTCTACACATGCACGGAACAACTAAATGGGAGCAATCAGCCCAACCACAAAGAAAAAAAATAAAGTACAGAAGCTAGGCAAAAAGGAGCCTATACTACTAAACAACAAGACTATGCGTCCTCCGAAGAGGAGAGGCCAGAACTAACGGCAGATGTCGGTCCAATAACATGTACAAACCCAGAGAAAAGAGTAGCCAAATTAGGAGCATAACATCATAATCGGGCGTGTAAATAAATTTCCTATCCCAAGTTACATCATAAAACTTACTTTTATTGTCCTCGCCAATCTCACCGGTCCTAGTAAGAGAAAATACCTCACCGTCAATATGATACGAAAGACTACGACTCTTCCCTCAACATCACTAATAAAGGCATAGTAAGTGTCAGTTTCTGGCGAGTAATGCATATCAAAAGGAACATGAATCCAGGCTCGCTCCTCAGAATTCCAAGCAATAGAATCAGACACAATAGCAGCAACTTCCACAGACTAGGCATCACCAATAGGATCATCAATAATAGGAGCGACAACCGTTGGAGTCACAACAGCATAAATGACACCAGGGGCATCAATAGCAGGAGCATGAACAGCAGGAGTCACAATAGTAGGAGCGACTACAGGTGGTGAAACAGAGGGAGGCGGAGCTACCTTCGGGACCCACCTCTTGATAGGTGGACGTGGCAAAGGAATCCAATCAGATAGGGGGCCGCCAGCAGAGGCTGAACTGGAACACGCCACCGAAACATTCCCAAAAGAATGACATACCGTACATATCTCCGGTTTCCAACTATATCACACTCTGACCTTAGCAAAATGACCCTCGTCGATTTTGACTTTTAGCACTGAAGGAAGAGGTTTAACCGGGGTTATTTTAATCAGAGCTTTGGCATAAA
This sequence comes from Allium fistulosum, assembly GCA_030737815.1. Classification (NCBI taxonomy): domain Eukaryota; kingdom Viridiplantae; phylum Streptophyta; class Magnoliopsida; order Asparagales; family Amaryllidaceae; genus Allium; species Allium fistulosum. Next base: position 961,676,074 of record CM060901.1, read on the forward strand.
TTATCTATTTGTGGCTACTGTATTTGCATTATAACAAATCACCTTACCAACAAGGCCTGCTAGACAATCAATCCTTATAAGAGGTTGAAGAACAGAAGGAATATGCGAAAAATGGGCCCAAAAGGGAATAGATAAAACCTGAGAATGAGCCTTATCCGCTGATGGACTCCAAGTAGTAATAATGAAAGGTTTCCCTTCTATGAGAATTGGGTCGGCTTCAAGGACACACTGTCTTTCATCACTTCTCGAGAATTTAAAATAGAACATTTCATTGTCAAAATGAACACTCAATCCCTCTCTTGGCTTCCAAACCTGGTTGCATCTAGCTTTTACAATATGATAGGTAGGAGTCGAGGAAAAAACCCACCAGATAATCCTTCCAATAAACAACGCCGGCCTCAATCAATTCTGTAGGAGGAATCATGACACCTTCAATCTCAACATTGTCAAAGCAAATCGAAGAATGCTTACCAGCATTATTAGGCATTTTGGTGAAGAGAGACGACCACTTAATAGGAGACTGAGGTAGAGATGGTTCTAGAGGGGCAGCATGACTGTTAGGAGGCAAAAGTGGACTAGGAGGCGAAATAGCTGAGGCGGTAACCGGTGCAACAATACCACAAATACTTGAAGTGCATCCCTGCAAAACACCACTGTTAATTGACTTGCACCCAACCGCTTCAAACCCTTATGCACGATCATTTCTGCCAATATCGGTAATATCTACAAAACCATTTACAACATCAAAGTGCTCACTTCCATCATTACCAATCGAAGAATCATCGTTCAAACCCACTTCTGATTGAGACCAAGAGGAGTTACCTGCATTTGCTAACAGCGGCGAAAGACTGTGCTCACCAACAGCCATCGGACAGGGAGACAGAAGCTTGGAGGCATTATTGGTAGAGATGATATCATTGAGCAGGGAGGCAAAAGAATTATTAGCGAGCGGGTTTCCATCACCTACAGATTCCAAGGCGGGGACAGATGCAGACTTCGGAGAGAAGCTACAGCCGACCACTGGAGGACCAACAAGCTCGGCAGCAGCACAGATCGAAGCAGCAGAATGCGTAACTGCTCGTTCCAGATCTAGCAGAGAGGAAGCAGGCGAAGGCTTTTTCTTCGGAGGCATAGATCGCGCTGCTACCAGGAAATGATGAGTGGAGAAGCTTAGACTAATAGAAGAAGGCAGGAGACACCAGAAAGCGAAGAGGAAATTAATCGCAGTCGCCAGGAAAAGAAATTACAGTCGCCATTATTAATAATTAACTGTATCTATACGACATTGTTTTCTATTTGAATCAATAATAGAAATATTTCATTAATTAAGACTTAGATGTCAATCAAAAAGTTTTTTCTTTTAAATAAAAAACTTGAAACAACAACAAAATAGGTAGGACAAATCAAACACATATGTATATATTGCAAAGGTTTCAGATCTAAACAATTAAGCAATACGAAAAATAATTAAATATGGGATCATATAATGTAGATCTAATAATGGCAACATGAATTGGCAAACAATCAGAATATATCTGAAAACATATTCAAATTAAAATAACATGGTGAACATATGTAATTAATTAGGATGGAGCAAAAGAGATCTAATCTATTTGATCAAATAAACAAATACACAAATGAGATGAAATAGGTGATGGATCTAAATTACATAAATAGGTTGAATGATGAATATATAAAATTAGAATTATTACCTTGAGATGTTGCCAAGAGAATACACCTTGAATGATGAATCAAAGGCTCTTAGATTCCATGAATCGATCTTCGAATTTTTCAAGAATTAAAAAATTAGAACCACCTTTTGTTATTAATTTTATTTGATATTTTACTTTAGAAATTTAGATGTTAGGAAGCCATGAAAATTCAAAATTCTCAGATAGAAGAGAAAGAGGGATGATTGTTACAGGAAAGAAATCAATATTAAAAGAAAATAAAGGGAGACGTGTTTTAAAGGAATGATAGAAACCTTTCCTATTCCTTAAAACATTCCCCTATTAATTACTTTTTAAATGTTAATTAAATCCTCCCTCTCTCTCTTCTACATGCATGGCTAGCCATAGATGGTGTCACATGGGCCCTCAAAAATTTTCAAAATCTCACTAACATCAATCCCATTTAAATCTAATTCAAATGTGCGTGCCTTTAATAACTTTTATATACGCATGCTATTAAATGCTAATGCTATTCAAATAAATTAAAATAAAATTTTAATAATTAATATTTCACAAATACTATTTAATTAATTTAAAGCCCCCATTTTAGTATTTTTCCTGCTTAAATCAAATTTAAACACTCTAAAGATATCATATATTGATACGTGCGTTCATAACTTTTATATATGCACTTTACTAAATGCTAAGTGCATTCAAACAAATTAAATAATATTTAGTAATTAATACTTTGTAAATATTAATTAATTTACAACAAGTATAAATTAATTAAATCATGTGGTTCATTTAGAGCATTCATCATTTCGGTTGTGCGACTCAAAGATGTAAATTCAGTCAGCACTTAATATCGAACTTTTCGAATATTAATGTTCACACATCACTTACAAGGTAGGTTACGTACTCTAGTCTCAACGGATACATCAATATCCAGTCTCGATGCATCTTGACTAGGAACATTCAAAATGGTATATTTGTTTCATTGTGATAACTTACTCACCGTTACAACACTTTATAACTACCATCACAAAATATACCATTTATGAATTTTCTATTAAATATGCTTTTAATTAAATTAATTGATTATCATGTATAAAATAGAAAGAAACACCTTTCTTGCTAACAAGATTGGTCAACAAGTTAGATATATGTAACAAATTACATAATTGCTCCTAGGGCATACCCCTAACTCTATCATAGAAGGTTAGAAGTACTAGATTATTGACCATGGCCATTCCACCTTTTAGTTCGGAGATCCTATACCCTAAACCCTACCACCGAACCAATTCTACCCAAGAACCAAATTTATATCCTAATTCCCAAAATAACCCTTAGAGTACCAAAATAAGCTTTAACAATGTGGCCTAAACAGCCCACCTACTTCCAATCATCTTTGTTCCCCACCTAAAACACCAGCCGAAAAGAGCGTATAATCCCAGGGCATGATCGATTTCAAAGACCCGTTGTGCTTATGATCTAAGACATTCCCGAACCAAAATATTGCGTAAATCCCAATTGCTCATAGGGTCCAAAAACCCGAGAACCCCACAATTTTTAAAATTGCCAAACGCATAGGGTGGCGGGAACCATGTAAATTTGAGAAAAACCACTCACAAAGGTGTTCAATTTAGTGATAAAAAGTTTACCTTAGTAGATTGTAATGGTGGAAGGCAAGGATAGCAATTTGAAAACAATTGGAATCAAGGTTGGAAGCTTTAGCCGAAGGGAGCTGAACATGCACAAGAATGGGGGAGTGCAAGAAAATGAAGTAAGATATTCGGCTGGGGAAGTATATCAGCTTATATAGGCTGGCATAACCTTGTTCAGCACCGGACCAGTCATCACCGGACATAAAATGCTGGATCAAGGCATCTGTGCATGATGATTATTGCCACACAGAAATTTGAAGCAAGAGTGATGAAGTGAATGGAACCATAAAAGATAGTATACAAGGTAAAGACGAACTCTAAGAATAAGGGTGAACAAAGCGCATTCAGTATTCAACAAAGTGTATTTTGGAGTGCAAGTGTTGTGGGTGTTTCCACCCACAAAACAATCATTGTAAAGAGCTCAAGCTTGGGAGAAGACAAGTGGAGATGTCTCATAGGGAACATGGTATGACTAAGTGGCCTATACAAAGAGGCAAGAAGTCGATAAGAAGCTTATGGGTTGGCACGAGTAGAAGTGCAAGATGTAGGCAAGAAAAATCTTCCCTAACTCACATGTTTGGTAGTCAAGCTAACAGATAGGAATTCATGTCCCATGGCCTAACTACCAAACAGAAAATTCTGTTTGGCATTAGGATCACGGGGCAAGATATCTTGTCTTCTTGTTCGGTAGAGAGACTACCGGATAGAGATGCTTTTTCGATGATTACCCGATGAATGCTGGAGCTTGCATGGTCAGGATTGTGGTTGGGTCCATCTACCAAACCAACCATTGTTGAACCCCCTATTTACCACCGAGCTGAACATAATATATAAGAAAATGCAATCTTAGATATACGAGACTTTCGGATCGTATCTTCTATATATGAAAATAACTGAACCGAGCATGTTAAATTAATAAACTGTTTATTTTATCGCATGACCTCTCTATACCTAATTTCTTTGAATGATACTCCATCTTTTATCTTTTTAGAAAGGAAACAAATATGTGTGTTTTGTATATTTGAAGTGAATTTTGGATGTGTTTGATAAAAGGTGTTTTGTTAATTTTCTGGTGAAGAGAACAGAGATTGCAAAAAAAACCTTAGTGAGTAATGATCTTAAGTTCAAAAATCCAAACCCTCGTCTACAGGTTTTGAGTGCTCACCTGGCCGGCAATGATAATAAAAACTGCTGCAAAAATTAATTAAAACGATCAAAAGTATTATTTAACAAATGGAATGCTCCGTTCTCAAACTCGCGTATCATACCCCTCATTTGGTCTGTTCTTCTAGAATGGTAATGTGGTATTTGAGCGGGGAAGTTAAACGAACGAGAAATGCATTTGTATGCTGTGAACGAGGAATTTGAGCAGAGTATTTGAGCGGAGTATTTAAATTGTGATTTTTAATTTAATTGATTTATATTTAATTGATTATTTGTTTTTATTATGTGATATGTGTTTAATAATTGCAAAAAATAAAACATAAATAACGACATTTCATTGAAAAAACTAATACATTTCAAAATTCAAATACATTCAAAAAAAATTAAGACTACTGAAGACGATGATGCAATAACTTCAACCGAGACATCATAAATCCTATTACTTCTACATCAGCCAATGTTCCAACTATCCAAGTTTGTGGATTTATCGTGAAAAATCAACATAAGCTCCCACCGTTCAAAAGATATAATAAGAGATAATATATCATAACAATGTTGTACGGCGTTGGTGAAACGCTCCGGCTGAAAAAGTGACCATCCAACATCTGCCTGCTTGAGTTGTCTTGCTTGGTATGTCTACCACATATAGGCTGAGCAGGTAGAGTGTCACGGACCACCCAATTGGAGTAATAATCCATATCACCGGTAGTGAAAGGCTGAGCGGGTGGAGTAGGAGCTATCATATATTTGCAAGTTCCTTTCCTATGCAGCATCCAAAATGCTGATCAAACTCTCTGAATTTGAAGGGAGGATTTTTTCCAAATCTCTTATATCTTCGTGCAGCAGTATTCCACCACTCCTCCGGACCGTCCAAGTAACCATTCTCTTGATCCAAAATCCCTACTTTTACATATAGAAGTTTGTCCCAATCAGTCCAAGAACGCTTCAGGTTGTCTCATTTGTTCTTCATCTGTATGCGGGACCAATCAAGATTCAATCTGTCGTTAAATGCGGTTGCCACCGAAGCATAAAACCCGCTAATTGAATTTCTTTTTGTACGATAGAAAATCCATGCATAGATCTCTGAAAACTCCTCTTTTTTCGGTGCTTATAAAACAATAGGCTGGAAGGAAACAAAAGCGGAACCCAGAAAAATGTTGTGCCATGATGAAAAGGAAAAATTACAAATTATAGTAAAAAATTTCCACAAAACTATATGTTATAGAAAGGAAAAAATAAATATACAAAACGCAAAAAAACAAATGAAAAGATGCTCGAGCTGTCTAGTAGAAAATGAGAAAGCGGGATTGGACTGTTTGGTGATGGCGGGGGAGAGGGTGAGTTATATAGAAAGGGAAGAGGAAACGAGGTAGCCCTTCGGGAGAAATGGCACGACGCGTCAAACGCGTTGGACGCGAACATATTTATTACCCCCAACTCTTCTCTATTCGTCTCTGGTTAATTGATACAATTTATATTAAATGTATGGTGGAGAAAAGGGAAGGAACATGGGCCAAACGGATTTTATATACAACAGCTATCGTTGATTTTGGTCAATTCGCATAAAGCAACTTGTAACAGAATGCACCTTCCGACGAAGCAATTTGTATTTACAAAATGAATAAAATAATGCATTTTCCTTCCTTTTCCCCATACACCAGCTTCAAAGTATACGTACAATTTGAGTGTAACCGACTTGTAGACAAAAGAGAGAGAAACCCATTCAGCAACAGCTATTTAGCAACGTAACGGCTGTTGAATCCTGCTCATACTTCGAGCTGGAGTGCACTCGTTTTGTTAGCAGCACCGAGAACCCGGATCGAAAGAAAAGACCATATTGCTGACTTACTTACACTTGTCCTCACTCGACCTCTACTTTCCTTGCTACATCCTTCAGTTAAAACTGTGCACTCACCGACACATTAGGATTAAACAATTGACCAATCAAACTGTTAAGGTTTCAAACTTTGAATTAAGGATTGAACAAGTGAGAGAAAGCAAGGTTTATAAAAAATGATAATGGTAGAGCGAGCACGTATACACTAAGCTACGGTGGTCGCTGGCAACGAGACTGTCGTGGTTGAGAGTTAGCATGCGGGGTTTATTTTTGGCTGAACCCTGTGAGAATGAGCCTCAATGCATGTTATGAAAAAAAAAAAACTTAATTTGCAGATGAACAGGGTGGAAAAAAAAAATATTTCTCCTACTCTACGCTATGTTTAACAAACATCAATTTAATAATTTTCCACTTGCCTATCTTAGAATTTTCCGTAATTTTGTTTTATTTTAAATAATTTTCCCTTTTAACAATCAGGTTAGCGGTGACATAGCCTAGATATTGTAAATTTTTACCTAAGCATGACATAAGTTAAGTTGTTTTCACTGACACATGCACATATGTGCATGCCAACTTCTATATAAATCCACTTCTTACTTGACTTCACTTCTCAAATAAGAACAAAATAAAACATGACTATCCTCTTCAATCTGCTTCTCTTTTCTATGCTGAGTCTGCTCTCACTTACCCTTCCTTCCTCCTCACCAGAGCCAAAAACATACATAATATTAACCAATCCAAAGCTTAAACCTTCAAATTCACCAACTTTCCACCATTGGTACACTTCAACTCTAAGCACTCTTTCAAACCAAGAACAAAGCCTGCAATCCGATCAATCACCACCTACCATCCTACACACATACACAAACACTATACATGGCTTTTCCGCCACTCTAACACAAACACAAGCCACCCTTCTCAAGTCCAAACCCTTCGTTCAATCCGTTCTCCCTGACCGGGTCCATCAGCTCCACACCACCCGTTCCCCGCAATTTATCGGGTTATCGGATCCAAATTCCGACATCTTGGTGCAAAGTAAGGGTGGTGATGGCGTAGTGATAGCATTTATGGACACTGGTATAAACCCTACTCATCGGAGTTTCAGGGACGACGGCATCAGAGAGGTTCCCAAAAAATGGAAAGGAAGCTGCCAGTCTGGAACAGATTTTCCTGCAAATTCGTGCAACAAGAAGTTGATAGGTGCAAAGTATTTCCCAGCTGGATTCCAAGCCGCTGCCTCTGCTAAAAACATCACCACCAGGAACGACGTAATGTCCCCGCTGGACACCGATGGCCACGGTACTCACACAGCATCCACAGCCGCCGGACGTCCATCCGCCAACTCCTCCTTCTTCAACCTCGCCTTAGGCACTGCTTCCGGCATGGCCCCAAACGCCCACATAGCCACCTACAAAGTCTGTTGGTCCACTGGATGCTTCGACTCCGATGTCATCGCCGCCATGGACCAAGCGGTCGCAGACGGTGCTGACGTTATCTCCCTCTCCCTTGGCACCGGCCCAAGCCCATACCACATTGACCCCATCTCCGTTGCCTCCTTCTCCGCCGCCTCCAAAGGCGTGTTTGTCTCCGCCTCCGCCGGCAACGACGGCCCCGGCGAGTCCACCGTTGCCAACATCTCCCCATGGATCACCACCGTCGGCGCCGGCTCCATCGACCGCGACTTCCCCATCGATCTCACACTTGGAAACGGTCAACTCGTTCTTGGCACCTCGCTGTACGTCGGACCGAGTGACAATCGGTTTCATCCCCTGGCGTACGCAGGCAACGTGTCGGTGCCGAAAGCAGGGATGAGCTCGTCGTCCCCGTTCTGCATGCGCGGCACGCTGGATCCAACGGCTGTGCACGGCAAGGTGATACTCTGTGAGAGCGGCGCAGTGCGACAGGTAGAGAAGGGGCTGACCGTGAAGGAAGCAGGCGGGGTCGGGATAATCGTTGCCAATCACCGGATATCCGGAAATAGCATCACCCCCGATGCACACTTGCTTCCTGCTGCTGCAGTTGGGGCAGATGCTGGATACACCTTGCACGCTTACATCCAAAATGATAAGGATCCAATGGTCAGGTTTACGTTTCATGGAACAAGATTGGATGTCAAGCCAGCTCCAGTAGTAGCTGCATTCTCGGGGCGGGGTCCGAACGCGGAGTCGGGTTGGGTCATGAAGCCCGATATAATTGCACCGGGTGTTGCGATTTTGGCTGCATGGACGGATAAAACAAGCCCGACTAGACTGGTGCAGGATTTGAGGCGTACAGAGTTTAATATATTGACTGGGACTTCAATGTCGTGCCCACATGTGTCGGGCATTGCTGCGTTGATGAAGGCAGCGCATCCGGATTGGTCTCCTGCTGCTGTGAAATCTGCGATGATGACGACGGCGTCTGTGGTGGATAATATGGGAAGTTTTATTAGGGATGAGAGTTTGAATAACATGTCGATTGTGCTGGCGATGGGCTCAGGTTATGTGAACCCTAGGAAATGCGTTGATCCAGGTTTGGTGTACGATGTAACTGTGGATGAATATATTCAGTTTCTGTGCAGTTCCAATTACAGTAGGAAGGATATACGTACAATCGCACGAAGGTCAGTGAATTGCTCGGGAGATTCGAAGGTTGCACCGTGGGATTTGAATTATCCATCGATTTCCGTTTTGATAGAACAGGAGGATGGGATCGGGAGAAATGAAGTCTATGTGCATCGTACAGTTACAAATGTAGGAGAAGGACCAGTGGAGTACGTAGTACGTGTTGAGAATCTGAAAGGAGCCATGGTTGAGATTCAGCCTACGAAATTGACGTTCCAACGAAAAGGGGAAAAATTAGGGTTTGTTGTTAAGGTTCAAGCGGAGACTGTTTCAGGATTAAGAAGGGGAAGCTCAAGAACGGAGTCAGGATCAATGAGCTGGACTGACGGAAAGCGTGTGGTTAGGAGCCCAATCGCTGTAACATGGCGGCAGAACTAGATGTGATTTGTTTCATCTACGTAGAATTGAATAAAGCTAATTTTCTGCTTTTTGTCATCGTAAGTTGCTATAATAAAAAAAAATATAGTTCGATTATCAAAGTACAATTGCAAAATACAGCCTAGATTGATTGCATCCGATCGAATTTTCAAATGTTCCATGGTCGAAATACTAAATTTTTAAATTTGCAATATGTAAGTTGTTTTGACTAGAAAGAATTATTGAAGCGAAAAAAAAAAACAGAGAGAGAAGGAGAAAAAGGCTTTAGGCAAGATTCAATGTATACCTGAATTTTAAATTTTGATTAATGTTTGATCCGTCTAACCTATAACCTATAAATCCGACCGATTCGGAACTTTTTTCGACTGATCGAATATTGATAGTTCATAGTTAAATTCGCCAAATTAATATATTTATGGATTGTCGGTATGAAACGGTTAATTATATGTTATTTTTTCAATTTGTAATTTTAGAATAGCTGCATCTATAAGTCTTCCATTAATTTTCTTTTTCATCCAACCCAATTAAAAAACATTCATCATTGCCCTTCTAATTTCATACGGTAACAATTTTTCTTCCTTCTTAGTCTCAAATCGCAATGGAAAAACAACGGTACATTTCATTTTTTTTATGGAACATGGTTCATAACCACAATAAAATAAAGTTAACAAGCATTGAACGCTCGATCTTACATGTGAGCACCGCACTCAGCGACGCTGCCCTTGTGGGTACTAAACATTCCATGTTTATATTGTAATTCATTTCAATAAAACTCATTTAAAGAAAATTTCAATTCAATTCAACAAATTTCAAGCGTCGATTAACTAATTTTAAGAAAATCAAGATTATTGTAAATTTAAAACTTAATTAAGGTGTCTTATCATTGATGTAACTTTTGATTTCTTCACAATGTTTATTTTGGTAAAGATTTGATAGTAAAAATTGTAGACTATTAGTTTCAACTATCATGAATAGAAAAAAAAAGAAAACATATAAATGAAATGAATAAGAGAGTAATTCAAAGAAGAACATGGATAAAATCGGTATAAATTAGAGTGAGTAAAGAAAATTATCATGTGTTGCTCTTATTTACAACATATTGGGGTGGTACTTTATTTTAAATACAACACTCATTTTGATGTCTAAGGGTTTTGAACCCAAGACCTCTGTACCCCAACCTAGAGCGCCTTAAAGCTTGACGCTTGAGTCAGGAACATTTCAATTGTTAAGCAAACTACGCAACATCCTATGGTCCAAAATCGTTTAAGGACCGCAACCCTATAATAGAGTTTACGAAGTATCAAGATTTATAACATATAGTATTATAGCATATATCTTTAACATATAAGCAATTCGATGTTATATTTATTTGTCTATAGGTCATGTGTTCAAAACCTAATAACAACTAATTTTTTTGCAGAATTTCTTCGCTAATTCAAACTGAAGTGTAGATATTTACAAATGGGTAATACCATCTACACTCACCTAAGCACCTTCTCTCGTCCATTTATCCTCTCATCTAGTCAAATACTTCACTTACACACCCAACTCACCTTTTCATTTTTATTTTTTTAGAAAACATAACTCAACTTCTCCTCCCTCTCTTATCAAGCAATATAATCAAAATTTGTCAATCCAATTCTTTACATCTGATCTTTTTCTTTTCATCCAACGTTTCATCGGTCCATATATATCCAACTAATTCGATTGCAGTTATATTTTCTATTTTTTTAAAATTATTTAACCCTAACTAAGATTAACATAGAAAAATTTGCAGCTCAAATTTGGTGTTTATGTTAGAATATTATAAAAAACCTTTATTGCTAAAAATATGTCACAATTAAAAAAAAGAAACACAAAAAGAACGACAAACCCAATCGTAAAAGAAATCAATATGATATGTCAAATATAATTAACTATCATTATTGTTCTTTCCCTAGAAATTAACGGGGTACAAAAATATTGGTTTACATGTTGAGGTAGATTCACACAAATGACTGTAAATCAAACCAAATAAACACAGAAGCAATAAGATCATGTTGTAGTATGATAAAACAAACAGCAACAAGAGAATCCAAACAGCAAATCATAGAAAACAAATAGAGAGTTCACACGTAGATTTATAGTGGTTTCACTATTGCGAGATAGTTTACATCCACTTTGGGGAGACAATATTTTATTACTTTTTAAGAAAAGAAAATTTTACAAGTTTGATAAGGAGGCTAAGAAGAATAATAAGATATACGACTTGAGATGATGATTCCAATCCCTACAGAATGACTATCATCGTTATATAAAGATTATTACTTAGGGTTGAAATAATTGATTTATGGTTATAAATCAATGCCTCATCAATTCTCATATTCGTATGGAAACTGTATATCCGTTTGATTTTTCAGTTTCCTCCAATTTACACACACCTGATTAGGGCTGTTATGGTAATGGTAACCGTTAACATTTCACAAATACCGTTACCGTACCATTTTTACTGGTAAGCGAAAATTGCTTACCGTTACCGATATGCTGGTATACCGAAGACTGGTATACCGATAATCTGCTAACCGTTACACTAGTAATGGTAAATTACCGTTTGTCTAAAAAGGTTAGTAACATAACATGTATTCACACCATAACGGTGCTTCATTATACAATTTATAGTATTACTTAATAAAAGACATAAATGAGAAAGAAGTGAAGTGTATTTAACATTATTTCACTTGGTTAATAAACTAAATTTAATCATTTGCTTGGTTCTAAATGCCTATAATAAAGCATGTTACATGAATATACATGTATTATAAATTGATTGGTAAAATTACCGTTACCGCTGGTATTGAAGAAATATTACCGATGATTTACCGTGGAAAATGGTAAATTTACCATTACCATACCGATTAAACTGGTATACCGATTTCACTTGAAAATGGTAACCGATTGGCTGGTAATGGTATGGTAATGGTAAATTTACCGTTACCATAACAGCCCTACACCTGATAAGATTCCTTCTTTAATCAGTTGATTAGGAAATTGTTTGATTACTTCAATCTTCCAAATAATTCTCATTCTCACGTAGATAATTTATTGTCCACTTTAATGCAATAAAAGATGCAATATATTTGAGTCATTATCTCAAATAACTTTCAAATCTTCTTTAATTGGAAATATTGTATCACCGAAACCAATAATATCTTTCAAATCTTATTTAATATGGCATTGTAGGGGACAAGACCTGTGGCGTTGGGTGGCTGGGGAAACCTACGACGAAGTCGCGGCTGGTGTTGGTAGCCGACGGCGGTGATGAACAAGTGGAAATTGAAGCGATGTGGGTTTCAAAGAGTAGCAGACTAGAGTTGAAGACGATAGTGGATTAGGGATTAAGCAAGATTAATTAAGTTTAATGATGTAATTAAGGAAATTAATTATATGATTTAATTCTAAAATCTTGTAAAATCAATATCTATTTCATACTAGGTCCAAATCGAACAAAGTCAGTTGCGTTGTGCTCGTAGCAATGTCATCTACATTTTAGAATTGGATTCGTGGAAATTAGAACTTGTAGAATTTCAAGCTAAAATCGAACAGCTTTGAAGTTATTTATCAATATTTTAATATTGTAAAAGTTATTTATTTAAATAACTAATATTGTTTGAAGATAATTAATAATTATTATTTATTAATATTTTTTTGGAATTTATAATAGTTATTTATTAATAACGTTTTGGAATTAATAATTATTATTTATTAATAATGTTTTTTGAGAAAAATGTATGATCCTTTAAAATAGGGGAGAGCACATATGTAAGTATATATATCACAGAAGACAAGGTGCTGCCAACATGCCTGGCAGGTAGCTAATCATAGTACAAATACTAAGAAAAAACTCAGGTACTCCTAAAATGAGCTCCGGCAAAGCCACCGCCCATTACACCCCAATATCGAGCTCTGGCAAGGCCACCGCCCGGTATTGATGTGTTAGAAGTACCTGCAGAACTATGGAGCATCTCAGTGTCAGTAATACTAGAAGCCAGCTCCATCTGAGAAGGAAACGCCATGCTGCAGAGTCGGAAGAAATGGAAATGCGAATAATTTGGACTGGAAAGCACCACTCTGAAGACTCAATAGAACTGGAGAGAGTGCCTCACTGAAGGGTAAATCAACCATAAAGTAGAACACCATAATGTACTTGTAGAAAAACTAAGAAGAATTCCTCACTGCAAACAGCAATCCTTCCCTCAGCAATCCTGTGAACCTGTAAAAAGAATCTAACACCAATTTTGGCCAAAACTTGTATCCATAAAAGGAACTAAAAGAATATAAGAACAATACACATATATGTATATAAATGAAATTTATATACATATATATGTATTAATAAAATAAAAGTAAAGAAACAAAAACTAAGATAATAGGATAGAATACAATAAAAACTAGAAAAATAGACTAAAAAGAATCCATGATCAAAAGAAGTTATCTATAAACTAAACCATAAAAAACTAAACCTAAAACTAAATCTTAATTAAATCAAAACTTATCCTTATGGTCCTTTGATCAAAAGAATATTATAATACACAGTGAAATCATCATTTAAGTTTGAAAAAATGCTAATACTACAATTATTAATGTCGAAAATATTACTTTTATGCTCAAAATCCTTAATATTATTACTAACCTTTTTAGGATATTCTTTAAAATGATAATATATAGCTAATTTATATTTTGGATTTGAGATCCAATTAAAACAAAACGAAGAAAGTATAAAAATCAATTTGGTAAAATGACTATTATTATTATTAAAAATTCTCTGCTTTCTCTCAAACCAAATATACCGACAAATTATAATGAATAAATTGTCAAATAAAAATCAATTTTCCATTTTAAACTTAAATCTAAAATTATTCCAATAGTGATCGCAATCAGAAATTTTAGTTGTAAGACTAAAGTTAAAAATTTTGAGAGTATTATTCAGAATGAAGTAAGTACCTAAGCAATCATAGTATACATGTTTAATACTTCAAAATGCTTATTGCAAAAATAACATTTATTATTAATTTGCATGTTTTTAAAAGTTCTATAGTATTTAGTTTCCCGTCCATGACTAACCACATATGAATTTTAGATTTAGGAGGAGCATTTTTTTTCCAAATAAATTTAAAAGAGTTATTAACTACATCCGAGAAGTTAAGAAATTTATAAAAAGAATTAGAAGTATATTTCTTACTCTTATCCCATTCCTAACTAATATTATCATTTTCATTATCGATATTATAAAGACTCAATCTAGCATATAGTAAAGAAAGCTGCCTAATGGTATTACCTACTAAAATTCTATTAAAACTAAAATTCCAAGGGGGTCATTTTCGAGAGAAAAAACCTCCAAAATTAAAGCATTCTTAAAGTTACAAATTTCGTAGAGGTCCTTAAATTCTATCCTAAGAGGGATAACAGAAATCTAACGGTCATACCAAAAAGAAGTAGTATTACCTGAATGAACTATTGTATTAGTACCAAGGTTAAAAATCTCATGACATTTTAAAATTGATTTCCAAAAGTTAGACAAATTACTTATAGCTATAGGAGTAATTTGATGTAAATTATAACTACCATTATAGTAATATTTAAAAATGATTTCTTTCCAAATAGAATTATTATTAATATCCTTAAATTTTCATAACCATTTCCCTTACAAAGATAAATTCATGTTACGTAAATTAATGACTCCTAAACCACCTTCCTTTTTGGATTTACATATAGTTTCCCAATTAACTAAACATTTAATACAGCTGTTAGAATTTTCCCCACTCCATAAAAAGTCCCTTCTTATTTTATCAATCTTGTTAACCACCCATTCTGGAAAAAGATGCATAGACATCCAATAAATCTGGAGAGCTAATAAAACATAGTTTATAAGAACTAATCTACCCGCTCTCGATAAAAAACTCCCGTTCCGATTAGAAATCCTATTCTTAATTTTATCTATGATAATAAACCAATCATCATGTTTGAGTTTAGTTGGTTTAATAAAAAAACCAAGATAATCAAATGGAAAATTCATACTTTTACAATTAAGCGTATTAGCAACTAAATTTTCAACCTTTTCAAAATCATTTAAAACTAAAACCAAACTTTTATCAAAATATAATTTATTAATAATGTTTTGGAAGTTAATTATTATTTATTATAATAATGTTTGAAGATTAATTATTATTGTTTTATTAATAATGCTTGAAATTATTAACTATTATATTTATAATGTTTTGAAGTTAATAATTATTATTTATTAGTAATGTTTTGCTGTTAATAATTATTTTTATATAATAATGTTTTGAAGTAAGTAATTATTATTTATTTATAATGTTTTGAAGTTATTAATTATTATATGAATAATGTTTTGGAGTTAATAAATTATTTTATTAATAATGTTGGAAAGTTAATTTATTATTTATTTAAGATGTTTAAAGTAAATTAATTTATCCGATTAATTGTATCTATAAATAACAAATTGATTTATAAAAGAATCTCATTTAATAAAAGAGATTTATTAAAGAGTTTATAAATAAAAATAGGTTTTGTATTTATAAGAATTTTAAAAGGCTTTATAAAGGATTTTTATAGAGAAGTTTTATAAAAGATTTTTGGATATTTATAAAAGAAGTTTTATAAATGATTTTGGATATTTATAGAAAAAAAGTTTTATAAATAAACTTGGAGTTTATTAAGAGTTTAATAAATGAATTTTAAATTTTAGTAAAGAAGATGTTCATATATGAAAGAGATTTATTAAAAAGGATTTATTGAAGAAATTTACAAAAGATATTGAGATTAGATTTTCCTAAATTGACCTTCTTAATTTTAGTGGTGTGGACTTTCATTCCACGCTTAACATCAAAGGACTAGTGTTTGGGTTTTGTAAGGACCTGCCTTTTTGAATCCTAGAAGTCGACACTAATACATCCACGGTATACACGTGTCGAACAATTAAGTGCCAAAAAGACGGATTGTTAGGGGAAAGAAAGGAGATAGAAGATAGAAGAAACTAAACAATCACAGAAAATCTCACAACGCAACAGAATAATATATATTAATCAACATAGTACTTTACAAAGTCATTTCAAAAATGATACATCAGAGTCATACTAAAACAATTTCTAACCTAGGACAGTTATAACTGCCTGTCCTTACATAACTAATACAAGATACATATAATACAACAGAAACAAAAAATAATAACTAACTATCGGTGAAGCCTCCTACTCCAAGCTCCTCCAAAATGCATCTGTACGAAACCTGAACTACTTGGCTGCTCGTAAAAATTTGAGCACCCAAGAGTTTCAGGGAAAGAAAATAAAACTCCGGGTCAGACATGGGTCTGGTGTGAGAAAACTCAAGCAATTGAATTATTATGTTTAAAATCCTTTTTAAAATCAAAGGTATCTCATAAGACCATGCCGCACATAAACACGGACGGGTTTTTACCTTACGATAACCAAAACACTTTTATATAAAAATCCAGTGATATTATAATAATGTCTAAGGGTTCAAAGTAAAATATTAAAATAGCTGGAATGCTTCAATCTCACAGTCCAACATATTTTTAGTGTTATCCCCGCCTTTTTGGCAAGGCCGTGACACTAAGAACTTAACTGGAAACCAAGGATAGTTTGTCCCAAAGATCGGTTGTACACGCGTTCGCTATGGATACTAGTGAATTCTGTCCGAGTTTGGATCGAGCTACAATCGATATGGTACAACAAGCAAAGCCATAAAAGCCAACGTTCCAAATTCCAAGTCAATCAGAGTTTTTATGCTCAAGATATGGATCGATCAAAATCAAGAGAAAAGCCATCGGTTTCGTATCCATCAATGTTTACTCCAGTTCATATCCATGAATGTTTGTTCTATGTGGGAATTAGCCACAAGGGTCTCTTTAGCAAGTGAAATTAATTTCTAGGACACACAACTAAAATAATTACTTTTAAGGACAATACGCAAAATAATTAGTTTCTAGGGCCTAAAAACCTATGAAATTATGTGTTTGAAAGTAATTGGACAGCTGACTTTGTCCTTGAAAGTAATTATTCTGATGACTTTGGCCTTGAAATTAATTATTTCAGATGTGTGTCCTAGAAATTAATTGGACTGCAAAGTTTGTCCTTCTAGTGAAATGCCCCTTGTTCTATTTCGTATCCATCATGTTCGATCCTCTTCGTATCCATTAGCAGTTGATGTTTCGTATTGATTCCATTCATATGCGCTTCGTATTGATCTCCACCTACCTAGTTCGTATCGATCATCCAACAGATCGATACAAAAATAATACTTCCCGTCGGTACGAAGAAGCCCACTGTAATCGATACGAATCCATTAAGTGCCATCAATATGAAGTAGTACCCAGGTATCGGTGCGAAGTACACTGAATTGTTTGCTTCGTATCGATTCCATCTCTGTGTATTTCGTATTGATCAGACAAATGATCGATACGAAGCAATGGCCACGGATCGATATGAAGAGGATAGCCATACATCGATACGAAGCATGCCACCATCGAAATTAGGCTGTTTCGTATCCATAAATGAAAATTAAATTCATTTCATATCGACCTACCCATACAGATTATTCGTATTGATCGGCCAGTTATCGATATGAATGATACGTGATGGACCGATATGAACAGCTAACTAGATGATTGATACAAAGCAACTTCATGAGAATGATATGAAGGAAAAATGTTCAAGTGGAAGACTCGGTCACTCAGCATGAAAAGTGGATCGATCCTAAATGATAGCGCCACGTCATTGGCCGTCACGTGCCTTCAACCAATACGAATGAGATCGATACGAACAAATTGATACGAACTTAGTAATGCCCTGCAAATCCAAACTTGCATCGATTATAACTCGAGATCTACAAGTTCAAACGCCACCAAATTTTCACAGGAGCTTGCCTACAACCACAAGAATGTACCTGATAAATTTCATCCCAAAAGGACTAATTCTTGATCGATACGAACCCAATTCGTATCGCTCCTAGATCCAGTCGAAATCACCTGAACTCACTCCCATGGCCCACCCACGTGAGAGAAGAAGTCTTCCGAGATCTGAGCGAGATATTTGCTGCCTACGCCTATAAATAGTGACCCTGGACCTACAGAAAATGGACTTATGGTTTCTCTACGCTGATACCCTACCGGAATCATCATTAAATTTTAGTTGTACTGCTGTAATCTTTTGTAATCAGCAAGTAAAGTTCAATAAACATCAATCATTTCATAGTGGACGTAGGCAATTCGTCGAACCACTCTAAATCTGTGTGTTCCCGTGTATTTTCTTATCTGTTTATTGGTGTGTTTGTTAGATCTGCTTCATTTTACATTTATTTTCTTCATTTTATCTCTTCAAACACATCTGATGAGTGTTGTGCCCAATTTTGGTACAAACATTTTGGTGCTTTCACTGGGAAAACCCAGCTTTTCTCTTGCTCATTGGATCTACTGCCGATATTGGATTGCAAGAGCCTAAGGAGGAGATCTAGATTTCAAGCCTAGAAGTTCTTCCATCCTATTCTGATTTGTACTAAGTCTAGGAGAGAACTTTGCTATCCACCATGGTCAACACTAGGACTACCTCAACAGCTGCAGATCCAGAAGGACGGGATAGGAAAAACCCCACGCGACTTCCTCCTACAGACCAAAATGTCGTCGGACCTTCGAATCCGCAAGGCCCTGTCACCAGGGAGGAGTTCCAACTACTGATGCAAGAGCTGACTCAAAGCCGCCTACAGCTTACCTAACAGCTCCGAGCCAACGCGGAATTAACCAACCAGCTAAGCCGTGAAAGACGAAGGAAATCCAGAAGGGATCAGGCTTCCTATTCATCCACCGAAAGTTCGGCTTCTTCTGATTACAATCACAGATCCACCCACCCACAGTTGGATGGAAGCTATACACAGGCTGCCGGACATCATCGCACTTTGACTATTGGACAACCGAGAGTTGGTCCGTCAACCAGCCACCAGACAAGACCCTCTTCCCGAGGAGGGACGGTTCCCTATCACACTACTGACAATCGCGCTGCTGCCGCTGCTACCTAGTTAGGAGCCAACGCTTGGAACCAAATAGATCCGGACCTTTTTCAACGTGATTATACTCCTGAACCTTATGTTCCTAAAGACCTAGAGCCAAGGAGGCGAGGTATGGACCGTCGACCGTGCCTGGCCCATCCTCGCATTGTGGAACCCGATCACACCTTGGCCCAGCATACCCAGAATGTCCAGATGCCAGACATCCCGACGATGATCCGTTAGATGATCCATGAAAGTTAACTTGAATCCATACTTTATATTTGATTTAAAACCTGTTTTTAAAACCTGCTTTATAATTTAAACTCAATTTAAATTTGTATCACTAGTTTGAAATAAATAAGTTTATATAATTTACAATGTTTTAACAAAATGTAAGATGTTAAAAGTATAATTTTATAAAGGGTTGAAATTTAAAAACCTTATAAATTTCCTTTGTAAATGTTAAGTGTTCTTAACATTTGATTTAAAAAAAAAAGATTTTGTATATTTGATTTAAATTTGGTTAAAGTTGAATTTGTAATTCAAATTTAAATCTTTAATTTGGAATGAAATTAAAGAAAGATTTAAAGGTAAAAATGTTTCAAGCTTTGTTATTAATAATTAAAGTAGTTAAAGGTTAATACTTTAATTTAGGAAGTAATTAAGGTTTAATGATATAGGAGTCATTAAATTAATAAGATAATTAAAGAATAATTTGGTAATTTAATTAATTAATGGTTAGTGTTAATTAATTAAATAATTAAAATTATAAGTTAATTAATTAAGATTAATTAATTTGGGATTAAGAATCATTTATTTAGTTAAGTATGGATTGTTAATAAATGATTAGTAATTAATTAATCTAGTGATTAAAGATTAATTAAATAATTAAATTAGAAATTAGAAATTAATTAATTGATAATTAAAAATTTATTAAGTTGTAATTAATAAATAGTTGATTAAGGCTTAATTACTGAAGAAAGAATTAAAGAATTGTTAATAATTAATGAGAGACCATTAATTAGAGATTATTAAATAATTAATTAATGTAATTAATTTGATAATCAATTAGATTAATTAGTTAATATGAAAATAGGTTAAGTATAATTACTTAATGGAAGTAATTAAGGTAATTAATTACTTAAGGTAATTAATTAAATAAATTTGATAAGTTTAAATTAATTATTTAAATTAATTTAAGATAATGATTTGGAAATTTGATAATTACTTAAATGTAATTAGTGAAAGTATAATTACTTAGGAAAGTAATTAAAGGTAATTACTGGATGTAATTAACTAAAGATGATTTAATAATAAAAGTAATTTGAGTTAATTACTTTTGAATAATTAATCAAGGGATTAATTAAAGGATAATTAATTAAGGAGTAATTAATTTATGAAGTGGAGTAATTAAGGGAAGTTAATTACTAAATGAGATTAATCAAAGGTGATTAATAAATGTGACTAATTAATTATTAAATGTAATTAATTTAAATAAGATAATTAATTAAGAGTAATTAAGGATCATTAATTAATAAAATTAATGATGTAATTAAGAATTGATTAATTAAGATTAATTAATAAATAATAAGTGATTAAAGTAATTAATTAATTGTAATTAATTAAGGATTAAGATAATTAAGTATAATTAATTAATTAATGAAGTAATTAAAGATTAATTACTGAATGGTTTAAGATAATTAATTTGTGTACTGAATGGTTTAAGATAATTAATTTGTGAAATTAATTAAGTATTAATTACTTAAAGTAATTAAAGGATTATTAATCAGGAATGATTAATTAAGATGGATACTTAGAGTAATGATTAATTAATTGGTTTAATTAATAATTAAGTAAGCAGGATTTATAGAATGAAGTAATTAGTTTAATTCACTTTAAATTAATTAGATGATATAAATCATTGCTTAAGGATGGATGAATGAGATTGAATGTATTTCATTGTTTGATATCTCTGATGAGATATGATTGATATATGATATGGATGTTTGGTTGAATTATAATGATAATGTGAATTATCTGTTTGGGATGATAATGTAGATTATCTATTGAATTATCTATCTTTGTGTATATAGATAAGAATTGAATTGTTTTAACCTTAAAACAACTTGGCCCTTAAAAGATACGTTTTGGATTTCGATGAGACCGGGATCGGGTTTCCGTATACCGGGATTCCAGGTCTGGAGACTCTAATACCACATCGATCCAAATTTACGATAGGTTGTGAATCTCAAGTGAAGATGAAGATTCAGAGTGCAAGGGTTATTGTCGTTAACTCTGAGGGTGATTCCAAAACGAGTGTAACGAGATAATGCCTTCGGTTTCGTTCGAACCCGGAACGAACTTGTATGGATTGAATGCTTTCAGCACATCGTCAGGCGGACGATGAGCATTCTAAGTGATATGTTCTGATTAAAGGTAATCGTAACCTCAAGCCTCATCAACCGGGAATGGCTAAAACAGGGGAGGTGCAGCAAGGCTTCGTGGGTAGCACCCACTGAGAGCAAGATAGATCCCTGTCTAGAGGTCCCTTTTCTTTTTATTCGGCTTAGTGTGTGGTTGGTCGCGCCAACTACGGGGTTATCTTGTTCGGAATTATCCAGTAAGGGATGGTTCCGGCTTTGTGTTGCAGGGGAGCGGGCGTACTCCTCGGTACGGTGATCTAGGCCACGTACTGTGATGGGCGGTACCCCAGTAGCCCTGCCATTGTATGGAAACCCATTCTTCCTACGTGCCCTTACGGTTTTGATTGTATAACCCACTTTGTGGCTAGTATGCTGGAATTTAATAATGTAACAATTTCAGCTATTTCATATTTATTTGAAAACCCTAGACCCTATTATAATATAACTGGATTTCCTATCAAATGTTTTGGTTAGCGTAAGGTAAAAACTTACCCATGTTTATTTGTGGGGAGTCTTACGTGATACCTTTTCTTTCTAAAGGTTTTGAAGTTAAGCAAGTTTAACCTGTTACTCACACCAGACCCATGTCTGACCCAAGTGTTTATTTCTGTTTTATAAACTCTTGGGTACTCAAATTTTTACGAGTAGCCAAGGGATTCAGGTTTAGCTTTGACGAATATTCTGGAGGAGCAATGGAGCAGGAGGCTTCGGCGTTCGTAGATATAGTATTCCGCTGTGTTGATATCTGTGATAGTGTGTGTATTGTATTGAGTTGTAATAACTAGACAGATTTTATAACTGTCTAGTATGTGATGTGTATCTGTGTAACTCTGATAATTGTTGTATACTATGTAATAGTTTATGTTATTAATATAATTTATTCATTCCGCTGTGAGATCGTTATTGTTGTTTCTTTCTTTCTTCTCTTCTTTCTCTTTTCTATCCCTTTCTTTCTTCATAATGATGCGACTTTCTGGGCATAGGAAGTCGGGTCGTCACATTGCTCACCAATGACGATTGGGGAATTTCCCGGAGTCATATCCCTTTCATCGATGACATCTCCTGCGCTAAACCGCCTCGGCGATTTAGAATGCCAACTTTACATGTTTATGAAGGGAGTTCTTACCCTAATCAGCACATTTTGAAGTATGAATGGTTAATGAATGCCGCGCGTGCTGATGATGCGGTCAAATGCCGAAGTTTCCCAATTTCCCTAGGGGGGTCACAACTATGTGGTTTACTCGCTTACCACCTCGATCTATCTCATGTTTTGACCAGTTGGCAATGAAGTTTGTTGAACAGTTTCACATGCATGTTACTAGGCCCAAAGATGTTAATACCTTGTCCAGTGTCACTCAAGCTCCCGGAGAGATACTCAGACGTTATTTGGAGAGGTTTCATGTTGCATGCGCTGAGATTAGTAATCCTAACAACAAATCAATTCTGATGGCACTAACTAAGGGAGTCGATCCCGATTCTGAATTTGGCAACTGGTTGGCCGGAAAACCCCCTGCGTCATTGGACCGTTTCTATTCCAAGGCAGCTCAGTTCTTGAGAAGGGAGGGTGCGAAACAGTCTAGGAAAAAGGATGATGCATGGCCCAGTGTGGAAGGAATCCAAAGCAATGTCGCTGTAAAAAAAACTGGGGAGAGTTCTGAAAAGTGCGGTTAAACATACAGAACAAACAGAATCAATAGAAAGGCAATGGGAATCAGGGCAGGAAATGGGATCAGAATCGCGAACCGTGATGTAGAGCTCCCATGTTTGACACTTATACTCCTTTAAATACGTCTCTGGAAAATGTGTACTTGCAGACCTGCAATACTATCCAATATAAGAAACCTGCTCTGAAGTAATCATCATAAAAACAGATTCAAATGGAGAAGTATTGTAGATTTCATGATAGTTATGGCCACAACACGAACGAGTGTCATTATTTACAGGATATTATCAAGAAGTTAATCCGAGAAAGAAAGTTGGAGCAGTTTGTTCGGGCGCCGCAGTCTGGAGGTACGGGCTCATCGAATCAAAACCAGATACCAAATCAGGTTAGACTAGAGGAACCCGCTCGTATCGGCGGGAGGTTGGTGATTAATACTGTTAGTGGTGGTCCTTATCCAGCAGATCGGAGCTGGAGGGAAATGGAGTCATATGCCAGCTCTATTAGGCATGCGAGCTTCGAATGTTGTAGTAATTTAGAAGATGGGGCTCCAGCCAAACAATGGAAAATGATGACAGACGACATCATATTTCGAGATAGGGATGCAGACAGAGTCGAAGCCCTAACCATTGATCCACTGGTCATTTCAGCTCAGATAGGTCCTGCTTGGATGAAGAGGATCTTAGTGGACAGTGGAAGTTCAGTGAACATACTCTTTAAGCGGGATTATGATCAAATGAAAATGGAAGCGAAAGATTTGAAGCCTTGTTAGTCTTGTGTTCATGGCTTCAATGGAAGTGCGACTATACCCACTAGGATGGTGGAGCTACCAGTGGAGTTGGGAGTTGGAGAGCGTCAGAGAGTCCGGATATTGCAATTTATTATGTTGGATATTAATTCACCATAAAATGCTTTCTTGGGCCGACCGGCCCTAGCTGAGTTCAGGGCTGCTATCGTCCCGTGGTGTCTAACTTTGAAATTCCCTACTGACAATGGAGTCGGAGTCATTCAGGGAGACTAGGCTACTGGACGAGCCTGTTATGTTGCTGAGCTGCGAGAGGCGCAGCGAAAAGAGAAGGGAAAGGGCGTAGAGGAATCTCTCTGCGTCCACTTTGCTGATGATTGACAGCTAACGCCTGGGCCAAGGCCCGGGCACCACAACCAATTCCCAGGAGATACTGAAATTGAGGATGAGGTCAAAGACAGTCAGGCTTCTCCAGTAGAGCTGACGATCGATGTTCCGATTGATAATGATGACAATTCTAAAATGGTAAAGATTGGATCCCAGCTAAGCCAACAGATGAAAGAGGAATTGGTTGAATTTCTTCGAGCAAACCTCGACGTGTTTGCCTGGACTCACTCCGACATGTGTGGGATCTCGCCGGACATCGCGAGCCACACACTGAATATTGACTTGCGGCATGTTCTGGTCAAGCATAAAAGACGTGGCATGGATCCAGAGAGATCTGCCGCCCTTAAAGAAGAGGTGGATAAACTCAGGTCGAACGGGTTTATCTGAGATGCGTTGTATCGAGAATGGGTGTCCAACCCTGTACTTGTCAGGAAAGCTAATGGGAAGTGGAGAACTTGTGTTGACTACTCAAACTTGAATAAAGCTTGCCTTAAAGACAGCTTTCCACTTCCTAGATATATCAGCTCGTAGACTCAATAGCCGGACATGAACTTTTATCCTTCATGGACACATATTCTAGCTACAATCAGATACTGATGCATCTGCCTGATCAGGAGCATGCCAGCTTTGTCACCGATTTGGGACTCTATTGTTATAAAGTGATGCCGTTCGGACTTAAGAATGCCGGAGCAACTTATCAGAGACTCGTCAATCGAATGTCCGCTAACCAGATCGGAAAGACCATGGAGGTATATGTGGACGACATGCTTGTGAAGTCGCGATTCTCCACCAATTATATCAAAGACCTGGAAACCATGTTCAACATCCTCCGAGAGTACAGAATGAAACTCAACCCGTTGAAGTGTTACTTTGAGGTCGCATCTGGAAAATTCCTTGGGTTCATCGTCAATGCTCGAGGAATCGAAGCCAATCCCGAGAAAATCTGGGCAATCAGAAATCTTGAAACTCCAAGAACTATAAAGCAAGTTCAAAGCCTCAACGGGAAGGTAGCAGCACTAAGCCGGTTCATCTCAAAATCTACCGACAAATGCATTCCCTTCTTTGATCTGATCAGAAAAGGGAAATGGAATTTTGAATGGACTACGGAATGTGAGGGCGCATTTCGAGCGCTGGTCCAACACCTGTCCACACCACCCATTCTATCAAAGCCCATTGATCACGAGAGATTGTACATCTACTTGGCGGTGTCAGAAAACGCAATCAGTGCTGCCTTAATTCGGAAGGAGGATCAGATACAATAGCCAGTCTATTACATTAGAAAACGACTGACCGGAGCAGAGAGAAATTATCCAAAGCTAGAAAAGTTGGCTTATTGTCTTGTCATTGCCTCGAGGAAGCTCCATCCATATTTTCAGGCTCATCCTATCACTGTATACACCGACCAGCCGTTACGATAGGTCCTTACGCGGCCTGAGACGTCTGGTTGGTTACTCAAGTGGAATATCGAGCTGAGTCAGTTCGACATCACTTACACACCAAGGCGAGCTATTCAAGGACAAGTCCGGGCAGACTTCATCGTTGAATTCACTATCTCATAGGACTTGCCCGAAACTAGTGAATCTCCCAAATATGTCTGGAAGCTACATACTGATGGTGCATCGAATGACCGCCGCTCAGGCGCCGAGGTTGTACTTGAAACTCCTGAATGCCGATCAATATGCTATGCTTTAAAGTTCGATTTCCGTGCGACTAACAACGAGGTCGAATATGAAGCCTTGCTCGCCGGATTAAGCCTTGCCGGAGATTTAAGAGTTATTGCTGTGGAAATTTACTATGATTCACAATTGGTCATGTGCTAAGTTCGGGGGGAGTACCAAGCTAAAGACCAGAGACTGGCCACTTATCTCGCTCGAGGCCAGGAAATATTGAATCAGTTCGATTATTATGCCATCTATTGCATACCCCGAGAACACAATCAGAAGGCCGATTCCTTGGCAAAGTTAGCCAGTACCAGCGAAGCACAGCAGATTGGACTCGTTCCCGTTGAGACATTATCTTCCTCGAGTATTGATCAAATGGAGACCGACTGGGTATTTGAGGTCACTCCCGATAAGGACTCATGGACGACTCTGTTCAGAAAATATCTTGAGCATGGAACCCTGCCAGAGCGCAGGAGTGAAAGAAGACAAGTCCTTCGAAAGGCTTCATGGTTCACCATTCAAAATGGAGTCATGTATAGAAGAGGATACTCTGTTCCTTTACTCCGGTGTATCGCCAATGATGAAATCAAATGAGTGTTGCATGATGTACACGAAAGAGAATGTGGCGATCACGCCGGAGGGCAAGCTCTTGCCAAGAAAGTGCTCCGGTATGGATACTATTGGCCGATCATAAATCGTGACGCATCAGATTACACCAAGAAGTGTGACAGATATCATAAACATGCTCGGATTCCAAGGGCCCCGCCTACCGAAATAACTCAGATGGTCAGTTCCTGGCCATTCGCAGTATGGGGCATCGACATTATTGGTTCTCTACCTCTAGCTAAAGGTGGTGCGAAGTACGCCATCATTGCAGTTGATTACTTTACCAAATGGGCGGAAGCTAAGCCCCTTTCTACTATCACAATGAAGAAAGTGATCAACTTTGTTGCACGCAACATTATCTGTCAATTTGGTCTCCCACATACCATCATCACTGACAACGGAGCCCAATTCGACAATGTTGAATTTAAGAATTTCTGTCAACGATTTCACATCCATAAGAAGTTCTCTGCAGTTGCACACCCTCAAGCAAATGGACAGGTTGAAGCTGTTAATAAAGTTATAAAGTCCATTCTGAAAAAACGACTGGAAAAGGTCGGGGGCAAATGGGTCGATGAACTTCCTATGGACCTATGGGCTTATCGAACAACCCACAAGTCCGCGACCGGCCACACTCCATTTTCTCTTTCCTACGGTTCAGAAGCCGTTATTCCAGTCGAGATGGAAGTGCCTTCTCATCGTGTGACATATTATGACCCAAAGACAAATGCTATATTACTTGCTGAATCTTTGGACTTATTGGATGAGAAGCGAAAAGAGGCTGATTTGAGGGTAGCCGCCTACTGAAGTCGAGTCACCCAATTGTACAATGCCAAGGTCCGACCCCGAACCTTTTAACTCGGCGATCTCGTCCTCAAGAGAATTTACCCAGTTCCTTCACATATGAAACCAACATGGGAAGGGCCATATGTTATTGAACGAAGACTCAGAGACGACACATTCAAATTATCGACCGATGATAGTCTCACTTTGCCGAGAGCCTGGAACAACGAGAGTCTTCGTCGCTACTACACATAACAAGCTTTATTTATTCATTCAGTCTGTTTTTCATTTGCAATTTATTTATGCATTTTGAAATTTGAATTTGTAATAAGGCAACTAACTTTTCCGTACTTTCTTATTTCAGCAATAAAATGCAATCTCTTCGAGCCAGAGCAGTGATTTTTGAAATGCGTCATGCGACTATCACAATGCACGGAGAGCTAAGTTCATCCTACTGTGGGACTTATTCAAATAGGGAGTGAATGTGATACGACCGATCACTTGCTAAGTGAAACCCAAGCTCGGGGGCAAACCATCACACTGAAGCCAAAAAAGAATTGATACACGACAATCCCCTAACTAACTCCGGCTCCCAGAGTGCGAGCTGGAGTATAAACTCACAAATGCAGGCTCGAAGAGGGTGGATCCGTCCACCTAACGACTTCGCCCATAATTAAACCAAGTCCGAGGAGGATGGATCCGTCCATCTAACGACCTCGCTTGTTAACTCAAGGTGGATGTGATCCGACCATCCACGATCCTGATACTTCTCTCGTTCCCGGAGTGCGAACGAAGTTCTAAAACTCACAACAGATGTGATCGACCATCTGTTAACCGACTCCAGATTCCCAGAGGGAGAAATGGAGTATAAACATCAAAATAGGTGTAACCAATCACCCATCGGCTAACTCCAAATTCCCAGAGTGTGAATTGGAGTATAAACACAAACCGGGTGTGAAACGACCACCCATGAAACAAATCTGAGTCCCCAGAGTGCGGACCGGAGTATGAATGCAAATTGAGTGTGACTGACCACCCACGAATTAATCTAAGTCCCTAGAGTGTGGACGAAATTCTAAATATTAAACGGATGTGACTGACCGCCCGTAAAATAACTTAAGTCCCCGGAGTGCGGACATATCTCTAAACCTTAAGCAGGCGAGACCGACCGCCGATGCACAATCCCCAATGTGTGGATGCAATCACCAATAGATGAGCGAGTGTGATTCGACCACCCGAACTCGTCTTGTTTCAGCCCCGTTACAACAAAGTTAAGCTCGATGTATTAAAGGCAAAAAGTGACTGCGACCGATCTTTTCAATTTATCCCCGGGTCTAGGGGCAGAACTTAAGTACCAGCTACTAATCGAGATAGTGTGGTATAGGAACTCGGCTTAACGTTCGATTATGACTTGAAGTCGTAACTTTTAGACTTAACAACTAAAACCAGGTCCGATTAAAAAATTAAAAATTCGCAAGTACATTGATTGGAAGTTTGAGCGCTGAAATACTTAAGCAAATAAACACAAAGTTATGCTGGAAACAAAATGGAATTTTATTTTAACTATTCTTTGGAAAAGAAGGATAAGTTCAAAAATCTTTCCAAGAATTCCTACTAGCAGGGGCCAAATCCGCATCTATACATGGCCTACAAGAAGCAAAAAGAAATTCCTATATATCTACCAAAAAAGGGAGCGAGAAGATACGTCTATTCCCTCAGTTTCTTCTTCTTCCCCCTCGGCGTCGACCCACTGGAGTTACTGCTCGGGTGCCACTTCGAGCCTTTGCTTTTTGGGGGTTGGTTTCCAGCCGGGGGAATTATGGTGACCTCTTCCTTCGAACTCACAGAAATCGGAACACTTTCTAAATGTGGAGATGGAGGAATAGGAACACCCTCGACATTGAAAGATGAGGGAAGCACAAGAACCGTGCCTCCCGGAGAGATCATCCGCAAAGGAGCTGGGCCAGGACCCGCCATACCACCTCCGACACCATTAGCCCGTGCGGCCGCTTCCATCTCGGCATTGATCTCAACTATTATCTCTTCTTCGTGGATTGTTTAAGCGTCCACGGGGATGTTGGCAATTAGGCCCGAGGAGCCGATTACGGGTGCACCTCTGCCTATGCCAAATGGCATGTTGGCAAAAGGGTCGCATTGATGACCAAGAAGTTCCTCCATCATCTGCTCATCAAAAGTAAAAGTGCTCCCCTACGCTCCATCGGTTGGTGCAGCGTTCGTTGTTGTGGTCGCCTCTGTTATAAGGGCCTCCTGCTCGTGGTGCGGCTCTTGAGTTGTAGGGGGCACGATCGATGCAGCTCCTATCGGTGAATAGGGATAAGAAAAAAGTGTTAGTGACTACTTCCAACAATGCTCCCGACTTTGAATAAGTGCGAGAAATGTTCAGAATACTTTCCAGAATGGCCTGCGGGTGGAGCCGGAACAGCTTCAGTGACCTGCTCACGAGCTAGAGATAACTGCGGTTGATCAGGATTGTATGCGGGCACAGATAAAGGATCAACCACATGGGTAGATTCGGGCTGGGCTGGGCTGGCATAGGAATTTGGGAACCCGCATCATGATTCTCAACGCTAGAACGCTCTCCAGCCTCCGTATGTTGAGTCCCGACCTTCTCCTTCTCGAATGTGATAGTGATGTCATGGAGAACTCTTCTTTCATCCTCATTCAGCACCCGATTCTCCAATTCAAATTCATCGATAGATTCAGTGTGGTGCTTTGCTTTTTCATCTTCCACCAAGCGGCACCAAGCACTGTATAGGTCTGATGGATAGTTTTCAAGCCAGCTTAGATTTTGATGCTTCAGAACATTAGCGTTGTACGTAATAAGAAGATCTTCAATGTCACCCTCCAGCCTAGCCTTTACCGCTTTCACTTCATTCTCAACCATGGCTTCGGCTTCCTGAACATTAAGCATTGCCGCATCCCTCTCATCCTTGAGCACCATAGCCTGCTCGCATGCTTCCTGGGCGGCTTTATTTGCATCGTCTTTTTCTTTGACGATTTCGGCAAGTTTGACTTTAAGCTCCTCAAGCTCTTTAAGCGCCTTATCTCTTTCGGCCATAACTGTGGTGGTCCGGTGTCCCATCTCCTCAACCAGGGCTAAGTGTGTTCGCCTCATTTCTTCCATCCTCCGAGTTGCCTCATCAGCTCTTTTATTGGCTTCTGTCTCTGAATTTCTCGCGGACTCATTTTCATCATTGAGTACCTGGATTATGCGGTCCTTCTGAGCGAGATCAGTCCCTAATTTCTCAATTGTTTTCGCCCGCTCAAAAGCTACCGTTGATACTTTGTCCGCGGTCTTCATCCATTCCCGGTACTGGCCATAAACATCATGAATGTAGTCGTGCATTGTTTGTTCAGCCTTGACAGGAATTCGCTTTAAGTGTGGGGGAAAGACGAAGCTGTCAAAACAGATATTTGGAAAATCTTTTTTCGGCTTAGCGATTCTAATCGCTCCTTCCCCGGTGGGCTTTGTGATGGCTTGTTCGGTGACATCGGGAGTTTGGATTTCAGTCCTCCGACGTTGTTGGTCAGGCCTTGGTGCTTGGGAAGGTGGTATTTGATGTAAAGATTCATAGGTTTATTTGCCAGAGCCAGAAGGCTGTGTTGGAACTCTAGGTGGTGGAGAGCGTGACCGGAAACGGCGCCTGTACTCTTTCTCCCTCTCATAGCACTCCCTCTCTTGACCAGAGTAGCTGCGATCGCGGTCTCTATCAGCCTCATGTCTGCAAGACTCATAATATGAGCTAGAGGAATGGCGTGCAGAACGGAGGCCGCCAAGCATAGATCCTCGCTTTGACATCGTGCCTGTAGAATGAAAAGAGAAACAGAGTTGGTATTTCCCAGAGATAAATTGCTTGTGATTAGAAAGTATGCAGTGCCGTGAAGTATGTGTATGCATGTCCAAACCCCCCGACCAACCGGATATGTCAGCCATACTCGAAGGAATCGAGTCGCCTAGATCTAAGGCGCTCTGAAGCCCTTCCAACTTGGTATATTGTTGGAGCGACACATAGTCCAGAATTGGAATGTCGGCAAGTCGAAAGGATTCACCACATGTGGGGGAGGAGCCTCCGACATTATAACACTGGTGGCTGGTAGAGACATGACCACGGATTTCCATCTTGAAGACTTGTGAAGCTTATGAGCAACCACCTTGCCTTTCCTCTTTCCCTTTGAATGTCGAGGACTATCTGAGGGCTCGGCTACGGGTTCATCTTCAGTGGGCGTATCCTCTTCACCACCCTGCTCAGCAATTACGATCCCAGGCGCCTTACGCCTAACCCATCTTGTCGGGCTACCCTAAGAGATCCTTCAAGCCTTATGCTTTGGTCTTTATCAATTAGCCTAACGACCCTCAAAATTTCATCTGTAAGTACCGAGTCGATCTCTCTAATCTCGCCCGGCACCTCTTGGAGAATTCGTACTATTTCCTTCAAGTGAGCGCCTTCAGGTCGTATAATTGAAGCTGTAAAAGAAAGAAAATGTTAGACTCAACGTCGATTATAACTATCTCGTTAATCGCCAGAGAAAATGCAACACTCACGTCTAACTAGCCACCGTCTAGCAAAATCCTGGCGGGCACCGAACATAGAACCACTCGGTTTTGAAGAAGCTAAGTTTGGGCCAAGTTCCAATCACGATTTGATAGTTTCTGGCTCCCTCTAAGAATGTGAAAGAAGGGTTATCTCCCCGACTCTTTACATTGAACAAGAATCTGATTTCCTCTAGAGTCGGGGGTCGAAAAAGGTGCTCCATGAAGATGATGAATAAGCTGTTCAAAAGAGCATACCTGTTCGGATGCAACTGTGATGGAGCAATCCCTAAATAAGACAACACCTCCCAAATATACTGGTTGAATGGTGGGAGCGTCTCGGCCGTGCAAGAAAATCAATTAAAAGCGGTGTACCCTTCTGGAGGAATGTGTGGCCTGTTGTTCGGCCCTGGTAGCAGAACGTCATTTAAGATAACCCATGTCTTAAGCAGATTCTCCCCAACATTTCTTCAAAAAAAATTGATGGAACCAAGTCTTGAGGATTCCCAATGAAAACTGCTTCTGGTAACTCGTTCGGAGCAGGACTTATAGCTTCGGCAACAATAGCCGGCATCTCTATTATTGGAAGGGGTGGGCTCTGAGCCTCTTGTTGCTGCAAGTTTCCGGGCTCCATAGCTAATCAACTTAGTAAAAACCATCGTTAGGTGACAATAATCCCGTGTTTTCCCCAATGTGAAGTGTGTGTATGTGTTGTGCAGTGCAGTGTTACATAATACTTAGAAATTCTACAGGATTGAAAGATGTTCGAACGACAAGACTTCGAAATTCAAACAGAGTGACCGTTATTGCTGACCGTCACAACTGTTCCATCCAGACTTTGGAAAACAATCCAAGTTAAAGCTTTGTAAAATTTGTCAAGTTACCGTTCCATCGACGAGCTTTGAAGGGCAGTCAGATATGCGGTGAAATGGTTAAGTCTAATTATGCAGGGCAGAAGCTCATCGGAATCAAATGTTCGAGTGTGTAAGGATTTCGAATCCGTCTAAGTTCAGATTTGGATCGTTCCGCAAAAACCAAACCACGTATCGATCAGGATAAATTGGACTTCGTATCGATCGAAGATAACCGGTTTCGTATCGATATCCAACCCAACGTTTCGTATCGATCCCCAATCAGGGGTCTTGTATCGATCGCTCACCATGAAGTTTGTATCGATTGATAGCTCCTTGATTTCGTATCAATCGGTTTTGATTGATACGAAATTCCACCACACCGTATCGTTACGTAGTTCCCCCTTTTCACCTATCAGTTCTGGATCGATACGAGACCTCCATTCAACATAGATACGAAAACCAAGTTCTCTATTTCCTTTATCGATACGAGATTGGAGCTAAAGTCGTTCCACCCTTCTTATCCAATCAGCCTAAATGCCATTACTCTCTCCTCGACTTCGCTCTGACCAAATTCCGGCATCAACAACGCCGGAGTCGGTCATGACTTTGGATGAATTGGCATTAAAATTCAAGTCTCATCATTTTAGAGTGGTTATGATCGATTGATTACCTAGTTTAAAGAATCGGTTCGAAGAATTGATGGGTTATTTTGATTTAGGGATGAAGACAGTTCTTTTTTCCAGTGTTTTGATCGATACGAAGTGGAGGTATGAAAACAAAGGGCAAGTGAAATTTTTCTAAGTATGGAAGGCATTTGTATGGGTGGAAAATCAAAGAAAGAAGACGATTCGTCTCCCAGTGCTAATAATCGATGGGAGCGGTCTCCATATTAACGACACGAAGAAGCCTTCTTTATATCCATTCTACATCGATTCGAAGCAACTACTGTTCGTACCCGTCAGGCAACCGAGACGAAGCACGAAGCAAAATGCCAATCGAGTTGTTCGTACCCAATAAGAATGCATCGATACGAACTGCTCTGTTCTTATCCATCAACATAAAGCCCATGGAGACCCATATCGATCGATATAGAATGTTTTGAAAAACCAACCGATTCGTATCGATTGCCATCGATACAAATACGATTTTTTCAACTCTTAACATCGATTCAGGAGAGGATCGATAGGAAGAGACACTCTAAAACAATCATCAAGCGTTGTTACAACTCGAATTTCACATCGATTCAGGAGAGGATCAATACAGAATTCGATGCAAGAAAACTTGACAACGACTCGTGAACGCACGAACGTTAACGGGAGTCAGGTTAACATACATGCATGTATGACGGACTAACATTCAATTTTCAAAATTCACAGGAGTTGAACGCTCACCTGATGACGATTACAACAGCAAACAACAAATTGCTAGCACTCGACACTCAGTTACAACAATGCACTGCATAATCATTGGCAGTCAACAATTTAGCATTTATATTACTGGAAATCAATCAAAAGTTACATCATTTGGCAAAAAGACAACAACTATTCAATGAATCAGATAGAACTTTTTTAGAATGAAGATCGCAGATTTTCAAAGCACGTCATGTTCTCACAAGACGTACTTTGGGGGGCAAATATTATCCTGCCTTTTTGGCAAGGCCGTGACACCAAGAACTTAACTGGAAACCAAGGACAGTCTTTCCCAAAGATCGGTTGTACACGCGTTCGCTATGGATACTAGTGAATTTTGTCCGAGTCCGGATCGAACTACAATCAATATGGTACACCAAGCAAAGCCATGAAAGCCAACGTCCAAAATTTCAAGTCAATTAGAGTTTGTATGCTCAAGATATGGATCGATCAAAATCAAGAGAAAAGCCATCGGTTTCGTATCCATCAGTGTTTACTCTAGTTCGTATCCATGAATGTTTACTCTATTTCGTATCCATCATGTTCGATCCTCTTCGTATCCATTAGCAGTTGACGTTTCGTATCGATTCCATTCATATGCGCTTCGTATTGATCTCCACCTACCTAGATCGTATCGATCATCCAACATATCGATACGAAACTAATACTTCCCATCGGTACGAAGAAGCCCACTGTAATCGATACGAATCCATTAAGTTCCATCAATATGAAGCAGTACCCAGGTATCGGTGCGAAGTACACCGAATTGTTTGCTTCGCATCGATTCCATCTCTGTGTATTTCATATCGATCAGACAAATGATCGATACGAAGCAATGGCCACAAATCAATACGAAGAGGATAGCCATACATCGATACGAAGCATGCCACCATCGAAATCAGGCTGTTTCGTATCCATAAAAGAAAATTAAATTCATTTTGTATCGACCTACCCATACAGATTATCGTATCGATCGGCTAGTGATCGATATGAATGATACGTGATGGACCGATACGAACAGCTAACTAGATGATTGATACGAAGCAACTTCATGAGAACGATACGAAGGAAAAACGTTCAAGTGGAAGACTCGGTCACTCGGCATGAAAATTGGATCGATCCTAAATGATAGCGCCACATCATTGGCCGTCACGTGCCTTCAACCGATACAAACGAGATCGATACGACCAAATCAATACGAACTCAGTAATGCCCTGCAAATCCAAACTTGCATCGATCATAACTCGAGATCTACAAGTCCAAATGCCACCAAATTTTCACAGGAGCTTGCCTACAACCTCAAGAATGTACCTGATAAATTTCAGCCCGAAAGGACCAATTCTTGATCGATACGAACCCAATTCGTATCGCTCCTAGATCGAGTCGAAATCACCTGAACTCGCTTCCATGGGCCCACCCACGTGAGAGAAGAAGTCTTCCGAGATTTGAGCGAGATATTTGCTGCCTACGCCTATAAATAGTGATCTCGGACCTACAGAAAATGGACTTATGGTTTCTCTACGTTGATACCCTGCCGAAATCATGATTAAATTTCAGTTGTACTGCTGTAATCTTTTGTAATCAGCGAGTAAAGTTCAATAAACATCAGTCATTTCATAGTGGACGTAGGCAATTCGTCGAACCACTCTAAATCTGTGTGTTTCTGTGTATTTTCTTATCTGTTTATTGGAGTGTTTGTTAGATCTGCTTCATTTTACATTTATTTTCTTCATTTTATCTCTTCAAACACATCCAAGGAGTGTGCCCAATTTTGGTATAAACACTTGGTATACAACTAAAACCGTATAGCGCTTATTGGAGAATGGATTCCATACAATGACTAGGCTCTAGGGTACCACCTATCACAGCACACGTCTAGAAAATGTACCGAGGACCTCGCATGGATCCCCTGCCAACACAAGACCAGCCTACCCCTTACTGGATAGTACCAAATATGTCATCACCCCGGTTGCTTTGCAATCCTTTTTATCGAGATCTCATGCACAACCAATCCATAAATATGTAGATGTATCTAGAAGGGTGATAACATACCCTAATGGGTGCGACCCACTTAGCCTTGCTGCATCTCCCCTGATTTTTAGTCATTCCCGGTTGATGAGACTTGAGGCTACATTTTACCTTTTTGAATAGCAATCCCACTTGGAATGCTAACACTGCCCTCATCAATGCAATGCTAGCACTCATCCATACAAGTTGTCCAGGATAAGGACAAACCGAAGGCACTACTTCTACTACATCCATTTTGGAATCACCCTCATAATTAGGAGCAAGCAGCCCTTATACTTCAATGCTCCATCTTCGATTCCATATTCTTCAAGATGTCTTCAGTTCAAAATGCTTGAGTTGGATCAAAGTGGTTTTTGGATAACAGATCCGATCCCAATCTTTTCGAAACAACTTTCGATAATTTTCGGTAAACTCAACCCCGGTTCTTTAAGAAATAAGCAGATAAAAGATAAGAGTGGAGTTCACCTCCTAACCATTAGTGCACGAATTTCCTTATCATTTATCCTAGAAGAACGAAACGAATTTATATGTACAGTAAAGCACCACAGATTGTAACTGTACTATATAATTTCCGTGTTTCTCCTAGATATTTCCAAAGTAAGATTTTGGTCCAGATTTGATAGTTGGTTATTTAACTATCAAATAAACAAACAATCAAACATTGATTCAATTACATATAGGATCCTCTAAGCCTTTATTAATTAATCTTTAATTAAAAAAATCACTTTATAAAACTATATCAAAAGATCTTTTCTAAAACACTTTTCCCAAACCCCTTACATCCCTTTTACTTGGAAAATAATATAAACATTTACCAAAAAGATTTGGAAAATTCTCTCTTCTTACATTTCATATTAAATGGCCAAACCATTCCCTTTCAAAACATCACTTACTATAAAACTCGTTCACTTTATAAAATTCATTCACTTATTCCTTACAAAAGTTCTTTTATAAGTTCACTTCACATTTCGAACCTCTTTACAATTTTTCAAACATGATTTAAAAGGTCTTTCAAAAATATCTCAAATGATTTATAAAATCACTTTCTATTTTTACAACTATTTAAAAATCTTCCTTCATAATTCCTTTATAGAATCTCCTTTATAAAATATCATTTTCAAGATATCATTTGTAAATCACTTTAGGTAAAACCTTTTATTTAATAAACCCTATCTCAAAAACAAAATATTATTTAAAAATAACTTTATAAAATAATAATAAAATTTAAAAATCAATTATAACCTTTAAAACCAAATTGATTAAAGAATTAAAGCTAATTCAAAAACATACTTTTGCAATTCGAAAAGAGGCTTAGCAATCCCAATGGTGCTATTTTAAATTACCATTCAGTTTCATTTCAATTCATTAACAGTTATTTACACAGATCAACATATATGTAAATACACTCATATCCAAATCAAGGAATAACATGTCAATATGAACTAACTAGCATATACATATCCAAATAACATAACAGCAGGGTGGTGATTTGTCCTGCTAAACAAATGTCCAAACAATTCATAGCAGAACGGTGATTTATTCTGCTAACACATGTCCATACATACAAACAAACAATTTATAGCAGAATGAGGATTTATTCTGCTAGCACATGTCCAAACAACCCAACAAACAAACAATCAATTTATAGCAGAATGAGGATTTATTCTGCTAACACATGTCCAAACAACCCAATAATTTACATTATAGCTCATTCATAATTATATGGTTTCTTAATGGTATCAACACTTGAATCACTTGTATTTAAAACCATCTTTGAAAAAGAAGCACCTTTGAACCATTTTACTTTTGAAAACCAGAGGATTTAATACTTTTAAACCCTTTTAAAAATAATCAATTAAAAGTTAAATCCTTATTTAAATCATAATTAATTTTAATTGAATCTTAACTTAATTTAGTTAAATAGTTAAACAATAATTAACTATTAATTAAACCCAAATTAATCCTTAATTAATTATTAAATAATTAATTAAACCTTCATTAATAATTAAATGTTAACTAATCTCAATTAATTAATTAATTAATATTTAATTAAACTTAAATAATAAAGTAAACCTTTAATAAATAATTTATTATAAATTAAATCTTTAATTAAATAATTAAACCCTTGATTAATAATTAATCCAATATTTAATTAATGATAAATTAAGTATAAATAATTTACTTAACCCGTATAACTAATTAAAATAAATCTTAACTTTAAAAGATAATTAATTAAGAACTAATCTTTATTTAATTAAAGTTAATAAACCTTGTTAACCCTTTATTAATTAACAATTACAAAAACCTAATTAATTAACAATTAATTATTAAATCCTTAATTAACTTTTAAAAACATTATTATTTAGTTTATAAAATATTCACAAAACAATTCGAAGTATAAAAACCAAACTTTGCAAAAATTGAAATTTTAAGAGAACTGCATCCATAGCGACTATCGCTATGGATACCCGTAATTTCACTTTACTAACTAGTTTACATGCTAACTTGCTTTAGCTTCACGACAAGATTAACACATGAGACATATCTAAGTTCAACCATACCATATCACATCATCACCAAACATAACCAACAATCACAACCTTTTTATAGCCAACATATCCAAACAATACCACAATTCAAACCAAACAATCACACACACACACATACATATAAATATATAACCACATAACCAACACACACATATATATAAGTAAATTCTTCCCAAAAAGTTAAGAAGTTTACTCACCAAAGGTTTTGAAAACTTGAAATACTTTAGCGCTCGGAAAGCTTGGACAACCACAAATTCTTCTCGAAAATGGGTCATTTTGCACTCAACTTTTGGACCATTTTCTTTCGTATTTTGGAAAAGTGTCAAAATAAAAGTTTTAGATTATTATTTTCTATATCATTTAAAAAAAATAATTACTCAAAAAATTTAAATTTTGAGGAAGTTATGGCCAAAACAGTGAGGGGTATTTTCGGACATCAAAATCTAGGTTCAAAAACACTCTTGCAAAAAAATGAATTTCTGGAGCATCTAAGCTTGCAATAAGAAAAAGTGGTAAACTAAAATGTTGTAGCCACTAGAAATATACATGCTTTTAAAAAAATAAAATCTATTTTTGGAGTTTTTGTAAGAAGTTATGGCCGAAACCATTTCGAGTAAAATGGAAGAAATTTAAATGGAAAAGAAGGAAACTTTAAACAAGTTTTTAAAACATTTAGAAGTTAATTTTTGAAATCTTAAAACATAAAAAGTTATTTTGGAAGCCATTAAAGCTTGTTAAAAGCTTTAAAGAAGAAGAGACTTAGGCAAAAAAGGGAAATGAAATGAAATGGAAGAAAGAAATAAGAGAAATGTTTTTATATAAAATGAATATGTAAAATTACCTAATTAACCCTTGTACCATGCCCTTCATTCCTAGATTGCCATGTCACCACTCTTGTCTTCCCCCTTTTCCCTTCCTAACACTACATGATCCAACATGAAATGACCCCTAAATGTACTCTTGTCTCTCCCAGTTGCCATTATGTCAAATCATGTCCCCGTGATGTGATAATTTCCTTTTTCCATTTTTTTTCTTATATACGTAAGTATAATTGCATGCATACATACACTAAGACATACATACTTATACATATTTATTTCCATTTTGAATGTTTATATGTTTCCATTGAAGTTCACAACGTTCCGACAATTCTAGCTGACGAAAAGTTGACAATTCGGAAAATGAATTCCGGACACATTTTCCCTTTTTCATCGAACTATATATTTTTGTAAACTAATTTTGAAAACTATTTCACCATTATTATTTATCATTTAAAAGAGTTTTATTTTCATTTTAAAACCATTTATTTGAATATTTAAAATTAATTAAATATTCGCGAATCAAAGGAGTGAAATTCCGGGTCGTTACATTCTTCACCCCTTAAAAGAATTTTGTGCCCAAAATTATACCTCAGAACCTATCCAGAAGCATTGAACACTATACATCAGTCCATATGATGTACACAGATCATTCTTACACAAAATTATGATTCGATCACTATTCAAATACATAACTTAACTTCTGAACTAGTATCGTTTTCCCCACTTTCTAGTGCGGACCCCGATCAGTCTCTTTGATTTGGAACCTCTGTTCTCCTTACATAGTTGTAACTATGATAGAAAACTTTGGTTCCATACCAAGAATACTCATCAAATGCTCGTCGTCAAAAATCGAGTAATAAATCCTTATTTGGAACGGTGCAAATACCTTAAAGTCATATATGAATCTTAGATCAAAACTCTATGAAAAGGAGAATTGATCTACGTCCACCCTACACACTTACCATATTGGTTCACCCTAATACCAATTCTATTTCACTAAATAATTTATGAAAACAATTCATTAACAACTCTTAGTTTCAACTTGGACAATGCTACACTATAGCCTAAGAGTACATACCTCTATTTGATCCCACTATTCCATTTTGAATTTATCTCCCTAAGAAAAATCAAGGTCCAAATACCTAACATTTATTTCAAAAACTTTTTTAAATGATACTCTATATTTTAAATTATAAAAATATATAAATATAGCCCGAATAACTCCAAAAGAATACTATGGAACTAGGTACTACCAAACAGTATCATCCATTCCCTTACCAAGAAGGGTAATACTCAAGAGAAGTGTTTACCAACCGAACACATCTCTTTCCCAAATTTTAAGTTATTTTCGAGCCACTCGAACTAGTTAACTTCAAAAAAATAATACTTTTATTTCAAAATCCCATTTTTGAAACAATACTTTACATTTTACAACAAAACATTTATCACCAACTTACTTTGGATTCGTTCGGGTTGAATTCACTTCGATTGTAAAATGATAAAGAGAATAATTTACTAAGCGCGTGACAAAGTTCGCCTAGGCAAACATTCGATCATCACTTAGAAGATTATTCCGATCATTACAAAATAATCAGAACTCATTCCCCCTAACTAATCTAAAGAAAACACTTCTTACTTAAATTTCATTCTCAAAATTTCATATTTTAAGCAAAATTGCTTTCAAATACTATTATTATTTCTCAAAATATTGAAAAATCATTTTCCAAAGCATCGGGATTTAGGTTCTTAAGTTTTCGACCTAAATTCTTTTTAATTAAAAAGACACATTCTTATTAATCCATTTCCAAATATCCTAACCATTTTTTTATAAACACCTTTTAATCCAATTTTACCCCACATTAGCATCGAACACCTTTTAGTCAAATTATGAAACTTAATTTACAAGGTGTTCGTTTCGGTGTTTCCTATTTCTGTTTACCCAACTCAAATCTTAAAAAGGGAAAGCTAACTATACACACTAACAATAGTCAATGCTCAAACTGGACAGCATGACTAAACAAACCCTACATGATAATAATAAAATATTATTATCTCTTAGCAAAAGTACCATACTATTTTTTTGAAAATCATTCATTTATATATAAAATATATTTTTGGGTAAAATTATTTCACTTATCCAATTTCCAAAAAAATACTATGTCGATTTGCCTAGTTCAAGTGTTTAGAAATCCCTATCGATACGGGTGTACCTTTCATATCGACCAGAATTCATAAGCCACTTAACCAATAAATCAACATAATACAAAAAAAATTTATACCACCAACAAATACACGCTCTTATGTAATACACTCAAACTCATAATAAGGCATTCCATTACCTTAACTCTTAATGAGTTGCCCCACGAAAGCCAGGGTTCTCGCTTAACCTTGTATTCTGATACCATATGCAAGGACCACCTTTTCGAACCTTAGAAGTCGACACTAATACATCCACGGTGTTCACGTGCCGAACATTTAAGTGCCGAAAAGACAGATTGTTAGAGAAAATAAAGGAGATAGAAGATAGAAGAAACTAAACAATCACAAAATCTCACAACTCAACAAAATAATATATATCAATCAACATAGTACTTTACAAAGTCATTTCAAAAATGATACATCAGAGTCATACCTAAAACAATTTCTAATCTAAGACAGTTATAACAGCCTGTCCTTACATAACTGATACAAGATACATATAATATAGCGGAAACAAAAAAATAATAACTAACTATCGGTGAAGCCTCCTGCTCCAAGCTCGTCAAAATGCATCCGTAGGAAACCTGAACTACTTGGCTGCTCGTAAAAATTGGAGCACCCAAGAGTTTTATGGAAAGAAAATAAAACTTTTGGTCAGACATGGGTCTGGTGTGAGTAAACTCAAGCAACTGAATTATTATGTTTAAAATCCTTTTTAAAATCAAGTATCTCGTAAGACCACGCCGCACATAAACACAGATGGGTTTTTACCTTACGTTAACCAAAACACTTTTATATAAAAATCCATTGATACTATAATAATGTCTAAGGGTTCAAAGTAAAATATTAAAATAGCTGGAATGCTTGCATCTCATATTCCAACATATTCGGTATACAACTAAAACCGTACAGCGCTTATTGGAGAATGGATTCCATACAATGACTAGGCACCGAGGTACCACCTCTCAAAGTACACGTCTAGAAAATGTACCGAGGACCTTGCTTGGATCCTCTGCCGACACAAGACCAGCCTACCCCTTACTGGATAGTACCGAATATGGCATCACCTCGGTTGCTTTGCAATCCTTTTTATCGAGATCTCATGCACAACTAATCCATAAATATGTAGATGTATCTATAAGGGTGACAACATACCCTAATGG
Source organism: Allium fistulosum (assembly GCA_030737815.1). Taxonomy (NCBI): domain Eukaryota; kingdom Viridiplantae; phylum Streptophyta; class Magnoliopsida; order Asparagales; family Amaryllidaceae; genus Allium; species Allium fistulosum. The sequence continues at coordinate 961,719,283 of CM060901.1, forward strand.
ATGCGACCCACTTAGCCTTGCAGCATCTCCCCTGATTTTCAGTCATTCCCGATTGATGAGGCTTGAGGCTATATTTTACCTTTTTGAATAGCAATCCCACTTGGAATGCTAACATTGCTCTCCAGGCATCAATGCAATGCTAGCATTCATCCATACAAGTTGTCTAGGATAGAGATAAACCGAAGGCACTACTTCTACTACATCCATTTTGGAATCACCCTCAAGATTAGTAGCAAGCAACCATTGCACTTCAATGCTCCATATTCAATTCCATATTCTTCAAGATGTCTTTAGTTTGAAACGCTTGAGTTCGATCAAAGTGGTTTTCGGATAACAGATCCGATCCCAGTCTCTTCGAAACAACTTTCGATTATTTCTGATAAACTTAACCTCAGTTCTTTTGGAAATAAGAAGATAAAAGATAAGAGCGGAGTTCACCTCCTAATCATTAGTGGATAGATTTCCTTATCATTTATCCTAGAAGAACGAAACAAATTTATGCGTACAGTATAACACCACCGACGGTAACTGTACCATATAATTTCTGTGTTTCTCCTAGATATTTCCGAAGTTACGTTTTGGTCCAGATTTGATAGTTGGTTATTTAACTATCAAATAAAAAAACAATCAAACATTGATTCAATTCCATATGGGATCCTCTAAGCCTTTATTAATTAATCTTTAATTAAAAAAATTCACCTTATAAAACTTTATCCAAGGATCTTTTCTAAAACACTTTTCCCAAACCCCTTACTTGGAAAACAATATAAACATTTACCAAAAACATTTGGAAAATTCTCTCCTCTTACATTCCATATTAAATGGCCAAACCATTCCCTTTCAAAACATCACTTACTATACAAAAATTCTTTTATAAGTTCACTTCACATTTCAAACTTCTTTACAATTTTTCAAACTTGATTTAAAATGTCTTTCAAAAATATCTAAAATGATTTATAAAATCACTTTCTATTTTTACAACTATTTAAAAATCTTCCTTCATAATTCCTTTATAGAATCTTCTTTATAAAATATCATTTTCAAGATATCATTTGTAAATCACTTTAGGTAAAACCTTTTATTTAATAAACCCTTTTTTAAAAACAAGATATTATTTAAAAATAACTTTATAAAATAATAATAAAATTTAAAAATCAATTATAACCTTTAAACCCAAATTGATTAAGGAATAAAATCTAATTCAAAAACATACTTTAGTAATTCGAAAAGAGACTTAGCAATCCCAATGGTGCTATTTTAAGTTACCATTCAGTTTCCATGTTAATTCGCTTAACAGTTATTTACATTGATCAATATATATGTAAATACACTCATATCCAAATCAAGGAATAACATGTTAAAATGAACTAACTAGCATATACATATCCAAATAACATAATAGCATGGTGGTGATTTGTCCTGCTAAACAGATGTCCAAACAATTTAACCAATTCATAGCAAAACGGTGATTTATTTTGCTAACACATGTCCATACAAACAAACAAACAATTTATAGCAGAATGAGGATTTATTCTACAAACACATGTTCAAATAACCCAACAAACGAACAATCAATTTATAGCAAAACGAGGATTTATTCTGCTAATACATGTCCAAACAACCCAACAATATATATTATAACTCATTCACAGTTATATGGTTTCTTAATGGTATCAACACTTGAATCACTTGTATTCAAAACCATCTTTGAAAAAGAAGTACCTTTGAACCATTTTACTTTTGAAAACCAAGGGATTTAAAACTTTTAAACCCTTTTTAAAATAATTAATTAAAAGTTAAATCCTTATTTAAATCATAATTAATTTTAATTGAATCTTAACTTAATTTAATTAAATAGTTAAATAATAATTAACTATTAATTAAACCCAAATTAATCCTTAATTAATTATTAAACAATTAATTAAATCTTCATTAATAATTAAATGTTAATTAATCTCAATTAATTAATTAAATAATATTTAATTAAACTTAAACAATAAAGTAAGACTTTAATAAATAATTTATTATAAATTAAATCTTTAATCAAATAATTAAACCCTTGATTAATAATTAATCCTATATTTAATTAATTATAAATTAAATATAAACAATTTACTTAACCCATACTTAATTAACTTAATTAAAAATTAATTAAAAAAATCTTAATTTTAAAAGATAATTAATTAAGAACTAATCTTTATTTAATTAAAGTTAATAAACTTTGTTAACCTTGATTAATTATCAATTACTAAAACCTAATTAATTAACAATTAATTATTAAATCCATAATTAACTTTTAAAAACGTTATTATGTAGTTTATAAAATATTCACAAAACAATTTGAAGTATAAAAACCAAACTTTGCAAAAATCGAAATTTTAAGCAAACTGCATCCATAGCAACTATCACTATGGATACCCGTAATTTCGCTTTACTAACTAGTTGACATACTAACTTGATTTAGCTTCAAGACAATATTAACACATACAACATATCCAAGTTCAACCATACCAAATCATATCATCACCAAACATAACCAACAATCACAACCTTTTTATAACCAACATATCTAAACAATACCACAATTCAAACCAAACTGTTATGTATACACACACACACATACGTACATACATATATATATATATAACCACATAACCAACACACACATATATACTCACCAAAGGTTTTGAAAACTTGAAATACTTTAGCGCTCGGAAAGCTTGGAAAACCAAAAATTCTTCTCGAAAATGAGTCATTCTGCACTCGACTTTTGGACCATTTCCTCTTGGATTTTGGAAAAGTGGTCAAAAGTAAAGTTTTAGATGATTCTTTTCTCTACCATTTAAAAAAAGGAATTACTCAATAAAGTTAAATTTTGAGGAAATTATGGCCAAAACAGTGAGAAGTATTTTCGGACATTAAAATTTAGGTTCAAAAACACTCTTGCAAAAAGAAATGAATTTTTGGAGCATCTAAGCTCGAAATAAGAAAAAGTGGTAAACTACAAAGTTGTAGCCACTGAAAATATAAATGGTTTAAAAAAACGAAAATCTGGTTTTGGAGTTTTTTTTAAGAAGTTATGGCCGAAACCATTTCGGGTAAAATGGAAGAAAATTAATGGAAAAGAAGGAACCTTTAAACAAGTTTTTAAAACATTTAAAAGTTAATTTTTGAAATCTTAAAACATGAAAAATTATTTTTGAAGTCATTAAAGTTTGTTAAAAGCTTTAAAGATGAATAGATTTAGGAAAAAAAGGGAAATGAAATGAAAATGGAAGAAACAAATAAGAGAAAGGTTTTTATATAAAATGAATACGTAAAATTACCTAATTAACCCTTGTACCATGCCCTCCACTCCTAGCTTGACATGTCACCACTCTTTTCTTCCCCCTTGTCCCTTCCTAACACTATATTATCCAACATGAAATGACCCCTAAATGTACTCTTGTCTCCCCAGTTGCCATTATGTCAAATCATGTCCCCGTGATGTGATAATTTCTTTTTTCCATTTTTTTTCTTATATACCTAGGTATAATTGCATGCATACATATACACATTTATTTCCATTTTTAATGTTTATATGTTTCCATTAAAGTTTACAACGTTCCGACAAATTCTAACTGACGAAAAGTCGACAATTCGGAAAATGAATTTCGGACTCATTTTCCGTTTTTCATCGAACTATATATTTTTGTAAACTAATTTTAAAATCTATTTCACCATTATTATTTATCATTTAAAAGAGTTTTATTTTCATTGTAAAACCATTTATTTGAATATTTAAAATTAATTAAATATTCGCAAATCAAAGCAGTGAAATTTCGGGACGTTACAGGTTTATCCTTATCTTCATTTCTTTTTAAACAATATTTGTTTTAATCCTTTTGATATGATTTTGAAATAAAAAAACTTTTATAATGTTTGGAGAATATACTTATACCGTTGAGACAAGTATATGAATATATTTTCCAAGTAGTGAATGTGTAGTATTTTTGTGGATATACTTATACCGTTGAGATAAGTAGATGGATATTTTTCCAAGTATTGAAAGGAGTATAAAGAGTTTGTGAATGTATCTTTGTAAAAGTAATTTGATACAAGTATTTACAAAGTGATTTTAATTAATGAAAGGATTAGTTAAAGAGGTTAGCGGTTGGTTATATGCTTAACCATTGTTGGTTTTCCTATTGAAATAAATCTCTGATTTGATTGTTGTTTTTATTTGATAGTTAAATAACTGTCTATCAAACTTAGCCCAGTTTTAAACTATCATTGTCGGTTCGAGGGATAGGATCTGTTGTCCGAAAACCACTTCAAACTGGCATAAGCGTTTGAATGGATGACATCTTGAAAATGATGTTTCCAAAGATGGAGTTCTTTAAGGCGTAATGGCTACTTGCTACTAATCTTAAGGATGATTCCAAAATGGTTATAATAAAAGTAGTGCCTTCGGTTTCGTTCAGACCCAAAACGAACTTGTATGGATGAATGTTGGCATTGCTTTCTTGCCTGTAGGGTAGTGTTAGCATTCCAAGTGGGAATTTCTAGGAGGGATAAGGTAATCGTTACCTCATGAGCCTCGCACCCAGTAAATGACTAAAGCGGGGACATGTGGTAGGGCTAAGTGGGTCGCTCCCATTAGGGTATGATCATCGTCTAATCTAGAGCGATATCTATGATTTTATGTATGCTTCGGGTCTGGTATGGTTGTTTGGTGGCAACCAACGGATGATCGTATTCAGCGCTATCCAATAAGGGGTAAGCCCAGTCCTGAGTAGCTGAGATGCAACATGTTGTAGCCTCTAGTACATTTTGTCTAGAGCTGTACTGATTCGGTGGGTAGACCCTTACCCTTTCATAGTTGGAATCCATTTTCCAATACGAGCCTTTGGACTTGATTGTATACATATTATGTTGGAATTTAATTAATGTAACAATTTCAGCTATGATTCATTATTTATTTTAAACCCTATACATTATTATAATATCGGAAGATTTACAATAGAAATGTTTTGGTTATCATAAGGTAAAAATCGGATCGTGTTTATGTGCGGCATAATCTTATGAGATACCTTTATTTTCTAAAGGGTTTTATAAATATATAAATCAATATGATTTGATAGAGTTTTCTCACGTTGGTTTACCAGACTAATCCGGACATTATTTTTTTACGATGCTCGGGTCAGTTCTAGTATGTTACAGATTTAGTTATGGATGCTTGTAGCTTCAAGATATGAGATGGATGCCCCGAGACGTATTCACTTATCTTTTTATTTCCACCGCATTTTCTATTTGTTATATCTATTAGCAATGGTAAAAACAGGCTGTTATAACTGTCCAAGCTGATAATAGATTAGTATTCTGATTGATTTATATATATATATATATTATAGTTTTCTTTTATTAAACATCATTGTGTATATTATACTTTACTCGTTACGGTGTGAGATTCTGTTCTACCTTTTATTTTCTTTCACCCCAACAATCCGTCTTTCTGGCACTTGGATGCTCGGCACATGAATAATGTAGATGTATTAGTGTTGACTTTTGAGAGTCAAAAAGGTGGGTCATTACAGGATCGTTCAAGGCCCCAACTTGATAATTGACGTTTATGAAGTACTAAGATTTATAGCACATAGTATTCTGGTATATACTTTCTAAATCTAAGTGATTCGATGTTACATTCATTTGTCTATAAATCATGTGTTTGATTCCTAATAACTAAAAAATAATTTTATGAAAGTGTAGATATTCACAAATGAGTATACATCCTACTATTACAAATTTTCTTTCCTAACTTTAAAAACAGTTTGATAGATTTTTAGAAATGTGTACACTCTATTTTTACATATTTTCTTACATATTTACAAAAAGGAGTGTAGACTTTTATAAACGGACACACATAAATATTACTCAATGGAACATACATTAGGTTGTTTTAGTCTAATACCTCACAATATCTTGAGACGATCCTTACTTGAGCTATTGGTCATTGACATTAAGCCTTTTTTTATTAACTATACTGTTCAATATTTTTTTATATAAGTATGTTTTTCGCTATATAGCATATAATGTTTATTTTTCACTATCTACATAAGTTTTATTATGGATTTATAACATTATCCTAAATAGCTTTTTGAATTAAAATTTTGAGATTATAAACTATATGATGCTTTTAAATTGAAGGAAAAAAAAATATTTTTTTGTTACAAATTAGACGTAACTATAAGCATATAATGTAATGTAGTATAAAAGTATAATTTTCCCTCTAATTGAGTTAAATTAGATAGAAAATAATTATCAATGTTCAACTAAAAAAAAGTATGGTGACTCGTATACTTAAAATAAACAAACAACCTCTCTCTTCATGTATACCCCCCTTACATGGTCTTCCATAATGCTGGGCCTAAATAATATACCATATATTAATTATTTAAGTTTGTATATTTAATCGACTATATTAAATTATAACGATTACATATTATTTTAATTAATTTAAGGCCTTAAATGAATAATTAAATGCTATAAAAATTCAATATAGTATTTTTCTTGATTTTTTTATTAATTTATAACATTTGTAAATTAATTTAAATTAGTTGAACTTGGAAATTAGCTAACAACCCAACTATGTTTACTGATTGGTGTGAATTCGATCCTTAGTTGATATTTAAACAATATAGATACCAAAGTCTATACAGACTTTCTTGAAATACAGTATCAAGCATTAGTTATTTTTCTTATAGATCATTTAGGAAAAATCCAATTTCTAATCATTATAAAGCCACGCTTTTGTGATAATATTTTATGCACATTTTCTTTTTTCCATCATTATATCACTAAGATATGTAGAGTTTGATCAAAGACCAAAAAATTCAATAATACTGTAGTTAATTGTATATACCACATTAAAGTCCTGGGTTCAATTTGATAACATTTGATGATTAGCTGTTTTACTCTGGCCAGAGATATTGATTTTAAGTTGACTATAAATTATGGTAATACTAATATTTTACAACAAAGGAGACGAATCCTCTCTTGAGTAATGTTTCACCTCCAGCAGTTCAACATATGCCCAATTGTAGTCATAACATAATCAAGATATCATGTAATGATCATAATCAAAGTATAATCTAGCTATTTGAGACCAACAATACTCTCAAGTCTGAAGAATATTACGCATTGCTACATGAGAACTTCTATTTTGACTTAGTTGTATTAACCAGTAGAAGACTCGTGTCGAGTTGTTCTATGATTTTTCCAAACAACCACAAGTATGTAATCACTTTGTGTTCCCAACGGTCATGAGTAGTTCACCATTCATCCTACATAGAGCATTACATGCACTAATCTTAACATTGTGTTAATATCCTTGTTCCGATACATCTTGACTATGAACAATTTAAGGATAAGTATTTACTAAATAAGATTCAATACCCATGGTTGTGAACCATTCGCAACTACAATCGATGAAATACCCTTCTAAGGATTTTTACTTATATATACTTAATGTATATTAAACATTCCTATCCGATATAACAATGCATCTAATAAAAAAGTAAAACCAGAAGCGTATTTTATTTCGAACAAGATTCCCTTCATAAGTTATGTTATATAATCAAATTACATAATTGGCCGTATGGCGCACCCTTTCTCCATTAGTTAATAAGTTATGATAAATGTGTAGTTTTAACACTAAAACCCTATTTTTGATACTTAGGAGCTTAAGGAAGGACTTTGAGTGATAATTGTGTCAGTGAATGTTTTGACTTATGGATGAATCGGTCTACCTAAGGATGCAATGGATGTAATGATTTGAATGTTTAGATTGAATTTTGTAGTATGACATTAACTTTGATTTTGTTTAGATGAGTAGAATAAATGTTAGGATGATACAAGATGAGTTTGGACTATAAGTTGTATGATAATACTCACACGGTTTGTTGATCGGTGTTCGATGCCTCTAAGTTATTTGTCGAATCACCATAGATAGGAGGTACTTGTTCGAAAGGCGAATTACTTACAATAAATGCTTCAGCATGAGTAGAAAGATGTGCATGCAAATTTTTGCAGTAACACAAAGATAAATGTCAAAGCAAATGGCTAAGAATGGGAGTACACAAGTCGAGTGATAGAGTTAGGGGCAGCCCTAGTGAAAATTGTATAATTTACTGTAAATTATTAACTCTGTATTAAAATCTCGTTCGAAATAAAAGGGGTTTTTCTTTCTATTATATATTTGTTATAATATGTTATACTAATTATTTATTTCATTTAAGTATATTTAATAGAAAATCCACAATTGGTATATTTTGTGATAGTAGTTACAATATGTTGTAACCATGAGAAATTTATCAGAATAAAAATAAAAATATCGTTTTAAATATTACTAGTCAAGATGTATCAAGATCGGATATCGAATCCGTTGAGATTAGAGTATGTAATGCTTTTCAAATGTTGTGCAGTGTATTACTCATCGCTGTTGGAAACACCGATGGGTTATCGTACCAATAGTTATTGGATAACTATAGAATGACTCACTCGATAGTTTTTTATTGGTCAATTTAACATAGGTCAAACAGAGAATATCGAAGTGACAATATTACACGATTCTCTCGACTTGAGAATATTGTTGAACTTCAATGTGTACAGTTCATTTTGATTATAGTTAAATTGTTGCATGCTATCCATCGAAAGACTATTGTTAGATCTGAGTTGAAGCATTGGAAGTGAAATAATATTCAATAGAGAATTCATCTCCTTGGTTATATGAGATTAGCATCACTAGTCGACTATCAATTCAAAGTTAAAATTTATAACCAGAGCAGGTCGGTTAATAGTAATTATTTTTATTGAACTAAGGACTTTGTGTTTGGATTATACAAGTTGAATGTGGACGATATTAAAATTTTAATCAAATTTCATAAGTTCTGATGTGATATAGTTTTGATGAAGAGAATTAGTGTCAATAATCGTCACTACCGGGAACCACTTAAAATAGTAAAATTAGATTTTACTGAAATTGTGTAAGCAATAAATTCGGCCAAAATGTCACACCACTAACTAAGGCGACGTGTGAACGTTGGTATTCGAATTGTTCAATATTCGCTGACTGAATTTACACCTATGAGTCGCACAACCGCAATGTTGAATACTCCGAATACCCCTTAATTTAATTTAATTATTGTAAATTGATTAAATTAACTAATATTTATGAAATATTAATTATAATACTTTATTTTATGTATTTGAATCAGTATTTAATATAGTATGTATATAAAAGTTATATGTATGTATTGATATGATATACGATATCGATGTACATTTAAATTGGATTTAAAATAAGCAAATACAGATCGGGGTTAGAAACGTTTGTAGACCCATTAGCCTGCTACTATGGCCAACATGATAGGAGAGGGATGGATGTGATATTTTATTTGAAAATATAGGTTTGAACTGGTTAAAATGAAGGAGTAAAAGTGAAATCTACATCTCTTATTTTCTCTCCTTTTCTTTTCCTATCTAAACCTAACACCTCCTTTATTTCTAGTTTACACTCTAGCCTCCATCTTTCATGGAATTGGCCGAAAATTATAGCCCCCCTCCCCTCTACATTTCCAATGCAAATACAAATCAAATCAAATATAATTTAAGGTATGGTGATCTCTTCGGTTAGTAGCTTTTTTAAAAGGGATTGAATCCGATTCAAGGAGCTTTTCTGGTTCAACATTCAAGGTGCTATATAAAGGCCACAACTTAATTAACTTATGATTTATGTTAATTTATTTATATATTCGTTTATGTCACAGTATGTGTATAGATTAGAATTATATCATGAATTTATATACTTTTTTGCCGTCAAATTTACATATGTATGTATTCTTTAAAAAAGCAGTATTCGAACGCTTTTTATTTTCGGCCATATAAATAAATATATATTTTGAAAGTATATTAATTTTAAAATAATTTTAAATTAAAATATGAATTTTAAATTACTATTATATGCATTCAATATATATATATATATTTGTTAAATAAATTTTATTAGCATGTGTTTTCATGTGTGTATTAAAACCGAATTCAAATATTAAAATTATATATACACACATATTTCTAAGTTTTAGTTATAATATATTAAAATATAAATAAATATATATGTACACATACACATATCTTACAAAACAAACATTCAAAATTATAATTTTAATAAAATATTTTTATTAAACCGTATGAAATTAATAAAATAAAACGTGGATATTTTAATTAGTATGGTTAAGTCACATCAAAGTTAAATACAATTTTAATCCATACGGTTAATACACAATTGAAATATAGGTGTGTTAGGTTTTCTGAATCTAAATTACAAAGGACACTTTTTTTCTAAGTGCAAATTCTTTTTCTTTAGAAGTTCAACTGTATTTAGTTTGTTGTGTAATATTAACCACATGTGTAGTTTTTCTTTGGGTGGAGCATTAATTTTCCAAATTTTTTTTGTAAATAATTGATTTAGCCCATGAGAAATTCAGAAACTTATAAACAGATTTATAAGAGTATATTTTATTATTTTCCCAACACCAAATTTTGGTACCATTGTACTTATCTAGGTCATAATATTCTAGTTTAGTACAAAGTAATACAAATTGGGTCAAGGTGATGCCTTTCAAAGCATGGTTAAAGTTAATGCTCCAAGGAATTCGAGATGAGTCTATAAACCTCAAAAATTAGTGCATTTTTGAAATTACCAATGTCACAAAGTTCTTTGTATTCAATCATAAGTGGTAAAACCAAAATCCAGCTATCATTCCAAAAAGATGTGTTGTTCCCTGGATGAACTGTATGATTAATCCCAAGGCAAAATACGTTAGAAAAATTTAAAATGGATTAACAAAAGTGAGATATGTTGTGGGGATTAGAAGTGTTACGGTGAAGGTTATAAGTTCTACTATAAAATTACTTCGAGATCATTTCTTTCTAGATAAGGTCTTTACTATTATTTTTGAATTTTCAAAGCCATTTTCCTAGTAAGGACACATTAAGGTTATGTAAATTTATAATTCCTAGGCCCCATCCTCTTTGGATTTTCAAATCATTTTCCGATTAACAAGGAAATTTATACCGTTGCAGGAAATGTCCTCACTCCAAAAAAAAATTCTTTTGACTATATCTATTTTATTGGTTATCCATTTTGGAGAGAACTAGAAAAACATCTAATAAATTAGGAGAACCGATAAAACAGAGTTAATTAGAATGATTCTACCAGCTCTAGATAAAAATCTCCAGTTCCAATTAGATAGTTTTTTGACAATTTTGTCAATTATAAATTTCCAATCTTCATTTTAAAGCTTGGTTGGTCTAATCAAGAACCCAAAATTGTGTATCGAAAATTTCATGATTTTGCAGTTAAGAGAATCTGCGACACGATTTTGAACATTACCAACATCATTCAAGACTAAAATAGAGCTCTTGTCAAAATTGATCTTTATCCCCGAAAGCATTTCAAAAATATATAAATTAAAATTGAGAGATGTAATGTAGTGAGTGAATGAGAGGTAAAAATTATGGTGTCTCCCACAAATTGTAGTACAGATATACCATCACTCATAATTTCATTACCAACACTATCTAGAGCCCTGTTAGTAATGAAAAACTTCATGATCCCAGTGAATACATCTGCCGTTAAGTTAAAAAGTAAAGGGGAAAAAGGGTCTTCTTATCTAAGACCACATTTAGCTTGAATTTTATTTCCTAGGATGTCGTTAACCATTATACTCGAGTTTCCAGTTTTAAGCAAAGACATAACCCAATCAACCCATCTAGCTGTAAAGCCCCTAGTCATTAAAAGTTCTTCAAGAAAAAACAATTGACGGAGTCAAAAGCTTATTTAATTTTAATACTTCAGAAAGAAGTTTTACTTTCTTGATCCTTATGTATCTAGAAACATTTTTATTCCACATTTAAGGAATAATCTTAGATCTTTGAGTTTACTAACAAACTTTTTTGCTATGTTCCTATATATTTGTTATTATCATTTCTCATTGAAAGCCATTTATTAACAACTAGGTTTTTAAAATTATTTTCTAAAAGCCACATCTTCTCAAATTAAAAAGTTATATGAATTATGTGGTAGTTCTGGCTTAATAGAAAAACAGGACAGTGATCGAAATACATAGTTGGAATCCCATTTATGTGCAAAACATGAAATCTATCTTCCATTTCTTCGCTAATTAAGAAGCCGAGAGAGCGATCGAAGTGATTTCTCTAGACTTTGACCACGTGAATTGCCTATTACTAAATGGTAATTCAAGCAGATTATCATTAGTTATAAACCGTTCAAACTCCTTCATAGTAGAAATGTCGCCTTCTCTAGGCAAACGCTTTCCTAAAAGCCTAATGATATTAAAGTCCCCCCAACAACCTGTGGACCGATGGTTAGGGATCTAAACTGAAGACATTCATTTGGGGCCCACAACCATTAGTAATATTTAAAATAACAATTTCTCATAAATTCATGAAAATTAAATGCATCGGGTAAATGATAATAATAGATTGCATTAGTTTGATACAATTTGTTTCCAATCCACCATCAACCCTCTTGAGCTACCCCCAGCGAGGAGACATGCTCAATTGCTAAGATGAAACCCTGCTAAATTACTATAGAATCTATAGTTGGGATGTTTTATTTTAATTTCATATAAAGGAGCGATGTCAATGTTATTATCCACAAAAAGACCTAATTTTGTAACATTTATCTAGATCATTCAAACCCCTAACATTCCAGCTTATGAATTTCATGATCTAAATGATCGGACCCTCTCAATTTAGTTGTTTCCAATATAATATATCAGAATTATCTACTTCAAAAATAAATCTAGTCTTCTTAACTAAATTAAGCATGTAATTAGTGGATAAACAATTCAAAACAGTTGAATAATAAGTGCTGCCTAAAAGGTCAACCGAACTTGAGCTATAGCCATTTGCTCTAGTAGCTACATAGGATGATGAAACGTGGAGCCATAAACTTCTCCTAATAGAACTAATAGATTGAAGAGATTTTCGTCTAGATGTTCTCTTTGAGGATGTAGCATCCGATGCCAAGGCCGAGCCATCATTTGAATCCGATGGTACAAAGAGACTAGCCTTCACATCAATTTGAGTATTGGAAGCCTGAAAAGAATGCATGTAGTCTTGCACTACTATCCCCTTATATAATTCCGATCCGAATCTTTCGGTAGTGCCCATATGCAATACCAGGCAATCCACCAGTCTACCCTCTACACATGCACCATCTGCTCCACTCTCTTCATCATCTAATTTTTTTTGGTTCTAACCGTCAGATCCCTTCTCTACGTTAGAATCAGCATTAATAGTGTTTAAACCAAATGTCCCGGTTTTTAAACAATCTACTTTTACTATTTTGTGTTTACTTTTATCAATATCAGCTTTGTTATTGACTACTACAGAAGGCATTTTTGAGCCCAATGCCTGACCATTTTCTTCTTTAACCAATGCAAGCCTGTCACTAATTTCCTTATTAGAAAATCAATCAACCATCCCATAATAATTTTCATCATTAAAAGAATTGCTCATGTGCCACACTCTCACAAACCGTAAACTTCAGCCAAAGCAGCAGAATGTTCACCCAAAACCATATCCAAACCCATACCCACCACCGAGTCAACCATTAAATCACCAACTACTTCTAGAACCACATTCCCCATCAACCATGCACATCATCAAGCTTACCCAAAGAAGCACTCTACACATCAATCACATCCTCCATGTTCAGGTTTCCTAGAACACTCGGGAGATGCCTTCCAACAAGTGTCATTTCCTCATCACCCCTAGAGGCAAAAGTTTTGCTGTTAAAACAGTTTTCAGTATCCACACAACCGCCCCGTTCAATAGTGTTGCCCAAGCCCAACTAAAATATAAGAAGGAGAAGTCGGTGAAAATTCAAAACATTATGACCTAAGGGAGAATTGAACCTGGATGGCATAGCTTTTGAATACACTGAACGAACCAAATAGCCACACAAACAATCAATAATAATCTAACACTGAACTATAAACAGAATAAAAATAGCCAACTTGTTGCCCCCTCCCATGTGTTGCCCTAGGCCCAGGCCTAGCTTGCCTACCCCATGGGCCGGGCCTGAGTATCCACACAACCGCCCCTATATAATTCGACAACCGCAACTTCTATTTTAGAAAAGGAGTGTTACCCTTATGGCGCAACTTGAAGCTCGTTTTCTGGTTTATCCCCTTCTCGAATATAACCTTCCTCTGCCGAATCCTCTAACAGCGAGAATTTTTTAGAAGTATCGAAACAATTTAGAGTGTCCATTCTGCATTTTATAGCATCATGTTCGATATCTGAAGCTAAAGTAGCATGTTTAGTGGATGTTATAGCGACCGAATGAAAAATAGGTTATAACGAAAAGGGTTAGCTGGGGATTCTAAAGCAGCAATTTCATAAGTGTGTTTAGTAGACATTTCATTGAGCATGTTATCTGCAACTGTATTACTAGTTGATCCAGCTTCATTTGAGGTCGAAAAGTTACCGCATTGCCCTGAGTGATGCACCGATTCCTTAGCACTTGACAATGCCATGTCTCGCTCATCCCAGTAAGGCTCCGTTTATATAAAATACTGAATTCTAAATTCTGATTATTGAACTCTAAAGTCTGAATGCTGATTGCTAAATGCTGAATTCTGAATAATCACTTACTTGTTTGTTTGCATTCAATATTCACAATAAAATATAGCATTCGGTATTTAGAAAAAATAAGCAGTAAAAAAGTTCTTAATAATTTTGTCTAAATAGATGGGTTTATTCAGAACATTGATAAAAAAACAAACAACATATAAAGTTCTGATTTATAAATTAGAACTTGGATTTTGAACTTCTTATTAAAAGCAAACACAGTCTAAATAGCATTAAAGTGCAAAAGTAGATCCTCAAATAACCATATGCATAGCTCTCTATCATGCCAAAGATTGTCCAGTAGATGTTGTTTTAATTTCATACACATGAGGACAAACCAAAAACCATTATCTCTCCTCGACGATGAGCCGTGGTGTAGCAAGAGTTGCTTTATCGAGGAAGGACGTCTTACTCATTTATGGTCGAGGTGACAACAGCCGAAGCACCTTACTGGTTCGCGGCAATGCCCGGTTATACGCGACGAGCTTCGACATTTGTATCAAATGTGTTTGCTAGCTTGACGTATAATCCATAGGGAACTTGGAACTCTGTGTTGAGATGTAAACGAGCGCAGATTAGCATTGAGATTTTGACATGCAGGCCCTTTACGACCTATGCATATATTCGGCTAGCTGTGGACGTGCGAGGTGGAGGCGCGATACTAAGGAGAGAGAAAGGAGAGACATAGTCAATGAGATGAGAAGCTATTAATTGAATTCTGAATTGGTTTTACATTTAACAAGTAAATTCACGCGTGATTGTTTCGTTGTATATAAATATTTATCTATGTTTGTGTGTGTTTATATATGTGTGTTTATATGCGCCTGTGTGGATACTTTATATTATTTTAATCTTATGTGTTGATACTTTATATTATTTTAATTTAAAATAATAATAGACAGCAAATACGTATATAAAAGGGCTAATGTGTACGTTGTAAAAATCTCAGCATTTGTATACATGCATGTTAAACCATGTACACAATATATGTTGCACATGCACATACATGCATGCTTGTATTAGATAGACAAGTACGCATTATATATCACAAAATAGTCAAATCAAATCTTTTTATTAATTAATTAAATGAAGGTTTTATTTAAAATTTATTCAGATTATATCTAAATCAATTTAGATTTCATAGGCCCAATAAAATCTAAAATGGTAAAAAAATTGAAACTCACTCATTTAGCCTACTGCGTGCGTGCCTAGTTCCAAGAATGATATAAGAACCCAACAGCCTATGTACTCTAAACTAGCAATATTATGGCTAACTTAGTAAAGCCTACCCATTTATTCAGATGTATAGAAAAGCAGTTTCTAGGGTGGATGTGGGTAATTAAGTACCCTGTCCTACCTGACTACTGGTCTGACCCAAAAGGTGAAGTAAGCTCAAATGTTATCTCTAACAAAAAAGCCCAAATTGATTTGGGCCTTGGGCTAATTTTTCAAATTTTGTTTTGAAATTAAAAAATATTTTATATTTAAAAGGTTAAATTTAAAATAAATAAATATTTTATAAATGGTATAAACAAATTTTCAAAATTATTTTTAAAATTAAATAATTATTTTTCAAAAATTATTAATAATTATTTTGATTAACTAAATAAATAGTTAATTAAAAGATTATTAGTTGAATTAAATAACATATATATCGATATATGTAACATTATGTTAAAACGTTAAGTTAATATATATATATACATATATATATATATATATAATTTTCAAAAATTTCATTAATTAAAATTATTTTAAGTAAATAAATTAATCAAATGTAAATTATTAACTAATATAATACATATATATAAGATCTATGTGTATATCTATAAATGCTATAATATGCATATTCAATTTAAAATGTTATCAAATGAAAATAAAATTAGTTAAAAATTAATTATTTAGTTAATTAAATTAATTAAGTAGATTTAACTAATAAAATTAATATGAAATTATGCATAGGATTATTATATAAGTTAATTAAATTATAAAATTCTACATAAGAATTAAACTTATGTAATATGAATGTATAATAAAAGGTTGAACTCTAAGAAACCCAAATTAGGTTTAAGTAATAAATACATACATATAGAACTTATACCATGATTTCGAATGTGTCCTACACTTGAATCACGAGGGTATTTTATAAGAAATACATTAATCCATAAGTTGATATCACTTAATCGAATATATTAAAGATTATGAATCTTTAATATAAATGTTGTCTCTATCATTTATATGTTAATAGATTACCTGCATAATCTTTAGTTGTTGATATTCCTTAATATATGTGCAGTTATATTTATACCATCGTGAAATGGTTGGAGTGAGTGAATGATCTTTTTCGATTATTTAAAATTCCTCAAGGTCGAAATGAGATTAGGATAAAGACCATGACTTAGGAGTTGTATATGATACAACCGATAGAATGATATCTATCGCTTACGGGCTTATGATTTGTTGATATTTCTCAAGATCAGAATCCCAAGGATAGTGAGTCCTAATACCCACTAAAGAAGTCAAAAGTCTTATATGTTTCTTCTTATGTTTTGGGAAACATAAAAGTCTAGTGTGAGCTTATTAGTAAAGTGAAATATAATGTTCAACCTTACAAATATTATAAGAACATATACTATGAATTAATGTCTTAATCAACCTAATTAGATTTACATAGAAATGTCTACACCATAGCTGTTTTCTAAAAATGATAAATTCATTGAACTTAACAACATAGACTGGCTAAGAGCGATTAAGATAACACTCACATACGAATGTTTATGGGCATCGATAACTAAACCTCCAAGTGTTTAGACCCACTGAAGATGCATACCTTGAACCTAAAATGGCATATAAATGGGATGCAGAATGAGAGATCGTCCAATTTTACGCGATGTTTGCATTAGACAAACCGTTGCAGAGATAACTAAAAACATGAATGTCCATCAAATCTTCAATAGCCTCGTAGCTCTGTTTGGGGAGCAATCTCATTCCATGAGATATGATCTTACAGAAAACTATTCGACACGAAGATATCGAAGGGCATGAAAGTGGGATGATTACGTCTTAATGATGAAAGGATATTTGATAGACTTGCTCAATTAGACGTGACAATAAGCAACGAGCTGAAGTGGACTTGATCTTTGGGTCTCTTACTCCCTGGTTTGAGTCATTCATACTAAACTATAATATAAATTGGTTGAATATAAGCCTTATGGAGCTGCTTAATATGTTAAGATTAGTCGAGTCTTCATCCAAAGATTAAGGCGTAGTGTTCGCAGTTAAGGGTAAAGCATCATCTATAAATGGTTCGAAGAAGAGAAAATGAGTATATAAGAAGAATAAGAAGATTGCTCCAGCTGACAAGGGTGATTGTCATCACCGTCACAAGAAGGGTCGTTTGAAAGAGAAATATTTGGAGTAATTAAAGATTGTCAAAGAGAAGAAACAAAATAGTTCTGCTACTCCAACAGGTATATTTATGACTCAAAGTTGTTTTACAATCAATAAATTATCTTGAGTTTTAGACAGTGGATCCATAGCTCATATCTGTACTTCGTTACAAGGACTTAGAAACAAAGGACTTATGGGAAAGGGAGAAATAAAACTTCAAGTTGCTGATGGATCTCTGGTAGATGAAACTACAATTGGAGGCTATCATTTAGCGTTACCAAATGTATTAGTTTTAATTTTTAAAAATTGCTATTATGTAATTTCAGTATCTAGTTGTTTGTAACTGGATATATTTTTCATTCTGTTGATAATGTTATAAACGTATGTTGAATGGAAATAAAATCAGCATTGGTGTTTTGGATAATGAAAATTATGTTACTAATACCAATTATGTTTGTGCTATGAATAACTCTTCTAATGTTGACATTAATAAATAATAACAATATATGGCATTATAAGCTAGGTTATATAAATGTGAAACGACTACAAAAATTGAAAACCGAAGGTTTTTTACCATCATTTGATACATGTGGGTCATGTCTTAAAGAAAAAATGACTAAGCAGCCCTTTAGTGGGAGTAATGAAAGAGTTAATGAACTCTTGGATCTTGTACATGTTGATGTATGTGGCCCAATTCTTATAGTTACCAAAGATAATTCTTCTTATTTTGTAACATTTACTGATGATTTCTTAAAACTAGGATATGTGTATCTTATGAAGAACAAATCTGATGTTTGTGAGAAATTTATAATATAAAGATGAAGTCAAAAATCAGATGAATCATAAGATTAAAATACTTCGATATAATCAAGGAGGTGAGTATGTTGGACAAGAGCTCCAACAATACATAAATTATAAGGATATTATCTCTTAGGCTACTCCATCCTATACTCTGCAACACAGTGGTGTTTTATAGCGAAGGAATTGGAATCTATAAGATATAATTCATTCCATAATGAGTAAAATTAGTTTCCTCTTTCCTGTTAGGGATATGCACTAGAAACCCCAATGCATATGATGAACTTTATACCCATGAAATTTGTGCCTATGGCACCATATGAGATGTGACGTGGGAAGAAACCCCACCTCAAACATTTGAAGGTGTAGAGTTGCCCAGCCTACATTATGAATATTAGTCCCAGTAAAGTTGAGGTAAGGTTGGTCTTGTGTAAACTCATAGGATATCCCAAGAATTCTATGGGATATTTTTCTACAATACCGAGGAAAAAAAGGTCATGGTTTCTTAACGTGCCATGTTTCTAGAAAATAAATTTATATTAAAGGAAATTAACGATGCAATTGTATATTTGGATGAGATCTGACAGACTAACACGGGATGAAACTAGTGGGAGAACCAAATTCACCAGTATACAAAAACACACAACCTATTAGAAGGTCTAACAGAGAATCTTGCACACCAGAGAGTTATAAGTATTCTTGTGGATGGAAAGATAGACGATTATGTCTTAGACGATGACACTCCTCTCTCGTTCCAACGAGCACTACAGAGTAAAGAGTGTACACAATGGCTTGGAGCTATGAAATCTGAAATGGATTCCATGTATGAAAAAAAAGTTTGGACAATTGCTGGCATACTCGAAGGAATAAAACCCATTGACTACAAATGAATTATTAAGAAAAATCTAAATACAGATGAACAAGTGGAGACTTACAAAGTAAGACTAGTTGCGAAAGGATTTCATCAAATTCAACTTAATGATTATAATGAAAAGTTTTTGCCCGTAGCAGTGCTTAAGTCCATTCAGACAATGCTAGCTATTGCTGCATTCTATGACTATGGAATATGGAAGATGGACGAGAAACACATTTCTAAATGGTGATTTAGAAGAGACCATTTACATATCGCAACCCAAGGGTTTCAAGGTCAGTTGGGGTGAGAGCAAGGCTTGCAAGTTGTTAAGATCCATCTATGGACAACAAGCTTCAAAGAGTTGGAATAAATGTTTTGATAATGTACAAATAGTTTGGATTTTATCAAAACATGGAGAAAATGTGCACATATCGAAAGGAATAAGGAAGTGCTATAATATTCTTAGTATTATATGTCGATATCTTATAATTGTTGGCAATGATGTTTCATTATTGCAACCAGTGAATCCTTGGCTTTTCATTTATTTCTCCATAAAGGATTTGGGAGAGGCAACCTATATTCTAGGTATAAAAATCTACAGAGATAGATCTAGGAGGTTGTTGGGATTGTTCCAATGCCTGTGCATGGATACCATGCTGATAAGGTCCAATATGGAGAATTCCAACCTTGGAAATATTTCGATGCAAATCATCCTTTCTAAGAAGGACAATCCTCAAACTGATGAGGAAAAAGAGTACATAAAGAGGACACTGTATGCATCGATAATTGGTTCCATAATATGCATTATTGTATGACTGGATGTGGCTTATGCATTAGGATGCATAAGCCTATACCAGTCTAATATCGAAGAAAAGCATTGGACCGCCATAAAATGTATACTTAAGTATTTAAGAAATACCAAAGATTTATATGGGAATGGAGACCTCCTTATGAAGGGGTATACAGACTCTAGCTTTCAAAGTGATATCAATGACCGTAAGTCAGTGTTAGATTACATCTTTACTTTAAACCGTAGAGCTGTTAGTTGGAAAAGTTACAAATGGAAAATGGTAGTTGATGCCAATTTGGAGGATAAGTAAATCGCCCTCAATCATATAGCTTAGGAAGCAATCTGAATGCGCAAATTTATAAGTGAGCTACGGGTGATTCCCGACCCTGAGAATTCAATAACATTGTTTTATGACAATAATGCGGTGATGTAGATCGCAAAGGAGCCTGGATCACATAAGAAATCGAGACACATTCTTTGAATGTTTTGCCTCTTTAGAGAATTTGTTAGGAAGAAAGAAATCATGATTTAAAGAATAAATACCAAGGATACCATGTAAAAGGACTAGCTAGGTTAGTTCTCGTCAAACTGATCCAAGGGATGAGTTGAGATTCCATAATAAGCCCTAAGTGCAAGTGGAAGATCGATAGAGTTAGAGGTATGCACTATGGGAAATTTTGTAATTTACTGTAAATTATTAACGCTAACAAAATCTCATTCGAAATAAAATGTGTTATTCTTTCTATTATATACTTGTAATAATGTGCTGTATTAATTATTTATTTAATTTAAGTATATTTAATAGAAAATCCATAAATAGTATGTTTTGTGATAATAATTAAAATGTATTGTAACCATGAGAAATTTATCATAATGAAAAAAATAAACATACCATTTTAAATATTCCCAGTCAAGATGTATCAAGACTAAATATTGATACATTCGTAAAGGCTAGAGTACGTAACGCTCTCTAAATTATGGACAGTGTATTACTCATGGCTGTTGGAGGCATCAATGGGTTTCGTACTGATAATTATTGGATAAGCATGGAATGACTCACTCGATAGATTTTTGATGGCTAATATAACTAAGTTTAAACAAAGAATATCGAAATGATGATATTACATGGTTCTCTGGACTTAAGAATACTATTGAACTTCATTGTGGACACTCCATTTTGATTATAGTTAAATTCTAGCATGCCATCCATCGAACGAGTATAGTTGGGTCTGAGTTGATGCATTGTAAGTGAAACAGTATTCAATAGAAAATTCAGCTCCATTTTTATATGAGGTTAGTATCATGGTCAACTATAGTCAACTCAAAGTCAAAGTCTCTAGTTAGAGTAGTTAGATTAATAATAATTGTTATTATAAGTACTTTGTATTTGGATTATATAAGTATAATGTGGATGATATTTTTAATATTGACCAAAACCAAATTCCATAAGTCCTAAGGTGATATAGTTTTGACGAAGAGAGTTGGTGTTAATAATCGTCACCGCTAGTGGCTACTTAAAATAGTAGAATTGAATTTTACCAAAATTGTATAAGCGATAAATTTTGCCAAACCGTCACACTATTAGCTAAGGTGACATTGGAACATTAATATTTAAAATGTTCTATATTAATCACTGACTGAATTTACATATACAAGTCGCACAACCGCAATGTTGAATACTCTGAATACCACTTAATTTAATTAAATTATAATTGTTATAAATCAACTAAACAAATTATTATTTTTGAAAATTTAATTATAATATTTTATTTTATTTATTTGAATCAATATTTAATATAATACGTATATAAAAGTTATATATGTATGTATCGATATACGATATCCATATACATTTAAATTGAATTTGAAGTAAGCAAATATTGATCGGGTTTGCAAACGTGTGTAAGTCCATTAGCCTACTACTATGGTCGGCCATGATAGGGGGAAGGGTGTGATATTTTATTTGAAATATGGGTTTCAATTGGATTAAAAAGAAGAGGTAAAAGTGAGATCTGGATTTTTTCTTTTCTCTCCTTTTCTTTTCCTATATAAACTCAACACCTCCATCATGTTCTAGTTTACACTCTAGCCTCCATCTCTCATAGGCATAGCCAAAAATTGTAGCCCCCTCTCTTCTGCTTTTCCAACCCAAACATAGATCAAATCAAATATAATTTGTGGTCATCTCTTCAGTTAGTACCTATCTGGAAAGAATTTAATGCGATTCAAGGAGCTTTTCTAATTCAATGTTCAAGGTGTTATATCAAGGCCACAACTTAAGTAACATCTGATTATGTCAACTTATTATATATTCATTTATTCCATAATATGTGTATAGATTATGATTATAATTATATCACTAATTTATATACCTATTTGCTATCAAATTTACATATTTATGTATTCTTAAAAGAAAAATTAATATTTGAACACTTTGAATTTTCGGCCATATAAATATAAAAATCGAAACCAATATTAATATTAAAATAATTTTAAATTAAAATATGAATTTTAAACTATTGTTATATGTATTTGATATATATAAATTTATTAAATAAATTTTATACACGTGTTTTTGTAAAAAATTATATACATACATACAAACATATACATATACATATACATATACATATACGTATATATATACACCTGTGTGTGCGTGTGCATAAACCGAACTCAAATATTAAAATTATATATATATTTCTAAGTTTTAGTTATAATACATTAATATATACAAACACACACACATATATACATGTACATTATATAAAACAAAATACATTTGAAATTATAATTTAAAAAAAATAGTACGAAATTTATAAAATAAAATATGGATTTTTTTAATTCGTACGGATTAAAAAAAATTGAATTTTTCAAAATAATTTTTGCCCATAAGTAAAAAATATTTTGTTTAATATTTAAATATAATTAATATATATATATATATATTTACAAATTAAAATTTTATAAATTTCAAAATACATATATATATGCAATTGTCTTTTTCGTATTTTCGAATTAATAAAAAAATATTTTAATTCTTATATATATATATATATATCTGTGTGTGTGTGTGTGTTTATGTATTAATATATATCAAATATGTAATATTTAAATTTTAATTTTAATTTCAAATAAGACTTATTTTGGATCCAGGTCTGTTTTCATATTTGAATATTTCTTAAGCTATTTTAGACATTGAATTTTGAATTAGTTTTATGTTTTAATATAAATTCACACATCATTATTTAATCATATATAAATATTTGTTTATATATAGGTAAATGTGTGTGTTTGTATACTTTATATTATTTTAATTTTAAAATAACAATTAGATAACGAATATCTTTATTAATAGTTGGAATAGAAGCACATCTTTTGGTCCGACCATGAACTTCCCAAAATACCCCTATATATCTTTCTAAATATTAAATTGTTATTTCATATGATCTTCCCAATAAATTAGAAGATAAAATCTCCCGACAATTTACTTTGGACATATTCAAATGTAATTATAATTAGACTTCAGAGAACGAGTCAAATATATATGGCTGCATTAGAATAGGTAATGCAAGATCTTTCTAGATAAATCAACTAATCTATAAACCTTTATTAATTTTTATTAATAGTTGAAATAAAAACACAATTTTTTGGTCCGACCGTGAAATTTCAAAAATTTCCTTCCATGCAAACAAGAGTTCATGAATTTGAATCTCACTGTGAACAAATATTAACATCTATTTTCAAATGAAAATTTTAAACGTAAATAATGTTACAAGTTCAAACCCTATTCCAACAAAAAAATTACATTTTTCTTTACGTTTTTCAGTTTACTTATTTTTATCAAACTCCATAGAACTTTCAAATTTAATAATTTAATAATTTAATAAAGAGCTTATATCCACGTGCATTGCACGTGCCAAAATATATACTAATAGGCATACACACATACACATACACATATATAATTGTTAGATATAATCTTTATTAATAACTGAAATGTAAGCGCAACTTTTTGGTCCGATCGTCAAGTTTCAAAAATTACACATGATTTCAATGCAAAATATGATTAAATATTTGTGCATTTTCTAAATGTATTAAAACATATGCAATTTGTAGAAAAACAACTTACGTGCGAAGCGTGTGCCGTAACGCTCGTGTATATAAAGAGGCTAATGTGTTTGTTGTAGTATAAATCCCAATACTTGTATAGGAGCATGTTAAACCATGTACATGTTATATGTTCCATGTGCAGTTACATGTATTTGTGTATTAGATATACATATACATATTTCATATCATAAAATAATCAAATAAAATCTTTATATTCATTAATTAAATTAAATAAATATTTTGTTAAAATTTGTTTAGGTTGGATATAAATCAATTTAGACTTCATAGGCCCAATAAGTAGGGAAAAAATTTAAAATTCAGCCATATAACATGTTTCATGCTGGCCTAGTTCTACCGTCAAGGAGTAGAGGGAATGGAGGGAAATGTTCAAAAAAAAACCTCCAACTCAAAAAACTCAATTGCGTTGGTTGTGCACATGCAACAATTCAATTAGCTAGTCAAATCAGTTGACTGGTACAAGGTCAAACCCTTGGCCAAAATAATATAGGTAGATTTGACCTATATTCAATCAATTGGTTAGGAATAACCAGTCGGCTAAATGAGGAATCAGTCAACTAGTGGGAACCAACCAGTCAACCGAATAAGTTATCAGTCAATAGTTTGATACAATCAGACGATGTATCGATTGAGGAATTAGTTCCTTTTCTTGGGGTTTTAGTAAATCCCCAGGAAGTTTCAGATGATCTAATGCACTTCTAAGAGGTGCGTTGGTGATGTCAAATGGCGTAAAGACCAGGGTTAATTCTTCTGATGCTTACGATGCTTTTGACTTGTACAATGGTTAGGCAAAGTCACGTAATGAAGAGAATACACCTCAAAAAGACATGTGGATGGTAATATATGATATAGAGGTTACGTTTGATGATTGCATTTCATTTCAGTTCGTATGATGATTTTGATAGTCTTTTAATGGTTTTCAAGACGAGACTGCTAGGGTATTTGAGATACAGTTTCATATGGCATGTTATTTATAAGGAGTGAGTCTGCATTCCTTGGCTATGGTCTTGGAACTTGATGTTACTATGCCATTGGTTACAAAAGGTGGTGTCGTCTCAGTTGAATGCATTCGTGCTGAGAGAGTTAGGGGTATGTCCTAGGGAAAATTATGTAATTTATTGTAAATTGTCTAACTTTGTAATTGATCTTGTTCGTGATAACGATGTTTGTTTTATTTAGTATACTTTGTTATATCATGATATAAACAATTAAGTAATTAGTTTAAATTATATTAATAAGACAAACCTGAAATAAAATGTTATGTAATTGTTGTTGCAAATAGTTACAATCATGAGTAAGTAACCATAATTTAAATAACATATTGTTTTAAATATTCCTAGTCAAGCTATTTCGAGAAAGGATATTGATACATCCATTGAGACCAAAGTATATAACACTCTCTAAATGCTGTTAGTGTATTACTCATAACTGATGCGAGGACCAAGGAGTTGCATACTTATAATTATTGGATAACCATATAACGACTCAACCGAGAGTTTCTTGTTGATTGATCACAACTAGGTCAAATAGGAAATCTCAATTGATAATGTTATACAATTCTCTTGACTTGAGAATACCATGGAACTTTGACATGGATACTCCACTTTTATTATAGATAAATCATGACATGGTGACCATCGAGCGACTATAGTTGGATCTGAGTTGAAGCGTAGGAAGTGAACCACTATTTAATAGAGAATTCATCTCCTTAGTTGTACGAGGTTACTATCATGGTCAACTCAAAATCAAAATCTTTAAGCAGAGTAGAGCAGTTAATAGTAAATGTTATTATTAAACCAAGGACTTCGTAAGTAGGCTAAATAGTTAAATGTGGATATTATTGGATTTTTACCAATACCAGACTTTATAATCCTAAAGTTGCATGATTTTAATTTTTTTGAGATGATGTATCACTCACATATGATTGTTGTCTGATCCAAGGTTTTATTCTTTGCTTCTTATTATCTTGGGTACTCTTAAATGAATAGACTAGGGATAATATGTCTAGATAGCGCATGGAGCTGTATGGAGTACGAGTAGAAGGCTATACTTATATATATATATATATATATATATATGTACACACACACACACACTTGGGCTTACTATTGTTTATATTCCGCTGTACAGTACTGTAGAGCTATACCAGTACTTGTACTACTTTAAAGACCATTATAGAGTTTATTTTGGAGATTTGGGATGTATAAACTCTTCTATTTTAGTTTTTGTGTATTCTATAAACCCTGATGCACTCTAATATTCTTATTTATGGTTCTTTTGATTATATCACTGTCTTGTCTATTTTACATCTATGTTATTATATTATTATTATTGTGCATTTTGAGATTTTCTATAGGTTATGTGTTTGGGTTTTCCTTACTTACGCCCTTGGCTATCATCTTACATCGGCCGGGTACCTCATCTTCGAGGTTGCGTAAACGACCTAAGTTGATGCTTGGATACATTAGAGATAAGGAAGGATTATTCTACTTAGGGTGGAAAATTGTTTCTTGGGATGGAATTAGCCATTGAAGTGCAGGATTGGTTGGAAAACTACGATCTCATCTTCGAGGATATGGAGTTGGAGAATGCGATGAAGAGGAAGCTGGCCTCTAGATAGCTTCAAGGGCGAGCTATAGGGTGGTGGAATGCCATCAAGATTACTACTCCTGAGGATTGGATTACTTCAGACCATTTCAAGGTTTTCAAGAGCAGTATATACCAGCTGCTCATAATTCGATGCTCTTTTTGAAGTTTGCTAATTTGAGGCCAGGGAGAAGTCTGTTTCAAAGTACATGGCCGAGTTCAATATACTGTCAAAGTACGGCCTGTCTTTCATTGATACTCTGCTTATGAAGAACGAAAAATTTATTATGGGCTTGGATGACTACTTAGGAGAGAAGTTGGTGGGACATGTTAATGAGTCATTTGAGAAGCTGGTGGAGAAGGCTCTTCGACATGAGAGTCTGTATCGGAAGTATAGGTTAGTTGTTGATTCAAAAGATGGGCCAAACCCATAAGTAGGTGGAGGAGGTAAGAAGTAGTGAAACAACAACAATAATAAGAGGAAGTAGCCGCAGATCAAGGGTGGCCAGAAGAAGGGCAAGTGGGAGCCTACTTGCTACAATTGTCGGGAGAGGGGCCATTTTTTCAGAGATTGTAAGGTGGAAGGCAAGAAGTGCTATAATTGCAATAAGTCGGGGCATATGAAGAAGGATTGTGCAGAACCGTCAAGGAATAAGAAAGTTCTGTTTGCTTATGCTTTGAACGTTGTTCCAGCCATGTCGAGTGCTCCATGGTCGAAGGAGAAAAGGAAAAGCATCATTATACAAGGTATGGTGTCTATTTCTTATACACCCGTTCTTGTTTTATATGATACCGAGGCTTTGCATTCCTTTATATCCAGTGATTTGGTAGATAGGTTGGGATTGAAACCCAAGATAGTTAACCGACCTTTGATTGTTACCAACCCAGTTGAAGGATCGATAACCTTCGAATGGTTTGTCGAGACTTAGCCTTATTGAGTCATGGATATTTTTTTGTTTGTAATTTCTTTGTTTTGGGTTTCATAGGGTTTTGTATTATTCTGGGTATGGGCTGGCTGCAGAAGTATGGAGTAGTGGTAGATTGTGAGAGGCCATTGGTGATGATAGGGATGGATGGTGGACGTAGATTGGAGATAGGCTACCTACCCGATAATGAGGTGATGGTTGGCTTTCTGCACTCGCTCGAGATCCTGCATGACAAAATGTCTATGTGCCTATAGTGAGGGAGTATCCGAACATATTTGAGGAGGTGACTAAATTACCACCACACTAGAAGATCGATTCCGTATATATTTGGTAAAGGATGTCAGACCAATTATTTTGCCATAGAAGCATATGGCGTCGAAAGAGCAGAAGGAACTAGAGGTGCAAGTAAATGAACCATTGCGATGAGGGTTCATTTGACGGAGAACATCTGAGTTGGGAGCACCTATAGTGTTCGCTACAAAGGCGGACGACTCTTCGATATTGTATGTAGATTATCGTGAGTTGAATAAGGTAATGAAGAAGAATAAGTATCCACTACGCATATTGATGACCTGTTCGATTAGCTTCATGGTGCTAGAGTGTTCTCTCAGTTGGACCTTGCGACGGGGTTTCATCAACTGAGAGTGGTGAAGAGAGTGTGTCGATCACAGTGTTTCGTACACCGTTTGGATTTTATGAGTGGTTGGTTATGTCGTTCGGACTAACCAATGCACTGGCATCCTTTATTAATGTTATGAACCATGTTTTCAAGGAACAACTAAATAAGTTTGTACTTGTGTTCATGGACGATTTCTTTGTTTATTCAAGGTTGGAGGAAGAGCACAAGGAGCATTTGAGGATGGTGTTCGAGGTGTTAAGGAAGCACCGATTGAAGGCAAAGTTTTTGAAGTGTCACTTTTGGAGAAGGAAAGTCCGATTTTTGGATCGCATTGTTTCTGAGAAGGGTATTTCTATAGATCTATGAAGGTGGCAGTGGTATAGGACTGTGATCGACCCAAGGTTGCTACAGACATTAGAAGTTTCTTTAGATTTGCTGGATACTATATACGTTTTATTAAGGACATCTCTAAGGTAGCAGTGTCGTTAACCAACTTGGCGAATAGACTTTTATTTAGGATGCAAGGTGTGAGCACACATTTGTAAGCCTGAAGGAGAGGTTGATGAGCACGCTGGTGTTATTCATTCCTAGTAGGAATGAGGAGCCGACAGTAGCTGATAGTATACACAAACACATGTAGTACTGGACTAGGTGCGATGTTGATGTTAAGGGGAAAACTTGTCACCTATGCTAGTCGGCAATTGAAAGCACACAAGAGGAAGTATCTGAATCATGGTTTGGAGTGGTGGCGATAGTATTCGCTCTGAAGATATGAATGCGCTATTTTCTTTGGAAGAGGTTTGAGTTATATACATACCACAAATCATTTACGTATCTTCCAGAAGGATCTTAACCTTCGTCAGCAGCGATAATTAGAGTTCCTGGCATGACTTTGACATTTCCTATACGCCCTATAAGGGAAATGTAGCAACTGATGCTTTAAGTTGGAGACATGCCATCTTGGGAGCGATGTTCTAGTGTGGAAGAAATTTTAGTTTATCGATGGCTATGATTTTATACCTCGATGTGAGCTAGTGTCGGAAATGTTAGCTAGTTTGGCGATTATAACTACTTTGATTGAGCAGACCAATATTTATCAGGGGCGAGATACTACACTAGCGAGCATCATGGAAAAGACAGAGGAGGGAGTAGAGCCTGAGGAGATCAAGCAGTACACGCTCGACCGTGATGCTTGACTCTGTAAGGATGGAAGATTGTTTGTTCCTGACGCCAATGGGTTGAGGGATAAGGCGCTATAAGAGTGCCATTATTTGAGATTGAACTATACATCCAATAGCAATAAAATTTACCATAATTTGAGTTATTGGGAAGGGATAAAGAAGGATGTTGAGGCATTCATCTCGAAGGGCATGAACTATCAGTTTCTAAAGGCAGAGCAGTAGAAGCTGAATGGTTTGCCGCAACCGCTCGAGATTCCCGAGTGGAAATGAGAACAAGTTTTGATGGATTGTCGAGGACCAAAGTTAGGTATGACAACAAATGGGTCATAGTCGATAGATTGATGAAGAGTGCTCGATTTGTACCCGTAAAGTCCAGAGGACGACATCCAAATTGGCAAAGTTGTATGTGAAGTGGGTTGTGCAATTCCTTGGTGTGCCAAAGAGCATTATGAGAAACTGAGATCCTTTGTTCACTAGTGGATTTGGAAGAGCTTACAAGAGGCATTAGGGATAGAGATGCATCTCCGTCGACTTATCATCCACAAACTGATGGCCGAACCGAGAGGGTGAATCGTATCTTGGAGGACCTCTTATGAGCTCGTGTTCTCGATTTTGGTGGTTCGTGGGATGATCGTTTGCACTTAGTATAGTTTTCCTACACCAACAGTTATTAGTCTAAGATCGGTGTGGCACCATTTGAGGCGTCATATGGTCAACCGTGCAATGCTCCTTCACATTGGCTAGAAGCGGGTGAGAAAGTGATACTTGGGCCAGATATTATTAGGGAGGCTTCAGAGAAGATCGAGATCATTTGGCAATGAATGAAAGCTGCTCAAGATAGACAAAAAAGCTATGCCGATAAAAGAAGACCTAATGTAGAATTCTTTATTGGCGGTATAGTGTTTGTCAAGATCTCTCCACTAAAAAATGTTGTTCGGTTTGGTACTAAGTGGAAGTTGGCATCAATATTTGTTGGTCCTTTTCTGATACTTGAGAGGATTAGGAACCTGGTTTACAAAGTCGACTTACCTCAAAAGATGGCGGTCATGCATAATGTGTTCCATGTCTCTCACTTACGAAAGTCTGTGCATGGCTTAGGCATGATAGTTAAACTAAATTAGCTTGATGATATCGAGATTGAACCATAAACTAAATTATGGCTTAGGCCTATTTGTATCATCGGACATAATACGAAGCAGCTTAGGAGGAAGACGGTAGAGTGGGTGGTTTTATTAAAGTGAGAGCAAAGGCGACTGTACTTGGGAGATTAAGGAGAGCATGAGGACCGCTTATCCAGAGCTCTTTACTTGGTAAGACTTTCAGTTATCACATTTACTTTCACTTTCTATATAATATAGGGTAGTTTAGTATCCTGCATGTCGGGATAAGTGTAGATATCATTTCCTGCTTCCGTGTGCGTGTTCGATGGTTGATATGTTTTATCGTAGATATTAGGCATAAAGGTAGCTATGCTCGATTTGACCTTGTTCATGTTAGGGATTTTGGGGGTGAAATTCCTAAAGAGAGAGAGTATAATGACCCATATTTTACTTATCGAATGATCATAAAATATTGTTTTTAAATTCATATTGGATTGTATGACACTGTTATTTTGGACGATGTTGAGTAGTGACATTTTTTATCACGAGAAATTTTATCGAACGATTTTACCCTTTCAAACTTGCAACGACAACTTTTGATAGAAGTCGAATTATCGCCCAAGACCACTTCCATTGGAAAGATACAATAGTTTCCTTTCCATAGAGCAGCCATAATAGCAGTTTGGACTTTTTGCTATGAGATGAGGTTTGGCAATTTTTGAAGCAACTTAGTGGGTAATTAATGTGATTAGGAAGAGGCTCAATAATCCATTTTGGGTTTAAGGGTTATATTGGATGAAACAAACATTCCTAAATCATTTTTTCCATCTTCCAAATAGATCTAAGCCTCCATTAACCCATTCTTCACGCAAAACATTTTCTTTTCTCCTTCAAATCAAGTCTAGATCATAGATTAAGAATAGATTATCAACGGGATTAATTAGAGATCTTCAAATCTACATATTTGGGGAAGGAAATAATGTCTTTATAGTTCATTTTTAGAATTTCCTCAAGTTTACATGTAAAACTTGTATTTTGGAGAGTATGGTCAGTGATTTATAGTGGTGAGTGATTTATCATCTCTCACCTTATCTATAGGTTTTAACATATTTTTTATTCATTTTTGAAGTCAAAATTAAGTATCAATGCTATTTTAAAACCTTGAATTTAGTAAAAATGTGAATAGATGGATTTTTGGTGTTCTAAACATGTTATTTTGATGTGCCATTGCCTTGATATATGTTAGGCTATGTTGTAGATACATGAATTGCTATGATTGGTTGTGTGATTTGCATGCTTGAATGTTGTTCGTTGCATGTGTGGTGTTTATGTGTACGCTTGAATGGTTGAAACCACTCATCAGAGCGAATTAGCGGTAGGAACCATGAAACTAGACTTCGATGGATAGACTCTAAGATACTGAGAGTTGAATCGATGTGTAAGGAATGCATGTGCGTCGAATAATGGAGCGTGGCGATGAAATCGACGCGAAATTGAAATTTTGACCTACTACAACATTGTTTCCCATTGGTGCTTGGAGTCGCGCTTGGGGCTGATGGGAGGTCTGCTTGAGTCTAGCTATGAGTTGTCATAGGGGAGAATCGAAAAACAAATGTTGTCTGGTAGTGCTGTTGCTCGAGGGCCGAGCAAGAAATATGGTCCGGTGGTTGCTTGGTGTCGTGCTCGGGAATTTGAGGTGTGTGCTTCGAGTTGGCACTTGGGCAATAAATTTTGTTCTATGGTTTTGGGGTTGCTTGGATTCAGAGGGAAGTCTACTTTGGGTTTTTAAATGAGTGCTACGAGTCTAACCTAGGGGATACCCGAACAGAAAATTTAAATTTGAGAATTTTGGTCATAACGAGGTAGCACTTCGGGATTTCTTTAGGACTAGTTCTGGAGGTCTAATGGGATGTGGAGTGAAGTAGATGACTCCAAATAGCTCGAGATCACCTTGGATTTGTGTGGCGACTAGTGAAGTGATGGCATAGGGATACGACATGACGACGATGACTTTGGAACTTTGGTACGATGGCTCTAAACTTACAATGGGTGTCTAAAGGCATTATGAAGATGAAAATTTAATGATGAGAGTCATGAAAAAGATCCACAAGGACAAGTTCAATAACGAGGGCTTGTGAGTAGAATTTGCGACTGTGTTATAATGCGGAGATAGCGGGGATGGAATAACGATTGAGTTTTGGAGACGTGTACAAAGGGATCATTGATAACTCGGAGGTTCTAGTGTGCTCGTAAACAAGGGATATGTAGAGACACCCACACGGATTTGCGATCGTATCCAGATCTTTCAATAGTATATTACCTTGGGCTTTTGCGATTGTAAGCCCGATTCCTAGCCTTACGAAGTGGCACGGATTCAAGCACCAATGAAGCTGGGATTTGATTGAGTCCCTGGTTTGCAATTGTTCCATATGAGTTATCATATGTCCAATGCACATAAGTGATGGTGATGTTGTTTGATTCATGTTGTGTCTACTATGGTTGTTTATCACTCTAGGGTGTTATGCGATATAGGTGTTTGCGACTGTATACCTAGACTTTAGATATTGTACTTTGATGGTAGTACACTTATATGTCAATGATAGTACATTAGCATATATTAATTGTTATGTGTTGGCTCTTTGGATGCAAAGACAAGTCAGGTACAGTTCTTCATATCCTATGCCCCTGTTTACTATATACGATTTTTATAGAATTTGAGATAATATATCGCTCACACCAGACTATTCCCTGATCCAAGGTTTTATGTTTTGCTTCTTATTATCTTGGGTACTCTTAAATGAGTGGATTAAGGATAACATGTATGGATAGTGCATGGAGATGTACAAAGTATGAGTAGGAGGCTACACTTTCATATATCTATACTTGGAGCTTAGTTTCACTTATATTCTGCCGTGCAATACTGTGGAGCTATGTCGATACTTGTATTACTTTAGAGATAATTACAGAGTTTATTTTAGAGATTTGGGATGTATAAACTCTTCTATTTCGGTTTAATCTGTGTACTTGTTGCACTCTGATGTTCTTATTTATGGTTCATTTGATTATATCGCTATCTCGTCTATTTTACATCCATGTTATTATGTTTTTTTCTTTACGCTGTGACATGTTCTACAGATTCTATGTTTGGATTTTCCTTACTTTACACCCTTCGCTATCGTCTAACATCGGTCAGGTACCTCAACGGCGCGTCATATTGGTATATTGAGTACTGGTGGTGTAGGACAGTCATCACAATTTTAGAAAATGAAAATATTATTTTTCTAAATTTCAATATTTTAAACATCGTTTGCAGCCTTTGGGTATTATAGTGAGGTTGAGATCCATGGTGAGGCAATGTAGATATATTATTCTAGGTAATCAACATTATAGCCAATTGACAAATTGAATCACTAAAATTTCTGGCATGGCAACACTATATATTTCAATATAAATTAATTTGTGTATTATTGTATGTAAATATATATTAGTTTGAGTTTGAACCAAAATGAATATTCTAGTGATATATATATATATGCATGTGGTATATGATAGATTTGTTTAGAATTGAAGTTAAATTTTTTAATGAGAAAGTACAATTAAAATAAATGTGCTACCCATTTTGTAAATGAGGATTTGTCAAGGAAGTATGGAAGAATATTACATATTTTAATACCGTCTTAAAAAAATTATGTAAAGCTATTTTGAAATCTTCTCTAA
This sequence comes from Allium fistulosum, assembly GCA_030737815.1. NCBI lineage: Eukaryota > Viridiplantae > Streptophyta > Magnoliopsida > Asparagales > Amaryllidaceae > Allium > Allium fistulosum. The sequence goes on from CM060901.1 coordinate 961,754,074, forward strand.
AAGAAATAAAATTCATTGAAAAAATTAATTTACGAAATAAAGGATAAGTAAATGAAAAAATAATTTTAAACTCTACAAGTTTAATTTTTTAATGATAATTCTAATTTTTTCCACTCTTAGTTTTCCGGAAAGAAGATTTAAGACTATACAACTTAGATTATTTACTGTATTGGGTGTATATGCATATGTATGTATTTCAAAAGCAGTCAACTTTAATTTGATTATGAATGAATTTTAGTTCATTTGTCAAAATGGGTTAGTACATTTACACAACTAAACTGAATTATAATCATCCGCTTTTGAACAATATCAAATCATAATATAACTATGATTCAAAGATCACATATTAGATTTACGAATGACCATTGGTAATAGTTGTTTGTTGCACTATATTTATTTGTGTGGCCAAATTTTTGGTTCAAAAAGGCATATATTATATTATAGTTAAATTTAGAAAAAATCACCATGAGACTAATATTTTTAACTACTAGTCATATATTTTTTATACTCTTTCACATAAGGTTTGTGCACATTATTGGAGTGAGCATGTAACATATATCATACTGTTGATATTTCGAATTTAATTTTAGCATCAGAAAAAAAATGATACGAGTTTGATATTTTGAAATAAAGATCGAAAATAAAATTCTATATAAAAGATTTTTGAGTTTTGTGGAGTATTTTTGGAAAACAAATCTTTATAAGAAAAACAACGTTTCAATTTTGAAAATTGTGTATATAAAGAAATTGTGGAGGATGAAATATTAATGGGGAGAAGGTGTTATTTAATAAGTAATATCTCGATTGTTAATCATTTTATTGAAGATTTAAAGTTTATTACTATGAAATGTTGTTTTGAGTAGATAAAAAATTTTGACAACACATAGAAAATTTTATGCTAAAACATTGATTTGTTTTAATAATAAATCTCTAATTATTTATCAGTATTTTACAATTTTACATTCGTTACATAGTTATATCTTTGAAGAACTATTTTTCTTTTAAGTGCAATGCAAAATCATGTGGTTAGCTAAGGTTAAAACATAAATTTTGACGAAAGTTCATTGCTATCCTAAAAATGCAAATTGCATGGAATAGCGCTGAATTCATTTAATCGTAACTTTCAAACGGTATGTCCAATTTGACGACCATGTACTTTATGGAAAGCTAAGAACATAAGTAACAAACTTTTGTGGCAAGCATTTCACACAATTTTGATGTTTTCAAGGCTAAAAATGCAGATTTCTAAAGTGGGCCTGCACTTATATTACAAAACCAGATTTTCCTACCTTTTGGAAAAACACCATAACTCAAGTTGTACTTTACATTTTTGCAATTTGAAAGTTGTTTTGAAAAGCTTATCTATTATGCAACAACTCTACTTTTGAAACACTTATCTAATTTTGTGTTTATGACCCATAAAGGTTTCTCGAAAAATGGTCTCAGAAAAGATGTTACATCACTTTTATATTAAATGAATGCATAGTTCTTATACCTCTTTATATGGGACTAATTATAAAGTTTAGCTGAGAATAGGTAATCGAGAAGAATAGTTGGATTAATGGGTGATGATAGCTCGCTTTTGCTCACATAATAACAAGGTAACTTGCTTAAAATGTTAATAAAGAGGAATGTTTTTATGATATATCGAAATATACATGATAATATATTATTTACCCATGTTTTGGGATGTCCCATAGTTAGAATGATTATATGTTATGTTATTATATTATGCTGTGATTTTCGGAATGCGCTCCATACAAAGAAGGCTCTATCTAAATTTTTTAAAATATCAAACACTTAATAGAAATTTCATAAAATGTATCGTATGTAGAGAATAAAAAGTCATTGAATGTGTCTATTTAAAGTTATAACATACGATAAGATAGTTATAGAGAGCCATGTCGAGGATTGAGTAAGCTTAACTGAGGCAAAAAATTGTAAAGTACGAAGAAAGTTCAGGCTATGAGTTGTGTATGATGTCTTTCTACAAGAAATTGTGAGGATGCATTAATAAAGGAAAAGGTCTGTAGCAACCTTGTTTTCTAGTCGTTATAATAAATAAATTTAATTAAAATAAAAAAATTTGATTCGATTTTTGATAATAATTATTATTTTTGAAGATAAATTTTACTTACCCAAAGTCTATTTAATAAATAATTTCGTTTCTTTGATTAATAAATACTTTTCAAAAAAAATGTTAAACTCAAATAAAATATTTTAATAAATATAAAATATTCCTAAAGAGCACATAATTGTTATATTATTGAAATAATTGAAAATTTAATTTATTTTACGTTAAAAATGAATAATTAAATAAAAATAAACAAGTATTGAATTGAAAGAAATTGTTCAATTATTGAAATATATTTTGTAGAATGAAGTGTTAATCAATTTAAATTAAATTTGAAATTTATTTAAAAATAAATAAAAGAGCTATTTAAAAAGAAAAAAAGTGAATTAAATAAAAAGGAACCATTCTTTTCTCTCATTGGTTTTAGAAAACTTCCCTTTGTTTCATCATTTCAAACCCAAAACCTCATTCATTCCTGCTCAAACCCAAACCCGACTTTACCTCTCTCTAGCCCTAAGCCCTAATTTCCCGAATCATAACATAATGAATGAAAAGCAGAAAATTTGCGCTCGAACACGCAGAGGTGCTGGCAATGGCAGAATGCCGTAAATAAAGGGGAAGGTGCTGCGGATTAGGCGACTAATCATGGCGACATGAGGGCCGCATAATTGAAGGCACACAAACTTCGAGGCTTAGCTATGGCATATGTGTGGGACACGCGATGTGGCGATGGATGGCGATAGAGCTTTTGCCATGACGATGGCTAACAGAGGAACTCACGACGCAGTTGACTCAAGTAGTGGTGGATATAGAATTATGCCTCATGTGGTGGCTAGTTGATGATGATTGGAGATGGACGACAGATGTTGGCAGTCGCATAGTTGTGCATTGTAGAACAGGAACTGACAACTTCAGAAAGGATCGACCTTAGCCAATGGCTTCAGGACGAGGCTGGTGGAGGTGCTTGGCATACGACTGGCTAGTGTGGTGAAGGGGTTAGGTGCGTTTGGGGGAGTTTTTGTTTATGGCTTGTTGAAGGCAGAAGTTGTTGCGTAAATCGACCTTGTGTTCATCATTTCGATGAGTAAAATTTAATTTACTCATACATAAATCTAGTATAAAATTCCATGTGCATGCCTTGTTATAATTGTTGAGGTAATGAATTTTAATTGATATGGATTGAATTGGTTGAATTTTATGATGCATGTCCATGTTTACTTGTGATGGAAAAAACTAGTTGATTGTTGGGTGCACAGACATTATATATTGTTTGCATAATGAACAGTTAACGACGTTTGAAATTAATCGGAAGGGAATAAATTATTTAAAATGAGAAGTTTTGGAAGAAATAAATTATTTTGGATATAAATGATGAATTTTGAAATGGGTTTTATTTAATATTGAAAAATATTATTAGTAAAAGAAAATATTTAAAAATAGCAATTTGTAGTACTTGTTTAAATAAGTGGACTGTGTGTGTGTATTCTCTTATTTATCGAGGATTATAACAATATTTGAATGATTTTTTAAAAAGGGATTTAAAATTTTTATTCTAAAGTGATAACATTATTTTTGTGGGAATTGAATAGACGTGATGTTTTATAAAATAATATTTTGGAATAAGAATAAATTTGAATGTGATTATTCATTGAATCAAAAATATTAGTATTGAAATTTTCTTGTATACATGGTTAAGTATAATTTTTGAAAGTAATTTATTTTTTATTTATTTATCTTAAATAAATGACAAGAGATTCAAATTCCTTTATATATATTTACAAAGTGTGTGAATTAAATCATTTTGGAAAGCGAAACTTTGGAATTTTTGTTATAAAAGTAAATTTTATAAGTCAATATTTTAATATTAAATAGTGGGAACAAGTTTACTAAAAAAAGTAAATTATAGATTGATTAATTATTATCCCAAAGTGGTTTAGAAGGATTAGGAAACAGATAGGGAATTCTGAACATTGCCTTTGAAATTAAAATTTTATGAGTTGAAATTTTAATATACAATATTCATAGAACTTCATAAAAGAAAATTTGAGTTAAATAAATTGTTTTCAAAAGGTGTTTTAAGAGGATTTGGAAATAAACGAGGATTTTAAAATTTTATTTTTGAAATTAGATTTTCGGATTTTGGAAGTATTTTTGAGACTAATATACTTCTAACTTGGTGTTTTAAAGGTATTTGGAAACTACAAACTTATTTATAATATTTCCAAGATGTTAAAGTAGAAATTAGAAATAAAAGAATTTTAGTGGTATTTTTGAAATTTATTAAAGGTTTTGAACAAAGGTTTCTTAAATTATTGGTTTAAAATATGGACTTTTGGAAATAAATGAGAGTTTGAGAGATCTTAATAATAATATTGAGATTTAAAGGTGTAGTTTTGTATAATGGGAATTTCGAATAAGCGGATCAGTATTATTGAGTGTATGGGACGTTCGGTAATATTTTTCTGATTATTACTTTGACTCATCATATTGAATATCATATGTTTGTATTAAGCGTATTTTATAATAAAACACCTTTTGACCAATGATCGACCGGCTAAATAATTTTGGGAGATACACTCATATGTTAAAAAAATATGTTATTTTATCACTTTTTTGATGTTTTGCTCACTTATAAATGTATTAAACACCTAATGATTACAGATGAATACGGTAACCATGGGGGTTTGCCATGAGTGAGGATTTGTGAGTAAAATTAAAATATGACGACTATTATGTTAAATACCAAATATGCTATTTATCTATCCTAGTTGACCAACATCGGGGTAGCACCCCGAGTCATGCCAATTTAGGCTCATTATCACTGGTCAAACAGTCTATTGCACACGTACAACAGCGAGGTTAAGGAAAAATTTTACAAGGATGGTAGAAGCATGGTTTTCCAACAAGGTGAGGATTATTTGTGCAGCTAATGGACTGTATGAGGATGCTCACATTTCTTAGTAGAGGTATTGAATACCTCAAGCGAGGAACTCGGCTTCTGGTAATTAGTTAATGTGTAACCTAGGAGGAACATAACAACTAAACTGGTCAATGATTAAAATTAATTATGCGCCATAATAATTATGTAATTAATAGTAAAATCATGGTTGTGAAACTCATGTTCGAGCAGGGTGAAATGACTATTTTGGAGTATGCTATGAATTTGGATGAGTTGTCAAGGCATGGACAGGCTATCATTAATACCCTTCTTAAGAAGAATGAGAAGTTCATTCATGGAATAAAGCTAGAGATTGCTAGGGCAACAATGCCACATCTTAGAGATCCATTTAATGTCGTGGTAGACATAGCTTTGAGAAACGGGGACCTGTTTTCATATATTGGGAAGTATAAGTTAGTGGAGACTACAAGTCTCCAGGGCAAGAGGAGAAGTTCTTTGGTAAGAAAGGAGCTTAGAAAGGTTGATCTTCAAAGAAGGGAAAGTCTGAAGTAGTTTGCTATAAGTGTGATAAGAAAAGGCACTTTGCAAATCAATGTTGCTCAAAAGATAGCAATAAATATGTTGATAAGAAGGGAGCGAAATGCTTTGATTGCGACAAGATGGAGCATTTCAAGAGGGAGTGTCTTGAACTGGTCAAGGATGAAAGAGGAAAGGTTTTTGCTTTGGAACCTACAACTTATGGACGAACTGTATAAGAGAAGGGAAAGGCAGTGTTAGAAGGTACACTTCTTGCTCATAATATTCATGTTAATATGTTGTCCGATACTGGAGCATCACATTCTTTTGTCTCTAAATATTTGGTAGATAAGCTAGATCTAGAACCGACATACCATATTACTTCTTTGAAGGTTGCGAATCTGATAGGCTATTGTGCAACTCTTGGAATGAGATGTGACCATTTAGAATTTGAATTTGTAGTTCATATGTTTGCCTACAAATTGCATGTGTTTGACTTTATGGGTTTTGGGATAATCTTGGGTATGGTTTGTCAAACCGATATGATGCTAGGATATTTTATCAAGATAGAGTGATATCCCTAAGACACTGTAACTACCATGATCAAATTATATACTCATTAGAAGAATCAAGTTCTGATGTATGTGCAATGATGGAAGTAATGGAAGGCATGTAGGATGAAATCAATCGAGTTTTTGTAGTAAGAGAGTGTGCTTATAATTTTTAGTCAGTTTAGGTCTACCACAGAAACGTGCCATATAGAGTTTTGAATATATCACATACCTCGAGCTAAACCCATAAGTAAGCCATCTAGCAGAATGACACATACCAAGATGAAAGAATTAAAGGTGCAACTAGTGGATTTGGAAGGGAAGAATTTTATTAGACCAAGCGGTTTTCCTTGGGAGCTGAGATGGTGTTCGTAAAGAAACCGAATGGGTTGTTAAGGTTATGTGTTGATTATAGAAAGAATAATAGGAGGACGATAAAGAATCGATTTCCTTCGCCTAAGATAGATGATATATTTGATTCATTCAGTGGAGCCAAGGTTGTTTTCATGGTTGGACTAAGCAATGGGTTACCATCAATTGAGAGTGGCGAAGGAAAGTATACTGTTAAGAGCGTTTCAAATAACATATGGTTTGTATGAATGGTTAGTCATGCTTTTCGAACTGACCAACACGCCTGCTTTCTTTGTAGAATTGATGAATCAAATCTTCCAAGAGCATTTAGATAGATTCGTTTGGTATTTATTGATGACATTTTGGTATATTCTAAGAATGAAAAAGAGCATAAGGTTCATCTCAGAATAGTGCTAGACACATTGAGGTAGCATCAGCTAAAGGTGATGTTTTCAAAATCATTTGTAGGAAAAATAAGTGCAATTTCTTGGACATGTAGTTTCGGAGAATAGGTTGTCTATAGATCCATCGAAGGTCGAAGCTATTAATAGTTCGAAATGACCTGAGACCAAAACTGGGATTAGAAGTTTCTTAAGGTTGGCTTGCTATTACTATAGATTTATTAAAGACTTTTCTCATATAGCAGCACCAATGACTAAGCTAACAAGGAAGGACGTAAAGTTTGTATAGAGTAATAAATGTGAAGAAGCATTTCAGATGCTAAAGCATTTATTATCTAATACACCATGTTAGTTGTTCCAAATGGGAATCAAGATTTAGTGGTGTGTATTGATGCATGTGGAACTAGGTTAAGAGATGTATTGATGCAAAAAGGTAGAGTTTTTGCCTTTGCTTCTCGACAACTCCGACCGCATGAAGTTAGATATCATATTCATGATTTGGATTTAGCAGCTATGATCTTTGCACTAAAGGTAAGGAAATGCTATCTTTTGGGATAACAATTCGAGTTGTTTAAGGATCATAAGTCCATAAAGTATTTACTCTCTCAAAAGGAGTTGAATATAAGGCAGCAAAGATGGCTGGAGTTTTTAGCAACGTATGACTTTGGGACTGAGTATATGTTGGGAAAAGGAAATAAAGTACCTAATGTGCTTAGTAGAAAACATCAAAATGTGGTGTTGAAGATGTTATTTGAATGGAATGATTTAGAGGCGTTGGTTTCTTGTGGAGTTAGAATGAGGTCGACGAATAGTTCTAGTCAGATAACCATAATGATCTCTTAGTTAGAAGTTCGATCGATATTGATCGAACGAATTGAAGGCAAAAGGATGATCCAATACTAGCTGAACAGATTAAGACTAGAGGTAGGAAGCGAGATTGATGAATAGAATAATTTTGAAATTGACCAAAGAGGATGGTTAAGAAAGAAGGGACAGTTGTGTGTTCTGAAGGTGGATCATCTGAGAAAGGAAGTTTTTAGAGAATGTCATCAATCAAAGTTTACTATTTATCCCGAAGGTACGAAGATGTACCAAATATGAAGAGGAGTTTCTTTTGTGAAGGAATGAAGAGAGATGTTGGCTTATGGGTGAAGCATGTATGAATTGCAAATAAATAAATGTCCAAGCATTGAAAGCCAAGTGGATTACTTCAAGTTTAAAAGTGCCACCATGGAAATGAGATTCTATACCTATGGATTTTATAGATGGGTTGCCAAGGTCAAATAGAGAAAATAAAAGTGTTTAGGTCATGGTTGATAGATTGGCCAAGAGTGAAGACTTTATCCTTGTTCAGTTGACAAAGAAAACACCTAGTTTGGTGAAAGTATTCTTGAAGAATGCTGTGAGACTTCATAGAACACCTAGTAGCATTGTAAGTAGTAGGAATCCTTTTCTTACTAGTGAGTTCTAGAAGAGCTGATAGAATATATTGGGTACTTAGCTGAAGATGAGTACCACTTATCATCCATAGACTAATAGGAAATGGAAATGGTGAATAAAGTACTCGAAGATTTATTGAGAGCTTGTGTACTAGACTTTAGAGGATCATGGGAAGACCATTTGCACTCAGTCGAGTTTTCCTACAATAATAGTTATCAAACCAGTATAGCAATGGCTCCTTTAAAGCACTTTATGAAAAGCCATGTAAATTGCATGCATGTTGGTTGGAGATAGGTGATAGACCTATACTTAGTCCAGATTTGGTGAAAGAAGCGACTAAAAAGATTGAATTGATCCATGAAAGGATGAAGGAGATCAATCAAGATAGAAAAGTTGCGCAGATAGAAGATGTAAAATTTTTGAATTTTTAGGTTGAGATTTTGTTTTCATAAGAATATCATCGATGAAGGGTGTTGTACAATTTGGAAAGTCGGGAAAGTTGGCATTCAGATATGTTAGGCCACTTTCTATTATAGAGAGGATCGGGAAACTCGCATATCATATTGAATTACTGAATACTTTTGCATGAGTTCATAATTTTTTTCATATATCCCACTTAAGGAAGTACATGCATGATCCAAAGACTACTATTGAGCCAATAGTTTTGGAAGATTTAGTAGTGAAGTCTGATATGACTATCATTAGGGGACCTATTCATATAGTGGATACAGATATGAAAGAGCTTAGAAATAAAACAATCAAGTTGGTGAAATTCTAGTGGAGTGACTATGAGAAAGACTGTACTAGGAAGACAGAGGATAGAATTAGAGAGGCTTATCGTAAGTTATTTTGACTGTATGTTCTTTGTCGTTGTATGTACTTTTGACTAGTGTTATGCTGGTTTATTGATTTTATGGCCTAGTGTTATGCTGGTTTATTGATTTTATGGTCCCTTGAAACATGTTTTCATGATTGATATGGTTGTTTTCCTTATAGAATTTTCGAGGATGAAATTCTTTAAGGAAGAGAACATGTAATACGCCTAATTTTATTTACATGTAATTAGGGATTTAAGGAAATAATTAGATAAATAATGTGGGAAAATATAAATGTATATATAAGTATGTATGATTTCTATATTAATGTAACTTCAATTTCAAATTTTAAATAGAGAATTTGTTTAAAGGGAAAGAAATTAAAGGCTTTCATTATATTCGGGAAAGATATAAAGAAAGGAAGACAACACATTAAATTAGTAATCCTAAAATAAGCTATCCCCTTCATATTAATTCGACCATACCTCTCATAACAAAAGAATAGAAAACTAACACAGAACCGAGAGCTCTCCATTCAAATAGACTCAAGAAGAAGAGGAGGAAGATAAAGCTAGGAATGAAAAAACAAGGGAATTATCTCCATATACAACTCACTAAAGGTGAATAATATTTTCATATCTTTGTTTTATGAATGTGCTTATTTTAGGTTCAAGGGTAGATCTGAAATTTTGATTGATGGTTGTCATGCATATGAATTAGATAGTTATTTATATAAGCTATGGTTATCATTTGAGATTTTATGGAATTTTCCTAAGGTTTTTATGTAAAAACTATGATTTTGATCTCCAAATGTTTGGATTTTGTATATGGTGTTTGGAATAATATTTTGAATATGGGTTTTCAATTTCATAATTTTTGAAAATATTGTGAATTTAAAATGAATTTTCTAAGTTGAGAAAATGGGAAATTTCGTGTTTTAATTATTAAAATAGGAAAAATATTCATTATTATCCAAAAAAATTATATGTTGTTAAATAGGTTAGATTTTTTGGGACTTACAGAAATGCTACTATCAATTTACGATAACATATGATTGTCAATATGTGATAGCCATCGATTTTTATTAATTGCGATAGTTATTAGTTTTATCACTATGAGATAGCATATATTTTTCAACTTGCGACAACTATCTTGTTTTATCTACTTATAATAGCTATTAAATTTTAAACTTGTGATCACCATTGACATGCGATAGAAATTACTTTTATCAACTTGTGATGGTTATGTTTTATCAATTTGCGATAGCTATTATTTAGTCAAGTTGTAATGACTATTTTATCAGCTTGCGACAGCTATGTTTTGGTAAACTTGCGATGGTTATGTTTTATCAACTTGCGACAGCTATGTTTTGGTCAACTTGCGATGGTTATGTTTTATCAACTTGCGACAACTATGTTTTGGTCAACTTGTGATGGCTATGTTTCATTAACTTGTGATAACTATGTTTTGTTTGATATGCGATAAATATAGATGTCCACATATGATGGTTTCATATAGTGTAAAAATGCGATAGCTATAATTTATTTGACATGAGATGACTAATGTTTTCAACATGCGATAGTAAGGTTTGTTTCAATGTGCGATAGCATAAGTTTTTAAAAAGGAAGATATCAATATTTAGTATTTAATAGTTTTTTACTTTATGGTGGGCTAAGTTTTTCTTAAGCAAAAAGATGGTTTTTGTTAAGTACTTTCACATGTTTTCAAAAGAAATAAAATGTATTTTGGCCCATTATTAAAGGTTCTTGAGAAGAAAAGTATTACTTTGTTAGAAGTAATTTTATGTATAAATTGGCTATTACATGAACATATATGTATGATGGTTGATAGTGTGTTATATGTTTAGCTTTGTATCTTGATCCGTTATTTTTGCATATGGTAAATTGTTGGCATATTCACTTTTGTGTTAAATGTTATCACCCAACATTTATGACTTTGGAGATTGTGAAATAATGGCCAGTTAGGGTTCTTCCAATAGTAGGTATGGTCAGACTCAAACTTCTGAGTGAGTAGAATTGCATCTAGGAGATCATAAAGATTAAGTTGTGTTTTGACGCCTTGAACTAATCAAAAGAAATGACTCATTGACGTTTTAAACCCATATTTAAGGGTGGAGATTGAGGTAGGGTCACGCCCTATCCTCCAACCATTATCCCTTGGTTGGTCAGGTATACGATTCAATTGCATAGTTCTTTTTCCTCCTGTTGGACAAGAGACAGGTTAAGATTGTGGATTATGCAAAGAAAGGAACTCACAGGACAGACACTTACTGTTGTTTTTCTTATATTGGACAGAAGCCGAGGTTATTTACTCTTGTTAGATGAGAGATTTTGGATTACTTGGTTATATTTTGACTTAAGTCGGCTTTATAGGTTTTTAGTTGGTCTTAAAAACTAATATTGGTTCACAATGACCTTGAAAAAACTATGTCATGGACTAATTATGGGAATAGGGAAACTATGGGAAAGTGTGACCTTTGGTCCCTAGCGAATGACGTAGTATTCATTATGACATATCTATGCATGATATTTATGTTGGTTATGTTCTAATCATTTTGGCTGCAGGTATATGTTATGATTGACATATATATTATAAAGATACCAGTGAGAGGAAAACTCGCTCCACTCTATGGCGTTGTCTCACTAAGTATCTATATTTTAGTTTAAGATGGACAAATATTATTCACACAAGATTATTTATCTGACCCGAAGTTTTTGATTTCCCTCTAAGATCTCAGGCACTCAATTGGAATTATTAAACTAAGAGTAGGATTTTCATATTAAATGAATAAGCTTCTAGAGACGTGCAGGAGGCAAGATGCTATTTAGGACTATTATTATGTAGTTTAACTGCTTTTGTTTATTGTTGAATGTATGTAAGGACGGCTACTGTAACCGCCTAAGTAGTTAAGACTTTGATCATCTAAGGGTACATCTTCATATATCACTCTTAGAATTATATATATATACACACATATATATATATATGTTGTATTTTATCTGAACGATGTAATTGCAGGGTTATGTGATGTAATTGGAATGTAATAAATTTGCAAATTAATGCAAGAAAATGTTTTTAAGTTTTTAAATTCATTTGCTCTTGATGTTATTGATACAATAAGTGATCTCCTTTTATCATTGGAAAATAATGCTAAAAATGACTGCAGAATCATTAGTATCTATTTTTAAGCCTCAAAATTGGGGATGTTATATATTTGTAGATCTAGGTGTCGATAGAGCATGCATTCAAGCTAGTACAAAAAGCGGGACTTTACAGTTTGGGAGGGATAGGGTGGGGGATGGAGTAGGTAGAAGTGAGGATGAGGTGAGTAAGCAGTGGTTGAAACTATAGTCGTCTTAGACGTAAGAAGTGGAAAATCCAAATCACATGTTGGGGAAAAAGGGAGAACTGCACTTGCATTCTACTTATTGGTAATAGCGATATTATATGGATTTTGAATGACATTATTTTCAATTAAATCATTTAATTCGGAATTGTTGTTTTTAGAAAAAAGGGATATTTAGAAATAATGAAGTTAGAAAATCTACATATGCACTTACATTGCTCTCATAGTACGTCATTTTCAAAAGTCCCAAGTTAGAATTTTTTTTCCATATCATCAGAGGACACTAATCTTGTGATGAGGGTAACTTTTAATAATTCAGCTTGTTTAGAATTATTATGTACTTCCAAGTCATCCAAAAAAGCATATGAATCATCATATTTTGCACTTTTTTCCAAAACCAGTTGGTACCGAAATACTAAAAGAATCATGCGGTGAGTCCTCCTTTGAATGCTCATTTAAAAATTTTGTGAATTTGACCTATAGGGATCTAATGAAGTAGGGTTTTTATGTTGGAACTAGGCCAGCATGCAGCGGGGGGTAATGGTAAATTTTAGAAAAAAATTATTCCATTTGGATCTTTAATGAGTCTATGAAGTCTAAATTTATTTAGATCTTATCTAAATTTCTTTTTAAATAAAATCACTATTTTATTTATTTTATAAATATGGTCTTATTTATTATATAATTTGTATTATATAATGTATATGTGTATCATATACACATATGAGTGTACGTGCACATGCAACATAGTAAAGTGTACATGGTTTTATATGCCCGTATATAGATGTTGGGATTTACACCGCAACGAACATACTAGCCCCTCTATATACATGTGTGTTGTGTGTGTCTATAAATATATATGTATGTATGTATGTATGTATGTATTATATAAAATACTAAAAGAACCATGTTATGTGTGTAATTGTTTATATTATAAAGTACTTCTTATAAATAAAATTTATATAATACACTTATATAAATATACACATATATGAAACATAATTAGATTGCAAAATGTTTTGAATATAAATATATAAAGTAGTTTTAAATAATACATATATAATATTATACACATAATTTGAATATATTTTTTTATATATATAATGAAATTTAATATACATATATAATGTATAGATACTTAAATATATACTTGTAAATATATTATAATGCAAACAATAATAAGAAAATATATGTATACATACAATAAATGCTTTCGGCCTAAAATTTTTTTTTGGTTTAAAATTATTTAACAATTAAAGAGGTTTTTCTTAATTAATTCAGTATGGAATAAGTAAAAATAATAACATTTTTTTAAAACAAATGATAGCGTATTTTGTATTAAATTAATAATTACATTTTACATTATTTATAAACAATTATATGTATTTATCATATATATAAATTAATTTTAAAATAAATAATTATATAAATTTTACAAATGCAAACTAAAATAAAAGAACTGTTTTTTTATTTTTGAAATCTTATATGAATAAATAAATTTTATGAAGTAGAGATTATATTTAATACAATATTAGTTCTTATGAATTTGGTTTTAATTAAAAATATTTAAAAACGTATATAATTTGTTTTTGATATATATATTTTTTTATCAATCGACGCCATGAGCATTTATGCATGACTATAATTTTTATACACACACAGATATATATAACCATCCAGCATGTGACAACAAAAAATATACAGATTCGTGATAAAGGATTCTATCTAAACTAAGACATGATATGATAAATTTATTAAGCATTTGCATAATTATAGTCAAGTAAAATTACATTTGCCCTATGCCTAGAATTTGCACCTTGAAACGAAGAACCAAGCTCCTTGAATCCAATTCCAAATCCATAAGTTGCTAGCTCCCGAATATAACTACCACCAACAATCGTATCGAAATTTATTTGATATTTTGGAGCTTGAAAATTTTGAGGTATCCAAGGGGATATGGCCGACCTATTTGGTCTTAGAGAAGATGCTAAAGTCACCATGAAAATGAGAATTAGAGAGCTTAAATAAAGGGGTTATCGATGAGAAAAATATGGATCTTAATCCCTATTATTCTCTTACAAATTATCCCTTCTTTAATTCAAAACTAACCCCACCTTTTTTCCATCTAACCGGCCTCCCCTAGCCCATGCATGGTCAGCTATCACTAGCCCCATATAGGCCTCAAAAATACTTCAAACTCGAACAATATTTAATATACTTAAATCCAATTTAAATATGTACTGATATCATATATTGATAAGTATATTTATAACTATTACATACACACCTAATTAATATTGTTCAAAATGCATAAAGTAAAATTTTATAATTAATAGTCCATAAATTTTAACTAATTTAATTAGTTTAAAACAATTATAATTTAATTAAATTGGGTGAACAGGGGTATTCAATGTTTCGGTTGTGTGACACTTAAGTGTAAATTTGGTCGACGATTGATATCGAACAATTAGAATATTAATGTTTACACATTACTTAGTAGGTGGTATGGTATTATGTCAAATTTATCGCTTGCTTGGCATCGGTAAAATCCAATTTCATTTTATTAAGCATTACCCTGTAGTGAAAATTATTTACACCAATTCTCAGCGTCAAAATTATATCACTTTGTATGAAATTTGGTGTTAATACCTCAGTTGTTGATTTTGATGACAACAACAATAATCAACCATATACAATCATATAAAATATAGATATAAGTAAAATGTAGATACTAATGTTTTGCCAAGTTATATAGTATATAATGCAGAATATTACACATGTGTTGAATCGAAGGTTGTACGGTATAAAGACTCAAAAGATAGACATGAAGACTCATGAGTAAAAAGATCAAGATATGAAGATCTCAAGGTAGCAATTTTGTGTATATAGTCATAGCATATATTGTTAAAGTCCTTGATAGCAATTTTTGATCTCCATCTCCTATTTTCTATCTTTTATATTTTTAAACAAAATAAATTTTCAAAAATATTATATAAAAGTTTTTCAAAGTTCAAAACGTTTATAATCTATGTTCAAACTATTTTACAAAGTATCAAATTATTTTAAGAAATATAGAATTTTCAAAAATTTTAAAAGAAACAAGTTTTCAAAATTTACATGCATATGTCGAGATATAGGCAGATTGTATGTCGACATACATGACGCCGATTCGTTTTTCAAATTTTGAAACGAAGGGTCTATTCATCGCAACTCTTTACGAACGGACACATCAGTTGATTTACTATATAAAGGGGAATTCAAATGAATTTTTTGATAACTAATTGCTTATTTTCTTCCCTCCTCTCACTCTCTTGAAAATTCCATTGAAAATATATTCTATTCTCTTCAAAATCACTTAGAATCAATTCATACTTCATTGTATTGATTCAATACTACTTTCTTACTATTTTACAGACATCTCTCTCTCAATTCAATGACTAAAGTGTTGTCTAAGAGGCTATAGGATCCATTATATCTAAAGTTCAAGAAATTATCTCTGGAAAAACTATCAACTATATTTGTATTTTCTTGGGTGTTCTTATAGCCCGTTCAAACCAAGTGGGCCTGCTTAGTAGCCCGAAAATCTAGTGGATGTGCTTGTTGCCTGTTTAAATCAAGCGAGTCTACCCTGAGCTCAAAAATTCAGGAGGGTGTGTCTCATAGCCTCAAAAACGAGATTGAATTTGGGTTTGCCTTCTGCCCAGTTAAAGATTGGAATTTGAAAAGAAATTCGTACAAGCAATTGTACAAGTCTGGATGTAGGAGAAATCCAAACTAATATAAAATCTTTGGTGTCATCTCTCTAACTCTTTACTTTGCTTTACTGCTTTTATTTTTATTTATGATTGCTTCTGTGACTGTTTGATAGTATAGTTCTGTGTTGTTAATTTGTGATTTAATATTTAACTCGAAAGAAATTTAAAAGGATTTACATAAATTTGAAAACACTATTCACCCCCCTCTAGTATTTAATTAGCCTTAAGATCCATAATTCTGCAACCTACATTTGGAGAACAGTGCAAGTTATACATGAGGGTGCTAGTAAAGTTAAACAGACCAAAATTTCCATATTAACTAATAAGTTTCAGTTGTATAAAATAAATTCAAATGAGTCTATTGTAGATTTCAAGATATAGTGCATTCTTTAGTAGCATTAGGTAAAAACTTTTCCGAAGAGGAATAAGTTATAAAATCCCCAATTCACTTTCTTTGGAGTGGGATCAATACACACTAGTAATTGAAGAGGCTAATGACATTAGTACTCTCAAAACTGAAGAATTAATAGGCAATTTAATGACCCATAAAGCACAACTGCAGGGCAATAGAGAAAGCAAGGCAATAGAAAATAAATCCATTTCTTTTAATTCAATAACCGACGATCGAGATTCAGACACTGACAATGATGAAGAAATTTCTTTCATGACTACAAATTTCAGAAAGTTCCTGAAGTATAGAAAAATGAACAACTTTCGGACACCTGAAAACAAGACTTTGGGAATTGGAAATGCAATACGATGTTTCAACTGCAATGAACCCAGTCATCTGCAAAGAGAATGTCTGCATCAGAATAAATCAAAGTTCTCACCAGTTACTGATTCATCCGAAAAAAGAAAGAAGGGATATACAACAACATTGGATGATTCAGGTACTTTCTCAAGCGATAATGAACCAGATACTGAGGATGTGAATATGTGTTTCATGGCAATAAGAGACAATTAAAAACTAATCAACAGAAAGTGGAAAAAATGATACCTTTTATTTATTAATTTTTATTATTATTGTAGAATCTAGGAATAAAATATAGATTAATAATGTTACAAGATGTATTTAAGTATATAGATATATATAGGAATATTTATATAGTTTTATTTTCTTGAAATTTACGGCCCATATGCTGACATTCATAGAGCATATATGTCGACACACCTACTAGAAATTTGAAATTTCATTTCAAATTCAAAATTTGAATTTCTTTTGTACTTATTCCCATGTTCTGAAAAGGTAATTTTTAACCAGAGAACATGACCGTTCTTTATTAACTCAATCTACGTCTATCCATTCATTCACTTGCTTTTATTCAAAATTTAAAAATCTATTCAATCTCTTATCTTTTAAAAAAATAGCCTCATCAAGTCATAATCCTAAAATCATAAGGCTCTCAAAGAGAAATAAAGGCTTTCTTTTCAATAATAAAGAAGCTATTGATACTTATATGTAGTATGCTACTTCTGGAAAAAAGTTTCGGATGATTTGCAAAGTTTGATGATTTTTCCTCTTATGGTCTTCACACTACAAGAACAACAGTATATTCCGACCACATGTACTGACGTCCGCAGACGGAATACTTCCGACGGCTTCCGACGACAAGTACATTCTGGACATTGTTATGAATAAAATAATTAGCCGCCGGAAGCCGTTAGAACAATGTTGTTTGCTGCTGTTGGTTGCCGTCGGAAATTCGTGATTATCTTCTTCCCTAGGCCGAAACAGATTCATTTGAGCTCTCCTCCATCACCAAAACCCTTCTTCCACCATTTCCATCTCCACCTTCAACGCCCGAAATTCTGCCAAAATCGCATCCTTCTTCGTCAATTCGGAATCTCATCTCCTCCAAACCCCTAATCTCCTCTATTTTAGGTATTATTCATAAACCATAATTTCATGAATTTGTTAATTTAGAGTTAATTTGTTAGTTTAATTGTTTATATTGTCTCATTGATTGTGTAGTATAGTTTATTGAATGTTAATTACTGTTATTATCCTATAAGTGTTGAATACTAACTTGTTTAGTTTGTGCGATAAGAAATTAGTGGGCATAAGTAGAATAATTTAGTGCTTTTACACCTTACTTGGGTTATTTAGTGTGGAAGAGCATAATTTAGTTTATTCGTTTTCTAAAACGTTGAAAATGATAATTAATTTTATATAACGTACGATTAGTTAGTTAGTTAATTAAAGTTTTAAACATGTGCGTATGTGATAACCTATCGTATACGGTAGCTTAACTTAAATTAAATGTTAATCAATTTAATTTAAATGTAGAAAGCCAATTTTTTTTAAAAATATAAAATATGTAATATACTTTACTCATAAAACCGTTAGAGTGTTTTTTGGCCCTGTCTGATAAGTATTGTATATGATCGTTATGTGGGTATTCGTTTTTTGTCACAGAACAGACATCTATATTCATCGTATACAATATTTGTTGGATTTGTCTCTGTATTGGACAAGTTACAAACATAGTAACATAATTGCATCTCATAAATCATTTCATTTTAAACGGTTCACAAAATTTCGAAAGCGCTTCCTTTATGCTCCCTATGTACATGCAATTGTATACGACTCAGGGAACAAAAGGGAAGTGCTGCTGAAATTTTGTCGAATCGTTTAAAATGAAATGATTTACGTGATTTAAATATGTTACTGTGTTTGTAACGGGAAGTAGGATGACCCAGCAACAAAGTGTCAATGATCAATTAATAAAACATTAAACTGTAAAATTGTATTGAAAAATAAATTATCAATGTGGTTTTAATTTATATCGTATTTTTTGATTAGTAGAAGAGAAGATCGATTATTTTATTAATCGAAGCTGGATGTATCAATAATGACGGGAAATTGGAGGCTCAATAAGTGAACATTTTAACAATGGTGTACACGTATTTATTGATTTTGCTTTAAGTAATAATGGAAACGACAAAGAAATCCATTGTCCATGTAGTAGATGCAAATTGTTGAATCATTTGATACCAGAATTGGTTAGAGTTCATTTGCATCGGTACAATTTCGTGCCGAAATATTTGGTATGGGATCATCATGGAGAACTTGTAGCACCTAATCCTATACAGTCAGAGGAGGTAGTGAGTAATGAAATTGTTATGACGAATCTTGTAGAACATAGATTGAGGATGCAGCACTTTCAATGTTCCCTACTGCTCAATTTGTTGATGACGATGTTAATGTTGAAGAAGAACCAAATATTGGAGCAAATTTTTTTTATGGTTTATTGGATTCCGCGAAGAAACCCCTTTAGGAAGGTTGTACAAGCGACACCCAATTATCAGTAACTGCAGAATACATTGTGATGAAATCTAAATACAACCTCGCAGAAGCTGGATTTACAGCTATTGTACAAGCTGCGAAGCGGCATATCTCTCCCGATAATTTAATGTGCGAAAATCATTATGAAGTGAAAAAACTTATGTCGGCTTTTGGTTTACCGTATCAAAAAATAGATACATGCTTAAATGGTTGCATGTTGTTTTGGAAAGAAGATATCAATCTTAGGAATTGTAAAATATGTAATCAGGAAAGGTACAAACCAAGAAAGAAGAAGTGAAAGGAAGTCCCGTATAAATGTATGCATTATTTACCTATTACTCCTAGGCTTCAAAGGTTATATGCATCTTCTGTAACCGCGCATCATATGAGATGGCATAGTGTTAGAACACAAGAAGAAGGTACGTTAACATACCCAGCTGATGGGGAAGCATGGAAGCATTTTGATCAGAAATATCTCGATTTTGCAGTGGAGAGCCGTAATGTTAGACTTGGTTTATGTACGGATGGATTTTCACCATTTTCTCAATTTGGTTATAAATATTTATCTTGGCCTATAATCGTTACACCTTATAACTTACCTCTATGGATGTGTATGAAAACTCCATATATGTTTCTCACAATTGTCGTCCCCTGCCTTGATGATCCGACACAAGGAATTGCCATTTATTTACATTCGTTGATTGAAGAGTTGAAAACACTATGGTACGAAGGAGTTGAAACATACGACATCTCAAAAAAAATTCGTATGTTTGCTTCTTTGTTGTGGACTATTAGCGATTTTCCTGCGTATGCAATGCTTTCAGGTTAGAGTACGGCCGGTCGCCTAGCTTGTCCTTATTGCATGGAGGAAACACGAGCATTTTCTTTACCGCATGGAAGGAAAATTTCGTGGTTTGATTATCATCAGTGTTTTCTCCATATTAATCATCCTTTTAGAAGAGACAAAAAAACTTTACAGCTAATAGACACGAGCCCTTGCAACCACCAAAGGTTTGGTCAAGCGAAGATATATATGAAATTGTAAAGGATTTTCCAAAGATACATGAAACTGGAGAACAAATTGAAATTCAAGGTAAATGAACGATTCATAATTGGTGCAAACAAAGTATATTTTAGGAATTGCCTTATTGGAAAAATCTACCACTTCATCACAATATTGATGTGATGCACAACGAGAAAAACGTCTTTGACAACGTTTTTAATACAATTTTGAATGTTAAGGGGAAGACGAAGGATGATTTGAAATCAAGACGCGATATCGAAGCAATATGTAATTGCCCTGAGCTTCATATCAAGCCAAATAACACAAAAAACCAAAAGCATGCTATGAGCTAGACAATAACCAAGTTAAAATACTTTTTAAATGGGTGGAAGGGTTAAGATTTCCTGACGGTATTTCTTCCAATATTCGTAGATGTGTCGATTATAAGAACAACAGACTTAGTGGGATGAAAAGCCATGATTGTCATATTATAATGGAAAATTTGTTACCTGTTGCTTTTAAAGAACAGTTGCCCATAAAAGTTTGGACGGTTGTAACAGAACTTAGTTTGTTTTATAAGGAGCTTTGTTCTACTATGTTAAAAGTTGATCATCTACGTAAACTTGAGGAAGAAATCCCTATACTGCTCTACAAAATAGAGGAAATATTTCCTCCAGGTTTATTTAATGTAATAGGGCATTTACTTGTTCATCTTCCATCTAAAGCACGTCTTCGAGGGCCTATGCAATATGGATGGATGTATCCATTTGAGAGGTATTAATGTTTATTACGTTAAATATTAGTTTAATTACATGTATAAATAAATTTTAATTTGGAATAATTCTTAATAGGTACTTAAATCATCTAAAGAAAAAAGTGAGACAGAAAGCATGAGTTGAAGGTTCGATTTGCAAATCATATATTGAAGAAGAAGCTTCGTTTTTTTCTCTCATTATTTTAGCGATCATGTGAACTTATCGTTTGAAAGTGCTACGCGTAATGATGAAGGCATTAATCAAGATGATTGTCAAGCGACTTTATCTATTTTTTAAAAACATGGTCGACCTGTTGGTAAATGTGTTGGATTATGGTTGGACGATAGGGATTACCATGTAGCACGCACATATATTCTTTTCAATTGTGCTGAAGTTGCACCATTTGTTAGGTAATATACATATATTCTTCTTAATGCATTATATCATCTACATATGCGTATATACACATATGCACATGTGTGTGTTAATTATAATGCAACATTTCTTCTATAATTGCAGCGTTTACGAATCATAACATCCAAATGGAGATATTGGCAAAGATTTTGCTACTTGGTTTTCAAATTACGTTTACGACACGACAAATTGTGTGGACGATGAAGGATTGAAACATTTTGCTATGGGACCAAAAAAGAAAGTCAAGACCTATCCAATATTCTTCGTTAATGGATATAAACTTCACCAAAGAATACAGTGCTGAAAAATTAACTAACAATACCGGTGTATTTGTTAAAGGTAGTGATGATCCAAATGGTCATGTATATGATTTTTATGGCGTGTTAACCCAGGTTTTGCAATTGACATATTTCACAAGACCTGCGGAAGAATTTTTTTTGTTTAAATGCAACTGGTTCAGCAACGTTCCAGGTTCTGGAATCCGTACACATCTCTATGAAGAGATAAAGCAGATTGGTCGGCTGTTTTTAGAACAAAGGCAAGGTTTACATTTGATGAACAAAATATTCCAAACGAACAAGCTTATCAAGCAGATATCGAGGAAAATACTGGAATAATAATAATCGACGATCAAACCGATTTTGGACCTCTAAACGATGAATCAAATGCATTAATAGAAGCATTTGAGACTAAAGAGGAACAAAACATAGAGTACAAAATGGAGTCTGAATCAAAAAATGGCGAGGACTAATTAATAATCTTTATTTCGGGAGAAGGTAATTTCTGTGTTTATTTATGTTACATTTTCTCATTAAAAATGATATGTTCTGCTAATGATATGTTTAGTCGTAATCTGTTTCACATAATCCTTTTACGTTCTGCCATAATGTATGTTTCACATAATTAAATGATATATTTCTCATATATGATATGTCTGTAACAGGTACTATATATGTCTTTTTTCTATAGACGTAGCTCTTCCCATACAGGATCTTCCTCTTTTTCCCAGAGAGGGACTGGTGCGCCTCCAGTTGGTGATGGCAGTGGCCTATCATAGGAGGCAGCTCTTCCTGCGATCTGGTTGCAGGCCAAAGCTGATGGATCATAAGTATTAAATTTATTTCAGTATTAACAATATTTTATGTACGATCTATTATATATTAGTCTTGCTTTATTAAATGTTTGTTTCTTTTTAACACAGTGGCTTCGATCTCGAGCCATCAGCTACAATGCTCTCTATATCTAGACAGGCATATATAGGGGTGGGCATTTAACCGACCAAACCGACCGAACCGATCTTAATCGAACCGCTTTAACCAAAAAAATTGGTTAACCGACCGATATTAACTGACCAAAATCAGTTCGGTTAATGGTTAACCACGGTTATATATCGGTTAACCGTTAACCGAAACTATTTTTAAATTATCATTTTGGTTGCTTCTTTTTGTATATGATTTTCATTTTGCAACGTCGATTTCAGCTATGGATTTGAAGAATATAGTTGTGAAAAAAGTTTAAAAGGTGGCTCTGTGGGATCATATGATTTAATGTTTAACTGATTTAACTTAATATTTGTTTTCTTTTGCTTTAATGTTCTTGGACCTTAATTTTTTTATTGCTCCATGTAAAGTGACAAGCATGATGTTCTAAGTAACTTTTAGTTTTTACCTAAATTGGTATTGTGGTTGGTATCATTTTGTGTTGTACATATTTATACATGTGTTGTGTGCGTTCTTGTATATACTGTAAGTGTATTTGCATTCTTTTGTGCTCCATTTTATTTGTTGCACATGATTTACTTTTAGTTTTATTTGCACACTTGTATTTTGTTCCTGAGCTTTGTTTCTCGTGTGCACCTATGAATAGCAGGTTTGCATGTTGATACATCTTTGTGTATATTTACATTTTCTATGCTTTTAGCCTCATTAATTCCACTATGTTAATATAACAAAACTGTTGTTCCCTATACATTTTACAGTTATTCGAGTGTTTCATTTCTTGCATATATGTGTGTGTATGTATGTATGGTGTGTGTGTGTGTGTGTATGGTGTGTGTGTGTATGAGCATTTGAATGCATATATGGGTTTGCATACTTTCGTGTCCTGTCTTATTGCTGCCATGTTTTGGAACAATATTTTGTTGTGTTGAAGTATGTATATGTACTTGCCTGTGTTTGAATATACTTGTTTATTTATCTTGCTAATGTTTATATTTTTAGAGCTTGACATTGTATTGCATTATATTTCTCTATATTGATTTATTTAGCTCAACCTATTTTGGGTATTTGGGAGTGTGTTGACATGTATAATGCCAACAGTCATATATCAGATTCTCTTATCAAAACATGAATTAATTAGCAGTGCACAATCTTAGCCAACAATCATATATTGTTATTGATTTGACTGTGTTGAGATGTATGTTATTTTCTAGTGAGGTGGCGTGCTATTGTTTGTGCACATATCTGAACAATTTATTTTCTATGCAAACATTTCAAAGTTGCAAACAATCAATCAGTTAACCGTTCTAACTTTATTAGTTAACCGATAAACTGTTTAACTACGAATAATAGTCGGTTAACTGTTCTATATGGCCGGTTAACCATGGTTTAAATGTTGCGGTTCGGTCGATACTACCGACAATGGTTAACCGAATATCGGTTAACCGAACTGTACATTTGTTTAGGTTAACCACAAAAATTAACCGATTTACGCGGTTACTCGACCACGCCCACCCCTAGGCATATATGAGCAGGATAACTGCCTGCTGGCCTAAGTGGAGCAAAATACTGGAAAATGTCAGAGAGAGCATTTGGCAGGACTTCCTGCTAAGTGTAAATTTATATTTTGCATTTTCTATTTGATCCTAGACCACTTTATATATTGTAGACTATTTATAAAAATGTATAACTTACATTTTCTCAATGTGTAGGGTTCGGTGGACCTACAAGAGACTGATCTTTCCCTGGTGCAGCGCCATTGGAACAGCAAAATTGCCAAAAATTATAGGGATACAGCGTCTGCTATGAGAAAAGCAGGAAAAAAACCAAACTGGATGAGTGCTAGCGTGTGGGAGGCCTGGGTCGTATGGTGGAGCAATGAGGAGTTCCACATAAGTTTACCACATATTAATTACTTTAAATTGTTACGTGTATTTAATACATAATTTAATACTGTAAATGTTATTTCCAATTTAAATTTGCAGAGGGAGTTAGATAGGAACTCCGCAAACAAAAACAAGAATCCCGTCACACATTGCGGTGGTTCCAAGTCATTCCAGCATCCTCACGAGGATTTGGTAAATTTTTATATTCATATTTTTATATTTTAAGTTATAAGTTGTTAATGATGGTTAATAAAACAATATATAATATATATACATATATTCATATTTTAGGAAAGAGCACGCGAGGGTCCTATGTCGTATTGGGATGTTTTTGCTCATACTCATGCCCTGAAGCAGACCGACGATTCAGACTCAGTCGTATACTCATGAGAGCATAATGATGAAGCGACTGGTGCCTATGTAAGTATATTATAATTAAGTTAATAGTTATCAGTTAATTAAGTACACATTTATAGATACTTTAATTAGTGTTATTTATACCAATGACCATTCCAACTTTTTGTTATTTAGTATAGCGATTGGTATACTTAAAAATGATTAGTGTTTTTCTAATTACTGTTATTTATACTCAATTGTATTTTGCATTATAGCAAAAGTTCCAGGAAGCATGGGCACAGCTGCTGGCTGAGAGAGGACGGGATGAGTTGACTGCTGATGAGGAGGACGTTATTTTTGAGTCTGTCATGGATCCACCATCCCGCAGTAGGCGCTATGGATTTGGTAACCAAGCAGTAATTTTTTAAAAATAAACTAAATTCAAATATTGCATATTTTTCAATTAAAGTTATGTAAATTACGTTTATGATGTTGGAGGTATTATAACAATTTATTTTTATTCGTAGGCTAGGACATCTCAGAAGGCGTATAAGATGGCTCAAGACAAAGAAGAAATTGCAGAGCTACGAGCCAAAATAGCCGAGCTGCAGGAGCATGATCGTCGTCGTGCTGTGTAGATGGAGTAGCTGAACCAGCGCTTAGTGGAGTATATGGAGTAGCATGGGAGGTTTCCTTCGTCGGGTGGTTCTATAGGGGATGATGAGTGATGCTAGGTATGTTCAGTTATGTTTTTTGTCGGTATATATACGCTTCAAGTGGGCGAGGGTGTGTTTGATACATTTTGATGGATTTTATATTATCTTATGTGGATTTGGATATGCGTGTGTTTTTGGAGTTGTTGGATGTTGGTTGGGAGATGAACGATGTTGGACTTTTTGGATTATGTTGCTTTATGATTTGGATATGGACTTGTTGGATGTTGATTTTTTGGATTATGTTGGATTTGGATATGGATTTTTTGGATTGAATATTATGTTTGGTTATTTATATGATTGGTTTATATATGCTCGAAATGGAGCTGTTATGTGTATTGATGGATGTGTAGTGGCTGGAAGGCAATAGGCTTAAAAACAGAAGAAAAAAACACCCAGATTTCCGATGGCTTCAAACGGCTACCGACGGCTTATAGGTCATCACATTCCAACGGCTTCCGACGGCTGGCTACTGCAAATTTTGAGAGTTTCCGACGGCTTCGAACGGAAATTTGGTCATTCTGATTTGCTACATGTCCAACATGGCTGTCGGAAACTGTCCCAGATTGTCGTTGGTCGTAGTCAGAAATATGCCATTAATGCCGTCGGAAGACGTTACGAAACAAGATTCACATTCCGATGGACTTTCCTATGGTTTCCAACAGCCTTCCGACGGCCTATATCCATCGGAAAGCACTGTTGTTCTTGTAATGTCAAGGTCTTTTCTTTCAAAATGAAATTCTTCGTTTATTCAACTCTTCTTAAAATGATTTTGGGTATTATCCAGATTTGGTTAAAATGTTTTATGCGAATTTGAATGGAAAAAAATTTCAAAATAAAGAGGGACAAATTTGGAGTAGTGTAAATGATACTCAGATTATTTTAAATTGTGAACTTTTGGGTCATATACTTGGTTGTAAATCTAGTGGAACTGGCCTCTCCACTTTTTAAATTGATGAACAAAACTGTGAAGGTTTTCATGAAATTTTTGAAAGTGGTGAAGAATTTGATTTTAAACATAAAAATCTTAGACCAAAATCAAGACTTATAAGTCTCATTTTACAACAAAACATTACTCCGAAGATGGGTAATTACAATAACCCTACTCAAAAGTTTTTAATCCTCTTTTCGCCATTTATGGAAACTACGATATCAACTGAGCACAAGTCATCTTAGATGATTTTGTCCAAAGGAATATTTCTGGACATGAGAACATACTCTAACATGATGTGTATCTTACTAGAGTTTTCATATATTGTGTTGATTTAAGAGGAGAATCAACTCTACCTCGAAATGTTTTCGACAAGGCAAACATTTCTCTTATGCATATTCCTCCCTATTTCGAACCATATGAAACTCTTGCTGAAATAGAAAAACATTGGCATAGGAAGAGGAGCGAGATATTCAACAAGAAGAAGAAGGAGATGAAATGGAAATGGAAGAAGAGGATAATCAAGAAGAGGAAAAGGAGGAAATGGATAGTTTTTAGAAAGCTTTGACAAACCATCCCACCCATCCAACAAAGAGATTATAAATGACCAAGAGAAGCTTCTTGAAAACCAAAAGAAGTGTATATGTTCCTTTAGTAAAAGGTTCACTTCCCTCTCCAACAAAGTGGACAAAAACTTTGGGAAAATTATTCGCAAGCCTAGTGGATATTCATCATCATCATCTACACCTTTCTAAGCCAATCTAATTATTTCCTTTTGATGTCTAGCTTTTATTTTGGTGTATTGTTGTAGTTTGATGCATGTAATCTTTGTGTATTTGCTTTCGTGCTATGTACCATCTTTTCTTATCAATGAAAAATTGTACTTGCTGTTACATATTCTTCTAATAATCTCTAGAATTCATTAAAATAGAATGAAATTAAATAAAAACAAAAACTATAACAAAAACATAATATTTGCATTTTCAAGTATGTATGTTGACATACACACATTGTATATGTTGACATATGTTAGCCGTTTGGCGAAATTAAAAATTTAAAAATAAAATAACTATCATCTATTCAAACTTTTTGAACGACATTTCACTCCTATATAAGCCTATTTCTTTCAAAAAAAAATTACTGATTATTTTATTATCTATTCTCTTTCATTCTCAAACATTTTTTAACAAAAAAGTCTTCTCCACACCAAAAATTATGTGAAAACCTTGAACAAACACTTCAATCGTTCAAGGATATTCTTACCGTTTTCTTAAGAAATAAATAGCATTTAGGATTAAGTCAAATGCAGATGATCAAAGAACAAGAAAATCATTTTGATGCCCTTCGATGGTCGATTTCTTCCTTAATTAAAGATGATTAAAAAAACAACCCAGAATGCTCTATCAACAAAGATAATGAAGATTGAAATGCCATCAAAGCAAATTCAATCGTTGGATCTGACGGTTGGATTAGAGTTCCAAGCAATGTCTAGTTATTCGGGTTGTTTTAAATTATAAATATATAACTTATTATGTGTAAATTAATACACTTAGGTTTGAATTTGTTTATATTGATTAACATTCTTGGGTTTCGATTTGGTTTGGTTTGTTTAATATATATACTTGAATTGATAATTTGATATGTATTGTTTGACTTTATTAAATAAAGATTGTCATACCATATTTATTTAAGGTCTCCATATATTAATTACATCATGTTTAATATGCTTCGATTATTTTAGTGCTTCATTATTTATTTTGACTCTATAGTTTCTAAGTATTTTATTTAGAAGGAGTTTTTATTTTTCACCCATTTTTGTTGATGGCAAAGGGGAGAAAAGTATAAAATATGCACCGACATATATTCAGGAGGATTTATGTAACTTATGCTGAGTTATATCATATTTCATATTAGGAATATTTAATGGTTGTCATCATTAAAAAGGAGGAGATTGTTAATACCTCAGTTATTGATTTTGATGACAACAACCATAAACAAACATATACAATCGTATAAAATATAGATACTAATGTTTTACCAAGTTATATAGTACATAGTGTAGAATATTACACATGTGTTGAATCGAAGACTGTACAGTATAAAGACTCAAATGGTAGATATGAAGACTCATGAGTACAAAGATCAAGCTATGAAGATCTCAAGATTATAATTTAGTGCATAGCTTATATTGTTAAAGTCCTTGATAGCAATCTTTGATCTCCATCTCCTATTTTCTATCTTTTATATATTTAAACAAAATAAATTTTCAAAATATATTTCAAAAATATTATATAAAAGTTTTTCAAAGTTCAAAATGTTTATAATCTATGTTCAAACTATTTTACAAAATATCAAATTATTTTATAAAGTATAGGATTTTCAAAACATTTTAAAAGAAACAAGTTTTCAAAATATACATGCATATGTCGAGATATAGGCAGTTGGTATGTCGACATATATGCAGCCAATTGGTTTTTCAATTTTTGAAATGAAGTGTCTATTTTTCATAACTCTTCACGAACGGACACATATGTTGATTTACTATATAAAGGTAGTTCAAACGAATTTTTGATAACTAATTACTTATATTCTTTCCTCCTCCTACTCTCTTGAAAACTCCATTGAAAATATATTATATTCTCTTCAAAATCACTTAGAATCAATTCATACTTCATTGTATTGATTCAATACTACTTTTTTACTGTTTTGCATACATCTCTCTCAATCCAAAGATCAAAGTGTTGTCCAAGAGGCTATAGAATCTCATTGTATGTTAATACATTAATTATTGATTTTGATGATAACAACCTTAATAGCAATAATAAATTCATATAAAATATGGATACTAATGTTTTTCCAAGTTATATAGTATATAATATAGGATATTACACAGGTATTGATTTGAAGACTATACAATATAAAGACTCAAAGAATGGACACGAAGACTTATGAGTACAAAGGTCAAAAGATGGAGTTCTCAAGACTATGGTATAGTATACAACATTATAGAATATTGTTAAAGTCCCTGGTAGCAATCTTTGACCTCTATCTTCTCATTTTCTTATTCTTTATTTTTAAAACAAAGTATATTTTTAAAATATACTTAAAAAATATTTTATAAAAGTTTTTTAAGGTTTAAAATGTTTATAATTCTGTTTAAATTATTGTACAAAGTGTCAAAATAATTTACAAAGTATAGGATTTTCAACATTTCAAACTAAACAAGTTTTCAAAATACACTAGCCTATGCCGACATATAGGCAGATGATATATCGACATACATGCCGCAATTTTCAAATTCAAATTTTGAAATGAAATGTCTACTCATCGTAACTCTTTGCGAGTGGACATCTATGTTTATTATTTATATATATGGTGTTTTTAAATGAATTTTAACTACTACTTTCTTACTATCTTCTCTCCTCTTACTCCGCCAAAATTACAAGTGAAAATTTATTAAAACTTCTCCAATTCAAACCAAAATCAATTCAATCATCATTGTACCGATTCTCTACTGTTTACTTTCTAATTCAAATCATCTCTCTCAATCAAAGATCAAAGTGTTGTCCAAGAGGTTATAGAATTCATTGTAACCAAAGAAATTGTCTTTGGAAAATCCATCAAACTTTAGTTGTATTTTCTTGAGTGTGATTATAGCTCATTCAAATCAATTGGGTGTGCTTCGTAGCTTGGAAATCAGAGTGGGTGTGCTTGTAGCTCATCCAAATCAAGTGGGTGTACCTTGAGCTCGGAACCTTAGGATGGTGTGTCTCGTAGCATTGAAATCGAGATTGTATTGGGTTTGCCTTCTGCCCATTTAAAGATTGGCATTTGAAAAGAAATCTGTACAAGCAATTGTACGGGACTAAATGTAGGGTAACTCCGAACTAGTATAAAATTCTCTGGTGTGATCTCTTTAATTCTCTACTTTTTACTTTACTACATTTATACTTGTCTACGTTTTCATCTTTTTTTGTTCATTCTATGTTGATTAATAATAATCTAGAAATAATTTTAAAAAGTTCATAAAAATTAGAAAACACTATTCACCCATCCCCCCTCTAGTGTTTAATTAGCCTTAAGCTCCATAATTCTGCAACTCACACTTGGTATCATCATCATCTAGATCCTTCTAAATCTCTCTAGTTGTTTACTTGTGTTTTCTAACCTTGTATTGTGTGTTTTAGTTTAAAATTCATGTTGTTCTTATGTATTTTCCTTTATTTCAAATGAAATCCTTGTGTCCTTAAAATTGTAAGTAATGAAAAGTATTCATTACTGTTCTATGTTATTTATTAGTCTCTGGAAATTATAATATAATAGTATAAGATAAAACATAAGCTATAACAAAAACATTAAGTTTGCAAATTTTGGTATGTATGTCGACATACATACTAGTGATATGTCAACATATAACAGCCAGAAAGCAAATAATTTAAATTTCAAAACAATAATAACTACCATCCGTCCATTCATTTCAAACGACTTTCTACTCTTATATAAATCCATTTCTTCCAGAAAACTCGTTAATCGTTTTATTCTATACTCTATTTTCATTCTAAAATCTATTTTCACAAATATGTCTTCTTTGACATCAAGAATTATGTGAAAATCATGAACAAACTATTTAATCCTTCAAAGATATTCTCTTTTTAATCTTAAGAAATCAAAGACACTTAGAATTGAGTCAAATGCAAATGATAAAGGAAAAAGAAAAGCATTTTGATGCTATTCGATGGATGATTTCTTCCCTAATCAAAGATGAACCATCTAACAACCTAGAATGCACTATTAATAAGGATATGAAGATTGGGATGCCGTTAAAGCAAATCCAATCTTTGGGTCCGATGGTTGGGTAAAATTTCTACGGAACGTCTAGTATTAGGTTTGGATTTAATATGTAAATATATAAATACTCTTAGGATTTGGTTTAAATGACTAGGTGTGTATTTGGATTGAATTTGATTGGTTTGGATTGTTTGTATGATTGATTTGGTGTAATTGACTTAAATGTATTGAAATTGTATAGTTTGGAATTACATTAATAAAATTTACTTTATCATAATGTTAAATATAGAATAGTATCATTTTTCATATATAATCATATATATCATTTTAAACTTAGATTATTGAATCATATATCATCATATATTTTAGCAGGGGGAGTTTTTATAAAAAAAATCCTTTTCCTTAGTTTTTATTTATCTTTCACCCATTTTTATTGATGACAAAGGGTGAGAAAAATATAAAATATATATACACACTTATTTAGGGGAAGTTATATTATAGTTTATATATACCAAGGTATTAATGGTTGTCATGATCAAAAACGGGGAGATTGTTTATACCTTAGTTATTGATTTTGATGATAACAACCTTAATAACAATAATAAATTCATATAATATATGAATACTAATGTTTTGCGAAGTTATATAGTATATAGTGAAGGATATTATATAGGTATTGATTCGAAGATTGTACAGTATAAAGATTCAACGAATGGACATGAATACTCATGAGCATAACGATCAAGATATGAAGAACTCAAGACTATGGCATAGTATATAGTGTCATAAAATAATGTTAAAGTTCCTGGTAGCAATCTTTGATCTCTATCTTCTCATTTTCTTATTCTATATTTTTAAAACAAAGTATGTTTTTAAAATATATTTTATAAAAGTTTCTTAAAATTTAAAATGTTTATAAACTATGTTTAAATTATTTTACAAAGTATCAAAATATTTTATAAAGCATAAGATTTTCAAAATATTTTAAAATAAACAAGTTTTCAAAATATGCTAGCCTATGTCGACATATAGGCAGATGATATGTCGACATACATGCTACAATTTTCAAATTCGAATTTTGAAATAAAGTGTCTATTCGTCGTAACTCTTCGCAAATGTACATGTCTGTATGTTCTTTATATACAGGGTTTTCAAACGAATTTTTAACAACGACTTTATTATTGTCTTCTTTCCTCTTATCTGCCAAAATTTCAAGTGAAAATTTATTCAAAACTTCTCAAATTCAAATCAAAATCAATTCAATCTTCATTGTATTGATTCTCTACTATTTACATTCTGATTTCAATCATCTCTCTCTTAATCAAAGATCAAAGTGCTATACAAGAGGCTATAGGATTCATTGTAACCGGAGATCAAGAAATTGTCTTTGGAAAAACCATCAAAGCTTAGGTGTATTTGCTTGGGTGTGATTGTAGCCCGTTTAAAACAATTAAGTGTGTTTGGTAGCTCGAAAATCTGAGTGGGTGTGCTTCTAGCCCGTCCAAATCAAGTGGTTGTACCTTGATCCCAGAAATTCAGGAGGGTATGTCTCATAACCTTGAAATCGAGATTGTATTGGGTTTGCCTTCTGCCCGTTTAGAGATCAGCATTTGAAAAGAAATTTGTACAAGCAACTATACGGGGCTGGATGTAAGATAACTCTGAACTAGTATAAAAATCCCTGGTGTGATCTCTAATTCTCTACTTTTTACTTTACTACATTTATACTTAACTGTGTTTTCATCTGTGATTATTCATTACATGCTAATGAATAATAACCTTGGAAGAATTTTAAAACGATTCATGAAAATTAGAAAACACTATTCACTAGTGTTTAATTAGCCTTAAGATCCATAATTCCACAACCTATACTTAGTATCATCATCATCTACATCCTTCTAAATCTATCTAGTTGTTTACTTGTGCTATCTAGCTTTGTATTGTGTGTTTTTAGTTTAAAATTCATGTTGTTCTTATGTATTTTGAAAATGTATAGGATCTTATATAATGCGACTTATATACTAATGTAAATGTATGTACTGATAATTATAATAAGTAGAGTAAATTAACAGAGTATACATAAGAAAGATAATAAAAGTGAGCACATCATGTATTTTATACTGGTTCGGACCTCCCATCCTACGTCCAGTCCTAAAGCCCCCCTTCAGTATTTCCTTTGACCAAATAACCCTCACTTTGCCCGAAGGAATAGGCTAATACAAAAGTAATTCTCTGATAATCATGTGTTCCAAATAACATGGATTTTGACTGATAGTATAAATTTTCCTATGATCTCCTTGGAGTATGTGAATGTGAATACTTTGAATTGTATGAAGTAGTTTAATCAAAATGGTATTTTGATTATGATAGATTGATATTATGTAAGAAAGAGATGCACGAATTTGTAAATTGAAAGTTAATAAGAAATCAAAAGAATAGAATGATAATTAATTCCAGTTCTCAATCTTTGGAGTGTATATATAGGTTTGAATAGATGCATATGGGGAGTTGTTACTGTTAAACAGACTTTATTTGTTTTAATGGCTACAACCGTTAAAGAAGTGATGTTATTATTCAATATGAAATGAAGCATCCTTTTAAATTAGAGCAGTTGTTATATGACAGACGTCTGTGGATTTTTCATAGACGTCTGTGACTTTAGAGAATGATTTCCCAAAAATATTCATAGATATCTGTGGCCTTCCCATAGACGTTTATGGATGTCCTTTTTTATTATCACAGTTTTTAGTGCCAAAGTTGAATAAATGAATTCGTGTGTGCATATATATACTCAAGAAGACCTTACAATATTTTTCTAAGACTCTTAATACACAAGTATAACCTTACAAATCATTGCATGGTCCATAAGTCTTTGTTTGTCTTCGAGTCTTGATATCTTTGAGCATGACGATCTCTTGTAGTATATGCATGTAATCTTGATAAGATATAATATATGTGATTGTATAGTTGTTGTCATTGAAACCATAGAATGAAGGTTTTAACAATCTCCCCCTTTTTGATGATGACAACTATACAATCGTTAGTTATAAAAATAACTTACTTAATTTTATCTCCCCCTATGTATATGCATATATTTCTCCCCCTTTGTCCTTGTCAAAACAAAAGAAAAGAAATTATGTAGACATAAAATAGATATATAATCACAGATATGTCAAACAGAAATTGAACATAAGATAAATTTTTAACAAGAGACATAAGTAATACAAAACGAAATAGAAGTTAAACAACATAGTCTATAAAAGAAATAAAAAGAGAAAATGAACGAAGCTAGTTATACTGGTTTGAAGAATAGGAATATCCGCCATAATTTTCATAATACTCCCAGTATGCTGAAGGATCTTGCTCGTATGCTGATGGACAATTAGTTTGATCGTTATACTCTTCATTTTCTTGACTGGAAAGCCCTTGGAAAGTCATGTAAGGTTGATGTCGAAATTAGCAAGGGCCGGACAAGGACATACCATCACTATCTTCTTCCTCCTCTTTAGGTTGTTCTTGCTCAATAGTCTTCCCTTTGTCTTGAGAAGTTCCTTCATGAGATGTATGAGCATGGTAAATTGGTGTTTGAGTTCAAGGAGGTAGTGTAGGTGATGGAGAAGACGATGGTCGAGAGGATGACCTGCCACGTACTTTTCCCATCACTTTGCTTAAAGTGGAGACGGCTTTTTCTAAAGTTTTTTCATCTTAGTCATTCGTGTTTGAAAAGATCGTTCCAAGCCAGCCATTTTATTGTTCAAAGCCCGCTGGTTGACTGTGATTAACTTTTGATTTTTAAGTGTTAAATCACAAATCGATTCGTTTTGCATTGGTTCAATGCGAGCTTCTTGAATCTCCGAATCAGAATAGTATTCGATAGTATGACTAGAGGAGGCAGGTTGATGTCAAGGACATGGTGAATGTGTTTGTTGAGGAGCAGAAGGATGTTGAGGAGTCGGGTACATTTGTTGTTGCTGTTGCATGGTCCATTGTGCCAGCGAGACGATTGGAGGTGGTCGTTGGGGAAGGTGAATTAAAGGTAAAAATCTTATACCGCTCTCCTTGACAGGAATTTCTTCAAAGTGAGAAATATAAGAAGGTACCCCGAGACCATGTAAGAGACGCATAATATATGGTGCATATATAATTGTGCATCGGTGATGAGACCAAAAGCTTTTTATTTCATCATGAATAAACTTAGCCAATTTACTTATATCCCACCAAATATAGCATAGAGGGCTTTGTGATCGTTTTGTATATTTGTTGATGACTTCCTAAGTTTGGAATTATCATACTGATTATCATACGATTTAATAACCAAGCCTTTGGACATAAGTAAACATATTTCCACTATGGCAATCTATCTTTTCAAATTTGATGTGTTATTTCATCACGCGACAAATTTCTCTCATCGGGAATTTCTTCCAAATCGAGTCCGGACGAGGATCAATCTTATATACGACCAGTTGTATTTGCGCTTATTTTCAAAACGTGACCGTAAACACTTGTCCATAACCAACCATTGTCATTCTCAGGCGTCCAGATATTATTAATACATAAGTTGGTGTAAAAAGAAAAATTGCCAATTGATCGATCTGTACCTCGTTTTCATCAAAATTGATTAAATCTCGACAGCTGGAGGCGATGGTGAGTTCCTGAATTACATATTCGCCAAACTTACACAATCTGCAGAATGGGATGGAATGAAGCTTTTTTTGTTTTAGGTCTTCAAATCTCTTGTTCGCAATCGTGCTATTTCGAAGCCACTCTTGAGTGGGGCATCAGTGACTAGGGGGTTTTGTGAAGACGAAGATTGACCTTTCTTCGATCTTTTGTTAATGGGAATCTTTTCCTTGGAAGCCATTTTTGAGCAATTTGAGCTTTAGGAACTAAGGTTTTAGTGTAGATTGGAAGATAGTTTGTTAAATAGTTGAAAGGGGTAAAAAAATGAGTATATAGGGCTGAAGAAAATTGAACCCGAGGCTTATGATAGATGTTTATGGGGGTATAACAAACGTTTGTGGTATCAGAAAATAATTTCCCAAAACCAGTCACAGACATCTTTGGTTTTAGGAAATATTTTCCTGAAACTAGTGATAGACGTCTGCGATTTTGTCCACATACGTCCGTGCCCGTCTGTGCATAATATATTTGCTTTGAAATTAAAAATGTTTAATCTTGTATTAAAAAAATTCATATAACAATATATGTATAAAATTACAATATTGAGTAATTATTTTAGACGAAATGTTA
Source organism: Allium fistulosum (assembly GCA_030737815.1). NCBI lineage: Eukaryota > Viridiplantae > Streptophyta > Magnoliopsida > Asparagales > Amaryllidaceae > Allium > Allium fistulosum. The sequence continues at coordinate 961,790,822 of CM060901.1, forward strand.
TCATAAGCTTAGTTTTTGTTAGAGGGATCGGATTTTCTAATTTGTTGTAAATGCCATGAATTTGGCTCAACTTTGTTTCTTCAACTAATGGCTTTAGTGGAGACCAACTTGGACGAGCTGAAGTATCAATCCAGTCTTGGTTTGATGGTCCTGGCTTGATAAATTTCTTGGAGTAATGTTATAAGATTTGACAGGAGTTTCTTTTAAACGAGGAGATTTTCGATGTATGCAATTTTTTGTTGGTGAATGTCCACAAAATTTCTAGAATGCATTTTTTGAGAAAGTTAAGATGAGATCCTTGACGTCGTTGTTCATAATACATTTCTCGTTGAACTTCAATCATTTCTTGTTGATAGTGATATATTTCATCAACTTTGTTGTTGAGAGATGTTGATTCTAGACCAAATGACTATTTGGCTTTCTTTTCCTTAGGAGATAAACCTGTGTGATATCTAGGTGATGCAATAATGTTTAGAGAGGCTGATCAAATTGATGGAGGTGTGGACTTAGTTGGTGAACGTAGGTGCTATTCGATGAAGGTGAGCTAAAGTCGATATTCAAAAAGGTGGAGTCTTGATCGGGAGACATTTTGAGTAGAAATGGTTTGCAAACGAAGCTTGGTAAAATATGTATTTAGTTTGTAGAGAAATTGGTTTATATAAAAGTTGTTTTACTATATATAGAAGTTTATTTGTTGGAAAAAAATTTTAACCATATAATTTTAACAGAGGTTAGTTAGTTTTTATGAGGATAAAATTAACTACAGAAATTATTTTGTGCAATTTATATGAGTTAAATAAAAATCTTAGTTTACCAATTCATTGTAAGAACATATTCCTAGATCTCGTCTTAATTTTATAAAAGTTAGTTCGCTTAGTGGTTTGGTAAAAATATTTGCAATTTGATTTTCGGTATATACAAATTCAAGTGATATAATTCCTTTTCAACATTATCTTTTAAGAAATGGTGACGAATATCAATGTGTTTGTTTGAGAATAATTACTAGGATTTCTTGATAAATTCATAGCACTAGTATTATCACAATATATTGGAGATTTTGTTATGATTTTACCAAAATCTTGAAGAGTTTGTTGCACATATATTACTTGTGCACAGGCTAAGGCTGCTGATATATACTCGGCTTCACATGTTGAGAGAGAGACACAATTTTGCTTTTTTACTAAACCATGAAACCAGAGAAAATGACATGTGACACTCGTACTTTTTTATCTGTCTTGAACCAAAATCTGCATCACTATATGATACAAGTTCTAAAGAGCTACCTTTAGGATAGAAAAGTCCGTATTCTTTGGTGTAGGTTAAGTATCGTAGAATTCTTTTAACTGCTTGATGAGTCAGTTGTGCTTGAAATCTTGCATATAGACATATGCTCATCATAATATCTAGTCTACTAACCGTTAAATATAACAAGATCCTATCATACTTCGGTATAATTTTTGATCGAAATCTTTTCCATTTTCATCTTTATCTAAATGTAGAGAAGTACTCATCGGAGTTGGTTTACTTGATATATTTTCCATTCCAAAGTGTTTTAATAAATCTTGACAATATTTTTCTTAATTTATAATAAATTCCATTTTCTAGCGGTCTATTTGCAAACCCAAAAAATAGTTCAATTCACCCATATGTGGCATTTCAAATTCATTTTCCATAATGTCAGAAAATTCATTGCATAATTTTTCATTAGTTGATCCAAAAATAATGTCATCAACATATATTTGTACAACTAATATGTCATTGTTTTCTCATTTTATAAATAAAGTTGAGTCTATTTTACCAATTTGAAAACCAGAATTTTGTAAATGATTTTTTAATATTTCATACCAAGCACGAAGTGCTTGTTTTAATCTGTATAGAGCCCTTTTAAGTTATAATACACGATCGGGATATTTCTCATGAACAAATAGCGGAGGTTGTTCAGCATAAATCTTCTCTTTTATAAATTCGTTTAGAAAAGCACTTTTTATATCCATTCGAATAAGTTTAAAATTATGATGACATGCGAAAGCAAGTAATGTTTGTACTACTTCAAGACGTGCTATCGGAGTAAATGTCTCTTCATAATCAATTTCATCTTCTTGATTATATCTTTTGGCTACTAATCTTGCTTTATTTCGAACAATGTTTCCATTTTCATCCGTTTTATTTTAAAAACTCATTTTGTTCCAATTACAGATTGATCGTTTGGTTTTGGTACAAGTTCCAATACGTCATTTCTTTCAAATTGATTAAGTTCTTCTTTTTACAAGTATGTTTCAAAATGTTTATAAACTATGTTTAAATTATTTTACAAAGTATCAAAATATTTTATAAAGCATAAGATTTTCAAAACATTTTAAAATAAACAAGTTTTCAAAATAGACTAGCCTATGTCGACATATAGGCAGATGATATGTCAACATACATGCCGCAAATTTCAAATTCAAATTTTGATTTAAAGTTTCTATTCGTCGTAACTCTTTGTAAATTGACATGTTTGTTTATTCTCTAAATGTGTGGGGTATTCAAATGAATTTTTAACAACTTTCTTATTATCTTCCCTCCTCTTACTCTGCCAAAATTTCTTGTGAAAATTTATTCAAAAATTCTCAAATTCAAACCAGAATCAATTCAATCTTCATTGTATTGATTCTCTACTTTTTACTTTCTGATTTCAATCATCTCTCTCAATCAAAGATCAAAGTGTTGTCCAAGAGGCTATATGATTCATTTTAACCAAAGATCAAGAAATTGTCTTTGGAAAAACCATCAAGCTTTAGTTGTATTTGCTTAGGTGTGATTATAGCCCACTCAAATAAATTGGGTGTGCTTGGTAGCCCGAAAATCCGAGTGGGTGTTTGTAGCCCGTCCAAATCAAGTGGATATACCCTAAGCCCAGAAATTCAAGAAGGTGTGTCTCGTAACCTTGAAATTGAGAATGTATTGGGTTTGCCTCCTGCTTATTTAAAGATTGGCATTTGAGAAGAAATCTGTATAAGCAATTATACGAAACTAGATGTAAGGTAACTCCGGACCGGTATAAAAATCTTTGGCATGATCTCTCTAATTCTCTATTTTTTACTTTACTACATTTATACTTATCTATATTTTCATCTGTGTGTGTTAATTAATAATAATCTTGCAAGAATTTTAAAACGATTTACAAAAATTAGAAAAAACTATTCACCCCATCTAGTGTTTAATTAGCCTTAAGATCCATAATTCTGCAACCCATGCAGTATCCAAAGTTGAAGAAATTATCTTTGAAAAAACTATCAACTCTATTTGTATTTGCTTAGGTGTGCTTATAGCCCATTCAAATCAAATGGGTAGGCTTAGTAGCCCGAAAATCGAGCGTGCTTGTAGCCCGTTCAAATCAAGTGAGTCTACTCTGAGCTTGAAAATTCAGAAGAATGCCTCTCATAGCCTCGAAATCGAGATTGTATTTGAGTTTTCCTTCTGCTCGGTTAAAAATTGGCATTTGAAAAGAAATCTATTAAAGCAATTGTACAGGATTGGACGTAGGAGAAATCTGAACCAATATAAAATCCTTGTTGCCATCTCTCTAGCTCTTTACTTTGCTTTACTGCTTTTATTTTTATCTATGATTACATCTGTGACTGTTTGATAGTATAATTATGTGTTGCTAATCCGTGATTTAAGATTTAACTTGAAAGAAATTTAAAAATATTTACATAAGTTAGAAAATACTATTCACCTCCCGCTATTGTTTAATTAGCCTTAAGATCCATAATTCTGCAATCCACATTTGATAATAGTAAAATTCCAATATCGTATATATTCAACTCTATAGTCCAAATACAAAGTCCGTGGTCTAATAATAGCAATTTTTATTAACCATCCGCTCTGTGCAAAGACTTTGACTTTGAGTTTACTTCAGTTGATCGTGATACTGACCTCAAATAAGTATGGGGACGAATCTTCTTTTGAATAGTGTTTCACTTCCAATGCTTTCACTTGATCCAACTATAGTCATTTGATAGACATCATGCCATGGTTTAACTATGATTAAAGTGGAGCTTCCACGATGAAGATGAACGATATTCTCAATTTAATAGAACCATGTAATTTTGTCACATTGATATTTTTCTGTTTGACCTTAGTTACATTAACCAATAGAAAACTATCGATGAATCATTACATAAATATCCAATAACTATCAGTACGTAACTCTTTGGTGTCCTCAGCAGTCATGAGTAATACACTACCAAACATTTGGAGAGTGTTACATACTCTAGCCTCAACGGATGTATCGATACCCAGTCTCGATACATCTTGACTAAAAATATTTAAAATGGTATGTTTAATTTTACTGTGATAAATTACTCATGACTACAACACATTGTAATTACTATCACAGAACATACCATTTATGGATTTTCTTTTAAATATACTTTTAATTTAATTAATTAATAAACATATTATATCAAATATATAATAAAAAGAAAACGCCTTTTATTTTGAACAAGATCGGTCATCGAGTTAGATATATGTAACAATTACAAAATTGCCCCTAGAGCATACCCCTAACTCTATCACTTCAACTATAGGATGGTGGGCGTCGACTTGAAGAGTAGCAGGGAGGAAAACTTGTTCAAAAATTGATATACTTCCATAAGAATGAGAAGGGAAAATGGGAATCCATATTGCCAATTTTTGAAAGAAAAAATATCAAGGTAGCGGTAGAATATGTGGAGCAAGAGGATAGTAAGGAGTGAATGAAATGATTGTGGAGGGTGCCTGACTTTGAGAAGTAGTAGGGACAACTGAGTATAATGGATCACATGTGATTGGAGCCACAATGGTTGTACTTGCGAGTTTAAAGACTTTGAAGTATGGATATCTTCCGGGGTGGATCTTTTTTTAAGGGAGGGAAGGATCCACAATCTCTCGCTTTGTGACCAATTCTAAAACAATTTCCAATTTTTTTTGAAGGATTTTCATAATTGATGGTATGTAGCTTGATGTTTCCTCTGAATCCCAACTAAAGCTTAGTGATTAATGGTTTTGAGATATCCGCCTCCACATAAAACCATTCCAAGCTCGATCTTGTAAGTTAGTGGTATCTACATCCATTTTTAAAGGTTGTTAATATGCTAAGCTATATGATATAATGCTCTCTTGTGATAAAATTAGAAGAAATCATTGGAAGAGAAACCCAAATTGAAATAATATAGCAATCGACCTGAGAAAATAAATCTAAAATCCATTTAAGGGCATTCATCGAGTAGTTTAGGACCATCCAACATTTTATGTAGCCAAAGTCACACACAGTGGAGCTTTAGAAGAATAAGCTTATTACCAATCAATTGAGTACCAATTTTTGATTTTGGAGAGAAAATCGCAAAAGAATTTCTCATTGCTTCCATTGAAGGCCTCTTTTCAACAAACTTTCTAACAAGAGTAAATTAAAGTGGTTGAAAGAATGCATCAATTTTATCATCAGTAAATTCCATACAAACTTCACCTATATAGAAGGTGGACAATTTAGGAACGGAAGTAGAACAACTTTTACTGGAAATAGCAGATGTAGATCTTTAAACTACATCTAAAGAAGGATCTAAAAATCTCAGTGGTTTTAGAGGTTGACGAGTAATTTTTTTCATGGTAAGGTCCTCTAAAACATTGGTTTTAATATAACAAGATTAATAACCTGAGATATTGAGGAGATGGAAGACCTAAGTTTTTTTATAAAAAGATTGGTACTTTATTTAAGAAGAGCACTCATTTTGATGTCTCAAGGGTTGAACCCATGACCTCTAGTTTATAACGTCATACCACTTGCTATTTGAGCTAGTGGTCATTGACATTGGTAGACCTGAGCTGGCTGAAAGGTGAGATGGTGATGGGCATGGTAGCTAGAAATTAGGGTTTGGAGTAGAGGTGATGGAATAGGGTCTGAATGAGATGGATTTAAAGAGGGGAGAGAGGATTTTGAATATGTGATAAGATTGGAGAGTAGAAACAAATCTAAGAGAGAATTCTTTTAGAAGAAAGAGTTCATCAAAGGATGTATGTATGAGGTAGGATTAATAACCCATTTATTTAGCACCATTTTATAGCCCCCTTTAAGCTACAAGTTTCTATTTAAATGTTTGTTCTTCCTCTCTCCTGTCACATAGATCAAATATTTAAATATAAACTTGTGAGTGATATCAGGGGGCTACAAATGGTGCTAAATGAAGGATGTGATTGATCCTAGCTATATACATGTGTGTGTGTGTATGTATCTATGTATGTATGTATGTATGTATGAATTATACTCATGAAAACCCCGCGGATCGATAAGTTTTCGAAGGGAATTAAGTTGTGTCTGTCCGCTCCAACTCATAGCACCTATAACCCCTTAGTACTATTTTTTTTAGAACTATTTCCCTTTTAAAATTAACAAAACTAATTATTTAACAAAGAAGATAATGTTGCCAAAATGATTATTTTGTTTAATAAGGAAAAACTTATATTATTATAATCTACCTTGATGTTTTTGTTAAGTGGAAACTATGTTTACACTTTTACTGTCAATGACCACTATCTCAAGCGGAAAGTTGTAAGACGCTTTAAACCGAGTTTTTAGAGATTTTAAGTTCGAATCCCCAAGATATCAAAATAAGTGCTCTACTTGAATGAAATATTACTTTTTTTCTAAAAAAACATTTACTACTTGAATAAAGTACTACTCTTATTCTCATAAATGTTTACATATTACACTTTTAGTTTTTTCAAAAATACATAAAAACCCTTCAACCTTATGACTTTATAATTTGCCCCATGAAACTTTTGAAAATATAAAGTAGCCCTCTAGATTTTATAGAAATGCAAATAAATCCTTTTTTTCATTTTAGACAATACAACATTGCATCCTTTACAATGCAACCAACTTCAATCATTGCATTGTTAAAATGCAACTTACATAAATGTTGTACATTTGTATGTTTTACATTTAAATTTGTATGTTTTTGCTAAAGTTCGTTGAATTATATTTATAAAAGCATACATTTCATGACTTTAAATGATATAAGCATACTACATTTTCTAAAAATATCAACAATTACGTTTTTTTCCTTTATCAAGCACTGCATTTTACAAGTGTAAGTAACTTGAATCATTGTTGTTGGACTTAATTTCAAGATTTTGAATTTGAATTTAAGTTGTCAATTACTAAATTTTATTTATATTAAATATGTGTGTGATTTTATCATTGTGAATTTCAAATTTTTAATTTACAATATGAAAAACAAAAGGGGTCCTTTTTTACCTATTATGATAAGTAATAAGGGTATTTTTCAGGAAGCCTTTTGTCAAAGAATATGGAAAAATGAAAAGGTAGATAACCTTTTGAATTCCACAATTTTAGCACCAGTAGGCTGAATTTATGATTTAGACGGACTTCTTTTAAAGACAAATAAAGAAGTCGACGACGAAGTATGAGGCTTATTTGCTAATAAAAGTTGTTTTAAAATCGCGTTGATTGTAAAACCATGATGTCTAACTGGTTGAGTGTCCATGTCACATCTTCCTACATTAGACAAGACATTAATATAAGACATTAATATTTATGTTTTATTATATTTATCCATACACACGGACAATTTGGGTTAATCCATATGTAATGGCTGTGTAAAACAATTTTATATAATAAAATTATTTAACTGTTGTGTTTACTTAATATCGTTGAAAAAAAACAAAAAACTGATCTCCTTTATTGTTTGAAAATAATTCTACTGATGGTTGCATCATCGACGTTTATTTTCAGATCTTGAAATGAGAGATGTTACAGCGCTTTGTTTCTTACCTCGAAATTTTGATCTTTTTTAATATTCAGAAAGGGTAACAAACTACATTTTCCATTGTTCTCAACAACTATCCATAAGGAGTTCAGGTTATTCAACCCATCAATCAAATACAATCTTAAAGCTCTGCTTGGAAGTTTTGTGGTATCAGGTATGAGAGGTTATAAAAGTACCAGTTTTGATCGTTAATAATCGTAACGATTTGATTGGTTTTAAACAATCAATGCATGTTTGAGAGTTTAACATACACCAATTTTGAAAGTTTTCTGTTAATAACATTACATAAATATATCATTATATTTTGTGAAGATTAATTTTACAATACAATTGATGGAGGCATAATTGAAAAAAAAATTGCAACCCCTCAAAACATCATAATTTGATGGATTGAAAATTACCATGAAAATTGCACTGCACCGATTTTCACCGCTTTTATAACCGACAACCGGTGTGAAGAAAAACTTACAAGCAAGAGTTATGATAACACCTAAAATACATAAAATACAGAGCTATTCAAAACCAATCAAAACCGGTAAAAAATAAACTCACAAGTAGGGGTGTAAATCGGCCGGACCGGACCGGACGGAGGTGTGTTCCGTTTATATTCTAAATAAAATCGGACCGGACATGGATCGGACGAGATTTATGTTCGTACAAATTTTGTTGTCCTAGCTCGTGTCCTAAATGAAATCGGACGGACTCGTACATACATTTTTCGGACACGGACCCGAACGGACAATGTTATTTACATCAAATTTTATGTTGTTTAATAGAATTCCCATCAGATATACTGAACTATAAGAAATTCGGATTCGGACCGGACAATATTTTTTCTCGTACAAATTTTCTTGTCCTAGCTCGTGTCCTAAATGAAAATCGAACGGACTCGGACGGACGTATTTCGGTTACGGACACGAACGGACATCGGACACTTATACAAAATTTACAGCCCTACTCACAAGCGAAACCTAAATTCTACGAGGATTATTTGGTTTCAAAAAGTAACAAGATCCATGTACCCAAAGGGCATCGCAAATTACAATTTTGGTACAAGTGTCTTCAATTCATTAAATCCTCTGTTGCATAATATATGAAGCAAACTATGTGTGTATTCATCAATAACGTACTGAACACAAACGCCTATCCTGTTATACTACACATTACATAACGCAATTACAAGCTGCCATTTCCAGAGAAGTAATGAAACCTCGTTTCTTTTGTTTGACTTCGTATTCAAATGTGTAATAGCAGAAGGATGTTATTTCAATATTGGCAGAACATATATAGCAGTATCAGTAATCTCAACTGGTCGATGCTTTCTGGCGCTTTTGAATGTCAAAATGGACATCGATGAGACCAGTTATGCCAGCTGTAATTCGTTGTCCTGCTTTTACAGGACCAACACCCTGAGGAGTACCTGTATAAAATTAATTTAGAACCCAATAATTGAGCAGTGTCGGAAGCTGAAGCAATATAATACATGTTGGTTTCAGTCTTTCTTATACTTAGCAAGGATCAAGTTTGGTTGCTTTCCCTTATGTGTGGTCTTTTATTACATAGGTTATAAGCTTAAAATGAAATATTTGTATCCATTAATATATCAGCCTTGACCAAGTATGGTGGTTCCAACTTCACTAGTTTTTCACATTTCCTCCTACTTTTCCATGCATGAACCGATGCAGCAATATTTGCTGTCATGTTAAAGAAGTGTGGATCCTCCCCACCATCCACGTTTAGAAAGAAAGTGCAAAAGTTTTCATAAAGTGTCCTGTGCGGAACAATTATTTTTTGGCCAAAAACATGTTTTAAAACAAAAATGGTGAAAGGATTATAGATACAGAAAGAGAAATGGATTTTGGTTTAGGGGGAGATGAAGATTGTACAATGAAGGCGCAACAAAATTCTCATCACATTAAAGAACAAAATTTTGTCCGCGGGTGCGGCGAAGTGGAAAGAAGGCTTGGGTTCCGATAAAAAGGCACAGGTTCGATTCCTACTATGCGCTTTCCTATCTTATATAAATTTATCTGGAGGTATGGGGGCTTGGATCAGCGGACGGCTTTACTATACCCTCCTCAGGAATTTACCAGCTCATCAACGGACGGCTTTACTATACCCTCCTCAGGAGTTTACCAGCTCATCAACGGACGGCTTTACTATACCCTCCTCAGGAGTTTACCAGCTCGCCGGGTTCTCCTGGATTTTCAAAAAAAATAAAAAATTTCAACAATAGGTATACAGAAGGATAGACACAAGGAAAGTCTGACCTGTCATTTTAGGTATAAGGACAAGTTTTTCACAATTATTCAACACAAGAATAAACCTTTTAGGCTGAAGTCCATGTTCAATAAGACAAAAACGCGACAACAAAGGGACATGGAAGCAGTGTGCACTGGAAAAGGTTGAAGGGACGGCTAAGGCTAGTGAGAAACAGCTGATGGAGGCAGCGAAGGTTGGATTAGGGTTAGATTTTTTTTCTTTCTATTTTCCTGTTTTTTAGTATTTGATGAGGGAAAACGAAATTTTTGGTTGAGATGCGACGAATATACCTGGTGGTGGTGCGACAGTGATGCCTAATAGAGGTACGACTTTGATAGTGATGAAAGAGGAGACAATGATGGCTGGTGAAGGTGGCTCTTTATTTTTGTAAAAATCACCCGAGTATGCTAATTATACCTAGTATTTTTGTATTCTGAAAATGAAGGTCGCATTTGCTTCTTTTTTTATGTTAGTTATAACTAGCACTATGTGTGTTGTAAAAATGAATATAGCACTCAATTTTCTAATGCTACTTGTAATTAGCATTCTATGTATTGTACATTCTATTTAGTGGAAATTAGCCACAAGGGACTCTTTAGTAAGTGGAATTAGTTTCTAGGACACACAACTGAAATAATTACTTTCAAGGACAAAACGTAAAATAATTAGTTTCTAGGGCCTAAAAACCTATGAAATTATGTCCTTGAAAGTAATTGGACTGTTGACTTTGTTCTTGAAAGTAATTATTCTGCTGACTTTGACCTTGAAAGTAATTTCTTTGAATGTGTGTTCTAGAAACTAATTGGACTGCAAAGTTTGTCCTTCTGGTGAAATGCCCCTTCTATTTATATAATATTAATGTAAACTAACATTATATATAACTAGGGTTTGCGACGATTAAAGGTTACAGCTAGGGTTTGGGATGTGGCAGCAATGACAGAGGAGATGAGGGAAGACGGGGGAGACATCGAGGTAGGATGGTTATGGATGGTGGCACGTTGATGTGGGGTTGCGGGTTGGAAACATGATTTGATCTCAAGAAAGGGATTTGACTCGAAAAAAATGTTTCTTGAGCTTAATTTTTAAAACATGTGACCTTGAAACAAAATTTTATTTTCAGTTTTTCCTTCCCCAACCCGAGTCCTCTTTTTTAAATATCCTATGAAAAGTGGAGAAAAGGGCTATTCAAATATATTCTGAGCCGACTCACAGAATATGGAGAAAAGGGTTTATTCAAATCTATTCTGATCCAACTCACAATATATATAAAACAAAAACAATGATGGCGTATGTTGAATGTAAAAATTATTCCACACAAAACGCTATAATTTTGATCTGAAATTTAGCTGCATTATGTTCGATTTAGAAAGTTCTGCTCACAGGATCATACTTCTAAACAATTGTTATTAAAGATGATAAAAATTATTAGTCATCCTACATTCGGCATGTATTTATTGGTAGATTTAAGGAAAACTAAAATATAGTAATGTAACACCATATCTGATTGAATGATATCGCATTCAATGTTTCAGTCAAATATCAAATATTTCAAAATTTGAAAAGTAATTTTTGTATCACTCAAAGTTTGTATATAACGCTCAAAAGAACATTTGGGATTTAAACATTTTGATTGATACATCGGTATATAGTTCCACAAAGCAATTACAAATGTAATTGCTAAGCGTACACCTTGTGAGTATTTTGAATGATACATCGGTATATAGTTCCACAAAGCAATTACATTTTGTAATTGCTAAGCGTGCACTTCATGAGTATTATATGAATAATCGACAATCAAATTGAAGATTTTGAAGAATTGCTAATGTATATACTTGACTCCTTCTGCATATGTGACCGGTTGTTCTCAACTGTCTAGTTCTTAACGCGCACTGAATACATCAAATGCAGCAAAAATTACAGAGACACATTAACAAATTAAAGTTGTTTTTGTTGCTGCAAGAAGACGTTGATGTATGTTGTTGAAATTCAACAAATGGATTTGTTATTGACGTTGTTTTGTTGCATGTTTATTATTGTAGGTCGTAATGAAAATGTGTAAATGTTGTAAACTGAAATTTGCTGAAAATTTGAAGTTGTGTCTATGTATAAATTTAAGTTTTTAATTAATTACACATGCTGCAAGGGTGTCCAAAAAATGACAAGCAGTCATGGGAACCACAACACAAGAAATAGCTATAGAGTGCTCCAGTCAAAAGAACAAGGACCAAATGAGAGACTTCAACTTCATATCGATGTTTCAGCCAAGTAAAATTGTGAGGTAGAGATGATACTCAAGTTCAAAGTTAGATTTTGCACAACTTCGTCAAAGACAACATTCTCACAACTTACTAAATCACAATAAAGCAGAACTTGTGGTGCAAGTAGAGTAGAAAAAACTTGTGCGCAATCATGAATATCAATCACTTTTGGAGAGAAACAGCTTCATTTAAACACAAGTATATGGACTTCAATCTCCAAAGAGTTGCTCTTTTGGAATTCGTTTTGTTATCTCCTTACCATTGCCTTGATATCAACATAGGAGTTTCATGTCTCAACTCCTTCAACTAAGCAGCCACCTATCCTTGAGTTTGAACATGTTTGATGGCGACATGTTTCTTGATAAGAGAAACATCAAAGACATTAGGACTAGAAAGGGAATTGACTTGGCTGTAGCATTCAGGCAAAGATGCATTAGCAATGGTTTGTGAAGGCATGATAACAGCACAAGATCAAGTGTAAGCGGTAGATAGGTTTCCAAACACAACATTGAATGGTTTTCTTGTTCAATTAGAAAGTTCATTGATGAGTTTTGGAGGTGATTACCGAATCAAAGATATTCAACATGTTCTCAATTGTGCATCAAAACCTCCAACCAGACGGTAACAAACTATTCATCGGTTAATTGATCTCTATCATTGTAAGAGAAAAGGATTTTAGTAGCATATTCTTCCACTGTAAAATTACCTTGATATATGGAAGGAATGTCACTTTATATATTTATGAGAAATTTCCCATGATGAAGTCTTTTCTTTTTAGGCTGTAGAGTGAGAAACCTTGTGTTGCCACCATGAAACAGTTCGATCTAGTATTTGGGCTTGTTATTTGGAGCTTCCATGAAATACAAGATTTCTCCTATGGCTCTAGTCCAGTCTAGAAATTATTCAGGTTGAAGGTTCTAAGGAATTTAGATAAATCGAGTCCTAGAACTTGACTGCCAAAGGAGATAGGTATAATGGAATAGCGTTGTTCGACCGGATCGTCAACAAAGTCTTCTCTTAGTTTTAGGATCTTCAGTATGGTTTTAAATAGGAATGATTTGTGAATTTGTTAACTAGTCGTTAGTTTAAAGGACAGCAAGAACAGTCTGTTGCAACTAAGCAAATTGTTGATGAAGTTCAACAAATTCATTGGCAAGAAGTCCACAAGGGATTGACAACGTCAAGGCAGCACAGTGTAGGAGCACAATAATGCTATGATACCATATGATGGAACAATATTAGATGTTAAGTTCTGTAGTCCGCTGAAAAGAATAACAAACAAAGAAGAAAAAACTTTTCTAAAAAAATAAAAAACTTTACCAAAATCAGGTTAAGTATTGTAGTATGTTGATTCAAAAGAATACATTCAAACAAACAAAGAAAAAATTTCTCAGTGATTTTATTATCAAACTTCAATGAATGATAATACAATCTGATCACTCTATTCATAAGGGATGAATAGTCTAAAAAGGGAACGAAAATATTCTTGTAAAAGAAAACCTTAATCGTTACAATAGAAGGGGACTGAATTTCTAATAGAAAATTAGCTACTCTAAAAAATGAAACAATCTTAACTTTGCCTAATATAGGAGTTGAAATTAATTTACCTAATTGACGCTGCATCACCCTCCTATTAATTGTTTTTAACCATCCATTTTTTCAATAAAAATAATAATGACTTGCACTTCGTTTGGAAACGCAATAATAATTACTGGGAAGTAAACATTAATATACAAACTTGATAGAGCAAATTCTTTTTGTGCCCATATATCACTGCTTAACTTTTTCCTTTTTTTTAAGGACTTGTACCTTACATAATTTGGAGAAGAAAAATCAATCCATCACAATCGTTTTTTATTTACCAATCCCATAATCTTAAAGTTTCTCGTATCATTTTCTGTAAACCAAATTACTAGTGATGATTAAAACATAACTAATTAGTATATAGAAAGGGATAGAATTTTGTTAGTTGAATTCAAGACAAAAAAAATTATTATATTAAATAATTATTTGATTAAACTATTTAATATGTATTTTATGGAGGACAGGTTGTTTTCGCCTAGCCCCACCCGAGCCATAAGTACGTGTTTGGCAGGTAGCGCTCTGCTCCAAACAACATGAATGACCATCGCGGCAATGCACCCTTAAAAAAGAAAGTAAATTGACACACAATGTCCGTACAAATACATCATTTATTGTATGTGAATCAAATGTAATTTGCTCAATTTCATATCAGAATATAAAATAAATAGCAAAATGGCACAAATAAAATGGGGAGAGAATACATACGCTGATTATATGATTTAGACAATTATTAACATATTTACTATTGGGTCACATATATAAAAAGTTTCAATATTACCGACTTATTTTAAAAATGGTATTAAGTCCTGCAATTAAAAGATAATCATTTATCATATATGTACTAAAAGAATACAAATAAAACATCATAATGAAAAAAAAAGTTAGTGAAATGCAAATAACTTGTTAAAAGGTATAAATAGTAATTAACAATGATGGAGATGTAGTAAAAACAAAAAATGGTAATTTTACCATTTCAAAAGGTTATGGGGTTGAATCATATAAAATGGTACGATATGATTTTTATAATATGGAACTCCAGAAATATGTGTTAAAGAACAGAATTTTGAGAAATAAAGTTATACTAGTAGTAGAAGGTAAGGGATGCGAAGATAAGGAGAGCAGAATATTGTTCAAGTGTGATGCATGAGACAAAACTAGCATGTTTTCTCCCACTTAACAGGTAATGGATTTATTGCATGCCCGTATATCCCCCTCCTGGTCCTAATAAAGATAGCAGTATATGCAGGCTGTGGGTAAAATCAACAATCAACATACATTTCAGTTATCTGCCTAGGTTGAAAATAGATAAAGCTTTATAATAAAAAGCATACATCTTCTTTTATGACCAGCCTTATTTTCCAAGTTTTATATATATGATTAAAAGGCTGAAACATTCTCAGAACACATTTTTAAAAGTAATACGAACATATTGCTTCCATACAACAATTTTAATGAGATGAGTCAATTAATACAGTCAAAGTACTTCGACATTAAAAATTACTTATTTATCACATTTTGAGACATAAGGGATTCCAAGAAAATGTTGCAAATGTGTGCCCTGCCTGATGGAGCGTTGAGGATCCACCATTGCATTTGACTATAGCTTAGCATGAATTACTTGTCATTTACACTTGGTTCAAAATTTTGATTATAAATTATCATATGTTATTGAATAGTAATAAGATGTTATCTTGAAAACTTTGCTTGACGTGTTCGTAGTACTAAATCTCTCTTAAAGCAAGTGGTGAATTTATAACTCATATTATGTCATTTGTCACATACTAGTCCAATATTGATATCAAGGCTATGATGATGATAATGATTTATCAAAAATTCAAAACAGTACATCCGTAAACATTGTTGAGGACCATCAAAAATGACTTATGGAACTCACTGTTTTGTCTTAAAAAAATATAAATAAAGCGACTCGTTGAAATGATATTGGTACAAAATCCATTATAAACTTATTATTACACGAGAAATATCTTTGATGTAATAATCAAAATTTAAAGCATGAAGAGAGCATAGTTACCTACCTTACATGTATAAAGGTTGGATAATGTTTTTCATTAAAGGTATATAACGGAATTAAGATAACAGCCTGAAGTAAAAGTCTTACCAGTTAAAATAACATCTCCTTCCAGTAGTGTCATTATTGAACTTATATGACTGATAAGAAAAGGGATCTTAAAGATCATATCCTTGGTCGAACCTTTCTGCTTGATTTCATCATCTATCTGTGAAAGTATACAGTTTTGTAAAATGTGTGATGAAATTGCAAGGGAGGAAGTATACAAACTGAAAACGCTAAATTTTGAATTACCTTAAGCCACAATTCAAGATTATCAGGATCTTTGATCAATGACTTGGGCAACTGCATAAGGAAAAAACAAGATAAACAATGAATAAGAAAAACTTGTACAAAGGTGCAATTTTTAATAATGTGATAAAATCACAATCTGAAAATTTGGAATTGTTGTCTGCATCTCAATAGAGAAGCAAACCTACATAGAAGTTCTTAGCAGCAAAAGATGAAAAATAGCTCAGTTTGGAATACTTCACTGTCATCTCTTTATTAATAATGCAAATAGATTCCAAATTTTGCAAATGTTGGTTAGTCTTTTAGCTGAAATTTCCATGAATACTTTTTCAACCGAAGTTTGAATGTAAAATTATAACAAACGAATATGGTTGTGTCATTCAACTTTCTCATTTCAAAAATAACCTTTTTCACTTGAATCACATTGAATATGTCTTGTGACAATTGATTTAACTAAGAAACTGAACTTGTAAAACACAATATCTTGCAAGTACAAGCAAAATTGAGATCTTTTTAGGTCAAAAATCAAAACACGGAAATCATTACCTTGCCATATGTTAAAAAAGAAAAAGAAAATTATGTATTCAGGTATAATGCACATACATAAAACTTGTTTTGTCGAAACTCAAACAATGATTTGTAAAGAGTAGCAGTCTGGTTTTGGTATATCATGCATGGACCTCATCAACTGGCTAGTTGAGTTGATATCATGAGCTTTTGGTATTTATTATGACTTGAATCACATAACAAGAACATAAACCCAAAAAATGACGTGAATTATAACATGTCTCCATCACTTACTATTCCACTGATTGGGGTGAAGGTGTCTTGTCCTTTGGCGACAGTCCATGGAAGACCTGCAGACTGTATATATATGAAGATAAATATGTTAACAGAATGTATAATTGGTAATTTCAGACAGATCGAGAATGTCTGCTATTATATAATGATGTTTTGGAAAGTAAAATAAACTAATGTACTGTAGGATGAAATATACGACATGCAATAAATTAATACACGTGTGCGAGCGCGCGCGTATGTATTTGTAGAGTTTCTCAGAATTTCATTCATCTTCCTCCTATAATTGTTTGGGTGAACTCATAGTTCCTCTCTCTTCAGAAACAGTCTCTTAATGATATACTAGTATCAGAATCCTTTACTCGGGACTTTCACCTGATTTATGCCTAGCTGACATCCAAACATTTTTCAATACTCACTTCTGCATATGGATTATTTCCAACATTTATTATTCGATTTCTCTGATCATAGATCATTTACAGTTAGTACTCATGTTAGCGTGGGACTGCCTGCACTTTGAAAGTGCTGTGTTCTTTTGGACAAGCTTAAATAAACTCCTCAGAAAAACTAATGGATATTTTAGCCATAATGTTATTGAGAACTGCAATTTGGCTCTAGATGCCATCTGTCCAGCATCCACTAAAGAATGAATTTCTCCAACCCTAACCTGTTTTGAATTTTGTATTGCAACCAGTTGATAAATCTGACAATCTAATGATCTTTAAGCTCGCTTACATCAAATGAATGTATTTGAAATTCTTTCAAAGAATTTCAAATACAGAGTGGCCATTCAATGGTTACTCTTTGACAACCCAAAAACATTTCATAAGTAGCATAACCAACTGACCAAAGTACACAGGTTCAAACCTGAAACCGGCAGCTGTCGCTACTCATCCGGTGATTTACTTAAACCATGCGTTGGGAGTTCAGCACTCTTGCTCAGAGTTTATGAATGCAAACTTAGTTCGCTGAAATGTCAACATAAAAAAGGTGGACATTTCTATACATCACCCATCATACATGGTACATCATCAAACACTGACTAAGCCAAAAAAAACATTTTCTACAAGGCGTGCTAATAACATTCTCTAGGAAGAAATCATATTCTGATGACTCCAACAAAAAAGCTTCTATAGATGAACACATTTATATACATCGTTCATCGCGTATATTATACCATCCCATCACTGACTTGCTAAAATCTGTATGCATAAATAAAGACTTTACATTCATCATATCCATATTTTGAGGGAAAAAAAAGCTTTCTACACATTCATCCAATCAAAGAAAATTTTGACTACAAACTTCCATTAAAAATACGAATCCTGATTTTGATTTTAATTGCCAAAATTATCACAACAACCATATAGTATTGAAACTTTCAGTAATCTATTTGAAAACATGAAAAAGGATATCGGTTTCATTTTGCCCAAAAAAAGGAAAAAAAGGGGAAAAAAATTCTTCTCTGACCACAGCTAACAAATCTTCACATTTGATTCATTGGTTCTAGGGTATAGAATAGTGTTTCCATTGTCTGATATGATCATTGGACATTGCTTTAATATAAAAAAAATTAATATTTGTTACATTTTTGGTGTCATATTTTTCTATGTAAACGTAAAGGTTTCAGAATGCAGGGTTTGAGAACTTGGTTTCGGTTAAGGTTTAGACCTACTAATTTTTTGAATATTTCGATCTGTATTGTTAGTTTCGGCAAAGGTTTCAGTTTCGGATTTCAGTGGTTAATTTGAAATGAAAAGTAATAATTGATGAAATATATGATAACTTCTGAATTTTCTGAAGTTTAACCCAGTCCAAATTAGTTATCCAACCCAAATTAATTACCCAACCCAAATTATACCCAAACTTATAATTATCATTATAGCCTAATCTAACCTGCCCCAATCAGCTATCCAGCCCAAATTAATAACCCTTAGCAGCTAACCCTACATTATCAACCTCATTTCTTCTCGCCGCATGAACCCAAAAAAAAACAGCCAATTAGTCAGGGTTTTCTACATATTAGAGATTCAGCGAGTAGCAATCAGAGTTAAAGTTTTTGGCATCAAGGAAAAGAGAAATTGAAGCTAAAACCACAAATCCAAAATGCTAATTCCAAGTTGATTTTTGTGTACAAATTTTGATTCATTTTTTTCTCATTGATTTCTGCAATCAAATTCTAAGCATTACCACTTCTAACAAACTTTTCAACCGAAACAAAATTCTAGCCCAGTTTCGTCTCAGCTCCGACCGAAAATGATTCGAGATGGTCGGAATCTCAGCGTTCTGGTCGGAACCTCGAACCTTACCAGAATGTTAATGCTATATGAATACAGAATCACGAGTTCGAGTCTCGGTCTTGATAAAATATCAAAAAAGTAAATAAGATCTTTGAATCTTAGCTCCGATATATATCTCAATATATTCTGTGTTTTCAATTTATTTGTATAATTCTCAATGCCATTAGATACCTTTTTGAAATTATTCAAGTTTATATTTAATATTCCCTTAACTTTCCATCTTCATAAATAATAACTCTCTTACCGAAAACTAATTGTGATTGTTTTATCATCTTAGTTTTTGAATTTTTAAAATTGATTTTCTTTTATATATACTATCATGCATAGTTAACTTATTCATGAGTGAAATCTTTTTGGCTTTCCAAAAATGCCAATGCAAACAATTAATCTATACTCTAATCCTTGGGCTTTATCACATTTCAATAGCCCACTTTTCCATATAGATGATAACTAATGCAATTGAAACATCACTTTCCACGCTCATGCTCTCATTTCCTTTTGGTATTCCTCTTCTCAGTAACATGAAATTTACAAAATTTATAGATTTTATTTTCTAAAATTTTGATCATGCTACTTTTCAATTCCTATGTTTCTTTCAATTCCTATGTTTCCTCCTTTTTTTGATTGACAAAACATTTGACTCGTTAAATAAAGAAAAATATATTATGCGATTTCAACCATGATGCCGGCGAAGTTGTGGACGGAGACAACCATATTGTGGTGGTTGCGATAAACTACAAAGTTTGGTCTACCAATAGTTTAAGGATTCATACTTTGGTAGAATGGATAATCAAAAAGAGTAGATTGATGCGCTTGCAGACTCAAAGATCACAAAGGTGTGCTTGTCATTATTCGGTTGTTAAAACTTTTACAAAAGAGAGATTCAAATTAAAATCATTAAATTCTTGTGTCTCCATTGTAAGAGAACTTTTATTAAACCTTGCAATTTGTTATAAGAAGGTTAGTTTACTCTTTTTTTGGTTGTTTTAAAGATGCAGATAGTTAAATGCATTGATTACTCTCTGTTGCTACTAATATTTGCATTGTACTGCCTAATATCGTAGAATTAAATTCTGATACTATAAAGTCAAAGCAATTTTGTTGTAGAATGTTTTCAAAAAATAGAAGAAAAAATAGAAAAAAATAGAAGAAAATAAATAAAAATAGAAAATAAAGTTTGGCATGATAAAGGATGGATTCTACAAGCTAGTCAAATGGAAGTTGAACAGATAAAAATGAACCTTCAATGTTTTAAATCGGCTTGCATCCCTTTCTACATATTTGCAGTTATATATCATCAAAGTTAGTGTGGTTTGTTTGGACAACATGAGTGATTTTCTTTTCTGCTCCAAATGGTTGATGGTTTGTTCACTTGATTCTCATTTCATTTTTTTATGGTTAGAATTTCCTATAAACTACATTCCTTGACTGCATTATTTTAACACTTCCTCGTGTTAAAAAAAACTATGCAGATTTGGTTATGGTTAGAGATTTCCTTTAGGCTATCTCCTGACTAGGTTATTTTATCACTTTTTCATATTAAAAAAAGTGTGACTTATATGATTGAGGGAATGAGTAAAACATAGAAAAAAATGGATGTAAATTATTATTGATGTGACTTCAACTTCTGCATCAAGGTTGTTGCATCACTATAAAATGTGAATGTTTTTGTGTGTAGTTTGTTTCATTTCTATTTATTTTTTGGGATACTTTTGGTGGAGTTCTAAAAAAAAATAAAGTCATGTTACTTTTGGTATCCTTTAAAGTTAATTGGTGGAATGATGTTAATTCTTGTGGAGTTGTGCTGTGCTACCTTAATGGAATTCAACTCAATGGTTCAAATTGCATTAGATTTCCTTTTAAAAGAAGTTCAGTCAAAATTTAACCAGTATTTAGCATGAAAGGCTGAATATGATGTGGTAATTTAAATCTTTTATAAAGTTTGACAATGAATTTTATGACAAGTTTGATAATGTAGCTACGACAAGTAGTTTCAACGACAAACTTAAGATTTGAACGAATTTTCCAATAGTTCTTTATTACTTTTTAGTTGACTGAGCAATAAGTTAGTGCAACGAAATTGATTTTGGTATTTTCGTTAATCGCATAAAGGATGAATGAAACAGGCTACAGAAGAGAAAAGGAAGTTGCATTTTATTCTGTTGACAATGAATTATTGGCTTACTGAAGCAAACGATCTTTTATCATGTATACGTCAAAAAAAAATCTTTTTTTCTTTTGCAATTTTTTATACTATCGGCACTCATTTAGGCTCCACAGAGATGAATCTCGAGTGATGACAAGAATTAAAATGATCAAATAAGAAATGTCAGTTTTTTACAATTTGCCCTACCTTTCACATCTTGCATCATCAAAATCCTAATGTCATCAAGTCAAAAACTAAGATAGTGTTTGGGTTGAAAACAAATTTTTTGTTTTGCGTTTTCAATATTTGTGTGCGTGGAGTGGATAAGTTCGAACATCCTAATCAATTCAACAATGGAAAGAAGAAATGATGGAAGATAGATTTTGATATTTTCCAAAAGGAGGAAAACACGAAAAAGTCATTTTTAATTTTATATGTTAACCATTTTCCAAATCGACCGTTTTCCACTCACTTCTGCTCTTTTGTATATTTTAAAGTACACGTTGAAAACCCAAAACACAAAACCCAATTTTTAAACCAAACATCACCTAACATTTCAGCATTTAGATTTCAAAACATAACATTTTGGCTTTCACATGCAGAACATGTGTAATACTCGCTAATTATTTTTCTTTTCACATGTAGAATGCATGTCATTGGTACTATTTACTTTGATTTTCATGCACGCTAAGTATTGTTTGTACTGAGCAGCATATGTCATACGTACTAACTTTTTGGCTTTGCTCGCGCTTAGCATGATCTCGAATGAAGATGCAAATCGAGTAGAACAAAACAAAAGTTATGTTTAACATTCAGGAATGATACCGTTCAATGGAGAGGACTACATTTTAGTGAGTAACTCCTCACTTAAAACTGTCTTCCATGCTTTAGGGTGTAATTTTCATATTGTATTTGCGCAAGTAATGAATTTGTTAGTTATATGCCTGATTTTGAAGGCGATGAATTTTTTCTGTTTTGAAATTGAGTACTTATAGCCGACCTCAACTTGTTTATGAATAATGGCTTAGTTGTTGTTATTGTTGTTGAAAATGAGTACTTAGATGATAGTATATGTTAGTACCACAAGCCTTAGGTAGTATACAATATATTACATGTTAATATATGTTCGAATCACGCTATGCAAGTTTCAAACATGTGACCTCTCGCATCAAAGACGATGAATTTGTATGGATTTGGTGTTGATTTGTATTAATTTGAGATTATTGGTTTCTTGATTTTATATTATTTGTGTCTTAGAGATATTATGCTTTTGAACTACGCCTTGCGGCGATACAACCACCGCCTTGCCTTGAAGCGTGCATCAGGTGCATTTTTAAAACAATGATTTGCTACCTTAGAAGCGTTTTTTAAAACAATGGGTTCCCGCCTTAAGTACATTTTTTTAAACCAATGGTTTGGAGAAGAATTCGAAGCTGATTTAAGATGGTTGAAATAATAGTCAAACGAGATCGATGATAGTTTTTGATCGAAGGAGGTGATTTGGCATTAATCGATGGTTGGAGTGTCGACGATAGTAACCGAAAGAGGCGATAGAAGCAGCGACAGTAGAGACTGCAGTCGACTACAAGCCTTTGAATTTCTAAGACGGGAGCATGCTTATAGTTTTTAACCTTTTTCATCTTGTCTGAGATCTCCAACAATATATTTTTGCACTTAAACGAGACAAAACTACAAACATAATTGTGAACTTGTTTGACACTCTCATTGCACCCAAAATATTAAAATCTTCAGTCGAGATATGAATTGAGATGTTTGCACGAGATCCCGTTTGAAATTCAAGATTTGAAACCTTGGTGTGCATGAAGTTGTTCAGATGGTTATACTGGGTAACTTGAAGTTGGAGAAATTAACTAAATATTAGATGCGACGACGAGCTCAGTGGCGTTCAAGGTGGGAAGACTTAGTAAATTGCGAGCAGTGTACATGCGAAGATAAGTGCTCGAGTGGAGTTTTGAGTGCTTACAATAATTTGGAGTGTAGTGAGAAGAAAGAAATTGATATGGAAAGTTAAGTTCAGTAAGATTAGGAGTAAAGATTGCTACTTATGTTAGGATTCTTGCTCAATTCAAATGACAGTTCTCTAACTGAGTTGGAGTTTCAATACAATGACATGGTTCGGAACAAACTATTGATATGATGGAAACACTTGGGAAAGTCGATAGTTCTCCGCTTAGAAAGAAGTTTTTATACTAATTACTAAGCAATGGTGTGATAAGCTTAAGACCTCAAACTAGTAAAGTGTACTTGAAGGTACAAATAAGCGAGCGTACTTAAACCGCTCATGAGTATGAGGGGATCGAGGTTACGTTTGTAGCTTAATTTGTAGCGAGCTTAGGAGTGTTTTTAGGAGTTAGAAGTGCATATAGAACTAGGAGTTTGTGAACATTACTAAACAAGTAAATTGTGTTCGGGGAGTAAGCTCTTGGAGAAGAGCAAGGGCCAAGCACGAGGATCATGGAGTGCGAGAACAAAGGTATGTTTGTTAAAAGTTTTTCTTAAGAATTTTAGTCAAATCGATCGGTCTCATCGATGCAGAGTGTTATCAAGGTGAATTGAAGCTTAAGGAATAGAGAACATAGGAGTTAAGTAGCAGAGCTTGAGTGAATGCAAGGAAGGGATAGATTCTTGGGTGGCACTTGGAATCTTTGGAGCCAGCTCGCATGAGACCTCAAAGTTGAGGTTGTAATGCACAACTTTCGAAGCTGAAAAGGTTTCAATCGAAGATTGGACCAAATGGAAGATCCAACCAAAGACGAAGAGATATTCACCTTCATGGATGGGAGTACCTACATTTAGTAAGAGAGTGACTTTGAGAAGAAAGTGAGCCCAAATAAGTTAGATTAAAAGGCCTTAGGATGTAAGTAATTCCATGGTTGGAGAGTCTTAGGAGTTTATATTGGAGTAAACCCACTGTTTTAAATCTCGGTCATCTCGGCCAAGGTTTTAAATATCGGATTTCGGTCACGTCTCGTCTCGAAGAATTTAGAGAGCTCATCTCGTATCGGGTGAGATCTCGAACGAGATGAGTGCATCTCGGTCGTCCATCTCGGATTTACATCTCGGTTTCTAAAATTCATTTCGGAGTTATCTCGGAGTATATGTCATGTCGAAAATTAATTTTCATACACCTAAATTTATAATACTATTCACTACCTTAAGGAAAACACTATGCACTTACCTTGAATATAGCACATGCTTATCATTAGTAATTTAGTATGGAAAAATATCACTTGTATCATGTAAAATAAACAAATAACTAGATTTCATGAATTATGTTCAATATAATGTCATATGAGATAAAGTAGACAAAAAACAAACCATAATATATGCACCTTTACTTTGTTTGGTCATTCACTTAACCTTTCTACACAATATAATGTCTCATTTCTACCTTTTATGATTTATAGTGTTGCAAGAGAAATCTTAATTTTACAAATACAAAAGTCTAAAAGTAGAATTAAGATATTCTAGTCTGATTATAGTATTTAATTATTAGCAAACAAAATCTCATTAAGCAACTAATAACATTGATATTTCAAACAAATGTAGAAAATAGCATATATAGTACAAACAATTTTCAAACACTTAGTAATATTATAAGAAAAGCAAAAAAATGATGTACGAATGAACATGTAATCATCAAATGAAATTAATAGATGAAATAGAATTCCTTTATTGCTTAAAAATAAGCCTTGAGAAAAAAAATTATAGCAGCAAAGACTAAATGAAATCAAATTGGGAATCCATTTGGAAGATAAAGTTAAATAAGTGAAGCTTAAAATTTATAGCCACAAAAAAATAGGTTAGGAAAAAACTCAAGAAAGGGTCGAAAAAAGAACATTGAAACCGGATGTAAATTAAGTTGGATCACAAACCTAAATGAAAACCATAAAGTGAAATACTTACCATAATCGATGTAGATTTTATCATCTTCTTACATTCGTCACTGTCGTAAAATAAGAGACGAATATTAAATGAGATTTATACAAGAAATAAGGGTTAAAAAAGTACAATTAAGAAGGCTTAAATTAAGTTAAAGGATGAGCCAGCCCAATACGGAAGAAGAGTTGATTTTTCCAAAATTCAACAACTCGGCCGATATCTCGCTATTAAATCTCGTCCGAGATATCGAACGAGATACCGAAATATCGTCCGAGATTTGGGTCAGACGAGATTCAAACGAAATAGCCTGTTTCGAATCGCTCAGGCTTGAAAACGAGATCTCGGCCGAGATCTCGACCGAGATGAGCGAGATTTAAAACCTTGATCTCGGCCGATATCTCGATTGAAGGCTTGGGCGAAACGATACATGAGATATCGGTTGATATCTCGTTTCGATTATATCGGCCGAAATTTACATATATCGGCCGATATTTGGAGCGAAACGATATTCCGAGATATCCCCGATATATATATTTTTTTTAAATAGGCCCATCTCAGTCTATCATAAAAAAAAGAACAAAGTTCTTTTCTTTCTGATTCAACTTCTCAAAAGATCACGTTCCTCGTCAAAATATCGAACTCCCTCTTTTAAAAAAAATCGAACTCCCTCTTCCAACATCCGACAGCTCGCGGTTGCTTTCAATTTTCGACTACTCGATCTCGCTTTTGACAGTCTGCAGCTTCGTCTTCGACCAATCTCTCTACTTTCTGCATGTATGTAAATTAAGGTTGTTTCTATATTAATGAAATTCAATTTTTCAGAGATTGAATATACAGTATAATTTAAAGTAGTTTTGCAAGTAGATTTAGTTTGTTATTCTTACTGCATAACCTTCTGCAAGTAGATTTGCATTGTCTGAAACCCTTCGATTCCTGATATCTCTTATATGCATTTGCTTTTATTTGCATCAGTTCCAGATATTGTTATTATGTTATTCTTACTGCATATATGTAATTGTATAGAACCCGCTTTTTTCAGTTAATTTGTCACATTTCATCTACTTATATGTAATTGCTAAAACTGATGATGTTTTGTAACTTTTGTTGAACAATTTCATATAGTTGAAGTATAATTGCATTATTTTTTTCAGTTAGAATAGTGAAGATTAGTTGCAGTAATTCATTAAATGTTAGATAAACCGATACCATGCATTTTTTGCTATAAATTATGTGATGTGATACTCCGATATGGTCCCGAGATGAACTTTAGGTACGAGATGTAAATCTGATATTGGCGCCCGAGATGCACTCATCTCGTCCGAGATCTCCCCGATACGATACCGAGTCACTAAAATCGCCGAGACGAAACGTGCCCAATATACGAGATTTAAAACCTTGAGTAAAATCTTGAAATGGTGCAATTCAATAATATTAGGTAGGAAGGCTTAGGAGTGATCAAAGAAACGTTGGGAGTGAGTAGGCCGAGGGAGGTGAGGAGTTGGAAAGGAATTACCCAGTAGGAGTTTAGGTCAAAGAACCAAGGAGAGCTCGAAGTAGCCTCGGTGTTATATTCAATTGATGGGTGCAAGAATAAAGGTTCGGCGTGTGTTATAGCGAGCACTAATTGTTGAAAGAGAGAAACTTATATTGACATATTTTGACTTGTGCAGTTATTATTATATGCTAACCATTGTGAAATAGACAAGCATGGATCGTGTACAGTTGTGCAAAAGTATTTATATTATATTAATATATATGTTGTATTGATGATGCTTGAGGATAACATCACACCAAGACTTCATTCCCGACTGGTTCGATTGTCTATGTGACCTGCCGGATGCTCTTAGATGAGTAGCCCGAGAGTAGAAGGCTTAGATGACAAGGACTATATCGTGCGAGAACGAATGGAGATATGTGAGGTGCTTGTGAATTATGTGGTCATATTTACTGCTTTTATTTATAAGGCTTAAGCGACGTCTCTTGTTGTATGCAGTTATTTGACTGATGCGATGACATGATGTATGTTGTAATTGTATTGTGTTCGCATTTTGTGAACACAAATTATTTATTCACTATTAGTGATATACGAGATATTATATCTTATTATGCGACGAGGATGTGCATGCATGGAAAAAAATTCGAGGGGTGTTACAAGGCATTTGTAATAGTTGAGCAATATTACAATTTCATTACAGCATGTAGTATCTTTTAACAAAATGTGTTATGAATTTTAATATTTCAAATATGTAACAGTTCAGTTGATTGCAAATGGGAGCAGACATTTCTTTAACAAATGTCTAAGGCAAGGGCGGAAACATGAAAAAAGATTTGCAATGGTCAACATTTATCAAAATAAATAAAAATTAAAGATATTTTTTCATTTTTTTAAGATACTAGTGTGTGTCTGTGTGTATAATTTATATATATATATATATATATATATAACTGATAAATTTAATATATAAAATATTGTGCTGGTTTTTTATTGCTTCCCAATTATAGTTGATCTTTCCTTTGTTTCACCACTAGTAGCATCTAATTTAGCTCATTTTATGCAATAACATCTTTTTGTATAATTGAATGTTTTGATTATATTTTTACCTTTAGTCCATAATTCTAAAAACAATATATAATAACTATTACCTACACACATAAACAGTGATTCACAAAATATCTAAAGGGGCCAAGGCACCTTCAAGCCATAACCTTGTCTGAGGCTAGTAGTGCGTTTAACTAGTGTTGACCACACCTAAGTACTTGTTCAACCATCAACGGCGTTTAGATGCAAGTGCCTAATCATTTGATATTGGTTGACAAATATCCAACTTAGAATGCTTATCAAGCAATAACAGGCTTATGCAAGTATGCAACGGTTGTAAAATTCTATCGATTACGAGGCTAATATTACAAATCACATTCATAATATTATGCTTCATAGTTGGTTGGAGATTCCCTCGGAATGTCTAGAAATATTTTATGTATTTCTATCATTTGTAATAACCATTCCAACAAATAATGGCTATCAACTGGGTGTCACTCTAGGTTGACATTTTCAAAGAAAATTTAGGTTCAAATGCATATTTGTCATCTGTGTAACAAGATAAACAAATATGTGAACCATAATTTATGGCATTGAAGATAGAAGATGATCAAAGCATTAATTCATCAAAGAACTGTAATATCGTCTAATTACTAGTATACCTCGCAAGTTATGGATGAGCCAAAGTAATGCAAAATGTGTGAATATTTAATTGTGACAATAATTTATGAAACCACAAAATGATGTTGGGACAATAATTTATAAATTTGTTTTAAAAAAAGTAAATAAATAAATAAATCTATATTACTGTGATATAAGCACCTTAGCAGAAGCTTGGATTTCTCTTGCAGTCATATCCAATGCAAGTGCATAACCTGCAATGGTTACATGCACGTAAGAACATAATCAGCACAGCAATAGCCACATCATCAATTCCCGATCAAAGTAATCGATTTCCCACGTGAATCACGTTCCAGCAAATTTCCATTTGGCACTTCCTTTTGCATACAGGGGGAGCCTTTACTCACCCACAAGCATTTAGCAGTCCATGCTTGGTGGAAAAAAATAGCAACAGCTAATTTTAAATTCTGCACCACCCAACTTCCAACTGCTGGTTTAATGGCATGGGTAAAGACCTTGCTTCCTTGTGATTTTCCTTCAACCATTCTTTAAAGATGATCTAACTACTATTTTACGTAAGCAAGCAATTAAAAACATAGGGAGGAATCTTAATCGCAAAGTTAATAACATAATATTTGATGATGATGAAGAAGTGTTTTCTGATTAATTGGATTTTCATATCATTTAGCCAAGAATTATAGTTAACGAACGGCAAACCTAATAATATTCAAATGAAAAATAAAATAAATAAATACCGCCAACGTATTCCATTGCGATTGATTCTGGAACTTCGGTAGCTTTCTTCCCAATCACAACAGCGAGCTCAACCTCATGATCCAAGGATTCCCACGGATGCGGAATCTGAATCGTGCCTCCATTAGGCAAATATGAAGATGTAGGCTTCAAAAACAGCACTGGCTCCTAAAAACATTAAGTTATCACACAGAACAATCTGAAGTTTTAATAATGATTCAAAGATAACTTAGGTAAGGGTTTTAGAAGCAAACTTTGGGAACGGCGTTGCCAAGTTCTTTGGCGTGGGCAGCATAGTTGCGGCCAACAGCAACGATCTTTGTACCGAGTTCAAGAAGCTTTAGAGAGTTCGCCATGGCTCAAAACCCCGATGATTTAGAGAATGACTAATGTAAATTAATTAATAATTAATCAATGATTAAGGCGGAGAAAATGAGAAACGCTAATCTGACGATAGCAAGAGGATTTCAGGCGTATTAGGCTTTGAATATCAAGGGAGAGCCCAATAATCATTAATCAGGCGCTGATTTAATCAGCACGGATTAAATCAGCAGTGTATGAGCGCTGATTATATAAAATAAATTCGAACATGTGACCTCTCACATCAAAGCTGAATCACTTAAGCACTTAAACAATAGTGCTTGTCGATTTAATCATCGTTCAAACAATGGGTCCGAGGCTTGGAAATGAAATTTAAATTTATAGATGAATAGAACATTTGCAAAATGTGTAGCAAATTTATAGATGCATGAAAAGACAACGTATGCATTTGTAATTCTTACCTACTCTATAAAGGGACAACAAACTATTGCTACCGCATGAGAATTAAAAAACCTTAATATATTACGCTGAATATAGTGTTTGGACGTTGATTGAATCAGCGCCTGTGACCAATTTAGAATTCTGAATTGACCACCGAACATTCAGTTAAATATTACCCTTAATCTAAACGGTTGGAGTGAGATAATTCTTATGCTCTGAATATAAAGCCTTAATCTACAACCGTTGGAGATGGTCTAAGAGCATGCTTGGAAAGTAGCTAGACTCATAACATTAGAAAGTACCCTTTAAACTACCTCGATATCAACTTCATCCTCTGGACGACAATAAACTCTAAGTCATCACAGATTCTTTCACACGTCTTCAATCAATCACTTGCTTCTAAAGCTGGTTTTGTCTCATCAAACATCTCTTCACCCAAGGTTCGAAAGTCTTGGTTCATCTTAGTAAAGTTATCTCCAACAACCTATATCAGACCCTCCGGAGCTTGCAAGGCTTGAGGTAGCATTTGCAGTCAAATTTGCTGCTGCATTAGGTTTGTCATGAACTGCTGGAAAAGTACATTCATGTCTATGTTTCCCACGGCCGGAGCTGGCAGCTGAACTCCAGCCTCCACTCCAACATTCATAGCGGTATCCCTACCTTGGCTTGAATACTTTTGGTCTCTCTTTTCAATTTATCCCTTCTAATGTAAGTCTTCCACTCCTCATCTTCATCTTTTTTTTAGTTAAGCAAGTCTTCATTAGAAATGAAAGCAAAGGGAGTGAAACAACAATAGAAGGATATATTTTCATACGCACACATACATATACATACATATAGAGTTTGTGTGCGTGTGTGTGTGTGTGCGCGTGTGCGCGTGCAATGTATGAGTACATTATATAGTAGCATATACCCTCCCCAAGGTGTTTGTTTTCTACTAAAGACTTATTTATAGCTTTGTTCTACTTTGGTGCCTCTAGCATAAGCTCTGATATCAAACTGTAACAACCCACATTCTGAAACTCAAAGGTAGAACCCCCAACGTGTTGTAGTTACCTTGGAATTACCTTTTGATGACAGAATGAGTTAAATATACGTGTGCATAATCGTCTAAGTAAATAGAACAGCTAAATTCATTGCATAAAATGATATAATATTCTTTACATTTTTCCATGAATACATCCCAAAACGTGCCCACGCAGAGGTCAAATATAATAGACATAAATAGAGTGTCATGCCTGACATATGACAATACCAACATAAACATTTAAATGATGGAAATCAAAACAATTCTTATTTGCAACCAAACCTCATGCTTTCATCTTTGGTCATGCTTATTCGTTTGTCCCAAGTTTTATATCTTAGTCCATAAACTCAGATTACTCGATTGAGTATCCGTTAGTTTTACGGAAAAAACATTATGAAAACATGAGTTAGACATAAGGTCCGGTATGAGTAATACATTACCTAAACGCAACATATAGTGAGATCGCGTCGTTAAAGCACGAAATGAGTTTTCCCCTTACTATGCAACAAACATAATTCATCAACACAAATAATAGCATAAGTTATATCATATGTAAGTGTCTCCTGTATTTATTACTTCATGAAGACTAAGGTTTAATTTAATCTTCCGTCTTGCTACTCGTACCTTATCATATTTCTTAGGAATATTAGGAAAATCATGCTTTCAGCTACCACGGAGGCCTTATGCATTTATCATTATTTTAGGTCATATTTACTTTACCTTTAGCTTCCACAAAGGCCTTATGCCTTACTTATCATATCGTCAAATTTATTTTACTTTCGATTGTCGCTTAGACCTTATGTCAAGCTCATTTGTTTACATAACGTAGGGATGCCACAAAGGTCTTATACCCACTACCGAAGGCATTTAACCTTTAGTTCTTTGGATGTCGCATGAGCCTTACTCCTTCACTTCAGAATATGCCATCATTAGACACTTGGTTGCCACACATGTCTTACACCATGCTACCGAATACAATGTCACTTTTGGGACATTAGGCTGCCATTGAGACCTTACATCTCGTTGCCAAATGCAATGTTATTTCAGACATTGTACTGCCACATAATTCTTTTGCCTCATTATCCAGATCAATGTCTCGACTCAAGATTGCCACACGGGCATTATACCTCGTTATTGAATACAATGTTTCTTTTCGAACATTGGGTCGCCACGCAGGCCTTACATTGAATACAATGTCTCTTTTTGGACATTAGGTTGTCGCACAGGCCTTACAACCCACTATCATATAGTGCTGTGAATATATCTTCTAATGCCACACATGCCTTATGTCGTTTCATTCATTTAGATTGCTTTCGGATGCCACTCGGGCCTTATACCATCTCATTCATTTAGAGTGTCGTGATTAGGCTTACGGTTGCTATAGGCCTTATACCAACTTTATTGTATTAATAATTTAATTAGGCTTTCGGGTGCCATTTATAGCCTTACACCGAAACCTTCTTCTCAAAATTGATTTTCCTCCGAAAGTCAGTAAATCTCGGTTATACCACCCTTGGTCTCGTCTAGGGAAAACTAGTTTATTCTTGGGTTCATTCCGATATCATGTCTTGGCACCATGCTTGGTCTCGGCAACCTCTTTCATCTTTTGCAACACCAGCTCTCATATGTTGTACTCGCATTCACCTTTCGATCTAGCCTCCTCCTTCAACACTCACCTTCGACTCTCTACTTAACATTTTTCTAGTTTATTATACTTAGACTTTACATAAAATTATACTGATTTATATTAGCTCTCGATTTCGATCTAGTCCTTTTGCAACCCTTCCTTCGTTTTCCACCTTAGCTCTACTATAGGTAGTAAAGCTTGACATTTGAGCATGTCTGGTACACACCTTTATATATGTCACCTCCATATTTTCTTAGCCTTCACTTTTAGTTAGTGACAACATCCTTTAGGTTATTTTACAGCACTTTTATGGGACTGTGTCTCCTTATTGCTTAATCACATTATTTGCATGCCTAAATTAGTTTCGATTGCCTTAATACAACTTTCAGCATACAATTATTCTTTCAAAATTGACTATTCCAATATGGGAAATTACTTATTAAAATTTCAAAAATGTGGGAATACATCATTTAGCATAATTTTTACCCATATTTCCATTTATTAGTTGTTTTCTCTTATTTATACAATATATGGTTTACTCCAAAAATTCATATCTAAATATTTTAATGTGGGAAAATCTTTTAACTCAGAACTCTTCTTTAAAATCATTTGGAACCTCATATTAAATTTCCATATCATTTTGAAATCATTAGAGTAGGAAAATTGTGATGACTGCCCTACACACTCGGTATCAATATACTTGTATAGTGCGCTATAACAGTACCCGGCTGATATAGGCATTGTTAAGTGGTCAATGCATAAAACAATCACATACTCTACCGTATATATCACGGTGCAAGGATAAATATAATATCAATCACATATATAAAATAGGTGATAGTGAAATATAACCAAATGAACCACCACAAATCAGAGCATAGATTCAATAAAGTTATACAAAACAATGGTAGGGTTTATACAATTGATGAATGAACTCAAAATATCTATCTCTAAATAAAAGACAAATGATGTTAAAGCTACAAGGTGTCGCACGATGGAAATAATAAAAAGCTCCAAAAATATAGTATACGTAAGCACGTAGCCTCCTACTAGTCTACCTGGACAACATTGTGTGCTATCCCACACCTGTTATCTATTATACTCGTTTAAAGGTACCCAAGGTAATAAGAAGCAAAGCATAAAACCACGAGAGCAATAAGAAATCTCAAAATACTATGAAAGTCAATATAGTAGAGGACATAGGGTATGGAAAATCATACCTACATGTCTCTACATCCAAAAAGTTAATATATAATAATCAATGCACACTAATCAATGCATGCTACTCTAATATCATCATCATATAGGTGTATTACAATATAAGTATAATGTCAGGTGTCTAGGTATCCTAGTAATAATACCTACCTTATGTGATCGCCTTAGGATGATAAAATAAACATGACAAACATAACATCCATCAAACAACCCTCACATCACTCGAGTGCGTTGGATATAAAATAACTGTATGGTGCCATCATAAGCCAGAGATTCAATCAAATCTCAGTTTCACGGTGCTCAATCCATGCCACTTCATAAGGCTACGAAATAAACCATAATCATATGGTCTAGGATAATCCATATTTATAAGATATGGACATGGTCATAATTTAGGTGGGCATCCCCATGAACCCTCTATACATGAGCAGAATAGAAAATTCTGAGTATTCATGAACCATCTCTACATGAGCAGAATAGAAATCTTTGAGTATCCATGATCCCTTTGCATACGTTGATAAAGTTAGGGTATGCCCTATGGGCAATTATGCAATTTGTCCCATATATCCAACTCGATAACCAATCTTGTTCAAAATAAAAGGCATTTTCTTTCTATTATATACTTGATATAATGTGTTATAGTAATTGATTGATTTAATTAAAAGTGTATTTACAAGAAAATCCATAAATGGTATATTTTGTGATAGTAGTTACAATTTGTTGTGATCATGAGTGATTTATCATAATAAAATAAGCATACTGTTTTGAATACTCCTAGTCAAGATATATCGAGACTGAATATCGATACATCCGTTGAGACTAGAGTATGTAACACTCTCCAAATATTGGGTAGTGTATTACTCATGGTTGCTAGAGGCACCAAGGGTTTATGTACTGATAGTTATTGGATAATCATGGAATGACTCACTTGATAATTTTCTATTGGTTAATATAACTAAAGTTAAACAGAAAATATTGATATGACAATTTTACACAATTCCCTCGACTTAAGAATACTATCGAGCTTCAATGTAAAAAAACTCCGCTTTGATTATAGTTAAATCATGGTACAACATCCAACAAACGACTGTGGTTGGCTTGAGTGGAAGCATTGGAAGTGAGATGCTATTTAAGAGAGAATTTGTCTCCTTAGTTATATGGAGTTAGTATCACGGTCAACTGAAGTCAACTCAAAGTCAAAGTCTTTGGCCAGAGCAGTTTGGTTAATAATAGTTGTTATTATTGAACCAAGGACTTTGTGTTTAGACTATAAAGTTGAATATGGATGGTATTGGAATTTTGACCATTACTAAACTCTATAAGTCCTATTGTGATACAGTTTTGACGAAGAGAACTGGTGTAAATAATTGTCATTACTAGGTAACACTTAAATAATGTAAAATTTGGCTCTACCAAAGCTAAATTTGATCATAATGTCACATCACCTACTAAGTGATATATGAACGTTAATATTCAAATTGTTCGATTTTAGTCGCCAACTGAATTTACACTCAAGAGTCACACAACTAAAATGTAAAATACCCATATTACCACCTGATTTAATTAATTATAATTGTTATAAATTAATTAAATTATTTAATATTTTTGAAATATTAATTATAAAATTTTATTTAATTTGTGTTAATCAATACTGAATAGTATGTATATAGTAGTTGTAAATACATATATCGATATACGATATCGATGTGCATTTGAATTATATTTAAATGCATTTTTTATTAATTAGTCTTGAAGTGATTTTGAGGCCCATAAACGGGACTAGTGTAGGCAGTTTGTGGGAAGTATAGGAAGCCATCCATATGATGACATGTGTTAACTGGCTTTTTAACCAAACAGATTTTCAATGGAATTTAGAACGTCAAGATGAAGATGAAACGATTCACGAACTTGAAAACATACTTGGAAGGGCGAAAATATGACACTCGATAAGTTTGAAGGGTGTTATTTGAGTTTTTAACCCAGCAGAACCCACTAGAAAGCTGAACAATCTCGTGACATCAGAATGGCTCAGAACTTAACTAGAAAGGCTAAGGCAATGGGTTAACGAGAGCCAAGCCATATTACTAAGGCAATGACTGAGATCGACTAAACCAAGAGACCAGCCTTCTTTCAACCCAATCAGCAGATAAGTGCAAATAGCTAGTAAACTATCACCAAAACGGAACAACGTGCAACGAGACTACGCAAACAACGATGGTACAAGATCATGGAGACATCCCAAACTCTAAAGCCCAAAAATATCCTAAGTGCTTGGATCGCCAGCGACCCATACCCTATGGATCGTTAGCGATCCATGCAAAATGGAGGGCCGCTATGGTGCATAGAAGAAGATAAGGAGGCATAAAGATGTTGAAAAAGCTAAGTGTATGGATCGCTAGCGATCCATGCTTGCCCATGAGTCTTTAGCGAGCTAACTAAGGAGGCAATGGAAGAAAGGAGCCAAGTCATTAGCTCACGTACGAGCCAAGTCTATGGGTCGCTAGCGACCCATGGTTTTGGCTCGGATCGCAAGCTAACCCCCTCAGGTCGTTATATACCTATCTGCGAGCAGTTGATGAAGTAACCTGGCCCAGAAGCTCTTCGATCCCTATAAATATCATCCTACCTGCAACATAAACTAGATCTGCTCTGGAATGGTTGTTGAAGCTCTACTGGAAACATTCTTCACTCTCTGCCTCCCTCACAATAATCTCCAAAGGGATTCGCTGTGATTCTCCAGTGGATTTCAACTCTGGAGATTCAATCTAGCTAAGGATAATCAAAAGCCTTGTAATCAAACACTATTTGTAACAGCAATCGGTCTATAATAAAACTATAAAGTGGACGTAGGCTTCATTAACAGCCGAACCACTATAAAAATCTTCTTGTCTCCTCTCTTTTACTGTTCTTTTTCTGTATCTGTGATCTGTGATATTGCTCTGTCAGAACAGGGCTGGTGCTTTCAAACTTAAACCAGAGGCTGGTGCTTTCAAACTTAAACCAGGGTGTTGATCCATTTTTTGGGTCAATATTTTGGTGCTTTCACTAAGAACCCCAACTCGGGATCCAGATCTAGCTATCTACTTTGGTTCCCATAGGTCCAGGAGTTAGATCCTCAATCTCTGCTCAGAAGGTTTGTTGTTGGTAACAGAAGAACCAACCAAGAAGGATCGGAGAAAAAGAAAGCAAACACATGCTAAGGTGATGGGTAGCTAACTATCCATCTCCTATGGATCGCTAGCGATCCATGATGCTCACTCGTGGGTTAATCAACTCTCTCTCATCACGATCCAATAGGCACCCCAGAAGACAAAGTACTGAAATCAGTTAAGTACATGGATCGCCAACGATCCATACTATGGATCGCCAGAATCTATGGATTGCCATAAGCTATGGATCGCTAGAAGCTATGGATCGTCAGAAGCTATGGATCGTTAACGATCCATAGCCTATGGATCACTAGCGATCCATAAAGTTAGCTCGGTTTGTGATGATTTTCGCATATACCGTAAACTTCGGGGGCCACGTTGCGCCCCCGAACCCCCAAACCAGGGCGCTTCGCCCCTAGACCCCGACTCGCTGACCGGGTAGCGACACCCCCGTCTAGGTCATTCGAAGGGAATATAATCGGAAGGAAGCAATGGGCGGAGCTCCAAGAATCATGATGAAAGAAAATGTTAACACTCCACCTACTGCAAAAGCACCGGATGAACTTACGGGCGAAAACCCCATGGAAGGATATAACGATGACTCTCTTCGGCTCTGAAGATGAAAAACAATTTGAGGAAGACAAGTTGGATGAAAATGCCAACGTGCAAAACACTAGAAGAAGCTCTAAAACCCATGTCGTAGCACAGTGCTAAGCAATGGATAAGGAACTGCTACTCAAACGGTACTCCTAGAGGTAGGAGAACCAAGAAGATATGATATAAATCGAGATCAATTACAATGCCAAGCTCCTATGGTATATTGTGACCACTCCCGACTGACCAGCTTCCAATCCTATCATGGAGCTCCCATCATCGAATCGCGAATGGTCGTCATCGAAAATATTCAAAAATCGTCAAATGGTCGTTGAAAAACTCACTTCAGTCTCGACTCGAAGTCAAACTCGGGTAATCACCCATTTGACTCGAAGTAAACCTAGGAAATTCTGGCCCGAAATCAGACTTGGGTAAAACCAAGGTTTTCTCCAAGCGAACATGCAAATGACTCCAAGCACCGTTTATCACCAACCCAGCACTTCAAATTCTGCGACTCCAAGCGAATCATGTGTTGACTCTAAGAAAATGTTAAATTTTCTCAGGTCGGACTCCAAGTAAAATACCACCAATCCATCCATCTTCTTTTGCCCATAACTCGAACGTGCGAACTCTGAATACCTTGAAATTTGGAATGCAACCTTGTGGGGCCTTCTTTGTTACCCCAGAACGATCTCACCTAGTTTGAAAATTTTTGGGACGTCGTTGATCCATGACCCCATCATAAGTGATTTGGCATTCAATCGGCATTTCCAATCATTCAAGCATAACAAATAATGCATACATCATTCTTAAGCATTATAAACAGCCGTAATTTGAAAACGGACTGATCTGACAAGGATTAGAGCATCATCCCCAATCGAAACACATTCACCGAAGCCGTTCAACAAGTATAATATCCAAAGAAGTTTATCATGCCAACTATACCTTTTATACAATTGCACAACTGATTCGAAATTGCTTCTTTACAGGTATGACTAGCATATGGATGAAGCGAGGGCAATAGATGCAGTCTACTGCAAGGCCCTCAGAAATCATTAAAGGATGAAACAACCTACTACCCTGGAAGAATTCTATGTGAAGGCAAACCGGTTCTAAACACTATAAGTAGTGTAATTGGAAGAAGGAAAACCCGACAGTGTGCTAAAGAACATACCAAATGATGAAGGAGCTACAGGACCTCAGGGACCTTCTGCCCAAGCAAGGCTACTAAGACCCACTAGAAAAGCGCCCTAGCTAACTGAGGAAATCAGACAAAAAGATGATTATCAAATAACACTCTAGCTAGCTAGCAACTAAGGAATTAGATAGCAACCTAAAGCGATGTCTTCTCATCCACCCTTGTCAACTCTCCTTTTCCAAATGAGCCATACCAGGACACTAGGGGCATTACAAACAACGCGGTGAAAGAAATGCTTTTATGTCCTTAATGAGTCATGTCAATCCCCCATTTGAGAACCGGCGTTGCTGGTGGCATCGAGAAGTCTTGTCCAAAGGATCGTCGAACAAACAAATCCGACACTTTAGCCTACAGGAACAAATAAAACTGTGTTCCTTCAAGCTAAATCCGAAAAATTCCTCTTGAAGTCGATGAATCATTGCTTTAAGACCGTCGGGCCGTCGGACACACGACCCAAAACTCCTCTTTGAATCGATAAATTATCATTCCGAGGTCGTCTGGTCACCGGACATCTGACCATAAAAAACCCTTCATGAATATGAAGGTCTTTCACGAACTAAAGCGTCGTGAAGGTGAATCGGTAGATCAGCGGTCATCTGATCCAAAAAAAACCTTCGCGAACGTGAAGGTCTTTTACGAACTAAAGCGTCGTGAAGGTGAACCGATAGATCAGCGGTCATCTGATCCAAAAAAACCCTCCATGAACATGAAGGTCTTTCACGAACTAAAGCGTCGTGAAGGTGAACCGATAGATCAGCAGTCATCTGGTCTAAAAAACCCTCTGTGAACATGAAGGTCTTTTACGAGCTAAAGCATCGTGAAGGTGAACTAATAGATCAGCAGTCATCTGATCCAAAAAATCCTTCGTGAACGTGAAGGTCTTTCACGAACTAAAGCATCGTGAAGGTGAATCGGTAGATCAACAGTCATTTGATCCAAAAAATCCTTCGCGAACGTGAAGGTCTTTCACGAACTAAAGCGTCGTTAAGGTGAACCGGTAGATCAACGGTCATCTGATCCAAAAAACCCTTCGCGAACGTGAAGGTCTTTCACGAACTAAAGCGTCGTGAAGGTGAACCGGTAGATCAGGGGTCATCTGATCCAAAAAACCCTTCGCGAACGTGAAGGTCTTTCATAAACTAAAGCGTCGTGAAGGTGAACTGGTAGATCAGTGGTCATCTGATCAAAAAAAACCCTTCGTGAATGCGAAGGTCTTTCACGAACCAAAGCGTCGTGAAGGTAAACCGGTAGATCAGCAGTCATCTGATCCAAAAAACCCTTCGCGAATGTGAAGGTCTTTCACTAACTAAAGCGTCGTGAAGGTAAACCGGTAGATCAGCGGTCATCTGATCCAAAAAATCCTTCGCGATCGGGAAGGTTTTTCATGAACTAAAGCATCCTGAAGGCGAACTGGTAGATCAGCAAAAATTTTGTATGACTGATATCCACGAAGGTGAACTGGAAGATCAGCAGTCATCTGATCCAGAGCTCCCCGAAGTCAATGAAGTCATGCTCCAGGGCCATAAATCGACAATCATACCAGTCACTCCACAAAAATGGAATCACATCCAACGAACAATGAGACAAACAATGCTAAATTCCAGAGCTTCAAAGTTGCTCAAAAAAACTAACCCAAACTGAACTGACCTTGTGATCAATTAGAGGCCAACTCGAATCAAGCTAAGATTCGGCACCTGGGAGAACCGCACCCACTGGACCGGGGGCAACCAAACGAGTTATGGAGAGAACATGGATATAAATCAAGCGCGCCAATAGCCCTGTGGCATAGGGGGCACCGCACACACTTGAATAACCATAAGAAAGACCGAGACTAATCATACCACGGTTTTGTTATGCCCGATCAAAAATTCTGGTATTCTGACAACCGCGGACTTAATGACCTAGCTAGTGCAACAAACGAAATATTAGCATAATACTTGCCACTTCTTTCCAACTACTATTTTACCGCTCTTGGTGACCAATACCTCTTCCTCTTAGACCGTATGCCAGTTAAAGACCCATTCTCTAAAGGCGGTCTGGACAAAGAGCTAAGAGTCATGCCCTAAACTCCCATAGGCTCTTTCTTCAATCCATCTTCATGCGGTCAGCTGTAGATCTCTCCACCATGGCAGCCTGATCTATTTGGACATGTACATCTTCCAGAAACATGGAAGGATCATCCAAGCCATAATTACCCGAACCAAAAATTGTTTGGCTTCTTGAACCAATAAAGCCGTGTTCATGTAAGCAACCTGCTGAGTCGACGGGGTCAAATTGACTCGAAGATTATTGTTTAGCTTCTTGGACCGGTCAAACTGCGCCCGGGTATGCTCCATCAACCTGCCGAATCGAAGAAAGTGAATCGACTCTAACCGCCTACTCCATGTTGCCCGAAGATAGGCAACACCAAGGAGTACCAAAAGCCACGCATTTCATAAACCGTGCCAAAACATACGCTCCTTACGTTGCCCGAAGATAGGCAACACCGAGGAGTACCAAAAGCCACACATTTCATAAGTCGCGCACTAACTCTTAAAAAACTTAAGCTCCCTACGTTGCCCGAAGATAGGCAACACCAAGGAACATCGCCGAAAAATCACGCTCCTAAAGCGTAAACTCCTCACATTGCCCGAAGATAGGCAGTGCTAAGGAGCATCAGAACCGGATCGACGGGCCATATCGATCCCGACCACCGCGCGTCTCATAACCAGCACCAACCACTTCTATAATTGGAAATAATGGGCACAACTCCAAAAAAAGTGGAGTGCTACAAACCAACAAAAAAGTTTCAACTGATGACACTTAATGATTAAAACTGCCCTCAGTTAACCCGTGCAATGTGCACCTCTCAAACACGCATATATTGCATACTTACCAGAATATAACAAGAAACTTGGATTACATGCTAAAGTTTCAAAACTTCCGAAAGAAGGGAAATCAAGCTGTGACTTAGCCAAATTTCAAGTTTAATATGAAAATTATCTAAACTATAAGTTACTGATCATTTGAAGTAAACAACACTTAAACTGCGGATCATACACCGGTACTTAAACAAAAACAATTGAAAACAATAAGTTCACAAGTTCTGTTATTCCAAACAAAGAATTGTTACTCTAAATAAAAAATTTGACGGCAATCACAAAAATTGGATAAGTGTAAACAAAACAAGCACAAGTGCACAGAACACACATGAAGAGACAAATAAGAATACAGTCAAAATATCAATGTATTGCTTATAATTTTCTTTGCACGGGGTCAAAACTTGGAGGCCGTACCCACACAACACCGGCTAGCAAAAAGAAAATACAGACTCCACGGCAAAAACACTAAGTGCAGACTCTGCACTTGAACAAAATGACTCAAAAAGAACCAAAATCGGATCAGTCTCCACACAAGCTCATCAACGCTTCCTTCCACCAGTCCCCTTTCGGCCCTTTGTTTGCAATTTCTATCTCGTTTCGAGAGTGATGTCGCTGCCGGTAATATCAATAAACTCCTCGATGGCAACGTCCTCTTCTTGCTCCACCGCCTTCTCAGAACACTCCCCCATTGCTTTGCGCTTCTGTGATTTGCAAAAGCTCTTCGAGGCTTTGATCGCTTCAACCTTCTCCTTCTTGATAGCGACCAATTCATGTTGAGTCTTACGAGGCTGCTCTGTTTGAACTTCCTGCTCCCTAACTTCTGCTGCTGTTACGTCACTTTCCAAAGCCATAGAAAGGTCATCCAAGCATGAAGTGCGGCTATCTTTTCGGAGTCCGGCCCCGGCTGCGAGCCAGATACGGACATGGAAACAGGAACAGTAATAGAAACGAGCACGGAGGCTGTGGAAATAGCAGCAAGTTTGGGCACTGAGGAAGCTGGAACATCAACAGGAAATCTCGATCCCAGCCTTCTGAGAACTGGTGTTGCTCCGACAACATCGGGAAGGCCCAAACCCCCGTGCATCACTTCTTGAGCCGTGGAACTACGCTCTTGAACCATAAACTCCTCACGTTGCCTAAAGATTGGCAGCGTCGAGAAGAAGTTCCAAACCGTTATGGATCAACAGGTTGTATCGATCCCATAAGCTGCACATTTCGTAAGCCGTGCACCCCCAAAAGTCGTGCATCCCACGAGTCATGCACTCTCATAAGCTGCACCACCCATAAGCCGTGCACTACCAGAAGCCGCGCGTCTCGTAAGCCACGCACTCCCATAAACCATGCATCTCATAAGGTGTGCAAACACTGCCCAATGTCGCTCCAGCATCATCACTTGACCATCAGAATTCTCTAAGTATCGGTGTTGTCTTGACAAAACACCAGGAAACTTATTTATTTCAGGATTAACAAGGACCGATCCCTACCACCCAAAAGGACTGACATTGCTCCAGCAATGCCACAAAGTCCCCAAACCAAGATTTCAACAAAGAATTCTGATCTTTGACCAAAATGTCTAAAGTTAAGACATCCAAATCACGAGCTCCCAAAGATAGGAGCTGCGACAAAACTATGACTGGGGGCATCCAGAGAGACGCCCAGAACATCAAGTCTCGCATCAACTTTTCAGAGTAATCAGCCCCGTGGATTGGCGACACATAACACACTAACATTTGGTTGGGACCAAAAATCACTCCATGGTTCTATTATGCCAAATAGAGAATTTCGGCGATTTCAACAAAACTGAGCAGTATAGTAGGCTGGACGAATGCGGAATTAAAAAGGAAACTGCTCCAACCTACTAGACATCGATATTGCCTCAATAACATCGAGAACTCCAGACCATCATATCAACAAGAAAATTGAACTCCTTAAAGTTCACTATCGCTCAGAAATAGGGATAAAAGGAGGAATTTACCGATGACCAGAGATAGATAATGGTGGAAGATGTTTCCAGAATCAAGTCATCGACCCAGCGGCTTCCAAAGACAGAAGCAGGTGCTCGAATAAGGTCTCAAACCCTAACTTGCAAAAAACCATTGTTATCCGAAGACAGACAATAGCAAGGAGAGAACGCTCAAAATCAAGCAGCTAAACCATTGATTCCCAAAGATTGGAACCAACGAATAAGGTTGATCCGCAACAATGTTATTAGTCTAGCATAATGCATATGGTCTGAAATAAGCAAGGTTAGGTGTCAGGGAATCAAGGCAAGCACCACCGAACTCTACCGATCCATGATCAGTATAGGAATGAATGCAGTCGTACCGGGGGCAATGTGATGACTTGCTCCACAGTTTCAAATTTTCTATAAGAACCTGGAGTTTGAGACCTAGAAAAGAAGGGTTCCGCTAATAGTCGTCAGATCATAATGAAAACCGGTTAGAGGAAGTTCGATTTTTCGTGAATAAGAATAATTATGGAATTGGTTAAGCAACAGCCTTGCATCTCCAAAGGTAATACTTGACGGTTAAACAAAGTTAGGCAACGTAAACGCTTGGGACTCTCACCCTTCCAGAACGTGGCATATCTCAGATTTAAGCAACATTGACAAAACAACCACATTGGGTTAAAAGAAATCTACTCAACTCTACAGGATCATATGAATGATTCAATCCTCACCAACATGACCTTAACACTGCCCGAAGATAGGCAGCACTAAGAAAATGCTTCTACAATCCAATCATCGAAGTGCTAGTTTCTGAAGACCGAAATTAGTACCCAACTGGACTAAAAGTACCGCCGAATCGACGGGGAAAATCGATCCCAAATTCCTGAGTGTCGGTGTTGCCTCGGCAACACTAAGGCCTTCTTTTATCTTTCAAGTACTGGTGTTGCACTGGCAACGCCGGGAAAACTCTATTTCCTAAGTACCAGTGTTGCCCTGGCAATGCTAGGAAACTTTCTATTTTATAAGTACCGGTGTTGCCCCAACAACTTTGGGAAACTTTCTACTCACTAAGTACCGGCATTGCCCCGACAATGCCAGGAAAACTTTAATCTACAGGGCTGATGAGAAACACTCATCGTAAGGACCCATCAATGCACTAGCTTTTGGAGATAGATGTTGGACCTCAACCGAGTTTCTACCCCTGTATTTAGAAAACTGCTGTTGCCCTATGACATGCAATGACCGGAAGATGTATCCTTTCATATGTCAGTC
Organism: Allium fistulosum; assembly: GCA_030737815.1. Classification (NCBI taxonomy): domain Eukaryota; kingdom Viridiplantae; phylum Streptophyta; class Magnoliopsida; order Asparagales; family Amaryllidaceae; genus Allium; species Allium fistulosum. The sequence continues at coordinate 961,835,767 of CM060901.1, forward strand.
GGATGGTTCAACCTGACATCACAGGAATCAGCTACTACACAGGAATAGAGCTGCGTAGAAAGGAAATCCCAAGATTGAATTGCTCGTGCATATGCCTCAAGGGAAGTTGCTACTGCGGATGTAGGACTCATCTGAGTAGCTACAAAGTTGTCCTCCTTGGTCTTAGGAGCACCTATTGCATGCTCTTTGAGCTTTGGAATTAATGATTTTGTTAGACCTAATGCACTTGGGCCAGTGGGAGCTTCGACAGCAGCAACGGCGGCCTCTTTTGCGGTGAGCATGATTTTTCCCTCAAGCTTTGCTGTGTCTTCAGCATCGGGGTACTTAGCCATTAATTCCTCCTCGGCAAGGCCTTCACCAACTACGTTAGAGCACACAACACTTTATTTTAAATAATACTTTAACCTAAACAATTAAATTTTTAATTACCTATATATATACCATAACAGCTTCTCAAATCTAGTCATCGCTTCCAATGTTCCGATCACCGCGCCATCACACATGCTCGCACAGAACTCCAACACCCTGCCTTGCCTGCCATCGCGACTGCCACGAATGCAAATCCCCACGGCCTCGTCGAACGTTGCCTGACCCCTGACCAAACGCGCACATGGGCCCAAAGTAGCCATGACCAAAATGAATGCAACCTCCACTGCTCAAACTGGCATCGCCGACCATCAACCATATGCCCAACGCGACTCCTTTCCTCGTGCAGCCATGTAGTCGAGCACCCAATCCAGGACTCCTAACATCTTGCAATCGATTAGACGTCGCTCCCCCTCCATTCGCCGACCGCCCATGCTCAGATCTCATCTCGAAGTCGCTCGAGCCCACGCCGCCTCCCTCTGCCCGCGGTGACGTTGTCAGGTCAATCGCGAGCGCTCGATTTTTTCTTCTTTGAATCGATTTTCAACTGAAAGAGACTAAGGGAAGTAACGTGATTTAATAAGGAAGAGGAAGGACTTGGGATGATTCGTGACTTTGAACTAAAAGAATGAAAGGGAGACGACTCAAATTGATTTCGAACTGAGAGGAGAAAGACGTGACTAAAAGTTGAAAGGGACGGCTTCACTGTTCATTTGATTTTTCCTTTATTATATATTTTTTTCAAAATATCTCGAATCACATACCGTGAAATCTCAACCACCATTGTGGGTGCCGCCTGGCGTTTCTAATGTTATACCCCTATTCCGAACGCAATGGAAAATGTTTCGAGCCCTAATTCGATCGTATGGAGAGGATAGCTTTTTGGACCCAATTATTATATTGAATTTCGATATTAAATTCAACGCGTTTATATTCCGTACGATCAAACGATAACTTCAAACACTACGAAATTTGAAATGTGATAATAATACATTATTATGGATCCGATGGAAGTGGTTTTGCCGATATCCGAGACTGTGCCCCGGATCGCAATTTTAACGCGTCAATTAAATCGACAATTTTTAAAATTTACAAAATCGCTCCAAATTTCAGTTTTAAAATTTACTAACTAATTTCTAATTCAAATAGAATTTATATCGACATTAGAAATCGTTTCGGTTTTATATTCAACTCCAATTCATTATTTAAACGATTTTTAATTATTACTCAACAATTATTATTTTTTAATTAAATCGCTATATTTGGAGTTTAAGTTTTTATTACACTATTTTTGATCGATAAACTTCATATAAAAATTCCATTCACATGTCAAAACTCAACATTTAAAATAAATTAAATGTCCAAAATCAACGATCAAAAATCTGGGTCGTTACATCATTTAATTTAACCAATCCGGTGTCCGTATATAATTTTCTATCCTATGGCCAAGTGAATAGTTATTTCAATTTAATTTCAAGGATGGATATTTATCATTTCAATCCAAAATAAATGTCATGGGTATATATCATTTCAAATCTATTTCTTAATTTATTCAAAATAATTCGAATAACAGTTTTATATAGTATCAAGTAGTTTACAGGGTGATAACTGGATATATAAAAATAAATAAACATCTAAATCATCCAAAATATCAGTCAATAGCATCCATCATAATCAACATCCAAATCAGTCAAAATATCATAACAATTTACTAGTTATCAATAATCGGGAATTTAACTAGCAATTTAATTCCCATTTTAAATTTGAACTATCAATTCAAATTCCTATCATTTTAATTCATATCAATTTAAATGTCATTTAAATTTACCAAACAACAGTCAATAAATTTAAATCACTTTACGATATAATTTAACTAACATGAAAATTATTTTAAGGCTTTGTGAGCGTTATATAAACACTCACCTTTTATTTGAAACTAAAAATATTCCAGCTTCAAATAAATTCCACTTCCACTCCAAGCTGCAGACAATGTCGATAGGGTTCCAACGAAATTTGTTTCGTCCGAAACGGACCTCATATGCAAAAATTACGCGATAATTAATATAACGGTATAATTAAAACCTAATCAACAAAATTAATAAAACTTATAATCTCCAATTAACCTTATTGTACCTTCATCCACACTCTCGTTCGCTTGATCCCAAGTCAGCAAGAACCCAACGCACGCACCAAAACCCTACACACACGCTCGCCTACGATCGACCACCTGAGCTGCCGCCGCCGCGTCTCCAGCAGCCGCGCCTCCGGCTCCAATTGCCTCTCGCGCGCGATCGCGATCTCAAACCGCGCCCGAAACCCTAACATCGCGACTACCCTCCATTGTCGCCGCCTCCCTCACCCATGTCGTCCACGTGCGCCTCTTCGAAGACCATCGCGACATCGTTGCTTTGACCGGAGAAAGAATCGCGGCTTCATCGCTCGGTTTATTTTTTATTTTTTTCTTTCTTTCTTAAAATCGATATGCAGTTTTTTTCCTCTAACCGATACACGATTTAAAAAGAAAGAAAGAGGGGTACGGGGAAAGACAAGAGGGGGCGGCATGTACGATATGTCGATTGAGGGAAAAAATATATATTATTATATTTAGAAAATATCAAGCCTATGACGTCCGAAATTTCTCGAGCTCCAAACGAAGCGTGCCGCCTGGCGTTCCTAATGTTTTACCCTCATTCCAAACACAATGGAACTAGTCTCGAGGCCTAATTAGATCGTATGCGGAAGATAGCTTTTCAAAATCAATTTATTTTAATTAAATTCTGAAATTAAATTCTACGCGTTTCAAGCTCGCACGACCAAACGACAAGCCTGATCGCTACGAAACTTGAAATCCTATAATAATTCACTATTACGGATCCGATGAAACTGCTTTTGTCGAAATCCAAGATAGTGGCCAAAATAGCTATTTTTACACGTTAATTATAATATAAAATTTCCAATTTCTAATTATTCACTTTTAAATCCAATTTTAAATGTTAATAATCTTCATTCATATTTAAATAAAATTTAAATCAATTTTCGATATCATTTTCAATCATATTAAATCTAGAATTCAATTTTTTAAACTGTTGCAATATTAAATTTAAATAATTTAATTATCCAATAAATTACATTAATAATCATAAATTTCCAAATGAATTCAGTTATCGATGATTATTATATTTTCATCTAAAGAATTCAACACTTATAGTTCAATTCTTGCTATTGATTATAAACATTTCCAATACATAGAATTTCATTTTCATATTGGTTATTGCCAATATTTTCGAAATTGGTTATTTCAAAATTTTATTCAAGTTCATATTCAATAACTACAATAATAAATCATTAAATTTTTATTTCTAACCAATCTTATTCACTAATCACATTAAATTTATTAATTTAAAATAGTTAGAAATACGGGTCGTTACATATATGTAGTATGCTACTTCTGGAAAAATATTTTGGATGATTTGCAAAGTTTGATGATTTTTCCTCTTATGGTCTTCAAGATCTTTGCATTCAAAATGAAATTCTTGATTTAGTCAACTCTCCTTAAAATAATTTTTTGTGTTATCCGAATTTTGTTTAAGTGTTTTATTCAAATTTGAATGGAAAAAAATTTCAAAATGAAGAGAAATAAATTTGGAGTAGTGTAAATGACACTCAGATTATTTTAAATTGTGAACTTTTGGGTCATATGCTTGGTTGTAAATCTAGTGGAATTGGCCTCTCCACTTTTTAAATTGATGAACAAAATCGTGAAGTTTTTCATGACATTTTTGAAAGTGGTGAAGAATTTGATTTTAAATATAAAAATCTTAGACCAAAATCGAGACTTATGAGTCTCATTTTACAACAAAACATCACTACGAAGACGGGTAATTACCATAACCCCCAAAGTTTTTAATCCTCTTTTCGCTATTTATGGAAACTACGATATCAATTGAGCACAAGTCATCTTAGATGATTTTGTCCAAAAGAATATTTCTGGACATGAGAACATACTTTATCATGGTGTGTATCTTACTAGAGTTTTCATATATTGTGTTGATTTAAGAGGAGAATCAACTCTACGTCGAAATGTTTTCGACAAGGCAAACATTCCTCTTATGCATATTCCTCCCTATTTCGAACCATATGAAACACTTGTTGAAAAAGAAGAAAGATTGGCATGGGAAGAGGAGCGAGATATTCAACCAGAAGAAGAAGGAGATGAAATGGAAATGAAAGAAGAGGATATTCAAGAAGAGGAAAAGGAGGAAATGGATACTTCTTTAGAAAGCTTTGACAAACCAACCCACCCATCCAACAAAGAGATTCTAAAGAACCAAGAGAAGCTTCATAAAAACCAAAAGAAGTGTAAATGTTCCTTTAGTAAAAAGTTCACTTCCCTCTCCAACAAAGTGGACAAATTTGCAAAAATTATTCGCAAGCCTGGTGGATATTCATCATCATCTTCTACATCTTTCTAAGCCTATCTAGTTATTTCTTTGTGATGTCTAGCTTTTATTTTGGTGTATTATTCTAGTTTGATGCATGTTATCTTTATGTATTTTTCTTTTGTGTATGTACCATCTTTTCTTATCAATGAAAATTTGTACTTGCTGTTACATATTCTTCTAATAATAACTGGAAGTCATTAAAATAGAATGAAATTAAATAAAAACAAAAACTATAACAAAAACATAAGATTTGCATTTTCAGGGATGTATGTTGACATATGCACATTGTATATGTTGACATATGTTAGCCGTTTAGCAAAAATTAAAAATTTAAAAATAAAATAACTATCACCTATTCAAGCTTTCTAAATGATTTTTCACTCCTATATAAGCCTATTTCTTTCAGAAAAATTTACTGATCATTCTATTCTCTATTCTCTTTCATTCTCAAACATTTCTTAACAAAAAATTCTTCTCCACACCAAAAATTATGTGAAAACCTTGAACAAACACTTCAATCGTTCAAGGTTATTCTTACGTTTTTCAAGGCATTTAGAATTAAGTCAAATGCAGATGATCAAAGAACAAGAAAAGCATTTTGATGCCCTTCGATGGTTGATTCTTCCTTAATTAAAGATGATTAAAAAACCAACCCGGAATGCTCTATCAACAAGGGTAATGAAGATTGAGATGCCATCAAAGCAAATTCAATCTTTAGATCCGATGGTTGGATTGGAGTTCAAAGGAATGTCTAATTATTCGAGTTGTTTTAAATTACAAATATATAACTTATTATGTGTAAATTAATACTCTTAGTTAAATTTGTCTATATTGATTAATATTCTTAGGTTTTTATTTGGTTTGGTTTGTTTAATATATATACTTGGATTGATGATTTGATATGTATTGTTTGACTTTATTAAATGAAGATTGTCTTATCTTGTTTATTTAAAGTCTCCATATATTAGTTACATCATATTTAATATGCTTCGATTATTTTAGCGATTAATTATTTATTTTGACTCTTTAGTTTCTAAGTATTTTATTTAGAGGGAGTTCTTATTTTTCACCCATTTTTATTGATGGCAAAGGGGGAGAAATGTATAAAATATGCACTTGCATATATTCAGGAGGAGTTATGTAACTTAAGGGGGAGTTATATCATATTTCATATACATGAATATTTAATGGTTGTCATCATCAAAAAGGAGGAGATTGTTAATACCTCAGTTATTGATTTTGATGACAACAACCATATACAATCATATAAAATTTAGATACTAATGTTTTGCCAAGTTATGTAGTATATAGTGTAGAATATTATACATGTGTTGCATCGAAGACTGTACAATATAAAAACTCAAAAGATAGACATGAAGACTCATGAGTACAAAGACCAAGATATGAAGATCTCAAGATTATAATTTAGTGCATAACTTATATTGTTAAAGTCCTTGATAGCAATCTTTAATCTCTATCGCCTATTTTCTATCTTTTATATATTTAAACAAAATAAAATTTCAAAATATATTTCAAAAATATTATATAAAAGTTTTTTAAAGTTCAAAATGTTTATAATCTATGTTCAAACTATTTTACAAAGTATCAAATTATTTTACAAAGTATAGGATTTTCGAAATATTTTAAAAGAAACAAGTTTTCAAAATATACATGCATATGTCGAGATATAGGCAGATGGTATGTTGACATACATGCAGCCAATTGGTTTTTCAAATTTTGAAATGAAGTGTCTATTTTTCCCAACTCTTCATGAACGGACACATCTGTTGATTTACTATATAAAGGTAGTTCAAATGAATTTTTTGATAACTAATTACTTATTTTCTTCCCTCCTCCCACTCTCTTGAAAACTCAATTGAAAATATACTATATTCTCTTCAGAATCACTTAGAATCAACTCATACTTCATTGTATTGATTCAATACTACTTTCTTACTGTTTTGCAAACATCTCTCTCAATTCAAAGATCAAAGTGTTGTCCAAGAGGCTATATAGTCTCATTGTATGTTAATTCCTTAGTTATTGATTTTGATGATAACAACCTTAATAACAATAATATATTCATGTAAAATATGGATAGTAATGTTTTTCCAAGTTATATAGTATATAGTGCAAGATATTACACATGTATTGATTCGACTATACAATATAAAGACTCAAAGGATGGACATGAAGACTCATGAGTACAAAGATCAAGATATGAAGTTCTCAAGACTATGGTATAGTATATAGCATTATAGAATATCGTTAAAGTCCCTGGTAAATCTTTGATCCCTATCTTCTCATTTTCTTATTCTTTATTTTTAAAACAAAGTATATTTTTAAAACGTAATTAAACATATTTTTTAAACGTTTTTTAAAGTTTAAAATGTTTATAAATTATATTTAAATTATTGTACAAAGTATCAAAATATTTTACAAAGTATAGGATTTTCAAAACATTTTAAAATAAACAAGTTTTCAAAATACACTAGCCTATGCCAACATATAGGCAGATGATATATCGACATACATGCCGCAATTTTCAAATTCAAATTTTAAAATGAAGTGTCTACTCATCGTAACTCTTCGTGAATGGACATCTATGTTTATTCTTTATATATATGGTGTTTTCAAACGGATTTTTAACTACTTCTTTCTTACTATCTTCTCTCCTCTTACTCTGCCAAAATTACAAGTGAAAATTTATTCAAAGCTTCTCCAATTCAAACCAAAATCAATTCAATCATCACTGTTCTGATTCTCTACTATTTACTTTTTGATTTAAATCATCTCTCTCTCAATCAAAGATCAAAGTGTTGTACAAGAGGCTACAGGATTCATTGTAACTGTTTGCACAAAAAATGGACAAACACCTCAAAGTCGTATGATTTAGTAGATCTTATGTTGTTCTTAGTGATTTGGGTGATTTATGCAAATATATGAAAAGCAGGGGCTAAACTGCAAAAAGACACGCAGATTTATAGTGGTTCAGCCTGAATGTGCCTACGTCCACTTTATATGTTATTTCTCTTCTCTTGTTTTGATTACAAGTACAAAGCTTTGATACAAGTAAAAGAAAGTTGTTTGAAAGTTCTCTCCGTGCTTGAGCTCTCAAACTTGTCCCCCATTGTTGTACCCCTGCCCCTCTATTTATAGAGTGAGGCTGGGGGTAGGGGCCTTGGATGTGTATAGTTGCTGGTGGACCTGGGCTGATGTGATCTGGCCAGGCACGTTTTGGTCCGGTGATGGTTGGGTTGTAGTCTTGGTCCGGTAATACTTGGTCCGGTGGTAGGTGGACTGGTGGTTGATCCGGCAAGGCATGGAAGAGGAGTTGGTCCGGTGGTGAGTGGAGTGTATGTTGGTTCGACAGGAGGTGGTTCGGTAGGGGTTGGTCCGGCACCTTTGGTCTTGGGTGATGGTTCGGTAGTCACGAGGAAGGAGCTGGTTCAGTGGGTATTAGGAAGGATCTGGTTCGGTGGGAAGCATATTGGGTGGTCCGGCTTACTTGGTTCGGTTGGGTGAGATGGTATTTGGTTCGGGGAGACCGGTTGAAATATATCCAACACTTGCCCCCCAAAGTGGGGTACGTGCTTGTAGGTGCCGCGCTTTGTTTTCTTGTGGCTGAGATGGCTTCGTTCGGTCTTGGGTGTGCCGAACCGGTTGGTCCGGTCGACATGTTTTGCTTATAAATAGAGGCTTTAGGTTACTGTCATCCTTCATCGTTTTGAGATAGCCGAACCAACCTGATTACTGAATCAACCTGATTACCGAACCAGGTATGTTCAAATGCCGAATGGGCCTATTTTGAATTACCGGATGATCTCTTGCATCTGTCCTGCCGAATGGACCTTCGCATTTGCCCTGCCGAATGAACCTTCGCATTTGTCCTACCGAATGAACCTTCGCATTGCACTACCGAATGGACTTCTATACTATAATACCGAATGAACTTCTATACTATAATACCGAATGAACCTTTGCATCCACTTGTTTACATCCTCCGTTCTAATAGTACGTTTTTTATGTTGCAGATAAATGTCTCGAAAAGCAGAAACTCGCTCGGATAAAAAGAAGTCCCAGGGCGAAGGAGAATCTTCCGCAGTGCCCCCTGCTCAGCTAGGACCGGAACGTCACGGATCTACCCCGAGATCACTAGTGGACGGGTACGGCCCTCAGGAGCTTCTGAACTCCCCGCCCGATTGCTTTCCCAGCTCCCTTAAGGAAGAGCAGCTTGATGTCATCTCCCATTCTTTTGGAATCGATAGAGTGCGCATGCTGTTGCCAGGGAGAGAAGTTATGTCATATGACCCTCCCGAAGGGTACTTTGCCTACAGCAGATACCACTGCATGTGTGGTGCCATTCCGCCTCTTAATGCTTGGGTAGCCAGCTTCCTTACATATCTAAAGGTGGCCCCATTCCAGCTTCAACCCAACTTCTATGCTATACTGGTGAGCCTCTTCGTCATCTTCCAGAGGAAGTATGGTCGTGCTCCTTCCAACCGGGAGATCCGGTACTTGTATAATCTGAGGGGCTATAAGAAGGGGTCCCCATACATCAGCTTGGAGTCAGCTGTGACCTTCAAGCCGGTCTTGGATCTGTATTCCAAATTCAGTATGTTCAAGAAGGAGTGGTTCTTTGTCAAGGACGACTCTGTTTCTATTCGGCGTTTTACTTCTGGATGTAAGTTGATGCTTTATTTATAATTTCCATTCTGATTGCGATGCTTCTTCTTATACGTTTTCATTTTTGCTAGCGACAGGTGGCTTTGCGGTTGTGGAGACTGACCACCTGGTTCAGACGGCGGCTGAGATAGAAGCTATCCCCGGGAGAGATAGATCAGCTGCTTTCCTGATCAGAAACGCGGCCCTTCTGGAGTATAACTTGATCCTTCCACAGCAGTCAGTAGTCAAGCTGAGGGAAACGGCGGAGGAGAGGGCGGCTGCTCAGGCTAAGGGAGGTACCACGGCAGAGAGTGGCAAGAGGAAACCTTTCACAAAACCTCCAACCGTCGGAGGTAAGAAACTTAAGAGGTCGGACGGTCCTTCCCCCAGCAATTGTCCACTTACCCAGGGGGAGGAAGACTTAGAGGAGGAGAGAGGTGAGGGTGGAGGTGACCGGGAAGGCGGCAACGGTGGTGATGGCATCGGGGCCTTGCTTCCTGGGCAAGCAGGCGAGATCCAGGAGTGGACGGATGATGCATTCCACCAAGCTTTTGAAGGGCTGGACGGGGAACCGACTTTGATAGAGAAATCTGGAAAAGCTGACAAGGCCGGGACTGGTGCAAGCGAGTCTCCTCAGACTATTCCAGCCAAGGTGGCTCCGACGAATCAAGGTGAACTTTTGACTCCTGCGGGCTCCATTTATGATAGGGACTTAGGAATATTTTATGATCCGCTCCCATCTTGGAATGAAATCCAGGACTCACTGCAGTATCCTACTCCTCCCCAGGGTTGGTATAACCACATACGTGTTTTCTTTCGTCTTTTAACTTTTAATTTACCGCGTTTCTTAAATTATGGATCAATATAGGCTTGTGACACTTGTTCTTTATATCAGGAGCAGGTAAAACGGCCAAGGCCTCAGACCTTCGGCACAGGCTTGAACAATACAAGCTCTCCAAAGCTTCCGCCAAGCCGAAGACTCCGACCCACCGTTTCGGGGATGTAGTCGACTACCGTCCTCTTCTCGGGGTTATTGAAGAGGGTATTCAGAAGAGAAAGAGGAGTCATTCCTTATCCGAACCTTCACTCGGTCCCCAGCCCCCAATTCAGCCCCTTCATGATATCACAGAGGAGGATACTAAGTTCACACTCTCTCCGCACCTGTCTGAAAATCCTACCGTCACTCGGATTGATCGTCCTGACTTGGTTCGGAATCCATTTGCGGGTCATCCTGACCTGGATCCAAGTACCCATGATATTACTTTTGACGAGGTTACCGGTGAGCATCTTCTTCCCCACAATCCCATGGTACGGGTGCTTGACGAGGCTAAGTCCTTAGATCTCGATTTACTTACTACTCGGATAATTACCATGGGAGACGAGGCCAAGGCTAATTTTGATCGGGTGGCGGAGGAGACTAGGAAGCTGATGGGGCATCATGCCCGGCTGGTTAAGGCTGGAGAGGAGATTGGGAGTGCCAACATCCGACTACGATTGGTGGTTTCGGATCAGGCCAAACAGCTCGCTGACCAGGCCATTCAGATTTCTCAGCATGAGGCTGCTTCTGGACGACTAAAGAAAACCATGGAAGAGGCCAGCCGGGCCGAACTACGGAAAATGGAAGCTTCTTGCAAAGAACGGATCGACATGGCTATTGCCACGGTGGACGAGGTTCGGAAAGCGGATGTTGAGCAGGTAGAGGAGTTGTCCGGGAAACTTGAGGCTGCAGAGCTTGCTCAAGCCAAGTTGAGGGAGGAGATGGAGGCAATGCGGGAATCCCTTCTGGTTGACTGCTCGAGATACCGATCGGAGAGAGATGTTGCCGTTGAAAGGTTGTCGGCTTCCGAGGCCCGGATGAGGGAGTTTGAGGAGAATAAGGGGATGATGGATGAAATGCTTCAGGACATGTACTTCCGAACTTGGAAGCAGGGCAACCTATCCTGGATGGATGATTATCCTAGGGTCATGGCTAAGGTTTATCTTCGGGCTCTGGAGGAGGCTAAAGCGGATGTGGATAAAGAGGGTGGCGTGGCCTTTAGCATGGATGTGGTCACTGCCCAGTTTACCAAGGAGGAGAAGGTGGCGGTGAAGGAGGGTATGCGGTTGCTTGCTGCTGAGGAGGCAGGTGTGCAAGTAGAGGATGACGACCAGGATGGCCAAGAAGCAGGTGCTGGTAAGTCTCCCTTTCCATTAACTTGGTTGCTTCTCACTAATGAATCCTTTCTCTGTCTGGACAGGTGGGCACAGGACAAGGATGAAACTCCAATGCAGCCGACCCCTTGATTATACCTGGAAAAACTCTTTTTGTGGATTTGACAGGGTTGTATATGTTAGTCTTAAAATAGTAAAGTAACTTTTAGGTTGTAATATTTTGCTACTTGTAATAAATAGCTCTATTTTTGACGTGTAATTCTTTGGCTTAAGCTGATTTTGTCGTCTTCTGAATGTTTGTTGCTATTTTGACATGTTGTATGAGAAATATAGCTATGTATATTCTTGTAACTAAATTGTGTTTGACGTCAGGTTCTTGTTTAAAACATAATTTCATGACTTGCAATGTTAGCGCGTGGTGTGAACAAATTATAGTCAAGTATTTGTACAAAAGAAGAAAATACCGCCTTCCATGTTCTAATTGTAGATGGCAGTCTTGAATATCTCGTATGACCGAGCAAGGAACGCAGTTGAATGCCCAGCCATCCAATTGTGAGTCCCTACACCCATCGGCGAGTATCTCCTACTCTGTATCCTGTACTTTAGGGATTGTTATAGAGGATAGGATTGAAGTTTCTTAAGTAAAATTGAAATATGTGAAAAAGTAAAACTTCCAATCACGAAAGGCCTTCGATGTGCTCAATTTCGTGGCAAACGGGTTTTGTAGTCACTTTCCCTAGCTGTGGGTCTTGGAGACATTTGTCACCCATCTTACGCCTCCGCGAGGAGTTAATTCTTTTTTACCACAGCCGCACTTAAGACACATCGGAGCCGAGATCGCGCACAGTAACTACCCGGGCCATTATGGCCCGTAATCGTGGGTATTATTCGATTTACTGTGGCCGGCTAGCGTGGGTGCCGATCATCAACTGTGAACTGCCCCTGGCTGGCCACACCTTATGTTGGGGCTTATAGTCGGTTCACAGTTGCCGGCGAGCCTAACGCCGTAATGAGCTGCCTCGGCTATAGTCGGCCTTCTCGGTGGCTTATAATCGGCTCATTACAGTTGGCTTTAAGGGCCGTCGCGAGCAATGAGTTAACCCGCAGCAGAGGGATGCTGGAGCAAAAGTGTCTCATTGGCGAGGGCATAGATTCGCATAGTACCTGTTAGGTTTTGCCCAGGTGAAGTTGCGCCGTGGAGTGCTTTGAGTGGAAATGCGATACGCATAGGATTTTGTTCAACAGAAAAGGATAAAGTTAACAAGTAGCCAAGATATAAAGGAACAAGTTAAAAAAGAGACAAGGTTTTTTAAAGTGGTTCGGCATGAAAAGGCCTACGTCCACTGATTCTCTTTGTTAATTCACTTCATATGGGCAGTACAAGTTAAGAAAAGTATCGACGGAGGTGCTGGATGTTCCATGCCCTCTGGAACACCTCTCCGTCCACTGTTGACAAAATATAAGCTCCATTGTGGAGATCTTTATGAATTACATATGGTCCATCCCAGATTGGGTCTAGTGCTCCGGGGCGAGGGAAGATTCGCTTGAGGACAAGATCCCCTTCTTGTAAGGTACGATGCTTGACTTTGGAGTTGTATTGTGCTGCCACTTTCTGCTTGTGGGCTGCTGTTTTAAGGACTGCATCATTTTTTCTCTCCTCAACTAGATCCAAAGACATGTGGAGGAGTTCTTCATTCTCTTCCGGGTTATAGTGGATCCTACGGTGGGAAGGCACAATGGTTTCAACTGGGAGCATAGCCTCCGATCCGTATGCCAAAGAGAAAGGAGTGTGCCCCGTTGATGTTCTGAAAGATGTGCGGTAGGCCCACAGTGCCGTAGGGAGTTCATCCACCCAAGCGCCCTTTGACTTTTCGAGCTTCTTTTTTATCAGAGTTTTCAGAATTTTGTTGACTGCTTCGACTTGTCCGTTTGCCTGGGGATATGCTACGGATGAGAAGCTTTTATGAATTCCGTGCTCTCGGCACCAGTTGGCGAATTCCTCGTTGTCAAACTGAAGTCCATTGTCTGATATGATTTTGAGTGGGACTCCGTACCTGCATAGAACATTTTTGATCAAGAAGTTAATAACTTTTGCTGAAGATACTTTATTCAGAGGTTCCGCTTCCACCCATTTGGTGAAATAATCAACTGCCACTATAGCATATTTGGCCCCGCCTCGGCCCATCGGTAGCTCGCGATTAAGTCAATTCCCCATATTGCGAAGGGCCAAGGGCTGGTCATTTGAGTAATCTCAGTTGTTGGTAGCTGCAGAATCTTAGCAAATTTTTGGCATCTGTCACACTTTTTGATGAAATCTAAGGCGTCCTTGCTTAAGGTGGGCCAGAAATATCCGTATCGGAGTATCTTTTTTGCTAATGTTTGCCCTCTGGTGTGATCTCCGCAGCTCCCCTGATGGATGTTGGATAAGATTTCCTTGGCTTCCCTCCCAGCGACACACCTTAATAACGGGTTAGAGAATCCGCGCCGATAGAGGATGTCTTCTTGTATTGTGTAGCGGGATGCTTTCCTCAAGATTTTCTTGACTTTGTTACGCCCGTTGGGTAGTGTGCCACTTTGTAGGTAGTCTCGGATGGGAGTCATCCAAGTTGCTTCTTCGGTTGCAGTTATCAGATTCACTTGCTCAAAACTTGGGGCCAGTTGCTTTGAGATAGTTACTGCCCCGAAGATGGTGATGTCTCTCACACTTGCTTGCTTTGCCAATTCGTCGGCCTCTCGGTTCTCTTCCCGAGGGATGTGTTTGACTAAGTAGTGGTCCAATCGGCTGAGAAGTAACTTGGTCTTCTCTAGATATGCTATGAGTCGTTCCTCTCGAGCTTGGAATTCTCCTAATATTTGATTAACAATAAGTTGAGAATCGCTATGAAGACACAAAGAATTGGCTCCGATTTCTATGGCAATTTCTAGTCCAGCTATCACTGCTTCATATTCTGTATCATTGTTGGTGGCAGCGAACTCCAATCTTATAGCATAGTGCAGTTTGTTTCCCCTGGGAGTGATTATTACCACACCTGCCCCCAAGCCCTGTTCGTTTGATGCACCATCCACAAAGAGATTCCACTTGATATCTTCTGCTATTTCCAATTTCTCCTTATCTTCGTAGGTAGTGAATTCTGCAATGAAATCAGCCATGGCTTGTCCCTTGATGGCGGTGCGAGGGTGATAGGTGATATCATACTGACTTAGTTCAATGCACCATTTAAGTAGTCGCCCAGAAGTGTCGGGACGATGGAGTACCTGCCTCAGTGGTTGATCAGTCAGAACTTTGACGGAATGGGACTGGAAGTAGTGACGCAGCTTTCATGATGTGATTAGTAAACAGTATGCTAGCTTCTCAAGTTTAGGATATCTGACTTCTGTCCCAGTAAACCTTTTGCTGACGAAGTAAACTGGCCGCTGCGTGCGGTTGTCTTCCCTTACCAAGGCTACGCTTAGGGCGTGAGATGACACAGCAAGGTATAGGTATAATTCTTCACCTTCGCTTGGAGTCGAGAGTACCGGTGGTTTCTGAAGGTGTTCGATTAGGTTAAGGAAAGCGGTTAAGCATTCGTCAGTCCATTCGAACTTTCCCTTGTCTTTCTTTAGGGCTTCAAAGAAGGGGACGCACTTGTCCGTCACCTTGGAGATGAATCGGCTTAGAGCGGCCACTTTTCCATTCAAACTTTGCATTTCCTTCCGAGTGGAAGGTATCTTGATATCCCTTAACGCTCGGACTTGTTCAGGGTTTGATTCTATCCCTCTGGCATGAACGATGAATCCTAAGAACTTTCCTAATGACACTCCGAAGGAGCATTTTAGTGGATTCAACTTCATTCCATATTGTCGAAGTACTTGAAACATCTTGCCTAGGTGGCTTACGTGATCTTTGGCTTTCCTTGACTTTACCAGCATGTCATCCACATATACTTCCATAGTTTGTCCTATTAGCCCTGCAAACATCTTGTTGACGAGGCGCTGGTAGGTGGCTCCTGCATTTTTAAGTCCGAAAGGCATTACCTTATAGCAGTATAAACCCCGGTCGGTGATGAAACTAGTGTGGTCTTGGTCGGGAGCATGCATAGGAATTTGGTTATATCCTGAGTATGCGTCCATAAAAGATAGGAGCTCGTGCCCGGCTGTGCTGTCTACAAGTTGGTCGATTTTGGGAAGTGGGAAGCAATCCTTTGGGCAGGCGTCGTTTAGGTTGGAAAAGTCAATGCAGGTTCGCCACTTCCCATTAGCCTTTTTTACCAGCACCAGGTTGGCGATCCATTCCGGGTAGATAGCTTCTCGTATGAAGTCATTAGCGAGTAGATTCTTTACTTCTTCATCGAGGGCTGCTGATCGCTCTGCCCCCATACTTCTCTTTCTTTGTTTTACAGGCGCCTTGGTAGGATCAATGTTTAATACGTGGCATGCTATGTCGGGGGCGATTCCGGTCATGTCAGCGTGTGACCAAGCGAATACATCCAAGTTGTGGCGGAGAAAATCGATGAGTTGTTCCTTCAATTCGGCTTTTAGTTGGGACCCAATTTTCAATAGTCTACTTGAGTCGTGCTTGTCTACAGATATAAACTCCATAGCCTCTGCAGGCTCGGCGGTGGCCTCCTCCTCTTTGTCCCTAGGGTCTAATTCATTGAAAGGGTCGCTGGTATATCGAAGAGGAGGGGCTTTCTTTAGTTGCTATGCTTCTAGACTTTTTGTGCAGAGGGCAATCTCTACACCCTTCCCTTTATCCTTCCTGTGGTTGTTGCGAAGTTCAGTCACATAGCAGTCTCGAGCAACGTCCTGGTCTCCTTCCACTTCCCCTACTCCATTGTCTGTTGGAAATTTCATCTTTAGGCACCATGGGGCTAGGACAATTTGGAAGTCAGACAAGGCCGGTCTTCCTAAGAAGGCGTTGTAGGCCGAATGGTTTTCTATTAGCACGAACGTCTGCTTCCGTACAATGGAGCGGGGATGGCTTCCAATCTCAACAAAGAGGTCCAGTTGCCCGAGGGGCATCTTAGCATCCCCAGTGAAACCGTGTAGTGGTTTATCGCAGGGAGATACATCCTTCATTGATAGCTTCATTTTGTCGAATGCGTGTTTGAACAGGATGTTTACTGAGCTTCCAGTGTCTACCAGGATTCGGTAAACTTCGGCGGGACCAAGTCGGGCAGAGATGACCATGGGATCCATGTGAGGGTACTGCCTTCCTTCTAGGTCACGCTTACTGAATGTGATGTCATTACTTTCTTTCCGCTTCGGGTGGCGCTCTTCCATAACCGAATTGACATAGTCTTTATTGTCTCTAAGCGACTTTCCGTATCTTTCCATCTCTTTCCAGCTTCTGTCTGCGATGTGCGGCCCTCCTGAGATGGTATGGACCACTATCTTCTCTTGACTAGAGCTGCCAGCGTTGCGGTTTCCTCTGTCGGCCCCCGGTGAGGGTAGCCTTGGGTTTTCATTGGCAGGAGCTGGGGTCCTGTCTTGACCTTTTACATAACGTTCCAGTTTCTTCCTTCTGATGTGTTCCTCAATCAGATCTCGGAGATGATGGCATTCGTTGGTATCATGCCCGTGAGATTCGTGGAAGCGGCAGAACTTTCCAGACTTCTGTGCGTTATCTGATTCCTTCTTGTATGGTGGGCGTTTGTATCTAACTTCGCCTTGGGTGGCAAGGAAGATATTTTCGACGGTCTCGTTCAAAGGAGTGTAAGTGTCGAATCTTGGTCCTGGCCGATATAGGCGCTTTTCTCCCTTCTTGTCCCCAGCATTGTCTCTGGAATCATTTCTTCGAACGTCCCTTGCCACAGCAGGGGCGTTGCCATGGGTTGTCTTATTTTGCTGTCCTGACTGCCCCTCAACGGCAGCATCCTCAAGCCTCATGTATTTCCCGGCTTCGTGGAAGAAGTCGGGTAAAGTAGCTAGTTTTTCTTTTGTCAACCTTCTAGCAAATTTAGTGTCCGGATGCACACCACTACAGAGGGCCATTAGGATAAGCTTCTCATCGGCATCTTGGACTGCGGCTGCCGCGGCGTTGAATCTGGTTAGGTATTGCTGCAGCTTCTCTCCAGGTTTCTGTTTGACGCTGGATAAGGAATAAGCGTCCTTAGGTTGCTCCACATGAATGCGGAACTGACTGATAAATTTTTCTTTCAACATTTCCCACGAGCTGATGGATCCCTGGGGTAGATGACAGAACCAGGAGGTAGCAAGATCTGCTAAGAAGAGCGGAAAGCATTTGCACAGTAC
The DNA here is from genome assembly GCA_030737815.1 of Allium fistulosum. NCBI lineage: Eukaryota > Viridiplantae > Streptophyta > Magnoliopsida > Asparagales > Amaryllidaceae > Allium > Allium fistulosum. The sequence goes on from CM060901.1 coordinate 961,853,625, forward strand.
TCCCTCTGTCGCCCCACTCATGAGCATATGTTGCGTGTACCTCTGTAAGTGTACAACGGGGTCGGAGGTTCCCTTGTAGGGTTCCATTGTTGGCATCTTCCATTCTCGGGGGGTGATAGCAATTTCGATATTGCGAGCGAAAGGGCTGGTTACCCTAGCGCCTATCCCTCGATCTCTTTGCTCCCGTTGGACACACTCTCTGAATAAGCGTGCCATCCTTTCATCAAAATTTGGAGCAGATAGAAATGAGTTTGGTTCTGTTCTGTGGGATTGATCCCGTCCAGATGACCTGTAGGGGTGGTATCGTCTATCATTCCTCATATTTTCCAGTGGCTGCCTTTGATCTTCTGGGAGCATGCTAGGGTCAGCTACAGTTGGCCCTTGCCTTGATCTTCCCCTACCGGGTTCTGATCTAAGCACTTCCTCGGGTCCAACTTCGGGCTGGACTCTAGCTCGGCCCCGTTCACTGGCGTTTCCGTGGTTAGGCAATATGACAGGCTCAGCTACAGTTGACCTCCGTCTGGTACCTCCCCCGTTGGGTTCGGTACCAAATGTTTCCTCAGGCCTAACTTCGGGCTGTGCTCGGTCTCGGCTCCTAACATGGCTACTTCTGCCGTTAGCTCCTTCGAAGAAGGAAGATCTTTGTTGTCTCTGAGATCCTCCAGACTGGGACTCGCCCCATGATTCAGTGTTGCGGTTGGATTCTTCAGCGTCCCTTAAGCGTGACATGAGATGGTCCACCAAGGCTTCCTGCTGGGACGTGAAGTGGTTAGTTACTTCAACCACAACTCTGTCCAAATCTGCCCTAGTAATTGCTGCAGGCTGTTCTGTGGTAGGAGTGGTTGGGTTAGCCTGTCCTTCATTTGTTACTACTGCCGGAGGAGGACGATTTACTTGATTCGTGATAGCTGGATCTGGAAGACTGCTGGATGCGATGTTTTTTCCTTTGTTAACATCTTTTCTCTGTTTGGGAGGCATGTTTTCCAAGTAGCGAACGATGCTGTTAGGAAAACTGTTAAGTGGATGAAGCTGAAGCTTCGAGCTTTTCTCAGTGAAAGCACCAAAAATGTTTGCACAAAAAATGGACAAACACCTCAAAGTCGTATGATTTAGTAGATCTTATGTTATTCTTAGTGATTTGGGTGATTTATGCAAATATATGAAAAGCAGGGGCTAAACTGCAAAAAGACACGCAGATTTATAGTGGTTCAGCCTGAATGTGCCTACGTCCACTTTATATGTTATTTCTCTTCTCTTGTTTTGATTACAAGTACAAAGCTTTGATACAAGTAAAAGAAAGTTGTTTGAAAGTTCTCTCCGTGCTTGAGCTCTCAAACTTGTCCCCCATTGTTGTACCCCTGCCCCTCTATTTATAGAGTGAGGCTGGGGGTAGGGGTCTTGGATGTGTATAGTTGCTGGTGGGCCTGGGCTGATGTGATCTGGCCTGGCACGTTTTGGTCCGGTAGCACTTGGTCCGGTGATGGTTGGGTTGTAGTCTTGGTCCGGTAATACTTGGTCCGGTGGTAGGTGGACTGGTGGTTGATCCGGCAAGGCATGGAAGAGGAGTTGGTCCGGTGGTGAGTGGAGTGTATGTTGGTTCGGTAGGAGGTGGTTCGGTAGGGGTTGGTCCGGCACCTTTGGTCTTGGGTGATGGTTCGGTAGTCACGAGGAAGGAGCTGGTTCGGTGGGTATTAGGAAGGATCTGGTTCGGTGGGAAGCATGTTGGGTGGTCCGACTTACTTGGTTCGGTTGGGTGAGATGGTATTTGGTTCGGGGAGACCGGTTGAAATATATCCAACAGTAACCAAAGAAATTGTCTTTGGAAAATCCAGCAAACTTTAGTTATATTTGCTTAGGTGCAATTGGGTGTGCTTGGTAGCCTGGAAATCCAAGTGGGTGTACCTTGAGCTTGGAACCGTAGCAGGGTGTGTCTCATAGCATTGAAATCGAGATTGTATTGGGATTTCCATCTGCCCGTTTAAAGATTGGCATTTGAAAAGAAATCTATACAAGCAATTATACGGGACTAGATGTAAGGTAACTCCGAACCAGTATAAAAATACCTGTGTGATCTCTTTAATTCTCTACTTTTTTACTTTACTACATTTATACTTATTTGTGTTTGCATCTCTGTTTGTTCATTCTGTGTTGATTAATAATAATCTAGAAAGAATTTTAAGAAATTCATAAAAATAAAAAAAACACTATTCACCCCCTCATCTAATGTTTAATTAGCCTTAAGATCCATAATTCTGCAACTCACACTTGATATCATCATCATCTACGTCCTTTTAAATCTATCTAATTGTTTACTTGTGTTATCTAGCTTTGTATTCTGTGTATTATTTTAAAATTCATGGTGTTCTTGTGTATTTTCCATTATTTCGAATGAAATCCATGTATCCTTAAAGATATATATAATGAAAAGTATCCATTACTGTTCTATGTTATTTATTAGTCTCTGGAAATTATAAATATATAATAGTATAAGATAAAACAAAAGCAATAACAAAAACATTAAGTTTGAAAATTTTGGTATGTATGTCGACATACATAGGTGATATGTCGACATATAACAGCCACAAAGAAAATAATTTAAATTTCAAAACATAAATAACTACCGTTCGTCCATTCATTTCAAACGACTTTCTACTCTTATATAAACCTATTTCTTCCAGAAAACTCGCTCATCGTTTTATTCTGTACTCTATTTTCGTTCTCAAATCTATTTTTACAAATATGTCTTTTCGACATCAAGAATTATGTGAAAATCCTGAACAAACTATTTAATCCTTCAAAGATATTCTCTCTTTTATCCTAAGAAATAAAAAACACTTAGAATTGAGTCAAATGCAAATGATAAAGGAACAAGAAAAGCATTTTGACGCTATTCGATGGATGATTTCTTCCCTAATCAAAGATGGACCATCCAATAACCTAGAATGCACTGTTAATAAGGATATGAAGATTGGGATGTCATTAAAGTAGATCCAATCTTTAGGTCCAATGGTTGGGTAGAAGTTCTATGGAACGTCTAGTTATTAGGTTTGGGTTTAATATGTAAATATATAAATACTCTTAGAATTTGGTTTAAATGACTTGGTGTGTATTTGGATTAAATTTGATTGGTTTGGATTGTTTGTATGATTGATTTGGTTTAATTGACTTGAATGTATTAAATTTGTATAGTTTGAAATTACATTAATAAAATTTACTTTACCATAATGTTTAATATAGAATAGTATCATTTTTCATATATAATCATATATATCATTTTAAACTTAGATTACTGATTTTGAATCATATATCATCATATATTTTAGTAGGGGGAGTTTTTTAAAAAAAATTCTTTTCCTTAGTCTTTATTAATCTTTCACCCATTTTTGTCGATGACAAAGGGTGAGAAAAATAAAACACACACACACACACATTTATTCAGGGGGAATTATATCATATTTTATATAGACAAGATATTAATGGTTGTCATCATCAAAAAAGGGAAGATTGTTTATACCTTGGTTATTGATTTTGATGATAGCAACCTTAATAACAATAACACAGTCATATGATATATGGTACTAATGTTTTGCGGAGTTATATAGTATATAGTGAAGGATATTATATAGGTATTGATTCAAAGATTGTACAGTATAAAGACTCAAAGAATGGACATGAATACTCATGAGCATAACGATCAAAATATGAAGATCACAAGACTATGGCATAGTATATAGTGTCATAGAATATTGTTAAAGTCCCTGGTAGCAATCTTTGATCTCTATCTTCTCATTTTCTTATTCTTTATTTTTAAAACAAAGTATGTTTTTAAAATATATTTTTTAAAAGTTTCTTAAAGTTTAAAATGTTTATAAACTATGTTTAAATTATTTTATAAAGTATCAAAATATTTTATAAAGCATAAGATTTCCAAAATATTTTAAAATAAATAGGTTTTCAAAATATGCTACCCTATGTCGACATATAGGCAGATGATATGTCAACATACATGCCGCAATTTTCAAATTCAAATTTTGAAATAAAGTGTCTATTCGTCGTAACTCTTCGCGAATGGACATGTCTGTTCATTCTCTATATATAGGGGGTTTTCAAACAAATTTTTAACAACTACTTTATAATTATCTTCTCTCCTCTTATCTGCCAAAATTTCAAGTGAAAATTTATTCAAAACTTCTCAAATTCAAACCAAAATCAATTCAATCTTTATATTGCATTGATTCTCTACTATTTACTTTCTGATTTCAATCATTGCTCTCTCAATCAAAGATCAAAGTGCTATCCAAAAGGCTATAGGATTCATCATAACCAGAGATCAAGAAATTGCCTTTGGAAAAACCATTAAACCTTAGTTGTATTTGCTTGGGTGTGATTGTAGCCCGTTTAAAACAATTGAGTATGCTTAGTAGCTTGAAAATCCAAGTGGGTGTGCTTCTAACCCGTCTAAATCAAGTGGGTGTACCTTGATCCTAGAAATTCAGGAGGGTGTGTCTCGTAGCCTTGAAATCAAGATTGTATTGGGTTTGCCTTCTGTCCATTTAAAGATTTAATTTATCATACAGAACATTAAGTTATCACTGGCAGGAGCTCTTCGAGGCTTTGATCGTTTCAACCTTCTCCTTCTTGATAGCGACCAATTCATGTTGAGTCTTACGAGGCTGCTCCGTTTGAACTTCCTGCTCCCTAACTTCTACCGCTGTTACGCCACCCTCCAAAGACACAGAAAGGTCATCCAAGCCATGAAGCGCTGCTATCTTTTCGGAGTCCGGCCCCGGTTGCGAGCCAGATACGGACATGGAAACAGGAACAGTAATAGAAACGAGCACGGAGGCTGTGACGACCCAACTTTCCACTACCGGAAAATCGCATCATCGATTAGAAAGAAAGGGGTGAGAAAGTAGAAAGAAAGAGAAGAAGAAGAAAACAACAACAGAATCTCAACAGCGGAACGAATAAGATATAATATATCATATAAATTAATACATAGTATCATATACATCAGAGTACACAGAATATACATCATATACTAGACAGTTATAAACACCTGTCTAGTTAATACAACTTACACAGCACAGAGATACAACACAGCGGAAATACAAAATAATCACTAACACAGCGGAACCACTATATATCTACACGCTGAAGCCTCCTGCTCCATTGCTCCTCCAGAATTCGTCAAAGCTAACCTGAATCCCTTGGCTACCCGTAAAAGTTTGGGTACCCGAGAGTTTAAGAAAAAAACAGAAATAAACTCCGGGTCAGACATGGATCTGGTATGAGTAACAGGTTAAAGTTGCTTAACTTTAAAAATCCTTTGAAAATAAAAGGTATCACGTAAGACTTCCCACACATAAACATGGAAAAGTTTTTACCTTACGCTAACCAAAACTTTGATAGGAAATTCTGTGATATTATAATAGATCTAGGGTTTTCAAGTAAATAAGAAATAGCCGAAATTGTTACATTCATTAAATTCCAGCATACATAGGTATACAATCAAATCCGATGGCACTTATTGGATTTTGGATTCCATACAATGGCAGGGCTACTGGGGTACCGCCCGTCACAGTACGTGGCCTAGATCAACGTACCGAGGAGTACGCCCGCTCCCCTACAACACAAGGCCGGAACCATTCCTTACTGAACAGTTCCGAACGAAAAAACCCCAGCAGTTGTCGCGAATCAACTGCCCACTAAGCCGAATATAAAGGGACATCTAGACAGGGGTATATTCCGCTCTCAAGTGGGGGCTACCCACGAAGCCTTGTTGCACCTCCCCTGTTTTAGCCATTCCCGGTTGATGAGGCTTGAGGTCACGATTACCTTTTAACAGAACTCATCACTTAGAATGCTCATCGCCCACCTGACGATGTTCTGAAAGCATTCAATCCATACAAGTTCGTTCCGGGTTCGAACGAAACCGAAGGCATTATCTCGTTACACTCATTTTGGAATCACCCTCAGAGTTAACGACAATAACCCTTGCACTCTGAATCTTCATCTTCACTTGCACGACCTATCGTTAATTTGGATCGATGTGGTATTCGGGTCTCCAGACCTAGAATCCCGGTATACGGAAACCCGATCCCGGTCTCATCGAAATCCAAACCGTATCTTTTTAGGGCCAAGTCGTTTTAAAGTTAAAACAGTTTAATTCAATTATCTATATACACAGAGATAGATAAATCACAATATCGCAATGGATAATAACATCACCATCATAAACAGATAATCCATATTATCTACTCAAACAGATAATCAATATCATCATATTTAAAACAAGCATCCATATCACAATAGATATTATTCATCTCATATCTGAGATCACAATAAATTAAGGAAATCAATATCATCCATCATAAGCAATGATTAATAATCACACCATTTGTAATTAATTTAAAATGAATTAAATTAATTACAACTCTCTAATTAATTTAAAGTAAATTAAATTAATTACTTCATTCTATAAATCGTGCTTACTTAACCATTTGATTAATTACCAATCAATTTATTAATCATTCTCTAGATTTCCATCTTAATTAATCATCCTAGATTAATTATCTTTTAATTACATTCGAGTAATTTATTCTTTAATTAATTACACAAATTAATTATTTATAACCAAATACAGTAATTAATCTTTGATTACTCTATTTATTAATTAACCATAATTAATTACATTTATCCTTAATTAATTACAATTAATTACTCTTAACACTTATTATCGATTAATTTGTCTTAATGGATCAATCCTTTAAATTTATCATTAATCATATAATTAATGATTCCTAATACAATTTAAATTAACTATTCCATTTACATTAATTACTCTAAGTAATTAATCTTTAACCATAATTATTAATCATCCTTGATTTACCCCATTCAGTAATTAACTACCCTTAATTACTTCACTTAATAAATTAATTACTCCTTAATTAATTTTCTAAATTAATCCCTTGATTAACTTCACAAGGAAATTTAATCCAAATTACTATTATACTCAAAACATCTTCAATCAATTACATATAGTAATTGTCATCAATTACTTCATTAAGTAATTTCACTTTATTAATTACATTTAAGTAATTATACTTATCAAATCATCCAATGGTTTATTCAAATTAATTAAACTAAATTAATTAACTTAAACAAATCGTTTAACTCGATCAATTTTATTAAGTAATAAATTCCTTAATTACTTCCATTAAACATTTTCACAAATGTTTATCTTTAACTAATTTATCTAATTAATTATTAAAATTAATCACATAAATTTACCAATTAATCAACTTAGATGATCCAAATTTACTAAATTAATTATCTTGAGAAATTAATTCCTTTAATTACACTTAAGCAAATTCCACAATTAATTTTCTTTAATTAATCAATCTAATTAATTATCAAAATTTTCATATTGATTAATTATAAAACAAATCCTAAGTTAATGACCTTTATTTCTATTAACAGTCCTAAATTTCTCTTCTTAAGAAATTTAACTTAGATAAACCCTTATCAATTTCAAATTAATTTATCCTTAACCAAATATTAATTAACCACTAATTATTTAATTAATTCAAGTTTTTAACCTTAACTTAATTAACCTTTAATTACTTGTTTAATTAACATTAAATCATAAATTCAAAATCTAATCTTATCAAATTAATGATCTTATCTCTAAATTAATTATTTCTAATTAATTGGTCTTTAAACTTTAATTAATAAACTTTAAACTCTTAATTACTGAATTTATTAATCCAAATCATTAACTAATTTAATTAGTTAATTATCCATTTTTAATTATCTTAATATTTTAATGAATCCAAATCATTAAATACTAATTTAAAGATTTTAAACCAAATTCCTTTTTAAATTCAAACATTTAAGTGTACTTAAAGTTTAAACTTATTTGCCTCATTTAAAATTATAAACTTTAATCTTTTTCAAACCTAAGATTCAAATTCGATTTGGATTCAAATTTAAAAATTCTGTTTTAAACTTGGTTTTAAATTACGTTTCCGATTTTATATTATAGTTTTAAAAATCAAGAAAACTGCCAGGCTTGTTTTAAATCCCGAAAACCTTTTTTTTTAAATAATTTTAAACTTTTAATTCATTTCAGATTTGGGTTCAAATATATAAATTTGAATCCACATTCAACTGGATTTAAACTTGGGTTTAAATCTACTACCTAGACTAATTTCATTTAAATTTAATTTAAACTCAAATTACTGTCAGGTTAAATTTCAAAAGCCTGGAACAACACCATCTACCCGAAACAAACCAAGACCTGCTTCGAGTCATTTTCTCCCCCACTTCGAGTAACATGCTCGAACGACTCGAGTAAAACTTCGAGTGAAAAACTTCATCTTCCCAAAAAAAAACAGAGTAGATAAACGTGCACGTGCGCGTGCACCATCGACTTCGCCCTCCCTGATCTTCAACGACGATCTACACACATAGGCGATCACCCTCACACCCTCTCGCAATCATCAGATCGACATCCTTAGGTCGAACTCGAAATCGAGTTTCATGCTTCAAAACTAGAAACAAGAACGAAATCTGAAAACGCGCCGTCCTCGACCCCCTGTCCACCAGAAAATCTGAAACTCCGGCTAACTCCTCGTCTTCGTCCAAACTTCCATCCCCCAGAGTTTTATCAAACTCGATCATTCCCAGACATCGTGATGATCACGATTTCCAGACCAGCCGAAACTAGGTCAACAAACTTCATCCACCTCCCATCGTCACCACCGAGCCCTGACCACCTTCCCACTATTTTTCCCCAACTCTCCATACATCCCACTATCATCAGAGAGGAACTCGATCTCTCCAATCACTGGAATCACCAGTGATTTCCAAAACTCCAATTCTGGTCAACCCAGAAATGCTCTTGCAAACCCTTACTAAAAAATGTGATTTTTGTTTTAAAAATCAGTGTTTGGCATAAAGATTCAGTTTATATTACTGAGTTGTTAAATTAACATGTTTGAAAATTTGACAAAACTGAAGTATGACTGTCTTCTTGGATTTCCAGACCCTTTTCAGTTTTATATAACTTTATTAAAAATTTAAACCTACTCTAGGACCAAACAAACAAATTTTGTTTAATACTTAAATCCTAATATAGGGTGGATCAAGAGATACTGTTTTTTTTTTGAATAAGTCTTTAGCTTGAAACAAACTAGTGACAGAGGTGCTACAGGGTAATAAACATATTCACATATCAATACATCCATATATATATGCAGAGATCACCACACAAATATATTCACAAAGTAACAACATTCCAAAACTTGACATGCAACCAAAATCAAATTGAAGTTTTCAAAAGTGTGATGTTACTCACCTTGTATTTTGAAAGAACAAAGCACATTATTGTTTTGGGAAAAGCTTTTAAACTAGAAATCTGCCTGAAAGTTGCTAGCTTGATTCTCCTGTTAGCTTTGGGTTGAACTAAAGCTTTAGTTTGTATGTCTTTGAAAACTTTGGAGTGGAAAATGCTAAGTTTCTTTTGAACGAATTGAAATGAAATAGATTGATATATGGAAAAGAGTTCACAGGATGGCATCATTTTACTTGTACAAAATGACCAGAGATTTTTTTTCTCTTTAGCTTATCAGGTAGGTTATGGGGCTGAGATGATTTTTTCAACCATTCGAATAGACTTTGTTTTGGCTGGCATTTAATGCAATGGTACTTAATGTCTACAACCTTACCTCATTTCTATTTTTATATTCATAGATATTTTATTTTCACTATGTTCTAGCTTTGCATAATTACAGGTTACCTTCCTTTGCCTGGAAGCTTTACATGTTATTTGTTTATAGATTTGCTTCTTGTCTGCCTATGCTCTATTTTTCCTTGCATATACATATGTATACTTTGTTTATATTTTCTTGCCTACACACTTAAGTACATTTTTTTACTTTGTTCTTCAAGTGTACAAAATTGTTTTACTGAGCAAACAAGAACATATGTTTATTTCTTTCCCTTTTATATTCTTACAGCCTAGCAAATAAGTGTTTCCAGAATTTCTAAGTGTCTTTGTATCTTCTTGCCTTCATAATTTTACAAGTTACCTACAGAATGCTTCCAGCCTTGTAAACATATGTGAGCATTCTTATAGACTATATTATTAGATTTTTAGGTAATGTGTTTTACTTTTATTCTCTTTTATTTTTAACTTAAACTATTCAATACTTCATTTACTTATTAATATATATATAGATAAATTTTAAGAAATAAAAATAAAGCCAATTATACAAAAGCTTATACAATTATCTCTTAAATTAAAACATTTTAAATATTTACTCTTTTAAATCTCAAGGCTTTTGAATTCAAATAAATTCAAAATCAAATTTAAACCTCAAGTTGTATATATACATATACAACTACATATTAAATTTGAAAATAACACTTCTATATTAAAAATCTATTTATATTCATATATATAAACCAATATATTAATAATGTTATTTGAAAAAAACAATTTGCCAAATTTAATTAATTTATAAAAGAGATTATAACTTCCTATTATTATTTAATAAACTCATATCTCATATTTACTAAACAATATTTTAAAATAAACCTTTTATTTATCTTGCCCTAAGCTAAGATATAATTTAAATCAATCAAACATTTATCTTAACTATTTTAAAACCATATGGGTATTTATTTAATAGCTTAATATTAAATTAAAAATCAAATTTCCCAACTATCAAAAATATTAGAATTATAAAATAAGATTCATTTAATTATTAAATTCAACCCAAAGATTTCTATTTATAATATATACAAATATATATATATATACGGTAAATAGAAAACAATTTATTAGCTTTTAAAAGATAAATTCTCAATTAAATATTTATTCAAAAGAAGATTATTAAGTCAATTCAGATTTTATTAACAAAAATCATCAAATCAATTTAATTTTAAATGCAGATTATTAAATTGATATTGTCAGAAATTCCGGGATGTCACATTCCTCCCCTCTTAAAAGAATTTCGTCCCCGAAATTTAAAACAAAGGTAATTTAATAATCTAATTAAAGATTTAATTTTAAAACACAAGCATATATTAATTATACGCTAACAACCATAGCAAACAACTCATCCAAACAAACAAATCTAATGATCCAGACAAAATTCTGGATAGAGTTCTCTCGAGTTCCCAAGTATATATACTGGGATACTCGCTCTACAGAATCCAAACAATCACTACTAATCTATAGAGCTCCTACTCATCTAGATCTACAAAACCAAACAGATATCAGACTACAGACGAGTCTGACTCAACAACCAACACTCCCTGAACTGCTGGTTCCAAAACCAGAGATGGATCATACACGTACTCCCTCAGAGATACGTGAAACTCATCGAATCCCAGTCATCCAAACTGACAATTCACTCCAGAAGATCAAACACTTATCCTTACCAGAACAAGATAAAATCCAAGATACCTCGGTGCTGACTTCCCAGTCTTACCAACTTGAAACCCCTTCGATCTGAGAGAACTTACTCAAAACCAAATCCTCGACTTCGAAATCCAAATTCCTCCATCTTATATCCACAAAACTCATCTGACGATCCAGGCTGCCTCTATCCCTACTGATGGGCTCAACCTTCGCTGATGCCTCAAAACAACTCATCACAATGATCAACACACAAACAATCCAAGAACACAGCCTCTACTATCATCAGTAGAAAACAACTTCTCCTATCCGGAAAAGAAAAACAGATGCACTCCCAACTGCTTCCGCTGCACAACTCTGATCTGAGTAGAAGAAATGCTGATGGTACACCCGAGCACAAACTGGACAACACATCCCAAAAATATGGTTCAACAGATCCATAAAGAGAAAATTCAGAAATCCCGAAAGATCTCTGACAACCCAAGAGAACCCTCACCAATCGCAAGTCACTTTTGCGATCAACCCAATCCAATATCCAAAGGAAACTTCTCTCTCTTAACCAATCAGAACAGCTTAAGCCTATTTAGCCAATCCATCGAAAAAAATGGATCCACACTGCTGCTTTTGAACTTTACTTCCAGAAAACTGCTGACAGACGACCTTCTGCCTACCCATAGAACAAACAGAACTACAAATGCTGCCACTGCTGCCAAGGACATCCTAAACCAAACTCCTTGAGAAACTCAGGCCTCAAAGCCAAACACAAACACCCGGCTAAACACAGCCTCAACACCGAAGCAGACATACTTCTTTAAACTGTTCCAAAGAAAATCTTCGGAGACATCCATAGTCACTGTGTCTCATCACACAGCTACTACATCCTGAGGTATCAAAATACCATCACTAGCCTCTGCACAACTGACAGATCCAACTCTACTCAAAGATGGGCTCCGAACCCTAACAGGTTACTACAGAGATTGGTGAAATCCTTACACCGCAAATTCACTCAAGATGGTATTAGGTCTACAGTCTCGGCAGATACACTTCCAACCTCAACAAACTCCAACTATTGGTAGTCGTGTTATACACACCACTACCCTATCTACCTTTATAACTTATATTGGAAAAACCGAACAGGTAACCCAACAAATAGGTAGAATATATAAATTTATATATATATCAAAATACAAATACGCTCTCTCAAGATAGACACCACTCCAGAGCTTAGGTATTCGCTCAACCTATGCTCTGATACCACGTGTGACGACCCAACTTTCCACTACCGGAAAATCGCATCATCGATTAGAAAGAAAGGGGTGAGAAAGTAGAAAGAAAGAGAAGAAGAAGAAAACAACAACAGAATCTCAACAGCGGAACGAATAAGATATAATATATCATATAAATTAATACATAGTATCATATACATCAGAGTACACAGAATATACATCATATACTAGACAGTTATAAACACCTGTCTAGTTAATACAACTTACACAGCACAGAGATACAACACAGCGGAAATACAAAATAATCACTAACACAGCGGAACCACTATATATCTACACGCTGAAGCCTCCCGCTCCATTGCTCCTCCAGAATTCGTCAAAGCTAACCTGAATCCCTTGGCTACCCGTAAAAGTTTGGGTACCCGAGAGTTTAAGAAAAAAATAGAAATAAACTCCGGGTCAGACATGGGTCTGGTATGAGTAACAGGTTAAAGTTGCTTAACTTTAAAAATCCTTTGAAAATAAAAGGTATCACGTAAGACTTCCCACACATAAACATGGAAAAGTTTTTACCTTACGCTAACCAAAACTTTGATAGGAAATTCTGTGATATTATAATAGATCTAGGGTTTTCAAGTAAATAAGAAATAGCCGAAATTGTTACATTCATTAAATTCCAGCATACATAGGTATACAATCAAATCCGATGGCACTTATTGGATTTTGGATTCCATACAATGGCAGGGCTACTGGGGTACCGCCCGTCACAGTACGTGGCCTAGATCAACGTACCGAGGAGTACGCCCGCTCCCCTACAACACAAGGCCGGAACCATTCCTTACTGAACAGTTCCGAACGAAACAACCCCAGCAGTTGTCGCGAATCAACTGCCCACTAAGCCGAATATAAAGGGACATCTAGACAGGGGTATATTCCGCTCTCAAGTGGGGGCTACCCACGAAGCCTTGCTGCACCTCCCCTGTTTTAGCCATTCCCGGTTGATGAGGCTTGAGGTCACGATTACCTTTTAACAGAACTCATCACTTAGAATGCTCATCGCCCACCTGACGATGTTCTGAAAGCATTCAATCCATACAAGTTCGTTCCGGGTTCGAACGAAACCGAAGGCATTATCTCGTTACACTCATTTTGGAATCACCCTCAGAGTTAACGACAATAACCCTTGCACTCTGAATCTTCATCTTCACTTGCACGACCTATCGTTAATTTGGATCGATGTGGTATTCGGGTCTCCAGACCTAGAATCCCGGTATACGGAAACCCGATCCCGGTCTCATCGAAATCCAAACCGTATCTTTTTAGGGCCAAGTCGTTTTAAAGTTAAAACAGTTTAATTCAATTATCTATATACACAGAGATAGATAAATCACAATATCGCAATGGATAATAACATCACCATCATAAACAGATAATCCATATTATCTACTCAAACAGATAATCAATATCATCATATTTAAAACAAGCATCCATATCACAATAGATATTATTCATCTCATATCTGAGATCACAATAAATTAAGGAAATCAATATCATCCATCATAAGCAATGATTAATAATCACACCATTTGTAATTAATTTAAAATGAATTAAATTAATTACAACTCTCTAATTAATTTAAAGTAAATTAAATTAATTACTTCATTCTATAAATCATGCTTACTTAACCATTTGATTAATTACCAATCAATTTATTAATCATTCTCTAGATTTCCATCTTAATTAATCATCCTAGATTAATTATCTTTTAATTACATTCGAGTAATTTATTCTTTAATTAATTACACAAATTAATTATTTATAACCAAATACAGTAATTAATCTTTGATTACTCTTTTTATTAATTAACCATAATTAATTACATTTATCCTTAATTAATTACAATTAATTACTCTTAACACTTATTATCGATTAATTTGTCTTAATGGATCAATCCTTTAAATTTATCATTAATCATATAATTAATGATTCCTAATACAATTTAAATTAACTATTCCATTTACATTAATTACTCTAAGTAATTAATCTTTAACCATAATTATTAATCATCCTTGATTTACCCCATTCAGTAATTAACTACCCTTAATTACTTCACTTAATAAATTAATTACTCCTTAATTAATTTTCTAAATTAATCCCTTGATTAACTTCACAAGGAAATTTAATCCAAATTACTATTATACTCAAAACATCTTCAATCAATTACATATAGTAATTGTCATCAATTACTTCATTAAGTAATTTCACTTTATTAATTACATTTAAGTAATTATACTTATCAAATCATCCAATGGTTTATTCAAATTAATTAAACTAAATTAATTAACTTAAACAAATCGTTTAACTCGATCAATTTTATTAAGTAATAAATTCCTTAATTACTTCCATTAAACATTTTCACAAATGTTTATCTTTAACTAATTTATCTAATTAATTATTAAAATTAATCACATAAATTTACCAATTAATCAACTTAGATGATCCAAATTTACTAAATTAATTATCTTGAGAAATTAATTCCTTTAATTACACTTAAGCAAATTCCACAATTAATTTTCTTTAATTAATCAATCTAATTAATTATCAAAATTTTAATATTGATTAATTATAAAACAAATCCTAAGTTAATGACCTTTATTTCTATTAACAGTCCTAAATTTCTCTTCTTAAGAAATTTAACTTAGATAAACCCTTATCAATTTCAAATTAATTTATCCTTAACCAAATATTAATTAACCACTAATTATTTAATTAATTCAAGTTTTTAACCTTAACTTAATTAACCTTTAATTACTTGTTTAATTAACATTAAATCATAAATTCAAAATCTAATCTTATCAAATTAATGATCTTATCTCTAAATTAATTATTTCTAATTAATTGGTCTTTAAACTTTAATTAATAAACTTTAAACTCTTAATTACTGAATTTATTAATCCAAATCATTAACTAATTTAATTAGTTAATTATCCATTTTTAATTATCTTAATATTTTAATGAATCCAAATCATTAAATACTAATTTAAAGATTTTAAACCAAATTCCTTTTTAAATTCAAACATTTAAGTGTACTTAAAGTTTAAACTTATTTGCCTCATTTAAAATTATAAACTTTAATCTTTTTCAAACCTAAGATTCAAATTCGATTTGGATTCAAATTTAAAAATTCTGTTTTAAACTTGGTTTTAAATTACGTTTCCGATTTTATATTATAGTTTTAAAAATCAAGAAAACTGCCAGGCTTGTTTTAAATCCCGAAAACCTTTTTTTTAAATAATTTTAAACTTTTAATTCATTTCAAATTTGGGTTCAAATATATAAATTTGAATCCACATTCAACTGGATTTAAACTTGGGTTTAAATCTACTACCTAGACTAATTTCATTTAAATTTAATTTAAACTCAAATTACTGTCAGGTTAAATTTCAAAAGCCTGGAACAACACCATCTACCCGAAACAAACCAAGACCTGCTTCGAGTCATTTTCTCCCCCACTTCGAGTAACATGCTCGAACGACTCGAGTAAAACTTCGAGTGAAAAACTTCATCTTCCCAAAAAAAACAGAGTAGATAAACGTGCACGTGCGCGTGCACCATCGACTTCGCCCTCCCTGATCTTCAACGACGATCTACACACATAGGCGATCACCCTCACACCCTCTCGCAATCATCAGATCGACATCCTTAGGTCGAACTCGAAATTGAGTTTCATGCTTCAAAACTAGAAACAAGAACGAAATCTGAAAACGCGCCGTCCTCGACCCCCTGTCCACCAGAAAATCTGAAACTCCGGCTAACTCCTCGTCTTCGTCCAAACTTCCATCCCCCAGAGTTTTATCAAACTCGATCATTCCCAGACATCGTGATGATCACGATTTCCAGACCAGCCGAAACTAGGTCAACAAACTTCATCCACCTCCCATCGTCACCACCGAGCCCTGACCACCTTCCCACTATTTTTCCCCAACTCTCCATACATCCCACTATCATCAGAGAGGAACTCGATCTCTCCAATCACTGGAATCACCAGTGATTTCCAAAACTCCAATTCTGGTCAACCCAGAAATGCTCTTGCAAACCCTTACTAAAAAATGTGATTTTTGTTTTAAAAATCAGTGTTTGGCATAAAGATTCAGTTTATATTACTGAGTTGTTAAATTAACATGTTTGAAAATTTGACAAAACTGAAGTATGACTGTCTTCTTGGATTTCCAGACCCTTTTCAGTTTTATATAACTTTATTAAAAATTTAAACCTACTCTAGGACCAAACAAACAAATTTTGTTTAATACTTAAATCCTAATATAGGGTGGATCAAGAGATACTGTTTTTTTTTTGAATAAGTCTTTAGCTTGAAACAAACTAGTGACAGAGGTGCTACAGGGTAATAAACATATTCACATATCAATACATCCATATATATATGCAGAGATCACCACACAAATATATTCACAAAGTAACAACATTCCAAAACTTGACATGCAACCAAAATCAAATTGAAGTTTTCAAAAGTGTGATGTTACTCACCTTGTATTTTGAAAGAACAAAGCACATTATTGTTTTGGGAAAAGCTTTTAAACTAGAAATCTGCCTGAAAGTTGCTAGCTTGATTCTCCTGTTAGCTTTGGGTTGAACTAAAGCTTTAGTTTGTATGTCTTTGAAAACTTTGGAGTGGAAAATGCTAAGTTTCTTTTGAACGAATTGAAATGAAATAGATTGATATATGGAAAAGAGTTCACAGGATGGCATCATTTTACTTGTACAAAATGACCAGAGATTTTTTTTCTCTTTAGCTTATCAGGTAGGTTATGGGGCTGAGATGATTTTTTCAACCATTCGAATAGACTTTGTTTTGGCTGGCATTTAATGCAATGGTACTTAATGTCTACAACCTTACCTCATTTCTATTTTTATATTCATAGATATTTTATTTTCACTATGTTCTAGCTTTGCATAATTACAGGTTACCTTCCTTTGCCTGGAAGCTTTACATGTTATTTGTTTATAGATTTGCTTCTTGTCTGCCTATGCTCTATTTTTCCTTGCATATACATATGTATACTTTGTTTATATTTTCTTGCCTACACACTTAAGTACATTTTTTTACTTTGTTCTTCAAGTGTACAAAATTGTTTTACTGAGCAAACAAGAACATATGTTTATTTCTTTCCCTTTTATATTCTTACAGCCTAGCAAATAAGTGTTTCCAGAATTTCTAAGTGTCTTTGTATCTTCTTGCCTTCATAATTTTACAAGTTACCTACAGAATGCTTCCAGCCTTGTAAACATATGTGAGCATTCTTATAGACTATATTATTAGATTTTTAGGTAATGTGTTTTACTTTTATTCTCTTTTATTTTTAACTTAAACTATTCAATACTTCATTTACTTATTAATATATATATAGATAAATTTTAAGAAATAAAAATAAAGCCAATTATACAAAAGCTTATACAATTATCTCTTAAATTAAAACATTTTAAATATTTACTCTTTTAAATTTCAAGGCTTTTGAATTCAAATAAATTCAAAATCAAATTTAAACCTCAAGTTGTATATATACATATACAACTACATATTAAATTTGAAAATAACACTTCTATATTAAAAATCTATTTATATTCATATATATAAACCAATATATTAATAATGTTATTTGAAAATAACAATTTGCCAAATTTAATTAATTTATAAAAGAGATTATAACTTCCTATTATTATTTAATAAACTCATATCTCATATTTACTAAACAATATTTTAAAATAAACCTTTTATTTATCTTGCCCTAAGCTAAGATATAATTTAAATCAATCAAACATTTATCTTAACTATTTTAAAACCATATGGGTATTTATTTAATAGCTTAATATTAAATTAAAAATCAAATTTCCCAACTATCAAAAATATTAGAATTATAAAATAAGATTCATTTAATTATTAAATTCAACCCAAAGATTTCTATTTATAATATATACAAATATATATATATATACGGTAAATAGAAAACAATTTATTAGCTTTTAAAAGATAAATTCTCAATTAAATATTTATTCAAAAGAAGATTATTAAGTCAATTCAGATTTTATTAACAAAAATCATCAAATCAATTTAATTTTAAATGCAGATTATTAAATTGATATTGTCAGAAATTCCGGGATGTCACAGAGGCTGTGGAAATAGTAGCAAGTTCGGGCACTGAGGAAGCTGGCACATCAACAGGAAATCTCGATCCCAACCTTCTGAGAACTGGTGTTGCTCCGACAACATCGGGAAGGCCCAAACCCTCGTGCATCACTTCTTGAGCCGTGGAACTACGCTCTTGAACCATGAACTCCTCACGTTGCCTAAAGATTGGCAACGTCGAGAAGAAGTTCCAAACCATTACAGATCAACAGGTTGTATCGATCCCATAAGCTGTGCATTTCGTAAGCCGTGCACCCCAAAATCCGTGCATCCCACGAGTCGTGCACTCTCATAAGCCGCACCACCCATAAGCCGCGCACTACCAGAAGCCGTGCGTCTCGTAAGCCACGCACTCTCATAAACCATGCATCTCATAAGCTGCGCAAACACTGCCCAATGTCACTCCGGCATCATCACTTGACCGTCGGAATTCTCTAAGTATCAGTGTTGTCTTGACAAAACACCGGGAATCTTATTTATTTTAGGATAACAAGGACCGATGCCTACCACCCAAAAGGACTGACATTGCTCCAGCAATGCCACAAAGTCCCCAAACCAAGATTTCAACAAAGAATTTCGATCTTTGACCAAAATGTCTAATTTTAAGACATCCAAATCACGAGCTCCCAAAGATAGGAGCTGCGACACAACTATGACTGGGGGCTTCCAAAGAGCCGCCCAGAACATCAAGTCTCGCATCAACTTTTCAGAGTAATCAGCCCTGTGGACTGGCGACACATAACGCACTAACACTTGGTTGGTGTAACGACCCATATTTTAACAAATAAAAAACATTAAATTTAATAAGATTTTGGGATTCAATATTGTTAGAAATTAAATTTTATGATTTATTAATAATAAAAGGGTTAGAATATATAACTTGATCTTAAATGAATTCTAAAAGTGATAAGTTCAGTGAGGTAAGGATGGTAACACAAATTAGAATATAATTTAATGTTATTGATTTGAATATAATTAATAACTGTTTGAATGTAAATTTTATCGATTGTAAATAATAAAATGTTAATATAAGAATGGAATAATAACAAATGAATGTTATAATATATGAAATGAAAACAAATAGTTGTGGCATAATGAGAATTCGTTTGAAATCTAATATTGAAATAAACTGCAATAAGAGTTGTTGGAATCCTTTAATTGAAAGGAAAAGACAAGTGCATTGTATTAATAAGTTCAATATAAGAACTTACATTTTAAATTAAATTAAGATAAACATTTTAATGAAATTTAAGCTTTGACTTGAAAAGAATAAATTGTATGTTTGTCTCTAACCGGAATAACAAATGTTGAATTTGAATAATGGATGGAGTGAATGTTTTAATGAAAGAATAACATAAGTTGTTATTTGAAATGCATCTTGGAGAAGTTGATTTTCAATAAGATAAAACATTTACTTTGTAAATAGTGTATAAATTTTGTTGTATATGAAATTTTATAAAACATGTTTGAATTGGTATAAATGAAAAGAAAACAATGTTTTATAATTAGAATTTGTTTGAAATTAGTAATGAAATGAATTGGAATTAAAATAATTGAAATGTTTCAATTAAAAGGAAACATAAATGAAATTGTAATGAATGAGTTAATATAGGAACTTGCATTTTTGTGTCAATATGGAATGAACATTTTAATTAAGATAATTGCATGTTTTGAGACATATAAAAATAAAATTTTCATTTTGAATAAGCATGGTTTTGGAAAAATAAATTGGATTTTAGAATAATATATATATACACACACTTATTAGTATTCAAATTTTAAAATATATAAGAGGGTTCATGGTTGTATAAGTGTTGTTAAATCAATTAGAAATTACCTTTTATTAACAATTGTACATTAATTACACATGTTCACATATATTTATTTTTCCATTTCATATATGGTTAAACTTGTAAATTTGTTGCATTAATGTGACCATTACAGTAATTAAAAAAAGAAGTAATGTAAATCATTTTATAATGCATATATATATATTCATTAATTAATATAATTGGTTTGAGTAATATAAATAAATGAATAGATTGATTGGTTGATTAATTGATTGTTAATTGATTGATTATGTTAATGGAATGTAGACATATATTAACGTAAAATGAATGTTTAATAAAGAAGTAAATGATAAATATGTGTATATTTGGGTTTGTTGAAATGAATTAATGGAGGAAGTTTTGGAATTTGGATCCCAAAGGTTTGTTTACAGTATATAAGTAGTCCCTTCATTTACTCTACATTTATTATCACATCCACATTCTCTTTCTTTTCATTTTCAAGTTCTTCGCGTAGGTTTCATTTGAGCATCCATTTAATTGTTAGATTACTCATTCATTTCTAATTAATTAATAGTTGATTCATTTGATTTTATTTATA
This sequence comes from Allium fistulosum, assembly GCA_030737815.1. Taxonomy (NCBI): domain Eukaryota; kingdom Viridiplantae; phylum Streptophyta; class Magnoliopsida; order Asparagales; family Amaryllidaceae; genus Allium; species Allium fistulosum. The sequence goes on from CM060901.1 coordinate 961,874,869, forward strand.
ATTAATAATTGCCTCATTCTTTTCATTTGTTTCTCATTTGTTCATTTGCTCATTTCTAGTGCTTTACCTGAAGTTTTTTTTCCTTTTCTTTTTTTCCATTTTTAATGTGAACATCCAAATTAATATTCATGCCATCTAATTAGCATTTACTATTCTCCGTTTTTAAAGTTTATTTTGTTTATATGTTATTAGTTCTTGTAGCTTCCGTTCATTAGCAACTCTTTCTTCTGAAGCTTCATATTAAAGAACGGAAGATTTATTTTTACCTTTATTCATATATTTATTCCTTTACTTCACCTCTTTCAATACTATCGTTTTAAGGCTATTTATTTTTTTACTTTATTTCAATTCCTAGTTTGTTTATATATACTTTATTAACTTTTCATTTGTTTCCATCTTCATTCCTGTAGCCTCATTTCATTTTCAAATCTCATCTTCTGTGGCTTCATTTTTCCAAACAAACTTCCATCTCATTTTTTTGTCTCTCTTCAGTTTCCTCCTTCTTCATTTTTCTTTTTCTTCAAATATCCTTCTTCTCTTTTTTTCAAAGCTTCTTTTTATTTTTCAATTCTTCGTCTTCTTTAAATTTTCTTCTTTTTTCCAGACATTCTTCTTTTTCTAAATCCTTTTCTTCAAATCCAGATCTATACAAACTTCTCTGTCTCTTCCAAAACTTTCTATAAAAAAAGAAAAAGATTAAGATAGCAAGGAAACAAATCAAAAGGAGAAAGTAGTAGTGGATCCAAATCCGTCTAGAAAAGGAAAATCCATAAGGTGAGTGTTTAAACCCACTCACGAAATACTAAAATTTTATTGCAAGTTAAACCAGGTAATTGATTATTGGTTTGGAATTTTAGTTGATATTTAATTTGAATACCTAACGGGCTTTTGGACCAAAGGTCCCTATTCTCAAAGCCCATGCACAAAAAGTCCCTATGAATAAACTCATGTAAATTAGGTCCCTATTTTGTTATTTTTTACCAAATTGTCCCCTTCTAGAAAATCGACGCAGCATTGAAATCAGGGGCAAAAATGACATAAATTAGTAAAAAACTAAAAATAGGGACCAAATTTTCATAACTTTTTTGGGAGGGACTTTTCTTCCGTCATCTTCCAATTCCAGGGACTTAGCAACCGTTCCTTGATACCTAAACTCCAATATGCGATAACTAATAATTATCGTGACATGTTATTGAAGTGGTTGATTTGTTGAATTGGTTGATTTGAATATCGATTGTATGTTGTGATGGATGCTATTGTGATTGAATGTGTATTCGTTCATTTATTTTGATATATCCTTGTTATCACCCTATAGTTTATTGTAATCATATAAACTTTCATACTGATTATTTGAACACCGAATAAATATATAAAACCCATGAATTTCATATATTTACATGAGAAAAATTTAGTATGTTTAGATTTACTATTTGAACCATAAAAATGATTTTTGAGAAATAAACCGTCGTTACCTTATTTGAAAGTTTTCAAAATTAAATTTTGAAACATTAGGAATTTTTCATAAAATTGGATGTTGAAACTTTGGTACATTTTTTATAAATCAAATCTCTTGAACTATGATATTTAATTTGGAATTTTTCTGTAAATTTGTAAGTTACTAGAATGGATCTATTGTGAAATCTATTGTATTTTGAATATGGAAACAATAACTTTTTCAGAAAATTTGAACTTTCAAAAATGTAGTTATCTGCATTCCTTATTTCTTCTAATTTTGATTTAATTTGCATAAGAATTTTAGTTCTGACTCGAGTGTATTATTTTCCTTTACGCTTGGGTCAGCCCGAGTATTTCAGTGTTTCGAAGATATTATTTCTTGAAGATGAAGATGGAGTTTGAAGACCATGTTTATTAATATTTTTCTACTACATTATTTATATGTTTATTTATTGTACTCTGATTGATGTCGTAAAAAGTGTAATCAAATGTATATTGTAAACAGCTTCATGAACTATTTTATTTCATTATTATATTTTTGTCATTCCGCTGCGAGATTCTGTGTGTTGTTTTTCTTCTTTTCTCTTATTTTCTTATTTACCCCCATTAATAATCCTCCCTTTTAAATGGTTTGAATTAGACATGCATGGTTTATTGTCGATTTAAACCGTTCAAAAAGGTGGGTTGTTACAGTTGGGACCAAAAATCACTCCATGGTTCTGTTATGCCAAATAGAGAATTTCGGCGATTTCAACAAAACTAAGCAGTATAGTAGGCTGGACGAATGCAGAATTAAAAAGGAAACTGCTCCAACCTACTAGACATCGATATTGCCTCAGCAACATCGAGAACTCCAAACCTTAATATCAACAAGAAAATCGAACTCCTTAAAGTTCACTATCGCTCGGAAATAGGGATAAAAGGAGGAACTTACCGACGACCAAAGATAGATAATGGTGGAAGACTTTTCCAGAATCAAGTCATCAACCCAGCGGCTTCCAAAGACAGAAGCAGGTGCTCGAATAAGATCTCAAACCCTAACTTGCAAAAAACCAGTTGTTATCCGAAGACAGACAATGGCAAGGAGAGAACGCTCGAAATCGAGCAGCTAAACCATTGATTCCCAAAGATTGGAACCAACGAATAAGGTTGATATCCGCAACAATGTTATTAGTCTAGAATAATGCATATGGCCTGAAACAAGCAAGGTTAGGTGTCAGGGACTCAAGACAAACACCACCGAACTCTACCGGTCCATGATCAGTATAGGAATGAACGCAGTCGTACCGGGGGCAATGTGATGACTTGCTCCACAATTTCAAATTTTCTATAATAACATTGAGTTTGAGACCTAGAAATGAAGGGTTCCGCTAATAGTCGTCAGATCATAATGAAAACCGGTTAGAGGAAGTTCGATTTTTCATGAATAAGAATAATTATGGAATTGGTTAAGCAATAGCCTTGCATCTCCAAAGGTAATACTTGACGGTTAAACAAAGCTAGGCAACGTAAACGCCTAGGACTCTCACCCTTCCAGAACGTGGCATATCCCAGATTTAAGCAACATTGACAAAACAACCACATTGGGTTAAAAGAAATCTACTCAACTCTACAAGATCATATGAATGATTCAATCCTCACCAACATGACTTTAACACTGCCCGAAGATAGGCAGCACTAAGAAAATACTTCTACAATCCAATCATCGAAGTGCTAGTTTCTGAAGACCGAAATTAGTACCCAACTGGACTAAAAGTACCGCCGAATTGACGGGAAAAATCGATCCCAAACTTTTGAATGTCGGTGTTGCCTCGGCAACACTAAGGCCTTGTTTTATCTTTCAAGTACTGGTGTTGCACTGGCAATGCCGGGAAAACTCTATTTCCTAAGTACCAGTGTTGCCCTGGCAATGCTAGGAAACTTTCTATTTTATAAGTACCGGTGTTGCCCCAGCAACTTTGGGAAACTTTCTACTCACTAAGTATCGGCATTGCCCTGGCAATGCCAGGAAAACTTTAATCTACAGGGCTGATGAGAAATACTCATTGTAGTGACCAATCAATGCACTAGCTTTCGGAGATAGATGTTGGACCTCAACCGAGTTTCTACCCCTATATTTAGAAAACTATTGTTGCCCTATGACAGGCAATGACCGGAAGATGTATCCTTTGATAGGTCAGTCGGATGGTTCAACCTGACATCACAGGAATTGGCCACTACACGGGAATAGAGTTGCGTAGAAAGGAAATCCCAAGATTGAATTGCTCCTGCATATGCCTCAAGGGAAGTTGCTACTGCAGATGTAGGACTCATCTGAGTAGCTACAAAGTTGTCCTCCTTGGTCTTAGGAGCACCTATCACATGCTCTTTGAGCTTTGGAATTAATGATTCTGTTAGACCTAATGCACTTGGGCTAGTGGGAGCCTCACTTGCAGCGGCGACGGCCTCTTCTGCGGTGAGCATGATTTTTCCCTCAAGCTTTGGTGTGTCTTCAGCATCGGGGTACTTAGCCATTAATTCCTCCTCGGCAAGGCCTTCACCGGCTACGTTAGGGCACACAACACTTCCTCCCAGGCGTCGGTAAGAGTTTCCTCATAAGTGTTGTAACGACCCAGAATTTTGCCACTTTGATTTGTATGTATTTAATTTATTTTAAATATTCAATTTACAGGAAAATGGGCACAGGGAAGAAGTTGTTAAAATTTTTTGTCTCAGGGATAACAAGTTTGATTTTTAGTCTGAAAGACATTTTTTAGTGTAAATAGAAAATGATAGTTACAACTATCATTCTGTGATTTGCACTAGAAAGTGTCCTTCAGCCTAAAAAGCAAACTTGTTGTCTCTAAGACTAATTTTTTTTCAACTTTTTCCTTGAGCCTAAAACCCCCTTCAATTTATTGTTTTAATAATTTAACAACCCTCTTTTAATTTCTAGCTAATGATAAAAAAATTCATTTTTTTAATTTTGTTTACTAAAATAGGTAGTTCGATAAAAATAGAAAATGTGCCTGAAACCCGTTTTTCGAATTTTCGACTTTTATCAAATGACAAGTTGTAGAAAGTTGTTGAACCTTTGTGTACATTGTAAACAATATTTAAATGTTTAAAACATTTTTATTTCGAAAATGTAAAGTAAATAAGCAGTATGATAATAATAAGAATTAATTAGTATAAAATATAATTTAAAATATAAAGTGATGGATATGAAGTTTGAAAATTAAAAGATCCTTTAAGTATAAAAATTAACAAAAGTACACGATCCATGCTAATATCCTCCATATTTTCATAAGGTTGATGATGTATTGATGTGATGGAGAGGGGTGGCATGATGGTGGCATATGTATGAAGGAAGGGGAGGGGATGGGGGTGATATGGCACAAAATGGTGGAGGGCAACGGACCTAAGGGTATTTAGGTCATTTACTCATTTCATTTTGTATAAAAACAATTTCTTTTTTATCCCTTCTCGTCATTCATTTCATTTCCCATTTTCCAAAACTTCATTTCTTCCTTTTCAAGTTCTCTTTCATATTTCCATGGCTTCTTAAATTTTTTCCAAGTTAAAAATCTTCTCTTTTCTACTTTAAAACCATTAAAAACATTTTCTTTCAACCTTACACCTCCTCCCTTCCCAAAAGCAAACCCAAACCCACCATTTCCAATCTAGGCAGAGCTTACTCCTCTAAGGTCGAATGCTCTAGGCCATCTTAGGCCTATAAAAATCCCACTTTGATAAAGGAAAAACCAAATTCTAGGGTGGATACAAGTTGTAGTGGTAGTTTTACTTGAATATGATTATTTTTAGTGAGTAAAGCTCACATTTTTAAGCAAAGCTTAAGACTTTAATTTGTGCTAATAATTTTGGTGATTGTTGGTTGAAAAATAATGTTGTTTGTGCCTACATATGTGTGATTATGTGTAGTGATTGTTATGGACTTGGAAGTGAAGTCGAAAAGTTAGGTGATATAAAAAAGTAGTGATATTTACCCTTTGGAATGGATGATATTGCATTTGTTTAAGTGTATGAACTTATGTTATGGTTGTACTATGTTGTTTGGAAAGTGAAAGCTTGAATTCGTTTTGTTGTGTGGCATCGAGTTCCCTTGTTTGTAAATTTGTTTTTACTTATGTGTTTTCTAGTAAAGTTTTATAAAGATTTAAACTTTACTTTTTAGTTGCCAAAACCCTTATAGAAAGTTTATAAAGTAAGTTAAAAACATAAAATGTAAAGTCTTGAAGGCTATTTGGTATATGCAACTCGTTTTAGGGTTATGGCATCCATAACGATAGTCGTTATGGATGCAGTTCGTAAGAACGAACATTTTCTTAAAAACTAAAAGCATTTTCTTTTTTAATTAATTTTGAAAGGTATTTCAAAATATATTATGAGTATTAAAAAGGTTTAATTATTATTTACTCAATTAATTAAGTAAGGATTTAATGATTATTTAATTTATTAATTAAGTAAAGGCAATTAGTACGTAATTACTAATTAACACTAGTATACTATACGTCTGTTGCATCGTCTCATTTGCTTCGGTTGTGTTAACAACCGAAGAAAATAATATCATTTGTTTTGCCTCTCTCTTAACAACCGAAGCAATTGGTATGTATAAAGCATTAAAGTATACAACAATGTAATTTGCTTCAGTTGTTCTTTAAGACCGAAGCAAACGTATAGTAATTTGCTTCGGCTGTAACTTACAGCCAAAACAAATGTACAGTATAACAACCCGCATATTTTATGATTAAATATTTAATGTTTTATTTAAATATAGCATCGTTAGTTGAATTAAAGTCCGAAATGTGACCTTTTATAAACAGTCGAATCTGGACTCGAGACCACTTCCATTGAGTTCAAAACGATGTTTACAACTTGTTTGAGTATAAACATCAATATGTTTGGAGTTGATTAGGATTTTAGTATTTTCATTTGGGCTTTGGGTTGTGTTCTAGCCCACTAACCCAATAAGAAGACCCAAACTCTTCTATCAAATACCTCCCACTCCACTCCTCTTCATTCATTCATTCATTCATTCATTCATTCCATATTCTAAATTCCTAACACTCAAGCCCTAGGAAGAATGGTGGGAAGAGAAAATTAAAATTTCTAAGCCCTAGTTTCTCTTAGGAATTCAAGTTCTAGTTCTAAAATCAAAGAAAAGCTTAGGTAAGCATCCTCTTCATCTTCTCCATCTCAATCCCTCTCCAATTTTCATAATTTCCTATAACCTAATTTATGAAATATTTGCATATGATCATAGATTGGAGCTTCTAGAGTTGTGATTGAAGTGGAGTTGATCTTCCTTGTTTTAGAGCTTCTCATTTCTTGTTTTTGAGTTTAAAGGTGAGTTCTTTAACTCACATCTATACTTATAGCTTTCATTGTTGTTAGGTATGAATTCCTAACATCTATTTCATGTTCAATTGCTTTTGATTTGAATTGCTTTGGCGAATTTCCCAATTTTGGTATTTTAAAGTCAAAATCTTTAAAGATCCTATCTTGGATGTTTGGACATGTTATTTGGGGTGTATCGAAGAGCCTATAGAGCTGGGTTGTCGTTTGGCATAAATCCCTAGCCTCCACCGCTCGTTCGATCGCATTCGAATCAATTTGGCCATTATTGGCCTAGGCAAATTCTGCCCAAGCCTAGGCCCAGGCATCCAGACATCTGGTAGGGGCTTCTGGAAAAAAGTTTTAAAATGAAAAGATAAAACAAAATTCCAGAGCCCAAAACCAAACGTCTGGTTAAACTCAACCAGACGTCTGGATGGCTTCAGGAATTAAAAAGAAAGAGGAGAAAAATTATAAATTTCCAGAACCCCGGGTCAAACGTCTGGCCAAACCAACCAGACGTCTGGTCCTATTGAATTTTGCCTATTTTGCCTGTTTTTGAGTGGATTTCCAATTTTTATCGATTTTTGTTGTTCCGGTTAGTTGTTGTCGTTTATTATCGACTTTGATGACTTCTTTTTTGGATTTTTGGGAATATCCATTTGATGGATTTGATATCGATTTTCATGGTTTTAATTCACGTTGTCGAATGTGGATTTTTGGTGATAGATTGTTTTTACAATCATTTCTGTGATTTGTCGCTTTAAATACAAAGGTTTCTATACTAGTAGTAAATACTCAAACTCTTTCATAAAAATGATTTCAACATTACTTTTAATACAAAGCTTGTTTTTAAAACCGTTTTCCAATCTATTAGTATATACAAACCTTTACCTCATTCGAATGAGAAATCTAATTAAACGACTTAGCAAAATTAGTGGTATGAAACGCTTGCGTTTACTTCGTCGGTTAATTCTTGGACTTGTTCGATTGAAATCTCGTGACAATCTTCGAGTGGAAATCTGCAATTTATTCGTAAATATTTAAGTTAAGCCAGTGGTTATGGGACATGAAACTAAACTCATTTATTTACTAGCTTAGTGTAATTTACACTTATTGATCAATGACGATCATTTTGTAATTTAGACTAGCGATGTGCGATGTCTCTTTGTCTGCAAAGGGGGACTATACCCTGTTAGGAGGAGCTTCGGCTCATAGTCCGCAAAAGGGGACTATACCCTGTTAGGAGAAGCTTCGGCTCATAGTCCGCAAAGGGGTACTATGCCCTGTTAGGAGAATCTTCGGCTCATTTTATGGGATAGCATCCCATTTGTGATACACGCGTTGGTGAGTTTTCATGCTCCCGTTTGTGATATGCCTCCCCCCTTTTATGTTTTCTGGTTTTTCAATTATGGAATTCTGAAATTTATGTTTCACCGATTTTTGCGATTTGCATTGATATGTTTTGTCAATATTTGTTTCCGAAGGCCATATAGACATTGAATAGTAGCTTTGAGTTTGTACTTGATATGTAAGATTTCCTCTTGAAATGAAATGCATGACCTTCTATCTAGCATATCGGTACTTGTACAAATCAATTACACAGATGGTCGCTCCTCAACAGCCTTATTCTTCGTGCTAGTCGACGACATTACTCTGTAGTGTCCTTGGCTAGTGTGAGTAAAGAGGTGAGGCGTCACAGCTAGTAATTTGCTAAACTTCCAGATTTTCCTCCTATAATTTCACCCTACTACCTAGCACAATCTTTCCATTTCCAAATAAATAAATAAAAACCAATTCCACTCCAGAGATCCCTTTCTATTACTCCCTCACAACACGCCTTTGTTCGCCAGCGTGATCTTCGTAACACATCATCTACCGATCTCTACGTTTTTGTAAAGTAGTCTCAATTACATCCTTTTCCACCGCATATCCAAATAAAGTTGCACATCTTCCAGTGTCGTCAGATCAAAACTATCGATTTGTTCTTTTCCAATCGTCAATCGCCAATCGTTTGCTCTTTTCCCAAGGTCGTTCCAACCTTTGGTTGTCACAAAAGTCATTTCGATTTACGATCTAAAGAAGATATAAAAAAGCCAAGCTTTGGTTAAAGATTTCTAGAAGTTACCCTCCATCTCGTAACAATATTTTATCATAACTTTATTAGGGTTAGTAAATGGGTTTGTTTGATATTTCTTCTGCTTTTTATACCCGGTTGTGTGTAGCATTTGTGCCAAAAATAAAAGCGGGGAGAAGCTTTCAAAAGTCAGCACATGCGATTTTGGAGATGTGGGACAAATCAAAGGTTTAAATCTTTTTTACAGTTTCTTTCGAAATAATTTGTTGAAAATCGGTTTATAAACAATTTTCTATGTGATATAATAACTATATGATAAATAATGATAGGAATTAAATGGTAAAGTGGATAATTCAGCAATTGTATTGGTAACTCAAGGTTTTTCATGCAATTGTAACCTTTTTATGGTAAAATTAAATAAGTATTCAATATGTATCTTAATTTATTGTCTTAGTTATAGCTTTAGAGTTCGATTAGATGTGATAAATGTTCATCAAAACACAAGCGATGGAAAAATGTTTTTTAAATCTGTAAATTAATTGAGTGCAGATTAAATGTTTGTCACTTTGCCACATAAAAAAAGAAAATAAAAGGAATGGGGAAGTACTCGAGTTTCCCTTTATTTCAATCCAGTACCTGAAGTTCAACTTTTTTTGATGCTAATTTTGCTCTTAAAGAAGAGAAACCAGACAATAAGCATCCTTCATGTTTCCTATCTTTACTTCACAAACCGACACAGGTACATATATAATCATGCATCGGTTACTTTTACTATTATAGTATCCTTTGAGCACCACTTAACATTTGAGACTTGAATTGTATAGAAGTTGAGTCACCTTCATTTGCATCATACAAGTCATGCACATTAGAACAAGTTCAGGTTCTAACAACTACACACCCAAGGCCAATGTAATAGCTGATAAGTTAACTTGCGGTTCTATCAAAGCTTCCCATCTTGTGAGCACCACCAAACTTAAGAAGAGTACAAATATGTATGTCACTCTAACCAGTTAGTAGTTTATAATCTTATTCAAATGCCATGTCTGCGGTAATGCATATTAATCGGATGATTTTGGTAGATATAGTGGTACTAATGCTGCAAGGAAGACTTCTATAATGAATATTCATCAAGAGAATCAAGCTCTAAAAAGGCAAAATTTGGTGAAGGAAAATTTGGACAGGCAATAAATTATGAGGGTTAACATTGACAATTACGAGGGTGACTTGATCAGGCCATTTAAGGTGTTTGTTTGGGATGATATCATCAGGAGGAGAAATTTTGGTTGTGATAGGAGTGGTTTGATGGTCACAGGGCCGACCTTTGGGTAAAGCGGGGAAAGCATCCGCTTTGGGCCTCCTCAAAAACTAGGGCACCATTCAGCAGAAATTTTATTACTCGCTGCCAAAAAAATCAATTGTCGATTAGGCATGGAGGCGGAACTCTAGAACTAGAACCAGAGCAGGACTCTTCTTGCACCACTTATTTCAAGATATTGTATTAGCATGATTGAGTGGTGATGTAATTGTGTGAGTCGCAGATCTAGAGATGAAGGTTTGCTTAAATTTTGTCTAGTATTGGATGAAACTCCCTGTCCTTTTCCTATTAAATAGCCTGATTTGGTCACGTCTCTTGCAGTTAGTCTTCCTAGTTTGTGTTGCCAATAATAGAATAAATTTGGGTGATCTTGTTTGTGTTTGTTCAACTTTGATGGCCATTGCTGCGTGAGTAATATTGATATATGCTTTAAAATGCTTGAAATGTTAATTTAATTTGTTTTGCTTGATACTCCTATATTCCTAATTTCTCAATCTAGTTAAAATGTGCATGGAGAGTGCTCTAGTCTAGATCTAGTGCTTAAATCTAGATGTGTACGGACATTGCAGTTTGGAGTGAACTACTTTGCATGAGGATTTTGGTTTTTTTCTATAATGGCCAAGATTGGGTTATATATCTTAGGTTGCTAGATCGGTTTGCTAGTGTTGATGTAAAATTCACAGTTTGTTGAAGAATGGTTAGTTAATATAAAATTTGTTGATAAAAAAGTGTGACACTTATAGTTAATGTTTTTAAGCAAAGGAGAATTTTTGTTGTAAATTATTTTATGCAAACATTTTTGAGATTTAATTTACAATGATAGAATTAGTTTTTGTACAGGGTCTTGATTTTACAGTCTGCTTTAGGTACCAAAACTTCTAGGACTGGCCTTGGATGGTCAGTGTGCATACTCTATGTAACAACCCAATCGCTATGCCTGGTTTAGCGAAGAGTATTACAAGTAATGTCGTCTGCTAATCCGGAGAATACGGCTGGTTAAGGGCGATCGAATGTGAATATATCTTTATACTAACACGTCTTATTTACCTTCTTAAGGATCTGAACTGAAAATTTAACGTGTGCAGTATTAATATAAAGTAATAAACACATCGATTAAAAATATTCATAACAGTATATAAATAGATAAATTAGAATCAGAGTCAAAGATTGCAGTGTACTAATATACAACATATTTCATACACTATATCATGTACAAAATTACTACTGAATAATATACATGACATGACTACTAAATGTCAATATACAAAATGATGAAGTAAACTGTCAAAATAGTCTACTCCAAAGCTAACTCAAAATCCAAGACTCAATGAGTCCTTATACCTGTAAAGTCTCGGTCTGATCTGAGTATTATTAAAATTAATAAACGGGTTAGGCTATATCTAATTAAAAAGGTGAGAAGCTAATATCATAACTTTATGACTTAAAATAATAAGCCATATTAAATATGCCAAATAAACAATCATAATAAGGCATATTAAAATTCACCACTTTATAAATCCATAAATGACTTAACTCTAAAATAAGTCATCTCAAAATATGACTAAAAACCAAATAATCAAAATAAGGCATATTGATCAAAATCACCATTTCATAAATTCATATCAAGTCTCTAATAGACTATCTTCTCAAAATATGGTAATAACCAATTCAAAATTCGCCAGAGCCAAAAAGATACTAAATATCTATCCCAAAACTCTGACGAAACAATCATCACTAATGAAATAATAATAGTAGTCAACTATCAATGTGATACAGTGCGACACAGGGCCTAACTAAAAAAAATAAACCCTGCCACATAGCGCAATAGTCTAACGAAAAGAAATAGACTACCGGGTAAAAACCCTGACTCCTAACGAAAAGAAATAGGTAGCCGTGTTTATGACAAAACTATGTGAATTTACCTAACGAAAATAAATAGGTAAACATTGTCCAACTGTAAAATAAACTGATAGAGTTGCAATATAACACCCATCCAAACAACAAAAAGGATAGTCGTGTTATACCAAAATAGACCTAACCCCAAGAAATAGGTCTACCTACACAAATCTAAAAATGTATCGATTCTCAGGTCGATGAAAAATGAGTTACCTTCTCTCGGGGATCTATCGGTCTAAAATCCATACACCCTAAGATATTACAACTCTAAAAGTGTTAATTACTGCCACTCTAATAATCCCAAGAATTTAAATAACTGTCCCATACCAGATAGTAAATTCAAGTAATTACTAAAAGCTTGTAATTTCACTCAAACTCTATTTAAAAAATTATAGTAATAAACTAAAGAATTGTACGAAAAGTCCCATACCATTCCGACAATTCAATGGTTTATTAAAATTCTTTGTTTCATAGAAAAGCACAAAATCCAATAGAAATCATTCAATTTTCCAATTTAAAATCCAATTAAAATTATTATTCCAATTTTAATTTAAAGAAGGATTTTATAAAATTTGCTTTGATTTAAAATTTCAAAATAATAAGAAAATCTCTTTCAAAAAATATATAATTATATATTATTAATAATTTTATAAAAACCTTTGAATTCATTATAAATCCCTTTTTACTATTTATAATAAATAAAAATTCATAATTTGCTAATATAAAGAAAGTCATTTCTTTTCAAACAAAATCCTGATATATAAATAAAATATATATATATATATATATATATATTAAATCTTCGCTTTTCAAATATTTTTATCTCTAAAAGTATTTCCTAATGATAATAATTTAAATTTGTAAATATGATCATAAATATAATTTATATACTTTAAAAAAAGGATTTCAAACTATATATCTTATAAAAATGATTTTCTAAAACTATTCTTAAAAAATTCCTTAATTTAGTATCTATATAAAATATATATTATTATTAAAATTTCCCAATTCCATGAAGATAAAATTTTATATGCCTCAAAATTAAAGAATCAAGTACAATAAAATTCAGAAAATTCAAAATGCATCATCTAGAGCCAACATCGCTCTATATAAAAGATTATTCCAATTATGGAATTATTTAGCGATCCGAGTTGTTTTCCAACAACTACGGTCACACAAACAACGTATGTATTTTTATATAAGTTAATAAAATTAAATTTGCAATCGAACAGAATTTCGTTTGCAATTTAACATTTTTCAATCCACATACAATCCATATACCATCAAACAAATAAATCTAATCTATACCATTCAATGAATTAGATAATCACAACATGCAACCAATTGAATCCATAGCATGCAATTTCAATAATTTCATTCAATCATTACCAATAACATATGCAATTCATAACCCAAATAAGGCATGCTAAAAGATATAATTATATAGATATAAATGTGTGAGTTAATAAAATAACTCACTGAATTCATTGCTTGTTGAAACTCCTCTCTTATGCTTCAGCCCTCATCCATTAGCGACCACGTCCTGAGAAGTAACTCCAATATGATGCACCTTCTTCCGTCACATAGCCACATGCCTCAGCAATGCCATCGTCGAAGCCATGGCCTCAATAACTATTACCTGCCACTCCTGAATCTCTGCTGTTACCATGTCAGTGCCCAATGCGACCCCTCCTACTTCGCAGAGATATACCGTGCGCCTTCTGGATGTGACAACATCACGAGCGAATCCCCTAGCGTTTTCCTGTGTCAAACGGTTACCCCGTGCGAGCCTCCTCCGTTCTCGCATGCCTTATTCGACAGCTCCAGGCAACATGTGCGAGCCCTTCTTGGCTTTGCGAGCTACCAACGTGGTGGCTCTTGATCGTTCCCACTTCACATTCGAACATCGCTCCCTTTTTTTTTCCTGCGAATTGATTTTCGAATCAAGGAAAATGTTTAATATTTGGGGATAATGTGGTATCGGGTTTTAACTAGGAGTAAACCGGGTTTGGGATTGATTAGGAGAAAGTTAATACTCTTGGGTTTTGTTTGTTTAAGAATTACCTTTAAATTTCCACTTTGATTTTTATTTAATTCTTTTACATTTATTTCTAAATCTAGTTTAAATCATTTTTAACTTCTTTCTGTAAAATTATATTTTTAATATCTAGACAATTCGTTACAATTCAATACTCTTTTATTTGTATTTAATTCTTCCTTGTATTAATATAAAATAAATTTATTTTCCAACTATTTCAATGATATAAAAATTATTCAAACTTTTTAAAATATTTTATATTGATTAAAACCTTTAATTCGATTTTAAATACATTAGTTTAAAAAGAATTTATTAAGTAATTCAATTTATTAAACAAAATCTTTTATTAAACAAACTTCAATCAGGTAAAAAGTAAATTTCAAAATGATAGTAGTCAAAAATCGAGTGCAAACACTTTTATTTCAATTAAATTTGTATAATACTACTACTTCGAAAACAGGGTTGTTAGAGATCTCCCCCCTTATGAAATTGCGTCCTCGCAATTTCTTATAGGAAGACGTCACATACACATCAACGCTAACTCTCTTTCGAATTCTACAATCAAGTTGAAGCTCGCTCAATTTCTTTAAGTAATTAACATTAGAATCAACTTATCATAAGTCATAAATTTATATATGCTCATTTATTAACCTTTATTTCTTTGCATACGAATATTATTGAAAAAATTTCTAAGTGTTAGAATTTACGAAAAATTTCGGCAAAGTCTCCTTTGTATGGAGAGCTGTTTGCAATTTTACAATTATGATATATATGATATACATCGACCATACGGTCGGAAAACACAATATAAACCAATATTTTGAACACTTTTGTATTTAATCTGAGAACGTACCTTTATTTTAGCATTTTAAAAGGAGTTATCATACTTTTTATATGAGCATAAGTGAGCTATCATCGCCATTTCGTCCTCGTATGCTCCATAAGCACTTATACTCAACTCGAATTAAACATTAGTCACATATATAATGAAGTATGATAAGTATGCATTTACACAATGTAAATAAAAACATGACATTCATGTTTAAGCCATTTCCGACTACATTTCAAGAGTCAAAACAAAAAATCAAGTCATGCTTTCTAAAACAATTTCCCGATTACAAAAATGTCTAGTGCATAAGGAGATATGGAGGTTTCTGTAACGTGGGTAAAAAAAAGACTGGTCTCATATTAGATATGCAGGCCCGCTTATAAAACTTGCATTTTTAACTATCAAAACGTCAGAATTTTGCAAAATACTTCAAACAAAAGTTATTGCTTAAGCTTTAAGCTTTTCAAAATGAGTAATAATCAAAATCGGATAAACGATTTAAAAGTTATGAACAAAAGAGGTCTGCTCGGTTTTGAGCAATTTTACATTTCGGGACAACAAACATTATTCACATTAATTCATTAAATTATTGAATTCAATATACTATATAAATATAAATTAAAAATGAGCTGAACTATTGGCAGTGTATGACATACACACATAGCTTATTTGAACCGAGATTAGCCTTATGATTTAAAGCATAAACATGTTTTCCGTATGTCTCGCCCGCGTTTGTGAGCCACCGGAGAAAGGCTTTTTTCTCCTTTGTTTCTATATATATATATTTTTTTCAAAAAAAAAATTAAAAAAAATTATATAAAATAAGAAACCCACTTTTAGATTTTTGATTTAAAATTTCTATTATGTATATAAAGTAAGAAACCTGCTTTCAGATTTTTATATGTATTTTGCATTTCCCCAAAACACACAGCAACCCAATTTGTGTGTATATGAGTGCAACCAGCAATTATATTGATGCAGCCACTTTCAAACTACTAGAATATACAACACAGTAAACACATGCATGAATAGGTCAAGCTAGGACATACATTCACTAACACACAATGGACATATAATCAAAGAAATCAACTCAATGCCTAAATGTGTACTAAGTTACTCTACAAGCTTATAAAGGTTTATTGGAAAAAAATGATATGCATTTCAATGCCCTAATACTAGTACTCATATGTTGACAAAATATATATTTACTTGAATATGACCTATTGCCAAATCATTAGTGTGATGCAAAAATTGGTAGTTGGACCACAATATGCATTTTTTTAAACGGATGACAGATAATCTAATTTTGACAATAATATTATATGGATTAGTTCGGCATGCACTCACACTTGTAAGCTCATTCTACTATATATATTGTAAAAATTAATCGTACTTTTGACTATTTATGGAACGTTGTGTAAGTGAGACTGATCATCTCTATGGTCATGCTTTTGCTTTCAAGTTCATTATACCATTTATGTAACTATCTACTCAATTAACATTTAGCTATATTATAAAATATACAAAAAAAGAAAGGTCAAATGGCTACTGACATGTACTCTAATTTATATAATTTTATCCAAAGTTGAAAGATGTCAGGTCCACTAGTTTCTGAAACATGTGCAGGCACTTCTACCTTATATAAATAATTCATGTACAAAGTTTGGTCTACTAGAAATATGTACAACAATAGTTTTAGTGCCTATCAAAGCAAGGATACTTGCTTAGATATATGAACTACAAGCAATTCAAATAATGTATAAAATAAGAAAAAGAGCAGAGACTAAATTGGAAGCAAGGATGCTTGCTTGGATTAAACAATACGTGACCACCTTTTCATCCAACCGTACAAGTAAAAGAAAATGAATAAGGTCAAGGCAATAATTAATGTATAGCATGCAAACAAGCTTTGAAATTTTGAAGTGTTGAATGATGTAAGAGCAAAGGACAACTTACGTGTGTATATATATAGTTGGCTATATTATAAAATATATACAAAGTATTTTCAAGAGATTACTAACATGTACAAAGAGATGTACAAGTTGAGTTTACTAATAATCTGTACAGGCAACAATAGGAATGAAAGTTAAAAGCAATAAAAATGTTCACTTTATAAATTCATGTACAAAGCTTCTATACCATAAAAGTTAGTGACTGCATACTGACTTGCACACACAACATGGCTATTAAATAGTTAGTCCATAATCTATAAAAATAAAACATGGACAACCTATGCTTTTGCTTGAGTGACAGACCCTATAAGTTTTGAAACACATATGTATATTCAATATAAACTTTACTTTTTTTTCACCAAATCAAAGATTTCAACACTTAATAACTTATTACAAGCAAAAATGAATTATAGTTTCATTTTAAACCCCAATTAAATTGGAAATTCATATAAATAAGTTTTATATCTCTTTGCTCTTTATTTTAAAATATAAATCCTAACATCCATTTAAACTATTATATGATGTACACAATCATCTAAAAGTACCACACCCAATATATTTAACATGCATCGTTATAAATGAATATATAAGATTTTAAAAATGCCAATTTTATTTAAAATATAAATCCTACTCTCATTTTCCATACTTTATATTATTTTTTTCCAAAATATCTTAAGGCATCTCTTTCCTAAATATAATGTATACGCTTCTATAAATTATTATTTTACCTTCAAAACAATCCTTCCAAACTGTTATTTTAATATATATATATAATATTTAATTTATTTCAAAATTCTATCTTCTTTTCAAAAATATCATATATAGTGCTAAATATTATTTCTAAATATTTTATTGCTCAAAACACTGTGTCTAAATGTCTCGTCCTAATTGTAGAATACAATAGCCTATGATTTTTCTTCGATGATAATAAATCTATATATTTATTTAAATGTATTTGTTGTTGTACTATTTTTTTCACATAATTAAATAAATATTTGTTGAATAAAATAAATAACTCAGAATTCATATTTAAATAAATATTTTACTCAAAGAAATATTTTATTTCAAATAGTACAAATTTGAGCTCTCACTACATTTACACATTTTCAATACAATTTCAATTACAACACAATTTTCACTTTACAATTTTCACCTCACTACATATATTCACTCAACACTCGTATTTGATCTTCAACTCTATTCCAGCCGGCATCCAGCATCTGAACTATCTGCAAAATAAACACTAACGCGGTAAAATTGAAAAAGAAATATTTTTGCAGTGTACAATGAAGTGTGCATTTGAAAATATTGTTTTTCCTCGGTTATTTGGGTTGTTCGTCATCATTTTTCTTTTAATTCATCATACACGAACAACTTGTGACATGCACAGTGTATCACTGTACATGCCACAAGGTCGTGCACACCGATATACACTTGCTTGATAAAATTGCAGGGACAGGTGAGCACAAGGTCTAACCCAAGCAAAAGCTGGATTCAACTCAAGTGAAAATGCTCGACCAAAACAAGATCAGTGGTGAACTGAATGGAGCATAAACACACATCAACCACATGCAATAAGCTAGCATACATATATACATGCGTGAACATAGAGTATACATATGGACAGAGCAATAGTGATGTAGACCAGAAAACTGGACATTTTCTCGAAGCAACTCAAATGGAACTCGAACCAGACCAGACTACAGTTACAAAGGCACAAAGAAATGTTCGGTTTCAACTCAACAAGCCAAATGAGTCAAGACAACATTCATGCATGGTCAGGTTTATCAACACAGCAATTGTAAGTGCAACTGGACATTTAACTCGAAGTACAATGCAAACCAGATCAAGGTCAGTCCAGAAGCAAGAACCATACAACAAGGCTAGGCAACATGAACATGAAAACAAAGTTCTCATTCAAAAATGACTCAAATGACTAGACTCGAGAAACCAAACTAGACAATAATGCAACATGAAGATGAACATGCAACCAGACAACATGTGCACCAGACATGAACAACATCAGACACGGCAAAACCATAATGCAATACAGTGCAACATGAAAATGCAAGAGACTCAACCAAAATGTACATGCATACAAACCAAAACATAGAATCAGTCTACATCACAGTAACAAAATCACAAGAAATGAACTGACTTGAAGCAACTGGAAGTTTAACACGAAGCAGTTCACACACACACACACACACACATATAGTGAATGCAACTAGAGCATTTGGAGTTCGAGTTCAACTAGATCAACCCATTTTAATGTTGCAGTGAAATCAATCGGATGAAACAAATTGAACAAGTCAATCTTCACAAAGTCACAAGATTATCTAAAATTCAAATGCCGAAGTCAAAGGAGCAAAAAGAACGGAATCGACTCAAGCAAGTTCAAATTCATCAGAGGTATATGCGATAACACGTCAACAAAAGAACAAGTCAAATATCATCACCAACATTCAATCATTAATCGAACGGCCAAGCAAAGTGTTTGAAGAATTCAAATAGAAATATACGAATGATAATTTAGGGTTTCGTTCCCTATTTAAACCCGACATCATCATCGGCAAAAGGTATTCGAGTTCAACCAAAATCAGAGAGCAGGCATTGAAATAAATCACAAACCAATCCAAAACTCGAATCAAGTCGAGTATAAGTATAAATCGAAAAAGGGAAAACATGTACCAATTCAAAGCACGAATAACACTCGACAATTGGAGTAGCTGCAAGCCTATCAAAGCTAGAGAATTGAGTGATGAAGCAAATTAAAGTGAATTCATCATCAAAATCGATCAGATTTGAATCGGCTACTACAAAATTAAAAGAAGCCCTAATTTTTAAAGAGGAACAGAGGAACGATCGAAGATTTCTTAGAGTAAAAAGGGAAGAGCGACTTCATTTTAACTATCTAGTTGGGCCGGCCTTTATTTTTATATTGGGCTCAATTATAAAATTAGGGTTTTGTTTTTGTTTGTTTTTAGTTTTATTTAATTTGTAATTTCCTTTTAAAATTTGGTGAATTTCTAGTTGTGTAACTAGGTACGAACTACGGTTTTGTAGTTCGAGAATTTACAACTCAGTGGCTGAGTTGTGGCAGGGTTTTGAGCTTAGAGTTAGGTTAGTCAAGTTAGCGGGTGTCGCAAGTTTACGTGTGTAAGCGTCTGACTACTTAATTTCTAGTAGAAACCTCGGGGGCATCATGTAGGCAGGGTTTTGCTGAAGCTGGGTAAATTTGTGTATGATCTCGTTTGCATTACTTTATGTTATTATTTTTATTATTTCCGCATTAATTTTAGTGTCACCCTATTCACCCCCCCTCCAGGGTGAAAATGATCCAACACTAGTGTTTAGGAGTCCCTATCGATAACATTGATCAGGCGCATCAACCAGAATGCTTAAAGCACTCAACGGGCAATTTAACACAAATTATTTTTTGTAAGATATACATATACCTTCTGGTATTTTACACTTTCACCAATTATTGCTTGCTTGAAATAACATAATCAATGTTATTCATATATATATTCTTTATCATGAAATTTGATCCAATTTAATATTTGCTTTTATAAAAATTCTTTTAATCCATCTTGAAATTTAAATAAAATAATTCTTAAAAAATTTCAATTCTATTGTTTATTTTGGTATTTAATTGGTTGTACCAATAATTAAAAATTTATTTTATATAAAACATAGTTTTTAATTTCCTTTGCGGTAATCACACCAATGAAGATACATAATGTTTAATAATTAATATCGAGTAGGTTATAAATTTTCAGATGAAAATTCCTACTCAATACTAATTCAACAATTATTTAGAATTTTCAAAACAATCAAACATCCTTCAATCAATCAAACATACACAATTAAAAGAATAACTAATAAATATGCTCAGCGGAAAAGTAGTCCATCTGTTCCCTCTGCGCAACCCTGATCATTAACAGATCAGGAAACTTCAATTCAATCTTAAGCCATCTAAGGTCTAATCTATATTTATTTCTCAAATCTCACTTTTAATAAAACTAAGTTCCAATATTTTCATAACAATAAGTTACATAGCATTATCAAAAGTTTTGTCATATACGTCCCAATGATTATTCCCGATAATCACTTATATTCATATTCATAAATAGTTAATTAATTACTAACTACTACACACCCAACGGACGAGACTCTAGGTCATCTAGGACTAGATCTCGACTCCGTGCAATTTATATTCTACGATGTTCTGAATCCAGCTTTGATACCAAGCTGTAATGACCCCACCGCTATGACCTGTTTAGCAAAGAACATTACAAGTAACGTCGTCTGCTAATCCAGAGATACGGCTGGTTAAGGGTGATTGAATGTGAATATATCTTTATAATAACACTGGCATGTCTTACTTACCTTTTTGAGGATCTAAACTGAAAATTTGACGTGTGCAGATTAATATAAAGTAATAAACACACCGATTAAAAATATTCAGAACATTATATAATATAGATAAATTAGAATCAAAGTCACAGATTGCAGCGTACTAATATACAACATACTTCATACACTATATCAAGTACAAAATTACTATTGAATAATATACATGACATAACTACTAAATGTCAATATACAAAATGATGAAGTAAACTAAAACTGTCAAAATAGTCTACTCCAAAGCTAACTCAAAATCCAAGAGTCAATGAGTCCTTGTACCTATAAAGTCTCGGCCTGATCTTAGTATTATTAAAAATAATAAATGGGTCAGACTATATCTAAATAAAAAGGTGAGATACTAATATCATAACTTTATGACATAAAATAATAAGCCATATTAAATATGCCGAACAAACAATCATAATAAGGCATATTAATTAAATTCACTACTTTATAAATCCATAAATGACTTAACTTTAAAATAAGTCATCTCAAAATATGCTTAAAAACCAAATAATCAAAATATGGCATATTGGTCAAAATCACCATTTCATAAATTCTATCAAGTCTCTAATGGACTATCTTCCCAAAATATGGTGATAACCAATTCAAAATTTGCTAGAGCCAAAAAGATACTAAATATCTATCCCAAAACTCTGACGAAACAATCATCACTAATGAAATAATAATAGTAGTCAACTATCAGTGTGATACAGTGCGACACAGGGCCTGCCTAAAATAAATAAACCCTGCCACATAGCGCAATAGTATAATGAAAAGAAATATACTACCAGGTAAAAACCCCGACTCCTCATGAAAAGAAATAGGTAGCCGTGTTTATGACAAAACTATATGAATTTACCTAACGAAAATAAATAGGTAAACATTGCCCAACTGTAAAATAAATTGATAGGGCTACAATATAACATCCATCCAAACAACAAAAAGGATAGCCATGTTATACCAAAATAGACCTAACCCCAAGTACCTACCCAAATCTAAAAATGTATCGATTCTCAAATCGATGAAAAATGAGTTATCTTCTATTGAGGATCTATCGATCTGAAATCCGAACACCCTAAGATATTACAACTCTAAAGTGTTAATTACTGCCACTCTAGTAATCACAAGAATTTAACTAATTGTCCTATACCAGATAGTAAATTCAAGTAATTACTAAAAAAATTACAAATTACAAGTAAACATACATATATTTTCATGGCGACTGCGATTTCTTTTCCTGGCGACTGCGTTTAATTTCCTCTTCGCTTTCTGGCGTCTCCGGCCTTCTTCTATTAGTTTAAGCTTCTCCGCTAGTCATTTCCTGGTAGCAGCGCGATCTATGCCTCCGAAGAAAAAGCCTTCGCCTGCTTCCTCTCTGCCAGATCTGGATCAAGCAGTTACGCATTCTGCTGCTTCGATCCGTGCTACTACCGAGCATGCTGGTCCTTCAATGGTCGGCTGTAGCTTCTCTCCGAAGTCTGCATCTGTTCCCGCCTTGGAATCTACAGGTGATGGCAACCCGCTCGCTAATAATTCTCTTGCCTCCTTGCTCAACGATATTATCTCTACCAATAATGCCTCCAAGCTTCTGTCTCCCTGTCTGATGGCTGTTGGTGAGCACAGTCTTTCGCCACTGTTAGCGAATGCAGGTAACCCCTCTTGGTCTCAATCGGAAGTGGGTTTAAACGATGATTCTTCGATTGGTAATGATGGAAGTGAGCTCTTTGATGTTGTAAATTGTTCTGTAGCTGTTGCCGATGTTGGCAGAAATGATCGTGCAGAAGGGTTTGAAGCGGTTGGGTGCAAGTCAATTAACAGTGGTGTTTTGCAGGGATGCACTCCAAGTGTTTGTGGTATTGTTACACCGGTTACTGCCTCAGCTATTTCGCTTCCTAGTCCACTATTGCCTCTTAATAGTCACGCTGCCCCTATGGAACCATCTATACCCAGGTCTCCTCCTAAGTGGTCGTCTCTCTTCACCAAAATGCCTAATAATGCTGGTAAGCATTTTCCGGTTTGCTTTGACAATGTTGAGATTGACGGTGTCATGATTCCTCCCACGGAAGTGATTGAGGCCGGCGTTGTTTATTGGAAGGATTATGTGGTGGGTTTTTTCCTCGACTCCAATCCTCTCTATCATATTGTAAAAGCTAGATGCAACCAGGTTTGGAAGCCAAGAGGGGGATTGAGTGTTCATTTTGACAATGAAATGTTCTATTTTAAATTCTCGAGAAGTGATGAAAGACAACGTGTCCTTGAAGTCAATCTAATTCTCATAGAAGGGAAACCTTTCATTATTACTACTTGGAGTCCATCAGTGGATAAGGCTCATTCTCAGGTTTTATCTATTCCCGTTTGGGCCCATTTTTCACACATTCCTTCTGTTCTTCAACCTTTTATCGGGATTGATTGGCTAGCAGGCCTTGTTGGTAAGAAGATTTGTTATGATGCAAATACAGTAGCCAGAAATAGATTAGTTTATGCCAAAGCTCTGATTGAAATAACCCCGGTCAAACCTCTTCCTTTAGTGCTAAAATTCAGAATCGATAAGGGTCATTTTGCTGAGGTCAGAGTGCGATACAGTTGGAAACCAGAGATATGTACGGTATGTCATTCTTTTGGGCATGTTTCGGTGGCGTGTTCCAGTTCAGCCTCTACTGGCAGCCCCTATCTGATCGGGTTCCTTTGCCACGCCCGCCTATCAGGAGGTGGATCCCGAAGGTAGCTTCGCCTCCCTCTGTTTCACCACCTGTAGTCGCTTCTGCTATTGTGACTCCTTCTATTGATGCTCCTGGTGTTGATGCTCCTGTTGTCGTTTCTGCTGTTGTGACTCCATCTGTTGTCGCTCCTGTTATTGATGATCTTGTTGGTGAGGCCCAGTCTGTGCAAGCTGCTGCTATATTGTCTGATTATATTGCTTGGAATTCTGAGGAGCAAGCCTGGATTCATGTTCCTTCCGATATGCGTTACTCGCCAGAAACTAACACTTACTATGCCTTTATCTGTGATGTTGAAGGGGAGAGTCATAGTCTTTTTTTATCATATTGACGGTGAGGGTCTTTCTCTTACTAGGACAGGTGAGATCGGTGAGGACGATAAAAGTAAGTTTTATGGTGTAACTTGGGATAAGAAATGTATTTACTCACCCGATTCTGATGGTTATGCTCCTAATCTGGCTGCTCTTTTCTCAGGGTTTGTGCATGTTATTGGACCGACGTTTGCCGTTAGTTCTGGCCTCTCCTCTTCGGAGGATGCGTAGTCTTGTTGTTTAGTAGTCTAGGCTCCTTTTTGCCTAGCTCATGTACTTTACTTTTTTTTTTCTTTTTTATTTATGGTTGGGCTGATTGCTCCCATTTTGTTGTTCTGTGCATGTGCAGAACACCTGTTTTGCCATTATATATACAATGGCACGGCCTACTATAAAGCCGGCTAGCTTTGCTTAAAAAAAGTAATTCCTAAAAGCTAGTAATTTTCACTCAAACTCTATTTAACAAATTATAGTAATAAACTAAAGAATTGAACGAAAAATCCCATACCAATCCGATAACTCAATGGTTTATTAAAATTCTTTGATTCATAGAGAAGCACAAAATCCAAAAGAAATGGAAATCATTCAATTTTCCAATTTGAAATCCAATTAAAATTATTAATCCAATTTTAATTTAAAGAAGGATTTTATAAAATTTACTTTGATTTAAAATTTCAAAATAATAAGAAAATATCTTTCAAAATATATATAATTATATATTATTAATAATTTTATCAAAACCTTTGAATTCATTATAAATCCCTTTTTACTATTTATAATAAATAAAAATTCATAATTTGCTAATATAAAGAAATTCATTTCTTTTCAAACAAATTCTTTATATATATATATATATATTAAATCTTCGCTTTTCAAATATTTTTATCTCTAAAGGTATTTCCTAAAGATAATAATTTAAATTTGTAAATATGATCATAAATATAATTTATATACTTTAAAAAAGGATTTCAAACTATATATTTTATAAAAATGATTTTCTAAAACTATTCTTCAAAAATTCCTTAATTTAGTATCTATATAAAATATATATTATTATTAAAAATTTCCCAATTCCATGAAGAGAAGTTTTTATATGCCTCAAAATTAAAGAATCAAGTACAATAAAAGTCGAAAAATTCAAAATGCATCGTCTAGAGCCAACATCGTTCTATATAAAAGATTATTCCAATTATGGAATTATTTAGCGATTCGAGTTGTTTTCCAACAACTACGGTCACACAAACAACGTATGTATTTTTATATAAGTTAATAAAATTAAATTTGCAATCGAACAGAATTCCGTTTGAAATTTAACATTTTTCAATCCACATACAATCCATATACCATCAAACAAATAAATCTAATCTATACCATTCAACGAATTAGATAATCACAACATGCAACCAATTGAATCCATAGCATGCAATTTAAATAATTTCATTCAATCATTACCAATAACATATGCAATTCATAACCTAAATAAGGCATGATAAAAGATATAATTATATAGATATAAATGTGTGAGTTAATAAAATAACTCACTGAATTCATTGCTTGTCGAAACTCCTCTCTTATGCTTCAACCCTTATCCGTTAGCGACCACGTCCAGAGCAGCAACTCCAATATGATGCACCTTCTTTCGTCACATAGCCACACGCCTCAGCAATGCCATCGTCGAAGCCACGGCCTTAATAACTATTACGTGCTACTCATGAATCTCTGTTGTTACCATGTTAGTGCCCAACGCGACCCCTCCTACTTCATAGAGATTCATCCTGCGTCTCCTAGATGTGACAACATCGCGAGCGAATCCCCTAGCTTTTTCCCTATGTCGCTTGGTTACCCCACGCGAGCCTCCATTCTCGCATGCCTCATTCGACAGCTCCAGGCAACACATGCGAGCTCTTCCTGGCTTTGCGAGCTACCAACTTGGCGGCTCTTGATCGTTCCCACTTTACGTTCGAACATCGCTCCCTTTTTTTTCTTCTACGAATTGATTTTCGAATCAGGGCAAATGTTTGAGATTTGGGGATAATGTGGTATCAGGTTTTAACTAGGAGTAAACCGGGTTTGGGATTGATTACGAGAAAGTTAATACTCTTGGGCATTGTTTGTTTAAGAATTACCTTTAAATTTCCACTTTGCTTTTTACTTAATTCTTTTACATTTATTTCTAAATCTAATTAAATCTAGTTTAAATTGTCTTTTAACTTCTTTCTACAAAATTATATTTTCAATATCTAGACAACTCACTACAATTCAATACACTTTTATTTGTATTTAATTATTCCTTGTATATTAATATAAAATAAATTTATTTTCCAACTATTTCATTGATATAAAACTTATTCAAACTTTTTAAAATATTTTATATTGATTAAAACCTTTAATTCGATTTTAAATATATTAGTTTAAAAAGAATTTATTAATTAATTCAATTTATTAAACAAATTTTTTTATTAAACAAACTTCAATCAAGTAAAAAGTAAATTTCAAAATGATAGTTGTCAAAAACAGGCCCGGCCTTGGCCCAAGGCCATCAAGGCGGTGGCCTAGGGCCTCCAATTTATTAGGGTCCCAAAATTTTAAAAATAGATATATATATACAATATGTTACTTTCTAGTAATTAAAAGATTGGTTAGCTCAGTGGTAAGTGTTTGCTATTATGATGAAGGAACCAGAGTTCGAGTGCCACTTAGATCAAATATTTTGCTCTGAGATTTATTCTAATGCTCTTTCATAAAAAATTGCCTTGGACCTCCAAGTGCTCAGGTCCAATAGGCATGAATGGGTACCTTCATGGGTGTGAGATCTTTTTACTTGGACAAAGATGGAGGTACCTTTAATTATTTTGCATCGATGACATTGAGTTTATTAAATAGTTAATGTTATATAAGTTCTTATAAATTACTGTTTTCCATTTTCTACTTGTATTATTTATTGCAAAATTCTATCTTGCAGTAATGGAAACAAGATTACGTGATTTACCAATCCAATAAAATAGGTTACGTGTTTTACTGTATATATAGAAAAATGATGGTAATTGACTAATCCAATAAAATAGGTTACGTGTTTTACTGTTAAGTTAAGAAAAAACCACTAGTCAATGTAATTGCCATTGACTATTGTCATATTCTATTGGAACATATCTACCAATTTCTTATTATAGCGAACCTGTTAGATATTTCCGCATGGATTTATAGGTGTATACTTTTGTCTAGAAAGTAATTATTCATGTAGATCTGTAGAAGATGCTAGGAAATTGTTTGGAGACTGATATTCTATAAATAGTACATGGAGTTGTTTGGGCCATTCATAAGCCAATTTAATATTTTAATTTCTGAGTTTAACTGGTGTGATATATTCTATGATGACGTGGAACTAGTGGACGTAGCTGTTTATATATGATACATACGTCTATGATTGTTGGGTGGATGGTTGTCCATATTCTTTTCTATTGTATAGTCGTCTATGTTCTATATATGTAAATATGTGTGTTTATGTATGAATATGATCTATTCAGATTATATATAAATACTATAACTAAGGCTTTTATGCGTTGTAATAGAATTTATCTAAATATTTCTTTCATGGAAACATTTCAGGCAGTAGTAAGAAACTGCAAAAGCCCAAACCATGGAAGCATCCTCAGCTATTGACTAGAGCAGAACTCAAGCATTTATGTAGTGAATTTTGGGACACTGCTCCTCACTACGGTAGCCGTAAAGGTGATCATTTTATCGAACTGGTTTGTACATGTACTAGGTCTTTTTCTTCTTTTTTGTATTTTTTTTGGGTGTGTGTATAATCTATATCCTGCTCATCTGCAGCGCAATATAGAAACTGCCGTAACTTAGTCATTGACAGCACACATACTTGCACATAGTCATAATATTAGTTTTCATTACATTTAGCTGTTCATAGTGAAATATCAACATATTGCATACTCTGATGTGCATGTGATGACGTGCAGGTGATGAAGTCACATGATATATGTTTGAATGTTTTGATCGAAACAGTTGATAATTTGTCATTAATTTATGACACACCTCAGAACACAATCAACATCATTTTCCATACTCCGCTTCTCTCATAATTCACTTTGCATTCTCAAGTTTGCATCACAGAGCGAAATGCCACTTCAGTCCTGTAATCTTTATTTTGGTGAAAACATACCTTGGGTTATCTGTTCAAGGTATTACTACTAGTTTATGACATTAGTGTATTTATTTAACTGCATATGCCTGCAATTCTGGTTACGTGGTTACATTTTTCTTTCTACTAATCACCTTCTTTCTTCTTCTTTTTTGTTAACTGGAAATGCACCAGTTTGTACAAGAGTCATCACATGGTAAAAGAGTTGCCAGCGGCATTAAAATAATGATTTTTTTTCTTAAATCTGTAGCTGTACTAAGTTGGCAGTTCCATTCTTTTTTCTTGACTTCTTTCGTTGTCTGTCACTTAAAGAAGCTTGGATATGCATGCGCTTATAAGCATGAGTTGGAATAAAAAAGGTCACTGATTATTTATCTTACAGCCAGATTTATTTGTTCATCTGTGTCTTCCATTATAACTAGGAATGGGCATATACCGCACCACTATACAGAAACCGTCCGCATCGAACCGCAAAAACGGTACGAAAACCCGCACCGATTCTTCTAACCAAAACAAATACCCCAAACCGGACCGACCCGCATTGATATGATTCAGCTGCAGGTTGGACGATTGAACCAACCATATTAAACCGGACCGAACCGAATATCTACACTAGTAATCTTATGATAAAAATATAAGCAACTCCTATCTTATTTTAGATTCTACAATGTATATTCAATTTTTAGTGTATGTTATTATATTAATAATATTCGCTGTCATAAAGGAAGAAGTTATAGTTTTGGTATAATATTTTTCATCTCATTTTTTTTGGATAAACGTTAATTATAACCTTATTCTAGTCATTTTCTTTGATGATTATGCATTGATTAATGTTGATGTTTGGTTAATCTACCAAAACAAATCTCCCTTGTAGCTAAATGTCAAATTGAAATATTCATACAGTTAAGAACTAATATTTAATTTCAGTATAACATTGTGTGTTTTAACCTTTAAGTGTAAAAGCTTCACACAGTTGTCTTCGTAAATTGATTGTTGATGGAAGTGATTCTCTTATTTCATATGTAATATGGGTTCAAACCAGACCGGATCTAAACCGAACCGTATTACATTCAAACCGAATCGAAACAGAACTGTTTAAAAGATTATTATACAGGTTTGTATTTTTGAGTAACCTTTTGATGCGGTGCAGAAGCGGTTTGAAGTTCAAACCGCACCAAATCGACCCGCGCCCACCACTAATTATAACCGATGTTCCTTCAAAACTTGTTTACACATGAATCTTTATTAGACTCAATTATTTATTTAATTATACTCATGTTTGAAAGTTCACTTTATGTGATGATGTAAGTTGACTAGTTTCAAGCTACAACTACAAGGAAACCTATGTATAAAAGACAAAAAAAATCATGATTATCGTAACGATCTGGGCGTGGGCGATCATGATGCATTTTCTATTAATTCTCTAATGCGTTGATGGAATCACTACAAGATAAAACGGTTATTCCAACGGTTCCTAGCCGTTGGCGGCCGTTGGAAACCGTTGGAATAGCCGTTGGAATAAATCTCACGCCTTGCAATGCTTTCCAACGGATCCAACGAACCATTTCCAACGGAATTTCCAACGGCCGCTAACGGCTAGTAACCGTTGGAAACCGTTAGAAACTGTTACAACAAAATGACCAATAAGCCGTTGGAAACCGTTGGAAGCCGTTGGAAATACTGGGTCTATTTTGCTGTATAACAGCAGGCCTATTAACCTTCCATCCATACCATTTCCAATCCATTCAAATTCCATTCCATTTCCAATCAATTCCACACATATATATCAATATCAATACAAACAATACACATAAATCAATAAAACA
This sequence comes from Allium fistulosum, assembly GCA_030737815.1. Lineage (NCBI taxonomy): Eukaryota > Viridiplantae > Streptophyta > Magnoliopsida > Asparagales > Amaryllidaceae > Allium > Allium fistulosum. The sequence goes on from CM060901.1 coordinate 961,905,191, forward strand.
CCAATATAAACAAACCAAACCGATCAAACATCACAAAATATACCATCAACGTACATACCATCAACAAATGTCAATGTACCATGTACATGCCATCAAAATATTTCTCACCCACTCCGTACCAATATATACAACATCAAAACATCTCCAAGTCAATATATACATTGTTCAAGCACATATAATCAAAAACATACCTCCTCAAGGATCCTCGTCGCCTCCCGAAGCACCAGACGACGAAGGAAGGGTACCATGATTCTGCAAATACTGCGCAAGCTTTTGATCCAGCTGCTCCACCTGGATGGCTCGTAGACGATTCTCTTCCCGTAGCTGCTCAACCATAGCTCTAAGCTCCTTGATTTCATCTTTGTCTTGGTCTTTTTGAGCTTGTCGAGCCTGTCGAGCCTGCAAATAGAAATAATAGCAAAAGGATTGTCTCAGCATATAAAATACTATAACATTATATATCTAAAACGCTGATTTTTTGTAAATACGTAAAAGGATTAATTATTTACCGTTAGGTTCCCGAAGCCAAAACGTCTACTCCGTTGCGCCGGATCCATAACAGCAGTAAAAATGTTATCCTGCTCCTCCTGTGTCAGCGCATCACGACCTGATTGCTGAAGCGCATTAGCCTGTGCCTCCTGCAACCTCGACTAAAATGAAAAAAAAACAATTTCAGTTGAAAAATAGTAGCATGTAATTATTTCGCATAGCTAGAAATTAATAAACTTATCGGTGTAAGTATTAGAAATTTAAAAATGCATACATATGCCTCGGTCGCCCTATCTTGATCACCCCACTGATATATGATATTGCCAGCCTCATCTACTTGCCTAGACGCGTGGGTGTGAGCAAACACGTCCACTAAGCCAACAGAGCCTCCACGAGCACGTTCCTGCAATTGATAATTTGGATAATTTAACTGTACATAATTAACTTATTACTGAACTGATCAATATACATAATAGATAAATTTACCAAATCTTCGCGGTGATGTTGGAAAGATTTGGAGCCTCCACGGTGTGATACAGGATTCCTACTCCTGTTTGCCGAGTTCCTAGCTGACTCCTCCTGCAAATTTACAATGATTAATTATTTATTAAACGGTAAAAAATTGCTGAGATTTATTGTAGAGTTACCTTGAACTCCTCAGAGTTCCACCACTCAACCCACTTCTCCCATACAGTCGCGCTCATCCACTTGGGCTTCTTTCCTACTTTTTTAGTCTCCGACATAGTCTCCCTATAGTTCTTCGCGATCCTGGAGTTCCAGTGTCGCTGAACTAAATTGACATCAGGCTCTTGCAAATCTATGGCGCCCTGTACAATGAGAAAATATTACTAATTATTTATTTGTATTTAATTAATCATCTTGTAAAGCGGTATACACTTACTAGAAAATCTTGCCAAATCGTCTCTCTCACGTCGTCGGGGATCTTGCCCCACTTGGGCCAGCAATCGGTCATCCTAGCCATGTACGCCTGCTTCGAAATGTTCAGAACCACTTTGGATGGCTCCAACTCAAATCCACTGCGTTAAATATAAAATTGAACTTTAGACAATTATAGATATATCATGTACAATTAAAAAATTAAAATGTTATGCTTGCTAATTATGATACTTACGTCTCATCAGCCTTAGGCTGCAAGTAAACAAGTGGCCGAGCTGGTTGCTCACCACTACCCTCTCCAACATGACGTGAAGAGCCACGTCGCCGAGACCCAGAACCAGAACCAGAACCGGACATAATAAATATACCTGCCATATATACATACATATACAATTCATAATAATCATGATATGATGAACCATTAAAAAATGTAATACACTTATTGTCATTAAAATTGTGTAAATTGGATAAATGCATTATTAATTAGAGATCAATGTAATGTGAATACTTTTAAAAATTACCGGATATTACTCAATCGTCCTCATCGTTTTCTGATTCAGACTCAGTTTCGTGCTCTATGTCGTTTTCCTCTACACTCTCAAATGCTTCGACTAATACACGTGTCTCATCATTTAAAGGTCCAAAATCAGTTTGATCGTCTGTAATTGCTATTTCAGCATTTTCCTCCAGATCTGCTTGATAGGCTTGTTCGTCTGGAATATTTTGTCCATCGAACGTAAATCTTGCTTTGGTTTTAAAAACCGCAGACCAATCTGCTTTATCCCTTTTTAGAGATGGATAAGGGGCATAGTAAGCTTGTAGGGCTTGTTTGGCTAGTATAAATGGGTCGTACTTTTGATAACGCGAGGTATGTTTAATTTCTATAAGATTATATTGTGGATGCACGTTAATACCAGAACTTGGAACATTGCTGAACCAGTTGCATCTAAACAAATAAACATCTTCCACGGGTCTTGTAAAATATGTCAACTGCAATATCTGAGTTAACACGCCATAAAAATCATTTATATGATTATTAGGGTCATCACTGCCTTTAACAAATACACCAGTATTGTTTGTTAATTTTTCAGCACCGTATTCTTTGGTGTTGAATTTATATCCGTTAACAAAAAATATTGGATACGTATTAACTTTTCTTTTCGGTCCAAACGCCAAATGTTTCAGTCCTTTATCGAGCACATTATTTGTGGGATCAGAAACGTATTTCGAAAACCAAGTACTGAAATCTTTGCTTAAATCGCCGCCTGGATTTTGTGATTCATAAATACTGCAAACACAAACATGATATATTACATTATTATTTATTCACACGTGTAGTATTAAATTTAACAAAACTTGGAATGTGCTAATTACCTAACAAATGGTGCAACTTCAGGACAATTAAGAAGAATATATGTGTGTGCTACATGGTATTCTTTATCATCTAGCCATACTTCCTCACATTTTCCAGCATGTCGGCCATGTTGTTTAAAAATAGATAATACTTCCTCACATTTTTCTTTTTTGATATGTCGTATGTTTCAACTCCTTCATACCATAATATTTTCAACTCTTCAATTAACGGTTGTAAGTAAACATCAATGCCCTGTGTCGGATCATCAGGACCAGGGACAACAATCGTGAGAAACATATATGGAGTTTTCATACACATCCACGGAGGTAGATTGTAAGGTGTGATTATTATAGGCCAAGATGAATATTTAGAACCAAACTGAGAAAACGGTGAGAAGCCGTCTGTACATAAACCTAGTCTAACATTTCGGCTCTCCGCTGCGAAATCGGGATATTTCTTGTCAAAATGTTTCCATGCTTCTCCATCGGATGGGTGTGTCAACGTACCTTCTTGAGGTGTTCTCACACTGTGCCATCTCATATGATGCGCTGTTACAGATGATGCATATAATCGTTGAAGTCTAGGGGTGAGGGGCAAATAATGCATACGCTTGTACGGAACTTCTTTTCCCTTCTTTTTCCTCGATTTGTATCTTTCCTGATTACATATTTTACAATTTCTAAGATTGATGTCTTCTTTCCAATACAACATGCAACCCTTTAAACATGTATCTATTTTTTGATATGGCAAACCGAAAGATGACATAAGTTTTTTCACTTCATAATAATTTTCGCACATTAAATTATCGGATGGCATATGACGTTTAGCAGCTTGAACAACAGCCGTAAATCCAGCTTCTGTAAGGTTGTATTTTGATTTCATTGCAATGTATTCTGCAGTTACCGATAATTGAGAGCCGCTTAAACATCCATTCCAAAGGGGTTTTTTAGCATGATCCAATAAATCATATATTTTTTTAGCTCCAACATTTGGTTCCTCTTCGATGTTAACATCGTCGTTATCAATTACAACGGTAGGGAACATTGATCGTGCTGCATCTTCGACCATATGTTCTATGAGATTCGTACTACCTTCTTCGTTGATGACCTCCACCGACTGTTCTTGAGTATTAGGGGCTACAATTTCTCCATGACGATCCCACAGCAAATAATTGGGTACGAAACCGAATTGGCGCAAATGAACCTTAGCCATATTCGGTTCTAAATAGTTCAACAATTTTCATCTACTACACGGACAACGAATTTCTTCATCGTTTCCAATATTACTTATAGCAAATTCGATGAACACTTGTACCCCTTTTAGAAAATGTTCGCTTATTGCGCCACTAATTTCCCTTCTTTGATACATCCAGCTCCGATCATTAAAGTAATTGACCATGTTTCCCTACTAGAAAACCTATGATAGAGTAAAAATGTTATAAATCATTTGTTTTATATTTTACAGGAAATTTTCAAACGGCTTCCAACGGACGCAAACTGCTAATTTCACAAACTTTATTTTAAATAAGCAACTATTGTTTCATTACCACTAATGTGTCTTTCTTTGATGGTCGGTCATCCTACTTCCCATTACAAACACAATAGTAATTATATTCCGTAAATCATATCATTTTAAACGATTTACAAAATTTCGGCAGCATTTCCCCCGTGTTCCTTGTATCGTACACAAATGCGTGTACACAAGGAACGTAAAGGAAATACCGTCGAAATTTTGGGAACCGTTTAAAATGATATGATTTACGGAATATAATTACTTTATAGTGTTTGTAACTTGTCCAATACTGGGACAAGTCCGACAAATGATGTATCAGATGAATAGAGTTGTCCGTTTTGTGGAAAAACGGATAACCCTAAAATGATCATATACAACACTTGTCAGACGGGGCCGAATAATATCTAAGGATTTAAATATTTGTTTATATTAAATTTTAATATATAACTCATTTAATTAATATTGGTTCTAACGGCTTCCAAATGTTCGCGTGTTCGCACAAATACAAAGCTCGTGTTCGCACAAATGCAATATCCGTTCTAACGGCTTCCAAATGCAATAAACTCTATCACACACATACATTTAATATACTTATAACCAAATAAACATAAACTAATGTAATATCCTAAATTACAAAATTTTCAATCAATTATAATAACTTGTTCATTATGTTATAATAGTAGCAATTAGGGGATAACATAATGTAATATGCATACACTAACAATTAGGAATCAATCAACATTCGAATTAAACCCTAAATCTAAAAAAACCTAAATATTAGGTTTAGAAAAATTACCGATTTGGAGAGCTAGAAGGGTGGAGATTGGCCGGAGCAGCTTGTAGATGGCGTCGGAGGCTGTCGGGTTGGTGCTTGGGGCGGCAGCAGTTGGGTAGGAGGTGGGGGAATTGGAGATTTGGGGAAAAGGTAAGTTGGGGAAGAGATAATGAATTGCAGGTCTGGTCTCGGTCTGTTATCTCAGGAAAATTTCCAACGGCTACCAACGGCCGCAAACGGCTTATTTCCAATGGATTCCAACGGTTTTCAACGGCTACGTAAAAAATTAACGGACCGTTGGAAACCGTTGGAATAGCCGTTGGCGGCCGTTGGAAATGAGGCGTTGGAATTTACTGTTTTCCTAGTAGTGAATTATTGTATGAATATAATCATAACCCAAAGGTGTAATGCAAACCAGCATACTATAAATTCTCGTGTAAATTATTTTACTTATTTGACCCCATACTACATGCATTATGGCTAAACAATCTTATAGGCAAGCATGAAAAATGATTGATGCAGGGTTTGAAGCTGTTTGAAGATGTTGTTTTATGTCTTTTACTTCAAACTGATATAATTGGAGTTCCTTTTTGTAAAGCGCTGCACTACTTAAGATGATATTCATTTAAAGTCGTTTTCTTTCAAGTAAAAACAATCATTTTAGGCAATGCTACTTTCAGACAGAAACTAAGAGCATACTTCCAGGTTTGTGCTATAATAATTTGTTATGCTTAATTTGTATATAATGACAATGCAATTGTGTATGCTATTCTGTTTGAACGTAACACATGGAATTTGATATTTTATTAAGTTACTGAGACAAATTGGCTCTTCTGATAGAGCTACTAAACCGATAAAATGAAGCTGATTATCAAAGTTGGTGCGTGGAACAACCAACAACTTAATCGTGCATGTCTTAGTTATATAATGTAATTATATGCCATTTATGCTTCTTTTTTGGTCTATGTAGTAAACATGAACTACGTTGATAAATAATATGATTATACTATTTTTTCGACAAAATTCTTCATAATAATGTATTTATGAACTTCTTAAATGCAATTTGATACAGTTTTAGGTTTTAAAATCTGAAACAAAATCAATTTTTTTGCTTCAGCTAATATTTGCTTCGGTTCTTTCCAAACGACCAAAGCAAATGAGCATCATTTGCTTTGGACATTTTCAAATGATCGAAGCAAAAGACGTCATTTGCTTCGATTTAAAGCAATAGACGTTTGTCTTTTGCGTTATCTTCATTTGCTTCGGTCGTTGACCGAAGCAATAGGAGTAACGACCGAAGCAAATGACAGGGTTCGTACTAGTGTAAGCACGGTTTAATTATTTATTAAGTAAGGTTTAATTATTTAATTAGTCATTATTAAGTGGGGTTTAATAAATTATTAATTAGGAAGGGTTGATTATTAATTAAGTCAAGATTTAATTAGGATTTAATTATTATTAACTAAAGGCTTTATTTTTTATTATTTTATTTGTAAGGATCGGTTTGTTTAAAACGCAACTTTCTTTTTGAAAGATGAGTATTAAATACAAGGGATTTATTTGTCTATGCCATTAGGTAGCCAAGCAAATATGATAAGTTATGCTAAAACATTGAATTGCATAGTAATGTGGTCAAATTCATTTATTATAACGACCCACTATTTTGGACCATTCAAATGGACAATAAATCCACACATGCCGGACTTGAATAATTCAAAACAATAGATTGTAAATAAAATTTGGCAAAACTCAGCGTATACAGTAAATAAAATAATCATAGATCACAGACACAGAGTAATATAACAACAATGCAGTGGAAACAAAAGAATAGTAGTTCATGAAGCTACTATATATATATAACAGAGTTAAACAAGATACAATAGAAGTCTTGAATACAATAGTCAAATACAATATCAGAATACATCACTGGAATCAACTGAATATTTGAAAGCTGGATAGATAGCTGGATCTCCAAGCGAAGCTCCAACTCCAAATGTGAGCCTCGAATACTGGTACGCTCAGTCTGACCCGAGCGTAAAGCAAAACACAAAACACTCGAGTTAGGATTAACATTCTTATATCAATAAATCCAACTCAAGCGAAATAACAACTGAAAATACAAGTAACTCAAAGGATATTTGGGATAATCATCCTCTAAGGATCCGTTAAACTATTTATATATAGTAGTGTACGCTAAGTAGATAATGCCTATTAGTAATATAAAGTATCAAAATAGCGTTAAGGCGTTACCATTATCCCCCTTAACACATTTTATATAAGCGTCATAGTCTATACAGCACTGTAAACTCCACCGTAAACTAGTGGGCTATCAGGGAGTACTCCATAGGTATAACACGAAACAAATCGTAGTGGTCGCACATAGGGATATAAGTATGACAAGGCACATGAGGCAATACCCCAGGTAGTGAAACTACCGTTTGCCTGATCCGGACTGGTGAGAACGCATCACCGCAACGATCGCAACACCGCGAAACAACACTCCCAATTCAAGGGTGCGCACCAATCAAAAACAAGTAATGAGTAGTTTACGAAGAAGTGTGTCCGCTAGAGGTAGCTAACCTCACTGGCCCGGCACGGCTCCTGTTTAAGTCATTTCAAATTTGACACAAGTGTCAAGGCTATCCATTATCGTTCTCTTTCTTCAAATCCAGCAACGTCATCATTCCAACCACTTCATTCTGGATCACACTCCGCGTATAATAGTTATTAAAGTAGTTTTCGATTTAGACAAAGAGTATGTCCCTAACCGATTCCAGACTCTTCAATAACAACGTAATTATTACCCCGATTGGTCATTTAATAAACTTTCAAAATAGTTTATATTTCAAAACCGAAATATCATTGCCATTTTAAAACCATATCCGTACGATATCATTTTCACTTCAAATAAATCAATTTCCAAAATCATATCACTTTCCAAAGTTATATCGCTTTCAAAATCGTAAGTCTTTTAAAATCAAAACACTTTGGAAATCAAAACCTTGAAATTCATAACACTTTCCTCTTAAATAGTTTAGATATTAAAATTAGTGTATATAATAAAATAGTTTATAAAATAAAAATAGTTTATATAAAATAGTTATAAGTTAAAATAGTTTATAATAAAATAATATATATTGAAAATGATTTATATAAAATAGTTTATATTAAAATAATTTATAAAGTAGAATATAAATAGTTGTAGATATAGTTTAAAAATACTTTATAAAATAAAATAGCTTCCACAAATTCACAAATCAATTCAAATTATCTCGACTTCCAAATTCAACTTAATTCAATCTAAATTTATAAATTTCAACTCAATTCAATTTCTCAATAAATCATTTCGAATTATAACGATTTCAAATATAGGTTTGAAACACAAAATAAACCATTAAATTTCAATATATTTCAAAGCTTTAAATATTCCATATTTCAAAAACTAAATTTGATAATTCCATTTATATCTCAATTTAATTTCATTATATTTAGTTTCTGAGATATTTCTTTAATCATTTCAATACATCTAAATACAACTTCAATTTACAAATTTATATAAACAAAATATCCCATTTAAATTTATATAAGTTTGAAATATTCATTTAAGCCACTTTTTAATCAAATTCAAGTTATAAAACATATCTTAAAATTTCAAATTTAATAGATTTCAAATCAAACTTATTTAAGTATAATTCTTAAATAATTAAGAATTCCAAATCAATTTCAAATTTATCTTTCAACCTGAAACATTATAAACTCTATATTTGAAAATATAAATTTTACATAAATACTCAAACATATTTTTATATTGATTCAGATCAACTTTAATAAATCTTAAAAATCAATATTTATTAAAACCATATATTTCTTTTCAAAACCATAGAAATTATTTTTCAAAATATTTATATATATAGACCAACGGCGTTTGTATAAAATTTTCTACCCTATGGTCAAGTGATACAGATATTTATCATTTCAATCCGCAAATTAAAATATATGCGGGTATATATCTTTTCAACCCGCAATCCCAAATTCAATGTCAATGAAAATCTCTTGGGTTTATCATTTCAACCCATAGCGATTTTCTCCTATTCTACAGATCGTTCGGGTATGTATCATTTCAACCCATAGTGAATTCTATATTAACAGGGAACTTGTAGAGTGATAACAGATACGATAATAATATAACAGACATATATCATCAATATAAATAACAGATAATGGTGTCAGATGTCACAGGTGAACAAATACAGATAACATCATATATATAGCAATGTAAATAACTAACAGCAGCATATTTCAATTGACGTTTCAATTGCAATTAAATTTAATAAATAAAAGAACATTAATCGTGAGTGATTGCTCACCTTTCGAGGCTAGAGATGAACGAAAATACGATGAGTTACAAATCCAAAGCAAGGTGAGATGGGCATGAATTCAACGAACAGAGCTGAAATAGAAATCGATGAAAACAAACCAAATCAGAATCAACTTGATATATATACATAATATATATATATATATATTTGTTTCAAAATCAATTTCGATACATATTTTTCAAATCAGTATTTATTTCAAACACAAAAATAAAATTTCTATATATATTTGAAATAACTCATAAATACTTATGTACATAGACTAATATATAACCGTATGTATAAACATACATTCTGATAAAAATCAAAATTACAAAAATCAATAAAAATTTAACTCATGATAATATATAGGAACTCACAGATCACAAATAAACATATATTCTAAAAGCAAAATCATATGCGTATATATCTATATTTTTTTTCTAGATTAAAATAAATTGTAAGATGAGCAATATCAAATTCCTATTGCTGTACATATGTATACTTTAAAAAAACCAATATCTAGTTTAACTTTTAAAACAACATTTTAAAATTTCGAACTATAAATATGTACGAAATTAGTAACCGAGACAATGCTCACCTATAAGTATAAGGATATATCAATAATATGAGCTGCTTAAATTTGCAAAGAAGGAGCAAAGTTGAAAAAGCATGTATGCATCATATATATTTACAATTATATATACATACGAGCATCAGGAAGACATAACAGAAAAGTAAAGTAAACTAAAAAAACTTTGTAACAGTATATATACTCTATTCATGAACAAGCTGCAAAGCATCATTTCAAAGTTCTAATATATATACTTAACAAACCTTACCAATATAGTACAGTTATAGAACTTATCCATTTTCATTTCTATATATAATACAAAACCTGACACTATATCATATACATAATTTAAGCATATAAACTTATATACGCATCTATTTGAAATCGAAATTGTATAACAATTTTAAACTGATATATATATTGAAATATTATATAGTGTATATTTTATACTATCAAACATATATATAAACAAACAAACTTTTTATATTTTATTCTATTTCAAACTGTAAAATATATAAACTAACAGATCTATTCTTAAAATCAATATATATATATATAAATATAACTACAAATCACACCTACTAACATATCTAAGATATGAATATATACTGTAGCTAGATAACATATTCACAACAGATTATAAAATATAGTATAACTTATTATATACCCGCTTACTTTCAAAACAATGCTGGAAAGGCGGGATGGTGAGGAAGTGCAGAGATTTGTTGAGTACTGCTATAGCTAAAACTCAGAGCTCGCGCCTGCAGGTGGCCTTGGAGGCGCTTGCACAGGCGAGTGCGAGTCGATGTAATGTGGCACGCGCATGGGCTACCGTGGCCAAGGCTGCTGGGGCTTTGGTAGTTCAATAAGTGGGGTATCGGGTTCGGTTATGTGGTTGCACGGTTGATGAGTATAGGCGATGGGTCGGAGCAGTGGAAGGCTTGCAGAAAATGGAGGAAGAACATGTTGGCTTGGGTTCGAGGAAGGATAGTGAGAGGGAGGGTGGCTTTCGGATAGGAAAAAGTGGAGATACAAGCGGGTCTTGCTGGGTCAGTGGCGGAGGCTGAGCACGGTTTAGGCGTGGCAGTAGAGAAGGTGGAAAGTGGTAGGTGGTTGCGGATGCTGGGTTGAAGAGGTAAAGGCCTTGGCTCGGTGGGTTGCTTTAAGCTGTTGGTGGAGTCTCGACAAGGGGTCTGGGTGGCGTGCAAGTTGGTGGGTACGGTGGTTGGCACTAGTGTGGGTGAACTGTCAGGTTGTGGAGAAGATAGGTAAAAGGCGGAGGCGGTTGTGAATTAAGATGGTAATGGGTTTCAGAATGGGACGGATGAAAGTGAAGAGGGTAGGCTAGTGGACGTGTAAGCTGGACGAATGGAGAGAAGTGGAGGGAGGCCGAGTCGGGGATGGTCGGTGCAAAAATGGAGGAGCGGCGAAGGCGGTGCTTGGTTAGGTTGCTGGGTTCGATGCACGTCAGGTGGAGGAATATCAGCTTGGAATGGCCGAGCCTTGAGGCGGGTGTGGAGGAGAGTCGGCATGTGGTGAGGCGGAGCCGGAGATAGTCAGTCGCAGGCGAGTGGTTCGGTGCTTTGGGCGAAGCCAAGGCGGAGATGCGTGTGTCAGACTGTATTATCATGTTCATTTTTTTTCCAAAAAGAATAGAAGGGAAAGGTGAAAGTGAGTTGTTCAAATGGAAGGGAAAAAGAATTGGAAGCCTATGTTTCCAAAATGAGAAGTGGAAGAGTAGAAGCAGATATAACTCTTTCCATTGAAACCAGAGAAAAAAACATTGGAACCTGTGTGAATTTGGAAGGACAAAAGCTGAATTCAGAAAGTATTGGGACCATGGAAAAACAAAAGTGTGACCATTCACTATCTCACGTCTGAACAATTGAAGGGACGCAGAAAAATAAAGGGCTCAAACTAGGTACCGGTGCAGCTAACCGTTTTGCGGGTTTCGTTGTGCACTGAATGCCGAAACACTCAAATGAATATACTGCGGATATCGGCACGAGGAGATGATCAAAATGGTACACAGATATCAGTGGTACGATCATCCGGTCAAAAGTCGATAATTGATACCAAAAATGCTGCTATTTCGTCGAAAATAAGATCGACGGAGCAATAACAGTCCAAATTTGATGAAACGAAATATGACGTCTCACTCAGAAAATGATTTACAAATTTTCTATAGAAAAATATTCAGGTTTGAAAAACATTTTATTATCATCAAATTTTAACTGATTTAAACTGAAATAAAATTACACAAGGAAATAAAATTCCATATTATCTGATGAAAATTTAGCGGTTGCTATGTTAAAAAAGACGTATTCCAAATATTAAAATTTTCATTTTCAAATTCAATTATTTAAAATTTCACAAAATTCAGTTTAATTACGTTATTAAAATAGTTAAAATTTACGGGTCCTTACACTCTCCCCCTCTCAAAACTTTTCGTCCCCGAAAAGGAACGAGGTAGGAGAATAGAAACAACTAGAAGAATATAGATTGAAAAACAAAATAAAAAAAATTAATTTAAACCATATAGATTTCAATTTAAACAAATTAACATTCAACCATTGATTTAAAATTCAAGGTATTTCCTTAAGTTGATTTAATTCCAATTTATTAATTTCCCCAAAACAAACTTTATTTTATCTCATTTACTCATTATCTTATTATTCAATTTTATCTCAATTAACATTTTATTATTTGTAAAATCATATTTTATTCAAATTAATTCTTCTTTATTCCAAATTATTATTAAATTTATTCCACTTAATATATCATATCACATATATTAAGTATATTTACACTTATTGTAGCTACTCAAATTTATTCAAAATTTCGTTAACATCATTTTATATTGAATAATATTCAATTACATAGTTAACTTTTGACTGATTTAGGTAAGTTATATTAGAATGGAATTGAGTATTATACAAGTAAAATTTTCAATTCAGTTATTTCAAATTTAAATATTTATTCAAAATTTTGGCTTTATTTAAAAATCATCCTTTAACATAAATTTAAGGATTAAACTTCCGATTAACTTCAAACTATTTTATATATAAATATATATATACTATATCTATCAAATCAAATCATACCTATATATATACATATATATATAGATTAAGTCATACTTAAGAAATTTAAATCAAATTTATTTTCCAAACCAAAAGTGTAGCAAAGCCACGAATCGGTCTCTCCACTTTGAAACTCGAAAATGAATGTCGATGATGCGGCCACCATCACCGAAATTATTTCCAGCGACAAAGAGAAGAGCACTGATTTAAACATTTTAAAATTCTTTGAAATAATTTCTATTCAAAATACTTTTATGTAATATACATTTTAAAACTTTAAATCCAAAGTTTGAAATCACCGAAAATTAAATTCTCAAATTCCTGATTTAAATTCATTTCAATTACAAATCAATTTATAAACCATGTTTATAAATTCATCTGTAGAACAATAAATGATAATCAAATATTATCATTTCAATCAACCAATTTAATTAACTTATTAAATTCCAGAAAATTTTACTTATATATTTATAATATAATCATTCAAATTTATTTCATTTACCAAATTTGAAAATAATATTGTGTCAGTTTGCTCTGTTCAAGTGTTTTGGAGATCCTATCGATAGCGTAGATCAGACGAATCGATCGAAAATCCAAATCAACATCAACAACTCAAACAACACAATATATAAAATATTTTAATATAAATTACAAACACTCCTCACTTCGACGATACAAGAATGGATTTCAAAACAAGGATAAATATTCAAATTGGAGGGATCCTAACCAAAAGAATTCAACTAATAGGCTCGATACGGAGAAATAGATTTCAAAGAGAGAAAGGAATGGATAGACTTATATAAATCTCGGGCAACCTTAATCGGGTCAACCGTGATTTCAAGAATAAGATCGATGTAGAGTTCTGGGACAAACCTATATCTGATCTCAAGAAATAGGATTCAGGATAACAAGAGATAGATAGCATTGTAAACCGAGGATGTAGAAATCTTCGGTGAATCAATGCTTCTTGTAAAGGAGATTCACCCCCTTACAATCATTCGAAGATTGGCGAAACTGCCAATTTATTATAGAGATTATTCGAAGTGGAGTTATGGGATACTCCAGAATCAAGAAGACACGAATAGGGGAGACAGAATGGACTTTGGAACCGAAGTGAACGTTCCAAAAATTCAAAGAAAACCAAGTCAAGGAAAAAGGAATTCAATCTCGAACGAAAGTGTTTCCGTGATTAAATTTACTACATATGCTGATTTTTGCCTAAAACCAGATCTCTTATACCACATGTAACGACCCACTATTTTGGACCATTCAAATCGACAATAAATCCACACATGCCAGACTTGAATAATTCAAAACAATAGATTGTAAATAAAATTTGGCAAAACTCAGCATATACAGTAAATAAAATAATCACAGATCACAGTCACAGAGTAATATAACAACAATGTAGCGGAAACAAAAGAATAGTAGTTCATGAAGCTACTATATATATAACAGAGTTAAACAAGATACAACAGAAGTCTTGAATACAATAGTCAAATACAAGATCAGAATACATCACTGGAATCAACTTAATATCTGAAAGCTGGATAAATAGCTGGATCTCCAAGTGAAGCTCCAACTCCAAAGGTGAGCCTCGAATACTGGTACGCTCAGTCTGACCCGAGCGTAAAGCAAAACACAAAACACTCGAGTCAGGGTTAACATTCTTATACCAATAAATCCAACTCAAGCGAAATAACAACTGAAAATACAAGTAACTCAAAGGATATTTGGGATAATCATACTCTAAGGATCCGTTAAACTATTTATATATAGTAGTGTACGCTAAGTAGATAATGCCTATCAGTAATATAAAGTTTCAAACTAGCATTAAGGCGTTACCATTATCCCCCTTAACACATTTTATATAAGCGTCATAGTCTATACAGCACTGTAAACTCCACCGTAAACTAATGGGCTATCAGGGAATACTCCATAACACAAAACAAATCGTAATGGTCGCACATAGGGATATAAGTATGACAAGGCACATGAGGCAATACCCCAGGTAGTGAAACTACCGTTTGCCTGATCCGGACTGGTGAGAACGCATCACCGCAACGATCGCAACACCGCGAAACAACACTCCCAATTCAAGGGTGCGCACCAATCAAAAACAAGTAATGAGTAGTTTACGAAGAAGTGTGTCCGCTAGAGGTAGCTAACCTCACTGGCCCGGCACGGCTCCTGTTTAAGTCATTTCAAATTTGACACAAGTGTCAAGGCTATCCATTATCGTTCTCTTTCTTTAAATCCAGCAACGTCATCATTCCAACCACTTCATTCTGGATCACACTCCGCATATAATAGTTATTAAAGTGGTTTTCGGTTTAGACAGAGTGTATGTCCCTAACCGATCCCGGACTCTTCAATAACTACGTAATTATTACCCCGATTGGTCATTTAATAAACTTTCAAAATAGTTTATATTTCAAAACCGAAATATCATTGCCATTTTAAAACCATATCCATACGATATCATTTTCACTTCAAATAAATCCATTTCCAAAATCATATCACTTTCCAAAGTTATATCGCTTTCGAAATCGTAAGTCTTTTAAAATCAAAACCTTGAAATTCATAACACTTTGATACTATAGTTTGAAATCATAACATTTTGGAATTCATAATATTTTCCTCTTAAACATTTTAGATATTAAAATTAGTGTATATAATAAAATAGTTTATAAAATAAAAATAGTTTATATAAAATAGTTATAAGTTAAAATAGTTTATAATAAAATAATATATATTGAAAATGATTTATATAAAATAGTTTATATTAAAATAATTTATAAAGTAAAATATAAATAGTTGTAGATATAGTTTAAAAATACTTTATAAAATAAAATAGCTTCCACAAATTCACAAATCGATTCAAATTATCTCGACTTCCAAATTCAACTTAATTCAATCTCAATTTATAAATTTCAACTCAATTCAATTTCTCAATAAATCATTTCGAATTATAACGATTTCAAATATAGGTTTGAAACACAAAATAAACCATTAAATTTCAATATATTTCAAAGCTTTAAATATTCCATATTTCAAAAACTAAATTTGATAATTCCATTTATATCTCAATTTAATTTCATTACATTTAGTTTCTGAGATATTTCTTTAATCATTTCAATACATCTAAATACAACTTCAATTTACAAATTTATATAAACACAATATCCCATTTAAATTTATATAAGTTTGAAATATTCATTTAAGCCACTTTTTAATCAAATTCAAGTTATAAAACATATCTTAAAATTTCAAATTTAATAGATTTCAAATCAAACTTATTTAAATTTAATTCTTAAATAATTAAGAATTCCAAATCAATTTCAAATTTATCTTTCAACCTGAAACATTATAAACTCTATATTTGAAAATATAAATTTTACATAAATACTCAAACATATTTTTATATTGATTCAAATCAACTTTAATAAATCTTAAAAATCAATTATTATTGAAACAATATATTTCTTTTCAAAACCATAGAAATCATTTTTCAAAATATTTATATATATAGACCAACGGTGTCTGTATAAAATTTTCTACATTATGGTCAAGTGATACAGATATTTATCATTTCAATCCGCAAATTAAAATATATGCGGGTATATATCTTTTCAACCCGCAATCCCAAATTCAATGTCAATGAAAATCGCTTGGGTTTATCATTTCAACCCATAACGATTTTCTCCTATTCTACAAATCGTTCGGGTATGTATCATTTCAACCCATAGTGAATTCTATATTAACAGGGAACTTGCAGAGTGATAACAGATATGATAATAATATAACAGATATATATCATCAATATAAATAACAGATAATGGTGTCAGATGTCACAGGTGAACAAATACAGATAACAACATATATATAGCAATGTAAATAACTAACAGCAGCATATTTCAATTGACGTTTCAATTGCAATTAAATGTAATAAATAAAAGAACATTAATCGTGAGTGATTGCTCACCTTTCGAGGCTAGAAATGAACGAAAATACGATGAGTTACAAATCCAAAGCAAGGTGAGATGGGCACGAATTCGACGAACAGAGCTGAAACAGAAATCGATGAATACAAACCAAATTAGAATCAACTTGATATATATACAGAATATATATATATATATATATTTGTTTCAAAATCAATTTCGATACATATTTTTCAAATCAGTATTTATTTCAAAGACAAAAATAAAATTTCTATATATATTTGAAATCAACTCATAAATACTTATGTATATAGACTAATATATAACCGTATGTATAAACTTACATTCTGATAAAAATCAAAATTACAAAAATCAATTAAAATTTAACTCATGATAATATATAGGAACTCACAGATCACAAATAAACATATATTCTAAAAGAAAAATCATATGCGTATATATCTATATATTTTTTCTAGATTAAAATAAATTGTAAGATGAGCAATATCAAATTCCTATTGCTGTACATATGTATACTTTAAAAAAACCAATATATAGTTTAACTTTTAAAACAACATTTTAAAATTTCGAACTATAAATATGTATGAAATTAGTAACCGAGACAATGCTCACCAATAAGTATAAGGATATATTAATAATATGAGCTGCTTAAATTTGCAAAGAAGGAGCAAAGTTGAAAAAGCACGTATGCATCATATATATTTACAATTATATATACATACGAGCATCAGGAAGACATAACAGAAAAGTAAAGTAAAGTAAAAAAACTTTGTAACAGTATATATACGCTATTCATGAACAAGCTGTAAAGCATCATTTCAAAGTTCTAATATATATACTTAACAAACCTTACCAATATAGTACAGTTATAGAACTTATCCATTTTCATTTCTATATATAATACAAAACCTGACACTATATCATATACATAATTTAAGCATATAAACTTATATACGCATCTATTTGAAATCGAAATTGTATAACAATTTTAAACTGATATATATATTGAAATATTATATAGTGTATATTTTATACTATCAAACATATATATAAACAAGCAAACTTTTTATATTTTATTCTATTTCAAACTGTAAAATATATAAACTAACAGATCTATTCTTAAAATCAGTATATATATAAATATAACTACAAATCACACCTACTAACATATCTAAGATATGAATATATACTGTAGCTAGATAACATATTCACAACAGATTATAAAATATAGTATAACTTATTATATACCCGCTTACTTTCAAAACAATGCTGGAAAAGCGGGATGGTGAGGAAGTGCAGAGATTTGTTGCGTACTGTTGTAGCTAAAACTCAGAGCTCGAGCCTGCAGGTGGCCTTGGAGGCGCTTGCATAGGCGAGTGCGAGTCGATGTAATGTGGCAAGCGCATGGGCTACCGCGGCTAAGGCTGCTGGGGCTTTGGTAGTTCGGCAAGTGGGTTATCGGGTTCGGTTATATGGTTGCGCGGTTGATGAGTATAGGCGATGGGTCGGAGCAGTGGAAGGCTTGCAGAAAATGGAGGAAGAACATGTTGGCTTGGGTTCGAGGAAGGATAGTGAGAGGGAGGGTGGCTTTCGGATAGGAAAAAGTGGAGGCGGGTCTTGTTGGGTCAGTGGCGGAGGCTGAGCACGGTTCGGGCGTGGCATTAGAGAAGGCAGAAAGTGGTAGGTTGTTGCGGATGCTGTGTTGAAGAGGTAAAGACCATGGCTCGGCGGGTTGCTTTAGGCTGTTGGTGGAGTCTCGGCAAGGGGTCTGGGTGGCGTGCAAGTTGGTGGGTATGGTGGTTGGCACTAGTGTGGGTGAACTGTCAGGTTGTGGAGAAGATAGGTAAAAGGCGGAGGCGGTTGTGAATTAAGATGGTAATGGGTTTCGGAATGGGACGGATGAAAGTGAAGAGGGCAGGCTAGTGGACGTGTAAGCTGGACGAATGGAGAGAAGTGGAGGGAGGCCGAGTCGGGGATGGTCGGTGCAAAAATGGAGGAGCGGCGAAGGCGGTGCTCGGTTAGGTTGCTGGGTTCGATGCACGTCGGGTGGAGGAAGATCGGCTTAGGGGTGGAAGGGAATGGCCGAGCCTTGAGGCGGGTGTGGAGGAGAGTCGGCATGTGGTGAGGCGGAGCCGGAGACAGTCAGTCGTAGGCGAGTGGTTCGGTGCTTTGGGCGAAGCCACGGCGGAGACGCGTTTGTCAGACTGCATTATCATGTTCATTTTTTTTTCTCAAAAAGAATAGAAGGGAAAGGTGAAAGTGAGTTGTTCAAATGGAAGGGAAAAAGAATTGGAAGCCTACGTTTCCAAAATGAGAAGTGGAAGATTAGAAGCAGATATAACTCTTTCCATTGAAACCAGAGAAAAAAACATTGGAACCAGTGTGAATTTGGAAGGACAAAAGCTAAATTCAGAAAGTATTGGGACCATGGAAAAACAAAAGTGTGACCACTCACTATCTCACGTCTGAACAATTGAAGGGAGGCAGAACAATAAAGGGCTCAAACTGGGTACCGGTGCAACTAACCGTTTTGCGGGTTTCGTCGTGCACCGAA
This sequence comes from Allium fistulosum, assembly GCA_030737815.1. Classification (NCBI taxonomy): domain Eukaryota; kingdom Viridiplantae; phylum Streptophyta; class Magnoliopsida; order Asparagales; family Amaryllidaceae; genus Allium; species Allium fistulosum. Next base: position 961,924,749 of record CM060901.1, read on the forward strand.
TGCCGAAACACTCAAATGAATATACTGTGGAGATCAGCACGAGGAGACGATCAAAATGGTACACAAATATCAGTGGTACGATCATCCGGTCAAAAGTCGATAATTGATACCAAAAATGCTGCTATTTCGTCGAAAATAAGATCGACGGAGCAATAATAGTCCAAATTTGATGAAACGAAATATGACGACTCACTCAGAAAATGATTTACAAATTTTCTATAGAAAAATATTCAGGTTTGAAAAACATTTTATTATCATCAAATTTTAACTGAAATAAAATTACACAAGGAAATAAAATTCCATATTATCTGATGAAAATTTACCACTTGCTATGTTAAAGAAGACGTATTCCAAATATTAAATTTTCATTTTCAAATTCAATTATTTAAAATTTCATAAAATTCAGTTTAATTACGTTATTAAAACAGTTAAAATTTACGGGTCGTTACATTTATACTTAGTTGGACATTTGTTTAGTAGAGTAAAACATTGTTCTGCTATAATTAAATTGAATAAATTACTGATAACATTTGTTTAGCAGAATGAATCTCCGTTCTGCTATTATATTAATTTTGGCATTTATTCATATGCTAGTTAATTAATATTGGGAAAAGAGATGTTAACTATTGATGGTTAATTATTGATTTTATTTACATATATGCCTGCTCGTGTAATTACCAGTTATGTGACTTGAAAGGTCAAATTGAGTTAAATTGTAACTTGATTTAGTACCATTGTGGTTGCTAAGCCTCTTTCTAAATTTGTAAAGTTATGGATTTAAAATAAATTAATTTTTATAATAATTTGAGGTTAAGTGTTTATAAATGATGTTTTAAAGTAAGTTAGTTAATTATTTATTAATGAGGTTTTAAAGTTAATTAATTATTTAATTACGATGTTTAAAGGAAACCAATTAATTAAATAAGGGTATTTATAAAAAACAATTTGTTTATAAAAGAGATTTCACTTAATAAAAGGATTTATTTAAAGAATATTTTTAAATGATATTTTGTAAATGATATTTTATAAAGGAATTTTTATATAATGGATTTATAAAGGAAGATTTATAAAAGAGTTTTATAAATAAAAATGGGATTTTATAATTAGAGACTTATGAAAGAAGTTTGTAAATTAATTTCGAGATTTATAATAGTATTTGTAAATATGAAATGTGCTTATAGAAAGGGGAATTTATAAAGAAATGAGACATGTTTTGACAATTAATCCTTCTTAATTCTTGTTGTGACAACCCGCAAATCCGTCCCGTTCAGAGCCGACAATAACCACACATGTCCAGCCCTAAACCGAAGGGAAATACGAATAATCATGAGAAAGAAAGAAAGAAGAGAGAAGAAGAGAGAAGAGAAGAGAGGAAAGAAAGAAAAGAAAAGAAGAAGAAAGAGAAAACAGAAGAAACTAAAATAATTACAGAATCTCACAATTGCAGCGGAAAAACATATAATATCATACCAATGATCTTTACAAAACAGAAACTGTAGTGTAATATACATACATCCATTAGTGTACAATAGTCAATCAATCACTAATCATCAGCCTGTACAGTTATAATAACATGTCCTTACAATTGTTGATAATTTAAACAACAAAGTAGTGGAAAAATAAATATATACATGGAATACGACCAGAAGACATCCAACTCTCCTACTGAAGCTCCAAAGCATCCAAATCTACATCTGTAAATATACTCAGTCTGACTCGAGCATTGAAAGGGAAGAACGTCCGGACCAGTCTGGTAAACCAGCGTGAGAAATCACATCTCAACTGAATTTATTTTAAAGTTATAAAGACGTTCTTTTATCAAAAGAAAGGTATCTTGTAAGACACGACCACACATAAACATGGACATGTTTTTACCTTATGATAACCAAAACCTTTCATATCAAATCATGTTATATTATACTAGTGTCTAGTATACAAATAATAATTAAAATAGCCGAAATTGTTACATTATTAAATTCCAGCATACTAGGCTCTACAATCAAATCCGAAGGCACTTATTGGAGAATGAATTTCCATACAATGACAAGTTAAGGGACTACCTTCCGACAGTGAAAGTGACTATGATATATGATCGAATATTTGAAATCGAAAAGTATTTAAATTTGAATGCAAGTTTATATGAAAATGAATGAATGAGAATGATGATTCTTGAGGAAAGATTTTAACAAAGCGACTAGACTAGACTATATATACACATTTGATAACTCTTGTTAAAATATATAACTATACAAACCATACTTTGAGTTGTTGAGTCCGGATGTTGTAGTAATCGTAGATTCGTGAATTGTTATGTCATGTCAACAATCAAAACCTAAGATCCAACATTCTTCCCCTTTTTGATGATGACAACTCCATTTGCTATGAACAAATCTCGACCAAGCTTTGTTGATCTATTTCTCCCCCTGTATCTATTCGTGCAACTGTGCTATAGTTTTCTCCCCTTGAATCTATGCTAAATATTCCTGTAAATAATTATTAAACGATATCTTTTCTCCCCCTTTGTCATCGACAAAAAGGAGAGTCCTCAAAGCAGAAAATATTTATAATAATGATGATAACTCAGAACATATGACAAAGAGTATTTGTATTGTAATTTACATTCATATTCAAAACATAAATATTTTTATCTCTAAAACCTTCAAAAATAAGATTTTTATTTTGATAAAAAATGCTACACTTATTTTCAGAAAAGGAAATACTGAATCCTTTGTCACACATTTGACTGATACTAAGTAAATTATGCTTCAAATTTTTAACTAATAAAACAGCTGTAATAAGAGGTAAATTAGATATACCATTATTGCTCACATTGCCTTTGCCGATGACATACCCTTTTGAATTATCTCCAAATGTGACAGAACCTCCATCTGAGTAGATAATGTTTGTTAGCATCCCTTTGTTTCCTGTCATATGTTTTGAGCAACCACTGTCTAATATCCATTTTCCTCTCTTTTTAGGTGGTACCTGCAAAATACAGAATTAACATTGGTACCCACCATTTTATTTGGGTCTTAAGAGTTTGGTCTTAGGAAGCCAAACCCAAGAGGGTTCGGAATTCCTTTTAAAAATAAAATCTTTGTTTTTATAAACAGTTTTTATAAAAGATTTTATATACTTATCTCTAATCAAAGAATTATTTGTTTTAGGAACCCAAATATTAATTGATTTAGTGAAATTTGAAAATTTTGAACTAGGTTTTCCAATTTTATCATTATTCCTTTTATACGTATAATTCTTTTTCTTTGGAATAACTTTAGAAGATTGCTTATATTCTAGTCCTCTTTTATTTGAAGCAGTTTGAGAATTCTCTATAATTTTTGAAAGATTTCCCCTACCTTTGTTAAAATTAGAGACATTTTTAGTGATATCATCTAACTTTGTTTTAAGGCTAGAGATATCTAATTCTAAAATCTTAACATTAGCTTTAAGATCATGATTTTCAATTAATAGAGCATCATTCTTTTCTTTCTTAGTTTCTATCTCTTGACTTAACATTGAGAGTTGAGATGTCATGTTAGAACAAGATTCTTGAGTAACTTCAAGTTCTTCTTCTAAGATTTGTTTCCCATCTCTTAACATATCTACTTCAATTTTAGTTCTATTTAGTTTTTCAAGAGATTCTTTGTACTTTCTTTTGATGTCTATTAGTTTGTCAAGTAATTTTGAGTTTATTTCCAATAAATCATCAAAAGTTAGATCACTCACGTCGTCTTTTGTGACCATAAAACATACGTTGGCTTGTTCTGTATCACTGTCTGAGTCACTATCTGACGATGAAGATGATTCTGAATCATCCCAAGTGATAGAGAAAACTTTCTTCTTGAATCTGTCTTTCTTGTGCTTATGTTTGTCTTTCTTTTTCTCAAGACGGTCTTTCTTGATGTGGCCTTTCTTATGACATTCAACATTCTAGAGCAGATGATGATGATTTGTTGATGTTGTTATTATTTCTGGAGCTGTTCTTGTTATTTCTAAATTTGTTGCTCTTTCTAAATTTCAAAAACTTTTTGAAATTTTTAGCAATGAACACCATATCTTCTTCATTTGAATCTAATTCATCTTTTTCTACCTGAAATGCTATATTCTTCTTATCTTGAGCCTGTACTCATTTTTCCTGGAGATTAACTTCATAAGACATTCACTACAAGAAAAAAGAGCTTTTGCAGCATTTTAATAATGCTGCCATAATCATTCACAGCGTTTCGAAGAACGTTGCCTAATGTCATGCTGCAACAGAGTCAGGGAATATTGTAACATTTCTAAAATGTTGCAAAAAAGGCTATTGAAGCTTTTACAAAACACTGCGGTAAATAAATTTGCAGCATTTTTGAGAACGCTATGTAATAGCATGTTTCAATCGAACCAGTAATATAACTTTATACAGTAGTTTTGAAATGCTACAAAAATATTTTACAGCGTTTTCATTTTGCTTCAATTTGATTTTCTGCAGCATTTTGTTACTTTTAGTATTGCAGCTCTTTTTAAAGGCCGCGGTATATCAACAATTTTTGCTTCATTTTACAATTACTGCAGCAGTTTTAAAACAATTATAAATGTCATGAATAATGTATTCATAAACAAATTGCTCAGTTCATAAAACGCTAATATATATAATCTGATATTATAAGAAGTTATAAAAGTTAAACATAATCAAAGCTACATCAATTTCATACACCATAAAGTTTAGTCATGTACAACATTTCATATGTTTTGACCACAAATGTTAACGATATAAAATCTTACAAAAAGTGCTTGCTAAAAGAGAAAATATAAATCGTGGAAAGTCCAAACCCGTCTCCTTCAAAAGTCCAATATGCATATAAAACTTGCAATTAAAGATTAGCAATAGAGAACAAATATGGTAGAATGTGAAATTTTTGAAATATCATCTATTTAACTGTAATGACAGGTACATAAGTGATTCATATACACAATAATAACATTTATTTCACTAGCAACATCTTCCTTCAACTACATTTCAAAAGTCTATGTTCATTTGTAGTTGGAATTTTCAAGTTGTTCATTCTCTATTAAGTTGCTGTTACATTTCATCCACCCTCCTTCAATAACCTACATTACATTTCCTCGGTAGCAACACCTTCCTCATCAACCACAACACTACACCCTTCCAAAACCATCAAACTCCATCAAATACCCCAATCACAACCATCCACTTCACCTACACCACTTAGAATCCACTACAGCTCCTCCAACTACAATCCACGCATCACTTCAATCACTTTGCTAAAACCAACATCCTACAACCTTCAACTCCTTCTCCCTGCCACTGCAACGACCTACCACTTACATCCAACCTTTAACATCATTGTATGTATGTGAGTGTATGTGTTTGTAAATGTATATGCATGTGTGTGTATACACCATTTGTAGCCCCTTCATTATAACCATTGGGTTTGAGAATTAAATGATTGTATTTCATGATGATGCGAGGCAAAAAAATGATAGTATGATAGAGAGAGAGAGTATCATGTTATCCAATGATTTATTTTTCAAATCCGACCGCTAAAATGAAGAGGCTACAAACTTCATGTGTGTGTATGTGCACATGCATGCATGTATACATATAGAATATTATTTTAGCATCCAAGATTCAAATATGAATTGATAATCTGAATAATAAAGTTCACCTCATAATCAGTTTGTGATACAATATCTCTACTTCTCTGATATTTGTCAACCCATGGGCGGACATCTGGATCGGCAGCTAGCTTACTTTCTGTTGCTAATTGATTGGGACTAAGAAATGCAGACATTACAGCTAGCTGCAAACAAGTAATTTTACTTAGTTCTCCATGACAGTAGAAGTGCATGGTTTAAAAATTGATAATGCCATATATGTTACAGATCATGGATTCTGCAATGAACATCAATTTGTCTTGTATTCATAACGATGAATAGGTTTGGTAAAATTAAGTCATAAGGATAACGTGGAGACAGATAAATCATTATATGATACAACCATACCTTGCTCAAATTTTATTTTTATACTTTGAATATATTGAATAAAAAACTGTTTTATTTACATAAATATAAGAAGAGCATCTGTTTGATATAAAAAATACACATGGAATAAGTTTCGGAAGGCAAAAATAGACAAGATGATAATCTCAATCGCTTACAAAGTGAAGTAGAGTATTCAATGTCAGGTTTAGTGCACTCTAACTTATCAACAGACCCATATAGGAATGGATAATAACATATCTCTAGTATCAGGTTTACTAATTTACTAAACTTCAGTCCACAAAGGTTAAAAGAAAGTCTATCAACAATAAAAATATCAAACAAAATAAATGATAGGTCATAAAAACATGTGAATTCATCAAGGAAACATCCATACAAATTAATTCATCTAAAGTTACTATAAAACTGTTCGAAATGCCAATATTAATTGTTTCCAATTTATTTAGATCAAAGTACATATTTATCTAGATCGAAAAATATATATTACCTGGCAACAACACTCATGATCGTTTGTTATAGGTACTTGGCTGATGACCTGGAAATGTTTTATGTTACTCATTTATAAGAAGAAAAAAAAATGTGGTTGGAGAACTAAAATAAATCAATTAAAATCTGGCAATTTGCACTGCTAATATGTAAAGGACTAAAATATATTAGTTTGTGCTGCTACTTTGCACTGGTATCTCATCACATTTAAGCCCCACATCAGTGAAAAATTTGACAGTTGGTTAAAGAAATTGACAAGTAAATTTAACTAAAGTTAGTTTGAGTTATACACTGAACATGGAATCAATATAGGAACTGTTTGAACTGTACACATATAACATGGAATCAAGGTACAACTGCATAGGTCGTTATTGTTTCTATCGTGTAAATCAATTTAGGAACCGTTTGAACTGTACACATATAACATTTGGAAAAAAAGGGAAGCTCATACATAGTTGGATTCATAAATATTGTCAATAAGAGAAAGAGAGATGCACAAATTGGGCGGTGCGAACATGAGTATACACACACATACACAGAAATATGAGTCCTCCATTCATAGAGTGTTGCTTTATTTTTGTTTACAGTCTTTATTTAGATCAAAGTTGGAAGTTGTACTTGTATGCTCCAAAGGTGGTTCCGAGTGAGAAGAGACATTAATAATCTGATTAATATTGATGTCCTTTCAATTTTCTGAATGCTCATTATTATGGCTTCCTGATCCCTCCTCATCGTCTACAGATATTACATTTTTTGCTTCCGTATTCTTTTTCTCCTTCCATATTTTTTAAATAAGCATTGATATTTAAGATGACCAAAGAAAACACACGATTCACAACGTGGTGGAATTTACTCATATAAAACTGGTTGGTAGAAAATTTCACAGTTATAAAGAGCCACCGGAACCCCTTATAGACTAAAACAACAAACAATTAATGTCCTGTCTAGAGTTTGATTTCTAATCTCTTTGGATTGTGTAGTCAATATCCGGTTAGCTTAAGATATCTGTGGATAGTATGATCAATATCTAATTCATGTCCCAATCTCTTTGGATCTTTAATCTAATCTCTTATCTCTCCAAACCGTTAATCCATATTGAGTCCAATCCACTTGCTCTCCGATGAGGGGACTCAATGACTGAGCAAGTCCATCCGCTACCATCCAGTGAAGGGACTTGCTATCCTGTACAAGTCCAATCCACCCGCTCTCTGGCAAGGGGACTCACTCCTTACGATTTGTTGCCTCATCTCTCCAGTCGGGAGAACCGTGTTCAATCAGTTCATAAATAAATATCAAGCGTTAACCAATCTTCGTTGGTTTTTCAAAATCAGTATCAACTACCACGTTCAAATGATTTTCAAAATCAAGCATTCACTCATAAAATCTAGATTAAAACAACAAAAAAGCATTAAAAACATCCATTATATCGAGCATTGCTACCAGACGTCCAACTCAGAGCTTGCTTGTAGATCGATCGAGGTCTCGTACATGAGTAAGTAACCTAATAGTAATATTGTATCATTTATTTGCAAACAAAGCAAAGTGTGGGAATCGATTCTGACTCCCTTCCGTCCTGATCATGGGATAACCATTCTCGATCTAGATCTAAGGCTATTTCTAGATGCATTCTCTACAGATGATAGCTGCTCCTATTGCACCACTGTAATTTGGTTTCTCACGCATAGTTGTAGTTGGTTGTTCCTAAGCTGCTCCTCTATCAAATCACGAAGGTGTCTACACTTGTTCGTCTCATGCCCATCCAACTCATGAAATAAGAAAACTTTGAAGACCTATTCTCCCGATCCATGGGCTCTTTTTTCATCAGTTTTCGTTAGGGAATCTGCCTTTGGTATCCAAGTAAATCATTTCTGGGATTTCAGTTAGATTAGTGTTGGAGGTAAACTTCGGTTCCTTCCTTTTATCGCTTCGGTCCTTCGAAGCTATCATCAGCTTTCCACTTTCCTTTATCCTTCCCAAATCCTATTGCGAACGGTCTCCTCATCTATAGCATTAACTTAAGCATTTTCGGCTTCAACGTCCTCTCGATGCAAGTATCTTTCAGTTTCATGGTAAAACTCTGTAAGATCCATCGGTGAATCCCTTTCCAACGCAACTTTAAAATCTATTTTATTCGCAACTCCAACACTACTGCCATTAGAACTATCGATGGATCTGACTAATAAACTACAGTGGCTATTACATTAAATCTAGTCAGATAACTCCTTAGGGTCTCTTTGACCCTCTATTTCTTGCTTGAAAGCATCATCACATTCTTTAGTTCTGAAATGTGAACTCTTAGATGTCTCATGAATTTATCTACCAATTTGACCCACGTGCTTATGGATCCATTCTCTAGTTGTTTGAACCACATCGCAGCTAACTCGGTCAAGTATAATAGGAAGCATTGCCCCATTCTTCCTTAGAAGCAGCCAAAACCTTCATATGTTAGATGCACCTCATTAGATGAATGCTGTGCAGTTAAAGCGCCCTGCCGCTCCATAGCGTTTGAGGTGCGAAAAGTTGTAGTGGTGATATATCGGGGATATAGCAAGATATAGCGGACGACTTTAAAAAGAGGAATGATGAACATTATACATTAAAAAGAGGAACAATTATTACTTATTATTTCCCACCAAGCAAAACAAGTTATAATAAAGTAAAGATAAACAAAGTTGACACTTAAAAAGTTAGAACTAGTTATAATAATCAACAGCGTATATCATTGTTACATCAACTTTGAAGTTACCATAAAACTTAAAAGCAAAACATCAAGCAAAATGCTTATTTATAGGAAAGGGAGATATAACGGGGCAATAAAATCGAGAATATAGCGGATTATTGCCCCCAATATCGGGGATAATAGCGGATCCGCTATATTGGGCCGCTTTATAGGAATACCGTTGCCCCAAAAGTCCGCTACGGAATATATCGGGGATATATCGGGGCAATATCGGGGAATTGACTGCACATGATGAATGGTTGGATCCATCCTCCCGTTGTACATTTCCAACATCGATGGTTTGAAATTGGGTGGATTTCTTGCGTACTCGATGTTAAGGGTCATGGATTTCTATTCACGTTTTCCAAACTCTGGTCTGGTGGTCCACCTCTCAGTGCTTGTCTAACCATTTCAGCAATTCTATCAAGGTCATCCAATGAAATTCTCCAATCCGTGGTTTCACCTTGACCTCCGTGCCTACGAGGGAACTTCTGGCTTCAACTCTTATTGTTGTACACTCATATTCTAATCTCTAATATGCGTTCAATATCATTCCTATGACATGCTCCATCCTATCTCAAGTCAACACCAACCATGCCCCCGCCTAGTCAATTCGACGTTGACTTGTAAGGTCGGTTTGGCATCGAGTTGTGAGGCTTCCACTGGATTGGCTCCACTCTATTCTGCTTTGTTTTCAAGCGTGCTCGTTCCACCTTCTAGTTTTTGATTTTGGTTTTGGTTTTCAGCAACTTAGGCTGTTCCCTGCTGTTCCATTCTTCTGAAGAATCTATTTAGCATTTCTTCCTCCCAAAATTTTCATCCTATCTTGCATTTTCTTCATCGTTCTCTCCATCTCATCTCTAGTTACATAGCTGGATGAGGGTTTGGTCCACAGGACACCTCCTGGTTGCCCCTTGTTCTTGCCAATTTCCTTCGATCATAGATTTGGTGTCAGGCTTCTTCATCTTCTTCAATTTCATGTTGTAAGTTGTTAAATTCGAGTTTTCTCCATGAAAGCACCAAAACGTTCACAAAATTGGCACAAACACCCAATTAAATAATAAAAATGTAAAATATCAAAGAAAAATGAGAAATAGAAAGAAAAGAACATGAGATTTTCATAACGGTTTGGTGAATACTCTGGCCTACGTCCACTTTGTCTACTTTTATTGATTATCCTCTATTTTTACAATATTGTTCTTACAACGCAGTAGTCACAACTCGGTGGGAATCCAGCCCAGTAATTTTCGGAGTTATGATATTACAACTCGTTATTGCTAGAAGTTCAGAATGAACAAGATGGGAAAAGCCCCGTTTTCCAAGCACTCTCCACCTCTATTTATATGCGAAGATCTCCATAGTTGGCTTGGAAAATTGCTACACACGTTTCCACATTGTGCATATTGTTCCACGAAAATAGTTCGACCAACCACAACCCAAGCACCATGGATCGGTGACGAACCATGAGGCAAAAGGCGGTGCCGATCCGCCCTAACTTGCTTCGGGTTTGCCTAAGGTTGTTGTGCTTTCATGCTCTGCAGCATCTACTTCGAGGTTTCCTTCTCTTGCTTCGAGTCCAACCTGGGTCTTTGTTCATTTTCTCTGAGTCACAACTTGGGTTCGAACCAGGACCGAGTTGTGAACTTGACTCAACCCTTTCCACTCTTTTCTAGATATTCCATCCATCTTTCCTTCATGTGATGTTTCGCAATTTCTTAGGTCCATTTTTCGTTGTTCGTTCGTCCATATTTCTTATTTAAGTATGTTTGGAGATTGTGGAAATTTAGCTGATAACACATACGTAGGGTGGATCACAAAAATTTAATTCCCCGTTCCTATAATTAATGTGTTAAATGTCATGATGGAAAATATTCCAAATTTTCTTCTTTCTAAGAAAGCATAAAATTTGCTCCTTTCATATTGGATGCGTCTAATGCAAGCCTATTTTTTTCAAATTATTATGCTAATTATTTAGTATCATATTTAGTAAGAAATAATAAATAATAATATTTTTCTACCTGTCCATGAAGCAAAATTTTGCCCATAAACTCCCACTAAGAGTGGTTACCATCCCCTCTGAATAGCTCCCTCTAGTGGTAAATTTTTTATTTAAATATAATTTATTTTTAAAAAATGTATATGTGAAACGAATATACCATGTTATAAGAATGATATGTAGAAAATAATCGAAACGACCGTAGGTACTATAACTAACCAATATCAAATACTCTAAGGGTACGTTCTTTTACGAACCGAAAGGAGCAAATGAAAGAGGCAAATGAAAGGAGCTGGGAAGGGTGAAAGTTCGCGAAAAGGGAATGCGTTCTTTTTACGAAAGGGGCAACGCGAAAGGGGCAAAGTTATTATTTTATTGTTTGTTTATGTAATTATTTTATTTTCGTTAATTATTTTTAAATACAGAATACTGAATACAAATGCAGAAATAAAAATTCATACTTCATAATTCACATTACGAATGCAGAAATAAAAGTACCTAATAAAAATGCAGAAAATAAACTACATTCTCCTTCTCAACTGCCTAACAAGATAAATAACAACCTTCCTAAGTTGCTCGGATTTGTCCAGTAGGGCATGCAAAGGATTGACACCTTTGCTATCATACTCAACCGAACAAATCGCGACCTCCCATTCTTCATAATCATCATCCTCCTGCTTCACTTCCATACACCTAGCAAGAGTCAGATCATGCGAGGAACTACCAACAGACCTAGAAGGACCACCAGTTGGCCGTTGCTGTCTAGGCGCTCTATGACTGGTGATCTCCTCAGCATCACCCCGAAGATAGTCGCCATAAAGCTGTGCGTCGAACTGTAGCTGAACGGGGGGATTTTGTGGAATAATGAACTGACATTTGGCATTTCGGATGCAGCCATCAAAAAGCACGTCCAACTGCCTAAAACGAGCAGGCGAAGCATGTCTGTATTTGTGGTACCTTGCTGCAGCTGTATCCCACCACTCATCGGATCCATCGACCGTGTCATGTTCTTCGTTCTAATAGCCACCTGGAATCTGTAGCAGCTTGTTCCATGGGCTCCAATAACGTTTCAGATTATCGAACTTGTTTTTCATTTGCCCAGTGTTGTAATCCAGGCCAGTTCTTTCATTGAACAGGACAGTAATTTCTTCATACCAATGTGCAACACGGTGGGCACACGTACCAATGTTTTTGAAACAAACATCGATGAACGCGTTTGTCCTGTCGGGGTTCCAGTCAACGATGGTGCAGGTAGAAGAAGCAGCAGAGTAGCTAGACATTCTGGAAAAAGCAATTCAAAAAAAAATTCAGAAAAATTCGAAAAAATATTTATATGAAAAATAATAATACGAAAACGCAAATATAAAAAAATCGACAACGAAGCTTGTAAAAATTACTGAATTTTCGGATTGTATGGATTTGTTTTGGTGATTTGAGAAGGAAATTGTTTTATATATATAGAGAACGAAAGGGAATATGTGGTTGGGGGTGAACCGTTTGCATTAGACGGTGTCCGATGCGTCGGACGCGTTTGACGCAAACGGTTCATTTTCCACCGTTGCTTCTAACTGGGTAGCATATTGGGGGCCCATGCCAGATGCGTCGGACGCGGATGCCAACTTTGAGTGTCCAGCTCAGCGGGAAAAAAAAGCAGCTAAAGCTCAAATAATAGTTCACATTACTTTGTTTTGTTCCTTACTTTCTTCTTTCAGTTTCTTCTCATCATGTTTCCTTTTCTTGCTCTCTTCCCGATTTCTTCAATTATTTCACCCCTAATTTTACTTGTTTTTAATTCACAGAATCTAAAGCCTACCACCAATCGGCCTCCTCCAAAACCAATGTCATGCCTTTTCCAACTTATTCAATGCTCAACTCCAATGCTGACCCTGCATTCCTTCTATGGTATTAATTCCTTCGCTCGCTTCATTCACCGCAAGAAGATCGCCTCGTTTTTTTGCAGTACATTTTTTTAAATCTCCTATCTCGATTCGTATGTATTATTTTCATGATTTTGTTTCTTATTTTTTAAAGTTATAACCATTTCCTATGCATTCAATTTTGAGTTAGGTTTTGGGAGTTTAAAACGAAGTATTTTGTTGTTTTCTTAGATCTATTTTGATCTGACATTAAAATTGTTCATTTTGACATTCCTTCCTTTGTATAAATCGTTCAAACCGTGTAGTTGCCCATTGGTTATTGCATTTTTTCCTACCTATGGTTATTGAATGTTCGTTCATCTCAATTAGATGATGTTAAATTGGTTTTCTTCTCGTGAAATTTGTTGGTCATTTCTTGTTTACCTATAACTTTGACGTTATAAGTTTCTCTTGGAACTCTTACAATATATGTATTGGTATTTCTCAAATGATATAATTCATGTTGCATTAAGCTTTCCATGTTTTCATTTGAGCAAATTATTGGGATGCACATATGGTATATGAAATCAACAAACAAGGGCTTGGCATGACCAACCTAACAAACTAAACGATGCAAGCTTTTTGCTATGCTTTGGGGTTGATTATTATGTTTGATAGTTAAATTTGTATTTTTTACTATCAAGTGATCTTGAACAAAGAATTGCATTAGAATGGTTGCTTAAATTTTACAGGCTTATAACTCATAATTATAAAATCATTTTCTGAGTAAGACAATTTCACAACCTATTAAAATCGTTATACTTCTATATGGTGCCCTATGTTGGCATCCAAAGGAAAGGAAATGATATAATTGTTGCATAATCTCTAGATTATAAAATAGGATATGAGATTATTGATATGGAAGGTAGTATCCTTAATTCCATAATGTATGGTGACATATAAGTGAACGGAATTAAAAAATGGTTGTATTTTTTTGTCATATTTAAAAATCCAATGTTTGATTTAAACTACTAAAACTGCAGATACAAATTATCAATCATGACTGGACACGCATGAGGAATATGCTTAAATATTGCTGCCTATAAAATTTGGTTACGGCAATTTCAAACGAAAACATATTTAGAGCTGTCAAAATCAAAACAAACCCAAATACCCAATCCATTTAAACAAATTTTGCATGGGTTGGACTGGATCAAAGCTCATAGATATTTTAGGATTAGATAGAACTGAGCAATCATATTTTCTTTTATAGTTTTGCAGAATTTATTTTAGAATGCCATGAACTAATTATATGGTCCTTGAGCTAAATAAAAATTAGAATTTTTTTAATTTAGGCCAATTTTGCAAAGTAATTGCAACTTTAGGTCCATTTATAAACTAATTTTATGAACTAATTTTTAAAAAACCGGCGAATGTTTTGAAAAGTTGTAATTTGGTGCAGTTGAAAGAATCGATTTATAAAGCGACTAAGATAAAATCTAATGAATTTGACATAAATTTAATGTGTAATTGGCTTACGGATTCAGGATCGAAAGCCATTAAAATAGTTAATAATGACGATATGGAGCTAATGTTTATAGTGACTTCAAAATCAATATAGCTGTTGGTTGGAAAAAGTAGGTGGTTGCAAGCAGAAGAACCCGTACGATCACAAGTAGTTAACAGTGTAACTGACGGCTACTGTAAAATGGTTGAGACAGTAAGTATTAGTCATGGAACTGCATCTCCGAGTTTTAGTATTCCACCCATGACAGCGATTTACGGTCCACAACAATTCCTGTTTGGATATCCGCCGTGTATGAGTTATCAACAAGGTGTTCAATATAACTATCTATATCCAAGTCAAGGCAGCTTTACACATTTGCTTGAAAGGTGAAACATTTTTATAATTTTTATGTCGTATTACAATGTACGTTATGCATTAGTTGAGAGTTTTGTCGTTCTATATGCAGTTATCTTCCTCATCGCCCAACACCACAAAGTAGTGTCGGACCATCAAATTGTCATATGTCTCCTTCTATGTATCCTACTCCATTTGAGTTATATAATATAAGTCAGAGGTATTTGTTTAGTATATCTTAAATTTGTTAGCTTTTATTTTTGATATGGTAATTAAATTAAAACTTATTTGTGAATTATAGATTTTTCGCACATGATATTGCGACACAATCTAATGTCGAAGTGGAGAATGTGGACGTAACCAGGGCCGGTCCTAGGAGTTTTGGTACCTAAAGCGAATTGCAAAACCAAGGCTCTTATGCTATTATCGTTGATTAAATCATCAAATTAATTTTTATTGTTTATTACTAATTAACATCGAATAACATTGAATATTAATAATTATTAAAATAACAAAAAACACTTTAAATTATAAATATCTAATCAATTACTTATAATTTAGAAAAATTATTTCCCACGATAATTTGAAACAAAAATTCTTTTAACTAGCCGATTCGACTAAAAAACATTAACTATAAATTCCTATGAAAACAAAATTAGTCATTTACCAATAAATCTTACATTAACTAGCCATTAAAAAAACTCATTAACTATTACCAAATCAATCCTTAGTGTACAATTATTTCAAATAACAAATTAAATACACCAATCCTAATTTAATTCTTATTATACAAATTAATCTTTAATATATAATTAACTAACTTAAAAGAATATAGAGATCAAAATTGGCACTGGGACATAATGCTATTTACAAATTACAAGTACAACAAACTTAAAATTAGATAATACAAACCAAAATGTTTCACATTTTTATACAAACATTAAAATTGCCACTTGATCTGTTGTTGATAGGATAATTTAATAAAGTCGGAGATCAACATATCTATATAGCAGACAATTTCTAAAACAGAGTTACGAATGGAAGAAACAACCAAGTATGGTAATTGATAAGTAATAAATTAAGAACCTTTCACTTTTCAGCAAACAAACAGCCAAGCATGAAGTGGCCAAAGTAACAACCAAAGATGCAAGAAGATTGCTTTGGAAGATGTCTGTGCGACTGTGCCCTAACTGTGCTGGAGGCGGGAGCTTGGAGTTGCCTATTGCCATCGCAGTCGAGTTATCGTCGATTGGAGTCGCCACCTAATCACCGTCGTTTGGAGTCATCGTCGGCCGTCGTTATCGATTATTGTCGAGTGAAGTCGCGATAATTTTTTTCTTTTGATGCGGATCGAGATCGTGATTTTTTTTCCTCTTTTTGCTGCACGTTTGGTAGTGAAGATGGTGCCCTAGAATTTTGGCGGCCCAAAGCCATTGCTTTGCTAGCTTTTCCCCAAAGGCCGGCCCTGGACGTAACTGCAAACGAAGCAGATGTTGATATTGAAATGGATATGAATGTAGGTGAAGATGTACATGACGATCCCTCTGTAAATATTATGGATGTAGTTAATATGCCAGAGAATGATGTGTTGTGGATCAGTAGTATGCAAGTGAACAATGATGCTTTAAACTATGATTTTCCGGTTGAAGACAATATTCCCGAAGACAGTGATGAGGTGAAAATGGAGGTACCTTTGGATGATGATCTATGCAATGCACAAATAATGGCTAGGTCAATTGTTGCAAATCTTCAATTCAACAATGAGTTATTTTCAACCGTTAGCGTCCAAAGTGGCTTTAAAGTAGACATGATTTTCGAGACGAAAGCTAAATTCTTACAACAGTTGAACGAATGGTCAATTCTACATTCCCTATCCTTTAAACCTATAAAATCAAATAAAACCAAATACACTGCCATTTGTAATATAAATGCCAACTGTCCATGGAGAATTCATGCTATTGTTTCAAAAAAATCCAAGCAGAATGGGTGGATTATAAAGAAATATCCGAGCGATCACAAATGTGTTAACCCAACAGTGAACTACACTCATAAACAAGCGACTTCTACTTTTCTAGTGTCAAAAATCTTACCTGTCGTGAAAGACAATATGAATATAACAACTGGTACGGTGCAAGTATTGATGGAAGAATAATTGTTCGTGAAAATTAGTTATATAAAGGATTGGAGAGCTTTGAGTAAGGTGATAGAATGGATTTACGGTGATTGGGCAGAATCATATACCATTCTAAGATAATATTTTGTTGAAATTGCTAGAACGAACTCGGGAAGTGTTGAACTGACATGTTACTACAGATGCATATGGAGTGTTTGATCGATTTTTTTGGGCCTTTGGCCCTTGTATTGAAGGTTTTGTTCATTGTCGTCCGTTGTTATGTATTGACGACACACATTTGTACGGGAAATATAAAGGGACATTACTTATAGCCACCATTGTTGATGCAGATGACCATCTATACCCTTTAACTATGCAATTGTAGAGTTAGAATCTGGTGATAGTTGGGGGTGGTTTTTTGCTTGCATGCGGGGGTTCATTCATAGTGTTAACGATCGACAAATTACCTTCATTTTTGATCGAATGAAAGGAATACCGACAGCATTGCAAACGTAGTGGGGTTTGCCTTATAAACACCGCTTCTGTGCTAAACATCTGAAGGCCAATTTTCAAGCTGTAGGTTTTAGAGAAAAACGACTGGCATGCCTCTTTTATGCTATAGCATGTGATTCAGAGGAAGCAGAGTACAACAAGATCCAAGAAGAAATCAAAGCTATAAGTAGTAGGGCATACAACTAGATAGAAAGAAGTTTGGGCGGAAAGAAGAAAATTGGGCATTGTGTAAAGATGATGGTGGTCGATTTCATGTCATGACCACTAACGTCTCAAAAAGTTTCAACTGTGTACTTAAAGGAGCTCGGTCATTACCTGTAAAAATTTTGGTTGCATGCACCTTTTTTTGGTCTGTTGATTATTTTTGTCAGAGAAGAGAAGCAGCAGGAAAACTTACAACCCGTCTTACTCTGAAGTGGGAAGCAAAGATTGCCGATAGAGCTAACGAAGCAAGACGTACAGGAATAATTCGCTTTAGTCAAGTTGAATGGCAAGTTGTGCACTATTTCAGTGATGAATTCAGAGTATTGGTCAACGATAACACTTGCTCATGTACGTGTAACATACCACTACTAGAGCAATTACCTTGTACGCATGTTATAACCGCTTGCACAACAGTTTCAAATGTCGCTAATAGAGCCCATCATGACTTCGCTTCAACATGGTATTCAGCTAAAAATACCTGGCTGCTTACACCCCCGAGTTTTACCCTGTCTGCGATAAACGCAATTGGAGTTTAAGCGATAATCAGTTGGTCCTACCTCCTGTAGCTAAAAGGCAACCAGGACGTCCATTTTCTACTAAAATTAAGGGTATGATGGACGAGATGCAGACTCTAAAAGGAAATAGGTGCATCAAATATGGTGTTGTGGGTCATAAGAAAAATCGTTGCACTTCGGTATTGTAATGTTTTCATTTGAGTTTGGTTGTATTTTTAGATCGACTGTAATTGAATATATTCAATGACAATTGTTTATGTTATGAAATTTCGACATTTGAGTTTGTTTGTATTTGGAAAGTTGTATTATTTGACTACATGAAATAAAGTTGCTGCACATGCAGCAATGTAAAAGCAGAGCGACATTTGAAATGCCGCCTACTGGTTTTTAAAGTTGACGGCATGTGAAATGCCGCACATTGGGTGGTATTTAAAATGCTGCCAACTATTTTTTTAAGTTGGCGGCATGTGAAATGCCGCACATGAGGTGACAATTCAAATGCTGCTCTGCTTATACATTTTTGCATGTGCAGCAGCCAAATTCGAGTAGCAAATACCAATACATTACAACAACGTAAATTCGAATGAACATAGTTCAAATGTACCTAAATTAATTCGAATAACAGTATGCTACAATAGCATAAATTCGAATAGAAAATACCACAAGTTTCGAATAATATTACATTACAGTAGACATTGTTCGTACTATATAGATAACACGTAGACATTGTTCGTACTACTTAGATAAAGTTCACTTTTCCTTCAATGATCTACGCAGCTATAATGTCAATTACTTATATCCATAAACCAATAATTCGTTTGCATATTCAAGATTCAACTTCTCCAAACGAATATTTTCTGTTTGCATCTCTAAAGCGTACTCAATTATTCTAGGGCACATTTCAGGATCTAAACACTTAAAAAAATTGCAGCAGTCAACATCATGAGGTCATATCTTATGATTGTTGTACCCACTACATCGGTAGAAAAGACATCCTGCATTCCTCTCATTTCTACAAACAACTATGTCACTTTCATCTCCACAGTAACAAAGTACACACAGAGGTTGCGTGCTTGAACTAGTACGGTTGAGATTTTGACGAACAAAGGCGCCTAAGAGACGTGCATGTAGTGATTGTTTCTTCGGTCTTTCATTTACGACATCTACTGTTGATGTTCCATTATTCACAGACGGCGGTAATACTTCAACTTGTGTCTCTGGCACAAAATCCACTTCAAGGTTGGTGCCACTTTCCATCCCATTACCTTTCTTTTGTTCAAATTCATCGTAAATTTTCATCACCGTTTCATCATCAATCTCCCAATTGTCCATTATCAACTATGAATAGAAGTAAATTATACAACAAAAAAACATAATGTTTGGTTTTTGATGAAGTTTTGGGATTACAAATTGAGAGAAATTAGAATTTGAAAGAAATTAATAGAGCAATAATGTCATACTTACCTTATAGACGCCTTGTTGATGATCTACTTTTCTTTTAAGTAATTATAATTTGAGAGAAATTGGAAATTGAGAGAAATCGGAAATTTTGGTTTTTGATGGAGAAGTTTTGGTAAAGTAAAAGTGGGGTGAGTAGGAGCTGATAGATATTAATAGAGAGAAATTATCTTGGCAGCATTTGAAATGGCGCCATTGGACGACATTTCAAATGCTGCTCTGTTTATTACACACTTGGGGGCATTTGAAATACCGCACAAGGGTGGCGTTTCAAATGCCGCTCTACTAGTTACACACTGCATGGTAGCAGCAACCCATTATGCATGCAATAATTACACACTACACAATGACATAATAATCACAACTATATTCAATACGAACTACATTACAACAAAAAACAATACTACAATCGAAACTTTGTTCAACACAATCTCCATTACAAGCATAGAAACACTACAATCAAAACTAAAGACATTCCAAACTACACTACCATCTCAAATTTTAAGTTCGCGAGGAGTTTTCTTTTTTGATTTTCTTGGCTTCATAATGAATTCCTCCTTTACCAATGAAACTTCTTCTTCACTGCCCTCATCTTGCGTTCCTTCCGTAGGGGGTTGAGACGGTCCAACTGGATATGTATGTTGGGAAGTTATTGCCTCAGAGCTTTCACCCATGCCTTTCTTTCGTCTTTGATACTTTCTCTTAGGTTCGGGGGTCGGTGGGGGCGAATGCAATGTCCTTAGCCGGTGGGGCAGATGCAATATCCTAAGTAAGGGGTGGCACTGCAGGAGGAAGGGGAGACGGAAGTGGGATTGGTCTTGACATCTTGTTCTTCGACAAACATGATCGTAGAATTTGTTTGAGCGAGAAGCATTTCGCCTTACTTTTTTCGAGAACCTCCTTCACAAGCCCATCAACTATGTCCATCATACGATACATATCATCCACCTACAAATAACATATACCACTTTACAACTACATTAAAATTGTAATTTTAAATGCATATCACATTCCGTTCAAGCGGAGTTCTTGGAGTATAAGGAGCAACATCTTGTTCAGGCACTTCCTCTCGTCTTCTTAACACATACCGTCGAGTGATATTCCAATACCAGCTATTGTACTCCTCATCAGTCAGCATGATCTCATGCTTATCTTCCGCAGCTAAGAAGCAGTTATTCCATAACTTTATCATCGTTTCAAACTCATCTTCACCATATGGAAGAGCATAATAGAGAGCATGATACAATAAGTGTTGGCGAAGACCAAACTGCATCATCACTCTATCTGGAAGATGGTATGCAAGATCGTCAAAGCAAAATATCACCAGTCTAGTCTGCCATAACTGCCTCGAATCCATGTAAAAAGCCAGAAGCGCATCAAGCTCTGCCTTAGTGTATGGACTCCATGTAACTGCGTTATAGTCCAGGACATCAAACTCGTTCCGGTAGAACTCCAAATTCCGTCTGGGAGCCAATTTGGTATTCTTTGGTTCAATCCATCAAAAATAACAAAAATTTATATAAAGTGTTCAAAGTGTATAAGTTGATAAATCCGTACAACCAACACTACTTTACATCGATCCATATGGTTTTGAATTGTCGATTATCGGTCTCTTCATAGTTATACGACCGAGCGGAAGATACGTCCAAGACCATAGCTACACGAGTATAAGTTGTATTTCATTGTTGTTTACGACATGTACAAATATGAATTAGGGAATAACTACGACCATATCTGAACTAGAGTCATACAACCACTGGCAGACCGTTGTTGTACCAACACCACTCTAGTAAGTTCTGTATAAGTGAAAGCTAGAACCACACTGCCCCTTGAATACCGTCGACAAGAGTCGAAGTCTGCTAACAATGGGAGCCATTGAAGGTCCACTCGAGTCTTCGATCGATCGCAGAAAAGACGTTGATTGATGATATGCAAAATAATTATGACGACCCAGAATTTTGGACATTTGAAATTGAAATATTTAATTGATTTTAAATATTTGAAAGTTAGTTTAACTTGAATTTCAAATATCACTATGAATTTGGCAATTAAATTATTAAATTTAATTATTGAAGTTGGGTAAAATATTGAAACTTCAGTTTTAAGCTTGTTAAAAATATTTTAAAGGCTTAGGAAATTTATATTGATAATACTGAAGGTAATAGAACTTTTAAAATTGAATTTGAAAGTGATTTGTTCAGTTTTGAATTTATATCGTTTAAATCGATATTTAAAAATAGCCTTCTGAGGCACAATCTTGGAATTTGACGAAACCAGTTCTATTGGATCCGTAATAGTGTTTTATTATTGGATTTCAATTTTCGTAATGTTTGGAGTGATCGTTTGGCCGTACGATAGGTAAACGCGCTGAACTATATATCGAAATTTAACAAATAGCTGGGTCCAAAAAGATATCTTCTCCAAACGATCGAGTTAGGCCTCGAAACCTTTTCCATTGTATTCAGAATAGGGGTTTAACATTATAAACGCCTGGCGGCACGCCTCGATAGGAAGTCAACATTTTAGATGGTGATTTCGAGACGATTTGAATTTAAATTTAAATATAAATAATATAATTAAAATACTGTTACAAGCAAAGACACGTTGAGAAATCTGAAGCACGCGTCCATTGCCTTTTCAAATTTACGTACAAGTGTTTCTTTTTTCTGTTTAATTCCACACGCGTCTTCTCTAATGAAAACCAAAATCTCGTTCCCCTTATTATCTCGGTTCAAACTCGATTACCCTTTCCTTTTCTCTCAGTAAATTCATGAAATTAAACTCCCCTCTCTCAGTTTAAAAAAAAAATCGATCTCAAAACGAAGTCGCGTGAGCACGATTAAGGAAGAGACGTCGTGGCTTCGCAGTTGGGATCTCGAGTCGACCTCGCGAGCCTCGGTGATGGATGTCGATCGAGTAAATGGAAACTTGATTTTTGTTAGAAAGCTCGATTTCGAGCAGCACGTTTGAGTGGGTAGTCGCGATCTGGTGGCCATCCAGGCGAGTACGATGCATGTCTGCTAGAGCTTTGGGTTGGGGTTACCGTGGCGATTCGAACTCGTCAGCAGGAGGAAGTGAGGTATACGTTATCTTTAAAAATTATATCTGTATAAGTATATATTTACAGAAATGTATATAGATTGGATTTTTGATTTACAGTAAAGAAAAAGTGGATATACATATATATTAGCCGCCTCATTATATATATTTGTTTATATCTAAATTTATTGTCAAATTTTATCCTTATAATTATATATTAAAATTTTATTTTTCAGTAAATAAATTTGCTATTTCATTATTTACAGAAAAATATATAAAGATAAATATATCCATATAAAGGATATACATGACTATTTCAATTTAAATATACTAGCTTATTTTAAATAATGGATTTGGTGGATAAATAGTTAAATTAACTTATTTAGTTTATTTTAGTTACTAAAAGATCTTTAAAGGGAGATTAGTTTAGAATTTAGTTATTTGTTTAAAATTAAATCATTAGTTAAAATTTAAAACTATTAAACGGTAATTAATTTGTTTGATCTATTCGAATATTAATAAAACCTCATAATGTTGTTACAAGGTCTTAAATCGTGAAGAAAATAGCTGGTTTGGATCGGATTGCAAAATATAAAGCAAAGGTGAGAACTTCTCACTCAATCGGATTACCCGATTTAATTTAAATAGTTAAATTTAAATTATTGGTTGTTTGCTTGGATTGATAATTGTTATCAGTTGGATTAGTATGTTATATATATAGTAGTGTGTGTGTGTGTGTGTATATTGGAGTGATTGATTTCCTGCATTATATAGCGGATAAGACCCTATGCGCCGCATAATAGCGGATGATATGATATGAACCCATATACCGCGATATTCCACCTCGAAGTGGAATTGGTATTTTAAATTGTTGTGCTAACATCTGTGGATGCAGGGAAATAGGTTGGAGGGATCCAACTGGATTCCTAAAATGTTTGAATTTATTTCATATGTTGTGATATGATTTATTGATAATCTGTGATTGAGTATATTGGTAATTGAAATTAGTGGAGGCTATGATTTAGCCGAATATATTCTAGTATTTTAAAATACCAGAAATATAAGAATTGGATTGTTGAAAGTAAAACAATTTTTAGAAAATTGTATAAATTTAAAGAAGGAATTTGGAAAAGGATAAAAGTTGATTTTTGAAATCCTATTGAATAAATTCAAGTATGGGAAAAAGATTTTTATAAATGAAAAAAGGAGGATTTTGAGAACTTGAGTAGTATTGATTAAAAGTTGAAGAATTTATTTAAAATTCGGATTTTAAATGGTTTGGGTGAAATAAAGGAATTTATTTTAAAAATGGAGTTAGTTTTGGGAAATCGATTTGAAAACTAATTAAATGTTTGAAACTATGTTTTAAAAGGAAGGTGAGACCATGGAATTTATAAACTGGGTTTATAAAGAGAAATAGTATATATCGGTGGATATTTGGAAATATAAATTCACGGTGGGAATTTATAATGGAACGGGTAATTTGTTTAAAAATAAATAGTGGTTTATTTTTAAAGGTGTGAGAGAAAAGCGTATTTCCCTGAAAAGCCAAGTACGTTTCCAAAGCAGATTTTTAAGTATAAGTTGGAAGTTTTAAAGTTGTTTTGGCTTAAGTTTTACATGAAAAATTATTATTAAATTTCATAACTGGTATTCTAAATAAAGTGTTTTAAATAGTTTTTATTCTAAGTATTTCAAAGCATATATATTTTTAGAAAGTGATTTAAATTACTTTAAAAATCTAAAGCATTTAGTCTTGGTGATTTTCAGTGGAAATAAACAATATTTGGAATTTATTCCACGAGAGGAAAGTGATTGAAAACTGTTTTCAAAAAGGGTTGAAGTGTAGAAAAATTTATATCTTGCGAAGTTATTTTTAAAATAAATAATTTGGGAAATTATTTAAATCTGATGGTTTTTTGTGGATGTTGTATGATAGTTAAATAATCGACTATCAATATTGGCCTTTAAGACGACATTTGAATTTCGATGCGACCGGGGATCGGATTCCAAATGGTTATCCGAAAACCACATCGAATTTTAAAAGATGGATCTTTTGTTTAAAAGATCAAAAAGTGGAAATTTATTATGACTTAATTTAGAATTGAATGTATCCACTTGTTTTTAAAATAAGCACTCATTATTCGGTTAAGTCGGGAGAGGACATTAAGTCATAAAACCCATTCCGAATAATGATACGACGAAATGGAATTGCATTTGAAGACGGTGATTGAAGATCGAGTATTTTCGAAAACGAAAGGATTGCCTGTTGAATGTCTCTGCACCGAGTTGCTCCGGTATAGAGATTTTGATTACCCTATGTGATGGGGAGTCCGGACGTGATTAGGGAATATCCGGATTTGCAAGGACTTCTTTGAAGTGCCTTCGGTTCCATTCAGACCCAGGATGGACTTGGATGTATGTCTGACATTACACTTTGAGATATAAACCTGGTTTCTATCAAATATATTTCTATTGGTGGCGGAGAATTTATTCTCTTAGCTTAACACCCTTCTCTGAGACGTACGAGCTCAGAGGTTATGTAGTTGATTGTTACTAGTGATTTATTCCCAATTTGGTAATGTGGCATGCTAAGTATTGATCATTGGTTGATCGAAGCATGGCTTTTGTGAAAAGCGTAGCTTTGTGGGAGAGACTTCATCGAACCTCACACCCCGGAAATGGTCGAAACAGGAAGGAGGCAGCAAGGTTATGGGGGTCGCACCCGTTAGGGTATGTACATTTCCTTCTGGATAAAAAGTGGTATTCTGGTATGGAGCCCAGATATTTTTCTTATGTGGTTGTTGGTTGTTGAGGCGCCTTGGTAAAGGTTGGTTACGACCGGGGGATGGCATACTCGTGACAGTTAGTTACCTAGTTACAGAGGTAACCCGGCCTTGTGTTGGCAGAGATCTGGTTAGGTTCTCGGGGCATCCCTCCAGAGGCGTACCCATTCGGAAAGGAAGTTCCTTAGCCTTGACCATTTGTTGGAAATCCAATCACTCAATACGAGCCCTGTACGGTTTTAGTTGTAGAATCTGTCATCTAACATGGTAGCTATAGTAGGCATACTATAATGGTACCTATGCTGGCTAAGATTAATATTATACTTTCAAAATGTTTTCCACCCTATGCACTAATAATAATATCAAAAGGATTTTCGCGTATCAAGCATGTTTGACTGCTATAAGGAGAAATCTCCCACAAGTGTGCAATTGCATTGTGTGTGTGCCGGGAGGCCTTATGGTAGTTTCATTTTCCAAAAGCATAAACGAATTTCTTTTTGTTCAAATAACTATTTTTAGTTCTCCCACCAGTCCCATGACTGACTCAGAGTTTATTGTTCCCTTGTCTAAACTCTGGGTGCCCATAATTTTCCACACGGGCAGCCTAGAGTCAGGTTATCAGTAGAATCTGGATGGATTGCTGTGGAGCTCAGGAGACAAGCTGGATTTCAAGACGTACTTCCATACTTGATTATTATTCCGCTGTGTATTCAGTTATGGGGACAAGTTATTATAATTGTCCGATTTATTGTGAAACTGTTGTACTCTGATGATGTAATGTATAAACAGATATAGTTTTTTTGTTTAAAGATTAGTCATTTATCTATTATATATTGTTCCGCTGCGATTGTGAGATTCTGATATTGTTTCTATTTCTTCTTCTACTTTCTTCTTCTTTAACCCTAACGATTTGGTTTTCCGGCATTCGATTGTTCGGCATTTAATACAGTGGACATATTGATGTCGATTTTCGGGCGTCGAAAAATTGGGTCGTTACAATAATAGCGCGGGCGCAATCTGCACTGGAGAGGCAGGGCGCGAAATATCATCGGCTAACTGCTCCCTAAACCATGTGGCAACTATCGACCCGTTACCTCATCTTACGTTTTCTGGAGGAGATAGACCAAGCAAAGACTCACCAAATCCATATAATTACTCGGGAAATTCGGTTTTAGAATGGGATCCCCTTTAATCAGCAAATTAAGCAACACATCTACATCTTTTAATGTGATGGTCATCTCACCAACTCTGAAATGAAATGTAGACATCTCCGGTCTCCATCTATCGATCAAAGCTATCAGAAGATTACGATCAAGTTGTGTGTATCCCAACTTATGAATAACACCAAATCCGACCATATCTTAAAGTTCCAACCCAACGGGATGCGATGACGTGACAAGCTTTAGAGTCGAAGAATGATCAATGAATCTTTCCGGCTCAACCGCCTATCTAAAATTAAAACAAAATGCAATATATTATGACATTTACTAACATATTGTCAGAATGTAAGAAAAACTATATCAAAATCTACCTCTATCAAATCATTATTGCTTGTGCAGTATTGAGCTTGTAAGTAAAGAATGCTATGATCAACCGGTCCGGGTTCCATTTCTTCGTATTCTACCATAATAACAAAACCAAATCAAATTTATAACCTAAACAATCCTCATATACAATCAAAAGCCAATCGAACAGATGTTCTACGCGCACAAACTACTATAGTAGTCTAGAAACAAAGATTTATATCTAAAAATCTAATTTTTGTTCAAACCCTAAAATCAAAAAATTTAAAATTGATATAAAAAAATAAAGAATACAAATCTATAGGGTGCACTTGAGAGGATGAGGAAGCCATTCTTCAATTTCTAGCCTAATTGAACGGGATTTTGAGTGAAAATATTGATTTTGGGGATTTGGGGTTTCGGGTTTCGGTTTGGGAATGAAGATAAAGTGAGAAATATAAGATGGTGGGCTGGCCAAAACAACAAGCAAAGATCTGGACGACATTTGACATGCCGCACACAGGCGGCATCTCAAATGCCGCTAACTAATTTAAAAAAAATAACGTGTACTTGCGACATTTGAGATGCCACTAGTACACGTGGCGGCTGATGTAGTAAAAGCTGGCTTATTTTTGTAATTAGTTTATTAAGTGGCCTTAATTTGCAATTGCTTTGCAAAATTGGTCTAAATTAAAAAAAATTCCTAATAATTTTATTAAGATTCAGATCATAGTAGCATGCCTCTTTTTTGATAGAAGCACATGTTTTAGCTGAAAATATCATTCCTAAATATATATTAAATTCGTTATTTAAGATAGAACAATAAACATATGAATTTTGATGAATATATTATAAGGCTTGTTAATGTTCTAGAAAAACATGATATAATTATGCACTTGATATTCACATATATTAATTTATATCCAACATATCGTCTGTTAACATACAATATAGTTCATGCTTCAAATTTTATAGAAATATTAAACTAAAAATACAAGCAGTAGGGGGTGTGTTGGTATTTCAGACTAGAACAAGCGGTAACATTTTTACATTATATAATGATATTTGTGTATGGAATATACTTATCTTTTTATACATAAGCTAGTGCGAGAATTTCAATTAAATTACCAAATGCATGTTCTCATTTCTTGTAAAGAAAATCAGCTCAGCTATTACTTCAGTAAATCTTCATATAGAATATACAAGAATCATGAATTTAAGAGGTTATACAAATCCAGAAAATAAATTTGGACATTTGGTCACATGTGTTTGATTGAAAAGTTACTTATGTTATTTACATTTTAGCTAATGTTTGTTAATTTTCAACATTATAGAACATGGATTCAATGTTAACATGAATATGTAACATCTATTCCGTAAAACATGGTAATATCTAGCTTAAGGCTATGCTCGTGAAACATGGACTAATTTGGAAGTTAATGGAGCATGTGAGAGTTGAATGAATATTTGTTTATATTTTGGTTGTTCAATCATCAATGAAAGGACATACATAACAAGGGTGCTTGAAAAATAATCAAAATTTGCGTGCATATAATGGAGACCATAGAATACCATCACCATACCCAATTTATTAAGTTCAAACTAAAAACCGACGTTGTTTAGTCCATATACTGAACAGTCGTGGCTAATATGGTCACATATGGTGAAATCAATAGCAGTTGATGTTTCAACACAATGCTATTAAGTCTATATACTGAAGTTTCATTATGCATATTACTAATTAGACAACATTTCTGTCTGTATTTACTTGTATTTGGTGTAGGGTTGGAAGCTAAAAGAAAGCTAAAGATGTAATCACTTATGCTTTCATCTTTTAAAGGTTTTGAAGATGACTATTTGATTATTGTTGATCAAGTATTGTAGTTCATGCAATCATTACTGTTTGAGACTGTTTTAAGGTCATGTTTGTGTTTGGACTTGTCTGCTTTCAAAAACCAGTTTCTACGATAAGTTATTTTGGGTTAGTCTTTGACTGTTTTGGCATGGTATATTATGTGAAATATTTGCTACCTTAAGGTAAAATTCATAATAATGAAATTGCGATGGCTGTGACGTTCAATGCAATTCACAGGTAAAAGCATTGCATGATAAACATACAATTAATGTGAACCTGTACTACGCACACGGTGTTCATCATATAATTCAATATCGGGACAATTTAAATGTATATAGTCATATGAAAAATAATGAATACGTTTATGAATTATAATTTTTTTTAAATTGGTCTTTTTTAAAATACTATTATCAAAAATCTGTTAATAAATTTTCTTTGGAAGACACAAAGCATGAAGTGTCAAAGGCGTAATAGCTTTATACAACCAATACTGTCATTGACCACAATTTTTTTGTGACTTGATAATCATTACATCAATGAGCTTTTAGATTAATTTTCAAATATAAGGAATGCAAGATTTCAACGCGGGTTTATCCTATATTTAAATTATAAATTTTTATATGTATATTTTATTACAATAATAATGTTACAAACCTCATATAGAATTGTGCTAGGAGTAAAATAGGATTTCAAATTTGATTCGAACAAACAACATTTCAACATATGCATCGGTACATTTTTGACACTACCTAACACTAACTAAATTTGAAAATACTTCAGTAGCTTTGAAGTACTATATTTGCAAATATTATTATGTGATGGGACAAAACTATAAAAATATTAACATTATGCGGTCTAATTTCTAGCACAACGAAACAATTTTTTACCTTAAGTATAAATATTCGTATGAAAATAATAATTTAAATGATACAATAATTAACATAATTCAAAGTTAAATAAGCATTCACCATGACATAATGAAAATACTGGTAGACACACATAAAAATACTTTAGATGGTATATTTTTAATGATGACAATAAGACTATATGACACTAGTACAAAGCCCATGCCGATAGCAAGGGTGCAATTATTTCGTTATTTTATGGTTTATGTCATTATATGTTGCACTAAGTAGAGTTTGGTCAATGTTAAGTTTTTTTATTCATATAAATTATAGTTATAAATGATAACAACCAGTATGTACCCATTTTTAAAATCTTAGCAATGTATCTAATATATCTGTGTTTATATACGCACGTATACATACGTAAGTAAATACATATGTCTACGTATCGGAAAGGGACAATAGACCTGGCATAACTTTTATTTAAGTAGTCCATGCCTTCGTGAAATCATGAAATTTAGCCTTTTTCTTCTTTTGCAGTTTTCATTCATCTACATGAAAAATGAAGGGTATGGAGGAAACAACTTATTTATAGAAGGAAACCGATGAAGAAAGAAGGGAGGTGCCTTCCTCGATAAATGAAGCAATCACCGATGTATAGTTTTTGTTCTGGGTTCTCGCCTAGTTCATTAACATGTGAACTTGCGAAAGTTAGGATTAAATTATAGTGCTCTGTTGATGTATTTTTGTGTGAAGGATGTCTTGATTAGTCAGAGTATGTGGACAATAAGTTATGTATGATAGTTATATATGTGTTTGTTATGAATTTTACATTTCCAATGAACTTAAATTATATCTCTCATGTTTATGTAGGAGAGAAAATCTCATCATTGGCTTTAGGTATGTTAGGATGGTTAAGGAAATGGCTTTAGGTCTGTTAGGATGGCTAAGGAAAAAGCATGTGAAGCATAAATTAAATTCAAATGAAAGTTGTAAAAAAAAGAATAAAAATGTTTCCTTACATGGAGTTTTAAGTCTTGCTTTTTTCTTTTCACAAAAGTATAAACTTTAAATAAGACCTCCTTGTGAGTTTAAAGTCTAAAATAAATGAGAAACTATATGTTAATAAATACCGAAGCAAAAACCATATGGCTAGAGAAATTTAGACATGCTAATTTGCTGAGTTGTCCCTCTGTTTTTACAAAAATATTAAGAAAAAAAATACGAATTTGATTATTTTTTGTTTAAATTTATGTTTTATTTTTTATTTTCAAATTTTTTGTCCACTATACAGAGCAACCGCGTGGTGCCTTCAGGGCACCATGCATGAGCACAGCATGGTACTCTACATGTACCATGCATGGCAACTACATGGTGCCTTCAGGGCATCACGTAGCAACTGAGGCACCACATAAAGCAATTGCATAAAAATGTATTTTTGGATTTTTTTTCAAGAGAAGAGGACCCAACAAAATGAGGGGTTCTTTCATTTTTTTTTTAATTTAAGGGGCTACTCAGCACTATTAAAGGTTCGAATAGAATCAACCAAACCATATAACGTATTATAGTTGGTTTTTATGGGAAGTTAATACATTCATAAGATTCAAAACTTGTAATTTACAAAGTTTGAAAAAGAAAAGGAAAAATGATACGCAAACAGAAAGACAAAATAGAGATAAGAAAATGAGGGAATCTCTTGAATGACATATAGTATTTCAACAATATCACCAACATCCTCTCATCCGCTAGAACCATCATCCAAAGAAACCGATGTAAGTCCACACATTACAAAATAAAATACTTCATGCATAGCTTGTGAAAAATCATGCTTTATCAACTTAGATTTTTGATGTTCTTTGTAATCATTATGAGAAGAAATCAAACAATGCCTTGAACAACTCCATCAACCAATATGTCCTACATACAATCATAAGTAATCATCATCACCATTTCACGTGGCATTTCAGAAAATATACCGCAAAAGAAAATTAATGCCAATAAGAATGGTATACCAAGATGCAAAAACTATTATAAATAATTTACTATATTATTTTTCTTAATTAATTGCTCAATTTGACTCGACATCAACTTCTCTAACCTTTCTATTTTGATCATGGTAGAAGAACTCTTACCTCATCACTATATTAAAGTTATTAAAATAACTTCTCCTGTGCCAAAATTGATATCTTCAAGCGATTGTTGTTTATAATTATAAGATTTCGGTTGTTTATTGGTACATCCAAAACTGAAATCATTGGAAAAAAAGTTGGGTTAGGACCCATCCTCACTGACCAAAACCTCTAACTGTGCATTATCAGCTTTAGCCTTTAGGTTATGTATATGTTATTTTCTTCCTTTTATATTTCCACGATGGCTTAGGTCAACAATGTTGAGATTTTACATCATCTTATGTGTTGGATTCTATGACATCATTGTAGCTTGGATTTTGAAATGAAATTTACAATGGACACTTCAGATATCACGTACTTAAATATATATTAAATGCTTGGCTTACGCACATTTAAAACCACAAATCCAAATATTCTAACTATACTATCAACATGAATTATATAATATGTATAGGTTTGTATACACAAAAATAGTTTTGTTCAAATGTACACAAAAATAATTCTAAGTCCAACTTAATTACTCCATGTGACCATAGTTTACATACACAAAAGCTCTTTCCTAAGCCCATCAACACAACAACCCAACGATCTGCTGCATGCAGCCCGCCACATAGTGATCTAATATATACCATCACATATTTTTTTTGAAAAAGAGGTACTTTATAAACTAAAATAGTGCGCATATACTTCCATAATATGCCTCGTAAAAACCTTGCAACCCCCTAAGCTAAATGGGTGTCTTGCAAGGAAAAGAGTACATATTATGTTCATATATTAACAATACAACAAAATTATAGCCAGAAAACCAAGTTGTCAAATAGATGGAGGAGTAAAACAACATAACAACACACTCAAAACCATCCATACCATCAACTTGGTGCTATAATATAGAGAGAAGGCAAAAGGAACAAAGTACAAACAATACAAATCAAGACACATGGGGAAACAAAAAAAAAACCACTAAGCAGCACACTCCACCGAAGAGAATGACATCACAATACAACCTTCTGGAAAGTATAAAGTTTCATTCGACTTTACCAAAACTTTCAGATCTAAAATCTTCTCCTCACCAAATCAAAAATGAAAGACATTACTAGATACAAGCATCATGGAATTAGTCAAAAAAATGTCAAATCCAGATAGAAAAACAATACCGAGCTCAAGGAGGGTGAAGCTCCAGGTTTGGGTCCATCGCAATGCCAAAGTTAGAGAAGATAAGTTCAAGTTCTTTACTTATCTTCTTTGTCTCCAATTTTCTTTGAATTAAGTGTTTGCAATCTTGTATTATAAGAATATTTCTAACTTGGGTTGGCAGCTCAATTCCTTCGAATATCCAAGAGTTTCTCTCATACCAAATGTTTCATGTCAGAGAATTAAAAGCTATGTTCTTAAGATGATTAAATAGTAGGTTATTTTTCTGACTTTGGCACATGATTTCCAGAATTTGGTTGATTTCAAAAGTATTTACGAGGCTAATTTTAAGCTTTTGCATGATAGCTTCTAGAATTTTCCTAGAATATGAGCAGTTGAAAAATAAGTGATCTCTATCTTCATTTTGATTTAAACATAAAACACAAGATTGATCGATATCATTATTCCATCTGCTGATTCTATCTTTAGTATTCAATCTGTTTAATTTAGCCAGCATAGAACATGTAGACATTTTTGGAGCACATCTATTATCCCAAATAACACTGGTCTAAATTCAGTATATTTATTTTTGATATGGTTCTAGGCCGAGTTAATACTTGTTAAATTTGGATGATTCAAATATCTGTTAAAGAGGAAAGAAATTGATTAATTGATTCAATCAAATCAATTAATTTAGTTGGTATATGGAAGAATATTTTGAAGGAAATCAATTAATTAGTCAATTTGTTATATGAAGAAAGAAATTGCTGATGGAGATTCAATCAAGGAAAATTATGGAAACCAATCACCATTATCCATTTACGTAGAAATTAAATCATGGATATTTGGAACATAATCTTTAGATTATTTTTCTTAATCCCTAAGTAACTCCTTCATTGAGTCTATTTAAATGAAGGAATTACATCTTCATATGACAAGCAAGTGTAGTATCCACCATAATTCTCTCCTCTCTTGTACTCTTTTTTCTTTAATGAAATAAAAAGTTGTTGGGTCTCCGTGGACGTAGGATATTCATATCCGAACCACGTTAAATCTTCTGTCTCTTATTTCTGTTATTTTTCTGTGAGACTGCATAATTCTTTTTACTGTCATTGGTATCTAAATAGGCAATACTAGGTCTTGATTTGAAATCGCTTCCGCAGCGCACCGTGGTGTTGAATTGTTATCAATCATCAATTTTTCACTACAGTTTGGTATCAGAGCTAGTGTTATTGTTCCTGTTTGGATATTAATGGCTACTTCTAGTAAGTCTGTTGGTAGATCTGGTGTCAATTATGGAGTAACACGTTTTGACGGAAAATGAGATTTTGGTACTTGGAAGATAAAGATGGAGGCTGTATTGAAGAAGGAGAAGACTTTTAAGATAATTTCTGCGCCTGAGAAGCTGAAAGAGTTAGATAGTGAAACTTTAGAAGAGATGGAAGATGAAGCCCTAACTACCATCCAGTTAAGTCTTTCAGATGAGGTTCTTAGAGAATTTTCTCAAAAGAAAACAGCAAAGGAATTATGGGATGCATTATCTGATGCATATCAGGACAAGTCTCTCACTAACAGAATAATTCTGCAACAACAACTCTATTCGTACAAAATGAAGCCTGGAGCTGATCTCATGGGGCATGTGGATGCCCTAACCACCTTAGTAATGAATTTGAAGGCAGCGGAAGTTGAAATTACAGATGAGGCTCAAGCAGTAATCCTTTTATGTTCCTTGCCTAAGGAGTACACTGCTTTTGTTAATTCTATGATTTATGGTCGTAGTAAAATTAGCCTATCTGATGTTAAAGCTGGACTTCATAATGAAGTGTTGAGGGATAGATTAGCAAGCACTAGTTTAGACAGTGATATGAAGGGCTTATCTGTTCAGAG
The DNA here is from genome assembly GCA_030737815.1 of Allium fistulosum. NCBI lineage: Eukaryota > Viridiplantae > Streptophyta > Magnoliopsida > Asparagales > Amaryllidaceae > Allium > Allium fistulosum. The sequence continues at coordinate 961,959,647 of CM060901.1, forward strand.
AGGAAGAAGCCAAAGCAAGTCAAAATATGGTGGAGATCGAAATAAATCAAGGTCTCAGTCTAGGGGGCCTAATAAATTGACTTGCAATTATTGTAAAAGGCCAGGGCACTTTGTAGCAACTTGTCCCAAGCTTGAAGGTAGAAGAAGAGACCCAAAGCAAGCTTCAGCATCTACCGCTGAGAAGTCAGATACAGAGAGTGATACCGATGTGTTTACAGCTTCTGGCTCTTCTAGGAAGAGCAACCTATGGCTGATTGATTCTGGCGCATCCTATCATATGACACCTGATAGGAACTGTTTCTCCACTTACCGTGAGATTGATGGAGGAGAAGTTCTGATGGGCAATGATGCTTCTTGTCGTATGATTGGTGTTGGTAGTGTGAAGGTTAGAATGTTTGACGGTGTTATTCGTACTATTACAGATGTTAGACATGTACCTGATTTGAGAAGAAGTTTGATATCTATTGGGGCTCTGAGTAGGCTTGGTTTGAAGATTCTAGTTGAAGGAGAGAAGATGAAAATATCAAAGGGTTCTATGATAGTTATGAAAGGAGTAAGGGCAGGAAATCTTTATCTTTTGAAGGGCACTACTGTAGTTGGCGAATCAGCATTTGTTACTTCTGTTGATTCAGACTCTTCCAGATTATGGCATTTACGGATGGGTCACATTGGTGAGCGCAGCATGGATGAGTTGAGAAAGCGAGGTTTGATTGATGGTGTTCATCATTCAAAGCTTGGCTTTTGTGAAGAGTGTGTTCTTGGGAAGCAGACGAAGATTTCTTTTGGTACTGGAGAGCATAAGGCAAAGGCTGTCTTAGAGTATGTTCACACAGATGTTTGGGGACCTTCCCCTTGCCCCTCCTTAGGTGGAGCCAGGTATTTCATTTCATTTATAGATGATTTCTCTCGTAAAGTTTGGGTATATTTTCTACAGTCAAAGAGTGAAACTTTTGACAGGTTTCGAAAGTGAAAATCTACAGTTGAGAAGCAGTCAGGAAAGAAATTGAAAGTTCTCCGTTCAGATAACGGCGGTGAATTTGTATCACAGGAATTCATCGATTATTGTGAGTCTGAAGGTATTAAGAGGCATTACACCACACCTGGCGACCCTCAGTCTAATGGAGTTGCTGAAAGAATGAATCGGACATTATTGGAGAGAACTCGTTGCCTCAGATTGACTGCAAAGTTGAAAAAGGGATTTTGGGCAGAAGCTTTATCTATGGCGGCTTTCCTCATCAACCGTACACCTTCTACCGCCATAGACATGAAGATCCCAAAAGAAGTATGGAAAGGAGAGCCTGTTAGCTATTCATTCCTCAAAGTGTTTGGTTGTCCAGCTTACGTACATGAGAGCAGAGGAAAGCTGGAACCTAGAGCTCGCAAGTGTATCTTTCTAGGTTATAGAAGAGGAGTGAAGGGATATAGATTGTGGTGTCCTATTAGCAGGAAGATTGTTACTAGCAGGCATGTGACTTTTAATGAGAAGGCTATGTTGAAGGTGGAGCCTTCCTCATCAGATGACAATGAGAGGACAAATGAAGAATACCAAACACAAAGTAAGTCATCTACTGTTCCTTTTCATAGAAATTCTGAAGGTGTTTCCGATGACACCGTGGTTGATGAGGAAAGTACAGAGATTAGTACAGAGGATCAGACTCAAGGTGGAGCTAGTTCAGAGATCAGATCTGTTAGACAGAAGAAGAAGCCTAATTGGCTTAATGATTTTGTTGGATTGAGCATCGAAGACATTGACTTCGATGACATGGCAACATATGCTTTGAATGTTGTCCATGACGAACCCAGAGATTATAGAGACGCTATTGCTTCAGTTGACAGTTCCAGTTGGTTAGTTGCTATGGAAGAGGAGATTGAATCTTTGCAGAAAAATCATACTTGGGATTTGGTGCCTCTTCCCACCAACAAGAGAGCTATTGGTTGTAAGTGGATCTATAGAGTAAAAGACGGCGGTGATGGAAATTTCAGATATAAAGCAAGGTTAGTAGCAAAGGGGTATGTTCATAAAAAGGGAGTTGAGTATCATGACATTTTTGCTCCAGTTGTTAGGCATACCTCCATTCGCATTCTATTGGCATTAGTGGCTCATTATGATATGGAGTTGGAGCAACTAGATGTCAAAACCGCATTCTTGCATGGTGATCTGGATGAAGAAATTTATTTACAGCAATCGGAGTGGTTCATTGATAGTAGCAGGCCTGACTATGTTTGTAAACTTAACAAATCTCTATATGGACTAAAACAGTCACCTAGACTATGGTATAAGAGATTTGATAAGTTTATGCTTTCACAAGGATATTCTAAAAGCTTCAAAGACTAGTGTGTTTATTTCAAGAGATGTGATAATGATTTAATATATCTGTTGTTATATGTTGATGATATGTTAATTGCATCTCGGAGTATAGTAAGAATTATGGAGTTGAAAACTGAACTTAGCAAGGAGTTTGATATGAAAGATTTGGGAAAAGCACAAAGAATATTGGGAATGGAGATTTGTAGAGATAGAAAGCGGAGAGAGTTAAGGCTCACTCAAACGCAGTACATCGAGAAAGTCCTCGCTCGATTTGGAATGGAGAAAGCCAAACCGGTTGGCACTCCATTAGGCTCTCATTTTAAGTTGTCAAAAGACTTATCTCCCTCATCGGAAGAAGACAAGAGGTATATGGCTGATATACCTTATTCTAGTGTTGTTGGTAGTCTTATGTATGCGATGGTGTGCACAAGACCAGATTTGGCCCATGCAGTGGGTGTTGTGAGTCGATATATGTCTAACCCAGGCAAAGAGCATTGGCAAGCTGTGAAGTGGATTCTTAGATATCTTCGAGGCACTTCTTTGGTGGGCTTGTTATATGGTGAAGTGGATGGTGACATCTTTCTTAGAGGATACTGTGATTCTGATTATGCTGGGGATAGAGATGCTAGGAAGTCAGTGTCGGGCTATGTTTTTACACTTGGCATAGGCTCGATTTCATGGAGATCAAAGCTGCAGTCTATCGTAGCTTTATCGACTACCGAAGCAGAGTTGATATCGATTGTGGAAGCAACAAAAGAAGGATTATACTTACTTCAGTTGTTGGATGATCTTTCAATGGTGCAGCGGACAGTAGAGCTATTTTCAGACAGTCAGAGTGCGATTCATCTTGTAGAAAATCAAGCTTATAGTTCACGGACAAAGCACATTGATGTTAGAGGTTTCTTTCTTATGCTTGAGTAAGAACGAAGCAAGATCAAATTGTTGAAAGTGAGTACTTTGGATAATCCTTCAGATATGATGACAAAGTCACTTCCTAAGGACAAGTTTGAGCATTGCTCAAACTTGATCAGTTTGATACCTGTTACTTGAGCGCCATGGGGCGCTAGACCCAACAACTTATATGTCGATTGTTTGATGATAAGATGATGAAGAGAGATTGTTATATTTGAATCAAGGTGGAGTGTTAAATTTGGATGATTCAAATATCTGTTAAAGAGGAAAGAAATTGATTAATTGATTCAATCAAATCAATTAATTTAGTTGGTATATGGAAGGATATTTTGAAGGAAATCAATTAATTAGTCAATTTGTTATATGAAGAAAGAAATTGCTGATGGAGATTCAATCAAGGAAAATTATGGAAACCAATCACCATTATCCATTTACGTAGAAATTAAATCATGGATATTTGGAACATAATCTTTAGATTATTTTTCTTAATCCCTAAGTAACTCCTTCATTGAGTCTATTTAAATGAAGGAATTACATCTTCATATGACAAGCAAGTGTAGTATCCATCATAATTCTCTCCTCTCTTGTACTCTTTTTTCTTTAATGAAATAAAAAGTTGTTGGGTCTCCGTGGACGTAGGATATTCATATCCGAACCACGTTAAATCTTCTGTCTCTTATTTCTGTTATTTTTCTGTGAGACTGCATAATTCTTTTTACTGTCATTGTTATCTAAATAGGCAATACTAGGTCTTGATTTGAAATCGCTTCCGCAGCCCACCGTGGTGTTGAATTGTTATCAATCATCAATTTTTCACTACAATACTAAATTGACCAGAGCTGCTAGGAAGTCAGAACCAGAAATCAGCTTGCATCTGATTAAGAATTTTGATATTATGCACTATATTTTGAATTTGAGTAGGCACATACTCATTATGATCCTTCTATTTATTACCTGATATAAGAGTAGAGACATTTCTATTATTACTACCATTGACAGACATAGAGTTCCTCCCAAATTTATCCACCAAGGAATAACCATCAATCCATGGGTCCAACCATACATCAGTATTTTCACATCACATATTTTGTATTAGCTAAAATACTGATGGCCGAATAATGGGAAAATAATAGTTGATACCATGTAATTACAGCAAAAACATATTCTTATTACCAAGTACTATGCACAATTATGAAAACGTAAGGTAATTAATGGTAGTAATTAGTATTAAAAATAGCAATAAAAAACATATACATACAAATGATCTAAAATTAGAAATATAAAACGCTGTCTGGAAATAAATTTATCGTTCAAAATTGTAATAACATGGAATCTTCATATAAGTATGAAAAATCATCAATATGTTAATCATTCGTATGGAAGAATAAATTATAAAAAATACATGAAAACCATTTGCGTGGAAGAATAAATAACTCAACATGCAGCCAATAAAGATTTCATTCTTCTTCATTAACCTTTGATGTTACATAACCTTGTCACCTTGTACGTTACAACGTTAATAATTCTAATAGCAATCTTGACCTGTAGCAGCATCTTTCTCTTCCAACCTTCTTTCTCTCTCCTCTATCTACTTTCCTTTTTAATCTTAGCTCTTTTAGATCTTTTCCCTTTATCCTCTATATTCAAATTTCTCATACAATTCAATCGAGCTTTTACTATTGGGAGAAAATTGAGTAGGAATAATATGGTTCTTTCACCATGCATTTTGACCCAAATCACAAAGTTGTTATTTCCCATCCTTCTCCCTTGCAGTAGTCCCTTATGAATCTTCAATCTCATAGTATAAGAGAAACATTCATAATACAAAACACAAACATTTTCTAATTATAAGCAACACAATTCCAATTTATAGTATAAAAGACAAACATTCATCTGTCATCCTACCAATCTAAAAAAACAGTACAGAATTTACATCATAATCCATTTAAAATTTACCCCAATCATATCGATACCTGAGTCGAACATAAAACTTCTTCGACCCTAAATTCAGTTGTTGCGATGGCCGCATGTTTAATAATTTAAACCCGGTCTTTTCCGTCCTCTCACAAATCCCAACCAAAACCATCTTTGTCGATGGCTAAATTTTTAGTAGAAATACAAATTGATGGAAAGCATTTATTTTACAAAATAGGAGTGTGGAGTAGGACAAAAATATCTTCATTTTTTTAGCATGGAATGGAGACTGGGTAGTTGGAACCAGTGAGGAAAGATAAGTGGGTTACAGCTTATAGGACACGGATGAAGTAGTTTGCAAAAAGTAAGGAATTTGAGTCCACGCTTCAGTTAGTTAACGTGTAATTACGGATTGCAAAGACGTTTTTCATATGCTGTCGTGGGAGAAGCACAACCATTTGATGTCTTTGTCTATAATAAATCTGGTCCACTTTTTGTCTTTGCCGTTAACTCCGCGGGATTTTATTATATAGATAGTACTTTAAATGGGCAATGAGAGCTGCAACAACATTAAATACATTCAAATTGTTTTAGTTAGTCCCACATCGTCCAAAATATATTAATTGTTGTTGTATATAAGCTAAGGGATGAAGAAGGAAGTAGTTTCAATATCATCTAATTGAGATGAGATGTTGATGTGAAGTTTAATAATATGTTCTATGAATGGATGACATGCAAACAAAGAGACGGTTCAAATAATTTTAGCTAATACAGTTGTACTACAATTTGCAGTCTGACCAACAACCAATTATCATCAATATTTCTTTATGGAGATGTAAAGGGTATTGTGGAAAATTCAAAAAGACACGGTTGAAATTTATTCATGGAATTCTCATTATTAATAGTAGAGATAAGAAAATGTAGTCAACAAAGTGAACTATGAAAAATTGATTATTTTGATTATTAGAATAAATTATCATCGACTAAAATAATAGTAAGTAACAATTTTTATACATATTAGTTCTGTAAAATAATAGACTAAATTAATCATATTATTGAGAATAACAAAACATTTATAAAATATGTACTTAGCACAGAAGAAACAAATAATCAATTAAAAGAAGTGAACTAAAATGTGTAGCAAAAGTTGATCTATCTATTATGACCTATTTGTAGAAACCATATTACTCAGTGATAAGTTATAAATATTTACATAAAAAGCAAAAACGAATACTTGTCTATCAACTATGTTCAAGAAAGATCTTCATTATGTCCCTGCAGTTCTCTAAAAGATTAACTTGATAGAAACATCTTTCACATCACTCATCTTTCAGCAAATAAACATTATTGTACTTTCATTTTATTCATACCCAACTCTGCATTCGAACATATTTTTAACTTAAATTCACCTCTTTATTCGATAATTTCCCACTTTCTTCTTGTCCTTTTTTCATAAAATCAACATTCACTACTTTATGGTCATCGCATAACATCATAGCACCAATCAGTGGCCACGAAATATATATCTAGAGTAACAAACAATTGTATACTATGAATTTTATTAGGATATAAATCCAACATTAGTACGAAACTTAAAATATTTTCTATTTAGATATCTAACCTAGCTAAATGTAATACTTATAATCAAGAACGATATTATGCTTGCAAGACAAAACTTATAATCTTATTTTACAATGTTGCCTTTAGTATTATACTAAAAGCATAACAAAAATTACCCTAATACGATTATGGTATGACAATTGAATAAAATAATCTAAATATATTTAAATTATTGGTTATATAATTTTTTGCTAATCTTGTTAAAGAAAAGCAAAGCATTCACTAAGAACATGCGGTGAATACCAACTCTACTACTTTTAGATATTATTTTTCACAATAGGAAAGCTTTCATGAAGTTACTTACATGTTTGTTCATAAACTTAAAACCTATAATGCATATGAAATATTTATTACATAGTATTATTCTAACTAAATAATATTAAAATGAACTAAAATATGATTAACTATCTCATTCAACTAATTCCAATAAAAATAATTAATTGCAGTTAGTTATTTAGCTGTTATAAATTAAAATTAAATGGGTCGATAACACTTAATTCATTTAAGTTAATTCCTTTTATTAGTTACATGATAATATTATTTTATATATGACCCTCTATATTTAATATTACTTATAAATATTAAGAGTGACAAAATTTCTAATTAATAACCATTTATAGATGTTAGCACCAAAATTGGTCACTAACCTCGTAGAGAAAGATTGTGTAGAGATATAAGTGATGAAGGTAAATTAAACAAAGAAGACAATGCTAATTTAATTGCAGAAAGTAAGAACACCAAATTTATAGTGGTTCAGCGTAATTGCCTACGTCCACTTTGAGGTTAAACTTTATTGATCTTCTCTAGAGTTGATTACAAGTACAATTCGTGAATCAAATGCTTGGATGAAGTTGTTTTTGTAGAGAAGATGAGTCTCGAAAATGGCAGAGTCTCCCCAGTGTTCTCTCTCCAAAAAGGATCCTTTTCATTGTGCCCCTGCCCTTCTATTTATAGAGGAAGATGGGTTGGACTTCCTTCATGGGCTTAGGAGCAAGGTGCCTCTGCCCATAGTGGGTGAATCTGCGCACCAGGCCAGGCAGGCCGAATGCTCTTGCTTTATTGTGGGCCTGACAACTTGCTACCACCTCCAGTCTCTCCTTGATCAGAATCTTGTCTAGTGCTAATGATAATTTCTTCAACCGTCGTTTTGTAACCGGGTCAAGATGCCGGTTAACACTTGCCCCCCAAAGTGTGTCGTGTGAAGCAACACAACACGCTTTGAATCAGCGAGTATTCCTTGTCTTCAGAAAGAAATCCACCATGTTTCTTGAATAGTCATTATCCTCCAATTTATCCTCCCAAGGTGTTGTATCCTTCTTTGGTCATCGTGATGCTTGGTCGATTCCCAATATTATAAATCCAGGGTTGTAGTTCATTAGTGGCCATCCGTGTCTGATTCTGCAGAGCTAATAAGCTTCGGCTATATGATCTAGTCTTCTCTTAATAACCCTCAGTGAGAATTCAATTTCTGTTGATTTCAAGAAGTCGAACTTTTTCGGATGTACACATGCACGTTCGGGTACATGTTCTTGCCATTGGCTCTCGGATGCGTTTTATATGCTCATAAGTCGTCGCCAACTCCATCCAGTTTAATTGTAATTCAATCGCGATTCCTTGTTTGTATTTTCTGTGAAATAAGGGTTGCAATCAGCCACTTGAGGAGTTTTCCAAACCTCTCTTCAGTACAAACTCTATGATTTTGTTCACAGCTTCAACCTGTCCATTTGCAGTTATAATGGATCATGGAAGGTCATAAGGACAGATGACGTTACGGATAAAGAAGTTGATTATTTTCTTCATCTTGGTCGTGGTTAAGAGTTCTTCATCTGCCCATTTGGTGACGTAATCAACTGCTATGATGGTGTATTTCGCACCACCTTTAGGATCGACAAGAAGATGATTTCAGTGCCCCCAAGTGACAAACGGCTATGAACTAGCCATTTGAATAATTTCCATCGGCGGGGTTCCCGGATTTTTTGCAAACATCTTACACTCGTCACATTGTCTAGCATGATCAACCGCTTTTGGGTTGATAGTTGGCTAGTAATACCTGTAGCAGAGTATCTTCTTTATCATGGTTTTCCCCCTGATGTTATTACCGCATTCTTCTTCATAGAATTTGCTCAAGATATCATCATGGGCGATATGCCGAAGCATGGGGATGGATAGACTCCTTTTGACACACGACTTATTCTTAGATGATTTGGCGTGAAGCTTTGAGGAGGATCTGTCGTTTTCCATTCCTCCGTTCAGTAAGAATTCCTCATTGTAGATAGTCTTTGATAGGAGTCAACCACGACACCTTTTCATTTTGTTCGCTGAGTACGTGTGTAATGATGTAATACGTGAAGTCGTTTAGAAGCTCTTGGACTTGGCCGAGATAAGGAGCAAGACAATGCCCCCTAGCAAGATCAACTTCCTTAAATTTGTATACTACCAATCAAGAATCACAAAAGACATGTAAAGTTTTCACTTCAAATCCTCTAGCAAGTTTGAGGCTGGCTGTAATGTCGACCGTCAGCTTAGCAGGTGCCATCCCAGATTCTTTGAGTAAAGATGTAACTATTTTGCATAACATTCAATGTGAAATATGGTTAGGACGGTCAATGTTGATGGTTATTCTGGTCGAATCCTAGGGTCTAGTCATGAGTTGTTAAGTCAAATAATGAAGGGCTCTGAATGCTCTAATTAATTATCTGCAAATGGCCAAAGATCAGGCTTAAAAGCACGTTGAAGGAAATGTCGAGTAGGGGCCAGCCTCGAGTTGCGTGCAACTGCATAGCTGGATCTTGCTATGAGTTTGAATTTGCTTGTATATTCGAGTAACGCATTTTCTATTCAATGCATTCATGATCCTTCACTCGCCCTACGGGTCGGAGTGACAGTCAGTTGCCCACAAGCTTTGGCATCGATTTAATGATTCCATCTCTAGGCATCCTTTCGGTCGTTGCCTTGAGTAGCTGTAAGCACTATATATAAGTTTTAATACTGATCTATCGTAGCCAGTTTTTGGATGACCATGCGTCTTCTCCTAGTCTCGGGTTGATAAATGTACTGCATGGACGGTTGAGTCTCGTCCTAGCTATGTTTATGTTTTCACCTAAACTCCAAAGACATAGGGGTGATTGGTGAATAGTCGGTTCACATTCATCTTGCTTCTCCCTCGTGCCCCTAGGTCTGGGGCATATACCGATAAGTAGGAAGGCCAGCCACGCCCACTTTAGCTTTACTCTCTTTCCCGTTGAATTATGGGATCATGTCAGTCGATGGGAGACTAGGTCTCGCCTATCTTGGATTTTATCATGGTTTTTCATTCCAAGAGGAATACTTCGATGCCACGTAAGTTTTAGGGCGTAATTTGGACAGTGGATGGTCATCCACATCCACTTTGGTTCATGCTCTATAATCAGATCTCGGGGTAAAGTTGGCTACAAATGCAGTCGGGTTATGCTCATCCAGTTTCATACTCCTCCTGACGAATCGAACGAGGGTGCTGGATAATTTTTGACCAAGTATCCGTGGTTTACCCTCCTTTCCATACTCTGGGGGTCATAGTTTTTCAAAAAACAAACATCTGAGTCACATTCGTATGTGCTTGGTGCGGATCGGCATTGACCCTTGGTCTGAGGTATGATATAGTAGGTTGCTCGTAGCTTTGGATGCCGTTTCGATTGGTTCTGTATTGAGGCCTCCCTGCAGTCGCTGCCTCAAGTTATAAAGAACGCCATGCTAGGGCTATAGTAAGCTGTCGTATTCGGCTTTTTAGTGTTTTGTACCCCTGCCCCCAGCATTGATTTGGCTAGGTCACTAGTTGGATGGTCAAACTCCATCCTCAGCGGGTTAATAATCCTCTTGTCGATTCCAGGCCGAAGTTTGCGGAATAAAAAATGGTCGGAATCCACTCGTTTATTTATCGATGTTTATACACCACTCTACATTCTGGTGACTTAGTGTTATTCTCCCTCCGGTTTACTCACGCCCAATTTGTGTTCAGGCTTCGGTCCACGCTCCGGGGACTTAGAGATTTGTCGAACGGTTTACGCTTTAGTCCACAGTTCGAGACGCAGAGATTTTCGTCAACTCGTTTATACTCTAGTTCGCACTCTGGGAACTTAGAGTAATCTGGTCCGCTTCTGGGATTTAGGGATTTTTCTGAAGTCGTCTATAATCTAGTCCATGCTCTGGGGACTGCGAGTACTGTAGTCCGCACTCTGGGGACGTAGAGGTTTTTGAGTCATTTATACTCTAGTCCGCACTCAGGGACATAGAGTACTTTAGTCCGCATTCTGTCTCCCATTCCAGAGGGTGAGACCTCTCGGATGGCTGAGAGTTTGCCCGAACCTGGTAGATAATCCTTCTCTTTAAGGTTCTCTTTAAGATTTCGAAAGTCGTTATTCTTTATGCAGGACTATTGCATTCTTGTTTTCCACGATTTTGTGCAGGCCGTTCTGACCCCGAGCCCACTCCGAGGAGCGATGTCGCCAAGGAAGTGGGGGAGAAAACAAGTGAAGCCACTCACGTAGGGGAGGCTTCTGGTCCAGACGCTCAGGTGATCGGAGCGCTTGACGAAGACAAGTCTGAAACCTCCTCTCCTACCGACGGGGGTTATGAAGCAGAAATTACAGGCGCCTCTGAGCATACATCCGAATTGAGCATGGAGGAGTGGCTCGAGAAAGAGAGGGAGGAGACGGTCAAGGTCATAGTAGATCCCCGAGTTGTGGACTTGGACGATCCTTTGAACAAGCCGTTGAAGGTCATCCTTCCTGGCGGGTCCAAGCCCATGGAAGGCCCCCGTACTCCTTCAGTTGCTACCCCTCTATCAAAGAAGAGTACCAAGGGTAAATGCTCTGGAGAGGAGCCGTCTGGAAAGAAGTTGAAGAAGCACAAGAAGTGATTACTATCCTCGTTCAACGAGGGTTAGTTTGAGTCATGTAATTATTTTCATCTATTTCCTTAGTCCTTGTAGATAGAATGTCGACTCTGAACTTTGGAGGGGTTGTAATAGAAACTCATTTCTGAATAAGGTTTAGTTCCTTTTTCTGTCTTACAAAAGACTCTTATTGTTCAGTTTTCTTTGTGATTGTGATTTTAATCCAAGCAGTTGTGAGTAACATAGACTTCTCAGTCCATCTTCATATAACTCGGAAACTCTTCGGGAGTCGTTGAACTTCCATTCTGTGCTTCGAGCACTTAGAATACTTTCTAGCCCGTATGTCAGGGATTTGACAAATTCAAGTCATTTGTGTCATAGTTCATATTCAGGGAACTTGGAGATCCGATTCGCTTATATTCGAGTCTGCACTCTGGGGAGTTAGAGTACTCTAGTCCGCACTCTGGGGACTTGGAGGTTTAAGTCATTTATACTCTAGTCTGTGCTCTGGGGACTTAGAGTACTCCAGTCCGCACTCTGGGGACTTGGAGGTTTAAGTCGTTTATACTCTAGTCCACACTCTGGGGACTTAGAGTACTCCAGTCCGCACTCTGGGGACTTGGAGGTTTTAGTCATTTATACTCTAGTCCGCGCTCTGGTAACTTAGAGTACTCCAGTCCGCACTCTGGGGACTTGGAGGTTTAAGTCGTTTATACTCTAGTCCGCGCTCTGGGGACTTAGAGTACTCCAGTCCGCACTCTGGGGACTTGGAGGTTTTAGTCATTTATACTCTAGTCCGCGCTCTGGGGACTTAGAGTACTCCAGTCCGCACTCTGGGGACTTGGAGGTTTAGGTCGTTTATACTCTAGTCCGCACTCTGGGGACTTAGAGTACTCCAGTCCGCACTCTGGGGACTTGGAGGTTTAAGTCGTTTATACTCTAGTCCGCGCTCTGGGGACTTAGAGTACTCCAGTCCGCACTCTGGGGACTTGGAGGTTTTAGTCATTTATACTCTAGTCCGCGCTCTGGGGACTTAGAGTACTCCAGTCCGCACTCTGGGGACTTGGAGGTTTTAGTCATTTATACTCTAGTCCGCGCTCTGGGGACTTAGAGTACTCCAGTCCGCACTCTGGGGACTTGGAGGTTTAAGTCGTTTATACTCTAGTCCGCGCTCTGGGGACTTAGAGTACTCCAGTCCGCACTCTGGGGACTTGGAGGTTTAAGTCGTTTATACTCCAGTCCACACTCTGGGGACTTGGAGGTTTAAGTTGAGAGCAGTCGTATTTCCACTCTTTAATTTGTATTCATCTACTGTATCGAGGCTAATGTCGTCGAATGAACAATCGAACCACGTTTGCTCACGGAATGAGATTCTGCCCCCCAGGATGAGGGACGAAATTTGAAAAATGGACGATCGATTCTCGTCCGCTTGGTGATTATAGCTCTTCCAATCAAGTCAAGGAAGGAGGTATATGACAGATGGTTGAATCACATCCATGTTGGGTTAGATAGCCAAATCTCTTACAATTTGCTCCGTATCTCCTTCTAGAAAATAAGGATAATAGATTGTTGAGTAGACAAAGTAAGTTGCATATGTTCCAAGGTGCAGTCGTGTCCATATATTGACAGTGATGGTTAGCGAGTACGCAGTCTACCATAGCTACTTCAAGTTGGGCTTTCGAACAACCTTTCGTGTTCAGGGTAGGATTTGACGTGTAGATGATCAAATCACGTCCACTTTTGACGGATCCCGACGTCACTGAGCTTCATGAGGGGTATCTGTATTTTATCGAACTTTGTTCTATGACTCGATTGGAGTGGATGATCGGGCCATATTCATTCCAAGCAGTTTAGGTCTCCAAGTCAAAATGTGGAGGTTGATGGATGGATGGTCGGTTGTTCGAATCGATCATAAGTTGAGCATACGAACTCGGATCGTCTTGAAACTTGGAACATTGGCTTCCTTGGCTTTGATTGTTATGTCTTGTTAATCGTGGCTCGATCCAGACTCGGACAAAATCCATCGATATCCATAGTGAGCCTTTGTGTAACCGATCTCCAAGACGAACTGTCACTGGTTTCTAATCAAGTTCTTGGTGTCACGGCCTTGCCAAAAGGCGGGATAACATTTGCCCCCCAAAGGACGTCTTGTGTAAACATGACGTGCTTTGAAAAACCGCAGTCTTTCATGCTGAATATTTCCGTTCAGTTGATTGCTTGACAGTCGTCTTTTAATCGTTTCGTTGCAATCTTCTTTTAGACAAATGTTCAACTAGCGTGCTTTGCTTTGGTTCTGCCCCCAGTTTTGGGAATGAGTATGGAGTTGATGTATGTTTATACTCCGTCTCGCACTCTGGGAGTACGGAGTTGAGTAGATGTTTATACTCCGTCTCGCACTCTGGAAATACGGAGTTGATTAATGTTTATACTCCGTCTCGCACTCTGGGAGTACAGAGTTAAGCGAATGTTTATACTCCGTCTCGCACTCTGGGAGTACGGAGTTGATTAATGTTTATACTCCGTCTCGCACTCTGGGAGTACAGAGTTAAGTAGATGTTTATACTCCGTCTCGCACTCTGGGAGTACAGAGTTAAGTAGATGTTTATACTCCGTCTCGCACTCTGGGAGTACGGAGTTGTGCGAAGGATCGTCGTGTATCAACCCATTTTTAACCTTGATGTGATGGCTTGCCCCCGAGCTCGAGTTTCACTTAGCGAGTGGCTGGCCGTATCGCAGCCGCTCTCTACTTGAATAAATTCCACTTGCAGGATGGAATTCAGCTCTTTGTGCATCGTGATGTTGTACATTGTATTTAATCCATAGCCCCAAATCAAAGGCATATGGTTGATGATGAGCAATAGAATTATTCTCATCCAGATGTAACTCCACACGTCTGATCATGGTCTGCGTAGATTGGTTGGCAACCAAATCTGAGTACCTGGACACCTATATCGTTTTGAAAGTAGTTTAGTTCAAGCTAGTCGTAGTTCATAGAACAATTGAAATAGAGATGGAAATGGAAATAATTCAAAGAAGATTATGGTAAATCTCATTGATATGTGAAGCAGCATCGTGTGCTCGCTATTCGACTCCGCCCCTGGCTCCTTTCAAAGGGATGTTGGCCGTCAACCGTCCAATTGATAATCATAGCCCTTTATTAATAGGCATCGGATATTCGCGGCCCGCCATTCTGCAGGACTTGTACATACTATTGAAGCTTTCCTTTCCAGGTCATCTTTTCGATCATACCTCGGAGATGTTTGTAATCGCCCGTGTTAGGATCAGTGAGCATTTGGGAATATACAACATTCCCCTGATTTTCTTTAGACTTTGGTGTACTCTCTCGAGGTTGGTTTCCAGTACCACTCCGAGTCGTGAGTCTTCAAGTAGAGGTTGTCAATTGAACCTTTCAAAGAGCATATGAGCTGAATTCTGAAGTCTTGTTTCGGCTACTGGGATCTACATCCTTAGCCAACGGGCCTTCATTGTTATTTTTCTTAGTATGCTCCACTCCACCTCACTTTAGTTCTGATTCATTTTGTAAAAGAAATGATCCATAGTCATAGGAGGCTCTTTAGCTAACTAGCTTCCAAAATATATCTGGAGGTCGACTTTCCTCAAACGTGATCATTATGATACCCTTGTTAGTATTCGGAATAAATTGCTTAGAGCCAAACATTGGTTTGCATGGAGTCACTAAATTCGAAGTGCTGGGTCAGCGAAGAATGGTGCTTGGAGTCATCTTGGCGTTTGCTAGAGTCACATCCTCTATGTTCTCCAACCTTTGGGAGTACCGTTTGAATAGCGGTTGCTTGTCCGTTCCCTTGATGTCGTTCATAAGCTGCCTCTAGATCCTCTATGCCCTGGTCGATCATGGGATGTCAAGGAAGTGGATAGAATGTTCCTTTATTAACTTGAGTTTTGATTTCACTATCCGGAGGCACTGCGCTGCGGCTAGGGTTCGGCATTCGTTCTCGTTCGGCGCAACTGAGTCGTTCGGCATTACAGAGGTGCTCGGCATTCTTTCTTGTCCGGCACAACCGAGTCGTTCGGCATACAATACCGTTCAGCATTACAAAGGTGCTCGGCATAGAGGTATGGATCGGCCTGGAAGAGTGTTCGGCCTAGAGGTATGGTCGGCCTGGAAGGGCGTTCGGCCTAGAGTTATGGTCGGCCTGGAAGGGCGTTCGGCCTAGAGTTATGGTCGGCCTGGAAGGGCGTTCGGCCTAGAGGTATGTTCGGCCAAAGCTGTTCGGCCAAGGCTGTTCGGTGGAATGGATCGGCGTGGAGTGGTTCGGCCAAAGCTGTTCGGCCAAAGTGGATCGGTCTGGAGTGGTTCGGTCAAAGCTGTTTGGCCAAGGTTGTTCGGCATAGGAATGCTGCTCGGCATGGGAATTCTGTTCGGCATGGGAGCTCTGCTCGGCCTGGATGCTGCTCGGCATGGGAATTCCGTTCGGCATGGGAGCTCTGCTCGGCCTGGATGCTACTCGACATGGGAATTCCGTTCGGCATGGGAGCTCTGCTCTGCCTGGATGCTGCTCGGCATGAGAATTCCGTTCGGCATGGGAGCTCTGCTCTGCCTGGATGCTGCTCGGCATGGGAATTCCATTCGGCATGGGAGCTCTGCTCGGCCTGGATGCTGCTCGGCATGGGAGCTCTGCTCGACCTGGATGATGCTCGACATGGGAATTCTGCTCGGCATGGGGAATTCTCTAGAGCGATGGGCATACACCTTTTCTGAAGCGGTCGGCATACTCCTTTTCTGGGGCGATCGGCTAAGTTGGCTTCAGAGGGGGGTCGGCCTCTATTCAACATGACTGCAAACTTCAACGCCTAGTCCCCATATCTTACATAGACTTGGTTTCTATGAATACGACTATCAGCTTCCTTTAGATTTCTTTCAAATCTGAGTAGAATAGGAAGTTTCCTAGTAAACAACTGGATCTATCTCGCGAATATGGAAATCCACTAGTAGATGATGAGATCCAATCAAGCTGAGAATTCAATTCTTAGTGAAAGCACCAAAGTGTTAGCACCAAAATTGGTCACTAACCTCGTAGAGAAAGATTGTGTAGACATATAAGTGATGAAGGTAAATTAAACAGAGAAGACAATGCTAATTTAATTGCAGAAAGTAAGAACACCAAATTTATAGTGGTTCAGCGTAATTGCCTACGTCCACTTTGAGGTTAAACTTTATTGATCTTCTCTAGAGTTGATTACAAATACAATTCGTGAATCAAATGCTTGGATGAAGTTGTTTTTGTAGAGAAGATGAGTCTCGAAAATGGCAGAGTCTCCCCAGTGTTCTCTCTCCAAAAAGGATCCTTTTCATTGTGCCCCTGCCCTTCTATTTATAGAGGAAGATGGGTTGGACTTCCTTCATGGGCTTAGGAGCAAGGTGCCTCTACCCATAGTGGGTGAATCTGCGCACCAGGCCAGGCAGGCCGAATGCTCTTGCTTTATTGTGGGCCTGACAACTTGCTACCACCTCCATTCTCTCCTTGATCAGAATCTTGTCTAGTGCTAATGATAATTTCTTCAACCGTCATTTTGTAACCGGGCCAAGATGCCGGTTAACAATAGACATATCCAAACTGCAAAAAAATGTAATGCAATATAGTATGAAACAACAGTCGAAAATCAAAAACCTAAATACCTCACTATTGCGCAAGATTCCTAAGTATTTGGTAGTAGCCATGCATACAAATAGAAAATTTTGATTTTCTTATGAATATCTTGTTATGTAATGGTGGTCGGACCAAGCTCTCATCTCCAGCACGTGGCGAGCGCATATGAGTTGACACACACTTTGTTATAATAAAAGGAATATTACGTGCCCACCAACCTATATTTATACATCACTTCTCTAAGTTATTTAGCGATGCAGGACTATTACAACTCAAAACCATCGTTTCACTTTACAACATGTAAGATAACCCTAACATTTCCATGGTCTATTAATAACACCACTGAAAAATGTATTAAAACCTATGTCGACTGAGATAGATAATATCAGATTTTATAAAATGTAAGTTTAGTTTTTACAAGGAAAACATAAATGTTTTAGAAATAAATTTGTTCACAAAAAAAATAGTGGAAATTAGGGAGGCATCCCTATCATACTTTCATATTGTAAAGCGGGTCCCTGTCAAAGTTTCATTGTAAAGCGGGTCCCTGTTTTCTGGAAACGAAGAAAAATTATTGCTGAAATGTTAGTAACTTTTATAAATAAGTGCTGATATTTCAGCAACTATCTGTGTCTAAGTTTTATTGTAAAAACAAAGAAATTTTTTTGCTGAAATGTCAGCAATTTTTATAAATAAGTGCTGATATTTCAGCAACTTTCATAAACTGTGTTCACAGTGTACATAAATGTTGCTGAAATATCAGCAACTTTTATAAATAAATGTTGATATTTCAGCAACTTTCATACACTATGTTCACAGTGTACAGAAATGTTGCGAAAATATCAGCAACTTTTATGAAATGTTGCATCATGCTCTGCAATAATCGTGAATAAAAAACAGGGACTTAATTTACACTGAAATTTAGTGAAGGACTTTTCGTGAATTTTGAAACTTAATAAGGACCTGTGCCAAAAGTACCCAAAAAAATATTGGTGATTCCAAATGATATCATTACATTATTCATAATGAAAGAGGGTAAAAAAGATAAAACTCGATAAGTCAAAATATGAAAAAACATTAGAATTAAGCATAGATGAGCATTTGGATTGAGATTGAATGAGAGAATAAAAACTGTGATTGAATTCCTATATGGTAGAAATTGAATTGAGATTAAATGAGATTTAAAATAATTGAAATTAACTTATTGAACTTTATTTATAAAAAATAGTTGATAAGGATGATAAAAAGGCATGAATGAGACTGTCTGCAATCTTAATAGGTAGGTGGAAAACGTTTAGGAACGGTAACATTTGAAAATTAATTGGTGGATTTATTTTGGAATGGGATAGGGGTGAATGGGTGAAAATTTAAGTAGCCAAAATATGAAGAAAAAAATGCTTAAATGAAGGAGAGATGGGCATTTGAATTGATGTTACTTAAATTCTAGTTAATTCCAATTCATATCTTTCAACTTTTCGTTTATAGAATTAATTATATATTAATACTCAAGTTAATTCTCTTTTATGTTAATTAGATCATCTTCTAATAATTTATATATATATATATATATTCATTCAATTGAAATCAAACAACAAAATACTACAGATTGGAAAATTCGACTTATTCATTTATAATTTCAACAGCTAAACTAAAAGATAAACATATTATCAAATTAACTAAATTATGCACACACTTCTGTGAATTTATAAAAAATAATCCTTTTAAGCTAAGAATTTTTTTTAAAAGTAAAAGTATAAAAGAACTAAATTTATCAAATATTTAAAAATAAAATTGATAACATAGGTGAGAATCAATAGTTCTACTGCTCAACCTTCTAACTTTTGGCAGCTATTATATCATTTAAGTTTATAAATCATATAATAAGTTGTGTAAACTAATAATTATATATGTATATATAGTATGCATCCTATCATTTTTACTATATTGGATTCCCAAAAACCTTGACTCTTCAATAATGCATCTTCCAACTTTGAAGATTCCAACTGCTTGAACAATTACCTTATCAAAAACTATGCTAATAATATGAATAGGGGCAACATACCACAATCTAATAAAGGTAAATTTGATAGCATGTTTTAAGTAAAACTAAAAAACTATTTTAATCCAGTGTAGAATAAAATGTTGTGTTAAGATAAAGGTGGACTTGAATTGATTGGCACTAAAGTGAATTAATCATAATTAATTCTATGGAACCAAGTTAAATGAATTTAGTACTTATTAATTTCTTTTATTCGTTGCATGATAATAATATTTGATATGATCATTTCTATAAACTTATCCAACATAGAAGAAATAAAAAACAACATAATTTCAAACTAACTTTATGAATAATCATTAATAATACCTCAATGCTCAATAAGATCCCAAAAAGACAATCAAACAACGCCATTTGAAAATGTAGTGACAAAAATGGTTAGTATAGGATTAAAAAAAAAGGTTTAATCCATGTAAGTGTATATAAAACATTTAAATAAAAGTTTAAACTAAAGCATGTTTTGAATTGAACTTTTAATAACGATTCAAAGTTACCTGCTGTAGCTAGATTAAAAGTAAACAATATACAAAATCATACCAGAACAAGAAAAATCGAATGAAAGTAAACGCTAAATCAAATATTCAAAACAAACAAAAAGTTAATTTTACTTGTAATATATATATATATATATATATATATATATATATATATCACAAATCAACGTGAGATTCCGTCCTATCCATATATTTGCAAATCTAGTAACATCGCATGACAAATGAACGAGACCATATTCACAGGCATACAAACTGAAAAGAAAACAAAAATGAAAACCAAGTTTTAGGCACAAAAACTAAAAGCAAAGATTTGAAATCAAAAACTGCAATCCCAGCCTCAAATTAAATGAAAAGAAATAATAAAAAACTAACCTTTAAATCAAGTCAATCAATCCAGCAAGCTATGTTTTTTTTGGGAAAGAATCGGTATAAACACTATCGCTGCAAAACATGAATAAAATCATATATAATTTAAGATGAATACGAAGTGAAAAGATATTGAATAATTCAATCAAATTCTAGTTCAATAAAAAAGAATTAAAAAGACTAATTGTTCGCAAAGTATTTTTTATTTATTTTGATTGAGGGTAGAATAGTTTTTTTGAATTATAGCCTACATATAAAACTAGAAAATGGGAAGAAATAACATTATGAGAAAGAATGAAACGAAAGTGAAATAATTAAGAGAGTGAAAAGATATTGATGAATTCAATCAAATTCTGGTTCAATAAAAAGGAATTAAAGAGACTGATTGTTTGGAAAGTATCTTTAATTTTATTTTGATTGAGAATAGAATAGTTTTTTTGAATTGTAGCTTACACATGAAACTGGAAAATGGGAAGAAATAATGTCGTGAGAAAAGACGAAATGGAAGTGAAATAATTAGGAAATGATGAGAACTGTCTGAGTAAATATAAAAATAATGAATGAAGGATTAATATATATGAAAATAAAAATACAAGTAGTCAAAGATTGGATATTTTATATAATAATATATATGGAACGTTCATTATGTTAAATACATTAATGATATCATTAATATTTTTCATGTATGTTAATGGTATGTAGGATGAGAAGAATTGGGGAAAAAAGCATACTAAAGGTCACATATTCTCTTTTTTATATAATAATAGAATATATAATATAAGAATACTATTTTTGTTGGAGTTCTATATTGCGAAGAATGAGACAAATTAAGGAGAGAGTAGTATTTTATTTCTAGAATTCTAAGAAAACAGGAAGGAAATCGTGAGAGATAATAATAGATTGAATGTTTTATATATTATATGAAGAAAATAAGTACGCAAATAGTCAAAGATTGAATATTTTATATAATTATATGATATATATGGAATGTTCATTATGTTAAATGCATTAACGATATCATTAATATTTTTCATTTATGTTAATAGTATATATGATGCGAAGAATTATGGAAAGAGTATGCTAAAATACATATTCTCTTTTATATGTAATAATATAATAAATAGTATAAAAATAGTATTTTTGTTGGAGGTCTACATTGCAAAGAATTAGACAAATTAAGGAGAGAGCAGAATTGAATTTTATTTATAGAATTCTAAGAAAATAGGAAGGAAATCGTGAGAGATAATAATAGAATAGATAATAAAATAGAAAGCATAAGAATAATATTTTATTGACCTATTCATTTATAATTTCAACAACTGAACTAAAAGATAAAAATATTATCAAATTAACTAAATTATGCACATACTTCTGTGAATTTATAATAAATAATCCTTTTAAGCTAAGGATTTATTTTTAAAAGTAAAAGTATAAAAGAACTGAATTTATCGAATAATTAAAAATAAAATTGAAAACATAGGTGAGAATCAATAGTTTCACCGCTCAACCTTCTAACTTTTGCAGCTATTATATCATTTAATTTTATAAATTTATGCAAACTAATAATTATTTATGTATATATAGTATGCACCCCATCATTTTTACTAAATTGGATTCCCAAAAACCTCGAATCTTCAATAATGCATCTTCCAACTTTGATGATTCCAACTGCTTGAATACTATCCTTGTAAAAACTATGCTAATGATATGAATAGGGGCAACATACCACAATCTAATAAATGTAAATTTAAAACCATGTTGAAGTAAAACTAGAAAACTATTTTAATCCATTGTAGAATAAAATGTTGTATTATTAAGATAAAGGTGGACTCAAATTGATTGGCACTAAAGTTAATTGATCATAATTAATTCTATGAAGCCAAATTAAATGAATTTAGTACCTATTAATTCCTTTTATTAGTTGCATGATAATAATATTTGATATAATCATTTCCATAAACTTATCCAATACAGAAGAAATAAAAACAACATAATTTCAAACCAACTTTATGAATAATCATTGATAATACCTCAATGCTCAATAAGATCCCAAAAGACAATCAAACAAAGCCATTTGAAAATGTAGTGACAAAGATGGTTAATATAGGATTTTACAAAAAATAAGTTTAATCCATGTAAGTGTATATAAACATTCAAAAAGAAAAGTTTAAAGAAAACATGTTTTGAATTGAACTTTTAACAGCATTTCAAAGTTACCTACTGTAGGTAGATTAAAAGTAAACAATATACAAAATCATACCAGAATAACAAAAGTCAAATGAAAGTAAACGCTAAAACAAAAATTCAAACCAAACAAAAAGTTAATTTTACATGTAGTATATTTCACAAATCAACGTGAGATTCCGTGCTATCCATATATTTGCAAATCTAGTAACATCGTAGGACAAACAAAGGAGAACATATTCACAAGCATACAAACTGGAAAAAAAACCTGAGTTTTAGGCACAAAAACTCAAAGCAAAGATTTGAAATCGAAAATTGCAATTTCACCTCAAATTAAATGAAAAGACAAATAATAAAAAACTAATCTTTAAATCAAGTCAATCAATCCAGCAAGCTATGTTTTTTTGAAAAGAACCGGTATAAACATTATCGTTGCAAAACATGAATAAAATCATATATAATTTAAGATGAATACGAAGTGAAAAGATATTGACAAACTCAATCAAATTCTGGTTCAATAAAAAAGAATTTAGAAGAATGATTGTTAGGAAAGTATCTTTAATTTTATTTTGATTGAGGGTACAATATTTTTTTTGAATTGTAGCTTACATATGAAACTGGAAAATGAGAAGAAATAATGTTGTGAGAAAAGACGAAATGGAAGTGAAATAATTAGGAAATGATGAGAAGTGTCTGAGTAAATATAAAAACAATGAATGAAGGATTAATATATATGAAAATAAATATACAAATAGTCAAAGATTGAATATTTCATATAATTATATAATATATTATATATTGTTCCGCTGCGTTTGTGAGAATGTATGTTAATGGTACATAGGATGAGAAGAATTATGGAAAGAGTATACTAAAGGTCACATATTCTCTTTTATATATAATAATAGAATAGATAGTATAAAAAAGTATTTTTGTTGGAGGTCTACATTGCAAAGAATTAGACAAATTAAGGAGAGAGCAAAATTTTATTTCTAGAATTCTAAGAAAATAGGAAGGAAATCGTGAGAGATAATAATAGAATAGATAATAAAATAGATAGTATAAGATTTAGATTTTTATCGACCTATTCACTTATAATTTCAACAACTGAACTAAAAGATAAACATATTATCAAATTAACTAAATTATGCACATACTTTTGTGAGTTTATAATAAATAATCCTTTTAAGCTAAAATCGACACTAATGCGTCCACTGTATCTCATGCCGAGAAATCGAATGCTGGAAAACCCAATTGTTAGGGGAATGAAAAAGAAAGATAAAAGAAGAAACAGAAAACAACAATACAGAATCTCAAAAACGCAGCGGAACAATACATAATAGATAATAATATGTCTTTATACAAAAAAAACTACAACTGTTATTTATACATTACATCATCAGAGTACAACAAATCAATAACTCAATACTGGACAGTTATAATAACTTGTCCTCACTAGTGCTGACTATATAGCCTAACACACACAGCGAAATGTAACCAAGTACGTGGGATACGTCTCTGTCATCCAGCTCATCTCCCGAGCTCCATAGCATCCTATCCTGAATCAGTAATACTCGGTCTAACCGGAGCATTATAATAAAATAACACCCGAGTCAGTCTGGAAAACCAGCGTGAGAAAACACACTCAATTTGAATTATTACTATTTTCAAAATCCTTTGAAAAAAGGTATCTCGTCAGATCACGTCACATATAAACACGACGGGTTTTTCCCTTATGATAACCAAAACATTTGATATCAAAATCATCTAATATTATTATAGTGTCTATAGAAAGTAAAATAGAAAATAGCTGAAATGCTTGCATCTCACGTTTCAACATATTTGGGCACAATCAAAACCGTACGGCGCTTATTGGAGAATGAATTCCATACAATGACTAGGCACTGGGGTACCACCTACCATAATACACGTCTAGAAAAATGTACCGAGGACCTCGCCGGGATCCCCTACAACACAAGACCGGCCCTATCTCTAACCTGGATAGAACTGAATATGTTATCACCCCGGGTGTTCCCACCCTTATCGAGAGCTCTTTTTCCATGCACCACTGTATCCATAATTAATAATATATCTGAGGGTATCTAGAAAGGTGATAACATACCCTAATTGGGTGTGACCCACTTAGCCTTGCTGCATCTCCCTTGATTTTTAGTCATTCGAGTTGATGAGGCTTGAGGCTACGATTACCTTTCAAGAACAATTTCACTTAGAATGCTCATCGTCCTCCAATGACAATGTTCTAATAGCATTCGTCCATACAAGTTATCCTGGGTCTGGACAAACCGAATCGTCGTCTTCACCATCTTCACGATATCCATTCATAATGCTCAAATCAGATCGAAGTGGTTTTTGGATAGTTAAATCTGATCACGGTCTCTTCGAAACGATCAACGATAATGGCCAATACTTGGTAGTTGGTTATTTAACTATCAATATAACATACACAAGAAGTCATTAGACCCATATTATAATTTTCCAAAATTTATTTTCAAAATATCTTTATAAGATATATATTTAAATCCCTTCCAAATTTTCAATATTTGAGACAACTCAAATACTTATATCCATATCAGGATATTTCAAACCATCTCTTATTTCAACACTTAGAAAAAATATTTAAAAATATATTTTTCTAAACCCCTTACTTCCCAACACTTAAGAAAGTTCCATTTATTTCTCTTTTCTCAAAACCCTTTACAATTTATATTGTAAATTCCTTAACTCGTTTATAACGAATTCTATAAGTTCCGGGGTTCCTTAATTAAATCTCTTTATTCAAAAGTATATACTTATCTCACCGAAATAAGTATATTCACAAACCATTCCCTTCAAAAATATTTGAAAACTTTTTAAAATAAATATGGAAAGCACCACGCGGTATCAACCATGGATTCACGGCTCAATGATTATGTCTCTATCCCAGAGAAATCCAAACTTAACTGCAGGCAATCTCTGCCTTCGATTTCGCCATGAAAGTATACCATTACTTTCCGAAAACTTATTTAATAATTAAATATACTTTTAAATAATTAAAATAATTACATAACTTTGAAACAATAATTAATTCAGATTTATTAATAAAATTCTAATCGATTTACAAGACTTGTTTATAATACTTATAATTCATTTTAACAATTTAAAAATATTTAAATAACTAACTTCCTGAAATATTTTTATGCTAAATTTTTTTTAAATTACCTAGTTTAATAATTAAAAATCCTCTTTTTAAAAAAACTCACACAACTTCTCGATAACAATATATTTTTCAATTCCAATATAACCAATCTAATATTTATAAATCTCTCTCGATTTATCACCAATCGATTTATGTCCCCAATTTCATAAATCCCTTTTTCACACTTCCAAAAGGTAAAATCTACCATTTCTTTTTAAACTGATTTACCCATCTCATCATAAATTCTTACCGTGAATTATATCTTCAATTTATCAAATGATAATCATTTCACTTTATTCATAAACATTGTTTATAAACCCCATAGTCTCATTTCCAATTTACAATGGTTTCACATCCCTTAAATCCATTATAAATGGATTTCTAAATTAAATTCCATTTATAAATCAATTTCTTAAATAACCCAAGCTATATTCCAAAAACCAACCAAATCTTGATTCTACTTCCATTTCGTAAGTTAAAAATCTTATTTAAGATCCAGTATAACCAATTTTATATTTATTTCCAAAATTCCCTTTTATTCTCCCAATTTATTAAAAATCTCGATTTTAAAACCTTTTATATTTAAACAAGCATCATTTAAGAATTATTATTTAAAATCCTTTATATACATTATTCCAAAATCTCTATTTATAATATCACGGAATAGTCAAGTACAAAGTCAAACCATTTATTTCATCCAAATCAATTTCTTTTAACTAATCCAAAAATTCTATGTAAATATTTTACTTCCAAAATCCCTTTTTAATTTCTTTTCAAATTCAATATTTATTTATTTATTTATGGTATTTTGAAATACCAAAATCTAGGCTAGTGCTACCATAGAACCCAAGAAATTCAAATCACACTATAATCTATCATAGATTATTCAAACATATCATATATCACTATATATGAAATTTAATTCAACATTTTTGAGGAATCCAGTTGGATCCCTCCAACCTGTTTCCCTTCATCCATAGATGTTAGATAAATCACAAAAATACCAATCCCGCTTCGAGGCGGGATATCGCGGTAATATAGAGTCATCCGCTATTATGCAGGGCGCATAGGGTCTCATCCGCTCCAATAGGAGGGAATAATCAATCCAACTACTAATATATACTACTATATATATATATATATTATAACATCCAAATGATAATAATAATTATCAAATCTTCCAATCAACCAATAATTAAATTTTCAACATTTTAAATTAAACTAGCAATCCAAAAATGAGTGAGATTTACTCACTTGATTTTTATTGTCGCTTTCACGTTCTGGTTCCGATTAAATTCAAACGCATTTGAATTTATCTGAAAATTCAGCAAGCTCTAAATTCGTCCAAGCCAGTTTCATTTCGATGCTCTGGTCATCACGGCCGCAATGCAAAAAGCCTCGTCCCAATCCGACCTGGTATGTGAGAGTTATACATTTTATAAGTTCGCCGATTAATTATAATTAATTCAAACACAAATTTATTTCTTTTATAATAAAACCCACCCATCACTAACCAACCTGGCCCGCTAGCCCACACCATCATCTTCTTCTCCCTTTTACTCTTGCCTATACCCAAAAACAAAAAAATCCACTCTGTCGCGTGCACGTTTATCAGTGACACGATCCACCACTTCCAGACAACTCGCAGCGCCTCCATGACCTCGATCATACCCACGATTCCCCTTCCAGGCACTCGATGCAAAAAGCGACACTGTCTCACCTCCATCGCACGTGAACATGTCGCGATGTCCATCCCACCGCTGCGCCTTACCAAACTCCGGCCGCCGCCCCTCCTGCACTACACGATCACGAATCTGGTCCTCAATTCCTTCATCGACTCCAAAATCGAACCAAAATCGCAACCCTAGCTCGCAGACTCAACGTCGAGCAACTCGACTCGAAGCCGCACCCTTCCAAAGCCATACTAGATGGAAGCTCATCAAAAAACAAGATTTTTAAAATTAATTTCAGGATTTTTAGTTTAGTATAAGTGGAGAAATGATTTTTTAAAGGTTGCCATTTTTTTCTTTGTGTGTTTTGCTGTTTTTAAAATGAGAGGTAGAGACGTGATTTTTTTTAAAAAGAGGTAGCATGTTTTTTGAAACGGTAATGGATAAGTGGGATGGCTATGGAAAGAAAGTGACCGATTTGAAGGGTTGACAAATAATATATTAATTAAATTATCAAAATTTCTCAGTTTAGGTAACTTAAAATTTCGAACCCCTATCGAGGCGTACCGCTAGGCATTTATAATGTTATACCCCTATTCCGAACGCAATGGAAAAGGTTTCGAGTTCTAATTCGATCGTATGAAAAAGATAGCTTTTTGGACCCAATTATTATATTGAATTTTCGATATTAATTTTAGCGCGTTTCTATCCCATACGACCAAACGATAACTCCAAATGCTACGAAATTTGAAATCCGATAATAATACAATATTACAGATCCAATGGAACTTGTTTCTTCGAAACCCGAGACTGTGCCCCGGATCGCTATTTCTACTCATTAATTTAAACGAGCTATTTTTAAAATCGAACAATTCACTTTTAAATTAAATATAAAAGTTCTATTACCTTCATTCTTATTAATATAAATTTAATAAGCCTTTAAATTATTTTTATCAAGTTTAAAACTCAAGATTCAATTATTTAAGTAAATTCCAATAATTAAATTATCCAATAAATTATTATATTTGAAATCCAAGTTAAAAATTAACTTTTAAATATTTAAAATTAATTAAATATCCCAATTTCAAATAACCAAAATTCTGGATCGCTACAGAATCAATAGTTTCACTGCTCAACCTTCTAACTTTTGCAGCTATTTATATCATTTAAGTTTATAAATTTATGTAAACTAATAATTATTTATGTATATATAGTATGCATCCCATCATTTTTACTATATTGGATTCCCAAAAACCTCGACTCTTCGATAATGCATCTTCCAACTTTGATGATTCCAACTGCATGAACACTATCCTTGTCAAAAACTATGCTAATGATATGAATATGGGCAACATACTGCAATCTAATAAATGTAAATTTGATACCATGTTGAAGTAAAACTAAAAAAACTATTTTAATCCATTGTAGAATAAAATGTTATATTAATATTAAGATAAAGTGGAATCAAATTGATTGGCACTAAAGTGAATTGATCATAATTAATTCTATGAAGCCAAATTAAATGAATTTAGTAAATATTAATTCCTTTTATTAGTTGCATGATAATAATATTTGATATAATCATTTCCATAAACTTATCTAATACAGAAGAAATAAAAACAACATAATTTCAAACCAACTTTATAAATAATCCTTGATAATACCTCAATGCTCAATAAGATCCCAAAAAGACAATCGAACAAAGCCATTTGAAAATGCAGTGACAAAGATGCTTAATATAAGATTTTACAAAAAAATAAGTTTAATCCATGTAATTGTATAAAAAACATTCAAATATAAAAGTTTAAAGAAAACATGTTTTTAATTGAACTTTTAACAACATTTCAAAGTTACCTACTGTAGCTAGATTATAAGTAAACACTATACAAAATCATACAAAAATAACAAAAATCAAATGAAAGTAAACGCTAATACATAAATTCAAACCAAAAAAAAGTTAATTTTATATGTAATATATTTCACAAATCAACGTGAGATTCTGTGCTATCCATATATTTGCAAATATAGTAACATCACAGGGCAAACGAAGGAGACCATATTCACAAGCATACAAACTTGAAAAAAAAACTGAGTTTTAGGCATAAAAACTCAAAGTAAAGATTTGGAATCGAAAATTGCAATTTCAACCTCATATTAAATGAAAAGGCAAATAATAAAAAAACTAACCTTTAAATTAAGTCAATCAATTTAGCAAGCTATGTTTTTTTAGAAAGAACCGGTATAAACACTATCGCTGCAAAACATGAATAAAATCATATATAATTTAAGATGAATACGAAATGAAAAGATATTGATAAATACAATCAAATTCTAGTTCAATAAAAAAGAATTAAGGAGACTAATTGTTTGGAAAGTATCTTTAATTTATTTTGATTAAGGGTAGAATAGTTTTTTTGAATTGTAGCCTACATATAAAATTCTAAGAAAACAGAAAGGAAATCGTGAGAGATTTGCTCATAAGATAACAAGAGAGAATACTAATGGTCACATATTCTTTTTTATAAGAAGAGAGAATACTAATGGTCTCGTATTCTTTTATATATATATATATAATAAAATAGATATTATAAGAATAATATTTTTGTTGGAGGTCTATATTGCGAAGATTGAGGCAAATTAAGGAGAGAGTATTATTTTATTTCTAGAATTCTAGGAAAATAGAAAGGAAATCGTGAGAGATCTGCTAATAAGGTAGATGGTATAAGGTTCTAAGAAAATAGAAAGGAAATGGTGAGAGATCCGCTAATATGGTATATAGTATAAGATAAGATGAGAAGAGAGAATACACTATAAGAAAATGGTTTATTGATAACACGAGGAGACAACAATGCAACATGACCTGCTATTGTTATTTATTTAGTAGTCATTTATATTAGAATTATAGCTCACTATCACGCTATTAATTAAAGGGAAAAAGTTGCGTGGAAATTTTTACTCTCCCTCTCATATTTCAATCTCTACCGCGAACAACACCTTCACTTCTAAAGCCCTAAATTATTCATCACTTTAAAATCCCCTAGATTAGAGTTCCTTAACTTCGCTGCTCATCATTTCCTCTACTTCGCTACTCGTTGTTCCTCAATCCAACTGCTCGTTGCTGCTTTGATTCCTCACCTTCGCTGCTACTCCAATCCGCCAACTACACCACGCAATATTGTGCTTTGATTCCTCAAACGTGGCGAACTTCGACTCTTTTAGGTATATATTTTTCAAATTTTAGGTATATACTCCATGTTTGCTTTGATAGCTTATGGATAATTGATTTTCTGAGCTGAAGTTAAGTAATCCTTTTGTTATTATAGGATGAATTATTGTTTCTTATTGTGGTAGTAATTCATACGGTATCATTATGCATCATTATTAACCTGTTGATGCATAGGTTATGGTACCGAAATACTAAATCATTCTTGTTAAAAGCTCCAATAATATCAGTATGTGCTATATTTGACCACAACTTCTAAACATGTAATTTGCAATTATAAGTTGATTGCTTAAAAGTCATACAATTAGTGTTGGTTCGTGAAACACGAATAAAGTGCATAAAGTTGGAGCAAGTTAATTTGGTTCCTAATGAAAATAGTACTGTAAACTGGGAAAACTTAATTTTTTCCTAATGCAAATAATATGTTGATGGAAGCTATGCAGTTAAAGCGCTCGGCAGATTCAAAGCGGCGGAGGTGCAGAAAGTCATAGCGGGGATACATCGAGGATATAGCAGGATATAGTGGATGGCTTTAAAATAGTATATAAAACTCATACTTGATGTTTTTAAGAATATATAAAAGGTAATTAAATGAAAAATTATCATTCAATTGAATTATAACTAATACATAAATAATTTTTAAATAAAAACATGTGCGAATATACTTTAAATAAACATAAAACTGTTATATAACATAATTGAATTTAGTAGAATATTAGAGTAATTTCATTTCTGAAAATATATTAAAAATTAAATCAAATAAATTAGTTTCATAATTTTTATAATGTATAAATTGAATTTTTTAATTCATTTTATTAAAGAAGATATAGCAGGAATAGCGGAATATAGCGGAAATAACGGGATATAGCGGAAATAGCGGGGATTAACGCGGAAAGGCTATATTGTGGGGCTATATGGAAATATCGTAGCGGCAGAAACCCGCTATGAGATATAGCGGGGTTATAGTGGGGTAATAGCGGGGCATTAACTACACAGGATGGAAGCATTAACAACAAAATTTGTTTCTACAAAATACAGAATGTAGTTAACTATTAGCATAATGTGCCATTCTCCCCTTGAGTACATATAGTAGTTGTCATTAATTAGGTGAAACAACGCGTTTATTCTCTTCTTTTTCTGAATTGGTTATTCAATTACATCCTCTATTAGCTATGGCAGAACATATTAGCTGTAGATGTTGTGTCAACGTTTAATCATGTGATATTCGTGCTTGCCCTATTTAGCTTAATTTTTTGGTTTCCTACTATCACTGTAGAAGTTAAAAACTATACTGTAGTGAGGAACCATTTTGTAAATTTTACAGCTTAATGTTTTACTTATAGCTAAATGAGCTTCTCTAAAACACAAAAGTTACTAATGCTTTATACCAAAAAGTATGAAAAATGAGGTCTTTCTGTTTAAATTCAAGGAAATATATCGAATAGGCAAATAGGTTATTTTAGCCCTTAATGTGATTATGTCATATAAATTTAGTTGTGTTTCACGGAATTAGGTTGCCTATTTTTGTGCAAATTATAGCTTTAATCGACCTCATGTTGAAATACAAATGATAATTTATACTTTAATCGGACTTAACCAATTTTGTTATGCATTTTAAATTATTCTTTTTTTTTAATAAAGTTTTTTTTTATTATAAAAAGGAGAAACAAGCCTTTCTCCAACGGCTCACAAAACACGGCAAGACATACAAAATATGCCTCCCACAATCCGAAAAAAAATAGTAGAAAATAACAGAAGAAAAAGAAAAAGCTAAGCTAACAGCAGCACTTTAAGACAAAGCTGAAAAAGAAGTAACCAACAACCGCTCAACCATCATCCCCGCTACACCAAAAAGGTGTAGGCCAGTCCACCAGATAGAAAACCACCCACCGACAGAGGGAGATAATACCAATATAGATCCGCAAGCCAAAACACTGTAATCCTAGAGACCCAGAACATGCGGCCTCAAGCATACCCAACCAGCCAAACAACAAGACCCGATGAGCTCCGAATTCCAACAGCCGAAAAGAAGATCGGAAAACTGAAGTTCAACCGAAGGAAACAACCCCAGCCAAAGATAACGACCAAAACTCCCTACAAAACCTGAACCTGAAAAACTAGCAACCACATCAAAACCAAAAAGGGGGGGGTGAGAGAGTCAAGAACGTCGGATGAGGACCAACGCACCGACTGGATCAATCACTCAACCAACGCCAGTTCTAGCGGAACTCAGCGCACAAGTAATAGACAGGAGACCCACTAGATGATGGATACCGGGGCTCATGCGTCCCCTGAAAGGCCGACCTCGGAAAGAAAGGAATACGTCATTCCTGACGCGCCGAATAATGACCACGGGATCCATAGGAGAACTGTCGAAGATAGCCTTGTTCCGAGCACACCAAATGTGCCAGCAAAGGAGACAAGGAATCAAGCGATGAATGATCGAACGAAGAGATTTCCTGGAGTTCCCAGACCACCAGGTTGATGGAAGATCGTTAACAGATCTGGTAATTCCTCGAACACCAACCAAATTTCCGAAGAAGTTCCAGCAAGATCTGGCTGTGGAACCAGCGAAGAATAAATGGTTCAAGGATTCCGATTCCCCACTGTCGCAGCAACTGCAACGGGAAACTAAGGGGATGCCTATCCGCTGGAGATTCTCGTCTAATGGAAGGCCATCATGGAGGATACGCCACATCAGGGTCGAAACTTTTAGAGGAGAGCGAGAATCCCAGATGAAGGAAAACAAAGGACGGATGGGGGAAGGAATTCTAATCGAAGTCCAAGCTCTGAGGATGGAAAACGGGGCACCGTCCCAGCCTAAACGACCGCCATGGGAATCAGATAAAGATTTCACTGACTGCATGTGCTTCCAAGTCTCGCTAGCATAGGACGGACAACCCGTATAATTAGAGCCCGCTAGCCTATGGTACTTAGCGTGAAGGAACGAGGACCATAAAGAGTCGTTAGTACCAAATCTGTACCACAGTTTGCAAGCGAAAGCAGAGCAGATATCCTTGGGGTTGCGCAGCCCCAATCCGCCCTCGTTCTTGGGGCGACAAACCGTGTCCCACGAGATCCAGTGATGGCGACGATCGTCTTCCTTGTTGCCCCAGAAAAAGGAAGAGGCCAAAGAACGATACGTCCGAAAGAAAGAGGAGGTTGGGGTCATAGTCGCAAAGACATGAGTTCCCAACGAATCTAACACAGACTTTATGAGAACCAGTCTGCCAGCCTGAGAAAGAAGAGCCGCATTCCAACGAATGACCTTACCCCTCACCTTGTCAGCTAAAGGGTCAAAATAAGCGTTAAGCTTCCTACCACGGTACAGAACGATACCCAGGTAGGGTAAAGGAAGCGAGGTTTCGATGAAACCAGAAGTTGTCTCAATCCAAGAAGATCGAGAGGTTGAGCAATCCTTCGCACGGACGAAACAACTTTTAAAAGCGTTAACGAGCTGACCGGAGGATCTCTCGTATTGATGAATGAAACTAAGGAGTCTCCGAATAGAGGAGCGACTTCCGTTAGAGAAGATAACAATGTCATCAGCAAACGACAGAGACGAAATGAGAGGACAACCCCTAGGAATCCCGAAACGCTGAATCTGACTATAAATCGTTAAGGTATGTAGGCCGCGAATGAAAGCCTCAGCCGCAATCACAAAAAGGGAAGGCGAGAGCGGGTCTCCTTGGCGCAGACCTCTCCCAGCCCTGAAATACCCATTAGCCGAACCATTAATGAGCACAGAGAACCAGCAGTTGGAGATAAGCCTCCAAACAAGGTCAATGAAGGTTTCCGGGAAACCGAAAGTTTTCAAAACCTTTATGACGAAAAACCACGACATACGATCGTAGGCCTTAGCCATGTCCAGTTTGAAAACAACATTAGAGCCCCACACTTTCCTGTCAATCTGGGAAATAAGTTCCTGAGCCAACAGTACATTGTCGGAAAT
Organism: Allium fistulosum; assembly: GCA_030737815.1. Lineage (NCBI taxonomy): Eukaryota > Viridiplantae > Streptophyta > Magnoliopsida > Asparagales > Amaryllidaceae > Allium > Allium fistulosum. The sequence goes on from CM060901.1 coordinate 961,994,039, forward strand.
TAAGCGCCCTTTAACAAAACCTGCTTGAGACAAAGAGATAATACGCTCAAGGAAAGGGGCCAAACGGCTAGCCAAAATCTTGGAAATAACCTTATTTGAAAAGTTGCAAAGGCTGATGGGTCGAAAGTCGCCACAGGAACGCGGCAGGTCGCACTTTAAATTATTCTAATATATAACCCATGCTGCCTAATATGAGTTATAATAATCATGATGCATGCCCTCCAATGCACTCATTTTCTAGCTTTTATCCATGACACTCTCATATGAAAGCTAAAATGGAAATTTAAAACCATTAAAACTATGAATCCTATAATGATCGAAAGTGTATTAATCTTTGTCTTTTGTCAGGTGTTTTTAGATCAACTTTATTTTTACTTGTTCATGTCTGCCTAACTTTTTACTTTAACTGGTTATTGTTAAGAATACTAAAAGAAAATGAAAGCTCAAAAATCTATATAGTTTATTAGCCAAATAGAAACCTTATAAAGGCAGTACATGAACTTAAATGTGAAAACAAAGAAAGGCACAAAACTAGGACAAACAACCAAAAACGTGCTAATTATTCATAAAGACTAGGATAAACCAAAGAAGCATTCATTATTTCTAACACCCTCCCTTAAACTGAATGTGCTAATATTCAGTTTACAACTTTATCTCTTCATCAACGAATTCGGTCATAACTTTCATCTCTACTTGTTGGACATGCTCAACTGTTTCACGTTGATTGATACTTTAACCATCAACAATATTCTTGGTTTCCTCTTAGGGATCCACTGACCTCTCCATTTGGGTCGTCCCTTGTATTTGTCATCCCCCCAACAAGTGAGAACCGCAGCTCTTCTTCACTACTTGTTGGATGACATAGAAACCAAATCTGCTTCACTCACATATTTTACCTACTCCACATGTAGACTTCCACTTTAAACAGTTCTCTCAATCACTCCACAAATGCCCAACCTTATAATCGTCGTTCTACACTTCGCCGTCTTCATCTCCACGTTACTTTCACACAAGCACTTCACTGCTCACAAAACTCAACTTCATCTATTTTCACATCACCTTACTGTAGCAACCCATTACTGCATCTCTTAAAGCAAACAACTCCACATCACTTGCAAACATCTCATCCCTAACCTCAAATATATATCAGCAACCATATTCAGGAAAGCGTGCATTTCAAGGCAGCAATGCAACAACATCTTCCAAGTACGTCAGCTATTTTAAGCTACCAAACAATCACCACTGTACCTATCTGCCATCACACAGCTATGATCCATGCGACCCATTCTTTAGCTTTCGCTTTTCTGCAGCCTCTTCTTTTCTCAGATCTTGCTTTCCATTCCAATTCTTCTCTCTTGTTTGCTCCTTTATTTTTTCTAATCTTGCTCTTCTACACTACACAAAATCTTGCTAACCAAACTTCTCTCGCTACCTCTTCCAACAACCACATTACTTCACAAGAACATCAACTACCTGTACCTCCACTTCGACTATAATCTTTCCCCTACATCAATTAGAATCCACTACCGTTCCTCCATTGCCTAAATCAAAACCGCTCCATCACTTCCTGTTCCTCACCACCAGACATCACCTGAATCATTCAAGTCCAGACCACATTTTGGTTCCAACAACTCCTCACACAATTCAATTCGAACACCACTTAACAAAATCCTACTACACACTGGCCAAAACAAAACTACCAAATTTTACAAACCAGATCTTGCCTTCTTCAAACTACTACCCCTCAACCATCCACTGCCATCACCAGAACATCAGCAACCAATATGCCACCAAACTTCCTCCATTTGCAACAACAAGCACCAGTTTTCCTTTAATTTGCATCAAACAAACTACACTTCATTACCCAAACCATTGCCAAAAGCATCTCACTGCTCAATACAATCACCATCTCACCTTCCACCACTCTTCTATTCAAACTACAGTACAAATCAACTTCACCTCTGCCGATTGCCACAACGACCACAACCAGTCAAGCAAAACCTCGCCTAGCAAAATCCAAAACTGCACTTCACAATTCCATTGCAACCTATCAGAACCACTTCGCTTCCATTTGATGCATTTACTCTTCAACCACAGCCAAACTTCACAAAACCACATTCATGTTACCTCTGCACCAACAACTCTCATCACAACATTGACCAACTCCACGTCGAGACACAAGAATAAACAGCCATTCCTGCACTCAGAAACTATGCAGCTCTGCCACCACTCAAGAATTAGCATTTCTTAAGTTTCAGTCAACAAACACACCCTCAAAGATAGTGCAACAAATCAATATCTAAATCTATCTCTTAAATGAACAAACTGGTGGCATCACTATAGGAATCAAGCAGTCACATATCATACACAAAGTTTCAGTCGGTTATCTTTATTTATTTCAGACCATACCACATTTCTACTACAAGTTATTTCAACAGCATAACTTCATCATCCAGCCACAGCCCATATATCAAACTCCAACACATAACTTTACCTTAGTATACACTCAAGCAGCAGCACCTCAGTATACACCAACATAAACATCCATCTTCTCTTCAACTACTCAACCAAGTCTCCAACTACTGCTAACTGCAAGTCTCCTCCAAACACATCACAAGTCCAAGTAAACTCAACTACCTGAAACCCCACTCTTCAATCAAACAGTTCCCCATCTTCAAATTCATACAAATCACAACTTTACCTTAAACCGCCTACTCCTCCTCTACAATCCAAACTCCGATCATTACCAAAATCACTTCATCAAACCAGACCATTTCTTTAAACGGAAATAGCAACCTTCAACCAAACATAAGCTTGCAGCCTTGCCAGCCACATTCACACATTTTCAACAACAACCCACATTTCCCTTTCCTTCACAAACCTGTCACTGCCTCCTCACATAACTTCAAAGCACTGCTTCCCTGCCAGTTCACCCAATCTACACTGCCTGTTCACAACCATCTTCTCCATCATCAGCCAAACACCAAATGTCAATCACCAACTGAACCCGAACTCCGATATCACCCGAAGACACGGACCTAGTCACACCAGAACTACCTGCCTACCAACAACTCCCCTTCAACCACAAACTGCTACAACCTCTCAACATCAAAATGCAACATCAACCTGCTAGTACATACATCGCAAACTCCAACAAGGCAATAGCTTCAAGCAATTCAACTCCAGATCTGACAATGAGCTTCTAGGTGGTGTCATGAATGACGGCCACACATAAGCAATGAACTGCAGCTAAGACAACCCTTTTAGCAACTCTTATTCAGATAAGCAAAACACCATTCTTCATTCTCCACTATACATGAACTATCTATAAATCTAAGATAATACATTGGAACTCAATATCAGAACATACTAACATCTTCAGTGGCAACAACACAATCAAAAGAGGTGGTGGACCAGAACCACTACGACAACCTTCTCATATTTTCACACCAGCAACAATGCACATTCAAACATCTCAACAACAACAAGGAAAAAAATCAATATCTGGCGTTGCAACATCGAGTCCGGGCACAATAGTGGATAAATAAACTTGGCAGCGATGCACAGAGATTCTAGTACAGGCACAACTACGAATCTCCACTAGCATTTCTAGATAGATTCAGATTTTTCACTAGTATCTTTAGGGTTTTCTTGAGCACTTTCACTAATTTTTTTTTAACGCTGCTTCTTCAGTTTTCAGAACCAAGCTACTCCAGAATCAGTTTTCACAGATTCTCCTTCCACTTCAGCCACTTCTCCTTCAGCTTTTTTTTAGATACTTCATCTGCTTCGTCGGCAACCACTCACCAACTCCAATGCAAACAAGCAAATCAACAACCAAACACTGCAGGAACCAAAATAATTGAACACTCATAAGACTCGGTCCGGCGGACGACAACCTTTTATGGTGGCTACCGTCGCTAGAGTGGAACACTTAGGATCGGAAAACTCGTATGAGCACTAAGGCGCTGATACCAATTGTTAAGAATACTAAAAGAAAATGAAAGCTCAAAAATCTATATAGTTTATTAGCCAAATAGAAGCCTTATAAAGGAAGTACATGAACTTAAACGTGAAAACAAAGAAAGGCACAAAACTAGGACAAACAACCAAAAACGTGCTAATTATTCCTAAAGACTAGGACAAACCAAAGAAGCATTCATTATTTCTAACCATTATGTCTGCCTAACTTTTTTACTTTAGCCCTTAATGTTATTCTTCTTCATGATTGAACTTATGCATTTTGTATTAGACATTTGCCAGCTACTAGAGATGCATGCTTAAAGAAGGACTTTAATGTCATTATATGAATTCAGTTGTTTTTTCAGCAAATTGATCTGCTTGCTAATTCCCCCAGATGCATTATTTGAGGGGTATGCTTAAAGAAAGACTTTAATCATATGATATGGTTTATGTAAAGGCTATATTTGAGGGGTATATTTGACCTTTCAGATGCATTATTTCAGGAGCACGCTTGAAGGCTATAAAGCTTGCTTCCGCAGCTTAGAGCCACCTCCGTTGCGGTTTAAGCAACTTAAAATAAGTTGGTACTTGATTTATCCATTATCATTTACATTGGTTTATAAACAACTGTTGTTTTTACCACTCATGCAACATTTGCTTTCCTTTCATGCTTGAATATTGAAGAATCTAAGTGACTTGCTTATTCAACTTGATATAAGTTATTAAATTATCCTGTTCAATATACTTAGCAATTTATTAATTATGCTTAAATTTCATGTTGCTCTGAAGTGCTACCATCTATAAATTATTCGAGAAAGCTAATTAGAAATTATATTATCCTGTTGATATAAGTTATTAAATTATCTCGTTCAATATACTTAGAAATTTATTAGTTAGAAATTGCCTGTGCCTAGATATTTTTAGGCTTTTTGCTATAAAAATCATTTGAGAAAGCTAATATCCATGCTAAGGATTTGTAGTAATAGTTATATGTCCAAGGTAGCATATTATTAAACATTTACAACTATAAAATGTTAGTGTATTTTGTATTTAATTGGTTTTGTTGTTTGCTGCAATGACACACACATTTTTTACTTGAACAATTTACCTCCTTAACTCTCTCTCCAAATATATTATCATCTATGATCTGAGCATGTAGATAGCAAGAAAAATCAAAGGTAGTAATATCAATATTACACTCTCCATATCTATTCAAATTAAGACATGAAATGTTATTTAATTAGTTGCTCCTACGGCACACTACATTGCATTTATTTATGAAAATAAACTTTCAACCTGTTCTAATTTATACCATATACAAAGCAACTGGCATGGAAAACGTTATTTAATTGTATAATGCTAGGTCCACTAATCAAATGGGATTTTTTGTTTTATATGCAGGAAATGATAAGGAAGAGGGATGTTCGATAACAGAAGTAATTATGCGGCGAGTTATAAGTTGTTTTGTGGGAATCCATTCAGGTATATACTAATTATTTTAATCGTTGGAATATCTTGTAACATTTACTGAATAGCCAGCAATACAGGCTACCAAATAAAACACAAAAGAACAAATCATGCTTAACACAAAATAAATAATTGTAACCAGAGTGGACGACAGTGAGCGGCTTTATATTCTTTACCAAACATGATGGTTTTAACTGAGGCATATTTGCCTCAATTTTAACTAAGGCGACATGCCTCAGTCTTAACTGAGGCATATGTGCCTTAGTTTAAACTTGAGGCGCACACCTCAGTTTTAATTGAGGCATATTTGCCTTAGTTTCATCCACACGTCAGTTTAAACTTAAGCGACATGCCTCAATTTTAGCTGAGACGTATTTGGCCCGGTTTTTACTGAGGCAACATGCCTCAGTTTTAACTGAGGCGTACACATATCAGTTAAAACTTAGGCAACACACTATTTGCCTCGGTTTTAACTACATCGTATTTGCTAGATAGTTATATTTGCATAGGAACAAGTATAGCTAAAGCACTAGATTTGTTATGATCGAGGAATTTTTACTATTTTGGTCTTTTTATAAATAGAAGTTTCAGGCTAGTTTTGGCCAGAGATACAAGTTTCAGGTTGTTTTGGCCGGAACTCGGAGTTCTGGCCAGACTAAGAGCTGCAATGTTCGGAATGAATATTTTGAACAAGTAATGTCTCTTTATCATCATGCAATAATTGGTACGGTTGTTGTGTAAGATATAACAAGTCCATGGCTGTTTGGTTATAGGGTTTGGTAACTAAGTTATGAATTCATGAATATATTTCTATATTATTTTATTAGAGCTAAAAATTGTCTTTGAATTAAATGGTGTGGTAGTAAATAATATAATAGATATATTGTTTAAAATCATTTCATGAACTTTGTAAAGTTGATGATGATTTTGCAAAATTAAGAAGTTTTTGACTTGCATGTATTTAGATATCCAATTTCACGATGTTTGCTTTAACAGTTGATATAGCAGTGAGTATCATTACACATTTGAATTTAAGGACGCTAGAGACCCTAAAATATCAACTTACTAGATATTTTAATAAAAGTACCCATATGTCACTACTATAGGACAAGCTCAATAGTTTATTTCCATGTCTTAAGAACAACTAAGAAATTTGGAATAAATATGTGCAAAGGGGTAGAAATATGCGAAAGACTGAATGGTAGGTGGCTCATGTGTTATGGGTCAAAATAACGAAGAATTAGACTTGTTCTATATGAGGTATATTATGTATTTTTTGGGGAATCTGACTAGAGTTAATAACACTTGTTGTTTTTTGACGTTTATATTTCAGAAATGTTGTTATCATAGTAATTATTTACATGGTTATGAAAAGGACAAATATAATAAAATAATTTATTCATAAGATACTCTCTAGGTTGGCAATTGGATGCATAGTCATAGAAAATGAAAATTGCGAGATTGAGTTAAAGTCATTTTGGTAATTTATGTTGCTATGTTTAAACTAGTTGTTTTATGTTTATATGCAGTATGTTGTATGGGTATAAATGCTGATATTGACACTGTATGTGACGACCGCCCATGACCCCTGCACCGAATCTAGAGAAAGTGCGCTGTAAAGTGTGCCAGGCGACCATGGACGATTGTCAAGGTAAGATTTAAAATGAAAGAATCTATCGTATTACTCACAGCGCATGGACAAAATACAATAGAACATATGTATAGTGAAGCTTTACAGAACAAAATAACATCATATAAAACTCCATAATAGTTGAATACAAGCATCCACATAGTCAATACATCCAGCCTCACTACATATCTCTCAGAGAAAACAAAACAAAACAGCGGAATATCCAGTACATATAATAAGAAGATAATATGCAACCCTCCAGCTCGTCTTCGATATCAGCATCGTGAGAAGAGAACAGCACCTGTCACCTGCTACCTAGTCTGCCCGTCCCAAAATGGACGAACAGCCCAAGGCAATAAGAATTAAAACATAAAGCCTTGAGTCAGACAACAGTCTTAGTGAGCAGTAAATTAACTAACAACATACCAAAAGAGCATAAAGGAAAAGGAATAGGAATACAACCCTCCCACTCCAACCTCATTCTACAGTGATAGCCCCCGGACACACACTAAGCAGAAGCAAACATAGCAGAGCATACAATTTAAAGTAAAGCAATTGTCACTCGAGTCAAGAGCGATGTTTTCCAAGTACAAATCCCAAGGTCTAAAACCAAGGTCAGATAAGCACCCAGGAAATACCGCTCTTGAGACCGAATGACGATACAACCAAACATCCATGACTCGGCTATCACTGTTATCATTGTTGCGATATCACCGTTAATTGAATGACCGGCACATTCTTTCAGCCGTCCGTCAAGGGCTAATGGTAACCCCGGTTCTAGACATAACTCCCGCACGTCATCGTGACCCGTGCCTAGGATTATCGAATCTACCCAGAGTACTCGACCATCAACTTAGTCTTTTGGGCGTCCCCATGTACTCTTGCTTAGAGCATGCTAGAACCTTCAACAACGATGCGATCTCAACCTCCTAGTCATCCTCCTCGACGACTATTGCCATACTAGCTCAAGCGCCTCTCGAGCATCCATTATCCTCAACTCGAATCATATCACCGAGTTATCAACATGCTTGGAATGATCCCGCCTGGATTAGACCAAGTCTTCATCATATGATGCCTCGCTTCATTACATCCTCGCAAAGCTTCATCTCAACTTCACATCATCAAATCTATGCATAGGAGCTTCATCATCCCGCTACATATGCCACGAGCAGCTTTTCCAATACAAGAGCCTTTCCCTTAGCTTTTGAATCACCTTCGATCTAAATCTAATCACCAATCATCTAGTTCATAACAATCAATCAAATCAAACATCAATCCAAGCAATCAAGCATTCAAAAATGATCTAAGTAGACGATTATAACAATAATGGCATTTTCGTAATTAAAGAGTTGAAAGTCCAATAAGCATGAAAACATGGATTATATCTCTACAAACTTGATGAATGAACTTGCATAGGTTAACATATGATAAAATGGATGTAACATCATCATGAGCAATGGATCTATATGGATCTATACATAGGATGAAGAAAATGCATGGAAATCTCTATTTTAACACCAAATCGAGCCAACAATCCGATATACTCCTTTGGATCCGTGTGAGAGATAATCACCACTCACCTAATCACCTAAACAATCCAAAAGATAACAACTTCAGATCTGGACAGCGAAGAACGAAGCTAGATCCGACAAGATCTCACTTCAAACGAAGAAATCTCTCTTGAAAAGATGAAGATCTTCAATCTAAGCTCTTGAATCTTCAATCTTGATCTTCGATTTGGATGGATGGAAGCACTAGATTAGAGTGGAGAAAAGAAGTGAAGAAGTGTAGAAGTCGAGCTCTCAAAATGGCAGCACTTCGTCGCTTCAAAATCCGGATCCCAAAAATGAAGAGAAGCTCTCCTATTTATAGCTGAAAACTGCCCTTAAGTCGTAACTCGGCTATCTCCTTAAGTCGCTGCCGACTTAACACTATGCCGACCTACGACCTAAAAACCCCTACGACTTAACAGAGCCTCCGACCTAACTTATGCGCGCTTCACTCCTAAGTCGCCTGGACGACTTAACAACTTAGCACCATTCGACTTAACACTGCGCGACTTAACTATGCACGACTTAACACTTAGACGAAACCCAGCGACCTAACACAGACTGCCTCTCTACGACCTACGACTTATAAAACCTTGCGACCTAACAACTCAGCAACCCACGCGACCTAACAGTCTTCGACCTAACGACTTAGCCTATGCGCGACTTAACAATCTCGCGACCTAACACTTAAGCCAATACGCGACCTAAGACTTAGCCAATACAACAAGATACTAACCCCTTAGGTCGTCCAACGACTTAACTACTAAGTCGCTAACCTGCTATCCCAACTCCTCTAGGTCGTTGCCGACCTAACTATACTAAGTACATCCTATAGGTCGCTCGAAACCTTAACTCGCCAGAAACTCTTAAGTCTCCTATCTCTTAGGTCGTCTACGACCTAAACCCTTAAACATCTACGCGACCTAACATAAGTCGCGAACAAACTGGGATACGACCTATCTACTAAGTCGTCTAGACGACTTAACTATCCAATACTTCACTTAGGTCGCTCACCACATTCCTTAGGTCGTTGCCGACCTAACTCTACCCCACGACCTAACCCCAGAATACTTAGGTCGCCCACTACTCTTCCTTAGGTCGCCTAGACCTCTTAAGTCGGTCAGTCTTTAGGTCGTTAACTCGCCCTGCCGACCTAATTACTTAACTAAATCCTAGGTTGCACAATTCTATAGGTCGCTCCAACTAACCCACGACCTAACACTAACTCGCCGAAGTCCTTAACTCGGTCACGACTTAGCTCTTAGGTCGTCCACGACCTAGGACTTAGACAAATTTCCCCAAAAATCTGAAATGACTTAAAAATGCAAAAATTCCAGATTTTGACGAACTTGTCGATCCGTAAAAATACGGGTCGTTACATTCTCTCCCCCTTAGGAATTTCGCCCCCGAAATTCCAAGCAATCAAAACTATTCTGTACGCCTACCATCCATAGCAATCAACAAACCATGCATCCAATTCTAACTTAGCGTACAGAATTCTAAAATTAGAACAAGTTACAATATCGTGAGATGACACGACACCTTAGGGCCATACCTTGAAGAGTTCAGGATGAGCTGCTTTCATCCTCTCTTCCACCTCCCACGTACAGTCGTTATCATCATCACTCCATTGTATCTTGAGCAACTTAACTACCTTCCTCCTAAGCTGTTTCGTGTCGGTTTCCACAACACGAAGTGGCTTACGAGGTCTTCTATCAACTGGATCAACTTCAAAATCTTCATAGCTATCAGCAGAAACCACTGCATTCGAGTCATGCACATACTTCCGTAGATACGATACGTGAAAAACATTGTGCACACTCGACATCTTCTCCGGTAATTCCAGTCTATAGGCGAGCTTTCCAATTCGCTCGATGATCAGGAATGGTCCAACAAATCTCGGAGTCAATTTTCCTTTCTTCCCGAATCGAATAACATTCTTCAGAGGAGAAATCTTACAAAAACCATATCACCTACGTCGAACTCCAAATCCTTACGACGTTTATCAGCATAACTCTTCTGACGGTCTTGGGCTGCCTTCATTCGTTGCCGAATGATCTCTATGCAATCTGAAGTCTGACGAATCATCTCTGGCCCAAGCATCATCTTTTCTCCAGTTTCCAACCAACATGTTGGAGAGTTACACGGTCTTCCATACAATGCCTCATACGGTGCCATACCAATGCTTGACTGGTAACTATTGTTGTAGGCAAACTCCACCAAATGAAGGTGATCTTCCCATGATCCTCCGAAATCCAAAACACAAGCTCTGAGGAGATCTTCCAAAACTCGGTTGACTCTCTCAGTCTGACCATCTGTTTAAGGGTGATAAGCTGTACTCAAACACAACTCGGTTCCCAACACTTCCTGGAAGCTCTTCCAAAATCCACTAGTGAACAATGGATCTCGATCGCTCACTATACTCTTCGGAACACCATGGAATCGAACTATCTACTTAACATACAACTCAGCCAACTTTGATGCAGTCCTAGTCGATCGAACAGGAATGAATCGTGCACTCTTAGTCAGACGATCTACAATGACCCAAATCCCTTCATTTCCCGTTCTGGTTCTAGGCAATCCATCAATAAAATCCATCGAAACTTGTTCCCACTTCCATGTAGGAACTTCTAATGGCTGAAGCAATCCGCTTGGCTTCTTCTGTTCGGCTTTTACCAACTGGCAATTCATACACTTGGAAATGAAATCTCCAACATCCTTCTTCATGCCTTCCCAGTAGTAGGTTCTCTTCATATCCCGATACATCTTATTTCCACCTGGATGAACTGTCAACTTCGAGTGATGACCTTCCTTCAGAACCACACTCCTCAATTCATCTATATCGGGAACAACTAGTCGTCCTTGCTTCCGAAGCCAACCCTCTCGATCGACCTCGAATCCTTTATCCTTTTCTGGATCCAATCCAGATTCCAATTCACGGATAATCTTGACAAGCTTACCATCTCGCTTTTGGCTCTCACCAATCCTTTCCACAAGAGTGGGTCTTATTGATAAGTTTGCCAACATCTCAGGTTCCAATTCGCATCTAGGCCTGAAGTCAAACCCAGCTAAATACTCGAGACTCTTCCATTCTGAAAACATGGCTCCCAATCCTGCATGTCTCCGACTTAACGCATCAGCCACTGCGTTACCTTTTCCCGGAGTATAAGCTATACCAAAGTCATACGATGCCAAAAACTCTAGCCAACGTTGCTGCCGAAGATTCAAATCCTTCTGGGAGAAAAGATACTTCAACGACTTATGATCCGTAAACAACTCGAATCGAACTCCCAACAGATAATGTCTCCACATCTTCAGAGCAAATACAATCGCTGCCAATTCCAAATCATGAGTTGGGTAATTCCTTTCATGCGGCTTCAGTTGTCGACTGGCATACGCAACAACTTTATCCTTCTACATCAGCACTGCTCCAAGTCCAGTACCACATGCATCGGTGTAAACCACCATCTCATCATTCCCACTTGGAATAGTCAAAACAGGAGCACTCGTCAGTCTCTCTTTCAGGATTCCGAAAGCTTGCTCACACTTAGCATCCCAACTGAACACTTTGTTCTTCTTCGTCAATCCTGTTAATGGTGCAGCTACCTTGGAGAAGTCTTTGATAAACCGTCGATAATATCCTGCTAATCCAAGAAAACTCCTCACATCTGACGCATTCTTAGGTCTAACCCAATCCTGGATTGCTGCCACCTTAGCGGGATCAACCGCTATTCCATTTCCAGAAATCACATGGCCTAAGAACCTCACTTCACTCTTCCAGAAGTGACACTTCGAAAACTTAGCCTTCAGCTGATGTTTCCGCAAGATTTCCAAAACAATACGCAAGTGCGTCTTGTGCTCTTCTTCCGTTCTGGAATAAATCAGAATATCATCCACGAACACAGGTACGAACTTGTTCAACTGATCTCTGAACACTCTATTCATAAGATCCACAAAATATGCTGGCGCGTTAGTCAATCCAAACGGCATTACCAGCCACTCAAAGAAACCGGATGGTGTCCTAAAAGCAGTCTTCGGCACACTATCCTTAGCCACTCTCAACTGGTGAAATCCCGTTGCCAAATCCATTTGAGAAAACACCTTAGCTTCGTGAAGCTGATCAAACAAGTCGTCTATCCTTGGCAATGGATACTTGTTCTTCTTAGTCACCTTGTTCAGCTTACGATAATCGACACACAATCTCAATGATCCATCTGCCTTGGTTGCGAACACAACTGGTGCACCCCACTCGGACACACTACGCCGAATGAATCCTTTCTGTAAAAGGTCGTCAACTTGCACCCTCAACTCCTGCTGTTCCCTAGGCGCCATCCGCCTAAGAGGCATCACAACAGGTCTGGCTCCTTCAACTAGATCTATACGAAACTCGATCTCTCTATGCGGCGGCAACCCTTTGACTTCGTCAAAGACATCCTCGAATCCATTAGCGATCGGCACTGATGACAGTCCATCCCGTGGAACAACTAGCGAATACATGAAGCTCATGAAGACGCCTTCTTCATGCTTACATCGTATCACAATCTTTCGCCCCTCCACATTCTCGACTGTCACCTCCAGCCTCTCACAGTCAACCTTAGCCGCATACTTCCTAAGCCAGTCCATACCCAAGATAATTCCGAACCCCGCAAAGTTCAGAACAAAACAATCACAAACAAAAGAGCAACCATGACTCGACACAACTAGACCACGGCATAACATACACAAACAAGACGAACCCCCAACTGGATTAGTCACAACCAATGGCCTATCAACAATACCCGGTTCCAAACCTAACCGGCCTACAAGTTCACTACATACAAACGAGTGCGACGCTCCGGTATCAAACAAGACTCTAACTGGAACACCTCATAGGAAAAGAGTACCTTGATCCACCACACTCTTTCCCTTCTCTTCTGCGGTAGGAGCTTTTGAAGATGACGGAACAGCTCCCAAAGCATAAGCCTGCACAATCTGCTTGTCCCTACTCGGTTCTGGACAATTCTTCCTGAAATGCCCTGGCTTGTCACAGTTGTGGCACTTCGCCGGCGCCTTCGGATTCTTGCAATCCTTGGAGAGATGGCCTTTCTGCTGACAGTTGTAGCAAGTCACTTCGCCTTTCGGCTTCTTCTGACCATCCTTACCCTTCTGCTGCTGCTGCTTCCTCTTCTTGTTTCTACCCTGCTGGGGTTTAGACTCTTCCCTGGTCACAGCAACAACAGATCCTTCCTTAGGAAATAGATTCTCATGTCTGAGAGCTTCCTCCACAAGCTTCCTAAATGAATCGTCCAAGTGATCCATCAATCTTGGAGCCTGTACTTGATCTCCAACATCTACTGATGGCCCCGGGGCTGACATCCTTCTCCTGATCGAAGTCATCATGGTTTCGAACATAGCAACATAATCAGCAGCCCCTTCAGTAGCACGGCCTTCCCTAGCAGCTGGTCTCCCTCCTTGACTCATTCTTAATATCTATAAAAAGGAATGATTAGAACATCTAGAGAAACAACTGCATAAAGGGCTAACTTACTGCTAAACTACTATATTATATATAGTAATCATCCATCAAATTACAATTACGTCTCTCATACTTAGTTACGACAGCGAGCGTTGGGTAAAATCGATTAACCAATGCTCTGATACCAAATGTGACGACCGCCCATGACCCCTGCACCGAATCTAGAGAAAGTGCGCTGTAAAGTGTGCCAGGCGACCATGGACGATTGTCAAGGTAAGATTTAAAATGAAAGAATCTATCGTATTACTCACAGCGCATGGACAAAATACAATAGAACATATGTATAGTGAAGCTTTACAGAACAAAATAACATCATATAAAACTCCATAATAGTTGAATACAAGCATCCACATAGTCAATACATCCAGCCTCACTACATATCTCTCAGAGAAAACAAAACAAAACAGCGGAATATCCAGTACATATAATAAGAAGATAATATGCAACCCTCCAGCTCGTCTTCGATATCAGCATCGTGAGAAGAGAACAGCACCTGTCACCTGCTACCTAGTCTGCCCGTCCCAAAATGGACGAACAGCCCAAGGCAATAAGAATTAAAACATAAAGCCTTGAGTCAGACAACAGTCTTAGTGAGCAGTAAATTAACTAACAACATACCAAAAGAGCATAAAGGAAAAGGAATAGGAATACAACCCTCCCACTCCAACCTCATTCTACAGTGATAGCCCCCGGACACACACTAAGCAGAAGCAAACATAGCAGAGCATACAATTTAAAGTAAAGCAATTGTCACTCGAGTCAAGAGCGATGTTTTCCAAGTACAAATCCCAAGGTCTAAAACCAAGGTCAGATAAGCACCCAGGAAATACCGCTCTTGAGACCGAATGACGATACAACCAAACATCCATGACTCGGCTATCACTGTTATCATTGTTGCGATATCACCGTTAATTGAATGACCGGCACATTCTTTCAGCCGTCCGTCAAGGGCTAATGGTAACCCCGGTTCTAGACATAACTCCCGCACGTCATCGTGACCCGTGCCTAGGATTATCGAATCTACCCAGAGTACTCGACCATCAACTTAGTCTTTTGGGCGTCCCCATGTACTCTTGCTTAGAGCATGCTAGAACCTTCAACAACGATGCGATCTCAACCTCCTAGTCATCCTCCTCGACGACTATTGCCATACTAGCTCAAGCGCCTCTCGAGCATCCATTATCCTCAACTCGAATCATATCACCGAGTTATCAACATGCTTGGAATGATCCCGCCTGGATTAGACCAAGTCTTCATCATATGATGCCTCGCTTCATTACATCCTCGCAAAGCTTCATCTCAACTTCACATCATCAAATCTATGCATAGGAGCTTCATCATCCCGCTACATATGCCACGAGCAGCTTTTCCAATACAAGAGCCTTTCCCTTAGCTTTTGAATCACCTTCGATCTAAATCTAATCACCAATCATCTAGTTCATAACAATCAATCAAATCAAACATCAATCCAAGCAATCAAGCATTCAAAAATGATCTAAGTAGACGATTATAACAATAATGGCATTTTCGTAATTAAAGAGTTGAAAGTCCAATAAGCATGAAAACATGGATTATATCTCTACAAACTTGATGAATGAACTTGCATAGGTTAACATATGATAAAATGGATGTAACATCATCATGAGCAATGGATCTATATGGATCTATACATAGGATGAAGAAAATGCATGGAAATCTCTATTTTAACACCAAATCGAGCCAACAATCCGATATACTCCTTTGGATCCGTGTGAGAGATAATCACCACTCACCTAATCACCTAAACAATCCAAAAGATAACAACTTCAGATCTGGACAGCGAAGAACGAAGCTAGATCCGACAAGATCTCACTTCAAACGAAGAAATCTCTCTTGAAAAGATGAAGATCTTCAATCTAAGCTCTTGAATCTTCAATCTTGATCTTCGATTTGGATGGATGGAAGCACTAGATTAGAGTGGAGAAAAGAAGTGAAGAAGTGTAGAAGTCGAGCTCTCAAAATGGCAGCACTTCGTCGCTTCAAAATCCGGATCCCAAAAATGAAGAGAAGCTCTCCTATTTATAGCTGAAAACTGCCCTTAAGTCGTAACTCGGCTATCTCCTTAAGTCGCTGCCGACTTAACACTATGCCGACCTACGACCTAAAAACCCCTACGACTTAACAGAGCCTCCGACCTAACTTATGCGCGCTTCACTCCTAAGTCGCCTGGACGACTTAACAACTTAGCACCATTCGACTTAACACTGCGCGACTTAACTATGCACGACTTAACACTTAGACGAAACCCAGCGACCTAACACAGACTGCCTCTCTACGACCTACGACTTATAAAACCTTGCGACCTAACAACTCAGCAACCCACGCGACCTAACAGTCTTCGACCTAACGACTTAGCCTATGCGCGACTTAACAATCTCGCGACCTAACACTTAAGCCAATACGCGACCTAAGACTTAGCCAATACAACAAGATACTAACCCCTTAGGTCGTCCAACGACTTAACTACTAAGTCGCTAACCTGCTATCCCAACTCCTCTAGGTCGTTGCCGACCTAACTATACTAAGTACATCCTATAGGTCGCTCGAAACCTTAACTCGCCAGAAACTCTTAAGTCTCCTATCTCTTAGGTCGTCTACGACCTAAACCCTTAAACATCTACGCGACCTAACATAAGTCGCGAACAAACTGGGATACGACCTATCTACTAAGTCGTCTAGACGACTTAACTATCCAATACTTCACTTAGGTCGCTCACCACATTCCTTAGGTCGTTGCCGACCTAACTCTACCCCACGACCTAACCCCAGAATACTTAGGTCGCCCACTACTCTTCCTTAGGTCGCCTAGACCTCTTAAGTCGGTCAGTCTTTAGGTCGTTAACTCGCCCTGCCGACCTAATTACTTAACTAAATCCTAGGTTGCACAATTCTATAGGTCGCTCCAACTAACCCACGACCTAACACTAACTCGCCGAAGTCCTTAACTCGGTCACGACTTAGCTCTTAGGTCGTCCACGACCTAGGACTTAGACAAATTTCCCCAAAAATCTGAAATGACTTAAAAATGCAAAAATTCCAGATTTTGACGAACTTGTCGATCCGTAAAAATACGGGTCGTTACACTGTACTTGAAGTACAACACAATCTTCACTGGTTATAGCTTGGGTTCAAACCCAGTTAAAATTGTTCACATGCCATCTTTTTTAGTATTTTTATGAAGAATGGCTACTAGCTGGTGGCAACAATAATATCTTGATCCACCAAACCAAAATTAACTAATTTTATTTGTTTACTATTCGTGTAACCTGTTTTACAGCCATCGACAATACCCATCCTCATGTATTTCTCGTTATCTTTTATGTAAACATATACATATATTAATATTAACATCTCCACTGCAATTAAAATAATTTTCTCTGCTTATTTATTATTATTGCTGCAGTTACCGTAGTTGTTGGAAATGACATAAAAAATAGTGGCAATGCAATTGACGAGAGTTGTTGTTGATGGAGAAAAAACCAGCTACCATTGGTATGTGATATACAATATTTTTCATCGAGTTTTACAGAACTATGGTAGTGAATGAAGTGATATTTTTTAAATCAACATAGATGGTATTTTGTGAAATTAAACTATTTTCATGGTTAATCTTTTAAGTGAATGACCCAAATAACTATGTTGTTTAAGTCTTAATACATATCATACATTTTCAAAGATGAGGACTGCAAAATGCAATTTTTTTTTAACACTGCATGTGTACAATAGAAATTATTATTTGACTAAGATGGATTAAATTTGTTTGATGTATCTTATGTTTCCACAGCTTAAATATCCAGATGAGAACCATCATAACTTCAATGACTTTCTGGCTGTATTTGCCTACTTCTGACATTGAGTATATAATATTATCAACTGGTAACTTCACATTATTTTTTCATCTAATTTCAAAGAGAATAATATTTTAAATCTTACAAGGCATAAACATTGGGAAATGAAACATGGAATTTTCATTAGAATGCAAGTGTAGACAAGTAAAAATTAACATAATGGTTTCTCTTGCTATTAAGTTCAAATTTTAAGTCTCGCACGCTAATTTATAATAGATATGCTAGTAGAAGGTAGATTTCATCTACATAAGTGATCTACTTGTCATTGTCCTAATCAATATCATATGTTTTTCTAGGTTTGACATATTTATATTTTATGCCTTTGAATGTGTTTGCTATTATGGAAGATTGCTAGCTAAAGTTGCTAATAAAAGGTATGTTTTTATGCATTTGAATGTGTATGCTGTTATGAAGTATATTTTGTTATATATGATACAAATTCGATCTTATTTTGATCGTGTAAATGTATATTGAATTGGGGTGTGCAGAAAAGCAATAACTGTGCAAAAGAGGTGCTCTCAAAAATTCATGAAATCCGATAAGTTTATAAAAATCAACAAGTTTATAAGAATTAACTAAGTTAACCAAATTTTATAAAAACTAAATAATTTTCTAAAAATTAACTAAGTTTATTAAAATTAAATTAGTATCTAAATATTAATAAAATTTTATAAAATTTAAATAAATTTATGAAAATTAACTAAGTATGAAAATTTAACTAAAATAACTAAGTTATATAAAAAATAATTAAAATTAATTTTTTTTACTTAAGTTATAAAAATTATCTAATTTTTATAAAAGTTAACTACGTTATCAAGTTTTATACAAATTTAACTAAATTAACTAAAAGTTTATAAAAATTAACTAATTCTTATAAAATTTGACTAAGTTATATAAAAATTAACTAAAATTATTTAACTAATTTATAAACTAAGTCTTATAAATATTCAACTGAGTTAATTAAGCGAGTTTAAAAAAAATTAATTAAAGGATATAAAAATTAACTAAATTATATAAAAGTTAACTAAGTTAATTGAGTTTTATAAAAATCAACAAAATTTAATTTTTTTAATTAAATGAACTAAAGTTTATGAAAATTAATTTAGTTTTATAAAAATCATGTTCTCTATTTTGAAATATTTCTTAAATTGTTATAAAAATTGACTAAGTTTTATAAAAATTACCTAATTTTTATAAAAATTAACTAAGTTAACTAAGTTTTATAAAAATTAATTAATGTAACGACCCAGAATTTCTGATATTTGAAATTCGAATATTTAATTAATTTTAAATATTAATAAGTGAAATTAATAAGTCGAATAATTTATTTTTCGAATATTTGGATTTAATTGGATAATTAAATCGATAATTTAATATTTGAAATTCCAGAAATAATTGCAATCTGGATTAAATGTGATTGAAAATGATTTATAAAGTTATATTAAATCATGTTGAAGTTATAGTGATGTTATAGAACTTTTAAAATTGAATTTTAAGTAAAATTGTGAAAATTGAATATTTTAATATTTAATCGACTAGTGAAATTAGCCATTTTTGGGACAGTCTCAGAATTGGACGAAACTAGTTCTATTGGATCTATAATAGTTTGTTATTATCGGATTTCAATTTTCATAGCAATCGGAGTTGTCGTGTGACCGTGGCAGCTCGAAACGCATCGAAATTGTTTTAATATTAATTTGGCGAGTTAAAATAGTCATTTTTCAAAAAGTCTCGGATTTCGACGAAACCAGTTTCATCGAATCCGTAATGTAATATTATTGTAAGATTTCAAATTTCGTGTCAATCGGATGTACGGTTTGTCCGGGGCAAGTCGAAACGCATCGAAATCGGTTTAAATCGGTTTAATTTAAATTTGATTGTTTAATTCCGTAACTCGCACATATGACCGAATTAGCTCCCGAAACACGTTCCATTGAGTTCGGAACGTGGGGTAAACCTTACGAACGCCAGGCGGCACGTATGATTTGGAGATCGTTTGAAAAAGTTGTTTTAAAATGAATTTAATATTATTATATACGTATATATATACATAACAAGAGAAACCCTAGCTCTATTAGCTTCAGCCGCCACCCTCTAGATTAATGGCCGAAAATAGCCAATGTTCTTCCTCATTTTCCTCTCAATCCATCAACAATTAGCAAAAACTCTCAACTACAAAGTCGTAGAGCACGACGAGATATACGAGATCAACGGTCATGATCAGATTTGGAGCAACGGAGAGGCTGCTAGAGGCTCGCGTTTGGGCTGCCTTTGGGCATGAATTCCCAGGCCTAGATGAGGCCGAGCTTGGTGCTATTTGGGGTGAGGGTGGAGTCGAGTGTTGGCTTCGATTTGGTGGTGGAGTGATGTGGTTTCGTGCATCGAGGAGGCCGGAGCAATTAGGGTTTGGTGGAGGCTATGGGTTGGTTGTGAACGTGATATTCACGTTGGAGAAGAAGCTTCAAGGTGCGGCCTTGATCTCGTGTAGAAGTTTGGATGGCCCAGATCTGTTTGAATGATAAAGGTTTAAAAATAAATAAAAAGAAATGTAAATTTGTTTATATATTAATTCGTACGATCTTTAAAATACTGTAACTTGTTCATACGAGGTCGGAATTCGACGAAACTTTTTGCGTTGGAATCGTATGGTTGAGTACTACGCTATGAAACTAGATTGGAAGCGATCGGAGTCAGTGAAAATTTTGGGTGAAATTAAACGTCTGTTTAATTTTATTCGAAATAAACGCTGGAACGGAATTGAAATCAAGGTGAGAACTCCTCACTCAATCGAATGTTTTGTTTCGATGTAAATTTTAAATAGTTAGATTTAAAATTGTTGATTGTATGCCTGGATGATAAACTATTATCTGTTGTTGATTGAAATAGACATTATACGCCGTTAGTAAGCGGAGGTTATTTATTAAAAACATATACCACGATAATTTCACATTGAAGTGGAATTGGTATTATATATGTATATAACAATATATATATATATTGGAATATGTATATATTGGAGTTGATTTCCCGCATTGTATAGCGGATGATACCCTATTGCGCCGTATAATAGCGGATAATATTTATAAATCCCATATACCGCGATAATTTCACTGTGAAGTGAAATTGGTATTGTGCTAACATCTGTGGATGCAGGGAAACAGGTTGGAGGGATCCGACTGGATTCCTCACCGTAGTGATTTATTTACAGATATTGTTGTATATTCTGTTATCATATGATGATATATGATGTTTGGTTGCTGTGATTGACTATTTGGTACTGTTGCATCATCGATTCATTTTTGAAGTTTAATATAACAATTTGATTTTTAAGGGATTTTTAAAGTGAATTTTGAAAGTATACGTTTTATAGAATTGGTTTATTTAAATTGAGATTTTTGATTTATTTTAAAATGGTTTATATATAAAAGATTTATAAAATTGATATTTTATAGATCAAAATAATTGAGTTATAAAGGAATTTTTAAAGTGTTAAATGAAGTATAAGTAAATCTTATAAGTAATAAGATTTATAATTGTGAAGTTTTAAAAGAACGATTTTGTAAATAAATGGATTATAAGTTCTTAACTTATCATATGGACTTCCGGTATATAATTGAGTTATATAATTTGAATTGGATAATAAAGGAGATTTATAAATCGAAGTTTTATAAATAGATTTGTAAATCCGAAAAACGACTTATTTTGATAAGTTAAATTTTTATAGCTTATTAAAGGAAGTATATTCACGATTTTGGACAGTGGATAATTCTTTAAATAAATGTGTAGAAATGTTGAATTTGGATAACGAAGTATATTCACGATTTTGGACAGTGAATATATTATTAAGTAAAATGGATATGTTTTGGAGAAGTGATATTACGAAATGAAGTAATTGTTTTAAAAGATGTTTTAAAACGTGTTAAGTTTCGAAAACATAGAATTTCAACATTTATTGTTGAAATAGACGTTTCGAGGAATAAGGAAATGGTGGACTATAACACTGTTGTTATAGTAAATGGTTTCCGAAAGGAAATATTTTATATAGTATTGGGATTTATATATCTATCTAAATTTCGAATCCCTATACTAGTGATTTTTGGGTCGTCGTAACGATGTTTTACGCAACATTCGTTTTGACTCAAATAAAATTTGTGAAAGAGAATGATTTCCTTAAAGGTTTGTAACGACCCAGAATTTCTGATATTTGAAATTCGAATATTTAATTAATTTTAAATATTAATAAGTGAAATTAATAAGTCGAATAATTTATTTTTCGAATATCTGAATTTAATTGGATAATTAAATCGATAATTTAATAGTTGAAATTCCAGAAATAATTGCAATCTGGATTAAATGTGATTGAAAATGATTTATAAAGTTATATTAAATCATGTTGAAGTTATAGTGATGTTATAGAACTTTTAAAATTGAATTTTAAGTTAAATTTTGAAAATTGAATATTTTAATATTTAATCGACTAGTGAAATTAGCCATTTTTGGGACAGTCTCAGAATTGGACGAAATTGGTTTCATTGGATAGCATTTGCTATATTACAGCATGATAGGTGGTTCTCGCTTCGCGGTTTGGTGGCGAACGGGAGACTCTTACCCCTACATGTCCCTGAGTGGGATGGGTTGGTTATGCAGTCGTGAGACTGGCCGTAAAAGCACTTGCGAGGTACCAGTGTAAGCCACGGTGGTGCTGGGATGGTTGCAAAGCCTACCAATGTATGCCGCTGCCGACGGTTGAAAAGCCTAAGTCTTTACATTTGGTATCAGAGCATATGGTTAAGCGACAACCATGGCTCTGTTGGGTGTTACTCATTAGAGATAGAGTCAGTAGTACTCTAGAATGAGTTGAGTGTAATAATAGATATGAGCGTATATTTGTTAGTGAATATAAAATTGTTTTATATTGTGATGATTGGTTTGTTGAGTGGTATATGGATTCTGGTCGGTATAGTCAGTACAACTCTATCGATATGGATCTCTAAACACTTGTTCAGAACAATTCGGCACGATATTGTTTTAAATTGGGTAAATGAAATAATTTTACCTTGATTATATTTTGTATATGAAGAAATAATTTTGGAAATTATTAAAGTGTATATAATTGATTGTTTGGTTGTTGAAAATGTAAGAAGATATATAAGAGAATCAAAGTTGTTTGAATACGTTAAATGAAAACAACAATTGTAAAAGAATAAAGTGTATAAGCAAATGAATTATAATGTATGGAATTATAATTAATATGATTTACAATGGTAAAAATAATCTTATATATATAAGAAGTGGAATTTTATAAGTAAAAGATTTGTAAATGTGATTTATAATCTAAAATAAAAATTCCAGAGAAGTGTTTTGAAAGGATTTGATATTTTGGAAAAAAAAAATTTGTTTTGGAGAGATGAAAGCTCTAAACTCTTTTCAGGTCGCTGGAAAATAATCCCGATGATGATCGCGACATCATTGGTGTTCATTTTCGGGTTTCCAAAAGAGGAATTGCTGCCTGATTATTTTAAATGAAAGTTGGTTGGAAAAATTGGATTTGGTTTTGGAAATTCAAAAGATAATTTGAATTGATTTAAAAAAAAAAAGGTTTTTGAAAGGTTGAAAAGACTCTGGAATTCTATTTAAAATATTTATGGGAATGATAATGAGTTGATAACTTATACCATTTGAATTTTTGATAGAATAAATTTAACTTAAACGATGGAGTTAAATTAAAGTAAGTATAAGTGAATCAATTAAATCCAAGCTGTAATTGTTAAATATAAGTAATAAAGTTTTGAACTTATAAAATGTGATATAAATTTGACTTTGGTAAAAGTTAAATAGAATTTACTTTAGAATTGGAATCTGAATTGGATTTATAAGTGGAAAATTTAAGTTAAGTTAAACAAATGATGTTTAATTGGAATATAACTTAAGTGATGTTAAATGATTTTGATTTTGATATCGAAGTGAATTAATAAAGTGAATTTATTAAATGAATATGAACTTGAGTTATATAAATAAAATTCAACCATATTTGTAAAATAAATTAGCAATTGAGTTAAGAAATGGATTGAATGTTAATCAATCGAATGTAAGTAAATTGATATGAAACGATGAATGTAAGTGTTAATTCATTAAAAGCTAAATGTTATTGGAAGTTGAATAATTGAATGTAAGTCAATTTAATATCGACCAATTGAATTAAAGGTGTTGAACCAAATTGAATATAAAATTTAATAATTTGGTTGTGTAGAATATACATTGGATGTTATATGATTGTTGGTTGATTGTAGTATAATTCATTAGTGTTAATGAAATTGAATAAATGGAATTGGAAGCTATGTAATTAAATTTAAATTGAAAGTGAAGTAAATTTAAATAGTAATTGATTTGAATTGAAAGTGAACCAATTTGAATTTAAATTAGTGAATGTAAACTAATTGAAAACGAATAATTGAATGTCATTGTATACGAATTGGTTGTAAACAATTGCAAGTAATGTTGAGATATTATAAGTGCTTATAAAACTTGTTTAGCATGCATTTCCCTTAATATGCATGTGTTGTAGTTGTTTAAAAGAGTAAATTGTTAATAACCTTATATATATGTCACTTACATGTTTAAATTGAGTAAGTACAGGTGCGGTGGCTACCGTTCGGTTGATTTGGTTGCGCTAAAGTGCTAAATTAATAACTGCTTTGCTTAAAAATGCTAAAAAGGTACGCCTACGTAATAAAAATAGGAAATATGAACTGTTTTTCTGCTTTTCCGACCGGGTAGGTCGATGTATACATATTTATGTCTATTGTGATCCTACTACGATCGAACCGCGCAAAGGAGACGCTGGCGATTTTTTCTGGAAATTTAAGGCGCTAGAAAATTTTCGGGAAATTTTGGAAATTTTTGTTAATGAAAAGTCAATTTCTAAATTGTAATGAAAATATACGAATTGAACTAGAAAATGGAAACCATTGTTTTAGTTGAAGTTAAAGGTTTTGAAAAAGGTGAAAATAAAATTTTCATAAAATGGATTTCTGAAAAGTTAATGGATTTTGTGAATTTTTCTTACTTGGTAATTTCGAGGACGAAATTCTTTTAAGGGGGGAAGTTTGTAACGACCCAGAATTTCTGATATTTGAAATTCGAATATTTAATTAATTTTAAATATTAATAAGTGAAATTAATAAGTCGAATAATTTATTTTTCGAATATCTGGATTTAATTGGATAATTAAATCGATAATTTAATAGTTGAAATTCCAGAAATAATTGCAATCTGGATTAAATGTGATTGAAAATGATTTATAAAGTTATATTAAATCATGTTGAAGTTATAGCGATGTTATAGAACTTTTAAAATTTAATTTTAAGTTAAATTGTGAAAATTGAATATTTTAATATTTAATCGACTAGTGAAATTAGCCATTTTTGGGACAGTCTTAGAATTGGACGAAACTAGTTCTATTGGATCCGTAATAGTTTGTTATTATCGGATTTCAATTTTCATAGCAATCGGAGTTGTCGTGTGACCGTGGCAGCTCGAAACGCATCGAAATTGTTTTAATATTAATTTGGCGAGTTAAAATAGTCATTTTTCAAAAAGTCTCGGATTTCGACGAAACTAGTTTCATCGAATCCGTAATGTAATATTATTGTAAGATTTCAAATTTCGTGTCAATCGGATGTACGGTTTGTCCGGGGCAAGTCGAAACGCATCGAAATCGGTTTAAATCGGTTTAATTTAAATTTGATTGTTTAATTCCGTAACTCGCACATATGACCGAATTAGCTCCCGAAACACATTCCATTGTGTTCGGAACGTGGGGTAAACCTTACGAACGCCAGGCGGCACGTATGATTTGGAGATCGTTTGAAAAAGTTGTTTTAAAATGAATTTAATATTATTATATACATATATATATACGTAACAAGAGAAACCCTAGCTCTATTAGCTTCAGCCGCCACCCTCTAGATTAATGGCCGAAAATAGCCAATGTTCTTCCTCAATTTCCTCTCAATCCATCAACAATTAGCAAAAACTCTCAACTACAAAGTCGTAGAACACGACGAGATATACGAGATCAACGGTCATGATCGGATTTGGAGCAACGGAGAGGCTGCTAGAGGCTCGCGTTTGGGCTGCCTTTGGGCATGAATTCCCAGGCCTAGATGAGGCCGAGCTTGGTGCTATTTGGGGTGAGGGTGGAGTCGAGTGTTGGCTTCGATTTGGTGGTGGAGTGATGTGGTTTCGTGCATCGAGGAGGCCGGAGCAATTAGGGTTTGGTGGAGGCTATGGGTTGGTTGTGAACGTGATATTCACGTTGGAGAAGAAGCTTCAAGGTGCGGCCTTGATCTCCTGTAGAAGTTTGGATGGCCCAGATCTGTTTGAATGATAAAGGTTTAAAAATAAATAAAAAGAAATGTAAATTTGTTTATATATTAATTCGTACGATCTTTAAAATACTGTAACTTGTTCATACGAGGTCGGAATTCGACGAAACTTTTTACGTTGGAATCGTATGGTTGAGCACTACGCTATGAAACTAGATTGGAAGCGATCGGAGTCAGTGAAAATTTTGGGTGAAATTAAACGTCTGTTTAATTTTATTCGAAATAAACGCTGGAACGGAATTGAAATCAAGGTGAGAACTCCTCACTCAATCGAATGTTTTGTTTCGATGTAAATTTTAAATAGTTAGATTTAATATTGTTGATTGTATGCCTGGATGATAAATTATTATCTGTTGTTGATTGAAATAGACATTATACGCCGTTAGTAAGCGGAGGTTATTTATTAAAAACATATACCGCGATAATTTCACATTGAAGTGGAATTGGTATTATATATGTATATAGCAATATATATATATTGGAATATGTATATTTTGGAGTTGATTTCCCGCATTGTATAGCGGATGATACCCTATTGCGCCGTATAATAGCGGATAATATTTATAAATCCCATATACCGCGATAATTTCATTATGAAGTGAAATTGGTATTGTGCTAACATCTGTGGATGCAGGGAAACAGGTTGGAGGGATCCGACTGGATTCCTCACCGTAGTGATTTATTTACAGATATTGTTGTATATTCTGTTATCATATGATGATATATGATGTTTGGATGCTGTGATTGACTATTTGGTATTGTTGCATCATCGATCCATTTTTGAAGTTTAATATAACGATTTTGATTTTTAAGGGATTTTTAAAGTGATTTTTGAAAGTATACGTTTTATAGAATTGGTTTATTTAAATTGAGATTTTTGATTTATTTTAAAATGGTTTATATATATAAGATTTATAAAATTGATATTTTATAGATCAAAATAATTGAGTTATAAAGGAATTTTTAAAGTGTTAAATGAAGTATAAGTAAATCTTATAAGTAATAAGATTTATAATTGTGAAGTTTTAAAAGAACGATTTTGTAAATAAATGGATTATAAGTTCTTAACTTATCATATGGACTTCCGGTATATAATTGAGTTATATAATTTGAATTGGATAATAAAGGAGATTTATAAATCGAAGTTTTATAAATAGATTTGTAAATCCGAAAAACGACTTATTTTGATAAGTTAAATTTTTATAGCTTATTAAAGGAAGTATATTCACGATTTTGGACAGTGGATAATTCTTTAAATAAATGTGTAGAAATGTTGAATTTGGATAACGAAGTATATTCACGATTTTGGACAGTGAATATATTATTAAATAAAATGGATATGTTTTGGAGAAGTGATATTACGAAATGAAGTAATTGTTTTAAAAGATGTTTTAAAACGTGTTAAGTATCGAAAACATAGAATTTCAACATTTATTGTTGAAATAGACGTTTCGAGGAATAAGGAAATGGTGGACTATAACACTGTTGTTATAGTAAATGGTTTCCGAAAGGAAATATTTTATATAGTATTGGGATTTATATATCTATCTCAATTTCGAATCCCTATACTAGTGATTTTTGGGTCGTCGTAACGATGTTTTACGCAACATTCTTTTTGAATCAAATAGATGTGTTTAAGAAAATGATTTTCTTAAAGAATGAAATATATACTTAATTTTGATTTAAGTATATCGAATATTTTTCAAATGTTGAAAATAAATGGATTTGTGAATTACCTATTATTAAATAGGTATGGAAATGTTTTCCCAATATGAAGTGAAATGTTTTGAGATTTTATCTTCAAAGATAAATTGAAATGCGGAAATTGATTTGAAATTGTTTTCAAATAGTTGAAGTGTGGAAATTATATATCTTGTAAAGATATTTTTGGAAGATAAATTATTTGGAGTCTGATGATGCTGTGCAAACCTATTGATAGTTAAATAACTGACTATCAATAATTACCTTGAATGGGTATTTGTTGGGATTTGCTTGAATTTGAATGCCACACTTATTTTTGAATAAGCGCTCACTATTCGGGTTAGCCGGGAAATGACCTTTGTGTCGTATAACCCATTCTGAATTAGTGATACGACGATATGGATCGTATTGAAGACCGGTGGTGAAGACCGGGTATTTATGAAAATGATAGGATGACCTATCGATTGTCTCTGCACCGTTAGCTACGGTATTGAGATTTCCTTTGTGATGGGAAGTTTTATCGGGATTGTGATTATCCGGATTGCAAGGGCTTCTTTGGAAGTGCCTTCGGTTCTGTTTGAACCCGGAACAGACTTGTATGGTTACATGTCTGACATTACGTTTTGAGATGTAAAGCTGATTTCTTTCAAATACATTTCTGTTGGTGGCGGAGAATTTATTCTCTTAGCTTAACACCCTTCTCTGAGACGTACGAGCTCAGAGGTTATGTAGTTGAAATTTATCAGCGATATATTCCCAATTTGGTAATGTGGCATGCTGAGTGTTGCTGTAATGATGATCATTTATTGATCATTTGTGATCAAAGCGTGGCTTTGTGAAAAAGCGTAGCTTTGTGGACGAGACTTCGTCAGGGCCTCACAAACCGGAAATGTTCGAAACAGGAATGTTGCGGCAAGGTTATGAGGGTCGCGCCCTTTAGGGTATGTCATTTCCTTCTGGAAAGGGGTGGTATCATGGTATGGAGCCCAGATACTTACTCATGTGGACACACTTTATTTATTATGTGTGATGATGTTACCGAGCGCTCGGATAAAGGTCCCAAAGGACCGGGGGATGACATATTCGTGAGTTACCTAGTTACAGGGGTAACCCGACTTTGTTGGCAGAGAGCAGTTTGTCTCTCGGGACGTCCAGCCAGAGGCGATCCCATTCGGCAGTAGGAAAGGAAGTTCCTTAGCCTGACCATTTGTTGGAAATCCAAAGAAACAATACAAACCTTTACGATTGCAATTGTATAACCTGCTATGGAATATGGCGGTAACCTGCTATTGAACATAGTAGCTATAGTAGGCATAAGTGCGGAATGCATATGCTGGCTAAGATTAATATTATACTTTCGAAATGTTTTCTACACTATGCACTAATAATAATAAATCCAATGATTTTGCGTAGTAAGCATGTTTGATTATCATAAGAAGAAATCTCCTCCAATTCTGCGTTTGCATTGTGTGTGTGGCGGGAGGTCTTATGGTAGTTTCATTTTCCAAAAGCATTGCGGGTTTCAATGTTAAAATTCCATTGTTGTTTGTTTTTAAAGATAAACTGTTTAAGTTCTCACACCAATCACCATGACTGACCTGGAGTTTATTGTTTCCTTCCTAAACTCTGGGTGCCCACCAATTTCCACACGGGCAGTCTAGAGTCAGGTTATCAGGTCATTCTGGATTCAGGAGATGCTATGGAGCTCAGGTGGCGAGCTGGATGGCGAGACGTATCATCTATACTATGTATTATTCCGCTGTGTATTCTGTATGAGGACAAGTTTATATAACTGTCCAGTGTTGTATTGTTGTTGTAAACTCTGATGATGATGTAATGTATAAAATGATATAGTTCTTTGATTTAAAGATTATTCATTTATCTATTATATGTTGTTCCGCTGCGAATGTGAGATTCTGATATTGTTTCTGTGTTCTTTTTCTTTCTTTTTCTTCTGTTTCTTCTACCTTTTCTTTTTCTCCATAACAATTCGGTTTTCTGGCATTCGATTGCTCGGCAGTTGATACAGTGAATGTATTAATGTCGATTTTCGAGCGACGAAAACTCGCAATCGTTACAATTAACTTTGAAAAAATTAACAAAATTTAAAAGAAGAATAATAATATAATATAATAATGGTAGTAGTAGTAATAAAATAATATAATAATAATAATAATAAATTAACTAAGTTGAAAATAAGTAACTAAGTTAATTAAGTTTTATAATAATTAAATAAGCTAACTTTTTTTTAAAAATTAAATAAGTTAATAAAATTTGATTAAGTTTTATAAAAATTAGTTTTATAAAAATCATATTCTCTATTTTGAATTCTTTGTTAAATTGTTATAAAAATTGACTAAGTTTTATAAAAATTATCTAATTTTCATAAAAATTAACTAAGTTAACTAAGTTTTATAAAAATTAATTAAGTTCATAAAAATTAACTAAATTTAGAAGAATAATATAATATAATATAATAATAGTAATAGTAATAAAATAATAAAATAATATTAATATAATAATAATAATAATCATATGTGTAATGTCGGAGTTGTCGAGAAGGTAGGTATCAAACTTATTTATATTTGATTCAATTATTTTTAGCCATTCCTTTTCTGACTTATTTTGTTTTTTCTCTTCCATCAAATTCCTCCAATTAGATTTTAAAATGTAACCCTTTTTAAGTGTGAATGGACCTAGAAAAGCAATTTTTTTATTTTTAAAAGCCAAAATGAATTGGTTTCGGTTTTCAAAATAAAATAAAATAATTTATTTAAATTCATCCAAACAGATGGTATGCTTGCAAATATGCTGGACCGATCCTTTACATTACCATGGAGATTGACAAGCGCAGTTCATGTTATTCATAGGAATAACTCATTTGTCTAGTCCACCTAAATCAAGTTTTAGAAAAAGAAAAAAATGTAAAAAGAGAAAAAGCACCTAGATATTTGATTAGGCCCTATACTGAGACAACACGATCAACATTCTAAAATTGCTAAAAACTCATGCCTGCAAATGTAAGTACATAAGTATACGCTACTTGAACTTATATTTGTGCATATTTTCTATCTTCAATCTCACGCTACTAATTTTTTCTTTGTCTGCCTGACACTGTGATAACAAAGATTGAAATTAGAAAAGAAATCAAAATAGGAAGCAATGAATAATTACCATGAGCATCTTAGAGACATTACCACCACAAAAGACTTTATGAACAGAAGTAAACTTTTGTAGCCCGTAGTATTGCTGTCAAGTAGAACTAAAGTCATGTACCCATAATTTATAACTGAGCGCCTGAGACAAGTAGTATTGCTGGCTTGTAGAACTAAAGCCTATAGTACAACATAAACTAAAGCTAAAGTAAATTTATTTTGAGTTGAATTGCTGGCACCCGAGACACCTGAGACAAGTATATGAAATTGAAGCTAAAGTAAATTTAGTAGAACATAGCTATGCCCCAGGTATATGAAATTGAAGCACACCTGAGATAAGTCATATTCAACATAGTATACTGAGATGGTGAGCATGCAGAGAGTATGTGCTTCTTTTTGACTATAGAAGTGTAATATATATGCTGAGAGTACTTATACATGCTGAGAGTATGTTCTTCTTTTTGACTGTAGAAGTGTAATTCATAAAGTTCTGTTTGAAACCATGTTGTTTAGTACTTATACATTTCTACATTTATGACTAACATACACACGTATGTGCTTCTTTTTGATGGGTGTTGTATGATGCTTTTGAGGTTGCTACATGATGTCGCGCTCTTTCTCCTTCAAATCGGTCATGCTTTCATTAATGTATTGTCTATCGATGTTCATACGTCTTTATTTTTAGTATGTATCATTTTGGTTAGCTACAGTTGTATGTATTGTTAATTTTTGTCACAAATATTTATATGCTTAATTCTCCGTGTATGAAATATTATGGATATATATATATATTTTGTGGTTATGTCCATGACTCCATTTATTTACATACATTACAATGTGATAAGTGTGGTTTTTTGAATTGTTATAATATATTAGTAAAATTGAAAATTGTAAGCTTGAATGTATATGGCAATAAAAAATGCAATAGGAAATTTTTTAGAGTGTTTTAACCATGCTTTGAAAAGAAAAATTGTTACAACATTGTTATACTATAACATTATGTTAGTGCTATACAAAATATTTTGCAAGGATTAAACATAAAAAACAATGCTACAATAGATAGTAGTGAATTTTCTATAGCGTTTCAATGCGTAATAAAAGATTGACATAATATTTCCATAGCGTTTTTAGACGTTATAATAATATGGCATGTCAACATATTATAGCAATTAAATGACGTAATAATTGTTAGTATCATAAAACACAACTTTGTGTAAAAGTTTTATAGCAAGCTTCAAAACGCTATAGAAAAGTAGTTGTACCGATACGTCTATCTAAGATGGCAACAAAAATGCTATTAAAAGTCCATTTTCCATTGTAATTTTGAAACGCTATTGTATCTATCAGACTTATTACAACTTGTTGATCTATGGCGTTTATAGAGATGCTATAGAAGGCTTTAATAGCGGTTTTTAAACTCTGTAAACAGGTTTGTTTGTTGTAGTGATACTAATGATCTCATATTCTTCTTTATCTATACTATATTGTTATTAGTGAGTTAAATTTCAAGCTCACACAGTCCCCCTTGAAATTTGGCAACTGAACAGTCTCCAAGTTAACCCTAAATCATTCTTTCTCTTTCTCAACTCAACTTTATTAGTGAGTTTGGTTTCTGTAGCTCGGAGCCTCCGTTGATTTCTTAAATACTCAACCGTCGCACCTTTTCATTCTTCTTTTTGTACATGGTTCTCCCCGTCCTTCCTTCCCATCTAAGACCTGAATATTGCCCTTTCCCACACACGTTCTCTCTTCCTTCCCTCATTTTCAAACCTAAATCGTTTTTCCTCTACCCTATCCGTTTTCTAACCTATGACCTAAATCCTTTTTCGTTTAACCTAAGTCATCATTGTTCCCCAATTTTCCAACCACAGCCATGCCCAAATCTCAACGATGCAGAATTTCCATCCTGAAGCGTGGGCCTGCTTTCGTCCTGCTTCCCATAGCAAACGATTGATAATCAACATCGATATTGGATACCGCTACCCACAAGTCGCTTCTAGATCTAAGCCAGGTAATTAACGATGAAGGTAATTTATCTTAAGCCAAATTATGTTTGCTATTTCTTACATGATATTAACTATAGTTAAGTTATGAATATTATGTATAATTATATTCATCATCGAAAATTTCGACTGAATCAAGCATGCCATAAATCTGTGATTCTGACTTTGTTCTGTTGCCGCATGTTACGTAGCTGAAAGTCTTAGGTATCTCTTTTCTTCACCCTATGGTGATTCATCAATTATGTTTCAAATGCAATTTTCTCTAACTATACGTGAATTTTCTATGGAAAAAGTTATGTCGTTGCGAAGATCTACCAAATTTTACTATCCATTTCTTAAATTTGTTTTACAGGTATTGAAAAACCAACGATGACATTCAAACAAACCGCTTCAGATTGTAAATGGTAAGACAGTGATTTCATTGATTGGTTTCTATAAAAGAATTTAATTTGGCTTTTTCTATTTCGTAGTTCAATGAATTAATGATTAATTAATCACAGAAAGAAATTATGGTTTTTCCAGATTAAATCTTAAAGGCTTTATTATATGTTGTAACAATAGATCTGTATTATTAACTAAATCAACATAGATATCAGTTAAAGCAAGTATATGGATTGCATCAGTCATACAGATATATTTTTACTTTTAAAAGCTCGGTGCAATATTTCCCTAACTAGTATCCCATGTACATGGTTGACAGACTTAATTTGTTTCACCCAACAATGATGTCTTGCATTAGTTATATTGATTTATTTTTCTTCTAAAAGTGTTTGGATAGTTGTTCAAATCTTGAGGTAATAATCTTAGTTCTAAATGTTTTTTGTTAAACCTTCACTTGCGTTTTTGTGGCACTAGATAAGCACCTCTTCATTAGAATTTTATAGAGGTATCGAATACAAGTAAGTTAATACTTTGGTCTTACACAATATTATGTCACCAACAGGAGGTCCAGAGGGTAAAAGTCAAAACAAAAATAAATGATCATGCAATCATGCCAGAGTTAATAAAAGACAAAAAAGAGAACCAGTGAACATCAAGGAACACATCTGCAATGACGCATGGAAAAAAACTTTCAGGTTTGCAATATTTTTTATTATCCATGAATGCTCCCTTGGGTTTGTTGTTGTTAAAACAATACCAAATAAATTCAATCGATGTTAATGTTAATCGTGCATGGGTTCGGAACAAAATTTAATTTGCTTCAGAACTAAGTGTGACATATTGCTTATTGGAACATCCATAACAGGTTGCAAATAAATTTCTATTATATGGCTGTGTTTCAAGAATCAATTTTCATAGAAGTTTTATTAATAATAGTTAAAATCGGTTTCAACCCACTAGAAAACTTAGGCTAAACATTAGGGTTTGGATTGATGTGAGTGGTAACTACCCGAGATGGATCATGTTAGAGACATGCTTGATAGTGTGGAATTGATTAGAATTCTTCTGTGACCTCTATTTGGTCAATATAATATTTTGTATTTCTCATTTAGCTCCTTAAACTATCGATACCTTAATTAAAAGATATACCTTTATGTAGTTAAATTTTATGTTGCTCATTCCAGAGGTTATTAAAAAGGTGATTGAGTAGTTGACTTTGCTGATGAGGATATACAATCACATAAGTACAACGTATATGGTCAAAAGTATCTCTGCAAAGACTAATAAGAAAAATGCAGTGCAAAGATGAAGAATTAGGGGCTTCGGAAACCACAGACTTCCATAAGCATTTGGAATAGGTACTTGAGACTATGATTTTTTTTGTAGCTAAATCTTTTAGTTTGGATTATGTTTGTACCAAAAATGGGCACAACACTCTTCGAAAGTTTTTGAAGAGATAAAAGTGAAGAATGAAAATTGAAAACGAGGATTATCTAACAAAAACTCCAAATAACATAAAGTAAATTGCAAAGAAGACAACAATTTAGAGTGGTTCGACGTTTCGCCTACGTCCACTATGAAGTTTGATGATTTTATTGCTTGATACTCGAAGATTACAATTTCTTATAGCGTAGTACAACAGATTTTATAATTTAAGTCTGAATCTAAGGCAGCAATGGTGATCTGGAATAAATCTGGCAGAATTCAGGCGCTCTTTAGCTCTTAAAATTGTCCGACCCCTTTTTTGAATGACCAGGAGGTCTATTTATAGGTGTAGGAGGCTGATATTTCACCTAAATTTCGGGAGACTACTACTGGCACGTGAGGGGGCCCACATGCCTGCCTTCAGGAAATCTGGGCCCACTTTGGGATCGATTCGAAATCCATTCGAATCGATCAAGAAATTGTCCAATCGAGCTGAAATTTGGTGTGGACGTTCTTCAACATGTGCGTAAGCTCTGTGAAAATTTCATAGCATTTGGACTTGTAGATCTCGAGTTATGATCGATTCGAATTGGTGTTCTTCGGCAGGCCGGTAAGTTCGAATCGATCACTTCGAATCGATGATGGCACATGACTTCGTGATGACGTGGAGCGGAACTTTCGCATTGATCCGGTTTCTTTGCCTATTTGATCGAGTCGTCCCGGAGGCTTCGCCACCTTGACTCGATGGATTCGAAGCAAGGCACCTCGATGGATTCGAGCATGCCGCCTATGCATGGATTCGAAGCAGAGCATCCTATTGGGTATGAAGTATGGTGTCTTCATGGGTTCGAACATTAGCCATATTTGATGGATACGAACTAGGGATAACTGAGCGATTCGAATATGACTTTGGCCAATGGATATGAAGTTGGGAATGGATAATCGATACGAGGACAAACCATTTGATGGATTCGATATGTTCGATACGAAGCCAAACCGTCTGATGGGTTTCGACCTGATCGATACGAAGCTGGAGGATGCGAAGCTTATGTCAGGAGATCATTGTGACGTGGTCTTTCTGGCGATGGATTCGAACTAGGAGACGGTGATCGATTCGAAATAGACAAGTGTTGATGGATACGAACAAGTAGTCGCCCGATGGATTCGAACATGGGTTTCTCCTATGGATTCGAATTATGGGGTATCTCCTTCATTTCGATTCGATCATAACTCAAGCATACGAGGTCGGATTGACTTGAAACTTGGAATGTCCGCTTTCCTTGCTTTGCTTGTCGTGTCTTATCAATTGCAGCCCGATCCGGACTCAGACGAAATTCATTGATGTCCATGATGTACTTGCGATGTAACTAATTTCCAGGACAGATTGTCATTGATTTCTATTCAGTTCCTTGGTGTCGCGGCCTTGCCAAAAGGCGGGATAACAGACTATATAGGCGAGGTATAATACGTAAAAATATAAGAAGTTACATGAGTGATCTCATGCAGACCTAAATTGTAACAACCCTGGAATTTAGTAACAATTCGTTTTCATTATTAGACGATTAATATTATTGGCAAATTGCTATTTGGAGTTTTGATTCGAGTTGAAATTCTTTTCAAAAATTTGGTTAAGAGTTTGTGGGCTTTAAATTTAATCTCGGCCCATGGTGTTTCTTTGTTTTGATGCCGTGATAATCCAAGACCCGTCCCCCATTTCACTTTGATTCGCAAACCCTAAAACTAAACAGAGTGAATGAAAGAATATGGCGGCCTCGTTCTCCTCTTCGCTACGAAGCTAGGGCTTTGAGAGATCACCGCTTAAATTGGTGGTTGGTGCCTCGATTTCACTCGTTGCTGCTCCATTAGCAAAGATTAGGGATTTGAGACTTTGGAGGCGCGTCCATGCTTATCTCGATCGAGAGCGCTGGCGATCGATATTTCCTTCGCATCGTGCTCGTTCAAGGTTCCTCCGAGTCGCGTCGAAAAAGGTGAGTATTATACTCACATCTAATTCCAGCTCGAGCTTATTAGTGTTCGAGTTTGATGATTCTCGTTCGTATATGTTTTTCTGAGTTGTTGTTTGCCGTTCGATTTCGTTTGGATGTTGATGATTTTCCCTACTTTGTTCGATTTCTGTATTGCCAATATTCTGAAATTATTGTGACGACGATGTCTCTTTGGGTTTGTTGGTTTGATTTTCTACTGTCACCATTACTGTTAATTTGGAAATTTATTTGATGACCCACGGCTTTGACTAAAACCATAGCATTTTCAATGCTCGGCCATTTTGGAATTTTGACAATTTGGTTGTTTTGGCGATATTGATTTCGTTGACTTCGGTTTACCCTGTTATTTACTCTGTTTGGCATCAGCATGATATAATTGTGATTGTTGCATTTGGACTTTAAGCATAACACATTGGGTTGGATTTTGCTTGGTCTAGTTTGTTGTTTTCTCGGTTTCACTTGCTCTTAATCATATCATCTTCATGTATACTTGTTGTTGTCTGGTGGTTTTCTGGTCTCTGTAGCATCTCGACTCATGTATTTTGGCACTGAGTTTATTGTCGACAGTTTTGGGTTCTTGCATTTTGGGTTGTACTGTCTGGAGTTCGAATACATGTATCACTTGTGTCTATTGAGTTTGAACATCCACTGTGTTAGTTCATTGATATAGCTCGACAGTGTTGGGTTCATGTGCATTGTCACTGCATATTTTGTTCCATCATTAACCTGGTTGTTCTGCAGTTCATTGTTGCCAGTTACATTATCAAGTATTGTGTGGTCTTCATCCTACCTGCACATTGTTGCCAGTTACATTGTTAAGCACTTGTGCATGTTTTCACTGTGCATATCATTGCCTAGTTTTGTTTTCATGAGTATTACTTGATGACATTGGTTTTGGTGATCACTTGATTACTAAACTGCATTAGTATTGCTTCATGCCTTTGAGTTCTGTGTTCATGCAGTTGATCTTTGACTTGTGTCTATAGCATGAGCCATTAGTTTGCATTTTTGAACTGGTTAATATTTATGGGCGGTCTCACTTAGTTGATGATTTGAGGTTGAAGTTACAGTGGCATTTGCATAAATATATTGATCCACTTATGCACATACAATTGTGTATGTACGTAGGTGATTTCACCTTGAATCTGGGTCAATTACTGGTTTCACTTACTTACTTTAGACTTTTAGTTGACCTGTTTTCATGGTTCACCACTGTTTTATGCACTTTGGTCTGATGCTACTAGCTTCCATCTCTGATCAGTTGCACCATTGATTACATGGGTTGCTTCATGTATTGCTCCCCTGCAATTGCAGATTTTATTTTGTACATTTATGCTATAACTGACTTGATGTTTGATAACCACTGCTTAGTTGTCATTGTGTATATGCTATACTATGTTGCATATTGCTGCAACGTACACGCTTCGATTTGAGCTTGCAGTGTCCATTCGAGCTGCTGTATATATGTATGCTTACATCTGAACTGTGTACTTGATGCAGTCTCCATGCAATTGAGTTCTGATATCATTCTTTAAGACGAATTGCATTCCAATTGTCGGCTTTGACTGTTTATCCATGGTTTGATTGAGTCCCCTTTGCTTCTCTGGCAGTTTAAAAGATTTCACTTTGGTGTAAAAGAAATTGGCTTTGACTTTGCCTTGTTGATATTGGCTTTGACTTTGTTTGACAGTATTTGCTTCTCGACTCTGGCCATTTGTGTATATCTGGTTTTGGCGAGGCAGTACACGCGTGCGTGTACTGCAGCCAAAACAGTATTGGCATTTTAATGGATATTTCAATTACTTGAATTGTTTTGTCCAATTCAATATTTTGAAATTATATTTTGATTTGATTCGAAAATTTTGATGTTGTCTAATTGTCTAATTGATGATTAGATTCTGAGTTTCTAATTATTTATTTAATAATTAAATTTTTGTTGTTAATTGTTGTTTAGGCAATTCTGCGATTTTCATATTATCTTCATTAATAATCATTTTATTCATCTTGTTGGTGATTT
Organism: Allium fistulosum; assembly: GCA_030737815.1. Lineage (NCBI taxonomy): Eukaryota > Viridiplantae > Streptophyta > Magnoliopsida > Asparagales > Amaryllidaceae > Allium > Allium fistulosum. Next base: position 962,033,126 of record CM060901.1, read on the forward strand.
GGATCAGCTGATTTGTTGTTTAACACTGTTTAGTGTTATATCTGTCGTTATCCGATTCTCTTATCGAGGATTCGGATATACGAGATTTCTGTGACTGTCGTCTATTTGATATTGATTATTATTGCTTCTGTGCATTAATAACTAAGTTTGAATTAGACTGACCCGTGTATTATTTTTTTTTGAATGTAATACTCGGGTCAGACCCGAGTTATTTCAGGTTGTAGATTTCCTGCTTTGAGTTGTTGTTTGGGCTATGAAGACTTTTCTTATCATTTGAAGTGGTCTGCGTCTTTTTGTAGTAGTCAGTGTACTGATTAGGTTGATATGTATTCATGTACATTAGTTGATAATGTATCTGTATATATAACTTCCAGAGTCGACAGTTGTAGTTGTATCATATGTATTGTGTCAACTGTATTGTAACTGACATCAGTTATATATATATGAGACTTTTATTATCTGTGCTCCGCATTCTTTTGTATCTGTGTTATTATTATATATATTGTCCTAAACTATTATGAACCATCGTAGTTCGTTTTATACTGGAATTGGGTATGTCGATTGGGAGTAAATAAATAAGAGACGAAAGATGAAAAATATATACCACTCCTATCGAGGTAACCAATGCTAGTGTAAGGCCAACTATGGATGGCTGCTCCTATCCAGCCTTATTCTTCGTGATAACAGACAGTATTGCTTTTAATATTCTTTGTTATTGTGAGCATAGAGGTGGGGCGTCACATAAATTTATGGCTAATTCTGCAATAAAGCTGGAATATTCAAATGTATTTTCACCGTATTTGGTATTTTAATATTAAATGTTAAATCCTATCATTTGTCCCTTTAACTGGAAAACATGATAAAAGCTCAACTATTGCTTTCTATATCAATGCGTTTACTGTATCATTTATTTTTGACATGGACAGTACACTCCTAAGATCAATTGAAGTTATCATATGCAAGAGTGAAACTATAGACTTAAACATAGTAGTGAGAATATACAAATAAAATATGATGCCTTATATTGTTCCTAAGCTCATATTTTGTTGAGAAATCACAAGATTGTATCCTTTTTCATGTGGGAAGTATCCTTTTACAAGTTTTCTTTATTTGTTACTCATGTTGACTGTAGTTATCAACAATATTTTTATTATGTAGTTATTATGTGAAAAAGGGTTGTGCTTTCCGTTATTGTTGCATATTGTTAGAATATATTTTTTATCCATATTTTTATGAATGTTTTAAATGCATTTTTGAATTTGTAGTCTATGGTCATGATTATAACCTTAAAATATATTCTTTCAATTAATTGGCTTTTTTATCATGAGTAAGTTCGGTAGAACCTTAAAAGCAAAATATTCATAATATATTTATATATTGATTAGGTGGAGTTTTTTGGATATACATTCTACAATTAACGTTAACTTTATTGGTATTATTTATGATAGTATTATACATGTTTAAAAAATTCTCCATGTGGATATGTTTCCACATATAATAGTCAATTAAGCTTATTTTTGGGTAATATCTCATGAAAATATTAAAATGCTAAAATTTAATTCGATCGTCAATGCGCATCTATTATTATGCAATACTGTGTATCAATGTACAATATGGAGTATTTTGAAAATTGTAAACTTCAAATCAAATCTCCTAACAATAGAAAAAAATTTGAGTTAGAAATAGGTTTATGAATTAAGTTGTTTCTTGCTAAAAAGAAGAAGGTAGATGAATGTAATCTAAAGTTTTTAGCTGCATCATCTTTGTTTGGATTAAAGTTTATGACATGCATTCACCTCTATTACAATAATTAACATTGACTTTTGACACATTGGAATGAAGTTTGAGATTTATACATTCTATCTCCAGGAATTGTGCAATCTAAATTTCCTGACTTTTGACACAATGAAGTGTAATGTAAACCATATACATGCAGGAATTGTACTCAAAGTTGTTGTACTAATTTACCATGAGCATCAGTAGTGAAAGAAAAGAGCAACTATTATGTTTGCTATTTCTTACATGATATTAACTATAGTTAAGTTATGAATATTATGTATAATTATATTCATATCTGAGATTCACTGCAACTATTTCTCTTCTTTCACCTCCAAACAGGGTGATTCTATTTTTATTTTTTTAATTTGATTTTTGCAAATGATTAAAAGGTTTTAATTTATTGATTTGGAGTTGGAAAGTTTGAAATTTGCAATTGAATGGAGGTATACTTTGATACCATTCACAATGTGTAGGATATTTAAAACTGAAATAGTAACTTCTAAACAATAACTTGGTATCATACATTCTTTTTTTAAAATGTTCAATATGACTAGAAAAATAAAAGACATGGTATACTTTTACATGGACATTTTAACCTTCCATGAATTCGAAATGCAACAAAGTTCATAGTTTTTTTAAGTTTTAAGGTGAATTTTTTGTATACTCACAGCATTGTGAATGTTGAATGTACTACACCAAAATCCAGTGTTTCCTTCTTAATCCACTCTAAAAAATGTAATCCTATTACATTTAAAACTGAAACCTGATAGTAACGCATGTGCAGTGTCTAACTTTCTATACTGTCGGTATATATAATGTAGTAGATTATATTAAAGCTGCAGGTGTGCCGATGAGAAATTTCTCAAAGAGGGTTGTAAATCATTTGATATCGAGCAAATTAAAGAGTAACATATTTTTTGTTATTAAATTACTGATCTTACTGTAAGAGTTTAGCTTACGTGCTTCTTTTGTAATGGTTTTAGTACTACCATTCATTGTTATCAAACTTCTTAATAATTCTTTGATTTGAGCATCTTTTCAACCGAGATCTTTTCAATTATGATTTTATTCATCGATAATGATTTAGAACTCAAGTAAAGTCAACGTTGAGCAAATACTATAGGATAACTTCAAATTAGTTTCAAAAATACAAAATATTAAATAAATAAATAAAGAAACATAGTTCCTTTTACATACTTAAATCTTATCTAATAACATAAATTAAGGAAGATTATTAGAAAATGAATAGAGTGAATCTTTGACCCACGATTTAATCCATTTTCAATGTAAAGTTTGAAATTTATGATTTACAATGAATGATTTATCCCATTTTGAAAATATTGCTATCACTGTTGACCCTTAAATCATCAGCCCTGCTATTTTTAATTAAGTATAAAATTGCAATAGTTTCATATGAAAGTGTGTATACCAACTTATAATTTTACTATTTTGCAAGGAATAATAAAATAACTTTTGACATATGCGCAATAGAAAGCTATTAATATGGTAGATTGTTAGGGAAATGAAGATAGTCAAATAATAGGTTATCATGTCTTCTTGGTATTCTAACATCTAAGTGTCTTATTACAAACTATGATGCTGTTAATAGTCTTTTCAAGAAAGCTTCTTGCAAAATTAGGCTACCTGTCATCTCCATATCTTTAGGTATACAGTGTTTAGGTTCCTTTACCAGTTACCACATTGTGGATTCCTTTGCTTCAACTCATTGTATTAGATTTACACATGAATATTGTGGAAAAATCTAGAAAATAGTAAGCTGGTCTCTGGCGGACGTCATGGTGCTAAGTTCAAGCGCAGATGATGGGATTTGGATGTGGTGCTTGCAGTCGGGTGTCATTGGACGTCCTTCAATATTTGTAGCAATATTGCCTTTGAGATATGAGTATTATTGCGTTCATAATGCAAAAGATTGGATAAGGGCCATATTAGAATTGTTTTCATTATGATGTACAGTGGGCTATGGTAATTCATTGTTGTACATCTCATTACTTACTATGCTTACATATATGAAAGTTTAGACGGTGATATATTACTTATATTTGTATTCATTAAAAATTGCATTCTGATAATACATGCGGATCAGTTGCAACAGTGCAGTACAGATCATTCCTCCCGCGCGGGAACAATCAATAAGCAACGTAATGTTGTAATATCATACATTTCGATTATGAAATAAGTAGTAGAATTTCTACATTTTCTTTATTGTTTGGTAACAAGCTATAGTTATTTCTATTACCCCTATAAAGTTTGCTCAATACATATGAGTCAACCTCCTTTTACCATATATACTCACCAAGCTCTTTAATGAGTTGAATAACTTTCATTTAAGACATTGATAATAATTTGATATTCAAAACTGTCAAACAATTCTACAACAATAAAAGATAATATCATAACACTATAAATGACAAACAAACCATATGTGTGAATATTTGAAGCAAAAAGAAGCTATTGTGACTGTAAGTTACTACGATTACTGAATTTATACAGCTGCATTAGTAAATAAGGCATCACCAAAGATCAACGAGATATTCATGCCCAATAAAGGATAGAAAATATTATGAGTTTCAAATCTTAATTATTTCCCAAATTAACGTTGTTTAATTTGACTGTAAAGATAAATTCAGGTGATTTGCTTCAGTAGTATGTGCAAATAAAAGAGTATAGGACTGAACCTAGAAAGTATGTACAATTGCAAATATCAGTAGGTGCATATAGCCGTTTTACATAGAAGACTGCATGAAGAGTCAAAATCATGATCAAGCTTGCTTAGTCTCTAACATAAGTCTGTAATTTGTGACACCATGTACATCTTTCATTAGCTAGCACTTATTGAGCTTTATTTCATCTAATGACTGTTCTTCTTTCTTATTTAAAAAAATAAGAATCTAAATTAAGTTAGACATTTAAGTATATATTTTGACAAAAGGTTAAAGTATATTACACAAAGTTTACAGTTAACTTTCTAACAAGTTCTGAATAGAGGGCAACAGGATGTGAAAGTAGATATTTGTTAGGCTCACTAAAACAAGAGGACGAGATGGACATTTTTTGGTTGCAAACATAATCTATTATGTAATTGTCAAAAGATTACACAAACGTGTTTGGTTTTATTGGACAAATGGAAATAGAAGGGGACACGATATCTCAAGTAGATATCATAATCACTGTTGCTGTATATAATTAATATTTTAATGTAGTATATGAGCTCTTAATCAATGTAAATAACGATAATGGAGGAGTGGTTTACAAATAAACACACTTAATTTGAGTAAAACATAATAGCATAACTAACCTTTTCACATTTTCTGCAAGTTCCATCATTTTGAATTCACCTATGTACACACATCATTAGTATATAATACTAACAAATTTTATAAACCACATTACGATCTTAACAACCAATGCTTCATCCTAACGAGTTAGGATGTAAAGTGGGAGAATGCAGTTGCTTAGGTACATTGTTATAAATAAAGATGGGTTTCTACACTTTTGCTCAACATAATTTTAGATTAAGTAATTCAAATGTTCACCAAGACTCGAGATACTAATAAGGATAGTGTTATCTCCCTCACTAAGCAAATGAGGCCACTAATAAGGACAAATGCTTATTTAACCTTACTCTGTTGATACAAATTGTATTTGGATGTCTGAGTCGTCGAGTAGATATTGGTACTTAAATGGTTATAATTGTGAACATATACCAAAATATTATATCCACATGCTTCTTTTATGCATTTGTCAATACACCGTATGCGTAGCACGGGTTCGCACTAGTATATATAATAATAGAATAGAGGGTATAAGAATAATATTTTTGGTGGAGGTCTATAATGTGAAGATTGAAGCAAATCAAGGAGAGAGTAGTATTTTATTTCAAAAATTATAAGAAAATAGAAAGGAAATCGTGAGAGGTCTGCCAATAAGATATATAGTATAAGATGTGGAATTTCTTTTTTTTAGTACTTTATGAAGGAACCGGGCTAGCCCATAGCGGAGTTAAATGGTAGATTTCAAATTTTTCCATTAGGATCTATTGGACCTATGAAGTCTAAAGGGGATTTTAGATCCAATCTAATTTTTTTAAAATAAAATCGTTCTTTTAAGATTTACATGAATTTAATGTTTACATAAATTAGAGTATATTAAATATATTTTTATATATGTATTTGTGCGTGACTGCTACTCGTTATATTCAATTTGGAGAAGGAAATATTTCGTTTCCTTCTCTTAACTTATTCAATTAATGAGATGATATATGGTTTTAATCGGAGAGAGAAAACATTTTATTTCTTTCCCTTTAATTAAATGATAGATATATTAATTAAATGACATAGATAACCAAATTTATACTTAGCATATATTGTGAGTATATCCAAATATACCTTAACGTATATTGGCTAAGTGCAATATATCATATTGTTTACTAAGTTAATGTGTACGTGTTTCACGCTAGGATTTACACCACAACAGACACATACTCCTTTTGTATACGCATTGGTTATCCAAAACATTATTTAAAATTATATGAGTGTGTGTGTGTGTGTGTCTATATATATATATATTTGTGTGCGTTTGTGTATTTTAAGGAATCCTTTAATTAGTCTAAATTGATTCAACCAAGTCGACTAGTTTGAATCCAAGATTTATTTCCAAAATATGCAATAATTTGATTTAGTAAAATAATTTAAAAAAATATCTTAATCTATAAATATAAATATAACTTATGTTTATATGATAATAATTTAAAGTAAGTTAAAATGTAGATATTTTACAAGCGAAATAAAGTAAAATTTATTAAATAAAATTCATGTAGATTTCTACATTAAAAATAGATCTCCATTAATGTCAAGATGTGTATATGTGTGTGTATGTGTGTTTAAGCATTCATTGTAAAATAGTTTTCAAATTAATTTGATATAAATACACACATATATACATATACATACATACATACATATATGTTTTGAAATGGAAAACTAATTGTGAAATAATGAAATCGTCATTAACATTCAACCAACTAAACAAATAATAATTATTAGTTATTATATTCAGATCTAAAATAATACCAACATTAACTTAAAGAAAAAAAAGAAGAACCAACAATCGAAACCATTGTCATTATTTTCAGATCGAATTCAAATCAACAAATTCAAAAATTTCATATCTGTACTTATACAAATTAAAGATCGACAACAAATGCATATACAAATTTGTTAAAATAATCCAATAAATAGAACTATAACATCATGATGAATACACACATAAAATAGAATAGATCAAACCTAATAGATATAGCCTTGAATGCACTTTGATTGGTGGATGCTCCTAGATCCAAATATGAATCAGTCTCCTAGCTTCACAAGAGAAGGATAACCACTTTTTATTTGATTGATTAAATTGGATGCCATTAAAATAATGTTTTCTCCTTTTATTTTGCCTTGAATTTTCGGCAATGAATGTTAGAAAAGGAATATGGAAGCTAGGGTTTTGAAAGAGAATGATTAAGAAAGGCAAGTGAATTAGAGGTAATGTATTTATAGATGTAATCTTCCTTAACCTCTTTCCTTTATTTTCTATATACATCCATTGGACTTCAAGCCTCCTTTTCTTTATATGGATTGTAATGAAAGAGGTTTTTTGGCCCTTTAATTTGTTTAATAACACATAGCAAACATTTACATTTAAATCAAATTTAAATGCCCATTGATATCTTATATCGATCTGTACATATACAACTTTTATACATGCACTCAAGTAAATGCCAATGACATTAAAAATACTAATGGCACCCAATACATCAAATAGATAATTAATTAATATTTCCCAAAAACATTAATTAATTTAATTAATTTACAACAACTTATAAATCAATTAAATCATGTGATATTTTGGAGAATCTACCAATGCGGTTGTACGACTCGCGGGTGTAAATTCAGTCAGCGATTAATACCGAACTATTCAAATATTAATGTTCACTCGTCACCTCTGCTAGTGGAACGACATTTTGGCCGAATTTATCGCTTACACATCTTTTCAATAAAATCCAATTTTCCCGATTTAAGCATTACCCGGTAGTGACAATTGTTTACCACAATTCCCTTCGTCAAAACTATATCGCTTTGGACTTATGGAATTTGGTAATGTGAAAATTTCAATTTTTCCATATTCAACTCTATAATCCAAAAACAAAGTCCTTGGTTCAATAATAACAATTAGCATTAACCGAACTACTCTAACCCGAGATTTTGACTTTGAGTTAACTCAGTTGACCATGATATTATCTCTATATAACCGAGGAGACAATCCTCTTTTGATTAGTGTTTCACTTCCAATACTTCCACTTGGTCCACCTATTTCAATGGACGTCGTGCCATGATTTAACTATAATCAAAGCGGAGCTTTCATATTGAAGATCAACAGTATTCTAAAGTCAACAGAACTATGTAAATTAGTCACTTCGATATTTTTTGTTTGACCTTAGTTAAATAAATTATGAGAAAACTACCAAGCGAGTCATTCCATGGTTATCCAGTAACCATCAATACATAATCCTTTGGTGCCCCCAGCAGTCATGAGTAATACACCGCCCAACATTTGAAGCGTTACATACTCTGGTCTCAACGAATGCATCAATATCCAGTCTCGATGCATCTTGACTAGGAATATTTAAAATGATATGTTTATATTTTATTGTGATAAATCACTCATAATTACAACACAATGTAACTACTATCATAAAAAATGTAACGACCCGGATTTTTCGTCATTGATTTTGAATATTTAAATGGTTTTAAATATTTGATATGGAATATAAATTGATTTTTGAATATGAAGTTTTTGGTTGAAATTATAGAATGAATTTAAATTTCAAATATAGCGATTTATCGTAATACGGAAATGGTGAAAATTGAAATTTGAGTTGAATATGAATCGAAATGATTTCTAATGTTGATATAAATTCTATTTGAATTAGAATTGAGATAGTAAGTTTTTAAAACTGAAATTTCAAGTGATTTCACCAAATTTTGAAATCGTCAATTTAATCGACTCGTTAAAATAGTGATCCAGGGCACAATCTCGGAATTCAACGAAACCAGTTTCATTAGATCCATAATAGTGTATTATTATCGGATTTCAAATTTCATAGCGATTAGATGCACCGTTTGGTCGTACGTGATAGAAACGCTTTGAAATCAATATTGGAAATTTAATATTATAATTGGGTTCAAAAAGCTATATTCTCCATATGATCGAATTAGGCCTCGAGACTAGTTCCATTGGGTTCGGAATAGGGGTATAACATCAGAAATGCCAAGTGGCACGCCTCGATAGGAGTTCGGGATTTTGAGATATGCTAAGCAAGATATTTTGAATAAAATTAAATAATTTTTTTTCTTCAAATCATGCCGATCCCTAACCATGTACGAGTCGCCGGCCTATATGTCTGACCAAAGCCGCCTTTCCCACATTTTAAATCGCGTATCTTTTCTCTTCTTCTTCTTTTAAAAAATGAAATCAATTCAAGAAAAAAGAAAAAAAAATTCAAAAGTCAACCCCTATCACCATAAGCCACCCTACCCCCCTGAACGAGCCACCCTATCATTTCCCTTCCTCATTTGAAACGCAACTAACTGAGGCTTATTCGAAGAAAGAAGAAAACAACAATTTTGATTTTTTTAAAATTCAAATCAATTCAAACAAAACACAAACAAATGGAAAGTTATGATCTTTGTGTTAGTTATGAGCGGATCTACGTTTTAGTAGGTATTTCTGAGGGTGCGGCTTTTGTTGTTGGAGTTTGATAGTTAGGGTTTTAGGCTAATCAAACTAGGGCTTGAATCTTTTGCTGATGGTGATGGAGTTGGGGCAAATGGAGTTTTTATTCGAGTTTTGGAGATCGAAGAGTAGCTGCAACCGAGCAATGGTGTCTCATGGGGGTCCGGGTCGAAGTACGACTGTGTACGGACTGGGGAAGTTTGGGGTAGATTGGGGAAGTTTGGGGTAGATTGCGTTTTTTTGGGGAAACGCGGGTGGAAGGTGGTGGTGCCTGAAAGGTGGAGCTCGCGTAGAGGGGATGAACGACGTTGGTTTCAAGCGATTTGGTGGTGAAAAGAGCAAGAGAGGAGGAGAGGAAGTTTCGGCTATGGGGAGTGAGGTATGGGAATAAGCGGGAGCACATTTGAGAAGATGATTAATTATACTAATGAGGGTAATTAAGAAAATGATGTGATAAAATAATTAATTATATTATTTAGTTGTAAATCCTATAAACCCAATATCTCATTCGTTTTAGGTCCAAATCCAACGCAGTCAGTCGCGTTGTGTTCGTATTAATGAGATCTTTAATATGGAATCAAATTGGTTGAATTTAGAGCTTGCAGAATTTTTAGCTAAATTCGAACGCCGTCCGAATTTAGTCAAAACCAGAACGCAGAAACGGAAACTGAAATCAAAGTGAGTAAATCTCACTCATTTTGGATAATTGGTTTTATTTTAAATAGTTAAAATTATTTATTGGTTGATTGGATCGATTGATAAATTATTATCAGTTGGATGTTATAATATATATAGTAGTATATATATTAGTAGTTGGGTATATTCCCGCCGTTGGAGCGGATGAGATACTATGCTCCCCACATAATAGCGGATGACCCTTTTTATTTCGATATCTCGCCTCGAAGTGGGATTTTTATTTTATGTTATATAACATCTGTGGTTGCAGGGAGATAGGTTGGAGGGATCCAATTGGATTCCTCAAAAATGTTGATTTTAATTTCATATATGTTGATATATGATATGTGAGAATATCCTGCTATGGATGGTGATATGTTTGATTTATTGGATGCTATAGTAGCACTGGCCTAAATTTTGGTATTAAATACCTTAAATAATATTTTTGAATTTTAAAAAGAAATTCAAATGATATTCTGGAAATGTAAATAATTATATCGAATTGTAGATTATTTTAAAGAAAATTGGTTTGGATAAAACAATGATTTGATTTTGGGTTTGTACTTAACTATTCGTTAAATGTTTTAAATAGAGATTTAAAAATAATTTATATAAGGGATTTTTAACCATAGATTTTTAAGTGATATTTCTGGATTTATGGAAAAGGAGTTAAAATAGATATTTAAAATAGATTTGAAAAATAAATGGGATTTATAAAGGAATGGACCCATAAATGAAATTTTATAAATGATATTATTTTTTCTATAAACAAGTGAAACCCAAATGAGTTTATAAATTTATAAACGATGTTTATAAATAAGGGGAAATGATTATCAGTTGATAAATTGAAAATATAAATTCACGGTGTGATTTCGAGATATGGAAATTGTTTTTTTTTTTGAAAAACAGTGGATTCTATTTTTGAAATGTGAGAATGGTTATGGAATTGAAACGTAATCGATGTGATATGAAACAAGAGGGTTGAAATTGGTAATATTGGATTTTAAAAATAGATTTTTTATGAGAAATTTAGTTTGTTTTAAATGGGATTTTTATTTATTAAAACTATATAGTTAAAACTGTTTTAGTATTGAAATATTTCGGAAAGTGGATTTTTCAAAAATCAAATATTAATTGAAATAAATTCTAATTTTTATAATAAGCTTTGTAAATCGATTAGTTTTATTTAAAAATGAATTGGAAATGAGTTATCGATGTTTATGTAAAAATGTGTTGATATTTTAAATAATTACTTAAACATTTTTCGAACTAAATTTTCATTCTTTAAAAATACTTACTATATATATAAAGAGTTTTGAAAGTGATTGAAATTTATTTATGGATACTCTCGAGATTTGTAAACCGAGTTTTATTTAACAAATGTGATTTTATAAGAGAAAATCTTACAATGGAATTCTGGGAACTTAAGGAAATTTCCAAAGTGTTTAATTACAGAAACTTCGAAAATGAATTAGAATTCATAAAAGAAGTTGAAAATTGTTAGTTGGATTATAAACAAGTATAATCGACAATTTTTTAAAACTGTAAAGGGAATTAATAAGAATTCCAGAAATTTATGAGAAATGTATGAAATATTTCCTAAGTGTTGATATTTGAAATGTTTTTGAGAAATTTACTTATGAATATTTTCCTAATTATTGGAATGAAAGGTTTCGGAAATATTTTAACTACGGAATGATTTATATAGAAATATTTTCTAAGTAATAAGTTATAAAATGGAATTTGGAAATGTTTCTTAGTATTGATATGGTTCAAAAATATCCTGTTATGGATATAAGTATTTGAAATTGTTTTCAATTATTGAATATAATGGAAGAGATTTGAATATATATCTTTGTAAAATTATTTTGAAATAAATATTTGGAAAGATTTATAAATTTGGCCTAGCGACTACTTATGTTTATAATTTGATAGTTAAATAACCGACTATCAAATCTGGTCATCGTTGATCGTTTCGAAGAGACCGGAATCGGGTTTAATTATCCGAAAACCACTTCGATCCGATTTGCGCGTTATGAACTGTGGTATCGTGAAGATAAATGAAGACAAAGTTCTTAGAGATTCGGTTTGTCCAGACCCAGGACAACTTGTATGGATGAATGCTATCAGCACATTGTCATTGGAGGGCAATGTGAATTCTAAGAGTAAATGTTCTTGAAAGTTAACCGTAGCCTCAAGCCTCATCAACCAGAAATGACTAAAATATGGGAGATGCAGCAGGGCTAAGTGGGTTGCTCCTAAGTAGGGTATGATCATCCGTATCTAGATTCGCTATTATCTCTCATTTGTATGCTCGGGGGCTATTAACGGAGGGGTGATCATATTCGGTACTATCCAGCAAGGGGTAGGCCGGTCCTGTATTAGCAGGGGATCTAGGCAAGGTCCTTGGTGTTATTTTATCTAGAGATGCACCGTGACGGGCAGTACCCCAGTAGCCCAGTCATTGTATGGAATCCATTCCCCAATAAGCGTTGTACGATTTTAGATGTGCCCAACTATGCTGAAACGTGAGATGCAAGCATTTCAGCTATTTTCTAGTTTATTTTTTATAGACCCTATTATAATATCAGATGATTTGATATAAAATATTTTGGTTATCGTAAGGTAAAAACCCGTCTCATTTATGTGTGGCGTGGTCTTATGAGATACCTTTGTTTTCAAAGGATTTTGATAACAGTAGTAATGCAAATCGAGTGTGTTTTCCCACAATGGTTTTCCAGACTGACTCGAGTGTTATTTTATTATAATGCTCAGGTCAGACCGAGTATTACATATCCAAGTTAGGATGCTATGGAGCTCATGATATGAGCTGGAGGATTTCAGGCGTATTACACGTACTTGGTTATATTCGCTTTGTGTGTTATGTTGTATATTCAGTACATGCGAGGACAAGATATTATAACTGTCTAGATTGATTGTTGACCGTTGTACTCAGATGATTATATGTATATTACAGTTACAGTTTCTTTGTATAAAGATCTGTTATTATATATTATATTTTGTTCCGCTGCAATTTGTGAGATTTTATGTGTTGTTTCCATTTCTTCTTCTTTCTTTCTTCTCACCCTCTCTCTTCTTTTCCTTGACCTCCCATCATTATGTACTTTTTGGGTCGGGCATGTGTGGTTTATTGTAGATTCAAAGGGTACGGGTTTGCAGGTCACACACTTGGTATCAGAGCTTAGGTTGAGCGAACATCTAGGCTTTGGTGGGGATTACTCATTAGAGATAGGGTCAGTAGTACCCTAGAATGAGTCTGAGTGTATTATAGCTATGAGCGCGTATTTGTTAGTGAATATAAATTGTTTTATATTTTGTTCACTTATCGGTTGAGTGTTTATGAATTCTGGTCGATACGGTCTGGACAATTGTATCGATAGGGGTTTCCAAACTCTGAACAAGTTAAATCGACATAGTATTGTTTTAAAATGGGTAAATGAAATAATTTTACCCAAATTATATTTTGATATAAAAGAAATTATTTTTTGAAATTATTATAGTGTATTGATGTGTTTGGTTGTTATTATTATAATCAAAATTAGATTATGAATTGGAATGGTCATATATAACCAAATTAAAAGGTATAAGTATGAATTATACAAATGAGTTAAAACTAAATTTTGATTCAAACCAGAATTTGGAAATTTAAATCCTGGAAATTTCGGAAATGTTTTCCAAGTGTTTTGAAATAAATATTGGTAATATTATTGTGGAAATGTATTTGAATAGAAAATGTTTTTAAATGGATTTTGGAAGTGATAAAGCACCGAACTCACTTCAGTCGCTGGGAAATAATTCTGGTGATGACTGCAACATCATTAGTATTCATTTTCAAGTTTCTAAGTGACGGGTTGCCACCGTAGTAATTTGATATGAAGGTTTTTGTTGGAAACATGTGTTGTTTTGGGAATTCCCAAGGGAATTTGTTTGGATAAAACCAAGTTGATTTTGAAAATTCCAAAAAAAATGGTTTGTTATACCAAAGGAGCTATATATATATATTATGATTTCAAAATGATTTGAAATAAATCCAGGTGGTTGAATTCTAGAATATTCATTTGAAGGTTTTGTGAAACCGGAAAGAAAATAAGTTTTTGAACTTAGAAGTTGGAAATGATGTGAACAGAAAGGAAAATGTCAATTTCAAAATGAAATTAAAAGTTCACTTATGCAAGTTAAATAAAATTGGATTGGATTGGAATTGATATCGAATGGAATTGAATATAAAATTTGAGTTGTAAAATGATTATATAACTATAAGTTTGAATGGAATCAACTCAAGTATAGAATTTATATAATTGTGAAAAATAAGTTGTGTAACTTATAAATTGGAAAAGTGGAATAGAAAAACCGAAATAAAAATGGTTGGATATTTGGTGAAGAAATGGGAATCCAAATTTGAATTATAAAATGGATTTATACTTAAGCCAACTAAATAAAGTGATTTTTGAAATAAAAATCTAGTTGTGAAGTGGAAAATGGAAGTAACTAATTAGATGAATTAGTTAGTAAATTGAATATTGAAAATGGAACTTGAGTTATAAATGGAATTCGACTTATATGTAAGCGAATTAAATATATTTTGAAATGTTGTCGAATAAAATAGAAATGGATTGAAATGGTGATGACTTAAGTTATAAATGAATTCAATTTAAGTGTAAATTGAATATGGTTGGGAATATTGTTGATAAGAATGAAATTCAACTTAAGTAACTAATTTATGAGATGATTCATAAATAAATTGGCATGGATTGGTTTGTTGTTGAATATAAAATTGAGAAAACAAGATTTTGTGAATAAATTGAATGTTGCGACGACCCACATTTCGGAAGGTTTAAATCGACAATAATCCACACATGTCCAATTCAAACAATCCGGAACATAGATAATCAATGGGGTTAATTAAGAAAAATAAGAAAAGAAGAAGTAAATAAACACAGAATCTCGTAGCGGAATAACAAAATATAATAATCAAATAAACAGTTCATGAAGCTGTTTACTATATTTTTTTTTATAATTTATACAACATTTATCAGAGTTATACATACAATAGAACAAATAAAATAATGTAGTGGAACAAAAAATGATGGAATAATACTAGTAATAATATATCAAATCTTCGTCTTCGTCCTCTAGAGAATAATCTTCGATAAGCTAAAAAACTCAGGACTGACCCGAGCGTAATGAAAAGACAAAACACTCGAGTCAGGACTAAAATATCCTTATGTAAGTCAAATCGATAACACGTATAACATGAGTGTAATAGCATCAGAGATGTTTACGGGATTTCACATCTCATATCCAGTGTATAACGTGCGTGCAATAACTCAAGAGATGTTACGGGATTTTCCATCTCTTAAGGATCCGTCAAAATATTTATATGTCGTAGAATACGCTACATATATAATGTCTAATCAATAAGATAAATATTTTTCTTAGCATTAAGGCTTTACATTAATCTCCCTTAACTTGTTTTTAAGCATTGTCGTACAGTTTGCATATAAAACACCAGTAAACCGTCGATGGATATGGATGTGCCGTGATATGACAACACTAAACCAAAATCGTAGGGGTCTCGTATAGGGATAAAAGTATGACAAGGCACGTGAGGCAATGCCCAAGGTAGGATACTACCAGTTTACCCTTCCCAGCTGGTGGTAATGCATCATAGCCATGATCGCCCACCGCGTCCTACACTCCCAAAATCCGAGGGTGTGCACCAATCAATCACAATGTAAATGATGGTAATACGAAGAAGTGTCTCCGCTCGGGGTAGCTGACCCACTTGATCGGTACGGCTCTTGTTTTAGTCATTTCAAATTGGCACAAGTGCCAGGCTAATCCATCATCGTTCTCTTTCTTCAAATCTAGCAAATGACGCCAAATCCAACCACTTCATTCTGGATCATCACTACACGTACACAGTTATTAAAGTGATTTCGGTATCGACAAAGAGTATGCCCATATCCGGCCCCGGTTTCTTTAACAACCAAACGTCGTTTTACACATCGGTTGGTACTTTTACATTTCGAAAACAGTTCATACTTGATATAAAAATACCATATTTGCTCCAAAATCAAATTCATTTTGAAATATCATATTTACTTCAAAATCAAATCCATTTCGAAATCATCATATTTGCTTCAAAAATCATATTTTACTTCAAATGTCAATTCAGTTTGATATATCGATTTCACTTCAAAAAAATTTGATTCGAATTTCAATTTAGGTTATAACATCATGTTAACCCAATTCGCACTTAAATCCAAGATTTAATTATAAGCATTTCACCCCTTTGACCAATTTGAATTTTTAGAAAATAGTTTAAATAATTAAAATAGTTAAAAATAGTTTAAAGGTTAAAATAGTTTTATGTAAAATGGTTTAAGTATGAAAATGGTTTATATAGCAAAATCGTTTGAAAAATCCGAAATAATTTGAATATTTAAAAATATAAATTTAAATAGTTTATATCAAAATAATTTATTTGAAAATAGTTTCAAAGTCAAACCGATTCAATTTTCCAATTCAAATCACTTTTAAATTTCCATTTCGATTTAATCGATTCAATTCTAGTTTCAGGTTGAATTTTACTTTGATTCCAAATTAATTTCGATGTCAATTTCAAATTAATTTCAATTCCAATTTCAAATTAATTTCAATTACAATTCCAAATAATTTCAATTTCAAACTTTTAAACCATTTCTATTTTTGTTAATTCCGAGTTCGATTTTCAAAACATCGATTCAAAACACTTAAATCAACTTACTTTCAATACCTAATTTGAAATCCAAATTCTCAAATATAATTCAATTCCGAGCTCAATTTTGAAATAGTTTGATTTTCATTTTCTTAAAACCAAATCGTTGAAATAAATTTCAAATAAAAAAATCATTTAATTTAACAAATTCTACGTTCGTATATAATTTTCTATCCTATGGCCAAGTGATCAGTTATTTCAATTTAATTTCAGGGATGGATATATATCATTTCAATCCAAATCACAGTGTCATAGGTACTTATTTCTTAATTTATTCGAAATAATTAAATTCACAGTTCTATATACTGTAAATAATTTACCAGATGATAATAGGATATATCAAAATAAATAGACATCCAAATCATCCAAAACATCAATCAATAGCATCCATCACAATCAACATTCAAATCAGCCAATAATTCACAAAAATTCCATAGTTAACAATATCAGGTATTTAACTAGCAATTAAATTCCAATTTCAAACTTAACCGTCAATTTTAATTTTTAACAGTTAATTCGAATGAAAATTAAATTTATCAAAAAACGATCAATAAATTTATATCACTTCATAATTTCGATTTTAACTAGCATAAAATATTCTAGTACTTGTGAGTGTTGTAAATCACCCACCTTGAGTTTTAAATTTTAAATCAAATTGAACGACGTTCGATTTAACCTAAAATTTTAGTTAGCTCCAATCATCTCCAAACTAGTTCTAGAATATAGTGCTTGTCGCCACGATTCCATCGCCGCTTGTTTCGCTTGATTTGAACCTTGTATGTAAGAGATACACATTTTATAAGATTTCGATTTATAATATAAATAAATTACACATTTTTTTCTAAACCTTTAGGAGATCTGGGCCGTTCAAATCAAAACCCTCAAATCTAGGACGCATGCTCCTTCTTCTTCATCGTGTCATTCATCCCGCTTCCAAAACCCACGACCGCATCCTTCATCAACTTGCCGCTCAATCTTTAGCCAATTGGACGATAATCCATCACCTCCCATGCGAGCGCCTACCAACGCCGCACCCCCACCCTCAACGACGACGAGCTCGACCCCCAAGTGCTGTGAAAAACACCACCAAAGACCGCACGAACGCGGCCATCCCTTGCCCTTAATCGTCGATGATAGCTAAAATCCTCCGTTGGATCTGTAGAGGAGGACGTGCTCTACGTTTCTCTAGTTGTAAGCTCGGCCCGATATCGCTTGGATGAGGAGATCGAAGGGTAAAAGTCTTGGACGATTTCGGCCATTAATTTGTTAACTGGCGGCTGCGTGAATTTGTTTAGGGTTAGGGCTTGGTGTACACACACACACACATATATATATATATACACACACACACACACGTGCATATATATTATTTTATTATTATTTCGACCATTCACGTATTTTTGTCCGGACGAACTCCAAACGAAACGTACCGCTTGTCGTTTATAATGTTTTACACATATTACAAACACAATGGAATAGGTTTCGAGGCCTAATCACTATAACAGTTTATGGGTTTCATTGCGTTTGAAAAACGCTATAACAGGCTACCATAGCGTTTCAGAGAACGCCGTGAAACCACAAGATATGGTAGGCCGGCAGCATTGCATAGCAGGAAGGAAAACGTTATAATATCTAATAGCTTTTACAAAAGGTCATAGCGTTTGCAACCTACAATAGCGTTTTTTCTCTGTTATTAAACTTAAACGCTATAGGGAATTATAATCCTTCATTTAACTTCTATAGCGTTTTTGAGCACATTTTATAGCGTTTCATCAAACCATGTTATAGCGTTACAATGTTTTCCGATAGCATTTCTTGTCATGCTTGCATAGCGTTTTTATTTTCTACTATAGCGTTTTTGATTCTATTATAGCGTTTTTGGTGGAAAAATCTTACATCTCATATAGAGTTGCGATAGCGTTTGATGAATCAATAGCGTTTTTCAAAATATATATATATATGCACACAGATAGATATATGTATACACATTACACACACACACACACACATATATATATATATATTAAAATGTGGATCCCAAAAATAATAAATCGAGAAGATGACAACAACTATATGTAACAATGATAACGTTGCAGTGAATTCTAATTTGGAAACACACAATCAAACCAGTGGAAAAGTTTCAAATAATTCTGCTAATATTTCAAATACTACAAGACATGGTCGCATGATAATAGTTCAAAATAGTCTAACAAATGAACACAAATACTACAAGACATGGTCACATGATAATAGCTCAAAATAGTCTAACAAATGGACACAAATACTCAGTTATGGAGACGATGATACAGAAATGGCTGCTACAGAAGATTCTTGCAAGGATCTAAACATTGCTCCAGGTTGCTTCAGTGTTAACCAAGTTCCTGCATTAAATGACAAAGTAGACAAAGTATAAAAGTGATGAAGCTGTTGATTTAGTTACCAAAGAGCTTGGAGGTAAAATCACTAGACAGCCAGGACCTATTCCTGGAATTAATACCAAGATCACCTCTTTTCTTTTTAAATACACACACAATATGCATGTTAGGATTGTTAGCATTTTCGCTAACCACTGCCATACTTTTCAAAACTGCTGTCAACTGAATATTGCATTAGCCACTGCCTCTTCTATATTCAAACACACTACCACCTTCTGAACTGACACTCACCACCACTACTACCACTGTCTCCACTTACACTTCACCTTCTTCCATCAACAAGATCAACTGCTATTGACAATCAACTTCCTCCCCTATTACATTGCACCAACCTCTTCCCCGTATCATCAAGCTGTACACCTGCAACTTCATACACAACCACCACAATACTGTCATCTCAACCATCCATGCCGACAACTACTATCCTATTACTCACAAACTTCTCTGCTTCTTGCCTGCAGCTTAACCACCATCTCCCTCTCAAAACCACCAACAACATCATCTCCAAAGACTCACCACTCGACTGCAAGACCATCACTACAACACTCAAAACTGCCTACATTTCAATTCAACTACTTCAACCAAATCTACCCGACAGCCCTGCCATTTCATCACTGATCCACAACTGCAAGTTCACCCAACCTTGCTAACTGTCCTCTGACCACTTCCAACTCTACAACCATAACTGCTCCTCACTTGTCTGCAGCCTTCCTAATCACTAATCAACTTACTTCTACACTTTCATAATCTACAAACATCGATCAATACCATCACCATACTTCTACATTTTCATAATCACTGCCTCACTGTTACAACTGCAGCATTCAACCTTGCTCACTGCCTCTTCCCACAAACATTTCTCAACTTACCACTGCAAATCTCCAACTTAACTCCCACTAATCAACTTCCAAATCCAAACCAACTACTTCATCATCCCATATTTCATCAACACTGCAACCACACTGCTGCCTCCAAAATACTTCATCCCATACAAACTTGTCATAATCACCCTGTTTTCCATACAACTTGCACACCAATTACTGC
Organism: Allium fistulosum; assembly: GCA_030737815.1. Lineage (NCBI taxonomy): Eukaryota > Viridiplantae > Streptophyta > Magnoliopsida > Asparagales > Amaryllidaceae > Allium > Allium fistulosum. Next base: position 962,053,640 of record CM060901.1, read on the forward strand.
AAACCACCCACCAAACCAACAAAACTGCCATTCTCCAAAAAACAAAACTTCATTGTGCATTGTAATGAAGTTGAAGTTTTTATGAAAAATACACATTTCACATTTCTTTTTTACATTTCACATTCTCATTCTAAATAACTCACAACCTCGCCTCTATTTCTTCCCCTGACTACATCCAAGCATAGTCCACCCAGCCTGCAAAAACTGCCACACCATCTCCAATAGTCATCCTCTTGCATCATAAAACTGCTCCCACCTTGCTTCATCATAGTGCACGATACAGTGCACGAAACTGCTGCACCATCCCACTGCATCATTTCTCCATCGCTACAGCAACTCAAATACCATCACATTGCTTCACTTAGTTTACAACAACTCCATAGCTACAGCAACTCAAAACAGTCAGTACTTCACTGCTGAAACATCTCTACCTCTGCCCCGACGACCATCACAGCCAATCGCCTTCATACTCTTCACTACACAACATAGCAACCGCCAATCTCCACTATGCACATCAAGTTCGACAATCCTCCAGAGAACTGTTACCTGGCCACTTCACTTCATCCTCCTTCAATACTTCACTACATTAAATTCGACAATCCAGACATCACAACACAACCATCATCCACATGCATCCCATTTCAACACTTCTGCAACTGCAACTGTCACAAATTGTCACCCCTCTGCTGTGCAAAAATAGTAGAACTACCATCACCCTGACTGTGCAATCTACCACCACTGTCCAAAACTGTGACCACATCAGTGCAACATCACCACTCTGCCATCCACAAACAACCAGTGACCATCAACTCTGTGCAATACTCTTCACTTCCCTGTTGCAATTTCATTTGCCCACCTCTGTTCACAACATATCCTCCAACATCCTATAACATCAATCTGCTATCATCCTTCACATTGATACACATATACCAGTCCTACCTTTCACGCTACCATCTTTACTGTCATATCCTTCTACCAACCATCAACTCCCACAGTGCTTCAACACCAACCACAATTACAAAACCTCTCTGCGATAAACCAAGCCAAACTACTACCGACCCTACCATACATTTCAACAACCCTCCACTTCAGACACATCAGAAAACTACCAGAGCACTACCTTAACCAGAGCACCCTGTTGTTCATCTACCACAGCCATCAAATACACCTCCCGCAACTTCATTTACACACCTCCTACAATAACTTCAAATACACATTCAATCAACCTTCCACATTCCACATTTGCATAAAAACTTCAACTTCATTACATTGCACAAACCATATATACCCGCCTGCCTCATCACACACAAACCAAACAGTGCTACACTTCTAACCACTTCCCACTGCAAACCACCCAGACCATCAAACTTCACATATTCGTATATTTACATATTCGTATATCTGACCATAGTGCTACACTTTGATAAGAACCAAAATATGCATATCAAACGAAAAACATAAAATGACTTTTATGCATGATGTATTATTCGTATATTTACTTAGAGTGCAGTTGTGAAGCTTTCTTTTCTTCTGATCAGTCAACAAACTTTAACAATGGTTACCTATATAAAAGAAAACCGTATAATGTCAAGAATTAAATCATACAATTAAATATGAATACATTTTGAAATTTTGTATATATGTATGAAAAAATTATACTTACTAGAACTTGATTCTATCACAACTTTTGAGATTGGCCATGCCACTGTAGAAAGTGACACACATGCCTCTTATGAAAGTGACACACATGAAATCAGTTCTGATTCTCTAGCTTCTTCATTTGGAAGAAAAAAATTCTATCTCAATGTATATATTTTTTAGCATCCTTATTGTCAAATAAAATTTAATTAATGGTCTTAAGATGTCTATCTCAATGGATAAGAAAAACTATTGTAAGTTTTGCAAATTATGACATCCTTTGCATGAAATAGCTCGATAAAATATTTCAATAATAATTATTGATAATTAAAAGGAAACCGAGGAAAGAAATCAAAATATGCTCTAGTCTTTCTTTCTTAGTTTGTTAGATTTATGATTAATTGATGGTCAGATTTACATGACATGGCTTCTTAATAGTGGCTAATCATTTTATATGTAGAAAATTCATAGTTCTATGCGGGTAAAGACATTAAAGAAAAAGCAAATGACATAGTAACTAGGACAATGGAAACAAACAACTTGGATGTTGTTGTAAGAAGACAAACTATGACAAATGAAACCATGCTTTAAACATTCAATTAGGCAGTAAAACATTCATGCAACAAAATACAAGAATATGCATTCTTGTGATGTGTGAGTTAAGCTTTAAACAAGCAAGTTCTTAAACAAGTGTTGGAAAAAACAACAAAAAAAGGAAGATTTATAAGGAAAATATAAGAACACATTTCTTGGCAATCTTCCTCAACAAAAAAAAGGAAGATTTATAAGAAAAATATAAGGACACATTTCAAGACTACTCAAGTATGCCTTCACAATCTTCTCTAACAAAAGAAACATCCTCAACATACTCATCAACATACATATTGATTTCTTGGCAATCTTCCCTAACATGGCTTACTTCCTTAAAGAAGTCGTGGATCTCTAAATCGTCAAAAACTCTCAAAGGTGCTTTCATTACCACATACCAATTAGAAGATTCATTTTCTCTTGAATAAAAAATTTGCTTTGCTTGAGATGCAAGTATATATGGATCTTTTGTAAATGAAGCTTGACTTTGATGTAAATTGACAAGCGTAAATCCATCTTCAACCTTCACACCATTTCTTATGTTTGCCCAATCACACTTAAAGATCGGAACATAAAAAATGTTATAGTCCAACAAAATTATATCGGTAAGTATCCCATAATAACTGACAACATCGACCACTTGAGAAACATCTTTTGCGCTTGCCCTAGACATGGTTGTTGCATCATAAGTCACTCCACTATTTTGGGTTTCTCTCCCAACATCTTTTGTGTGAAAACCTTTTCCATTAATGATGTATCTTGTGTAGGACAAAGCATCGTTCTTTGGACCATAAGCAATCCATTTTAACATGTCGTCATGATCTTTGGAGCTAACAGATACCTATAAAAAATAATTTCATTTAATTAAAATATTCTTTATACGGTTTAAAGTTAATTATTAACATTTAAGAATTCAATTGACCTTTTTTTAATCCAATTAGAGAACGTAGCTATATGATTTTTCCAAAGTAACGTTGCATTTCTTTCCATGCGCTTGTCTGAATTTTGTAACTCCTCCAAATGCAAACAATCAAATGAGGGAATATGCACTTACTCTAAAAATGGCTCTACCACGGTCATATTCATTAGCACAGCCAAATGAGCAGATTCTTTCTCATTTGAAGACAATGTGATTGTCTTATGTGCTGATATTGGACGTCCTTCAAGTATTACATTACTTTGGTAATCTTCATTTCTAACTTCTTTCTTCTGTGATTTTGTTAAAAATTCACCAAAGAATCTCATGCATTCTTCTGCAAGATAAGATTCTGCAATACACCCCTCAGGACGAGCATGATTTCTTACATAATCCTTTAGTGTCTTCATGTATCTTTCAAAGGGGTACATCCAACGAAAATGGACTGGCCCACACAATCGTGCTTCTCTTGCAAGATGAATTGTCAAGTGTATCATTATGTCAAAAAAAGAAGGTGGAAAGTATTTTTCAAGCTCGCACAAAGTTACAATAATCTCGTCGTCAAGTTGATTTAATTTCTCTCTATCGATAACACGTTGACATAATTTATCAAACGATGAACAGAAATGAGTTATTGTTTTCCTTGGCTTCTTTGGAAGCAATCCTCTGATTAAAATGGGTAATAATTGTTGCATTAAAACATGATAATCATGAGACTTCAAGCCACTAATTTTGCAGTCCTCTAATGAGACGCAACCTTTAAAATTTGAACAATAACCATCAGGTCCTCTAAAATCATACAACCTTTTGCAAAATGTTTTTTTCTCTCCTTTTGACAATGTATATGGAGCTGGCGGAAGATATGTCTTCTTCCCACGGGGTTGTGTATGAAGACCATGTCGAATTCCCCAATCCTCCAAATCCTTTCTAGAGTTAACTCCATCTTTTGATTTCTTGTCATGCAACATTGTGCCTAGTAGACTTTCTCCAACATTTTTCTCGACATGCATTACATCTACATTATGACGTATTGTAAGTTCCTATAAAAATCAATAATGGAACAATTTAGTTGTATGATTCCATAATGTTAGTCTAATAGAATAAAATAAAACGTATGCACTAACCTCCCAATATGGCAACTGAAAAAAGATGGACTTTTTTTCCACCTTAATAGCTCCATTCTCACGGGATCTTTATCCTCATCATCTTCATTTTTCTTGCTATGCTCAATTCTTCTTTTATTTCCTATTTTATTTTGCTCATTCAATTTTTTACCTTTTCTGTTATTCTTTTTTTGGTTCTTCTTTGCATTTCCAAAATTATTCGGAAAATCTTTTAAAATGATAGAAATTTTTCTCCCAGTTAGAATCCTAGGTCTACACCCTTCCTCCATGGTGTTATCAAACAAGGCCTTATGTTTTCTCAAAGGGTTTGAAGGAGATAGAAATCTTCTATGGCCCATATAGACGGTCTTTCTATTGTGGTTTAGACATCGATGATGAGTGTTGACATCGCATAATGGACAAGCCTTTTTACCTTTTACACAGCATCCAACAAGATTACCATATGTCGGAAAGTCATTTATTGTCCAAAGCAAAATTGCTTTCATATTAAAGATTGATTGACTATATGCATCATAAACCTCAACTCCGGTATTCCATAAATGACATAAATCTTCTACCAATGGCGCTAAAAATACATCAATGTCATTTCCTGGTTGCTTCAGACGAGGAATTAACAATGTTAACCTAATATTATCTTTCTTCATGCACAACATAGGCGAAAGATTATATGTCACGAGCATTACAGGCCAACAACTATATTTGGAACTTAACATAGAAAATGGATTGAAGCCATCTGTTGCAAGGCCAAGCCTAAGATTGCGTGGATCTGCTGAAAATGATTTGAATTTCTCATCCACTACATTCCATGTTATAGAATCTACCGGATGTCGCATTTTTCCATCGGTGCTTTTGTTATTGAAATGCCACCGTAAATCTTTCGCCATCCTTTTGGATCTAAACATTCTCCTAAACCTCGGAATTATTGGAAAATAACGCAACACTTTAACTGGAATGCCATGCATAATCTCCTTTGTCCGTTGATTTACTTTCCACCTCAAAAATCCACATTTTGGAAAATTATTCAAATCTTTATATTCATTCCTAAAAAGACAACAGTCGTTCTCACATGCATGAATCTTCTCGAAACCCATGTCAAATATTTTAAGGAATTTCTTCAATTCATATAACGACTTGGGAAGTACGTTATTTTTTGGCAACAGCAATTGCTGCACATTTAGAAGCTTATCGAAACCATTATTAGACAATCCAGTCTCACATTTAAGATTATACAAGGCAAAGATAGCAGATAACTTTGTTTGATCCTTGCAACCAGGATATAATGGGGTCTCTGCATCTTCCAAATTTTTGTGTAATTCATCCTCTCGTCTCTGTGCATCATCTTCACTTTTATCATCATCAAAGAAAGTATGATTAATAAAATCTTCGTCTTCATAGATAATGGCTTTAAGCAAATCATACGCATCAACTGGCTTTGTATTTTTGCTTTTATTTATTCGCTCGCCTTGATTGTACCACTCACCGTCCATGTACTTAGGATCCATTCCTCTTATAATCAAATTCTCAACAATAACTTCTCCATGAAGACGGGTAAGATTTCTGCAATCTACACAAGGGCATAAATTTTTTTCCACATTTTGCAGCTTTAGCTTTGCATCGTTTACAAAATTCCAAGCTGTTTGCTCGTATTCTTTAGTGGTTCTACAATAATAATAAAAAACAAATAATAACCTTAGATATTAAAATATGTTTTAAATTCAATATTATACTTAAGTATCATATAATTACCTGTTTAGACGTACCCAGTCTTTATCCATCATTTCTTGTCTTTTCAAATGGAAAAAAGTATCAGATTTACGAACAGTAAATCTCTCTTGACACATATTCATTCATTCTTTATATAACAAAAATTGCTTCCACTAGCAAAAACAACAATTACTACAGCAGTAGCATCGTTACTCATGTTTTGGAAGATGCAACTAATGACGTCAAACAATATATACACAAGTTTTCCATATTTGTATCTCAAATTTTATAAATGGGTAATCTATTTATTCAGAAAATAAAGCAACTAGGGGAAGATATAATTGAAATGATAAACATTTATAAGACATCAAAAACAGTAGGCTGAAGTGAAAAAGGTAGTATACACTCACCGTTTCTTTTTTCTTTTTCTTTTTTCCAACATGGCATATTGCTAAATTTAAGAAAAAAATAAGCAAAATCGAAATAACAATTAGAAAAAATATTTGCATTTAGAACTATCATATAATTCAATTTAGTTGAATGCAAAAATAGTTTAAGTGCATTCACTGAAAATTAAACAGCAAAGGTAAACGCAATATTGGTCACCCTAGTCTTCCTAAATGGGAGAGAATTTGCCATCTCACAAAGTATCTAGTGAAATTTTCAGGATATATCATTGCAGGTCATGTCAATATCACAAAAAATGCATACAAAGAAAACCTATGTACTCTCGAGTAAACATGGGCAAAACACTTAGATGCAACAACGTTTTTCTGGAGAAAAAACAAAATGTGAATTTCGGGAAAACTCTACATCAGTTAATTTAAATATCTAAGGTTAAAGGGAAACTGAAGCCTAACTGACATGTAGAAGTTTATTAGCAAAATGAAACATCTACAGGTTGTATTTATGTATTGTAACCATCCTGCTGAAACTATGTAACACAAAAAAGAATAGAATTCATATGGAAAACTTGAGTACTATAAGGTGCATGGATACAAATATACAACAATGTCAGAACAATATTCACCATTAGCACCAAACTGTTTCCAAAAAATTTGTCATTACAACGGCGCTATTTTGTAGCACCGGAGTAATGTCTATGCATTACCCCTCTCCTGATACTTGGCTTGCGCCATTAACAATAATTTTTTCAACTTATACAACAATGTCACCAATCATTAATACATTGCATGAAACTGGCATTAGTCATGAGTGAACCGATGCCTGAATCGTTTAGTGATGTGAATAAAAAGTATGCGTTTTAAGCTGAAAATCGTTCCATTACTGATTTAATGCAAATTATTGTACAACACCCAAACACTTTGATTGTGTGTTAACTCATTGTGCTGCAAATATTTGTTATTACAACATGACAACCAGTATCAGTATAGGTAAGGTTTGTTTTCTTTACTTAGAGAAGTTTTAATGTCGTCATTTTCAAACCTCTGTAGTCTTCTGACAGTGGAAAATTTGAGATACTAATTTAAAGATTTGGCTTGTTTAAACAACAAATTTAGATACTAATTTAAAGCAGCTATAAAAAATAGTAATTGGCGATTGTTTTGCCACGTAAAGCAATTTGTTTTGATCCTCTATATCACTTATTATCAAAAAACAGTTGATAAACATTTAAAATAAATTTGTCAATAATCATGTTACTTCTAGTTTATTCCTAACTTGTTTTCAATTATTTTACCTTTTAGGAAAGTCATTTTTATCCATGACAAAACAGGTGCAGGTATCGTTTTCAAGTTCAACGTGCTATTAGTTTTTTGTTTGTTTTTTGAAGGCTAATCAGTAACTTCAGGTATACAAAAGGAAAACAATATGAAAATACTATGTAGATAAGTATGATTTTTATTTTTATTTTTTTGAATTGAAAAAGAAATTTTAAGTACGAGCTTGCTTAGTACAAGCTTGAGAAGCAAAAGTTTATGGAATGGGCAGTTATGCAAATTGGTTCAAAGTGTTTGAAAGGTGGTAAAGTTGAGTATAATGCATTTTATTAAAGCACTGAAACGCAATGAAGATTAAATGCATTATCTGCAGTTCTTTGTTTTTATATCTCTCGTCTTGTAACACTTCCTTGATGGCTAGTATTTCTGAAGTCTCAAACCACTTAGCCTGAACAAGTTCAAATTTAAATATCGTACAAAAATATATGGAATGACGTCAACTTGGTTTAAAGAATAAAGATGTTAATGTGATCAGTGTTGAGAATAAGTTTAGTTTACTTGAAACACGACACCAAATGAACCACTTCCAACTACACAAGTTCTGCCATATATAAGACAGTCTGCCATCAATCAAAAATCAAAAATAGGATTAGGGAAAAAATGATTTAGAAAGTTAAAATTGTATTTAATAATGCAAGTTATCATTTTTGTTTAATCTGATGAACCGTGTTAAACCGGTATTGACATCTATGTATTTTGACCTTATAGTTGTGCTTACCTAAACTTAAATATATACATATAATTTCAGTTGGTACTTACTCTTTAACGGTTAGTAATCATTCAAAAAAATAAACTAAGTTCAACCTTTCCTCACAGTTTAAGTTCAGCCTTATAAAATAATCTTCAACGATCATCAAAGTCGTCTAATCATAATTCAGTTAGATTAAATTTCCTCTAGATTAAATTTCCTCATGACTTGATGCTATGTAGTAATAAGATAATTCAACCACAATATTAAACTGAAAATATAATGCACGAAGTAAATAAGTACCACATCAAGTTTAGGTTTGATTTTCTGTCTATTTAGGCAACATTCATCATCCAACATACTCCACACAACACTCATCACAAAATTCTTCATTTTTTTCTAGTTACTCTAATACTGAATATTGTTTTTTTCACAAATTTCTCAACTTCAAAATCAAAATCATTACTGTTAGTAATTTAAATTATGGAAATCAATACCATAATCAATACCTTAACTTCAGGATATGAACAATCTGTAGAACCTTGTTTGGTCAATTCCTAGCGTCGACCCAAATTACTACATATACGATCGAACGAGCAACGAAAACAATAGTAATAAATGTTGCGGTACCTCTCACGGCAGTTCAAATAGAAGAGGCGCAGATTTAGGGCTCCGGGCAGAGGCTAGCGATTCCAGACAGAGTTTAAGGGTTCCAAACAGAAGTTGCGTTTAGGGATCGGGTGTTGGCGACAAAGGCTAGCGATTCGCAATTCAGAAGTTGACAGTTGACGACAGAGGCTAGCGATTCGCACAAAATTTGGGGATAGATTGTTGAAGGAGGAAATGATTCATTTGGAGATATCAACAGAGGCTATGCAAATTTGGAGATTGTGTTTTCTGAAGGAGGCAGCAACGAAGCAAATAGAGTTCTTTTTTTTCCCGTACGAAATAATTCATTTCCCGCGTTTTCGAATAGAGTTGAGCATACATACCAATTTATCTCAGCGTTAGAAACCATAATTTGCATAGCGTTGAAAGGAGCAAATGCGGAAACGCTATGTATTAGTGCTATTAAAAGCCCTTATTTTTGTGGTGAATTCGATCATATGTGGAAGATAGCTTTTTGAACCCAATTATTATATTAAATTTTTGATATTAAATTCAACGCATTTCTATCCTGTATGACCAAATGATAACTCCAAATGCTACGAAGTTTGAAATTCGATAATAATACACTATTACAGATCTGATGGAACTGGTTTCATTGAATTTTGAGACTGTGGCTTGTGGCTAAAATGGCTATTTTTACTCGTCAATTAAAATATAAAATTTTCAAATTTTAAATTAATCACTTCAATTCATTTTTTAAGTGTTGACAATCTTCATCCATATTTAAATAACATCTATATCAACTTTTAAAATCATTTCATTCATATTTAATTTAGAATTTAGTTATTTATATAATTTTCAAGATTAAATTTTAAACAATTTAATTGTCCAATATTCAATAAATTTCAATATTAGCTTTTATATGAATTTTAGTTATGAACCAATTACTTTATTTACATCCAATGAATTTGACATTTATTATTCAATTCAACTATTGATTCTAACACATTCAATACATAGCATTTCCTTACAATACTTGTTATTACTTAATTCTTCGAAATTTGTTTATTTTAAAATCTTGTTCAAGTTCATATTCAATAACTATATTAATAAATCATTTAAAAAATTATTTTTAACCATTTTTATTCATTAATTACACTAAATTTAATAATTTAAAATAGTTAAAAATATGGGTCGTTATAATCTCTCCCACTCAAAACTTTTCATCCTCGAAAAGGAACTAAGTAGAGAATTTTACATCCAATATATTTTATTCAAAATAATCAACTTATAAAACTTTAAATCTCATTTATAAAACCATTACTATGTTTCTAGTACGCTACTAAGATCGACTTATGGAATTTACAAGTTAGTTATCAAAACAAGTTATAAAAGTTTTATAAAACTTCAAAAAAATTCTAACCCCTGGATTTACAATTTTTTTTGCAGAGTCTCCTTTGCACATCTCGATCGAAAAAAAATTACAGTTCGATATATAACCCAAATATACCAAATAAATATCAAATATACATCTCATCTCAATGATGAGACATCTCGTAAGGAAAAATATAAAAACGCGGTATGTAATCCGAGATGTGTACCTTAATATTATTAATACGAGCGAGTTCTCTCGTATTAAACAAGCAAAAGCAAAATATAATCTGCATATACGTCCAAACCGTCTTCGTATGTACCTATCTTAACTCAAATTAGAATATTAGTTGCATATAGAAGATATAGAAATCATATATGAGTTTTATAGAAGTATATAACATGAATTTTAAATCCAAACCATAACATAAGCATTAGTATACGACAAACAACAATCATACACAATAAAACAGTTATAACGATGATTTACAACAAAAGAAACCATTTAATTATTAGTATTCATCCAATTAATTCATAACGATATGAATTTACATTATTCAATGCCAATATTTAATTTATACACTTCATTTCTTATTAACATTCAATTTTTTTATTAGCATTTAATTGGTTTACTTCCAATTTATTCACATCCATTTCATTTACATTCCATTTTATTCAATTCAATTTGTTATATTTCAATTGTTTCATTTTACGTTTAGCAACATCTCATATCGATTCATTTAACATCTTGTTTAACTAGCATTTGTCAAAGTTATAAACTATAAACTTTACTTTACATTTTCGCGAAACATTTGAATTATAATGTTCACATCTCCATTTTTAGCATCAACATCATTAATGAATTATTTCTTATATCCTTACTTAAGTTTCTTTTCAACTTAGTTCACATTTATTTTCACAATTTCATTTAATAACAAATTTATTTGTGAAACATTTTATTAATCATCACTTTAGGTTATAATCATTCTATAAAAGTCCAACTTCTTATATATGACTTTATTTAAGTTTATAATTATCTCAAAAGTTACAAATTCAATTTCAAAATTTCTTTACAAATTTATATTTAATTCTATAACCAATTTACAAAGATATCATTTGATTCATTTGTCTACTTTCTTAAGCTCCACTTACTTATTCCATTTAGTCATTATTCATTTCATAATATACTTAAGTATATTTATTATTACAACCAAATTTCCATTTATATACATTTTAATTACTTTTAAGTTTTGTTTACTTGTATAATATCACATTCCATATCATCATTTTAACTTTTAACATTTGGTAAGTCTTATTATATGTTATTAGAATGCAATTTGGTATTATACAAATTAATCCGATTCATTTTACTTAAGTAGAATGTTCATTTTTTTAACTTGTTTACATTTTCTTTACTTTCAATTTAAGAGTTGCAAACTTCAACTTTAAAGTTTCTCAAAACATTTAACTTAGATTTCTTAATTCTCTTATTTTATAAGTTCAGGTTATTCAAATATTTCATTTCATTCAAACAATTTGAAGATTATTAATTAACAAAACTTAAAAAATTTAAATATCGGGTTCATTTAAAATCATTTGAAATAAGTATGTATACTTATATCTTTTGTATATCAAATCATACTTTTGGAGTTCAAACCAAAATCCGTTTATCAAAACAATTCCATAGCAAAGCTTCTCAGAAGTCTCCCCCACTTTGAGACTCGAAAATGAACGTCGGTGATGCTGCGCAGTCATCACCGAAATTATTTTCCAGCGACAGAAGAGGGGAGTACTGAATTCAATCCTTTTTAAAATTTATTTGAAAATAATTTGTATTTGTATATACTTTTAAACAATACTGATATTATTTTTCAAACCTAGAAAACCTTTTTCAAAAGCACCAAAATTTAAATTTCTCAAATTCTCGATTTTATATTCATTTTACTTACAGATTATATTTTATAAATCACATTTATACAGTTTCATTCTCTTATAATCATATTATAGGTAATAGTTTAGGAATATTGACTAATCAAACAATAAACGATAAGGATCAATATTATCATTTCTAACAACCAATTCACACTATATATACCATAATAATTTCTGAAAATTATTCCTTTATATACAAAATATAATCAGGGTAAAATTATTGCATTTACCCAATTTCAAAACAATACTATGTCAAATTGTTCTGTTTAAGTGTTTAGAGATCCCTATCAATAACGTTAATTATTCGTATTGACCAGAATCCATAAGCCACTTAACAAATCAACCAACCCAATATAAAACAATTTTTATATTCACTAACAAATACGCGCTCATATTTATTAATACACTCAAAGCCAAGGTTATCGCTAAACCAAAGCTCTGATACCAGCTATGACGACCCACATTTCGAAAGGTTTAAATCAATAATAATCCACACATGTCCAATTCAAACAATCCGGAACATAGATAATCAATGGGGTTTATTAAGAAAAATAAGAAAAGAAGAAGGAAACAAACACAGAATCTCGCAGTGGAATGACAAATTATAATAATCAAATAAACAGTTCATGAAGCTGTTTACTATATTTTTGATTATAATTTGTACAATGTTTATCAGAGTTATATATACAACAGAACAAATAAAGTAATGTAGCGGAACAAACAATGATGGAATAAACTAGTGATAATATACCAAATCTTCATCTTCATCCTCTAGAGAATAATCTTCGATAAGCTGAAAAACTCAGGACTGACCCGAGCGTAATGAAAAGACAAAACACTCGATTCAGGACTAAAATATCCTTATGTAAGTCAAATCGATAACACGTATAACACGAGTGTAATAGCGTCAGAGATGTTTACGGGATTTCACATCTCCTATCCAATGTATAACGTGCATGCAATAACTCAGGAGATGTTACTGGATTTTCCATCTCTTAAGGATCCATCAAAATATTTATATGTAGTAGAATATGCTACATATATAATGTCTAATCAATAAGATAAATATTTTTCTTAGCGTTAAGGCTTTACATTAACCCCTCCTTAACGTGTTTTTAAGCACTGTCGTACAGTTTGCATATAAAACGCCAGTAAACCGTCGGTGGATAGGGATGCACCGTGATACGACAACACTAAACCAAAATCGTAGGGGTCTCATATAGGGAAAAGTATGACTAGGCACGTGAAGCAATGCCAAAGGTAGGATACTACCAGTTTACCCTTCTCGGCTGGTGGTAACGCATCATAGCCATGATCGTCCACCGTGTCCAATACTCCCAAAATCCAAGGGTGCGCACCAATCAATCACAATGTAAATGATGGTAATACGAAGAAGTGTGTTTGCTCGGGGTAGCTAACCCACTTGACCGATACGGCTCCTATTTTAGTCATTTCAAATTTGCACAAGTGCCAGGCTAATTCATCATCGTTCTCTTTCTTCAAATCCAGCAAACGACGTCAAATCCAACCACTTCATTCTGGATCATCACTCCACGTACGCAGTAATTAAAGTGGTTCCGGTATCGACAGAGAGTATGCCCATATCCGGCCCCGGTCTCTTTATCAACCAAACGTCGTTTTACACACCGGTTGGTAATTTTACATTTCGAAAATAGTTCATACTTGATATAAAAATATCATATTCTCTTCAAAATCAAATTCATTTCGAAATATCACTTCAAAATCAAGTCCATTTCAAAATCATCATATTTGCTTCAAAAATCATATTTTACTTCAAATGTCAATTCAGTTCAATATATCGATTTCACTTCAAAAAAATTTGATTCGAATTTCAATTTAGGTTATAACTTCATTTTAACCCAATTCGCACTTAAATCCAAGATTTAATTATAAACATTTCACCCCTTTGACCAATTTGAATTTTTAGAAAATAGTTTAAATAACTTTAAAATAGTTTAAATAATTAAAATAGTTTAAAAGGTTAAAATAGTTTTATATAAAATAGTTTTATACAAAATAGTTTAAGTATTAAAATGGTTTATATAGCAAAATCGTTTGGAAAATCCAAAATAATTTGAATATTTAAAAAGATAGATTTAAATAGTTTATATCAAAATGATTTATTTGAAAATAGTTTCAAAGTCAAACTGATTCAATTTCCATATTTTCCAATTCAAATCACTTTTAAATATCCATTTCGATTTAATCGATTCAATTCCGATTACAGGTCGAATTTTACTTTGATTCCAAATTAATTTCGATGTAAATTTCAAATTAATTTCAATTCCAATTCCAAATAATTTCAATTTCAAACTTTTGAACCATTTCGATTTTTATTAATTCCGAGTTCAATTTTCAAAACATCGATTCAAAACACTTAAATCAACTTACTTTCATTACCCAATTTGAAATCCAAATCCTCAAATATAATTCAATTCTGAGCTCAATTTCGAAATAGTTTGATTTCCATAAATTCGATTTTCATTTTCTTAAAATCAAATTGTTGAAATAAATTTCAAATCAAAAAAAAATTAAAATCATTTAATTTAACCAATCCGGTGTTCGTATATAATTTTCTATCCTATGGCCAAGTGATCAGTTATTTCAATTTAGTTTCAGGGATGGATATATATCATTTCAATCCAAATCACGGTGTCATAGGTATATATCATTTCAACATATTTCTTAATTTATTCGAAATAATTAAATTCACAGTTCTATATATTGTAAATAATTTACCAGGTGATAAAAGGATATATCAAAATAAATAAACATCCAAATCATCCAAAACATCAATCAATAGCATCCATCACAATCAACATTCAAATCAGCCAATAATTCACAACAATTCCATAGTTATCAATATCAGGTATTTTACTGACAATTAAATTCCAATTCAAATTTAACCGTCAATTTTAATTTTTAACAGTTAATTTGAATGAGAATTAAATTTATCAAACAACGATCAATAAATTTATATCACTTCATAATTTCAAATTTAACTAGCATAAAATATTCTAGTACTTTTGAGCGTTATAAAACACTCACTTGTTTAGGGTTAGGGCTTGGTACGCGTATATATACGTGCATATATATTATTTTATTATTATTTCGACCATTCATGTATTTTTTTCTGGACGAACTCCAAACGAAGCATGCCGCCTGGCGTTTATAATGTTTTACCCCTATTCCAAACACAATGGAACAGGTTTTGAAGTCTAATTTGATCGTATATGGAAGATAGCTTTTTGAACCCAATTATTATATTAAATTTTCGATATTAAATTCAACGCGTTTCTATCCCGTATGACCAAAAGATAACTCCAAACACTACGAAGTTTGAAATCCGATAATAGTACACTATTACGGATCTAATGGAACTAGTTTTGTCGAATTCCGAGGCTGTGGCCAAAATGGCTATTTTTACTCATCAATTAAAATAGTAAATTTTAAATTAATCACTTAAATTCAATCTTTAAGTGTTGACAATCTTCATCCATATTTAAATAACATCTAAACCAACTTTTAAAATCATTTCATTCATATTTAATTTATGATTCAGTTATTTATATAATTTTCAAGATTAAATTTTAAACAATTTAATTGTCCAATATTCAATAAATTCCAATATTAGCTTTCACATGAATTTTAGTTATCAACCAATTACTTTATTTACATCCTATGAATTTGACATTTATTATTCAATTCAACTATTGATTGTAACATATTCAATACATAGCATTTCCTTAGAATACTTGTTATTACTTAAAGCTTCGAAATTTGTTAATTTTAAAATCTTGTTCAAGTTCATATTCAATAACTATATTAATAAATCATTAAAAAAATTATTTTTAACCATTTTTATTCATTAATTACACTAAATTTAATAATTTAAAATAGTTAAAAATATGGGTCGTTACAAATGTGGATTAATAAAAAGTTGATAAATTGATTTGGAATCAATTTAAAATAGCTATAAACTGGAATGGTTATTTTATTAAATGAATATCACCAAATGGCATGGATTGAACTGTAATTTGACATAAATGGAAGGAAACAAAATTTTGTGAATTAATGGAAAGTGAATAAATTGATTTAGAATCAATTTGGAATGGATATGAATATATTGTGTGTAAATATGAAGTGAATGCTAGTAAATTAGTTTGTGAATCATTCGAATTGAATGAAATGGTATATAAATCGATTGTTAATAACTTAATTATGTTGGAACCCTGTAATTGCTTTGAAATACATGTAGAACATGTTGGTTTATGCAAATATTGTGTTTAACTAGGGAAATGCTTGAAATGTTACTAAATTTCATATTTTTGGGACTTACGTGTTTAAATTGAGTAAGTACATGTACAAGAAGACCATTTGGCCATATTTTGGTTGCGCGTTTGCATATAAATTGAGCGAGTTTGCTTAATAACGCTAAATAAGCTACGCTTATGAATTTAGCATGCGAAAAATAAAAATATTGATATATATTGATTTTTCTGGCCATGAGAGCCGATGTATATATTTTAATCATATTTTTCATATTGCAAACGGCTCTCTATGCAATGGAGACTCTGCTAAAAAATTTCAAAAATTTTGGGTGTTAGAAAATTTTGGTTAACCAAAATTTGATTTCGAAGTATAACTAAAATAAGGGATTTTGGTTTAGAAATCGAAACTAAATGTTTTGTATGGAACTAAAGGATTTAGAAAAATGAAATGTCAAGTTTTAACTAAGTGGGTTTTGAAAAGTTAATGGTTTGGAGCATTTTCCTACATTGACAAATTTCAGGGACGAAATTCTTTTAAGGGGGAAGGAATGTAACATCCCGGATTTTCCATTGTTGATTTTGAATATTTAAATGGTTTTAAATATTGGATTTGGAATATCAATTGATTTTTGAATATAAAGATTTTGGTTGAAATTGTAGAATGAATTTAAATTTCAAATATAGCGATTTATCATAATACAGAAATGGTGATTAATTGAAATTTGAGTTGATTATGAATCAAAACGATTTCTAATATTGATATAAATTTTATTTGTATTAGACTTGAGTTAGTAAGTTTTTAAAACTGGAATTTCAAGTGATTTCGCCAATTTTTGAAATCGTCAATTTAATCGATGTGTTAAAATAGCGATCTAGGACAGAGTCTCGGAATTTGATGAAACAGTTTCATTGGATCCGTAATAGTGTATTATTATCAGATTTCAAATTTCATAGCGATTAGATGCATCATTTGGTCGTACGAGACAAAAACGCGTTGAAATCAATATTGGAAATATAATATTATAATTGGGTTCAAAAAACTGTCTTCTCCATATGATCGAATTAGGCCTCGAGACTAGTTCCACTGGGTTCGAAATAGGGGTATAACATTAGAAACGCAATGCGGCACACCTTGATAGGAGTTCGGGATTTCGAGATATGCTAAGCGAGATATGTTGAATAAAAAAAATATTCAAATCATGCTGATCGAGCCACCCTAACCATGTACGAGTCGCCGGCCTATATGCCTGACCAAAGCCACCTTCCCCACATTTCAAATCGCGTATCTCTGCTCTTCTTCTTCTTTTAAATAACGAAATCAATTCGAGAAAAAAATAAGAATTTTTTTCAAAAGTCAACCCCTGTCACCTTCAGCTACCCTACCCCCCTGAACGAGCCACCCTATCATTTCCCTCCCTCATTTAAAACACAGCTAACCGAGGTTTATTCGAAGAAAGAAGAAAACAATAATTTTGATTTTTCAAAAAATTCAAATCAATTCAAACAAAACTCAAACAAATGGAAAGTTATGATCGTTGTGTTAGTTATGAGCGGATCTACGTTTTGGTAGGTATTTCCGAGGATGCGGCTTTTGTTGTTGGAGTTCAATAGTAAGAGTTTTAGGCTAATCAAACTAGGGCTTGAATCTTTAGCTGATGGTGATGGAGTTGGGGAAATGGAGTTTGTATTTGAGTTTTGGAGATCGGAGAGCAGTTACAGCCGAGCTATATTGTCTCGCGGGGGTCCAGGTCGAAGTCCGACTGTGTACGGACTGGGGAAGTTTGGGGTAGATCGTGTTTTTTTTGGGAGACGCAGGTGGAAGGTGGTGGTGCCAGAAAGGTGGAGCTCGCATAGAGGGGTTGAACGACGTTGGTTTCAGGCGATTCAGTGGTGAAAAGAGCAAGAGAGGAGGAGAGGAAGTTTCGGCTACGGATAGTGAGGTCTGGGAATAAGCGGGAGCACGTTTGAGAAGTTGATTACTAACTGGATTCTTTACTATGGAATCAAATTGGTTGAATTTAGAGCTTGCAGAATTTTTAGCTAAATTCAAATGCTGTCCGAATTTAGTAAGAACCAAAACGCAAAAACGGAAACTGAAATCAAAGTGAGTAAATCTTACTTAGTTTGGATAATTGGTTTTATTTCAAATAGTTAAAATTATTTTTTGGTTGATTGGATGGATTGATAAATTATTATCAGTTGGATGTTATAGTATATATATAGTAGTATATATTAGTAGTTGGGTATATTTCCGCCGTTGGAGCGGATGAGACACTATCCGCCTCGCATAATAACGGATAACCCTTCTTATTGCGATATCCTGCCTCGAAGCGGGATTTTTATTTTATATTATATAAAATATGTGGTTGCAGAAAGACAGGTTGGAGGGATCCAACTGGATTCCTCAAAAATGTTGATTTTAATTTCATATATGTTGATATATGATATGTGAGAATATCCTGCTATGGATGGTGATAAGTTTGATTTTTTGGATGCTATAGTAGCACTGGCCTAAGTTTTGGTATTATAAATACCATAAATAATATTTTTGAATTTTAGAAATAAATTCAAAGAGTATTCTGGAAATGGAAATATTTATATCGAATTGTGGATTATTTTAAAGAAAATTGATTTGGATAAAACAATGATTTGATTTTGTATTTGTACTTAACTATTCGTTAAATGTTTAAATAGAGATTTAAAGATAATTTATATAAGGGATTTTTAACAATAGTTTTTTAAGTGATATTTCTGGATTTACGGAAAAGGAGTTGAAATAGATATTTAAAATAGATTTGAAAAATAAATGGGATTTATAAAGAAATGGATTCATAAATGAAATTTTATAAATGAGATTATTTTTTCTATAAACAAGTGAAACCCAAATGAGTTTATAAACTTATAAACGATGTTTATAAATAAGGGGAAATGATTATCAGTTGATAAATTAAAAATATAAATTCACGGTGTGAATTTATATCGAGATATGGAAATCGTTTTTTTGTAAAAAAATAGTGGATTCTATTTTTGAAATGTGAGAATGGTTATGGAATTGAAACGTAATCGATGTGATATGAATCGAGAGGGATTTATAAATTGAAATTAGCAATATTGGATTTTAAAAATAGATTTTTGATGAGAAATTTAGTTTGTTTTAAATAGGATTTTTATTTATTAAAACTATATAGTTAAAACTGTTTTAGTATTGAAATATTTTGGAAAGTGGATTTTTCAATATCTAATATTAATTGAAATAAATTATAATTTTTATAATAAGCTTTTTTAATTGATTAGTTTAATTTAAAAATTAATTGGAAATGAGTTATCGATGTTTATGTAAAATTGTGTTGATATTTTAAATAATTACTTAAACATGTTTTGAAATAAATTTTTATTCTTTAAAAATACTTACTATATATATAGTTTTAAAAGTGATTCAAATTTATTTATATATACTCTCGAGAACTGTAAACCGAGTTTTATTTAACAAATGTTATTCTATAAGAGAAAACCTTATAGTGGAATTCTGGGAACTTAAGGAAATTTCCAAAGTGTTTAAATACAGAAACTTCTAAAATGAATTAGAATTCATAAAATAAGTTGAAAATTGTTAGTTGGATTATAAACAAGTATAATCGATAATTTTTTGGAAATTGGAAAGGGACATAATAAGAATTCCATAAATTTATGAGAAAAGTACGAAATATTTCCTAAGTGTTGATGTTTGAAATGTTTTTGGGAAATTTTCTTATGAATATTCCTAAGTATTGGAATGAAAGGTTTCAGAAATATTTTAACTACGGAATGATTTATATAGAAATATTTTCTAAGTAATGAGTTATAAAATGGAATTTGGAAATGTTTCTAAGTATTGATATGGTTAGAAAATATCTTGTTATGGATATAAGTATCTGAAATTGTTGTCAATTATTGAATATACTGGAAGAGAGATGAATATATATCTTTGTAAAAATATTTTGAAATAAATATTTGGAAAGATTTATAAATTTGGCCTAGTGACTACTTATGTTTATAATTTGATAGTTAAATAACCGACTATCAATCTCCCACTAGCACTTGGGGTCAATTATGGAATCTTATTCCAACTTCTCCAATCGATTTCTTCAAAACCAATCGAATCAGTCCCTAGTGAATGGGTATGATATTATGTTTCAATTAACCGCTATGTCAATCAACTCTCTCCAACGTTGATAAACTTCCTTTATCATGTGGAATAATTCAAAGTATGTCTCTCGACCTCCAGTGAGCTCTAAGTTTTGTTACAAACTACATACGGGATTCTCAATATCTGGAATCACCCTTAGCTCAATTATAAATTCGTGCATTTATTATGCATATACATTTCTTTTATTATGTCGCTATTCAAGGTGATGTACTTGGCTTTTTATCGAATCATCCACAATCTCTCGTTCGGAACATTTCCAACTTAAAGCTTCTTAACCAAGATTTGAACATGAATTTTATATTGACACACCATACTCAATATTACATATGAAGTCTATCTCCAAATACTCCTTTATAAGGAGTTTGTTGCTTCTATAAAAATTCTCTTGTATTTCATAAATACACGAGAACACTCTAAACTATCATTTAGTGACCTTAATTTGGATTTGCTATTTGCTTCATTTATCAAATACATAAACAAATATCGATATCATAGACAACGTAACATGTATGATAATTCTTGTTGCCAATGTATAAGGAATTCATCTTATTTGTTCCATATTAAACATTTTAATAAGGTGTTTGCATATAATTTGAGACATTTGCAATGTCCTTTATACTCACTATAAAAGACATTATTTGCAAATCCAACGTTGAGTATTAAAACAACTAAAAGCTAATTTTAATGCAAGTACATCGTTAACAATCAACAATGTGCTATTTTCTTAGGCATAGAAATATCAATGTACCTTCAACGTTATTTCTTATGGATACACGCTTCCTTTGCATTTTGACCAAAATAAAACTATTTAATATTTCTATCAAAATCTTACTCATTATGATGCTTATAGAATGATACTTTCGTATCATTTCTTGGATCATATCTGAAAAACCCACAAACTGAACATTGCTTCCATAACTTCGAAACACTTTGGTGTTATGTGCAAATAGTCTATTTTAAATCATTATTTAGAATTTTCCATTTCAACACATATGTATCAAACACAAAGTCGCACCGAACGATAATTTTGAGAGTAAATCTGAATCAACTTGAGAACTCGAACGGTGAATCTGTTATGCTAATTTCAACAATTGAAATTCATGATGTTATTCTTATCAATGTACCTTAGTATATTCTAACTACATTTGTCTTTCTCTTAAAGACACCAATAGATCATATCTCTTCGGTATAACTATCAAAATCATATTTTGATAATGTACTTGGAATATGTTTTGGATTTGTGCATCGTACTATATCATAGAGTCAATACTCTTAATGGTTTAATTAAACAACTAAGGATAACTTATTCTTGACATTGACAAGGAACTCATAGTTTCTCTTCGACGTGTAAGGGGATTCATTAGACATTCTAATGTGTTGTGCTCATTTAGGTTTGGTTAATTTCATTTCATCACTTGTAATTAGATTTAACCTTGGATCGTATCCATATCCATTTTACTACCAATAATTTCTCAAAAAATTCCTTCACTACAAAGTTGGTATTTCTTGAAACAATAACTGTTTCTTAGTGCAACGGAACAGGCACTCATAGACAGTTTATGAATTTCCTTATGTAAAACTGATTTGGTATTAGTTTACAATATTTATGTTCATAACATAAATTAGTCATCCAATGACTATCATTCCCAAATATTTTTGGTGTGATTCACACAAGATCCCTTACGTACAGTTATTACGTGCAGTCTATCAACTCACACAACCCGCCAACTCCTTAGCCTAGGACATGACGGGGTTTCTTATAAATGCTTATCTTGTATGATTTTGTAAACTATTATTTGGATGATATTAATTTTAACCCTGCATACTGCTCTTAAGTACACACCTTATAGAAAGAATTAAACTCAACTTCGCTGAACATTAATTGTGTTTTGTCCATCAAGTTCGATTACTCCTTATCAATACATCATTATGCATTATAGGAAGAAGTGATTCTTGAGACTGAATCTATATTCATTTTAGGTACATTTGGAACTCTTTCCAATATACTTGCTCATTCGATCAAATCAAATCATTTTGTTGCGTACTATTTTATTTACTTCCATTTTATATTCTATAAACTTATCATAGACATACTCTATATGTATCAAATACACATATTCATGTTTGTGATAATTCATCGATGAATACAACGTAGTGCGTGGAACCATTTTGGTACTATCATACTTGTTGTTGCATACATCTATATGTATCATTCAAAAGAGTTCATCAACTCTTATGATACTTCCACTGAATGGGTGCTTTGCCTTTAATTATCTGAGGTATAATTTAGTAGTGACATATGATTCATAATCATATGATCGAAGAATTTCTTCTCAGAACCATGGCTTAGTCTATAAGTTAAAAATAATTGTAAATAATTTCAGATACTTAGGTATATTCCAATGCATCAGTTTTGTCATGGAAAAAAATAACGCATTATAGTTTTATTTCATAACAAATATTTTAATATTCTCATTGAACAAAACCATGTCTATTCTTCAAACATCGCCAAAGAACAGATATTATTTCATAAATAATGTAAGGCACGTATTACGAAAACAATTTTCATAACTTGATGCAATCAATAAGTGTTATGTGGCATGCTTCCACTATTTCCGTCATTACTATAATAGCGTATTGGATACAGAGGTCTATCATCCACTTAATATTGACTATTTATCTTATAATTGTTACTAGTTTACAATAGGAGGTTCTTTGAACAATTGTCCTGAACTCAAAGAAATAAATCTCATTGTAAACAATTTTCTACATGAAAATACATTTAGAAATTGAAATCATATTTCTAGTTTCAATTTTAAGTTAATTATTATTTTTATAATTTTCATTTTCGATGTTCCTTTACGAAGCCGAAGTGACCATTCACTCTCTTCATCCCAGTTGTACCTTAAATCATGTTTACTTTTGTACATTCTTTTCCTTTTTAAATGGTCGAACCATTCAAAAAAGAAAAACCTTACGACAAGATCATAACGAGCTCTTTACAAAGTGCATTCGATCATCCATAATTTTTTAAGGATATCAATTTTGTTGCGCCTTACATAAACTGATCAAAACTGACATTTCATTTATCGAGTTCTTAGTTCCTTTTTGTATTTTAGTCTAGTATTACATTTAACACAATATGATCATTGTAATCAATCATCTTGATTACTCGATCTTATTATACGGTTTATTCGCTTATTTCGAATGAACAAATTTCATCGAAGTGACATACATTACAAACTATGATCGTTCACTATATAACACTTATATGTGATAGTATATGGATCATATATCCATAGTCTTGTATTGCTTTAGAGTTCTAAACTCATACTATGCAATACACGGTCTTAGCCAAATAAGCACATAAGCGACCAAAACATGAATGTATTTAGTAGTTGTAAAATTAGGCGCTTGCATGGGTATTGAAACATTAACATACAAGAAGTATATATCAATAAGTATATGTTATATTTCTATTTGTCCATCTTCAATTCAGTTCATTTGTATATTTAATTGATAAACATATCAACCATATTAAACGCACAAATTTACGATGCAGATTATTGTAACCTTATATAGCATATATTCTTACAATTTTAGAAAGGTTAAATTTTACCATTTCATTTTTTTAATAAGGCACCCACAAGATTTTTATGTTTATCAAAAGCCTACGAAACCATAGAAATCATTTGATTTCTCTAGTGTGTATTAAGACTCGCTTGCCTTGAGATCCTGACCTTGAGGAGTATCAACAAACATAGGCCTGCGAGCGATGGATAACACTTTACTGGTTGTATCAAGTGCAACTCCTAACCCATGGTCTTGTCCTAATCTCATCTCAACATTAAGGAATATCAACAAATCGAAAGAGTTTATTCACTCATACCTACCATTTCGTGATGGTCTAAGTGTAATGCATGTATCTTGAGGAATATCAACAAACATGTAACGACTCGGGTTTTGCCCGCTCGAAAATCAACATCCGTACTTCACATTGTACTAGAATGTCGTTGATTCGACCGTTCAAATCCGATTCGCCGGAGCTATAACAAGATTAAGTAAACAACACAGCGGAAAAGAAAAAGAATATAGATATACAACATCTGATACAATATGATACAACAGAATGATACAACAGATATCAATATACATCAGAGATATGATACAAGAAATAGCAGCGGAAAGAAAATAGATAACACCAGCAGCGGATAGAATGTCTCCAATAGAATGCTCCAAGATAAGCAACGTCAGTCCATGAACTCCAAGAACTGAACTAGCTCCAAATAGTTTACCAAACCTGAATATCTGAGAAAACCCAACTCTAGACTGCCCGTGTGGAAAATTGTGGGCACCCAGAGTTTAGGAAGGGAACAATAAACTCCGGATCAGTCATGGGACTGGTGTGAGCAACAAAAACAGTTTATCTTTAAACAACAACAAAGGATTTTAAACATTGAAATCCGCAATGCTTTTGGAAAATGAAACTACCATAAGACCTCCCACCACACACACAATGAAATCGCAGACTTGAAGGAGATTTCTTCTTATGATAGTCAAAAATGCTTACTACGCAAAATCATTCGATATTATTATCATTAGTGCATAGTGTCGAAAACCATTTCGAAAATATAATATTAATCTTAGCCAGCATACAACCATTGTTGTATGCCTACTATAGCTACTACGTTCAATAGCAGGTTACCGCCACATTCCATAGCAGGTAATACAACTAAAACCGTACAGGGTTCGTATTGTTTCTTTGGATTTCCAACAAATGATCAGGCTAAGGAACTTCCTTACCAAAATAGAAACGCCTCTGGAAAGACGCCCCGGATCCTAACCGGATCTCTGCAAACAAAAGGCCGACGCTACCTCACGCTGTACAGCTGTAACTAGGTAACTAACACACGAGCTATGTCATCCCCCGGTCGTTACCGACCTTTATCCGAGCGCTCGATAACCAACATCACACATAATAAATAAAGTGTATCCACATGAGTAAGTATCTGGGCTCCATACCATGATACCACCCTTTATCCAGAAGGAAATGACATACCCTAGGGGCGCTACCCCTACAAACCTTTGTCGCAACATTCCTGTTTCGACCATTACCGGGTTGTGAGGCTCGACGAAGTCTCGTCCACAAAGCCACGCTTTTTCACAAAGCCACGCTTCGATCAATAAATGATCAGCAGCACTTCGTATGCCACATTACCAAATTGGGAATGTATCACTAGTAACCATCAACTACATAACCTCTGAGCTCGTACGTCTCAGAGAAGGGTGTTAAGCTAAGAGAATAAATTCTCCGCCACCAACAGAAATGTATTTGATAGAAACCAGCTTTACATCTCAAAGTGTAACGTCAGACACACATCCATACAAGTCTGTTCCGGGTTCGAACAGAACCGAAGGCACTTCCGAAGAAGCCCTTGCAAATCCGGGTATTCACAATCTCGATCGGACTTCCCATCACTTAGGGAATCTCTATACCGGAGCCATGATGCAGAGAAAATCGATAGGTCATCATATCGCTCTCGCAAATACCCGGTCTTCACCACCGGTCTTCAAATGCGATCCATATCGTCGTATCACTATTCGGAATGGGTTATATGACACAAAGGTCCTCTCCCGGCTAAACCGAATAACGAGTGCAATTAAAAATCATATGGATACTGGGGTCTCAGTTAAATCACAGCTTAAAGCCCAAAACTTTTCATTCGAATGGTAAAACAAATTACCATTTCCAATCTTTTAAATAAAAAGATTTAATTCAAAAACCTTCAATGGTTTAAACAATTTCCACACTTTTAATCTTTTAAACAAAAAGATTTATTTCACAAAGTTAACCCCATTCACAAAGATTCATTCATAGATTTTCAAATCGATTTTCATTTCAATTTGGTTAAATCGTTAAATCTTTAAATCAAGATTTAACTTATAGCTTTCAAAACAATTCTATTTCAAGTTAGATTAACTCATCCGGTCTTTGAAATCAAAGACTCATTTCATAGTTTTCAAAACATTTCAATTCCATTTCAAACTTGAAATTCTTTCAACACAAATTGGAAGTTCATTACTTATGTGAAAGCTTTTACTATTTGAAAACAAGTAATTTTGTTTCAGAAAAATCCAGTTATATTTACACGAGTTAAAAACCCTTGAATTAAATTCAAATTCCCAAATCAATACCTTTAAAATGGTTTAACCCATATATAACTTGTACAGCATCTTTAATCCCTAGTTTCAAATCCTAGAATTCAATTTCAAACTTGAATTCAAATTTAAATCAAATTATTTAAATTTTCAAAACTCG
Organism: Allium fistulosum; assembly: GCA_030737815.1. Classification (NCBI taxonomy): domain Eukaryota; kingdom Viridiplantae; phylum Streptophyta; class Magnoliopsida; order Asparagales; family Amaryllidaceae; genus Allium; species Allium fistulosum. The sequence goes on from CM060901.1 coordinate 962,080,746, forward strand.
ATTCAGTTATTCAAAATAACTTTTATCTTTTAAATTCCATTTCAAAAGCTTTTCATATTAAACCCCAAATTTCCAATTTCAAAATCAATTGAAATTAAAATTTCAATTTCAAAAACATCATATTTACATCATCTGTGATTTAACCGATTTCCACGTGAAATCCATATTTGTGTGTGTAAAGGTGTAGTCCAGGGGTTTCACACACAATAGTGCACAACATCAATCATCACAGATATATCGATAAGCGGTATAATCAATAACGCTTATCTTCATTCACGGATTCATAGATAAAATAAATTTATCAGTCACAAAGATTCACTATTACACTTCGATGTGGGTTTCGGATAACCAACTGGAATCCGACTCCCTGTCGCATCGAAATTCAAGTGTCGTTTTATGGGTCAAGGGTTTCATATTCACAGTAATATATCACAGAAACAGAAATCACAGATATATATATCGCAGATAATCAATTACAACATAAATCAGGATGTATCACAAAGCATCATGTATCAGGGATATCAAACAATTCAACATTCACTAGAATCCAAACATTCATAAGTAAGATCAATGAATTATCCGATTAATTTAAATCAAATTTATTACTTATGAATAAATCACTAATCCTGGTTAATTAACGTAAATAAATTACAAATCATTTTGATTAAATTGTCCTTTAAATCATTTATTAATCAAATTAAATCAGCCCATAGTTAATTATTCTTAATTAATTACTATAAGTGATTACCTTTAATTACTTATTTTAATGAATCACAATTTAATTACGTCGAGTAATTATACATAAAATCCCTTGATTTATTCTCTTAAATTGATTTATCATTTATTAACCTCTTTGTTAACACTAAACTTGTTTAACTTTATTAACTCTAAAATCTGTTGGGCTTAAACCCATTCAACACAACACCCGAGATCTACCCAGGTATCACTCGAGTGTTACTCGAGTTTCCTCCATCCTCCCCCGAGTCATCTCTCTCCCTCTCGCGTGCACTTCTCTTTTTTTTTCATTTCAACATCAGGTTTATATACTTCAATTCAGGTGGATTAAACACCCAGGCAACTCACGCTAAACTCGAACCAAAAACACAAACACGCGAGACCCCTTCGAATCGCCACGAACAAATATCAGGTTCCCAAACGTGGCTGTGCACGTGTACGCCACTTCACCGCCGCTCTGGCGAACTCCTCCACCAACAGCAAATCACAAAACTCTCCTTCACTCAAAGGCAAGGATCACTATGATGCCAAAACTCGAGAACTAAAATCCAGCCTTTCGTTCGAACTGAACTCAAAACCACAAAAACAAAATCACTTCGCCCTCCCTTCGTTGATCACCAGAGGTGATGTAACTCCGGCCAAACACTCGTCGCTAACTCCACTACCATTCCCCAAGACCCCGTAGCGCTCGATCAACTCAAACGGCCGCGGCGATCAAATTTCAAAGCTTCGTTAAAACTAGGGTTCTAAGAAGAATCCTACTGCTGCAACTTCCACGATGAAATGCACCGCACTCCAATATTTTTCCTAGCATCCTTGATCACTCCCCCACCACCAGACAATATTCCAGCCTCTCCAACCACTGGGATCACTAGTGATCCCCTAAAAACCCCAAAACAGTCTCCATAGAAATGCTCTTTGATTGATAAATACAAAAATGTGGTTATAGTTTTAAAAATCCTAATTACAGTTAAGAATTCAATTTATAAACCTGAATTAATAATTTAAGATGTTTGAATTTTTACTCATATCAGACATTTGCCTGTTCCTTAAGTTTTTACAGAGCATTTCTACCTTGCAAACTAAAATACAAATTTTAAAATTTGCTTTATGATCAAACAAACCAAACTTGTTTAGATACTAGGTCCAAACAACCAATAGATTAAGCAATAATGATTTTTGAAAGTAAAACAGGAGCTTAAAATCTAAATACAGAGGTGTATCTCAGGTTATCATCACACATACATGCAGTAACACATATACTCAAGAATGCATTAAGGTATATAAACATCTCAGACAACACTTAAGCAACATACATATTTAAGTACTTTAAAATTTAAGTTACTCACAGTTTTTATGAAAAAGAAGAACAGAGGCTTCCAGATGAAACAGGCTCTTGAAAAACTGGCAGTTGAAATCCTTTTTCTTTTCTTTTCTTGATCCTTTGATCAATCTGGTTTGTCTTGAATGGTATTGTTGTTTATTATTGAATTAAATTACTTCAGATGCTACTCAGTTTTGAAGGAACGAATTTGAAATGAAGATGATGGAAAGCTTGATGGATAAAAGAAAGCATACAGGTGATAATTTTCTTTTGTACAGGTCGATATATTTGCTTGTACAAAATACCAGAGATTTTTCTCTGCTTGGAGGCTGAAAGAAACTTTGATGCAATTCGTATAGATTTTGTATGCTGCAAGGATTGAGACATTAATTGTTGTTGTACTTATGTCTTCATTTTGTACATATCTTATATTTTCTTTTATATACTTGCTTGGCTTCATTAACAAGCTACACATAATATAAATTTTACTTTGCTTTCTTTATTATATTTTTGTATATGAATACACATATGCTGTCTTGTTACTTTGAAATATAAATGAAGTTCTATGTTCTTAGGGATGCAAACATTCAATGCTAATGTACCTTGTTGTCTTGTTGTCTGGTTGCTAGTGTTTGAGATATAAATATTTGCTTTCACAAGCTTAACTTGATTTCGGCTGATGTAAATATGTTGTGTACTAGAGGTATCTTGTATACCTATCTGAACTTCTTGTTCATATACACTTTGTTTACAGCCTATACTATTTAATTATGGGTGTACAGTTTGTTTATTTGTTTGTTTCATGAGGTTTGTACATAGATTTGTATGTAGATATATTGTTATATTCTTCAAGTGTACATACTTAAATCATTTAAAATTTGTTTCTTTATATTTTAAACCATTTATATAAAGATTTAAATTCAAATCAAATATGCATATATATATATATATATATTATAATTTCAAATTTACTCGTATATACTCGAATATATACACATTCACATATGTACATATATATACTATATTTAACTTTAAATGATTTAACACATAGATCATTTGAACTCGGAGAAACTCGCATTCATTCATCGATTGATTTTACAATTTTTATTCAAAAATCAATTTAATTATCAATTTAAATATATAAAAATTCGGGGTCGTTACAAAACACGTGCATGTATCTTACCTCGTTTAGTTAATATACTAATAGTGTTGAGTTACACACAACATCTCTAGCTCGAGGAATATAAACAACTAGAGAGTATGTATATAAATGGCGGAGGACAACTTTATATTAAAGATTCATAATCTTTAGTATATTATATTGCGTGATGTCGACTTATGGAATAATGTAATTTTTTATGCAATACCCTTGTGATTCAAGTGTCGGACACACCATAAATCACGGTATATGTACATTTATGTATTATTTATTCCTTAAGTCTATATGGGTTTCATTAACATTCCACCTTTGGTTTATACATTCATGTTATATAAGTTTTATTATTGTATAAATTTTATATTTCATTAACTTATTTAATTATTTTATGTATAACATTATATTAATTAAATCTTATCTAATTAATTTTAATTAATTAACTCTTTAATTAATTTTATATTATTCTAACAAAACATTTATATTGAATATATATATATCATAATCCTTATAGTATAACACATATATCTTATATATATGTGTATTTTTATTTAATTAATTAATCTTTAATTAATTTATTTAATTAGTTTTTAATTAAATAATTTTAGTTAAATTGTGTAACGACCCGGCTTTTCGACCATCGAAAGTCGACACCGAACACTACCATTGTGTTCTAATGTCGTGCATCCAATTGACAAAAGGGCATATTCTTAGGGTAAATAAAAAGAAAAGAACAGAGAACAGAGCAAAACAGAATATCACAGCGGAATCGACAACATATAATATAACAAGTACAGTAAAAACTGTCACTCCAAAAATACAGAGTATATCATAGTTAAGAACAAACCTTATCAACTGGACAGTTATAAAATCCTGACCTTACAAATGTTGATAGGGATACTATATAATACAGCAGAAAATAAAAACATTACGATAGGTGAATCTTCAGCTCCCCTTCAAGACCTCCATAACACCAAGGACAACCTGGGAAAATACTCAGTCTGACCTGAGCATTATAATAAAATAACATCGGATCAGTCTGGAAATACCAGCATGAGATAACTCAAATAATGGGGAACATATTAAAGTTCCGTGAGACCACACCGCTAACGCGAAATGGGTTTTTACCTCACAAGAATAACATACATATAGGCAAGAGCGGAAATAATCATCAGGAAACAAATCCAAATGTGAATGGACATAATTAATATTAAAACCAGACTTGAAAGAATGGAAATAACCCGAGTAAAATCAAAACTAGATAGAATGGACAAAATAAGGTAACAGTCCAAACTTGATAGAATGGAAAAAATAAGGTAACAATCCAAACTTGATAGAATGGACTAAATCAATACTTAAACGCCACGAAGAGTGGTTGACTCTTCTCATGACAATTTAAAGATAAACAGATTCAAGGATTCGAATCAAATAAGAAAAGGAAAATTTCCAACAAATGACTAGGAAGGTGCACCCCCCTTGAAGTATACCTCTAGTAATATACTCCTGAGAAGCTCATATACTCCATGACACTTCTCGGGATCCTCCAAGCCGGACCCCGCCAAACCTTACCGAGGATCCGAATATTTCACATCTAAAACCTTAACCGTTTTTCACGTGACGGTACACAAAAATCTAGATGAGATGTGAAATACCCTAATGGGAGCAATTCCATATAGCTTGCCCCCCACTTGCGCTTTTGGTTTAACCATTTTAGACAAAGGATAACAAAGCTCAAAGAGCAGCAAATCATTTTTAAGGTGATGATACACCATGAAGAAAGCTGAATCCGATAATTAATAAATCAACTATCGGGAATAATTAAAATCATCGTATATGGAAATTAAATATCATATATTTACCACTACTCGTTGATTCCAAACAAGTGTTGTCTCTCGGTTGAAAATGAAGTTGGACAAGTTGAGGTAGTGTTACCACTAGGCATCGCCTTGACGACATTTTTAACCTTCGAGATAGAAACGAGTCCAAGCCTCAACATTTAGCGTTAAAAGAATGACTAGATCGTTTCTATATAAGCGATATCGATTACGGAACTTGTGTTTGATTTCCATATTATAGTATTGGTAAAACGTTTTAGAAATACTCTTTCAAAATGTTCTTTTACAAGACAAAATTATAATACTAAGTGTATTAAAACAAGGGTAAAAAAATATTATTAAAACATTGTTTACTGTAAACCCAAAAACAATTTACGCTTAGCTTTATTTATAAATAATTCCTTTTAAAGGATTTTCTCATTTATAAACCATTATTTATAAATTTACAACAATGTTTATTATCCCAAAAGATAATAAAACAATTTAAATACCTTTATAAATTTTAAAACAATATTAATTATCCCGAGAGATAACTAATCACATTTATAATGTCTTCTAAGTAAACGAGTCCATTATCTTCAATAAAATAGATAATTATTTCCAAAAAAAATTATATTATAAATAAATCAACTAAACCTTTATTACTTTAAAACGCTTTTATTATATTAGTTAATTTACTTAATTCACCTTTTATTAATTCAATTAATTAACTTTAAATATCATTAATTAAAAAGATTTATTCAATTCAAATAGTCGTTAGTTAAAAGGAATAATTCACCTCAAACATCATTAATTAAAATGATAAGTAAATTTTAAATACCTTAATTAAAACAATTAATTAAGTTTAAATAATCATAAATTAGTTGGATTAATTAAATTCAAACCTCATTCAAAACGATTAATTAAAACATCATTTGTTAAAAATGATTTATTTAATTATTAAATATTATCAATTAAAATGATTTAACTAAATTCCAAATATCATTAGTTAAAATAATTAGTTTGATTTAAAACAATCATTAATTAAAATGATTAACTAAATTCAAATAACATTATTTAAAATGATAAACTACTTTTAAATATCATTGATTAAAATGATTATTAATTTCAATTATCATTAATTAAAATAATTAATTAAACTCAAGTAATGATTAGTTAAAATGATTAATTAAATCTATTCTCATTTAAATCTAACATAAACCAATTTTAAACATCATTTATCAAATTGGTTAATTAATCTCAAAATCATTAGTTAAAATGATCAATTACTTTAAATTATCATTAATCAAAATTATTAATGAAATTTTAACATTTTGTTTACCAAAAACTCAAGCTCAAGTTCAAAAACATATGACATGGTTTTGGGGATGAAATTTAATAAATGACGATATAGCGAAATTGCTATAACGACATTTAACAACTCAAATGGAATATCAGGATTTATTTTAATTAACGATCAATATAACAGCATAAGGATGTAAATAAATAATTATTGGCGAGAAACCCCTTAGGGTCTCTCTACAGGTTTTCCCTGCAAAACAATGGATATGGATAACACACACACACACACACATATATATATATATAATCATATGGGTTCATAACGATCAAATTAATATGTCATTCATTTTCCAAATAGAAATTCAACCAAACAAGCAATCAAACAATTTAACTAACATCCAAACAATTAGTAAACATTTATAACATCATAGATATGATATGATAAAATTGAATGCGAGTTAAACTCACATTGATTTTCGTTTCCGCCGAAGCGTTCCGATTTGGACTAAAATCAAACGATCGCCCGATTTTAGCATAAATTCCAACAAGCTCCAAATCCAACCAAACCAAGTTCATTGCGTAGCCATCATCTCCATGAGGCCTACACAAAAAAACGGCGTTCGAAACCGACCTCGTACGCAAACGTTGTGGATTTAATAAGTTATCGGATTAATTTAAATTATAATTAAACAACTTTATATAAATTACAACTCTACCCTTCTATTTTTCTTTCCCAAACCAAACGATCATGCACAGTGAAACAAACCTAAGGCCGTGCATGAGTATGCAATAATACAGGGAAATACTCGACGAAATTGGGTTCCGTTTTCACCGATGAACCGCTCTCGCCAAACTCGACTCGATTGACATCACCACGATGCCCAAATGCCCCTCTTCGAATCACGACCTGCACCATCTCCTATAGCCGCTGCAAATGACGCGGTCGTCAAACTTGAACCGCGCATTACCAAAATGCATCCACACATGCACCACGGCAAGGCAAACACGATGACGACCTCCAAACGAGCCAATTCCACCTAAATCGAAGCCTAAACCAAGCCCTAGTTCACTGCCCTAAAATCGATCGTCCAAAGTCAGATGCGTAAGCTCCATCTTAGGTATGGGACTGAAGCCTATGGCCATACGAGTTCAAATATATTTTTTTTCATAATTTTTAGTTACTTAAATCCTTAGTTATGGATTTTTGAAATGAGAAAAATTCTCATTTACATGTTACAGGCAAGAACAAATAGGGAGAGGAGGGTACGGATTGTACGCACGGGTATGGGCAACAACGTAGGTATGGGATTTTAATTTTGACTGGGTATGGTTTGAAAAATATGCTATATATTATTTTATTTGATAAAATATTCCGATAATACATACCAAAAACTCTCAAACTCCAAACGTGACGTGCCGCCTGGCGTTCTATATATTATACCCCTATTCCGAACACAATGCAACTAGTTTCAAAGCCCATTTCAATTATATACATAAGATAGATTTTTAAACCTAGTTATTATATTAAATTTCCGAAATTAATTTCTATGCATTTCAATCTCGCACGACCAAACGATACGTATGATCGCCATGAAATTCGACAGCATATTATAATTCATTATTACAGATCCAATGAAACTAGTTTCATCGAAATCTGTGACAGAACCCCGGAATGACAATTTCACATATTTAAATATCATTTTATATTTTTGATCCAATTATCGATATTTATCCAATCTATTTATATTTGTAAATAAATCAATAAATTAAATTAACCAATATTATTTATTAATTAAAAGGAGTTGAATAAAATTAATAAATCCATTTAATTAACATATAATTCACAATTCAAATATTTAAGCATTCCCTATATTTGAATTATAAGTTATTAAATTCTAAAATCCAATTATTTAAATATTTAAAATTAATTTAACATTTAAAATCAAATGGCTAAAATTTTGGGTTGTTACAGATTGTATTAATTTCGAAAATTTATCTTATATGCATACATGTATACTTATGTTATCTTAAACACTTTAAAAATAACATAACATATATCAATATATAATACATGCATATAAGTATTAATTAATTAACTTATTTAATTAATTTATTTTACTAATATTATTAATAAATTTTAAATTTCGAAATTAGTTTTAATATTTTCGAACATTTTTAAAATTTCATTAAATTTTCAAACATTTTGAAAATTTATGTTATATTATAACCTTTTAAAATAAACATGCTTTTATTTTGAATTTAAAATATAGTCTTAATTTTCAGAACTATTTTGAAAATTATCCCAATGTCTAACTCAAATTGGGCCTTTTCTATTGGGTCAACCTTTGGGCTCACTTCACCTTTTAGACCAGACCGGTAAACAAGTAGGAATGGATACATGATTACCCAATTCCAATCCTAGACATTACCTTTCTAGACACCGTACTAAATGAGCAAGCTTAATTAGTTAGTCCTAACATGACTAATTTGGACTACATAGGCTATTGGACTCTGATACCATTAAACTGGTTTATCCATCCCGCGGTGGAGTTAAAGTGTAAATTTCAAAATTTTCCTTTAGGATTTATTGGGCCAATGACGTCTAAAGAGGATTTTAGACCCAATCTAAAATATTTTTAAATAAAATCCTTTTTTAAGATTGACATGAGTTTAATGTTTACATAAATTAGAGTATATCAAATATACTCTTATATATGTACTTGTGTGACTGTTTCTTGTTATATTTAATTTGGAGAAGGAAACTTTTCATTTCCTCTTTTAACTTATTCAATTAATAAGGGGATATATGGTTTTAATTGGAGACAGAAAACTTTTCGTTTCTTCTCCTTAATTCAAATTATTGATGGATTAATAAAATCACATAGATAACCAAATTTATATTTAGCATATATTGTCAGTATATACAAATGTACTCTAATGTATATTCGGTAAGCGTAATATATCGTATTGTGAACATAGTTAATATGTATATGTTTCGGTGCTGGGATTTACACCACAACAGATACATTCTCCTTCTGTATATGCATTGGTTGTCCAGAAATTATTTTAAATTATATTAGTGCATGTGTGTGTGTGTGTGTTTGTGTGTTTAAATATCCTTAATTATATATGTGTATGTATTTTAATGAATCCTTTAATTAGCCTATATTTATTTAGCCAAGTCAACTAATTTGTATTTAGGATTTATTTTCAAAACATGCAATGATTTGATTTAGTAAAACAATTCCAAAACATATCTTAATCTATAAATCCAAATATAACCTATGTTTATAATTTAAAGTAAGCCAAAATGTAGATATGTTACAAGCAATAAGTAAAATTTATTTAGCAAAATTAAAATGTTGATACATGTAGATTTCTATATTAAAAACAGATCTACATTAATGTTAAGATGTGTCTGTATGCATGAGGGGTGTGTGTGTTGTTAAATATTCATTATAAAATAGTTTTCAAATTAGTTTTAATACAAATACATATACATGCATACACACACATACACACACACACATACATACATACATACATACATACATACATACATACATACATACATATATATATGTGTGTGTGTGTGTGTGTTTACATAGAAAACTAGTTGTGAAATAATGAAATCACTATTGATATTTAGCTAAATAAATAAATATATATATAATAATTAATTAGTTATTATATTCTAATCTAAAATAACACCAACATCAACATAAAGAAAATAAAAAGAATCAACAATCAAAACATTATTATTATTTTCAGATCCAATTCAAATCAAAAAATTCAAAAAATTCAGATCTATACATATACAAATTAAAGATTGACAACAAATGCATACACAAATTTGTCAAAATAATCAAATAAATGGATCTATAACACAAAGATGAATATACACATAAAATAGAATAGATCCTACATAATAAATGTAGCTCTTGAATGCACCTTGATTGATAGACACTCCTAGATCCAAATCTGAATCAGTCTCCTAGCTTTGCAAGAGTAGGAGAACCACCTTTTATTTGATTAATTTAATTGGATGCCATTAAAATAATTTTTTCTTCTATTATTTTGCCTTGAATTTTCGGCCATGAATGTTAGGAAAGGAATATAGAGGCTAGGGTTTTGAAAGAGAATGATTAAGAAAGGTAAGTGAATGAAAGGCAAGGTATTAATAGAGGTAACCTTCTTTAACCTCCTCCCTTCATTTACTGGATCCAACCATTGGATTTCAAGCCTCCTTTTCTTTATATGTATTGTAATGAAAGAGGTTTAATGGCCCCTTGGTTTGTTCAAAAACATTTAGAAAATAGTTACATTTAAATCAAATTTAAACATCCATTGATATCTTATATCGATTTGTACATATACAACTTTTATATACGCACTCAAGTTAATTCTGATGACATTAAAAAAACTAATGGCATCCAATACGTCTAATAAATAATTAATTAATATTTTCTAAAAATGTTAATTAATTTAATAATTTACAACAACTTATAAATTAATTAAACCATGTGGTATTTCGGAGAATCTATCGCCGCGATTGTACGACACACGGGTGTAAATTTAGTCAGCGATTAATATCTAATTTTTTGAATATTAATGTTCACTTGTCACCTTACTAGCAGAGTGACATTTTGGCCAAATTCAATGCTTACACATCTTTTAGGTAAAATCCAATTTTTTTTACTTAAGCATTACCCAACATTGACAATTATTTATCCAAATTCTCTTTGTCAAAACTATATTTATAAAATTTGGTAATGGTTAAAATTGCAATATCATTCATATCAACTATATAGTTCAAACATAAAGTACTTGGTTCAATAAATAAAATTATTATTAACCAAACTACTATGGCCGGAGATTTTGACTTTGAGTTAACTTCAGTTGTCCGTGATATTAACCCCATATAACCTAGGAGATGAATCCTCTCCTTAATAGTGTTTCACTTCCAATACTTCCACTCGACCCAACTATAGTCTTTCCATGGACAATGTGTAATGATTTAACTATAATCAAAGCAGAGCTTTCATATTGAAGATCATAGTATTTTCAAGTCAAGAGAACCGTGTAAATTAGTCACTTAAATATTTTCTGTTTGACCTTAGTTATATTAACCAATAGAAAACTGTTGTGTGAGTCATTCCATGGTTATCCAGTAACTATCAGTACATAACCCCGTGGTCCTCCCAGCAGTCATGAGTAATACACTGCCCCACATTGAGAGTGTGTTACGTACTTTAGTCTCAACGGATGCGTCGATATCCAGTCTCGATGCATCTAGACTAGGAATATTTAAAACTATATGTTTATTTTATTGTGATAAATTACTCATGATTACAACACATTATAACTACTATCACAAAACATTCCATTTATGGATTTTCAATTAAATATACTTTTAATTAAATTAATTAATATAACACATCATATCAAGTATATAATAGAAAGAAAATACAGTTTATTTTGAACAAGATTGGTTATCGAGATAGATTTATATAACAAATTACATAATTGCTTCTAAGGCATATCCCTAACTCTATCACTTTGAACTTGTATTTTTGCCTGGATTTATCGAAGGTCGATGTTCTTTTATGAGCTTCCGAATATTTGCCAAAATTTTGAGAGGTTTAAAAGCTTATGAATGTAACATTTGATAGTTCGATGTCATTTTGTTATAACTATTACTGGAAATGTGTTACCATTATGGACATCTTCAGTTCAGTTTGAGGCAATGATTTGAGTTTGAAACTAAATTCTCAAATTTTCAACTCAAAGAATAAAATTCACATTTCAAAATTTCATATCTAATAATTTCAAGTTCAAAAGACAATCTTTTAAAAGCAAAATTTGTACTTTTAAATTCAACATTTAAAGTTTTAAAAGTATGAATTTCTAAAATTCAAGTTTTCAAAATTTTAAATTGAAAATTTAAATTTTCATTTGAAAACTAAAATTCCCCAAACTTCAAATTCCATATAGAATTTTTTTTCTTTTGGAAAAGTTTTTGTAATTGAACTTTCTATTTTCTAAAAAATTTGTATTTTGAAATAAAAAATCTTATTTCAAATATGAATTTTCAAATTCAAATTATGTCATTCAAAAATTCAAACATTTCAATATTCAAAATTTTAATTTTCAAATTCAATTTTCGAATTTGAAATTTGATTTTTACGTTTTCCAATTCAAATTTAAATCTTTAATTTTAAAATTTATGATATAAGATGCAATTTTAATTTCAAAATTAGTTTTTGAATTCGACTCCAAATTATTTTAAGATTCTAAAATAAATATCCTTTTGAAATTATGCAACTGGATGGTCAGTTTTTCCAAAGTTGTATGGTTGTGCTAGTATTAATCATATTTAGATAATCACTAATAAAATTAAGATTTGTCTTTAAACAACATTAATTTTCATAACTTTAGTCTGGTCTTTAAACAACATTAATTTTCATAACTTTAGTCTGGTTTGAATTAAACTAATAACATTAATTTTAAAAAAATTAAAACAAATTAAAACCATAATAACAAATGATTTTTCTTTTAACCAATTTTTCTTTCAAAGCATAGAAACACATTGTAACACTTTGTAAAATTAACGGTAATTAATAAATAATTATTAAAGCTCAAAAGTGGAATTTGCGCAAACTTCAAAATTTGGCCATAATACTTATATCATTGCATTCGTGGCGATTTTCTGAGTAACTTTCATATATAAAGTTTTGTGATCGGAGTTCGAACGAAGAAGTTATTAGCGTTTGATGTTTTCAGAACGAAAATAATTAAAAACGAACAAAAGCCAATAAATAATATTAACCGCATGGAACCTACCGGTCGACCCCCGCCTTGGGCCTATCGATCACTTGAAACAGTGGTGGATAGGGATGAACCTTGGTGGAATGGTACAGATTTAATTATTTTAAATCTAACGAATACGATTAATTCAAGCGCCTATAAATACATGCTTAGTCCTGCACTTTTCTTCTTGTATTTTCTGATCAAATCAGCGAAGCTCTGCCACTTTCCCTTCTCTATTATTTCTACTAATTATAAAATATTATATTATATGTATTTGAATATAATTGGAGAAGGGCATATAATAAAAGAGAAGAAGAGAATGAGCGAATCGATACTACGGAAAAGGGTAAATTTTATAGTTATAAATCTATATTTCACTTAACCCAAATCTCTTTTCGGATCTATAATTCTAATAATATGTATATATCTTATTATACATATTTTTGGATTGGAAAGGAAAATGAGTCAATTGAAGAGATGAATCCGGATTTGGGAGATTTGGAAAGCTAGAAAGGTGAGTGAGAAATTATATGATTTATATATAATATTGAAATTTATCTCATTGAATTTTATTTAATTATTGTCCCTATGCAAGATCTTTGGAGTTGTAGGCTTTGAAAGAACTTATTCACTTAAAATCTTGCCTACATATTATGTAAGTTAGGAATAATATTTACCATAATCTGAAAATTTGGAAATCAGTCCCTAAATTTGTTAAAGTAAAATGTTGATAAGGTTGCAAAATTTATTTCAAATTTATGATAATTGGGTTGTAAATTGTTAATATAGATTGATTGCCCAAATTTGACTTAGAATGTGAATTTCTATGTTTTAATTTATTAGGGGTGTTGTGGGTACAATTTAGTTGTATTTATTTCTGTGTAATTTCCACAAATTATTTAATACCACGTATAAAAAGTGCATCATTTAAAATAATAAGGAATATACCAAAAAGGAAAGTGATGTGTAAAGTATGGATGTTCTCCTCCGTAGTTTGCACGGTCTATTTCAATAAAAGAAAAAAGATAATCCTTTGTAATTTCAAACGGAGGAAAAATCTCACTTTTGGATAATTTATGGAAAGTTATAAGAGCAATCCTTTTTGGGAAGGATAACTCTAATATATTAAAACGTGGAAATAAATGTTCCTTATGGAATATACATATAAGTATGTTCTAGAATTCCTAAGCAAAGGAATTAATGAGTTAGAAATAGGAATAGATGCATACTTATATGTAACCATACCTACCGATTATATATATATATATATATATATATATATGCGTGTGTGTGTGTGTCTATATACACACACACACGATGGAATTAATGAGTTAGAAATAGGAATAGATACATACATATATGTAACCACACCTACCGATTTTATATACATACATACATACATACATATATATATATATATGTATACATACATATATATATATGTATACATACATATATATATATATACATATATAGTAAATGTTCCTTACGGAATGTACATATAAGTATGTTCTGGAATTTCTAAGCAGGAATTAATGGGTTAGTATATATTAAATGTTCCTTACGGAATGTACATATAAGTATGTTCTGGAATTCCTAAGTGAAGGAAATAATGAGTTGGAAATAGAAATAGATACATACATATATGTAACTACGCCTACCAATTATACACACACACACATATGTATATGTGTATATATATGAATACACACACACATATATATATACATATAGATATATATGTGTTTATATATGTGTGTGTATATATATACATATCTATATATGTACATATATATACATATAGATATGTGTGTGTGTATACATATGGATATATATAGATATACATATATACATATATACACACGAAGGAATTAATGAGTTAGAAATAGGAATAGATACATACATAATTGTAACAACGCCTACCGATTTTATATATATATATATATATGTATATATGTATGTGTGTGTATACATATACATATATATATATAGCGTAATGTATGATGATATTCATGTTGGTTATAATTAAGACGACTAGTTATTAATAATGTAGTAAACCATAGGACTAGGTGGTTGAAATTGGAAAAGAGATAGTAACTCCAAAATTAGTAAGACAATAAATGTGCAGTTAATAGGGAGTTATATGAATTAAATAAGGACATAAATGCGTTAAATGGGACTGGTTAAAGGATTTAATATGGCATTTGTAGGGAAATGAAATAAGCTTAATTGGTTGAATTAGAACGAATAAATAAATACCATTAGTGATTGTCCAATTAGAATAATAACGACCATGTACTATAGACAATTGACATTTATGGGACATAAGAGGGAAATAGAGAACATATGTGATAAGCGTGTGACAACCCGCACCTCCCAACACGCTCCAAAAGCCGTCACTCTGAGAAATGCGGATGGTCGGGATTTCTAAAACTTATACATCTCGGAGACTAAGATAACAGATAAAATCTCATAACGTATCACATCAGAAAGATTAGCTAACCATCCAAACGTATCACAGTAGAAGAAATAAGATATAATAATATCATAGAAAATACCGGTCATAGAAAATATCATATTATAGTCTTAGAAAAATATTAGCACGAAACCCAAACCAGAGTACATAGAAAAATATATCCCTCATAGTCTGATGCAAGAAAACAACGGTACTGTTATGATAAAATGATACATGAAGAGAAGATGTGATAAAAGCAGACTCCAAGTGTAGCACGATTCTCTCCAAGTATCCAAAACAGGAAAATCACCTACTGCCATATCCATCTGTGGTATGGACAAAAAGATGGAAAAGGAATGGGTCAGACAAAGGTCTAGTGAATGAGGACAAGTTTAATAAGATGATTAAGTGTAATTAACTTTAAATCTACTCAAAGTGACATAAAATGTGTAGCAAGTGTCCATGAATTCCTAAGGTCAACATCTAGGGATTCTTATCTAACACAATGGGCCGAACCTATTGATCAAACCTCAGACTACTGATTGGCCAAAACAAGAACAACTATACCAATATGCCACTTATTGTACTGCACTAGGGCTTCATAATAACTCCCGTTAGTACCGGGCTCCAATTTAATCGATATCTATAGCCACTTATTGTACTACACCAACGTCCACCCGTACCCCATTGCGCCAAAAATGTGTATACCTAGATCTCGGTTAGTACCGGGCTCTTTTAAAAAGTGTCTCCAAATGTGCTATGCTCACCCGCACGGAACACCCCAGAGCCTATTGTGAAATATATCGCCATAATCAACTCCGTTTATGCGCTATACATCTCCCATAACAACATCAAACAATGCAAAATACTTAGCCCAAATTAGCTCAATAACTAGTTCACTAATTACATAATTTCATACTTAATTATATAAATTTTATCCGTTTAATTTGGGCCTTAGGCAAAAAACAAAATTAGTCCATTTTTAACTTGGACGGTCAACCTAAGAATTCCCCAGGGTGACCGCTACCGGTCGACCTAGTGAATCTCAGGTCGATAGTTCGCGTTCAAATTTCAGCGTCTCAAACCATTTTAAATTGTCAATTAATTTAGGGTTAAGTGCAAATAATTCCAATTAATTAACACCCTAATTTCCATTTAATTAGTTTTCAAATTTCAATCAATTTGGATTTTTAATCTAGGGTTCTCAATCTAGAATTAGCAAATATCAAGTTGACCAATTTCATAATTCAGTTTCAAATTAAATTCTACAATTTAGGGTATAACAAATTCTACTCAAATTCAACAAGTTAATTGCAGGGTTTTTACAATTCTAATCATTTAAAATAGTTTAAAATCAGCTACTTAATCTTATTATTAATCTGTGCCCACTTACCTCTGTCCTGTGCTCTAGATCCGAGAAAATTGGCGACTAATAGGTAGCTCTCCTCCTCGATTGCTTTCTTTGCTTCTTAATTTTGCTTTGGACTCGATTTTGATTTGGGCTTTGATTTGGATTTATTTTTGATTTTGGATTTGGGCGAAAAACTAGGGTTTCAGTAGAAATTTGGACTACCGATCAACTAACAAAAGCTTTAAGGTTTAGATTAGAGATTCATTTATAGTGTTAGGTTAGAAACTAGGACCATCAGATCGTCTCAATTGTCGATCTAATCCACACATCCATCTCTTTGCGTGCAAGCAACCATCACAACCGTTCAATTGTTCGACACAAGCACCAAAAATCACCGATTTTATAAAGGTCAGGTCGATCACTCCTAGGGTTGGGTCAACCATCACCGATCGACCTAGCATATGTATGGGTTAACCTAGCCTTTTTATTTTTTATGTATATTTTACTTTCTATATTTAATTTCCATCTCTCGTTGTGGTTCTCGTGATTCTCTCATACAATCTCGAATTACGACAAGTTATATATTCATTTGAAAATTTACTTTTAAATCCTTTTTTCATTTAGTTTAATTTTTCTTTTTAAATTTTCTGATCAGATTCATGTTAAATTTCTAGGGTGCTACATTCTCTCCCCTTAAAAAGATTTCGTCCTCGAAATCTCCAAGGATGGAACAATTAAACTCACTCACAATAACCAATACTATCATTCATATATTCATCCATCATCCACGTGCAATGTAGTCCTAAAAAAATACTTTCTAATGCAACATGTATATGTATATGCGATATGAGATGCACATGAATCTATACTAATGTAAAATTAGTCGGTCCACTGATCTAGTCAACCTCCCGTTTATGCAATTGCTCAAGCTATGCATCCAAATGTATGCAACATCCTAAATGATGTATTAATAATTCTATATGAATGCACAACCATCCAAACATATGCAACACCCATATGAAAAACATCCATTAGCACTTCACAACAAGAAATATCATGCAACAATATACAAGTGTGTGTACCTAAAGGATATACCGTCCTAAGTGAAGAAGCATACAAGTGTGACCAATACATCCATAAGCATCCATGTTCATCCATTATCACCCATTACCCATAACATGTCCTATTGACACGTTTACAACCATTTTTATCATCCAAAGGTCTCTACCTAAAGGATATACCACCTAAGTCCTAACCTAAAAGCTCAAAACTAATGAAAGATTGAAATTGAAGACGTACTAGAAAAGAGTTGTGGGTGGGAAGCTCGGATCTTCTCCTCGCGCTTCCATCTACTCTCCGTTGGATCATCACCCCGCTGAACTTTGATAAGTCTAACCTCCTTATTACGAAGTCACTTTGTACCATGCTCTAAAATATAAGTGGATGCATAGCGAACAAGTGACTCACACTCAACCTCCACTTCCTCCAACTGACTCGGCTCGATTATGGTAGTCGTATCGTGTAAGAACTTTTGCAAGTGTGACACATGGAAAACATCATGTACCCCAGCCAACTTCTCCAAAAGCTCGACTCTATATGCCAACTTCCCTACTCTAGCCACTATCAGGAAAGGTCCTACAAATCTCGATGCTAGCTTCCCTAATGTACCAAATCTCATCACATGCCTAAGGGGCGAAACTTTCACAAATACCATGTCTCCCACTGCGAACTCTAGTCCATACGCCTCCTATGAGCATACGACTTTTGCATATCCTATGCAGTCTTCATCCTCCTATGGATCATATGGATCAGATCTGTCTTCTTCGATGTCTCTCTGACTATGTTTGGCCTAAGAATAATCATATCTGTCATGTCCCACCAACACGATGGTGATCTACACGATCTGCGATGCAACACCTCAAAAGATGCCTTCCTAATACTAGCCTGATAACTGTTGTTGTAGGTAAACTCCACCAATGGTAAATGATCCGCCGATGAACCTCTAAGATCAAACATGCACATTCATAGTAAATCCTGCAAAATCTGGTTTACTCTCTTTGTCTATCCATCGATTTGCGGATGATAAGCAGTGCTCAAACTCAACTCAGTCCCCAAAGCCTCCTGTAGACTCCTCCAGAACTCACTAGTGAAAAGCGAGTCTCGGTCACTAACTATACTAGTGGGAACTCTATGTAGCCTAATGACCTCTCTCATATAAATAGCCGCCAATGATGTTGCCGTAGTACTCCTCACTGGTATGAAATGAGCGCTCTTGTTCAATCGTTCTACTATGACCCAAATGCTCTCATTTCCCCTCCTATTCCTAGGTAGATCATCAATAAAATCCATGGAAATACCCTCCCACTTCCATTGAGGAATATCCAGTGGCTACAATAATCCTTCCGGCTTCTTCTACTCTGCCTTCACCCTTTGGCAAGTCATACATCTTGCCACATACTCCGCCACTTGCTTCTTCATACCGAGCCAATAGAAAAGTCTCTACATATCCCTATACATCTTGTCACCACCGGGATGAATGGTCATCCTAGAACGGTGAGACTCTGCTAATACCACATCTATCAAGTTTGTACTATGAGGAACACAAAGCCTATCATCTCTCCATAACCATCCTCTCGAATCCATGGCATAACACCTCAAAGTGGCTCGACAACTCTCCTCTACCAATCCTCTCTATAATATCAACTAGCTCCTCATCCTCCCTTTCCTAGATCCAATATGCTCCATCAAAGTAGGTTGCACATCTAAAGCTACTAACAATCCAGGGGTGATATCCAATGATGGTCGAAAATCAAAAGTAGATATATACTCTAAATGTTTCCACTCTACGAACAAGTGACTCAATGTTGCTCGTTGTCTGCTCAAAGCATCTGCTACTACATTACCCTTACCCGGGATATAAAAGATATCAAAGTCATAGGACGCCAAGAACTCCTCCACCTCTTCTGCCTCAAGTTTAAGTCCTTTTGGAAGAAAAAATACTTTAAGAACTTGAGATCCATATACAGCTCAAATCGCTCTCCTAAAAGGTAATGCCTCCACGACTTAAGCACAAAGACAAGGCTATTAACTCAAGGTTATGTGTAGGATAATTCCTCTTATGGGTCTTCAACAGCCAACTTGCATAACTCATCACTCTTCCTTCTTGCATCAATACCACGCAAACCTCATTCCATAGGCACCGGTATAAACTACAAATGGGTTCATACTGTCCGACAACACTAACATAGGCACACTTTTTAATGCCTCCTTCAATCTAATGAAAGCATCCTCGCACTTTGCATCCCATGAAAAGACTAGATTCTTCTTGGTAAGACGGGTCAGTGGAGCAAAAATCTTCACGAAGTCCTTAAAGAACTTACGATAGTAGCCCACCAAACCAAGGAAACTCCTCACTTCTGTGGCATTCTTCAGAACATGACAATCTTGAACTTCTACCACTTTACTAGGGTCTACTGCTAAACCACTTTCCAAGACGATGTGTTCCAAAAATCATACCTCCTCTCTCTAAAAGTGGCACTTCGAAAACTTAGCCTTAGGCTTATGTGCACAAAGTATCCTAAGCACCTCCTCCAAATGCAATGCATGCTCCTCTCTACACTTTGAATAAACTAGAGTATTATCCATATATATCGCTACAATCTTATTCAGCAAACCCCTAAACACATGGCTCATCAAATCCATAAAGTAGACGGGTCCATTGGTTAGTCCGAAGGGCATGATAACCACTCATATGATCTGTCAGGTATACGGAATTATGTCTTCTGAATACTATCCTTAGCTACATGCACCTAATGAAATTCGATAGCAAAATTCTACTGAGAATATACTCTAGATCTAACTAACTGATCGAAGAGATCATCTATGTAGGGGAAGGGATAACGATTCTTCTTCATCGGTTTATTAATCTCTCTATAACCAATACAGAGTATGAGAGAACCATCCACCATGGTGGCAAAGATGACTGGTGCTCCCCACTCTGAAATGCTCCTTCGAAAATCCCTTCTTCAACTGTTCATTAACATGCTGATTCAACTCACGTCTTTCCTTTGGAGCCATATGCCTCAATGGTAAGGCGACAGGTCTAGCATTCTCAAATAGATAGATCCTAAACTCGATCTCTCTCTGGGGCGGAAAACAGGTAACCTCAACAAAAATATTCGGAAAATCTCTAACTAGAGGCACTGTACTAAGCTCATCATGTGATAGGTCCAATGAATATAAGTAGCTCAACATAACAGATCCTCGAGGGTTGCAATAAACCTCTAAGCTATGTCCACTATATGTGCTCAACCTAACACCTTCCTATCATAGCCTAGAATAGCGCCATACATAATCAACTAGTCCATGGCTAATATCAACCCCAATCCACATAATCCCAATATAAAGGTATCACAATCAAACTAGACCCCTAAAATAAACAACTTCAAACCCCTACATAACATATACAAATTGGCCAGTCCTCCTACGGGGTTTGACACAACTATAGGGTCTAGGACAGTACCAGTGTCTAAGTGCAAGTGATTAACAAGTCAACTAGAGACAAAATAATGTGAAGCTCTAGTGTTAAATAATGCCCGAATAGATAAACCAGAGAGAATTAACACACCTTCGCTCACCACCTTCTTACCCTTGTCTACCATTGGCTATTCACTTGAGGTAAGGACTGCCTCTAGTGCATAAGCCGAAACCACCTAAGTAAAAGTCTGAGTAGGAGCTTTTGATGGTGCTTTGCAAGCTCGCTTCACATGCCCATTTTGATCATAATTATAACACTTTATCTTAAAGAGATCCACCCCCACAACCCTTAGCAAAATGTCCTTGCCGGCCACACCTATTGCATCTTAAGTCCTTCTTCTGAATCTTCCCCTTCGGTCTAAATCCTCCCTTCTTCTTATCCTTCTGTAGCCCTTTCTCCTTAACCTTTGGAGCCTCTTCCTTCACTTCTTTCTTGGAGATGGTGTTTAGCAAGGCCATCTCCACTAGCCTCTCATAGGTAGCACCCATCGGAATATGACTCAAAGCTAAATCCTGAAGTGGCTGATTCAATCCCTTAACAAACTTAAGAGCTTTCTTTTATGGTGTACAAATCAACTCCATACCAAACCTAGCAAGTTGATTTAATTGGTTCACATCCTTCTTGACTGTCATATCATCCTGCTTGAGATGGATAAACTTCTCTAGCTGCTTACCTTCCTCTACTCTAGAAAGGAACTTCATCTCAAACCTGCTACAGAATTCATCCCGAGAAATATCAGCATCAACAGTCTCAGCCTCGATAACCTCCCCCAGCTTAGCGTCTCCTTTGCAGATGCCTGGGAGCTAACTACCTCCTCATAACATGAATCAAACCTATCAGACCAAATATCCTCTCACAAGCATTGATCCATGTTCTCGAATCCACATAAGACTCTGTCCCCAAATACGGCCTGCCTCCAAGACAAGAAAAATATTTGCATAGCTTAGCGAAGTCTGGGGCAGTAGGTGCGCGGGTAGGAACCACACCTAGCGCTTCCTCCATGGGCCCTCTAGTGGGACTGAGTTCAGCCTGTCCCCTAGCCTGAAGGTATCGGCGGAACTATGCAAGAATGTTCACACCTGGGATCTGGACTGGATCGCCAGAGCTAGAACCCACGAGATCAGTAATCTCCTATTTATAAATTCTAGAGTTCTATTAGCAACTCTTCACAAATGTTATAGGCACAAACTAAATGGATAACTTAGACACGATTCAAAGATAGCATAGGAAAAAAATGAGGGATTTTCAGATATGAAGAAGTTATAAAAAAGTTGAAATACTTTATATATATATGTGTGTGTGTGTGTGTGTGTCTATACTTTTAAAATGTCCATTTCTGCAAATATTTTAGAAAGCCCTTTTGAAATCTACTTTGGAAACCATTTTATTTTCTAAAAACTTTTCAAAATACGTCTCTTAATATGATCCTAATCCTAAGGAAAATTGAACCTAAGTTCTAATACTAATTGTGATAACCCGTACCTTCCGACATGCTTTAAAATTATCGCATCGAGAAATGCAGATCATCGGAGTTTTTAAAACTTTAACAACTTAGAGACTAAGGTAATAGATATAATCTTATAACATATCACATCGGAAAGATAAGCTGACTATCCAATCGTATTACAGTGGAAGAAATAAAATATAATAATATCACAGAAAATACCAGTCTTAGAAAATAACAAATCATAGTCTCGAAACAATATCAGTACGAAATCCAAAGTAGAGTATATAGAAAAATATATCCCTCATAGTCTGATACAAGAAAACAACGGTATTGATATGATAAAATGATACATAAAGAGAAGATGTGATAAAGGCAGACTCCAAGTGAAGCAAGACTCTCTCCAAATAGTCGAAACAGGCAAATCACCTACTGCCCTATCCACCTGTGGTGGGGAGAAAAAGATGGAAAAGGAATGGGTCAAACAAAAGTATAGTAAATGAGGACAAGTTTAATAAGATGATTAAGTGTAATCAACTTTAAATCTACTCTAAGTGATATAGGATGTGTAGCAAGTGTCTGTGAACTCCTAAGGTCAACATCTAGGGATTCTTATCAAACACAACATGTCAAACCAACTGATCAAACCTCGCATTACTGATCGGCCAAGATGAGAACAACTATAACAATATGCCACTTATTGTACTGCCCTGGGCTCCATAAGAACTCCCGTTAGTATCGGTCTTCAATTTAATCGATATATATATATATATGTATGTATGTATGTATATAAATATATATATATCCACTTATTGTACTGTACCGACGTCCACCTGTACCACGTTGCGCCAGAAACGTGCGTAGCTGGATCTTCCGTTAGTATCGGGCACTCTCAGAAAGTGTCTCCGATAGTGCTGCAATCATCTGTATGAAACACTCCTGAGCCTATTGCAAAATAAATCGCCCTAATCAACTCCGTTTATGCGATATACATCGCCCATACAATATCAAACAATGCGAAATACTTAGCCCAAATTAGCTCAATAACTAGTTCACTAATTACATAATTCCATACTTAATTATATATTTTTTATCCGTTTAATTTGAGCCTTAGGCCAAAAACAAAATTAGTCCATTTTTAACTTGGATGGTCGACCCAAGAATTTCCCAAGTCAACCACTACCGGTCGACCAAGAGAATATCAGTTCGACCGTTGGCATTCAAATTTCAACATTTCGAACCATTTTTAATTATCGATTAATTTAGGGTTAAGTGTCGATAATTTCAGTTAATTAATTCCCTAATTCCAGTTAATTAGTTTTCAAATTTCAATCAATTTGGGATTTTTAATCTAGGGTTCTCAATCAAGCATTAGCAAATATCAAATCGACCAATTTCATAATTTAATTTCAAATTAAATTCTATAGTTTAGGGTTTAGCAAATTCAATTCAAATTTAACATGTTAATTATAGGGTTTCTATAATTATATTCATTTAAAATTGTTTAAAATAAATTACATTGATCAAATTATTAATCTGTGCCCACTCACCTCTGTCCTTAGCTCTAGATCTGAGAAAATTGGCCTCTAATAGGTAGCTCTCCTCCTTGATTGCTTGCCTTGCTTCTTAATTTTCTTTGGATTTTATTTTAATTTGGGTTTTGATTTGGATTTATTTTTGATTTTGGGATTTGGGGGAAAAACTTGGTTTAAGTAGAAATTTGGGCAGAGTTTTGTTACTGATCAACTAACAAAAGCATTAAGGTTTAGATTAGAGATTCATTTATAGTGTTAGGTTAGAAACTAAGGCCATTAGGTCAACTCAAGTGTAGATCTAATCCACACATCCATCTCTTCGCGTGCAAGCAACCATCAGAACTGTACAGTTATTCGACACAGGCACCAAAAATCATTACTTTTACAAAGGTCGGGTCGACCGCCCTTAGGGTTAGGTGGACCGCCACCGGTTGACCTAGCCTATGTACAGGTTGACCTGGCCTTTTTTATGTATATTTTACTTTCTACTTTTAATTTATGTCTAAAGTTCTATCGCTCGTAATTCTCTCATGCAATCTCGGATTATGGCAAGTTATATATGAAAAACCTCTATGGATACGATGGTGCAAGTTCCATAGCCAAATTCAGACATCTTTGAAAATTTACCTTCAAGTCCTTGTTTTCGTTTGATTTAATTTTTCTTATTAAAATTTCCGATTAAATTCCTATTAAATTTCTAGGGTGTTACAAAGCATATAAGATAGTAATGAAATACTAGGATGCAGTATAATTTTCATACTAGAAAATTATAGATCCTCAATAATATGTTTAGGACAAGCATGAATTAGTGGGCCTAACCCAATATTTAGGCCTAGGATAATTGGTTTGTTTAGAATAATTTGAGATGCAAGGTCAGTAGAGTTACATAATAGAAGTCTGCCCTTCACCTAGAGGCTCCCAACAGTTGTGTATACGTACTACTAATATGAGACATCCCTAACCATAAGACCCATAGGGAAGAGATATACTTTGCGTAGAGATGTGGGAAAATATAACAAGGGTTCGTCTCGGATTTGAAGTATTAAATGGTTCAATACCTTTAGGGATGTCAAGGGGTTTACTTTAGGGTGGAAGGTATTAAATGGCCATTGGATCAATCTCCTCCCTACATAAGAAATCTTTAATAACCTATGACGGTACCTAATAGAAAAATGCGGTCTGCTTCATTTCTAACAAGAGGTATTAAGTAACTATAATGAGTATTTTTCCCTGACTTACATTATGATAGTCTAAATGGGATTTCGACTATGGAAGGTCGGTGGGTTTTGTCAATGTTATTGGACCAGTATTTAAGTAGTAGGTCTAGCATATAAGCTCTGACCACCAACGATCCCGAACGGTCATTAGCAAAGACTTGGGTTATGCCCTGATAAATTCGCTTCCTACTAGTGTAAACCCCATTGGGATTCGCGAAGACCTCAAAGTTTATTTATTTAGTTGTTTGTTTTACGGCAATTAAATTATATAGCATATCTAGGGGTCATCGATCTCTGTAGCTAGAACCAATTGACTAGCGATTATGTAATGTAGGGTCTGCTTTAAGGTTGAGGTATTAAATTTTCGTTGGGTCTTCCTCCTCCCTATTTAAGAAGTATTAAGTGGTTGGGGTTTTATTTTGGATAGCACAATGCTGTGCAGTTAAAGCACTTGGCGATTCTATAGTAGTGGAAGTGCAAAAAGTTATAGCGGGGATAAAGCAGGAATATAGAAAAAAATAGCGGAGGATGGTTGGATTTTTAGAATATACTCTCAATATGAAGAGGTCAAGAGTAAAGGGAAAAGAAGGAAAGTCCAAAAGAAAGGATGATTAAAGTTTATTTCTGAATCTGACCCTATGTGAAAGAATTTGATAAATAAAATTTGAAAGTTTCTTGAAATGTTTTGAATGGTTTTTCAAGGGATTTATTTTAGGTTGGGCCTTAGCATTTAAATGTTGTTTTGAAAAAGAAAGAAAGTTTTAAATTTTTAAAGGACTATTTAGAGATTCCTAGTGAAGTTTAAAACTGGTTGAGTCAAAAATTTCCGATTTAAAGATTTTTGGTAAAGGGCTTTTTCGTTTTTAAAATAAATGAAAAGGAGAGCGTATGTTTGGCTCCGTGATTTTTTCTATTTTTATATATTTGGAAGTTCGTTTTTAATATTCTTCTAAGGAATAGGTAAATGGAAATGGTTTTTGATTGAAATGAGACAAAGAGAATAAAAAGGTAAGAATGTCCAATAATGAAGATAGAAAGAATATACCCGTATAATGAAACTATGGAGAAAAACAACTAAAATAGATTTATACATATTTCTTTTTATGTTAATGAAGAAAATCCCAGTGACTAAAGCAGTAGGCGAATGCACTACAATGAGTCATTAGGGAAAACAATAAAAGAGGAAAAGAGTTATTTAAGGAGAAGCAACTTGAAGGCTATTTAGGTAGGATAAATTCTAGTAGTAGCAATATTATGAAATTTAAATTAGTAATCTAGTTAGGAAAGAAGTAGGAAATTAGGGTCAAAGTATGGGAAGAATGGATAATTTCCACAAATATGTGCAATAATTGCGCATATCTTTTAGAAGTCTCCCTCATGTATTATTAGAATCTCCTCTAAAGGTTGAAAGTAGAAATAGCATGAGTAGTAGGAAAATAATAGGATGGAAGTTATCCTTATCTACTACGGTTTTCATTTTTTTCAAGAGTTACAGAAGATGTTTTTGGAAAAAAAATGGTTTGGTATGACAATTGGGTTTTTGAAAGCGAATAAATGTTTTGATTTAAAAATCCAACTTTTGAAGAAGTAAATCTCTGTTATGGAAAGTCTTTAAAAAAGGAAATATTTCATGGCTCCTTTTGGAAACCAAGCGATTTCTGAAAAAAAATTCTAAGTTTATATTTTCAAAGATAAATGTTTTGAATTAAGTACCCCATGATTGTGAAGTTTTAATTTTATAAAGAGTTTGAAACTAAACCAATTTTGATATGGAGTAGATAGAGAAGATGACTGCTTTGGTAAGACGAGGTAAAGGTCAAGGCTATGAATAAAATAGCCATGAATGCTCGTAGGGTAGCAACAAGGAATCTTCGTTGATTATAAGGAATATTGGAATGAATTTATGAATGCTTGATTAGACATGTGTGAAAGTAATAAGAAGGACCCTCAAAGGAACGAGGAATTGTATTAAAGTACACTTTTCCAAGTCCTATGATATACTCGCATGAAAGATCGAGGATAAAGAAGGTAAATCCCAAAGTTTGAGAATACTATCAACAGATTTTGATTGAAAGAAGATAGTATAATGGTAGGAGAAGAGAGTAATGGGATGACAAATACACATAGAGAATGTTGGTTGACTCAATATTAAAGAAGGCAAGATAGGTGGTAGAAAAGTTTAATAGTAGCAAGATTTAAGAGGGGGAGAATGTAACACCCTGTAAAATTAACTGTAATAAATAAATAACTATTAAGGCTCAAAAATGAAATTTGAGCAAACATCAAAATTTGGCTACAAAACTTGGGCCATTGCATTCGTGGCGATTTTCTAAGAAACTTGCATATATAAAGTTTTGCGATTGGAGTTCAAATGAAGAAGTTATCATCGTTTAAAGTTTTCGAAAAAAAATAATTAAAAACGAATAAAAGAAAATAAATAATATTAAACGCGTGGACCCCATCGGTCGACTACTAGCGGTCGACCCCCTCCTTGGACCGGTCGGCCCCTATCAGTTGACTGCCTATAGGGGAGTGGTTGACCGATTGGAACGGTGGCGGCTAGGGTTGAACCTTGGCTAAACAGCCTAAATTTAATTACTTAAATCTAACGGATATGATTGATTCGGGCATCTATAAATACAAGTCTACCCCTCACTTCTCTTCTCATATTTTCTGATCAAAGAAGTGGAGTGTGCTATTTTCCCTTCTTCACTATTTCTATTAATTATAAAATAAAATATTATATGTATATATATAATCGGAGAAAGGCAGAAAATAAGAAGAGAAGGAGCGAAACGATATTGCGGAAAAAAGTAAATTTTATAATTATAAATCTATATTCCACTTAATCCAAATCTCTTCTCAGATCTATAATTCTAATGGTATGTGTATATATCTTGCTATACATAATTGTGGATTGGAAAAGAAAAGGAGTCGAATAAAAGGATGAATTTGGATTTTGGAGATTTGAAAACTAGAAAGGTGAGTGGGAAATTGTTTGATTTATATATAACTGTGAAATTTATGTCGCTGAATTTTATTTAATTATTATGCATATGCAAGATCTGTGGAGTTGTAGGCTTAGAAAGATCCTATTCATTTGAAATCTCGCTACATATTCTTTAGGTTAGGTAATTGGAATATGAATGGTATTTACATCCTAATCTGAAAATTTGGAAATCGGTCCCTAATTTTGTTAATGTAGAATGTTGATAAGAGTGCAAGATTTATTTTAGAATTATGATAACTAAGTTGTAAATTGTAATTATAGATTTAGATTGCCCTAATTTGACTTGGAATGTGAATTTCTATGTTTTAATTTATTAGGAGCATTGTGGGTACAATTTAGTTGTACCTATTTCCTTGTAATTTCCATAAATTATTTAATTCCACGTATAAAAAGTGCATCGTTTGAAATAACAAGGAATATACCAAAAAGGAAAGAGATGTGTAAAGTATGGATGTTCTTCGCCACAGTTTGCACTATTTACTTCAATAAATAAAAGAGATAATTCCTTGTAATTTCAAAAGGAGCAAAATTCTTACTTTTGGATAATTTATGAAAAGTTATAACAGTAGTCCTTTTTAGTAAATATAGCTCTAATATATTAAAATGTGGAAATAAATGTTCCTTATGTAATATATATACATATAAATATGTTCTAGAATTCTTAAGCGTAGAAAGTAATGAGATAGAAATAGGAATATATATATATATAGACACACACGCACACACATGTATAACTGTGCCTATCGATTAAATAAATATATATATAGCATAATATATGACGATATTCGTATTATAAATAATTAAGAGACTAGTTCTTAATAGCGTTGTAAACCACAAGACCAAGAGGTTGAAATGTGAAACGAGAGAGTAACTTCAAAATTAGTAGGGCAATAAATGTGCAGTTAATACGGAGTTACATGAATTAAATAGTGACATAAAATAGGGACATAAATACGTTTAATGAGACTAGTTAAAGGATTTAATACGACATTTATGAGAAAATGAAATAGGCTTAATATGTTGAATTAGAACGAATAAATAAATGTTATTAGTGATTGTTCAATTAGAATAATAGTAACCCTTTATTGCGAACAATTGATATTTATTGGACGAAAAAGGAAAATAGAGAACATAAGTAATAAGCATATAAGATATGAATAAAATAGTAGAGTGCAATATAATTTTCATAGTAGGAAATTATATAGCCTTAATAATATGTTTAGAACAAACGTGAATTAGTGGGCCTAATACAATATTTAGCCTTAGGATAATTGGTTTGGTTAAGAATAGGTTGGGATGCGAGGTTAGTAGATTTACACAATAGAAGTCTACCCTTCACCTATAGGCTATCGGCAGTTGTGTATACGTACTACTGATGTGAGACATCTCCAACCATAAGACCCATGAGTAAGGGATATACATTTGCGTATAGGTGTGAGAAAATATACCAAAAGTTCACCTCAGATTTGAAGTATTAAATGGTTCAGTACCTTTAAGGATGTCAAGGGGTTTACTTTAGGTTGGAAGGTATTAAATGGTCGTTGGGTCTACCTCTTCCCTTTATAAGAAGTCTTAAAAAACCTACAAAGGTATCTAATAAGAAAATGAGGTCTGCTTCATTTCTAACAAGAGGTATTAATTAACTAGGATGAGTATTTTTCTTGACATACATTAGGGTAGTCTAAACGGAATTTCGATTGTGGGAGGTCGGCGGGCTATGTCTGTATTATTTGACTGTATTTAAATTGTAGGGCTGGTATATAGACTTTGACCACCAACGGTCTCGAGCGGTCATTAGCAAAGACTTAGGTTATGCCTTGATGGACTTCGCTTCTTACTAATGTACAGTCTGTATGGGATACGCAAAGGCTTCAAAGTTTATTTAATTAGTTGTTTGTTTGTTAGAGGTGGGCTATTTAACCCTTAGATAAGTCTTAGAGATGCTTTAGTAATACGACAATTAAATTATAAAGCCGTATCTGGGGTCATCGGTCTCCGTTGTTAGAATCAATTAACTAACGATTACGTTATAGAGGCCCCACTTCGGGGTTGAAGTATTAAATGGTCGTTGGGTATGTCCCCTTTCTATTTAAGAAGTATTAGATGGTCGGGGTTTTCTTTGGGTAGTACAATGTTTATGTGTGTGTATATATATATATCTATGTGTGTGTATATGTATGTAAGTATGTATAATTATACCTCGGAGAAGGTTAGATATATCGTATGCATATATGGAATTACATGGAATAGCCATGAATAATGGACATAACACTTAAATAAAAATTAATTGGCATAAATTAATGTCATGGATAAAGTATGTAATTTTCCAATCACCGAAACATTGTTCCGACCCCCTCCTTATTACAACTCGCATGATAGATTCAAAAGGACATGCTACTAGAGCAGGACGAGTACTGCAGATAGTGAAGTCTTCTCATTCATGCTCGACACTGGCAAGACAATCAGATACTAAAGGAATAATAGTGATTCCAAGGTAGTAGCCTCAGTCGGTGTATATGTTCTATTATATTTTACTACTCCACTGTGAGTTTGTTCTCTGATATACCTATGTTTATTGCAGGTTATCAAAACCAACCACTACTAAAAAAGGCCAAAATAGTAATGGATCTTTCCGATGGTCGTCGATGGCTCCGTTATCAAAGTTTTCCACGACTTCCGACGGTAATTTATTTTAAATATTTTAGTTACCATATTATTTTACCTTATTAATTATAGAAATTTAAAATTTATTTAAAAATACTAATTTAATTCCTAAAAATTAAAGAAAATATTTTTATTCGATTATTCAATTTTAAGACGTTTGTGATTATTTAAGTTAGTATTTCGATAATCTTTTGTTGTGTAATTCGATATTTAACTTTCTTGAAAATTAAACTCAAACGATCAATCTATATAACGTTTAGTCAGTCCATTGTACAACGTCTGTGAAATTTATGATGCGTAACAGTTTTATGAATTTAAATATATTTTTTAATCGATGTTTAACTAATTATGAATTTTTAAATATATTCATATAAAAAAAACGTTCGGCAGAAAAAATAATTTTCTTAAATCTTATGTCGATCCAAACTATTTTGGACCAACTTCCAATATATGATAAAAAAAGTAAATAAATTTTGGGTGCCGATATTAATTCTCAAATTTATAGCCGTTCGTCTATATTTGGACAAAAAAACCTTTCATTCGAAGGTCAAAAGATCTTCAAACGAGACAAAATTCGGGTTACATATGCTTTGTAATGTATTTATCCAATCCGTATAGCGAGAATCGAAAAAAACAGAAAGAAAAAATGTTAGACTCAAAATATATCATTTTTCAAGGAGTTGTATAACACGTAACGAAAGGTTTTATAATCCGACGAATGGGGATAAATTTAAAAATAAAAATCGATACATCAAAACCTATTTATTTTCCTCATATTTAGACCTTATACCCAAAATGCATTGGATCGACAAAAGATTCAACAAATTTATTTTTTTACTAAAATTTTTATTTTATATGAATTTAGCATGTTAAATACATTAAAATTTACAATTAGTTATCCAGTCGTTAAAAAAGTATTATGTAACATATAAAAATAACCTTTTTAATATTTAGAAACAAAAGTGAGTTATTGTAAAAAAATTAATTTTTTTATAACAAATTAAATTAAAATGAATTTATTTTAAAAGGGAGAAAATATAAATAATGTATTTAAACAGCCGTCGAAAGCCGTTGAATTTTAGCCGTCGAAAAGTCGCAAATATTACTTCAGCCGAAACAGTTTTCTTCCTCATTTCCACCTTCCTAAACCCTAAACCCAATTCCAAAAATCCCTAATTCGATCGAAATCCATTCCTAGCCGCCGTAATCCACCACAAGCCGTCGCATTCTTCATTAAATTGGAATCTCCAAGCTTCTAGGTCTTCAGTCCATTGAAAATTAGGTATATTCTTCCCCTAAACTAATTATTTTGAATTGTGATAAATTAATTTAAATTTGTGCTTAGATTAATTGTTAATAACCTATTGATTGGTTATTATTATGTATATTGGTTGTTTTAGAAATGTAAGTTAGGTTTATTAGTGTTTAAATTCAAAAATTAATATTTAGTTAGGGCTAATTTGTGTTGATTAGTGTATGTGTTTATTGGTGTAACATAAATTAGAGTTAATTAGTTCATGTGTTAGCTAAAATGTCGGCAAAAATAATTTATTTACATAATCCCTTTTTTAGTTTATACCGTTAATTAGATATAAATTCAGTTTACGTGTATGTGGTATGTGGTAATATAAACAAATCGGCATATAATGTTAATTTTTTATTAGTGCATAATAAATTTAAATTAGTTTTAGCTAAGGATGAATTTTTTTTTCAATTACCTTTTAATTGTTACGAATTCAAATAATGAATTAGTATATAATGCTAATATAAATAAATTAGTGTACAATATACTTTATTTTTTAAACCCCTTAGATTTTTTGGCCCCGTCTGATAAGTATTGTATATGATCATTATATAGATATTCGTTTTTACTCAAACAGACATCAATATTCATCTGATACAGTATTTGTCAGATTTGTCCATGTATTGAACAAGTTACAAACACAATATAATAATTACATTTTGTAAACCATTTCATCTTAAACAGTTCATAAAATTTCGACAGCACTTCCTTTTTGTCTCCGTGTATACGCATTTGTATATGATACGTGGAATAAAGGGGAAGTGCTGTCGAAATTTTGTTGAATCGTTTAAAATGAAATGATTTGCGAAATATGACTATTATTCTGTTTGTAATGGGAAGTATGATGATCGACTATCAAAAGTTAAAAATAATTAAGAAAATATAATATTATATTTTAAAATTTTAAAATTGGAAATAAGAGTTTATAAAAAAAGTAAAAAGAAGATATATTATATAATTGATAAAACATTAAAATATAAACAAATTTATGTATAATCCTAGTATAAACAAATTAGTGTATAATGTACTTTATTTTTTAAATCCTTTAGACATTTTGGCCTCATCTAACAAATATTGTATATGATCGTTATATAAATATTTGTTTTTACTACAAATGGACATCGATATTCATCTGATACAGTATTTGTTGGATTTGTCCTTGTATTGGACAAGTTACAAGCATACTATAATAATTACATTTTGTAAATTGTTTCTTCTTAAACGGTTTACAAAATTTTGACAACACTTCCCTTTTGTTCCATGTGTATACGCGTTTGTGTACGATACAGGGAACAAAGGGGAAGTGCTGCCGAAATTTTGTTGAATCGTTTAAAATGAAATGGTTTCCGAAATGTAATTATTATTGTGTTTTTAATGGGAAGGAGGATGACCAATCATCAAAAGTAAAAAATAATAAAGTAAAAAAATAATATTATATTCATAATTTGTTAAAAT
The DNA here is from genome assembly GCA_030737815.1 of Allium fistulosum. Taxonomy (NCBI): domain Eukaryota; kingdom Viridiplantae; phylum Streptophyta; class Magnoliopsida; order Asparagales; family Amaryllidaceae; genus Allium; species Allium fistulosum. Next base: position 962,114,855 of record CM060901.1, read on the forward strand.
TGAAAATAAGATATTATAAAAAAAAGTAAAACGAGCACTATATTATATAATTAATAATAAAATGTCAATCCAAAAAAATCAGAATTTATCTTACTATAATTTTTTAAATTTCTATCATATTTTTTGAATATAAGAAAATAATAATCAATTATTTTGTCGATCGGAAGAGCTGAATGTATCAACAAAGATGAATGAAAGGCTCAATAAAGAAACAATTTTATAATGGTGTACATGAATTTATTAAATTCACTAAAAATAATAATGAAATCGATGAAGAAATTCGTTGCCTGTGTAGTAACTGCAAACGTTTGAAGCATTGAAAACCAATAATGGTAATAGTACATTTGTGTTAGAAAGGTTTTGTATTAGATTATTATGTATGAGATCGTCATGAAGAACTTGTTGCACCTAATCCTCTAGTATTAGATGAGGAGTTGGATAATACCAATGTTATGGCGAATTCCATGGAAGATATAATTGAAGATGCAGCACGATCAATGTTCCATACTGTTCAAGTAGATGATGAAGATGTAAATGTCGAAGAAGAACCAAATATTGAAGTAAATAAAATGTACGATTTATTGGATGCTGCTACGAAACCCCTTTGAGATGGTTGTAAAAGCGACACCGCATTATCTGTAACTGTCGAATATATTTCTATGAATTCTAAATTTAATTTCATAGAAACCAGATTTACAGCAGTTGTACAAGTTGCAAAACTACATATGCCACGTGATAATTTAATGTGCGAAATTATGAAGTGAAAAAACTTATGTTTGCTTTTGGTTTGCCGTACCGGTTTTTCGACGGCTTGTGGCAGCTTGCGATAGCTAGTTGGTAAAGACGTGAACTTCCACGTGTACATGACAGGACGTCGGAAGCCGTCGAAATGTCATCGATAGCCATCGAAAAAATGCCAACGGACACATCGAAAAGTGTGTCGAATAACAGTTGTTCGACGGCTATTTCCGTCGGCTTCCAACGACCATCGACGATAAATAGCCTTCGGAATAATGGACTTATTTCGATTTAGTCGAAATTCGGGTCCATCAAAGTGTGGGTTGTTACACACATTCTACTTTTGCTTCTCATCCTTTTCTTCATCCTCTTCCAAATTATCTTTTTTGTACTCCTTTCGCATTGTCGCAAAGTACTCATATTCACTCTCGCATTTATTCGTCTAGCAAAGTCTGATAATTTTAAATGAATATTATTCAATTCATCTTAACTTAACTTTACCCTTTATAGAGATCTAACTAGTTAGCGTTTCTCTATATAAGGTACAACTTGATAAGTATGTTACTAGTTAAGATAGAAATTATGGAGATACCCTTATTTTCAAACTTAATATACGATCGCTACTTCTTAAAAACACGTTTCAAATCATCTCCCTAGAATTATTTTTGGCTTTTTTCATTTTCTTTTCGGAAATTAAATTTGCACTTAGTCAGGAGTTTATATGAGTAGAATTAAACCCTTTTTTATATATGCATTTTAAAAAAAAAAGTGAAATACTTGCAGTTTAAACTACAAATATTTGCACTTTGAACTGCAAATATTTGCAGGTTTTCTGAACATGATTTCAGAATGTTTCCCAAAACATGTTTTGGAGAATGGGCAGAAGTGTAACTTGAAATTGAAGGGTGTTTTAGTAAACTTGCTACTATTTCAATTAGACTTTGTAACACTTTAAAATTAAACCATTTAGGATAACTTTTTTGTTCGCTTCATCTTTTTTTATCCAAAAAACAAAACAAAACAGCCATACATTCAGAAATACCCAAATCAACAACAAATCGGTTTTTTTACATAAATAATTATTCATTATAATATAAAACAAATAAATTAATATGCATTAAAACAACAACCACAGTGTCGTTAAAACGGAAAAGACATTGCTGTTTTGTGCTCCGCGTTAAAACGACAATTTATGTATCATTTTATTCAATGATTCTCCAATTCAGTCTAGTAGTCTAGCAAGCTAGTTGTGATTCGTTTTTTAAAAAGAACAAAACACGCCTATCTGCACGCTAGCTTGTTCATTGGTTTTTATGAAGTGAACAAGTCATCATTAGTTATTGCTTAATAAAAAGATAAGGTTTATTTATGTAAATAAATGTGGTGGATCCCACTGAATTAATTTCTCTCATGTTTGGATTTCTCGGGTTATATAAACCTCGATCAAACAAAAGCATTTTTGCCTTGATAATGCTTTTGCCCTGTATTTCTAAGAATGCGTATTTATTTATTTATTTGAGGGAATTCGAGAAAATGACAAACTTTGAAGAAAAAATTAGGCTGAAGGACACCAAGTTTTATTTTTAACCTGAAGGACAAATGCTAGTTATAATTAGCATTATATTCAACTTTTACATTACACAAAATGTTAGTTATATCTAACATTATATTCAGTTTTACACTATACAAAATGCTAGTTATAACTAGCATTGTCCTTCAGCCTAAAAAACAAACTTGTTGTCCTTCAGTCTAATTTTTTTTTAAGTTTTCATGTTGAGACTTGGTTTTGATTCATGACGCGAAGCTATCACTACGACATACAAATTCGACGACTGTTACGACAAAAAAAGAATATATACTACATGGAGACAAGACATCAAAATCGGTGCATCAACTTTTATATTATTTTGTTTTGAGTCTTAAGTCAATATTGTTAAGATCTCTCCTCGTTTACGTATATATTAGCTTATATATATAATCTTCTTATTTTCAAATGATTTATACATATATAAGCATATAATATATATATATATATTATCAAAGTTTTTAAAAGTTAGAATCATATAATATATATATATATTATATACCTGTGTAAACTGTGCAAACTGCACAGATAATACCAGGTCAGTCAACTGACCTGGTAGGTCAGTCGACGGACCTGCTAGTATCTGTGCAACATGCATAGGTGCACAAGTATATATATAATATATAATAAAAATTGTTTGAATATTTAGTCGACTGACCCAGAGGCTCACTTGACTGAATTTCTATAACAGCTATATTTTCTGAAAAGACACGATCATTCGTGAAGAGTTACGAAACTCTACGAAGAAATTTGGACGCGATGCTTTAACCGGAACTCTTCGCCAATGGTCACTACTATTTAACAACTATAAATACATATCCTAACTTCATTCCAAAAAACTAAATTTGCTTATCTCTCTTATCTAACTCTCTTGAATATTCTTACGACTATACTCTCAAATATTCAGCATTCTTAACATACTTATTGCTTGAATTAGATTTATATATCATATTCTAAGCAATACTATTCCTTTCTAATCTTTATAAACTTCAAATGTACATATTTATACTCGAGGAGAAGACCATAGGAAGGGTGTACTATAAACAGACTTATCTGTGTTATCAGAACACGAAAAGTTAAACAATCTTTTGTATTTGTTAAAGTCCTTTTCTGCTGCTCAGGCGTGTGAAGTCCTCTTCGGCTGCTGAGGCGAAATCCTGTCCCGCTGCTCAGGTCCCTGTTCGGCTGCTCAGGGGTTGTATAGGCTTGTTCCTCCTGGTTAAGTGAGGGTTGTTGTTTTAGTGAAATTCCAGAAGGAGTCTGGGACTGGACGTAGGACGGAGCTCCGAACCAGTATAAAAATCTCTGGTGTTATTTTTATTATACTGCTCTTATATTCCGCACTATTTACTGTATAGCTATCATCACTATATTCTGTATTATCGTATATCCATATTACACGATCCATAGCACACTTTCATTTGGTATCAGCGCAGGATCTTCATATAACTGTAACACAGTTATCTGGTACTCTAATAATATGGAAACTAACACTAGCATTAGCGTTAACACTAGCTTCATAGAAGGACAATCCACTGCACGTCCACCACTATTCAATGGCATGAACTATAACTATTGGGCCACACGAATGAGAATATATATGCAAGCAAATGGTTTTGATTCATGGAATATTACTCAAAAAGAATACACTATTCCTACCGAGGAGTATTCTGCTTGGACAAATACACAGAAACTAGATGCCACAGCAAATGCAAAAGCCATGAATATATTATTTTGTGACTTAGATAAAAATGAGTTTAACCGTGTTAGCATGTGGAACACTGCATATGAAATATGGCGTACACTCAAAGTTACACACGAAGGAACTAGCAAGGTCAAACAAAGCAAGATATCCATGCTCAAAAGTCAGTTTCAAAGCTTTAGAATGAAAGACAATGAATCTATAAACGATATGTATTCAAGATTTCAGGATATCTATCATTCATTAGTAGGACTAGGAGAAAAATATTTAGATTTTGATATTGTATCCAAAATCCTTAACTCTTTAACGGAAGAATGGGAAAGAAAAGTTCTCTTTATTGAAGAAACGAACGATATTTCCAAAATAACTTCGGAAGAGTTAATAGGAAATCTAATGTCCTATGAAGTGAATTTGCAGGCTAAACGAGTTCAAGCTCAAGATAAAAAGAATATAGCATTCCATGCAGAACAAGAAGAATCAGATTCAAACAAAGACGACCTAGCCTTTATTGCCAAAAAGTTTAAGAAATTCTTGAAGTATAGAAAAGGAAACATAAATAATGGCAAGAGAAGCTCAAACAACAATAAACCACCATCTTCATCAGTTCTGGAGTGCTTTAACTGTCACAAAAAGGGGCATATACAGAAGGATTGTCCGGATCAAAAGAAAGAATATCGCAATAAAAGGAAGGACAAATTCAGAATGAAAGCTTTCTCAGTTACATGGGATGATTCAGACTCATCCTCCTTCTCAAAAAGCGAGAGTGACAGCAATAATGAACAAGCCAACGTATGCTTTATGGCCAAAGATAATGAGGTTAGTGATTTAACTTTTGATGATATGATAGAGATAAACTCAGAATTGTTAGATACTTTAAAAAGTCTCAAAAGAAAATATAAAGAGGCTGTTGAAAATCAGAACAATGCAGAATTCGAAAGAGATATGCTTAAAGACGAGAAGAAAATATTGGAAGAAGAACTTGAGAAAACTCAAGAATCGCTTTCAAATGTTAATTCTCAACTAATATTATTGAGTCAAGAAATTGAGACTCAAAAAGAAAAGAATGATGTTCTTGTTTCTGAAAATCATGATTTGAAAACTAATATCAAAATGGTAGAAATAGAAAATTTGATTCTAAAGACCAAACTAGAAGGAATCACTAAAAATGTCTCGAATTTTAATAAAGGCAAACAGAATTTATCTAGAATTATTGAAACTTCACAACCTGCTAACAATAAAAATGGACTAGGTTATAAGAGGAAAGTCAAGAATTCACAATCCAGTAATTTAAACAATGTTAAGTCTAATAAAACACCCATATCTTCAAAAAGACTAGTTTCTAAAACTATCAATATATGGGTTCCTAAAACAAATAACAAGTTAATAAGGAATAAGTATATTAGATCATTCATAGAAAATGTTCATAATAATAAGAATTATATTTATAAAAGGAATACTGAACCCACTTGGGTTTGGTTTCCTAAGATCTAACTCTTAGGACCCTATTAAAAAGGTGGGTACCAACGTCATCCCATATTTTTTGCAGGTCCCACTCAAGAAAAGAAGAAAATGGATACTCGACAGTGGTTGCTCAAAACACATGACAGGAGACAAAGATATGCTGACAAACATTACATACTCAGATGGATGTTTAGTCACTTTTGGAGATAATTCCAAGGGATATATCATCGGCAAAGGCAATATGAGCAATTACGGTACATCTAATTTACCTCTTATTACAAACGTTTTATTAGTTCAGAATCTAAAACATAATCTATTAAGTATAAGTAAATTATGCGATAAAGGATTTAAAATATCTTTCTCTGAAAATAAATGTAGTATCTTCGATCAAAATCAGAATCTTAGTATTTGCCTTTTATGATCTACAAACATTAGTCTTTCATTTCAAAACATTAAAACATGGCTTGTACTAAATAGCCAATGTTTCGTATTATTTTAATACCTTAAAATTCTTGTTTATGATGTTGCAATGTATGAATGCTTGTTTCTTTTATTGCTATGATTTGAATATCTATACATGCATCATACGATTATTCATGTTCTTTATTCATTTTTGTCGATGACAAAGGGGGAGAAAATTATTACTAACATTAAGAATACAGGATATATATCAAAGATTCAGGGGGAGTAAGTATTCATATTATATTATATACAGTCGAAATCTATATCTATTTACAGGTTGTCATCAATCAAAAATGGGGAGAATGTTGAGACTTGGTTTTGATTCATGACACGAAGCTATCACTACAACATACAGATTCGACGACTGTTACGACAAAAAGAGAATATATACTACATGGAGATAAGACATCAAAATCGGTGCATCAACTTTTATATTATTTTGTTTTGAGTCTTAAGTCAATATTGCTAAGATCTCTCCTCGTTTACGTATATATTAGCTTATATATATAATCTTCTTATTTTCAAATGATTTATACATATATAAGCATATAAAATATAAATATTATCAAAGTTTTTAAAAGTTAGAATCATATTATATATATATATATATTATATACTTGTGTAAACTGTGCAAATTGCACAGATAATACCAAGTCAGTCGACTGACCTGCTAGTATCTGTGCAACATGCACAAGTGCACAAGTATATATATAATATATAATAAAAATCGTTTGAATATTTAGTCGACTAACTCAGAGGCTCAGTTGACTGAATTTCTATAACGGCTATATTTTCTGAAAAGACACGATCATTCGTAAAGAGTTACGAATCTCTACGAAGAGATTTGGACGCGATGCTTCAACCGGAACTCTTCGCCAATGGTCACTGCTATTTAACAACTATAAATACATATCCTAACTTCATTCCAAAAAACTAAATCTGCTTATCTCTCTTATCTAACTCTCTTGAATATTCTTGCGACTATACTCTCAAATATTCAGCATTCTTAACATACTTATTGCTTGAATTAGATTTATATATCATATTCTAAGCAATACTATTCCTTTCTAATCTTCATAAACTTCAAATATACATATTTATACTCGAGGAGAAGATCATAGGAAGGGTGTACTATAAACAGACTTATTTGTGTTATTAGAACACGAAAAGTCAAACAATCTTTTGTATTTGTTAAAGTCCCGTTCTGCTGCTCAGACGTGTGAAGTCCTCTTCGACTGCTGAGGCGAAATCCTGTTCCGCTGTTCAGGTCCATGTTTGGCTGCTCAGGGGTTGTATAGACCTGTTACTCCGGGTTAAGTGAGGGTTGTTGTTTTAGTGAAATTTCAAAAGAAGTCTGGGACTGGACGTAGGACGGAGCTCCGAACCAGTATAAAAATCTCTGGTGTTATTTTTATTATACTGCTCTTATATTCCGCACTACTTATTGTATAGCTATCATCACTATATTATATATTATCGTATATCCATATTACACGATCCATAGCACACTTTCATGTTCTTGTGCCTATTTTCTGTATTTATTTATTTGCTATTATTATTATTTAACTTTACTATGTAAGTTGTTTAATCTGTGCATATGGCATACGCTTAGTGTAATAAAATTATTATTCAAATAGATTATCATCATATTTTGGTACTTTACTATGCGCTCGATGCAGCCTTATTCGCTGACATTGTTATACAACAAACAACATAATCAGGCCCGGCCCAAGGGGGAGTCGAGCGAGACGTTCGCCTAAGGCAATACACCGAAGACGGCCAAGGAGGGCAACAAAATTTTCTAGCAACTGTTAAATATTATTGAGTTTGTAAAGTAGAAGGACAAAATAAATTGAAAATGAAAGTTTGGTGCAGTGGTTCCTTGTTGATTTATGCTCAGTTGGCCCAAGTTCAAGTCTTGGATTCGCAAGGCCAAATATTACCTGTTTTTCCCTACAAAATAAATGATTCTGCATTTTTTCCCCTTCGATTTTTAATTTTCGACTAGGGCAACATATCTTATTGGGCCAGCACTGAACATAATGCATACAAAAACAAGCAAGTTGTGGTTTTTGGGCATCTACTATACTCGTTCAGGTGAAGAAACAATATTTCTATTCAAGCCACTTGTACGAAATTTATGAAATCAAATAAAATGTGCACCACAACAACACAGCAAATACCTATTCCTCCTCCACCAATTCCTCCCAACCTTTCTTCCAACTTATTCCGACTATAACTAAAAATAGAACCCTTCCCAAAAAGAACTAAAAACACACCACCTAACTTAACTACCATATTCATTTCCTTACTAGACTCATACACAAAAAACACTTCTCCTCACAACAAGAAGCTCCAAAGAAACAGACAAAACAATGGCGCTACAGCTTCATTTTAGCATTTACTCATTGCTGGTAGTAATGCAAGTAATGTTCGGGATCACAATGGGAGACCCTCAAGAAGCATGCAGCCGCACTCTCCATGTCGACCTCTGCCTCCAGTCCCTCCTCGCCTACCCTGACAGTCGCACTGCTGACAACCACCAGCTCACTGCCCTTGCCCTCAGGTACACATATACATATATGCTCTTTAATTAGTTAATATCGAACAGTACTTGAGCTTGATCTTAAATATATAGTAATGCTGCGAACTATGGGGTGGAGACAACGAGCCAAATACAAGGAGCGCTGTTCGATGTAGGGGAGCACAGCAGCGAGAAGCTGGAAGAATGCCTTCAGGAGTGCTCCGAGCACATCACCGAAGCAGTCGAACAACTGGATATGTCAACAGCAGCTGTTAGTAGCAAGGCCTACAACGACGTCAACAAGCTAATCACTCACGCCATGGAAGATGCAAAAGCATGCAACGATTCATGCAAGGATGCGATAGGGAAGGATGAAGAAGCCGACGAAGTCAAGAAGAGGACTGATCGCTTTTTGGATCTGTGCAACGTTGCTCTAGATCTCAGTAAGCTTATTGATGAGTAAGGGAGAGGGGATATATCATATATGTCTGTGTCGTCTTTATTCCTTTTTTGAAAAGAAAATTGCAATGTTTTCGATAGGTCATGTCGTATGGCGATGCCTTAGTTAGGTTGGTATGTTTTTCTGATGTATAAGCAAAGAATAATCATTTCATTCTTTCTCTATCTGCGTCAGTCCATCTATTGTTTACTGAAATTTGGATTTGGATCACAGTATTGCATCTTGCTATTCATATTCTGGAAAGCTCAAATAAAACATGATGTTTTATTATTTGGATTTTTGTGTTAACACTTAACAAGCTGGGAACAGTATGCTTTACGCGTCTTCCGACATTTGTATTGATGTAAATACAACCTACCAGCGATACTTGGTTATTGAAACAAGAGTATTCTAGTCTTTAGATCCAAAGAGTCAAAGACCCATGAAATTATGTCCATCGGCATGGCTCATTTCATTCTACAAGGAACCTGGAGCATTTTCTGTGAACTTGTGGCCAGTCGCCCGCCCCTCCTAAATGCTGTAAACTTTTGGCCTACAAAAACAATATATCATAACTGTACATACAAAGACATCTTTTGGATAGCGTCTTTCATATTGAAAATCAGTAAATAAATAAATAAATATATAATAAAAAGAGCAGTACCATTATACAGTAAATTTTACTGAATTAGAATATGCTTTCGATATTGTTTAGGAAGTATCCGAGATAACAAAATACATTAATTACAAAAGTTAAAGTTCATTCTAATATAACTGAGATCATTTATCTATTAATAGTTTATTCATAAACTTTGAAGTTAATACCGAAAGCCCGGACTACTTAAATATTACAATATCACAGACGGCTCAATTTTAGCTCAATGAAGCTCATGGTATAAAAGCAAAGATGGCACAAACATATTTTTAATTTTTACAACTTTGTATAAATCAACTTGGTTAAATCCCAAGAGTAAATGATTAAATGACAAAGTTAAACGACTTAAGCTCGAAAGCAGCTCCACGAAATATATGTGCAAGAGTTATAACCGAAGCGGGGACCGAATGTCTCTGCTACTTTGCCACATGGACCAATCAACGAAATGACCGTCAGTCTATTCAACTTAGTTGATACTTGAGCTCACTTCTTGGTCTCATGCACCTTAATCCATCAGTGTTGACCCAACAACTCTGAGACTTATCAAATTTCTCAAGTTTAATGCCACATCAAAACTTACGTAGAGCAATCAATGCCTCAAGCAATGCCAACCACCAAGCAAATAATGAAGTTAGCCGCATGCTCCATCAACAAATAACACATCATCAATCTGCATCACTTTACATGCTAACAAATTACGTCATGTTTCACTATCATAGTCCTCCATTTTGCCAAGCTATCCGTCAATGGTTGAGCTTCAAAACTGCTATAAATAGAGGGTCCATGGTAAAAAGAAAGAGACCAATGTTTGAAAGAAGCTAGACTCTACCAAATTGTCACCTCATTTTAATTTTCTTTAAAAAAACTAACAAACTCGAGCTTTGTACTAAGATATAAATATGTCTACAAAGACAATTCAATCTTCTCATACTAAGCCAATAAAAGATTATATGATGGTGGATGTTGGTAAATTTCAAACCATTATAAATTTGTTGTTTGAACGTCATCCGAATTCTATGAGTGTTTGGTCATGTCGTTCGGACCGACCAATGCGTCGACATACTTTATTAATCTCATGAACCGATCTTCGGTGGTCAGCTAAATAAATTCATGTCTGCGTTCGTCGATGATATTCTTGTCTATTCATGGACGGAGAGGAACAATAGACGCATTTGAGTATATCACTTGAGGTATTGAGAGAGCACCAACTGAAATCGAAGTTCTCTAATGTCACTTTTGAAAAAGGCAAGTGCTATTCTTGGGTTATGTTTGTTGGTGATTAATCTATATTAGATCTGAATACATATAACCCATATTGATTCAATTGAGAAACAAATATATGAAATTAACAGTGGAAGGCGTAACTGAATCCATCGATTCTTAATTGATGTGAAGATTAATTTGGATTAGATCATTCAAATTGACACAAGCTTAGATCTGTAAATTCTCTTCAGAAGAGAGTAGAGAGAATATGATAAGACTTGTGTAATTTGAAGACCATAACCCCATATATACAGTATGTGACATTTTTCAGTTCGATCCTTCAACAAACTAAAATTATCACTCCGGTATCCGCACGTTCTAATTTTACATGATGAATATACCCCTTAAGTCTTAATATGTTTATTCCAAAAATAGATTACGTAATTAGACTTAATTGCAAGATAGCCCACACATTTAAACATTAAAATATGCGGCCCCGTTATGTTGAATTATTCCAACAATCTCCCATGGACCACATATGTAACTTTATAAAATGTATTCAACTTTATGAGCTCTTAAATAGCTATCTTGATAATATGGTATGTTCAAAACAATCTCATCCATTGATTGTGTTTACGTAGAACCAAAGTGGTTTTCATTACCGTTTTTGTAACTAAACCCATCAATGGTCACATATATCAATAAAATCAAACGACATAGATCAATCATGTATGTGTAGCATGGAAATTACATGAAATGTGATCTTTACATGTTTATTTCCAACCGGTCCTACTTTACTTTAATGAGATCGAAATTCCAAATAATATATATAAACAATTGAAGTGCAAAAGAAAACTTTATTTCTGATCAGAAAAACCAAAGCATGTCCATAATCAAAATATAGAGCAGTGTCGCGAAATAAGTGACTAAGTACAAACTCTCCCTAAACCAAAATATCCTTATATAAAAGATACACCCATTTTAGCAACATGCTCACGAAAGACCTTGGGTGGTACTCCTTTTGTAAGCGGATCCGCTAGCATGGAATTTCTTCCAATATGCTCTATGGATATTAATCCATTCTGCACTCTCTCCTTTACAACTAGAAACTTGATGTCAATGTAATTTGACTTGCTTGAGCTTCTATTGTTATTAGAATATAATGCTACAATCTATTGTCACAATATAACTTTAATGGTCTTTCAACATTATCAATAATGTGCAGTCCAGTGACAAAATTCCACAATCATTTCGCATGGTTAGATGCCTTATAACAAGCCACAAACTCTGCTTCCAAAGTGGAAGAAGCTATAAGCATTTGTTTAACGCTTTTCCATGATATAGCCCCTCCACTTAATAGAAATATGTATCATGAAGTGTATTTTCTACTATGCGGACATCCAGCAAAATCAGAATCAGAATACCCAATGATCTCCAACTGATCTGATCTTCTATATGTAAGCATATAGTCCTTTGTTATCTGAAGATACCTCATAACCCTTTTTGCTGCTTTCTAATGATCCATTACATGGTTACTAAGATACCTGCCCAACACTCCTATAATGTACGCAATATCCGGACGTGTACATACTTGAGCATACATTAGACTCCCTATAGCAGATACATAAGGGATCTTCTGCATTTCTTTAGCTTCAAAGATGTCATTAGGGCATTGTTTGAGACAAAATTTATCCCCTTTAGCTACAAGGGTATCACCCATTTTACAATCTTGCATGTCAAACCTTTTAAGCACTGTTTCTATATAGTTCTTTAGTGACAATCCAAGAATACCCCATGAGCGATCACAATATATTTGGATTCCTAATACAGAAGAAGCATCCCCAAGATCTTTCTTTCAAAATTATCTGAAAGAAATCTCTTGGTTTCGCGCAAAATATGTAAATTATTATAGACAAGCAATATATCATCAATATATAAAATCAAAAATATGAATTTGCTCCCACTGAACTTGTGATACACACAGTTATCAATTATGTTTGTGTCGAAACCAAATGAGGTAACTACTTTATAAAACTTGTGGTACCATTGACGAGAAGCTTGTTTGAGCCCATAAATGGATTTCTTTAGTTTGCAAACCATATTATTTAGATCTCCAAATACAAAGTTTTCTGGTTGCAGCATATAAATTGTTTCCTCGATGTCTCCACTGAGAAACGCAGTTTTAACATCCATTTGATGTAACTCAAGGTCAAAATGTGCAACAAGCGCCAAAATTATTCTAAAAGAGTCTTTCGATGAAACCGGAGAGAAAGTCTCTTTAAAATCGATGTCTTCTTTCTGAGTAAAACCTTTTGCTACAAGACGAGCCTTATATCTTTCCACATTACCTTTTGCATCCCTCTTGGTTTTAAATATCCATTTACAACCAATGAGTTTCTTACCTTCAGGTAAAGAGACAAGATCTCAAACTTTATTGTCTTGCATGGATTTATACTCTTTGTTCATAGCTTCAATCCACTTTTGAGAATTAGCATCTTGCATGGCTTGATGAAAGTTGATAGGATCATTTTCCACCAATCCATTATTATCCTCTATTTCTTGAAGAAATACCTCATAATCATCTGGAATGACATCTTTCATCTCTCTAGTGGATCTCCTTAGTGACAATTCATTTTGAGGTTGTTGAGTTTGTTCTTTTGGAACCTATGCAGTTAAAGCGCCATGCCGCTCCATAGCGTTTGAGGTGCGAAAAGTTGTAGCGGAGATATATCGAATGTATAGCAGGATATAGCAGACGACTTTAAAAGGAGGAATGATGAACATTCTACATTAAAAAGAGGGACAAGTATTACTTATTATTTCCCACCAAGCAAAACAAGTTATAATAAAGTAAAGATAAACAAAGTTGATACTTAAAAACTTAGAACTAGTTATAATAACCAACAGCATATATCATTGTTACATCAACTTTGAAGTTACCGTAAAACTTAAAAGCAAGACATCAAGCAAAATGCTTATTTATAGGAAAAGGGGATATAGCGGGGCAACAAAATTGGGGATATAGCGGATTATTGCCCCAATATCGGGGATAATAGCGGATCCGCTATATTAGGCCGCTTTATAGGAATATCGTTGCCCCAATAGTCCGCTACGGGATATATCGGGGCAATATCGGGGAATTAACTGCACGGTGTGGAACATTGTCCTCATCTTGAAGAGGGTTTTCTTCAATATTGTTTTGTTGTGGTTTTGGATTAACTTCTTCATTAATGACAGGAATAATAATCTGTACATTGTCAGAAGAAGTAATTATAGTAGGAATCATATATGATGATTCCTCCTCAAAAACAATGTTCCTTACTACATTTCTCCCCCTTAAATCAACATCCTTAAAAATTGTTGCAGTTCCCGTCTCAAAAAATTTCTTTAGTGTGGGATCATAAAATTTATAGTCCCTAGATCGCTCAGAATAACCAATAAAGTAGCTGCTCACTGTTTTAGAGTTCAATTTTTTTTCATTTGGCCTATAAGGCCTTACCTCAGTTGGACATCCCAAATATGAAAATGCTTTAGAGTGGGTTTTTTGCATGTCCAAAGCTCATAAGGTGTCTTGGCAGCTGCTTTAGTGGGTACCCTATTAAGGATATAAACTGTTGTCTTTAATGGCTCCCCCAAAGTGATTTTGGTAAGGTAGAATGACTAATCATACTCCTCACCATGTCTTTAAAAGTTCTGTTTCGTCTCTTAGCAACACCATTCATGCTAGGTGAACCTGGCATGGTGTACCATTGGACTATTCCACATTCCTCTAGGAATTGGGAAAATGGTTCTAGACATTGTTCACTCGATCCATTAGATTTACCATAATATTCACCTCCACGGTCAGATCTGACAGGTTTAATTCTTTTGTTGAGTTGGTTCTCAACTTCTACCTTAAATTTCTTGAACATGTCTAAGGATTATGATTTACCATATATAAGATATAGGTAGCCATATCTTAAGTAGTCGTCTATGAATGTGATAAAATATTATTGACCATTCCATGATGCCGTAGGGAATGGTCCACAAATGTCTGTATGTATCAATTCTAAGACGTCGGTTGCTTTATTGACACCTATTTTCTTATGTTTGATCTGTTTTCCTTTGATGCACTCTACACAAACATCAAATTTTGAAAAATCAAAAGATTTCAAAATGCCATCTGACACAAGCCTTTGAATTCTAGTTTTAGATATATGACCTAAGCGCTTGTGCCACAATATGGCTAAATTTTCCTTATTTTTTCTTTTAGTACCGCGCGATTCCACATGCAATGCTCCATAATAAGAGGTATTAACATCAAGCATATATAAATTATCATAAACATTGAGATAACCGGTTCCAACAAGATTTGAATTTATTGATAAACTAAAAATATCATTCCCAAATGAACAAGAATAACCAGATCTGTCCAACTTAGAAATAGAAACCAAATTTCGTCTAAATGACAGTATAACATAAGTATCGAATAAATCCAAATAAAACCGAGTTCTCAATAACAACTTAAAATTCCCAATAGCCTCCACTTTAATCAATTTTCCATCATCCACATAGATGTATCTTTCAGTATCAGTTGGATTTCGGTAGCTCAGGCAACCCTACATAGAAATACTTATATGAGTAAAAGCACCGGAATCTAACCACCAAGTGTTTCTAGGTACTGTAACTAAATTTACTTCAAACAGACCAAAGCAAAGGATGTGCCTTTCTTAACACGACACTCGTGATATTTGGTACAATCTTTCCGTAAATGTCCAGCCTTCTTACAAAAGTAACAACCATCACCCTCCTTATGTTGTTTCTTTTCCGTTGGACCCTTAGCAGTTTCCTTATCCTTCTTTCTCTTTTTGTCTTTTCCCTTAGGAGTGTATGCCAAATGAGCACTTTCAGTCTTATCATGCTTCAATCTCTCTTCTTCTTATACACAATACGAAATAAGCTCATTAAGAGTCCATTTCTACTTTTGACAGTTATAACTGATCTTAAACTGGTTGTATTGTGAAGGAAGAGAGATTAGTACCAAATGCACGAGCAAATCATTCGAAAGCTCAAGCTTAAATGTCTTAAGGTTTGAAGCAACATTAGACATTTCCATAATGTACTCCCTTATGTTCCCTTTGGTTTGATACTTCATGGAAATCAAGCGCTGTAAAAACGTGCTTGTTTCCGCCTTATCGTTTTTAGCAAAACGTTTTTCAATCTTAGTAAAGAAATCTTTAGCATTGGTTATCTTTTCAGATACCGCACCCCTAAATACCTCTGGAATACCGCTCTTTATGATCATTAGACTCATGCGGTTTGAACGATCCCACCTCTCAAAGTTCTTTATAACATCAGAAGAACTTTCATCCGTAAGAGGGGTGGGTGCATCCATCATAAGTGCAAGGTCAAGATCCATGCAGCCAAGAACAAGCAATATGTTCTCTTTCCAATCCTTAAAGTTTGTTCCAATCAGAATAGGAATGTTGTTAAGATTGGCAGATAATGTAGTTAAATTAGCTGTAATTTTAACATAAGAATCAATCAAATATGCTTACATTGTAAAACAAAACCGCAGTAAATTCAAATAATTGGTAAGTCTCTTTTCAAGATACCTAGCACAACATCAATATCAAGTCTTTGGACAGTAATATTAATTGTAAGTGGTACTTTTGTTGTAATGATCAAACGTTGATAATAAGTTCAAGTCAAATATCAATCTTTCTTTGGGCCGATTAGATATTCACTTGCAAAACTATATGATTGGCACATATTTATCATCACACATGTATAAATGATTCGGCCAAATATTAGTCTTCTTTGGGCCGGCTAATATGCGCATGAATATATACACACAAACATCAAATATTTTTCATAAATAACTAAAATAAGATAGGTTACTTTGGTTACATGTTCTTTCAATTAGTTCACTTGTAATGTAGGATATTTACAGTTAATTCGCAAAGAGACACCAAATAATATTTGAATTGGTTTATTTTAACTCATATATTTTTGCGTATACCATAAATTTCAATTTCAACTTTATACATATTGAAAATATGGTTTCATAGCCGTAATAAAAAAAATTGACATCAACTAAAACTGTAACAATACATAACAAATGGTATTTGCAATAACAATTAATGATAAAATATTGCATACTTTATTTAACTGTCAATATTCAAGATAGAAGCCAAATTTTAACATAGCTTGGTCTATACATGTGATATTGCAAGGAAATGAATAGTTGAAACTGTAGCAGTGGTTGATCCCAAACATAGTGGGAAGCAACGAAAATAAATAGTCCATGTCAAAATAGCTTATTATATCAGTGCGGCAGGTGATTAGCTTTCAATGAAACCTTATTTGAATATGCAAATATGAATACATGTGTTATAATATTACAGAAAGTGAAACTTATTTTTAGTGAGCGGGCCATGCATATAAAATATATGTATCTATAAAATATAAATGCATTAAATAATAAACAATATGTCTTTTCTTATTCCAAATACAAAAATGCTGCATCTTTAAATTTATTGCAACTGACGCATTTACTGCATTTATGATAATAAATTAATTTATTTATTACTATAACAACCACATTTAATGCAATTATGATAAAAATAAATGCAATTGACTGTTATGTGGTCCAATACATATTACAGGAACATTAAAAGGCATGAAGAAGCTTCCATACGTGTGAATGAAACAAAACTTAAAAAAATGATAGTACAGTCGCAATACTACTAATAATAAAATATGAATAATATGAATAGCAACAATTAAAGGCATCAAATCCGAATAAGCGGAACTAATTCATGAATTATTTATATAGAGCTGAAACAAAGGCATCAGATGAATCAATAAGAAAAGGGCAAATCTCACAGATTCGAAATAAAGGCATCGGATGAATCAACCAAAATTGTAAATCTTAGAACTTTAATTTCATGTATACTTAAAATTAGGAAATTTCTCGCTAAAATCAATGATGGGTGGCTCTGATACCACTTGTTGGTGATTAATCTATATTAGATCCGAATACATATAACTTAATATTGATTCAATTGAGAAACAAGTATATGAAATTAACAGTGGAAGGCGTACCTTAATCCATCGATTCTTAATTGATGTGAAGATTAATTTGGATTAGATCATCCAAATTGACATAAGCTTAGATCTGTAAATTCTCTTTAGAAGAGGGTAGAGAGAATATGATAAGACTTGTGTAATTTAGGGACCATAACCTCATATATATAGCGTGTGACATTTTTCAGTTCGACCCTTCAACAAACTAAAATTGTCACTCTGCTATCCACACGTTATAATTTTACATGACGAATATACCTCTTAAGTCTTAATATGTTTATTCCAAAAATAGATCACGTAATTAGAATTAATTACAAGATAGTCCACACATTCAAACATTAAAATATGTAATGACCTGGATTTTTCAACGTTTTGAATAAGAATGCAACGAAGATTTTAAAAATAAAATTATTTTTGAAAAATAAAATTTCGACAACGAAAACTAGATGTTTGAAATGCGTCCATTAAAATGGGACCAAGGAAATTTGTTTTGCGTCAAAATTCGTCTGAAACTCGGTCGGCGCAATTTTTCAGTGCGAATTATTGAATTTTGAAGTATGAATATTTTTACATAGAAATGATCTAGAGAATTTTCTGATTAAAATGTTAAAGTTCGTTCCGTCCAATTCCGACCTTTGTAGCTCTGTTTATAAAGAATTGTCATTGTCATTCAATTTCGAAGCGGTAACAGCGGCGACAGATGAAATTTTGCTACGAACGTCGTACCACACATTTGATTACATCGTTGGATTCGTCTCGTCGCGCTGATCTCCGTGGTATATGTTTTTTCGTATTTTGGCTTCCGTTGCAAAACGCTACATAGTTGAAATAATGGTACGTGACCGTGCCCTACAGTTATAATTTCATACATCCTTTCGCAGTCCATATTCATTCTTTTCAGCCAACATTCTTTGCGTGCGCCTCCCAGTTTAATAAATGTTGCATTTATTAACTTCTACGTGTATCACCTCCTTCTACATATATGTGTGCCATGCTCTATGCTTCTCCTTGTTTTGTTCTGCAAATTGCTTAGGAAAGAAAAATAAAAATATAAAACAAAGTTAATATACGTATATTCCTTCTTTCTCTATCTCCACGTAAACTACCTTCCATCCCTTTCTTCCCCCGCCGTATCCCCTGCTCCCCATCTCCTAAGCCTTCCTGACCCGCACCACCTCACCTTGGCCACGCAACCAACCCACCCAGCTCACGTTCACCGAAGTCCTTCCGCCTGCTCCCACCGAACCTCCCGACCCGAGCCCCCTCACCCACCATCCACTCTAGTCCCGCACCCTGAACCTCCTACCAGCAACCGGAGCCTTTGCCCGAACCCCACGCACCCACTGCCCAGCAACCCAACCCCGCCAAGCCCCTCCCATGCCATCAACCGAGCCCGCACCGCCTCTTTCCCACCTGACCCCATTGACCAACACAGCCCGCACCCACCTCCCTCCACCTTCCTACCCCAGCCGAGCACCTACCACCCCTCCCTTGCTGCCGTACACCCGCATCCGCTCCGAACCCCACGAACCCGCACCTTGCATCCACCCAAAGCTTCCCCTCGCCGAAGCCACAGCCGGACCCGACTCCTCCACCTGAGCAACCAGCCACCTGCACCCCGACTCACCACCTCACCCGCAACCAAACCCAGCAGCTGAGTCGCCAACCGAACCCGAACCGCTCGCCACTTGCCACGTCACCTAGTCCGCCATCCGAAGCTTTGGCCCATACGCCGAAGTTTCCATACGCAACAATGTTCACTTAGTCACCATCGCCTTCTTGCTTTAGTGTGTGTGCTCGTGTATCCGTATCGCCTTATCCGGTTGTCGAAAGCCGCGAAGGTGAGCGATTTTAAGCTCACGATTAGATTTTCATATGCAAGTATCCTACGATATTTATAAATAATTGGTTGATAAAAATGATTGGTATTGGGTTTGGAAACCATGGATATTTGACGTTGTGATATATGATTTTGCTGAAATAGTTGAAATTATTGAATGGGGTCCCAATTGCATGTGAAACCATTTAACTATGGAAAATTTTGAATATTGGATGTTGATTGATTTATTGACACCTTATCACTTTTATATTGTTGCTGTATGCATTGAACTAGACACCAAAATTTGAACCGGGATATGAGTTGAAATGATATATACCCAAATTAAATCACTTGGCCTAGGATAGAAAATTAAATAATAAACACCGATTGGTCAATTGAATTTATTTTGGATATTTAATATTTAATTTTGAAATTTAACGTGAATTTATAATTTAAATTTTATGTTGAAAGTTAGTATTTAATTTTTGAATTCTATTAAGTTAATTTAGATTTTAAAATGAAATATCAATTGAACTATTTTAAATTATGAAATTGAATTAAAATGGTTATGTTAAATATTAATGAGATTTAAACTCGTTAAGTTGATTACTTGAAATTTAATGAAATTTGTTAATATTGTATATGTAACTAAATTTTAAATAAAGATTTGATTTAATTAAAAGAGAATTTTAATTGATTTTATTAAATTAATATAAAGGTTAAACTGAATCGTTTTGAATTAAAGTTTAATTAAAAGTGTTAAGTAATTAAGTAAATTAATTCCGAAGTGTAATTAAATTGAATATTTAACTTTTGTATTTAAGACTTAATTAACTCGGTTAATTTAAAAAGTTATTAAATTTGGATAATTTAGTAAAAGTGAAATATTTGTTTAAAGTTGAATCTTTGATTTTAAATCCAAATTTGTTGAAGTCAAATGAGTGTATGTTGTTTGAAAATAAAAGATATTTTGATTTAATAAAATATCCTATCGGTGTGAAAAATAACGTTGGTTATTAAAGAGACCGGGGCCGGATATGGGCATACTCTCTGTCGATACCAGAACCACTTTAATAACTATGTACGTGGAGTGATGATCCAGAACGAAGTGGTTGGATTTGGCGTACGTTTGCTAGATTTGAAGAAAGAGAACGATGATGGATTAGCCTGACACTTGTACCAATTTGAAATGACTAAAACAGGAGCCATACCAGCCAAGCGGGCAAGCTACCCCGAGCGGACACACTTCTTCGTTTATTCCATTTGTTACTGATTGGTGATCACCCTTCGATTATGGGAGTGTTGGACGCGGTGGGCGATAATGACTATGATGCGTTACCACCAGCCGGGAAGGGTATCCTACCTTGGGCATTGCCTCACATGTCTTGTCATACTTTTATCCCTATACGAGACCACTGCGATTTTGGTTTAGTGTTGTTGTATTACGACGCATCGCTATCCACCGGCGATTTACTGATGTTTTATATGCAAACTGTACAACAATGCTTAAAAACGCGTTAAGGGGGATTATTGTAAAGCCTTAACGCTAAAAAAATATTTACTTTACCTATAGGCATTACATATATAGTGTATCCTACTATATATATAGATAATTTGACAGATCCTTAAGAGATGAAAAATCACATAACATCTCTTGAGTTACTTGTACATTTCACTTGAGTAGGACTACTTACATGAGAACTTCTAGTCTTGACTCGAGTATATTGTTTTACTTTATGCTCGAGTCAGCCTGAGCATTGCAGTGTGTGAGCAGTGCTTATTTTGGGAGCCGAAGACTTGTTGAAGACTACACTCTATCCAGTATTAGTTATCTACTTTCATTTTGGCTTGTATCAATAAACTTCTATGTATCTCTAGTATTGTATAATTAAAGTCTGAAACTCGGATGTATTTTGTGTAGTAGCTTCATGAACTACTATGTATATTATTTATTTTCGTTGCGAGATTCTGTATTATTCTGTGTGTGATTCTGTATCTGATTCTATATTGAAACCCCAAATTCATAATCTGTCCAATTTGAATGGTTTAAGTTGGACAAGGATGGTTTATTGTCAGTTTAAGTTGTTTGAAAAGGGTGGTTCGTCACAAAACATGTGGTCCCATTATGTTGAATTATTCCAACAACATTGTTTTTGAACAGGGCATTGCTTGGATCCTGCAAAAGTTGCAACAATTCAAGATTGGACTAGACGCAAAAACGCTACGGATGTGAAAAGTTTCATGTGGTAAGCTGGATAATATAGATGATTCATCTAGGACTTCTCCAAAGTAGCCGCACCATTGCCTCGGTTGACAAAAAAAAATCAAACTTTTACTTCGAATGCGAGGTGCGAACATGCATTTGTGAGTTTGAAAGAAATATTGACGAGTGCACCAGTATTGACCATTCTGAACATGAATGAAGAAATGACGGTATACACCGATGCTTGCAGTATCGGATTGGATGCGGTATTGATGTAGAGAGGTAAGGTTGCTGCATATGCTAGTCGACAACCGAAGCCACATGAGAAAGAAAACCCGACCCACGATTTAGAATTAGCAGCGATTTTGTTTATGCTGAAAATTTGAAGGCGCTATATTTTAGGAGAGAAGTTCGAGCTGTTCACCAACCATAACGCAGAAGGATCTTAACCTTCGTCAGCAATGATGGTTGGTGTTCCTATCCTCCTATGACTTTGACATTGCATATACACCGGGAAAACGAAATGCAGTTGCTGATGTATTGAGTAAGAGATATGCCAGCTTGTGAGCGCTGCAAAAAAATCCGTCGGTGAACAGAATTTCCAACAGCTCCCGACACTGCCCGTCGTTGCTTTTCCGACGGCCGTCCGACGGCTTCTGACGGCGATCTTAAGACACGTGGACCATCACGGTGTTTTTTGAAATCCGTCGGAATTTTTCCGTCCCCAACCATCGGAAGCCATTGGAAATTTTTGACCTACAAGCCGTTGGGAGCTGTCGAAAGCCGTCGGAAAACCTGAACCCATTATTCAGTATTTCTGCTGCGTTTTCGCCTTCCATCCACAATCCTTAAACACAATATATTCCACCCAACAAGCATATATCCAACTCAGATATTCAATATGAAATCAAACCATACAAACATAATCAAATATCATAAAGAAATAAATCAAGCATTATTCATATAAAATCAAACCAAACTTCGCTACCGTAATTTACATACTCTAATTGTAAATATATACATCAATCTTTCACCAACTCCTCACCATCAACTACCAAATGTCAGAATTACTACCACCAAATGTATCATCAAATAATACACACAACATTTCAAATCCAACTTCACCAATTCAATGTATCATCAAATAATATACACAACATTTCAAATCCAACTCCACCAACTCAATGTATCATCAAAACTCACTAAATAATAACACAAAACAAAAAAACCATACCTATCACTCCGGTCAATCAGCTCCAGAACCTCCCGAACCAGCTGAGGATGGAAAGCGGCCACCATACTGCTGCATGTACTCAGTAATCCGCTGATCCAGCAGCTGTGTTATCTCGATAACCTGACGATGGTTTTGCTCTTCCAACTGCACTACCCTAGCTCTCAACTATTTGATCTCTGCTAGATCGATATCAGCTCTGGCCGTTTGGTTGGCTCTCCTCTGTCTACTGGCGTGCAACACTTATTTAATTCAGTCTATAATCTTACTATCAAAGCTACAACATAATGTGTTAATTGTTATATCTATAAACTTATTACTGAAACAAAAGCGATGTGAAGTTCTTTAAAACTAAAAGATTACTAAATTTTATATCTTAATATATTGTTCATTACCACTTGATTGCCAAAGCTGTATGGCCTGTTCCGTGACGGTGGATCCATGACTGATCCAAAAATAATGTTCTCCTCATCTGTCGTCAGCTGCTCTCGACCGGTATCCTCCAGGAATTTCTGGCGTTGTTCCAAAAACCTTGCCTTCATGAACAAACAAAAATGCAGTTAAAATTAATAGCATGATATCTTAATTCATTATACTTTAATAATTAAAACAATTACTAATAGTACATAAACTAAAATATGCTTATATGGTTTTTTTCTCGATTTATCGTCGTGCCATGTATATGAAACCGTCCCATCCGGATTTACATGCTCGACGGCATGAGTACGGGTAAACACATCCATATACAACACGGGACCCTGCGTCTCAGCTTCTTGAAATTGATTATTATGTATTGTTATTATATATTCAAAATTATATAGTACAATAACTATTTACAATTCACATTTAATAAATTTACCAACTCCTGGCGATATTGTTGGAACGACTTTGACCCTCCTCGATGAGTGACGGGAGTTTTGTTCCTATTTGCATAGTTTCTTTCCGACTCTGCTTGTACCTTTAAATTTAATACATTATTTACTTATCAAATATTTTTTGATATTTACGTATCAATCAAATAATCAATAAAAGTTTAGTATTACCTTCGCCTAGTCACTATCCCAATGTGCCAGCCACCCTTCCTACACACTCGTCCCCATCCAGTTCGGCTTCTGCCCTTTATGCTTCACTGTCGACATGGAATACCTATAGTTCTTTCTCATCTTCTGCATCCAGTAATGTCGTACCAGCTGAAGGTCATCTGATTGTATGTCCAGTGCGGCTTGCATTTCATGATAAACAAACAACCAAAAATTAAGCAATAAAAGGTGAACAATAAATAAGCGACAAAAAAAATTAAGAATGGAAAACAGAAGATTATACTTAAAATGAAATCTTACCAAATACACTCCGGGATGTGGGAAGGGATATTATCCCACATCGACTAACAAGCTGACATCCTACTCTTGTATGACTCTCTCGAAACTGATAGAACTACAGCTGATGGCTGTAGGTCAAAACCCTTTGTTAAATATGATACAGATTAATATATCGTACACAAAATATTTAAGATGCTGAAAAAAGTTTAATACTTACCCCTCCACTCTAGGTACTAGAGACACAATGGGTCGCTGTGGCGGTTGCGATGAACCGCTGCCATCGCCTCCTGAAGAGCGGGAAGAACTCCTCCTTCTGAACGACATGATACATGTCACAAACACATCATTTTAAAAGAGAACAATAACATGATAATGAAATATTTTTTATAGTTAAATGACATAAATGATATAAAGTACATAAAGTGCAAAGTATATCTGATTCAGATTGGGTCTCAATCAACGGTTGTAAATAAACATCGATTCCTTGTGTCGGATCGTTGGGCCCAGGAACGACAATAGTAAGAAACATAATTGCATTTTCATACACATCCACGGTGGTAAATTATAAGGTGTGATGATAATGGGCGAAGATGAATATTTAGCACCAAATTGAGAAAATGGTGAAAAACCATCCGTACATAATCCAAGTCTAACATTACGACTCTCCGCTGCAAAATTGGGATAAGTTTTGTCGAAATGCTTCTATGATTTTCCATCAGCTGGATGTGTCAACGTACCCTCTTTCTCTGTTCTCACACTATGTCATCTCATATGAGATGCAGTTACAGAAGATGCGTATAATCTTTGAAGCCTAGGAGTGATGGACAAATAATGCATACGTTTATATGGAACTTCATTTCCCTTCTTTTTTCTTGGTTTGTACCTTTCCTCGTTACATATTCTACACTTTCTAAGAGTGATGTCGTCTTTCAAAAACAACATGCAACCATTTAAATATGTATCTATTTTCTGATAAAATAAACAAAAGGTCGACGTAAATTTTTTAACTTCATAGTGATTTTCGCATATTAAATTATCGGACGACATATGTCTTTTTTCAGCTTGTACAACGGTTGTAAATCCGGCTTCGGTGATGTTGTATTTTGACTTCATCGCAATGTATTCTGCAGTTACTGATAGTTGGGTGCCGCTTTTACAACCATCCCAAAGAGGTTTCTTAGCAGCATCCAGTAAATCATAAAAAAAATTGTTTTAATATTTGGTTCTTCAACGTTTTCATCGTCGTCGTCAACTTCAACCGTAGGGAACATTGATCGTGTTGCATCTTCAACCATATTTTCTATACGGTTCGTCATAACAATTTCATTACCGGCAATGTCTAATTCAAACTCTGCAGAAGTATTTGCTACAACTTCTCCATGACTCTCCCAAACATAATACTCCGGCACGAAACCGTTTTTGCACAAATGGACTTTCACAATATTGGATAACAAATACTTCAAATGTTTACACCTACTACACGGACAACGAACTACATCGTTTCCGTTATTACTTAAAGCAAACTCAACAAATACGTTTATACCATTATAAAAATCTTCTTTTATTGAGCCTCTCAATCCCCTTCTTTGATACATTCATCTCCTCCGATCAACAAAATAATCGATCGTTTTTCCTATTTGAAAAAACATGTCACAAATTTCAAAAATAAATATTGGTCATATTACGAATTCACATTTTATTTTTCAATGTATCGATACAAAATCTTATACGCGTCAATTTTAACCCACTTAAGAATACAATATAGAAATGTTGGTTTATGGTTATCTTTTTTTCTGTCATCCTACTTCCCATTACAAACATAGTAAACACTTACATTTCGTACGTTATTTCGTTTTAAACGATTTAACAAAATTTTGGTAGCACTTCCCTTTTGTTTCCTGCATTTAAATAGCTATTTTGTGAACCGTTTGAAATGAAATAATGTGCGAAATGTAACTGTTTACTGTATTTATAACTTGTCCAATACATGGACAAATCCAACAAGTATTGTACCAGATGAATATAAATGGCCGTTTTGTGACAAAAACAGCTATTTATATAACGATCATGTACAACAATCGTCAGACGGGGCCAAAAACTTTCTAAAGGACGTAAAAAAAAGTAGTTTATAAAAAAGAATATTTACTAATTTTATACATTTCCACTACAAGGACGGCAGCAGATAGCGACGGCTTTTAGCTGTCGCCGGCCGTCACTAGCCGTCGCTAAAAGCCATCGCTATTTACCTCGTCGCCCAATAGTATCGCGACGGCTTTAGCGACGGCTTCGTCACCAAAATAGCGATGGCTCGCGACTGCAAATGTACCACGTGGAAATTTTCCAACGACTAAATGGCGTCACTAGGCGTCGCTAAGCAACACAAAAATTTTGCAATTTGGCCGTCGTTAGCCGTCGCTAATCTGCAACCTATAGGCCGTCGCTAATCTGAAGCAAAATTTGTGCACTTTTACAACTCATTCACACTTCAAACAACAACCATCAAATACCATCATCACAGCCAATATACACTATATTCATCAACTATAGCCATCATATATCCATCATATAACATCACTATACATTCAAACAATATAAAATCCAACCAAATCTCATTTTCAAATCCAACCAAATCAAACAATATAAAATCCAACCAAATCCATTAACCAGAATATGTACATAGTAACCCGTAATTTCTACATAATATCCCGACATATATATACAGAATAGCCAACCAAATCCATCAACTAGAAGTTATCAAAATATGTACATAATATCTTGAAATATATATACACCAAACCAACCAAAATGTGTATATACCAAACTATAACACGAGCAAACAAACATACCTACTCCTCGCCATTGCTGCCGTCCTCTCCAGGCATCCTTCCATGCTTTTGCAAATAAGCCGCAATCCGCTCATCCAGCTGTTGCTCAAAGAAACTCTTCCTCCAATCATTTATTTCTTCCACTGTCGCCCTCAACTGAGCAATCTCCGCGTCTAGCTGCGACCTCCTGTATGCACTCTGCATTCTCATCGCCTGTAAAATAGTTCATAATTATTTATATATTAGTATATATATAATATTATTAAAATTATTTAACTATTCATAGCTATACCGTCAAAATTTACCTCCACATTTCCATAGCTATACCGTCGACTGGTCCGAGAAGGCGGGTCAATAATAGCATCCCATATATGGTTCTCCTCCTCTAACGTAAGCTCTTCCCGACCAGTGGACTGTGCTACACGAGCCCGCTCTGCTTCATACCTCTCCTGCGATTACAAACAACTGTTTTACACGATAAAAACCGAATTTCAAATTTTTGAAAATAAAATAAGACAAAATATTGTTATTAACAATAAATTAATTTACCATTACGGATTATGATTTGTCATCCGTCCACTCGTACGAAACATTGCCCTCTTTGTCAGTCCTCTCCACGGCATGCGTGGCCTTAAACAGCTCGGCCATAGTGGGCTCGCGGTTGTATCTCGCGACCTGAAAATATATAAATATTATTGCTAATCTGATTATAAAATATTGTAATAAAATGTCAACACAGTTTATAAATTTAATTACCAGCTCTCTCTTGTGCTCCTGAAAGGATTTGGAGCCACCACGGTGCAATGCAGGATTTTTATTCCTGTTTGCCCGGTTCCGCGCAGATAACTCCTACAAATTAAGATAAATTATCATGTATATATCTTGCGAGATTTATATTAGATTTAAATAATAAAGAAAACATATTTTACTTACTTTTGCTGCCGGACTGTCCCAAAGCCGAAGAAATTCATTCCATACACCCTCACCCATCTAGTTCGGCTTTTTCCCTGCATTCTTAGCCTTGGACAATGTATCCCTGTAATTTTTTCTCATTCGTTTGTTCCGGTGATTTAAAAAAATGTCCAAGTCATCATGGTCAACGCGGACTGCAGCCTGTAAATTAAAATTATTTTAAGTTATATACATTATATTAATTTACAACTGAAATTCAAACTACTACTTACAAGTAAATCCGCCTGTATTGCGTTTTTGACGTGAGGGGGGATGTCGTCCCAGCGAGGCCAACAACCATCCATGCGGCTCTGAAATGCCTTTCTCAAAACCTGTAAAATATAATCTGATGGCTCCACCTCAAAGCCACTTCAAAAGTTATGATATACATGTTTAGTGGATTTTAAAACTTATACTTTAAATAAAATTGATACTTACCCAGCACTTCTAGGAACAACTTCTGCAATCGGACGTAAGTCCGGTGCAGTGCCACTACCACCTGCACCGGGAGATGGGGATGGCGTGACATTACCACCTACACTCCATCTCCTGCCAGACATATCTGCTATAGAAAAACAATATCATCGGAGAACAATTATAGAAATTCACTACTACATAGCATGTTTCAATCACTTTCACAGAAACAATTATAAACATTTACTAGTACAAAACATGGATAAAAATTAACTAAATGATCATCACAGAACAATTACAGAAATTTACTATTACATCGCATGTTTCAATCACTATCACATAACAATTATATCAATAACGATCAGTCTTCATCGTTTTATGATTCAGACTCAGTCTCGTATTCTATCTAATTTTCTTCGGTACTTTCGAATGCATCAAATAGGACGTTCGATTCATCATTCAAAGGCCCTACATCAATATCATCAGTTATTATTATTTCTATATTTGATTCAAGATCGGCTTGATATGCTGCTTCATCTGGAATATTATTTCCATCAAACGTAAACCTTGGCTCCGTTTTGAAAACAGCGGACCAATCCGCTTTATCTCTTTTCAAAGATGGATATGGAGCAAAATAAACTTGTAACGCTTGTTGGCTAATACAAAAGGATCGTACTTATAGTAGTGTGATGTATGCCTTATTTCAATAAGTTTGTACTCTTTATGCACGTTGATTCCGGAACCAGGAACGTTACTGAACCAATTGCACTTAAATAAAAAAACCTTTTCTAAAGGTTCAACATAATATGTCAACTCTATAATCTGTGTTAAGATGCCGTAAAAATCTTTTAAATGCTCATCTGGATCATCACTGCCTTTGACAAATACCCCGCTGTTATATGTTCATTTTTCAGCACCGTAATCTTTCGTGTTGAACTTAAACCCGTTGACGAAGAATATTGGAGAAGTCTTCACATTTCTTTTCGGTCCAATCACAAGATGTCTTAAGCCTTCATCAACAACATAGTTTCTTGGCTCATAAACATAGTTCAAAAACCATTTGGCAAATTCTTTACTGAGATCGCCAGATGGATACTGTGATTCGTAGATACTGCATATATGTAATATGTGTTATTATTATTATGTACGTACAAGTAAATTACAAGTGAATTAATTATTACCTGACAAATGGTGCGACTTCGACACAATTTAAAAGAACATACGTGTGCGCTACATGGTGGTCTCTATCGTCCAACCATATTTCCACACATTTTCCACCAGGTCTACCATGTTGTCTAAAAACAAATAACATTGTTTGAGAAGAATTTTGTTCAACGAATTCCTCATTTCGAGGAACAATTACAAACGATAAGTACACATCGTCCTTGAAGTAGCGAGAGAGAAAAAATGAGGCTTCTTCTTCAAGATACGATTTGCATATCGAACCCTCAACTCGGGCTTTTTGTCGAATCTTCTTCTTCAGATGATTCAAGTACCTATTAAGATATTTATTACATATTTAGATATACAAATTTGAATTTGAAATTGACATGAACATTGCACATGTTTTACCTCTCAAACGGATACATCCATCCATATTGCACAGGACCTCGAAGAAGTGCTTCGGATGGAAGATGAATAGGTAAATGCTCCATTATGTTAAAGAAACCAGGCGGAAGTATTTTCTCCAGTTTGCATAGCGGTATGGGTAATTCTACTTCAAGTTTACGTATACGATCCACCTTTAATGTTGTCGAACAAAGCTGTTTATAAAACAAACATAACTCTGTTATGACGTTCCATACTTTTACGGGCAACAGTTCTTTGAAAGCCACGGGTAGTAAATATTCTATCATGATATGACAATCGTGACTTTTCATCCCACTCAGTTTACTTTTTTGAAGTCAACACATCTACGAAGATTCGAAGAAATCCCATCGGGAAATCTTAATTCTTCCACCCACTTTAGCACGAGTTTTACTTGCTTATTGTCTAGCTCATAGCATGCTTTCAGTTTTTTATTGTCATTAGGCTTCATATGAAGTTTCGGCCGCTTACAATAGTTTGCTATATCAAGCCTTGAATTCAAATCGTCCTTGGTTTTGCCCTTTACATTCAAAATTGTATTAAACAGATTATCAAACACGTTCTTTTCGTTGTGCATCACGTCAATATTATGTCGGAGTAAGAGATCTTTCCAATATGGTAACTCCCAAAATATACTTTGTTTGCACCAATTATGAATGTCTGACTTTCCAGGGATTTCAGTCTGGACTCCAATTTCATGTATCTTTGGATAGTCCCTTACAATTTCGTATATTTCCTCGCCTGACCAAACCTTGGGTGGTTTCAGATTCTCTTCTCTGTTAGCTATGAAAATTTTCTTATATCTTCTAAAAGTATGATTGGGATGAAGAAAACACCGATGACAATCGAACCACGAAACTTTCTTCCCATATCGTAACGAAAATGCTCGTGTTTCTTCCATACAATAAGGGCATGCTAGACGACCGGCCGTACTCCAACCAGAAAGCATCCCGTATGCAGGAAAATCATTAATAGTCTATAACAAAGAAGCGAACATACGAAAAAAAAATTCCTTGATACATCGTAAGTTTCGACTCCTTCATACCACAGTTTCTTCAACTCTTCGATCAATGGTTGTAAATAAACATCAATTCCTTGGGTTGGATCATGAGGGCCGGGAACGACAGTGATGAGAAACATATATGGTGTCTTCATACACATCCATGGAGGTAAATTATACGGATTAACGATAATTGGCCAGGATGAATATTTACTACCAAATTGTGAAAATGGTGAAAATTCATCCGTACATAAACCAAGTTTGACATTACGGCTTTCCGCAGCAAATGCGGGATAAGTCTTATCGAAATGTTTTCATGCTTCTCCGTCGGATGGATGTATCAAAGTTCCTTCTTCCGCTGTTCTCACACTATGCCATCGCATATGACAGGCCGTAGCAGAAGATGCATATAATCTTTGAAGTCTGGGAGTGATGGGTAAATAATGCATTCTCTTGTACGGGACTTCTTTCCCTTTCTTCTTTCTTGGTTTGTATCTTTCTTCGTTACATATTTTGCATTTTCTAAGGTCAACGTCGTCTTTCCAATACAACATGCAACCTTTCACACATGCATCTATCTTCTCGTACGGTAGACCGAAAGCGGACATTAATTTTTTTACTTTATAATGACTATCACACATCAGATTATTGGGTGGCATGTGTCGTTTTGCAGCTTGTACAACTGCTGTAAATGCAGCTCCGTAAGGTTAAATTTTGATTTCATAGTTATGTATTCGGCGGTTACTGAAAGTTCGGTTCCGCTTTTACATCCGTCCCACAACGGCCTCTTAGCAGAATCCAACAAATCGTATATTTTTTTAGCTCCCGCAGTCGGTTCTTCTTCGACATTTTCGTCTTCATCGACAGCTTCAATTGTAGGAAACATTGATCGTGCTGCATCATCCACCATATTTTCTATCGGATTCGTCATCATATTATCGTCCTCTAATAGTTCAGTATTAGGTGTAGGTTCAACAAGTTCTCCATGACGATCCCAGAAATAATAATCAGGCACGAAACCATATTGATACAAATGTACTTCAACTATATCTGATTTCCAATGCTTCAAATGTTGGCACTTACTACACGGGCAACGAATTTCTATGTTGTTTCGGTTATTAGATTTAGCAAATCTAATAAATTCGTGTATACTGTTGTAGAAATGTTGCTTTATTGATCCCTTCTTTCCAGTTCTGACTTCATATATCCAAGTACGGTCGAGAAAATAATTGTACATTTTTCCTGATTTGAAAATGTATGTTAGACAGTTTAAATCAATAATTTTCAACCATTCTCCATTGTAAACAGTTCACCGTTGCAGAAAATTCAAAATAAAAACTTCACTTTATTTTTTAATTTTTTAGTATTTTGGTTTGCACTTCGATGGTCAGTCATCCTACTTCCCATTACAAACACAATAATGTAATTACATTTTATAAATCATTTCAGATTAAACAGTTCAACAAAATTTCGGCAGCACTGCCCTTATGTTCCCTGTATCGTACACAAATGCGTGTACACAGGGAACGTAAAGGAAGTGCTATCGAAATTTTGTAACCGTTTAAAATGAAATGATTTATAATATGTAATTACTTTATTGTGTTTGTAACTTGTCCAATATAGGGACAAATCCGACAAATATTATATCAGATGAATATAAATGTCCGTTCCGTTACCAAAACGAACATCCATATAACGATCATATACAACACTTGCCAGACGGGGCCAAAGCCAATCTAAAAGATAAAAAAATTTCTTTAAATTTTATCAAATATTGTTGTTCTTTTCAAATTTTGACAATGTTTCAACTATTTAAATTTTATTTAATAAATTTGTATATTTAAATTTTAGTTCAACATTCAATTAACAATTTTAGTTCAATATTCATTTCTTTATTTTTTTACGACATAGATTTTAGCAGAATCTTTGTTGTTGTTATATTCATTTCTTAATTTCTTTACAAACTAGATTTTAGTACAATATCAGTTGTTTTTAACCAAGTTAATCATTAACAACTTAAATTTGTAATTTATCAATTACATAAACTATGAAATACTTTCATGTAAATTTATCAATAACCAAGTTAATCATTAATATACACTATTTTTTCACCTAAAACAACTAATCATGTTAATCGCCAACAATAATCATCTACATCAACCATTTATTCAACTTGATCATGATAAACTAATTAATGTAATACTTAATTCAAGTTCATGATAATAAACTAATTAATCTACCAAATCAACATACAACACTACTAATACCTAATTTAACAACACTACTAATACCCAATTTAACAACAAATCTCAATCTTACAACAAATCATAATTGAATTAGGGTTTAAACTAAACCTAAAAACATCAAATTTACATTCAAACAAGAGATTAGGAGCATACCGACACAAATTTGGGTGATTTGGAGGCGTTGAAGGCTGGGGCGGCGGCTACGGTGACGGAGGGCGACGGATGGGGGAAGGAGGAAGGAATTGGGGGAGGAACTGAAGTGAAGCTATTGCTCTCGGCTCAGATCTGTATATTGCGTATAGCGACGGCCGCTTTTTTTAGCCGTCGCTAGCCGTCGCTAAGCTCCGCCGCTATACGAAGCCTTTCTAGTAGTGTTCAAAAAATTATTAATTTACCACATTTGTTCCGCGTATTTTATTTAATAAGGCTGTTTTAATATTGTTGTCATTTTTCAATACAGTTAAAAAAATTTAGACTTGTGCATTCATTATTGTTATACAAGTCAAGATGTTATACAACTCATGTCTTATTCCAATTAACACTATACAATGGTAGAAACAGCACATATTTAACGGTTTACATGTACACACACAATCACAAATTATACATACTCTTTAAAATTTCACGATAACATATGAAATAGGTATACCGTGGGATACTATAAACCATTATTACGCTATTGGAAACAATTGCAATCACTAATTAACCCTAATTTATCAACTTATGCAAATCCAGATTTAGGGTAAAAATTAGATTTTTGGCGAAAATAAAAGATTATACCTGAGATTGAGAGCAATGGAGTTTGATTATGCAGCCGTGGAGGATCCGAAAGCTTGAAATTGGAGATTGGAAGCTTGAAGGAGGGATTTAGGGATTTTAATTCTTTTTTTTCGTTCAGCCAAATAAGGAAGAAAGACTTCGGCCTGAGCAGATAATCGCAAATTTCCGACGGCTTCCGACGGCCAATCGGAAGCCGTCGGAAATTAGCCGTCGAAAGCCGTCGCTATGTGTTGTCGATTTATTAGCATTTTCTAGTACTGAGATAAAACAGTACGGATTCAACCGAGATGGTTGGCTCCGTAAAGGGAGATTGTTTTTTCCTGATGTCGATGGGTTGAGGAATGAGTTCCTGTGAGAGTGTGATCATTTGAGATTGACTATCCATCCTTATGGCAATAAGATTTATCATGACATGAAGCAGATCTATTAGTGGAAAAGAATGAAGAAAAACATTGGGACATTCATCTAGAAGTGCTTAAACTGTCAATTAGTCAAGGCAGATCAAAAGAAACCTAATGTATTGATGCAACCGCTAGAAGTTCCCAACTGAAATGGTTTAATGTAACAAAATTATTCACGATGACACAAGTTAAAATTTTAGTGTAATAACTAATAGAAGGAATTTTATTTTCTAAATTTGTCCATTTCTGCTCCGCTGCTAACGCAGCTGATGTAACATAAAGCCGTTGTTTATTTATCATTTTCTCGAATCCCGATGAGACGCACATTGTTGGAAATGGCTACCTGCTTGGGTAGTGCTCCTATCTAGTGTTCCATAGCTTGCACTAGTGACATTATTGTCGTATGAGTAGAGTTTACTTCACTTTCAAGTTTTTGAACAATCTTGAATTTATTTTCCATATTGCTCATATATCCTTCAAAGCATGTGATGAAATTGTGTGTTGGTAAGATCAAATCATGAAGGTTGAGTCGGGTCTTCCTTTAGTTATTGATCTATATCGGCCATCTCTTCATCTTCCAGTAAAGATTTCTGTCCAGTAGCATCTTTTCTTGGAGCCATTTTAAACATTGAAATAAAAGAAAAGTGTGTATGTGTGTCTGTATGTATATATGTATGTAACATACAAAGCAACAAGTCAATAGTTCAAGTCTCCTTCTAGTGCTAACTTGTTAAAGTATTGTCTGGTCACACTACCATCGACTTTTTGCTAGATAAAAAAAAATTGCAATCTAAAAGTATGTTAAGGATTAGTTAGTATGATTCGAACTCATCACTGTTGTAATGAAGCAAAATATGGTAATTCAATTAGTTGCGAGAAACAACGTGCAATAGGTAAAATGCGATAAAATCAAATGTAGAAAATAAGAGAAAAATAACGCATAGTGGTCGAGGGATGATTTTTCTTACGTCCACAAAGCCTTAATTGGTATAACATCAAAGAGATTTAATTGAAAATGTTTAAAGAAACATTTGTTGAGAGAACAAATTAAATATCACTAAAAAGATTTAATTGAAGAAGTTTGATGAAACATTTAGGAAAGAACAATTAAATAGCAGTAAAGAGATTTAATGACACATATTAATGACATGTATATTTTTTGTCTAGCTTCATGCAGTTTGAATTTACAAGCCTACAGTAGACAAATATCTTTAACGGTCGGTTTGATTAGTAACTCGACGCTCGATTACCATTATACCTATATATATGGATGACCATCTATTTATAATAGTAGGAGGTTGTCTGGCCCTCCGGGGGAGCCCACAAAACCCATGGATGGACTGGAGCAATGGGGCAATGTCGGTCATCGGCAATATGAAATCATAAATGTTGTGTATATAGAAAATATAGAAAAACTCTTAGGAAATAAACAATAGTTGTTATGTTCCAGTGATTAGTGCATTGCTGTTTGTGTTAGTGGGCTTGAGTTCAAATTTAGTTTGAAGGCGGTCGACATTATTTTTATTTTGTTCGGCTATTGGGTCAATATTAACATTTTACTTGGGCCAACTCTGTTCACGTGGGTCGATGATACCAAAAAGTGATCTATCTAGAGGCTTTAAACGTGTCACAATCTAGTGATAGGTGCAACTCAAGTGGATTGATGACGTGATCAAGGTGAGATTTGTGCTACTTTTTGATTTTTCACAGGGCTACCATGTGTATGATCCAATGGCGGAGAGAGTTTACATGTTGCTTGTAGACTGCCTATGTTGGTTTTTTTGATGAGTATTGGACTGCTTGAACAATACATGTTGATGTTATACGGATGGTTGTGATTATATGTAATAGTTAATGTGTTTAGACTTGGGCGGTTGGTGGGAATAATCTGGTTGATAATATTTGTTGGGACATGAATGGAGAGATGTTCTATCAGTGGCCAAGTGTCATAGCACAGTTGAATAAATGACGTTGTAGAGTGATGATTGTTTCATGGAATGGTTAGGTATTGAAGTGAGTATATGCCACACCAGCAGATTTGTCAAACGGAAACGAACAAACTCAATCAAGTAAGGCAAGCTCGAAGACTTGCTGCATAAGAGTTTTTCTTGCATTCTTTATCACAATATTCCTCTAATTGAATCGAGTGTATCAGTGGTTGTCCAAAGGCTAAAATGTGATTTCCCATGTAGATATTTCTTCTCCCATATTTAACATATTACACTTCCTTGTTAACATATCTTGATGCTTGAATACAACCCTGCAATTCTCATTTACACGTTTAAGGACAGAAAACTACAAGATGTGAATAAAGTCTTCTTGCATCGTCTAACTTAAAATTACGATCAGTGGTTAACTTCCACCTTTGAGTAGTAGAATTAACATACGTAACCCAACAAAACATAACAATGGATTCTGATTGCTGGATGAATTATTCCCCCAATCCAAACTGACTTCTGTGCAGTACTGTATCCTGGGATATATTCCCAATCTATAGGATATCAGTCGTAAATAATATTACCAATTACATCATGCCATTATATCAAAAGGTTATCCATTAATATGTCATCATACCAAGAATAAATTTTCACGTGCTCCCACATCTCCAATAATTGGAAAAAGCAACAGAACCTAATTTACAAAAAATGCATCGTGATAGACAATGCAAACAAAAAGACATTTTATGACCTGAGAAAACATTTTATATTTTCGTACAACAACATTCAAATGCACACACATACAAGAAAAACATAATATCTTAAAAGTTACATAGGTTCACACTTATCATACACAACTTTGTATTTGTTTTCACAGCACATTTTACACATGAAATGAAAAATGAATTCCAAAGCTCATAGTCCCAATACAAATGGCTTATTCACGCAACGAAATCTACAACCTCGAGCTAGAAGCATTTGCAGTAGCTGAGGAGAGAGCAGGTCGACCAATCCCCGATTTAGCTTCAATTTCTTGAGCTTGCCAGATGAAGCCCTGAGCCCAAGCTCAAACCCTTCCACAGACACTTTGTTCATGTGCACTAAATCCACGTCTTGAAGACACCTTAGACTTCCAATTAGTTTCCAAAGTCCAACTGAACTAACCGGGCAGTACGATACATTGATCTGCATTTATGAAATATAAGTTACAATATTGGCCTCAAGTTGGATTCATCATCCATAACAATGTTGATGGCACTTGGTTAGAATATTTACCTGTCTAATATTAGGACAATAAGAAACAAGGGCGCTGACAGCAACATCATCAACAGAGTAACACCGCTTCATATCAATTTTAGTCAGTTTACTGCATCCCATTGCAAGAGCAGTGATTCCTAAACCACTCACATTATGGAGTTCCCTCAGTTCAAGAACTGAAAGTTCTTTCAATGAACTCAAATGTTCGATCCCTTTATCTGTTATATCACTACAGTAACATAAATTTAGTTCCTTCAGCTTCTTGCACCCGGCAGCTACAGATGCCAATCCTTCATCGCTTACTCCAGTCGATCTGTTATTTTCATGTAAATTTATTTAGAATGTTTTGGCACATATTTGAAGTGAAAGCTTGAAGAATAAAAAGTAGGAAATTACCGAT
Source organism: Allium fistulosum (assembly GCA_030737815.1). Taxonomy (NCBI): domain Eukaryota; kingdom Viridiplantae; phylum Streptophyta; class Magnoliopsida; order Asparagales; family Amaryllidaceae; genus Allium; species Allium fistulosum. The sequence continues at coordinate 962,153,062 of CM060901.1, forward strand.
AAAGATCAAGTTCTATAAGATTATGGCAGTTCGAGCCAATATGAGCAAGCCCATTATCAGTGATGCTGGAACAAAGGCCCAACTTCAATACTCTAAGCTTGGAGCTTTTAAACAAGGATCCAAATGCTGCTAATGATATATACTTTGGATGTCATATTCAGTGTGATTAAGCCAACAAACTCATGAAAACAAAACTGAACTTACCAGAATCGTTAATGCTGCAATCAGTGAGATCAATTTCCCTGAGTTCGGCACATGATGTGAAAATCTGACTAATGCCTCTTTCCGAAAGTAGCGAGCAAGACTCTAAACGAAGGCATTCAAGCTTTTTACAATGCTTTGATATTGAAAATAATGCTTCATCTGTTATGAATTTGCAGCATGTGAGATCAATCGTTATTAGATCAATACAGTTGCTCACGAGGTTGCAAATGCCTTCATCATTCACACCTTGGCATTTGCTAAGGCTGATCTCTTTTAAATTCTTGCAATTATTACCAATCGATTTAAGGCTTGAAGCTGAAGCTTGAAATCCATCAAGTTTCAAAGTATTTATAGTTGAACTTAAGACGCTCAGTTTGGAGAGAAATTGCAGTGCAAGTTCCTAAAAAAGATATTGAGATTATTTATTAGTAACAAATGCTATATTACTGAGCAAAACATTGATTGATGATTAGATTTGATGAGTTGAACTCACCGGATAACAATCACCAATATTTAGATTTTCAATATACTTGTGCCCTTCTATTATAGGGATCAGACCAGAAGAAGTCACATTGTCACAGCGTGAAACATCAAGAATCTGCATTAACACATAATATATGTTACGACTACTAATCTGTTGATTTGATGCTTTCAACACAAAATATTTGTCTGCAATTTATAATTTTATATCCAAGGTTTTATATGTTTGTACGTTATCTTGCTAGAAGCGTCTATATAAACTGTAAACGAAGCCACTATGTACTGAATGGTTGGAGGCCCATATACCGACAAGTTGATGAATATTTCACTTTGTATTGAAATGAAAATGATATAAATCAGCAGCCACTGCTTACAATCCATTTCGAGATATAAATACAAATAGGAATTCAAGTCATACCCCGTGTGATACAATGAATTTTTTGTGGTTATTTTCTGTGTTATAACTTTGTAACTTAAGCATAAATCCCTATGTAGTACGATCAACTAACTTTCAAATGATAAATATAAATAATTTATCTTATTCATGTTGTTTATTTAAAGAAGTTTACCACTTCAGACCACAATACAAACAATGTAACAAAGAAACATAATAGGGTATGTGACTTCCAACCAGTAATGTTTTAGTATGGCAAATAAGCTACATTTAAAGAGAAAAGAATATGCTACAGAAATGAACAACTAACCCTCAAAGAACTATTCATATTTCTGAAGTATGCCAAACCATTGTCGTCGATAAAAGAGCAGCCAACCAACGAGAGAATTTCTAAATTTTCAAGGGAGGCGATCAAGCTAAGTGATTTGTTAGTCACCTATCAAAGATTCAATTACGCAAGTCAATAATAATAATAATATGCAGAGAATTATGCGTGTACTGATTAGAAGAAAAGAATACATCTACATAAATGGGATAATAGAATAGATGTTTTATTTTTCTTATCACCCAACAGTTATCATTTTTAAAGAAAAAGAACTTATTCTTCCACTGAGAGATTCTGAACCAGAAAGCAATCAACATTCTCTTTGTACATAAAAAATATTCGAAAACGAAAAGTTGGTGTCCTCTATAATCTATGTACGGGGGCGTACCTAGTACTCAATAAAACCAGTTGACACACTAATAGTATATACATGTGTAATGCATGCAAAACCAATAAACTTGCGATGACAGTAACTTATAGTGACAAAAACAAAGATCAAAGTATTGGACTCACTTTGAGATATGATATGTCCAAAATTTTGAGCTTCCTACACTTTTTCACTAGCAGCTCAATTCCAATATCCGAAACATCTAAACACCATTTCAATCCTAAACTTTCCAAATTTTCGCACCTCACTGCAACCTTTGCTAATCCCACATCCGTCAACTCCAAACACTTATTAAATTTCACCTGAAAAGACGATATATTAATACAAAGTCATATACTCATATGCGTTATATGATATAGTATTACTGGATATAAAATTGTGATACTGTTATCCATAACTTTTTATCCAACATAATTAATATGACTTGTCTAGCATGTCAATGCTAATATTATATTGACACTGAATTTGTGGTCGAGTAGGATCTTCTGAAAGAAAATATTAGGAGAGATTAACCCAAAGATTCTAAACGTTGAACCATCAGAAAAGATAATTCAGATCAAAATGATGATATCTTAACATTAAACTTATTTTGTGGTACAACATCAATATTTAAACTCACATCTTAAAATCCAAGAATTTGAACAGTTTAGTGAGTAATCCTCTTTGGTAATCTATCAGATCAATAAGCATGTATAACAATTTACCACATATCGGGTATCAATAACATACCAACATGTTCTACGAAAATTCATCATGATGCACAAGTAAAAGGGTAAAAACACATGGATTTTTGCTGTTCAAGAAAAATCCATCGCTTTTGGAAATTCCAAATTGCAAACATACAACACATGCAATTAAATTTCACGTGCTTGTATTTTGTCATTAAGTGCACCTGATTGTATTTGCATTTAAATTAGTTGTCCTATTCAAGTATTCAATTACCACCTCCTTCCAATAGTAAATTAAGGATATAAGTAAAAATCACAATAACTGACCAAACTACTGAGATGACAAATAAGAGAAGTGCAAAGGTTTAGTTCCCAAGTATGTACTTTGAGATAAGTGCATATTATGCACGGCTTACTTAGATATTAAAAGCCCAAAACCAACATATTTATGATATAAGTAGTTTGGAAAAGAAAATTTTCAATTAGTTTTAAGTGAATAGTGACTAAAACATAAGAGCAACTCCAGCAAAACAAATTTAGAGTTGAATTTCCAGGAGAATGCTACAAAAGACGAATCCAAACCGAAGATTCAGCCGAATCTTCGGTTTTCGGACAGAAAACTGAATTGAAACCGAATGTCCAGTCCTAGGCGCCCATTTAATGGACGTCAAAGAATAGAAGTCATTTAATGGGCCCCCATTTAATATATTTAATGGTCAGGCGTCCATTTAATGGACGTCTTACATTCAAACCCCCATTAAATGGGCAAAGACGTTCAAGACTAGATGCTCAATAATTGAGAGTCTATTGTTGTCCAAGGCTAGACGCTCATTAAATGAGGGTCTATTGTTGGGCTTTCCTCCTCAATTCAGCCCCGAATATTCAAGACACTGAATGGGTTGGAGATGCCCTAAATGTTTAGGCAACTTCTTTGAAATTGTAACAAAATTTTGTGGTAAAATTGAAATAAGTCACAAGTAACTATAAACAAACATTCGGTGCTTATGTCTTGTCAATTTCAAGAACTTATTTCTCCTTCTGAGCGGTTAGAGCATCTCCAGCCAAGGGCCAATTGTTGGTGTGGTGAGAAGGAAATAAGTTAGAAGGATTATGATGGCTCCAACAATGAGTGAATTTATTTTCAGAAAAATTGTTTAATTCACTAAATGATTTTCAGAAAATCATCTGGGCATAAAACAGTTTTCTACGCCCCATACAGTTATTTTAATACTAAAAATATATTTAGCTCTTGTTTAGGTCTTAAACGGCTTTTTGAAAATCGTTACGCACTAAAAAGTTTTCAAACAGCCGTTTTAAGTATTAAGAGGTTTCAGAAAATCGTTTAGTATATTTTAATTTTTTTTTTAAAAATAAGTCGTTGGCAGAGCTTACAAAGTGACCTGAGGCGTCGAAATGTGAGAAAAAACCATTTGTGGCCTCAAGCACAAATCTTGATGCCTATAACAGCACACTTTATGATGCATGAACAAATTTAATAACTAGTTTTGACCAAGTAATTTTATTTACTTTAAGATAAAAGGAAAAACGCACTGAAACTCTTCTGATTATTGGTTATCATTTAAAACTAATTTAATGGCTACAATTTAAAAACTATTTTGAAGTTCCTATTCAATACTTCTGGAAGAAAATTCTAAAATGGCTGTAAAATAGTAGCAACTTATAAGTTAAGTTTAACTTCTATGCCAAATATGCTCTAAAAGATGAAATACAATATACACAAATGCTACTTTATGAAGAGAGTATCACCTCCTTCAATCCCTTAGCCATGGAGATAGCAGCAGCCTCGCGATCTCCAACACCAACACAATGGGAAAAATCCACAGATTCCAGCTTAGGGCACGAGGCCACCAAAGCTTCAAGCCCTCTCCATCCTATTCCATTCGCTTTCGAAAAATCAACTCGTCTCATGTTACTCATCATCCCACTACACCCAATCAGTATCTCATCCGGAAACACCGCACACTTCGACAAATCGAGAAACTCCAGAAATTGATACCTCCTAATAAGCGTTGTTACGTACTCTCTTCTTAGAATCTTAATCGATCTCCTGTGAATCGATTCTACTCTAAAAAAGCATTTGTTCACTAGCCGGAAAGACTTTCTGTCTTCAGGTTCCGTTACGTGATCGAGAAGGCTGAAATAGAGGTCTACAGAAAGAGAATTTATGTTGAATTCTTCTGACATATGTTGTTTCTTCATTATTATGAGCTAAAGCGGAAAATTTAAGTAGGAATAAAAAGAAATGAAGATGGGGGAAGGAAAAGATGAAGAAGATGCGAAGATGAAGAACAAACACTGCTAGTGTTGTTGTATAGTAATGGATCGTCGTTGCTTGAATGCATTTCTATCAATTTCGCAGCAACAAAACAAACGTCCGATAAAATATTTATGCAATGTTTGTCTGAGATGTTATTATTTTAAACGAGGAAGAAAGGACTTTGATGAAGAAATGAATGTCTGATTTTGGAACGCGAAGTAATCTTAATAATGTTGAGATCTAGAAGAAGAAGAAGCCTGTACCAGTTGAAATACAATTTTTAGAGGACATGGCAAAGGCATGGAATTGAGATGTAATTACGAAATTTTAACGAGTGGTATGGATAAATAAGCTGAAAAGAGAAGGGTACGTTTGGAAAGATAGAAGGTACCGGGGCGAAGTACACAGCCGTTCAGGTTCGTGCGGACTGGTTATGTTCGCTTTTATCGGGTAATTTGCATTTAAGTCCTTGCTATATGAAAACATTAAATATGTGTATAAAATTATCGTTAAGGTCTTAATATTCGGTGGCAACAGCATCATCAGATTCAACTTAGCAGGTACAAGTTGAAATTTTCTAGTACGGAGGTTGTTTCTCATATTTAAGCAGTCATGCTCCATTTGAACTTTAACTTAAACATTTCAACCGAGTACCATACGGCATATTATTCATATACCCACTATACAACTTAGTGAGAATGGTTTATATATTTTACAGCTAAGTTGTATTATAATATATAGTTGCACAACCAAACACGCCATGTGAATGCAATTTACCATGGAAAAAATGATAAATTAAAAATCGGCTGAGGACATGTGCATAAAATTTGCGAGGTTGCAAAGGGTTGATTGATAAAATAAAAAAGGCAAAAGAGGACAAAAGAAGAAGGGAACAGTTTACTATTAAGGAAAGGAGAGGAGTGGAATTCCGTACAGCAGGCGGAACCGAGGTGGGGCCCAGTAACATGGGAGCCCGTACCTATCTAAGGACGGTAGTACCTGTTGTTTAGGCCCACCAAGCACCCACTCAGTTTATTTTATACGATACGTACGAGTCCCTTTCACCTTCGTTTTTATTCTCACCCACAATTATGTTGCACAGATCAGACCACTTTCGGCTTTCACAACTGGACCAATGATATCGCGGCACGTTTCGTGCTTGGGTAGAGGATGGTAGGTGGGAAGATGGGTGCGTTGTGAAATGAAATGAGCAGGAGAGCATACCATAGTAAGTAGCTTTTTTCAAGTTTTGACCTAACTTATGTGTCATTTTAATAAATATATAAATGTTGTTGCCGTGGGTGGACCCTTTGGAGCGGGTTATCTTCAGTGCGGACGATACTTATCTGGATTTAAACAAATTGCTTTTGCTAAGAAATCATTTTTCAGATTTGAGATGAATGAGGTTTGCATTTTCTATCTTCGTATCAAGTTCAACTCTATAAAATATCTTTTGGTACTCTTGTTCTTTTACAAAACATGCACTAGGATAACGACAAAAAATGACAACGCTTTTTTTTTAATTTCTTCTTGTTAGTGACCTTGCATGATTTTTGGCCAAAATCAGCATATTTGTTATCGAAATGTTCTTGTGTTTTATCATCTGAAGAATGTCATAAAACCTTTTGCTCTCGAACTCGTTTATTATATCATCTCACAGGTCCTGCAATAGCATAAAAATCTAACATCCCACGTTCTGAAATACAAACATGAAACCTCGATGTACTGCGATTGCCTTAAAGTTATTTTTCGATCGCAAAATGAGTTTGTGTGTGTGTGTATGTATGTATATTTTTTTTTTTAAATTTGATAAAATAGGGCCCGACCCAAAAGTATTACAAAACAATTCGGGTACAAAGAAACAAACCCGAATGCCAAAACATTACTAACTCAACTAACCATAAACCTTACGAGGCAAACGCGCCTCCATCTCCACCAACAAAAGAAATGTCGAAACACGAAAATCACATAAAAGAAAGAAAAATGGAGAACACAAACTCCAAATCTCAAGGAGGTCTCAGATTCTCTTTGCTATTCGAAATACAGAGGTGGCTAAGTTTAACCTGCTCCCTCCTGCTAAACTTGCTATTATTCGCCAGATTGGTTGATTTAGCTTTCGCCCCTTTTCTCATATCATTACTATTCTCCAGATCTTTTGTAGAATAGTAATGAACAGTTGATTTGTCGCCATTCTGAGTAGTGGTTGCGGATGATTTGCTGCTTTCTCCTTTACTCCAGCAAGATAAGTGATAGACCTTATTATTCAATAAGCTCTTGTAGAAAAAACCTTCCTTTTTGCCGACTTTAACTGTTGATTGATTGTAATCTTCAATAGACATCATCCTAAGATCTTTGGAAACGCTGTTGGATGTGCGGTAGTTCCTCAGATCTGCACAAGGTAAAAATCGACTATTACTGTTTGCGATATAAAATAGGTTCGAATTAGAATTAACGTTATCATGTCTCCTTCCCTTGCAGGTGATATCTTTTGCATCTGTAGAATGGCCGCCTCCAGGAGGATGGTCCAGGGAGATGTTGTCTTGTCTGTGCGAGATATTAACCATGCCAGTTGCATGTAGATGGCAATGACAGGCTCTATGTCTTCTACAAGGAATATGCGTAGCGTATTTCCCTCTGAGTAAGAATTCTTCAACTCTATTCGCATAGTCTTTAACTTTATTTGCAGTAAATAAGTCTGTATCTCTGTGAGCATTCTGTTTGTTGGCTTTCTTATTGAGAATTTGAAAGTCAGAAAAAATATTGTTCCAAATTTGAACACTGCCAGTCTCTTTTTTGTGATGAAGTCTTTGGTTTCTTTCTTTTCAAATATGGTAAATGGTAGTAGTTAGCATAATTGAAGCTCTTTTAAACTCTGTAGACTTGGGTTTGAAGCAGTGTAGAATGTAGTTGATGCTTTCACTTATGCTTTGTATTGATTGATGTTGATTAAAACCCAGAGCATTTTTTGCAATAAACCAAATATGTTTTGAAAATGCACAGTCAAAGAAGAGATGATCTGCATTTTCCACTCCATTTTTGCATAAAAGACAGTATTTATCAGCATTCTTATTCCACTTTGCACATCTTTCTAATGTGGGAAGTCTATTGAGTATTGCAAAATAGGAACAATGAGCCATTTTTAGGGAGTTTGATTTGCACCAAATTACTTTATTCCAATAAACTTCAGTTTCTTCACCTTTCACAAAGTTCCATATTTTTTTAAAGGAGAAAGCATCTTTTGTACACAACTTCCAAATCCATGTGTCTCTTTGAATATTGTTGTCAATTGTCACTTTTTCAATAGCAGTTTTGAATATAGTAGCAGTTTGATGTGTGTTTACATTCCAGTTCTGATTATTTATAATGCTCTGAACTTTATCATTAGCTCCACCGAGAATAAGCAAGTTATTCCAGCCAAGTAGTTCAATAAGTGATTTTCCAAATATCCAGGGATCAAACCATAAGCTAGTAGAGCTACCATCTTTAAACTTTCTTTCTATAAGCTTTTTACCATTCTTCCTGCAATTTAAAATATTTTTCCAAGCATAAGAATGATAGTTTTTAGCTTTAATGGTCCAAAAGTTATTGTTTGTAAGGTATTTATCTCTCATCCATTTAGCCCAGAGAGATTTACCATCTAAAAATTCCAAAATAACTTATATTTCGCTGCTTCTCTCAAGTCTCTAATGTTTCTAATTCCTAAACCACCAGCCTTTTTAGTCATGCAAACTTTATCCCAAGCAATTTTGTGTTGTTTGCCTTGCCAGATAAAGTTAGCACACATTTTTTCAATTTTGCAAATAGCCTGAACAGGTATATTATAAGCTTGAATCCAGTATAGAATAATTACAGTGATGACAGTATGGGTGAGTTCTAGTCTACCAACTAGAGATAGTAATTTACTAGACCATCCTTCAAGTTTATTTTGAATAATCTCATAAAGCCTAGAGCAGTCCCTATCATTCAGTTGATTTATACTTAAAGGCAGGCCTAAATACTTGACTAGCAGATTTCCTTCATTAAAATTGAGAATGTTTAAAATATCCTTCTTGCATTTGCATCCTTTGCTGAAATAAATTTTACTTTTGCATTCATTAACTTTTAACCCAGCAAATAATTCAAGCTTTTTAAAGATTTTAGCAATAGAATTAGCATTTTTCTTATCTGCTTTGACAAATAAAAGCAAGTCATCAGCATATAAAAGATGAGTAATAGAAGGTTTAACTTTATTAATGGCTTTAATATTTCCCTTACTTTGTTCAGAATTAATTAGAATTGTGAAATATTCCATCACAATAGTAAATAGATAGGGAGAAAGGGGATCCCCTTGTCTAATTCCTCTATTACCATGGATAGAACCAGTAGGGGAGCCATTAATAATCACAGAGTATGATACATTGCTGATACATTCTTTGATAAGATCACAATTTTTTTTATTAAAACCCATAATACTCATCATATGAATTATGAAATTTCTATTTATCTTATCAAAAGCTTTGTGTAAATCAATTTTGATGCACATGACACTTTTGTTTTTCATATTAAAATTTCTAATAAGCTCATGAGCAAGCAAAGTGTTGTCAGTAATAAGCCTCCCCGGAATAAAAGCACATTGGTTTTCTGAAATTAAAATTTTTAAAAACAATTTAATTCTGTTGCAAAGAATAGTAGATATAATTTTATAGATAAAGTTGCAACAGGAGATTGGTCTATAATCTTTCATACCTTTAGGATTATTTATTTTTGGGACACGAGTTAAGAAAGTATGATTGAAAGATTTTAAAAGCTTGCCAGTCTTAAAAAATTCTGAAATGACTTCAAAAATATTAGAATTTATATTAGACCAATGGGCTTTATAGAATTTGCACCAAATCCATCAGGACTAGGGCTTTTATCATTGTTAGCATTGAAAACAACATTTTTAATATCCAATAAATTAATAGGGGCTAGCAATATTTCTTGACTAACTTCTTTTAAGGAGAATTTAACATTGATGAAAGGAAAGGAAGCCATATGATTATTAGTATTAAATAACTCTGTGAAGTAATTAATGGCTTCTCTCTCAATATCAGTTAAATTCTTTAAAGCAATACCATCTGCATCAATAAGTTTACCAATAATATTTCTATTTTTTCTATTAGTCATTTTCGCATAGAAAAATCTGCTAGCTTCATCCCCATTTGTAAGCCAGTCAACTTTAGCCTTTTGCCTCATATTAACTGAATGAATATGAAGAGAATTAATGAGATTATTTTGAGCCTGAAAAAAATTATTGATAACATTACTGTCTGAGCAATCATTATCAATAGCATTTTGCAGATTTTCACACTCATCTCTAGCCAGTTTAAGCTCATTTTTATTTCTGCTCTTGTTCCAGTTTTTTATATGTCCCTTGGCAACTTGCAAGAATTTAAAGAATTTATATTGGGCAGTGCCCTGTATTTTAAATGACAAGCATTTATGGAAGACATTTTTATAATTTTCATCATAGACCCATCCATTCATAAATCTAAATGGAATATTTTTCTTGCATTCATTATTTTCTATAAGAAGAATTTGAATAGGGGTGTGGTCGCTAGTAGCTTGGGGTAGAGTACAGCATTTGTAATAAGGAAAAGTATAAGCAAACTTTTGATTTATTAAAATCCTATCCAGTTTGCAATGTATGTTTCTAAATTTACCAGATTTCCAGGTAAATTTATTTCCTACTATATTAGCTTCAATAATACCAGTCCTTAAGAATAATTTATTAATAAACTCTAATTTGCTGAAAGGAACTGGTATACCACCTCTTTTATCATATGAATGCATTATTGTGTTGAAATCACCCATTATGATCCAAGGATGAAACATTTTTTTATTCAAATACTCAATATAATTCCATAAATCAATTCTATCATTTTCAAAGTTTGAAGCATATATGAATGTTACTTCTAAAACAAGACCACCTTTATTAGAAAATAAACAGTGAATATATTGGATGTTTAAAATATGACTATCCAAACTCCAAATATTATGATCCCATAAAACTAGAATTCTACCATTACCCCTATTTTGGTTATTATTTACACTGCTCCAATTGGAGAAATGTCTAAAGTGGTATTCTGAAATTTTATCATTGTCTAATTTGTGTTCCAATAGACCTATTATACTAGGTTTTTCAGTCATAATTAAATTAGAAACATCTAATTTTCTAATTGCAGAATTTAGACCTCTAACATTCCATGAAATTATAGACATTAATAAAAATATGATGAAAAATTAATAAGGATACTCAAAGGATATATGTTAGTCACAGTGAATCACTGTAACTATCTTCATCCTCTTGCACTTCTAGCTTCTTTCCCTTTTTTTTGCATGCTGAGTCATTTTTAACTTTTAGAAGCTTGTCCCATTTATCATTTTTGAAGATGTATTTTCCCCTGAATTCCTTGTCTTTATCATCTTCTACTTGCTCTGAAGAGGGAATGTCACTTAGGATTTTAATTCTGGTTCTAGCTTTCTTTCTCTTTTTCCGTTTATTTGCAGGTGATAAGGAAGTAACAGCATTTACAGGTGCCTGAATAGCTTTCCCAGATAGATTTTTTTTCTTTAATGGGGTGAATGAATCTGAAAGGAAAGATAAAGCAATGCTTTTTGGAGGTTCAGTAAAATCTGAAAGAGATTTAGAGGAGATTTGCTCAACATTCATTATGTCACCTTCCTCATTAGCCTGGACAGAGTCTTTCATACTTTCAGCTTTCTCCACTAAGGCAATTGAAATATCTACCTTATCTACAATGGCTCTTTGAGGTGGGTAACTGTTTTTGCATTGCATATTTTCTTGGTTGTCTGCATAAGCATTATTACAAGCATCCATTATCACATCCTGTGCTTCCAAACCATTAAAACCACTTGACTTTAAAGTATTGTCAAATTGGGGCACTACTTCTTTTGTAATTCCATCGCAAGCATTCTGCATATTTATATTCATTTCTACATTGCTGTTATCCACTTCATTGGTCACAACTGCAGTATCCTTCTCTCTGCATTTTTCTTTCCAAACTTTTTTAACAGAACAATTTTCATCTGCATGTCCAAAGCATTTACAAGATTTACATCTTGATGGGATCCATTCATATTCAATTTTTTGCACTATATTGTCACCATCATGCATTGTGATGTAAGCTTCGTTCGATAGCTCTGCATCCGCTTTTATTTCAACAAGAATTCTTGCATAACTCAATCTTGTCTCCTTAGCTGTTGGTTCATCTAACTTTAATGGTATACCCACCACACTTGCAATAGCACTAAAAGCATCTTTATCCCATAATCTTAGGCTTAATTCAGGTAGCCTAATCCAAACTGGCATAGTAGATAAAAGATCCCTGTCGAAATTAAATTTCTTGCTCCATTTTTTCAGGATAATCAACTTGCCATTTATAAAATATGGCCCTCCATTTAGAATTTTTTCACAATCTTCAACTTTGGTAAATCTTATAATAAAGAAACCATTATCCCTAGTATAGATTTCAAAACTTCCTAAAGGATTCCAGTTTCGAGTAATATAAGTCTTGAAATGATGATAAGGAGGACGAGGACCATATACATAAGCAATAACAGAAGAACTCCACTTATTCTCCGTGCGCTTATCGATATCTTCTTTCACAGTAACAAATTTTCTATTGTTTATATTAATAGGAGCAACATAATTCAAGTCAAATTCAGAATCTAACCCTCCTTTCTTGAGAATATCAGCCCAAGAAGTGCATCAACTGAGTAGTTTCTACATTGGCTGCAGCCTTTGGAATTATATTTCTTGTATTCAGAAAATTCCTATTCACGTTTCTTGGTTGCGAATTGAATTTTCTTGGATCTGATTTCCCTGAATTGGGGGGATTTGGAACATTATCTGGTTTTCTTAGAAAGCTTCTTTGAAAATCAGGTACATAATGTTTCAGTTCGCCTTTCTATTGTGGACTACTTTCTGAAATCCATCATCATCCACTATTGCATTGCTCAAAATTGGGGGGTTAGCTATGGACTTGATTTGCTGTGAAAGAGGAAGATTGATAGGCAATGGAGGAGGAGAAGATGGAGATGAAGAAGAAACTCCATTCTGATCAAGACTAACAAATATATGATTATTTTGTATGTATGTATATGTATATGTGTGTGTATTATGTTATTTAGACTAAAAGAAAATGGGACAGTTTAGCCCAACTACCATTATAACTATTAGTATTTAAATTCTGAGTTTCATGGTTTAGTAGAATCCGGCAGCAAGTTTGATCTACAACGATGGTTATAATTATCCTTTCAAATAAATTTTTGAAGAGATGGTTCATAGCTGTATTTGTATTAATTGCAGGATGAAATGTAAGTTTTGAAAGAAATGTATGATCATCAAAATTAGAGAAGATCACACATCAGGATGAAATGTAAGTGATAATATTTTTGTGTAAATTGAAGCTAGTTAAGGTTGATTTAACAAATTTTAATAAAATTATGTAGAAATAAAGTTCGGTTTCAATGGTGAAACTCCATAATAATTGGTTACGTTACTATATATTATTCCCAGTAGAGCAAAACAATAGGCAATACAGTGCCTAGTAAGTAATGATGTTGATAAGTTAATTGCCAAACGTGGAATGGAGAACTATGATTATATAAGCCAAAATTTGTAAAAGGCTGTTATATCTTAGTAATAACCCAAGATCATATCCAATAGTTGAACAAGTTCAACTCTTAGTTCAGCTTTGCTCTTATTTTTTGTTTGTTTTTCAACAAGTAGTACCATCCCTTAATAAGTAGTCAAAATAGATTAAAAGTTAATTTTACATTTTTGCCTAGTAACAGAAACTTAAAATTTAAACATCTTAGCATATAAGTTTGATTCTAGAAAATGAACATTTTAGAAGCATGTAGCAAATATAAACGATATTTGAAAAATATGAAAGCTTGAATATTGATCGAGTTAAGTAGAGAGTATTGAATTTTAATTCAAAATGAAATGCTTTCGATACTTTCAAATAATCAAAACATTGATAAATACACTTGGCTGTTGCCTTGGAAACTTAAGAAATTTTATTAAGAACATTTCGATATAAATAATAAAATTTTCAAAGTCAAATTGAATTATTTGAATATATTTTTGAATTAAATGATGAAATCCTATTTAGATTCAAAATGACTTTGGTTTGAATGTAATGAATATTTTGTGGATTTTATAACTAAAAAAGATTTAATTCACAAAGTTAATTTATTATGCATTAGAATTGTTTTCAAATTGAAAATTCATAGGATGTAAGGTTAGGCTGAGATAATGGAAAATTTACATACAAATTAGTGAAATTCATAATGGAATCAACATTTGGTATTATACATAAATTACATAAAAATAATATACATGCATTAGATAGTTATGCCTACAGTTTAAATTTAAGTTCCTATATCACCATAAACATGAAATTTACAGTCACAAGTTAATATAGAAAATCTAAGTATAGGGTCGAGGCAATGGTGGAATTAAACCTTACTTTATAGAGCATGTGCATATCACATAATAAAAAGAGTAAGAATGAAAGATGTATGGAAGATATTCTCTATGTAGACAATGTGAATGAAGAGTGTTAGTTTTCTAATTTGATATTTATTTAGTTGCCTAGTGCATTTCTTTTTGTACATTTTGTGTGTAGTACGCATAAAATAATTGTAACGCTTAATAGGTCGAAGTCTTTAAAGTAATTGTAGAGCAAGTTGCCTCATTGCTCTAATAGTGAACCAAATGATCAAATTAGCATGTTGGAATGCAAACAGCTAGTTGTAATATATGAATGCATATAATGAGCTAATTGGTATTTGACCTTGGTAAATTTTAGCTTGTTTCTTATTGCCAAATTAAAGATAATGAAACATTTATGTTATTAATATATATATATATATATATATATATATGCGACTAGTGTTACAATTGAGTTGAGAATAGATACCATTGGAGCATATTTGGATTAGCTGACGACTTTGGCTCGCTTTTGTTTGCTCGCATATAAGTTAAATAACTCGCTTAAATGCTAAAATAAAGGTACGCCTACCGGTAAAAAAATATAAATGCTAGAAATATTAATATATATTGTGTTTCCGATCTTATGGTCGATGTATATTGTATATATTATATCTGTGAAATTGCAAATGGTTCTCCGTAAAAGGAGACTCTATCGAAATTTTTCAAAAATTCTAATACTTAGAAAATTTTCAATAATCTTTCGTATGTGAAGAAATAAAAGTTAATAAATGATTCTATTTAAATTTATAACATACGTTAAGTTTGATTCTAATGTTAGCCACTTAGAGAATTAAACGAGTGTCAACTTGATTGTAGATTTCAAAATAGAGACTGTTTGAGCTGTGTGTGATGTCTCCCTATAAGAAAGTGCGAGAACGTAATTTTCATAAGAGGGGAGGTCTGTAACAACCCTGTTTTCGAAGGCGTGATATTCTACAAATTTAATTAAAATAAAATGTTTGTATTCGATTTTGATAAGTATTATTTTAAAATTCACTTTTTACTTAATTGAAGTCTATTTAATAATAGACTTTTGTTCTAACAAATCGAATTAATTAATAGATTCTTTTTAGATATATATATATATAACTGGATAAAGTATTATTGTTAAATATAAAATATTTTAAGGTGCAAATAACTAAGCATGGATGGGTAAGAATCGAATTAAAAGAAATTAGGTAGTTATCGAAGTATATTGTGTGAAATAAAATATATATATCAATTTAAATTTATTTACAAATGAATAAAGGGGCTATTTAAAAGGAAAGAAAAAAAAGAAAGAAAGATTAATTTAGTTAAACAAGGCCTAATCCAATTAAGCCCATCTCTTTTCTTTTTGTAAAATTCAACATCCTTAAATCTAGTAATTCCCTTTCAAAGCAAAACCCCAATGACCTAACCAATCCATTCCTATTTCTTGCCCTAGCCCCAACTTCCCAATTCAAAATTCGGGATTAAGAAAAAAAACCACACGAATGTGATTCTAGCATAGGCGGACGATCGAAGGCGGGCATCGAGGGCGGCAGCGTTATGGTGCACTTCGAGGCACACTCATGTTTGCATGCTTGGCGATGAGGTCATGGTGACTGAGTGCGAAAGTGACAGCTGCTGGCAACGATGGTGATGGAGGTGGCGGCGAGAGACTGAACGAGGGCTAGATGATGAAACTACTCTAGTGGACGATGCGTGCAAATGGCTGTAGGGTTGCTGTGACAGTGACGTTGGTGGTGCAGATTCAGGCGACATTGACGACAAGTACAATAAAGTCTGAAAACGAATGGTTAATATGAGTTATACTATTTAACTCACATGTCTATATCTAAAATAATTATAACCCTTCTTGCATGCCTTGCTTTAGTTATAAATTGCGTTAATATGTGGTAGTGGTTGAATGATATGATTGAAATACAATTTCATGTTATAGTCTCAATTAGTTTGGTGTTTGAATTGGTTGATTTGTGTGTTTGAAATATTGGGTTTGAATCAATAATTGATTATGAAATAGCATGTATGTTAAAAACTATCAAAATGCATTTGATTTTTCTAACTAGATTTTATGATGGTTGTGCATCATTTGTATGACCGAAGTTGTCAAAATGCAAATTGGATCACTAAGAAATTTTATATTATGGAATGATATTTTATAGAGCAATGCTGGTTTTAGAAGATGCATTTTTGATGGATTTATTGTCTGAATTGTTTAAATGTTTTTAAAATTTCTCAAAATAAGATTGTTATCTATTTTGATCCTAATTGGGATTTAGTTTATAGAATACAGTTATATTATATTATATTCTTAACTTATTTCTTATTTCAAAATTTCTATTCAAAGCTTTTAAAGATGAGTAATATTTATTCATAAAACCTTTTTAAATTTACTATTATAAGTATATTATAATTTTGAAAATGTTTTAGAGGCAAAAGATATAATATAGTTTTATTTTATTAAATTTATTATGTAATAATTTCAATTTCAAGTGATTTTAGTTATAAAAGAGGTTTAAATGATTTTGAAAGTCTTCAAAAGCCTTTGTAAGTAAACAACTTTTCCATAAAGTGAATCTAAGGATTTAAAGGTGATTTTGGGAAGTTGTATCTTTATTTATATATAACTAATTAAAACTCTTTTATTTTGTTTATTTTAGATTTGGGATTTTATTGATTTCATGTTTTTCTATGAAATGAGGAATTTTAATAAATGGTTAAATCGTACAGACTGGTATAGTACTTTTTGTACAATTTTTTCGCTTATTTTTTATAACTTGTTGAATAGAGTATATTGAGTGGAATTTATTAGCTTTTAGTAAATAATTGAATATACTAGATGGTATGTGATATTTAGTGAAATTCTAGTGATTACTAAAGTGACAGTGATTAACACTTCAGAGTTGTACTATCTTGGGGTGTTTGGCTATATGGGCCGGTAGATCGTTGAGAAAAATATAATCATAATTTTGACGCTCATAATTCAGATAAGGAACAATGGTGATTCATAATCTTCCCATGCTTATTCAAGCATAAAGCACATAAATTCCCTACCTATGTGTCACAAACCAATGTACTAGTGCATCTACTAATACGTACGCCATCTATAAATATCAGCATATATATGATCAATAACATACATAGCAAACCCTTATGCTAAATCTAAACAAATAACTCATGATAAGTCCTCCAAACTTTATCTTCGATTTCCCAAGTACAGTCCTCTTGGTTGTTGCTCCATTGGATCCTAACAAGCTTCACTTCTTTATTAACAAGCTTCACTTCTTTATTCTGAAGCTTCTTTACATCTTGATCTACAATCTGAATAGGTCTTATCACATAAGTCATGTTCGGTTCAATAATCAGGTTGTTCATAGCTCTTGGATTCACTACCGCTTCAGAGTCTCGAATGTACTTCCTTATATGTGATACATGAAACACATTATGGACCCCGACCAAACCCAATAACTCAACTCTATAAACCACATTTCCTATTTTCTAAAGTATTGAAAATGGGCAACATATCTAGATGTTAACTTTCCTCTCGTTCCGAACCTCATAGTGCCTCTCATAGATGACACCTTAACAAATACATGATCTCCCAATTAAACTCCTAGTCTTTCCACCTCCTATTGACGTAGCTCTTTTGCCTCGATTGAACTTTCTTCATCCTTTACTGAATCATCTCGGTCTTTTTTGAAGCTTCTCATACAAGATCTGGCCCTAATATAAGGTTATCTCCCATTTCAAACCAACATATGGGTGACTTGCATTTTCTTCCATACAATGCCTCAACAGGTGACATGCCTATACTGGATTGGTAACTATTGTTGTAAGAAAACACTACCAAGTGTAGGTGATCTTCCCCAAATCCATCGACGTACAACAAAATGCCTTCCAACGCTCAATTGACTCTTTCGATCTGTTCATCCGTCTACGGATGGTATGTAGTACTCATGCATATCTCAAAATCGAAAGTATTATAGGTTTGTCAAAATTCATTGGCAAACAACACGCGTCGGCCATTGACTATGGCACACGGTACTCCATGTAATCTTACCATAGTCTTAAAATAATCCTCGACCAACTATGTTATTGTCCTTGTTGATTTTACTGGCATAAATGGGCACTTTTGGGTGCTAGTCAAAAGCAGGTTAAATGGGTGTGTTTCAAAAAAAAATCAGTTTTGGACCTTTGTTGGGCCTATAGAGTCTGATTGATTTTAGATCCAATCAAAAATTTGTTTTGAATAAAATGATATTTTCTTTAAATTGTTTAAAAGTGGATTTTAATTTAAATTAAATTAAATATTTTATAATGAGCGTATCAAATACACTCATATGTGTATAGTGCAAGTGCAACATATAAACAATGTACATGGTCGATGTATATGTTTGCATGTGCTGGGAATTATACCGCAACAGACACATTTTCCCTTTGTGTATGCCTTTGTTTTCCAAAGTTTCATTTTGAAATAATAATAACAAATATATATATAGATTGTTTACTTATATATATACATATATATATATATTAGTATGTTATAAAATTATCTTTTAACTAATTTACAATAGTTTACTTACATTTATTATATGTTAATTAATGAGTTTAAGAAGACATTTAAGAAAAATAAAATACGGAGGTCTTTTAACAAAAATTTACAAATATTTATGATGTGATAATTAATGAGTCCAGGTAGGCATTTAAGAAGAGTAAAATGTGAAATTTTTTACTCCTTCCTTCACTCATTCATCTAATATCATTTCAAAATAATTTTGAACACTCAAACCCTTATTCATATTAAAATTAATTATGAATAATTTTATGTGTTTTAAAATTAACAGTTTGATATCTAGCTTTAACTTAAGAAGAATTGAAATTAAATCTATGTTTGCAACCAAATTTTTTTAAATTGAATTAGAACACTAGTTTAAAGAAATTATTTAAACATTATACAACTAGTTAAAATTTAACCATTATCTTTATAATAAATGAGTCTCTTTAAAACAAATTCAATTTGTGTCATAATGATATTTTTATGGATCTATTTTGAATTTTGAATTAGAACACTTGTTTGAGAAAATGTTTAAACTTTGTTTAACTTGTTAAATTTAACCTTTAACATATAACCTTTCATAATCATTGTTTTAAATGAATGCCATTATAAAAATCATTTTGTATTACAATGATTTTTATAGATCTATATTAAAATTTTAATTAGAATATCTATTTAAAGAAAATGTTTGAACTTCATATAACTTGTTAATAAATTAAACCCCTAACTTTTATATCCATTGTTTAAATGGAAACCATTTAAAAAAATTCAATTGATATAATATTTTTTCCATTTTTGGAATCTTTCAAAAAATTCAATTGGTATTATAATTTTTTTAACGTTTCCTTTTTTCTTTTAAATTTAATCAATTTAAATACAAAAATTGAATCAAATAGCATATACGTATATAAATTCATTATAACATGTGTAAAATCTAATATGCACATGTAAATGATGTATATATGAATGATAGTGAAATTAGAAGATTACCTAAAGCTGTAGTATATGATTTGCATCCTGAATGAAGAATAACTCTTTAGATCTCCAAGATCCATGCCCAATCCTTGCAAAAGATGGATGAACCACTTTTGATTTGTTTTATCTTATCATTTTTATTTCATTTAAGTTGATAATTTTTGGGACGAGAGGATTAATTTTTGGTCTCGGCTATGATAATGAGGTGAGAAAACTGAACAAAAAGAGGTTAAATTTATAACCTAAGTTACCCTTCTGCCAATTCCAATCAATTTTACAGTCTCCATTTGACTGTATATAATATTTCAACCAATTATCTATGTATTTTTCAATCAATTACCTATGTATATTTCAATCAATTATCCATATATATTTCAAGGTTTAATAGAGTCAAATCTTGGTAAAATCCAAAAGATGTATGCATTTAATTTTTATTTATCAAAATCAATTCAAACTTATCATATAAAATCAGATCTTATAAAATTATAGTTTCAGTCTAAATTACCCTTCCCTCCCAAGTTACAATGCTTATCTTATCAATTCAGTACCTAGGGTTTTCCACTACTTCAATTCACGAGTATTTTTGAATAAAAAGCATTGATTCAAATTAAAGTTCACATTTTTAATTCTAAGGAGGTATATAAATGAAACTTAACTACTTATTTACATCATAATCACATCATAGATGAATCCACTCACTTTATACAGTGCTTGAAGAAATTTCTTCTCTAACCTGATTAGATTTGGTGTTACTCCTTTTCCACTTAGCACCCAATTCTTTTGATTTGCTTCTTCTCTTCGTTTTAATTTAGTTCCTTTATATTGTTTTGGAGGAATTTGATTTAATTTTTGTTTGAATATTTATATTAGAGTTTGAGGAATAATAAGAAGAAAATATAAAGAACTATAGATGTGGTGGTTAGGTTTTTAGAATAAGAGAATTGAGGCTTGGCTATATATTTATAGGTAAAAATTAGGTAAAGTCTAGGTTTAGGAGAATTATTTATTTATTCATATATCACTTATCCTTACATATATCCAAATTTCATTTCCTTTTATTTCCCTATAGAAAATAACGTTTATCTTTTCCGAATTAATGTCATTAATCATAATTCAAATCAATACTATTTATTATAATTCAAATCAATATCGTTTATTATAATTCAAATTAGTACCATTTATTGATATTATATATATATATTAACTATTATGAGGAACCATGGACTGATATTCAAATGTATGTGTGTATGTATATTGTTACCCGACACCTTGGCCCGGCTACAAAACGATAGTTGCAGAGGCAATGGTTGAACGTTGATGGGAGTAGTGTCAAGAGTTAATTTGCTTCGGGTCATAGAGGAGTTTACTTCGAGTCACGAGGGCATGTACTCCGGGTCGTCTCATCATCAACTTGGAGTCAGTGTGAATCACCTACCAGGGTCGGCAAACGGATGGGTCGATGTTGCTTAAGGCCTAGGGATCGTCCAGTTGTGGGTCGCATGTTTGTAAGGGGTCAGTGTAAAAAGGGATTGGTAGTGGAAGATGGCTTCCGGTCGGCAAGGCTATAGATCGACATGTTCCTAGGATCGGCATGTTGAAGGCATGAGGTAGGCGTGTGGATTATGGGTCAGTGTATTTGGTCCGGGTCGGCTATGATGGATCGGTTGTGATGGGGTCGGCTATGATGGGATTGGTATTTCCAGGTCATTTTTGTTCGTCTATCAATTCTGGGCCAAGTTCTCTTAGTGATGGGCCTAGGTGACTAGATAGGAGTTGAGGCTCTGAGATGTCAGGCTATCTTCGTCTATAAATAGAGGGGCAGGGTTCATTTTTGGGGGCTCTCCTTTTGGGACTTCTGGAGCTTCTCCTTCTAGCTACTCCAGAAGCTCGGCAAGGTCGTTTTCCACTTAAAAACTTCTTATAAATTTGTATCAATGGATTCTTGCCAATCCAACATCTCATGTAATTGTAATCAAATGAAGAATGAATGAAATTTGAAGTGGACGTAGGCCGAGATTGCCGAACCACTATAAAATATTTGTGTCTATTTACTTTTATGCATTATTCTTTAGATTCCATTACTTCTATGATGTCCATGAAATTCTACGGGTGTTAGTGACCAATTTTTGTGCTAACATTTTGGTGCTTTCATTGAGAGAGTTCATTCTCAGGTTGTTAGGATCTGCTTTGTTGCTACTGGATTGAGGAAATCCCCCGAAGGAGATCCAAGTTCATTCTTAGAAGTTCATAGATTCTACTCAGAGTTCCTACGGACGAGTCTAAGATGACAAGACCATGTACCAGATCCGCCTCCCACAATGCCGATGCTAATGAGACCACTAACATCCAATAAGTAGGACCTAGCAATCGGCAAGCTAATGCCGGTGCAGAACCCGCCATCATCCCAAACCAAGCAGAAGCTGTCACCAGGGCAAAGTTCAATGAGCCGATGAGGGAGCTCGTGGAAATCAGGAGACAGCTTAATGAGCAGATTCAAGCAAACACCAACCTGATGACCTAGATCGCTCAGCAGCAGTGTCAGAACGCTGGAGGAAGACCTACTTCCTACTTATCATCCGACAGCTTCGCTTCGTAAGATGAACTCCCCAGGCGTAAACGCCGTATGATTGAAATGACACAAACTGGTGCAACAGAGAAATTGGTGACAAGTCGCCAAGGACAAACCAACAGAAATGATCCAGATTCCTTAGCTGGAATCGTAGCTCCTCAACTACACCTGGGGAGTCGCACCCAACCTAGAGTGAGAAACTTAGGATCTGGATCACACTTAGGAGCTGGTCAACCACCTTACCAGGATCGTAATGAAGCGGGTCCTCGGGATGCACACTTAGGTGATCGCCTACCGAGGTGGCACCAACCAAAGCAATCGCGCAGGATGGATACCGACTTGGCAATCCCCATTCAAACTCCGGATTTATCAACTATGGTCATGCATCTTATGAGGGAGAATCAGGGCTTGAATAATGACGATTAGGGTGTATCAAGGATTCATACTCCGTTTACAGATAACATTCTACAAGCTGAGTACCCCCAGAAGTTCAGCATGCCAACTATTCCAGCTTTTGAAGGGAAGACTGACCCTCGACAGCACATAATGAGATACGAGTGGATGATGGACTCAGCTAGGGCAAACAATGCGACCAAATGCAGATGCTTCCCAATAACCCTATCTGGAATTGCTACCATGTGGTTCACCAGACTTCCCCCACGATCAATCTCCAGGTTTGATGAGTTAGCGACGAAGTTCATGGAGCAGTTTAGGATCCATGCTACTCTCCCAAAAGACGTGATGTCGCTATCCAGTGTGATTCAGGCTCCTGGTGAGTCATTGAAGGACTATTTACAGAGATTCCACATGGCTACCACCGAAGTTAGTAATCCGAATGACCATGCCATCCTTATGGCCGTCATGTGGGGAGTTGATCCGGAGTCTGAGTTTGGGGACTGGCTGGCAGGCAAACCACCGACTACCCTGGAATGCTTTTATTCAAAGGCGAACCAATTCATGAGAAAGGAAGAGGCCAGGTAGTCAAGACGGAGCAGTGCGCCAGGACCCAGTAAGGAAGCGGTGCAAAGCAACATTACGGTAAAGTAATCTGGCGATAACTCTGGTAAGGTCCAAGTCAATGTTCAAAATAAGCAGGAGCAGTCAAAGGGAACCGAAGGAGGAAATTTCGGACGGAAGAGGGAAGCGGGAAAGTGGAAACCAAGAATCCTGACCTATAATGAATATACGCCCCTGAACACATCTTTGGAGAATATTTATCTTTCAACTTGTAATACCTTTCAATACCGAAAGCCACGCCCAAAGGAATCGACTGAGGAACAGAAGCAGACTGGGAAGTATTGTCAATTTCATGAGATCTATGGGCACAATACTGAAGAGTGCAGAAACCTCCATGATGCTATAGAAAAGCTGATTTGCCAGAAGTAGTTGCAGTAGTTTGTTAAGAATCCGCAGGAAGGCATACAGGGGGCATCCGACCCCAATCACGGGCAAGCTTCACACCGACCTGAGGTGCCCGCTCGGACCGGAGGAAGGCTGGTCATAAACACGATAGTCGGTGGGCCTCACCATACAGACAAGAGTTGGCAAGAAATGGAGCGCTATGCTAGTTCCTTAAAGCATGCGAACTTTGAGTGTTGCTCGAACACAAAAGACAGAACTCCGACGATACATCAACGAATGATGACGGATGATATAGTATTCAGGAGTAGGGATGCCGATTAGGTGGAGGCACCTACCATTGACCCGATGGTTATCTCAGCTACGATTGGACCGACGCTTGTGAGAAGAATACTAATTGATTGTGGGAATTCTGTTAATATTATCTTCAAAAAGGCGTATGACCAAATGAAGATGGAGGCGAAGGATCTGGAAACCATCTAAAGCCCGCATTCACGGCTTTAATGGTGCAGCTACTGATGCAGTAGGTTTTGTCGAATTGCCAGTTGAACTAGGAGAAGGTGAACGTGGGAGGGTACGGATCCTACCGTTCATTGTGTTGGATGTTGATTCCCCGTATAATGTTTTTCTGGGCCGACTGGCCCTAGCGGAGTTTAGGGCAGCTTTGGCCCGTGGTGTTTGACCTTGAAATTTCAGACGGACAATGGAGTTGGTGTAGTGCATGGTGATCAAGCGAATGGTTATGCATGTTATGTGGCTGAGCTGAGAGAGGTCCAGCGACGAGAGAAGGGAAAGGGTGTTGACAAGTCTGTCTGCATCCATGTTGCTAAAAATTGACAAATAGCGCCTGAGCCTTGGCTTAGGCAACACAGTCGGATCTATAGAGATATAGATTCGAGAGATGACGATGAAGAACCCAAGGATGCCAAAGTGGCGCCGGCTGAACTGACGGTTGACATTCCAGTCAGCCATGATGACCCGTCACGGGTGCTGAAGATTGGATCACAGCTCAACCCCTCTATGATGAGGGATCTTACTGACTTCCTTCGAGCAAATCTCGATGTTTTCGCTTGGACCCATTCTGATATGTGTGGGATTTCTCCCGCTGTCGTAGATCATATGTTAAACATTGACCCGAAGTATGTGCCAGTGAAACAAAAAAGGAGAGGCATGGACCCAGAGAGGTCTGCCGCTCTCAAAGAGGAGGTGGATAAACTCAAAGCCAATGGGTTCATCCGCGATGCCCTCTATCCTGAATGGATATCTAGTCCCGTACTGGTGAGGTAGGAAAACGGGAAGTGGAGGACCTGTGTTGATTACTCGGACCTGAACAAGGCGTGCCCTAAGGATAGTTTTCCATTGCCCATAATTGATCAGCTGGTCGACTCGATAGCACGACATGAGTTGTGGTCATTTATGGATGCGTATTCGGGATACAATCAAATCCGATGCACATCCCGGATCAGGAGCATACCAGTTTTGTCACAGATGTTGGATTGTACTGTTATGTAGTGATGCCTTTCGGGTTGAAGAATGCATGGGCAACTTATCAGCGTTTGGTGAATCGAATGTTTAAAGACCAGATTGGTAGAATGATGGAAGTCTATGTAGATGATATGCTCATGAAGTCACGACAGTCAAATGACCACATTCGAGACTTAACAGAGATGTTCGATATACTAAGATTTTACAAAATGAAAATCAATCCGTCGAAATGTTCCTTTAGCGTCGCGTCGGGGAAGTTTTTGGGTTTCACTGTCAACGCGAAAGGAATCGAAGCGAACCCAGAAAAGATCCAAGCTATTCGAGACGTACAAGCACCCAGAACCATAAAGCAAATACAAAGCCTGAATGGGAAAGTCACTGCGTTGAGTCGATTTATATCTAGAGCAACCGACAAGTGTATTCCTTTATTTGATGTGATTAGGAAAGGGAAAAGGAACTTTGAATGGACGCCGGATTGTGAGGAAGCGTTCCGAGCTCTGGTGAATCACTTGGAGAGGCCCCCTATTCTATCAAAGCCCGTAGACCATGAGGAGTTGTATGTTTACTTGGCCGTATCCCAGCATGCCATCAGTGCAGCGTTGATTCGTGAGAAAAACCGAATCCAAAAGCCAGTATACTATGTTAGTAAGCGTTTAACGGGGGCAGAGAGAAATTATCCCAAGATTGAGAAGTTGGCTTACTGTTTGGTGATCGCATCACGCAAACTACGCTCGTATTTCCAGGCACATCCGGTCAGTATCTATACCGATCAACCTTTGCGGCAGGTGCTCCAACGACCACAGACTTCTGGAAGGTTACTCAAATGGAACATTGAGCCGAGTCGGTTCGACATCACCTACCTGCCACGGAGGGCTATCCAGGGACAAGCGCTAGCAGATTTCATTGCAGAGTTCACTATATCAGATGAGCCAAGTGGAAGTGATGTGATTCCCGCTATTCGATGGAAGCTATATACCGATGGGGCATCCAACGACCATTGTTATGAGGCTGGTGTTATTCTTGTAACTCCAGAGAACCGATCGATTTATTATGCTTTGAAACTTAATTTCCCTGCTACTAACAACGAGGCCGAGTATGAAGCGTTGATCGTTGGACTGAATCTTGCTAAAGAACTTGGAGTAAAATCAGTGGAGATCTTTTGTGACTCACAACTAGTGGTGTACCAAGTCCGAGGAGACTATCAGGCAAAGGGACAAAGACTTGCCCCATACCTCACCCGGGTTCAAGAATTATTGGCGGACCTCGAATACTATGATATCTCGCACATTCCATGCGAAAAAAACAGGGAAGCCGATTCCTTGGAAAAATTTGCAAGCACTGGCGATGCACAGCAGATGGGCTTGGTTCCCGTTGGAACTTTACATGCCCCGAGTATAAATGAGATGGAGGTTGATTTTGTGGCAGAAACGGAAACTGAAAGGGAGTCGTGGATGACCCCGTTAAGAGAATACTTGTTACATGGAACCTTGCCTAAGAGAAGGAACGAGAGACGATAAGTCATTCGCAAGGCCTCGCGGTATATAATGTAGGATAGGATGATGTATCAGAAGGGTTTCTCCGTTCCCTTGCTTAGGTGCATCGCCCACGACGAGATAAAGCGAGTTTTAAGGGAAGTCCATGAAGGAGAATGTAGCGACCATACTGGGGGCAGACACTAGCCAAAAAGATACTCCGCTATTGATACTATTGGCCGACCGTGAATCGGGACGCCGCGCACTATGTGAGGAGATGCGAAAAATGTCAGAAGTACGCAAAGATCCCGAGAGCGTCGCCGACGGAACTCACGCAAATGGTTTGTCCGTGGCCATTTGCGATATGGGGGATTGATATTATCAGGTCCTTGCCAATCTCCAAAGGTGGTGCAAAATACGCAATTGTCGCGGTCGATTACTTCACCAAATGGGCAGAAGCGGAGCCATTAGCTACGATCACCACCAAAAAGGTCATTAACTTTGTTGTGCGAAACATTATATGCCGCTTTAGTCTCCCACGAACTATCATTACTGACAATGGAACTCAATTTGAGGGTAGAGAATTCAAAGAGTTTTGTCAAAATTATTGCATTGAGAAAAGGTTTGCAGCGGTCACTCACCCTAAAGCGATTGGACAAGTTGAAGCCGTAAATAAGACAATCAAGTGCATCTTGAAAAAATGTTTGGAGAAGGCTAGAGGCAAGTGGGTGGATGAGCTTCCAACGGCACTCTGGGCATATAGAACCACCCACAAGTCCGCGACTGGCCATACTCCTTTTGCCTTGCCATACAGCACTGAAGCAGTTATACCCGTGGAACTTGAAGTTCATTCCCACCGGGTGAATCATTATGATCCTAGAATGAACCGAGATCTTTTACTGGAGTCGTTGGACTCTGTCGATGAGAAGTGTGAAGAAGCTGATTTAAGGGTGGCCGCATATCGGCATCTAGTCGCCCGATATTATAATGAAAAAGTTCGACCAAGAGCTTTCGATGTGGGCGACCTTGTTTTGAAGCGAGTTTTTCCGGTCCCGTCACATATGAATCCCACATGGGAAGGTCCCTACGTCATCGAACGGAGGCTTGGAGAAGGAACTTTCAAGCTAGCAATTGTTGATGGCGTGACACTCCCTAGAGTGGAATAGCGAGCATTTGCGCCATTATTATACTTAGTTTATTTCTTTTGCATTTCAGTAGCTATTGTTTCCAGTATATGTTTCTTTTGTTGTTCTCTGTTTCCGACGTGTAATAAGACAATTCAGTTTGTCCCTATTTTCTACAATCAATAAAAGCTTGAAGCTATTTTTTGTGAACTGTTGGTATTCCGTGTTTTATAATTTTATGACAAGGTTAATTTGCATTAATCCGTATGGCGTATGAGCGCACACACAAAACTAAAAGTCGACCGGCTACGAATTCAAAAATCTCCAAGTCCCTAGAGTGCGGACTGGAGTACTCTAAGTCCCAGAGCGTGGACTAGAGTATAAACGTATTCAAAAATCTCTAAGTCCCCAGAGTGCAGACTGGAGTACTCTGAATCCCCAGAGCGTGGACTAGAGTATAAACATATTCAAAAATCTCTAAGTCCCCAGAGTGCGAACTGGAGTGCTCTGAGTCCCCAGAGCGTGGACTAGAGTATAAACGTATTCAAAAATCTCTAAGTCCCCAGAGTGCGGACTGGAGTACTCCGAGTCCCCAAAGCATGGACTAGAGTATAAACGTATTCAAAAATCTCTAAGTCCCCAGAGTGCGAACTGGAGTACTCTGAGTCCCCAGAGCGCGGACTAGAGTATAAACGAATTCAAAAATCTCTAAGTCCCCAGAGTGCGGACTGGAGTACTCTGAGTCCTCAGTGCGCGGACTAGAGTATAAATAAATTCAAAAATCTCTAAGTCCCCAGAGTACGGACTGGACTACTCTGAGTCCTCAAAGCGTGGACTAGAGTACAAACATATTCAAAAATCTCTGAGTCCCCAAAGTGCGGACTGGAGTACTCTGGGTCCCCATAGCGTGGACTAGAGTATAAACGAATTCAAAAATCTCTAAGTCCCTGAAGCGGACTAGAGTACTCCGAGTCTCCTAAGTGCGGACTGGAGTATAAACGATTTGAAAAAATTCTTAACTCCCTGAATGTGGACGAAAGAACTCTAAGTCCTTTGAAGGTGGACTGAAGTTTAAATGACCCGCAAGACTTTGAATTTCAGTTTCATATCAAATTATAAGTCATTCGATGAGAATCTGTTAATGCAAAGAAACAAAATTTTATTTACTTCTCATAAAGTTTCCTTACAACTTTCTCGAGAGTTCGGAGGCCAGGTCTATCTACAACGACTACTGTTAGAAAAAAGGAAAGCAACTACATGGTTCTAAATTACTTAAGCTAAGAAAAATGTTGTGAGGCGATGGCTACTTCTTCGGTTTTCTTTCCCTTTTTGGCTTCTTCGAAGTCTCCTCATTTGAGCATCTTTTCCTAGACCCTTTGCTTCCCAGCAATGTGGTACCCAAGGAAGGAGGAGGAACTTCCAAGGGTGTGGTCCCACCGGGGAGAATGACCTTCAATGGCCTATTTAAGGGATCGTCGAGCTCCACCACCTTGGTTTCTATCTTAACTTTAATTCTCTCTTTCTCCTCCTCCTCGAGTTGCTCCTTCATGCTAAGCTTGGAAGTGTGCTCGGAAGTGCCTGTGATTTCGACATCATCGTGTTCTTCTAAAGGTGAGGGGTCTTCAGGTTTATCTTCATCTAGCGCACCGATCACTTGAGCATCAGGACCAGGGGTATCTTCGGTGTGAGGTGCCATGGCCTGTTTTTCTTCCCGCTCCGTGGCAGCATCGCTCCTTGGAGTCGGCTCGTGACCAGAGTGACCTATTTGAATTCATGAAAAGAAAATGTTAAAACACATCCGTTAATTGCCAAATGCGATGACTTCCTAAACTCTAGAAGGTGAAGTTACGTACCAGCTTCCAATTGACTTTCAGTGGTTCTCGGAGTATCATTCTCAGGGATTGGGGATAAAATGTGAACGCCAAGTTCGGGCTTCTCCGGGTCATAACCGACATGCTGCTCAGGGGGCCCAAGTGACGAAGTCTCGGCCGATTGAACGGGAGGAGGAACTTGAGACTCCGTGCCGGATGGGCCAGCAATATCTTCCTTACCCTTCGATGTCGGGGAGTCTCTTCCAAAAAGGGCTTTTGCCGCAGATAAGTCTGAAGGCCCATTCCTCGGAGCACTTCCCTCACAAGGGCCTCTTCATCAACCTCTTCAACACCCAGCTCCACTTTCTTAATTCTTATTAAAGTATCCCATGCTTCAGCTAGCGATTCGAGATAACCATCGCCCAAGAAAGATAGGTCGTGGTGCATGAGAACTCTTGCATTGTACTCGGCAATGAGTGGGTCAAAGGAACACTTAATCTCTTCTCTACCGGCCTCGATCTCTTCCTCGATTCGGGAATCTACCTCTGAAAGTGCCACCTTTTTTCCTTCTTCGCGAGCTACCTCTTTTAGCGCTTCAATCTTGAGTAGCTCTTCGTCGAGTTTTATTTTCAAATTCCTCATCTCGACGATTTCATCACAATATTTTTGTGATTCTTCCTACGCTGCGATTTTTTCTTCCTTTTCTTTGGAAAGCAGCTCCTCCAACTCTTTGACCCGATGGGCGAGGATATCTTTCTCTTTTTGTAGAGTGTCTTTTTCCAGGGCTAGAGCGCCGCTGCGTTGAACTGCCTCGTTTAACTCTTTATTATGACTAGCCTCTAAGCGTATGACCGCTTCGGCTGTCTCTGTGGCATTCTTTTGGGCGGCCTCGAGTTGAGATTTGTATGAGAGTAGCACTTCATCCTGGCCCTTTATAATATCTCTATCGTGGATGCTTCAAGTTTAAGGCAGTTAATCTCATGCTGGCGCTCGATGGAGACTTCCAAGACTTTTTCCACTGAGTGTACGAACACATCGTGTTGAAAATACACGTCATTATTGCAGGCAATATCACCCTGTTTAACATTCCCATGAATAGGATGAATGGTAGGAAGGAATTTCAGCCCGTCAAAACAGATCTTCGGGAACGTAGCTTTAAGCTTGGCTAATTTTTCTGCCGTGGACGGATCGTGAGCGAGAATTAGGGGAGTCTGCCTTGCCGGAGTCACCGATTTCTTATATGGCTCATGAGATTGCTCGGTGCTCGAAGAACCAAAATGTTGACCACGAGGGACTTCGAACTGAGAGCCTTTCTAGGCAGATTTGTCTCCACTACGCATCGGAAGATTGGAAGGTTCATTTGAATATGAAGAGTGGCCGTGGGTTCTCCTTTTGGGGGATGAGGATGATTCTCTAGGATGATAGTCTCTATCTCCGCCTTCGTCCCTATCTCTTCTTTTACCCGATCTTGAGTCTGGACCAGAGTGATGGAAGATGGAGGATCCTCGAAGATGGTCAATGCCATGCGTGCGCCCCATTTCACCTGTACGTAAGATTAAACGAGAACGAATTAGTAGAAGTCACACGACGAACTGAATTCAAGTGCGTGGTGGAGTGTAAGTGTTCGTGTGTGTCCTAGTGCATCCCCCCAATGGACCGGTATTTTTTGCTTTACTCATTGGAGTTTTCTCTCCCTGATTATGAAGTTGTGCGCCTTCATCACTTCCCGCAGGCGAGTTAAATCCCATATCGTCAGGATTATTGAAGTCATAATTCAATATATCATCAAGAATGGTTATGTCGGATAGTCCCTTCAGCTAGCTTTCCATTTTTTGAGAAGACGATCCTTTCTCGATATGGGTTATCGTGACCTTTGAAGTTCTACTGACTTTGCTCTTTTTCAGCTTATACGCTAAGATCTTTTTCTTTTTCGAAGAAGGCGGTGGTTGGTTGGTGCCGGGAACATTGGCTGCTGGCGCTTGTTCGGGGCTTATATTCTCGTCAACCGACGTTGGAGCCTTTGTTTCTTTAATCTTGCCTTCCTCGGTAGTACCATGAGCCCCTTCGGTAGGGGGCACTGAAGTACCAACTTGTTCTTTACTCGCTTTAGCAGCCGGTCTTGCAGTTGTGGTGCCACTTGGAAGGCTAGTCCTGCAACCCACTTCTAATAATCCGAACCTCGAAAGCAGTTCGTTGGTGACTACCAATTTGATGTCCCGATCCTCCACGGGGGTAGCTCGAATAGCCTCAACTGCCTTAGAGTACCTGGCGCCTTCGGGCCGTGGGCGAATACCTGTTAGGATTTAAAAAGATTCAAACTTTCGGAGAGATGCGCCTTAAGTCTTAAAGTGAAGGATGTGATAAGGATGAGACTTACATCCTTCCATCCATCTTCTCGCAAAGCCAGGAGGACAGCGTACGCAGAACCACTCTCGTTTAAACTGAGAGAGTTTGTTCCACACGCACATGAGAACTTGGCATTTGAGGTGCGGCTTGAAGAATGTATAGGATGGACTATCAGCATGTCCCTTGAAATGGTAAATGTAACAGATATCCTCAGGAGTTGGAGGTCTGAATAGGAAACTCATAAAAAGGATGTAGGTATCGTGAATGAATGCATGGCTATTAGGATGCAGTTGTGTAGGAGCAATCCCTATGTACTGCAACACTTCATGGATGAACGGATTGAAAGGTGGCACGCATCCGGCCCAACACATGAATTTGTTGCATGCGGTATATCTAGCTGGGGGCAGATAGGGCCGATCTTGTCCTGACGGTACCAAAATGTCTTCGAAGGGGATTTCGTGGATTGAGCACAATCGATGAAGAGTGGCCTCGTTGATTTTTGAGGCTTTTGAATCAATGGGGTTATCTAAAATAACAACTTCATCTACGGCGTTGGGAGCCGGATTTATAACCTCAACGGGAAGGTCTGGAATGCTAGGAATGGGGGCAAACGACGGGCTCGATGTCCCTACCACCTCTTGCCATAAACTTGGTCCAGGCTTGTCAGATATAGTGGTGGAACTTGGCTTCTTAGACATTTGACTAAATACCTATTTAAGCTATACTTGAAAGACAATCGATATTAGATATAATGACAATATATTCCCCGATATTGTGTGTGAACTAGTGTGACAATTCAAATGTGAGTATAAAGAAATCGAAGTTTTAAAGACAAGTGTGGCGTGATGAAGCTTTAAGTTATCATCTTCGGAGACTGTCGCCGCTGACCGTCTCCAGCAGTTTATCATACGATCAGTAACGAAGGTCTTGGAATCAAGCATTGACATCATAGATTGTGAAGGCTATTACTTGCATTTGTGGGGTTAGATTCGTGTTTAAAATTACTTAAGTTGTGAGCTGTTAATCCGAATTGAGTCCATAGGCATATATGCTTTAGTCCTTGTCATTGTCCATTGTTTTATGCTCAGACGTGGGAATGTGTGGCCCTGATGTATGCGGTTTTCAAGTTAAAATGGTCTTGATTACCAATGCCGACCCCAACACTTAGTACCGACCTTATGCCTAACTCCAGAAATCAGCCTATACCGATCGTCCCTCTAAATAAAGGTAATCGACCCACTCACCTACGGAATACCGACCCACTCGCTCTCTCAAAAGTACAGACCCAGCCTCACTCAACTTATACTGAACTAGCCTCACTCAACTTATACTCACCCAGCCCCACTCAACCTATACCGACCCACTCTTCTTCTAGGCTTCTACCGATCCATTCTACTGATAGAATCTTACCGACCCAGATCTCCTTGGACAATCTACCGACCTACTTCCATTCAGAGTGTCGAACTCCTCTCTCTCACAAAACACGAACTCTCTTCTCCTATACATCACCGACCTCCATTCCTATCAACGCCTATGTTAACTCCTCTTAACCTGGTGTAAACCCACGTCAAAATGCTTCATTGTCCATGCCTATCCCTCACTCACCACGTTTCTCTCCTCTCCTCTTCGTTTCACAAGGTCGTATGCACATGCAGATTCTAACCTAGTTCGAATTCAAAAGGGCGTGGCCTAGGAATTTAAATAATATGTGGAATCTCACCTATGTGTTAATTCAGGGTTGGGGCGAGTGATTCTTGATGCTTGGAATCAAGGAGTATGGGGGCAGTATGTTTGGAAGATGATGGAACGAAGTGGCGGAGCAGTTCGGTGCAGTGAAGGAGATGGGGTTTGGAGCAGTGTTGGAGAAGATAAGATATAAAGTAAGAAGTGTGAGGAAAAGAATAAGGCATGTACTTTTATATATGGAGGATGGGGAGATGAACATGCATTCTCCTATAGAACCGGTCACCATACTTTAATGGGTCGATAAGTAAACATACCGACCGTTGCCAAGTGAACCGACCGTATGGGTCGGCCTTCGTATGCCGATTCACCTCTTGTTTAAATAAAATAAAATAAATAAATAAAATACACATAAAAATGGTAAAAACATAAATGATAATGAAATATATATATATATATATGAATATGTATACGTGTAATGGTAATTGTGGATGGTATGTTATAAAGAGACAGATACTGCCAGATAAGTGGAGAAGCGTGGTTTTAGAAAACCCACTGTGATTCAGCCTTCGAAAGGTTTTAAATCTTTAGCTTTTGAAAAGTTAAAACAGGATTTCAAGAATTTCTTTGAAACTGAACTGATACGATCAGACGACACGTGAAAAAGTGACAGTCAGTTACCATTTTGAACGAGCTAGCATCTGAAAGCAGGGATTACTCATTGATTCAAAGCGCGTCATGTTGATTCACATAATGCACTTTGGGGGGCAAATGTTACCCGGCTACTTGGCCCGACTAAAAGGCGATAGTTGCAGAGGATAGGGTTGGACCTAGATGGGATTCAAGCCGAGAAGAGGTTGAAAATATAAAGGGTCGGTGTACTTATGTGTGGTTCAGCATATATGTGTGGTTCGACACATATGGGTGGTTCGGCATATACATGTAGTTCGGCACATATGTGTGGTTCAGCATATACGTGTGGTTCGGCACATATGCATGGTTCGACATATTTGCATGGTTTGGTGTTGGAACAAGATCGTATGTGGGTCGGCAATGATGAGATCGGCCTTGTTGGAACAAGGTCATATGTGGGTCGGCTGATAGTGGTTCGGCTTATGTGGGTCGGCAAGGATGGGCTCGGATTCGATACGATTGGCATGGGTGGCTCGGCATGACTGGATCGACTGTAATGGTAGGCTATCTCCGGGTCGGTCGTGGAGTTTTTTTGTACTGAATGAAGCGGTCGGCATGGAAGGCTCGGCCACCATGGTTCGGCATACTTGGGTCGATGTACCCTAGGAAAGTTGGCAAGTTATCTGGTCTACAACGAAGTAGTGCGACCAACATTTCATTGCTTCGAGTCACGCCACAATTAGCTTCGAGTCACTTGAGAAGTTGCTTCGAGTCATCTATATGGAAACCCTAGTTCGACATTGATGGTTCGACCAAAGTGGTTTGGTAGTTACTGGATCGGTTATGGAGGGTCGGCATACCTAGGTCAGTCAACTTGAATTGTCACTTGTGGGCCGAATTATCTTGGTCATGGGCCTGCATAGGGTAGCCAGGCTAACTTCGTCTATAAATAAAGGGGTAGGGGTCCAGTTGAAGGGACCATTTTTGAGAACTCTAGAGAGACTCTGTCATTTTCTATATTCGTTCAAATTGGTATTCAAGCTGTTTGTTTATGGATTGTATCTGTATTCAAGTGTTTGAAAAAGC
Organism: Allium fistulosum; assembly: GCA_030737815.1. Lineage (NCBI taxonomy): Eukaryota > Viridiplantae > Streptophyta > Magnoliopsida > Asparagales > Amaryllidaceae > Allium > Allium fistulosum. The sequence goes on from CM060901.1 coordinate 962,188,426, forward strand.
AATAGAGATTACATTCAAAGTGGACGTAGGCATCTACGCCGAACCACTATAACTCTGGTGTTCTTATTTCTGTTGTTATTTTTGCATTCTACCGTGATAATCCTCTGTTTTAATTTATTATCTTCATTAATCTCTCTACACAAATCTATTCTGGGGTGTTGGTGACCAATTCTGATGCTAACATATATGCATATATATATATATATATATCTGTGTGTGTATGTGTGTACATTGACGTTAACTAGGAACCTTGCTTGTATGACATCACATTGATCACTCAAAACCATACAAAACAACCAGGTCTGACATCAAAAGATGTCATCACCCATATTGAATCACATCAAATCATGAATCACAAAATCAACACAAATGGGCGAATCATACATATCCAGAAATATAAATAAATGAGACATCATCAAGTATAATCAGGCTAGCATGAAGCATTGCCAAAATATATCTCTTAATCTTAATAAAACTTCATCATTAGTGCATATATATGAAATAGGATAGGCTGCCTATTAATAGAAATGAGAATCCATTATACTTTAGACATCTATCGCATGTATAATCTCATCTTCTCATATAGAAACTATCAGAATATATCGTAATGGGGAATGGTTGTACAACAAATACAAAGTCCTAAGTAGAGCCATGTATATAACAATATGTGGGTCATCTAACCCATATATATATATACTAAAGTGAGGTGTATCAATAGTATATGTCAAACTACTACTCCATCAATGCCACAAGGGAGACTAATAGCACAAAGCAAGCTCTAAAGAGACAAGTCTCTATAGTCTTAGTTACCATAACGGAATCATGATAGGTATCAACAGGTGTGCTCGTCAATGCGTGGAATCAATAGTCACTCCGACTCTAGCCCAATAGGTAATAGACTATTGGCCTATGTGACACTGGGGCAAATGTATAAAGCAAGAGCACAATGCTACATAAATATAGAGTATTGTAGACCTGGGGTGCGACCCCACGATCAAGTGCTAGGGTGGATTCTAGCCATTTGGTCCTCTCCAACGTAAATAAAAAGAGTACATAAAAATAATGGCGTATAGAACTAATACATAAAGGCACAAAGTCTTTCTCATCGTTAGGCACATAGCCATACTCGTTGAATGCAGGCACAAAGCCATACTCATCTCTACATGTATCACCTAACACACATAAAACTATTCTCATCACGTGAATGTCATCTACTTACAATGAATAATCAGATAAATATCACAATAGCGTCCCATACCACTATGTGATACTCAAACGTTTGCTCACTATTTATAAATTCTACTCAATCCCCAAAATATTTTATATAACGAGTCTAAAGAACAACCAGATAAATATTACCGAAAGTCTCATACAAGATGGTAATATGACTCCATTTACTCAGATTTCTCTTCACATAAAATGGAAATATCATGAAATTACACAGAAGGATGTCATCAATGTATCATGTCAAAATCATCATCAAATCAATATCAATGATAAATCACACATAAAAACAAAATCAATATTGAGAAGATGAGAAATCAAAGAACTCAGAAATCACACATAAACATTTATATATCACACATTAATAATGCATACTAATTAAACTATTAGGGAAATACACTTTAAAATACAAAAAATACTAATCTGAGAATTTCTCATAATTTTCTATAATTTATAAGCTTTAAATAAATAATTAAAACCAAATACAAAATTTACTTTTCATAATTTATTAATTTCTCAACCTTTTATACATTCAAATATATTAATTTAATAATCACAATTATTCTCAAAACACATATATACTGCTTTTAAAACCCCAAAAAATAGTTTACAAAGCTAAAGTTTTCATATAGTAATTATTCCATAATTTTCTATAATCAAATATTATTTTTAAGTAATTTTAAAGCATCTAAACCAATTTAATATATTCTCACTCGAATAAATACCTTTTTCAAAACTTGAACTGCATATTAGGATTTCAATTTATGAGATGTTTTTCAAAGCGCTGTAAATACCTATGACAGAATGTGATTTTAGTGTTGTAGTCCATAGAGTATTTCCTTCAGAAGCTAGAAAAGTCTTATACTTAAGACGATCCCATAATTGTTGAATCTGTGTGTTGTTTGAGTTGGGGAGGGAGACCTTCCCATTATGAATATAGTTATTTGTTAGTGCAGCCTCAGGAATGCCAGTCATGACTCTATGGTTATAGTCCAATGAATGGTTGAGGATGAGGCCAAGAACACCCCATTGGCTATTCCAAAAGGAGCATTTGTTAGCAGCGGAAACATGTTGGATAACGTGAGGAAGGAGGCCAGCTATAAGGTTGAGAAGGCTCCTAAATAATCAACTAAAGTTGATTGGTGTGTCCATAGTCCAGAATTTCTTACTAGTGAGGTAGTTATAGGTCATCCATTTGACCCATAGAGAATCTTTTCGATTAAGGAGATTATCTATATACTTAGAAGCAGCAGCTTTATTCCATAAATACAAATCAATGATACTTAGGCCATTCTTGTTATTGTGGAGGCATAGCTTATTGAATGAGATGGGAACTAATTTCCACGAGTGAAAATTTTCATACCATAAGAAGGGATTAGCCCTCTATTTATCAAGGAGATGAGCTTTTTGGGAAGGATAAACATTCTAGACCAATATGTAGTCATACCAGTAGTGATGGAATTGACTATAGAGAGTCTACTAGCTTGGGCAGATAGGTGCATGACCAACTGTTGAGTTTAGACAATATAGCTTCATATATAGGTAAGAATCAGGCTGTTGTAATTCCAGATGTAGTGATAGGGATTCCAAGATAGATGGCATTAGGGGGCTATAGGATTAAGAGTAGAAAGTTGAGTAATAAGAGTTTTGTCTGGTTGGTTTAAGCCAGCAATTAATATATGGGATTTAGCTCTGTATATTTGTAGACCAGTCGTGGTCTAGAAGAATTGAAGACATGCAAGGATGGAGGAGATGGAGGGTGGAGTCGGTTTAGTGAAAACCACCAGGTCATCAACAAACATCAAGGAGGTGATCATAGGGTTCCTACACTTCGGGTGTAAAGAAAAATTATTAGCATGAACTTGTTTTCTAATTAAGCAATTGAAAATTTCCATAGTCGTGATAAATATATAAGCAGAGAGAAATTCCTCCTGTCTAATACCCTTAGAATATGAAAAGTGTCCTCATACCATGTCATTGATAGATATAGAAAATTTAGCAGTTGAGATACATGTATAGATCCAAGCAATGCAGGCTTCAGGAAAGCACATCTTAGCCATGATGGAAGTCAAAGAGATCCATGATATCGAGTCGAATGCCTTCTAAATATCTAATTTGAGCATGCATCTGGGAGAAACATTGTTGGTATTATAGCCTCTAAGGAGTTCATGGGTTAAGAGGATTTACCTGAGATATTTATGGATATGAGGAAGGTAGATTGATTACCATCAATAATCCTAGAAAGTGCAGGTTTAATTCCAGTGGCAATGATCTTGGTGATGCACTTGTTGATGACTGTGCAACAAGTAATGGGTCTAAATTGCTCAATAGTAGAAGGGTTGGTTTATTTAGGAATCATGGCTAGGTTATTAGGGTTGATGCCACCCAAAAGTGTGTTTGTTTTGAAGAAGTTTTGCATTGTTTTGTAAAATATAGGAGAAATGTGAGACCATGTGTGTTTGAAGAAATGGGAATTGAAATCATCGGGGCCACTTGAACTAGTGGATTTCAGGTTGAACAAGGCATTTATAATTTCTTCATTAGAAATAGGAGCAATGATATTGGAGGCTTTAGTCTGATTAAGGGTAAGCAGATTAAGGTCGTTAAGAGGAGATATGTTGATGGGGGGTGGTGAAACCATTAAGGGATGAGTGAAAGTAATCAACAAAAGCATTACTAATATCATGATTTTCTGTCCTGCAAATACCATACCTATCATGAATAGAGATAATTTTGGATTTAGTGTGTTTTACTTTCAAGGTATTATGAAAGAAAGTGGTATTCCTATGTCCTTCAAAATGATATTCCTTTCCAAGCTTCTGTTTGATCATTTCAAGTTCATCTTCAAGGGCACTGAGGAGATGGTTGTTTAGGTCATGTTCAGTTATGGAAAGTGCAACATCGGTAGGATTGGCTAACATGTTTTGTTGGGCTATGTCCAGTCATTGCCTAAGATTAGTGCTTATCTTAGCTTCCTTGCCGAAGGTGTTAACAGCCCAGGGTCTAAGCGAATTCTTGGTGTTTTGAGCTTCTACTGTAAAATAAACATAGGATTACCATGAGTATCTAGGTTCCATCCCTACAAAAACACTTTTTCAAAGTCAATATGTTTAGTCCGTTGATTAAATTTTTTAAAAGGAGGAGTTGTTTCCAGTAGTTCCTCTCCCTACTTGGCAATGACAGGGCTATGATCAGATAGGCTAGGGCTTGGGATGTAAGTGCATAGGTTAGCCAGAGAGAGAGCTTGGTGGTTAAAAAACAATGGTCTAAAGTACAAAATATTCTAGGGCAATTTGCTTTTTATTCTTTCATGTGAAGGTGGAACATGTGGATGGGATAGGTAAGATAGAGGCAGACATAAGGGCTTGGTTTATTGGGGATAAGTCATGGATAGCGAGTAGATTTTCTCTATGTTTTTTGTGAGAGAGGGACATACAGTTGAAGTCTCTGAGGAGAATCCAAGGAGCATTGGTAGGATTGAGCTGTTGCAAATTATTCAGCATATGATTCCTAGATTCATAGTTGTTAAGAGAATACATAAAGGTGATGAAAAACTAATGGAAGAAGGGATGTGAGTACAGTAATATGAATATACTTAGGAGTAGAGTTGATGTGGGTGGTAGTGAATATTATAGGGTTCTATAGAACCAAATTCTGCCATAAGGGGTGGTGTCTACGTTGTTAGTAGAGCACCAATTAGGTTTAATAAAGGAACTGGCTTTGTGACTTAATTCAACATTGAGCTTTGTTTCTAAGACAGGAATCATGCTAAGATTTTTATCAATGATCAAGTTTTGCCCCTCTTGTTGTTTGACATTGAGGTGTGCACCCCGAATGTTCCAGGCAGCTATGTTGTGAATCATCAAGAAATATTTTTGATGTTGCTAGTAAGAATGGATCTAGTCTTCCTAGAAGAGTTATATCCCAGGCTATCAACATCCAACTCTCTTTCTGTGTCATGTTCAGAGTCATTAGTGGGATGGCAACTTCTTTTCTTGGACTTCTTAATGTTTCTGACCTTATAGGTTTTAGGTTTGTCTGGTGGTGCTTCAGAAAAGATGTTGGTATTATTGAAGGAGAGAAGGGGAGGGGAGATAGGAGGTGACAAGGCAGAAGTAATAGCAGGGTTGTGTTGATTTGGGTACTTAGCCCACCTATCTGGTGGGGTTGCTGATATTGATGAGAGAGGTGTTGTGGTCATGGAAGGTATTGGTTTGGATGATATTATGATGGATAAGCTCAGTAGTGATGGTAGATGGAAGATGAACATTGGTATAGGATGGGAAGAGACAAGTGACGGTGAGATAGAAGCTGGAGATTCATGGATGGGAGACAAAGGTGTATAGGTGGAAAGGTGGTGAATAGAGTGGGAGTCAAGGTTAGTTGACAAGGAGGATGAGGCATTGGAAGAAAAGATAGATGATGGAATGGAGGAGTGTGAGGTAAAGGGCATATGCATCAGTTTATGTGAGGTAGCAGATAGGTTAGCATAAGTCGTAGTGGTAGTGAGAGATGAAAGGGAAGCCTGACTAGAACAACATGGAAAAGATGGTGAGTGAAGTAAATGAGGGATGTGTGAAAAGCATAGGGTCATTGTTTGGGTTAGTGACGTGGAAGCTAAAGAGTGGGAGATAGAAGAGGCATGAGATGGAGTCGAGGAGGTAGATAAGGTAGCTGGCATAGTGGTGGTGCGAGGTTGGGATAGAGCAAGAGTGGAGTTGGTGTTAAGAGTGGTAGAGTGGTTGGTATCTTGGTTAGAGGAAAGGGTGTGCATGTGTGCATTAATGCACGTGGTATCAGTATCAGAATCTAGCATGGCAAAGCTGTTAAAAGTTGAAGTGTTAGCAAGGCTATCCTACCTTGAACCCAGAGTAGAGGAAACTATTGAAAGGGCGCTAGCATGGCCTTGGGTAGGGTGAGTGGCAGATGACGTGGAGGTATATGAGCGGTTGGCTGTGGTTGCCGGTAGAGAAGCCGAGGAGGATGGTTTAGTAAACAATGTGGTTTAGTTGATAGGATGAGTAAAGGCATGCTTGGGAAAGATATTCCTAGACACTTTTTTTTATGGAAACCAATTCCAGTAATAAATGACCTGCCTTTTTCTTTTGTATAGGTGCTTTTAATAGTATTGAATGCACTAGTAGATGCCTCTATTTTATTCTATTAATTATTCATATGCATTAAACCATCCTTCATAATATCATTCAAATTCAATGCTTTGGAGTTATTCAAGCTTGGACATGTTTCCCTAAATGTCTAAAACTTTTACACGGTGAACAAATAAGAGGCTTCTAGTCATACTTAACCTCTACATATAAAATATTGTCACCTTCACCCACTTTAATAATGGATGGCAGTTCCTTGTCAACCGATATCTCAAACATGCACTTTGCATATTCTAGACATGCCAGTCACTCGGTAACCTCATTAAATCAAATCAAGTCTCCAATATGGCAAGCGAGCCAATTAATACCCAATAATGTCCAAGCAATTAATGAGATTTTGTGAAAGTGCACCCAAATAGACACCTCTTTAATTTGAGATTGAACACTACCAAAAGAAGGGTTCCAATTCACAATAATGAACATCTGGCCTCGTATGAAAATAGGATCACTTTTCAAAACTTTTAGCCTGTTATTATCCAAAGTGAATTCAAAATAGAAGTGCGCATTGTCACTTTTGACAGTGAATTTACCTTCAGGCTTCCAAATTCGGTTTAGATAATTAACAACTACTGTGTATGGCAAGGATACATTTAGGAAAAAACCCGACTACGTGATTCTTCCAAAATTCCAAACCTTCAGTTTTAACCTCAGTTGGGATAGGGAGAGCTTCACCACTGTATGCAAAATTGTAAGAGACAGGATGATATAAACTAGCATTCCTTGGTTTAGAAGAAAACAGAGATGACCATATTTTTGGATGATTTTCAAAGGATAAGTGAGTTGGTGGAGCAATGATTGGATAGATAGAGGCGGACTTGGGTAGTAGGTTAGCAGGTTGGGTTGGTAGGGTATGAGGAATGATTTGGTGGCCGATTGGAATAGGGGGTATGGTAGGTGGTAATGATGGAAGGATATCAGCATAGGATGGAATGTCAGGCGGTACAAGTGGTTAGATGGGAAGGTAAGGTGTAGATGTGGTAGAAGAGTGGTTAGTAGCAAAAGGATATATGGGTAAAGTAGGGTTAGCAGTGGAAAGGATTGGTGGGGGAGCGGTCATCATGAATGTTTTTATGTGAATAAGACAGTGAATTTGGTTAATCATAACAATAATTACTTATTTCCAAATAATATATGTTTTTCTTTTAAATAAACAATTCGAATCAAAATCTATTTCCATAGGCAAATTAATAACTTTTTAAATAACAATGGACAATATCCAAATTAAAATTAGACATTGATTCATAAACTCAAAGATAGAGTTCGTTTAAACTGGTGAATAATAAATAATCCTTTTACATTAACCACTTAATAACACAGAAAAACACATAAAATAAATAATAATCATTTATAGAATTATACTAAATATCCATATACTATTTAAATATTTAAAAACATAGCAAAACCCCAATTACATGTATTAACCAACAAATTTGCTTTAAAATACTTCAGATATTAATTAAAATACATTTCTTATTTTTCAAAACATATAAACTATTTCTATATAATTTAAAAAACAAATGTCTAATTTATTTTCTAATTGTTATATTTCTTAAGATTAATAAAATATTATATTTATAAACTTTAATGTAAAAACTTCCACAAATTCATTCTAAACATTTATTTTATTTATATTTCTATTGTATTTAATTTATTATATTTGTTTTTATTTTAAATTTTATATTTTTTTAAGTTAACACAGTCACTGGTCGATTGGTCAATGTCGACCAGTGAACCTTAAGGAGTCGACCGGTGCTTGAACCTATTTGAATCTTTATTGATCGATTTCTATCCAATTCCAACTCGGTTCTCTTTAATTTGATGCAAACACGATACATATGAATGAGAACAATCCAAACACAAGAAATATATATGAATTAACTTGAATTAGGCAAAGATGTGTAAGCACAAAACTCACTAGTGCACTGTGCTTCTTATACCTCTCCTTCTACTGCATACCCACGCACATAGCACACACATAGTGTAAGCCAATTCTCTTCTCACCATAGACGCACGATGATGCAAAGAATAACATACTCAAGTTTGGAGGTTTATCGAAATTTATTTGATTTAATTTGAATTATCAAAAAATGGAGGGTTTTGTGGGTTTTCCTGTTTTAGGAGGAAATAATACATAGAGCATTATAAAGTAAAATTGGTGAACGAAGAAAAATCGAGAGAGATAATTATGGAAATATTTTTGGGCTAAAACTTGGCCTTCGACCTAAAAATATAATAATAAGTAAATATATAAATATATATTCTTTTGGTTTTATAACTAAATTCTATTTAATTAAAATAAATAAAAATTTCTATTTAAAAATCACTTCTTTTCCAAACCAATATTATATTTCAGTTACATCACTTTTGTAAAATATTATTTTCACGCTTTTTAACTTATTTCAATTTTAAATATCATATTTTCACGACCTAAATCCTTTTATTAAATAATTTCTAAACGAATTTATCAAATAAATCTTCAAATTCTATTTTAATCAACTAAATTACTATTATTAACTTAGATTAATTTAAATTAAAAATTCGGGTTGTTATAAACTTCCCCCTGAATAAAATTGCATCTTTGCAATTTCTTGTAAGGAAAATCTATAACCAACCAATAACACTAAGCCTAATCATATCATGTCCCATTTACAAACATTTACCAAAAATAAAAATTAATTTTCAAAATTATAAAATACTTCATCTAAACTCTTTTTAATATATATATATATATATATATATATATTCCAAGACTTCATTTTATATAGCTCAAGCATAGTCCAAATTCAAATATTCCACCAAATAAATTTTAAAATATTTTTAAAAAAGCCAAAATCTTATCAACAAAATTTCTTTTAAAATCTAATTTCTCTATTTACTGAAATAAACTCTCAATATATTTCTTAATTTTAAACAACTTATTATAAACAAAATGCTTCCCAAATACTCTTTTGCAAATTCTTTTCATATATTTTTTGCAAATATTTAACTCTCTTGGAATATATATATATATATGGAGGGAAGTTTTAAAATTATTCTCAAAATTCAACACTTAAAAACTAAATCTATTTCCTTATCAAAATAGTTCTCAATTAAATAACTCATCAAATTCCATAAACTTTTTATACTTTACAAAATACTTTATTACCGGGAAATTTCTCCTCTGTCCAAAAGCAAGATTATTAAAACTCATGCTTTATCAAATTTCAAAATCAAATATTCCATTCTTTATTATTTAGCAATATATATAACTAAAAAGAAATCTTAATTTGTACCTTCAAAATATTCAATAGTAATAATCTTTTAAAATAATTTACATTTCCAAAAAAAATTCTCATATAACTTCCCAAATCTATTTTAATATTACCTCTCATTATCTTTTATTATTAATTTGATACTAACATTCACATATAACTTTACATTCATATATAGATTGTTACCATTTTTCATTACAAAGAAATGGACTTCTTAATTCATTATATGTATTCTTTCATTTCAAAATCCAAACTTTATAACATCTGGTTGTTTTTTTATTACACCGGAAATTTCATCAAACCTATACATTATACTCATAATTTCTCGAATACTATAAAATATAACAATGTTGCCTCACCATTTATTATAGTGTTTACTAATATCAATCGGTTGCAATATTGTAACGACCCGGTATTTTGGACCATTCAAATCGACAATAAATCCACACATGTCGGACTTGAATAATTCAAAATAATAGATTGTTAATTTAAATTTGGCAAACTCAGCATATACAGTAAATAAATCAATCACAGAATCACAGACACAGAGTAATACAATAATACGCAGCGGAATAGATCAAATAGTAGTTCATGAAGCTACTATATAAACATCAGAGTTAAAATAAAATACAACAGAATATCTCAAATACAGTGAAGTCTTCAGTACGAATAGATGACCTCTCTGGACAAATCAACTGGAAAAAACTGAAAGCTGAATCGATAGTTGGATCTCCAACTGAAGCTCCAAACTCCAAGGGTGAGTCTCAAATGCTGTATCACTCAATCTGACCCGAGCGTAAAGTAAAACACAAAACACTCGAGTCAGGATTAACATTCTTATACTAATAAATCCAACTCAAGTGAAATATCAACTAAAATACAAGTAACTTAAAGGATTTTTGGGATAACCATCCTCTAAGGATCTGCAGAACTATCTACAAGGTGGAAATATACACTATAACACCGTGGTCATTCCAAATTAATTTATACTTCAAAACCAAAATATCATTTCATTTCAAATATATCTATTTTCCAAAATAGTATATATATATAGGTTAAATAATTTAAAAATAAAGTATTTATAATTTCCTCAAGTCTCACAAATTGCTTCACATCCACCCAAATTCCAAATTCAAATTTATTCAAAGCTCAATTCATCAATTCAATTCAGTTCTAAATATACCATTTAAATTTTCAATATATTTCAAAGTTTTAATATTCAACATTTTCAAAGTTAAATTTAACAGTTTCATATAGCTCTTGATTTAACTTTATTATTATTTAATCAGGGAATATTCACTTAATAAATTCAATATCATTTAACTAGCCTTAAATTTCATTTTTACTAAATATTTCCTTAAATTTATTTAAATAAGAAATATTCATTAAATTATTTAAATTAAACCCAAGTTATAAATCATATCTTAAATCTCAATTTCAATAAGTTTTAAATCGGTTTAATTAAATAAAATTCTTTACTAAATTCAAATTATCTTCCCAACCTTAACTTATTCAAATTATTACTGAAGTCTATTTTGAAACATAAATTTAAATACTCAACCATATTACATGTATTTAATCAATCTTAATTAAATTAAATATCATTATTAAATCTATATAAATCATTCCCATTTATATATAATAATTTAAGGCTCAACATTTATTAAAACCATATATTTCTTTCCAAACCATAGAATTTATTTTCAAAATATTTATATATATGGACCAACGGTGTCTGTATATATATCTATCATACGGTTAAGTGATATGGATATTTACCATTTTAATCCGAAATTTAAATATATACGGGTAGATATCATTTCAACCCGTAATCCCAATTTCAATTCAAATGAAAATCGTTTGGGTTTATCATTTCAACCCATAACGATTTTCTCCTATTCTAAAGTCCGTTCGGGTATGTATCATTTCAACCCATAGTGAATTCTATACTAACAGGGAACTTGCAAAGTGATAACAGATACTAATATAAAATACAACAACAGCCATATATCATCAATAACAATATAATATAAACAACATGATATGGTGTCATATCCCACAGGTGAACAGTTACAGATAATTAGCATATATAACAATTTAAATAACTACAGCAGCATATTTCAATTGTCGTTTCAATTGAAATCAAATTTAATTAATATAAGAACGCTAAATCATGAGTGATTACTCACCTTTCGAGGCTAGAGAGATTTGAAATGGGTTACGAATCCAAGAACGAATTTCCAAAACGAACAAGATTGACATGAATCACGGATAAGCTGATAAATAGGAGTAGACGAATTCAAATCAAAACGGGATCGATGAAGAAGATACATTGCATATATAATTTTCAGAAAAATCAATTTAAAACGTATATTTTCAAATCGATATTTAATTCAAACACAATAAAATTTTACATATATATATATATTTTATACACTGAACAGTTAAAATAACTTTTAAAACTTTTTTTTAAAACTTTATTATTATAAAATAACTTTTAAAATATACATCAATGGAATGCTTTTAACCCACACATAAAATATATGCTTCCTTATACATATTATACATATCTAATTTATTATTATTATTATTATTATTATTATTTATAAAAAATACGGTTTCATATAAAATAAAACATATAAATATAAACGAAAACCCAAAATCAGAAAATGAAAACAAAAGAAAAATAAGAAGAAGAAAAAAATAAATAATTAAATAAAGGAAAAGCATGCGGCCATTTACCTGACGGCTGAAGCTCACGCGAGAGATGGAGATGAAGAAATGCAGTGAAAATTTGTGAACGCGAGTTAAAATATATATATAGGGAAGTTCGCTCAAACAGGGGATGCAGGCACTGATGTGGTAAGGGAGATATTGCGTGGTTTCGAAATTTAAACAGAAGTAATTGCGTGATTTAGGCGAAAGAAAAAAATATGGCAAGCAAAAATTGATTTGAAACGTTTCAGTGTCAATCAAAATTTTTTTTCCTTCTCTTCTTGCCGAGTGAAATATGAAGATGGATTTGTCAAATATATTGAAAGCAGAGGACAGGAAGGGAGAAGCAAAGAAATAAAAATGGGTAAAGTGGAAAAACTGAACTGCCAAAAGTTAAAAAAAAGAAAAAAAAAGTTTCAGCGGTTAAAACAAGTAACGTAGGAAAAACGAATAGGCACAAATTGGGAAACGTATCCCATAAATAATAAATATAAAGTAACAGGTGAGGATTTTAGGAAATAAATATTCACGTTGATTTATACACGCAAATAAAATATGAGCTATAGCCAAATCAAATAATGAAAAGAGGAAAAACATACGTACGTTATACGTTTCTTCCAGTGATTGTGCAGAACAATAGATAAAGGGAGAACTTTGCGCTGAGGGAAGAAACAAAATGGAAGATCTCATAAATAAATGCGAATATGAAATCAAATCGAATAGTTTCAAACAATGAATAGTCAGATGAAGATAAAAAAATAGCAACCGTCAAATCCCTTGATTTGATGAAGGTTAATTAAAGCAACAAACAATGCTTTTATCAATTAATATATATAAGGAATGAACTGATTAAACAGCGCAGAGGAGAGAGAACGACCGTATATGAATTGAACAAGGGTGAAAGTTGCACGAATTTTTTTAGAGTAATGAAACTAAACGTTTGATTTTGTACTGTTGGCAATAAAATAAATGAAAAGTAACAGAAAACACTTGATTGACGCAGATAATTAAAGCAATTAATATGTGTGCAGCACATTTCAAAATTTGAAACGAAAGGAGAATTAACTGTCACAATTAAAGGTACCGATATAAATGTAAAGTAATGTGATTAGAAACTATTCGTTTCTTATTTATTTATTTCAAATATAGTTTGTACAATATACGCTAAATTTATAACAAAAGTAACGTATCTAAATTTATACATTACTTATTTATTCTCTACCTATTTTTAGTAAAATATACGTTTTAAAGAATCTTCATTAGTTACGAACCATTTATATGCTAACAAAATAAATCAAAACGTATATAACGTACAAATTAAAACGTGTATTTTAAATAGCCTATTTATACTCTATTAACTTTAAAATTTATTACTTAATTCACTTTTGATTTGTTTACATTGGTTTGATTTACTTAACATTTAACAAATAACTGATGTATATACAAAAAAAGAAAACGTAAATTTTATTTCCTATATATTATTCAATTTAAAAATTTATTTATTAATCGATTAACTAAGAAACAAATGTGTATACGTATAAAGTTTATTTCTTTTACAGAATATTAATTACTTGATTTAAAGGTGTATAACCAAAAAAGAACAAAAGTGGAAATAAAATGTTGTTACCAATATATTCAGTTAAATTAAAAGATTTGGAAGTTAGAATTTAAAAGATTTAAATTCCAATAAATATTAAACTTTAACCAAAAATAAGAATTTATAGAATTGGCTTATATTAATAAAATTTTGTTGACTATTTATAAAAAGAATTCAATTTTTTTTTGTAAATTAAAACCCCAAAGTTTATAAATAAAAGAAAAAAAAATACTTCTTAAATTTTTTTTGGGTTGTTACAAATATTGACTATGCAATCAACGATGCCTCACCAACGATCTCAGTTGTCCACTAAGGTCCAATGGCTGCAAACACCGCTAATATTATATCCAAATAAATAAAATATCTTTTACTATACATTTCCAAAAATAATAGATATAAATCCTCGTTTTCCAAAACCATCACAAATATAAACTTTAAATATCATTTTGCCAGAATAACTTACTTTTCTTAAATTATCTTTTAAAGTATCAGACCCTTTCCATAATACTTAAATATTCTCAAAATATTTATATTTAGTCAAAATGTTGTGTTCAAATGTCTCTACTAGTGTTTAGGAATTCGTATCGAATATGTTAGCCAGATGCATCGACCAGAACTCATAAACCACTCATCGTACAAATTAACACAATTTTATTTCAAAATTTTCTATAAGTATTATTTTCATAAAGTATTTAATATACTTATTTCAATGAAACTTTTACTAGCTTATTTCTAAATATTCATTTAATACTATATTTATAATGTATATTTTCAAAAGATTTCTAATTATAGCATTCGCTTGACTTCCAAAGACATTTAAAAATAATAAACTATATTTTGTATATATTAAGAGTCTTTATTTCTATCAAACACTAACTTCAAAACATTCTCAAACAGCCTTTAAACACACACATAAGTATAGGTACACTAATCTATAAACTATATCAAAGACATTTTATAATATCCAACATGCACCATTCATATTTATTTACAATAAATATAAATTAATAATTGAATTCATTTTATAGCTTTAATAAGTTCATTTAAATATTTACCAACCATGTTCAAAATTGAATTCAATACCCATTTTCAATAATTTAATAAGCATATGAAACAATAATAAATGCACTCAGCGGAAACTGAAAGGTAAATGTTTCGATGCGTGCTCTAATTAAAATCAACCAAAACACAACGATACAATGGCAAGCCAAAACATAAACATACAATATTCAACATGAATATAAATACCACTGGTTGGACAAGCTCCTTTCGTCCTTGTTACTCTAACCATTGTATACTACATATTTGAAAGAAATAAATGAAATTAACTATATAGTTTTAAAATATCAAATGCATCCCCTAATGATTACCCCTGTAATCATCCTATATATACATATATATATCTACTATCCCTTATTATAGGTAGTTACCCAACACACCCAAGGGTCAGAAACTCTAAGTCTCGGCTAAGGTCTAAACTCGTGTCTCTAATATACGATGTATTGTTCTAAACCTTGCTCTAATACCAAATGAAACACCCCACCTCAATATCCATACTATCTAAGAGTATTACTGAGTAATACTATAACAACCTGGATTTTCGAACGGCTTATAATTAAATATTGAGATTATTTAAGTGATTGAATCTTGTATTTAATTCGAATAAAAACGATTTCAAAAGCTTATTTAAATTCTATTTAAATAATAATGATGATAGTAAACTTTTAATTTAGAATTAATAGTGATTAAAAATTATTTTAATAATAATTCTTTTTAATTAAAGTGTGAACATATCATTCCGGGACACTGTCTCGGATTTTGGCGAAACTAGTGGCATTGGACCTGAAATAATGAATTTTTGTACACTGACGAGTTTCGTAGCGATCATATGTACTGTATGGTCATGCGAGCTCGAAACGCGGAGCGATTAATTTCAAGTATTAAAATATAATATAATTTGATCCTAAAACTAACTTCTGTATATGATGAAATTAGGTCTCGATACTAGTTTCATTGAGTTCAGAATGGGGGTAATCAACTAGGAACATCAGTGAGCACGCCTCGTTTGGAGTTCAAGATTTTGGGGGGTAAATAGTGTCGAAGATTTTTCTATAAAAGGACCTCAATTTCTTCTATTTTCCAAAACCTAACGCTAGCCTTATCCAACAGTCGAAGTTGATCAGTAACTCTATGGGCCGTTTCAGGTGATGGTCCTAAATAGGAAAATGTTCATGAGGGTGAGTGGAGTTGTTGACCGGTTGGATCGCTGTGAGGAGGTGTGTGGCGGCCGGAATTCCCAAGTGAACATCGCGGCTATGGTTTGTGTTTTTGTCGTCAACATTGATCTATAAGTGGCGACCCTAAAGGGAAAAGATTGGGGTTGGTGAGGGCTTGAAGCTGGTGGAGTTAGGGGTGCTATTAGTGATGGTGGCAGTAGCAAATGCAATATGAATGACGGCGTGGTTTTGGGTTCGTTCTCAGTCATGAGGAGGCGTTAGGTGGTGAGGTCAGTGTCATTGGGTCTGTCAAGGTCTGGGATTCTACAGGGGTGGAGCGGCGGTCTCAGGTGGCAAGTGGCGACGGCGGGCTGAAAATGAATGGAGGGTAAACGTGTGGCCTAGGTTAGTATTCGTGATAGAGGAAGGGTAATTAACCCAATTACCTATTTAATTATGTTAATTATAATATAATTAATCTCTAATGTTCTAATGATCGTATACAGAGGCGCCATTTTTTCCATTGCATTCGTATCGATGATATATACGCTTTGGAGTTGGATTCGTTGGGTTTGGAGCCTGTGGGAATTGTAGTCAAAATCGAACGGCGTTCGATTTTGGACTATTTGAAAAATGCGTAAGCATTGGTTGGAACTTGGATGAGTTTTACTCGCCAGTTGATCATACAATTATTATGTATATAACTGTTGTTGTATTAAAATATAAATGGTATAACGAATAATCCAAGTTACTACTTTTCGACCCCGCCTTGTTTTGTAAAACAAGTGAAAAGATTATTATGGAGTATAATCCCTCTTTCGATCATCTATAACATGTATCATGGCCCAGACCTACTATTTGCATATTCGATACTGCTTTGTGAAAAGTAATAGTGCATTATAAATGTTTGGAATGATATAGTCGTTATAAACGTGTTTTGAAATCCTTGATATTTGACATATGTTAAATTGGATAAATTATGGTATATTGCGGGAATATATATGTACATATATTGGGTTGTTCTACACATGTTTTAGTGTATTTGACATAAAGGAATTGGTTTGGACATTTGTGAGAAGTTGGAAATGGAAGTTGTAAATATTAGAAGCGAAAGAGTCGCTATGGATGCACTTTGAAATCGTTGTGATCGGCGATTTTAAAGTTAACTCTGGATGATATCCTAAGGTTTTTGATATTTATAATAAGTACTGTAAGCGTACTTATTATCGAAAAATAACAAGGTTTAGATATATTTCTAAAAATCATTTGTGGATTTCTAAAGTGATGGTTCTAAATTATAAAATAGGTTTTGAAGTGGTATTTTAAATTAAAGGTTTAAAAATATAGTACAAGTACTTTAAAAGTTTATTTTAGTATATATATGATTTTTGAAAATTGTTAAAGATTTTATTTAAGAAATAAAGGCTTTTATATTATCATATTTTGCAAATGGTTTATAGCATTTTATTAAATATCTTAGTTTTACAAATAAATTAGTATATGCATATATGTATTTTTTTAAAGGTATATTATTATATTTAGAAGTTTAAAAAAGGAAGTTTGGCATTTGTAAAAGTGAGCTTTTTTATTGTAACACTTATGTTATAATGGATTGTTTTATAAATTGATTAAAATGGTATATAACCTTGTTTAATAAGTGAAGTTATACTTAGAGTTTTAAATGGATGTTTCAAAGAAAATGGAAAGTGTAAAAGTGATTTTGGGTTTATGGTAATAAGTGTTTGTGCAACATTTGTTTTGACCCATTTAACTATACTTTTGAAAAGTAATTGGACCTTTAAAATGGAGTTTTAAAGATAAAGGAATAGTGAAGTGTTTTGGGTTTGTCAAAAACAAAATTTTAGTAACATTTTTTTAAACCCTTGCATAATATTTTAAAGTGGTAAAATATTGTTGAATAGTTTTGGGAAAATACTTAGATCTTTAATAATGGAATTTCAAAGAGGATAACAAGTACAAAATGATTATGGATTTGTTGTGGCAATATGTTAATTAAATTGCCTTTAACCCTTTTTAATTATACTTATGAATGTAAATAGATATTTGGAAAGAATGTTTTAAAGGTAATCACAAGTGAAATGGCTTTGGGTTTGTAGTGATAGTGTTTTAGTAACATTTGTCTTAAGCCGCTTTGAAATTGATTTGTGAATATACTTATACGGTTGAGATAAGTATATGAATGCTTTTGGGAAGTATTGGAAATGTGTTGAAATGAATAGTGATGTTTTAATTAAATAAAGAAATTTAATTAAAAATGGAGTTTCATTTATAACGCGTTTATTGAGTAAAATGAGTTTTACTAATAAAAGAGGATTTTAATTAATAAAGGAAGATAATTAAAAAGGAAATTAGAAGCCATTTATATGACTTGATTGTGCTTATGTGTTTTGATCGTTCTTTGTGTGTTACTTGCTATGGATAGTATACAAGACTTAGTTTCCCGTATGTGATTGTTCTCGTTATTATTGAATGACCAAATTCATTGGTTCGGTCTTGAAGAGACTGGGATCGATAAGTGTTCTACTTATCTAAAACCACTTCAAGGCTGAGATATGTTTTCTATCTCTTGGAAATGGATATATCGGAGATGCTGAAATCTATCTACATGTTCGATATTTGTTTATGATGCTTGAAAATATGTAGTTGTTCATGATTTGTTCAGGATGTGGGAATCCATGTGTGATTCTGAGATCTGTTGAGATATGGGAATCAGTGTGTGGTTTCGAGATCTGTTCGAGCGATAAAGACTTGTGTGAAAGATGCCGAACGTAAACATCATAAATGAATAAAAATAAAGTAGGCCTCACAACTTGGGATTAGCAGCCCATATCAGGGTATTATCAACTCCATTTCTAGAGATACTTATCGATTGTTGGCCGACAGGAGTTGATGATATTTGGTTCACATTGTTCATGTTTATCTTTGGACGCTAGGCCGCTTGTGTTTACCTAAATGGTATATTTTATCTAGAGACATATGTCGCTTGGTGGTAGTTTTTGATCCTTGTGCAGGAGATTGGATTCGGCTCCCCCGAAGTGATCTCCATGAAAAATCCATGATGCGAACGTTCCTTATCGATTTTGATTGTACACTAAATATGTTGTGGTCTGACCAATGTAAGCATCACAACTATTTGATATGATTTATATTCTACACCTTAGACATTATCTACCGTATCACTCTATGTTGAACTTAATAAAATGGTTGGTTTCTTTGAGGGAAAAACCGTTATAGAAATCCGTACGGTCTCAATGGTTGCTGTTTCATGTAACATATTCCTTGATTTTCTCATGCTGGTTTACCAAACTAATCTAGGTGTTATTTTCTTATAATGCTCGGGTCAGCTCGAGTATGTTTCTAGATTTGGCTATGGTTTATTAGAGCTCCTGGAGAGGAGCTGGATGATTTTTGATCGTATTTATTTTCCGCTGCATTACTTGATTACATCTATCAACATTTGTGAGGACATGCAGTTATTATTGTTCAAGATGATGATAGGTTAGTATACTCTGATTGATGTATGTACATCAAAATTTTCTTTTTGGTAAAGACCTTCTGAGATATTATATATTACCGTTGCGTATGTGAGATTCTGATATTATGTTTTTTTCTTTTTCTTTTACCCTAATGTTCTGTCTTTCCAACACTTGGCTGTTCGGTACGTGAACACCACGGATGTATTACTATCGACATGCGGAGGTCGAAAAGTCAGGTCATTACACTTGGTATTAGAGCTGAAAGTTAACGAGAACCTTGGCTTTGTGGGGTATAACTCATTGAGAGATAGGGTAATGGAATGCCTTATTATGAGTTGAGTGTATATATACGAGCGTGCATATTTTTTATTGTTATAAAAATGTTTTGTATTATGTTGATTAGTTTGTAGAGTGGTTTATGGATTCTGATCAATATGAGTTGCTATTGTTATTGACAGGAATCTCTAAACACTTGAATAAGGCAAATCGACACAGTATTGTTTTCAAAATTGGTAAATGAAATAATTTTACCTCGGATTATATTTTATATATAAAAGGATAATTTTCATAAATTGATATAGTTATTTATTATGTGTTTGTTTGATAGAAAATGATAATATACTATCATTATCATTTGTTGTTGATTTTTTGTGCTCGGCCAATTTATGAGTAGTTTTACCTTTTCACTGCATGGGTTGTCTAGATAGTAAATTGTAGGAACACTAAAATGAACACCTTGTGAATTAAGTTTCACAGTCTGATTATAAGGCATCGATGATAATGTTGGATTAAAAATTTGATTTTAACAAAAGTTGTTTATTATAATCTAAACAAAAATAAATACTTGTATAATAGTTTTATATAAGAAAGTAACTTGTATAAGTGTGGTTTATAAATATGGTTTATAAATATGAAAAGGATTTAAATTGGGAATTTGAGGACTTAAATCTTGATGTTTTAGAACTTGGTTTTCTAAGATTTTGAAAAATAATTCTTGTATTATTTGGAAATAAATATTTGGGAAATTGGTTTATATAATTGATATTATGGTACTTAGTTATATTTATGAAGTATTTGGTACCATTTTGGAAATGATTTTGGTTACGTTCGAAAGGCATGGTTTGGATGTACTAAACTCACTTCTATCATTGGAAAATGATTCTGGTGATGACTATAGCATTATCGGTGTTTATTTTCGAGTTTCAAAGTGGGGGATGATATAGTAGCAATTTGCTACAGAATTGATTTGATAAAACATGTTTTGATTAAAATCCGAGAAATGTGATTTGGTACACAAAAGTTATAGATATATATTTCAAAATGATTTGAAATGGAAATCCGGTGTTTAATTCTTAAGTTTTATGTTAAGATATTTTATAGACTCATGTATCATATGCATTAGGGTAAGTTTGGTTGTGCATCTTGATTGATCTGTTGATCAATAGTTTTTATTTGTTAAAATGAAATAGAATTTTCGATGATTTTGGACGGTTGAAACTTCAAAAATTGTATAAATAATTGAAGCTAAGTGTTTATATAAGAATGGGTTTATATAATGCTTGAACTTAGAAGATTATAGAATTTAAAAATGTTTTAAATTGATTGAATATCCATGTTAAGTAAAATGAATTGGATGTTTTATATTTACTTTGAGAATGTGGCAGGGTATTCTACGAGTATGAATTTAAGTTATATAATGTTTAATAACTTGTAGTAAATTTTATGAAATGATTCATGAATGATTTTAGTATTAAATGAGTACTATGAATGAAATTTAACGTGAATTAAAAATGAAAAGTAATTGGTGTATTTAAAGAAACCAATCGAATAGAGTACGTAAGTTGTACATAGATCATTTTATCCGCTTGGCGGTTCTTGATCTAGGATTCGAGTGCATGATTTCGAAGTGATTCACACCGGTCCGAGTTAGGATTTTTCACCCGATTCTTGACGACGAAACACTTGATATGGGTTTGAAGTTTTCTATCATAGTATATGGCTATGTGAGGAGAATTGAGGTTTATAACCAAGGAACCGAATCGAAGTCCGCACTAGAGGGGTCAAGTGATCTATACTAGTTCGGAAGTGGAATTTTTGTGAACGAGCTAGTGATCAGATTTGATATTGCATACGGATGGTGTGTATGCATCGTACGGACTTTAAAAATATTTGTATGCTATGTATGTTGGCTTGTGGAGAGTTTGGGTAATGACTCTTCGAATTGCTTAAGGTAGCATGAGTGGTCGACTAAGTAATACCTGAGGCTGTTGAGCGTAAGGTAATGCTTAGTAGATTGTTTGTCATCCTTGTGTGGTGAGAAGGTTTCTGAACCTAGGCGAATTATGAGCTTTGGTTTCTAGTGATTACAATACCATGGGGAATTGATGTGTGATTGTTTCTTTGTTGCTTGTGTTGGAATTTCGAGAGCGGAATTCTTTTAAAGGGGGAAGAATGCAACGATCCGGATTTTTGAACAGTTTATAAATAAATATTGGGATTATTTATATAATTGAATCTTGGATTTAATTTGAATAAAAATGATTTCAAAAGCTTATTTAAATTCTGTTTAAATAAGAATGATGATAGTAAACTTTTAATTTAGAATTAAAAGTGATTAAAAATTGTTTTAATAATAATTCCTTTTAATTAACGTGTGAACATATCATTCTGAGACACTATCGCGGATTTTGACGAAACTAGTGCCATTAGATCCGAAATAATGAATTATTGTATGCCGACGAGTTTCATGGCGATCAGACGTATTGTGTGGTCGTGCGTTCGCGAAACTTGTAGCTATTAATTTCAGGAATAAAAATATAGTATGATTTGATCTAAAAGCTATCTTCTATATATGATGGAATTAGGCCCCAATACCAGTTCCACTATGTTTGGATATGGGTAATTAGCTAGGAACACTAGTGAGCACACCTCATTTAGAGTTCGAGATTTTAGGGGTGAATGGTGTCGGATATTTTTCTATAAAGGACCTCACTTTCTTCTATTTTCCAAAACTTGACCCTAACCCTAGCCTTGTCTGCTGAAGTTAACCGGCGCCTCTAGGGGCCGTTTCAGGTGATGGTCCCGACTAGGAAAATGTTCGTGAGGATGAGTGGAGTATATTGACCGATTGGATCTTAGAGAGGAAGTGTGTGATGGTCGGAATTCGCCAGTGAACGTCTCGGCTTGGGTTTGCATTTTCGTCGTCAACGCTGTTTTATAGGCGGCGGTCCTGAATGGAAAAGATCAAGGTTGGCGAGGGCTTCACGCTGGAGAAGTTTAAGGTGCTATCGACGAAAGTGGCAACAACAAACATAAGATGAATGGTGACGTTGTTTTTGGGTTCGTTATTGGTCGTGAGGCGGCATTAGGTGGCGAGGTCGATGTTTAGGGAGTTGGCGGGGGTGGAGCAGTGGTCTCTGGCGGCGTGTGGCGGCGGTGGGCTGAAGATAAATGAAGGGCAAACGTGCGACTTGGTTTAGTATCATGATAGAGGAAGGATAATTAACCTAATTACCTATTTAGCTATGTTAATTATAATATAATTGATCTCTAGTGTTCTAATGATCGTATCTTGTTCATACTTGATTGTACAATTATTGTGTATATAATTTTTTTTGTATTAAAATATAAACAGTATAATGAACAATGCAAGTTATACTTTTGGACTCCGCCTTATTTTGTAAAACAAGCGAAAACATTATTATGTAGTATAATCTCTCTTTTGATCATCTATAACATGTATCATGGTCCAGACCTATTATTTACATGTTTGACACTGCTTTGTGAAAAATAATAGTGCATTACAAATGGTTGGGACGATATAGTTGTTATAAACGTGCTTTGAAATCCCTAATATTTAACATATGTTAAATTGAATAAATTATGGTATATTGCGAATATACACACACACACACACATATATTAGGTTGTTCTACACATGTTTTGGTGTGTTTTACATAAAGGAATTGGTTAGGACATTTGTGGGAATTGGAAATGGAATTTGTAAGTATTAGAAGCAAAAGAGTCACTATGGATGCACTTTGAAATTGCTGCGATGATTTTAAAGTTAACTTTGGAAGGCATCCTAGGGCTTCTTCATATTTATAATAAGTACTATATGCGTACTTATCTTCGGTAAATAACAAGGTTTAAATATATTTTTGAAAATCATTTGTGGATTTCTAAAGTGATGGTTTTAAATTATAAAACAGGTTTTGAAGTGGTGTTTTAAATTAAAGGTTTTAGAATATAGTATAAGTATTTTAAAAGTATATTTTAGCATATATACGGTTTTAGAAAATTGTTAAAGATTTTATTTAAGTAATTAAAGGCTTTTATATTGTAATATCTTGCAATTGGTTTACAGTGTTTTATGAGATATCTTAGTTTTACAAATAAATTAGTATATGTATATATGTATCTTTTTAAAGGTATTTTAACATATTTATAACTTTTAAAAGGAAGTTTGGTATTTGTAAAAGGAAATATAAAAGAGTTTTTGGATTATAAACTTACGTTATAATGGATTGTTTTATAAATTGATTAAAAAGGTATATAACCTTGTTTAATAAGTGAAGCTATACTTAGAGTTTTAAACGATGTTTTAAAGAAAATGGAAAGTGTAAAAGTGATATTGAGTTTATAGTAACGATGTTTGTGCAACATTTGTTTTGACCCATTTAACTATACTTTTGAAAAGTAATTAGATCTTTAAAATGGAGTTTTAAAGATAACAGAATAGTGAAGTGTTTTGGGTTTGTCAAAAACAAAGTTTTAGTAACATTTTTTTTTAAACGCTTGTATAATATTTTAAAGTGGTAAAATATTGTTAAATGGTTTTGGGAAAATACTTAGATCTTTAATAATGGAATTTTAAAGAGAATAACACGTATGGAATGGTTTTGGGTTTGTTGTGGCAACGTGTTAATAATATTCGCCTTTAACCCATTCTGATTATACTTATGAATGTAAATAGATCTTTAGAAAGAATGTTTTAAAGGTAATCATAAGTGAAATGGATTTGGGTTTGTAGTGATAGTGTTTTAGTAACATTTTTCTTAAGCCCCTTTGAAATTGATTTTTGAATATACTTATACGGCTGAGATAAGTATATGAATGCTTTTGGGAAGTATTGGAAATGTGTTGAAATGAATAGTGATGTTTTAATTAAATAGACAAGTTTAATTAATAAATGGAGATTCATTTATAAAGGGTTTATTGAGTAAAATGAGTTTTACTAATAAAAGAGGATTTTAATTAATAAAGGAAGATTAATTAAAAAAAAGGGATTAGAAGTCGTTTATATGACTTGGTCGTGCATATGTGTTTCGATCGTGCTTTGTGTGTTACTTGCTTATGGATGGTAAACGAGACTTAGTTTCCCGCATGCGATTGTTCTCATTATTACTGAATGACTAAATTCATTTGTTCGGTCTTAAAGAGACCAGGATTGGTAAGTGTTCTACTTATCGAAAACCACTTTAAGGTTGAGATACATGTTCTATCTCATGGAAATGGATATATCAAAGATGCTGAATTCTATCTACATATTCGATATTTGTTTATGATGCTTGAACATATGTAGTTGTTCATGATATGTTCAGAATGTGGGAATCTATGTATGATTCTAAGATCTGCTGAGATATGGTTATCCACGTGTGATTTCGAGATCAATTGAGGAATCCTTGTGTGGTTTCGAGATCTGTTAGATATGTGGGAATCCATTTGGGATTCGTGTGTTGTTCGAGTAATGAAAAATCATGTGAATGATGCCGAACGTAGCCTCGACATTGAAAATTACTAAAAATAGGGTAGGCCTCACAACTTGGAGTTAGCAACCCATGTCAGGGTATTATCAACTCCATTTCTAGAGATGCTTATCGATTGTTGACCGTGAGAGTTGATGATATTTGGTTCACGTTGTTCATGTTTATGTTCGGATGCTACACTGCTTGTGTTTTCCAAAACGGTATATTTTATCTAGAAATATACGTCGCTCGGAGGTAGTTTCTGACCCTTGTGAAGGAGATTGGATTCAGCTCCCTCGAAGGGATCTCCGCGGAAAATCCATTATAAAAACATTCCTTATCGATTTTGATTGTACCCTAAATATGTTATGGTGTGACCAATGTAGGCACACAGCTATTTGATATGATTTATATTCTACACCCTAGACATTATTTACCATATCACTATATGTTGAACTTAACAAAATGGTTGGTTTCTTTGAGAGGAAAACCATTATGGGAATCCGTACGGTCTCAATGGTTGCTGTTTCATGTAACATATTACTTGAGTTTCTCATGCTGGTTTACTAGATTGATCCGGGTGTTATTTCCTTATGATACTCGGGTCAGCTCGAGTATGTTTCAAGATTTGGCTATGGTTTATCAGAGACCTTGGAGAGGAGCTGGATTATTTCTACCAATTTTTTTTTTCACTGGACTACTTGATTGTATCTATTAGTATTTGTGAGGATATGCAATTATAGCTGTCCAAGCTGATGATAGGTTAGTTTACTCTAATTGATGTATATATATCGAAGTTTTCTCTTTGGTAAAGACCTTTAGAGATATTATAATTATCGTTCCGCATGTGAGATTCCGATATTATGTTCTTCTTTTTTTCTTTTTCTTTAACCCTAATGTTATATCTTTCCAGCACTTGGGTGCTCGGCATGTGAATACCATGGATGTGTTAGCGTCGACATTCGGGGGTCGAAAAGTCAGGTCGTTACAAATACTATCAAATAATATGGAGAATGTGGCTATAAGGGGTACACATGCGAATATTTCTTTGGACTAACACTGGTACATATTAAAACATCAAATATATAACACCCATATGTACACAGTATCAGTACAAAGCAATAAACACATGTGTCTTTGGAAGAGAAAAATAATAATATACAATAAATAACAGAGAACGCATATTTAGAATCACAACGATGCCATATAATATACAATATCATAAAATAATAGAATAAATTATCTCAAATGATGACTACCTCATTGTAAAGTACTGATTAATCAATATACAACTCCGTATCAAATAGACTCATGTGAAAGATGTCAAACGTAATCTCAACATCGAAAATGGCTAAAAACAGAGTATGCCTCATAGCCTGAGGTTTACCTAACCCATAACATGGTATATTAACTCCATATCTAGAGCATGTGTATCGATGTTGCGTGTGAGAGTTGATGATATTTGGGATCACATATTAAGGCGTGGACCAGCTATGTTTACCAAAAGGTATATTTTATCTAGAGATATACGCTGTTCGGAGGTAGTTACTGACCCTTGTGCAAGAGATTGGATTCGACGTCGATCGAAGAAATCTCCATGAAAAAATCCATTATGCGGACGAACCTTGGCAGTTTCGATTGTACCCTAAATATGATGTTGTGTGATGAATGTAACCACCACAGCTATTTGACATGATTTATGTTTTACAACCTAGACATTATATATCATATCACTATATTAAACTAAATTAATGATTGGTTTTGTAACGACCCACTATTTTGGACTATTCGCATCCGCACATGTCGGACTTGAGTAATTCAAAATACCGAATTGTTAATTTAAATTTGGCAAAATTGAACATATATAGTAAATAAATAATCACATATCACAGACACAGAGTAATAAATGCAGTAGAAACAAAAGATAGTAGTTCATGAAGCTACTATATACATATCAGAGTTAAATAAGGTACAACAGATGTCTAGAATATAATAGTCAAATACAAGAATCAGAATACAATCACTGGAATCAACTGGATATCTGAAAGCTGGATAGATAGCTGGATCTCCAAGCGAAGCTCCAACTCCAAAGGTGAGTCTCGAATACTGGTACACTCAGTCTGACCCGAGCGTAAAGCAAAAACACAAAACACTCGAGTCAGGATTAACATTCTTATATCAATAAATCCAACTCAAGTGAAATAGCAATTGAAATACAAGTAACTCAAAGGATGTTTGGAATAACCATCCTTTAAGGATCCGTTAAACTATCTACTATGTAGTAGTGTACGGTAAATAGATAATGCCTATCAGTAATATAAAGTATCAAAATAGTGTTAAGGCGTTACCATTATCCCCCTTAACACATTTTATATAAGCGTTATAGTCTATACAGCACTGTAAACTCCACCGTAAACTAGTGGGATATCATGGAGTACTCCATAGTTATAACACAAAACAAATCGTAGTGGTCGCGTATATAGGGATACAAGTATGACAAGGCACATGATGCAATACCCAAGGTAGTGAAACTACCGTTTGCCTGATCCGGATTGGTGAGAACGCATCGCCGCAGTGATCGCAACACCGCGAAACAACACTCCCAAAATCAAGGGTGCACCAATCGTCAAAAGTAATGAGTAGTTTTCGAAGAAGTGTGTTCGCTCGAGGTAACTAACCCCCATTTGGCCCGGCACGGCTTCTGTTTTAGTCATTTCCAATTTGACACAAGTGTCAAGCTATCCATTATCGTTCTCTTTCTTCAGTCATCACGTACATCATTCCAACCACTTCATTCTGGATCATACTCCGCGTATAGTTACTAAAGTGGTTTTCGGTTTAGACAGTGAGTATGTCCCTAACCAATTCCGGTCTCTTTAATAACTTTCGTAATTATTACACCGATTGGTCGTTTAATAAATTTCAAAAAAAAACCAAATCAATTTCAATTCCAATTAGAATTTACAAATCAACATTTCATTTGTCTTCCTAAATCAATTTCCATAATTTACGGTTTCAAAACTTCCAAATTCATAATTTCAAATCTAATAATTCAATTTCAATTTTTATTTAAAATAATTCAAAAAAATTGATTCAAGTTCGTATATAAGTTTCATTTCAAAATCATTTAAATTAATTTAATTTAACATTCAAATCAATTTAAATTCATTGATCGATTTCATTCAATATTCATTAAGTAAATTTGTCATTCAAACAATTTCTATTTAATTTCCAATTCATTAAATCAATTACTTAAGTTCAACTTCATTATATCAAAACTTCAAATTGAATTAAATTAGATTCGTCAAATCAACTCTTTAAATTACAAGTCTTACATTAATTTCAATAAATCACATTTTTATTTCTTGTTAAAGAAATCCAATTTCATTTATTTATTTACTTAATTACAAATTTCAAAACTTAATTATTTCATAACTCAACTTTACTTATTAAAGAAGTTCAATTTCACTTATTACGAAGTTCAATTTCACATATCAAGAATTCAATTTCATTTAATTATTAAATGATTCAATCT
Source organism: Allium fistulosum (assembly GCA_030737815.1). Classification (NCBI taxonomy): domain Eukaryota; kingdom Viridiplantae; phylum Streptophyta; class Magnoliopsida; order Asparagales; family Amaryllidaceae; genus Allium; species Allium fistulosum. Next base: position 962,217,373 of record CM060901.1, read on the forward strand.
TATTTAATTATTAAATAATTTCAAAAATTTGATTATTAAATAATTTCAAACTTAATGATTAAATTTTAAACAACATTCTTTCACTAACTACTATGTTAATATTTTGTTTCGGATTATTTCATATTAACAATTTCCTTTCAAAAATTCAAATTCCAACTTCATTTTAAAACCTTATTATTTATTCAAATAAAATCTTTATTTTATTTTTAAATCAAATTATTGACCAATCGGGTTTTATTTAATTCTCTATCCTAGGTCAAGTTCATTTGGGTATTTATCATTTCAACCCGATTCCAATTCAATTCAAAATCAAAGCATAGCAAAGGGAACTTGCAGTGTGATAACTGGGATGGTGTCAAAGTAAATAAACAAGCAATAGCAGACATCAATAACAATCCAATAATTAATTCAAATAATCCCGAAATAATCGTATTAATTCACATTGTTATTTGTGCAAATTAATATAATTATTTCTAGAATCTACACTATCATTTCGTGTAGATTAAAGATTATTACACTTATTATTCTATGCAATTCTACACTTGACATCAATTATTCAATTTCATACTTCATCAATTAATACAACATAAATTCAAATGGTTCAAGGGTAATTAACTATTTTTCTACGTGTCAATTAAATTTAACATTTAAAGGGGTCATATTATACAAATTTGTCTAATTAAATTCAACATATATATCAATTTCAAGTCGTTAACTATCCTACGTCAAATTCAATTTCATATCTTTATCACTTCCTACATTAACAATTTTAACGTCCAATATCAATATCAATCAATCAATCATCTATCAGCCAAACTTGATTATCATCATATAAGTAACAGGTAATGGTGTCAGATGTCACAGGTGAACTGATACAGGTAATAACATATAAAACAGGGTAAATAACTAACAACAACATATTTCAATTGTCGTTTCAATTGAAATCAAATTTAATAAATATAAGAACATTAATCGTGAGTGATTTCTCACCTTTCGAGGCTAGATAGAGAACGTAATGAGAAGAGATACGAACCCAAGCACAGATTTCGAAGCAAAGCAAGTTGGACACGATATGACGGACAGGGCTGATAGATTGGAAATCAAGGACCAAATCAGTTTGATAAGACAACAATTATATATATATAATTATTATTATTCCCATAAAATCAATATTTAAGTTTAAGATAAATATTAAAATAATATCTATTTCAAAATCATAAATTTCAAACACTTATTAAAATAAGATCTTTATATATTTTATTTAAAAATCAACAGTTATTAAAACAAAACGAAAATATCTATATATAAAAATCCAAAACCTATCTTAAAATCAAAATATCCAATCTAAAATCAATATATACATTGTATTGAAAAATCATTATTCAAATTAGACTATGTTAAGTATAAACAAACATGTTTCGAAAACATGCCTTACGTGGATCACGTGCTAAGCAGAGTGCACGATCTAGATCCACGTGGGTAGGCAAATACAAGTTTTAGTGCAACTATAATATACCAAACAAGCTGTACACCACCTTTTCAACTCATACAGAATAAAGGAATTTGAACTCTAAAAATCTATATGAATTAAATCTCAAAACTTTATGTATAAAATATAAAGAAAAACTGACATGTTATTTATATATTCGCATATAAAATTGTAAAGTAGGCTATAAATTAATGGACCAAAATATGCAGACATGATTTTGAAAGCAATAGTAAATATATCAAAACATATATATTTAAACTTACCAACTATATAACTTTATATATATACAACAACCTATATAACTTCCAAATATAACCAGATTTTAAAATAAATATACTCTTACGTATAAGACATTAAAATGAAATATGCTATAAGCATCAATATTGCAATGAAACAAAATGAGCTGGCAAACAACTTATATATATAGCCGAAACATATTTTACTCATAAACAAACATATAACAACAAACATACAATAATATATACACTTTCCAAATCAATACATACGTATATATGAATAATAGCAATGCAACTCTAAACTGACCCATATATATAATATAACTAGCATGAAATATGGTTTGTAAATTATATATATATATATATATAACTGACCAATATATACACATACCGATATATATAGCTTGCGTGCATTGACCACGAGAAGAGAGCTGCATACATGAAGGTGCTGTGAAAGGAGTGAGGCTCCGCGGTTGGTTGCGAGAGAGATACAACTTCGGTTTAGGCTTGGGTCGCCGGGGTTGTTGGCGTGGCGGGGCCAAGCGGCGGAGAAGGGAGGCCAAGGAGAAATGGAACGGATCAGGTTGTGGAGGGGAGAAGCTCGGCCAGGGTGGGTTGCGTGGTAGGCGGATTGGAAGAGAGGTGGGAAAGGAAGGTCGGGATGTCGATTGCGTGGCCGAGAGGATGGCTTGCGAGTGAGGTTACTGACGGCAGGCACTGAGTGGAGGAGCTTGGCTCGGCCGACAACATGAAGGTGGCGGGTGGTGGTTCGAGCTCGGTGGACTGACTTGGAGAAGTAGGCGAAGGTGAAAGGCGAGATCGGCTGAGAGGTTGGGTTTGACTTGGCTGTTGTGTTTGATGGGAAATAGGGTGGAGGAGGCGATAGTGGTGGAGGCTCAGGCAACAACCTATTGCTTTTCGTGCTTTTATTTTCATTTTTTTTGTAGTGAGTTTGGCATTGGATTAACAAAGGAGGGGAGGAGGAGAGGTCACATGCAGGAAGGAAGTGGGAAAAATTAAAAAGCAAAAGAGATCCCTGTAGCACAACGTATAATGTCTCCAGCTATGAACGTGTGCATCGGAAATATGAAATAACAAATTTTTTTGAACCCATGGCATGCAAAAGTCAATATGCTTGAATTCAAGGCGATATTAAAAGCTGATGACTCTTAAAATTTTTTGAACGGTGGAATATTGAAAGTTCACAAGAAAGAAAAAGGCATTGAACCGGTACCGATGCGGGAGTCGTTTTACAGATTTCGTCGTCACCCGGACTCCGAAATACACAAATAAATATACCGTAAAGATCAGCGCGACGAGACGATCAAAACGGTATACGGATATCAGTGGTATGATTGAATTATAAAAATTCAAAATTTCTACTAGCGTAAAATGCAGCAAAAACGCCACAAAATAACATCTATGGAGCTAAAGAAATCCGAATTTGGAAAAACGAAAAATGACGTCATGCTCAGAAGACGATTTAGAATTTTTCTATGTAAAAATATTTAGGTTTCGAAAATATTTTATTTTCATTACATTTTAACTGATTTAAACCGAAATGACGTGACTGAAATTTACTATCATATTTTCTGACGAAACTTTACAATTTCCTATGTTTAAATAGACGCATTTTAAATCAAATTTTCGTTGCAAAATTTTATTGTTTATTTTCATTTAACGAAAATTTTATTTAACGCAAAACACACGTTTCTTACGTTAAAATTATTATTTTGGTTTCTGTTATTGGTTACAACTATTTCATATTATTACATTACGTTTTTAATATGTATTACATTATTGGTCTTACTGAAATTGGTTTTGGATTTGTAACTTATATACAAAGAGATTTCCATTTAATAAATCGTAAAATTTTATTTCTATCGGATTTTTAATTAAATTTTTATTTAATTTAGTATTTTTAAAGCGTTAAAAATACGGGTCATTACAGGTTTTTTGAGGGAAAACCTGTATCGGGAATCCGTATGGTCTCAATGGTTATTGTTACCTGTTTCATAAGTTTTCTCACGCTGGTTTACCAGACTGATCCGGTTGTCATTTTCTTATAATGCTCGGGTTAGCCTCATGTATGTTTCCAGATTTAGCCACAAACGCTTTGGTGCTTATGGAGAAGAGATGTATGATTACCTTCTATAGTATTCTGATTTTTGCTGTATTTATGTATTGTATATATTGGTATTGTGAGGATAGGTTGTTATAACTATCTAGGCTGATGATAGTACTTAGATTTTAGTAATTCGATATTTTTATATTCAGAGTAACCCTTTGTATTATTCCTTTGATATTATATATTACCGTTCCTGATGTGTGCACGGCACGCGTGGTAGGGGTACTCATACTGGTGAATGTGTGATGAATCTTTGTCTCTTACCACTACATGTACCTTTACGAGTTGGTTTGGAAGTCGAGAGGCGGGCCATAAAATCAGAAACGGGGATACCATTTGTAGTCACCATATGAAGTAGGGTGAGCGTTCCATTTGGTATTAGAGCTCAAGGTTGAGCGAACCCCTTAGCTTTGGTTGGGTATGACTCTTTATAGATAGGGTAAGTGACACCCTAGAAGAGTCGAATGTATTATTTATATGAGAGCGTATTTGTATTTTGGAAACTAGACTTTTAAAAATTTTCCTTAGGAATATCTCCTTCTAAGTAACCCTTTCTTAATATCTTTTCCTTGGAAACTCTATCCATTGGTTTCCTAAAATGCTTAGTATATGTTTCTGAGGGTTCTTGTTGTTTTTGTTTTTAGGATATCGTGTCTCATGCTGAAAGTGAGAGTTGGTCAGTGGCAAGATTTGGGCATGCCGGGGCTAGATGGGAGATGAAGGAACTTGTGTTTAGAGATCCAGGGAAGGAACTTGTGTCTGAAGATCTAGAGGAGGAATTTGTGTCTAAAGATCGAGAGGAGGAACTTGTGCCTGAAGATCTAAAGGGGAACTTGTACCTGAAGATCAAGAGGAAGAGCTTGAATCTGATGGCGATAAAGACATTATTGGGTAATGGAAGGACCAATAATGATGAACCAGTCTGAGGATGAGGAAGACGTAGGGGGATCTCGATGGTGAGATAGAGCCCGAAAGGATTGAACATTTGAACGGCTGGTTATCCAATAGTGAGGCGGGACCTGTAGGGATTGAGCATGAAGGTTGGGAATTGGATGATGACATAGAGATCATGGATATGAAAGGACCACCGGTGGAGGACTCTAATGGAGAGAGCCCTCTGTAAGACCATCGAGGTATGGGTGCTGGAGGTGTTTTCTTTAGCATTAACATCCTATCTTGTAGATAGGTATTGTATCATTAGTATCATATCTTGTGAATAGGTATTGTATCTAAGTATCTATATTATGTAAAACTGTAGTACGGGTTATAAATGCTATTAATGGGTATTTATCTTATATTATATGAACTGGTTTATGAAAAATAAGGTTTTAATTAGTTGAGCATTTTGTTAAGCAAATTATCCGATGTTATTGGGCTAACTAATAGACATCTTTACCTTAGGGATATCTAAGGGAAAGTAGACTCTATGATTGGGTTTGGATACCAGAAGCTGACTCTTCTTAGCTACTTATCAGACTAGATAGGTAAAGAGGTCGAAGCAGTCGACTTAATTTTAAGACCCAAATTTATGTTGGGCCTACATCTAAAAGAGAAATAGAATATTTTGGAAATAAATATTTGTGACAAGATTTATATAGGAAAGTAATTTTATATAAGTATAGTTTATCAAAATATGATTTATAAACGAAAAGCATTTAAATAGAAAATTTAAGGACTTAAACCCCAGTATCTCTGAAAATGTATTTCAAGATTTTGGCGAAAATCATCCTAGTATTATTTGAAAGTAAATATTTAGAAAATTGGTTTAGGAAAGGGAGGTCATGATACTTAGTATTATTATATGAAGTATTTGATATCACTTTGAAATGATTTTGGTTAAATACCAAAAGTATGGTTTGGATGTAATGAACTCGCTTCTGTCGCTTGAAAATAATTTCGATGACGACTACAATATCATCGAAGTTCATTTTCAAATTTCTAAGTGTGGGATGCTACGAAGTTGTTTTGGTAAAGAGGATTTTGATTTAATCCCAAAGTAAGGTTTGATATACAAAATTTATATGTATATATTATTTCAAAATGATTTGAAATGAAAACCCAATGTTTGGTTCTTAAGTTTTTTATAAAGAAATTAGAACTTTGTTGGGTTATGATATATTGTTTGGCAGTTTTCATTTGTTAAAATGAAATGGGATTTTCGATGGTTTTTGATAGTTGGGAACTTTCAAATTGTTATAGAACTTGAAATTAAGTGTTTTCGAAAATATAAAGTTGAGTGTATATAACACTTGAATTTGAAGAGGTAGTAAGTAAAACAAGTTCAAATTTTTGATCGTCCTTGTTAAGTAAAACAAATTTAATGTTTTGGTATATACTCTTGATATGTAGTGGAGTATTATACGAGTATGAACTTAAGTTATAAAATGTGGATAAACTTGAAGTTATGGTTTATGAAATGATTCATAAATGGTTTTAGTATTGAATGACATACTAATTACTATTTGTATAAATGAATGTGATTAAAAAGGTATTGGTGTAGTTAGGAAACCAATAGGATAAATACGTAAGTTGTACGAAGATCATTTTATTCACATGACTATTCTTAACTCACTATTCGAGTGCATGTTTTCGCGGTGGTTTACACCGGTCCGAACAAGGATTTTCCACTCGATTTTTGATGACGAACACTTGATATAGATTCGTGATATGATCCCGATGTTTTCTATCATGTATATGGTTATGCATGAAGAACGAAGGTTTCTAATTAAAGAACCAATCAAAGTCCACACTAAAGAGGTCAAGTGATCTATAATCGTTGGGAAGTGAAACCTATGTGATCGAGCAAGTGATCAGATCGGATATTATGTATGGATGATATATATACGTCGTATAGGTTTTAGTACATTTATATGATATGTTCTGTTGAATTATAAAGAGTTTGGGGGATGACACTTTGATTTATTATGAGGTAGCATGAGTAATAGTCCAAGAAATGACCTGAGGCTATTGAGCATTAGGTATGCTTAGTAGATTGTTTATCATCCATGGACGATGGAAGAGTATTAAACCTAGGAGAACCATGAGCATTGGTTGCTAGTGATTGTGAATATTATTGAAGTATTTGTGTGCTTGTTCCTTTGTAAGGTTAGAAGTGTCGTGGAGCGAGGATGCTCGAGGTGGTACAAGGAAGAGGGATGGTATTTTGAAGGAGATCTACCTAGAGTGCTTATAGACTAGGGGTTCCTTCTTATCTTAGTATCGTATATCTTTTATGGTGTAGTCACCGCTTGAGGTGGGGTCACCTAGTATGTATTTTGGTTTACAGTTTAGCTTGTATATAGTTTCATCAGTACTCTATATATGTATCTTATTTCATCTGTCTCCTTTGATTATCATTCTTATTTGAATTTCAAGGATGAAATGTTCTAAGTGTGGGAGAATGTATCGACCTTGAAATTTGAACGCTTCGTCTTCGAATATCGAAACGTTTTGAAATATAATTAAGTGTTATAAATATGTTTTTATAACCTTGTTAGACATCATTTAGTTAATGAATAATGATAAGAATCTTGTTTTTGAAAATTGTTTACAAAAATATATTCTTCAAAGAAAAATTGATAATGTGACCGGAAATCGGTTTATCGAGAAACAGCTTTTCGATGATATAAGTTGTTCGAACTCTTATGCACTTGTCTGATGATTAAATAAACACATTAGCAACTAATTAACACACACTTCTCTACATAAAACTTGGAATGTTCTAGAAGCTTCTAAAGGATAAGAAATGTTATCATGAGAAAGGTATAATGGTAATTAGCATACAGGAGAAATGACATAAAAGAGAAGTGATGGGAGGTGAAGCTTCCATGGCACGGTGGGGTGGTGAGTGAGAGCTTAGGCAACAGCATTCCTAAGCCTATATAAGGAGGGGCAATCCCTTAGTTATCATTCAAAAAAATTTACAAAGCTTACAGTTGAAAATCAATGTCTTCTTTTTCTTCCTCTTCTTAATTTCCTAAAGCAAAATAGTTGCAAATCAAATCCAAATCACTTCAAACTTTTACACAACGCTTAGTATAATATTAGAGCACCTTCCACCAAGCCAAAACTTGAAGAAGTGAAACCATACTCTCACTCCCTTGAATGGCCATAAGCATATTGTGAGGAAGACGGGCAAAGGCAAGTGCAAAAGCAAGAGAGGAAGGAGGGAAATGAGGTTGCTAGCTTAGGTTTGGACTTAGGTTCTTCGACCTTCGTTGTTTGTGTGGTTAAAAGTGAGCTAACTTACCACTTGTATTGAAAACATAACTCATAATTGCTTGTGTTTTGTTTTATTAAAGTTGCATGAATCGACTTAGACATATGTTGAAAACATTGATTTTGATTCTTGCTTTGAAAGCAAGTGGCATAAGTATGGATTTAAATGGATTTGAATGGATTTGAATGGACTTGAATGGACTTGTATCAATATAGCAAAGTCTTGGAATAAAGCATATAGGTTATAGTTGAACATAGGTTTGAATATAACTCGAATTTGAAAGTGCACTTATAGCGATAGTCGCTATAGATGCGTTTGTGAATTGCCTTATTTTTGGCGATTTATATGGAACTTTATAGAGAGATCTTTAGGGATTTCTTGCCATATTTATATTTTTTTATATGTATGCTTGTGGCTATTAAAAGCTTGAACAGTAAAAAGTTAAGTAACATCTTGAAAAGTGGTCAAAACTTCACTTGTGCAAAACTGCCCCGATTAGACTTGATTTTTGGACGTAAAAGGTTTGAAAAGATATTTAAATGTAAGTATTTTGTTTAATTCTTTTACAAGGGTTTACTAACTCATATTAGAGAATTTCAAATGTGGCTTGAGATATTTATGAATTTTTAAGAATTAGTTGCGAATTTTTAAAGAAGATATATTTTGTTAAAATATATAGAAAACATGACGTTTTCAAGTTTTGAGGAAAATTGCAGGGTTGATATTTTTAAGTAATATTTTGGATAAATGTTTTAAAACTTATTATAAGTATTTTCAAATATTTTAAAAGCATACAAATTTTTTCGAGAAGGGGTTAAAATTGCTTAGTTGCTAAATGGTTAATTATTTAATTACTTGTTTGAAAAGTAATTAACTATGATTAACACTAAAAGCCGACGAAGTAAGGCTTACTATTTTTGAGAGTTAAGATTGATGTCGAGTAGGGATGGAGCAATAGAGCTCTAACCTACCGTTTGTTTTCTCGACCGAGGAATAGTAAGTCGAAAAATGTCAAAAACGTGTTAATCATGTTGATTTCTTATTGTTTATGGAAATCATTAATATTATACTTTACACTAAAAGCCGATGAGGTAGACTTGTCTATTTGTAAGATTCAAGAATGAAGTGTCTAGGCAAGACCCTGATGTAACCATTGCTTTAACTTACTTGGCTTCACTCTTGAAGGAACAGTTAAGTTGGAATGTCGAAAATGAAGTAAGTGTACAAATCATGATTTGTATAAGAATTGTTTTGACTAGTAACCGATTAGTTGATTATTGAACTCGACTTATTATTAACTCAAGGAGTTATTGAAAGGCTTCACGATTTCATACCAATAAGAACCCCTGGGAAGGAGTGTTGGTACGAAACGTCTCTAGCTTTCACTTACTTTTAAAAGAACATGAATTGAGTTAAGTTGAAATTCATCGAATTAGTTTTGAAGAGACCGGGATCGGTAGGTGTTTTACTTATCGAATACCACTTCAAAAGTAGTATATGAGTTTTATGTATTGGAAGCGGTTGTGAAGTGAAATGTTATAGAGTTAAACTATCAATCCTAAGGTTAAGTCTAAAGGAGAGGTCAGCGTTAACATTTCAAACATTGCTATCGTGTGAGACTGTCTATCTTGAAGAGTACTCCAAGAGAGAGGACATCGTTAGTATTCATTCGAAAGACTTATGCGAGAAGCTATGTGGAGATTCGAGATCTATCCAAGATGCTCGAATCCATGTAGTGATTCGTGATCTATTCGAGATAAAGGAATCCATTTAGGGATTCATGTTCTATTTGAGTAATGAAGACTCATGTGAAAGATGCCGAACATAACGTGGACATCGAAAATGGCTAAAAACAGAGTAGGCCTCATAGCATGGGGTTTAACTAACCCGGGATGGGATATATCAACTCAATATCTAGAGCATGTTTATCGGTGTTGCGCGCAGGAGTTGATGATATTTGGGATCGCGTATTAGGGCTTGGACCAACTATGTTTACCTAAAGGTATATTTCATCTAGAGATATGCGTCGCTCGGAGGTAGTTCCTAATGCTTGTGCAGGAGATTGGATTCAGCGTCAATCAAAGATATCTCCATGGAAAAATCCATTATATGGACGAACCTTGGAAGTTTTGATTGTACCCTATATATGTTGTGGTGTGATGAATGTAAGCACCACAACTATTTTATATGATTTATATTCTACACCATAGACATTATCTATCATATCACTATATTAAACTTAATGAATGGTTGGTTTCTTTGAGGGAAAAACCATAATGAGAATTCGTACGATCTCAGTAGTTATTGTTGCCTGTTTCATAAGTTTTCTCATGCTGATTTATCAGACTGTTCAAAGTGTTATTTTCTTATAATGCTCAGGTCAACCCCGTGTATGTTTTCAGATTTAGCCACGGACGCCTTAGAGCTTATAGAAAAGACCTGGATGATTACCTTCCGTAATATTCTTATTTCCGCTATATTTCTGTATTGTATATATCAGTATTATGAAGATAGGCTATTATAACTGTCCAGGCTGATGATAATACTTAGGTTTTGGTAACTTTGATATTTATGTATTTAGAGTAACCCTTTGTACTGTTCCTGTGATATTACATATTATCATTCCTTTGTGAGATTCTGATGTTGTGTTCTTCCTTTCTTGTTCTATTATTTTTAGTTTTCCTTAACTTTATGCCTTTCCAGCACTTCGGTGTTCGATATACAAATACCGTGGATGTATTAGAGTGGACATTCGAGGGTCTAAAAGTCATGTCATTACACCCTATAGGTAATAGACTACTAACCTATGTGACACATGGGCAAATGCACGAAGCAAGAGCACAAAGCTACATAAATATAGTGTATCAAAGATTTGGGTCGCGACCCAACGATTAGGCCGCTAGGGTGGATTCTAGCCATCTGGTCCTCTCCAATGCAAATAAAAGGAGTACATCATAATAGTGGCATATAGAACTAATACATAAAGACACAAAGTCTTGCTCGTCGTTTAGCACATAGCCATACCTGTTGAATGTAGGCACAAAGCCATACTCATCTCTACGTGTATCACCTCAAACACATAACACTATTCCCGTCACGTGAATGTCATTTACTTACAATGAAAATCGATTAAATATCACACAACATCTTATACCACTACGTAATACTCGAACATTTACTCACTTCTTATAAATTCCACTCAATGCCCAAAATATTTTACATAATGAGTCTAAAGAATAACCGGACAAATATTACCGAAAGTCCCACACCATACGGTATTATAACTCCGTTTATTTAGATTTCTCGTCACATAGAATGTGAATATCATGAAATTACACAGAAGGATGTCATCACCGTATCATATCAAAATCATCATCAAATCAATATCAACGATGAATCACACATAACAACGAAATCAACATTGAGAAGATGAGAAATCAAAGAACTCAAAAATCACACATAAATATTTTTATATACATTAATGATGCATAATAATTAAACCATAAGGGAAATACACTTTAAAATACCTAGATTACCAATATGAGAATTTCTTATAATTTTCAATAATTTATAAGCTTTAAATAAATAATTAAAACCAAATACAAAATTTACTTTTCATAATTTATTAATTTCTCAACCTTTTATACATTCAAATATAGTAATTTAATCATCCCAACTATTCTCAAAAAACACATATAACCCCGAAAATTGTTTACAACGCTAAACATTTCATATAGTAATTATTCCATAATTTTCTATAATCAAATATTATTTTTAAGTAATTTTAGAGCATCTAAACTAATTTATTGTATTCTTACTCAAATAAATACCTTTTTCAAAATTGAATTATATATTAGGATTTCATAAAATATACTTTGGAAATTCTTGATTGGTAATAATTACTTATTTCCAAATTATATATATATATATATATATCTTTTAAATAAACAATTCAAACCAAATTGTATTTCTTTAAACTAATTAATAACTTTTTAAATAATAATGGACGATATACCCAAATTAAAATTAGACATTGATTCATAAACTCAAAGATAGAGTTTGTTTAAACTAGTAAATAATAAATAATCCTTTTACATCAATCGCTTACTAACACAAAATAACATGTAAAACAAATAATAATCATTTATAGAGTTAAACCGAATATCTATACACTATTTAAATATTTAAAAACATAGCAAAACCACAATTAATTTTATTAACCAACAAATTTGCTTTAAAATACTCAAGTTATCAATTAAAGTACATTTCTTATTTTTTCAAAGCATATAAGCGGTCTCTATATAATTTAAGAACAAATATCTAATTTATTTTCTAATTTTTATATTTCCAAAAATTAATAAATATTATATTTATAAATTTTTATGTAAACTTCTACAAATTCATTCTAAACATTTATTTTATTTATATTTCTATTGTATTTAATTTATTATAGTTTTATTTGTTTTTATTTTAAATTTTAAATATTTTTAAAGTTAACACTGTCGCCGATCGATCGTGACCGGTCAACTAGTGAACCCTAAGGGGTAGATCGATGCCTAAAGCTATTTGAAGTTTTATCGATCGAATTTCAATTAATTTCTATCCAATTCTTATTCAATTCTCCTCAATTTGATGCAAACATGATACATATGAATGACAACAATCCAAATACAAGAAACATATACGAATTAACTTGAATTAGGCACATATGTGTGAGCACAAAACTCACTAATGCACTGTGCTTCTTCTACCTCTCCTTTTACTTTACATGCATGCACATAGAACATATATAGTGCAAGCCAATCTGCTTCTCACTATAGATGCACGATGATGCAAAGAATCATATATTCAAGTCCGGAGTTTATCGAAATTCATTTGATTTATTTTTAATTATCAAAAGAAGGAGGGTTTTGTGGGTTTTCTTGTTTTAGGAGGAAGATAATACACAGAGCATCATAAAGTAAAATTAGTGAACAAAAAAATCAAGAGAGAAAATTTTGGGAATATTTTGGCCTGAAACTTGGATTTGGGCATAAAAATATAATAATAAGTGTGTATATATATATATATATATATTCTTTTACTTTTAAAACTAAGTTCTATTTAATTAAAATAAATACAAATTTCTATTTAAAAATCACTTCTTTCCCAAACCAATATTATGTTTCAAGTACATCACTTTTACAAAATATTATTTTCGCACTTCTTTAAAAAAACCCTACTCCAGGGAGTAGAGCTAAGGGATATAGATGGTATGCCACAACCGACCCCTCTTTTTAGCCAGCTCGACACAGAGCATAAATCCCCCAAACATTCTTGTTTTTTCGAGGGATAACCCACCACGTCGTAAGGGTTACATAGTGTAGCTTACTAGGACACGAACTCGCGACCTCAAGGAATTTTTTTCCATGATCGCTAGACAGCTCTGACCAACTGAGCTATGCATGTGGACTATTTTCACACTTTTTAACTTATTGCAATTGTAAACATCATATTTTCACGATCTAAATCCTTTTATTAAATAATTTCTAAACCAACTTATCAAATAAATCTCTAAATTCCACTTTAATCAACTAAATCGCTATTATTGACTTTAATTAATTTCTATTTAAAATTCGAGTTGTTGTAAACGGTTTCAAGTTTGTGCATGTAAATATCTTTCCTCCTTTTCCTTTTAATGCACATAAAAATATTGTATTCTTTTTAAAGCAATTAAATATTCAATTAATTACTTACTAAATAGGTTTTGCTTTATTATTATAATTAATTCTTTAACTTAATATGAAAATAGACACAGAATCTAAAATACATACTATGGTAAACACTGTGTATATTCTTTATCCAGTATTCATTTTTGAGATTTTAGAGAAGAATTTGGGGCAGAAATTCTACTTTACTTGAAAACAAAGTATTATTATTTTGCATGGACAAGCCGAACTATAGTGGTCGTACCACTTTACAACAATTATGACAGGTGTGAGGAAAAGATGCTTCAGCAACTACAAAAAAGATGATAAAGACAAGTGTGAGGCACAGATGCCTCGGCAACTAAGTAGATAAACTACAAAACATACTACCCCCTCATGTGCAGAGGAGTCAGTGTCATCATAAGATGAAACAGTCCCAATTACGTCGACATACTCACTAAACAACTTAGCAATGCAAGAGTCATTATAAGATTCCTTACAAAGAAATGAATCTCCTATCCGAAGTTTCATCTTGAAAATTCTTACGGTTGTATTCCCCATATTTCCCTTTAACGGTTAGTGTTAGTGTGTCTCCAGAAATGTGATAGAAAAAAGATCCATGTTCACCTTCTACCTCGGTAACATACTTAAAATATGTATAAGTCATAGGAGAGTAGCGGAATTGCGTCTCATAATGAACCTGTGCCTTCTCTTCAAAATTCTAAGCAGTAGGGTTAGAGATAAAGCTAGAGCAAGTGCTAGTTTCATTAGGTGAACGAGTGGTAGGGTCGGCGCCTTCAAAAGAGGGAGGAGATTTGCGTTAGGAGCTCAAACATGTTTCTTAACCTTGGGCAGTTCTATGGTTAAGGGATATTAACATCAATATTTTCTATATCAAGAAAAGGAGAGGAGCTAGGGGAATGCTTGCACGTCGCCACTAAATGGCCAAAGGAATGACAATTTGAACACATGGGGGGTTTCCATTTATAGCCTATTTCTACCTTTGAAACCTGCCCAGTATAAGGTTCAACTAGTAAAATAGACGGTAACAACCTATCAGGTTTTACTTCTATCAGATCCCTCGCAAACCTAACCTGTCTCTTCTAAATGTAGTCTTATCAAAACAAATCAATTCTCCCACTAAGTTTTCCAAATCAATACCAATCATAGATTCAAAACTGAAGGTATATTCATGAATTGCACCTAAATGGGAATATATATAGTGCTTATTCATGAACAAAATCAACTAATGGTCTTAACTGGTAATAATGAATGGCTTTGCCAACATGACGGCTGGGTCAAATTCAAGTATACGGAGCTTGTCATCCGAGCATGAGAATTCAAAGAAGAACATGGAGTTGTCATATTGCATAGTAATTCTACCTTTCAACTTCCAAAGCTTCAGAAGGTATGATTTCACTACACAAAACGAGGGGCTTTCATCAAGAAAGAAGCCTAATAAATGTTCTTGTCAAATTGCAAAATCCACTTCAATGACTTCTGTCGATGGAATATTGATCTTGTTTATTGTCTTCGTCTCAAAATCTCTGGGGATGTATACACTTGCATTTCGCGGCTTGGAAATAAAAAACGAGGACCATAATTTAGGCATTTCTTTAGGCATAGTTGCATATGGAAGAGGCGGATTAGGATCGGAATAATTATTAGTTTCAACATGGGAAGGATGAGGCAAAACATAACTTGGAGACCCAAGAATATCTTGAGTAAGAGAAACAACGATATTGTCACTTACAGATAAAATTAACTGCTTATGCACTATCAACAGAATCGGGAACAAAGCCTACCGAAACATCAGCAACCAAACTTGAATTAACTGTAAGGCTCCGTCTATTCTCACCCCGCATATTGCCTTTGCCACCCCGCTGTTTTAAAAAAAAAAATTCACCCCATCTTTGGCTCTTCGCACCCCGTCCACTTCCAAAACTACCCTTTTTTTCTTAAAAAAGAAAAGAAAAGAAAAGTAAGCAGCCGCACGATCGTTCCAAACCCTCAAACCCTAGACTTTGTCTCATGCTCAGCCTCTCAAATCTCTTCCGCTTCGTGCTCAATTTACCAACCGCCGTCGCCGTGGAGAAGGAAAGAAGGAGCAAACATCGGCACGGTATGTGATTTAGCGAATCGAATTCTATGCGAATCGAGTTCGTTTCTATGCTACATCGTTTCTATACGAATCGAATTTTGAATTTGTGTTCTATCATCTGCAGACTAGTGTGAACGATCACGTTCTATGCAAACGAGGTTGTTGAACCAACCTCGTCCGCCACGAACGTGGTTGCGACAACAACCACGTGTTGCGCGGACGAGGTTGGTTCAACAACCTCGTTCGCATAGAACGTGGTCGTTCACTTGTGTCGTTTCTTGCTTGTTCAACATTGTTTGTCCAATGACCACGTCCACTTCTAACGTCATTTTTATGCAGACCTCGTCCTTGGCTTGTTTTCTATTTGTTGAAACTCTCGAGTTAAGTTGACAATTCTTGATCCTATATACAACGCGTGCAAACAACGTTAGTCCTAAGCTACATTAACCTGCATACCTCGTCCGAGCCATGCGTGGTCACCATAGTCAAGGGTATAATTGGAATAAAAAGTTTAAAATCTTAATCGGGGGGTGAAGAGAAAATACCGGGGGGTTAATAGACGGAGCCTAACTATAAAATTATGCCTTACATTACCTGCAATCAAAATAGGATGGGAAACGACCTTGTTGAGCAGTACTATGGATGATGAATTAGGCGTACCACTAGCTGCAACTATTAGAAGAAGAGTTCCCAAATTAACATTATGCAACATCGATACTGGAGGTAGAAGGCGAACATAATAAGAGTTTTACATGGAGAATCCAAAATCATAGGAGCAAAGACAAGAGCTCGATCAGAAATAGTAGACGGTGACGCCGCATAAGCACGACCAAATCTCGTTTGGGAGGAGACGAATGGAGCTCAATGGAAGCTGTGAATTGTGCCTTTATTTTGCGATTCTTCACCATCAAGAATAGAGGACAAGGTGCAAAGGCAGGGAATGATGGAGAGAGGAAAGAGAGGAGAAATGGACGAATAATGGTGAAAGACAAATGGAGTTAGATCTGATATTAAGAGAAATTGCTATAGTCGCCACTAAATTTGTTGTCTAATAAAATCCGGAGGGAATTAGGCACAAGGACAAACTTTGAAAAAAAATTAGGCTGAAGAACACAAAGTTTCATTTTTGGGCTGAAGGACAAACTTTGAAAGAAAATTAGGTTGAAGGACAATGCTAAATATAGTTAGCATTTTGTACAGTGCAAACATTGTACAAAATGCTAATTATAACTAGCATTATATCCAGTTTTACATTGTATAAAATGCTAGTTGTATTAGCATTGTCCTTCAGTCTAATTATCTTTCAAAGTTTGTCCTTCAGTCTAAAAATGAAACTTGTTGTCCTTCAGCCAAAAATTTTATGAAAATTTGTCCTTATACCTATTTTCCACTAAAATCTACTTTACCCAATGGAAAAATATTATTTTCCTAATTTCTTCATTTGTAGAAAATTAATTTTGTAGCTTTATATAAAACTACCAAAATATCCTTTTTAATTATTTATTTATTTTTATTAAAAATATGGGGTGTTATGTTTTACTAAGTATATTTATTGTGATGATACTCAATTGTTAAAAATAGTACACATATTGGTAGTTTAATTATGTTGTGATGTCTTTCCCGACAAAAATAGTACTCAATTGTTAAAAATCTACTTTACCCAACAAAAATTGCTTTTGATATTCGAGATTAGTGCACTAGTGTACGGTGTTTGTCATTAATTTTAGATGTTAAGAATACTGGAGCGTCCTCACAATGATCAAGCACCCATTTAGTGAGAGTGAAGAAAGAGTTATTGAACTCTTAGGATTAGGACATATTGATGTACATGGTCCAATGTCTACATCTACCCAAGGTGGGAACCTCTTACTTTATTACGTTCACTAAATATTTATTTAAATATGAATATGTGTACCTTATGAAACAAAAATCAGAGGCCTATGATAAATTCAAAGAGTATAAGAATGAAGTTGAAACCAAAACAAATAAGAAAATTAAAATACATCGAGCTAACTGGGGTGGTGAGTACGTTGGAAATTAGCTCCAAGAGTATCTAACGAGAATGAGACTCTGTCTCTAGTCACTCCTCCCTATACTCCTCGATCCAACTGTGTTTTGAAAAGGAGGAATTGAACTATTGACAGTCTCAACACCTTTAATCGACGCTTGCTTAAAGATCTTATTCCCAAGTATGGGAACACACCATTCCTGCGAGTAATAAAACTAAAAATTTCCATCATCACTCGTCATCTGTAAGCTCATAACGAAAGGAAAGACATATAATAGAAAGTAGTGTAGTATAACAAGATAGATAAAGTATATGAGGTACATCAGAGTACTAGAGATATGGCAGTTCATCTCATATATACATACATTTTATTTATTAAAACATAATAAAACCTAATATGGATAGTAGCTAACCATGCCTCCAAGCTCCATAAGTTGCTCCATTACCTTCTAGACAGTGCCTCTCAATGCTGACTCTCATCATACTTGTGAGAATACCCAAGAGTTTCAAATAAAACAAAGACAAAACATAGATCTTATAGAAAGATAGGTGTGTGAAGGAAACTATCCCATGATATCAGGTACATAAATGCTCATATACTAAATATATGGAACACTAGATAAGAGAAATATGGGTACATAGAACCATACCTCAACATGTCTCACATGTACCTAACAAGTTAGAACTGTAATAATATGTCTAATGTAAAGACATAGAAAAGTATGTTGTCTATATTACTATGTCATTGGGAAAAGCCTGATCGTCCAATAATCTGGGTGTATGGAACCTATACCTCCCAGTGTTATGTGTAATGAGTAAAACCCCAATAACCACACATTTTACATAATTACTACGAATTATCAATCATATCGAGTATAAGTATAGTGGAACCATGTACTCTATAGCAAATGTGTCCCAACCCGTTTTCATTATCAATATGCAACTAGGTATGGATAACCTTCGATTTCCTTTCCAATGATTCAGATTCCCGTTTCATTCATTAGTGACTAGCACATAGTCCGAGTCATCACACTTCCAAGAGCCTATCGGTGTCTTATTTTCATGCCCTTAACACCACATAATAGAGCTCGTAGAGTTTGCCGCTAAGCACCGTAACCCACTTTCTTACCGGAAATGAGCGCTACTCATGCGATGCCATCCATTCTCAAGTTGATGCCCTTAAATATAAGATACATATTTATGAATAATAATAATCTTATAACAATAATGATGATAGGATCATAGGACATATCACTTGTTCCTCTTTTCTTCGATAGTTACTATGTAATCAGTTCAAAATTACATGGATGTAGAGCCAAAACCAGCAGTCTTACATCTCGAGTTCGTTTGTGTATATGCGTCGACCCACTATTATACCCGTCGACCACCTATCGGATTGAGATTTGCTATGTAAGGCTAGATTTTCCGATTGTGGTTCAAAAATCAAAGTGTTCAGGATTCTTTCCAAAACTGTATATAAAGAACATGTTGTAATGAACACAAAGTTTAAATTTTCATTGATATTTCACTTATATACGAAAGATATGCCACTTTGAAGACCAATTATCACTGCCCTGTGTCATCCTTGAGTCTTCTATTGGTTTTCCCAGCTTCATCCCCCAAGTAGCTTCAATACTGATCTATAGACTACCCCCGATCGATGCCTAATACTGATCGATAACCTCCCTCGATTGATGCCCAATAATGATCGATAATTCCTCCAAAGATTTTTGTGCTTGATTCTGGGCCTTCCCTTTACTTCCCTGAGGATTTGCTCCATTTTTATGGATCTGTGTCGATCCATTATGGATTGCTGCCGATCCTCATGGTTAGAGCCGATCCATATACTTAGCCAAAAATTTTCTTTTTGATGCATTTCCGTGCATCGAAACATTTCTACAACCAATCTACAAATCTCTACCATTTTCAAAAGCCGACTTCAGAATTTTCATAGGTTTTCCATGAAGTTTCTATGCATACTCCCAAGAGTTCCATTAACCCCGAATAATACCACCAACCTATGAACTTCCTTGCTGACTTCGAGAATTTCCTTGTGTTTCCTTAATTCAACCCTATGCATGACTCGAGGATTTTCAACACCAATCCATAACTTCATTTTCAACTTACATTCAATGTTTGGTCAACTTTTATCGATCAGGTGTTGATCCATTATAGATCGATACTGATCCATACATTTAGAAAAATTACAGCTTTGCTCCATTTTAGCAATTGGATCCAACTTCCATTCATGCTTCTACGCCTCTTTTCCTATCCATTATACTAATTTTCCTAAGAATAATCTCATAAATCCAAGCATAAAATCCAAACATACAAGCATATAAGTCAAATAATTGATTAATTAGGTGTAGGACACTTAAGTATGATTAATTTGATTGACAAAGGGTAATTATATTCTATAAATTCGGCTATTAATTAAAAGAATAAAATATATTATTTTAATGAAAGGATTTTATATTAAGGGAAATGGATTAATAAGATTAGGTAAGGAGGGATAAAAGCCCAAACCATTAATGCTTATACCAACACACACACATGTGTGTGTGTGGGTGTATCTTCTCATCCAAGGGTAATTATATTCATTAAATGTGGCTATTAATTAAAATATTAAAACAAATGTTCATGGGCTTCATAATAGTTTGACTATTAATTCAGTATATGTATATATATATATATCTTCTCATCCAAGGGCAATTAACATTCACTCGATGCGCTCTATTTTGATAGATCTAATAGGCAACTCCTTGTTAAATGCCTCAAATATTCATGGCCCTCATTATAAGATTGATAGGAGAGTTCTGAAGCAAATCTCTTGAATTTAGATCTCTTATCATAGGTCGTTGGGTAACAAGCGGATTTCAATATGACTAGATTTTTAGGAGAACACACACTAACAGAAGGCGATATCTTTGCTATGGATGAGTTTGAGCAGTTAATTATTAATAGCAATTTAATTGAATTACCACTTAATAATAGGTTGTTTACCCAGTCGAAATCAAGAGAAACCCTTCAATGAGGCTCTTGGACCATTTCTTTAAGTGAAGAAATGGAAGGCAAGTTCCCTATTTTGCATGTTAATGGGTTTCCAACTGTGTTTCCCAATCACCGTCCTTTTTTGTGTGAAGACAACACAATAATTAACATAACTTTCAGATTTTAAAAGACGTGACTTTTAAAAAATAATTTTAATGATTTAGTTAAAAATAAATGATTTTATATGAATAATAATAATATTAGATATTTGGGTAATAGAGCTAAAGTATTCGTGATAAACTTAAGGGACCCGAGACTGTTTCTTAAAAATCGGAATAAAGATGTTTTTGGTAACATTAGAACTAATAAAAAAATTATTTTCTAATTTTAAAATTAAACAAATTAGTGGAAGTGAGAATTCTAAACTCTTCTAGGCGTAATTTTCTCTTAAACCTTCAAGAAGAACCATAGAAAGTCACTACACAAGAGGAAATAATGTGGAAACAAAGGTCTAAGATCCAATGGATAGATGAAGGTGACAAGACTATCAAGTTTTTCATAAAATAGCACAAACGTAGTAACACCATAAGCTTCTTACTCATTAATAATGTGGGAATTTTTTACCAAAATGAACTTAATAACACCTTCACTAACAGGGGTCATAGAATTAAAGCTAGGTCAAAACAGTTATATCTTGAAAACACATGGATTATTTTAGATGATCTAGATATTTCATTCTTAGAAGAGGAGGTCCCTAAGGGTATTAATGATATGACCAACAATAAATATCCTGGCCTAGATGGATTTCCTATGTAGTTCTATGAGAAATTTTAGCATTTTTTAAAATATAACGTAGTTAAAATGTTTAATGAGTTTTATAATGATGGTTTACAATTAGGAAAATTTAACTTCGCCAACGTAATCCTTCTCCTCAAGAAAAAAGGGTGCGATAGAAATCAAGGACTTTAGGCTAATACGATATTTCAAAGGTTTTAGCTAACAGGTTAAGCACTAAAATGAATTAATTAATTAATATAATATAATCCGCTTTTATGAAGGGTAGAAATATCATAGATAGGTCGTTGTAGTTCAAGAATGTATAAATTATAATTGTAAAAATAACATTAATTGTGCCCTTCTAAAAATTGATTTTGCCAAAGCTTTTGATTCCATTAATAGGTTGTTTCTAAAAGATTTATCACTAGCTAGGGATTTTAATACTGGATGGTAGGATGGACTATGTCGCTACTAAAAACCGAGAACTATAGTATAATGGTCAATGGTATTCTAGGAAATAAAATACAATCAAAACATGGGCTTAGACAAGGCGACCTTTATCACCTTTTCTTTTAACTTAACAACAGATGTATTCACTAGGATCATAGAATTATCTATTAAAAATGGGGTTCTCGATGCTATTGATAACAAGATCGGTAGCAAAGGTCTGTCGATCCTATAATTTGCAGATGATACCATGCTTTTTACCTCTCGTTTACCTCACCTCATTACAACTCTAAAATTTATTTTATCCAGTTTTGAAATGCTCTTAGGGCTTAAGATTAGCATCGACAAGGGTTCTGTTTTAGTACTAAATGATGTCAATAACATTGAAAATCTTGTTGTCAGCACCCTTGATTATAAAACCATGAATTTTCCTGTACAATACTTTGGCTTTTTAATTAGACCTACTAAGCTAAAAAATTAAGATTGGCAAATAATAATCGCCAAAATTAATAGAAAACAAACTAGTTGGAACATTAGATTTTTATCCAGGGCAGGTAGAATCATCATCATTAACTCTTGTCTTATCCACCCTACCGATCTACCTGATGTCTTTCTTTCTTTCCCAAAATGGTTGATAAATAAAATTAGAGGAAATTTCCTTTGGAGTTGGGATAATTTCTGTAATAGTGTCAACTGCCTAGTTAATTGGGAAACGACTTGCAATCCAAAGAGGAGGGTGATTAGGAATTATAAATTTACACAATCTTAATTTTTCTCTACTAAGAAAATGTCTTTAGAAATTTAATAATAATAATGAAGACCTTATCCGGAAAGAAATGATTTCAAATCAATTTTATGATGGAACATACAACCTCCATCACATTAATTTTATTTCCAACAACATGTCTCACTTTTGGAAATCCATCTTAATAAATGCTAATATTTTTAACCTTGGATCAACAATATATTTAATTTGAGCAACAACACATCATCTTAGGATGAATGCTAGATTTTAGCAATTCCCCTAAGACTTGAATACAAAGGGAAATATGATATTTGTAATTTCAAAAACGCATTAAATTCATAAATATTTAGTCAGCATAATGAATTTCCATGGAACCTTACTTTCAATCATGATCTTGAAGACATTACCTTATTGCAATTTGTTTACTTCATACCAAGCTAGAATATGATATCCTGGACAATAAGGTCAGTACCCAAATTTGGTGTTCGGATAAAAGCAAAATTTACTCCTCAAACTTGATGTATAGGTTTATTAATTTCTCAAGAATAAAACCAAATATTTTCCAATTGATTTAGAATGTTAAGGCTCCCCCAAAACAAAGTTACAACGTGGTTAACCCTTCATAAGAAATTAAATACAATCGAATTCTTTAAGAAAAATAATTTAATCACAGATAAAAAGGTGTTTTCTATAATTTATACTTCGAAAGCATAATACACTTATATTACTATTGTACATTAACTAATTATATTCTTGTGAACATTCTTAAATTTATTTAATTTAACATAACCAAAAGCCATTTTAACTACGACCACTATTGGACTACTTTAGATCCCAATGGGCCAAAGATTGTAGAATTTTAATTGATATCATCTTCAGTATTAAATTGGTATATATGGGTTGAAAAGAATCGAAGAATGTTTAATAATGTTAACATTACGTATGACAACCTTATGCTATCCCATAATTCATTTATAACTTGGTCACAAACCCTAATTATAAATTGGCAAAATTGTGATTTTCATAGGATTCCTTAAAACGGTATAAAGTCGCATTGATATCTTGTGGGTCAAAATTGTTTATAATAATGGGAGATACAATATGGCATTAAGCAATGTTCTAGTAGATACTTATGAAAATACTTCTGAGGACACCTTAGTCTTTATTAATAACTAGTTTAATTTTCTACATATTTTCGTTTTGCTTTAAGCACATGATTATGTATATAATCTTTCAATTATATACATATAAATAGTGTTGGACTAATATTTTGGTTGAGTTTTTCAGCTTTACTGGTCGTTGGAGACTAGACTGCCATTCTTTTGGTATGTGGATGGTGAATTGTTAGGATCAAATACCCTTATTTTTTTCCTTCGTGGAGGATGGATTACTACGTTTCTATCAATTTTTTTCTTTTAATCTGCTATGTATACAAATCTTTAATCGTGCTGTCTGACCTCCATTGGATGATTTGGTTTATTTAATCAACACCTTACATAGCATTCTTGGTATTTTTAGCAGTTCAGTTTATCATTTTCACTAGACTTGTGTATAATTATGGGTACAAAGGCCCGCTCTTAAGTTTTAGGGGGATTCCTTTTTCTTTATTGTAAGGAGGTTATTGCAACCTGTTAGGTTTCCTGACAGCTTCTTTTGTGAGTGTAAAATAAAATTACATTAATGCTCTCCCCCTTTGTAGGATTACTCATTTTTACCAAAAATCCATGTTATATAATTCGTTAAGTGTTCGAGTCGACGTCTTCATATGTCAGGTACAACACCATTACCTATCTTTTTATAATATTTACCCCTATGGGGGGAGAAATTAAGAACTGAAAAATTAAAGACTATTTTATGTAATGGAAATTATTTAGCTACTTTGTTTACTAAAGTTGTTGAAAAAACATATACTATTTTATCATTTGAAAATAATTACGGTAATGACTACATCGCCATCAACGTTCATTTTTGGATCTTGAAATGGGGGACGTTGCATAAAAACATGTAATTCGTATATGGTATAGATCTATCAATATACGTAAAGTCAATTCACTTAAACAAGTATGTACACAAATATAGACCATAATACTATTTGAGATAGACTCTCACTCACCTAGGACATTCGTGCAAGCAGTAAAAACATTCGAATACGCCCAGATCTTATGTAGATCCTCTATCACGTAATTGAACCTCCCCAAAAACTTGATTTTCTTATGCAGATGGGACTTAACTTGATTTTAATTAACCTAATTTTAATATGACTTTAGGGATTTTAATTTGGCCTAGAGGTGGATTTCTTTGAGAGGAAGTTAGGGAAATGGAGATGAGAAGTTTGTAGATGAATTAGTGGTTTGAAAAGATGATTACTATAGCAATCAAAGGCTGGCCGAATTTTGCTTAAGTTGGCCGGCCCTTTAGATATCTCTTGGTACAACCCCTTTAGTCTCGAAAACTTATTTATTAAGTTTTATACTGTAGGATACAACCCCAATGGTTTCAGTTCTTATTTTCATAGCTGTATATCGAAAGGTACATCCCTTCTATATCTCGGTAATTCATTTATTAGTTTTACACTTCAAAGTGCAACTCTTAGTAGTCTTGGTTCTTTCATGTTTATATTTCAAAGTACAACCCTAATCATTCGCGGTTCTTTTATGTTTATGCTATAAAGTATAACCCTAAGTAGCCTCGGTTCTTTTATGTTTATATTACAAAGTACAACCTAAGCAGCTGCTTATTTTTATGTTTATACTGCAGAGTATAACCCTAAGCAGTTTCTTTATCTTTATGTTCATACTGCAAAGTACAGCCCTAACCAGTTTCATTATCTTTATATTTATTTTACACTGCAAAGAATCGGCCACATGAAGTTTCATCTTTATCTAATTTTTACTGCAAAAAATCGGCCACATGTAGTTTCATCTTTAATTAATTTATTCTGCAAAGAATCAGCCACATGCAGCTTCACCTTTGATTAATTATGCTATAAAGGATCGACCATATGAAGTTTCTTCTTTATTTAATTTTTACCGCAAAGAATTAGCCATTATGCTTTAGAAAACTCTTTACGCTATCATCAACCATCTTACGCCTTAGGTTTCAATACTAGCTTTACTCCAAAAGCTAATAGATCTCGTTATTGACTCCCCCCAAAAGTCAATAGGCCTCGACAATCAAGTCGCTACCCTCAGGTCTCATCCTAGGGAAGCCTAATCTACTCACTCTCATTAGGAACACCTGTGTTTGGAGCCCTCCGTAACGACCCAGAATTTTGAACAAATTAAATTGAGAATATTTAATCAATTTTAAGTATTTGAACGATGATTTAATTTGAATCCCCGATATAACTTTGAATTTGGCGATTAAATTATAAAAATTAATCTATTATAAGTTGAATAAAAATTTGAATCTTCAATTTTAAGCTGAAGAAAAATATTTCGAAAGCTTTTAAAATTCGTAATGATGGTACTGAAGACAATAGAAGCTTCAGAATCGAATTTGAAAATGGTTTGTTCAGTTTTGAAATTTAATCGTTTAAATTAAATTTAAAAATAGCCGTCCGAGGCACAGTCTCGGAATTCGACGAAACCAGTTCCATTGGGTCTGTAATATTGAATTATTGTCGGGTTTCAATTTTCGTATTGATTGGAGTTATTCTGTGAGCGTACGACACAAAAACGTGTTGAAATTTAATTGAATTAAAATTAAAATTAAAATTTATAAACTTGGTCAAACTCAGTACGATTCTCTTCCTTCAATTAAGCCTTGAATCACGCCTAACATCACGAAATAAATCGTGCGAAGCATCCCTCCTTCCTTTTTTTTAAATACCCATCTCGTTCATCAAAACAATGACCGAATGAAACGATTTCCTTCGTTCGAACAAATTCACCCTTCCTCTTCCCTTCAAAGAAAAAAAAATGCCTGAACAAAATTCTTCTAAATTTCAAATCGCGTTCAAATGGCAGCAACGCGAATGGTGGCTGCGAGTGTACTCGCGCATTCGAGGGAGGCGATCGCGATTGCGGCTCAGTGACCGGAGGTTGGTCGCGCATGCGGTAGCGTAGACGAAGTCTGGGCCGAGTTAGGGTTTCACGATTTGATGGGATGCAGGCTCACGCGCGATCGAGATCACGGCTCTATGACATTGGTGATGGCGGCGGTAGCGTTTGTGGTGATTGGCGATCGGGTCACGAGCAGGCAGTTCGAAATCGAGGTGGAGTCGTGGTCGCGACGTGGAGTTCGTCGTGGCAGAGGCGGAGCACGCTGGAGCTGAAGTGGATCTGGGGGTAGCGCGTCGTTCGACTCGAGGTTGCGAACGAAGGTAGTTGATTTGGGGGCGCGCGCTAGGGTTGTTGGAGGCTGATAGCTTGGAGGGCTCAGCCGCGATTTGAAGTGGAGTGGGCTTTGCCGCGTTGACCTGAGATGATCGACGCCGTGTTAATCTCGTCTGTGAGGTATTACTGTTAATTTAAATTGTATTTAAACAAATATTAATCTGTAGATTTTAAATGAAAATAGTATAGAAGTATATGTATATGATTTTAGGAATTTACAGGAAAGAAATTACTGTTTGATTTTCGACAGAGAAGAAAATATGAATATAGATATGTATAAACAGTAAAGGAAAAGTACACATATTTTAAAGTTACTAATTTATTTTAGTGCTTAATTGGTTTAGTTAACTTAAGTAATTTTTGTGGTAACTAGAAAACATTTTTTTAAAAAAAAAGGAAAGTTAGTTGAAATTGAAATGATTAGTTAAATAAATATGTATTTAAAAGAAATTGATTTAAAATAAAGATATTAATTTAAAGAAAAATCTTGGTTAGATAGATTTTTAAAAGAAAAATCAGTCTTAAAACTTAATTAATTGTTCGAATTTAAATCAAATAAATTATTAGTTAGTTAAATTTATCAAATGATAAATTTATTGTCAATTGATTCAAATACTTATATATTGTATAAATTGTTATACAAGGTTAAACCGTGAAGAAATGATCGAAAAAAATGGAAATGGATTGCAAAATAAAAAGCTAAGGTGAGATCTTCTCACTCAAATTGAATGTGGAATTTTTGCAGTTATTGATTGTTTGATATGATTGCTATGTGGATGTGATATTAGATATAGTAGGATATCTATATATATATATAGCAATATATACATATTGGCATATGTATATATTGGATTGATGATTTCCCGCCTCGTATAGTGGATGAGACCCTATTGCGCCGTTAGTAAGCGGATTTTTATAAAACCTATATACCGCGATATTCCACCTCGAAGTGGAATTGGTATTGTGCTAACATCTTTGGATGCAGGGAAACAGGTTGGAGGGATCCAACTGGACCCCTCACATTGATTGAATTTATTTCTACTGTGATGTGATAATCTGTGAATGATTATTGATGTTATTGAATTGATGTCTGGAAATTGTTTGAAAGCTAAAATTTAGCTGAATGGATGTTTGATATCATTGGATTCCAAAAATAAACGAAATTGAATTTTTGAAATCAAAATAGAAATTTCTAAGTGAATTAATTTTAGAAATTGAATAAATTTTGAAGAAAGGAATTTTTAAAGTATAAAAAGTTAATTTTTATAATCTTATCGAATTAATTCCAGAATCAAGTGAAAATGTTAAATAAATGGATTTCGTAAAATAGTGATTATAATTTGAAGAATTTAATTTAAGAATTTGGATTTTTAAATAGATTGAAAGAAACGATTGAAATTTATTTCCTTAAAAAGGAATTTATTAAAAGAAGATAAGCTGGAAATCCAACTAGAAATTTAATTGGTAAATTGAAATAAATTGGGAAATCAATGTAAAATGATTTCAATTTGAAGAATCCATTTTAAAACAGAATATTGAATAATTTGAGAAAAAAATGAGGAATTTACTTAGTAGTGATAAATAAATTTTTAAATCAATATTGAAATTGATTTGGTATTGAAGTTTTTTTATAAATAGAATTGGAATTTATAAAAGTTGTTTATAAATCCGAAATCACTTATTTTGATAAGTAAAATATAGAAGTTAATAAAAAGAAAATTTATAAGTCGAAGTTGTTATTAAAATAGAAATAGAATTTATAAACGTGTTTATAAATTCAAAATTAGTTGAATTTGAGAAATTAAATATAGAAGATTTTTAAAGAAGATATATTCGCGATTTTGGATAGCGAATTTTTATTGAGATAAAAATGTGTAGAAATGATTGAAATTGGGTTAAGTGAATTATATTCACGATTTTGGACAGTGAATATATTATTAAATAAAATGGATTTATTTTTGAAGAAGTGATATTAAAAATGAAGTCAAACATTTTAAAGATGTTTTAAAATGTATTATGAATCGAAAGCATAGATTTCCACAGTTCTTGTTGAAATAGACGTTTTCGAGAAATAAGGAAATGGTAGACTATAACACTGTTGTTATAGTAAATGATTTCCGAAAGGAAATGTTTTTGTCTAGTATTGGGATTTATACATCTATTTTAATTCCGAATCCCTATACTAGTGATTTTGAGTCGTCGTAACGATGTTTTACGTAACATTCGTTTTGACTCAAATAAATGTTGTTATAGTAAATGATTTCCTTAAAGAATGAATTTATACTTAAATTTGATTTAAGTATATCGAATATTTTCAAATGTTGAAAATAAATGATTTGTGAATTACTTATAATTAAATAAGTATGGAAATGCTTTTCCAATATGAAATGAACGTTTTGAGATTTTATCTTCTTAAAGATAAAATGAAATTGAATATTGAAAACGATTTGAAAATCGTATATCAGTAGATATTTTGAAATATAAATTCACTATGGAATTTATAAAAGAAATGGGAATTCGTCTTAAAAATAAACGTTGATTTATTTTTGAAGTGTGGAAATTTTATGTCTAGTAAAGATATTTTTGAAGATAAAATAATTTGGAAAATTATTTGGAATCTGATGATGTTGCGCATCTTTATTGATAGTTTAATAACCGACTATCAATAATTACCTTGAATGGTATTTGTTGTGAATTGGATGAATTTGAATGCCACACTTATTTTTGAATAAGCGCTCACTATTCGGGTTAGCCGGGAAAGGACCATGGGGTCGTATAACCCATTCCGAATATGTGATACGTCGTTATGAATTGCATTCGAAGACCGATGTTGAAGACCGGATATTTTTGAAAACGGAAGGATTACCGTCGAGTTACTCTACATCGGCTGATCTCCGGTTTAGAGGTTTTTATCACCCTTAGTGACGGGAAGTCCGGACGTGATTAGAAATTTATCCGGATGTGCAAGGGCTTCGTGAGAAGTGCCTTCGGTTCTGTTCGATCCCGGAACAGACTTGTATGGATTGTGTGTCTGACGTTACAATTTGAGATATAAAGCTGATTTCTTTCAAATACATTTCTGTTGGTGGCGGAGAATTTATTCTCTTAGCTTAACACCCTTCTCTGAGACATACGAGCTCAGAGGTTATGTAGTTGAAATTTATCAGCGATATATCCCAATTTGGTAACGTGGCATACTGAGTGTTGCTGTGAAATGATCAGTGTTTGATCATTTGCGATATGATCATTTGTTTTGATCTTATATCTTTGTGATCATAGGTTGATCATTTTGTTTGACCCGAAGCATGGCTTTGTAGAAAGCGTAGCTTTGTGGACGAGACTTCGTCGAGCCTCACACCCCGGAAATGGTCGAAACAGGAAGGATGCAGCAAGGTTCTAGGGAGTAGCGCCCCTTAGTGTATGTCATTCCTTCTGGATAGAGGTGGTATCATGGTATGGAGCCCAGATACTTAACCTATGTGGTTGCTGCATTTTTATCTATGTGGTTTGTTAGAAATCGGGGATCCTCGGGAAGATCGGTTACGATCGGGGGGATGACATACGCGTGTCAGTAGTTACCTATTTTTGCAGAGGTAACCCGGCCTTGTGTTGGCAGAGATCTAACCGTAATGTTAGGTTATTTCTCGGGTCGTCTATTCCAGGGACGTACCCATCGTGGAAAAGGAAGTTCCTTAGCCTGACCATTTGTTGGAAATCCAAAGAAACAATACGAGCCTTGTACGGTTTTAGT
This sequence comes from Allium fistulosum, assembly GCA_030737815.1. Classification (NCBI taxonomy): domain Eukaryota; kingdom Viridiplantae; phylum Streptophyta; class Magnoliopsida; order Asparagales; family Amaryllidaceae; genus Allium; species Allium fistulosum. Next base: position 962,248,289 of record CM060901.1, read on the forward strand.
TGTAGAACCTGCCATTTAATATGGTAGCTATAGTAGGCATACTATAATGGTACCTATGTCGGCTAAGATTAATATTCTACTTTCGAAATGTTTCTACACTATGCACTAATAATAATATCAAAAATGATTTGATTTTTTGCGTAGTAAGCATCTTTGACTATCATAAGAAGAAATTTCCTCCAAGTCTGCGTTTGCATTGTGTGTGTGGCGGGAGGTCTTATGGTAGTTTCATTTTCCAAAAGCATCTCGAATTGACTTTAAAATTATTTTGTTGTTTATTTTAAAGAATAACTGTTTTACGATCTCACACCAGTCACCATGACTGACTCGGAGTTTATTGTTTCCCTTCTAAACTCTGGGTGCCCACCAATTTCCACACGGGCAGCCTAGAGTTATGTTATCAGGATATTCTGGATATTCTGGAGCTTTGGAGATAAGCTGGAGGACGAGACGTAGTATTTGTATCTGATATTATTTATTCCGCTGTGTATTCTGTATGAGGACAAGTTATATAACTGTCCATTGTTGTATATTGACTCTGATGATTGATGTATGTATAAAAACTGATATAGTTCTTTGTTTTAAAGATTATTCATTTATCTATTATATATTGTTCCGCTGCGATATGTGAGATTCTGGTATTGTTTTCTGTTCTGATGTTGTTGTCTTCTGTTCTTCTCTTCTTCTCCTACTCTTTTCTTCTTCTACTACCTTTTTCTTCTTTCTTAAACCCTCACTATTGGAGTTTCCGGCACTCGATTGCTCGGCAGTCGATAAAGTGAGTATCGATGTCGAATTTTCGAAAGTCGAAAATTCCCGTACGTGACAGCCCACCTTTGGAATCTTCGGTCGTCACCTTCGATTATTCTCTTACTTAGTTCATTTATTTATAATATCTCTTGGTATTACTTTTTTCATTTTAGGTTTTGAGTGTTACACCCTAAGCCTAACACCCTCGGTTAGTCTCTACCTTTAGTACACGTAAAAACCTGCATAACTAACAGCCCACATCGCAATTCTGATCATGTCTATGCATAACTTTCCATGCATAGCCACCTTATTCATTTCGCCTTCTCTTTTAGTTAATAACTTTTTGCTTTATTTTATTGCACCTTTATGGGGTCTTGTACCCTGAATATTTAGTCATATTATTTACATGCATAGTTGACTCTCGGTTTCTTTATTAATAAATTTCGACATTCCAGTTTATTAATCGAAAATTGTTATTTTTATTCCAGAAAAATACTTATAAAACTACATGAATCCATAATTAAATCCTTTAGCATAATTTGGCCAATATTTCCATTTTTTAAACTAATATCCATTATTTGTTTTCTTCAAAAATTTACAAGTAAACATTGGAAAATTTCTCATAACTAAAACCCATCTCTAGAAATTCATTTCTTTTAACATATTAGACTTTCGCTTTATTTCGAAAACATTAGGGGTAAGAAATTATAGCAAAACATGCTCTAGAAAGGTATTTTAAAGCAAAAGGTTCATTAAAATATCATTAATCATTTATAAGTGCATATCCTACATTAAATTTATCAAATAAATCAAAGCCGAATTCAACTTGGATGAAAAACGATATAAAAAGGGAATGATGTTAGTCACTTAAGTCCTTGGGTTTGCTAGATCTTTACTTTCCTTAGGTTTCCTTAGCATTTTCTCATTTTTTTTCTTCTTTTCTTCTTTTAATAGTGACCGGCAAGGTGTTGTTTTGTTTTAGTTTGAGAAGAGAATGAATATGAGAAGGAAGAATATGTTTTAGTGGTATTTATAAAGTCAGGGTTTTGGTTTGCTTCCTTATTTTATTAGTTTATTTCCTCTTGATTTAATTATTTCTCATTCACCCTTGATTACCAATTAATAATTTCCTTTTTATACATATTGCCAAATCTAATTGCTTTTAATTGCTCTTAACTATCAATTAATAATTTCCTCTTAATAAAAGTCTTCTTTATTCAATATATTACATCTTCCCTTAATTCACGCAGTCAAATATAATTATATCTCATTCATGTATTTGAATTGATTATCATTATATATAAAAAATTAACTATATGTAATTACCTTTAATTAATATCTCCTATTTACAAAATTTCCGCACCTAATTTATTTCCCTTAATAAAATATTCTTCATTCAAATGTTTATAGTTTCCCTTTATTCATAGGGTTGAATTAATTACCTTAAACATAAGATTTCTTTTATTAAATATTAAAAATTCTTTTTTGCATATTTACAACCAAATTTAATTATATCTAATTACCTTAATTAATAATTAATTAATTTCCATTATTCACGGCTGAAGTTAATTACATCTCTAATTTAGATTCCTTACACTTTTATCAAATCCTGCATTCACAAAGTAAATAACCGTTCCTCATATATTTACCTTGTTTAGCTCGTTCATTTTCTCATTTGATCAATTAATATTTATTCTTAAAACTAATTTCCTTAATTAATTATTCATTAATTTTATGGATCGCTACAAGCTTCCCCTATAGGTATTTCACCCTCGAAAAATATGGTACGATAGTGATTCTTAATCTTTCACATAAAAGAATCAACCACACTAACACACACACATATGGTTCATAACAAAACATAGCTAACATATATGCTAAGCCAAAACAAATAACTTGTGATAAGTCCTAGACCTTATCTACATTTTCCATATACAATCCTCTTAGTCCTCACTCCATTAGACCCATACACACTTCACTTCTTGATTGCAAAGCTTTTTGATGTCTTGACTTACAATCTGAATGGATTTCCTAACAAATGTAAGATTTGGCTCAATCACCAAGTCCTCTATAACTCTCGGTCTTACTACTTTATTTGGGTCAGGATACACTTTTGTAAATATTCACATGAAACACATTATGGATGCCAACAAAAGCATTTAGTAGTTTTACCCCATAAAATAATATACTTATCTTCTCTAATATTGAAAATAGGCCAACATACCTTGGCATTAATTTTTCAGCCTTTTGAAATCTCATAGTGCTTCTCATTGCTGAAACTTCAATAAATACTTGATCTTCCATATCAAACTTCCACTCTTACAGCCTCTATCAGCGTAGCTCATCTTCCTCGATCGATCTTATTTCATGCTTTGTCAAATCAACTCAACCATATTCAAGGCTTCTCTTTATGCCTCTATACATCTTAGTACCTACCGAGTAGCATACTTTGAATGATGATATTCGTTCAGGACTTCTTTCTAAAGATTTCCTATTTCTAGGATATACAACCTTCTTTTCTTCCGAAGCCAACCTCTTTTGTTAACTTCGAATCCCTTAACTCTTCAGTCCTGACACCAGTTCTTGGGCACCTAATCCTTTCAGTACAAAGTGGATCTTCTCTTTGTTTCTCGGCAATCCTTTTCTATACATACTTCTCATTCTCTTGACTAAATCCTTTTATTGGCATTGCTAACCATGAGAAGTACTTAATTAATCTCCGGTAACCTCTGTAACCATCTCAGGTCTCTTTCATCCATTTACAACTTCGACCTTCGAGTGGTCTATAACCAAGCCCCTCTCCAAAACTACATAGCCTAAGAATGTCGCTTTCCTCCAAAAATGACACTTAGAATATTTTGCCTTTCACTTATGTTGTCTTAGTGTCTCCAACACAAGCCTTAGGAGAACACCATACTCTTTCTCATCCTTTGAGTATACACATCTGACTTCTTCACAAACACAACTGAAGCTCCCCATGGTGATCTGCTTGGCCTTACAAAGCTCTTAATTTCCAACTCTACTAGTTCCTTCTTTAATTCCTCTATCTTCTTCGGAGCAATCCTACTAAGGGGTCGACAAAACGGTTATGATCCCGATATCAACTCAATAAGAAACTCTACTGCTCTTGAAGATGACAATCCTAAAATGGGTTCAAACACATAAGGATCACACAAAAACTTACACCCACCTCACTCATCCTCTAAGTTAGTGTACCTAAATATGAGAGTGGCAAATCCTCATATCGGATTTAGTATATGTATGGACATGACTAAATAGTTAACCCCAAGCTCAAGCCTACCAACCAAATCTTAAGCTATAAATGAATGTGTAGCACTGGTATAAAAAAATACTCCAACTGAGATACCAAAAATCAAAGTCATACCTTCCAAAACAACATTATTTCCTTTCTCTCCCATAGATGGTCCTTCCCTTGGTCCCTCCAAAGAAAACACTCTAGCTTGCAACCGTGGACAGTCTTTCTTTGGATGTCCTGTCTTGTCGTAGTTAATCTTTCCATGGGCTCTCGGCATTAGACACTAAGATGCATAGTGCTCCTTCTATCCATAATTAAAACAAGCAACTTCAGAAATAGCAGTCTCAGCATCGTTCCTTTAAGCATATTTTCTTCCCATAGCATAGGCTATGAACTTCTCACACACCCCCTTAGGTTTTCCTCAACTCTTCTCTTCTCCTGATACATCCCATCATATATTCATGTCATGTCCACAACAAACTCAAAAGAAGATGCTAAGTGCACCATAACCTTATGAACTAGACCCTGCTTCAAACCGTAGATAAACTTCTCATTATTCTCAAGTGGGGTATTGATTATCTCTCGATCGTACTTAGATAACGAGTTAAACTTTTGGATGTATCTATTCATCAAAAGGTCTCCTTGCCAAAAGTCAATAAATACCCATGGCAACACACTCTGTTGAGACTCAAACCTCTCCTTAAATTGATTCCATGTGGTCTCCTCTTCGGAGGTTTTGACAGTCACCATTTCCCACCAATCTAAAGCATCTTCATACAACAGTCTAGAAGCTATCCTTCTCATTTGTGCATCATTCAACCCTGCATCTACAAAGACACATTTGCAAACTCTTAACCAATTCAGCACTTCAACTGTAGGCTCCTTACCCGTAAACATCTTCCCCTCAAAGTTTCAATAGTCTTGGTTCAGTTTGGAGAAATCATCTCTTACCATAAGCCTTAGCTCTATAGCTCTAACATATTCTCACTCATAATTTGCACCATAAATTTGTAAAACAAGGCATTCACATCCTTACCCATCATATTTTTTGGTGGATCAACTTCGTTTTCTACTGCTCATGGCATTTCTCCTTCGTTCCTTCCATTCGTCTAAGTACTTCCAATCTCCCTTCTTACATATGATCCTACTCCTACCATAATCTTTCCACTTCCCATTTCCATCTCTCTCTTCCATTGAGAAAGTCTTCATTAGATATGGAAAGAAAGAGAGTGAAATAATAATAAAAGGATAGATGTATCCACCTATATATATATATATATATAGCAAAATACAATACGTTTTATGATAGCATACCCTCCCTAAGGTGTTTGATTTGTATTATATACTTAACTAATTCTATATATGTTACTTAGATGTCCCATAACCTAAGCTCTGATTCCAACTGTAAAATCCTCCACTTTGAGATCCAAAAATGAACGTTGATGATGTTGCAATTATCACCAGAATAATTTTGAAATGACAAAAGTGAGTTTAGCATGTATATATATAGCAAAATAGAGCAACTGAATAAAATTCATCACACAAACAATAGTCTATACATCATTTTGCTTTCAAATTCCCAAATGTGCCTACATAGAGGTAACACATAATCATTACATGGTAGCATCAAAGATTGACATATGAAGATGTCAAACTCTTGTAGCCTCCTGAACTTAATAATTATTTACATTACACAATGGAATAAAAACTACTAAATTATAATAAGGCCTCCTGCTCGTCTTCATCTTTATCAATGGCTTCTAGCTAAAATCTATTATTTGAAATCCTATAAAATCAACCTACTCAAATGAGTTTATAAGGGAAAAAGAATAAACGCATGGGTTAGACATAAGTTGCATGAATAATATCATTTCCAAACAAAATTCCTCCCCAAGTAGGACCAGGCCGTTAAAACACGGAATGGTATTCCCCCGCACTAGCCTCGGTTACACAAATTAATATAAGGTTATCATAAGTCATATGTCACAATTGCTTTGTCAACTCAAACATACATTTCATATCACGGAAAGCTATTCCCGAACCAATCTTGGGTTTAGGGTCTCATAATACTTACCTAGTGTCATATTCAGCTTTTGGCAATACTATTTCAAGAACTATCATTAGTTTTCAATATCTCTTCCATCATAAGGTATAACCACTTTTGGTCTTGATAACTTATTTATTAAGCTTTATACTACAGGGTACAATCCTAATAGTTTCACTTATTTTCATAGCTTTATACCGAAAGGTACATCCCTTCTCGGTCCTGGTAATTCATGCTTTAGTTTTATACTACAAAGTAAAAACCTTAGCAACCTTCTTTTATGTTTATATTGCAAAGTATAACCCTAATGAATCTCGATTCTTTTATGTTTATACTACAAAGTACAACCCTAAGCAGCCTTAGTTCATTTATGTTTATGCTACAAATTGCAAGCCTAAGAAGTACTTTATTTTTATGTTTATACTGCAAAGTACAACCCAAGGAGTTTCTTTATCTTTATATTTATTTTACAATGTAAAGAACCAACCACATGCAATTTCGTCTTTGTTTAATTTTTACTGGAAAGAATAGGTCACATGCAGTTTCATCTTTAATTAATTTATTCTGTAATGAATTAGCCACATGTAGTTTCATCTTTAATTAATATATACTACAAAGGATCAACCACATGCAATTTCATATTTATTTAATTTTTACTACAAAGAATCAACCACATGCATTTTCAACTTCAATCAATTTATTCTACAAAGAATCAATCACATGAAGATTTGTTTTTATTTAATTTACACTGCAAGATATCAGCCACATTTTGTTATAAAAGTGTACGACCCGCCTGGACATCGCACTTCCCTTGGAAGTTGAATTCCTCTTTGGACGTTAAATTCCTCTCCGCAACTTCCCAAGGTGTGCATTCGAGTGAATGCCCTACTCGACATAAATAGCATTTCTGGACTTGCATTCTTATATAGGTTTCTCCTTTACTTAATCATCTTAAGCTCCTCAAGCTTTACCTAATTGTCTTATATAAGGTTCCGACTTTATCTATTTATTAAGGTTCGTTAGGTTTCCAGCCCTCCTTCGGTTATTTTAAAACCTGGAATTACTCTTGCAACGCATTATGCTTCAGAAAACTCTATACACTACCTTCAACAATCTTAAGCCTTAGGTTTTGCAATTATCTTTCCATAGAGAGCTAATAGGTCTCTGTATTGACTCTCCCGAAAGTCAGTAGGTCTCAACTATCGAATCACTACCCTCGGGACTTGTCCTAGGGTAGCTTAGTTTATTTAATCTCATTAGGAACACATGCGTTTGAAACCCACCTTTGGAATCTTCGGTTGTCAACTTTGGCTATTCCCTTACCTAGTTCATTTACTTATAATATCTCTTAGTTATTACTTAGTTCATTTTTGGTTTCGACTGTTACCCCTGGCATAACACCTTTGGTTGGTCTCTTCCTTTTACACGTGTAAAAGCTTGCATAACTAATTGTTCACACCTGCAATTCTGATCATATCTGCACATCTCTTACCATATGTCGCAACCTTATTCATTCTGCCTTCTCTTTTAGTTGTTGATAGTACACTTTATTTTCTTTGACTACACCATTATGGGATCTTGATCCCTTAATACTTAGTACATGCATAGTTGAGTCTCGATTGCCTTATTATTTAATTTCGATAATCCAATTTACCTTTCGTAAAGGATTATTTTTATTTAGAAAAATACATGTACCATTACAGGAATTCATAAATAAATCCTTTAGCACAATTTGGCTGATATGTCCATTTATAAACGTATTTCTTTTATTTGTTTAATACATAGTTTGCTTCAATAAACATTTTAACGTTGGAAAAATAATCAAAACTAAAACCGATCTATAGAAATTAATTCCTGTAAAATTTTGACTTTCACTTTATTTCAAAAACATTAGGATACGAAATTATAGCCAAACTTTCTCCAGAAGGTATTTCAAAGCAAAAGGTTCGTTAAAAAATCTTAATCATGTATAAATAGATAAAACACATTAACTTTCTCAAATAAATCCAAATGAATTCAACTTAGATGAAAGATGGTAAAAGGGGAATGATATTGCTTACCTATGGTGTTGGGTTTGCCAAATCTTTACTTTCCTTTGATCTCCTTAGCTTTTTCTCCGTTTTCTTCTTCTTTTCATCTTTTAATGCCGACTAGCGAGCTGTTGTTTTGTTTTAATTTGAGAAGAGAATGAATATGTGAGGAGAATAATATGTTTTAGTGGTATTTATACAGTCGAGGTTTTGGTTTCTTCCTTATTTTATTAATTTGAGAAGAGAATGAAGAAAGAGCTTTATTTTAGAAATACAAAGGCAGTTCTGGCCAACTAACCATTTAACCCTTATCTTCTCTTTTCTTCTCATTATAACAATCTTATCCAATTTTGGCAAAGTTTATATATATTTCATATATAAATGACATTACGAACGTAATAGATTAGGTCTCGAGCTCCAACTCATTAATATTTACATTCTATTACTAAGCAAATAAAAAGAGGGTTGATACATGTACTAGCTTGAGCTTAAGTAAATTACATGTAACAAACACTATATGATTATGAAGCAAAAATTAATAGCCATCTATGTATTGCGATATCACAGGTGATATTAACTTATCAAAAGATCCGGTAAATCATTCATGTATCAAACATTGATATAGGACATAATTTCTTATGAGATTATGCCCAAAAATAAATTATAACTTTAGATTTTGTAAATTAAATACAAAAATCAAATCGTAGATATTTTTACAAAATCTTTATGTGAAAACTTGTTTATAAAATTAAGACAAGAACTTGGCACATGTTCATTAATAGGATTAAGTTGAAAACATTTCATAATATTAAAAAGTAATAATAATAAAGAGAATAAATTTTATTTTAAAAATTGTAAAAATTTCTAAAATTTGGCTATTAAAAGTTCCCACAAAAACACTTCCTTGCATAAAAGTATATAAATATTAAGGGAGACGTTTTGGTTGGTTAACGTATAATAATCAGTAGATCGATTCAAGGAATTATATTGTTATTTCTTTCGAAACTTTATGAATTTTGATTGTAAAGAAAAGTGTTTCATTTCCAAATATAACAAATATTTATTAATATAAAGTTTTACATGGAAATTATTTTGGAAAAATCTATTATATCTTATAACCTTTTTAACAACAAGAAAAAAAATCTAATAATTTATATAACTTTTATATAATAAACAACACAACATAGAAAAACTAGGCAAAAAATATTGCTAACCGATTGATCGGTTGGATTATTTGATGGTACCTGGGTCGTGGCCTTTGAATGAAATAAATCTATATATTTGTGGTGGAGCTCTTTCTCTTCCCATTTCTCTAACTGACCTCAAATTTTTCTTCAAAAGCTTAGCCATGGGACCTAAAAATGTCCAAACACCGAATCAAATCAAAGCTTTCTTACCTCCTCAAGTAATAGCTTGGCTAAACAATGAGAATGAAGCATTCAATTTAACTTCGTAGCAAGCTGGAATTTTTTTTGACTTTACTTCATATCGATTAGAAGATTTGTTTACTCTTGTCCGATTAATCAACATATTGAATTAATAGGGTTTCGAAAAAATAATTATTCCTTATGTGTTTTTATGCTTATGGCAATTGCTAAGACAGATGTCAATAAAGGCAATTATGTTTTTATAACATCTCTATTTTGAGACCTAAAGATGGAACCCCAATATGATATAGACACATTGGAATTATCTTTCGGCGATGGAAAGAGTTAGGTGCTTTTTTCAACAGTTACGCAAATAGAGCAACTATATAAAATTCATCATAGAAAAATAATCTTTACGTATTTCAAATCCCAAATGTGCCTACACAGAAGCAAAATATAATCATTACATGGTAGCATTAAAGATCCTATATATGAAGATGTTAAACCCTTTAAGTCTCCCAACCCTAATAAATATTTACATTACGCCATGGAATAAAAGATACTAATAATAATAAGGCCTCCTGCCCATCTTTGTCTTCAATGGCTTCCGGCTAAAATATGTTATATGAAATTCTATGAACTCAGCCTACTCAAATGAGTATCCATGAGTTTATAAGGGAAACAATAAACACACAGACCATACATTAGTCCGGTATGAATAATATCATTTCCACCTAAGTTCCCTCGCAAGTTGGATGGCACCACCAAAGCACAGAATGGATTTTCACTCGCACTAGCCTCAGTTACAATTGGTATAAGGCTATCATAAGTCAAAAGTCATAGCAACGCATATGTTCACTTAAACACACACAAACATGTATCAATCATACCACACACAATTCCATCTTATGTTTAGGGTTTGAAAACACAATACTTAACCTGGGATCATATTCAAGTCTTAGAATATCATCTACAAAGCTATCCTTTTGGTTTCATGTATTTCAGTTTTTATACCAAAAGGTACAACCCCTCCTGATCTCGATAACCAATTAGTCAGTCATACATTGCAAGATGCCAGCCGCAAGCAGTTTGGTTTAGTCATTAACTTAGTCTACTTTGAAGGGTACATCCCTAAGCAGTCTCGGTTTATTAAGTTATACTGCAAAGTATAATCCTAAGTAGTTCTTGGTTCATTATGTTTTATATTGCAAAGTATAACCCTAAGCAGTCTCGGTTTCTTTAGTTTTATACTAAAAGGTACAATCCTAAGAAGTCTTGGTTCTTTTATATTTATTCTGCAAAGTACAACCCTAAGCAATATAGGTTTTTTAAGTTTTATACTACAAAGGAAAACCTAAAGCAGTTTCGGTTCATTATTTTTATACTGCAAAGTATAACCCTATGCAATCTCGGTTTCTTTAGTTTTGTACTGCAAAGTAAAACCCTAAGCAATCCCGGTTCTTTAAGTTTATACTACAAAGTACAACCCAAAGAAAACTTAGTTCTTAAAATTTTATATTTTAGAGTACAACCTTAAGCAGTCTTGGTTTCTTAAGTTTAATACTACAAAGTACAACCCTAAGCAGTCTCAGCTCTTTAAGTTTTATACTTCAAAGTATAACCTTAAGCAATCTCGATTTCCTTAGTTTTATAGTATAAAGTACTACCCTAAGCTATATCTTTATCTTTAGTTTATATTGTAAAGAATAACCCTAAGCAGTCTTGATTTCTTTAGTTTATACTGCAAAGTACAACCCTACGCAGTATTTATATCTTTAATTTATACTATAAAGCACAACCCTAAGCAGTCTCGGTTTCTTTAGTTTATATTGCAAAGCAAGCAGTCTTAGTTTCTCTTTCTTAAGTATAAACCAGGTATGGAGTTCCAACCACTCTGAAAAATGTATACAACCCACTTGGATGTCCCACGCCCTTTGGAAGTTGAATGTCAAACCCTACCTCTCAAAGTAAGCACATTCGAATAAGCGTCACCATTCGGTGTTAATAGCCTTTCTGAACCCTCATTATTTGGAGGTCCTCACTAATTTACTACTTAATTATCTTTAACTTTCAATACTTCATCTAATTAATTTTTAATTAGGTCTCAGCTTAGCTATCCGTTAAGCTATGTTTGACTCCCAGCCTTTAACAGTTATCATGAACATTGGAACTACTTCTGTAATGCATTTCGCATTAGAAAACTCTACCTTAAGTCATCTTAAGCCTTACGTTTCAATATTAGCATTCCCTCGAAAGCTAATAGTTCTCGACTATCGAATCACTAACCTTAGGTATCATCCTAGGGAAGCCTGGTTTATACATTCTCGTTAGGAATATCTTTGTCTGAAATCCACACTTGGAACCTTTAGCCATCACCTTCGGCTATCCACTTACTTAATTCATTTGTTTATAACATCTATAGTATTTCTTAATTCATATTAAATTTATGGTGTTATACCCTTAGTATAAAACCTTCGGATAGTCTCTCCCTTCCGTACACGAAATAAAGTCACATTACTAATTGCCCAAATCTTCATGTCTGCGTACTACTTTCCACTGGCGCCTCCTTATTGGTCTCGCCCCCACTTTTAACCACTGGCAGTGTCCTTTATTTTTTTTACAGCACTATTATGGGATATTATACCCTTATCTCATAATCATGTAACTTGCACACATTATTTTATTTTGGTTGCCTTGTTTATCTAGTTTCAGCATTCCAATTTAGCTTCCTAAAATAATTATTCTTACTTCGAAAAGTACTGTTGATTTCCAGAAATTCACAAATAATTAATTTAGTACAAAATTTACTCATGTTTCCATAATTTTTACATTTTTCCAAATTAATTAATATATGAATTTCCTTCAAAAATTCATAGCTAATTATTTTAACGTTGAAAAATTCTCCAAATCAAAATCCATTTCTAAAAAGATGTTTTATCCATCATATTGAATTTTCATAGTATTTCTTAATCAATGAAGTAAGGAATTATAGCAAAACTTCCCAAGTAAAGCTATTTTAACCCAAAATATTTATTAAATCTAAATCATCAATTAGAAACACATATTTATGAACTTCACCATAAATAACTAAAACACAATCATCATAGGTTAAAGTAACATAAAATAACTAATATTACTCACTTTTGTCTTTTTTTACTAGATCTTTAGTCTTCTTAGGTTTCCTTAGTTTTTTCGCATTTTAATCTTCTTCTCTGCTTTTAATGGCAATTGGCTATAATTTTCCTTCTTTTGTTTTAATTTGTAGAGAATGAAAGAAATAAGGAAGAGGAAATGTTTGGTGATATTTATATATTCAGGATTTTAGTTTGCTTTCTTATTTTTGTTAATTTATTTCCTCCTTTACAAGATCCTCTTTGTTCAAATATTAATTTGATTACCTCATATGCAAGTGCATTTAATTATTTACCATTAAATTGATTCCTATTATATTTGACAAAATTTTATTATATGCAAATATCCTTAATATAAACTCCCATATATTCATTCCTTGTCTAATTCTAAACACTCCAGAATTTTATCATTTTAATTGAGAATATTTAATTAATTTTAAATATTTGAATAACCGATTCTTTTGAAAATGTGAATAACTTATATCCAATTATAGATAATAATTATTTGAATATTTGAATGGTGAACTAAATTTTAATTAAATGGATTAAACAGCTTTATTTTATTCCTTTTAATTAGTAAATAATAATGGTGAACCCATTTCTTAAATTTATTTACAATAATAAATAGTTTGAATAAATAATAAGAAAATCAATTGTTAATAAAATGAATTGATTTTTATTATAGTATTTTTAATTGAATTTATAGGATTTTTCCATAATTTTCAGTTATAAAAATATTTAAATTATCGTTTGTTGTATTTTACGGCAAACGATGATATTTTTGAAATTTCACATAATAAAATAAACTGTGCATCTTATTACTGACTTGTGATCGCGTCGCATTTTGATGCATGGTTGTATTTTTATTTTTGTTGTTCACGGTTCGTACGTGAATAGGATATTGTGTAGCGGAGTACCGTAAAAACTTTCTTTCAAAACATTTTAAAACAAATCAAAATTCATAATTTCGAGGTGATGTGATGTTGGCTTGTAAATTTTGTTTTGCTTGGGAATCTTCTTTAGCTTGAGATGAAGTAAGGTATATTGGTTCGTTTATTAAATCAAAACAAAATTCAACACTTAACCTATTTTCCATTTTCATTTTCTGAGTCCTCCCTCTTCTCTTCTTTTTCCATTTCATTTCCAGTAAACAAAAAAATAGCCTTAACATTAAAAATTCAAAATCGATTAGTATACTCAACAAAAAAATGTAAAACAAGTTCCTTTAAGTTAGTTTTGGCATGGGTTTCTAATCTATATTGGTTTGGCAACTGTTGGCAGAGCTTAATGAGGTGGCAGTCGAACTAGGGTTGGGTTTTATCGGAGTTTGAGGAGGTTTTAGGTGATGGCGTTTGTGGATTCAGGGGTCTCGTGTGGAGGAGCACATGTGGTAGTGATTTGGGGTGGTGTGGAAATGTTTGGAAGGGTGGGGCATTATAAGGTTGTGGAAAATTTTTGTCCAGGTCATAATTTTGTTTAATGGATCGAGCTTGAGATTTTGGGGTCGGGAAGGTGGAAATTTGGATGTGGAGTTTGTCGGTGAGGTCAGATTGAAATTTCGTTAGGTGGTTGTGCTTGCACAAGGGAAGTTGCAGGCACTGTGTTTCGTGTACAAGCTAGGGCAATTAGGAGTTAGTGGCGATGAAGTTTAGTGGATAATTATAATTTAATTAAGGGATTAGTAAATTTAATTGTTTAATTTAATTCCAAATCTTATAAAATTAATATCTCGCTCATACGAGGTGGGTTTCGGATGCAGTCAGTTGCGTTAGACTTGTATCATTATAATCTACGTATTGGAAATGTATTCATTGAATTTGAAACTAGTAGAAATTTGAGCTAAAATCGAACGCCGTTCAATTTTAGATCAAACCGGAATGCGAAAGCATCAATTGGAATTTTAGTGAATTTACTCATCTTTAAATAAACTATATGATATCTATGTTGCTGTAGATTATTATTGAATGCATGGATGATAGTTGATAGTTTTAGTGAAGTATAGTTTAATAATAAAATTATAATGATTTAATTTAATTATGTTTAACGTCGTTTGTGATATCTATTTAGAAGAATAAAACACCTTTCTACTAGAATTAAATTGTATAGATTATTTCGAACATCTATCGAGAAGAATAAATCACGGTTCTGCACATGTAAAGTAAAAGCATTATCATTTGATTATTTGTTTGGATTGGAATCCCCACTCATTAGCGGATGGCATAAATAACCATTGTGTTGTAAGGGGAAAAAGAAGAAGTTAGGGTGTTTACGTAGCGAATAGGTCACTACTGGACACTCCAAAGTGCATATATATATATATGAGATTTATAGGATACTTTTGTAGAGAGACCCTTAGGGGTTTCTCGTAAATATTGATTATTTATATTCTTATATTGCTTATATTGATGTTTGGTCAAAATAATTGTGATATACTGTTTGAATTGTGTAAGTGTAGTTATAACGATTTTTGCTATACCGTCACTTATGAAATACCATCTCCTTATACCCTTGTGTGTATTGAACTGTGCTTGTATTTTTACAAAATAAATGTTAGGTCGTGTTTTTGCACTTTGAAAGTTGTTCAAACTATATTTTCAAATATTTTGAGAATTTTGAAAATAAAGGTTAAGTATTGATTAAAATTTATAAAAGATATTATAAATTTGATTTATTATCTTTCAGGATAATTAATATTTTTCTAAATTTATAAATGATTATAAATTCGATTTATTATCTTTCAGAATCGTTGTTTTAAATTTATGAAAGAATTATAAATTTGATTTATTATCTTTCAGGATAATTAATATCATTTTAAATTTTTAAATGATTATAAATTTGATTGATTACCTTTCGGGATAATCAATGTTGTTTTAAAATTTATAAAAGAATTATGTCAATTATCTTTCAAGATGATTAACGCTGTTTAAAATTAATAAAAGTATTTAAATTGATTTACTATCTTCCAGGATAATAAATGTTGTTTTAAATTTATAAATGATAGTTTAAAAATGTGGAAATCTTTAAAAAGGAATGTTTTAAAAACAAAGCTAAGTGTAAACTGTTCTACAGTTTATAGTAAACAATGTTTTCAATGACATTTGTTTTTTACTCTTCTTTTTAATACACTTAGAAATATAATTTGTACTTTAACGAATATTTCTGAAGAGTGTTTTTAAAGTGTTTTACAAATATTTGTGATGTGAAAATCAAGCACAAGTAGAATCAAATGTTTTAAAAGCTTGATTCATTTATTGGTGGTAAGTGTATGTGATTTAATTCCCATATACAATTATTCGTTTATTTCTAATAGTTGATTTCTTAAATATAAAATTCGATATCCTTCTTTGTGTTTCGTCGATTCAAGACAACTTGTTTGCTCGTTTGGAGCATTTAAACTCTTGCAATTCTTAAAGTTAAGAATGATGTCATGGCAAGAGAAATAGCAACATTGCCTTAGCTTGTCCGGCTTCATTGTTATAGTTGGTTTATCAACTATCGATCTTAATATCCTTCTTTGTTTTTCATCAATCTAAGATGTTTGTTGCTCGTTTTGAGCATTGACATCCAATGTAACGACCCGTAAATTTTTAATAATTTTATTTGTTTTGTTAATATATTTAATTGAAATTTTGTGAAATTTTAAATAATAAAATTTTGAAATAAAAATTTAATATTTGGATTACGTCTAATTAAACATAGCAACTGGTAAAATTTCATGTGATAATATTGAAGTTTATATTCTTGTGTAATTTTATTTAAATTAAAATCAGTTAAAATTTGATGATAATAAAATATTTTTCAAACCTGAATATTTTTCTATAGAAAATTTGTAAATCATCTTCTGAGTGAAACGTCATATTTCGTTTCATAAAATTTAGACTTCTATTGCTTCGTTTATCTTAATTCTGGCGGTTTAGCAGCATTTTCGGTATCGATTATCGACTTTTGATCGGATGACCGTACCACCAATATCTATATAATGTTTTGATCGTCTCATCGTGCTGGTCTATGATGCCCCACCTCTATACTCACACTAGGCAAGGACACTACGAGGTAATATCGTCGACTAGCATGAAGAATAAGGCTGTTGAGGAGCGACCATCTGTGTAATTGCTTTGTGCGAGTACCGATATGTCAAATAATATGACTTACATTTCATTTCAAGAGGAAATCCGACATATCCAATACAAACTCAAAGCTACCGCACATTGGCTAGGTGGACTTCGGAAACAAATATAGAAATAAGCATAACACAAATCAGTCAAAGATATTCATATCACAAAGGCGGAATCAAATATGAATATAACACATAAAAGTGTACATCAAAGTAGTGGTCATAGAAGATCCACTGCATCACAAAAGAATAGATACATGTGCAAGACAAAAGAATAAATATACATCATGGAGTCTACATCTCAAATGTATATTAACAAAAACTACTACTATAAAGTAGTTAGCCAAAAGTCAGGTGAAGGACCCTGATAAGAAGTCAAGCAGGAGCACCTGAAATACCTCGGTCTGACCCGAGTATTATTTAAGAAGAAAATAATAAACGGATCAGTCTAGCTATAAATATCAGATAAAATGATATAGGATAAGTGATATGACCAAAAACGTATGATAACAAAAATGTCATACTGTGTCAAGTATACATCAAATTACAACAAAAATTATACAATATCTCAAATCATCTCGAAACACCAAAAAGAATCACATTCTTTAAATTATTCATCAAAACACAAATATTGGCAAAACATATCAATGCCAATCGCATAAAAATTAGTGAAACACAAATTACAGAAATCACAACGAGGAATCCAGAAATCACGAAATGGGGAAGGCCTATCACAAACGGGAGCATGAAAACTCACCAACACGTGCATCACAAACGGGTCGCTAACCCATGGTCGGTAACCATAGAGCCGGTGCCATGACGTAGTACAGCGAATGCCCGAGGAACCAGAAACTCAAATAATTAGAATATCGACGTAGTACAGCGTTACGCCCGATGAACCAAACTCAAATAATCAGGCACAACGACGTAGTACAACGAACGCCCGATGAACCTGAACACAAATAATACGGAACAACGACATAGTACAGCGAACGCCCGATGAATCGAACTCCATAAAACCATAGGTCGCTAACCTATGCAAATGAGACAAAACTCAACAGAACGGGGTACAGTCCCCCAAGTAGACAAAGAGACATCGCACATCGCTAGTCTAAATCATAAAATGATCATCATCGATCATCAAGAAGTGTGAATTACACTAAGCTAGTAAATATAAGAGTTCAGCTTCATGTTCCATAACCACTAGCTTAACTTAAATATTTACGAACAAATTGTAGATTTCCACTCGAAAATCATCACAAGAGTTCAATCGAACAAGTCCAAGAATTAACCGACGAAGTGAACGCAAGCATTTCAAATGATTTGTTTTACTAAGTCGTTTAATTAGATTTCTCATACGAATGAGGTAAAGGTTTGTATATACTAATAGATTGGAAAACGGTTTTGGAAACAAACTTCATATTTAAAAATAGAGTTGAAATCATCTTTGAAAAAGAGTTTGAATATTTACTACTAGTATAGAAAACCTTTATATTATAAAGTGACAAATCACAGAAATGATTGTAGAAACAATCAATCACCAAAATCCACATCCAAAGACGTGAATCAAATCCAAAGAAATCGATACCGAGTCCATCAAAATGGATATTCTCAAAAGTCCAGAAAAAGAAGTCTTCAAAGTCAACAATAAATGATAACAATAAATCGGATAATCACGGGTCAATAAAAATTGGAACCTCAATCAAAATAGGCAAAAACAAGCAGGTCAGTCGACTGGCCTTCTACAGTCAGTCGACTGATCCAGAACCCGAGAGTTTTCAGACCCTGTAGTTAGTCGACTGACTGCAGAGGCCAGTCGACTGACTGCAGAAAACAGAGACTCTCTATTTCTGTAGACAGTCCTAGATTCGCTTGGTTTCTACAGCCAGTCGACTGATTACAGAGGGTCAGTCGACTGACTGACACTGGGAAGGTTTTTCAACCTATCCAAATGAAGAGCAAACTCTTCCAAATTGCGATCGGATGAGCATTGGGCGCTAGGGGTTTATGCCAATCGACAACCCTGCCCTATAGGCTCTTCGATACACCACCAAAAGCATGATCAAACATCAAAGCTAAGATTTTTAGAGTTTTAGATTTCAAAACACCAAAAATTGAAATGTTCACCAAATCAAAAGCAAATGAATATGCACAAGTGTTAGGAATTCATACCTAACAATCAAGATAGCTATAGACATAGATGTGTGTTAAAGAACTCACCTTTAAACTCAAAAACAATGAAGGAGAAGCTTGAAAGCAAAGGAAGATCAACTACTCTTCAACTTCAAATCTAGAAGCTTGAATCTAAGCTCAAAAGAAGAACATTTCCTTAGTTAGGTTTAGGAAATTTCTAAAATTAAAGACAAAATGAGTTGGAGAAGAAGAAGGAGATACTTACCAAAGCTTCATTTGAATTTTTGGAGCTAGAACTTGAATTTGCAAAGAAGATTAGGGCTTAGGAATTCTAATTCTTTTTCTCTTCCCCTATTTTTATAAAGCTTGAGTGTTAGGAAATATTATGAAGGAGTGAAGAGGAGTGGAGTGGAGTTGGGTTGATATGTTGGGTTAATGGGCTGAAACCCAACCCCAAGCCCAAAGTGAAAAAGTCATAATTTTTACTCAACTCCAAACATATCGATGTTTATACCCAAAAAAGTCGCAAACGCCATTTTGGACTCAATGGAAGTGGTCTCGAGTCCCAATTCGACCATTTGCAAAAAGGTGACATTTCGGACTTTAATTCGACTAACGATGCTATATTTAAATAAAATATTTAAATATACAATCGTAAAATATGCGGGTTGTTACAGACTTCCCTCCTTAAAGAAATTGCATCCTCGCAATACTTAAGAAGAAAATAAAGAGTAACAACCATAAAAGCATATCAACACAAAAGAGAATCTAAAACAAGAAGTTCACCATAAAGAGCACGAAAGAGTAAGTCCGAATGTGTTTGCTCGATGAATTCTCAAGATTCCCAAGAGTAATCCTTAGGATTTAAGGACCATTGAACTTTCACAAGAAGAACATCTTTATTTCGAAGGCGTTTAACCTCCGAAGTAATGATACGAATAGAATGTTGCTCATAAGTCAAATTTGGTGAAACTTCAATTTCTTCAATTACACCGGGCTCAAGAATAGAATCGGAATCCCTAAGGTATTTCCGTGATTGAGAGACGTGGAAAATGTCATAAATAGCAGAAAATTGAGCCGGTAAATAAAAAGCGATAAGCCATAGAATCAATACGTTCGGTGATGGGAAATAGACCAACATATCGAGGTGCTAACTTTCCCGATCAACTGAAATGCACAACACCCATCATAGGTGAAACACAAATGAACACCAATAAAATCTGGACCTAAAACCAGCTTCTCACCGTCTTCAAGCCAACACGAAGGAAATCGGCATGGCCTTCCGAAGAGTGCCTCGAAAGGTGTCATACCAATACTAGATTGGAAGCTATTATAGGAAGAAAACTCAATCAAGAGAACTATGACCTTCCCACTTCCACCAAAATCAAGAACACAAGCACAAAGAAAACCTTCAAGAGTTTGATTCACCCGCTCGATGTGTCTCTCGGATTGAGGATAATAAGTGGTGCTAAAAATAAGCTTTGTTCCCAAAGCTTTTGAAGACCTTTCCAAAAATCCACTAGTAAAATAATGAATCACTACTGCAAATAATAGAAGTAGAAACTCCATGCAATTTAACACTTTGACATAGAGTTTAGCCAAAAGAGGTATAGTCCAAAAGAGAAGGATGAACCTCAAGGCTACACAAAACAAGAGATGAACATGAATCAGATTCACGATCTCGAATCTCACAAGTGGATAAAATCTCGAGATCATTCCATTCGGATATCAACAAAGAAACATCCGTTGTTGCTCTCGGCTAAGGGCATTGGCAACTCGATTACCCTTTTCCGGAGTACAAAGAATATCAAGATCTTAAGATGCAAGGAACTCAAGCCAACGTTGTTGACGCAAATTGAGTTCCTTTTGAGAAAACAAATATTTCGAAGATTTTATGATCGGTTTAGAGAAAAAATTTCTCTCTCAAAAGATAATGATACCAAAATCTCAGAGCGAAAATAATAGCCGCGAGCACCAGATAATGAATGGCATATCTAGTCTCGACAAGCTTTGCTTGTCAAGAGGCAAATGCGATAACACATTCCCTTTGCAAGAGAATGCCACCAAAACCAATACGACTAGTATCGATACAAACAATAGAGTCTTGGTTCCCTTTGGGAAACACAAGAATAGAAGTATCGGAAAGGAGTTCTTTTAAATGGTCACCTTTACCGAAAAGCAAAGACATTTTAAATTATAATTAGCTTTATGTAATCATCTTTTTAGAAAAAATTTACTTATTACAAGTCAATTTCACTGTGTCTGACTGTTTCATCATAGCGTTTAGGAGATTCCTATCGATAACGTTGATCAAGCGCATTGACCAGAATTCTTAAAGCACTCAATGGGCAAAATAACACAAAATCATCTTCTATATGATAAACAAATCTCTTAAAATTTTTACAAATATTCTTTTCTCATTTTAAGAACAAAACTCCAATCATACTTATAAATATCTTATCAAAAAGATTTGCAAACTTTAATGTGACGCCCCACCTCTATGCTCAAAATAACAAAGAGTATTAAAAGAAATACTGTCTATTATTACGAAGAATAAGGCTGGATAGGAGCGGCCATCCGTAGTTGGCCTTACACTAATATTGGTTACATCGATAGGAGTGGTATATACTTTTTATTTTTCATCTTATTTATTTACTCCCATCGACATACCTAATTACCAGTATAAAACAAACTACGATGGTTCATAATAGTTTAGGACATTAGATATAATAATAACACAGATAATATAAATGCGGAACATAGATAAAACAAAATCTCATATATATATATAACTGATGTCAGTTATAATATAGTTGACACAATACATATGATACAACTACAACTGTCGACTCTGGAAGTTATATATACAAGTACATTATCAACTAATATACATGAATACATATCATCCTATACAGTGACACTGACTACTACTAAAAGACGCAGAACACTTCAAATGATATGAAAAGTCTTCATAGCTCAACAGCAACTCAAAGCAGGAAATCTACAACTTGAAATAACTCGGGTCTGACCCGAGTATTAAATTCAAAAGAAAATAATACACGGGTCAGTCTAATTCAAACTCAGTTATTAATGCACAGCAGCAATAATACTCAAATATCAAATAGACGACAACAACAAAAATCTCGTATATCCAACTTCTCGATAAGAGAGTCAAATAACGGCAGATATAACACTAAACAGTGTTAGACAACAAATCAACAGATTTAAATCATCAACAAAGATAAGTAAAAAGAATATCAATGAAGATAATCTTAAAACATCAGAATTGCCTAAACGGCAATTTAACAACAAATTCATCAGATTAAACCAAATCAAAATCCGATTCAAAATATTGAGTTAAACACAAAATAATTCAAATAATCGAAATATCAATTAAAACGTCAATACTGTGTGGCTGCAGTACACGCACGCGTGCACTGCCTCGCCACATTAAAATGTGTGGCTGCAGTACACGCACGCATGTACTGCCTCGCCTCCCCAGTACAAGATGTCACCATAACTCCAACTATTGACAGCAAATCAATACTACAGAGGTCAAGTCACGACTATCCGGACTCAACACAACTACAGACAAAAATGGAACTGCAGCTACCCGTGAATAAAACAGTTCATGTTCCGAACTACAAAGTGATTAAGGCATGAACCAGACAGGTACTCAAGGGATGCAGCTCACAGGCAACTAAAAGAACTAGATTCGATTCAGTTTTCAATGCCACTGCCTCGATAGTTATAGTGCAACAGGTCAAGGCAGCAACCATTTGAAGACTAGACAAATGAACTTAAGAAATAAGTTCACCATGTAACAGCAGGTGATAAACCAGAATACACAATGAACTCAAACTCCAATCAAATGCACTACATCATGAGTACAAGATACATGCACCTGTGGAATAAAATGTCGCAAACTATACATGAATCAAATAACAAAATCGAGTGTATTCACGAAACCCAACTAAAATTCTAAAGTACGCATGAAGTATATAAGCAAATCTCGAACCAGACGTGATATGGAAGCAACCAGGCTAGTTCAAGATACAGAGGCAATCGTGACTGCAAATTCCAAATCAGTACACATAACTACAGATTGCACATTCAAGTGCAAGCCGAAGTGAAGGTCGAAAATTATTAAACTTAAACCAACCAGTAACCAATTAAACAAGTGCACATTCTAGCACTTGAACCACTGACCAAATCCAAACAACACACGTGCACAGATATGCAAATACAACATAAAGAAGAAGCAAATTTGCAAATTTAAATCAAGTCGTGGGCTACTGACCGAAGTCAGAGGAACAAGAATGACATCAACATATAAAGTTGTGTATCCAATCAGATGAAAACCTCAAAAAGTATCAGACTTGAAACAGTGATAAGTACACAAAGGCTCCAAGAATTGCAAGCATTACAAACATTAAACTCCAGAATGTATCGAGTTCGAACAATCCAAAAGAGATTTCAAACTGCAATTAAAAGCAATGCCAAAGTCACAGTCGAAACGAGATCATACAGAATCAGGGAAATGCAGTTTCGAATCAAAACAATGCCGAGCCCAAACTATTTTTACGAAATCCCCTTTTTCTTCAAGTCCAAGCTCACAGAAAACAACACATAACTCGAAAAATGGTCAACCATATATGTCGCAGAGACAAAAATCAAGACAACGCCAAATTCACAAATGACCAGAAATTATCAAGTGACCAAAGACAATACAAGTATTGAACAAGACATAAGTGCCAGAACCACGCAACAGTAAGAAAATCAACATCTTCAAATGAATTCAAATGTAACAGTTTTAAAACATTTCCAAGCCTTATAACGAAATCAAAGCAAGGTATAACCATTCAAATTTTGTGGCTGAAGCCGACAATTCAAAGAACCAGATCAAAGGCAGAACCGTGTGTCACTGAAAGGTCGAATGTTCTCAAACCAAAACCATGGCCATCGCGACATTAAAACGAAGAGCAAGAATCAGAGATTACATCGATCGACATTATCACAACAATGGTGATGGCTGACGATAATACAAAGTCATGAAATTGCATTCACATAATCACGTGACAGAAATTAGTGGTGGTCACGAGATAAAGCGATGCCGTGATAACCAGAAACAAGAAAACGATTATCTCAAAACAAACGAACACAACCAATTAGCTTCAAATGGCCAAACAAAATGAATCGACACACAACCAATTGAAAACGAACGAAAATCACAGAATTAAACTCTACCAACATATGCTTGAACTAGATTTGAGTGACGATTGAAGTCCCTCACCTTAGTCGCTAGATTGAAGCAGCCGAAGTCGACATCGAGCTACATCAGATAAATCGTCATCGACCAAAAGGATGCCGCCGTGAGCAACTCTAGTCGATCGACAAGCAAGGCCTTCGATCGAGCAATCCAAGGTCGGCATCCTCGATTTTTATACGAGCCCTAACTTGATTCAGGGGGAACGAACGAAGATTTACGAGGCCGCCCTTTTTCGTTCTCTCTTCGTTTGTTTAGGGTTGGGAAAATGATAATTGGGGAATGGGTTGAATGAAAGCCAAAAAAAGAAACGGTAGTGGGTAACATCACTTCATCAAAACAAATGGCCTGATATAAAATAGAAAGGTATATTCATTTAGGGCCCGAATAACTTTTAACTATTTCTCAAAAGGATTTCAACCGATTAAAAATTCAAACGAGCAATTAACTAGCATTTTAATCGTTTAATGACGATATTAAATCGATGCTAAAACTCGGGTTGTTACAGACTCCCCTCCTTATAAAAATTGCGTCCCCGCAATTTTCATAATTAAGGTTGTCAATAACAATTATTTTTCTAACATAAACCGGTTAAGTTAGAAAATGAAAGTCGGGAATACAAACGTCAAAGAAATCTTTTATTTTCCTAAAAGAAATTTACGACTTCTTAACAAAATCTAACTGTCAATAGATAATCAGAAAACAGCAAAGCTGAATAATTTCAATCATCAGCAATACTCAATTATCAACTGCATAATCAGAAATACAGAAATCTCAAAACAGCAATATCCAATTGTCGATACAATAGTTAGAAAACAAATCGATAATTATCTAATTATCAAAAACGATAATTAGAAACATCAAATCATCAAATATCTATTTATTACAAACGACAATCAGATTTCAAATCAAAAATTATTCGATTATCAAAAACGATAATCAAATTTCTCAAATCAACAAATATTCGATAAAAAAACGATAATCAAATTTCACAAATCAACAAATATTTAATTATCAAAAGCGATAATTAAATCTCTAATCAGCAAATATTTAATTATCAACAGCGATAATCAAATTTCTCAAATCAACAAATATTTAATTATCAAAAGCGATAATCAAATTTCTCAAATCAACAAATATTTAATTATCAAAAGCGATAATCAAATTTCTCAAATCAACAAATATTTAATTATCAAAAGCGATAATTAAATCTCAAATCAACAAATATTTAATTATCAAAAGCGATAATTAAATCTCAAATCAGCAAATATTTAATTATCAAAAGCGATAATCAAATTTCTCAAATCAACAAATATTTAATTATCAAAAGCGATAATCAAATTTCTCAAATTAACAAATATTTAATTATCAAAAGCGATAATTAAATCTCTCAACTCAACAGATATTTAATTATCAAAAGCGATAATTAAATCTCAAATCAGCAAATATTTAATTATCAAAAGCGATAATTAAATCTCAAATCAACAAATATTTAATTATCAAAAGTGATAATTAAATCTCAAATCAACAAATATTTAATTATCAAAAGCGATAATTAAATCTCAAATCAACAAATATTTAATTATCAAAAGCGATAATTAAATCTCAAATCAGCAAATATTTAATTATCAAAAGCGATAATTAAATCTCAAATCAACAAATATTTAATTATCAAAAGCGATAATTAAAAACAACAGATATCCGATTATCAAAAACGATAATCAAAACTCATATCAACAAATATCCAATTACCACAAGCGATAAATAGAAGCAACAAATATTTAATTACCGATACGATAATTAAATATCATAACATCAGATATCTAATTACCTGCAGATAATTAGAAACAACAAATATCTAGAAATCAATTAAGAAGACTAGAAAATCAACATAAAAGCTTGGATCGATCCCATCAGATGGCGAGTTTTTAATTCGCCGCACGTGCATCAACAAATGGCCGAAGCCTACCAAGTACTCAACATAATTTTGGCGCCCAACAAATGACCCGAAGGTCCGCAGAATGACCTGAAGGTCTAGTACTGGTATTTGACCCGGAGGTCCAATAAATGACCCGAAGGTCCTCATATGACCCGAAGGTCCATCATAGTGGCCCGAAAGCACACAAAATCATCAAATATTTCAATTAACGAGTCCGGAATTAACTGAAATAGCAAACGCACATGTCCCATACCACGTGTTTTACTAAATCGTTTGATTCTCTTCATCGTTTCCTTGAAAGTGCAAAATCATCAAAATCATCAAAACATCAAATATTTCAATTAACGAGTCCGGAACTAACCGAAATAGCAAACGCACATGTCCCATACCACGTGTTTTACTAAATCGTTTGATTCTCTTCATCGTTTCCTTGAAAGTGCGAAATTGTGTATTTTGTAAAAATACATTTTACATTCTCAAACGGACAAGTCCGGAATTAAGCGAATCAGTAAAAGAAAGGGGTCATAGTCCTCGATTTTGCTGAAACGTTTAAATCGCTTCCTCATTCTTTTGAAAGCGTAAACTATAAAATTCCTGAAAACAATTTTTTTTTCATTTTATAAAAATAACAATTCACATTCTCAACCGAACAAGTCCGGAGTTAAGCGAATCAGTAAAAGAAAGGGGTCATAATCCTCGATTTTGCTGAATCGTTTAAGTCGCTTCCTCATTCTTTTGAAAACGCAAACTGTTAAAAATTTATAAAACAATTTTTCATTTTAAAACGATTTTCCAATCACGTGATTAAAGTAGCAATAATAGTAACAATTTCGAAAAGGAAATTGTACTTCTCCAGAACATCGTAAAACGAATCTCAGAATCAGCATTGCAGAATAAACGCTTGAAAATGCACTTTTAAAAATTTGACTGTTACTGAAGTCAAAGCGACAGTAATTTTAAAACGTCAAAATCTCATCAAAATAATTTACATCAAATTGTAATATCAGTGAATTTCCATTCATTAAAATTGCCAACAAAACATCGTGCCTTAAAATTTAGCATCGATGTAAAAATCCCGTTATAAAAATAACGGCAACAAAATACGTTTAAACCAAACATCGGTTCAACGTAAAATTAATGCAGTAACGTGCAACTCAAATTTGCACGTATATTACAAAAAGAACAAAGAAATCATTCTAATGTATCTTCAATAAAGACAATTCAAAACTTCAAAATCTAATCAATAAATGATTAGTACAAAAGAAAACCAGCGGAAATTTCAACAAAAATCACATAACTGCAATTGCTTCGAATCCTCAATTCGGATTCGAAATTTTTAAAGAAACAAAATAATTACTACTATGTAAACAACCAATGAAATTTATTTCAATTTCATATTTTGATTTTTAAATCAAAAAGATTATCAGTCGTACTCAGCGAAGACAGTCTCACTGTTTCCGCTGCGCACTCTGATAAACAGAACACAATTTTATCAAATCAACAAAACACAGTTTCACTTTTTTTTAAATAAAGATATTTAAAAATTTCATCACAATTCAAAACTTTAGTTTTGACTCAAGGCACAATAAAACATCGACCAATAGTTGTAACATATGTTCCATCTAAGTTATGTTTTATATTATGTCCATAAACCCCAAGCTCTGATACCAACTGTGACGCCCCACCTCTATGCTCATAATAACAAAGAGTATTAAAAGAAATACTGTCTATTATTACGAAGAATAAGGCTGGATAGGAGCGGCCATCCGTAGTTAGCCTTACACTAATATTGGTTACCTCAATAGGAGTGGTATATACTTTTTATTTTTCATCTTATTTATTTACTCCCATCGACATACCCAATTACCAGTATAAAACAAACTACGATGGTTCATAATAGTTTAGGACATTAGATATAATAATAACACAGATAATATAAATGCGGAACACAGATAAAACAAAATCTCATATATATATATATATATATATATATAACTGATGTCAGTTATAATATAGTTGACACAATACATATGATACAACTACAACTGTCGACTCTGGAAGTTATATATACAAGTACATTATCAACTAATATACATGAATACATATCATCCTATACAGTGACACTGACTACTACTAAAAGATGCAGAACACTTCAAATGATATGAAAAGTCTTCATAGCTCAACAGCAACTCAAAGCAGGAAATCTACAACCTGAAATAACTTGGGTCTGACCCGAGTATTAAATTCAAAAGAAAATAATACACGGGTCAGTCTAATTCAAACTCAGTTATTAATGCACAGCAGCAATAATACTCAAATATCAAATAGACAACATCAATAAAAATCTCGTATATCCAACTTCTCGATAAGAGAGTCGGATAACGGCAGATATAACACTAAACAGTGTTAGACAACAAATCAACAGATTTAAATCATCAACAATGATAAGTAAAAAGAATATCAATGAAGATAATCTTAAAACATCAGAATTGCCTAAACGGCAATTTAACAACAAAATCATCAAATTAAACCAAATCAAAATCTGATTCAAAATATTGAGTTAAACACAGAACAATTCAAATAATCGAAATATCAATTAAAACGTCAATACTGTGTGGCTGCAGTACACGCACGCGTGCACTGCCTCGCCACATTAAAATGTGTGGCTGCAGTACACGCACGCGTGTACTGCCTCGCCACCCCAGTACAAGATGTCATCATAACTCCAACTATTGACAGCAAATCAATACTACAGAGGTCAAGTCACGGCTATCCGGACTCAACGCAACTGCAGACAAAAATGGAACTGCAGCCACCCGTGAATAAAACAGTTCATGTTCCAAACTACAAAGTGATTAAGGCATGAACCAGACAGGTACTCAAGGGATGCAGCTCACAGGCAACTAAAAGAACTAGATTCGATTCAGTTTTCAATGCCACTGCCTCGATAGTTATAGTGCAACAGGTCAAGGCAGCAACCATTTGAAGACTAGACAAATGAACTCAAGAAATAAGTTCACCATGTAACAGCAGGTGATAAACCAGAATACACAATGAACTCAAACTCCAATCAAATGCACTGCATCATGAGTACAAGATACATGCACCTGTGGAATAAAATGTCGCAGACTATACATGAATCAAATAACAAAATCGAGTGTATTCACGAAACCCAACTAAAATTCCAAAGTACGCATGAAGTATATAAGCAAAAATCGAACCAGCCGTGATATGGAAGCAACCAGGCTAGTTCAAGATACAGAGGCAGTCGTGACTGCAAATTCCAAATCAGTACACATAACTACAGATTGCACATTCAAGTGCAAGCCGAAGTGAAGGTCGAAAATTATTAAACTTAAACCAACCAGTAACCAATTAAACAAGTGCACATTCAAGCACTTGAACCACTGACCAAATTCAAACAACACACGTGCACAGATATGCAAATACAACATAAAGAAGAAGCAAATTTGCAAATTTAAATCAAGTCGTGGGCTACTGACCGAAGTCAGAGGAACAAGAACGACATCAACATATAAAGTAGTGTATCCAATTAGATGAAAACCTCAAAAAGTATCAGACTTGAAATAGTGATAAGTACATAAAGGCTCCAAGAATTGCAAGCATTACAAACATTAAACTCCAGAATGTATCGAGTTCGGACAATCCAAAAGAGATTTCAAACTGCAATTAAAAGCAATGCCAAAGTCACAGTCGAAACGAGATCATACAGAATCAGGGAAATGCAGTTTCGAATCAAAACAATGCCGAGCCCAAACTATTTTTACGAAATCCCCTTTTTCTTCAAGTCCAAGCTCATAGAAAACAACACATAACTCGAACAATGGTCAACCATATATGTCGCAGAGACAAAAATCAAGACAATGCCAAATTCACAAATGACTAGAAATTATCAAGTGACCAAAGACAATACAAGTATTGAATAAGACATAAGTGCCAGAACCACGCAACAGTAAGAAAATCAACATCTTCAAATGAATTCAAATGTAACAGTTTTAAAACATTTCCAAGCCTTATAACGAAATCAAAGCAAGGTATAACCATTCAAATTTTGTGGCCGAAGCCAACAATTCAAAGAACCAGATCAAAGGCAGAACCGTGTGTCACTGAAAGGTCGAATGTTCTCAAACCAAAACCGTGGCCATCGCGACATTAAAACGAAGAGCAAGAATCAGAGATTACATCGATCGACATTATCACAACAATGTTGATGGCTGACGATAATACAAAGTCATGAAATTGCATTCACATAATCACGTGACAGAAATTAGTGGTGGTCACGAGATAAAGTCATGCCGTGATAACCAGAAATAAGAAAACGATTATCTCAAAACAAACGAACACAACCAATTAGCTTCAAATGGCCAAACAAAATGAATCGACACACAACCAATTGAAAACGAACGAAAATCACAGAATTAAACTCTACCAACATATGCTTGAACTAGATTTGAGTGACGATTGAAATCACTCACCTTAGTCGGTAGATTGAAGCAGCCGAAGTCGACATCGAGCTACATCAGATAAATCGTCATCGACCAAAAGGATGCCGCCGTGAGCAACTCTAGTCGATCGACAAGCAAGGCCTTCGATCGAGCAATCCAAGGTCGGCATCCTTGATTTTTATACGAGCCCTAACTTGATTCAGGGGGAACGAACGAAGATTTACGAGGCCGCCCTTTTTCGTTCTCTCTTCGTTTGTTTAGGGTTGGGAAAATGATAATTGGGGAATGGGTTGAATGAAAGCCAGAAAAAGAAACGGTAGTGGGTAACATCACTTCATCAAAACAAATGGCCCGATATAAAATAGAAAGGTATATTCATTTAGGGCCCGAATAACTTTTAACTATTTCTCAAAAGGATTTCAACCGATTAAAAATTCAAACGAGCAATTAACTAGCATTTTAATCGTTTAATGACGATATTAAATCGATGCTAAAACTCGGGTTATTACATTTAATTTGTTATTTTCATCCATAATCAATAAATATCAAGATAAACTAATCGAGATATTCATAGAATACTCGATTCATGAAATGGATGAAATAAGGTAGAAGATTCGTCAAACCGAATGACATAATGAACCACTCACAAGAATCATGGCAAGTGCAGAATGCAGTAAGTGGAATGCTATCCTCCGCAACTCGTAGCTGATGAAAACTGGTGGCAAGGTCGAGGTGAAAAGACCTTAGCACCACACAATAGATTGCTTAGGGGATAATCCTAAGACAAACTCAAAAATACCGTAAAATTCACAAACTACTTGAATGAGAGAAATAACACTTTCCTCATCAAGTGGGTTTAATGAATAAAATGATGCCACCGAATTTGGAAATCAAAATCATGAAGAACAACAAAAAATCTGCTTAACAGATTGAGAATGTCGAAGATAGATAGTCCGCTCAGGACATAGGATGTGGGCTTCATAATGATCAAGCCAATCCTTTCTAAAAAAAATCAATTTCGAAGCCTAAGTAACGCATAACATGCAAATCGGCTCGAAAAGAATAAACACATAAAATAATCTCGATATTTTTCACAAAGCAAACTGAGTGTCGCGGATCCATCAACCGGATTTGCAATTCTCAGTGAAGTCATCAAGCCCATAATATTTAAAGGAAAAGAATCAACAAGTTCTTTTGATATAAAAGAGTGGGAAGCATCCATATCAAAAGAAATAAAATAGGAAGATCACGAAATAAAATAGTGCCATCAAGGATAGAAAATACCTTGACCAAGAGAAGTGTCATTAGGAGCCTGCATGACATTCAACTCTCCCTCTCCCCTACTTTGGAGTATGGGACATGTAGATATAAGATGGCCCGAACTTTTGCAATAACGACAAAAAATGGTTTTGAGCACTCTTTCGCATAGTGGTCCGTAGAACCACAATTGTAGCATCGTCCATGACTAGTGGTAGGATTCTTTGCTACCGAAGTTTCTTGCTTCCCTTTCTTGCTGGGATTGGGGCCTTTGAAATTAATAGGCCTCTTCATGTTATTGTTGAAGTTCTGTTTGGCACGCACAACTTCAACATCACTTTCTCTATCGTTCTCTTCAAGTCGAAGAGCGATATCTACAAGCTGGTCGAATGAAACCTCCAGTTTCAGAAGTAAAGGCTTCTTGAGGTTCTTATTCAAACCATAGACGAACCTTTGATTTTTCTTCAATGGGGTATTAATATATTCGATCCCATATTTAGAGAGAGATTCAAAAGAAGCGACATAATCTGCCACAGAAGATTCACCTTGAATAAGGTCAATAAAGCGTCGGGCTAAAGTTACTTTTTCAACCTCCGACACAAACTTCAATTCGAATCTTTCCCGGAATTGCTCCCAAGTAAGATCCACTTTGATAGTCTCAGAAACCAAAAGCTCATACCAATCTAATGCTCTTTCTTGGAGCATGCTAGAAGCCACTTGGACTCGAAGTGAATCAATAAGATCCATGCGGGAAAAGATGCGATCGCATGATCTAAGCCAAGCTTGGATTTCTATAACGTTTTCGGATCCCTTGAATGGCCTCCCACCCAAAGCGGTGTAATCTCTACACAAGCGTGCAAACCCGGATTTAGGATGAGTAGGAATAGGAACGGGTCCGGCAGCTTGGGCATTGTTCACAAAATCTAAAATTTGTTGAGCAGTCATAAATACTCCCTCCTGAGGAGTAGCACTGGATTGACCGGTGCTGGGATGGCCTGGTCTAACCATTTCTCTTCTCTAAGAAAGAAAGAAAGAAGAGGAAAAAGGTTATTCACAAAATGAATATCAAACAATCTTGATTGATAAAACAAGGCATCATAAAAAGAAATAGGACGGAACGGTACGAAGGCTCGAATTAAATCATATGGCACGATTCCTAAGAAAGACTTAGGAAAATGATCCTTGCTAGATTATTCTACATTGTTACGAAGTTTGGCTCTGATACCATGCTGTGACACCCCACCTCTATACTCACACTAGCCAAGGACACTACGTGGTAATGTCGTCGACTAGCACGAAGAATAAGGCTGTTGAGGAGTGACCATCTGTGTAATAGCTTTGTGTGATTACCGATATGTCAGATAATATGATTTAAATTTCATTTCAGGAGGAAATCTGACATATCCAATACAAACTCAAAGCTACCACATAGTGGCTAGGTGGATTTTGGAAACAAATATTGAAATAAGCATAACACAAATCATTCACAGATATTCATATCACAAAGGTAGAATCGGATATGAATATAACACATAAAAGTGTACATCAAAGTAGTGGTCATAGAAGATCCACTACATCACAAAAGAATAGATACATGTGCAAGACAAAAGAATAAATATACATCATGGAGTCTACATCTCAAATGTATATTAACAAAAACTAATACTATAAAGTAGTTAGCCAAAAGTCAGGTGAAGGACCCTGATAAGAAGTCAAGCAGGAGCACCTGAAATACCTCGGTCTGACCCGAGTATTATTTAAGAAGAAAATAATAAACGGATCAGTCTAGCTATAAATATCAGATAAAATGATATAGGATAAGAGATATGACCAAAAACGTATGATAACAAAAATGTTATACTGTGCCAAGTATACATCAAATAACAACAAAAATCATACAATATCTCAAATCATCTCGAAACACCAAAAAGAATCGCATTCTTTAAATTATTCACCAAAACACAAATATTGGCAAAACATATCAATGCCAATCGCACAAAAATTGGTGAAACACAAATTCCAGAAATCACAATGAGGAATCCAGAAATCACGAAAGGGGGAAGGCCTATCATAAACGGGAGCATGAAAACTCCCCAACACGTGCATCACAAACGAGTCGCTAACCCATGGTCGCTAACCATAGAGCCGGTGCCACGACGT
This sequence comes from Allium fistulosum, assembly GCA_030737815.1. Lineage (NCBI taxonomy): Eukaryota > Viridiplantae > Streptophyta > Magnoliopsida > Asparagales > Amaryllidaceae > Allium > Allium fistulosum. Next base: position 962,282,202 of record CM060901.1, read on the forward strand.
AGTACAGCGAATGCCCGAGGAACCAGAAACTCAAATAATCAGAACATCGACATAGTACAGCGTTACGCCCGATGAACCAAACTCAAATAATCAGGCACACCGACGTAGTACAGCGAACGCCCGATGAACCTGAACACAAATAATACGGAACAACGACGTAGTACAGCGAACGCCCGATGAACCGAACTCCATAAAACCATAGGTCGCTAACCTATGCAAATGAGACGAAACTCAACAGAACGGGGTACAATCCCCCACGCGGACAAAGAGACATCGCACATCGCTAGTCTAAATCATAAAATGATCATCATCGATCATCAAGAAGTGTGAATTACACTAAGCTAGTAAATATAAGAGTTTAGCTTCATGTTCCATAACCACTAGCTTAACTTAAATATTTACGAACAAATTGTAGATTTCCACTCGAAAATCGTCATAAGAGTTCAATCGAACAAGTCCAAGAATTAACCGACGAAGTGAACGCAAGCGTTTCATACCACTTGTTTTACTAAGTCGTTTAATTAGATTTCTCATACGAATGAGGTAAAGGTTTGTATATACTAATAGATTGAAAAACGGTTTTGGAAACAAACTTCATATTTAAAAATAGAGATGAAATCATCTTGAAAAAGAGTTTGAATATTTGCTACTAGTATAGAAAACCTTTATATTATAAAGTGACAAATCACAGAAATGATTGTAGAAACAATCAATCACCAAAATCCACATCCAAAGACGTGAATCAAATCCAATGAAATCGATACCAAGTCCATCAAAATGGATATTCTCAAAAGTCCCGAAAAAGAAGTCATCAAAGTCAACAATAAATGATAACAATAAATCAGATAATCACGGATCGATAAAAATTGGAACCTCAATCAAAATAGGTAAAAACAAGCAGGTCAGTCGACTGGCCTTCTGCAGTCAGTCGACTGATCCAGAACCCGAGAGTTTTCAGACCCTATAGTTAGTCGACTGACTGCAAAGGCCAGTCGACTGACTGCAGAAAACAGAGACTCTCTGTTTCTGCAGACAGTCCCAGATTCGTCTGGTTTCTACAGCCAGTCGACTGATTACAGAGGGTCAGTCGACTGACTGACATTGGAAAGGTTTTTCAACCTATCCAAATGAAGAACAAACTCTTCCAAATTGCGATCGGACGAGCAATGGGCGCTAGGGGTTTATGCCAATCGACATCCAGCCCTATAGGCTCTTCGATACACCACCAAAGCATGATCAAACATCAAAACTAAGATTTTTAGAGTTTTAGACTTCAAAACACCAAATATTGAAATGTTCACCAAATCAAAAGCAAATGAATATGTAACAACCCGCAGATTTAACCGGTTTTAATAACGTTATTAACTGAAATTTTGTGAAATTTTAAAAGATAAAATTTTGAAATATAAATTTGATTTTTGGAATGCGTTTAGTTAAACATAGCAACTGATAAATTTTCGTCCGAAAATATGAAAGTTTATTTCGCGCGTAAATTTACTTCAATTTAATCAGTTAAAAAGCGATGAAAATAAAATGTTTTCGGAACCTAAATATTTTTGCATAGAAAAATTCTAAACCATCTTCTAAGCAAACGTCATTTTTCGTTTTTCCAAATTCGGACTTCTTTAGCTCCGTCGATCTTATTTTTCTGCGTTTTTCCTGCATTTTCCGCTAGTAGAAAATTCGAATTTTTATAATTCAATCGTACCACTTATATCTGTATACTGTTCCGAGCGTCTCGTCGCGCTGATCAAAACAGTATATTCATTTGTGCAAATCGGAGTCCGATGTAAAACGTCGCGTTAATTTAACCGTTCCGGACGAACCAGTTGAACTATTTTCAACCCATATACATTTTATAAAAAAAAATTTGAAAATGTATTTAGTTGCGGTGCATTCATTATGGGGTTAGTAGTTGGTAGGTGTGACTTGGAAATGTGAGTGGCTTTTCGTAGTTCAAAGAGAAAATTTATTAATGAAAATTTATAAAATTTAAGTAAACAAATGTATCATCCCACTTTCATTCACTGTCCATTCACTCCCAGATACTAACTCTCCTCCCTCCATTCTTCTCTTTATTCTCTTCATAGCTTACTGTCAAAAAAAAAGAGATGAGAACCTTTCCAGCAAAAAAAAATGCAAACACACCCAACTCCCGCCTGTTCCACCCATCAACACGCACGACTGCACCGAGCCACCACAACCCAGCGGCCCACTACGCGACTTCACTCATGTGCCGCACCACCATGAGCCACGCCCATCCACCGAACTCCAGCCACCACCATGCAACACCGCCATCCACCGTCCTTCCCCTCCCTTCCAGTCCACCTTCCCACTTCTTCCGCCTTCCACCCAAGCATCACCTCCCTGACCTGATTCACAGCCTACACGTGTATCGACGCCTGTCAACTCACACATCCCGTGCCTTCCTCCTCCTTTATGTCAGCTCCGCCCGCCTCCGCCCTGACAACCATGGCCAGCAACCCGATCCACCATGGCTTGTCTCGGTCTCCTCACAGCAGTTGCTCCTCCTTCCTTTCTTGCTCCTCCGTCCCCTCCAATTGGTTGCGTGTGCAACTCAGGCGATTGTTCTCATGCCTCCCCTCTCTGCCGTACCCTCTCATCTCTCCTTCCTCAAGCTTTGCCTGCCCTTCACATCACTCCTCCGCCTTGAACTCACTCGACTTCGCCGAGCCATGCAGTCACTCTGGGACCATCTGTCCACGCGTGCAACACCTTGGGTCGCTGCTCTGTCACCGTCGCTTTGCTTCCCTATCATCATTCCGGTATATTGTTTAAACTATCTTTTCAATTAATTTTTACATTGTGTCCATATATAAAGTATATGATTTAAAACCATATTGTATTCCAAAAAGCATGTCAGATAGTATATGTCTGTGCATATATTTATATAGATATGTTATGTGATATGTCAGATATGATTTACAAGTTGATGGTTTGAAATGTATAAATATATGATATCTATTATATATTGTCTATATATATTTGCATAACTCAGATTTCCAATCTTATCATAGAAAGTTGCAACCAAACTGATTTTGCACTTGTTTGCATGTTTATTTTTTTCTTCTAAACAGCAGTTAGACTTCATGTTCACGATATCATATCTCACTCATGTTTTATCGGAATGGGTTGATTCTATTTTTATAAAAGAGTCGAAGTTACCTAGTTTATGCATGTCAAATTTCAGCAAAATCTGACATCGTTTGATTAGTGGTCGAGGATCTGGAAGTTTGACCCAGGCAGCTGTTCTTTTGCACTTGAAATTATTTTACACTTCTGCAAACACGACCTGAGTTCATGTTTGACGCATCGTATCTCTTCTGTCTTAGGTCGGAATACAGTGATTCCCTTTTTGTTTAAAAGATAAAGTTTTCTACTTTCTGTATATAAAATTTTAGCTTCATACGAGGTGGTTCAGTCCTCTGTTTCTTACCTGAAAGTCAGACCCAGAGGGGTTTTCAGACCTGAACAATTGACAGTCGCAACATGGCCTGAGTCTATGTTCGTGACATCGTAACTTTTCTCGTCTCTTGTCCAAATCAAGTGATTCTTTTGCAGTTTGAAATACAAGTTTTGATCTTTATTCATACCAAATTTCAGACCATTTCGACCTCGGTAGCACATAAAATTATATTGTTAAACTTTGACGCAGGACATGTTTTTTTTTATTTGTTGCTATGTTGAATGTTTTGATTTGATTTCGGCAATTCCTATTTAACAGCTTTGATCGTCGATTCGTGTCAATCTAGTTTATTTCGGAAGCCGTGCTTGCAATTCGTAACTCAACTTCGTTGTCTATTCTCGCTCCCTAGCCTCAAAAGGTGAGCAATCACTCACGATTATGTTCTTTTATTTATTAAATTTGATTTCAACTGAAATGACAAATTGAAATATGCTGCTGTTAGTTAATTACACTGTTATATATGCTATTACCTGTATCAGTTCACCTGTGACATCTGACACCATTATTTGTTAATTATACGATGATAATCCCGTTTGGTTGATAATTGATTGATTGTTTGTTGTTTATATTGGATGTAAATTGTAATGTGTAAAGTGATAAATATTATACAATTGAAATTGACGTAGGACAGTTAGATTTGATATATGTGTTAAATTTGATTAAATGACATTTGTATAATATGACCCCTTTAAATGTTAAATTTATTGACACGTAGGATTCGTTTAATTACACCTTGAACCACTGAATGTATGTTGTTAAATTGATGATGTATGAAATCGTAAATAGATGACAAGTGAAGAACCGTAATGTAATAATCTTTCATCTACATGAAATGATAGTGTAGATTCTAGAAATAATTATATTAATTTGCACAAACAACAATGTGAATTAATACGGTTATTTTGGGATTATTCGAATTAATTATTGGATTGATATTGATTGTTGTTATTGCTTGTTTATTTACTTTGACACCATCCCAGTTATCACACTGTAAGTTCCCTTTGCTATGCTTTGATTTTGAATTGAATTGGAATCGTGTTGAAATGATAAATACCCAAATGAACTTTGACTTAGGATAGAAAATTAAATAAAACCCGATTGGTCAATAATTTGATTTAAAAATAAAATAAAGATTTGATTTGAATAAATAATATGGTTTTGAAACGAAGTTGGAATTTGAATTTTAATGAAAGGAAATGTTAATATTTAAATAATCTGAATCAAAATATTTAACATAGTAGTTGATGAAAGAACGTTGTTTTAAAATTAATTATTTAATAATTAAATTTGGAATTATTAATAATTAAGTTTTGAAATTGGTTAATAATTAAGTTTTGAAATTATTTAATATAAGATTGAATTATTTAATAATTAAATAAAATTGAATTCTTTGTTAAGTGAAACTGAACTTCTTGAATAAGTGAAATTAAGTTTCTTTATTAATCGAGTTGTGAAATTGTAACTAAGTAAATCAATAAGTGAAATTGAATTTCTCTAATAAGAAATAAAATGTGTTTTATTGAAATTAATGTAAGATTTGAAATGTAAAGAATTTGATTTGATGAATTTAATTTAATGCAATTTGTAAGTTTTGATATAATGGAGTTGAACATAAATAATTGATTTAATGAATTGGAAATTAAATAGAAATTGTTTTGGATGATAATTAACTTAATGAATATTGAATAAATTCGATCAATGAATTTAAATTGATTTGAATGTTAATTTAAATGATATTGGAATGAAACCTATATACGAATTTAAATGAATATTTGAATTGTTTTAAATAAAAAATTGAATTTGAATTATAAGATTTTGAAATGGTAATTTGGAAGTTTTGAAACTTAAATTATGGAAATTGGTTTAAAAAGACAAATGAAATGTTGATTTATAAATTCTAATTGAAATTGAAATTGATTTGGTTTTTGAAATTTATTAAACGACCAATCGGTATAATTATTACGAAAGTTATTAAAGAGACCGGATTCGGTTATGGACATACTCTCTGTCTAAACCGAAAACCACTTTAATAACTATACGCGGAGTGTGATCCAGAATGAAGTGGTTGGAATAATGTACGTGATGACTGAAGAAAGAGAACGATAATGGATAGCCTTGACACTTGTGTCAAATTGGAAATGACTAAAACAGGAGCCGTGCCGGGCCAAATGGGGTCAGCTACCTCGAGCGAACACACTTCTTCGAAAACTACTCATTACTTGTTGTCGATTGGTGCACCTTGATTTGGGAGTGTTGTTTCGCGGTGTTGCGATCGCTGCGGCGATGCGTTCTCACCAGTCCGGATCTGGCAAACGGTAGTTTCACTACCTTGGGTATTGCCTCATGTGCCTTGTCATACTTGTATCCCTATATACGCGACAACTACGAATTTGTTTTGTGTTATACCTAATGGAGTACTCCCTGATATCCCACTAGTTTACGGTGGAGTTTACAGTGTTGTATAGTCTATAACGCTTATATAAAATGTGTTAAGGGGAATAATGGTAACGCCTTAACACTATTTTGATATCTTATATTACTGATAGGCATTATCTACTTATCGTATACTACTACATAGTAGATAGTTTAACGGATCCTTAAAGGATGGTTATTCCAAACATCCTTTGAGTTACTTGTATTTCAATTGCTATTTCACTTGAGTTGGATTTATTGATATAAGAATGTTAATCCTGACTCGAGTGTTTTGTGTTTTGCTTTACGCTCGGGTCAGACTGAGTGTACCAGTATTCGAGACTCACCTTTGGAGTTGGAGCTTCGCTTGGAGATCCAGCTATCTATCCAGTTTCAGATATCCAGTTGATTCTAGTGATGTATTCTGATATTGTATTTGATTATTGTATTCGAGACATCTGTTGTACCTTATTTAACTCTGATATGTATATAGTAGCTTCATGAACTACTATCTTTTGTTTCCGCTGCAATTATTACTCTGTGTCTGTGATCTGTGATTATTTATTTAAGGTATATGCTCAGTTTTGCCAAATATAAATTAACAATTCGGTATTTTGAATCATTCAAGTTCGACATGTGCAGATGCGAATGGTCCAAAATAGCGGGTCGTTACAGAATATGCACAAGTGTTAGGAATTCATACCTAACAATCAAGATATCTATAGACATAGATGTGAGTTAAAGAACTCACCTTTAAACCCAAAAACAATGAAGGAGAAGCTTGAAAGCAAAGGAAGATCAACTACTCTTCAACTTCAACTCTAGAAGCTTGAATCAAAGCTCAAAAGAAGAACATTTCCTAAGTTAGGTTAGGAAATTTCTGAAATTAAAGAGAGAATGAGTTGGAGAAGAAGAAGGAGATACTTACCGAAGCTTCATTTGAATTTTTGAAGCTAGAACTTGAATTTGCAAAGAAGATTAGGGCTTAGGAATTCTAATTCTTTTTCTCTTCCCCCATTTTTCTAAAGCTTGAGTGTTAGGAAATATTATGAAGGAGTGAAGAGGAGTGGAGTGGAGTTAGGTTGATATGTTTGGTTAATGGGATGAAACCCAAACCCAAGCCCAAAGTGAAAAATTCATAATTTTTACTCAACTCCAAACATATCGATGTTTATACCCAAAAAAGTCGCAAACGCCATTTTGGACTCAATGGAAGTGGTCTCGTTCGACCGTTTGCAAAAAGGTGACATTTTCGAATTTAATCCGAATAACGATGCTATATTTAAATAAAATATTTAAATATACAATCGAGCAGCTCACTTGCTTCCTCCCCTTACCATCATTTTTTTCCTACCGTACTCATCCATTCAATAGCCCTAGCCACACAACCCACAGCGACCTCCTCACCTGATTCGTCCACGTCCCTTGCACCACCAATCGAGCATGTCCGTGCCTTCCTGCCACCACAACCCCACGAGCAGCTCCATCAGCCTACAATCCATAGCCTGCTGACCTTCTTCCTCCATCACAGCTCGATGGCTGTCATCTTCTTGAAAAATGGTATGTATACATCGTTATATATATATAAACTGTAGTGGGTCTGGGTTGCATGTAAGTTGTAAGCTGTGGGTTCTTTTATTTCTATTATGGTATATGGGTTGTTAAAAATTTAATCTTAACTGTATATATATAAATATATATGTAGTTGTTTATATTATTTATGTTTATACTAATTTATTTATACATATTTATATAACCTGATGCGTTATAATAATATAATGGGTTGTTAAATTTTTGGGAATTATATGGTCTGTTCATATACGTTCATGTTATCATAAGTTTATATGTTTGTATTAACAATGGTTACAGTATGGTTTTGGAAAGAATGTTTATGTATATATATATATATGAAATACTTATGCGTTAGTATATATATACCTTTGTACGTATAATTTATTCGTATTATGAGTCTGAGCCTGCCACTCTACCTTGTACTATATCCTAGCTTGCTCGGCCATTACTTGTTAAATTTTGTAAAGTTATTTTTTTAACGTATTCTGTTTTATTACATCATATATATGGGATTTTAAATGTATATATATATATATATATATTTGATGTGTCGATGTAATACATATATATATATATATGATTATATAAAGATGTTGCTTTGTTATATATATGGATTTATATAGATTAATTTTAAGTTGTTGTGTCTTTGTAACAGTATATATATAGTCTTCATAGTGTATACATGAGTGGATTCTTCCACATATATATTGTGTATATTTATAGTTTCGAAATATAAGTTTATATTGGTTTAGCTTGTATATATATGGCGTATACTGTTATTATTGAGCTATTTGATAAAGAACAGCATTATATTTTTTTATATAGTTACAGTATATATATATCTTCTGTTATTTATATATGTTTACAAAGTATGATACACTGGTAAATATATTTATATGTTGTTATATATTAAGTGTTATATTATATTGAGTCTATATATGCAGAGTTATAAAGAGATTTTATATATATTTCAACAGTATGAAAACTGCATTTTTTTCTTTCTTCTGTTCGTAGTTTACATACTTGTTATATGCTATATATTTTAAGATATGTTGATATTTTTAATGTATAGATATACATATGTAGTTGTATACTTTACATAGGTAGTCAGCACATTTTGTCTTAGCGGGTATATACATTATTACGTATATATATTGTTTCATATGTTAGTATAGATATATTTTTATAACTTACATTTCTAAAGTATATAATCAAGCATTTTTTTTTGAGAATATAAGATCTTATTGTTGGTTATATCAGCTGTAGTTTGTTTATTTAGTATGCATAGGTTATCAGTATATACGAATGTGGTAGTTATTTTATGCTTCGTTAACTTATGTTATTTAATGTTAATTTTAAAAGAGTTATGTATTTTGTAATATATGTGTTTAACTAAAATATTGAACTGAAAATGTATATTTTATATTTAAATATATGTTTTAAAATTGGTTTTAGTGAAAAGTTATTATTATTTATATAACATATATTTGTTCGGTCATATCCAGCTATTTGATTTATTTTCAACGAATTCTGATTTATCAGCTGTGTTCGTCGATTCGTGCTACTCTTGCCTTGTTTTGAGATTCATGCTTGGATTTCGTAACCCAACTTCATTTTCCATCTCTAGCCTCGAAGGGTGAGCAATCACTCACGATTAACGTTATTATATTTATTAAATTTGATTTCAATTGAAACGACAATTGAAATATGCTGCTGTTAGTTATTTACATTGCTATATATGCTATTATCTGTATCTGTTCACCTATGACATCTGACACCATTATCTGTTATTTATATTGATGATATATGCATGTTATGTTATTATCATATCTGTTATCACTCTATAAGTTCCCTGTTAGTATAGAATTCACTATGGGTTAAAATGATATATACCCGATCGATCTGTAGAATAGGAGAAAATCGTTATGGGTGAAATGATAAACCCAAGCGATTTTCATTGACATTGAATTGGGATTGTGGGTTGAAATGATATATACCCTTATATATTTAAATTATGGATTGAAATGATAAATATTCGTATCACTTAACCATAGGGTAGAGAATTATATACAGACACCGTTGGTCTATATATATAATATTTTGAAAATGATTTATATAGCTTTGAAAATGAAAGATATGGTTTTAAATAAATACTGATTTTAAAAATTTATTAAAGTTGATTTAATAAAGTTGATATATAATATGTTTAAGTATTTATTTAATATCTATATTTTTAAATATAGAGTTTATAATGATTCAGGTTGGAAAGATAAATTTGAAATTGATTTGAAATTTTATTTATTTGAGAATTATACTTAAATAAGTTTGATTTGAAATTTATTAAATTTGAAATTTTAAAGCTATGATTTTATAACTTGAATTTGATTAAAAGTGACTTAAATGAATATTTCAAATTTATATAAATTTAAATAGGATATTTTGTTTATTTAAATTTGTAAATTGAAGCTATATTTAGATATTATTGAAATGATTAAGTAAATATTTCAAAACTAATAATAGTAAAGTGAATTTGATATATATATAAAATTATCGAATTTAGTTTTGAAATGTTGAATATATTGACTTTGATATATATTGAAATTTGAATGGATGATTTTATGGTTCAAATATGTATTTGAAAATCGATAATTTGAAATGGTTTATTGAGAAACTGAATTGAATTGAAATTTGAGGATTTGAGATTGGATTAAATTTAAATTTTAGAATTTGAGTTAATTTGAATCGATTTGCGAAATTTAGGGAAGCTATTTTATTATATAAAGTATTTTAAAACTATATTTAAACTATTTTTTTATTTTACTTTATAAATTATTTTAATATAAACTACTTTTATAATAATCATTTTCAATATAAACTATTTTAATATAAACTATTTTAATATACTAACTATTTTACTATAAACTATTTTAACTTATAACTATTTTATATAAACTATTTTATTTTATAAACTATTTTATTATATTTATACTATTACTAATATCTAAACTGTTTACGAGGAAAGTGTTATGGTATTCAATGTATTATGTTATCAAATATTATGATTTCAAAGTGTTTTGGTTTCGGAAGTGATAACTTTGGAAGTATTATGATTTTGGAAATGGATATATTTGAAGTGGAAAATGATATCGTTTTGATATGGTTTTGAAATGGAAATGATATTTTAGTTTTGAAGTATAAACTATTTTGAAATGACCGTGGTGTTATAATAACGATTGGTTGTTAAAGAGATCGGGATCGGATATTGTCATACTCTCTGCCAATACTGAAAACCACTTTAACAACTGTGTATGTAGTAGAGATTCCAGAAAGAAGTAGGATGGTGGCGACGATCCTAAGGTATATTTACGTGGACCTAACTCCCGTGAGTTAGCATAAGGTGGCTAAAACAGGAGCGATTCCGGGCCAATGAGGTAGCTCCTCTGATCGGACACATTCCATCGTATACCATTCTATTACTTTGTGATTGATTGGGTGCACCCCTTGATTCGGGAGTGTGGCTCGAGTTGGGCGATTGTTGCGGCTTTGCGTTTCCAACAGTCCGTATGCGTATTTGGTATATTTACCCTGGCATTGCCTAGTTGTGTCGTGTCACCTACCCTAGCGTGCTTTACTACGAGTTTGATTTGTGTCGTACCTATGGAGTATCCTCTGGTAGCTCCAGTTTACGGGGTATTACGGTACTGTATAGACTATTGGCATACCTAAAAATGTGTTAAGGTGGAAAATGTAAAGCCTTAACGCTATTTTTAAATAGTATACTTTACTGTAGACATTATTATAATAGCGTATATTACTACATAGTAGATAGTTTAACGGATCCTTAGAGGATGGTTATCCTAAACATCCTTTAAGTTACTTGTATTTCAGTTGATATTTCACTTGAGTTGGATTTATTGATATAAGAATGTTAATCCTGACTCGAGTGTTTTGTGTTTTGCTTTACGCTCGGGTCAGACTGAGTAGTACAACATTCAAGACTCACCTTTGAAGTTGGAGCTTTGCTTGGAGATCCAGCTATCTATCCAGCTTTCAGTTATTCAGTTGATTCCAGTGATGTATTCAGATTTTTTACTTGGCTATTGTATTGAGACATCTATGTATTCGCGACTTCTGTCGTATCTTGTTTAACTCTGTTATATATATAGTAGCTTCATGAACTACTATTCTTTTGTTTCCGCTGCATTATTATTATATTACTCTGTGTTTGTGATTCTGTGATTATTTATTTACTGTATATGTTGATTTTTGCCAAATTTAAATTAACAATCTGATATTTTGAGCTATTCAAATCCGACATGTATGGATGCGAATGGTTGAAAATTTCAGGATGTACATCCAACATCGTGGATAACTAAAACCAAAGAGCGAGTGGGAGCCAAGCCAGCTGGGTCGCACCCATTAGAGTATATTCATATTTATCTAGAGATTTGGTGGTAGCTTCCATGCGGTGATGTGAAATATTCGGATGCTCGTGTGAAGCGGGGTCTAGCTTGGAAGTTCCCGAGAGTGATGCGTATTTGGCATGAGCTCTCAAGTATATTTTATCTAGAGGTATACTTTCGGTGTAGGGGACGCACCCTCCTAGTCATGTTGGATAAATTCTTTCTTCTTGTTTTAATTCGAACCTTGGAGTTGATTCTTTCTTAGTTGCATCGAGAAGTGCCTTGTGCTCTTCTTTATGTTTAATTATTTTTGTCCATTCTTTAAGTCTGGATTTTGTACATTCTTCAAGTATGGGATTTGTCCCTACTTGTGTCCATCATCTTTTCTTTGGATTTGTTTATGTTGTTTGTCCATTCTCTTATGTATGGATGTTGTTCTTGTGAGGTAAAAACTCATTCTGCGTTTAGTGGTGTGGTCTTGTAGAATTATCATAAGTTCACCATATTACTTGAGTTTTCTCACGCTAGTTTTCCAGACTGACCAGAATGTTATTTTATTATAATGCTCGGACCATGGCAAAAATTTTCCAGGTTGGCAATAGTGTTATCGAGCTCTTGGAGAAGAGCTGGATGTTCATCTACTGTAATATTTTACTTTTTGTTGTATTGTATTGTATTGTATACCTATCAACGATTTTAAGGTCTGAGAATTATAACTGTCCAGCTGACGAAGTTTGTTTTTAAATCTGATGTACCTTATATCTCGGAGTGATAGTTTATAATGTCTTTATTATATTATATGTTGTCATTTCCGCTGTGAGATTTTGTTTCTCCTGTTTATTCATTTTATTTTACCTTAACAATCTGCCTTTTCAACGATTGGATGTTCAGCATTGGAATACCATATATGTGTTTGGTGCCAACTTTCGATGGCCGAAAAAGGCAAGTCGATACATTTGGTGTTGGAGCTAGGTTAAGTGAGAACCTTGGATTTGGTGGGGTCAACTCATTAGAGATAGGGTAAGTGACACCCTAAAATGAGTTGATAGTATTATATATATATACATATACACATACAAAAGCGTATTTGTTATTGCTATAAAGACGTATTATGTTAATTGGTCTATTGAGTTGTTTATGGATTCTGGTCGAGAAGTGGGATGCCACGGTGTCGATTGGGATTTCTAAACACTCGAACAAGGCAATAGGACATGATATTAATTTTTGAAAATTTGGTAAATGAAATATTTTACCTAGGATTATATATTTTACATAAATAAAGGAGTAATTTTCAAATTTGATATAGTTATTTATTGTGTTTATTTGGTAATGATAATTTTTTATTATTATCGTTATTGTTTGATTTGTCATGCTCAGATAGTTTAGGAGCATTGGCTATTGTTTGTTAATTGTTAATTTATGTTAGACCAGTTTTGGGAATTTAGTATTTTGATAAATATGAGTGTATTAAAACAAACCCCTTGTGAATTAAGTTTCACGGTTTGAATATAAGGTGTTTAGAGAAAATGTTAAGTTAAAAGTCATCTTTTAATAATGTTGAGTTAAAAGTAAAACTTTAATAAAAGTTGTTTAATATAATCTAAATAGAAAGATAAGACATTTAGAGGATAAATAGCTATGAAAAGTTTATTATAATAAAGGGAATTTATTATAATATAAGATGATTTTAAAGGTCCATTTTAAATGAGTATGATATATATAAAATGACTTATATGATTTATAAATGGTGTTTTATAAGTAAGAGGAGTTTTTGAGAATCTAAATCTCGGTTTTGCTTGAAATGATTTCAAAAAGGTTTAGGGAAAAAGTAATGGTAAAGTTACATGGAAATATTTATGAGAATAAATATTTAGAAGATAATTTATTATAAAGATATATATTCTTTGGATAATTCGGAGGAAAACATCTCAATTATTTTTGTGGTAATCTGAATAATCTTCTAAGTGATGATCGAATGTTGCATAGGCATACATTGTAGAGCACTTAGTAAATTATTCTCTTTATCATTGTGCGATCGAAATAAGTTCAAATCCGAACGAACCCAAAGTGAGTCTTAGTGAATAAATCATTGAAGTTATTTTATATATAGAAATATATATCTAGTATGAATTCAAAAAGGGTTTTGAAACAAAAACTGGATACTTAGTTCTTAATTTTCTTTAAAGGAAATTGATTTAAAATAAAAGGTATTTTGATAAATAATTTGATAAATGAAAATTCTAAACCCTAGGATAGAGAAGAGATAATTTACAAAATTTTAAAATGCGTTAAATTGGATAGAAAGGTTTTAATAAGCGTTGTTTTATTAACACCATAGCTTTTGTTTAAAACATCTAAGTTGTGTAAACTATTTGATATAATTGGACCAACCCGTAAAATATCTTTTCTTAGAATACTCTAAGGTAAAGAGGTCGAAAGGTTGACTTAGTTTTAAGACCCATATTTTGTTTAGGCCTGAATTTGAATTTAAAAAAATAGTAAATAAATCAATTAATTAAAATGGACATTTTGTATATACGCTTAGGATTTAGAGGAGTATTATACAAGTAATAAAAGTGGAGTAAGTTTTTAATTTAATATTTTATAAAGATGAGTCTTTATAAAATGGCTATAAACTTAAGTGAAAATTTATGGAATAATTTATAAATAATTTTAGTATTGAATGAAATACTATAAATAAAAATGAAAGTGATATAGAAAGAGATTGCTGTAATTAAGAAACCAATCAGATTAAGTACGTAAGTTATACATAGACCATTTTAGTCGCACAATTCTTGACCTAGGATTCGAATACATAACTTCAAGGTGATTCACACTAGTTCGAAAAAGGATTTCTCACTTGATTCTTATCAGTGAACACTTGATTTGAATTCTTGATATAATACCGAGGTTTTCTATCATAGTATATGGCTATGTAAGAAGAATAGAGATTTTAATCAAGGAACCTAATCGAAGTCTGCACTAGGGAGGTCAAGTGAGCGACACTAGTTCGAATGTAAAGTCTATGTATCCGAGCAAGTGGTCGGATCAAATATTGCATGTAGATGATTTATGTGCATTATACGACTTAAGTAAATTTGTATGCTTTGTTGTGTGGCTTTGGAAAATTTGGCGAGTGACTTTCAATTTTGTTCTAAGGTAGCTTAGATAATATTGTAAGAAATAACCAAAGGCTGATGAGCGTAATGGTACGCTTAGAAATTATCTATATCCTTGGATGGTCAAGATAGTTGTAAACCTCAGAAAATTTCTAAATCTTGTTTGTTAGTCATTTAACATTTTAAGTAATGTTAAGTGTTCGTTTATTCCCTTATGGAATTTGAATTGATTAATATGGTGATTTTATAGACAACATTTTATAAAGTTATTATTATTAGGACTTAAATCCCGGTGCTTTCGAAAAAGATATTTTGAAAGAATTTGTGAAAGTAATAATAATAAAATTATTTTGAAATTTTGGTGAAGTATTATTATTTCAGGATATTTGAAAAAAGTTTTTGTGAAGTATTTTTTTTCTAAATATTTTGTCATAATTAAAGTTGGGCGATTGGGTGTTTTCCAATTTGGAAGACTCGCTAGGTATATTTGTTTTTCTAGTTGTTGTTTTAGGAGGAACATGAATACCATTGGATGCTCCATGTTTTTTTGATTCTAGAGTTATACTATGCTTCGGTAAGAGGAGACCCTCCTTGTTATAATTGATTTTGGTTTTGATTTACTTCTCTTTGGAGGAATATAAAAATATATTTTAAATATAAAATCATGGGCATTTAGTTCTAAATTTATCTCTTGAAAAGGTTATATGCTTGGTATTTTACAGATCTCTGTACTTTTGTTGCATATGGTTGTTATATTGTTGTTGGTTGCATCGTTATTATTGGTTGCATCATATTGCCTTGTTGCATATGATTGTTATCTTGTCTATATGGTTGTGCTTATGATAGAAATTTCTAGTGTATTGCTCTTTGTCAACATGATTCTCTTTTGGATTATGTAAAGACAAGATAGGTATAGGGAAGCAAGAGATTTCTATTAGATTTCTTGCGCACCTGCATTTAGATCGAGTTAGTAAATTGCTTGTATAAATAAAAATCAAACACAAAAGAGGTATGTAGTAGATTTAAAAATTGATATTTTGATTGATTGATGATTTTATGCCCAAAATATAGGAGGCCACTTGGCTTTTGTTTTCTTTGATTGGTTTGGGCCAGTTATGGCAAGTTGTAATTTTTCCGGATCAGCCGTGGAAAGGAGGTTTTTCGTAACATAAAGGACTTTAAGAGTTTAATAACTCATTTTAATTAATAGTTTTTAAACCTTAAATGTTAGGAGATATTTTCTTCCTTGGGAATTTTGAGGACGAAATTCTTTGTAAGGAGGGAGAATATAAAATTCTAGAGTTTTATCATTTTGATTGTGAATATTTAATTAATTTTAAATATTTAAATAATTTTTTTTTAATATAAATAACTTATATTCAAATATAGAGATTATTTAAATATTTGAATGGTGAATTAAATATAAATTAAATGGATTTAACAGCTTTCTTTAACTCGTTTAAATTAATAAATTAATAGTGAACTCATTTCGTAAATTTATTTACAATAATAAATACTTCGAATAAATAACAAGAAACTCAATTATTAATAAAATGACTTGATTTTTATTGTAGTATTTTTAATTAAATTTATAGGATTTTTCCATAATTTTTAATTTGGGAAATATTTAAATTATCATTTGTCGTATTTTATGGAAACGATGCTATTTTTGAAATTCCATAGAATAAAATAAACTGTGCATTTTATTATTGATTTGTGATCGTGTCGCATTTTGGTGCACAATCATATTTTTATTTTTCCCGTTCGCGGGTCGTACACGAACGGGATACTGTGTAGCGGATATCGCAAAAACCTTATTCCAAAACATTTTAAAACAAATCAAAATTAAAAATTTGGAGATGTGATGTTGGCTTGTAAATTTTGTTTTGCTTGGGAATCTTCTTTAGCTTGAGATGGAAGTAAGGTATATTGGTTTGTTTGTAAAATGAAAACAAAATTCCACACTTAACCTATTTTCCATTTTCACTTTCCCACTTTCCCTCTTCTCTTACTTTTCCATTTCATTTCCAATAAACAAGAAAAATAGCCTGAACATTCAAATTTCAAACAATTAGTATAATCAACGAAAAAATGTAAAACAAGTTCCTTTGAGTTAGTTTTAGCATGGGCTTCTAAACTATATTGGTTTGGAGGCGAGTGACAGTTGTCGGTCGAGCTTGATGAGGTGATAGTCAAACTAGGGTTAAGTTTTGCAGGAGTATGAGGAGGTTTTAAGCGATGGCGTTTGTGGATTCGTGTATCTCTGTGGAGGAGCGCCAGTGGTAGTGATTTGGGGTGGTGTGGCCATGTTTGGAGTGGTGCGACATTATGAGCTCGTAGCAAATTTTTGCCAAGGTCACGATTTTGTTTAGTGATCGAGCTTGAGATTTTGGGGTCTGGAAGTTGGAGATTTGGAAGTTGAGTTTGTCGATGAGGTCGGATTGAAATTCCATCGGGTGGTGGTGGAGATCGGTTGTCCGTGCACAAGGGAAGTTAAGTGCATTGTATTTCATGTACAAGCTTAGGTAATTAGGAGTTGAGGGAGATGAAGTTTAGTGGGCATATAATTTAATTAAAGGAGTAGTTAATTTAATTGTTTAATTTAATTCCAAACGTTATAAAATTAATATCTTGCCCATACAAGGTCAATTTCAGTTGCGGTTAGTTGCGTTTGACTCGTATCGTCGTTTTCTACGCATTGGAATTGGATTCATCGAATTTAAAGCTAGTAGAAATTTGAGCTAAAATCGAAGGTCAAACCAGAATGCAAAAGCGTCAACTGGAATTTTGGTAGGTTTACTTACCTGTAAATAAACTATATGATATCCGTGTTGCTAGAGATTATTATTGAATGATTAGATGATAGTTGATAGTTTTAATGAAGTATATATTAATGATAAAATTATGGTGATTTAATTTAATTACGTTTAACATAGTTAAAATTAGTTATACTTTGTTTGTGATATCTATTTAGCAGAATAAAACACTGTTCTGCTATAGCTAAATTGAATAGATTATTTCGAACATTTATCGAGCAGAATAAATCACCGTTCTATACTTGCAAAATAAAATGATTATTGTTCGATTGCTTGTTTGGATTTTGAATTCCCGGTCGTTAGCGGATGGCATAAATAACTATTGTATTGCGGGGGCAAAAAAGAAGAAGTCGAGGTGTTTACGTAGCGAATTCGCTATGGGACACTCCGAAGTGCATATATATATATATATATGTATATATATATATATCTATGTATGTATGATATTTATATGGGACTTTTGTAGAGAGACCTTATTTATATTCTTATATTAATGTTTGGTTGAAATATTTATGACATAATATTTGAATTGTGTAATTGTCGTTATAGCTCTTTTTGTTATACCGTCACTTATGAAATACCATCTCCTTATACCTTTGTGTGCGTTAAGCTTACGCTCGTATTTTTACAAAATAAATGTTTGGTCGTGTTTTTTCACTTTGAAAGTTGTTTAAACTATAGTTTCAATTATTTGAAAATAAAGTTTAAGTATTGATTATAATTTATAAAAGAAGTTATAAATTTTATTTATTATCTTTGGGATAATTAATGTTGTTTTAAATATATAAATGACTATAAATTTGATTTATTATCTTTCAAAATAATTAACATTGTTTTAAATTTATAAAAATATTATAAAGTTGATGTATTATCTTTCGGTATAATTAATATTATTATAAATTTATAAATGATTATATTTGATTAATTTTCTTTCGGGATAATCAACGTTGTTTTAAAATTTATAAAAGAATTATATCAATTATCTTTCAAGATGATTAACATTGTTTAAAATTAATAAAGTATTTAAATTGATTTACTATCTTCCAGGATAATAAATGTTGTTTTAAATTTATAAATGTGGAAATCTTTAAAAAGGAATTCTTTAAAAACAAAGCTAAGTGTAGTAAACAATGTATTCAGTGACATTCATTTTTTGCCCTTTTTTTAATACACTTAGAAATATAATTTGCTCTTTAATAGAATATTTTTGAAAAGTTTTTTTAAAGTGTTTTACAAATATTTATGATGTGAAAATTAAGCACAAGTGAGAATCAAATGTTTTAAAAGCTTGATTTATTTATTGGTGGCAAGTGTATGCGATTTAATACCCATATATAATCATCCGTTTATTTTCGATTGTTGATTTCTTGACTATCAAATTCGATATCCTTCTTTGTGTTTTGTCGATTCAAGCCGATTTTTTTTCTCATTTGGAGCATTTAAACTCTAGCTATTTTTAAAGTTAAGAATGATGTCGTGGCAAGATAGATAGCAACACTGCCCTAGCTTGTCCGACTTCATTATTTTCCCTAGGATAGCACTAGGTTGTTTTCGATAGTTGATTTATCGACTCTTGATTTTAATATCCTTCTTTATGTTTTGTCAATCTAAGATGATTTGTTGCTCTTTTGAGCGTTGGCGTCCAACACCGTAGTTAACTAAAATGAAAGAGCAAGTGGGAGCCAAGCCAGTTGGGTCGCAACCATTAGGGTATATTCACATTTATCTAAAGATTTGTTGGTAGCATGCATGAGGTGATGTGAAATATTTGGATGCTCGTATGAAACGGAGTTCAGCTTGGAAGTTCTCGAGTGTGATGTGTGTTTGGCATAGGCTCTCAAGTATATTTTATGTGGAGGTATACTTACAGTGTAAGGGGACGCACCCTCCTAGTCATGTTGAATAAATTCATTCTCATTGTTTTAATTCGAACCTTGGAGTTGATTCTTTCTTAATTGCATCCAAAGTGCCTTGTGCTCTTCTCTTGTTTAGTTATATTTCTCCATTCTTTAAGCTGGATTTTGTACATTCTTCAAGTATGGGATTTGTTCTTACTTGTGTCCATCCTTTATGTGTGGATTTGTTTCTGTTGTTTGCCCATTCTCTTACGTATGGATGTTATTCTTGTGGGGTAACAACCCGTTCTGTGCTTAGCGGCATTGTCTCACAGAATCATTATAGTTTCACCATATTACTTTTGTTTTCTCATGCTGGTTTTGCAGACCGACTCGTGTGTTATTTTATTATAATGCTCGAGTCGGGCCGAGTATTTTCCAAGTTGACATTGGTGTTATGGAGCTCTTGGAGAAGAGATGGATGTTCACCTACTATAGTATTTTATTTTCCACTGTATTGTATTATATTGTATACCTGTCAACAATTATAAGGTAAGAGATTTATAACTGTCCAGCTGACGAGGTTTGTTTTTAACTTTGATGTACCTTGTATCTTGGAGTGACAGTTTATACTCTCTTTATTTTATTATATGTTATCGGTTTGGTTGTGAGATTCTGTTTCCTCTGCTTGTTCTTTTTATTTCACCCTAGCAATCTATCTTTCCGGTGATTGAATGTTCGGCATTAGAATATCGTCGATGTATTTGGTGCCGACTTTTGATGGTCGAAAAGGCGAGTCGTTACATAATTTATTTCCCTTAATAAAATATTCTTTTTTCAAATGTTCATATTTCCCCTATATTTAATCCTTGCCTAATTTTCAACCTTTTCTATGCTTACTCTATCATAAACACACAAGTTCTCGATGCATATGTCACAAACAAAATATACTAGTGCATCTACTAATATATAACATAATCAATAATAAATAACATACATACATATGTGTATGTGGTATATGTATGCATGTATGTATAGTTTATAACAAAACATAGAAAATATATGTGTTAAGCCTAAACAAACAACTAGAGATAAGTCCATGGAATCCTATCTTCTAATTCCTAAGTACAATCCTCTCGGTTCTCACTTCTTTGGACACGTATGTTAGCGCCAAAATTGGTCACTAACCCCAAGTCCAGATGAAAGCACCAAATCAGAGTTGTAGATCACAAATAGAGTGTATGTAGAGAGTATCAATATAAAGAGCAGTAAAAATTAAAAAGAAAGCAATAATAATAGAGGATTTATAGTGGTTCGGCTGACTCTGGCCTATGTCCACTCCAGAAATTTCCATTTTATTGATATGACAATCCAGTACAGTTACAATCCGGAGTTTTTTTAAAACAATAATGGTAGAGCAGCCTTGATGAAGAAGAAGAAGAGAAACATAATAAAGATCCCATTTTCTGAAGCCCCACATGCTGTATTTATAGGCAAAATCCAAGTCATTGGGCTTCCTGAGTGGTCCGAGCCCGCCAAGACCATAGCCAATCCAAACCCCAAACACCAAGAACGACCCCGAGTTTATAGTATGCTGACCTGATATCCCCTAGGCATGACCCAAAGCAGGCCTATCCGAGACTCGGAGTAAACTAGGCTAGAACTCGGAGCGAAATAAAGCCGATCCTATCCTCAAACATGCCGATCCACAATTTTGTTGCTGACCTATTAAGGCCGATCCAAACGTGCCAAACCACCAATGCCGAACCATATCTGGTCGACCCACCTTAACTTTTCTACCACGACTGAACGATACATGCCGACCCGGGGATACACGAATACCGACCAGAATCAAATCAAAGATGCCGATCCCCTAAAATGTCGACCCAATTTCCAAATGCCAACTCAAGTAAAATGGAGTGCTGATCCGGAGCTACGAACGTGTCGACTTGAAGCACTCCTCGAAGCCGACCTACCTTCTGCTGATCCACTCCAACATGACCGACCCAGTTTCCTACCGATCCACTCCAACATGACCGACCTAGCTTCCTACCAACCCGCTCTAATCACTGATCCACACCACTACTGATCCATACCACTACCGACCCACTTCATCATGACCGAACCACTTTCCTACCAACCCAAAACCTTCGTAACACCGACCCACTCATGGACTCCTACCGACCCAGAGCAACCCGAAGCACAACTCAATGTGACCCAAAGCAAACTCCATGAAAACTCAAAGCAAACCCCGGGTGACTCGCAACAACTCGACTTTTTTCGAAACCCATATTTCGAGTATCCCGTGACTTTTGTCTATCGACTATGCCGAACCTCGGCTTCATAATTATGATCATCATTTGTGATTGATCGTCACCCATCCAACCGAACCAAACCCATCGTATTCCAGCCTCAATAAATGAGTAGTCGATTTAGTTAAATCCACCTATTTACGGCCTTGCCAAAAGGCGGGTTAACAATGTACACACTTTATTTCCTTATTTTAAAGCTTCTTTACATCTCACTCTATAAGCTGAATGAGTTTTATAACATAGGTAAGGTTAGGCTCAATAACTATGTAATGATCATAGCTAGAGAACTACCTGAAATAAAATATAAAATAATTTAAATTGGAATTTTGAATAAATTAGTATAATTTTAAGTATTGGACTTTGAAGAAATTCAAAAGTTGTGATTTTTATGAAATAAAAAAAGAAAAATTGGTGTGGAAAATATATTTTATTATAAAAATAAATTTTGTTATTATTTAGGAAGTTTAATAGATAACAATCATTTAAAATTCGAAAAGAATAAGATTGTAAATTTAGATATTATTAGAGAATTTAAATATGGAACTAATATTTTGGAACATATCAATAAATCTATTTTATATGAAAAATAGAAATTTCATTTTGTTAAATCCTTCAATTATTGATAAAAAGGAGTTCAAGAAATGTTTATTATGTAAATAATTATTTTCTAAAGGTGTATTAGGATTTTATTTAAAATTGTATTGAAAATTTATTTTTGTGTAATATAAATAGATAGAGAATAATGAATTGAAAATTAGTTGGTAATAATTGTTATAGAATACATTTTAAAATTTATTATAAAGTATTGTTTGTAAAAGAAAGAATAAACGAGAAGGAGATAAAGAGGGAACAAATTAAAAAATGTAATAACCTTTTACAATTGGGTTAATAACTTCACTAAGGCCCAGAAGCTAACTAAAAGGAGGAAATCCTTCTTCCATCTTTCATTATATGTATAAACAAGTTTAGAAAAAGAGAGAAAGCTTTCTTCCTTTTTGAAGCCCTAGGCAAAATCCTTCATTTAAAATTCAAATTAAATTCCAGAAAATATATGAAAATTTAGGTAGCCTCCTCAAACATAAATACATCTTGTAGGAAGTTCGATTTCAGTTTTTACTATAGTTGAGTTGTTTGTCCCTCTTTTGTTGAGGAATTTCTAGGGCTAGGCTTAAACAGGAGAAGGAAGGTCAAAATTAAATGTTTCGGTAAGTTATTTGAAGGAAATAAGGCGAGCTATCCTCACATCTATCTCTAATATTGTTGCATATTGCTGTTATAACAAAGTATTCGGTTTATAGTTGTAATCTTATGTTGAAATTCGATGACTAGTGCTTTTTTATTCTTGTTGTAACTAAAATAATGTTTGAATTTGCATCAAAAACCTTTGTTTGTGACCATTGATACATTATCTATTTGTGTTGGATATATGCATGCCTAGATATGTTTCATCAGTCCTCTAGAAACGAGATTGCATGGCCAAAAGTTGAGAAGTCGACGATCACAGTTGATTTCCTAGAGCTGAAAAGCTCTAAGAAAATTCAACATCGGTGCACTGGAGGGGTACCCCGTCAGTGGACCGAAGTTACATATCCTGGATCCATTCTCCAAGATAGAAGCCATATATGATTGTGTTATTCATTTATTTTGATTCTTCTTTGTGTTTCTTTGGGGTCTCCAATAATTGAATCTCCAACTTCATATTGTGTTTCAACATGTCAAAATGATTTTTAATTTTTATTTAAAAATAATAATTTATAATTAAAAACTTGTTCTATCTAGTTTTATAGAAATATACTTGTAACATCCCGATATTTTCAACCATTCGCATCCACACATGTCAGACTTGAATTGCTCAAAATATCAGGTTGTTAATTTATATTTGGCAAAACTCAGCATATAAAGTAATAAAATAATCACAGAATCACAGACACAGAGTAATGGAACAATAAACAACGGAAACAAATGAATAGTAGTTCATGAAGCTACTATATATATACATCAGAGTTAAACGGGATACAACAGAGTCTCAGATACATAGAAATTTCAATAAAATAGTCAAATACAAGATCAGAATACATCATTGGAATCAACTGAATAACTGAAAGCCGAATCGATAGTTAGATCTCCAAGCGAAGCTCCAACTTCAAAGATGAGTCTCGAATGTTGTGACACTCAGTCTGACCCGAGCGTAAAGCAAAACACAAAACACTCAAGTCAGGATTAACATTCTTATATCAATAAATCCCACTCAAGTGAAATATCAACTGAAATACAAGTAACTTAAAGGATGTTTGGGATAACCATCCTCGAAGGATCCGTGGAACTATCTACTATGTAGTAATATACGCTATTATAATAATGTCTAAAGTAAAGTAAACTATTAAAATAGCGTTAAGGCGTTACCCATAGTAACGACCCGTAAATTTTATTTATTTTATTAATTTAATTAATTGAATTTTTGTGAAATTTTAAATAATAAACTTTAGAAATAAAAATTTAATATTGGGAATACGTCTAGTTAAACATAGCAAATAGTAAATTTTCAATTTATAATATGGAAGTTTATTTTATTGTGTAATTTTATTTAAATTTACATCAATTAGAATTTGCTGGTAATAAAATATTTTCCAAACCTGAATATTTTTATACAATAAATTTGTAAATCATCTTCTGAGTGAGACGTCATCTTCCGTTTCATCAAATTTGGACTGCTATTGCTCCGTTTATCTTACTTCTGGCAGATTAGCAGCATTCTGGGTACCGATTATCGACTTTTGATAGGATGATTCGTACCACTGGTATTTGTATACCGTTTAGATCGTCTCGTCGTGCTGATCTCTACGGTATATTCAATTATGTGCTTTGAAGTTCGATACACAGCGGAATCCGCGAAACGGTTAACTGTAACGGTCCGTTTTGTTTCTCTGTGACCATTCGTTATCCAACGTTTAAAACATAGGGATAGTTGCTTTTATTATTACTTGAATTCAACTTTTGACTTTTATATATTCCCATAGTCTATACAGTACCGTAACTTCCTGTAAACTGGGCTTATCAGAGGGCACTCGATAGGTATGGTACAAAACAAACTCGTAATGGTCTCGATAAGGTAGGTGACATGGCACAACTAGGAAATTACAGGGTAGATATACCAATTACACTTCCGGGCTGGTGGTAATGCATAGCAGCAACTACTGCCCATCTCGAGCCACACTCCCAAATCAAAGGTGCGTACCAAATCAATCACAAAGTAATAGAATAGCAATCGAAGAAGTGTGTCCGATCGAAGGAGCTACCTCACTTGGCCCGTCAATTGCTCATGTTTTAGCCACCTTATGCTAACTCATGGGAGTCAGGTCCATGTATATACCTTATATAGGATCGTCGCCACCATCCTACTTCATTCTGGAATCTCCACCGCGTACACGGTTGTTAAAGGGGTTTTCGGTATTGGCAGAGAGTATGCCAATAACCGATCCCGATCTCTTTAACAACCAAACGTTATTATAACACCGCGGTCATTTCAAAATTGTTTATACTTCAAAACCAAAATATCATATCATTTCAAAAATCATATCGATACGAAATCATTATTCACTTAAGAGATATTCATTTCCAAATCATAGCACCTTTAAAGTTATAACACTTTCAAAATGGCAAAACTTCAAAATTATAACACTTTGGAAATCATAATACTTTAAAATCATAATACTTTGAAACATAACTTCCCACTCAAACCATTTAGATATAGAAAAATAGTATATATATAATAAAATAGTATATATAATAAAATAGTTTATAAATAAAATAGTTTATATGTTAAATAGTTTGTATAAAAAATAGTTATAAGTTAAAATAGTTTATATAAAATAAAATAATTAGAATATTAGAATAGTTTATATTACAAATAGTTTTATATTAAAAATAGTTTTATATTAAAAATAGTTTATATTAAAATGATTTATATTAAATAGTTTATATTAAAATAAATTTATAAAGTAAAATATATAAATAGTTTTAAATATAATTTTAAAATACTTTATATAATAAAATAACTTCCTCGAATTTCAAAAATCAATTCAAATTTAATTCAATCTCAATTCATCAATTTCAATTCAATTCAGTTTCTCAATAAACCATTTCAAATTTTATCGATTTCAAATACAGATTTGAACAACAAAATAAACCATTTCAATTTCAATATAATTCAAAGCTTTAAACATTCCATATTTTCAAAACTAAGTTTGATAATTTCGTATATATCTAAATTTAACTTCATTATTATTTAGTTTCTGAAATATTCACTTAATAAACCCAATATCATTAAATAAAACCCCCAAATTACAATAAACTAAATATTTCCTTCAATTTATTTAAACTTGAAATATTCATTAATCACCTTAAACCAAAATCAAGTTATAAAATCATATCCTTTAAAAATCTCAAATTCAATAAGTTTCAAATCGATTTAATTAAATAAAATTCTTAATTAAATACAATTTCAATAAATTCAAATTTATCTTCCCAACCTTAACTTATAAAAATCATTATAAAAAATCTATTTTTAAATATAAATTTAAATAAATACTTAAACATATTTTATATTAATTAAATCAAACTTTATTAAATTACATATTATTATTAAACTTATTTTATATTAAAACTAAATTATACATATTTTAAAATAGTAAAATTGTAAGTAAATTCTTAAAAATTATAATTTCAAAACTAACTTATAATTTTAAAATTTTCAAAACATATAATTTTAAAATCGAGAATTTAACTATATATAAAATAACATTTATATATAATTTTAAAATCAATATTTATGTAAAATCATATATATATATATATATATCTTTTTTTTAAACCTTGGAAATCATTTCAATATATATATATATAGACCAACGGTGTCTGTATATAATTCTCTATCATATGGTCAAGTGATACAGATATTTATCATTTTAATCCTCAATTTAAATATCTACGGGTATATATCATTTCAACCCGTAATCCCAAATTCAATTCAATAAAAATCGTTTGAGTTTATCATTTCAACCCATAACGATTTCCTCCTATTGTACAGATCGTTCGGGTATGTATCATTTCAACCCATAGGGAATTCTATATTGATGGGAAACTTGCAGAGTGATAACAAATATGAATATAACAGGCATATATCATCAATATAAATAACAAATAATAGTGTCAAATGTCACAAGTGAACAGATACAGATAATAACATATATATATATATCAATTTAAATAACTAACAGCGGCATATTTCAATTATCGTTTCAATTGAAATCAAATTTAATAAATATAAGAACGTTAATCATGAGTGATTACTCACCTTTCGAGACTAGGGATGAACGAGAATGAGATGAGTTACGAATCCAAGCATGAATTCCAAAGAGAAGCAAAATAGACACGAATTTGACGACAAGGTTGATAAATGGAAATTGACGAGATCAAATCAGAACTGGATCGATGAAGATAAATGGTATAAGTGCACTTATATATATAACTATTTACATATATAAAATCATATTCTAAATTCAAACACATTTTAAAATAAAATATATATGTAATTCAAAACCATTGTTCCAAATTAAAAACACAGATGTTAAAATCAAACATACATAATATATTTTGAAATAAATACTTATATTTATGTAAACATATCCCATGTATATATATACAACATAAAACACAATCTTATATAAACTATATATATATATACATTTAATATCAATTACAGAATATAACTTATAAAATGTATATATATATATATAGCAAATAGGTCATAAACTTTATAAACTTATATATTCACAACATATTATCCAAAACTCAAGAATACCACTATACAACTTATATCAAAATGTATAACACATATAAAATATATAGTATATACATGTATAACTTACACAGTCAAACAGCTTATATAACTTGAAATTAAACACATATATAAGAAGACTTATAAACTAATGTACATATATAGATAGTAGTAGACTTATATAAAATATATAACATATATATACAGAACTTATATAGCTTTTACATATAAACAGACCATTATAGGACTTAAATAAAATATATAACTTATACAAACAATGATATATACATGTAAACGAAAAATTTGTCTGCAACTCATATAAACTCATAAATCAAAACTTAACAGATCTCATATAACAAATATACATAAACACAACATATTATAAACCTGACATATTATATATATAAACTATAAATAGAAAAAACTATATAACAACTTTATAATAAAATATAGAATACTTTTTGTAAGATAATATACTTATGAACTGTAAACATATAACATATTCGAATGGAAATATATATATATATAATATGATTAGAAATCAATACTTCAGTAAACTTATATACTAATATCTAGACTAATGTATATATATAGCTTCCGACAATAAAAATACTACTATATAAAATTTGAAACCAATATATATTACAGTCGAAACCACCTTTATTATAAAACTGTAACCAGACTCAAGTATACTTTGAAATAAAATATATAGTACATTCTGTTCTTTAAACCTACGAAGGAAGCAATCGGCCGAACTACTTGATACAATATATATAATACAATATATATATATATATATATAATACCCTGCTGTAAAAATTTGTGAAATCTAACCATATTATATATAAATACTAGAAATATATACATGCAGACTTAAAGCTAACAAATAATCAACATACATATTATTTCTAGATTTCAAATATATATATATATACACCTTCAAATATGAATACTTTAGGAAAGAAGAAGGCTGCTGCAAAATAAAACGAGCCAAGTTGGATGGCAAGGAGACGAGCAAAGGGAAGCGGTTTCGGTGAAAGGCGGCTGGAGGGTTCTCGGCCTGGGGATAGAAGAGTGGCGAAGGGAAGACATGCGACTCGGCTGTTGCCTTGGTGATGGGTTGCGTGGAGATTAGTGGATAAAGGTCGGTGAAGTTGATGGGTTCGGCTGTCGCCTTGCTGCTGCGAAGGGCTCGAGAGATGAGGTGGTAAAGGAAGAAAGGCCGAATATAAAGGAGGAAAATGTTGGTTGCTGCAGACGTGGGTTATATATTCTCGAATGAACCAATAGATAGGCTCAAAAAGTGGAAAATAAAAGGTCAGATGCAAATATCAGGGAATAATAAAAGTCAAAAATTGAATTCAAGTAATAATAAAAGCAACTATCCCTATGTTTTAAACGTTGGATAACTAATGGTCACAGAGAAACAAAACGGACCGTTACGGTTAACCGTTTCGCGGATTCCGCTGTGTACCGAACTTCAAAGCACAGAATTGAATATACCGCAGAGATCAGCACAACGAGATGATCAAAATGGTATACAAATATCAGTGGTACGATCATCCTATCAAAAGTCGATAATCGGTACCCAAAATGCTGCTAATCTGCCAGAAATAAGATAAATGGAGCAATAGTAGTCCAAATTTTATGAAACGGAAGATGACATCTCACTCAGAAGATGATTTACAAATTTATTGTATAAAAATATTCAGGTTTGGAAAATATTTTATTACCATCAAATTCTAATTGATGTAAATTTAAATAAAATTACACAACAAAATAAACTTTCATATTATAAATTGAAAATTTACTATTTGCTATGTTTAACTAGACGTATTCCAAATATTAAATTTTTTTTCCAAAGTTTATTATTTAAATTTTCATAAAAATTCAATTAATTAAATTAATAAAATTAATAAAATTTACGGGTCGTTACACTCTCCCCCACTCAAAACTTTTCGTCCCCGAAAAGAAACAAGGTAGGAGAATAGTAGCAACTAGAAAGAAAAATAGATTTGGAAAAACAAATAAAACAATAAATTTTAAACCATATAGATTTCTATTTAAATTAATTAATATTCAATAATTGATTTTAAATTCAAGGTATTTCATTAAGTTGATTTGATTACAATTTATTAATTCCTTCAAAACAAAATTTACTTTATTTATCTTATTTATTCATTATCTTATTTTTCAATCTTATCTCAATTAACATTTCTATAAATTATAAATTAAGTGTTTAAACATTTATTATAATCACTCAAATTTATTTATAAATTCCTTTAACATCAATTTACATTGTAAGCTATTCAATTACATATTCAACTTAATGATTTAGGTAAGTTATATTGGAATGCAATTGAGTAGTTTACAAGTAAATAATTTTCTAATTCAATTATTCAAGTTTAAATATTCATTCAAAAATTTTTGGCTTCATTTTATTATTGAAATCACCCCATAACATAAATTTAAGAATTAAATTTTCGATTAATTTCAAACCATTTAGGGATACATATATGCATATATATTCTATACATCAAACAAAATCTATTATCATATACCTATATATTATACAAATCAAATCATACTTAAGAAATTTAAATCAAATTCATTTTCCAAAACAAAAGTGTAGCAAAGCTACTAACTCGTCTCTCTACTTTGAAACTCAGAAATGAATGTCGATGATGCTGCAGTCATCATCGAAATTATTTTCCAATGACAAAAGAAAAGAGCACTGATTTTAAAACCTTTAAAAATTCTTTGGAAGCGATTTATATTCCAAAATACTTTCAAATAATATATTCCAAAACTTTACAAACCAAATTTTTTTTAAAATATCGGAAATTGAATTCTCAAATTCTTAATTTCAATTTCATTTCAATTCCAAATCAATTTATAAACCATGTTTTATAACTTCATTTCCCAATAATATACAATAATAGTTAATGGTTTAGAAATGTTAATAAAACAATATGAAAATTTTGCATTATCATTTCTAACAATCATTTCATTTAGCTATTAAATTTTAGAATATATATATATATATAACCATACAAAATTTATCAATTTTGAAAATAATATTGTGTCAGTTTGCTCTGCTCAAGTGCTTTGGAATTACTTTCGATAGCGTTGATCAGACGAATCGATCGAAACCCAAAATTCAAACTTAACAACTCAAACAACACATTATAAAATATTTTAAATTTTAAATTACAAATACACTCCCTCACTCGATGATTCCAGAATATATTCCAAAACAAGGATAGAGATTCAAATTCAAGAGGACCCTAATCAAAGAGAATTCTAACGGGAAGATAAGCTTGAAACGAAGATAAGATGATTAGGTAACAGAATAGGAAGATGGATATACCAATATAAATCGCGCACGACCTTAACCGGGTCAACCGTAACTTAAGAACAAGATCGATACATAATTCTGAGGCAAATCGACATTCGATCGCAAAAGATAAAATTCAGCATAGCCAGAGATAGCAGCATCTAAACCGAGGATATAGAAATCTCCGGTGAATAAATGCCAATTGTAAAGGAGTTCCACCCTTTTACAAATCATTCAGTGGAGCTATGGGATACTCCAGAATAAAAAAGAATACGAATCGAGAGACAAGAATGGATTTCAGAAAGAATGGGAGAGTTCCAAAAATTCAAAGGAAATCTGAATCAAAGAGGAAGGAATTCAAGCTCGAATGAAGGTGATTCTGTAATTAAATTTACTCTATATGCTAAGTTTTGCCTAAAACCAGAGCTCTGATACCAACTGTAACATCCCAATATTTTCAACCATTCGCATCTACACATGTCAGACTTGAATTGCTCAAAATATCATATTGTTAATTTATATTTGGCAAAACTCAGCATATACAGTAAATAAAATAATCACAGAATCACAGACACAGAGTAATGTAACAATAAGCAGCGAAAACAAATGAATAGTAGTTCATGAAGCTACTATATATATACATCAGAGTTAAACAGGATACAACAGAGTCTCGGATACATAGAAATCTCAATACAATAGTCAAATACAAGATCAGAATACATCACTGGAATCAACCGAATAACTGAAAGCCGAATCGATAGTTAGATCTCCAAGCGAAGCTCCAACTCCAAAGGTGAGTCTCGAATGCTGTGACACTCGGTCTGACCCGAGCGTAAAGCAAAACACAAAACACTCGAGTCAGAATTAACATTCTTATATTAATAAATCCAACTCAAGTGAAATATCAACTGAAATACAAGTAACTTAAAGGATGTTTGGGATAACCATCCTCTAAGGATCCGTGGAACTATCTACTATGTAGTAATATACGCTATTATAATAATTTCTAAAGTAAAGTAAACTATTAAAATAGCGTTAAGGCATTACCCATATCCCCCTTAACACATTTTTATATATTCTCATAGTCTATACAGTACCATAACTTCCCGTAAACTGGACTTATCAGAGGGCACTCCATAGGTATGGTACAAAAAAAACTCGTAATGGTCTCGATAAGGTAGGTGACATGGAACAACTAGGCAATGCCAGGGTAGATATACCAATTACACTTCCGGGCTGGTGGTAACGCATAGCAGCAACTACCGCCCACCTCGAGCCACACTCCCAAATCAAAGGTGCGCACCAAATCAATCACAAAGTAATAGAATGGCAATCAAAGAAGTGTGTCCGATCGAAGGAGCTACCTCACTTGGCTCGTCAATTGCTCCTGATTTATCCACCTTATTCTAACTCATAGGAGTCAGGTCCACGTATATACCTCATATAGGATCGTCGCCACCATCCTACTTCATTCTGTAATCTCCACCGCGTACACGGTTGTTAAAGGGGTTTTCGGTATTGGCAGAGAGTATGACAATACTATTTTGAAGCATGTTTATGAAGTTTTATGAAAATCCTATATAGATATATTTTAAGGGATATTTAGATTATATATATATAAGTATGTATATATTTCGAGGTAGAAGTATATTTATGGATTTCAAAGAATGATAGTTTAAAGTAAGATATTTAAA
The DNA here is from genome assembly GCA_030737815.1 of Allium fistulosum. Lineage (NCBI taxonomy): Eukaryota > Viridiplantae > Streptophyta > Magnoliopsida > Asparagales > Amaryllidaceae > Allium > Allium fistulosum. The sequence continues at coordinate 962,315,025 of CM060901.1, forward strand.
ACTCTATTTAATCAAGTCTTTTAAAATGTAATATACCAAAAATAATATTGATATATCCTTTGAAAATTTATATTTTAAAATAAATACTTATTCTATAAATAAATATCCATATTTTGCAAATAACTTTTGAAATTAGCTTTCATGCTAATTCTTCTTTCCATGGAATAAGGAATATAATTAAATGATCTAGTAATACCAAGTGGTATGGGACATTCAGTATCACTTCATCGGTGAATTGTACAACTTATTATATAGAATGTTTTCAATGATTGGAATTTACCAACTTGTAGTAAATATTCAAGTAATAGCATGTGTATGGGACACTCGGGTGATGCTCGATTGATTACTATTTGGAAGTTATAACACCTTTTAATTAATAGTATCTTGGGGAAGCATGATATTTCTATAGCTTGCTATATTCATTAGTGCGTTTTGTAGCTTGACCTTGTAGGCTAGTTGTTCGCCCTAGTGGCTTAACTGTTGTGGTCGCATGTATCATTTTCGTCTTGCTCCGTGCTTGACTTTCTTCGGTTATTTGCCCAATAGCACAAAGCCAGTAGTCAATACCTCGGGCAATATTCGATGTCATAACACTTGCATAAAATGTAATTAGACACGGTACCTCAGACGTGCTTTGATAAGCAGAACACGTGTTATGAGGATTAGGTATATATTACTGTAGGAATTATTGTTTGTACCATCTCTTTGAAACTCATAGAGCATGTTTTGTCAGTCTTCCCTTGGAAGAAAGCAAATTACACCAAGCATTCCCCTTTAAGATATCCATAAGATTAGTTACTTTGCTCCGATTGCTTCATGCTCATCTTTTGATGTTGAATTTCTTTGTGCTCGTCATTGATGTTGACTCGCTTTCATGCAGTCTTATGTTCCTTTGAGGATTGACTAGCATTCGTGCAGTCTTATGTTTCTTAAGATTTACTAGCTTTTACACTAGTCCTATGATTTTTGAGTTTGATATGAATGATCACCATATTTTGTAATGATTTTTGATGATGGGCATGATTGACATGGTGACTTATTGTGTTTATTCCTATTTTTATTTGAGATATTGGCATATTATATAGTTATTACTATACCTTCGAGGTTTATGCTTTCTTATCTTTGGGATCTCGCCCTCATTGCATTTAGAGATAGGCTGACCCTTTATAATACCCGGTTTAGACCGAGACTTGATGGATACAGGGACTTAGTGACCATAAATGTGGGCTAGCTTTTATGGAGATAGATGTTACATACATACATACATAGATATATATATATATATATATATATATTTGTATCATTTTTCCCTGGTCCTTGTGTATACTCATATGTCTTTTTGTATAAGACATCAACTCATGATATTGTATATATTCTTTTGCTGCTCATTGGAGTTGATGTGTATGTATTATATGTAAGTCTAATGCTCCTTTTTGTAGACTCACATTATATACGCATGTATCATATTTTATTGCTACGATCTATGATTTTGTGTTCTATATTATGTTATATATTGTTCTATTCTAAATTAGCCAACATGATATTACTTTGTGTCGATACCGTACACGTCAAACACACACAGAAACACACACACACATGAGTTAAAAGTTAAATGTGTTAGTATTAGCCCAAAGGAATATACACGAATGGTCACTCCTAACAAGCCTTATTCTTCATATTACTAGACAATATAACTTTGTAATATTCTTTGGTAGTAGGGGTATAGAGGTGGGGCATTGCAAACTAAGTCCACCATAGCTTTAAATCTTATTATATCGTTTAGGTCTTGGATACAATTTCTTAAATGCGATACATGAAACTAATTATGGACCCCGACAAAAGCATTTGGTAATTCTACCCTATAGGCTACTTTATCAATTCTCTCTAATATCGAAAATGAGCCAATATACCTCGATGCAAATTTTCCAGCCTTTCCAAATCTTATAGTGCCTCTCATCGGTGATACTTTAAAAATACATGATCTCTCAGATCAAGCTACCAATCTATCTGCTTCCTACTAGCATAGCTCATCTGCCTCGATCGAGCTCCTTCATTCTTTTCCAGATAAACTCAAATTTCTTTTCTTCTAAAGCCAACCTCTTTTATCAACTTCGAAGCCCTTTGACTCTTCGGTCTCTACACCAGTACTTAGGCATCTAATCTTTCGTTACAAAATGGATATTCTCCTTGCTTCTCAACGATCCTTTTCCATACATATTTCACTTTCTTTCGAGTAAGTCTTGTCATTTTCGATATTAGCCCGCCAACCCAAGAAAACTATGGACCTCTATAAAAGTCTCAGGTCTCTTCCATCCATTCATAGCCTCAACCTTCGAAGGGTCTACAACCAAGCCGCTCTTCGAAACTACATGGCCTAAGAACTTAACTTCCCTTTTCTAAAAATGATATATAGAAAATTTCGCTTTTAGCTTATGTTTTCTCAAATGCTATAATACTTTTAACATAATATATTATAGCATCATAACATTCTAGAAAATTCTTCCCTAAATAACTATAGAACCTATGAATTCAAACATGCAGGGATCATACAAAAAATTACAAATATCTAAATCAATCTCTAGGATAATGCATCTAAATCTGTAAGTGGCATATCCCCTTATCGGATTCACTACACTTAGACCATAACCTAAATCTATCAACTAAGTATTTAGCTATAAATAAATGTGTAACACCAGTATCAAACAACATTCCGACTGAAATATCAGAAATCAAACTCATACCTTCCAAAATAACACTTTTGTTTTTCCCTCCGGTAAAATAGACCTTCCCTTGATCCCTCCAAAGAAAACACTCTAGGTAGGAACTTTGGACAATATTTCTTCCAGTGTCCTACTTTGTTGCAGTTAAAAACTTTATCCTCCCCTAGGTTTTCAATGCTAGATGCTTAGACGCATAGTGCTCCTTCTGCTCATAATTAAAACAAGCAACTTTAGCAATAGCAATCTTGGCACGCTTTCCCTTCAATATAGTCTTCTTGCCCTTAGAATAAGGTGTGAAATTTATCTCCTAGACCACCTTAGCTTTGTCTCAACTCTTATCATCTCCTAATACATCACATCATACCTTCGGATCATATCTACAATGAATTCAAAAGGAAATGCCAAGTGCGCCATCACCTTATGATCTTGACCCTGCCTCAGACCCTGTATAAACTTCTCATTTTTCTTCAGTGGGGTATTAATTATCTCTCGTTCATAGTTAGAAAAAGGGTTGAAATTATAGACATATCCTTCCACTGAAAGGTCTCCATACCTTAATTCAATAAATTCCCATAGCAACATACTCTGTTGAGACTCGGATATGAACAGAGTCTCAAACCTCTCCTTAAACTGATTCAATGTGATCTCCTCTTTGTGATCTCTATGGTCACCATTTCCCACAAATCCAAAGCATCTTCATGCAATTGCATCGTAGCCAGCCTTCTCCTTTGCGCATAATTCAATCCCATATCTCTAAAGATACATTCACAAACTCTAAGCCAATTCAACGCTAAAATCGCAGGTTACTTCCCAGTGAACATCTTCCCTCACATGTTTCGGTAGTCCTGATTCAACTTGGAAAAGTCCTCTTTTACTACTGGCCTTGGCTCAACAGCCTCCAATATATTTTCCCCCATCATTTACCCTATAAATTTTAAAACAAGGCATTGACATCCATTCCCATTGCATTAACTCGTTCAGCAGCTTCGGTTTTGACTACCCGTGGCACTTCACCATCGTTCCTCCCATTAGTCTGGTTACTTTCGGTCTCTCTACTTGCATTTTCTCCTCCTATCGTAACCCGTCCACTTCTCATTTCAATCTTGCTTTTCTATCAAGAAAATATTCATCAAAAACGAAAATAAAGAGAGTGAAACATTAATAGAAGGATAGACATATCTATATATATAATTACAAGTACGTTATATATAATAGCGTATACCCTTCCTAGGGTGTTTATTTTTTAGCTAAGTACTTAACTATATTTAGCTTTGTTTTTTAGGTGTCTCCTAACCTAAGCTCTGATACCAACTATAACATCCCTATTTTGAGACTAAAAGATGGAATTTCATTGTGCTACAATCACCTTGGAATCATCCTTCGATGACAAAATGAGTTCAGTGTCTTTTTTCAATGGTTAAGCAAATATAGCAACTAAATAAAATTCATTATAGATAAATTGTCTTTATATATTTCAAATCCCAAAACATGCCCACATAAGAGTAAAATATAATCATTACATAGCAGCATCGAAGATCCAACATGTGAAGATGTTGAACCCTTGTAGTCTCCTAAACTTAATAAATATTTACATTACACAATATAATAAAAACTACTAAATAATAATAAGGCCTCCCGCCTGTCTCCTTCTTCAGTAATGGTTTTAGGCTAAAATCTGTTATTTGAAATCCTATAAACTAAACCTACTCAAATGAGCATTGATGAGTTAATCGGGGAACACAATAAACACACATATTAGACATAAGTCTGGTATAAATAATATCATATCCACCTGATTTCCTTCGCTAAAGAGACAACACCGTTAAATCATGGAATAGGTTTTTCCCTACACTAGCCTCAGTTACATTCAATACAAGACAATCATAATTCAAAAGTCATAACAAAGTATATGTTCACTAAAATATACATAAACATATCTTAAGCAAACCATCTCCAATGCCATCTTGGGCTTAGCGTTTCATAACACAATACTTCATCTAGGATCATATTCGAGTTTCGAAAATAATACCTACGAAGATATTTTTTGTTTCGTCTATTTTAGTTTTTATGCCAAAAGTTATAACCTATCCCAGTCTCAATAACCCATTAGTTAGCCTTATACTGCAAGGTACCACCCTAAGCAGTCCGATCTAGTCTTTATCTTAGTTTATTCTGAAGGATACATCCCCAAGTAGTCTTGCTTCATTATGTTTATGCTACAAAGTACTAAGCTAAGCAGTTCTTAGTTCATTATGTTTTATACTACAAAGTGCAACCCTAAGTTACCTTGGTTCTTTAAGTTTTATAATGTAAAATACAACCCAGAGTAGTCACAATTCATTATGTGTATACTGCAAAGTACAACCCAAAACAGTCTCAGTATCTTTAGTTTTATACTACAAAGTACAACCCTAAGCAGTCTCGGTTCTTTAAGTATTATACTGTAAAGTACAACCTTAAGTAGCTATGGCTCTTTTAGTTTTATATTACAAACAAAAACCCTAAGCAGCCTTTGTTCTTTAAGTTTTATACTACAAGTACAAATCTAAGTTGTTGTTCGTCGACGGAAATTCTATCGGTTTAGAAAACCGTCGAACGAATTTCGAAATAAAATTTACCGCAAGCGCACGGCGTACACTTTGTAGTACGTGGCGAATACGGGTCGATCCGTAGGGAATTGATGATTTTAAAAATCTATTCAATCAAACTAAACCAAAGTCGAGTGATTGTTAACTAACTAAAAGAAAGTAAAAACAAACTAAAACTAAGAAGAATAAAAAGATGAGATTAAAGAGCAATTTAGAGGCAAATCCCCTCTCATGATCATATAAATCAACATAATGACATTATGATCTCTTTTTGGTCATGTGTGAGTTTAGTTGATGCATTTATCATAAGCATGGCCTAATTGTGTTATTAATTAACACACTTAAACCATCAAACTTTAATGCACCCTCTAACCCACTTACTAACTTCAATGAAAATGATATGAAATCAAAAGTAGAATCTATTTTAAGCATGGTTTATTAACTATTGAATTAGAAACATAAACCATCAAATTTTGATTCTATATCCACTTCCATTACCATGATCATATGTAGATGAAGAGGTAATTAATGATTCATATGACTAAGCATAGCCTATTTGTTTTGAACAATATAAGCTATCAAACTCAATATTAAACACAAAACCACACAAACATCTACTTTCCATTAAGCACAAAAGAGACATAAAAGAAATTATGTTGCATCTACATGATTCAAGAGAGCTTCATTACCCCTAAATTGAAGGGATTAGCCTCTCATTTTTGTTATCAAATCAACAAATGTAGAAAGCAACATTAAACAAACAAGAGGAAAAAGAGAGAAAAAAGAAAGGAAAAACTAATCTACTTGCATGAAATAAGAGAGATCTACACTACAACATGAAAGGAAAAGAAGCATGTAAAAGAAAAGAGAGCACTAATTAACATTAAAAAAATGAAAGTTACATGAAATAAAAATATAGCTAAGTAGCCATGAAAAGAGAAAGAGATCTTTGTGTTTTATTTTTGAGCCTAAACTAAACTAAGAGAGACTAAGAAGAGGAGAGGGTTACATGAAACATAATGGGATTTTATACATGTGTTAAACCTTAATTCATATTTTTGGGGAATGCCCAAAATACCCTCTTAGGAAGTGTGGAGGCCAAGTAATCATTAGCTTTAAATAATCCTCATTTAAGTGTACATGAAGCCATTAATTCCATAAGCATGTGCATTAGCCTCTAATTTGTATATTAAGGTAGGTGGGTAGGTGGGGTCCTTCGTTATCTTCACTTTGAATTATTTCCATCTTCATTTGTTCTCTTCACTCTTGTGCATGCATATATCATCATATAACCACTTGTAAAATTCACAAATTTCCAACAAAACAACATAGAAAATTCCAAGTAAATTTTCACAATTTAATAAATGCGTAAAAATGACCATTTTACCCTTATATGAAGATGAGTATGTGACAATTTCAAATAATTTGAATTCTGGTTTAAACAAGTTAAAATACCCGATATAATCATTTATTTAATTTAAATAGATTAAATATGGTGGTAAAAATATTCACATTTACGTGCACATCAAATACCCCCACACTTACTTTTTATTCGTCCTCGAATAAAGAAAAACTAAGATAAATTCGTTTTCATAGGGAGCACGATTGCATTGAGCATATGCAACACGTCATTAAACCTCTGGGTGTCCCCAGTAGGACGAGTGTTGTCTCGTAAGGGTTTTCAGCGGATACTACCCACAAAATCCAAATGCAGGATGAAAATATTTACAAAATGCAAGATTTATTTACAAAGATTTGAATGTAAGTTTTTGAAAATATTTACAAATGAAGGATTTACTTTTAAATTAACACAAATAAGTTAAATATAGGTTTGGTCATTATCTTGAAATTTAGGTCATTTACTCGTCAAAATTTCCAACAAAAATTAAGTTATCATAATAAATAGACAATAGTTTAACTCGTTGTTTCAGTTGATAACAAAGTGTAACCATGAAATAGGTCCATAGTTGATTATCAAAGTTTATTAAAGTGGTATTTCATTTCATTTCAATAACAAATCAAATCAAATAAGTTAAAATAGTGCTTGGATTTCATTTGCTTACTCTCTCCATTTTTTGAAAATTTTATTGATATTTACAATATTTACATATGCCTAACTTAGATAAACTGAGGGCAGATATATTACCCATGCACTGCCTTGCGGACTGATGTGAGGGGAATACAGAGCGTGGCGAGTGAACACACGAGTGTGAACACCTATTGACTGTAGGCGTTATTAAAAAGAATTTATATATATATACACCTAGCTCAGATAAACTGAGGCTAGATATACCGATCGTGCACCGCCTTTTGGGCTTACGTGAGAAGGGTACAGAGCATGGCGAGTGAACACACAAGTGTGAACACCTATCGACCGTAGGTGTTAATAGAAAATATTTACATATATACAAATGTTTTGTTTTTTTTATATGTTTCTTTATATGTTTTTTTTTCAATTTTTTTTTTGGAAAGAGAGAGTTTTGCAAAATCATCTTAGCACCACTTAACTTAGAAGGAAAAAAATGTTATATCCTTTACTTTAAATCAACCACTTTTTTTTAAAACAATGATTTTCAATTAGGATATATTCATAATTATCACGTATGAATCTTCCTATATACTAGTTAAACTATCGTTATTTGTAATCAAACTTCATTTTTATTTTTGTTAAGCCAAATAAATTTTCAAAAATTTCAATTTAATAAACCAAAACCATATATTTACCTAAAGTGTTTCTTTACAAATAAATCAAAAGAACATTTGTTTTTGGATTTTTTTTTTCTGAGTTTTAAAATAAAAAGCAAAAATAAATCATGAAAAATAAAATAAAAATGAAGATGAGTCTCCCCCATACTTGATTTTGACTGTGTCCCCACAGTCAACCTAATTGGAAGGAGAAAAATAAAAACATAACCTTTATTTAAATGAAAATGAAAAGATGATTATTTACATGACATCAGAAAGTATATCATTAAAAAGTAAATGAAACGGTCTTCCAAAGACCAATTCATTTGTCTCGTCAAATATGTGAGACACGACTTAAGCTCAGAAAACCAAATCATAAAAGACTTCGAAGTTGAATGTGGATTTGGAAAAAAGACTGTCGTTTTATTGAAAATTGTGCGAGTTGTTTTGTTTTCGATGATTTCTAGGGTCGATAAAACAATTGATTGAAGTTCAAGTTTATTTTCACCAATTTGAAATTCAAGCTTATCATTGAAAACATTTTCAGAGTTATTGACTTCAAAATCAAAATGGTTATTTTCATCTTCCCCGTCGGAATTTAACAACTCGTAATCCAAAAGTCCAAAAAAATCGTGTTCATTAAATTCATCTTCCTTTGTTGGATTATCAACAACTTTAATACATGTCTCAAGTTCAAAATCCCAAGTTGTTGTATTCAAATTTTCAAAATCGAGAAAAGGAAGATCGAATTTTAAATTTGGTTCCACACCCTCAAAAGAGTTGAAATCCAACTCAATTACCATGTTTTCAACAACTTCATTAAGATTATTATTTTCAATTTCAAAAGTTGTTATTTGCAAATCGTCGATTTGGGTAAAAGATGGATTATCGTTTGACTCGTCACATGTTGGAATTTGATTATGTTGTTCAAGTTGTTTTATATAAGTTTCAAACAACGAATCCGTGTGATCTTCGTAAATTTCATTCATTTGTTCAACAAAATCCAATTTATAATTATTAGCTTGAGGATTTTCGATTTGGATTGTTGAGAACAAAAATTTCCACTTGCATCATAGTCGAGATGATTCCCATTGCAAAATTATTTGAAAAGTGGATCACATTTTCATTTTGATTTTGAAATTCATTTTGGAGTTCAAAATTGAATTGGCATGGGTTATACTCGAAATCGTTTGAATTTTGAATTGAATTCAAATTTTGATTATTTTGAAAACTTTGATTTGAATCATTGCCCAAATATGAATTACATAAATCATTTATCATTTGATTTTGTTGTGTAGAGATTTCAAGTAAAGATGAAATGCTCTTTTCAAGATCTAAGGGTTGTTCATTATTTTGAAAACTTTGTGGTGCAAAATCCGAATCGTTTGAACAATAGTTGTTGTTAAAATATCCATACGAATTTGGTGTGAAATTATATGGATTATATTGATTTTCACAACTATCGTAGAATTCATGTAAGTAGGGAAACTCAGACATTTTCAAGAATGTTTTTGTTTTTGTTTTTTTTTTCGTAAAGGAAAAATATTTACAAATAAAATTTATTTTTCAAAAGGGAAATTAATTTTTTTTTGTTTTTTTTTTGGTTTTTCAATTTTTTCTTTGTTTTTGAAAAGGTTTTATAAATTTTTTTTGGATTTTGGTTTTCCTATATTTTTTTGGATTTTTGAAATTTCAAAGGAAAAGGATTTAAAAATTTCAAGGGAAAAAGAATATTCACAATTTTTTTAGTTTTGGATATTTGAATTTTTTTTGTTTTTTTAAATATGCATGAACTAATGCAACTAAATGAATGCAAGGTTTAATTACAAATGATTTATCCTAAGTTAACCCAAAATTGTATAATTACAAATTATCTTAAATCAACAAGATAGTTCTCAACCAGGTAACAGACAGGAGTTATCGGTGCACCATGAATCACCGTAGCAATGCAGCCGAAGGTTTAAGTACCTTCAAAGGAACAACCACTATAATATTTACGAATCACCGTAATATTTATAAATGGTTATTACTCTGCCGTAGCCTAGACACCAAGAAAGTAAATTGTTCAAAGAAGACAACTTGTCAATATACAATTAAGAGTTATCGATGTCTAACCGTTATTATTAACAAATTCTAGGATGAAATGCAAAGCAGAAATTAAACGTGTATTAAAAATGCAACTACAAAATATTATTTTTTTGTTTTTGGTTTTTTTTTTGATTTTTTTAAATGCAATGCAAGACAAACAAAAACAATAGATATATACAATGCAAGACAAATAAAGAGAAAATTATAAGTAAGCAAGCAGTTTTTTTTGGCAAGCTCAGCATGCAAGCAATTTATTTTAGCAAGCACTTCTGCTCCTTCTGCAATTCTGCTTTGGCAACCTGAAATAAAAACCACATATATATACAGTTTTTTTTTTAAAAGGAAACAAAATTTAAAAGTGATGTTTTACTTAAAAAAAATTTGAAGAAATAAACTAAGAAAAATTTGAAACCAAATTCACTACACTAATAAAACTAAAAAAAATCTAAAGAGATAACGAAAACAAGGTATTTTTTTATATATCGTTACCCACAAAAATGAAAGCACTCTTTTTTTTTCTTTTCAACAAACCAAATATCTTTAAACAACATTAAAGTTTCAAAAAAAAGAAAAGAAATATAAACAAACCAAATATCTTTAAACAAAACAAAGTTCGGCCCAACTTAATTTCACAAGCCCAATATCACTTTATAAAACAAAAACCGCTCTATAAAATAAAACCAAAAATCAAAACAAAACGTTCTCTTATCTGTTAAAATCTCGACTCCAATGGTTTTCCTCTTGTTCAAATCGCGATTCCAATTTGAAACGCGAGTTCAGTGTGGTTTCGCAAAGTTGGATCGTGCTCGACTTGGAGTCACGAAGTTGAAGGGATTTGGGTAGGGATTCGAAGTGATTGGAGTTGCTGGATCTGTTGAATTGAGTTGGCGAATTGAAGCAGTGAATTGGGTGGTGGGCGATGAGTGGAGGTCGCGTGACGTCTACTTGTGGCGAGGCAGTGGTTCGGGTGTTTTGCGATGGGATTGGCAGTGAGTATTGTTACTATGTGGAGTGATGTAGTTCGCGAGGTCGAGGATGCTACTGGAAGTCAGGTCGAGGCGGTGAAGTATGGTTGCTGGTAGTGGAGTGTAATCGTGGGAAGGTTGTTAGCAGAGATTCTATGTAGTTCGATGAAATAGTGGATACTGTAGTTTGTAGTGACTGCTGTAGTAAATTTGGAAGGGCAGAACTCGTAGGCAATTTGAATGGCGATGGCACAATGGTGATGGAACAGTTGTATGTCTTGATGAAGTGGTAGTTCAAGGTTAGGTTGGAGGAGTGAATGGAAGTCAGAGGCGACTGTTTCTCGATTTCGAATTGGAGATGGTATAATTGTTTTATTATAATTGTGGTTTGGTGATGTCGAACTGTAAAGGCAGTGACAGTGGGATGACTTGGTTGTTGATGGTTAAACGGTGATGTGTATCTTGCAGGGCAGTTGACAGGAGCGAGGCAGATGTTGTGAGCAGTGGCAGTGAATGTTACGACTTTGGGTAGTGGAATGTATTATGGTTTCAGACTGAAGTTAGAAGGGATGGTAGTTGGGAAATTGAGCAAGGCAGTGATGTTGATATGGTTGATGGGATGGAATAAGGGGTTGTATGAGTGGTCAGTTGGTAGTGGTTGTAATGTGAATAGTAGTTTGTGATAGAAATTGTATGTATTTTGGATGTATGGTGATAAGGCACTATATTGAAGGATGTAGTTGCTGTTCAGTGTGAAGATGGCAGTGGGAAGGAAGGAAAGTGCACAGATGAAGTTTGGATGACCGTCGATGGTCAGTTGGTTGTCTGGGAAGTAGCAACGATGGTCAACAATGGTTTTGTATTGAGGCGGTGACAACGATGCTGATCAGTGAGTTGAATTTGTGTAATGCTGAATGGAGATGGTGGAAGTGACAGGATTGTCTGAAGCAAGTTTGTATGGTGGAGCTGTAGTAGCAGGAAAGTGGAGCAGCAGTTCAGAGATGAATGTGATTGGTAGTGGTGTGTAATGGTAGATGTTGATCAATGGTGGTTTGTTGGCAGTTGCAATGATGATGAGGCTTTTTGGTTGTTGCGTGATTCAGGTGAGTGTTTGGTCGGTATGTGACACTGATATGGGTATTTGCAGCAGTATGAATGAACGAATTGTAGTGGAAGTGAAATGTAGACAGGTTGTTGATTGGTATTATATGTGATGGTGGTTGGCAGTAGAGTAGGTTCGCGGTGTCGCTGGAGATGGAAGGTAGTTTTACTGTAGTTTTTGAGTGGTTGAAGTCTTGGAGGTATGGTGGTTGCTGCAAGTTTGAAGTGGAGGGGATGCAGACGCTTTTTTTTTGCGGTGGCTGGCGAGTGGTTTTGACTGGGGTTGTGGTAGACTATTCTGGTGGCAGGAAGTCGCAATGTTCGATTATGACGAACTTGCAGTGGTGGTTACTGTCACGGAAACTAGTAGCAGTTTTTTTTGGAGTGTGATGAGGTGGTCTGTTGATGGGGGGTGCAGGGGACTGGTGGTCAAGGAAGATGAACGTTGAATGTTGAGGTGTTAATGGTTGACTGTATTATGCACTGAAGTTGATCAAGGTTGGGTGGTTTTGATGAACTGTGGTGATGGATGACAGGAAGAAAAGTGAAAGGCAGTGGTCGGATTGAAGTGGTATGTTTGTGGAGTAGTGAATGTATGTCAGTTGCAAGAAGTTGTATGGGGTTGTTGTGAAGTTGAAATGATGGTTTATGCATGGTGATGGTAGGAGAATGACACTATGTGCAGTGAAGACAGTGAACATGGGTTTGGATGAGTGATGACAGAGGGGAGATTATTGACAGTGGAGAAATACAAGAAGAGGCAGAATAGTGAACACTGGAATGTGCACAGAGATGTAAATGTGCACAGAGAAATGATTCTTTTTTTTTTGTAAAACTGAGAAATGTAAATTGACAAATTTAAAACAAGCAACCAGTACAATGAACAGCGAATGAAATGTTGTTTTGAAATGTGTTTTTTTAAAGTATGATATGCAATGCAAATGGAAAATAAAACTAGAAAACAAGAAAAAGCAAACAAACAAAATCACACAACAAACACACACATTTTTTTTTAAATTCACTCAACACACAATAAAAACGAAAAATAATTCGAAGAATAGAAAATCAAAATTGAAGCAATTCCACGGCAACGACGCCAAAAACTTGTTCATCGACGGAAATTCTATCGGTTTAGAAAACCGTCGAACGAATTTCGAAATAAAATTTACCGCAAACGCACGGCGTACACTTTGTAGTACGTGGCGAATACGGGTCGATCCGTAGGGAATTAATGATTTTAAAAATCTATTCAATCAAACTAAACCAAAGTCGAGTGATTGTTAACTAATTAAAAGAAAGTAAAAACAAACTAAAACTAAGAAGAATAAAAAGATGAGATTAAAGAGCAATTTAGAGGCAAATCCCCTCTCATGATTATATAAATCAACATAATGACATTATGATCTCTTTTTGGTCATGTGTGAGTTTAGTTGATGCATTTATCATAAGCATGGTCTAATTGTGTTATTAATTAACACACTTAAACCATCAAACTTTAATGCACCCTCTAACCCACTTACTAACTTCAATGAAAATGATATGAAATCAAAAGTAGAATCTATTTTAAGCATGGTTTATTAACTATTGAATTAGAAACATAAACCATTAAATTTTGATTCTAAATCCACTTCCATTACCATGATCATATGTAGATGAAGAGGTAATTAATGATTCATATGACTAAGCATAGCCTATTTGTTTTGAACAATATAAGCTATCAAACTCAATATTAAACACAAAACCACACAAACATCTACTTTCCATTAAGCACAAAAGAGACATAAAAGAAATTATGTTGCATCTACACGATTCAAGAGAGCTTCATTACCCTACATTGAAGGGATTAGCCTCTCATTTTTGCTATCAAATCAACAAATGTAGAAAGCAAAATTAAACAAACAAGAGGAAAAAGAGAGAAAAAAGAAAGGAAAAACTAATCTACTTGCATGAAATAAGAGAGATCTACACTACAACATGAAAGGAAAAGAAGCATGTAAAAGAAAAGAGAGCACTAATTAACATTAAAAAAATGAAAGTTACATGAAATAGAAATATGGCTAAGTAGCCATGAAAAGAGAAAGAGAGCTTTGAGTTTTATTTTTGAGCCTAAACTAAACTAAGAGAGACTAAGAAGAGAAGAGGGTTACATGAAACATAAGGGGATTTTATACATGTGTTAAACCCTAATTCATATTTTTGGGGAATGCCCAAAATACCCTCTTACGAAGTGTGGAGACCAAGTAATCATTAGCTTCAAATAATCCTCATTTAAGTGTACATGAAGACATTAATTCCATAAGCATGTGCATTAGCCTCTAATTTGTACATTAAGGTAGGTGGGGTTCTCCATTATCTTCACTTTGAATTATTTCCATCTTTATTTGTTCTCTTCACTCTTGTGCATGCATATATCATCATATAACCACTTGTAAAATTCACAAATTTCCAACAAAACAACATAGAAAATTCCAAGTAAATTTTCACAATTTAATAAATGCATAAAAATGATCATTTTGCCCTTATATGAAGATGAGTATGTGACAATTTCAAATAATTTGAATTCTGGTTTAAACAAGTTAAAATACCCGATACGATCATTTATTTAATTTAAATAGATTAAATATGGTGGTAAAAATATGCACATTTACGTGCACATCAGCTGTCTCGATTCTTTAAGTTTATACTGCAAATTATAACCCCAAGCAGTCTCAGTTCTTTAAGTTTTATGCTGCAAAGTACAACCATATGCAGCCTTGGTTTTTTTAGTTTTGTACTGCAAAGTACAACCCTAAGCAGCATCTCTGTCTTTAGTTTATACTATAAAGTACAATCCTAAGCAGTCTCGGTTTCTTTAGTTTATACTGCAAAGTACAACCATAAGCAGTATCTTTATCTTTAGTTATACTGCAAGTTACAACTCTACGCAGTCTTGGTTTCTTTTTCTTAAGCTTGAACCCCCTATGAGAATTACAAGCACACTCACAAAAGCATACAACCTGCCTAAACATCCCACGCCCTTTCGAGAGTTAAATGTCAAACCCTACCTCTTAAAGCATACACATTCAAGTAAGTGCCCCCACTCGTTGTTAATTTCCCTTCCAAACCCACATTATTTGTAGGTTCTCACTTATTTACTTCTTAGTTATCTTTAAGTTTCAACACTTCACTAAATTATTCTTTAATTAGGCTTGGCTTAACTATTCATTAATCTTTATTTGGCTCCCGGCCCTCATTCGATTATCTTAAACCTTGGAACTACTTCCATAATACATTACACTTTAGAAAGCTATAAACTCTACCTTCGGCCATCTTAAGCCTTAGGTTTTGGTATTAGCTTTCCTCCAAAAGCTAATAGGTTCCAACTATCGAATCACTATTGTAACATCCTTTTCGAAAAGTAAACATAAAGATCTTTTAGCATAGTTGTTAGTGCATGTTGTTTCTTTTCAGGATGGCAGGAGTTCAAATCTTATCGCCATCACATTTAGTATCAGAGCCAGCACCAATCCAGAGATTTGTGTTGTAATGTTGCAGATGGTAGTCAGTGTGGTACTGATACGGGTTTCAAGCACAACGCTTGGGTGGTGTGTGATAACGAGCTAATAAGGATCTTACAACTATCCATAGGTCTCGTCCTAGGGAAGCCAGGTTTATACAATCTCATTAGTAACACCTTTGTTCGAAATCCACACCTGGAACCTTCGGTTGTCAACTTCGGCTATCCTCTTACCTAGTTCATTTATTTAGAATATCTCTTAGAATCCGTAGTTCATTTTAGGTTTTGGGTGTTATGCCCTCAGCATAACACCTTCGGCTAGTCTCTCCTTTCCGTACATGTATTGAAGCCTGCATTACAAATCCCTACATCTACATATTTGTGCATTGTTTTCTACATGCCACCTCATTATTTGTCCTCACCCCACTTTTAGTTAATGGAGATGTCCTTTATTCATTATTACGATAATTTTATGAGATTTTGTTCCCATATTTCTTAATCATGTAACTTGCATGTTGTTATCCTGCCTTTTGGCAAGGCCGTGACACCAAGGACTTGACTGGAAACCAAGGATAACCCGTCCCGAAGATCGGTTATGCACAGGTTCACTATGGATACTGGCAAATTTGGTCCGAACCCGGATCAAGCTACAATTAGCGTGGTACGACAAACAAGGGTATGGAAGGCAGAATTCCAAATTTTAGGTCAATCGAAGTTCTTATGCTCAAGATATGGATCGATCAAGTTTCATGAGAGGCAAATTTAATTCGTATCCATCCAGTTCGTATCCATCACCTTGCAACCATCCTGTTCATATCCATCGACCCACATGCATCAGTTCGTATCCATCCAACAAGGTCCTTCAGTTCGTATCCATCATACAAAAGCGGCATGTTTCGTATCGATCACTCACCTGATCGATACGAAGGAGAGAACCAATGATCGATACGAAGAACGCATACCAACATCGATACGAAAGAAATTACACTAGACCGATACGAAAAAGCATGGTCAACCAAAGGAAGTGGTCCGTTAGCATGAAACTTAGATCTCTCCTGAACTATCGCTCCACGTCATCTGATCGATATGCAGAGGGATCGATACGAATGCTGATCGATACGCAAGTATCAATACGAACGCTCCAGCCTACCTACAAAACCAACATTGGATCGATCATAACTCGAAATCTACAAGTCCAAATGCTACCAAATTTTTATAGGAGCTCGCTTACCTCCTCAAGAATGTCTCTGATCGATCTCAGCCCAAATGGACATCATTTTGATCGATACGAACAAGATGGGGATCGATCCCAATCAATCCCAAATGACCCCTGATCGATCTGGTGTGCCTACCTACGTGTGAGAAGGAGCATTCCGAGTTGAAAGGCAGATATTTCAGACCTACACCTATAAATAGCACCCCAATGCCAACAGAAAAAGGACTTTTCACTCTGCTATGTCGTTACTCTACCGCAACTTCATTGTAACTCGAGTGTTAGAGTGTTGTACTATGGTATTCAGTTATCAATCATAAATAAACAGCAAAACATTCAAAGTGGACGTAGGCTACAACGCCGAACCACTATAATTTCTTGTCTTTTTCTATTTCTGCATGCTTTTATTGGTGTGATTGTTAGATTATCCTCTTTTTTATTTAATATCTTCATTTTAATCTCTTCAATCACACCCGAAGAGTATTGTGCCCAATTTTGGTACAAACACTTTGGTGCTTTCACTGAGAAAACTCCGTTTTTCTCTGATTCATCGGAATTACTGCCGTTGCTGAATTGCTAAAATCTAAGTAGGAGATCCCAATCTGTCATCTAGTAGTTCCTTCCATTCTATTCAAATTACTCAAGATCTAGGAAAGAGCTACATCAATCATGGTGCGTACTCCCAAAACTGCTTCAAATGCTGCATATCCAGAAAAGGAAGGGATAGGAAAAATCCCACGCAGCTGACTACCACAGGCCAGACATCAGCTGGAGCTTTAGATCCACAAGGTCCTGTGACTAGAGAGGAGTTCCAGATCCTCATGCAAGAGCTCACTCAGAGCCGTCAAGAGCTCACCCAGCAGATCCGTGCCAACACAGAGCTCGCAAACCAACTTAAGGAAGAAAGACGAAGGAGATCTAGGAGGGATCATGTCTCACATTCCTCAACTGAAAGCTCGGCTTCATCCGACTTTAACCATAGATCTACACGCCGTCGGCTGGATAGAAATTATACAGAAGCCTCCAGGCATCAGCATGCTGTAAATCTCGGACAAGTCGGGGTCGGTCCTTCTACAGGGCACCAAGCTGGACCCTCCCCCCGAGGAGGGGCACTTCCTTATCACACCATCCATGACCATGCAGCTGCTGGCGCTATAGATCTAGAAGCTGAGATCCAGAACCAGCCAGATCCAACCCTTCGTCAACATATCCATGCTAATGAACCCTACATTCCCGAAGACCGGGAGCCAAGGAGGCGAGGAACGGGCCATCGACAGTGCCCGGACCATCCCCGCAACATGGAACCCGACCATGCCTTGGCCCCAAACATCTAGATGCTTGACATTCCGACCATGATTCGACAAATGATCTGAGAAAGTCAAGGTCTTACTAATGACGATTGGGGAATCCTATGAAGTCATACTCTGTTCACCAACATATTTTATGCTGAGCCACCTAGTCGATTCAGGATGCCTACCTTGCCTGTGTATGAAGGAAGTTTGGATCCTAACCAGCATATATTAAAGTATGAATGGCTCATGAACGCTGCTCGAGCTGACGATGTAGTCAAGTGTAGGAGTTTTCCTATCTCTTTGGGAGGGATTGCAACTATGTGGTTCACTCGTCTACTACCCAAATCCATTTCAAGTTTCGATCAGTTAGCTACAAAGTTTGTCGAACAATTCTGTATGCTTGTTACAAGGCCAAAGGATGTCAACACCTTGTCTAGTGTTACCTAAGCTCTAGGAGAGACTCTTAGACGTTATCTGGAAAGGTTTCATGCTTCTTGTGCTGAGGTCAGCAACCCTAATGATAATTATATTTTGATGGCATTGACTAAAGGGATCGATCCCGAATCCGAGTTTGAAAATTGGTTGGCTGGGAAAGCCCCCACTTCGTTGGATCATTTATATGATAAGGTGGCCCAGTATTTGAGGAGAGAAGAGTCTAGATGATCTAGGAAGAAGGACGATGCAGGGCCCAGTGTTGAAGGCATTCAGAGTAATGTTGCTGTGAAACAGACCGGTGAGAACTCCAACAATGTGCAATTGAACATACAGAACAAACAAGGTCAACAGAAGGGTAACGGAGGTTAGGGAAAGAAGAGAGACTCAAATCAGGGACCGAGACACAGAGCTCCCATGTTCGACCAATATACTCCCCTAAATACTTCGCTAGAAAATGTTTACCTTCAGACTTCCAATACCGGACAGCATAGGAAGCCAGCTCTGAAACCATCATTTGAGAAACAAATTCAAACTAGAAAATTCTGTAGATTCCATGATTGTTACGGCCATAACACAAATGAATGCCTTTATTTATAAGACATCATTGAGAAGTTGATTAGAGAGAGGAAGTGGAACAGTTTGTGCGGGCTCTGCAGGATGGAGGTGCGGGCCCATCTAACTCAAATCAAGGTCAAGGCCAAGCTAGGCCCGAAGAATCTGTGCGTACGGGTGGGAGATTAGTAATAAACACGGTGAGTGGTGGTCCTCATCCAGCTGACTAAAGCTGGAAGGAAATGGAGTCATATGCCAGCTCGATTAGGCATGTGGACTTCGAGCATTGTAGTAATTCTGATGATGGGGCCACGACGAAACAATAGAGAATGATGACAGATGACATCGTTTTCAGGAATCGCGATGCTGATATAGTCGAGGCCCCCACTATCAATCCGTTGGTCATTTCAGCACAAATAGGTCCTGCTTGGATGAAGAGGATCTTAGTCGACATCGGAAGCTCTGTGAACATCCTTTTTAAGCGAGCTTATGACCAATGAGAATGGAGGCAAAAGATCTAAAACTGTGTCAGTCACACATACGTGGTTTTAATGGAAGTGCAACTATACCCGCTGGGATGGTGGAGTTGCCAGTTGAGTTAGGTATTGGAGATCGTCGAAGAGTCTAGATGCTACATTTTGTTGTGTTAGACATAAATTCCCCCTATAATGCTTTCTTGGGCCAACCGGCCCTTGTAGAATTCAGGGCAGCGATTGCCCCATGGTGTTTAACTTTGAAGTTCCTCACTGATAGTGGGATCGGTGTAGTGCATGGTGATCAGGTGGCTGGACGCGCCTATTATGTTACGGAGCTGTGGGATGCGCAGCGGAAGGAGAAAGAGAAGGGCGTAGAGGAATCTCTCTACGTTCGTTTGTCAGAAAATTGACAACTAACGCTTGAGCCTAGGCCCAGGCACCACAACCAGTTCCCTAAGGACCTTGATCCTGGAACCTTCAAAGTTGCCGATCTCATGCTTAAGGAAATTTATCCGGTCCCTTCACACATGAAACTGATATGGGAAGGACCGTATGTCATCAAACGAAGACTTGGAAACCGCACATTCAAATTATCAACTATTGATGGTCTCACTTTACCGAGAGCATGGAACATGGAGAGTCTCCGTCGCTATTTTACATGAAAGGCTTTTATTCACTTAGTCTTCTTTTCCTTTGAAATTTATTTATGCATTTCTGAATTTGAACTTGTAATAAGGAAACTGACTTTGCCATACTTTCTTATTCCAGCAATAAAATGCAGACTCAGCAAGCCAGAGAGGCGATTATTGAAATGCGTCATGCGACCGTCACGATGCACAAAGAGCTAAGTCCCATCATACGGTGGAACTCATTCAAATAGGGAGTGATCGTGATCCGACTGATCACTCGCTAAGTGAAACCCCAAGCTCGGGGGCAGACACAATTAAGTCAAAAAGTATTGAAACACGAAAATCCTCTAACGAACTCCAGTTCCCAGAGTGCCAGGTGGAATACAAATTCCAAGTCCAAACTCGAGGAGGACGAACCCATCCATCCACGACTTCGCTTACCAAATCAAGGTTGATGTGATCCGACCATCCGTAACCTTGACCAAGTCCTCGTTCCCAGAGTGCGAACGAGATCCTAAAACCTATACAGATGCGATTGACCATCTGTCGACTAACTCCAGATTCTCGGAGTGCGAACTGGAGTATAAACATAATCGGGTGTGACTGACCACCCACCAACTGACTCTAGTCCCGAGAGCACGGACTGGAGTATAAACACTGAACGGGTGTGACTGACCACCCACCAACTAACTCTGGTCCCGAGAGCGCGGACTAGAGTTAAACACTAAATAGGTGTGACTAACCACCCATCAACCAACTCCAGATTCCCGGAGTGCGAACTGGAGTATAAACACTAAATAACTCTGATCCTAAGAACGCAGAACGGAGTATAAACATTAAATGGGTGTGACCGATCACCTGCAAAACAACTTATGTCCCCGGAGTGCGGACACAATCCTAAACACAAACTGGGCGTGACTGACCGCCCATCAACTGACTCTGGCCCCGAGAGCGTGGACCAGAGTATAAGCATCAAACGGGTGTGACTGACCGCCCGTACATCTACTCATATCCCCGAAATGTGGATATGATTCCAAGTATTAAACGAGTGTGACCGACCACCCGTAAAATAACTTATGTCCCCAGAGTGTGGACATAATTCTAAACGCCGAACGAGTGTGACCGACCGCCCGTAAATTATCCTATGCCCCCGGAGCGTGGATATGGTACTAAATAACAAGCAGGCAAGACCGACCGCCAGCATGCAATTTCAATCCCCAGGGTGCAGATGCAAGTACCAGCCGATGAACGACTGTGATTGACCACTCCAATTCATTTCACCTTAACTTCATTCCGACATAGTTAAATAAAAATGAGCAAAGGTGAAAAACGATTGACGACCAATTACTACAATTTATCCCCAAGACTGAGGGCATAACTCAAGTAATAGCCACTAACCGAGACAGTGCAACATTGAGATTCGACTCGACATTTGTTTATAACCTGAAGCCATGAATTCAGGACTTAACAAATAGACTCAAGTTCGACTCAAAGACTGAAGTATCACAAGTACATTGAATGGAAGTACGAATCATGAAATACTTAAGCAAATAAATACAGAGTCATGCTGGAAAAAATTGAAGTTTTATTTCCACTATTCTTTGGAAAATATAAGTGCAAAACTTATTTAAAGAATTCCTATAAGAAGGGGCCGAACACGCATTTATACGCGACCTACAAAAGCAAAAGGAAGTCCTATTTCGTCTATCTACCAAAAAGAGGAAACAAAAGAGAAAGTCCATGCCTTTGACTTTTTCTTCTTCTTCTTCGGCGTAGATCCCTTGCCTCCCCGACCAGCGCCAGCTAGTTTGTCTCCGACCGGGGGAGTAACAACTGTCTCCTCCTTGGAATTTAAAGGGATTGGAATACCCTCTGTGTGTGTAACTAGAGGAACGGTGGCATCCTCAACATTGGAAGAATGAGGCATGCTGGTATCGATGATGGTGCCACCCGAAGAAACAATAAGCATAGGGACCGGGCCGGGACCCGCCATGTCACCACCAACACTACTAGCTTGCTTGGCTTGCTCTATCTCGGCTTTAATTTCCACCATTATCTCCTCAGCCTGATCTGCTTGAATCCCCATTGGCATGTTACTAGTCGGGCCTAAGGAGCTCGTAATAACCACGTCTTCATCAATGATGAAAGGCATTTCCATGATCGGGTCGCTTTGATGGCCGAGGAGAGCTTCCATCATTTGTTCGTCAAAGACGTAACCGCTTTCGTGCATCTCCCCTGCCAATGCGGCGACTGTTGTAGTTGTAGCTTCAATCATTAGTGCCTCCTGCTCATGATGCATTCCTTGAGTTGTAGGAGAATCAAGTGATGCGGAATCTAAGGCTGAATGAAAATAGGAGAAAATATTAGTAATGTCTTCTGATAGTGTTCCTACGTTCGAGTGAATAGGAGAAGTGTTCATAATACCTTACTCGGTTTGGCTCCCCGGTTGAGCCGACACGCCTTCCGAACCACGCTCAGTCATCGGTGAGAGATGTGGCCTGTCAAGATCATATGCCGTAACGATTGGAGGATCAACAGAAGAAGTAGGCTTAGGTTGAGACATTACAGGCGCTTTAGAACCTGCTTCATGATGCTCAACTCCAAATCCTTCTCCAGCATCAAGATACTAAACAACTAGTTTTTCCTTTTCAAGGGCGACGATGGTCTCGTGAAGAATTTTAGCCTCATCTCCAACAAATATTTGATTTTCCAGTTCAAAATCGTCGATAGTTGAAGTGTTGCGGGCTATGCAGTTAAAGCGCTCGGCAAATTCAATGCGGTGGAAGTGCAAAAAGTCATAGCGGGGATACAACGAGATATAGCGGATGACTCTAAAATAGCATATAAAACTCGTAATTAATGTTTTTACAAATATATAAATGGTAATTAAATGAAAAATTAACATTCAATTGAATTATAATTAATACATAAATAATTTTAAATAAAACCATATGCGAACATACTGTAAATAAATGTAAAATTGTTATATAACATAATTGAATTTAGTAGAATATTAGAGTATTTTCGTTTCTGAAAATATATTAAAAATTCAATTAAATAAACTAATTTCATAATATTTATAATGTATAAATACCATTTTTCAATTCATTTCTTTTAAAGAAGATATAGCGAAAATAGCGGAATATAGCGGGGGGATATAGCGAAAATAGCGGGGCTTAAAGCGGAAAGATTATATTTGGGGCTATATGGAAAAATCGTAGCGGTAGAAATCCGCTATGAGATATAGCAAGGTTATAGCGGGGTAATAGCGGGGTATTAACTGCACAGGTTGCGGGCCACCTTCTCGTCCTCCACCAAGCGGCTTCAGGCTCTGTACGACTATAGGGGATAATCTTCACCAAGCCAGTTTAGATTGCGATTTCTTAAGACGTTGACATTTTATGTGACCAGGAGATCTTCGAATTCATTCTCCATCCTGGCCTCCACCGCTTTAATTTCATCCTTAATTCTAGCCTCGGCTTCCTGAGCCGTTAAATTTGCCGCATCCCTTTCATCCTTAAGCGCCACCATCTGTTCGCATGCCTCCTGGGGAGTTTGTTAGCCTCATCCTTTTCCTTAATGGCCTCGACAAGTTTTGCCTTTAGCTCATTGAGCTCTTTCACTATAGCATCTCTCTCATCCATGATAAGGGTATTCTGGTGGCCCATCTCCTGAAACAAGTCCATATGAGACCGTCACATTTTTTCCATGGACTGTTTTGCCTCTTCGGCTCTCTTATCAGCCTCCATCTCTAATTTCTTTGAGGACTCGGCTTCATTATTGAGCACTTCTATTATTCAATTTTTCTGAGCAAGATCGGTTTCCATTGTCTTAATTATCTTGGCTCGCTCGAAAGCTACCGCCGAAGCCTTTTTTGCAGTTTTGACCCACTCTCGGTACTGGCTATAAACATCATGCACATAATCCTGCACCAGCCTTTCTGCATCGTTGGAAATTTGTTTCAAATTTGGGGGGAAGTGGAAGCCAGCGAAGCAGCTATTTGGGAAATCTTGCTTTAACTTGGCAATCCGAATGGTTCCCTCTCCAGTGGGTTTTATAGCGGCCGGTTTAGTGATGATGGGAGCTTCTGCCCCAGTCCTACACCATTGTTCGCCAGACTTTGAAGTTTGAGGAGGCACTATTTGGTGGGCAGTCTCAGAAGATTGTCCGCCGGAGCCGAAGGGTTTTGATGAACCTTTAGGAGGAGGCGATCGTGACCGGGAACGACGCCTATATTGATATGGCCTCTCCCTCTCCCTTTCGTAATGCTCACACTCTTGGCTGGAGTGATGGCGATCGTGGTCTCTTTCAGCTTCGCGCCTATGAGACTTGGAGTACGAGCTGGAAGAACGACGCGAAGAACGAACACTTCCAAGCATCGACCCCTGCCTCACCATCGTATCTGCAAAATGAAAAGAGAAGAAGTATTAGTTATCTCCAGAGATTGAGAAACATTTGATTAGAAGTTGTGTGGTGTCGTGGAGTGTGTGCATGCATGTGCAAATCACCCAACCAACCGGTTGTGGTAGCCTTGCTCGTAGGAGTTGGCTCCCCTATATTTAAAGCACTTTGAAGTCCCTCTAATCCAAGGTCTTGATATAAAGACAAGTCATTTGGAATTAGGATGTCCGCCATTCCTTTCAAAGAACTCTCCATTCGTAGAGGAGAAGTCTCCGGACTTATAGCAGTTGTTACGGGCAGAGAAATCACAACAGCTTTACGCCTCGTGGATTTGTAGGCAATAGTCTTGCCTTTTCTTTTCAACTCTGAAGATCGAAGACTCTGCGGAGGCACAGCTGCAGGCTCATCTCCAACGGGCGCACCCTCATCACCGTCCTGTTTGGTGATTACGATTCCAGGGCCCCTTCTTCCTCCATGCCTCGTTGGAGCCATTCTGGAACACGTGCTGATCCAATGCTTTGGCCTCTTTCTATAAGCCCCACAACGATTAAGTTCTCATCGGTGAGAACATCGTCGATCTCTCTAAGCTCAGCCGACATCGATTGGAGAGCTTGTACAATCTCTTTGAATCGCTCTCCTTCAGGTCGTGGGATCGAAGCTGCAAAAGAAGCAAAGTATTAGACTCAGCATCAACTTAAATTACTCAGTTCATCGACGAAGAAGTTAGAACACTTTCGCCTAACTAGCCACCGTCTGGCAAATCCCGGTGGACATCGAACGAAGAACCATTCGGTTTTGAAGTAGCTTGTTTACTCCAGGCTCCTGTCACCACTTGGCAGTTTCTAACTGCCTTCAGAAAAGTGAAAGAAGGGTTGTCCCCGTAGCTCTTAATGTTGAATAGATATCAGATTTCTTCGACAGTCGGAGGTCAAAAGAGATGCTCCATGAAGATAATGTATAGGCTGTTGAGCAGAGCATACCCATTCGGATGCAGTTGAGATGGCACAATTCTCAAAAAGAGCAACACTTCCTGAATAAATTGATTGAAAGGAGGTAGCGTTCCAGCAACGCACATGAATCTATTCCAAGAAGTATACCCTTCCGGGGATTATGGGCTATGTCTTCCATGCCGGTACCAATACATCTTCTAGAGATAGCCCACGCCTGAGTAAGAAGTAAGATTCTGCCGAGCATATCTTTGGAGACTTTGGAATGAACAGAATTCTCTGGATTCATAATAAAAGCTGCACCCGGCATCTTGTCCGGAGTGGGACTTATTACTTCAACTACGATCTCTGGCATTTCTATAACTGGAAGTGGAGGACTTTGGATATCCTGCGGCTTGGAGCTTCCGGGATCCATAGCTATTGAACTTAGTAAAAATCATTATTAGATGGTGATAAACCCGTGTTCCCCCCGGTGTGAGTGAGTGTTCATGTTGTGCAGTGCTACATAATAGTTAAACTTCTACGAGGTTCGAAAGATGTTAAAACGACAAGACTTCGAGAACCAACCGGAGTGACCGTCATCGCTGACCGTCACAACCGTGCCATCCTGACTTCGAAGAATGATCCATGCTAGAGTTTTAAAGTTTGTCAAGTTACATTTTTATCGACGAGCTTCGAGGGATAGTCAAATATGCAGTTTAATAGTTAAGTCCAGATATGCAAGGCTGAAGCTCGTCGGAGTCAAATGTTCGAGTATGCAAAGGTCTCGTATCCATCAAAGTCCAAACTTGGATCGTTCCATAAGAAGCCCAGTTTGTATCGGTCAGGGAAATTAGGTTTTGTATCGACCGCAAGAAACACAGTTCGTATCGATCAGAAAATCAGTCTTCGTATTGATCACTAACTATGACTTTGTATCGGTCGTCGGCCAAGTCTTCGTATCGATCGCTCCGGATCAATATGAACTCCCACCATTCTCAATCGATACGAAGCTACTCCATCATTTCCAGATCGATACAAGCTTCCATCATTTCCAGATCGATACGAGCTTCCACGTTCTCAGATCGATACAAGCTACTTCCCAATGCTCCAGTGATTCCGTCGTATCCATCAATAGTTCTTCTTCCCCAAGCTGCTAAAACGCCGTTGCTCCCTCCTCGACTTCACTCCGACCAAATTCCAGCATCAACAATGTCAGAATCGGCAACGACTTTGGATGAGTTGGCGTTAAAACTCGAGTCTCATCATTTTAGAGTGGTTTTGATCAGTTAATTACCTATCTTGAACAATTGGTTTGAAGAATTAATGAGTTATTCAATTTGGAGACGAAGACAGTTCTTCTTTCTCAAGTTCTCTATCGATACGAAGGCAAAAAGGGAAATAAAGGCAAGTGAGAAATTCGGTTAAGTACAAATGGTATATATATGGGTTCGTATCCAAGCAAAAAATGTTTGGTCTCCCAGTAGCATAAAACCGATTGAAGCGGTCACGAATTCCATCGATACGAAGAGGCTCGTTCGTATCAATCAACCCAGAACGGTTCAGAAATTAATATTCTGTATCCATCATGATCGACCATCATCTTCGTATCCATCAGTACAAGTTCCATCGATATGAAAGATACGATGAAGTCTTATTTGAGTCACTAAATCCCATCGATACGAAACACCCATTTCGTATCCATTTGCTCGAAGACCTAAGCTTCAGATCCGTCGATACGAAGCGCCTCCAAGAACTACCTATTTCGTATCGATAGCCATCGATATGCAGCATGCATTTCAACTTCTCAAATCGATCCAGGAGAGGATCAATACGAAGGGATACCTTAAAACAACCATCAATTATTGTTACAACTCATTTCACATCGATCGAAGAGAGGATCGATATGAAACTCGATCCAAGCAAGAAAACTTGACAACGACCCGTGAATGTGAACATGAGTTAGGTTAGCATACGTGCACGTATGACGAACCAACATTCAATTTTCAAAATTAGCAGGAACTGAATGCTTACCCGGTGACAACTAGAATAACGAACAACAAATTGGTAGCACTCGACCTTGAGTTACAACAAAACACTGCATGATCATTGACAGTCAATAGTTCAACATTATAATGCTGGAAATCAATCAAAGGTTACATCTCTTGATGAAAAGGCAGCGACTATTCAACAAATTGGATAGAGCATTTTTGGAATAAAGAATGCTATTTTTCAAAGCACGTCATGTTCACACAAGACATACTTTGGGGGGCAAATGTTATCCCGCCTTTTGGCAAGGTCGTGACACCAAGGACTTGACTGGGAACCAAGGATAACCCGTCCCGAAGATCGGTTACGCACATGTTCACTATGGATACTGGCAAATTTGGTCCGAGCCCGGATCAAGCTACAATTACCGTGGTACGACAAAAAAAGCTATGGAAGGCAGAATTCCAAATTTCAAGTCAATCGGAGTTTGTATGCTCAAGATATGGATCGATCAAGTTTCATGAGAGGCAAGTTTAATTCGTATCCATCCAGTTCGTATCCATCACCTTGCAACCATCCTGTTAGTATCCATCGACCCACAGGCATCAGTACGTATCCATCCAATAAGGTCCTTCAGTTCGTATCCATCATACAAAATCAACATGACTCGTATCGATCACTTACCTGATCGATACGAAGGAGAGAGCCAATGATCGATACGAAGAATGCATACCAGCATCGATACGAAAGGAGTTACACTAGACCGATATGAAAAAGCATGGTCAACCAAAGGAACCGGTCCTCTAGCATGAAACTTGGATCTCTCCTGAACTATCACTCCACATCATCTGATCGATACGCAGAGGGATCGATACGAAGGCTAGTCAATACGCAAGTATCGATACAAATGCTCCAGCCTACCTACAAAACCAACCTTGAATCGATCATAACTCGAAATCTACAAGTCCAAACGCTACCAAATTTTCACAGGAGCTCGCTTACCTCCTCAAGAATGTCTTTGATCGATCTCATCCCAAATGGACATCATTTTGATCGATACGAACAAGATGGGGATCGATCCCAATCGATCCCAAATGACCCCTGATCGATATGGTGGGCCCATCCATGTGTGACTAGGAGCATTCCGAGTTCAAAGGCAGATATTTCAGACCTACACCTATAAATAGCACCCCAATGCCAACAGAAAACGGACTTTTCACTCCACTACGCCGTTACTTTGCCGCAACTTCATTGTAACTCGAGTGTTGTACTATGGTATTCAGTTATCAATCATCAATAAACAACAAAACATTCAAAGTGGACGTAGGCTACAACGCCGAACCACTATAATTTCTTGTCCTTTTCTATTTCTGCATGCTTTTATTGGTGTGATTGTTAGATTAGCCTCTTTTTCTATTGAATTTCTTCATTTTAATCTCTTCAATCACATCCGAAGAGTGTTGTACCCAATTTTGGTACAAACACACGCAGTAATTTATTTCAATTGCCTTATTTATCTAGTTTCAGGATTCCTATTTAGCTTTTGATAATAATTATTCTTGCTTAGAAAAATACTATTGATTTCCAAAAATTGACAAATAATTACTTTAGTCCATTTTTACTCATGTCTCCATATTTATTCCATTTTAATTAATTATTTAATATGCGAATTTCCTTCAAAAATTCATAACTAAATATTTTACGTTGGAAATTCTCCAAATTAAAACTCATTTTTTAAAACATGATTTATCCATCATATTTAATTTTCATGATATTTCAAAATCAATAAAGTAAGAAATTATAGCCAAACTTTCAAGTAAAGCTATTTCAACCCAAAACATTAAACCTGGATATATCTAGAAACACATATTTTGTGAACTTCATCATAAAATAATTCAAATGCAATCATTATACGTGAAAATAGCCTAAAAGAAATTACATTACTCACCTTTATCTTTGTTTTAACTAGATTTAAACTTCTTAGGTTTCCTTAGATTTTTCTCCTTATTCGTTTTCTTCTCTTCTTTTAAGGCGGCCGTCTATATGTTTTTTTTTTCTTTTGTATCAATTTATAGAGAATGAATGAAATAAGGAGGAAGAGATGTTTGGTGGTATTTATATAGTCAGGGTTTTGGTTTGCTTCCTTGTTTTTGTTAATTTATTTCTTTTTTGCAAGATACACTCTATTCAAATATTAATTTGATTACCTCGTATGTAGCAGCATTTAATTATTTTCCATTAAATTGATTTCCATTATATACGATCAAAGTTAATTATATGCAAATACCCTTTATGTAAAATCCCCTATATTCAATTTATGCATAATTTATTTCCATTAATAAAAATATTCTTTATTCAAATATTTATATTTCTCTTAATACATACGACCGAATTTATTTACCTTTAATATAAGATCTTCTTTGTTCAAATATTAAATCTTCCCTTTACATATATATAGTGGAATTTAGGTATATCTTATTTAAATTGAATCTCTTAAACCTTTACTTAATAATTTTCTATTATTAACCCCATACGCACAACAAGTAAATAGACGTCCACATATATTTACATTGTTTAATTCAGCTTTTTTTCATATTTGATTCCTTAATTAAATTAATTAACCTTCATTCTTATAATTAATTTCTTTTCATTAATTTATAAGTCGTTACAATTAAATGAACCGAAGTAGGGACGAAGATAAGCTTAGAAGGTAAATTTTTGATTAAATTTTTGGATTTCGATGAGTGGGAATGATTTACATGACTTAGAAATGAACAATAAAAGGATTTTATATGGTATCTTTCAGCAAGGTGAAGGGGTTTGGGTTTAATATAACCTTAAATATAAATATAAATTAATTGTTCGTATTCTACAGCAAATCATTTTTTTGAGAACAAGAAGTTATGATCAGATCTATTTTATGGTATAAAAAGCTTCTTATGTCATAACTGGTGGGATAAGAGTAAATTGGGTTAAGGAGATTTTACATAATTAATAGGACATACGATCTCAAGCTGGGAGCCAAAGGAATTATAGCCTGTGCTATAGTCCGCTAATGTGTGTTTTTTGACATTTCCATATTAAGCTTTCCGATGAACAAGTAATACAAAAAATGTGTGGCTTACCAACTAATAAAGCTAGTTACACAAAAATGAAATTCCAAACGAGATTTCGCCATACCCTAAATATGTTGAAGGAGAAACCATTATACCTTCACATCTTAGATGAAATAGAGATTTCATATTACTATTATATTCAAGCACCAAGACATGGATATTCCCTAGAGTTTATGTATCAGGTTTTCCTTGCGCGGAACAAAGTATTGGATCAACAAAAAAAGATTTTAGCGGACTAGAAGAAGATTATGAATAAATAAGAATGAAAAGGAAGAGAATAAGGATATATCATGGGTATGTTATGAACTTTATGTACAAGAGCAAGGCATAGAGAGCACATAGTTGGAGCAAGCACTAACGATCTAAGCCTTGTATTTGTGTCAGATGAGACTAATTACCTACCTCGGCCATGAGTCTTGGATCCTACTACTATTCTGAGGAGTGACGTTAGAGGATCATGTACTAGTTCACCCAAACCACATCATCATGTTCCTATTCCTACACCTTGGACATGTTGGATTTGGGCTAGCATGTAGTGGGGTAAATGAGTGAATTTTAATTTTTTTTTAACCATTTTGGATTTTATTGGACCTATGAAGTCTAAATTGATTTAGTTCTAATATAAATAAATGTTAAATAAAATCATTATTTTATTTAACTAATTAATATAAGGATTTCATTTTATTAATATAATGATATATAATGTGTACATGTATGTGAAATACATATGTATGAGTACGTGCACATAAAACATGTAAAATGTACATGGTTTAACATGCCCACATCTAAGTACTGGAATTTACACTACAATGGACACGTAGCCTCTTCATATAATAATTCACTATCAGTTATTATATAATGTTATTATAATATAAAATACACTTATACAAATATACATACACACACGTAAAAGTACAAAAGTGTATATATATAGACACACACACAAACACATATTTATATTTAATAGATTTTATATAAATTTAAATATAAAATAATTTAAAATTCAAATTAAATCCTTAAGAAAAATTCGAATTTGAAATTAGATCTAGGTTTAAAAATATCCTTTTGAATTCAAATTCAAATCTAAATGCTTTATAATTAATTTGTAAAATATATTTATACATAAACATATATGAAAACATACATATTTTTTTTAAAAATACATTATTATTAATCCGTGCGGAATAAAAGTGTATTATTATTACCTTTTAAATTTAAATTTCCATACAAAAATAAATGGAAAAAAACTATTTTTTATTTACTTTTATGAATTCCTTATATAATTATATATATATATACATATATTAACAAGTTACAATTTAATGATTAATATTATTATTATATACACATATATCGTTTAAATTAATAATATGTAAACATTTTTTTTAATCATGTGAATGCAAAACCTAAGCCGTAAGCAATATGGATTTATATATGTATATTAATTTTAAAAAATCAATTTAAAATTTAAAAAGCTTTTAAAAATTAATTTTAAATTCAAAATTTTTTATAACATGGTCGAAAGCAATATGGATTTATATACATAAGAAATTTTTTTTATACACAATATATTCTTGTGTAAATCGACAACAAATACATATATGAATTCGTGATATAATCTAACCTATACAAGTATAATACCAAGATGATTACGCATATAATTCATATGAAACAAATTTTATCTTAGCTATGGCCTAGTTGTAAAACCTTGAATGCTGAATCGAATGATGTTCTAGAATCTGATTCCAACTTTTCTAGAAATTGCTACTGATCAAAGAGATCTACGCACATTTGTTTAATTTTATTTAAATTTTTAATTGGTGTGAAAATTTTGGAAGAAGAAATGGCCATGATTTTTGGCCAAGAGGAGAGGAGCAGGATAAAGCAAAAGTGAAGTTTCAAATATGAAGAGGGTGGTGGGTTTAAATAAGAAGAGAGGAGAGAAAAGTGGAGATTTGGATTTGGTCCTTTCCCCCTTCTTTCTCCACTAATTCAAACCCTTATATCAAAATATCTCGCCCTCTTATCCCATCCATATGATCGGTCATTCCATAGGCTTAGTGGGCCTATATGAAACTTCAAAAATATCAGTAAGTTCATATTTAAATCAAATTCAAATGAACATTTGTATCGTATATCAATTAGTGTGTATATAACTTTTATATATACACTATTTTCAATATTGATTCAAATATATCAAGTAAAATTTTATAATTAATATTTCACACATATTAATTAATTTATAACAATTATAATTTAGTTAAATCAGGTGGTATTTGGAGTATTCAACATTACGGTTGTGTGAATCTTAGGTGTAAATTCAGTTTGCGATTAATATCGAGCAATTCGAATATTAACGTTCACACGTCACTTTAGCTAATGATGTAACAGTTTGACCGAATTTATCGCTTACAAAGTTTCGATAAAAATCTAATTTTTACTAGTTTAAACGGTCCCTAGTAGTGATAATTATTTACACTAATTCTCTTCGTCAAAACTATATCACATTGGACTTATGAAATTTGATATAATCAAAATTGCAATATCATCAATATTCAATTTATACAGTCCAAACATAAAATCATTGATTCAGTAATAACATTTATTACTAATTGAATTGCTCAAGCCATAGACTTTGATTCTAAATATTTAAAACGATATGTTTATTTTTATTGTGATAAATTTTTCATAATTGTAATACATTGTAATTACTATCATAAAAAATATATCAT
Organism: Allium fistulosum; assembly: GCA_030737815.1. Taxonomy (NCBI): domain Eukaryota; kingdom Viridiplantae; phylum Streptophyta; class Magnoliopsida; order Asparagales; family Amaryllidaceae; genus Allium; species Allium fistulosum. The sequence goes on from CM060901.1 coordinate 962,348,429, forward strand.
TTACAGATTTTCTATTAGATGTACTTAAATTAAATAAAAAATTACTATAACACATATAATAGAAAGATAAACACCTTTAATTTCGAACGAGATTTTATTACAAAGTTATAATTTACAGTAAATTACAGAATTATCCCTAGGTTATACCTTTAACTATATCAAGACTCATGTGACGTCGTAGTTTACATACCCATCATGCCTTATGGCTATCATGGCTAGTCTCTCTCTATGGTATGGTTTCATTTCGTATTTCAATTCATTGTCATTTTTATTCAAACTTTAGTATTCATGTGATATTCTATGCATATGTGACATTGTATTCTGCATTGTTGACATTTTTAATTGTAATGTTGAGATTTGTATCGGTGTCATTTGCATCAGTAACATTTGTGATTTCTGATATACTATGTCATTCTTTGATATGTTCCAATTTTGTGTATTTTTCTCTATAATATGTTACTATTCATACTATTGTGTTTTCTTCTCTTTTTATTGATGACAAAAAGGGAGAAAAGGAGGGCATATAGATATCAAGAGTGCATTGTTTTAGGGGGAGTGCACTCTTTTATAGAGAACAATAATTACAAATTTTGTTTTAAGTTTTAAGGTAGTAATCATAAAAAAGAGGAGAATGTTAGCACCTGGAATTCTAGATTTTTATAATAACAACGTTGCTACAATACTATTGATATATTTTAACAAAATTAACCCATTTAAGTTATGAGTATATACTATTGATATATTTTAACAAAATTAACACATTTAAGTTATGAGTATATTCGATACACATACGAAGAAGCTACAAGACTATAAAGTGATGCACGAAGACTCAAGGGAACAAAAGGGTTTAACATATCCACTAAAACTTCAAGAGACACTCGAAGATGAACTATAGAGTTACATATAAAGTATATAATTCTATATAGTCACTATCGAGTCATTATAGAATAGATTTGTTAAAACCTCACAGTTGATCTCCAAGTCACTTCAAGTTTTCATACTTCATCAAAAACCTCTTTAATGTCACTCTTGGATTCTTTTCACATTTTTCAGAAGTAGGATGAGCATTTTAAAAAATTATTCAAATAGTTTGTTTTAAACAGGGTATTACTACCCAGCCTAAAACTCAACCGGTCGACCGGTTAAAATGCAGCATGTCGAACAATTATAGCACCGGTCAATATGTTAAATTCTAATAGTTCGACCTATCGAGTTTTAAAATGGTAATATATCATTCTATTTTGAAAAATGGTATCTACTCTTAAATGAAATCTCTTTTGAAACATTTTTATGAATTTCATATTTCTCCAATAGCATCTTCTCCCCCTAATAAACCCTCCCCCCAATCATCCCCAGGTAAAAAAAAACAACTTGCATGCTCTTATTATATACCGTTATTTCTAAGTTCTTCTCTATGTTCTCGTGATCACGTGCTTTCAATTCAAATTCTATTTCATACTGCTGATCAAATTAATCTTATTCACTACTCAATTTTCAACAGAAAAAAATCCAGGCACTAGACATAGGATAGAAGATCCTAACAGGTATAAAAATCATGACGTGTCTATCTATTTACTTTACTCTACTGTAGAATTTTATATTTATTCATACTTTGTTATATTACCAAATTAGTACATAATTAAGTTAAGTCGGACCACAGTCGATCCATAAGTACTATCGAGCACATGATACTACAGTGTGATTTTAAGGCCAATACAATAAAATAACATGGTTGAATAGTGCATTTAAACATATTCAAGTTGTTTTGCAAACTAACCAATTAAGCACTACGCAGAGTATTATATTCAAGTCACAAGCAAATATAATTTATGTAAGTGTTGGAAAAGTCAAGTAAAAGCAAGAAAATGTTAGCATTTTTGTATTAATTTAGACTCCTTGTCCTACGCTAGATAATTAATATTGGAAAATATTATTGATATATCGTCGATATACTGCATATTGGACTTCAAGCAATATCTTTTGTAAAGTATCACTTAATATCATTCAATGACGTTTCAGTGATATATCACTGATATTTGTTGGTATATCGACGATATTACATTGAATTTTAACAAGATTATTTTGGCATGCGCTTTGTGCGTGAATTGTTTTCCTTATAAATTGTATATGTTTAAATCAGTCAAAAAATGATTTTTTATTTTCAAGTGATATTAAGATTTGTATATTTGTAAAGAAGTATTTTGAATTTGTTGAGGAAGTTTAATTTTAGATCCTATTTTTAGAAGCGTTCTGAATTCGTAAAGCATGTTTAATTATTAAATTCTACTTTTAGGAGCGTTTGAATTTGTAAAAGAAGTTTAATATTAGATCTTATTTTTAAGTGATTAAGATTTGATAATATATAGAGGGACGTTTTTGATAGTTCATGTTGATAAAAAAACTGTGACACCAAAGCTATTACAATTATTATTAAAAATAATTATCGGCTAAAATAGTCAAACATCACTGTCAGGTAGGAAAAAATACATGAATATCTCGTATTATAATAAACATTGTATATGCAAATTCTTTATATAGATCTATCTCCATGCATTTTAACAATTATTTTAAAGTGTCAAAAGGTGAATTTTTACATCTTTTACCATCATCGTAATTGTACAACTTGCTATATACATGCTAATATTATCCCGATATCTTACCGAGACCGATATTTTAAAACATCGTATATCGCTCTTTAACCGATATGTTTACCGATACCGGTATTTTAGAGTATCGTATATCGCTCTTTAACCAATATGTTACCGATATCAATATTAGCTACTTAGGTTATATGCCTAGTCCTGATATGTACTATATGGAATCTCACTATCAATTATTTGCTCAAGACATTGCTTACAACCACACTTCCGAAGTACTTTTCCGTCCTCCACTTAAAGGACCGTCGATCAACACCGTTTTCTCGAAGTGCTTTTAGGATTTGTCTACCCAGGATGAACTTTTACGATAGTAGCAGAAAAGTTTGAGAGGAATACAAATCTTGTAGTTTCATTGCAACAATTTTATAAACCACTGACGGCCATTATTTCTTTGAGTTCGGTGAGGATATAATTGTTGTTAGTGGTTTATAAAATATGTATTCCCAGAGAGAGAATCCTAGGTTTATATTTCAGGCAAAGCTAAAAACAACCAAATGTTTATCAAAGAATGGACTTTATGCTGCTTACGCAGTCGGATGCAAACTTTTTGATGGATTGAAAACTCAACTCCTTGCTGCATGAGAAACCATGCATGACCACCTTGATAATCTCAATCACTACTGTGCTAATCATTTGATTTTCGCTTTACTATGATAGCTAATAATCTTGTGAAAACTAAGGACAAAATATTTTTTTGATGCAAAGATGTGAAGACTCTACAAACTAGAGAGTGACTCTGTTCACAATTTTTTTCAAAGTGTGAACAAAACACTCTGAAATTCAGGGGGTCCCATATGTAACTCCCCAAATTCCTCCAATAGGAAGAAAGTGTTTTGTTCACACTTTAAAAAAAAGTATGAAAAGAATTGTATTCCTACAAACTGAGGAGTAACAAGGCCCACAAGGATTTAAAAAAAAAATTACCAAGCAAACCCCTAGATTGACATGACAATTTTAGAATTGATCGGAAGTTTCATAAGGAAGAAATATTTTGTTTTTAGGAAATTTTATCATACATCCTTATAATTACAAAATTTAAATTTTAAGTCTCAATTTTCTTTTGTAATAGTTTTTAAAGAAAAAGGATGTAAAACAAATAATGTTTAAAAAGAGGGATTTGATCATGCTTTCCACTTATTTTTAGTATTATAAGTTTCTATTTATAAATGTATTAATAATATTTTGTTTTTAGCATGATGTGGTGTCCATACATAGATTAGTTGTTTTTTGTCTTATTTTTATTAATAGTTGTAATAAATTTGATGTCACACCTTTTTGATATCAATATGAATTACCAAAAATGTCCTTCTATAAATATTATTAAATATTAATACAGGAAATTATTGTCAAGGACAAAATTTCTCAGCATTTTAGCCTCAAGGACAGACCTTCAGTATTTTAGCCTGAAGGACAACTTTCTTTAGGTATCAGTTTTTACAGTTTTAGGTATCAGTTTGTAGTTATCGGTAACAGTTTTTAGGTATCAGTTTTTAGTTCGGTAGCAGTTTTGGAAGAATGTTTGTCCTTATGAATAATTTTGAAAGAATGTTTGTCCTTATGAATAATTTTTATGAGAATGTTTGTCCTTGTGGTTAAAATATTAAGGTCGTGTCCTTAAGGCTAAAAATATACAAATTTTTTTCCTTTAAATTAATTCCCCCATATTAATACTACTTACAAATAGGATCTTACAGTTAATTTTTTTTACCAATTCAAAACGCACTTATCTTAATATCACTTAAAAATAGGATCTAACGAATAAACTTTTTTTCAAAGTCATTTTTACTAATTAATAACAGAAATACAAATTTTAACTAATAAAAAATTACATTCATTCTATAGTAATTAATAACAGAAATAAAAATTCAAACTAACAAAAAATTAGATGGTACAATTTAGAAAGAAAAATTAAAACTAACTACATATCATTTCAACGCAAAATATGATTAAATATTTGTACAAATTTTAATTTTTTTCCAACGAGTTAAACTTACACAATTTATAAAAAAAACAATTCATGAACGAAGTGCGATCCATCATCACGAGCAAAGCGCGTGCCGTAACGTTCATTATCAATAATCGTATGACTATAGGAATACAGTGAATGGATGTGAAAGTATGCTCGCATAAAATCACTCTTTCCTTTTTTAATTATTGTACCTTATCTTCTTCTATCTCTCTTCCCTCCTCCTTAATTTGTTTCCTTTCATTGCATCAAAGTGTTTGGACATTTCTAACAATTTTGAGTTCGATATTTCGGTTTATAAAGAAAAATATATTTTCTGCACGACAAAATGTATGTAAGCAAACTGAGACTTAACTGATATTTTGAACACCATGGAAGCAAACTGCTGAGACCTAACCGATTTTGAATAACATGGATGGAAGCAAACTGCTGCTACTTGCTTCTTCCAGGAGGTCGATACTTACAATCTGCTAGCTTTTGAATAATTATATTCACAGGATAGATGCTTTAACAGAGTATAATATTTTACTTGAAAACTAATAAATTCAGCCCGAGCGATTTTTAATTCAAAAGGGCTTTGTTAATGACACTCCATTTATTGTTAAGAAAGGGTCAAAAATTAAGTGCACTCCACTTTTTTTTATTAAGAGGAGTACGTAGTCTGTAAAATAAGAATTGCCCTTCCCCCAATTTTAATCCTGCTTTTTTACTTCCCATTTTACCTCATCCTCAATCATGCAGTAAAAACAAATACAGAGCCGAAGTACTCGTCCTCAAATCGACACAGTCGAATCCTCAATCGCTATTTCCTCGACCTCAAATTCTCAAACGTCGAAGTATTTCACGAACAAAAAAATGGTGCGAACGAAGAATATCAGCAGATCGTCACAGTCCGATCCTTAGATCGTTTAGAGGATAATGACTAGGTATCGTTCTTCTTTCTAAAACCCTAAAATGTTCGGTGCCCTGATATTGCGTTTTTTGTTTAAATACGGCACGCCCTTGCCGTGTTTCGACGTGTGTAAGCCATAATATCGATCTCGGCGACCTTCTATCGTTGTTTCTTTCGGTGTATCATCATCGCGATTGTTATTGATATAAGGCATAATATCAATTTCGGAGACTTTCTGTCGTTTTTTTTTCTTCTTTCGGTGGACGATCAACGCGATTGTTATTGATTAAGGCATAATATCGATTACGGCGACCTTCTGTCGTTTTTTTTCTTCTTTCGGTGGACCATCATTGTGATTGTTATTGATTATAGAGAAAGATTTCGGCGACTTTCTGTCGTACTCTTATCAATGATGATGATGAGGAGCATTACTTGTAGTACTTCACCAAATTGGAAGCATCAATGTTTTCGGTGTTTCTTACAAACTAATACTTAAATTTCCTTTGATTACTACTTTGAATGTATGTAAAATGTCAAATAGCTACTACATGTCAACCACATCCTTTGATGTAAATAAGAAGAGAAGAAAATTAGCAACTCACTTTCTTGTATGATTATAGACTTTACTACAATAAGTATAAAAACAAAAAATATATTGTTCGAGTTTCTGCTTTCGTTTGTTATTTACTGGGTAGGTAGCCTATTTGAATTTGTGGTTAGTTGATGTTTTCCATCCAAATGCTTATATCATTGTCATATGGCTGCTTCATATCCAATTGTGTACGTGCTGTGAATTGCTTATTTTTGAGTAGTAATGAACAATATTTTACTCAATTTGGTTGAGCTGAAATAATAAGCACTGGTTATATATTTATGCAGGAAGAAAGCAATTCCCGAGTCATCAAATACTTGTGTTCCACCTACAGCGTCAAATCGGAAAAAATTAGCATTGGAACGATTGAAGGAAAGAATTGACGAGGAATGGTTAGGCATTGATGGCAATAGTAGTACAAGTAACGACCAAGATAGTCGATCACAGCATTCTAAAGCGGAAGATGAAGGTGGATATAACGAAGAGAGGGAAAATTCAACTGCGAGTGACAAGGAAATTAAGAGGATGAGAGGGAAAACGAAGAGCAAGGTGAGTAGAAAATTGAAGAGTTTAGAAGGGAGAAGAAAGAAAAGAAGGTTATAATTCAAGGTTCAAGTCATAGTACAGAAACCGAAGCTCAACCGTCTTTGCTTTTCACTTACGAAGATCATATTGCTAATTCCATTTGAAATGCCAAGGTAAACTTTTCACTAAATAGTACACCAAAAAGACTTTAAATCATGAATGTGTGCTGAATGTCATTATGCTTATTGTAGGAACCAAGGGATGAAGCTAGAATTGTGAAGCTTCACAGCCATGTTGGAACTCAGAAACGTTGGGATTTAAGCAATGAATGTGATTTCGTTCAGAATGCAGTAGTCGAATCAGGATTTCAGCATATAATAAAATATGCACACGACAAAGTTAACAAAATTTTGATCAATGCTTTTACAGAAAGATTCTACCCAGAAACAAATACATTTCATCTTCCGTTCGGTGAAATGAGAATTACTATCGATGAAGTGTTTCGCATTACCGGTCTTTCGGTGGATGGCAAAGCAGTTACTGGACTGATTGGAGGTTCGAGAGGGATAAGCGATGACGATGTGTATGAATTGTTGGAAAAATGCCTTGGTATTGATTTGAAAAAGGCCGATGAGATATTGGATGGGGAGAAAAAAGTACGGTTGATAAGCACCATTGTCCAAGTGGTTAAGTGATTCAGCTTTGGTGCGAGAGATCACAAGTTCGAACCTTGCGTTCGAACGTTTATTGACATGTGATATGTTGTCCTAGTGACATGTTGTATATAAAGTACCATTTCAAAAAAAATATGGTTGGAGTGGTTAAGAACGACATTTTCTGGTTCTCGAGAGCAAGATACCGCAGATAGGAAAAGACAATGTGCAATTGCATACATATTGTATACCATTGGTGTTTTAGTTTGCGGTGATAAATCTGGGAACAAAGTGTCGGTGCATTTTTTGCAGTGTCTACGTGTTTTATCAGAAGTGCATACTTATTCTTGGGGCACTACGTGCTTGAGTTGGTTATTCTACAACTTGGCTCAAGGTACAAGAAAGGGCGTGCGTCAAATTGCCGGTTGTATGACTCTACTTCAGGTATTTGTACATTTAAAATTGTAATTACGCGTTTTTCCTTCTGTTTATATTTATTAGTTTCACAAATAGGTATGGATATACGAACACTATCCAATTTTGAGACGACATAATAGAAGTATTCGTGCCGTGCTTGGTCAACCGAGGTCTGCTTTTTACTTTGCAATGAAACCAAGTAACCGTCTATCGGTTGACTTGGTCACTCTTAGGGAGAAGATTGATGACCTACAAGTCACTGATGTTGTTTGGGATTGTCTAAAAGATAGTCGGGATCATTACCCATTTCAACGATATTCATTGTATAATGGTCCCATAGTTTGCTTTGAGGTAGTGGAGTTGTATTTGCCACAAAGATTTCTTCGTCAGTTCGAATATGTTCAACATACACCTGCTTTGAGGTACTCGGATTCGTCCACTTCATTTGCTTCATTGCAATCATGGTTTTCAAACTGTTTGTCCACTTCAATTGATTCATTCTTCTAATTGGGCAGGTGGACTTTAATTTGTAATTGCTTATGTAAAATTCTTAAGCAATGTTTTACACAACAAGGATTTAAGTGACAAGCAATGTTTGAAAACAAGGCTTCATATGACAAGCAATTTGATAATTCTCAAGCAATGTTTTAAACTCAACCAGTTCGACATAGCAGTACTGAAATTTACAAATTATGTCAACAACGTACTCCGAAAAAATGCAGCAAACTCGACAGAATCACTCTGAAATTTGGAGTACAAAACAAATGGAATAGCACAGTGACATACTGTCAAAATTTACAAACGACGTCGACAATGTGCTTCGAAAAAATACAGCAAACTCAACGGAATCACTCCGAAAGTTGGAGTACAAAACCAATGGAATAGCACGGCGACAAACTGTCGAAATTTACAAAATATGTCGACAAAGATAGTCCGAAAAAATGCAACAAACTCGGCGAAATCACTCCGAAAGTTGGAGTAAAAAACCAATGGAATAAAATGGCGATATTCTCTCGAAATATATGTTTTTTTTCTGCAGCGGTCTTCCGAAATAAAGCTATGATATTTGACGAGCAACTGTCGAATCGATTAATGCCATAGAACCCTAGTTAAACCCTAGCCAACAACAAAAACTTACCTTGGTGGTTGGTTGAACAGATTCAACATAACGTTCGCTTTCTTGAGTTAGAATCATATTGTCTTCCACACAAATTTCATTAGGATTTGATTTCTTCATGATTTACAGATTAATAAATTTAATTAAGAGGAAGATAGTAAATTACGATAGCTGGAAGGTAATTAAGTAAAAGAGAATAAAAAAATATTTTGGTAATATTATAATTTATTGTCAAAGGAGGGCTCTATTTAGTAGTACTCCCTTTATTAATTTTTTTTAAACCCCTCCACCCAAAACAATACATGGAGTGTCATTAGCAAACCCCATTTAAAAACCAATCCCTGTACCATATTTTATTAGTGACCCTCAACCTAAAAATATCCTTCTTTACCAAACGTAAAATTGTTGGGTTAAAATCTCCCACTTACATCACTTCAGTCAGCATGAATGAAAATAGCTATTTGACTCATGTAGGTATCACGCATCCAGCAGAAGAAATACATAAACATCCACAAAATCTAGCTAACAATAAATAGAATTGATAAAAGAACTACCGTGAATACCCATCCATAAACGACTGGGACTGTTTCTGGGTAGGACTAACACTACCACCACGACTAATTTTAAGAGCCTCGATTGCCTTCTGAATCTCCAACTTCATAGCACTATCCACGCTTCCTGAAGATATTTTCCTGTGTGATTTTTGCAAGTGAAGCTTAAGGGAGCTACTGCTTAGTCCTGCATGTTTACCGCATATAGGACATACCTGCATTACTGGTCTCCTTTGCTGCCACTCCATCGATACCTTACCGTGCATTTTCTTATCTAAGTCTGTCAAAATTTTGGCAAATCCTTCATTTGGTTGTGCTCTACGGTGTACTTTCTTTAGCATGTTCCATGCCTCTAAAAGCGTCCGCCTCTTTCTCAGTATCAGGTATGCAAGAACTACTGTTGCACTTCGACTCTTCCCTTCAAAGCAGTGTACCAGTACTTTTCCACCTAAATACTCTACATAGTCGATGAAATCACAAGCTTCGTCGAATAGATGGCTGATATCTTCATCTTCATTGTCGTCTATCTGCATGCATTGTGTAAAAATACATTGAGATCACGATGCTGCACGGCATATATATCATAAAAGCAAATTGTTTACCGAGAAATTTCTGTATTCAAAGAGGTCAGGATACTGAGAATCAGATTGACCAATTTCATTAGAGCACAAGCATAATACATGTGTAATACCCAAATGTCGAAGAGTGTACTTTGACCTTGCAGCAAGAGCTCCACCAATGAAAAGATATTCTGTAATTGGTGAAGGTCGCTCTGTACTTGCAGCATCTGATATCAATCCTATTCTTTCAAGAATATGTTCAAGCCGAACCTACAAAGAATGCTGCTAGCTTTACATACATCATTTTAACATAAACAAAGACAGCTCTATTTACTATTATGGTTTCCATGGAAGATAAAATCAAGGTTCGGTGATATCGCATATACAAACCCCATTGTTTTCATTTTAAAATGCAGGAAATTCTACAAAGACGCTAGCTAGTACCTTAAACTCATAAGCATCAACGACAATGTTATTATCATTCCCCTCGAAGAAACCTGTATTGAAGTTGTTTTCTTGGCAAAGTTTCACTATGTCTGTCCTTAATAGTTCATTCCACTGCTCCAGCTCTTTGCTCAATTCAGAATCCAACTGCAATGCATAAACACACATTTGTTTCCATTTCACTATATTTGAGGATCAAGCCTTACATGATGATGAATGATCTGCTTATATACAGTGTATTCAACAACAAAAAATGGAAAACGCACGCGCGATGGCACAATGGTTTTTTTTTTTTGTGGGAGGGAGTGTGGGGTACGCAACTCATTTGAGTTGCAGGATGCACGATCTGTACTTGCAATGCAATGCACAAATTGAACTTCGTGTGCAGACTCATATGACACACACATATGGTGGCATAATGGGGGGAGAGAGATTCGGTTGGAGTTTATAGGAGATGTAGTACTCTTCTACTGTATGTGAGAATGGTTGTTTCTACCTTTGGATTGTGCACTTTCAACATTTCATTGGTGAACGGTGACTTTTCCGAAGCTCGTTAGCAAAGTACAGTGGGCGGCGGCTTTGCCAAAGTTCATTGAGGTAGTATCGGTGTTTGTATCATACTGGATTTGATGGATAGTAGTTGAAAGATGGAATTTGGAGTAAGTTTGGATTGGGAGACATATTGCATCATGGTATAGTATTAAAATATGTGGTACAATATATCTGAGTTAAAGAGAATGTTGTCATGATCGTAACAGGGAAAATGGTTCATCTTTTAAAGATATGGATTGAAAGATAATCTATAAATATACACTTCACCTACAGTTTCAGTTTCGGTAATGAGAAAATTGGTTTTTCTTCCTCAATTGTAATAGTCTCCATTAAAAGTTATATTTTATAATTCTCTTTGAAATTAATAATAAAATTTCTCTACTCCAAAGTGGATATATAATATAACGTCGATGGTGAAACCACTATAAATCTTTATGACCAATTTATTTTTTCTATTTATTTCAATTGTTGTATGTGTTTGATTGTGGATTGTTGAATTGTTTTCAATTGTTCGACATTTTCTTTTTATCTCATCTATAGCAGATCCTACATAGGCTTCCGTTGAGAATAGGGTTCATTAGTGTGTGTAACAATCTATATTTTTAACACCTAATAATTTTAAATAAATAACCTTTTAGTCAATATTGATTTTTGTAAACGACCAAAAAGCTAAGGGCCCGTTTGGTTTCATTTTGTATTTTGAGTTTTGTGTTTTCAACTTGCACCAAGAAATAGTAAAAAATAAGAGAAGAAGATTTATAATTCTTAGCCATTGCGACGACCAACGGACAACGAAGGAGTTGGATTGTTCTCCGTGCTTTTGTCATCTCTCGAAACACGAAAAACAAAATAAACTTGTTTTCTATTTTACATGTTAATTCCATTTTTAAAAATTATTTGTTTTTCAACAATACATACAACGGATGCGCTTTTGTATAGACGAAAACACAAAACTAAAAACGACAAGTCAAACGGGGCCTAACTTTTGAAGATAAATGAATCTGAACTTGAAACTTTTTCCATCGTGTGGGACATCCTTTTATCCAAGTGAAAATATCGATATGTTTGGAGTTGGAGATTGGAAGATATGAAGGAAAAACATGGTTCGTGAATAACAGATTGGAGTTTGGAAGGTAGGAAGGAAAAACATTGTTATACGTATGCTGAGTGTGTTTGACTACGTATAGATCATTGAAAGTTAAATAACCGCTGCCGCGAGGTAATTGACTAAATTGAAGTGTTTTGGGGCTTGTATACGTTTGAGCAATTGTCATAAAAAAGTAGACACTCTAAACTAGAAGAAAATAGTCTAAAAACGATGGAGGAACATCGAGATGAAAGACTTAGGAGTTTGTGGTTGAAGAGAGCAAGAGGATTTTACGACTTAGGAGTTTGTGGTTGAAGAGAGCAAGAGGATTTTAAATCCTATTTTTGACAAGATGTATCAACATAAACATATGGATGTGTCGACGCATGAGCTAGACATCTCTTTGTTTGGGCACATGCCCAGTTGTGTCTACACATGGGGCTTTTGTGTTGACACAAACCTGGGAAAGTTGGGTTTCTGACCTAGCTTGGCCCAAGACGCACCAAGCATGACCTGACTTAGTCTGGGGAGGTCCAATCAGTCTGATGAGGTTTGAAATCACTCGACTTGGGTTTAAGACGATGAAGAGCTTGTGGTTCGGCTTTTGAGACAAGAATAAAATGCATTTCAAGATGGAAATTTGTATGACGATGATCGAGCACGCGATCGAGACAAGAGACGAGACAGGATGCTTGTTTGACCCATGTGACAAGAAAACTAGTATATAGGAGTCTTGTTTGGTTTAGTGTGTATGTAGTTTGATAGTTTACGCACGGCTTCGAGTACGAGGCACGTTTTACAAAGTTTGACTTTATGGTCCCTATTATTAAGGGACGTTCGCAAGCGCTAGTGTTTCCCTTCGTATTACCAAGGAGAGATGGGGATGCTCATCTAAGCAGGTTGTCGAATTCAGGATCTACGAGGGTCTTCCCACAGTATTGACGCTTTTGAATTTATTCACAACACATGTAAATACAACGGAAATATGTATTGGAATGTTTGTGATTATGGACACATTTACGATATATTATGGTAGTAGGTGTGTAGATTCAAGTGTATTGCATTGATGTACTAATACAATATGTAAGTGTATTGCATTGTTGAATGTGTACGATTCACTTTATGTATTGATTGGACCAATGCTATGAAACCCTCAACAACGCTAGCTATGGAGTGTAGTATTACCCCTACACTCGCACACCACATGCACAGTAGAATAGTTCACATATTATGTATTATTAAGCAGTGATAGTACGATTATATGTTGTGTTGATTCGTTGATGCAGGGGAGGTAAGAGATCACCTAGATATCTTGCTCATGATATATATATATATATATATATATATATATATATATATATATATATATAGTGTGTGTGTTTTATATGTACACTATTTTAAGATAGTTCCCTCTCACACCAATCTTTTGTCTAATCCATGCTTTGTCTATATTAATTTCTATTTTTGGACAACTCTTAGGTACTCTCACGAGTAGGTCGAAAGTCAAGTGTGGCGATACGCTAGTAGAATAGCTTGATCTTTTTGGAGCAAGGAAATCATTATTTTTTGGCTATCGGTTTATTAATTTTATGCACGATGGACATTATCATTGGTATATGACTGTACTGCATTTGTATTATTTGATTCTACTTACGTATGGAGATGTTATACTCTGTTTATTGACAAATATGTCTGTCAATTTTATTTCATTCACTGTCTCATATATGATATCTCTCATGTTTTGGTGCATGCTTATCTCTGCATGTTATATGTTATCATTCTGTCGTGAGTTGTATTGCATGGTATATGTTAAATAGTTTTGTTTAAATTTTACCAAAAGGTCATCTTTTTATTGTATTCGAGTCATGTCATATTCGAGCATTGATTCTGAGTATCATAAGTAGCGGGTCTCTACAATATTATACGTAATTTTCCTTAACAGCATCATATGCACATCATCAGCATCATCTCTCCAAAGAATTATTTTATTTTGATCTCTTACCCACCAGAAATTAATATTTTTGAACCAATGATTATAATAAGTATTTTACGTATATAATATGTTGCATAATTAATTTTAAAGAGCAATATATGTGTGTACACCTCATTTACACCCTCTTATTTTCTGACCTATGCAGTTCGAAATCGAACGAAAATTTGTAGATATGTTCTTACAAAACTCAAGATCATCTCTACAAATTTTAGCTTAATTTGAATAATCCTAACATGTTCAAAATCATGTTTCAAATCAACGGTTAAAACAAGTGTTTTAACGGTTGATATTCAAATTAACATTTTGAACATGCTAGAAGTTTCAAAACAATCTCATTCTTTGTGGACATGAAGTTCATGGTGTAGATTGAATATCAGCAAAGTTTCATTTGATTCGGAATATAGCATCAAAAACCGTAGATGTGTAGAATGAGCTGTTGCGAAAGTGAGGTGTAGTCCTATATAGCAGAAATCTTTTTAGCACACAGCTAATAGAGCAACTGATATTTGACATGCCAGAAATTTTGCAACCCTTGGAAACATAAATAATGATGTTACTTTATCAAATATTACCTTGGATATTTTGTTGAAATCTCGAAGCCTTAATGTCATGCGCAAGCTTCTTGAATCTCCACTTCCTTTATAATTTCTTCCGTTTGAATTTTCTTTTGACATTGGAGAATTCAAATCAGCGCTTTCCTTAGAAATTGCACGGGATAATCTCTTACATATTTTTTGCATCTCAGCATCCCCAATATCTGCATTGAACTCGCTTGCCAGAGAGGAATTTGATGGAGAGTCTGAATACCCAAAATCATCTTTTTCGGTCCCTCCACTGCTTTTGTTAAGAATTGAAAGAAAGAGACGCAACAATGCATCTAGTTTTTGATGAAGTGTTAACAAAAAAATATGGAAACCTTGAAGATCCCTAAGAGCACCACGAAACCCACCTCTAAATTCATTAACAACGGAGTACATGTCAATATCCGATAATGAAGAAGAATCTGATCGTAAAGACTCAGATGGTGAGCTGCACTCTTCCATTTTCTGAAAACCTATTTTACCACCTGATACTTCATATAGTAGATTTGAGCAATACTCTGTATTGTTCAACAAGAGCTCAACCACTTTGGGGTAATTTTCTTGATCTTGAGCTCTTTTGCCTGCTGGTGGTCGACGAGGAACGCCGGAATCAATAGCCACAACATGAAAATCTCTGTGTTTCATTTCATTTTTATCAGCTTTTGATTGTTTACTTTTGTTTACATTATCCGAGTCTTGTTTGCTAGTATCATCTGAACCTAATCTACCATTTATGGAAATCGCTCTTCTTTCTTTTTGAATACTTCTAGTTATCCTTGGTTTGTATCCTCTGATTGCTGAATCATATGCTTCTTCCATTGCATCAATGTAGGATGAGGTCATATCCGCAAATAATAAGTTTGCATTATTTCCCCTCCAGCTTAGTTGGCGACAAGGGAGCCTATCCTCATTTCTGAGTATAAGGTCTAACATCAGGACTCGACCAAGAGATGAAGCAGTAGTTTCTGCAGCTTTTTGTGTATCAAATGCATCAGGACATTCAAGCAATGGTGACCCATGAACATAACTAAAGAAGTTAAAAAAAGTTGAAAAGAACTGATAAGTGATGATTGATTTAATGTCTATCAATTCATCTACAAAATATTCACTCAGTAACAGAAATGATGCAGTTGAACAACTACTGACGAGGATGATCAGAATTTAGAAATTATACAGTTGCTATATGAAACAAAATTCAACTCTAGGGCTTTTACTAAAGGAAACCGTCACAACTTTAATAAACAAATGAAAGTTAAAGTTTTTTATGTGATATTTGATAATCCGTACATTAAAATAGGCTAATCATCTACAGAGATAGATGAACATTATACCTCATGAGAAAAAGACATCTACTCAATTCAAGAGCTTCTAATAGCTCCGAACAACTCAATGCGCCCACTTCATCATCATTAGATACCGCAACACTACGTGCTGCCTCTGTAGCACTTTTGATCTGTTGCCACTCACAGCTAGAATTATGAATTACTCTAGCCTGACATATTTATCAGATGAGATATGAGTGACACAAATTGATCAGATGAATGAGAGAAACAAAAATTAAGGTAGAAGTTACGCACTAGAGGTGTTCGGACTCCAAGCCATTTAGCAAATTCATAACCCATGCGTTCTGATTGTGTAGCCATCCGAGTAGATGCAAATTTGATTACAGCAGCAGATTCCTTAGGTGAAAGATCATCATTTGTTAATGTGTTCTTGAATAGTGCATAGAAAACAACACCTCCAGAGTTTACCGTCACCTGTATTAAACCAATTTTTCCTTCCCTTTTTGAAAGAATTAACCAGATTTTTAATAAAGAGATACTCAAATATTGTAGCAAAGGCGCGCATGATATAATCTTACTAATATCGAGCTCATTCTTTACCCCGTACAATGGGAACATACAGTAAATTTCTTTCTTTGTAACCTCGGCAACATTTGAATCAAGAAATGCAGAATAAAACTTAAGGTTAAATAAAAACAAGAAATTAAGGGTTTATTAAGATAAACCAATTGTTTTATTTCTAGCACACAATGAGATGAACGTTAAAGTAAATATAATGGAGGCAATTCCAGAAATTCTTCTAGCCATAAACATTAATAGAAAATTATTTAGTGTCCCAAGTAGAAATAAATAATGTCGTTATTGGAATATAAAGAAAAGTTCTTAAAAGCCATAAAAATAATCAGAACAAACCTCTAGAGCTTTGTTAAGCTCATCCTCCGAATTTTCAGCACTAGTACTATGTTTAGTATGAAGCAGAGTCAAAAGAGAATCCCAAGGGAAGTCACTAGATTCAACATCTAAAATAGAGGCATTCACAAGTCTATCCCAAAAACTTAGCTCTGTGACATCATGATAGGATTCCAAATTTACAGTTTCATCACAGTCCAGCCCGCCTGTACTGTAAAAAGAAAAGTATTCTTATGAATCCACATGTTTTCATGCAATCTCGCCTTTTAAATGGCTGCTAGATAAGCAGTTTTACCATACTTGTATATTTTCCAGACCGTATCTTATGCCTACTTAATCACAATTACATTAATAACATAGGTAGTGATGTAATCTGAACGTAGTGGGGTGATTATGAAGAATCTGGTATGTAGAGTTTCTTTAGAGTATGGTCTAGAAAAAGTCTATCATCTGACTGTACACCGTACACCTTACCTATTTACACGTTCCCATACCAATTTCCTGTGATATATAAATACCGTAGATAAGTTAAATTAAGTAATTTTTCTTTATACATCCAGTTTCGTGGATATTTCTCTCTCTGGATCCAGTTAAAACAAGTATGCATTTCCGTCACACCCCTAATCGTATGTACACATGCACTTGTCATGTATCATAAACAAAGAGGGGGAAATATACACTTTAGAATTTTTCCTCCCTCTGTTGCGTAATAACTAATGTAAGTTACAACCGCTTTGAATGCATTAATTAACTTAAGGCAATGTAGATGCGCGCTTACCTTATTACAAAAATAGCATCATGATTTTGTGTGGGTGGGGGGATTAGAAGAATGAAAATCCAATTGCTTAGTAGGTTACAAGACGAAAGGGACATGAACCCACGTATACATACATAAATGCATACATATACAAACATACGTACGTACGCACACACGCATGTATGCATTTATGTATATATATGTATGTATGCATTTATGTATGTATATGTGTATGTATGCATTTATGCATGCATGTCTTTATTAGTATTTGAAATTAATTCACGGTCCTTTGGTCCAACTGTGAACTTCCGAAAATACCCTTAATATATATGCATGATGTCACAGGTTCAAATCTCAATTAGAGCGAAGATTAATCTTTGTTGTTAGTTGGAAAATTTGAAATAATATTAAAGTCACAAGTCCACATCATGATTATAACAATTTTCTACATATTTAATATTTCTTCCGTTTTGTCTTTTTTTATGTTTCTTCTATTCTCGATATGATAAATAATTATAAAAAATTCTTCATTTATTCTAGATATATGTCGAATGCACTCTTTATTTTATTTTGTGTAATTTTAGCCTACTTTGTGAAATAATACGTTTTTTAATATTTGAAATAAAATTAGTTTCATCTAATTATGAATAAAATTGTCCTTTTCAAATATATTTTTTAGCAAAGCTAGCCGACTTTATAGTGAACCGTGCCACTTTATTCATAATGGAAAACATGTGTTCTGCACATGCACAAAACAGCTATGTTGGCTTTATAGTGGCCATCCCACTTAAAATAAGAAACAACACATGAGATAGGCAGGATGTCTAAACTACTAAACACAAGATGGAACTATGCATCATCCATAGGGGAGGAGCCACAGTCATCATCGTCTGACATGGTACAATGACATGAATAAAATCAGCAAAAAGAGCTACCAAGTTAGGAACATAGTCCACTGAATCACATGAGTAAAGGTATTTCCGATCACAATTCTCATCAGCCAAAACAATTCTATTTTCATCACCATCCTCTTCAAGAGACGAAAGAACAAGTTCTTCCCCCTCAACGTGATAATATAACCTACGTCTATCACCATCTCCACCAATAAACATATGATAGTTAGCAAACTCCGTAGAATATCTCATTTCAGATTTAACATGTACTCATGCACGCTCATACGAATTCCACACAATCTCATTATCGGTCGAAGAAACCTTTTCAGGTTCGGTTACAGAGCATGCGCCAATATCCAAATCAGCGATAGCATAGGTCTCAGAGGAGATAACAGCCGCCAAGTCAGAACCGAGAGATACAACCAAAGCATGTATAGGAGTGGAAGCCTCCTCAGTAGACAGGGAGGCTAATGGCAAAATATCAGTCGAAATAGCATCTGAAGGATCAAGGACAGCAAGCTTAGGAACCCACTTCCTAACAAGAGGACGGAGAAGGGGATCTTGTCAGGAATTGTCAAGGAGGGATCAACAGTCTCACGCTTATAGGTTTCAGCAATGTGGTCAAAGGAGTGACAACCGGTGTAAATATCAGGTTTCCAACTATAGTTAACGTCAACAAACACATCCCGACCCTCACTAATACATACGTTAAGCCGAGATCGCAAAAGCTTATCTGGGGTTACCTCGGTTAAGGCCTTTGCGTATACTAACTTCTTCCTAGCAACCGTATTAACATCAAAGCATTTCGACTTGCCAACAAGGCTGGCTAACCAGTTTAGACCTATCAAAGGTTGCAAAACAGATGAGATATGAGTGAAATGAACCCAGACAGGAATAGAAATCAAGACCGCATAGTTAACTTTTTTCTTCCATCTTGACACAATATTTGAAATCGTTTTTAACTATATATTTTTTAACATATTTTAATTTAATTAAGAATAAACAATACTGTGTGAAAATGTTTGATATAGTAGTTGGAATAGATTCACAATCATTTGGTCCGACTGTGAACTTCCAAAAAATACTACGCATGATGTTATAGATTCGAAGTTCGTCTGATCAGGGCAAAAATAAACTTTACTTTCATTTAGAAATTTTGAAATTATATTAAGGTCGTAGTTTTGAATCCCGATTATAACCATTTTTTACATAATTAATAGCTTTTACACTTTTTATTTTTTAATGTTTCTCTTATTCTTGATATCAATAAACGACTATAAATTCTTCATTTATTTAAGATTTATGTCAAATGCACTTTTTATTTTGATTTTGTATAAGTTTGGCTTACTTCGTCAAAACACACTTTTTAATATTTGAAAGAAAAAAATTTCCATCTAATGATAAATAAAATTGTCCCTTGCAAATAGTATTTTGTATGACATTCAATTTATTGTACTTAAAAACTATTTTTAAAAGAAATAGCCAACTGAAACGTATATGATTGTAGTTAACATCTTTTATTCTTTAATTCAATATTTTGAAATCGTTCCCAACTATATATTTATTTAATAGTATTTTTAATTATATTAAGAATAACTAATACTACATCAAAAAGTTTGAATATTTTGATCAAATATGTATTTTGTTCAAATATATTTTTTATACACAGAAGTGGAGCCTTGGCGCAATGGTTAAGTCATCCGCATGGTGATCTAGACGTCCAGATTCAAATCCGAAAGCAGCCTCTTCGCAATGCGAGGGAAAAGTTGCGTACATTATCGACCTCTTCAGAGCCTACTATCGTGCAGGAGCCTCGTGCACTAGATTCCACCTTTTTTTATATTTTTTTATACACATGTGCACTGCATGTGCCTAATTACTCGCAACCTAACAAAAAATATTAACATAACTTTCAATCGCATACAATTTGTAATTAAATTAGTTTTTTCTCTAACAATTGATAAATAATAACAAACTATGAAGCTGATTTAATAAATAAACAATAGTCGTTAATTTTAATAATCAGATGAGCATTATGAGTTATGTCAATATGTTCATAAATAATAGTTTCAACTTTGCTATATATAACCTTTTTACTATTGATTCTGTCAATGTCAGAAGCGGAAAAGTAGAAAAAAACATTTGCTAAAACAATATTTAGTATATATTGAACCACGATACTATACTTACGGATTAAACTTCTCTGTAGGCTTTACATATACCTAAGGTTTTAAATCTCGGATATCGGGCATGTTTCGTCTCCGCGATTTTAGTGATTCGGTATCGTATCGGAGGAGATCTCGGACGAGATGAGTGCATCTCGGACGCCAATATCGGATTTACATCTCGGACCTAAAGTTCATCTTGGGACCATATCGGAGTATAATACATCACATAATTTATAGCAAAAAGTGCATGGTATCGGTTTATTTAACATTTACCGAATTACTGCAACTAATCTCCACTATTTTAATTGAAAAAAATAATGCAATTATACTTCAACTATATAAAATTGTTCAACAAAAGTTACAAAACATCATTAGTTTTAACAATTACATATAAGTAGATGAAAGGCGATAAATTAACTGAAAAAAGCGGGTTTTATACAATTACATGTATGCAGTAAGAATAACATAATAACAGTATCGGGAACTGATGCAAATAAAAGCAAATGCATATAAGAGATATCAGGAATCGAAAGGTTTCAGGCAATGCAAATCTATTTGCAGAAGGTTATGCAGTAAGAACAACAAACTAAATCTACTTGCAAATCTACTCTAAATTATACTGTATATTCAATTTCTGAAAAATTGAATTTCATTAAAATAGAAACAACCCTAATTTACATACATGTAGAGAGTAGAGAGATTGGTCGAAGACGAAGCTGCAGACTGTCAAAAGCGAGATCGAGTAGTCGAAAATTGGAAGCAACCGCGAGCTGTCGGATGTTGGAAGAGGGAGTTCAAATTTTTTTTAAAGAGGGAGTTCGATTTTTTTCTCTGAAGAAGAGGGAGTTCGATTTTTTGACGAAGAACGTGATCTTTTAGAAGTTGAATCAGAAAGAAAAGGGCTTTGTTCATTTTTTATGATAAACTGAGATGCGCCTATTTTTTTTGAAAAAAACAATATATCGGGGATATCTCGGAATATCGTTTTGCTCCAAATATCGACCGATATATGTAAATTTCGGCCGATATAATCGAAACGAGATATCAACCGATATCTCATGTTTCGTTTCGCCCAAGCCTTCAACCGAGATATCGGCCGAGATGGCCGAGATTTAAAACAGTGCATATACCAAATTGATGTTACAATGTTAGCAAATTGACATTTAAGTTTGTTGAATTTCAAATTACAACAAATTATTTTTCACTGGCAGAGCGTGTCATTTGTAATAACTATTAAGTCTCATTGTGTAACTCATACACTGAGCGCGTGTCATTTGTCCAATTTATTTTGTTGTTTATGCATGAAGTGTATTGTTTGTATTGATTATTTTATATTGCATACACAGAGTATATGCTTTATATACTAATCATCTTGCTTGTGAAGCGATTGCTGGTAAAACTTTTGTGTGTGTATTGCAGTAATAACTAAGAATGAAGTTACGAGTGCATGGATACAGAATTGTTAGAGCTACACAATTTGAAATCAAATGAAAATTTGCAGACATGTTCTTACATGACTCAAGATCGTGTTCACAAAATTTTACTTGATTTGGATAACTCTAACACATTCAAAATAGTATTTTTGGTCAATGTTTTTTTAAAATAAGCGTTTTAGCAGTTGATATTGATCAACATGTACGAATATGTTAGAAGTTTCGAGATGGCATTATTTTTATAAGCATGATATTCATAATGTAGATTAAACATTCACAAAGTTTTACTTAAGATTTCGAATTATGTAGTTTTAAAAAACATTGGGGTGCGAAAGAGGTGTGTAGTAGAAATGGAGCTCCAGGTGCATGAATCTACAATGCACTACTCAAAAAATCCCTTAGTTATGAGGATTAAAGGTTTCACCACAAAGCAATATGTTATAAATGTATATTGGTATATCCTCATTCGTGTTGAATTTCAGCAAAAAATGATGATGTTGGTTGGATTCACAAGAAGCTCCATGGGAGCAATAACTATTAACTCATAGAGTTGCACATTGTCTTACAACAAGAACCATATTTTAAAAAAAAATCGTGAATGGGTCATCCTCATGACATGATGTGTTCAAACCAAAATAAAGATCTCGTTTTTGGACATTTCTACCGCATTGTTTTTATGTGTGTATTTTTTTAACAAGCGACTTAAGAGAAAACAAGTTCGACATAAGACTTGCTTCTAAGGAAGCTATGGAACTGTGGAAATGGAAAAGTAATCATTGAACATAAATCTTATGTTAGATGAAAATTTTGTTTTGAGTCATTAATACAAATATTCTGAAAACATTGACCATCACATAAGACTAACTAACATGGGTCATCAAATAACATGGTTGTGGACCACGGATAATAGATTCATTTATTACACTTACAATTCTTGCATTCAATTATAACTTGAAATCAAGTTAAAGTTGCCCCAAAATAGAGGTGTTAATTCATCGAACCGGACATTAATGTCTTCAAACCCAAACACCTTAGATTCTAATGGACTTGCACTTATGAGATTTAATATTGAATGTGTTTCAAAGAAGTCAAGCAACATACAAACATTAAAAAAACCTTTGGAAAATCAAAATGAACACAAGTTCGAACACATATGTATTAGTCCTAGTATACATTCCAACTGAAAATGAGTTAAACTCTTATAGCATTTTTTACTCCAAAATCTAGTGGAGATCAAGCGCAAAGACAACTCGTATGCCTAATCAAAAGTAGATGGATGAAATTGTTACACTATCAAACAAACTTGTGGTGCTTATTAACGATTTATCTCCAATTAGATATTGTAAACCAAATTAAACATTTTTACAACAGATTTTAAGAAACTAGTAAAAAAACATATCTAGTTCAATATTAATTCAAAATAATCCAATATAACATATATTTTAATCTATCTTGAAATTATTAATGTTTTGCTTGTATTAACAGAAGGTATGAAGATAAATAGATATGGAAAAATCTATAAAACCCCCTACTTCAAAAATATTTAGGCAATTGTCCAATTACTTCAAAACCAAAGGTTTGTAATGATTTAATTAAATTTCAAGGTGGTCATTTGATCTTGAATTGTATAGTTTTAAAACCCATAGGGGTGTGTGACAAAAGAGTGATGCGGTGGGATCCTTCTTTGTGCATATATGAGTTGCAAATGCATGGATGTACAATGCAATGCTCTAAAAGTACCTTAGTTGTGGAGGATAAAAGGTTTCGCCATAAAGCAGTCTGTTATAAATAGTATATTGGTATATCCGCATTTGTGTTGAATGTCACAACAAATGATGATGCTGGTTGGATTCATACACAACTCCATGAGAGCGTAACTATTTTAACTCATAGAGTTGCACATTATATTGACAAAATGAATCATATCCTTACATATAGCCTATTTTGATGAGTGGGTTAGGTGTGGTGCAATAGAAAATGGATGTCTAGCTCTGATAACAGATCAAAGTTCAAGTCGTGCCTTACACACACTTCTCGCAAAAAACAATACTCTGATGGTTATATGTGTCATAGGTTGAAGTGGACAAACACAACTTATTCTCGCTTGGAGTTGGTCGGTCCGCCAGCCCTCCCGAAGGTCATCTGTATCAGGGAGTTTTTATTTAAAAACAAAAAAACAATAAAGATCTCGATTTTGGACATTTTAACCGCATTGTTTTTGTGTTAGCTATTTTTTACGACCAACTTAAGAAAAGACGAGTTGAAAATAGCATTTCCTCCTACATTGATAGGGAAGTGTTGGAACGGTGGATAAGAAGTAATTGTTGAACGTAAATCTTATTTTTGATGGACATTTTGTTTCGAATCCTTGATACAAATACATTTAGAGAAAGTTTACATTGACCAACAAATAAGGCTAGCATGCTAGATTACTATAACCGAGAGATTTTGAAGTATGCCCTAGGGACAATTATGTAATTTATTATAAATTACCTAACTCTGTAATCAATCTTGTTCGTAATAAAGGTGTTTGATTTCTTTTATAAACGTTGTTATATTGTGGTATAAATTAATAATTAATTAATTCAATAAAAAATCCTTAAATAAAATGTTATATGATTGTAGTTGAAAATAGTTGTAATCGTAAGTAATTAATCATTATAAAATAACATTTAATTTTTAAATATTCATGATCAAGATATTTCAAAAGAGAATATCGATACATCCGTTGAGACTGGAATACGTAACGCTCTCCAAATACTCATGACTGTTGGGGCACCAAGGAATTATATACTTATAGTTATGAGATAACTATAGAATAACTCAACCGAGAGTTTCATGTTGATTGATAATAACTAGGTCAAACAAGAAATCTCAATATCACAATGTAACATAGTTTTCTCGACTAAAGAATACCGTGGAACTTCAACGTGGGTATTCCATTTGATTATAGTTAAATCGTGACATGACGACCATCGAGCGACTATAGCTGGGTCTGAGTTAAAGCGTTGGAAGTGAAGCATTATTCAATAAAAATTTCGTCCCTTCGGTTGTATGAGGTTAGTATTACAGTCAACTGAAGTCAACTCAAAATCAGTCTCTGGTCAGAGTAGAACGGTTAAAGATAAATGTTATTATTGAACCAAGAACTTTTATATATAGACTAAACAGTTGAATGTGGATTATTGAAGTTTTAACCAATACCAAACTCCATATATCCTAAAGTAATATAATATTGATGAAGAAAACGTGTGTATATTATAGTCTTAACAATACCACTTAAATGCAATCTAAAATATGATTTTACCGAAATGATCAGTAAGAGATGAATTCAGTCAAGTTGACACGCCATCAGCTAAAGTGACGCATGAACATTAACATTTAAATTGTTCAGTATTAATCGCTGGTTAGATTCACATCTGTGAGTTATACAACCGCATCTATGAATTCATCGAAATACCATGCAATTTAATTAGTTTATAAAGCGTTATAAATTAATTTAATTAATATTTAAGAAATATTAATTATTAGTGTATTTGATTTTTGGGGTGTTTTTAGCAAGAGGCACCTTCTAGAAATTTTCTTAGTGTTATTAATAATTATTCGGATGTATATATAAATGTTATATGTACACATACCGATATACAATGTTGATGTATATTTAAACATAAATAATTTCTTAACGGGCTTGAAAGCATTTTGACTCATGTTTGACATGGGATGGCCGACTATAGAAGGGTGGATGGATCTGGATCTAAGTTTGAATTGGTAAGAGAGAACGAGCAAAATATGACATTTTTTTCTTCATTTTCTCATTTCAAGGCAAAGCAATTCATTTCGACTTGAGGTCATTCAACTCTAGTCACTATCACCTTCTGCAGTACAATCCCAAGGCCGAACACCCCTCCCGTAACATCAAATACAATTTATAACATGTGGTTCATCCGACCGTTGCAATTTCAAGTGGTGAATCAAAAGGATTCTATGAGTTCTTTCAAATCAAAGTGTTTCTAAAGGCCTTATCTACCGAGGTCATTTATATTTTACTTATCCATATGTATACAAGTATAGCCCCTTTGACACATAATCATATCTACGAATACTGTTGTTATACATCCCATATGTATTATTCTGCAATTTAGAAAGTTGTTTGTTTGACATTATATTATTAAATTTGTATTGATTTTTTATATCAAAACCATCATATTATTTTGGCCTCTATCATAAATTATGTTGTATAATTTTACTTTAATAAGATATTAAAATTTTACATATCTATTTCATACATATATTTTTTGGTTTCGATTGATATGTATATTTATTAAATCACTTAACATAACAAATATATATACACACACATTAAAGTTATATATATACATATATATTAATACTCTCGGTCATAGTTAATAATGGCGTACGACGTAAAAAGGTGCAAAGCCTTTCTGGAGCCTTGACGCACGGCGCACGCCTTTTTAATTTGTTGTGCATGTTTAATTTTTTTTATAAATTTGATATATATATATATATATAACAATAAATTTAAAAAATTCAATATTTTTACTAAACATATGTAACAAAGATTTTTTAGGCATTTTGCAAAATAAATCATCAACTATAATATTATAAACATAGAATTTCAAGCATAATAGTTTTCTAAAGCCAAAATCTAATATAATTATACATACTGCTGATAAACTAGAAATCTGAATATGATTCGGCAATTATACTTTTCAAATCAATGCCTGCATCATCAGATTCATAAGTTTCAACATCTACTTATCCATCTCATTTAGATTTGTTTCTTCTTCGTGAAGATGTAAAAAAGCTGAAACGAATGCTGAAAAACCTCTCGATGTAGATGTTCTTCTATTTGGATATCTAGCTTCCTCCACTCCTACAGCTCTAGCAGTAACACCCCAAGTCAAGTCATCATTATCATCATCAAATACAAGCTCATCTTCAGCATCGGATGCATCATTCATATTTCTCGTTAATCATTCATTACAATCATCAATATTCTTCAATGATATTGGATTAATAATGTCACGGATGTTGTATTGTACCTTCTTTTTAATGCTCCATAATAAGATTAATGCTAATTTTTATACAGTTTGGATTATAAAAAATGAAAACAAATAAAAAAGAAATAAAAAACAATAATATAATGAAAAGATGCACCATTTTGCACCGTGCGCCATTCGCCACACCTTTTTATGTGCGTTGTGCCACAAGAAAGAAAGACGCAAACGCCGCGTCGTGCCGCGCGCTATGACACACGCCTTAACTATGCTCTCAGCCTGGATTAAAAAAAATTATGTTCGACCATTAATTATTATTTATTTACAAATCCATTTAATAATATATGACATATTTTTATATTTACCAAAAAATTATTTTCATTTAAATATTTAGGTTGAATATATGATAATAATATTTTATAGAAATTTTGACTTAGTCGTACTTTATAGATATTTATATTTAATTTTGACTTATATATATATATATGTGTATATATAATAAATATGTGAAATATTCAATCTTATTCGAAATAGATATAATGACCAAACCTAGTTTGATTTAAAATTAAGATATTTTGTATGTTTTACTAAGTCAATTAAATTAATTTAAGTTTATAAACCAAATTTCAAAATATATTATATGTGTGTGTGTATAATATAATTTATATTTATATGGCAATATATTACATGCATGTGTGTATGTCTAAACTATATATATGTAGTACTAATAATATGTGTAATGTGTATATAAATCATATACATATATTTTAGTATATTTAAACATACGTATATACTTAGACATTTATATTCCCACTATATGTGTATATATATGAATTTATCATACCTATATGTAAGTATAATATATATGTATATACAATAGATATAAATTCCAATATTTATATGTGTATACATAGTTATACATATGCTTTATTTATTATCATGTTATGTTAGCTTAAGAATATGTGTGATACATTGAAATATATATATATTAAATATAAACATTTCAAATAAAATAATGTTTTGATTTAAAATGTAGATTAGATCTAATGCTAGCTAATATGTTACATAAACCCATTAAGATCCAAATAGGAAAAAAAATTAAAATTTACCAATTTCATCCGCTGCCAATCGGACCAGTTCTAACAATAACTAATACGTTGAGGTTTAACAAGATAAACAGGATTGTGACAACATATTATAGATTTATTTATAACACTAATTGTGTTCTTGCACTCAATTATAATTTGAAATCAAGCTAAAGTTGTCCAAAATAGAGGTTTTGTCAAACCGCACTTTAGCGTGTTCAAACTCGAACCCATTAAATTCCTATGGACTTGCACCAAATGAGATTTAATTTTAAATATGATTCACAAGAGCCAAAACAACATACGAATGTTAAGTTTGAAGACACACACACACTAATACCACTTTACGTTCTAAATGAAGGTTGAATAAACACGGACACCGGCTAACAATTGTTTACTCAAAAATCTTACGGACATCAAGAATACATGGAAAATCCATATGCCTACCCAAAAGTAGATTGACAAAATCATTACATTTCCAAACAAACAATTGGTGCTTATTTAAATTTTTATCTCCAAGTTAGAGATTGTAAACCAAATTCAACATTTATACACTAGATTTAAATAACTAGCAAATAACAAATCCATCTCAACACACTGTATTAGATCTCGACCATCTTTGCCGATATCTCAAGGATGAGTTCTAGCGAAATGAAAACACAAATTTTCAATGGAAATTTCATTTTTCATATATCGGCCGAGATCTCAGTACCTCGACCGAGATTAAATTCTGATATCTCGATCGATTGTGACAACCTGAATTTTGTTGAAATTAATATTGTTTGATAAATAGCATAACAAATATTTATATATCATTTGACTAATCAAAATGAAGTTTTTTGACATTAACAAAAGCAATATACAAGCCAAATCGCCTTTGGATACATAGAACTCGAGTTATAAATGATTGCACAAAAACTAATAATTTTGGGATTCACATAAATTTGTCCAGTTGGATCTCGATACAAGGAGGGTTACTACAAATATTTTATGGGGAATTGGTTTTTATTTCAACGAGATTCAAAAATTCAACTTTGGGGCCAAAATTTCGCAAGTCATAAACACTTATTCCATCTGTTTTTGCCTTGTTTATCATTTGGCAAGGGAAATATAAAGCGGGATGAAAAATTATTTAAAGAGAAAGAGAAGCAGAATTCAAATTTGTTATTGATCAACAAAAATCGGTGAGTAAATACCTCAATCTATCTCTCTCGTCCATGATTGGATGTTATTTTCTTTAATATGACCAGTACGTATGGCACGTCCGATTGGACGTGTAAAAGAAAAAATGCATTAGTTTTACTTTTAGCAATGATGAAACTATCCTCATGTTGCCTTGTTTTTAATTAATGTATAGCAAGGGTATCAACGTAATTTCCAAAGCTTCAAATGAAGGTATTCTCATTATATATAGAATATAGATAAAATATCCCTGATGTGATTGATTATGATACAAAAATATGACCAAATTCAGTTAGAAAGAGGTTTAACTGTGATTTCATGTTGATCTAAATTGTTAGAGAATTATGAAAACTTTACCATACGTAATTTGATTTAACTTGATAAGAGAAGTTCAATTTATGAAATTTCTCAATTTTTTGTGTTTACTTTGATAATGGATCTTGAGATTCTTTAAATTAATTAGAAGTGGAATTGGAAGATTTGAAGCAGAATAAATGAAAAAGAAATCAAAAGCAATTTATTATTTTCATGGTAGTACATATACCTCGAGATGTTCCTGGGATGAACTTTATGACTCGAGATATAAATCCGAAATGGACGCCCGAGATGTACTCATCTTGTCTGAGATCTTCCCCGATACAAGATCGCGTCTTTAATTTTTTTTGGAGACAAAACGTGATCGAACTCCAGACTTAAAACCTTGACTCAACATTAATTTGAAATAATCCAAATTAACAGATAGAATCTATCTTGAAATATTCATATTTTGTTTGTGTTAACAGAAAGTACGAAGATATATAGTTATAGATATAGAAAATTCTATTAAAAAAATCCTACTCGAAAAATATTTTTGGCAGCACTCCAAAACCAAGGGCTGGTGACGATTTAATTAAATTTCAAGGAGGGTTAGTTGAATCGAATCAGCTGAAACCCCTCTCCCTTTAACTAACATTCGCCACTGATTAACGCTTCTCTTGTTTTAATGATTTTTATTCCTAAAACCATTTTAGCTACAATTGTCTCCTTCATGTCAAAACATACAGATATGAAATTTTTGGTTTCTTTACATTGAAGTATCATCTCCAAATATTAAAATATCATCTACATGCATATAATTACACATTTATCAACAAGAAGCTTACCACGGACAAATTTGTTTGATCTTATATTGTAAAGTCATTCAAAGATGTGGTTTCATAAAACTTTTCATATCACGGATTTGGTGCTTGTTGAAGATCGCAAAGTGATTTAACAATCCCGATATCACTCAACCTTCTGGTTGACTAAGATAAATTTCTTCATTGAGTTCACTATTTAAAATGTAGTGTAGGCATACATTTCATGAATTTTTCAAACTTATAAATAGATGATAATGCAGTTAATGGTCTAATAGTAGAATTCTAGCAATGAAGGCGTAAATGTCAAAGTAATCTAACCCTTCGTTTTATGTATATCATGTGGCAACTAATTAGACCTTTACTTCTCTATTGTTACATCAGTTCTTACTTTCTTTTTAACTATCCATTTACATCCTATTGGTTTAAAACAAATTCCGTGTTTCATTTTCCATAATAAATTCTTCACATCTTTTATGGCTTCTTACAAAAAGGTTAATCTTGAGACTTTATTGACTCGTTGAATGTTAAAAAGATCGAACTCTAATATCAAAAGATTTTTCACATTAAAATTCATTCATCTTTTTAACATTATTATGGCTAATTGCCGAAGCATAATGAGTCGGTGCAATTGAAATCACCTAAGATGAACCACAGAGTACTTATGCATTTTGTTTACTATAAAGTTTTTCTATAAACTTGTTCTACCACTTTCAACTTTATAAGCATAAACAAGTGTAAACTTTGTAACCATATGCTTGGGTATCAATAAGGCACGTTGGTCCACGCTTAGAACACTTAGATGGACTGTCTATGATATCCCACTTACCGTGCAGTTGTAACTTGAATGTGTTTATCTCATCGCTACTTAACTTGTTTCCAACTAATCCATAAAAGAACGCTCATGGTTTCCAACTAATCCATAAAAAAGAACGCTCATGGTTAAACGACATTCTTTTAACATCAAGCACTGGTCTAATAGCTTTCATTTCCTCCTTTTAGTGCTTTAATAGCTTTCATTGGTATTTCCAGGAAGAAAGTCCTGTCAATTATAGACGAGGTCCACATATTTTCGTCCATATTTATATTGTGCAGATCGAATAGATTCAGGATGTGCACGATATTATTGAATTGTTCTAGCACTGGTCTAGCATGAGTAATTTTGTAATTTAAAAAAAAAATATCTGTGGCAAGAAATTTCTTATTCATTCCATTCTCCATAAGATACTTGCCTTATAGTGCATTCCAAATTCCTTTGATAGCTATGGTACTTCTGTACATGTCAAAAAGTATATCAATCATTGCGTTACAGATGTGTCCCTATGGACCTTATCATATGTAGTCAACTTGCTCCTATTTCATTCTTAGTCAACTTTGCAACAATTTCATCCTCTCTTTCGGTCGGTTTTGGCAATGTCAAAGCATCCTATCTTGAGCCTCCAACAGAAAATGCAGATTTTTCTGTCAATTTAAACAATTGATGCCAACAAATCTTTAGGTTTGGTGAAATCTATAACACTCCTTTAGACTGCCTGGTGTCATTGTTCCAGAAATAAGATCTTTGAACTAAATTCTTTGGTGAATCGTAGAGTATGGAAAACTTAAACAACTACAGTGATGCCACTGAGATGAACAAAGTTTGCTCAAAAGTGCATCATTAAGTCAATGAAACTGTAGTGAACGAGCAACAAGTTTCGAAATATACAATAGTACGAAACCATAATATAATTTAGTTTTTAAAAACACTGATTAATGTAGTAGAGTATTGAGAGTAGAGTTATATGAATTTTTCAAAGTTATTGTCTGACGTAAAAAAATGAATATACACACATGCACCCCCGCTTGCATGCACGCTGCACACACACGTTAAAAAGGTACAGCAAAGGGAAACGTTTACTGGAAAAAAACGGTTCATGAAAACAACTAATATGATAGAAAAATACGTTGATAGCTCAATCATTTATAGGAATTAGTCGACCGTTCTTAACTCATGAGTTCAGAAGCCCTACAACAACCAATATGTGCAACCGGATTATCGATTGCATTTTTTTTCTTATTATTTGTTCTTTTTTAACCTTTTAAATTATTTTCCAGAGATAAAAAGCCCAATCCTGTTCGATAATTTTTGTCCAAAAGCATATATTGGGTCCAAGCACAACAAAATCGGCTGGAATCAAAGATGGAACTAGGATTTTGAATCATCCTAGGATAAGTAAACATTTTATTTAAGAAGCATTAACTCAAATAATTAGCTTACGTTTTGGTTTGAATCAACCATCTTAATTGGACATTTAAGATGACGCACACGCAAATTACATATTTAATTTCATGAGTACAACATTTTCTAGGATGTAAGAAAATAAAGTCTGAGGTAGTGAAAAATAAATCCAACGTACTTTTGATATATACTCATGAATGTTGCTAAATTATGATAATACTTGTGAAATTTGCAAAAAAACTCCTATCACAAAAGCGTTCAAAGACGCAAGTGTACAAAACTACCGCTTGGAGAAGGCACCATAAGCGATGCGGGGCATCTTCAACAATTTGGTCTCCCACATTTACAGTTTTATATTGATACTGCATCTACGTTCTAACATTAAACTGCCAATATACTGCAGTTCAATAAAATGCTCTATACAAATTCCCAATATATTCATCAACGCGTTTAATAAGAATAAAAGCAACATTCATTTCAAATCGTGAAAATATCGAAAATTAGAAGAGATACAAACCAATCAAGAGGAATGAACAATGAAGGCATCGAATCAGTATTACTGTAAGATCTGCTGGTTGGAGGATATTTGAAGCTTCTTTTCCGAACCAATGCAACCCATTCTTCAAACGAGAGTCCTGCTCCAGTTCCATCTACGTCGCCAATCTGAAACCATGTGGGCTATTTTGGCAAAAAGAAAAAGAAAATGTTAGCAAATTAATTATTATGGGAAGGCTAAAGGGTAAAATGGATACAGAGATAATACTGATTGGGAGTTAATTTTGTTTGAAGGAGAAGCTGGTTTGATCTCTTTTTGAATTCCGTGAGACATTGATTTTGCCTTTTCTTTTATCTAATTTTTTCTTTATGCTGTTTTTGAGAGAGATTTGAATTTTGGCTGTTTCCGTGATTGGATATGAACGGAAGAGGAAAGTGGAGCATTTGCGTTAAGAGTTTACATGAAAAAAAATGATTGTGAAGGGATTGATATCCTAAATTTTAGGAAAGAAACATCAAACATGTCCGGCAATTGTAGCTTGGTTGTAGCCATACTTGGGTGCGCTTGTCTTGGACGCATTTTTGAAAACAGGTTCACAAAACTATGGTAGTGAATGATTATGAGGTGATTGATAATCTGCCAATCATTATAATCAATAATGACTAGCACAATCATACAATGGTGAAGAACCGATCGTTCGCTTCTATAATTTCGAAAAAAAAGTACTATATCTAATGTAGTTTTTCGCAATTTTAGTTAAACATCAAATGATAATACGTTGAAACAAAATTTAGAATTGAAGAGATCTAAGAAGATTTGTATATAAAACAAAATATATAGTATTTGAGAGATTTAAAGAGACATGTTAACGACATGTTTTTTGTTTTTTGCTTCATGCTATTTGGATTCTACTTTTAGTGGTTTATCATTTATGGATGGTAAATCACTATACATAATCAAAATGGAAGATCGATTTTATTCCCTTTGCATATATTTATCGTAACTTTTTGTCCATAATAAAAAAGATACCACTAATACGTATTTTCCGTTAAAAATGCATTGAAAGTCAGAAAATGTTCATTTACTTTTCTAATTTTTTTGTGTGCATTTTCTCTGATAAAAATCTATACCTTGCATTATGTGTGATGTGATTGTTGATTTATGTTAATGAGATTTTGGCCTCACAACACCAGCATGAAATATATGTATTGTTCAATGCTTATACAATTATGAGGTAGTGTAACATCCCCACTTGAAATCTGAACGTCGATGATGTCGCAGTCATCACCAGAATTAATTTCGGCGTCTAAAGTGAGATCAGTATAATATAAAACACATGAAAAGTAAATAGTGCAGAATAATATTGTTTATTACATAGCAGATTCTTTTAAATTTTTATTACAATTACTTCGATCAAAATTACCAAATGTCGTGCCCATGCATGGGTCAAATATAATAGTAAATAACATAATAAAGAATCGGGTCCACATATGAAGATGTGGCCCACACTCCTGCATACAGCGAAAACAAAATCTTTATTAGCTAGAGACCCTCCTGCTCCATCTTCAGTCCACGTACTGCGACCATTATTCCAAACCTGTCTAAGTCCATAAACTTGATCTACTCAAATGAGTAACCGTGAGTTTATAGAAAAAATAATAATAAAAACACAGGTCGGACATAAAGTCTAGTGTGAATAATATTGTCCTCAAAACAAACATATAGTGAGACCAACCTGCACTGCACATATTAGATTTTCCCATCACTATCCAATCAATCGTGTATGAAACACTTTAAACTACTGACGCAATTATTTCTTATTTACATCTTCAATTAAATGCTTCCTTTAGCAAATTCTCTTTACTACTACACACTCTGCACTGACCCCACCCGAGTCCTAGTTTAAATTGTCTTTGAATCTAAGTATAAAGTATTGCGCTCCCTGCGTAGACCCGTTTGGTTTCCCTTATAAATTCTTCTTTGATCTACAAAGCATTCTTTTAAAGTATTTAACGCGGCGCCCCGCACAGTTCCTTACTTTAGTATGGGTATTGCGCCCCTACGTAGAGCTTACTTAACTTCCCGTTAAGGTTTACTCATACCGCTTGGAATCGCCCACCGCAGTACTCTTTTAAGCTCATTTTTTTGGAAGTTTCTCTTATCTAATACTGCTTGGGATCGTCTGTCGTGGTGTCCTTTTAAATTCATTCTTTAGTTCGAACTGTGTAGATTCAGCCCCTTGTAGTATTTAACTATTTAGTTAGTTAAGTTTTGGACTACAAAGGAACAACCACATATAGTCCCTCTATATATATTTACTAAATTTCCTTACTGCTTGGCATCACCCCACAACGGTAATTTATTTACTTATTTTTCAAACTGTAGCACCCCACCACAGTAGACCGTAAAGAAACTCATATGCAGTCTTACACGGTAAAGAAATCCATATGCAGCCTCTAAACATTTGTTTAATTTGGAACTACTTGGTCTCTCCACCGCAGTTTTTGGAAGTTGAATGTCTCTCCTCATCTTTCCTTGATATACATTCGAGTGAGCGTCCACACCCGATGCCAATAGCCCTTCTAACTCTGTCTTTTCATTTTGACGCAGGATCCCTTCCCCGTTCTGACCTTGCCTCTTTCGGAGTCCCATTGACTTAACCTTTATAAGTTTCATATGTTTATTTATTTTTAACGCGAGATCTTCCCGACCCACGCAGTACGCTCTACGTTTTACTTAATAAGTGTTCCTTCCTAAGTTTCAGCGCAGTATGATCCCTTCATATCTAGCTCAGTACACTTACTTATAAAAACAGAGCCGCGTCCCAATGTCGTACCTTGACAATTTTGACACTCCTGACAACGCCTTTATACGTGTCGACAAACTATTCGTTCTTATTTCACTTTCTGTTATTTGCAGCGTCATTTTCAGCAAATAATTGGATCTTGCCCCTTTTTAATATATTTTTTACATAGAGTTTATTTTTATTTTTACAGCATCCCCCGTAGTACCCATTTACCCCAGCACAGTATTTAGCTGATTTTACTTTTATTTCGTTATAGAAATTCTGATAAATTCCCTAAAATATCTTGAACCCCCGTTCTTCCATCGTTTAACTTTATTTTTCCTTTTTATGGTATTTTTCTTGTTTATTTCGTGTCGTTCTACTTCAAAAATTCATATAGAATTACGTGTGCTTAAGAAATCTCTTAAACGGTAAACCCGTTTTTTAAATCTGGCCCTAAATATCATATGAAACTTTCATTAAATTTTGAAATCATTAGAGTAGGGGAAACACATGTAAAGTGTTTGCGCCAAAATTGGTCACAAACCCCGAAAGCTATGAAAGCACCGGTGTTTACACACAGATCCACAATATTCAAACATGGATCTCAGATCTTAGAGAAAGTAGAGAATAAAAATGAAGAAATAGCAAAATTAAAATGAGTAAGAAAGCAAAGAACACAAGGTTTATAGTGGTTCAGTTATCTTCGGCCTACGTCCACTTTGAATCAATCTTTTTATTCCTTTTATACTGAGATTATAGTTACAAGACTTTGAAATTAGTAAACAAAATGACAGAGTTTCGCCTAGAAAAGCATAAGAAGATCCCTTTTTTAGTTGCCATAGATCTGCTATTTATAGGTGTAGATCTGAAAATATCTGCCCCAAAACCCGAAATACCTCTTCTCATGTGCAGGTTGGCCCACCAGATCGATCTGGAGTCGTTAATCGATCCTGATCGATCCAAGTATAATTCGTATCGATCCAAAAAAGGTCCAATGAAGCTAAGATCTATCGTGGATGTTCTGAATGAATAAGAAAGCCATTGTGAAAATTTCATAGCATTTGGACCCATGGTTTGAGAGTTATGATCAATCCAAGTTTATGTTTTCCAATGTATGTCGGCAGCTTCGTATCCATGAAATAGTGCGTATCCATCATTTTGGCTCAATCGCTTCGTATCCATCAGTCCACATGTCCATAGTCGTAGCCTTCGTATCCATCCGAGTTCCACGCTTCGATCCATGCAACGCGCTCCTCCCATTGACCGGCTTCTTCATATCGATCGATACGAAGGCGATCGATATGAAATAGCCTATGAGTGCTCGCCACTTTTCATATCGATCCTTTGCATGTGTCCTTCGTATCGATCCAAGTCCCACATTCTTGCCTGCTTCGTATCGATCCATGTATGCTGTCTTCTTCGTATCCATCAACCGCTTCCTTGTTCGTATCGATCACAGCCATGATCGATACGAAGTATGCCATCATAGTTCTGCCATGTCCAACCAAATCGATGAGCATTGCATCGATACAAAACCTATCGATCCGAAGACCGATTGATCCGAACTAACCATCACAATGATCGATACGAAGGCATCGATCTAAAACCATCTCTCACATATATTGATCCATCCATATCTTGAGCGTACGAACTCCGATTGACCTGAAATTTGAAATGTAGCCTTTCCAAGCCCTGTTTATTGTTCCCAACTGATCCCACCTTGATTGGAGCTCGGTCCAATTTTGAGGGTATCGATCATATCCCCATTTCCAATCGGTCTCCAACCTTGATATCCATGCTTTTTAGCCAATTTGTTGATATCCCGGCTTTGTCCAAAAGACGGGGTAACATTTGCCCCCCAAAACATGCCTTGCGATAGGAAGGCGTGTTTTGAATAGCTTTAAATCCGACATCCAAAGTCCATATTTCATCTATAGCTCATTTGATCCATAATCCAATCCACTACCAAGCCATTCTATCCAAGTGTCATAGCCTTATCCTTGTCCAAATCCACGACTGCTTTGAGTCGATATCTGATTCTGAATCCAATAACCAAATCCTTAGCCAATTCCATAGCCACCCGAACCCGTCAACCAAGTTTTAATCCATACATATCCAATAACCAAATCCATGACCTCTCCGGGTCGATATCCAAGTCCAGGACCGCTCCGGGCCCTTATATAAATCCAGGACCACTCTGGGTCCATAGCCAATCCTTGGCCATTCAAAGCCGAAATCCGAATCCATGACCTCTCCGGGTCTAAATTCAAATCCATAGACCTCATCGGGTCGTTTTATCTTGCTCTGGCCTCGACTTTCCTATCGGGGGCTTTTATATTTTTCGGTCTCGACTCTCCGATCGAGGGCTTTTGTATTCTCCGGCCTCGACTCTCCGGTCGAGGAATTTTATATTCTCCGGCCTCGACTCTCCGGTCAAGGAATTTTATATTGCGTTCGAGTCCATTCCATCGCTCTTCGACGAAGGGACTCGTAACTTGTGATTAATGCCCTATCTCTCTGGTCGGGACCGTAATCGCATGACCTGTATTATTTATTACATTTATCCAGATCCAATCAATTACAAAGTCCAATTGAAAAAATTAAAGTCTGTACAACCAAGAAAATAAAATGTCCATAGTACCAAGAAAGAAACCAGAGTCCACAGAAAATAGAAAGAAAACAAGATTTCATAAACCCGAGCATCACGGTTTATCATCATCTCAGAGCATGCCTAGGGACCGTCCTCGATCCCATACATGTGTAAGTGACTTAGCCGCATCACTTTGGGGTTTACTACTTATTCAAAGCCACAAATCCATTCAGTTGATAACAAGTTGATGACGTTGCCTAGATCCAGTGCCATCTTCGTTTGAGGTGGGCGGTGGCCGCTCCTGTTCCACTACCATAGCTCGATTCCTTATGTATTGTTGCAAATGACCATTCCTTTCATACTACTCAATGATATCATTCAAATGCCTACAGTCATTCGTGCTGTGTCCATCCAGCTCATGGAATAGGCAATGCTTTCCCGATGCCCGCTCATATTCAAAGGGTTCCCTTTTTGCCGGCCTTCGATACTGGCCCTCGAGTATCCAAGTAAATCCTTTCTAGAGTTTCAATTAAATCTGTGTAATAAGGAAATTTTGATTCCCTCCATTGCCTTTTTGAAGTGTTGCCATTATCATTCATTTTCCTTTTGCCTCTATCGTCCTTGTATGAATCCTCCCTGGGTGGACCTCCACCTTTTACCGCATAAGCTTCAGCCTCTCTCCCCTCTCCCTACCTTTGCATCTTCCTGTCTTAAAAACCTTTCTGCTTCGTGATAAAACTCTTCGAGATCCAATGGTGGATCCCATTCCAATGATATCTTAAAATCTAAATCAATCTTAATTCCCGAGACTGCTGCCATCAAAACCATCGACGGATCGGGTCGATCCACTGAAGCCACTACCGCATTGAATCTGGTTAAGAAATCCCTAAGTGATTCTCCCTTCCACTATTTCATTGATGTCAAAGTCATCACATTCTTAGGTCTTACGACGTGGACCCGAATTTGCCTCATAAATCTCTCAATCAACTCTGTCCATGTGCTAATAGAGCCGTTTTCTAGTCATCTGAACCATAATGCTGCTATATCCGTCAAATACAAAGGGAAGCACCATGACTTCCTCAGATGCCCTTAGTACTTTTATGTGTCTCATGTACCTTGTCAAGTGAACGGCGGGATCCGTTCTCCCATCATACATCTCCAACGTTGGTAGTTTGAAGTCTGGTGGATTCCTAGCTTGCTTGATCATAGGAGTGAAGGGACTCTTGTTCATGTCCTCCAAATCTCTATTCGCTAATCCTTCCCTCATAGCCCGTCTGATCATGTCTGCTAGCCCGTTGTTGTCATTAAGTGGTAGCCTTTGTCTGCGATCTCCAACCTGCCCCCTGAGTCCGCGAGGGAATCGTGAAGTTTGTCCTTCTGGATAAGCATCCATATCCCGATCAATGCCAAACTGCACAGCTTCGCCTAGTATCCTTCCTAGAATCGAGCCAACATGATTCAGGGATATGCCCCCGAGTACAGGAGTGGCTCCCGATGGTCCTGCTCTATCCTACATCTTGTTTGTTGCATTTTCTCGATCCTAATTCTGAATCGCCTCTGCTTCTGCTTCTCCAGCTTCGTGATCCCTATTTCCAGCATTTCCTGTAGTTATATCCTCTTGATTTTGTACTCTAGCTTGTCCAACTTTTCGGAGTAAGTTCTGCATCATCTTCTCTTGCCTTTTCAGCATCCCTTCCTGCATAGCATCCATCATCATCTCCATCTCATCTATGGTGATGAAAACTAAGGTCTGATTAGCTCCCGAAGAGGCCTCCTGACTTCCTTCATGCTGACTCCTTTCCGTTCTCTGTCTCTTTGTTGATTTCTTTGCCATTGCTTCCCAAAATCTGATCCTTTTGCTTTCCAAATCTAAACTCCAAATCTGATATCACAGGTGCTAGTCCTTCTCAGTGAAAGCACTAAAGTGTTTGCGTCAAAATTGGTCACAAACCCTGAAAGCCGTGAAAGCACTAGTGTTTGCACACAGATCCACAATATTCAAACACAGATCTCAGATCTTAGAGAAAGTAGAGAATAAAAATGAAGAAATAGCAAAATTAAAATGAGTAAGAAAGCAAAGAACACAAGGTTTATAGTGGTTTGGCTATCTCCGGCCTACATCCACTTTGAATCAATCTTTTTATTCCTTTTATACTGAGATTATAGTTACAAGCCTTTGAATCAGTAAATAAAATGACAGAGTTTCGCCTAGAAAAGCATAAGAAGATCCCTTTTTTAGCTGCCATAGATCTGCTTTTTATAGGTGTAGATCTGAAAATATCCGCCCCAAAACCTAGAATACCTCTTCTCATGCGCAGGTGAGCCCACCAGATCGATATGGAGTCATTTGGGATCGATCCTGATCGATCCAAGTATAATTCGTATCGATCCAAAAATGGTCCAATGAAGCTGAGATCGATCGTGGATGTTCCTGAATGAATAAGAAAGCCTCTGTGAAAATTTCATAGCATTTGGACTCATGGTTTGAGAGTTATGATCGATCCAAGTTTGTGTTTTTCAATGTATGATGGTAGCTTCGTATCCATGAAACAGTGCGTATCCATCATTTTGGCTCCATCACTTCGTATCCATCAGTCCCCATGTCCATAGCCGTAGCCTTCATATCCATCCGAGTTCCACGCTTCGATCTATGCAACGCGCTCCTCCTCTTGACCGGCTTCTTCGTATCGATTGATACGAAATAGCCTATGAGTGCTCACCACTTTTCATATCGATCCTCTGCGTGTGTCCTTCATATCGATCCAAATCCCGCATTCTTGCCCGCTTCGTATCGATCCATGTTTGTTGCCTTCTTCGTATCCATCAACCGCTCCCTTGTTCGTATTGATCCTAGCCTTGATCGATACGAAGTATGCCGCCATACTTCTGCCGTGTCCAACCAAATCGATGCGCATTGCATCGATACAAAACCTATCGATCCAAAGACCGATCGATCTGAACTAACCATCACAATGATCGATACGAAGGCATCGATCTAAAACCATCTCTCACCAATATTGATCCATCCATATCTTGAGCGTACAAGCTCCGATTGACCTGAAATTTGAAATGTAGCCTTTCCAATCCCCGTTTATCATTCCCAACTGATCCCACTTTGATTGGAGCTCAGTCCAATTTTGACGGTATCGATCATATCCTCGTTTCCAATCGGTCTCCAACCTTGATATCCATCCTTTTTAGCCAATTTGTTGATATCCTGGCTTTGTCCAAAAGGCGGGGTAACATAAACATCCCGTGCATGCGCATTTTCCCCCCAAAACATTCGTTAATCTTTTAATACTTTTGCATGTAGACCCGTATGAACCCCATCAAATATAAAAACATATAAACCTAAACTGATTCCATACATATATAAGAAATCGGATTAGAAGGGTTAAGTATTACTCACCTAAATCTTTTAGATGTATAGTTTTGATCTTCCTTAGTCTTTTCTAGCTTGAGTTTTTTTGGTATCTTCTCTTTATTTGCCATTTTATGCTTCCACCATTAAAGAGTTTCTCTAGGGTTTTATTTTAGTTTGAATAAAATGAAATGAATGAATAGAAACGATTAATGTCTATTGTCCCACAATAAGTTGGGCATGCGCCCTTATACCCGCTTCCATTAATTCATTTCCCTCTACCCACTTTGTTTAACCTGCATTTTCCTTTTAATTAACTTATTTAATTGATTTTAAAATCTAGGGTTATTACATTCTTCCCTTCTTAAAGGAATTTTGCCTCGAAATTCAGTTAAGATCAACTCGAGACTAGTCATCACCTTTATGCTTACACTAAGCATCCTTATGAATTCCTAATCCATGCATACATATTTAACCCGCTTCTATTAATTCATTTCCCTCTACACACTTTATTTATCCCACCTTTTCCTTTTAATTAACTGTAAAATTTTGGGTCATTACATATAGCAAGCTAACTTTTTGTTAAAGTAGTTAATTATTAATAATTATATTATTGTACACTTATATAATTAAGAAGTTGCAAATTGTAAAATGGTTAAGTAAATTTAATATATACTTTTAGAATCAAAGTAGAAAAATATATGAATTGCAGAAAAGTAAAACGACACTGAAATTTTACATGGTTTGAATGTTAAGAAATCATACGTCCATAGGTCAATCAATATATCTATTTTAATAATTTGAAGTGTAAGCATAGAATTCTATAAAGACCCTAACATTGTTTTACACATCCTTTTAGTATTAATCCTCTGACTCTTAAGAATTAATCCATATTCTACTATAGTGATCCTTTTCTTTTATAGGTGAATGATATCACAAGGATTAATGTCATCATTCACGTACTCAACTACTATCATCAGATATTGCCACATGTCATTGACATGGCCTGAGTTGTGTGCTGCGAATTATTGTTTAGGTTTTAATGGGATAATTTGGCTTAGGTGGGATAAATTGATATGAAGTGTTAGAATTGGTACGATATAGTTGGGTTTTGCCACATGTCTAAGAGTCATATTGTGTATTGATGGGTGTTTGACTTGGCCTTGTTTTAAGGAAGTGACCTTTGGCGTATTCTACCTTTGGTCATAATTTGTTGCTTTAGAACTTTAGTGCTCTCCCCCTAGTAGAGATGCATTGCAAGGTTGAATATTGTATTGCACTAATAGTTGATTCGTAGACTTTAAGTGCATGATAGAACATTACGAGGTTCTTAGTTAAAGTTCAAGAAGTATGCCCTAGGGATAATTTTGTTATTTGTTACATAATCTAACCGTGGAGTCAAGCTTATTCGAAATAAAGTAAATTTCTAGTATTGTTTCTACTATATGTGATATAAATAATGACTAAAAAAGCATAAACCTATAAAATTAGAAAATCCTTTTAAAAAAATATTATATGATTATGATTGCAAATAGTTTGCAATCATGAGTATTAAATCATAATTAAAATAACATTTTGTTTTAAATATTCTTGGTCAAGATGTTTAAAGAAAAGGATATTGATACAACCATTGAGTACAGAGTATGCAACGCTCTTCAAATGTTGGACATTGTATTACTCATGATTGTTGGGTCATTGAGGGGTTACATACTTGTAGTCGTGAGATAATTACTAAACTGATTCGACTGAGAGTTTCTTGCTGGTTAATAACAACCAAGTCAAATGGGAAATCTTAGTATGACCGTTGATGGTATTTTTCATCAACTTTAGAGTTACGATGGTGTGTCGCGAAGATCAATGGTTACTTCCTAATCGCTAGGCTTAATGATGGAAAACTATGGGAAAACGAGCATTTAAAGATAAATGACACGGGATGTAGAGTGGGTCGACGAATGCCTATGTCCACTATGAAGCTTTCTTTCTACATGGCTCTCTTACAGTTATAAGGAATTATAAGAGAATGATAAAAGAAATGAGGCCCTTAAAACTAAGGAAGTGGATAATCTTACGGGCTTGACGTACATAGAGCTCTGAATTATATATAGTTCTAATAATTCTTATAATTGATAACCAACCGACCGGCCAACCAAGCACTGGGAGCCGAAACCTTTACGATGTTGCAATGCATAATATATTTGTATTAGTTCAATTTGTTCTTGGATAGCGTAGATCGTGCCATAAAATAGCCAGGAAGCGCGCTTGACCATTGATTTGGCTGAACAGACTTGATGGGAGAAAAATGGCTAAATGGAAGGAATACGTGGCTAAGTTGAACAGGAGAACTGCACATAAGCGTTCTCGGGCTTACCTCGCATTTAATGCATTTATACTATGGTGGTATGCTATGGAAAATAGATCAGGCTTCTTGTCAGGAGTAAATACACCTTGTTGTACCTTCTATTGCTTTACCCCCATGTGCCTAGGTGGTAAGACAGGCCGAGTTGGTCTGCTGGCCATTGGGACCACGAAGAGGATAGGGAATTACTGGGAGATGAGCTGAGGAAATGCCGAGTCGAGTGAGGGATAACGAGATAACATGCAAACCATAGGTGGTTGTACTGAAACGGGATCAAATTACAAGCGACACTGAAGTCGACCTTGAGCTAAGTCAGTTGGTAAATAGCTGGGAGAGATGCTCAAGCGGGTGGGTAGACTTAGTGTTGTATTGAAAGCAGGCCGGCATAAGAGGGTCGATCGTAAGTGAGTTGGGGAGTCATTCTTATACTTTGCTGAGATGTACCGGTCCTACACTTTGTGGGGTTGACATGAGTATAT
Source organism: Allium fistulosum (assembly GCA_030737815.1). NCBI lineage: Eukaryota > Viridiplantae > Streptophyta > Magnoliopsida > Asparagales > Amaryllidaceae > Allium > Allium fistulosum. The sequence continues at coordinate 962,393,147 of CM060901.1, forward strand.
GGGATGATATGGGTCTAGCTTGGGCCTGAGATGGTAGCCCAAGGAACCTTGTCGGCTCGCCTTCACCTTTTGGCCAGCTTGAGGGAGACTGATATGGACCCGTGCTGACCTAGACTAGACCAGGTCGGGTTAAGTAGCCTTGATCACCATGTCTCCTTACTTACAAATTGATTAACATTTTGCACCCCCTAATTTCGTGTCTATGCATAGGCACAAGCCTGTTAAATCATGAAGACTTCATCGATTGATAGCTCTGCTATCCATTTAATGCACTTTCCATATGGCATTATGCCATTGGTAGAAGCAATTGTAATTCTCGAGACATGGCAAAGAGGTGTCACTTTCGCCACATGCGTGTTTTGACATGGTATTTGATTATTCTTTAATAGTTGAGATCTTTTATTGTCATTTTAAGCATAGCAGCTGCGATTGAAGAGAAAGGTATATAAATACTTTCTCTTCTTCCACTTTGAACTCATGAAGCTTTTGCCATATAATTTCTTCAAAGAAGTTGAACCTTGCATGGTTTTTTATTGCTAAAAATAGTTAACTTTGTCTTCTTCTTCCTCTTCAAACGCTCTAGAGCGCCTTTGGTTTTAGCAAACTTGTTTGGAGTTAAATGAACTAAGGAAAAAATTTTTGGTGTCGAACTGTTTTTATTGATTGTAGTTCTAATCGTTGTTTGGAACTTTGCTTCTTGAGATGGATCTTACCTTATTACTTAGCTTAGGATCGCGATTTCTGGCCATTATTCAAATGGTGATCGTTCATTGGTCTTAAACCAATGATCCAGATGTTGTTGGCGGGCCTTCTGCCATTTTGCTTTGACATTCCAAACCAAAGTCACTTTTGCCTCCAGTGTTACTACTGAAGTCTTAATGTGCTCCTTGACATTCTCTGGAAAATTTTCAAGACCTCTTGTGAGATTCAATACAGAAGGCTTCGAAGGTGGTCGCCCACCCCAACTTACGCAGCAAAATTCTGAACGATCGATGTCGGTGGTGCTCATATGCACAATTGAAGCTGAATCTCTGATAGGCCCCAAGGCATGGACCTTTCTTTCTCTTTTTCTTCTTTTCAACTAGTTAGCAATAAAAAGTCATTGTAAGCCTAGCAGGGTAAGAGTTGTGACCTCGCAATCTTCAAACTGAATGAAACAGATCTTTTGTTGCAAACTTTGTCGATGTAATTCATTGTTCTACCTTTGCTTCTTTGCCTACGACTTATGGAGTAGCATATCTGGGATGGATGATGTAGTCCTTGCATTATTTGCAGAAAATGTTTCCTTCTATTTAGGATATGTTAAATAGTAATGCGGTTATGTGATGGGTTGAGCCCAGACATTCATATGACCCAAGTGTCGATTAGGTGTTAAGTGGTAGGCGACACTGGTGTTAAGTGAGGGCGCATGTTTATCTGTGGGTTCTCCTAGTTGACAAGCGATCATGTGTAGAGTGGCAGATGGGTCTGGCTCGAATTGGAGTACATGAGGGCTCAAGGATTCTCCTGGGTTACACGTTGGCAATAGTAGGATGGCAGCAGGTCTCGGCTCGAACCAAAGTGCATGGTTGGCTCGAATACTTTGTATAAGTGTTATGTTAAATGGTGAGACAGATAATAAGTGCCACTGTTCACAAGAACTTAGCAAATAGTAGGGCCTATTATCAAAAGTAAGAAAATATCTATGATGTTGGGCTGAGCTAGTAAGTGTGTTTGAAAAGGACAATGGCCATTAAGCCCAGGCCCCAAACGTCTTCAGACATGTCAGCAGGCCCCCGACCACTTCTGGACATGGTTAAGGGCAACGACGGACGAGGCGGCTGCTTGATGGCCCAAGGAGGGCTGAATACTTGTGCAATCTCCATAACTTGGTTGATAGCAGCAGTAAGTAATATGTGGCAGTGGGAATACATTATGGTGGCATAGACATGAAGCCAAATTGAGATTATAGCCCAACTTATCAAGGGGATCTTACTTAGTTACTAGTTCTGGAGCCAAGATGTTGACGGTCACCGTGGGTTAGAGCATGAGACCATTAACCACAAGGTCGGAGGTTCTAGCCCATCTTCTAGCATCAAAATGTTGACGATAATTTTCATCAACCTCAAAGTTATGATGATGCATCGCGAAGAGCAAAAGTTACTTGTTAATATCTAGGCTTAAGGATGGAAAACTATAAGAAAACTAGCATATAAGGATAAATGACACAGGATGTAGAGTGGTTCGACGATGCTGCCTATGTCCATTATGAAGCTTTCTTACTATATGGCTCTCTTATAATCACAAGGAACTACAAAAGAATAACAAGAAAAATGAAGCCCTTAAGACTAAGGAAGTAGATAATCTTAAGGGCTTGTTGTGCCTAGAGCTTTGAATTCTGTATAGTACCCAAAATTATTTTAGCTGATGACCAATTGATCCACCAGCCAGGCACTAGGGACCAGACCCTCTATGATGTTGTAATGCATGATATATTTATAGTAGTTGAACTTATGCTTGGACAGTGGAGATCATGTCACAAAATAAGCAAGAAGCGCGCTTGGCCATTGATCTGGCTGAACGGACTTAATAAGAGACAGCTGGAAAAATAGAAGGAATGTGTGGTTGAGATGAATGTCAATAGGAGAACTGTGCCAGAAGCATTCTGCCTTACCTTGCATTTAATGCATTTGTAGCGTGGTGGTATATTAGGGGAAATGGAACATACGTTTGTTAGGAGTAAATACACCTGGTTGTACCTTCTATTGCTTTACTCCCGTATGTCTAGGTGGTAAGATGGGTTAAGTTGATCTGTTGGCCATTGGGACCAGGAAGAGAATAGGGAATTGCTAGGAGTGAAGGGCTAAGGGCATGTAGAGTCGGGTGAGGGATAATGAGACAATCTGTAAACCACAGGTAGCTGTACTGAAACTGGATCAAAAGACAGGCCATGCTGAAGTTGACCTTGAACTGTGTCGCTCAACAAATAGCCAGGAGAGATGCTTAGGTGGGCGGGTAGACTTGGTGCTATGTTGAAAGCAGGCCAGGATGAGGGGGTCGATCGTAAGTGAGATGAGGAGTCGTTCTTATGCTTTACTGAGCTATACTGATCCACATGCTTTGTAGGGTCAGAGTGAGTAGACGGGTGATATCGGTCTAGCCTGGGCCTCAGATGGTAGCCAAGGAGCCTTGCCAACCCACCTTTAACTTTTAGCTAGCTTTAGAGAGACAGGCCTGGACCCATGCTAATCTAAACTGGACCGGATCGGGCTGAGGAGGCTTAATCACAACATCTAATTACTTATGAAAAAATTGAGTAACAATGACGATTTACGCAATTCTTTCGACTTAAGAATACTTTGGAAATTTAACGTGAATACCCTATTTTGATTATAATTAAATCATGGCATAACATTCATCATACGACTATAGTTGGCTCCAAGTTGAAGTGTTAAAAGTGAAATATATTCAATAGAAATTTTGTCTCCTCCATTGTAAGAGTTTATTATCATGGTCAATTGTGGTCAACTCAATGTCAAAATCTCTGGCCATAGCATATCGGTTAATCATAAATGTTATTATTGAACCAAGGAATTTTGAGATGGAATATATAGTTGCATATGGATATTATTAGTGCTTTGACCAAAACCAAGCTCTAATTGTCAAAAATTTAGTGAAGATGAAGAATATGCGCATATAGTATATATCATTGCTTAAGGGTGTTGTTTAAAGAATAATTTTACCTTAAAATTTCATAAGCGATAAATTTGGTCAAATTATCACATCATCAGTTAATCTGATCTGGGAACGCTAATATTCAAAGTGTTCGAGATTAATCGCCAACCGAAATCATAACCGTGAGTCGAACAACAGAATCTGTGCAGTTTTTGAAATATCACCAAATTTAATTAGTTTATACCGTGTTATAAATAAATTAATATAATCATTATATTAGTTATTGGTTTTTTTTAATGTTTGGGATGCCTATATTAATTTTGTATTGGTTTTAAAAATTTTGGATGCTCCTACCAATTACATAGGTATATATATAATAGTTATATATGCACGTAATGGGACATCCAATAAAATTGGTATCAGAGCCATACCCAGCCGGAATTATGGTCTGTACGTGTTACAGCCACGACGCCTGGGTGGTGTTGTGTTCATGAGCCAACAAGGATGTTGAGCTCTAAAGAGGGGGAGATTGTAACACCCCTTCAAAATGGGAATAATAGTCCCACATCGCGGAAAAACACTATGAAGTGGGTGCTTATATACCAAAGCCTTCACCTCATAATAACGTCGAGGCCTTTTGAGGAACAAAACCCTACACCTTAACAATCGCCAAGGTGTGGGGTTTTGTTCCTCAAAAGGCCTCAATGTTGTTATGAGGTGAAGGCTTTTGTATATAAGCACCCACTTTTTATAGTATTATCCACGATGTGGGACTATTATTCCCATTTTGAAGGGGTTACAATCTTCTTCTCTGGTCTTCTCGAGGGAGTGTTGGTTGCTTCTTAGATCTGGAAGTTGCAGACGTATTCCCAAGCATTTGCAGGCTATTCCGAGTTCTCGTCTTTTTAACCTGTTCACGAAAGAAGTTTAGTTCGAATACAAAGTTAAAAGAAGCATCTTTTTGGTTATTAATGTCTTATCTTGTTAAGTTCTTCTCTTTTCTTCTCGAGGAGTGTTGGTTGCATCTTAGATCTGGAAGTCGAAGACGAATTCCCAAGCATATGCAGGCTGTTCCGAGTTGTCGTCTTTTCGACCTATTTCATGAAAGAAGTTTAGTTCGAAGATTTGAGTTTTTTTCATAGATAGTTTTGTCAGATCTAATACCTGACTTCATTCTGGTTGGATCAAAGACTTTGTTTGCTGATGGCCTTCAAGTTGTTGCTGCTGTTCATCTCCTTGGTCTCTAAGGAAGAAGCTACGACCTGGATGTAGATGAGGTTGCTTCGTTATGTTCTCGCTCGCCGCCATTGTTTTTTATTTTCTTCGAGATGAGATAGGAATTAAATGAAGTTGTAGAAGTGCCGGTTTACCTTATTTGCTTTGAGATCTGTCTCGAAACTTCTGATATTTAGTTACTGTTTAGTGGGCTTTGGGCTGGTATTTTGTTTAGCTTGGGCCTGTCTTGGTTGTTTGAGTGTAGTCTTTGCTTTGTTTTGGTCTTGTAAGACTTTTGTATATACTTTGCTTATAGTAATAGAATGCTTGAACCCTTTTTCAAAAAAAAGGGGTTACAATCTCCCCCCCCCCCCTTTAGAGCCCAATGCCCTCGTTGGCTCATGAACACAACACCACCCAGGCGTCGTGGTTGTAACACGTACATGCTACAATTCCGGCTGGGTATGGATCTAGTACCATTGTAACAGCCTGCACCTCACTTAACGCAGATATTGTCCCCAATTTAGTCACCTCCGCCTCATAGGCCAAGCCAAGGTATGGGGTTTTGTTCCTCAAAAGGCCTCGATGTTGTTATGAGGTGAAGGCTTTTGTATATAAGCACCCACTTTTTATAGTATTATCCACGATGTGGGACTATTATTTCCATTTTGTAAATAAGATTTAATATTGAAGTGATATTTGAATTTTGATTTAAATGTAGTAATGTATTTCATTAAAGCCAAAAATTTGAAAGTAAGGGAAAGGATCAGCCACGCATGTTAATTGATTAAGTGGCATGATTTAAATAAGGGAAGAGGATTATAAGGATGAGAGATTTAGAAAATGTATCTCTCCATACTCTTTTATATAACCCACCTTCCTCCTGGTCGTTTTCCTAATCCCTTTTCTCTTGTTCTTCTTATCCAAAACTGGACCCTTCTCTTCCCAAACACAAAAATCCCTCCCTCTCTCTCTATGTTGATGTGAGCATTACAAACTCAAGTAGGTGAGATATAAATTCCGATAGGAGACTCTCAAATCGACGTGCGATAAATAAATAGGATTTAAGAGGTAAACATTTTCTATGTTCACATCATAAACTCCAAATCTCTGTATATATATTTTGGCCATAAACATTTAATTTTTAATGTATATAAACATTTATTTAATAATACTTATATTTTATATATATACATATGTGTGTATGCATGTTCAACCAATTTTTTTTAAAAAACCTTTAGTGACTCACGTCCTAAATATAAAAATATATTAAAATAATGTTTCGTCTAAAATAAATATTATATAACATAATATACTATGTACATTTTATTTAGCTGTATATATCATTTTCGGTTTTCAAATAATATATATGTTCATATATGTTTTAAATAAAGTTGATATATATGTGCATACATGTTACTATTTCTTATATGTATATTTTAATTTTGGCAATATTATTTAAAATAATAATCATCCTTGATATAATTAACTAACTAACTATATATATATACACACATACATATGTTAACCTTGGTAATATATATGTTTTAAACTTGGTGATGTATATTTTAAATCCGGTAATATACATTTTAAAGCTACCTTAGTTAACCATATAAATGGCCTAAAATATTATGGATAATATATACTTATATAATATAGATATATGCTATTAAATATATATACATAAAACCATAAACATATATTTTAATGAATATGAACATGTGTATATTTTATGTATGTATATCTGTATATAGTTGATATGTGTGTGTGTGTGTATAAAGGACCTCATATACATATGTATAATATATTATTGTTATATATACAATGGTTACAAATCCCAATGTATATTTATATTATACATATCCTTAGCTGTAGATATATATGCTATCCTGGATTACATGCTTCATTTATTTCATATTCAATGTAAGTTAATACCTTAAATAAAATATCATGATGCGTATTAAATAATATTTGACATGTTAAATTTTATTTAATAAGATATAGTTATTTCTATAAGCCCAACATAGATCCATCAAGATTTTTTTTGAAATTTACCTCAGACTATCCGGAGCATAACGGACAACGTTTGACACTTAGTACCATGTATGATGTATCTGGGACATGTGCAGTTCCTACTTGATCCCCACATGCATCTTTATTGAACTCTTCTAATCCCCACCGCGCCCCTAGCTTATACTGCATAAGCTGCGAAGTTGTCTATGTTTCTTTGTTCTGCTTTGTTTGCTTGTGTAGTACTTTTAATAAGAAAACAGGTGTAGAACTTGCCCTTTAAGTTTGCGTTGATGTATATCGGGTGTAACGACCCACAATCCATGACACCCATAATGCATGCACAAAAGGCACTCGAACCCCATAAGTATGATAGATGACGGTTTGTAAGGTGGTATTTAAAAAATACAGAGCATATCTATCATAATATTACTAACTAGATCGTAAGGAAGGAATAAATATAATATCAATATAAATATGCATGAGGCTAAATGCTTAACATATAAACGAATGAGACATATGATCCAACATCATAATACATCATACTCCAAATCAAATGGAGTCTAAATAGTACATCAAATATACAACGTGCCTCATGATACATACAGTCTCACATGTCCACAACCCAAAATACTAGATAGTAAGATCCCTCCTATATGTCAACCTATTTAAGGAATAGGTTGTTAATACCCTGAATATTAATTTTGATGATAGCAACCATATAAATATTACCGCTACTTAATTAATTAGTTCCTAATTATCAATTAATTAATCTATAATTAATTAACTAGACCCTTAATTACAAATTAATTAATCCTTAATTACCAGTTAATTAATCTCTAATTATAAATTAATTAATCTTAATTACTTAATTAATTAGTTCCTAATTATCAATTAATTAATTTGTAATTAAGTTATTAATAATTAAGGTTAATTAATTAATAAATTAAATAATAATTAATATGTAATTAAAGATTAATTAATTGGTTTATAAGGTAATTAAGGAATGATTAATAAATTAAATGGTTTGTAATTGATTAATGATTGATTAAGCAGGGTTAGGTGATTAATTCTTAAGTGATTAATTTAATTTAAGTTAATTAAACTAATTATAATATGGGTTAATAAATCTTGCTTGTGGATGATTGTTTGAGTAGAATGTCTGGATTGATTAATATCTATCGAATGATAATCTGTGATATTTTATGATGTGATATTGGATATAGCTGTGATAAATGTATGTTATTTATCTATGATGAATGCTGTGTGAATTCAAAGTATTGAATTGAATTGTTTGACCTTAAACAACTTGACCTTTAAAACGACGTTTAGATTTTGATGAGACCGGGATCGGATTTCCAAATTTGGATATCCGAAAACCACATCGATCCAAATTAAATGATAGGTCATGAAATCTCAAAGTGAAGATCGAGATGGAGTTCCAGAGTGCAAGGGTTATTGTTGTTAACTCTGAGGGTGATTCCAAAATGAGTGTAGTGAGATAGTGCCTTCGGTTTCGTTCGAACCCGGAACGAACTTGTATGGATGAATGTTATCAGACCATCGTCATTAAAGGACGATGAGCATTACAAGATATGTGTTCTTAAAAGGTAATCGTAGCCTCAAGCCTCATCAACCGGGAATGGCTAAAACAGGGGAGGTGCAGCAAGGCTAAGTGGGTCGCGCTCAAGTAGGATGAGATTTTCCCCTGTCTAGAGGTCCCTTTTTATTCGGCTTAGTGGGCGGTTGCTGATCCCAACCGCAGGGTTGTCTTGTTCGGGACTATCTAGTAAGGGATGGTTCTGGCCTTGTGTTGTAGGGGATCGGGAGGGATCCTCGGTACGGTGATCCAGGCCCCGTACTGTGACGGGCGGTACCCCAGTAGCCCTAAAATTGTATGGAATCCAATATCCAATAAGCGCCGTACGTTTTGATTGTGCCCAACTATGTTGGAACGTGAGATGTAAGCATACCAGCTATTTCTGTATTTTACTTGAAAACCCTAGACCCTATTATAATATCACTGGATTTCCTATCAAATGTTTTGGTTATCGTAAGGTAAAAACTTTTCCGTGTTTATGTGTGGGAAGTCTTATGAGATACCTTTCTTTTCAAATGATTTTCAAAGTTAAGCAACTTTAACCCGTTTACTCACACCAGACCCATGTCTAACCCGAAGTTTATTTTCAGTTTTATTAAACTCTTGGGTACTCAAATTTTTATGAGTAGCCAAGGGATTCAGGTTAGCTTTGACGAATTCTGGAGGAGATTTGGAGCAAGAGGCTTCAGCGTGTAGATATAATGTTTCCGCTATGTCTGTATCTCTGTGATGTATTTGAGTTGTATAATAGACAGACTTTTATAACTATCTAATGTATTGTGATGTATAAGCTGTGTAACTCTGATAGATGTTGTATATTATGTAATAACTATGTGATTAATATATTTTATTCGTTCCGCTGTGAGATTCTGGTATTGTTTAGTTCTTTCTTTTCTATCTTTTCTCTTTTCTATCCCTTTCTTTCTTAATAATGATACGTCTTTCTGTGGAGTGAAAGACGGGTCATTACAGTGGTATCAGAGCTTAGGCCGGAGATAACCTTGGCTCTGGTGGGGATTACTCATTAAAATAAAGAGTTCGTAGTACTCTAGAATGAGTTTGAGTGTATTAATAGATATGAGAGCGTATTTGTTGGTGAATATAAAAATTTGTTTTTACATTGTGTCGACTTATCGGTTGAGTGTTTATGGATTCTGGTCGATATGTGGGACGCCATGTCATCAATAGGGATTTCTAAACTCTTAAACAAGATAAACGGACACAGCATTGTTTTAAAATAGGGTAAATGAAATAATTTTACCCAAATTATTTTTGTATATAAAAGAAATAATTTTCCGTAAATTATTATAGTTATATATGGTTGCTTGGTTATTAGGAAGTGATAATATTAAATTATTATCATTGTTGTGTGAAAATTAAATTAAGGATTAAAATTATAATCAAGGTTAAGAAATTAACTTATATAATAAATGGGGTGTGTAAATGTGAATTATAAATATGATTTATAATTTAAATGAGATAAAATTCCAGAGTAATTTTTGAATTTGGATTAAAAGGATTTGGAATTAGAAATTTTGAGAAAATTTAAATTCCTTTGGTTTTGAAAATGGTTTCCAAGGTTTTGAAGAAATAATAGTGATATTATTTGGAAAATATTTTTGAATTGAATATTGAAATCTGGTGAGATTTAGATTTAAAATATTTTGAAATGTTTTGGAAGGATAAAAGCACTAAACTCTTTTCGGTCGCTGGAAAATAACCTCGGTGATGACTGCAGCATCATCGATGTTTTCCAAGGAAGGAATTGCTATCTTATTATTTTAAATTGGAGTTTTTTGCAAAACTGGGTTTTTTTTAAAATTCTAAGGATAATGAGATATGAAAATGAATTATGTATATAATTGATTTCAAAAATGATTTTGAAATATTGAGTAATTGTTTAACTCTGGAAGTTAATTAAAAATGTTTATGGAATAATAAATGGGTTGAAAAACTTATAATAATTTGAAAAGTAGTTAGAATAAAATCTAACTTGAAGAAAGTTAAATTAAAATAAATATGATTATGAAATAAGTAAGAAAAAGTAAGCTGGTTTGGATGGTTAATGAAATAAAAATTTATTAACTTGGAGATAAATTGAGAATGAGAAAATTTATTTAGTTGTAACTAAATGGAAATTGGAACTAAACATTTGAATAATGTCAAATAAGTGAGTAAAATAAACAAATTAAGTGAAATGGAAGTTAGACAAGTTAGGCTAAATAAATCAAAGATTAAAAACAAAATTTATTAGTTAGAAATAAATTTGGGAATGAACAAATGAATTTACCTTTGTAAGTAAATAAAACTGGAATTGAAATTGAATATTGGAATCAATATATATAAAATGGTGATTGTAGAACCAGTTCGAAGTAAACTAAAATGGTTTGAGATAGAAATTAATTAGTAAGTGGAACTAATTGAAGATTAATAATGGGTCTTTTATATAAAGATGATTGATAATTTGTTGAACTATTTGGTTTTGGGAAAAAGGTTAACTGGTTATGGACCATTCCTCTTAACTAGTAATTTCGGGGACGAAATTCTTTTAAGGGGGGAGGAATGTGATAACCCAGAATTTTGGCAATATTTATTTGATAATTTCTTAAAAGTATTTTAATTTGGCAATAGCAATTTGATAATCTTGTTTTATAACTATTTAATTTGACAATTTTGGTTTAATAATCTTCTTTTATAATTATTTTAAAAATTGACAAGTTTATTCTTTTCAAAGCCTATAATATTTAATTTGGCAAAATTAAATCTTTTCAAAAATTAATAATAGTTAAATTGGTAAAATTTATTCTTTCAAAGCTAATAATAAAAATATATATATTCTATTGATAATGTATATATATATATACATTGTAATAGGAAGTCTTGATTTAAATTTTATAAGAAGATATGTTTCAAATTATAATATATACGTATGTATATATTGTGATTGGAAGCTTTGTTTTAAATTCAATAATTTCAAAAGCTAATTATGGTTAATTCTATATTTTCAAAACATAAGATAAATATTTATTTTATAAATGTGATAGCTTAAATAAGATTTAATAAGGGTTTTATTTTGTTTTCTTTTAAAAGTACTTAAACTAAAAATGCTTTATAAATATATATATAAAGGTTTAAATAAACTTATTTTTAAATATCTCTTGAATTAAGAACAATTTGTAAACACATAAAACATTAGTAATATATAAATAGATTAATAAATTCATATTTTCATAAATATAAAACATAAATACTTTTTCTATAATAAGGGTTTAAACATAATTTTACTTGTATTAAACATTTGTAAAATATAAAAGCTTATGCAAATACATTTGTCACCTATGTATCATGCAATTTAACAAATGGCAACATTATCTTTCATTTAAAAATTTAAGTTTATAAATTATGTTGTATTAGAGAAAAACCTGGTTTTCATTTCTCAGTTCAATTCTTTTCTTTTTTCCTCTAAAACTAAAATAAATCAGAACCTGGGAATCAAATCTGCAAACCGATTTCAACTGAATCAAGCCACAAGCAACTCAATCAACAATTAAGCTTTAGAAGAATTCAAATTCAACTAAAACAAGATTCCAAATTTCAACTTAAAAGCCCACAGAGTTCTCTGTTCTTAAAAATAGGTGAGTAAACATTTGAAATTAAAAACAGTTCTTAAAACCTGTGATAGTGCTTAAATGTTTGTGATGAATTGCTGTAGGATATGGTTGTATATGTTTATGATGTGAATGCATGTATATATATATATATATGAATGTCTGTGCATATGAATATGAATGTATATATCTGTATGTATATAGCTTGACCCTGTGATGATTTCTGTTCCAAACAACAGAACAAATTCCTTTCTTCCAAATGAATTGTTTTTAGACCCTGATGTTTAAAAAGAAAAGTACTGCAACATGATAATATAAATTTTAAAAATGATGATAGTAATTTATATTATGTATTCATCTTAAAAATTTATAAAAGACAGTAAAGATCAAAAATGGGTTATAAATTGATCAAGCTAATTTCAATCTTTGATTATATAATCTGAAATGTTGAACAAAATGATGAATTTTAATGTGAAAATCAAAAATTTTATTATAGTAATTGGGGAGATAATCGGAGTTGATCAATTTTGGGTTGATCGCCGATTTCTGATGATCGGCGTAGTGAAGTTGGTCGAGTTTTGGGTCGTTACAGTGGTATACCAACTGTGACGACCCGCCTTTCATTCTACAGAAAGACGCATCATCATTAAGAAAGAAAGGGATAGAAAAGAGAAAAGATAGGAAAGAAAGAACTAAACAATATCAAAATCTCACAGCGGAACGAATAAATTATATTACATCACATAGTTACTACATAATAGACAACATCTATCAGAGTTACACAGCTATATACATTACAAATTAGACAGTTATAAAGACTTGTCTATCATACAACTCAAGATACAACACAGTGGAACACAATATCTATATACGCTGAAGCCTCCTACTCCAAGTCTCCTCCATAAATTCGTCAAAGCTAACCTGAATCCCTTGACTACTCATAAAAATTTGAGTACCCAAGAGTTAAGAAAACAGAAAATAACTCCGGGTCAGACATGGATGTGGTGTGAGTAAATGGGTTAAAGTTGTTTAACTTTGGAAATCATTTGAAAAGAAAAGTATCTCGTAAGACTTCCCGCACATAAACACGGATAAGTTTTTACCTTACGACAACCAAAACATTTGATAGGAAATCCAGTTATATTATAATAGTTTCTAGGGTTTTCAAGTAAGATATAAAATAGCTAGAATGCTTACATCTCACATTCCAACATAGTTGGGCACAATCAAAACGTACGACACTTATTGGAGATTGGATTCCATACAATGGTAGGGCTACTGGGGTACCGCTCGTCACAGTACGTGGCCTAGATCACCATACCGAGGATCCCCTGATCCCCTGCAACACAAGACCGGAACTATCCCTTACTAGATAATCTCCAACAAGACAACCCCGCAGTTGGCGCGACCAACCGGTCACACAACCGAAATAAAAAGGAACCTCTAGAAAGGGGAAAATCTAATCCTACTTGGGTGCTACCCACTTAGCCTTGCTGCACCTCCCCTGTTTTAGCCATTCCCGGTTGATGAGGCTTGAGGCTACGATTACCTTTTTAGAACACATATCATAGAATGCTCATCGTCCTCCAATGACGATGTTTTGAAAGCATTCAATCCATACAAGTCCGTTCCGGGTTCGAACGAAACCGAAGGCACTATCTCGTTACACTCATTTTGGAATCACCCTCAGAGTTAACGAAAATAGCCCTTGCACTCTGAATCTTCATCTCGAACTTCACTTGAGCTTTCACGACCTATCGTTTAATTTGGATCGATGTGGTTTTCGGATATCCAATTTGGAAATTCGATCCCGGTCTCATCGAAATCCAAAACGCCGCCTTTTAAGGCCAAGTTGTTTTAAGTTAAAACAATTTAATTTATTATCTATATTCACGCAGATAGATAATTCACATTATCATAGATAGATAATCCATATCATCACAATTCAACCAAAGCATCTCATATCACAGAGCAGCACATATCACATGTCAGAGATATCAAATAATCCAAGGCATTCAATATTATTCAATCATCCATAAACAAGATTAATTAGTCACACCATTTCTAATTAATTTAAATAAATTAAATTAATTACTTCATTCACTTTTAAATCTTGCTTACTTAACAATTAATTAATTACAAACCAATTAATTAATCATCCCTTAATTATCATCTTAATTAATTAACCTTAATTAATTACCCTTCAATTACATTAAGTAATTAGCCTTAATTAATTACACAAATTAATTATCCTTTAACCATTCACAGTAATTAACTTTAATTACTCTCATTAATTAATTAATTACATTAATTAATGATCCTTAATTAGTTATCCTATAATTAATTACGCTAGTTAATTATCTTTTAATTAACCACATTCATTAATCAACCTCAATTAATCACATTTTGTAATTAACTATCCTTTAATTACTTACATTAATTAATTAACTCCTTAATTAATTATATTAATAAATTCTTTAATTAATTACACTAAGTAATTAATCCTTAATTACTTCTACTAAGTAATTATCCTTTTTATTAATTACACTAAGTAAAATTTTCAAAGAAATGGAATCCATATTTTTCCAAAGTAAAATGATCAAACATGCTTTTAAATTTATTAAAGTAATTAAGTTTTCAAGAAAAATTGTCAACAAGTTCCTAAGTAAGTTTTCAAGGATTTAAATGTTTTAAACAAGTTAAATGTGTATAATTGTTTTGTTTTAAGGTAAATTATATTTTTTTTTTGAAATTGATCCCTAAATATTTTCTAATGAAGTTTAATAAGTAATTAATAAAGATAAAGAAATTATCTTTATTTAATTAAGTTGAGATTAATTAAAGATAAATAATTAGTGAGATTAATTAAAGGTTAATCACTTAATGAGATTAATAAAGGTTAATTAATTGATGTTAATAATCAAGGATAATTACTTAGTAAAAGTAATTAATGAATGTGATTAATTAAGATTAATTAATGAATGTGATTAATTAAGGTTAATTAATGAATGTGATTAATTCACTACGCCATAGATTGCATACTGCAACACCAAAGAAGTGATGCAGGAAGTGCCAAAAAATGTTGCTGTAGGCTAAAAAAGGGCAAAGGCAACACTTTCTCGGTGATGCATTTTGCCGCGTTGCCGCAGACCTCAAAGGCAACATTTTGACTATCTAAGGCAACATAAGAAATATTATTGCAATAGAACCATATTTGGGTCTATAGCAACATCCATAGGTGTCTGTACCAACATTCCAAAATGTTGCTATAGATATTAACTTTCTGAATTTGTGGGGCCCACAATGTAGAGCATATTTGATTTTTTAATAGAAATAAATATTTATTTAATAAAATGCTATTGCACAGAATTTGATATTCAAACAGTAATTTATTTAAATAAATATTTTATTTCAACATTTGAAATAGTACAAATTCCTGACTCCACTATTTTACAATTCAATGATATAATAACACTGATATTTACATATACAGATATTCCTCACTACATCACTCAGTTCACTCATTACATATGCAGTTTCAATTTATACAAACACCGACACTGACAAATATATGACGAGCCGAGTGCCGAGCCGAAGGCGAGCCGAGAAGTGGGTCCGGGCGCAGCGCCGGCGGGGGTCCGGGGCACCGCAGTCCTGGCGGGGATCGACCTTTTTCAACTGAACACCTCCCGATTCATCCGATTTCGGAAGATCGAGCCTTCTTTGAAACGACGTAAAATGATGCACAAATGAACACCTCCTGCGAATTTGAACACCTCCTCGATGATTGACTTTTGCAACTCTTTCATGGCTTCTTCTGAATCATCCGACCTTTTTCCAGCCATCATTCTTAGCAAATTGTTCAGTGAAAACTGAAATAACCTTGCTTTTAGCTCTGCCTTGGTAAAAGACCTGAAACCATGATAAATAAAAATTGACATTTCATCGAACAGGTTGCGTGTTAATAAGTAATACATTACCCTTCACTGCCACCATCCCCAAACTTCGGCAACTTACATCCCCAAACTGCTGCAACTTACACTACCACGAACCTCTACACAAAATTGACATTTCATCGAACAGGTCACGGACTTCGGCAGCACGAACCTCTACACTACCACCATCCCCAAACTGCTGCAACTTACATCCCCTACAGCCCTTAACCTATGCCAAAAAACTCACCAAACCTCTATACAACTTTTCACGTGTCTGTAAGAATGAAAGAATCAGCCATTGTGCAAAATTGTTCTCTAACTCGTGGCCAGTTCGACTCTGCCGCCTGAGCATTCAATGTGTACAACTTCCCATCTCGTGCGCAACAAACTGCAACGTTGTGGCGGCAAAATGTAGGACTCTCTACTTTGAACTCCAATTTGTAATAATTGATACCATCCTTTTCTCTTAAACTCGCATCTATTAAAGTAGCTGTAATTTCTGCTCCTTTTCTTGAACCTGCTATTTTCTTCAGTACGGATTCTCCAATGTCTCTCGGACCTCCAAATGCTTCAATCCTGCACATAGAATAAGTACTGTCAACGTAGGTCGATTCAAATGGCTTTTGACTAGCACTTTCAATATTGCAACTTTTTATCGACAGTGTCGGTTTGGTTTCAGGACTAAGTAGCCGAATCTAAATTTCGGTATATTTCATCAATTTTTTTTCTCTTGGTGACGAATAGTGAAAAAAGAAACTGTCAACCAAACTGATACTGTTGATATCAACTCCTCAGTGGTTATAAGATGGTTAGTACTGACGAGAAATCAGGAGGAACTTTGGATACGATGACACTGATGTTGAGTTCGCCATTTGATCCAGGAGGACCAAAAGCAACTGCAGGTTCATTCAGACTGCTGCGTGGTTTCGGCCTGCTTTTCAATGGCGGTGGATCCAGTGATCTTTGTGATTCAAAGTCTGAGATCACTACCAAACTTTGAAAAAAGAATGAGATTTTGTTTTTGGAAGAAAAAAAAAGAAACGAAAATATGATTTGGAAATTAGGGATTTCGGAAATTAGGGGTGAGAACGAAAATGATATGAAAAGTAAAGCGGGAAAACGAAAATTTGTGGCAAATTGTAGCGGTGATCCAGTTTAACATTCAGATTAAATGTAGACCGTTGGATCGTATTCACGCGGATTGCTAATTTTATTAATTTTTTAATTTGAATACATCTATAGCAACACTATATAAAAATGTTGCATCGTGTTACACTTGTTTAGCTAGAACAACACATTTTTATGGTTAAGGTAACACCATAAATACAACGTTGCAGTAGGACTAAAATTTTATATCTATCGCAACATTTTAGCTGGCAACACCTTGCAAAAATGTTGCAGAATGTCATCTATGGCGTAGTGATTAAAGATTACTTGTTAAATGTAATTAATTAAAAAAGTAATTAATTAATGAAAGTAATTAGAGGTTAATTAATGAAAGTAATTAAAGGATAATTACTTAATGGAAGTGATTAAGGATTAATTACTTAGTGTAATTAATTAATTAATTAATTAATTAAAGGGTTAGTTAATTAATGTAATTAATTAAGGATCATTAGTTTATGTAATAAATAAATGAGAGTAATTTAAGGGTTAATTAACGTGAATGGTTAAAGGATAATTAATTTATGTAATTAATTAAAGGACAATTACTTAATGTAATTAAAGAAAATTTAATCAGGGATGATTAATTAAGATAGATAATGGATGGATGATTAATTAATTGGTTTGGAATTAATTAATGTTAAGTATGCAGGATTTAAAAGTAATTAAAGTAATTAATTTAATTCATTGGTGGTTTATTAAATTAATTTGAGATGGTGTGGTTGATTAATCTTGCTTATGGATGATTGAATGATATTGAATCCCTTGGATTTTATGATATCTCTGATATGTGATATGTGCTGCTCTGTGATATGAGATGCTTTGGTTGAATTATGATAATATGGATTATCTATCTGTGATAATGTGAATCATCTATCTGTGTGTAAATGTTATCCTAAATAATAAATTGAATTATTTAAACCCTTAAACAACTTGGACATTAAAACGACGTTTTGGATTTCGGTGAGACCGGGATCGGATTTTCGAATTGGAATCCGAAAACCACATCGATCCAAATTAAATGATAGGTCGTGATATCTCAAATAGAAGTCAAGTTGAAGACTCGAAGTGTAAGGGTTATTTGTCGTTAAAACTCTGAGGGTGATTCCAAAACAAGTGTAACGGAAATAGTGCTTTCAGTGTCGAGATGAAGATTCAGAGTGCAAGGGCTATTTTCGTTAACTCTGAGGGTGATTCCAAAATGAGTGTAACGAGATAGTGCCTTCGGTTTCGTTCGAACCCGGAACGGACTTGTATGGATTGAATGCTTTCAGAACATCGTCATTGGAGGACGATGAGCATTCTATGATATGTGTTCTAAAAAGGTAATCGTAGCCTCAAGCCTCATCAACCGGGAATGGCTAAAACAGGGGAGGTGCAGCAAGGCTAAGTGGGTAGCACCCAAGTAGGATGAGATTTTCCCCTGTCTAGAGGTTCCTTTTTATTTCGGCTGTGTGAGCGGTTGGTCGCGCCAACTGCGGGGTTGTCTTGTTAGGAATTATCCAGTAAGGGATAGTTCCGGTCTTGTGTTGCAGGGGATCAGGGGGATCCTTGGTACGGTGATCTAGGCCACGTACTGTGATGGGCGGTACCCCAGTAGCCCTGCCATTGTATGGAATCCAATCTCCAATAAGTGCCGTACGTTTTGATTGTGCCCAACTATGTTGGAACGTGAGATGTAAGCATTCCAGCTATTTTCTATCTTACTTGAAAACCCTAAACACTATTATAATATAACTGGATTTCCTATCAAATGTTTTGGTTGTCGTAAGGTAAAAACTTATCCGTGTTTATGTGCAGGAAGTCTTACGAGATACTTTTCTTTCCAAATGATTTCCAAAGTTAAACAACTTTAACCCGTTTACTTACACCAGACCCATGTGTGACCCGGAGTTATTTTTTGTTTTCTTAACTCTTGGGTACTCAAATTTTTATGAGTAGTCAAGGGATTCAGGTTAGCTTTGACGAATTTATGGAGGAGACTTAGAGCAGGAGGCTTCAGCGTATATAGATATTGTGTTCCGCTGTGTTGTATCTTGAGTTGTATGATAGACATGTCTTTATAACTGTCTAATTTGTAATGTATATAGCTGTGTAACTCTGATAGATGTTGTCTATTATGTAATAACTATGTGATGTAATATAATTTATTCGTTCCGCTGTGAGATTCTTATATTGTTTAGTTCTTTCTTTCCTATCTTTTTTCTTTTCCATCCCTTTCTTTCTTAATGATGATGCGTCTTTCTATAGAATGAAAGGCGGGTCTGGTGTAATGACCCGTCTTTCACTCCACAGAAAGACGTATCATTATTAAGAAATAAAGGGATAGAAAAGAGAAAAGATAGAAAAGAAAGAACTAAACAATACCAGAATCTCACAGCGGAACGAATAAAATATATTAATCACATAGTTATTACATAATATACAGCATCTATCAGAGTTACACAGCTTATATAACACATATTGGACAATTACAAAGGTCTGTCTATCAATACAACTCAGAGACACTAACACAGCGGAACCGCATATATCTATATACGCTGAAGCCTCCTGCTCCAAATCTCCTCCATAGATTCGTCAAAGCTAACCTGAATCCCTTGGCTACTCGTAAAAATTTGAGTACCCAAGAGTTTAATAAAACAGAAAATAAACTCTGGGTCGGACATGGGTCTGGTGTGAGTAAACGGGTTAAAGTTGCTTAACTTTGAAAATCATTTGAAAAGAAAGGTATCTCGTAAGACTTACCACACATAAACACGGAAAAGTTTTTACCTTACGATAACCAAAACATTTGATAGGAAATCCAGTGATCTTATAATAGGGTCTAGGGTTTTCAAGTAAAATACAGAAATAGCTGGAATGCTTACATCTCACGTTCCAACATAGTTGGGCACAATCAAAACGTACGACACTTATTGGAGATTGGATTCCATACAATGGCAGAGCTACTGGGGTACCGCCCGTCACAATACGTGGCCTAGATCACTGTACCGAGGATCCCTCCTGATCCCTTGCAACACAAGGCCGGAACCATCCCTTACTGGATAGTCCCGAACAAGACAACCCCGTGGTTGGGATCAGCAACCGCCAACTAAGCCGAATAAAAAGGGACCTCCAGACAAGAGAAAATTTTGTCCTACTTGAGCGCGACCCACTTAGCCTTGCTGCACCTCCTCTGTTTTATCCATTCCCGGTTGATGAGGCTTGAGGCTACGATTACCTTTTTAGAACACATCTCTTAGAATGCTCATCGTCCTCCAATGACGATGTTCTGAAAGCATTCAATCCATACAAGTTCGTTCCGGGTTCGAACGAAACCGAAGGCACTATCTCGCTACACTCAATTTGGAATCACCCTCAGAGTTAACGACAATAGCCCTTGCACTCTGAACCTTCATCTCGACTTCACTTGAGATTCACGACCTATTGTTTAATTTGGATTGATGTGGTTTACGGATATCCAAATTTGGAAATCCGATCCCGGTCTCATCGAAATCTGAAATGCCATCTTAAAGTCCAAGTTGTTTAAGGGTTAAATAATTAAATATATTATCTATATTCACACAGATAGATAATTCACATTTAGATAGATAATCCAAAGCATCTCATATCACACATCAGAGATATCACATAATCTAAGGCATTCAATATCATTCCATCATCCATAAGCAAGATTAATCAACCACACCATCCCTAATTAATAATTAACTACAAATGAATTAAATTAATTACTTTAATTACTCTTAAATCCTGCTTACTTAACATTAATTAATTACAAACCAATTAATTAATCATCCTTTAATTATCCATCTTAATTAATCATCCTTGATTAATTATTCTTTAATTACATTAAGTAATTAGCCTTTAATTAATTACATAAATTAATTACCCTTTAACCATTCACAATAATTAACCTTTAATTACTCTCACTAATTAATTACATTAATTAATGATCCTTAATTAATTACAATAATTAATTACCTTTTAATTACTTACATTAATTAACTAACCCTTAATTAATTAATTAATTACACTAGGAAATTAATCCTTAGTTACTTCCATTTAAGTAATTAACCTTTTATTAATTAACCTCTAATTACTTTCATTAATTAACCTCTAATTACTTTCATTAATTAATCTCTAATTACTTTCATTAATTAATATCTAATTACTTTCATTAATTAATCTCTAATTACTTTCATTAATTAATTATCCTTTCATTAATTACATTCAGTAATTATACTTAATCAATTTCCAAAGTGATTATCCTTAATTAATTAAACTAATTAATTATCTTAAATTAATTACATTAATTAAATACACTTTAATTAATCACATCCATTAATTACTTAAAAACAAAACACTTTTTAAAGAAAACATTTAACTTTAGAATTAAATCTTTGAAAACTTGATTAAAACTTGTTTAATAATTTACTTTGGAACTTGGTTTATATTGCTTTGAAAACATATTCATTTTAAATACACCTTTAAAACTTTAAACTTGTTTAATTAAGCAACTTTAACCCGTATACTCACACCAGACCCATGTCTGACCCGGAGTTTATTTTCTGTTTTCTTAAACTCTTGGGTACTCAAATTTTTACGAGTAGCCAAGGGATTCAGGTTAGCTTTGACGAATTCTGGAGGAGATTTGGAGCAGGAGGCTTCAGTGTGTAGATATAATGTTTCCACTGTGTTTGTATCTCTATGATGTATTTAAGTTGTATAATAGACATACTTTTATAACTGTCTAATGTATTGTGATGTATAAGCTGTGTAACTCTAATAGATGCTGTATATTATGTAATAACTATGTGATTAATATATTTTATTTGTTCCGCTGTGAGATTCTGGTATTGTTTAGTTCTTTCTTTTCTATCTTTTCTCTTTTCTATCCCTTTCTTTCTTAATAATGATACGTCTTTCTATGGAGTGAAAGACGGGTCATTATAGTGGTATCAAACTGTAATGACCCGTCTTTCACTCCACAGAAAGACGTATCATTATTAAGAAAGAAAGGGATAGAAAAGAGAAAAGATAGAAAAGAAAGAACTAAACAATACCAGAATCTCACAGCAGAATGAATAAAATATATTAATCACATAGTTATTACATAATATACAACATCTATCAGAGTTACACAGCTTATACAACACATATTGGACAGTTACAAAGGTCTGTTATCAATACAACTCAAGATACAACTCAGAGACACTAACACAGTGGAACAACATATATCTATATATGATGAGGCCTCCTGCTCCAAATCTCCTACATAATTCGTCAAAGCTAACCTGAATCCCTTGGCTACTCGTAAAAATTTGAGTACCCGAGAGTTTATTAAAACAGAAAATAAACTCCGGGTCAGACATGGGTCTGGTGTGAGTAAACGGGTTAAAGTTGCTTAACTTTGAAAATCATTTGAAAAGAAAGGTATCTCGTAAGACTTCCCACACATAAACACGGAAAAGTTTTTACATTATGATAACAAAAACATTTGATAGGAAATCCAATGATATTATAATAGGGTCTAGGGTTTTCAAGTAAAATACAAAAATAGCTGGAATGCTTACATCTTACGTTCCAACATAGTTGGGCACAATCAAAACGTACGGCGCTTATTGGAGATTGGATTCCATACAATGGCAGGGCTACTGGGGTACCGCCCATCATAGTACGAGGCCTAGATCACCGTACCGAGGATCCCTCCCGATCCCCTGCAACACAAGGCCGGAACCATCCCTTACTGGATAGTCCCGAACAAGACAACTGTTAGTCCCTGAGGAGCTGGTTTTGATGACAACAACCATACTTAGAATTAGATTATAAAATATATAATACTAACATTATTGTGTAGATATATATAGATATGTTTGCAGGTACTAAAGAATGAAGAAATGTACAGTATAAAGATTCAAGATCAAAGATTGAAGATATCAAGATTCAAGACTCACGAGTATCAAGAATTTCAAGAGTTCAAGTTTCCAAGATAAGTTATATAGTTAGGAATATTGTTAAAACTCATAGAAAGACACTGACATCTTAAAATCTATTTTATTCATTAAATGGAGTCCACTTCGTGCTCGTTAAAGGGATGGAACCCTAAGTAGGATGGAACCTACGAAAAATCTAGTGGAACATCTTTTTGTATCCACTTACTTTTATTTCAAAATGATTTTCAAAATATATAGCTTGTTTTTCAAAATGATTTTAAATATTCCTGTTTAAAAACCAAAATCATCTGTCCTGGTTTTTCAATATATTTTAGCCTAAAAAATATTCTTAGTTTTAAATATCCTTAATTTTAAATATCTTTGATTTTAAATTATTATCCGAAGTTTTTAAACTACAATTTTGATATTAATATATTTAGCTGTTTTATATATTTATACTTAAGATTTAAATATAAAAGTATAGAAAATTATTATATATATTTTGATATTGTTCTCTATAGTTATTTATGTATTATAACTATATATAAGTATATTTTAAAGTTTAAATATAAGTATAATATAATATAGAAATTATTTTCAAAGAAAAACAAATCACCAAAAAATACAAGGGCATGTCGACATGGTCACATGTACCCCTGTCGACATGGTGACAGTTAAATTGTTTTTTAAAAAGGTGTCTATTCGCCACATCCCTTCACCAATGGACATGGCTATTTATCTACTATAAATAAAGGGTGTTTTCAACGAATTTTAATCACTTTTTTCTCTGATTTAACTTCTTCTTCTCTACTTTCTTATTTACAAATTACACCATTACTCTACCGAAATCAATATCAAATCTAACTAGATAATTTCTGGTTTTGATTCTCTCCACTATCTCTATAAGATCCAAGTGCTAATCTGAGTTGTAGATTTTTTGTAATCAATTGAGCGAGAGAAGGTGTGATTGTAGCCTTGAAAATCAATTGGGTGAACTTGTTGCCCGGTAAATCAAGTATCTCTACCCAGAGGATTGTGAATCTGGAGCGGTGTACCTCGTGGCCTTGAAATCGAGGGTTGTATTTGTAAGAATTGTTTTTGAAAGGAAATCCGTACTTGTGTTGCGGGACTAGATGTAGGGTAACTCCGAACCAGTATAAAATCCGGTGTGTTCTTTCCTTTACTGCTTTTACTTTATATTTGCATCTGTGTTTGATTCTGTGTTCATATCTGTGTCTGATTAGTGTATACATTGTTAACAAATTAAGATAAATTCAAAAAGATTAAAAAATTTCTTAAAACATTATTCACCCCTCTCTAGTGTTAATTCTAGCCTTAAGATCTTTAATCTGCATTCTAACAATTGGTATCAGAGCTTTGTTTTCAAAAGTTTCATTATCTGAATTTTGAAAAATTTCAAAATGGCTACTAACACTAGTACTGCTATTACCACCAACACTAGTTCATTTGTAGAAGGTCAGTCTGCTACCAGACCACCACTTTTTAATGGTAGTAACTATGCATACTGGGCATGTAGGATAAAAATATATTTACGATCTATATGACTAGACACTTGGAATGTCACACAGACAGAATATTCTGAACCCACAACTGCTTTTGCTCAGTGGACTGCTGATCAAAAGACTGTTGCACAGAATAATTCTAAAGCTATGAATATCTTGTTTTGTTCACTTGATAGGAATGAATTTAATAGAGTGTCAGTTTGTAAGTCTGCATATGAAATCTGGACAACTTTGCAAGTTACTCATGAAGGAACAAGCAAAGTTAAACAGGCAAAAATCTCCATGCTCACAAATCAGTTTCAATTATTCAAAATGAATCCTAATGAGTCAATTCCAGATATGTATAGTAGATTCCAGGATATTGTCCACTCTCTAATATCATTGGGAAAAGTATTCTCCGAAGAAGATCAAGTCAGAAAAATCCTAAACTCTCTTACTCCAGAATGGGATCAAAAGACACTCGCAATCGAAGAAGCAAATGACATCAGCATCTTAAGATTAAAGAATTGATCGGAAACCTAATGTTGTTTGAAGTTCAAATGCTTGGGAGAAGAGAAAGCAAGGCATCAGAAAAGAAATCAATTGCATTCAATGCACTAACAGAAGGATCAAATTCAGACAGCGATAATGATGAAGAGATTGCTTTTATGACCAAGAATTTTCGGAAATTCCTGAAGTACAGAAAATTGAATAGTTCCAAGAGAAACAACTTTAAGAATTCTGGTAATCAGACTACAGTACCAAACTTTATCAAATGCTTCAATTGTGACGAACCAGGTCATATCAAAAGAGACTGTCCGTATCCAGATAAGCAAAACCCTCCTACAAACAATGATTCTGCAAAGAAACGAAAACGTGCATTCACTGCTACTCTAGATGACTCTGACTCATTCTCCAGCGACGATGAACATAAGAAAGATAATTCAAATCTGTGTTTCACAGCAATTCTCAATTTAGTCGATACCAAAGACACGGACTCTGAAAAAGGTACACGTTTACAATACATTGGCTGAAATTGCATGCTTGAATTGATTGATTGATTGGTTGTTTTTGAATTGATGTGTCGTTTGAATTTTAAATTTTTTATTATTTTATTATATTTATTATTATTATTTTATTTTTATTTTTATTTTTAATAATATTATAATATTTTATGAGTCTTAGTAATATTCCAGATATTATATAGACATTAAACTAATAGATATATATATATAAATATTACATTATATAATAGTATCTAGTCATCAAAATTTACGGATACCTGTCGACATGGGTCCATCCATACTTGTCGACATGATACAGAAAATTTGAAATTCAAATTTTGAATTCAAATGCTTATATTTCCCTCCACTCTTTCACACCATTCGAGACTCTGAAAGGACACTTTTTGACCAAAGAAACTGTCCATTTAATTTCTATTTATTTACTATCATTTATCTCATCTTTTCACTTAACTTTTCAAATTCAAACTCTTTCTTCATAACTCAAGCTCTCTTCTCTCTACATCAATGGCCTCCTCAAGTACTCCATCAACTATGGGACTCTCCAAAACCTTAAAAGAACACTTCTTTTATGATCCAGAAGCAATCAAAGCCTATATTGACTATGCTAATTATGGAAAAGTTCATCTCGGATAGTTTGCAATTTTCCGCGATTTCGCTTCTTATGAAATTGATTCTCTTTGTGTTAGCAACAACATTTTAAGTCTTGTTGACGATTCTCAAAATGATTTTGTATGCTAAAATCTTGTGAAAATGTTTTATGCAAATCTTAATCGTAGCTTTTATCAAGGAAACGATGATGAAATTTGGAGTAGTGTAAAAGGCACTCAAATTGTTTTAAATTGTGATGTTTTGGGAGCGATTCTAAATTGTAAGTGTACGGGTATGGATCTTTCAAATTTCAATTTTAATGAAAATGATCGTGAGACTTTCCACCATATTTTTGAAAGTGACGAAAACTTTGATTTTATAAACCGCAATTTTCATCCAAAAGCAAAAATTGTGAGCCTTCTTTTGCAACACACTTTGACCCCGAGATCGGGAAGTTTTAATAATCCTACTTCAAAAGTTTGTAAAGCTCTTTTCGCTCTTTTTGGAAACTATGATATTAATTGGGCTCAAGTTATTTTGGATGAATTTAGGCCTAAAAACTTGGAAATGGGAGAAAAGATTTTATATCATGGAATTTACCTTACTAGAATTTTCAACTATTTTGGAGTGAATTTTAAAGGAGAGGAATTCATTTCTAGAAAACTTTTCAATCATTCCAATATATCACTTATGAAAATTCCATACATCTTTCAACCTTATGAATCCCTTGTGGAAAAGGAAGAGCGTTTAGCTCACGAAGAAATGAAAGAAGGAGAGGAAGAAGAAGAAGAAGAAGGGGATGAAATGGATATTCAAGAAGAAGAAGAGGAAGGTGAAACATCTCTTGAAAGTATTGATTACACCTCCAAACCAACCAACAAGATGATTATCAAAAACCAAAAGATAATTGTGGAAAATCAACGGACACTTAAGAGAGTAAAAAGTTGGATAAAATGTCTTCTAAGATGAACAAGTTCTTCTCAAAAGTCAGCAAGAAGTTTAACCTTTCATAATCCTCATCATCCTCCAATTAGATCTATCTTTTCATACCTTGTCGTAGTTGTTTAAGTTTGTTTTAAGTTTGAATGTTATTGTATTTCATGTTGTTTAATCCATGTATCATTCCAGTTTGAATTAATGTTGTAGTTCTTTCTGTTATCTAGCTTATTTCATCTCTAGAATAACTGTTAATATGATATATATAAATATATATATATATATATATACATTTATTCAAAATAAAAAACAAGTCATCAAAACACAGATGACCCTGTCGACAACCCCCAAAGGCACCCTATCGACATGGTTAAAATCTGAAGTGTCTTTTCATTTTAATTTTTGAATTTTAAATAACTAACTTGTATCTATTCATTTCAAACGAAATTTACACCTATAAATACTTGTTCTCTTCCAGAAATCTTTACTCAAAATCATTACTTATCTATTCTATCTATATTTCTTCTCTTTTTCACAAAAATGGCCGATCCTATTCACAATTTATCTGAAAATCTTGAAGAAACTCTTAAATCCTTCAAGAATATTCTCTCTATCATTCTCCATAATCAGCATCACTTAGAATTGAGTCAAATGCAGATGATCAAGGAGCAAGAAAGGCATCGAAGCAATTCGATGGATGATTTCCTCCCTGCACAAGGATGATAATGAAGCACATCCTCCCATTTCTCTCTCTGTTGATAATGAGAATTGGGATGCCATCAAACAAGACCCTATCTTTGGAGAAGAAGGATGGGTTGATGTTCCTCGTAATATTTGATTAACTTTGTTTAATTTTTATTTGTTTGCTTGCTTAATTAGGATTTAGTTTGATTTTCTTGAATTTGACTTAGTATGGATTGATATTATGTGTGTAAAATATAACATACATATGATTAGTATTAATAATATATGATCTTTTAAGTTATCATGATTATCAGTTTAACTATCTATTTTTATATTAAAAACTCCATTATGAATAAATAAATTGTGTTCTCTTATTCGTATATTCTCTTATCTTTTGAATAAATAGTTTAGTAGTTAGGAAAAGTAGTTATTAAGAGTTTTAGTTTAAAGTTGGGTATTGATTATGTATGATAACACTATCATTATAATCACAAGTAATGTAGTCTTAGTTTCAAGGGGAGTTATATAGAATTATATAGTATTATAATTATGGAGTTATATGGTTTTTTGTTGATGACAAAGGGGGAGAAGTATAAAATAGGATAGTTAGGCATAGATTAAGGGGGAGTTATTAGAAGTATTAGGATAGAAGTGATATTTTATAAACAAAGGTTGTCATCATCAAAAAGGGGGAGATTGTTAGTCCCTGAGTAGTTGGTTTTGATGACAACAACCTTACTTAGAATTAGATTATAAAATATATAATACTAACATTATTGTGTAGATATATATATAGATATGTTTGCAGGTACTAAAGAATGAAGAACTTTACAGTATAAAGGTTCAAGATCAAAGATTGAAGATATCAAGATTCCAGACTCACGAGTATCAAGAATTTCAAGAGTTCAAGTTTCCAAGATAAGTTATATAGTTAGGAATATTGTTAAAACTCATAGAAAGGCACTGACATCTTAAAATCTATTTTATTCGTGGAATGGAATCCACTTCGTGCTCGTTAAAGGGTTGGAACCCTAAGTAGGATGGAACCTACGAAAAATCTAGTGGAACATCTTTTTGTATCCACTTACTTTTATTTCAAAATGATTTTCAAAATATATAGCTTGTTTTTCAAAATGATTTTAAATATTCCTGTTTAAAAACCAAAATCATCTGTCCTGATTTTTCAATATATTTTAGCCTCAAAAATATCCTTAGTTTTAAATATCCTTAATTTTAAATATCTTTGATTTTAAATTATTATCCTAAGTTTTTAAACTACAATTTTGATATTAATATATTTAGCTATTTTATATATTTATACTTAATGATTTAAATATAAAAGTATAGAAAATTATTATATATATTTTAATATTGTTCTCTATAGTTATTTATGTATTATAACTATATATAAGTATATTTTAAAGTTTAAATATAAGTATAATATAATATAGAAATTATTTTCAAAGAAAAACAAATCACCAAAAAATACAAGGGCATGTCGACATGGTCACATGTACCCCTCTCGACATGGTGACAGTTAAATTGTTTTTTAAAAAAAGTGTCTATTCGCCACATCCCTTCACCAATGGACATGGCTATTGATCTACTATAAATAAAGGGTGTTTTCAACGAATTTTAATCACTTTTTTCTCTGATTTAACTTCTCTTCTTCTTCTCCACTTTCTTATTTACAAATTACACCATTACTCTACCGAAATCAATATCGAATCTAACTAGATAATTTCTGGTTTTGATTCTCTCCACTATCTCTACAAGATCCAAGTGCTAATCTGAGATATAGGTTTTTTGTAATCAATTGAGCGAGAGAAGGTGTGATTATAGCCCTAGAAATCAATTGGGTGAACTTGTTGCCCGGTAAATCAAGTATCTCTACTCAGAGGATTGTGAATCTGGAGCGGTGTACCTCGTGGCCTTAAAATCGAGGGTTGTATTTGTAAGAATTGTTTTTGAAAGGAAATCCGTACTTGTGTTGCGGGACTGGATGTAGGGTAACTCCGAACCAGTATAAAATCCGGTGTGTTCTTTCCTTTACTGCTTTTACTTTATATTTGCATCTGTGTTTGATTCTGTGTTCATATCTGTGTCTGATTAGTGTATACATTGTTAACAAATTAAGATAAATTCAAAAAGATTAACAAATTTCTTAAAACACTATTCACCCCCCTCTAGTGTTAATTCTAGCCTTAAGATCCTTAATCCGCATTCTAACAACAACCCCACGGTTGGGATCAGCAACCGCCCACTAAGCCGAATAAAAAGGGACCTCTAGACAAGGGAAAATCTCGTCCTACTTGAGCGTGACCCACTTAGCCTTGCTTCACCTCCCCTGTTTTAGCCATTCCCGGTTGTTGAGGCTTGAGGCTACGATTACCTTTTTAGAACACATCTCTTAGAATGCTCATCGTCCTCCAATAACGATGTTCTGAAAGCATTCAATCCACACAAGTTCATTCTGGGTTCGAACGAAACCGAAGGCATTATCTCATTACACTCATTTTGGAATCACCCTCAAAGTTAACGACAATAACCCTTGCACTATGAATCTCCATCTTCACTTGAGATTCACGACCTATCGTTTAATTTGGATCGATGTGGTATTCAGATATCCAAATTTGGAAACCCGATCCCGGTCTCACCGAAATCCAAAACGCCGTCTTTTAAGTCCAAGTTGTTTTAAAGTTAAAACAATTCAATCCTATTATCTATATTCACATAGATAGATAATTCACATTTAGATAGATAATCCAAAGCATCTCATATCGCACATCAGAGATATCACATAATCCAAGGCATTCAATATCATTCCATCATCCATAAGCAAGATTAATCAATCACACCATCCCTAATTAATTTAATTAACCACAAATGAATTAAATTAATTACTTTAATTAGTCTTAAATCCTACTTACTTAACATTAATTAATTACAAACCAATTAATTAATCATCCTTTAATTATCCATCTTAATTAATTATCCTTGATTAATTATTCTTTAATTACATTAAGTAATTAGCCTTTAATTAATTACATAAATTAGTTACCCTTTAACCATTCACAATAATTAACCTTTAATTACTTCCATTAATTAGTTATACCATAATTAATTACATTAATTAATGGTCCTTAATTAATTACATTAATTAATTAAATTACTTACATTTATTAATTACTTTCATTAATTAATTATTTTTTTAATTACTTCCATTAATTAACCTCTTATTACTTGCTTGATACCACTGTAACTTTGAAAAATCATTTGAAAAGAAAGGTACCTCGTAAGACTCTCCGCACATAAACACGGAAAAGTTTTTACCTTACGATAACCAAAATATTTGATAGGAAATCTGGTGATATTATAATAGTGTCTAGGGTTTTCAAGTAAAATAGAAAATTGCTGGAATGCTTACATCTCACGTTCCAACATAGTTGGGCACAATCAAAACGTACGGCAATGTTTCTACGAGTAGTGTAATATTTTCATATATATTATGAAGACATTTTATAAATACAAATAAGAACTCGTTGAAGCAAAAGAAAACCATTGAAGCAAATAAAGATTAATCAGAGCAAAATTGACTCAACACGAATAGAATACAAGTGCTTTAACATCTGTTGCAAATATCTTTGATATTTTTCTATTACTAAACTCTATTTTTATAAAAATACAATATTAGCTTTTAAAGATATAAAGATCAAAAATATTTTTATAAAGTGTTTTCAAAATCATTAAGAGTATGTCAACATACCTTCATAGAATATGTCAAATAGCAACCGTTGAAAAGTTTTTAAAAATCAGCTAGCATATGTTGACATAGTGATCATTTGAAAGTTTTCTAAATTTAAATGAATGGACTTGTGTCGTTAACCTTTTTTCCCAAAGTCAAATCTCTTCATCATCTATATAAAGGCTCTAGAAAATTTTTTTTAACAACTTTCTCATTTATCTTACTCTTTCATTTCTATACTTTTGTAAGAAAGATCCACTGATCTACTTCCACTCTCTTTGCAAATTCATACATTTTCACTCCTATTCTTCGAATGTTTGCAAACCACAAAAAACCAGAGAGTTTGTACTTGAATTCTCAATCATTTTCTCTTTGATTTTATCCTATTCCTCATTGATTTTAAAGATATATTATTGGAGGTCAATACATTGTACTGAATTAGTAAGAATCTGTATTGAAGATACAACTACTTGTCATACTCTACTATCGTTTATAAAGAGAATAGTGTTCTTACCACATGTGGAAAGTCAAGAGGAAAGGTGTATCTTGCAACATGTGGAATTTCAAGATTGTAAAGGTATACTTACCACCTGTGAAAAGCAAGTTAGGATAGTGGAAATTTATATTAGTACAAGACTGGATGTGGGGCTGGATATCTGAACTAGTATAAAAATTCTTGGCCTCATTTACTTTACTGTTTTTTACTTTAATTTATATTTACTCTCTGATTATAAACTTTGTTTGTTATTTTATTACTAATCTATAAACAAGTACTAAATTCATAAGTTAAATTTTAAATTGTTGACATACACTATTAACTCCCCTTAATTGTGTTAATAGCCTTAAGGTCCATTTTGCATCAGTGTGTTAGGGTAACTCACATATCCCGCATTTGGAATCAGAGTACACGATTTTCAGAAATTTGTTATCCAGATTTTGAAAAAGTTAAATGTCTAATAGCACTAGTAACACAATTTTTAACACTTTTCTAGAAGGACAATCCACTACTAGACCACCATTATTTAATGGTAGCACTTATGCACATTGATCTTGTAGGATGAAAATTTATTTACAGTCAAATGGTTTAGATATTTGGAATATTACACAAAATAAATACACTAACACCCAAAAGAATTATACACAGTGGAAAAATGATGAAAAGAAAAAAGCACTCAATAATTCAGTGGCTTTGAATGTTTTATTCTATGCCTTAGATCAAAATAAGTTGAACAGGGTATTGATCTGTAACAGTGCATAAGAAACTTGGAGGACAGTACAAGGCATACACGAAGGCACTAGTTAAGTTAATCAGATTAAGGTATCTATGTTAACTAATGAGTTTCCACTTTTCAAAATGAAATAAAACAAATCCATTTCAGATATGTATTTTAGATTTCAGGATACATTATATGTATTAATATCATTAGGAAAGAATTTAATTTAAGAGGACCAAGTTACAAAGATCTTGAATTTACTTTATAGTAAATGAGACCATAAAACTTTGGCGATCAAAGAAGCCAACGATATTAGTACTTTGAAAGTAGAAGAATAAACTGGTAATCTAACTTATGAATTGCAGTTTCAGGTTATAAAAGGAAACCATAGGCATTCAACATTGCAAACGGTAATTGTTGGCCAAAAAGTTCGTCAACACCCCAAATTGAATTATAATGAAAACTGTCGAATCCAGTTTGAACTAGAAAATATCTCCAGATCCGTATTTACAGCAAATTGAACTAGTCAAATCGCATATTTTCCATTAGTCGCCATTGTTCGATATTGACCGATATGGATCAGTACCAACCAATGTTGTTGATTTTGCTGCTTGCCTTCTTTTTGATACAATCTAAGTTTCCAAGCTTGAATTGGTAAGTCTTCCAATCCCTTTCATTGGTTCCGCTCTATATGTATCGGTATCGACCTATGTCACATAATAGTTCTTGTACCTTTTTCTCCAATCTTAAGCTTTGGGTCAAGTAAAGTAAAGTGGGTCCCACTTAGCTATGAGAGCGATTGATACTGTGACGAACCACCCATCGTAATACCCTAAATCAACGTCGAATGCTAACATTTGACTCTAGAATATCATAAAAGACAGCTTTTCGGGGTAAAATAAATATTAAAAAAACAAAACAGCAAACCAAGGCACAACAATAGAATCTCACAACAGAATGATAATATATAATATACTGAGTATACATGAATATGCAAGGATAAACAATATATAAGAGACTGTACTGATGGAAGTAACTAATAAATAAATATTAATACAGAAAGTTAGAATACAATATCTGATATAACAAGTCTCATATAGAAATAGCGTATCTATCATGTACTAGAATAGTATCAAGTATTTACCCAACGTATCGACTTTGCCTCCAAAGTACTCAAGCATTCTTGAAAGCGTAACCCCAAAAGCACCTGGCTCCCAAACTACTCGTTGAGTATTTGAGAGTTGTCATTACATAAATAAACAAAGATAAAAACGCGGGTCAGGAATAAAGCCTGGTTTGAGGGGAACTATCTCAAAGTACCACATATCAAAACTGTAACATCGTAGAATTTTATCGTTTGAATTTTGAATATTCAATTAATTTTAAATATTTAAATAATTGGTTTTTAAAGTTTAATAACTTGAATTCAAATATATGGATTATTTAAATATTTGAATTGTGAATTAAATATTAATTAAATGGATTTAATAGCTTTATTTAACTCCTTTTAATTAATAAATAATAATGGTAAACTCATTTTGTAAATTTATTTACAATAATAAGTATTCGAATAAATTAATAAGAAAATCAGTGTTAATAAAATGACTTAATTTCCAATGACGTATTTTTTAATGAATTTTTATAAAAAAATTCCATGATTTTTAATTTGAAAAGTATTTAAATTCGTATTTTACGGTAAACGATGGTATTTTTGAAATTTCACATAATAAAATAATCTGTGTATTTTATTATTAATTTGTGATCATGTCGCATTTTGGCACACAATCGTATTTTTATTTCTGTCGTTCGGGGCGAATGGAATATTGTGTGGCGGAATAACACAAAACCTTCTTTTCAAAACTTTTTTCAAATCAAATCAAATTCAAATTTCTCATCAATCTTAAATGTTGATTTGATTTGATGAGATGTGTAGCTTGAAAATTTTGATTAGCTTGAGTTTGAAGTACTGTAATTCTTTTGGGTTTAAGGACACTTCAATACTTACACATTTCTTCAATTCATCGTTTTCTCTTTAATTTTTCTTTCCCGCTTCTTTTCTTTTTACCAGTAAATGAAATACTTCATCCCTCCTCCAAAAATCATCCAATGCTATACTCACTGCAAAATAGCGAAACAAGATTTATTGAACTAGTATGTGCGCCCTTTAAATATACACATTCTGTAGGGTGCAGTGGACACTGGGGAGATTGAAGTGAATAAGGTTTAACTAAGGTTTGGGTTTGTGTAAGTTTTAGGGTGAGTTAGGCGAAGTCGGGTTTGGATCCATCTTTCTCTTACTTAGACGAACTCATGGGAGCGTTTTGGTGGAGCTTGGCTGTCTCGAGGGTGATGCAACATTTCATGTCATGATCAAATGCCCTACAGGTTTCATTCTAGGGCTATGAATCGAGTGTTGTAAGGTGAGAGGGTTGTGATGCTCGCATGAAGGGAGAAAGGTTGGCGAAGTCGGTTTGTTGAATTGTCGATTGGAGAGGGAGAATTTCCATGTGTGCACATCGCCTGATGGGTACACGGCCGTGTTCATTTCTATCTGGGGAAGAAGGGGGAGTGGGGTTAGGAAGGTGATTATCGATTTAAATTTGTAATTATATTAATTAAATAATAATTTAATCTCGAAAAATTATAAATCAATAAATTCTTCATACGAGGTCGGATTTGGACATAATCTTTTGCGTTGGACTTGTGTCAATGTTATCTACGCATTAGAGTTGGATTCGCTGAATTTGGAGTTAGTATAATTTTGGGCTAATAGAATTTTAGATCAAACCGGAATGCGAAAGCATCAACTGGAGTTTTGGAGAGTTTACTATCCTCTAAATAAACTATATGATATATGTGTTGCTATAGATTATTGTTGAATGATTGGATAATAGTTGATAGTTCTAATGAAGTATAAATTAATGATAAAATTATAATGATTTAATTTAATTATGTCTGGCGTAGTTAAATTAGTTATACTTTTTTTGTGGTATCTATTTAACAGAATAAAACACCGTTCTGCTATAATTAAATCGAATAGATTATTTTGGACATCTATCGAGCTGAATAAATCAACATTCTATGCTTGCAAAGTAAAAAGACTATTTTTGAAGTTAATTAATATGATTAATTAATAAAGATATTTAGCAATTGATTGCTAATTGTTGATAATTAAATGTTTGTTATTATTGTTTGATTGTTTGTGTGGATTTGAATTCTCGCTTGAAAAGCGGATTGCATAAATAAGCATTGTTTTGCAGGGGACTTTTGTAGAGAGACCCTAAAGGGTTCCTTGCCATTATTAATTTACTATAATATGCATCTTACTTACATTCTTATGTTGCTTATATTGATGTTTGGTTGATGTATCTATGACTTATTGTTTGATTTGTGTAAGTGTCATTATGGAGATTATCGCTATATCATCACTTACGAAGTATCATCTCCTTAAACCTTAATGTGTGTTGAAGTTGTGCTTGTATTTTTACAAAGTAAATGTTTGGTCGCGTTTTTGCACTTTGAAAGTTGTTTAAACTATATTTTCAAGTATTTTTGAGAATTTTGAAATAAATAATAAGTATTGTTTAAAATGTATAAAAGGAGTTATAAATTTGATAAATTATTTTTTGGGCTAATTAATATTATTTCAAATTTATAAAAAGATTATGAATTTGATTAATTTTCTTTCGAGATAATTAACGTTTGTTTTAAATTTATAAAAAGATTCTGTTTAATTTTTTTGGGGATAATTAATATTTCTTTAAAATATATAAATAGATTATTAAATTTGATTAACCTTCTTTTAGGATAATTAATATGGTATCAAATTTATAAAAGAGTTATATCAATTATCTTTCAGGATGATTAACATTATATTAAATTTATTAAGATATGTTAAATTGATTTATTATCTTCTGGGATAATAAATTTTGTTTTAAAAATTATAAATGATAGTTTATAAATAAGAAATCTTTAAAAGGGAATGTTTAAAATAAAGCCAAGTGTAAATGTTTTAGGTTTATAGTAAACGTTATTTTAATGACATTTATTTTTGACCTTCCTATTAAAACACTCAGAAATATAATTAGCTCTTTAAAAAGAAAATATTTAAAGAATGTTTTTAAAGTGTTTTACAAATGTTTATGATGTGAAATCAAGCATAAGTGTGAGTCAAATGTTTTAAGAGATTTAACTTTCGTATACGACCATTTTGTAATTCCTAATAGTTGATTTATTGGCTATAGACTTTGCTATCTTCTTTGAGTTTCTTCAATTTAAGGTAATTTGTTGCTCATTTGAGTGTTGATATCCTTTGCCTGAAATGACTAAAACCAAAGTGCGTATGAACGTCAAGCTATGTGGGTTGCTCCCATTAGGGTATCTTCAGATCTACTCTAGATTGGATAAGGCGGTATGCGCGCGGAGATGTGAAATACTCAGATGATCGTTAAGGATGTAGGGTCCGACTTGTACATTCCCGAGAGAGTTACAGAGTAAATGATCCTCTCAAGTATATTATCTAGAGGTATAGTTTCAGTAAAGGGGAGCACCCTCCTTGTCATTGTTGGAAAAATTCCTTTTCCTTATTTGATTTAAATCATTTTCTTAATTGCATCGAGAAGTACTTGAAGCTCTTCTTGATGTTTTATTATTTGTTTCCATTATTTCAAGTCTGATTTTGTTCCAACTTATTTCCATTCTTTCATCTACAGATGTTCTTGTAAGGTAAAACTCATTCCGCGTTTAGCAGCGTGGTCTCACAGAATTATTTTATGTTCATCATATTTCTTAAGTTTTATCATGCTGGTTTTCCAAACTGATCCAGGTATTATTTTATTATAATGCTTGGGTCAGAACTATTTTTTTCTTGGTTGTCGTTGGTGGGACATGGAGCTCATAGAGTGGAGTTGGATGTTCACTTACCATAGTATTTTTATTTTCCGCTCTATTATTATGTATACCCATCTGCAATTGTAAGGTCGGTATGTTATAACTAACCAGGCTGATGAGGTTTGTTTTTAACTTTGATATACTTTGTATCTTGGAATGACAACTTTTATTGTCTTTGTTATATTATATGTGATCATTCCGTTGTGAGATTCTGTTTTCCCTATTCGTTTTCTTTTTGCCCTAACAATTTGCCTTTCTGACACTTGGATGCTCGGTATATGAATACCGTGAATGTATTAAGTGCTGACTTTCGAGGATCAAAAAGGAAGGTCGTTACATCTGGTATCAAAGCTAAAGGTTAAGCGAGACCATAGCTTTGGTGGGGTAAACTCAATCGAGATAAGGTAAGTGACACCTAGAATGAGTTGAGAGTGTTATATATACTAAAGCGTATTTGTTATTTCTATAAAAATATATTGTGTTAATTGGTCAATTGAGTTGTTTATGAATTATGGTCAAGACGTGGGACGTCACGGTGTCGATAGCGATTTCTAAACACTTAAACAAGGTAAACAGACGTGATATTGATTTTTGAAAATTTGGTAAATGAAATATTTGGTCTAGGATTATATATTTTATATATATAAAGAAATAATTTTCAAATTTATATAGTTATATTTGGTGTGTTTGTTTGTTAATGATAATATTTATTTTTTATCATTGATTATTGATTTGTCATGCTTGGATGGTTTAAGAGCATTGACTATTGTTTGTTGATTGTTGATTTATGCTCGACCTACTTATGGGCATTTATTGTTTTGATAATTGTAAGTACATTAAAGTGAACCACTTTTGAATTGAGTTTAATAATTTGACTATAAGGTGTTAGGAGAAATTGTTAAGTTAAAAGACATCTTTTAATAAAGTTGTTAAATATAATCTAAATGAAAAGATAAGACATTTAGAGGATAAATATTTGTGGAAAGTTTATTGTAATAAAAGGAAAGTTATTATAATATAAGATGACTTTGAAGGTACATTTTATACGAATATTGTATTTATTAAATGATTTATATTATTTATAAAGGGTGTTTTATAAGCAAAATGGGTTTTTGATAATTTTAAAATCTCGGTATTTCTTAAAATGATTTAAAAAAGATTTTGAGAAAAGAAATAGTAGTATTACTTGGAAATATTTGTAAGTACGAATATTTTAAAGAATGTTTTTAATAAAAATACATTTTCTTTGGATAGTTCGGGGAAAAAAACTCGATTAGTTTGATGGTAATCTGAATAATCTTCTAAGTGGCGATCGAATGTTTGCTTAGGCGAATGTTGTAGTGCACTTAGTAAATTATACTCTTTATCATTATGAGAACGAAATGAGTTTAAATCCGTACTCACTCAAAGTGAGTGTTAGTAAATAAATTGTTAAATTTATTTTTTATATATACAAAAATATATGCAGTATGATTTCAAAAGGGATTTTGAAATAAAAACGGGTATTTAGTTCTAAAGTTTCCTTAAAGGAAATTACTTTGAAATAAAATGTATTATAATTTTTTAATAAATGAAATTTTAAACTCTTGGATAGAGAAGAGATAATTTAACTCAAGTTTTTAAACGGGTTAAATTAGATAAAAAGGTTTTAATTAGCCTTGTTTTATTAAAACCATACTTTTTATTTGAACATCTAAGTCTCATAAACTATTTGATGTTATTGGGCTGACTAAATAAATATCTTCACCTTAGGGATGTCTAAGAAAAGTAGACTCTAAGACTGAGTTGGATACCAGTATCCTACTCTTTTTAGTTGCTTACTGGACTAGATAGGTAAAGAGATCGAAGCTGTCGATTGAGTTTTAAGATCCATATTTTGTTTAGGCCTCCATTTGGATTTTTAAAAATAAATTAAAATTGACATTTAGTATATACTCTTAGGATGTAGAAGAGTATTATACAAATGCCTAAAAGTAGAGTTAGTTTTTAATTTAATGTTTGATAAAGATGTGTCATTATAAAATGTTTGTAAACTTAAGTAAAAATTTATAAAGTAATTCATAAATAATTTTAGTATTGAATAAAATACTATAAATGAAAATGGAGGTGATTTAGAAAAAGATTGGTCTAGTTAAGAAACCAAAAAAAATTAAGTACGTAACTTGTACGTCGATCATTTTATTCACATAGTTCTTGATCTAGGATTCGAGTACATAACTTCGGGGTGATTCACACCTGTACGAAGAAGGATTTATCACTTGATTCTTGTCAGCGAACACTTGATTTGGATTCTTGATAGGATACTGAGGTTTTCTATAATATATATGGCTATGTAAAGGGAACAGAGGTTTCTAATCAAGAAACCTGATTTGAGTCCGCACAAGGGTGGTCGAGTGATCGATATTAGTTTGGAGGTAAAGTCTACGTATCCGAGCAAGTGGTCGGATCAGAAATTGCATACCGATGATTTATATGCATCTTACGGGCTTAAGTATATTTGTATGCTTTGTTGTGTGGCTTAGGAAAGTTTGGAAAGTGGCTTCTAATTTTGTTTGAGGGAGCTTAGATAGTCTTCTGAGCAACAACCAAAGGCTGATGAGCATAATGGTACGCTTTGGAAATTATCTATATCCTTGTACAATCGAGAAATTGCAAACCTAAGAAAAATTCTAAATCTTGTTTGTTTGCCAATTAACATTTTAAATAATGTTAAGTGTTAGTTTAATTCCTTTGTGGCATTTGATTTGATTGATAGTGCGATTCTATAGACTACGGTTTATAAAGTTGTTGTTTATTAGGACTTAAATCTTGGTGCTTTTGAAAAAGTGATTTCGAAAGACTTTGTGAAAGAAAATAATAATAATATTATTGAGAAACTTTGGTGAAGTATTATTATTTTAGGATATTTGAAAGAGTTTTTGTGAAGTGGTTTTCAAATATTTTTGGTTATGACTAATGTTGGGTGATTGAGAGTTTTCCAATTTCAAAGACTCGCCAGGTATATATTTGTTTACTCTAGTTATTGTTTTAGAAGGAATC
Source organism: Allium fistulosum (assembly GCA_030737815.1). Lineage (NCBI taxonomy): Eukaryota > Viridiplantae > Streptophyta > Magnoliopsida > Asparagales > Amaryllidaceae > Allium > Allium fistulosum. The sequence goes on from CM060901.1 coordinate 962,433,889, forward strand.
GAAATACCACTGGATGCTCCATGTTGTTTTGATTCTAGAGTTATACCATGCTTTGGTTGGAGAAGCCTCCTCCTTGTTATGATTGATTTTGGTTTTGATATATTTCTCTTTTGAGGAATTTGAAAATATATATTTTGGTTCTAAAAACCCGAGCATTTAGTTCTAAATTTATCTTTTAAAAAGATTGGATTCTTAGTATTTTATTTCAAATTATTCTCTGTACTTTTGTTGCATATGATTGTTATATTTTTTATATTGCTATTGCCCATGATAGAAATAGCTTATGTATTTCTCTTTTATCAGCATGATTCTATGTTGGGCTATGTATGTACAAGATAGGTACAAGAAAGCAAGAGATTACTAATTGATTTCTTGCGCACCTGCATTCACATCGAGATAGTAAGTTGCTTGCAAAAATAAAAATAAAACGCAAAAAATGGATATTGTAGATTTAGAAATTGGTGATTGATTGATGATTTTATGCCCCTGATATGGGATGCCACTTGGCTTTTGTTTTCTTTATTGATTTGGGTTAGTTGTGGCGAGTTGTATTTTTTCAGGATCAACCGTGCAAAGGAGGTGCTGTCGAAATTTTCCATCAATAAAGGCCTTTAAAAGTTTAATAACTCATTTTAATTAATAGTTTTTAAACCTTGAGGGTTTAGGGACATTTTCTTCAATTGGAATTTTCGGAGATGAAATTCTTTAAAGGGAGGAGAATGTAACATCCCAGAATTTTTTCATTTTGATTTTGAATATTTATTTGATTTTACATATTTATATAATTGGTTTTTAAAATTTAATAACTTGAATTCAAATATAGGAATTATTTAAATATTTTAATTGTGAATTAAAATATTAATGAAATGGATTTAATAGCTTTAGTTAACTCTTTTTAATTAATAAATAATAATGAAAAACTCATTTTGTAAATTTATTTACAATAATTAGTAGTTCAAATAAATTAAAAAAAACAAGTTGTTAATAAAACAACTTAATTTTTAATGAAGTATTTTTTGATGAACTTATATGATTTTTCCATAATTTTTTGTTTGGTAATATTTAAATTTTCATTTTTGTATTTTATGGCAAACGATGGAATTTTTGAAATTTCATAGAATAAAATAATATGTGTATTTTATTATTGATTTGTGATTGTGTCGCATTTTGGTGCACGATCGTATTTTTATTTTTGTCGTTCGTGGTTCGTACGCGAACGAAATATTGTTTAGCTGAATACCACAAAGCCTTCTTTTCAAAACTTTTTTCAAATCAATCGAACTCAAATTTCTCAACAATCCATTAATGTTGATTTTATTTGATGAGATGTGTAGCTCGAAAATTTTGGTTAGCTTGAGTTTGAAGTAATGTAATTGTTCTGGGTTTAAGGACACTTCGATACTTACACATTTCTTCATTTCATCATTCCCTCTTTCATTTTTCTTTCCCTTTTCTTTTCTCTTTGCCAGGAAATGAAATATTTCATCCCTCCTTCAAAAATCAAAATCCAATGCTATACTTAAAAAAAATCATGAAACAAGATTTATTGAACTCTTGTGTGTGCCCTTCAAATCTGTACCCATTTTGTAGGGTGCAGTGGATGTTAGGGAGATCGACATGAATAGGGTTTAACTAAGGTTTGGGTTTATGTGAGTTTTAGGTAGAGTTAGACAAAGTTGTGGTTGGACCGTCTTTCTCTTGCTTAGGTGAACTCGTTGGAGTGTTTTGGTGGAGCTCGATCGTCTCTAGTGTGATAAGACATTTCATGTTGTGATCGAATGCCCTATAGGTTGCATTCTAGGGCAATGGATCGAGCGTTGTAAGGTGGTGGGGGTTATGATGCTCGCGTGAAGGGAGAAAGTTAGCGAAGTTGGTTTGCTGAATCATTGACTGGACAGGGAGAATTTCCGTGCGCGCGCGTCACTTGATGGGTGCATGGCCATGTACTTTCTATTTTAGGAAGAAGGGGAGGTGGGATTAGGAAGGTGATTAGTGATTTAAATTTTTAATCAGTTTAATTAAATAATAATTTAATCTCTAAAACTTATAAAATTAATAAATTCTTCAAACGAGGTCGGATTTGGACGCGATCCTTTGCGTTGGACTCGTATAGATGTTATATATGTATTGGAGTTGGATTTTTTGAATTTGGAGCTAGTAGAATTTTAAGCTAAATCGAATGTCGATCAAACCCAAATGTGAAAGTATCAACTGGAATTTTTGTGAGTTTACTCACCTCTAAATAAACTATATGATATCCGTGTTGCTAGGGATTATTGTCGAATGATTGGATGATAGTTGATAGTTTTAGTGAATTATAAATTAATGATAAAATTATAACGGTTTAATTTAATTACATTTAACGTAGTTAAATGAGTTATACTTCGTTTGTGATATACATTTAATAGAATAAAACACCATTCTGCTATAATTAAATTGAATAGATTATTTTGGACATCTATCGAGCAGAATAAATCACCATTCTATCCTTGCAAAGTAAAAAACATTATTTTTAAAGTTAATTAATATATGGATTAATTAATAAATGATATGTTAGCTATTGATTGTTAATTGTTGATAATAATATTTTTGTTATTATTATTTGATTATTTGTTTGGATTTGAATTCCTACTTGGAAAGCGGATTGCGTAAATAACTATTGTATTGCATGAGACTTTTGTAGAGAGACCCTGAGGGGTTCCTTGCTATTATTAATTTACCATTATATGTATTTTACTTATATTCTTATGTTGCTTATATTGATGTTTGGTTGAATTATTTATGACCTACTATTTGATTTGTGTAAGTGTCGTTATAACGATTATCGCTATACCTTCGCTTACGAAATATCATCTCCTTAAACCTTTGTGTGTATTGAACTTGTGCTTATATTTTTACAAAGCAAATATCTTGTCGCGTTTTTACACTTTGAAAGTTTTTTAAACTATATTTTCAAGTATTTTTGAGAATTTTGAAATAAAGGATAAGTGTTGTTTAAAATTTATAAAAGGAGTTATAAATTTGATTAATTATCTTTTAGTATAACTAATATTATTTCAAATTTATAAAAAGATTATGAATTTAATTAATTTTCTTTTGAGATAATTAACGATTATTTTAAATTTATAAAAAGATTATGAATTTGATTAATTTTTTTAGGGTAATTAATGTTGTTTTAAAATATATAAAAAGATTATAAATTTGAAAATCCTTCTTTTAGGATAATTAGTATGGTTTCAAATTTATAAAAAAGTTATATCAATCATCTTTCAGGATGATTAACATTATTTTGAATTTATAAAGATATTTTAAATTGATTTATTATCTTATGGGATAATAAATGTTGTTATAAAAGTTATAAATGATAGTTTATAAATAAGGAAATCCTTAAAAGGGAATGTTTAAAATAAAGCTAAGTGTAAATTGTTTTGGATTTTTAGCAAATGATGTTTTAATGACATTTGTTTTTTACCCTTCCTTTTCAAACACTCAGAAATATTATTAGCTCTTTAAATTTTTTTTATAGATTATTTTAAAGTGTTTTACAAATGTTTGTGATGTGAAAATAAATCACAAGTGTGAGTCAGATGTTTTAAGAGATTTAGTTTTCATATACGACCATTTTTTATTCCCGATAGTTGATTTATTAACTATCGATTCTGCTATCTTCTTTGAGTTCCATCAATTTGAGACGATTTGTTGCTCATTTGAGCGTTGATATCCTTTTCCGAAAATGACTAAAACCAAAGCGTGAGTGGATGTCAAGCTATATGGGATTGCTCCTATTTTGTTATCTTCATATCTACTCTAAATTGGATTCGGCTGTATGCGCACGGAGATGCGAAATACTCGGATACTCGGTAAGGTTGGCAGGGTCAGGCTTGTACATTTTCGAGAGAGTTATAGAGTAAATGACCCTCTTAAGTATATTGTCTAGAGGTATATTTTCGGTATAGGGGAAACACCCTCCTAGTCATTGTTGGAAAAATTCCCTCTCCTTAGTTAATTTTAATCTTTGATTTGTTTTCTTAATTTCATCGAGAAGTGCCTCGACCTCTTCTTGATGTTTAATTATTTGTTTCCATTCTTTCAAGTCGGATTTTGTTTCCATTCTTTCACGTATGGATGTTGCTCTTGTGTGGTAAAACCCGTTCTGTGTTTAGCGGTGTGATCCCACAGAATTATTATATATTCACCGTATTTCTTAAGTTTTCTTATGTTGGTTTTTCAGACTGATCCAGGTTTTATTTTATTATAATGCTTGGGTCAGATCGAGTTTTTTTCTACATTGTCATTGGTGGGACATGGAGCTCATGGAGTGGAGCAAGATTTTCACCTATCGTAATATTTTTATTTTCTGTTGTATTATTATGTATATCCCTATCAGCAATTGTAAGGTCGAAAAGTTATAACTATTCAGGCTGAAGAGGTTTGTTTTTAACGCTGGTATACCTTATGTCTTGAAGTTATGGCTTTAACTGTCTTTATTCTATTACATATGATCGTTCCACGATGAGATTTTGTTTTTCCCTCTTCTTTTTCTTTTTACCATAACAATCTACATTTTTGGCACTTGGATGCTCGACATTTGAATACCGTGAATGTATTAAGTGATGACTTTCGAGGGTCGAAAAGGCGAATCAATATAAAAACCATATGCAAATAAACAGGAAACCACCAAGTACAACCAGTCCTCTCCACAAATATGGCTTAGGGATAATCCAACATGTCCACAAATAAGTAAAGTAAACCCAACACAAAGGTAGGGAATCATACAGTAACCATTCTTCTGTAATTAATGAGTCATTTCAACTAATATAATATGATTGAAATGTAATGACATACTATGATAGGGGCTACCCATTTCACCAATGCATGAGTAATATAAACATCACAATATAAGTCTAAGCTAGGATGTTCAATAATAATAATCAACAAAGCAATATAACATGCATAATCATAATAATAAGAGATACACAGAGAATAAGATAACACCCTTCTTTGCTGATGGGTGGAGTCCACTAAAAACACAAATTGATTTAATGATCCCTATTGAAGCATCTAAAATGCAAAACATATACAGCAATATAACAATGTTATTAACATAGCATATCAATACCAAAAACTGAGATACTGATATCTATAATAGATATCTATTCGGAATTTCCATTAGGTACAAAAGAGACCTATCATAACCAACACCCCAAAACAAATTGGCAGGTAAGTCTTGTTGCAGCACACATTAGTACAACGTAACAATATATGACCTACTCTAGATTGGCATCCCAATCTTTCTTCACCCCTGCTCCGGAACCACGTCTACAGGTCATGCGTCTCAATGGTACAATGGGTTCCTTTTTCAAAGCTGATATCATACGACTGTCTATGGATAGACAATACGAATTCAGGCTACCTTACGTACCCCTTCCTACACATATACACAACATGTAGCGATCCGGATCGAAACGTTTTGAAATATAAATAAGTGTTACAAATATGATTTTTTAACCATGTTAGACATCATTTAATTAATGAATAATGGTAATATTTTTTTTTTTAAAATTTGTTTACAAAATTATATTCTTTGAAGAAAAATCGATAATGTGACCGAAAATCGGTTTATCGATAAACAACTTTTCGATCGATATAAGTTGTTCGAACCCTTTGGCACTTGTTTAATGATCAAATGCACACATTAGCAACTAATTAACACACACAACTCTTCACTAGGCTTGGAAGGTTCTAGAATGTTCTAATGTATAAGAGATATTATCATGAGAGGGGTATAATGGTAATTAACATAAAGGAGAAGTGATGGGAGTTGAATCTTCCATGGCATGGTAGGTGGTGAGTGAGAGCTTAAGCAACACTATTCTTAAGCTTATATAAGGAGAGGCATGCCATAAAGTTATAATCACAAATTCACAATGCTTAAGTGAGAAAAATCAATGGCTTTTTATCTTCCTCTTCTCTTATGTTCTTAAGAATTTTTTTGCGAATCAGCTCCAAAACACTTCAAATTCTGCCACAAGCCTTAGTACAATATTAGAACACCTTCCACCATGCCAAAACTTAAAGAACTGAAGCTAAATTCTCACTCCCTTGATAGACCATGACCACATGGAGGGATAAGGAGGAGGAAGCAAGGTTAAAGCAAGAGAGGAAGGGAAGGAAATGAGGGTGATAACTTAGGTTTGGACTTGAATTCTTGTATCTTAGTTGTTTATGAGGATAGAGGTGAGTTAATGCCTTACTTTGGATGAAAATATAACACATACATATGTTGTGTTGATTGTGTTTATGTTGATTGAATTGTTGTTAACCTATGTTAAAACATTGGTTTGGATCCTTGCTTTAAAAGTAAGTGACATATGTGATCCATATATATGGATTTGAACAAACTTGAAATGGACTTAAATGGACTAAGATGACATATGATGAGACCTTGAACAAAGTACATAGGTTATAGATGGAATTTGGTTTAGATTACACTCGGATTTGGAAGTGCATTTATAGCGATAGTCGTTATAGATGCAGTTTGGAATTGCCTTGTTTTTGGAAATGTTTATGGAACTTTGTAGAGAGACCCTTTGGGGTTTCTCACTATATTTATAATGTCTTATATATATATATGTTTTTTTCTATTGAAACTTGAATAGTAAAAAGTTAAGTAATGTCTCAAAAAGTGGCCAAAACTTCACTTGTGCAAAACTGCTCCGTTTAACCTTGATTTTTGGACTTTAACGGTTTGAAAAGGTATTTCAATTTAAGTATTTTGTTTCATTCTTTTTACAAGTGTTTACTAACTCATATTAGAGTATTTCAAAAGTGGTTTGAGATATTTATGAATCTTTAAGAATTAATTGTGAATTTTTAAAGAAGAGATATTTTATTAGAAAACATGTCGTTTTCAAGTTTTAAGGAATGTTGTAAAGTTGTTATTTTCAAGTAATATTTTAGATAAATATTTTAAAACCTATTATAAGTATTTTCAATTATTTTAAAAGTACAAACAAAAGGTTTAGAAAGGGGTTAGAATTGCTAAATGGTCAAATGGTTAATTGATTAATTACTTATTTTGAAAGTAATTGACTATGCTTAACACTAAAAGCCGACGAAGTAAGGCTTATCTACTTATGAGAGTTAAGATTGATGTCGAGTAGAGATAAAGTAATAGAGCTCTAACCTACCGGTTTTCCTCCTGATTGAGGAATCGTAAGTTGGAAAATGTGGAAAATGAGTTAATCATGTTGATTTCTTGTTGTTTATGGAAACTATTAATAATATACTTAACACCAAAAGCTGACGAGGTAGACCTATCTATTTGTGAGATTTAAGAATGAAGTATCTAGGCAAGGCTTGATGCAACTAGTGCTCAAACTTACTTGGCTTCACTCTTGAGCGAGGAATAGTTAAGTTGAAATGTCGGAAATGAGTTAAGCATACGAATCATGATTTATATAACAATTATTTTGACTAAATAAGTCGATTATTGAACTTTACAAATATTGAATTAAGAAATTATCGAAAGACTTCGCGATTTCATACCAATAAAAACTCACGAGGAGGAGTATCAGTATGAAACGTCTCTAGCTTTTGCTTACTTTTGAGAGAACCATAATTGAGTTAACCAGGAATTAATCGATTGGTTTTGGAGAGTTCGATAAGTGGGAAGAGTGTCCTTATAAGAGATGACTCAAACATGTAATCACTTCAAAACCATATACGTGATCTATATTCTGGAAGCGGTTGTGAAGTGAATGCTATATAGTTGAACTTTCTATCCTAAAGTTAAGTCCAAAGGAAAGGTTAGCGTTAATATTTCGAACAATGCTATTGTGAGTAACTATTTATCTTGAGGAGTATTCCAAAAGAGAGGACAACGTTAGAATTCGTCATAGGACTTATGTGGCGAACCTATGTAGAGGTTCGTGATCTGTTCGAGATGCTCGAATCCATATAGTGATTCATGATCTTCGAGATGATAGAATCCAATTAGGGATTCGTGTGATGCTCGAGTGATGAAGACTCGTGTGAGAGATGTCGAACGTAGCCTCGACATCGGGAATGACTAAAACCATAATAGGATGCATGATCTCGGGTTTAGCTTACCCATGAGGGTATATCAACTCCAGATCTAGAGCATGCTTTCGATTATTGGGCCCAGGAGTTGGTTATACTTGGTGCCACGCAGTCCACCATTGGGCTAGTTGTGTTTACCTTAGAGTATATCCTATCTAGGGATATATGATACTTGGAAGGTAGTTTCCGATCCTTGTCATGGAGATCCTCTTTAGTTTATTGAGGATGTCTCCATGGAAAATAAACCATATATAAACGCGCCTTAGCGGTATCGATTGTATACATATTACTATTGTGGCGTTCACACAACAGCTATTTGATATGATTTATGTGCTATATACTAGACATTATCTATCATATCATTATATAACTTAATAAATGGTTGGTTTCTTTTGAGAGAGAAACAGTTACGGTAATCCATATGGTCTCAATGGTTATTGTTACATGTTGCATGTATCTTGAGTTTTCTCATGCTGGTTTACCAGACTGGTACTGATGTTATTTTCTTATAATGCTCGGGTCAGCCCCATGTATGTTTCTAGATTTAGCTACAGACACTTTGCAGAGAAGTTGGATGATTACCTTCCGTAGAATTCTTATTTCCACTACATTTTCGGCATTATATATATCAGCATTGTGAGGACAAGCAGTTATAACTATCCAGGCTGATGATAGTACTTAGGTTTTAGTAACTTTGAAATTTCTATTTAGAGTAACCCTTTGTACCGTTCCTTTGATATTATATATTACTGTTTTGTCATGAGATTCTGATGTTGTGTTCTTCCTTCCCAAACTTTATGTCTTTCCAGCACTTGATTGCTTGGCACACGAATACCGTGGATGTATTTAGTGTCGACATGTGAGGGTCGAAAAGTTGGGTTGTTACACAACATCAAAGTATTATCGTCTCCGTATGGATCGTAATTCGTTCCGAAGTGCTTCTCACTACCTGGTTGCCTCAAGTCTGCCATACCAAACCAATATATATAAATTTCCTAAACCGTGCATCTATAATTATATATATATATATATATTTGTGCATGTGTGTATTACTTGAACTATATATTTATATACCTGCATAATATATTTCATCCGCTATTCGGTAATCCCAAGTCGGGCATACCGAAACTATACATATGCTTAAATTGTGCATCGATGAATCACGTCGAATTGCCATTAGCTACCAAAGAGACCTATCGAGACCCATAATTATATTGTGGACTCCCCTGAAAACCAATACATCAAAACAAGTTGGCCTGTAATTCCAATCGTAGCACCCGTCCGTACAATGCAACAGTATATGACCTACTCTAGATTGGCATCCTAATCTCTCTCCGTCCCTACTTCGGAACGACATCTACGGGTCGTGCATCTCAATGGTACAGTGGATTCCTTGCACCCATCAGTAGCCCTAAGTCGAACATGCCAAAACTATACATAAATACTTTAAACCTTATAAATATATATATATATATATATAATATTCCGTGTATCTCCCAGTAACCCTAAGTCGAACATACTGAAACTATATTTATACATATAGACGTATATAAGTCACATAAACTGTATATTGATGTACACACACACATACACATATATATTCCTATATATAACCACTCTAACTATATGGAACTAATAAACATGTATCCTGCACATTTACATATGCAAAGGAAATACACAACTAAAGTAATAAATCTACTATCCGGCATTTTGACCCGACTATATCCAAACCGACTGGACGAGTTAGACTCGACTGTCATAAAGGCTAGTAGCTCAGAGCGATGATTGTGGGGTCCAAAAATCAAACATAAATGATAATATGAAGTAGAAGCGTGAAAGCTCACTACTCCCCAAAGATGGATCATGTACGATCCATATTCTACATTATGGATCGTATCGTATCGATTCCACAACTCAATTTTGTAGCGATGATCGATCAATAACTCAAAATTTACACATGCCATCAACATGAAACTTGGAGTACAAGTTTACTACAACATGTGGAACACCCCCTAGGGATCTTATTCCAATTGGAGGAAGTTGGAGGGATCGGCATAACTCCCTTTGGAGGGATCGGCAGAAATCAGAATACGAGCAACACTACTTCACGAAAAATGCAATATCTCACAAACCGTACATCAGAATTGCACAAAATTTGAGGAGCAAGTAACTAAAATCATGAGGCACCCCTCATAAGGATCATAGACCATTTGGACACACTAGTGGGGATTGGTACCGATCTCTATTGTGGGCCTCGATGGGTCTGGAATTTTTTGGGTGGCCTCGTCTTGGTCTCCCGAGCCTTCAGCCGAAATTTCAATCTGATCCATGCACATCTTCGCCAATAAATACAGCAGGCATGGCATCAGAAAAGGGATCTTGCTTTCTCTGCCGAGGCTCTGCCATTTTTATTCTTCAATTTTGTACTAATGGATCCTAGCTGATCCAAACATTCTTGTAATTGATCATAATCAAGTGGAAGATCAATAAAAATATAAAATGGACATAGGAAAAGATTGCCGAACCACTATAAAAATCTTTGTATTCATTTATGATTTTTGTTATGTTATAATTTCATTCTTCATTTAATCTCTACTAGATTCTATTGGGTGTTGATGCTCATTTTTGGCGTCAACAAAATCTATCATATCAATTCAATAACAATTCACATATACAACTATATAAACAATTCAACAAAATGCATCTTACTTAAGTAACCAATCTAACAATTATATCTTTTTCATATTATTTTATAGAAGTCTCAAACTTAAAAAGAAAATGCACTTGCCTTTCAATCACACTATAGTTTTTTCACTTAGTTCTTCTATTTAAATTAAGTTTTGCTATCAATAATACCTCAAAGTATTATATAGCTCATAAATATAATTGATATATATATATATATATGTATACACTTATATCTCAAACCATTCCTTAGGGTCTATAGTAAATAAACCATGTTTTTACAATGTTAGGGATTTTACAACCTTAATCAAGCCCTATCAAATAATACAATATTTCTTTGAAGGTTTTAACTTCACAAATCACCTTTATAGAAATTTGCTAGTTAGTTAATTATTGATTTACACTATAATAAACCAATATCAAGGCCATATATACTTCAAAACCATTTTTAATACAAGTTAACTTGCCTAAATCATCATTTTAGCCTTATAGCTTATTTTAAAGGTCATAATTGTAATTTTCGATTAGTAACAAAAAATATATTAATATTTCTATCACTAATGTAACTAAAAATTAGAGTTCTAATTAATTCATAACCATGCTATAAATTAATATCAACTCCATCTAATTCTATTCAATATGAATAGAACATTATATATATATATACACACACACACAAACATGCGCGGGCGTGCGTGCGCGATCTCAATCAATTATCCATATATCGATAATAAAATATACAATAATATTTCTATCCCCGATCTAACTGCAAATCAGAGTTTAATTAATTCATAACCACATTATAAATTAATATCAACTCCATTTAACTCTTTACAATACAAATAGGACACAATATCTATATATATGGGATCTTAATCAATTATCTCAAGTATCTACTCACCAATCTAATCAAATGGGTAAATAATTACGTATAGCTATTGTTCTACCTCTCCTAAGTAATATTTCTTAATTAATACAATAACATGAATTTATACTAAAATATAAATTCATAGTATAATTCTGCTCACCGAAACTGTAAATTCCCAAGTGTTTGAATCTAGTCCAAGCCCATACCATGTCGTAAATAATCTCACTATGAGTGCAGCGAGATCACGTCTTAAACCTAGTATGCAAGAGATATGAATCAAATATGAAACATGAATTAAATAGAATAATTAAATTAATTAATTACTCAATTAAATTAATTACCTTCTTCCCCAAAATGATATGCACAGTGCAGCGACCTAAAAATTCGACCACTTCGTCTTCGAATATCGAAATGTCTTGAAATATAATTAAGGATTATAAATGGGATTTTATAACCTTATTAAAAATCAATTCATTAATGAATATATAGGAAACATTTTTTTGAAAATTGTTTACAAAAATATATTCTTTAAAGAAAAATCGATAATGTGACTAAAATTGATTTATCTATAAACAACTTTTTGATCTTTCTCAAAAAAAAATATAAACAACTTTTTGATCGATATAAGTTATTCGAACTCTTTTGCACTTATCTAATGATAAAATGAACATATTAGCAACTAATTAACACTTCTCTTCATAAAGAAAATAGAACATTCTAGAACTTTCCATTTGGATAAGACATATTTTGAAAAGTTAAGGGTACAAGAGTATTTTGCTAATGGAAGTGATGTAAAGGAGAAGTGATGGTCATGTATAATGGTGAGACTTCCATGGTATGGTGAGGGGGTGAATGAAAGCTTGGGAAACACCATTCTAAGCCTTTAAAAGGGGGGCATATCCATGATAATAAATCACAAATTCACAAAGCTAAAACAAGCTTACTTTCGTGTCATCTTCTTCTCTTATGTTCTAAAGAGAATATTTGCAAAACTCATTCAAATCAACTCAAATTTGGAGTGAAGCCTTGGGACAACATTACAACACTTTCCACTAAGATAGATCTTGAAGAATTGAAGTCACGATCCCCCACCAAGCATAGGCCATGAGCAAAGATGGTCCATTTTTGGCTAAAGCAAGTGCAAAGTAAGGAGGAGAAGGAAGAAGGTAGTCGCAAGATTGAGGTTGGACTTGAGTGCTTGGATCTTGCTTATTAGTTGGGTTAAAGGTGAGTTAACTCACCACTTTGAATGAAAATATAACTCATATATGTTTGTGTTTAATTGTATTTAAGTTGTTTGAATTGATAGTGACATATGTTTTTGGTTTTGGTTCTTGCTTTGAAAGCAAGTTATGTATGGACTTGAACAGACTTGAATGGACTTGTATAACATGTGGCATAACCTTGAAACATAACATATAGGTTGTAGTTGAACTTTGGTTTAGATTGGACTTGGATTTGAAAGTGCACTTATAGCGATAGTCACTGTGGTTGCACTTTGGAATTGCCTCGTTTCTGGCGATTTCTATGGAACCTTGTAGAGAGATCCTTATAGGCTTCTCACTATATTTATGATGTTTTATGTGCATGTGTGCTTCCATAAAAAGATTGGATAGTCAAAAATTAAGTAACATTTTCGAAAAGTGACCCAAACTTCACTTGTGCAAAACTGCCCGTTTGACCTTGATTTTTGGACTTAAAATGTTCGAAAAGATATTTAAATTTAAGTATTTTGTTTCATTCATTTTACAAGTGTTTGCTAACTCATATTAGAATATTTTAGAAGTGTTTTTAGATATTTATCACAATATTTGTGAATTTTTAAAAAAGAAGTTTTTATACTGAAAACTTGTTTTTCAAGTTTTAAAGGATTTTATAGATTTGTTTTGAAGTAATATTTTGAATAAATGTTTTAAAACCTATTAAGTATTTTAAAGGAGTTTTTAAGTATATATAGTTTTTAGAAAATATGTTGACTATTTTATATCTTATGTAATAAATATCTTCTAAAATGGTTTATTTAATATCTAGTTTTATAAATAAATTACTATACATATATATCATTTTATAAAAGTTTTTAAAAGTATAAACAAAAGGTTTAGAAATGGGTTAGAAATTGCCTGATGGCCAAATGATTAATTGTTTAATTACTTGTTTGAAAAGTAATTAACTATGTATAGCACTAAAGTCGATGGAGTAAGCTTATGTATTTATGAGAGTTAAGATTGATGTTCGAGAAGGGATATGAGCAAAGAGCTCTAACCTACCAACTTCACTATTGATTGAGGAATAGGTAAGTCGGGAATGTCGAAACCATGTTAGTTGTGTTGATTACTTACTTGCTTATGGAAGTAATTAATGCTATACTTAACACTAAAAGCTGACGAGGTAGACTTATCTATTTGTGAGATTCAAAAACGAAGTGTCTAAGTAAGGCTTTGATGCAACCAATGCTCTAATTTACTTGGCTTCACTCTTAGATGAGGAATAGTTAAGTTGGAATATCGAAAATGAGTTAAGTATACAAAAATTGATTTGTTTAAGCAATTGTTTTTGACTAGATAGTCGACTATCGAACCTGACCAAATTTAACTTAAGAAGTATCGAAATGCTTCGCAATTTCATACTAATGAGAACCCCCGGGGAGGAGCATTGGTATGAAATGTCTTTAGCTTTTTCTTACTTCTAAAAGAACCGAGATTGAATTAACCGGAAATTCATCGAATTGGCTTTGAAGAGACCAGCATTGGTAAGTGTTTTACTTATCGAATACTACTTCAAAACTAGTATACCAGTTATATGTTTTGGAAGCGGCTGAGAAGTGAAACGTTATATAGTTGAACTATCAATCTTATGGTTGAGTCCAAGGGAGAGGTCAGCTTTAACATTTCAAACGATGTTATTGTTTAGGACTGTCTATCTTGAGGAGTATTTCAAGAGAGAGGACAGTGTTAGCAATTTTCGGAGGACTTATATTGGAATCTATGTGGAGATTCGAGATCTATTCAAGATGCTCGAATCCATGTAGCGATTCGTGATCCGTTTGAGATGATGGAATCCATTTGGGGACTCGTGTTCTGTTCGAGTGATGAAGAATCATATGAGAGATGCCGAACGTGACCTCGACATCGAGAATGGCTAAACATAGAGTGGGATGCACAATCTTGGGTCTAGCTAACCTTTGAGGGTATATCAACTCTATTATCTAAAGATGCTTATATATGATGTTAGCGGGAATTGATGGTACTAGGTTCCATGCAGTTCATACTATGTTCTAGTGATGGGCCAGTTGTGTTTACCTTATGGTATATTTTATCTAGAGATATACGACGCACGGAAGGTAGTTTTGATCCTTGTCTAGAGACCCGCTTCAGTTTACTGGAAGCATCTCCGTGGAAAAATCCATTATGCGAACGTTTCTTAGCGGTATTAATTGTATACCTATTATTGTTGTATCTTACACACATAAGTTGTTTTATGATATATGTTTTACAACCTATACATTATCTATTATATCGATATATTCACTCGTTGGATGGTTGGTTCCATTTGAGGGGAAAATTGTAACGGTAATCGGTACGGTCTAAGTGGTTACTATTACTTGTTTTATATTTCTTGAGCTTCTCACGCTGGTTTACTAGACTGATCCAGATGTTATTTTCTTATAATGCTCGGGTCAGCCTGTGTATATTTTTAGATTTAGCTTTGGTTACTTTAGAGCTTGTGGAGACGAGGTGGATGTTTGCCTACCGTAGTATTTTTATTTTTGTGGCATTACTGTATTGTATATATCAGCATTGTAAGGACAAACAGTTTTAACTGTCCTGGCTGATGATAATATTTAGGTTTTGTAACTCTAAAATTTCTGTATTCAAAGTAACCTTCTGTACTGTTCTTATGATATTATATGTTTTCGTTTCATTGTGAGTATATGATGTGTGTTCTATTCTTTTTTTATTTTACCCTAACTTTCTGTCTTTCTGACACTTGGGTGTTCGGTACATGAATAATGTTGATGTATTTAGTGTCGACATTCGTGGGTCGAAAAGTCGGATCGTTACAAACGGGGCCGTGCACAAAGGAAACCCATCACTCCGCATACATCCTCCTTGATTTCTCCCACATCACTTCACGAATCAATGCACCAAACTCGCCAACACGCTCCACTATGTAAGCTCTATGCCATGCACCTCAACATGGAAGGTCCGACACTCCCCACAAAATGCGATGTCAACTCCTCCTTGTAGCCTTGAAAAGTTGCGATTGCTACTAGAGGTTCAGAAGCTTGGTCGTTGGCATTGGGAGATGCGTGTCGTCGAGAAAAACGCAATGGTGCATTCCATTTCGCCTAGTTCCACTTCAAACCCCACCAAGCTCTAACCCTAAATGCGACCGTGCAAAAATGAAAATTCGTCCAACGCTGCACATGCTATGACAACCCGCACCTTAATTGTAACAACCCATAAATTAATCACTTTGTATTTGAATATTTAAATCATTTTTAAATATTTAAATAATGGATTCTAATAACCAAATAAACATATTTTAAATATTAATTAATGATATTAAAATCATTTTCAAATTTTGTTTACCAAAATAATTAGTTCAAATAAAAATAGAAAATGTGACCGAAAAACATTCTTCGAAATGTTGGCTTTTCGGCATAAGAAAGTTGTCGGAAACGTTGTGCACATTTTGTATAACTCACATGCACATCCATGCACATCCACATATGCCATGTGATAAGTTAATGATTGTGTTAAAATAAATAAACCATGCATAGATTAAAATAAAACAAGATTTGACTTAAAAATAAAATATAAAACAATTTCCCATGCACCACCATAACCTTAACAACCTAGGTTGTACATAAGGCATGGTAGAGGGTGGACCTAGGGGGGTACGTGTGCACCTAGGTCGAGAGAGGAGGCATGGAAGCATGCTAAACAAAGACATTTTGTTATTTTATATTAATAAGTTATTTTAATCATCTCTTCACTTCCTTTACCTATAAATACCCCTCATCTCCATGCATTTCCACTTTAAATTATCATTTCCTTCTTCACTTCTCTTCACTTTATATACATTAATGTCCATTGCTTCCAAGTCCACGTTAAAAGTTGGCAAAATATAGTTTTCCTTACCACAAAACTCCACATATTCATATACAAATACCCCTCCACCAAAACAAAAGCCATTCCCACCTCAAAACTCCCAGGCCAAGCCCAATATTGCCCGGGTCGAACCCAAACCCAAACCCAGCACATTAAGGGCCCAAAAGTCCAAGTTAAGGTATAGTGAAGGTAGTTCGTGAGTTCAGCAACTTGTTGTGGTGATTCGGTTAAGTTAGTAGTGTTTTGGTGACTAAAGCTTCCACCTTCAAACCAAAAATTTTCTAACTATATTTGTGTTCACGTTATAGCTATTGAATGATTGTTGTAATAGTGAAATAATAGTTTGGCTGTTTTATTGATTTGTTGCTTGAAATTTAGTCGCTTTGAAAAGTTAGTAAGCGAATCATAAGACATGAAATTTTAGTAGATAAATTTATGCCTTTGTTAATAAATGCTTGATATATGTTGTATTATTGTAAATCACCATATATATATGCTCATACCCTGGTTATGTGACATGTGGTTGTATTGAAAATGACATAAACTTGAATTCTGAACTGCCCGTATTGCGATAATCGCTATATCGGCACTTTCGGAAAATCACCTTTTATCGAAACCGTTTGGTTTCATTATCGTGCTTGGAATTATTTTACAAGTTAAGTAAGTTTTTGATCAAAGACGTGTTCAAAAATAATTAATTAATTAAATAATGATTAATTAATTTAATTAATTATTTAATTAATAAGGATTAAAGTTAACTAATTAACTTATTAACGACGTGTTTAAAATCAATCACTTGGTTAACGATGTTTTGAAATTAATTAATCATTTTATTTAATGATATTTAAGGCTAATTAATCTTTTAATAATGATGGATTAAAGATAAATAATCAATTTACTAATGATGTTTTTAAATTAATTAATGACTTTTAGAAGTTAATAAATCTGTTTAACTTTAATTAATCTTTCCTTTAAAGATTTTTAATATTAATGAATCATTTTTAAATAATGAGATTTGATTATTTATAAATTAATTTAATTATTATATTTAAATGTAATTAATTAATTAATTGAATTAATGATGTTTAAAGGTAATTTACTTTAAAGGTTATTGAAGTTAATTAGTTTACTTAGTTAACGAAGTTTTAAAGTTAATTAATTAATGTAATGAGGATGTTTTAAGTTGTTAAATCCTTTTTATAACGATGTTTCAAAGTTGGTAAATTCTTTTAACAAAGTGTTTTAAAGCCAATACTTCTAATATGAAGCCAAGTATAAATTCAGGTTTTGTAACAACCCGCATATTTCACGATTATATATTTAAATGTTTTATTTAAATATAGCATCGTTAATCGGATTAAAGTCCGAAATGTTACTTTTTGTAAATAGTCGAATTGGGACTCGAGACCACTTCCATTGAGTCCAAAATGGCGTTTACAACTTTTTTGAGTATAAACATCGATATGTTTGGAGTTGAATAGAATTTTGCTATTTTTCTATTGGGCTTTGGGTTTGGGTTTTAGCCCACTAACCTAACAAATAACCCAACTCCACTCCTCTTCATTCATTCCACTCCTCATTTCCTAACACTCTCTAGCTAAAGTAAAAAGGGGGAAAGAAGAGGAAATTAAAATTCCTAAACCCTAGTTTTGATTAGGAAACTCAAATTCAAGTCTAAAATCAAGGAGAAGCTTAGGTAAACATCCTCTTCATCTTCTCCATCTCTATCTCTCTTCAATTTACAGAAATTCCTATAACCTAACTTAGGAAAAACTTCACCTTTGATAATAGATTGAAGATTCTAGAGGTATATTGAAGAGGAATTGGTCTTGCTTTTTTTTAAAGCTTCTCATTCGTTGTCTTTGAGTTTTAAAGGTGAGTTTTTGAACTCACATCTACGTCTATAACTCTCATTGCTGTTAGGTATGAATTCCTAACATTTATTCATGTTCATTTGCTTTTGCTTTGAATTGATTTGGTGAATTTTCCAATTTTTGGTTTGTGAAGTCCAATTTTATGAAAATCCTACAATGGATGTTTGGACATGATATTTGGGGTGTATCGAAGAGCCTATAAGGCTGGGTTGTCGCTTGGCATAAATCCCTAGTCTTCGTTGCTCGTCCAATCGCTTCCGAAACGTTTTAGCCATCTTGGCCTAGGCAAATTGTTGCCCAGACCAGGTGACCAGACGTCTGGTTATAAACCTGGAGAAAAAATATATAAGAACGCAGAAAAAAGGCAGAAGCTAGAACCAGACGTCTGGTCCAAACCAACCAAACGTCTGGGAAGTCCATCAGACGTCTGGAAGGTTTGTGGAAAATTTCCAGAACCTAAATCCAGACGTCTAGATTCTAAACCAGACGTCTGGAACTGTTCATTTTGCCTATTTTGGCTGTTTTTTGAGTGGATTTCCAATTTTAATCGATTTTTGTCGATCCGGTTAGTTGTTATCACTTATTATCGATTTTGATGACTTCTTTCTTTGGATTTTTGGGAATATCCATTTGATGGATTTGATATCAATTTTTATGGTTTTGATTCACGTCGTCGAATGTGAATTTTTGGTTAGCAAAACAAGTGGTATGATTTGTCACTTTAAAATACAAAGGTTTCTATACTAGTAGTAAATACTAAAACTCTTTCATTAAAATGATTTCGACACTATTTTAAATATAAAGCTCGTTTCTAAATCCGTTTTCCAATCTATTAGTATATACAAACCTTTACCTCATTCGTATTAGAAATCTAATTAAACGGCTTAGCAAAACAAGTGGTATGAAACGCTTGCGTTTACTTCGTCGGTTAATTCTTGGACTTGTTCGATTGAACTCTTGTGACAATTTTCGAGTGGAAATCTACAATTTGTTCGTAAATATTTAATTTAAACCAGTGGTTATGGGACATGAAGCTAAACTCATTTATTTACTAGCTTAGTGTAATTGACACTTCTTATCGATCATTGATGATCATTTTGTGGTTTAGACTAGCGATATGCGATGTCTCTTTGTCCGCGTGGGGGACTGTACCCCGTTCTATCGAGCTTCGTCTCATTTTTATAGGCTAGCGACCTACGAGCTTTATGGAGTTCGGTTCACCGAACATACCGTTATTGCACTACGTGGTTGTTCCGAATTATTTGAGTTTCAAGTTCATCGGGCGTACCGTTATTGCACTACGTCGTTGTTCCGAAATATTTGAGTTTTAGGTTCATCGGGCGTACCGTTATTGCACTACGTCGTTGTTCCAATTCATTTGAGTTTCAGGTTCCTCGAGCGTACCGTTATTGCACTACGCTGTTGCACCGGCTCTATGGTTAGCGACCATGGGATAGCGATCCGTTTGTGATACACGTGTTGGTGAGTTTTCATGCTCCCGTTTGTGATAGGCCTCCCCATTTTGTGATTTCTAGATTTCTAGTTGATGATTTCTAGAATTTGTGCTTCATCGATTTTTGCGATTGGAATTGATATGTTTTGTCAATATTTGTGTTTTGGTGAATAATTTAAAGAATATGACATTCTTTTTGGTGTTTGAGAATATTTGAGATATTATATGATTTTTGTTGTTACCTGATGTATACTTGTCACAGTATGACATTATTGTTATCATACGTTTTTGTCATATCTCTTATCCTATCTCATTTTATATGATATTTATAGCTAGACTGATTCGTTTATTATTTTTCTTCTTAAATAATACTCGGGTCAGACCGAGGTATTTCAGGTGCTTCCACTTGACTTCTTATCAGGGACCATCATCTACTTTTTGGCTAACTACTTTAGATTAGTAGTTTTTTGATTTTATACATTCGAGATAGAGACTCCTTGATGTATACTTATTCTTTTGTCTAGCACTTATACCTATTATTTTGTGATGTAGTGGATCTTGTATGACCACTACTTTGATGTACACTTCTATGTGTTATATTCATATCTGTTTCCGCCTTAGTGATATGAATATCTGTGATTGATTTGTGTTATGCTTATTTCTATATTTGTTTCCGAAGGCCACTTAACCACTATGTAGTAGCTTTGAGTTTGTATTTGATATGTCGGATTTCCTCTTGAAACGAAATGCATGTCGTACTATCTGACATATCGGTACTCGCACAAAGCAATTACACATATGGTCGCTCCTCAACAGCCTTATTCTTCGTGCTAGTCGACGGCATTACCCCGTAGTGTCTTGGCTAGCGTGAGTATAGAGGTGGGGCGTCACGTGTTTTTAAAAGAAAAAGTTTGATTCATTTATGGAAATGAATTAATTTCCGTAAAGCAATTCACTTGTATGGAAATGATTTATTTGTATAATTAGCACTAAACATCGAAGAAGTAGACTTGTCGCTATTTTGAAAGTTAAGAATAATCGTGGGACATGACTTTGGGATAACACTACCTTGACTTGTTCGGTATTATTGCTAACCAAGAAATAGTACAAGTTTGAATTCGATAAGTGGTGGTAAGTATGCAAGACTTAATTTCCATATACAATCATTTTACATCCTCGATAGTTGGTTTCTCAACTATCGGTTACTTCAGCTTCTTTATTATCGTCATTCTAAGATGATGTGTTGCTCTGTTGAGCTTTGATATCTTTTATCAGAAATGACTAAAGCCAAAGAGCTAAAGGGGGTCAAGCTATATGGGGTTTCTCCCATAAGGATACTTACAAATCTCATTTTGATTGTATTCGGTAGCGCCATCAGATGTGAAATATTCGGATGCTCGGTAAGGTTTGGCGGGGTCCGGCTTGGAGGTTTCTGAGAAGTGTCACAGAGTAAATGAGCTTCTCAAAAGTATATTACTAGAGGTATACTTCAAGGGGTGCACCTTCTTAGTTATTTGTTAAAGATTTTCCTTTTCTGATTTGATTCGAACCTTCAAATTTATTTGCATTGGGAAGAGTTAACCACTCTTCGTGGAGTTTAATTATTTATCCATTCTTTATGTTTGGATGTTTATTTATGTAAGAGTAAACCCGTTCCGTGTTCAGTGGCATGGTCTCACATGTTTGTGTTTAATTACACCTTATTGCTTAGAGTTTTACTTATACCAGACATATTGTCTGACCCGAGTTGTTTGTTTTTCCTAAACTCTTAGGTACTCATTTTATTTGAGTAGTCCGAGAGTAGCAGGTCTTTTATGGGCCTTTTCGAAGACGATGTCCGAGCAAGAGGCTTTCATCTTCTTAGTTATCTATTCTGCTATAATATCTAGTTTGTAAGTGTATTTTGTTTCAGCATATGTAAAGGTAGGTTGTTATAACTGCCTAAGCTGATTTGTAGTAATTTAGTGTAACTCTGATAACTCCTTGTTAAGGAGTAACCCGATGTACTATTGACTGTTATGTTTTATTTAGCAGTTTCGTTGTGAGTTTTCTATTCTGTTCTTTATTTTATCCCATGATGATTCATCTTTCCAATGCTTGGGCAATGGTACATGAACACCGAGGATGTGTTCAGTGTCGTTCCTAGGGTTCAAAATGGTGGGTCGTCACATTAATAGGCCTGAATTGCCACTAAATCTAAACCCAAGTCCATAAGGGCTCGGATTGTTGGTTTTTGTAACTTGTGATAAACATAAGCATATTAAAGAGCGTTCAATATAAACCCACAGTAGAATAGAAAAGTATAATATAATATATATACTGACCAAGGCCGCTATATTGGAATCAATATTATTCCTTGGATATTTAGTCGTCTTATCAGTAACGAGCATGAAAGAGAAGAGTTCACCACCTGTAGTTCCCATCTTACGCCAGTAGCCCATCCCTCTAAATCTATCTTATGGGTTTGGATGAGGAGGGGGTTAAAACACCATTCTAGTGACTGGAAAAATTACACACTTTACCCATAACATTAATATATGTCGATTGATTTTCATTTAAGTGTTATGTCTATCATTTACGGCTAATCCATTCAATCCTATGTATGCGTACAATATGTCCAACCTTCTTCGAGGTATAACTATATATATATGATGTACTATCCAAAAACCCCGATCACTTAATACTTTTTAAATAGGGAGGTGGCATATCCAATGGCCATTTAATACCTCAACCCCACAATGGACCCTCCGTAATGTAATCGCTAGTCAATCATCTCTAGCTACAAAGACCAATGACCCCTAGATACAATTTTATAATATAACTTCTGTATTACTAATGCATATCAAAGACTCATCTAAGGGTTAACTAGCCCACCTTCGACAAATAAACAACTAACTAATTGAACTTTAAGGTCTATGCATATGCCTTATGGATTTTACACTAGTAGAAAGCGAAATCCATCAAGGCATAACCCGAGTCTTTACTACTGACCATTAGAGACCGCTGGTGGTCATAGGGTATATGTCAGCCCTACTATTACTAAATACTGGTCCAACAACAATACTGACATGGCCCGTCGACCTTCAACAGCTGAAATCTCATTTAGACTAACCTAATGTAAGTCAAAGAAATTGTCCCTTTCACTTACTTAATACCTCTTATTAGAGATGAAGTAGACCCCATTAACCTAAATGTACCGGGCCATTTAATACTCCAAATCTGAGGCAAATACTTGGTATATTTTCCTCTACCTCTACACAACCGCATATCCCTTCCCCACGAGTCCTACTGTTGGAGATGTCCCACATCAGTAGTAAGTATACATAACTACTGGAAGCCTCCAGGTGAAGGGAAGACTTCTGTTTTGTAACTCTACCGACCTCGCATCCCAATCCAATGAACCAAATCAACCATCCTAAGTCTAAATGTTGGGCTAGGCCCACTAATTTATGCTTTTTCTACATGCACAATTAAGGCGGTGTAATTTTCAACTATGACAATTATATTGCCTCCCAACGTTTAATTCATATCCTATATGCCTATTTACTGTATTCCACAAATGTCAATTGTCTATAATAAATGGTCATTATTATTCTAATTGGACAATCTCTAATACATTTATTTATTCGTTCCAATTCAACCTATTATGCCTATTTTATTTCCCCATAAATGCTATATTAAATCCTTTAACCAATATCATTAAACACATTTATGTCCCCATTTAATTCCTATAATTCCCTATTAATTGCATCTTTATTTCTCTATTAATCTTGGAATTACTATTTTTTCCATCTACACCTCCTAATCCTATAGTTTGCTATTCTTTTTATAACTATTCGTCCTAATAATAACTAATGCGAATATTAACGTATATTATGCTATATAAATATATTTTTATTTTCAATTGGTAAGTGTGGTTGTACGTGTGTATGTTCCTACTTCTAACTATTGATTCCTAAACCAAAACATTCACTTCCATATATTAATTTATCAAACCTATCCTTCCATAAAGGATTACCGTTATAACTTTTCATAAATTAACCAAATGTAGGACCATTGCTTCGTTTGAAATTACAAAGAGTTATCTCTTTTCTTTTAGTACAATAGATAGTACAATCTATGAGGAATAATATCCATACTTTACACATTTCTTTCATATTTGGCATATCCTTTATTATTTTAAACGTTTCACTTTTTATACGGTAACAATCCGCAGTTCAATGGGGCTAGATTTTCACTAAACCAAAAACCCAAGTCCACTAATACGAATCTTTGGTTTGAAATCCCAGAATCGGAGCACTAATGGTAATAACTCACAGCGGAAATAAAAAATATAATAGGTCAATATAATTAATGATCAAAAATCGACATCTCAAATGTCAAGGGCCTTACCTAAACAACAGCTCCAAATCAACACCAGTAACTGCCCATTTAAATCTCATGGGTTGTAATGAGGAGGGGGTAAGAACAATGTTCTGGTGACTGGTAAATGCTACATCTTATACATAACACTAGCTTATGCCGATTGTTCTCTATTTCATGTTATGTTAGATTTTATTATTAGTCGCTACGACTCCATTGCTACGTACGAACCGTTCCCATCTACACCCAGTAGATATATGTCTATATAGGTATACACACACACCCTACCCCAAGTTCATTAATGGACCTAGATACTATCCCCATTAGTATCACTTGCTCAGTACCTCGTAAAGATCCATCGCCGTCGTATCACCGAGGAAATCCTCCCGTGCACACCCACGACTTCCAGTCCACGACCTCCAGTCCACGACCTCCAATCCATAAGGTCCTAATGCTTCGAGGAATTTTCATCATGTATGCCTGCCTTTTGCATACCCTTGTATGTTTCTTATCAAGGATTTTAGGCTCCACGCACCACCATCCCGTCTATGTTTTGAAGGAACCTTTGTATGGGTTAACTAGCCTTGCCTTATCAAACAAACTAACAAACAACTGTGGCATTGCATAACCAAATTGAACCAATCCTGGTAGGTGGAAGAGATCAGTTAGGCGTAACCTTGTCCTTCCCGTTGACCGTAAGAGACCGATGCTGAGCTCGAGAAATATGCAACCCCTACCCTAATTTATGGTACCCAAGCACGCCATCCTTTTGCATACACTTGTTGCAACTCGTTTTGGTACCTAGGAACATCAGACTTTCTATGCCATGTTGCATAAGTCTGATCTCACTCATCGTCCATTTAGATTGCCTAATGCAATCAAGGCAATATTCCCACTTAAAAACTTTAAAGAAGACCTAATTTGACTATGCACTCGACATAATTATAATAGAAAATTTATAATCAAGGCAATAAGCACAGTCCAAACCTGGGGGTATGGGTACCCCTCTAGTACGAAATCGTACACTCACCATAGGTCCTATTGGTTGGATATTGTAACGACCCACTTTTTCCGTATAGTTTAAGATGATAATAAATCACACATGTCAAACTCCAAATTGAACGGAAAGATGGATAGTTATGAGAAAGAAAGAAAAAAGAAGAAAGGAGAGAAGAGAGAAGGGAGAAAAATAAACTAACAACACAGAATCTCATGGTGAAATGAATAAGAAATAATATGAAACAGCTCTTTACAAAAGAAACAAAAAAATGTAATATACATATAATGTCAATCAGAGAACACTAACATGTTGCAGCCTGGACAGTTATAACAGCTTGCCCTTACAATTATTGATAAATACAACAAACAGATAAACACAATGGAAAAATAAACAAATACGTCATGAAGACCTCCAACTCGTCTATTGAGCTCCAATGCATGCAAAGTAATCTGTAAATATGCTCGGTCTGACCCGAGCATTATAATAAAACAACACCCGAGTCAGTCGGGTAAACCAGCATGAGAAAACACACCCAGTTGGATTTTAATGTTTATTCAAAAACCTTTCAAACCAAAGGTATCTCGTAAGACCATGCCGCACATAAACACATACGACGTTTTACCTTATGATAACTAAACATTTTCTATAGAAAATCTATTTATATTATTATGGTAATAGTACAAATACTTATTAATCATATTCGAAATTGTTACATTAATTAAATTCCACATACTGGGTTCTACAATCAAAACCGTAAAGGCACGTATTGGTGATTGGATTCCATACTATGACAAGATAAGGAACTGCCTTCCGATGATACATCTCTAGATAAAATGCACCAGGGTCTGACAGAAACATCTTGTACCCCTGCCACACAGGACAGGCCTACCACTTGACTAGTAGTACCGAATATGATCACCCCTTTTGTTATTGGGTTCAAAGCATACATAAGTAGATAGTAATCGATCCAGATTTGGGATGACCATACCCTGATGGGAACGACCCACATGGCCCTGCTGCATGCCCAATTTTTGTCATTTCCTGGTTGATGAGGCATGAGGCTACACTTTTCTTTCATATATCACTTCCCACTTAGGATGCTAACACTTCCCCCAGGCAACAATGCAATGCCAGCATTCATCCATACAAGTTGTCCAGGAGATGGACAAACCGAAGGCACTACTTCTACTACATCCATTTTGGAATCACCCTCAGGATTAGTAGTAAGAAGCCCTTGCACTTCAAAGAGCTCCATCTTCAATCGCATCATCTTCAAGATGTCTTCACTTCGAAATGCTTGAGTTGGATAAAAGTGGTTTTCGGATAACATATCCAATCCCAGTCTCTTCGAAACAACATTTGATAGTTTTTGGTAAACTCTATCCTGGTTCTTTAGGAAATAAATAGTTAAAGATAAAAACGGAGCCGTTAGTGGACGGATTTCCTTATCATTTTTCCTAGGAGAATGAAACGAGATTTATACACACGGTATAGCATCATTGGAGATGACTGTGCCGTATAACTGATGTATTTCTCCTAGATATTTTCAAAGTTACGTTTTGGGTCCAAATTCAATAGTCGTTTATTTAACTATCGAATAAACAAACATTCAAATCATAGATTTAATTCCATAGGGCAAAACCAACATTGGTTAAGCATATAAGCAATCACTAGCCTCCTTAATTAATCCTTTCATTAATTAAATCATCTTGTAAATTACTTGTATGAAAATACCTTTACAAAGATATACCCATAAACCTTTATATTTTCAATACTTGGAAAATATCTATATACTTATCTTAACGGTATAAGTATATTCACAAACGGAGAAGATTTCCATTTTATATAATTCTAAAATCATTTATAAATCCCTTTATAAATCTCTAAACCCATTTATAAACTATTTTATAAATCTCTAGAAACCATTTATAAACATCTCTAAATCATTTCTCAAATCATTTATAACTCTTTATAAATCCATCAAACTAATTATAATACCCCTCTTATAAATCTATAAATCAACTTCTAAAATTCGTTTATAAATATCTATCTTTTTATAAAACTCCTTTACCTTATAGGTAATCTTCCTTTAAGCCTCAAACCATTTTATCAAACTCCTCTTATAAAACCCATATCCGTTTATAAAACTGTATTTATAAGTCTCGAAAACATTTATAAATAAATAAAAACCATTTACTTCAAAACACTATCATATAGTTATAATTATTTATAATAAACATTAATATTAAATAATAATTATATACTTCAAAACATCTTAAAAGTAATATTTATAATTTCAAAACATCATTAGATAATAGTAATAATTAATCTTTACCATTATTATAAATAGTAATAATTTATTTCCAAAACATTAGTAATAAATCATTATTATCAATTTCAAACCATATTAAATATTTTAAATAATTAGCTTTTCAAAATATTAAAATATTGATAAATAACTTTAAAATAATAATAATGTAAATAAACACTTTTAAAACATTATTAATATATAAATAAACAACTTTTAAAACATCATTAAACAATAGTTGAACACTTCAAATCATTTCTAATAATTTAGAAAAGACAGATAAAAAGGTTGGAGTAAAATAGAAATTAAATCCATTTAAAATAAAATATTTCCAAAAAAACCAAATTCAGATAAATCACTCTCCGTCTCAAAACCTAGTTCCAACCCAAATGACAACTTAGTATTTCAAATAACTAATTTGAGGCCATAACTATCAAACGCTTAACCAATATTGTTATTGATTTTCTATCACTACTGGGTTTTAGTTTTGAACATAAATAATGTCATAACCAATAGTGTCCACAAATCAGGTTTAGTATCAAATAATTCATATAATAGGAATATTCATGAAATTAAAATCAACAATGGCAAGGAATCATGTTGGATCCCTCCAACCTGTCCCCCTACATCACAACTCATATATATATATATATATTAATACACATATATATAAATATAATTTGATAGTGGTGAGGAATCCTGTTGGATCTATCCAACCTGTTCCCCTGCATAACAAACAATATATAATTATATAATATGGATCATCCGCTACTGGGCGGGAATATATAAAAGGTCATCCGCTCCAGGAGTGGAAATAAAATCAATCCAACTGATAAAACAATAAATCATCCAAACAACAATTTTTTATCAAAGATATAACATACCGGTTAACCAAAAAGGCGAGTTTAACTCACCATTATCCCAGTCGTCGCCGAGGCGTTCTGGTTTTCGTTGAATTCGAATGACGTTCGAATTCAGCATAAAATTCAACGAGCTTCAATTGTCACGAATCCAATTCCATAATGTAGCATTCGTCAATACGAGTACAATGCAACTTGTCGCGTTCAATTTCGACCTTATATGAAAAAAGATATGAATTAATGAACATTTGAGATTATTTAAATTATCATTGACTTAAATTAATTAATTTTTAAACTAATACCCAACTCTAATCTTCCTCCCCGTAATCCTCTCTCGTTTGCGAACACGAACCCCACCCAGGTCGACTTCACTTCGTTACAGTGCCACCTCAGCTCATCAGAGGCTGCCGCATCATGCCGCATGCTAGCCTATCCTCCCTTCCTTCTAACGCCACTGGCTACGACACCAAATTCGCCGCCATCGCCTCGAAAATCGAACCCAAACGCCGCGTTGTTCATGGTGAATTCTGGCCACTACACGCTACCATAGGCCATGAAACTTCACCACGACATCCCTCTCCCTCCTCTCGACACATCTCCTTCAGGCACCATCACCTGAAAGTTCACTAATTCATCGGAATCGACAAAAAACCTGGACGATGTTGAACTGCGGTAGCCGCCGCCACAAGCCACCTTTTTTTATCATCCCCGTTCACTTCGACGTCGGCAACATTTCTCTACTTGGAATCATGGCTTGAAAACGCTTGGATGGGACCCGATCAACGTGGATCGTCAGATTTGGCTATGTTTTGATTTGAAAATTTTAAAACATTCTCTCTGGTTTTGGTGTGATTTAAATAGAGAAAAAAGGGTATGGGTTAGAACGTGGGCAGCATGGTTTGAATAGTGGAGGTAAATGGTGTGGGTATGGGCTTATATAGTGAATATATATTATTTTAATTAAAAAAATCAAGCTTTAAACGTCCGAAAATCTCGAACACCTATCAAGACATGCCGCCTGGCATTCTATACTAAATACCCTTATCCTGAACACAATGGAACTAGTCTCGAGATCTAATTCGATAATATACAGAAGATAGCTTTTCAAACCCAATTATATTATATAAATTCCTAAAATTAATTTATATGTGTCTCAAACTCATACAACCACGCGATACATCCAATTGCCATGAAATTCAATAGCATACAATAACTCACTATTACGGATCCAAAGAAACTAGTTTCGTCGAAATCCGAGACAACACCCTAGAAGGCTACTTTCACACGTTAATTAAAATGATTATTATTAAAAACGAAGTTAATCACTTTTAAATCTAAATTTGAAGTTTATTATCCCATTCTAATTCAACTAAATTTAATTAAGATTTCGAAATCATTTTTATACGTATTAAATCCAAGATTCAATTACTTGAACAATTTCAAATATTCAAATAACCATTATATTTGAAATTCAAGTTATCTAACTTATAAAATTAACTTTTCAATATTTAAAATCAATTAAATATTTCAAATTCAAATGACTAAAATTCTGGGTCGTTACATTCTTCACCCTTTATAAGAATTTCATCCCCAAAATTAGCAAGTAAGAAAATGCTCCAAACCCAGTAACTTTTCAAAACCAATTAGTTAAAATAGATTACCAAATTCTTTTAAGCCTTTAACTTCCTTCATCGATACCAACTAATATCATTCCAAGTTATAACACTAAAATCGATTTTTAGTTAACAAAATTTCATAAAATTCTCAAAATATTTCTAACACCTTAAATTTACAATTTTTTTTGCCAACGTCTCTTATGCACGGTTCGATCGGAAAATTTTACAATATATATATATATATATATATATATATAATCACAAATATACAATTCATCTTTAAGGATCAGGCATACCGCAGGGAAAATATAAAAATACGATATTTAATCCGAGATGCGTACCTTTTATTAGCATTATCAAGCATGTATAATCAATATAATGCAAAGCGAGCTCCAAATACGAAGCATACGTCATCCACACCTAGTAATTACTCAATAACCAATGAGCATGTGTATATAGAAAGTAATATTAATATATAACATAGACTATACAATAACCATATGCAAATATAACAAATGTAATTAGAGAAATCATCAAACAACTAATACCTACCTAATTAATTCATAACCATATCAATTTGCATTTTCTAATGTCAACATTTAATTTATTAAAGCCCGTATGATGTACATATACAATCCATACGCAAAAGCATACCTGATCGTTCGCTCGATCACATAATTCCACTTTCGAACTAGTATCGTTCACACGATCACTCTAGTGTGGACTCAGATCTAGTTCCTTGATTAGAAATCGCCATCCTCCTTGCATAGCGATATACTATGACAGAGAACTCCAGAATCAATCCAAAATCCATATCCAGTGTTCGCCGTCATGAATGGGTGAAAAATCCTAACCGGACCGATGTAAATCATCTTGAAATCATGTACTCGAATCTGGATCAACAGTTATGCGAATAAAATAATATACGTACAACTTACGTATTTATTTCAATTTGTTTTTCATTATTCATAATCTTTTATTTACATTCATTTATTACTTAGCATATTTCTTAAACACTAATATCACTTAAAAACCATTCCATCAAATTTTACTTAAGTTTATTATAAACATTTTACACAACACTTCTCATGTTTATTATCACTTCACAACTTAAATTCATATTTGTTTTAGTCAAATTCAATTCCATTTAACTTTACTTAAGTTAAATTCCATGTCATCTCAATTTCGGATTTTTGTTTGCTTAACCAAAACGTTCAACCACTTTAAAATTTGGTTTTACTTTTTTCATTTTCTCAATTTTTATAAGTTATACAAACTTATCTACTTAAGATTCCATAAATCCTAACTTAAGTTCATTCACATTCCATAATTACAACTTATGGTATATAACCATTTTACAACTTAAGTTTGAATTAATTTTACACCCTTCTATATCTAAGAGTATGTAAATTTCCAATTAATGTATTTTATAAGAATATTTAACAAGTTTTAAAATTTGTTTTAACTTACTATTCCTCAATATTTACAAATTATAAAACTTATTTTCTCATATTAATCACATTAAACTTTGGATTTTAAAATCAAAACTTGTTTTACCAAAACAAATCTCCAATGGTAGCAATTCCTTTTATAGAAACCCGAAAATAAACGTTGATGATGCTGCAGTCATCATCAAAATTATTTTCCAACGATCGAAGTGAGTTCAGTGCTTCTTAACACTTTTAAATTCCATTTTTAAATATTTCCATTCAAAAATATTTTCCCAAATAATATTATTATTCTTTTTCCAAAACTTTGAAAAACAATTTCCAAAATTAATGGGATTTTAAATTCTCAAATTCTCAGTTTAAATCTTTTTTATTTACAAATCATATTTATACATTTCCTTTATATATAATTTCAATATGGTTATTGTTATCCCGCCTTTTGGCAAGGCCAGGACACTAAGAAATTGATTGGATTCCAAATATTGCTTGTCATGAATATCGATGAATTTTGTCTGAGTCCGGATCGAGCTACAATTGATGAGACATGACTAGGAGAGCAAAGGAAGCCAACATTCCAAGTTTCAAGACAATCTGAGTTCATATGCTCAAGTTATGATGGATACGAGTTGGAGGGAAAAGCATGTTTTCGTATCCATCAATGATGTTCATTTCGTATCCATCAGGGAACACTGTTTCGTATCGATAAAGGTGGCCGTGTTTCGAATCCATCAAGTTCATATCGATGGATTTCGTATCTATCGATGGTTAGTACAACTCGTATCGATTGGCCAAATGTCTTATTCGTATCCACCGGGTTACCTTACTTCGTGTCCATCCAGCTCGTGTCCATCGTTCGCTTTACATCGGCAAGTTCCCGTGGCTTCGTAACGATCAGGTTGGCAACGTTCGAACCCATCGAGTTCGCATCGATCAGATTCATATCCATCAACGGCTGACGTGTCTCGCAACCATCAGTTAATGTCTACTTCGTATCCATCGGACCAGTGCTCTTTGTATCCATCAGTGGGCCTCACTTCGAATCCATGCCCAATGACTTATTCGTATCCAACAAGTCAACTAACTAGGGTGACGTGTCATCCATCGAAGCAAACGAGGCGAGATACATGGAGTCGAAGCGGTCAATGCGGAGTGAATACTGGATCGAAATGAAGTGCGCGCGCCACGTCATCTCAGAAGCACGTGCAGTGATCGATACGATGGGATCAACTTGAAGCCATGGAGTCGAACGAAACAACCAGCGATGAATGCCATTTCGTATCGACGATATCTTGCAATCCACTGATCCAAATCCAATGAGATTTTCAGGGAAGCTTGCATACACACTGAAGAATGTCCCTGCCAAGTTTCAGATTAATTGGACATCATCTTGATCGATACGAAATGGATTCGTATCGATCGCAGATCGAGGCGAAACTTTCTGGAAATGGTCGCGTGGGTCCCCTCACGTGCCAGACCAAATCTCCCGAAGTTTGAGCGGAATCTCAGCCTCCTACGCCTATAAATAGAGCCCCAGAACATACAGAAAGGGGATCTTTTGGATTCTGAAGCGTCCAGACTCTACCGGATTGAGATTTGCATCTTATTCCTACCGTTGAATTCGAATTCCAAACTGTAATTCACTGTTGTTCGCTGTAACCGCTTATAATCATTGAAAGAGAATCAATAAAATTATCAAAACTTCATAGTGGACGTAGGCACTACGCCGAACCACTCTAAATTGCTTGTCTTTGCATTTTACGTTCTTGTTTGTTGGAGTTTTTGTAAGATAATCTCTGTTTTACATTTATATTCTTCATTTTATCTCTTCAAATAACTCTCGAAGAGTGTTGCGCCCATTTTTGGTACAAACACTTTGGTGCTTTCACTGAGAGAACCAGTTTTTTCTCCTTCTCCTTGGATCTACCATCGATACTGGATTGCATAAATCCAAGAGGAAGATTCAGATATCAGACCCGGAATCCTTCCGTTCTATTCAGATTTGCATAAAATCTAGGAAAGGACTCCACCACTGAAAATGGTTAGTACAAGAACTGCCGCTACCACTGCAGAGCAAGAAGGTTGGGATAGACAGAATCCTACACAGCAGCCTTCTTCCAATTAGGACAACACCGCTCACTCGGATCCGTCAGGGCCAGTCACCCGACAAGAGTTCCAAGTGTTTCTCCAGGATCTGACTCAAAGCCGACAACAATTGGCTGAGCAGTTGCGCGCCAATGTTGAATTGACCAACCAACTAAACCGCCAATGCCGCAGAAGGTCCAGGAGGGATGATGTGTCCTGCGCGTCCACTGAAAGTTCCGCCTCATCTGATTATCACCACAGGTCTACCCATCCCCGGTTAGAAGGGAGTCACGCTCAAACTACTGGATATCAATCCGCCTTGACTGTTGGACAGTTAAGGATAGGGCCGTCGACCAGCTTCCAAATAGGACCCTCGACACGAGGAGGCACGGCTCCACAGTACACCATGGACAACCGCACTACAACCGCTGCGGTAGAAATGAGGGTTGATACCCGGAATCCGTCAGAGCCGAATAATCAGCAGCGCGGACATACTCCTGAACCATATGTCCCAGAAGACGCTGAGCCAAGGAGGCGAAACACGGACCGTCGACAGCGCCCGGTCCAAACTCGCACTGTGGAACCCGACCACGCCTTAGCTCAGCCTGCCCAAAATGTGGCTATGCCCGATATTTCAACCATGATACGTCAGATGATCTGCGAGAACTAAGGCCTTACCAATGACGATTGGGGAATTTCTCGTAGTCATACTCCTTTCACGGACGAAATATTATACGCTGATCCTCCTCAGCGATTCAGAATTCCAACTCTCCCTATGTACGAAGAAAATTCTGATCCCAATCAACACATTATGAAATATGAGTGGTCGATGAACGCCGCAAGGGCTGATGATGTAGTGAAATGCCGAAGTTTTCCCATCTCTTTGGGAGGGATCGCAACAATGTGGTTTACAAGGCTGCCACCTAGATCCATCTCTTCGTTTGATCAACTAGCTAAGAAATTTGTCGAGCAGTTTCGTATGCACGTCACTAGACCTAAAGACGTTAACACCCTGTCTAGTGTTACCCAAGCCCATGGAGAGACACTCAGACGTTATTTAGAAAGATTCCACGCGGCATGTGTGGAGATTAGTAATCCTAACGATAACTCAATCTTGATGGCATTAACCAAAGGAATCGATCCCGATTCTGAGTTTGAAAATTGGCTAGCTGGGAAACCACCCGCATCGTTGGACCGTTTCTACTCCAAAGCCGCTCAATTCCTACGGCAAGAGGACGCAAAACAGTCTAGGAAGCAGGACGATGCGATACCCAGAACTGAAGGAATACAAAGTAATGTGGCAGTTAAGTAGTCCGGTGGGAGTTCCGGAAAAGTTCAGTTGAACATACAGAACAAACAAACTCAGCCAAGAGTCAACAGTGGTCAGGATAAGAAAAGAGACCAGAATCGAGGCCTACAACGTAGGACCCCAATGTTTGATAATTACACGCCATTGAATACATCGTTGGAAAACGTATATCTACAAACTTGCAACATTGTGCAATATAAGAAGCCTGCTCCGAAGCAATCATCGGAGAGACAGATTCAAACAGGGAAGTTTTGTAGATTTCACGAAAGTTACGGCCACAATACCAATGAGTGTCGACATTTGCAAGACCTCATCGAAAAGTTGATCAGGGAGAGAAAGTTAAACCAGTTTGTGCGGGCACCGCAGTCTGGTGGAGCGGGCCCCTCAAATCAAAATCATGCACAGAATCAAAAAAGACAGGAAGAACCAGGTCGTGTCGGAGGAAGATTGGTAATTAATGCTGTAAGTGGTAGTCCTCATCCAGCGGTTCGAAGCTGGGAGGAAATGGAATCATATAACAACTTAGCTAGACGTACAAACTTCGAGTATGATGATAACTTGGACGATAAACCTTCGACCAAGCGAAAGAGAGCAATGACTAACGACATCACTTTCCGAGACAGCGATGTTGACTACGTCGGAAGACTGACTACTGACCCACTTGTGATATCGACCCGAGTAGGTCCGATGTGGATGAGGAGTATCCTGATTGACTGTGGGAGCTCTGTGAATATCATATTTGTACATGCTTATAATCGAATGAAGATGAAAGCTGGGGATCTAAAACCCTGCCAAACTCATCTCCATGGATTCAATGGCAGCGCTACCATACCTGTTGGGATGGTAGAGTTACCAGTTGAGTTGGGATCTGGAGAACGTAGATTGATTCGGACATTTCAGTTCGTTGTGTTGGATGTAGACTCACCATATAATGCCTTTTTAGGTCGACCTGCCCTCGCTGAATTCAGGGCCATAATCGCCCCGTGGTGTTTAACTTTAAAGTTCCCAACCGTCAACGGAGTTGGGGTCGTCCAGGGCGACCAGGTTGATTTGAGAATAATCATACGTCGAAATCGAGTTGCCCGATTACGCAATGCCAAGGTCCGACTTAAAACTTTTGAACTCGGTAAGCTAGTCACTACAAAAGGTTATCCCGCACTCCCACACATGAGATCAACGTGGAGAGGGTCACACAAAATTAAGCGAATGCTTGGGGATGACAAATTCAAGTTATCGATCGTTGATGGCCTAACTTTACTAAGGGCCTGGAGTAGCGAAAGTCTTCGTCACTACTGCAAATAACAGGCTATGTTCATCTATCTAGTTTAAATTCCATTTTAAAATTTGTTTTTGCATTTCGAAATTAGAATTTGTAATGAGGCAACTGACTTTGCCATATCTTCTTATTTCAGCAATAAAATGCCATCTCTTCGAGCCAGAGCTGTGATTCATTAAATACAATGTACAACATCACGATGCACGAAGAGCTAAATTCCATCACGCAATGGGATTTATTCAAGAAAGAAGTGGCTGTGATACGACCGGCCACTCGCTAAGTGAAACCCGAGCTTGGGGGCAAGCCATCACATCAAGGCTAGAAATGGGTTGATACACGGCAATCCTTCAAACAACTCCGTACTCCCAGAGTGCGAGACGGAGTATAAACATTAATCAACTCCGTACTCCCAGAGTGCGAGACGGAGTATAAACATTCACTAAACTCCGTACTCCCAAAGTGCGAGACGAAGTATAAACATTAATCAACTCCGTACTTCCAGAGTGCGAGACGGAGTATAAACATTAATCAACTCCGTACTCCCAGAGTGCGAGACGGAGTATAAACATTAATCAACTCCGTACTCCCAGAGTGCGAGACGGAGTATAAACATCAATCAACTCCGTACTCCCAGAGTGCGAGACGGAGTATAAACATTAACTAAACTCCGTATTCCCAGATCGCGAAGCGGAGTATAAACATTCAACTCCGTATTCCCAGAGCGCGAAACAGAGTATAAACATTCAACTCCATATTCCCAGAGTGCGAAACGGAGCATAAACATTCAACTCCGTATTCCCAGAGCGCGAAAGGGAGCATAAACATTCAACTCCGTATTCCCAGAGTGCGTAGCGGAGTATAAACATTCAACTCCGTATTCCCAGAGCGCGAAACGGAGTATAAACATTCAACTCCGTATTTCCAGAGTGCGAAACAGAGCATAAACAGTCGACTTCGAACTCCCGAAGTGCGAGTCAGTGTGTGAACAACCGCTCACGAGATGACTTGTATCCCCAGAGTGTGGATAAAACGATTCATAAGGAAACAAGTGTGGTTCGATCGCTCGATCCTCACTCCTTACGATAGCAAGCTGATCACCATAACTACACCCCGAAACTGGGGGCAGATTCAAGTGTTAATCACTACCCGAAACTGCATGGTGTACAAGTCCGATTCAATCTCCGATCACAAATCGAGTCTGAAATTTCCAGACTTTACAAATGAAACAAGCTATGCTTAAGCGTCAAAATAACGCAAGCACACCGGACTGAAGTTCGAATGCTGCAACATTTAGGCGTAAAAGGAATTTAAGTTGAAATAAGGAAACAAAATTTTATTTCAACTAATAAAAAGCAATGGTTCATACACGAGCCTTCCCAAAAAATTCCTACTAGCAGGGGCTGAGCCCGCATCTATACACGGCCTATAAAAAAAGAAGCAGATAAAAAAATTCCTGACTGCAAAAAGGAAAAACACATGCCTAAAATAAAAAAGAAAAGTCCATCTAATCTTTCTGTCTCCTCAGCTTCTTCTTCCTTGAGGAGCTACTGGACCCACCAATGATCTTTCGTTTAGAGCCTTTCTCCTTATGCGGGCTTCCCTCGAACGAAGGCATGATGTCAACATCATCCTCCGAGCTAGTGCCTATGGGGATACTTCCCGCTGGAGGAGTTGTAGGAACAGGATCTATAACCGGGGATGGGACCGGTGCACTAGCATCGACGAGCGTGCCCCCGGGAGATACAATCATAAGGGGAGTAGGGCCTTGCGCTACTGATCCGCCATCTGAACTGCCACCGTGCGCCGCTGCCGCCATCTCGACATTAATCTCAGCCAACATCATTGCTTCTCGCTGTGCTCGGGCCTCACTATGCGCCGTAGCGGTCTGAGTTGAGATGTCAGAAGCAGATGAGAATCCGCCCGGGCCAAACGGTAAGTCTGCAAAAGGATCACTCGGTCGACCAAGGAGCTCGTTTATCATTTGTTCATCTAAGGAAAGTGAGCTCCCCTGAGTTACCTCGGCCGGAGCAACTGTCACAACCGAGATTGCCTCGGAGATGATGGCCTTCGGCACTTGGCATGATTCCTGGGCTACGGAAGGTGCAGCTGGTGCCGCTTCAGTCACTGATCAAAGAGATAGAAACATTTTTGTTAGTATACACTTCTATACAAGCTCTTCAGCCCAAATATACAAGAAATTAGTTCAGAGTACCTTCCTCAGGTTGGCTCAGGGTCGTCTGAACGATTTCAGAAGGATGCTCCTTAATAGGAGATAGATGTGGTCGGTCAGGATCATATGCCGGTATAGGCTGGGAATCGATCATCGGAGTTGGCTCGGGCTGAGATGACACGACAATCTCAGAACTCGAAATATGGTGCTCAGCACCAGAGCTTTCTCCAACTTCCTGAGACTGGGCACCAAGCCTCTCCTTCTCGTGAGAAATCATGGATCCATGGAGAACTTTCTTCTCGTCATCATTGAGTATGCGGTTCTCCATCTCGAATTCATTGATGGCTTCATCAAGGTGCCCAGATTTCTCCTCCTCAACTAGTAGGTTCCAGGCGTTGTAGAGATGTGTTGGGTAATCATCGAGCCATGTCAGATCTCGGTGCCTTAGCCCGTTGGCATTGTAAGTGACAAGTAGCTCTTCTACTTCAGCCTCAATCCTGGCCTCCGCCTGTCATACCTTCTCATCAACCCCAGCTTCAGCTTCGCGGACTTTTTCCATAGCCGCTTCCTTCTCCTTCCGGAGCACCACCGCCTGATCACAGGCCTCCTGAGCAGAGACATTGGCCGCATCCTTCTCCCTCGCCATATCGGAGAATTTTGATTTCAGCTCATTAAGCTCTTTAAGAGCGGCATCCCTCTCGGCGGTAATGGTGGTGTTCCTATGACCCATGTCTTCGATGGCGGTATAGTGCTCTTGTTTCATTCTGGTCATGGCCGAGTTTACTTCATCGACCTTTTTCAGAGCTTCCATTTCCGATTTACGGGAGGACTCAGCCTCAGCGTTGAGCACTTTCACGATTCGGTCTTTTTGACCCAACCCTTCTCCAGCTTTTCAATGGCGACAGCCCGATCAAATGCTACTTTGGACGCTTTCCTCGCGGCCCTTGCCCACTCCTTATACTGAAAAAATATGTCCGCAACATAATCATGGATAGTGTTTTCAGCTGATGGCGGAATTCTCTTCAGATGTGGAGGAAAGACATAACCGTCAAAACAGATATCGGGGAATTCCTTCCTCATCTGTGCCAATTTAAGTGCTCCTTCCCCGGTCGGATCAGTCGCGATCGGTATAGTAGTTGAGGAGGTGGATATTTCAGTCCCGCGTGGAGGATTGGGCCTCGGAGCTTGAGAAGACGGCTTAGGCCATGAAGTTTCAGGAGGACGGGCAACTACTACCGTGGGCGGTACGGAAGTCCTGGGAGGAGGAGAGCGAGATCGGGATCGGCGCACGTATCCCCTGTCTCTGTCGGACCTCTCCTGACCAGAGTGTCCTGAATCATAATCCCTCTCTCCCTCTCTCCTGCGTGGCTCATAGTAATGGCACTTGTTGCGCAAACTACCCAGCACAGAACCTCGTCCAGACATCGTACCTGGAAAATAAAATACGGAAGATCAGAAACCGTTTATGATATACTGTTTACAGTTAGAGAACTGTGTTGTGCCGTGAAGAGTGTATGGATGTGTAACCCCCCGAACCAACCAGAAGTGTCGATCGCGCCGGTAGGAAGAGACTCTCTAACTTCGAGGGTATGCTATAATTCATCCAATTCAACGTCTTGTTGTGCGGACGCAAGGTCCGGAAATGGAAGGTTAGCGAGCCCTTTGGATTGATTTTCGGCTTGCAAGGAGGAGGCCTCCGAGATTTTAACTCCTAAAGGAGAACGGTTTAAGACCTCAGACTTCCGTCTCCCAGATTTAGCCTGTTTAAAGGCCACTGCTTTGCCCTTTCTTTTATCATCGGAATCCGGGGTTGCATCAGCAGGCCCGACCAACGGCTCCTCATCGGTATTAGTTCTTTCGGAGTCAGGTTCCTCGATCATTACGACTTTGGGTTTCTTCCGCTTGACTTTTTCTCTGGAGACAGTCTTTAGTGCGCCATCGAGCCTTATGCTTTGTCTCCGCCCAATCAACCCAAGAATTCTGAGATTCCGGTCCGTCAACAACAATTCGATATTCCTTTCTTCACTTGGAACTTCTTGAAGGACCTGTACTATCTCTTTGTAATAACCGCCTTCGGGTCGCTGGATTATTGCTGGAAGAAAAGAAATAGAAAATATGAGTTCAATTTCATTCATGAATTGCCTTGTCAACTACTTGGGAAAGAGACGATACTCACGTCTGAACAGCCATCTTCTAGCAAACCCCGGAGGACATCGGACGTAGAACCACTCCGACTTGAAGTAGCTCAGCCTAGTCCACGACCCCGTGACCACTTGGCAGTTTCTTACAGACTCCAAGAATGTGAAAGATGGACTATCGGTTCGGCTTTTGAAGTTGAACAGGTATCTTATATCGGTCATACGGGGAGGTCGATGGAGGTACTCCATAAATGCGATGAACAAGCTGTTGAGCGAAGCATATCCATTCGGGTGTAATTGAGACGGAGCAATCCCCAGATAAGCCAACACTTCTCTTATATATTCGTTAAACAGAGGAAGTGTCCCGGCTGCGCATGCATGTCGGTTAAATGCGGTATATCCCTCCGGGGGTTTATGTGGTCTGTCGTCCGGTCCCGGCAATAATGCATCATCCAATGATAGGCCATGCCTTAAGCATATTCTCCCTAGCATATCTTCAGAGATATTGGACGGAACAGAGTCCGGTGGACTATTGATGAAAGATGCGTCAGGTAACTCATCCGGGGCTGGACCGATGACTTCGGCCTCGATGTCCGGTATTACAAGTCTGAGAGGAGTCAAATTTTGAGTTTCTTGCTGCTGCGAACTTGACGGTTCCATAACTAGCTAACTCACGAGAAACCATCATTAGATGATAAAAAGCCCGTGCATTCCCCAGTGTAAAGTGTATGAATGAGTTGTGCAGTGCAAGTGTTGTGCATGATTTGAGCAAATTCTGCAGAATTAAAGGAAATATGCAAAAGACGAAACTTTGAAAATCAGATCAGAAGTGATCGTCATTGTTGACCGTCGCAACCGCGCCATTCGAATACTAACGATCGATTCAAGTTAAAGTTCCTTTATACTTTGTGTTTTTGTTAAATAGCAGTTCCATCAGCGAGCTTCGAAAGGCAGTCAAGTATACAGTTCTGTGATCAAGTTTAGTTATGCAAGGCAGAAGCTCATCGGAGTCAAGTGTTTAGGTACTCAAAATTTCTCTAAGTTCGTCAACATTTAGGTTGGAATCGATCGCCGCATTTCGTTTTCGTATCGAGTCAGGGGAATCATGCACTACGACCCGGCTGTGTTCGAATCGATACATTCATATCGATCGTCTCGGAATAGGAGGTACGTTCGTATCGATAAAGCTGGAATGGGAGTACTTCGTATCGATTGGGTTCGACTCGATACGTTCGCATCGGTCCAGCTGGGGCGAGAGTGCTTTGTATCGATCAGGTTCGAATCGATATGAATCGTGTCGATCGAAGGCAAATCAATTCGCATCAATCAAATTTGCCAATTTCGCATCGATCTGATAACAATGGCTTCGCATCGATCGCCACTCTCGTCCCCTTACCGATACGAACGTATGCTATCTGAATCGATCCGAATAATCCCATTTCGGGTCAACACGAAACGAAGCAAAGATGATTTCCTCCGTATCTCCTTCTTCCCCAAAGGATCTCAACTCCATGGCCACGCTCCGTCCCCCAATCTTGTTTTCTCTCGTCCAGATCTCAAATTCATCAAAACTGGTCGTAAAAGCAAGAAGGGAGATTGGGATCTCGAGTTTCGTCATCATTAACATGATTCTATCCATTAATTACCTGATTTTAGCGATTACACTCAAAGGATCGAAGGTTTGGTTCGATTCGAAAACAAGCAGATCTTTCTCTCAGTCTATCGATACGAAAGTAAAAAAAAAAGAACAGAG
Source organism: Allium fistulosum (assembly GCA_030737815.1). NCBI lineage: Eukaryota > Viridiplantae > Streptophyta > Magnoliopsida > Asparagales > Amaryllidaceae > Allium > Allium fistulosum. Next base: position 962,476,287 of record CM060901.1, read on the forward strand.
AGCAACAGTAAAAATAGAAGGTAAAAAAGTGAAAAATGATGAAGTCCCAGGTATTTATATGGAGCCTAGGGTAGAATCGAGTCGATTCGACTCCCAGTCAACCTGACCGGTCGCAACCAATCAAACATCACATCGAAACGAAGGCTCATTTCGAATCCACCAGACTTCATCGATTCGAAGCGCACAGAGAAGCCACCTGAAGGCGATGGACTCCATCGATTCGAAGCATCCATTTTATGAGCCATCGATTCATAACAGATCAGGTTTATCGATACGAACACAGTATTCGTATCTGTCAGAATCCATCGATACGGATAATCATTTCGTATCCATCAATTCAGCCCGCATCGATACGAAAAAATACTTTCCAACTTTTTGCATCGATTCATGAGAGGATCGATACAAGAGGATAGTCAAAAACAACCATCAAATGTCGTTTCAACTCAGATTTCAAATCGGTTCAGGAGAGAATCAAGGCGAAATTCAATAACGAGCTAAACTGGCAACGACTCGCGAACTTGCAGCTTTTCAAAGCACGTCATGTTTTCACAAGACGTACTTTGGGGGGCAAATGTTATCCCACCTTTTGGCAAGGCCAGGACACCAAGAAATTGATTGGATTCCAAATATCGCTTGTCATGAATATTGATGAATTTTGTCTGAGTCCGGATCGAGCTACAATTGATGAGACATGACTAGGAGAGCAAAGAAGCCAACGTTCCAAGTTTCAAGACAATCTGAGTTCAAATGCTCAAGTTATGATGGATACGAGTTGGAGGGAAAAGCATGTTTTCGTATCCATCAATGATGTTCATTTCGTATCCATCAGGGAACACTGTTTCGTATCGATAAAGGTGGCCGTGTTTCGAATCCATCAAGTTCATATCGATGGATTTCGTATCTATCGATGGTTAGTACAACTCATATCGATTGGCCAAATGTCTTATTCGTATCCACCGGGTTACCTTACTTCGTGTCCATCCAGCTCGTGTCCATCGTTCGCTTTACATCGGCAAGTTCCCGTGGCTTCGTAACGATCAGGTTGGCAACGTTCGAACCCATCGAGTTCGCATCGATCAGATTCATATCCATCAACGGCTGACGTGTCTCGCAACCATCAGTTAATGTCTACTTCGTATCCATCGGACCAGTGCTCTTTGTATCCATCAGTGGGCCTCACTTCGAATCCATGCCCAATGACTTATTCGTATCCAACAAGTCAACTAACTAGGGTGACGTGTCATCCATCGAAGCAAACGAGGCGAGATACATGGAGTCGAAGCGGTCAATGCGGAGTGAATACTGGATCGAAATGAAGTGCGCGCGCCACGTCATCTCAGAAGCACGTGCAGTGATCGATACGATGGGATCAACTTGAAGCCATGGAGTCGAACGAAACAACCAGCGATGAATGCCATTTCGTATCGACGATATCTTGCAATCCACTGATCCAAATCCAATGAGATTTTCAGGGAAGCTTGCATACACACTGAAGAATGTCCCTGCCAAGTTTCAGATTAATTGGACATCATCTTGATCGATACGAAATGGATTCGTATCGATCGCAGATCGAGGCGAAACTTTCTGGAAATGGTCGCGTGGGTCCCCTCACGTGCCAGACCAAATCTCCCGAAGTTTGAGCGGAATCTCAGCCTCCTACGCCTATAAATAGAGCCCCAGAACATACAGAAAGGGGATCTTTTGGATTCTGAAGCGTCCAGACTCTACCGGATTGAGATTTGCATCTTATTCCTACCGTTGAATTTGAATTCCAAACTGTAATTCACTGTTGTTCGCTGTAAACGCTTGTAATCATTGAAAGAGAATCAATAAAATCATCAAAACTTCATAGTGGACGTAGGCACTACGCCGAACCACTCTAAATTGCTTGTCTTTGCATTTTACGTTCTTGTTTGTTGGAGTTTTTGTTAGATAATCTCTGTTTTACATTTATATTCTTCATTTTATCTCTTCAAATAACTCCCGAAGAGTGTTGCGCCCATTTTTGGTACAAACAGTTATAAAGCCATTTCTTAATTGTTTATTTTTGTTTACATTATAATAATAACAATTTTTATTAGAACACAAACAACAGAAAACAAATGATGATAATCAAATATTATCATTCACTAACAACCCAACACCATATATAATATAATATTTTTGAAAAATTATTCCTTTATATATAAAATATAATAAAGGTAAAATTATTTCATTTACCCAATTTCAAAACAATATTATGTCGAATTGCTCTGTTCAAGCGTTTAGAGATCCCTATCAATAACGTTAATTACACATATTGACCGGAATCCATAAGCTACTCAGCAGATCAATCAACACAATATAAAACATTTTTATATCACTAACAAATACGTGCTCATATATATATATACATATATATATACATACATACATACATACATACATACATACATATATATAGACACACACACTCAAACACATTCTAGAGTGCTACTGACCCTATCTCTAATGGGTAATCCCCACCAAAGCCAAGTTCTCGCTTAACCGTGTGCTCTGATACCAAGCTGAAACGACCCACTTTTTTCGTATAGTTCAAGCTGGCAATAAACCACACATGTCAAACACCAAATTGAATGGAAAGACGAATAGGTATGGGAAAGAAAGAAGAATGGAGAGAAGAGCGAAAGGAGAAAAATAAACTAACGACACAAAATCTCACAGTGGAATGAATAACATATAATATAAAACGGTTTTATACAAAAGAAACAAAAAACTGTAATATACATACAGACATCAATCAGAGAGCACTAACCTATTTCAGCCTGGACAGTTATAACAGACTGTCCTTATAATTACCGACAGATACAACCAAAAGATAAACATAGCAAAAAAATAAATAAATACGAGAATATGCCATGAAGACCTTCAGCTCGTCTACGGAGCTCCAATGCATCCAAAGTAATTTGTAAATATGCTTGGTCCGACCCGAGCATTATAATACAATAACACCCGAGTTAGTCTGGTAAACAAGCATGAGAAAACACACCTAGTTGGATTTAATGTTTATCCAAAAACCTTTCAAACCAAAGGTATCTCGTAAAACCATGCTGCACATAAACACGGACGGGTTTTACCTTACGATAACCAAAACATTTTCTATAGAAAATCCATTTATATTATAACACTGTCCAGAGTAAAAATACTTATTAATCATAGCCGAACTTGTTACATTAATTAAATTCCTACATACTAGGTTCTACAATCAAAACCGTAAATGCACGTATTGGAGATTGGATTCCATACTATGACAAGGTAAGGAACTACCTTCCGATGATACATCCCCAAATAAAATGCACCGGGGTCTGACAAGAACATCTTATATCTCTGCCACACAGAACTGGCCTACCACTTGACTAGTAGTACCAAATATGATCACCTCTTTTATTAGTGGGCCTCGAAAGTAGATATTAATCGATCAAGATTTGGGATGACCATACCCTGAAGGAAGCGACCCACATGGCCCTGCTCAATGCCCGATTTTTCTCATTTCCCCGTTGATGAGGTTTGAGGCTATGTTTTTCCTTTCATATAGCACTTCCCACTTGGGATGCTAACACCGCTCTTCAGGCAACAATATAATGCCAGCATTCATCCATACAAGTTGTCCAGAAGATGGACAAACCGAAGGCACTACTTCTACTACATTCATTTTAGAATCACCCTCGGGATTAGTAGCAAGAAGCCCTTGCACTTTAAATAGCTCCGTCTTCAATTTCATCATCTTAAAGGTGTCTTCACTTCAAATTGCTTGAGTTCGATCGAAGTGGTTTTCGGATAATATATTTGATCCCGGTATCTTCGAAACAACATTCGATAGTTTCCGGGAAACTCTATCCTGGTTCTTTAGGAAATAAACAGTTAAAGATAAGAGCGGATATCACCTCCTAACCGTTAGTGGACGGATTTCCTTATCATTTGTCCTGGGAGAACGAAATGAGATTTATACACACAGTACAACATCATCGGAGATGACTATGCAAAATGACTCACGTGTTTGTCCTATTCCAATGTTATGTTTTGGGTCCAAATTCGATAGTCGGTTTTTTAACTATCGAATAAACAAACATTCAAATCAGGGATTTAATTCCAAAAGGAAAAACCAACAATTGTTAAGAACATAAGCAATCACTAGCCTCCTTAATTAATCCTTTCATTAATTAAATCATCTTGTAAATTACTTGTATGAAAATACCTTTACAAATATATACCCACAAACCTTTATATTTTCAATATTTGGAAAATATCTATATACTTGTCTTAACGATTTAGGTATATTCACAAACGGAGAAGATTTCCAATTTATATAATTCCAAAATCATTTATAAATCCTTTTATAAATCTATAAACCCATTTATAAACTATTTTACAAATCTCTAGAAACCACTTATAAACATCTCTAAACCATTCTCAAATTATTTATAACTCTTTATATATCCATCAAACTAATTATAATACTCCTCTTATAAATCTATAAATCCATTTCTAAAATTCGTTTATAAATATCTAACCATTTATACAACTCCTTTTCCTTGTATGTAATCTTCCTTTAAGCCTTAAACCATTTATAAAACTCCTCTTATAAAACCCAAGTCCGTTTATAGAACTCTATTTATAAGTCTTGGAAACATTTATAAAATCATTTACTTCAAAACAATATCATATAGTAATAATTATTTATAATAAATTATTAAATAATAATTATTAACTTCAAAACATCTTAAGAATAATAATTTATAATTTCAAACATCATTAGATAACAGTAATAATTAATCTTTACCATTATTGTAAATAGTAATAATTTATTTCCAAAACATTATTAATAAATCATTATTATTAACTTCAAACCATATTAAATATTTTAAATAATTGGCTTTTCAAAATATTAAAATATTCATAAATAACTATAAAACAATATTAATATAAATAAACACTTTTAAAACATTATTAATATAAATAACCAACTTTTAAAACATTATCAAAAAAATAGTTGAACATTTTAAATCATTCTAATAATTTAGAAAAGATAAATAAAAAGGTTGGAGTAAAATAGAAATTAAATCCATTTAAAATAAAATATTTCTGAAAATCCCAAATTCAGATTCTAAATCTCTCTCCATATCAAAACCCAATTCCAACCCAAATGGCAACTTATAATATTTTAGATTACTAATTTAAGGCCGGCAACTATCAAACGCTTAACCAATATTGTTATTGATTTTCTATCACTACCGGGTTCCAGTTTTGAGCATAAACAATGTCATAACCAATAATGTCCACAAATCAGGTTTAATATCCAATAATTCATATGATAGGAATATTAATGAAATTAAAATCAACAATGGCGAGGAATCATGTTGGATCCCTCCAACCTATCCCCCAACATCACAATTCATACATACATACATACATACATACATACATATACATACATACATACATACATATATATATATATATATATATATATAAAATTCGACAGTGGTGAGGAATCCTTTTGGATCCCTACAACCTGTTTCCTTGCATCATAAAATGTATATAATTATATAATATGGATCATCCGCTACCAGGCGAGAATATATAAAAGGTCATCCGCTCTATGGGTGGAAATAAAACCATACCAACTAATAAAACATTAGATCATGCAAACAAATTTTTTATCAATGATATAGCATACTGGCTAACCAAAACGGCGAGTTTAACTCACCATTATCCCAGTCGTCATCGAGGAGTTCTAGTTTTCGTTTGAATTCGAACGACATTCGAATTCAGCATAAATTCAGTGAGCTTCAATTGTGACCAATCCAATTCCATAACGTAGTATTCGTCGATACGAGTACAATGCAACTTGTCGCGTTCAATTTCAACCTGGTATGACAAAAGATATGAATTAATAAACATTTAAGATTATTTAAATTATCATTAACTTAAATTAATTAATTTTTAAACTAATTACCCAACTCTAATCTTCCCTCCCCCTAGTACTCTCTCGTTAGTGAACACGAACACCACCTAGGCCGACTTCACTTCATCGCCGCTTCCACCTCAGCTCACCAAAGGCCACCGCATCATGCCCCATGCCAGCCTAGCCTCCCCTCATTCTAACGCCACTGGCCATGCCATCAAATTCGCCATCGTCGCCTCAAAAATCGAACCTAAATGCCACACCGTTCATGGCGAATTTTGGCCACCACGCGCTACCATAGGCCACGAAACTTCACCGTGGCATCGCTCTCCCTCCTCTCGACACATCTCCTTCAAGCACCATCACCTGAAAGTTCACCAATTCACCTAAATCGATGAAAAACGTGGACAATGTTGAACAGCAGTAGCCGCCACCACAAGCCACCATTTCTGACCACCACCGTTCACTAGCTTCGCTTCGACGTCGGCAACATTTCTCTAATTTGAGACATGGCCTAAAAACGCTTGGATGGGTCCCGATCAACGTGGATCGTTAGATTTGGCTATGTTTTGATTTGGAAATTTTAAAACATTCTCTCTGGTTTGGTGCGATTTAAAAAGACGAAAAGGGGTAGGGGTTAGAACGTGGGCAATATGGTTTGAATAATGCAAGGAAATGGTGTGGGCATAGGATAATGTGGTGAATATATATTATTTTAATTAAAAATATCAAGCTTTAAAAGTCCAAAATTCTCGAACTCCTATTGGAACGAGCCGCTTGGCATTCTATACTAAATACCCCTATTCCAAACATAATGGAACTAATCTCAAGACCTAATTCGATCATATACAAAAGATAGCATTTCAAACCCAATTATATTATATAAATTCCTGAAATTAATTTATATGCATTTCAAACTCGTACGACCACACGATACATCCAATTGCCACAATGGCATACAATAACTCACTATTACGGATCCAATGAAACTAGTTTCGTCGAAATCCGAGATAATGCCCCGAAAGGCTATTTTCACACGTTAATTAAAACTATTATTATTAAAAACCAAATTAATCACTTTTAAATCTAAATTTAAAAGTTTATTATCCCATTCTTATTCAAGTGAATTTAATTAAGATTGCGAAATCATTTTTATTCGTATTAAATCCAAGATTCAATTATTTAAACAATTTCAAATATTCAAATAACCATTATATTTGAAATTCAAGTTATTTAACTTATAAAATTAGCTTTTCAATATTTAAAATCAATTAAATATTCCAAATTCAGATGACTGAAATTCTAGGTCATTACAGATATGTTTTTAGCATTCCAACCCAGTCTAACGACCTTCAGACATTGGTCCATTATAATTATAACATAAAATTTATAATTATTCACATCCATCACAAACGCATACCCGAGGCTGCTTATATACATATTTAAGACTTATGTATACTTATTCTTCTTTTAATTTATTTATTGCCTCAATATCTTTTATATCTGATTTTAAGTCTTCAGTTTTACTATGTGTTTATCTTTTATTTCATTAATTTCATTTACCGCTTTTCAATTTCAGATATCAATATCGTTGCTACAACATTCTTTAGTTCAACTTTGATATCTGTTCCATTTCAGTCAATTATCAAACTTTATCCATTTCATTAGATTGTCAGACTTGGCCCATTTCATTAGATTATCAAACTTAGTCCATTTCATTTCCCCAGCTTCTTACTCTTACTTATTACTTAGACTTCCTTTTTCATCAGTTTCAGTTTTGTTAACTTTTTAGTTACATTCTTATTTCAACATTCCGCCTTTGAGATTTATTATATTTTAATAAATTGGGAATAAACTTCATCAATTAATTGTTACATAGTAAATTTCTGTACCAAATATAAAAGAGGGGGTTTGCACGGTGTTTGTAATTACAAGGAATTCTCTTTTTATTTATTGAAATAGGCAGTACAAAATATGGAAATTGTTAATCGATGGAAATTCTATCGGATTAGAAAACCGTCGAAAAATTTCAAATTAAAATATAACCGCAAGCGCACGGCGTACACTTATAGTACGTGGCGAATACGGGTCGATCCGTAGGGAATTGATGATTTTAAAATTCTATTCAATCAAATTATACCAAAGTCGAGAGATTGTTAAGCTAGAAAAATGAGAAAACTAACAAAGAGAAAAGAAATGCAAATATAAGAGTTAAATGACAATTTAGAGAATAAATCCACTTTCTAGATCATGTAGTTCAACACATATGAAATCATAATCTCTCTTTTATGGTCATTAGTGCTTTAATTGATGTGTTTATCATAAGTATAGCATATTTATGCTATTGATTAGCCAACATAATCCATTAAACTATAACACACCCCTTAAACCACTTACTAACTTTCATGAAATTTGACAATGAAAATGAAAATGAAATCTATTTTAATTATGGCCTATTAACTATTGATTAGAAATATAGACCATCAAATTTTAATTTCAAATCTCTTTCTTTTGCCATAATCATAATTTTGATGAAGAGGCAATTAGTGTTAGTAATTGTTTAAGCATAGCCTATTTGGTGTCAACAATATAGGCTATCAAATTCAAAGCAAAACAACTTGTAAATCATTTCTATCATCATCATTAAGCACAAAAAGAGAGCATGAATTAACAAATAGTTGAAGCTACATAATTAGAGAGCTTCATTACCCCTAAATTGAAGGGGTTTAGCCTCTCATATTTGTCATTTTATTAACAAATGTAGTTTGCAACATGAAAGCAAAATGAGAGCAAAATGAAAGCAAAATGAAAGAAAACTATTCTAATTGCATAAAAGAAAATCTACACTACTAGCATGAAAGGAAATAAACATGTAATTAAAAGGAAACAATAATTACATTGCATGAAAAAAAGGAAAAGTACATGAAATAAAAATGGCTAAGTAGCCATGAAAAGAGAAAGAGAAGAGCTTGTTTATTTGTGAGCCTAAACTAAACTAAGAGAGACTAAGGAAGAGGGAGTTATATGAAGATATGGGGTATTTATACAAGTGTTAAACACTAATTCTTATTTTTGGGGAGTGCCCAAATTGCCCTTGAGGTAGTGTGGTGGCCAAGTAATCATTAACATCCACTAATCCCCTACTTAAATATACATGAAGCTTTAATGTCCTTTTATCATGTGCTTAGCTCCTAATTGAAAATCAAGGTAAGTGGGTGGGGTCCTCCATGATCATCACTTTGAATTATTTCCATCTTCATTTGTTCTCTTCACTCTTGTGCATGCATATAGTATCATGAAGCCACTTGTACAATTCACTAAATTTCGTACAAAACAACATAGAAAATTCCTAGCAAATTTTCACAATTTAATAAATGCATAAAAATGACCATTTTACCCCTATATGAAGATGAATATGTGATAATTTGAAAATAATTTGAATTTTGGTTTAAAAAAGTTAAAATACCCGATATGATCATTTATTTAATTTAAATAGATTAAATATGGTGGTAAAAATATGCACATTTATGTGCACATCAAATACCCCCACACTTATCTTTTTATTCGTCCTCGAATAAAGAAAAACTAAGATAAATCCGTTTTCGTAGGGAGCACGATTGCATTGAGCATATACAACAAGCCGTTAAAGGTGTACCTAGTAGGACGAGTGTTGTCTCGTGAGGGTCTTCACTGGATACTACCCACAAAATCCAAATGTAGGATGAAAATATTTACAAAATGCAAGATTTATTTACCGAGAGATGAATGTGAGTTTTTGGGAATATTTATAAATGAAAGATTTACTTTTAAATAGACACAAATATGTTAAATATAAGTTTTGGTCATTATCTTGAAAATTTATGTCATTCACTCGTCAAAATTTCCAATAAAAACGAAGTTATCAAAGCAAATATACTATAGTTTAACTCGTTGTTTCGGTCGATAACACAATGTAACTATGAAATGGATCCTTAGTTGATTATCAAAGTTTATCAAAGTGGTATTTTCATTTCATTTCGATAACAAATCAAATAAGTTAAAATAGTGCTTAGATTTCATTTGCTTACTCTCTCTTATTTTATTTTTGAAAATTTTATGGATATTAACAATATTTACATATGCCTAACTCAGATAAACTGAGGCCAGATATATTACCCATGCACTGCCTTGCGGAGATGTGAGTGGAATACAGAGCGTGGCGAGTGAACACACAAGTGTGAACACTTATTGACTATAGGCGTTATTAAAAAGAATTTATATATATACACCTAACTCAGATAAACTGATGCCAGATATACCGTTCGTGCACTGCCTTTCGGGATTACGTGAGAAGGGTACAGAGCATGGCGAGTGAACACATGAGTGTGAACACATGACTCTAGGTGTTTATTTTAAAAAATGTACATATATACAAGAAATATTTTTTTGTATTTTGTATTTTTTTCTTTTTTTTTTGTTTTGTTTTTTTTTCGAAGAGAGAGTTTTGCAAAATCATCTTAGCACCATTTAACTTAGAAGACAAAAAAATGTTATATCCTTTACTTTAAATTCACTACTTTTTAAAACAAAGATTTTCAATTAGGATATTTCATAATTAACACGTATGAACTGTCCTATATACTAGTTAAACTATCGTCATTTGTAATCAAACTTCATTCTTATTTTTGTTGTGACAAATAAATTTTCAAAAATTTCAATTTAATACACCATAACCATATATTTATCCTATAGTGTTTTTCTAAAAATAAATTAAAAGAAAAATTGTTTTTGGGATTTTTTTGAGTTTTTTTTAAAAGAAAAAGCAAAAATAAACCATGAAAAATTAAAAATGAAGATGAGTCTCCCCCCATACTTGATTTTGACTGTGTCCCCACAGTCAACCCAAGTGAAAGGAGAAAAATAAAAAATAAAAGATGACCTTTATTTAAATGAAAATTAACGGTATTTACACGAGATCATAAAGTATATCATCAAAAAGTAAATGAAACGGTCTTCCAAAGACCGATTCATTTGTCTCATCAAATATGCAGGACACAGCTTAAGCTTAGAAAACCAAATCGTAAAAGATTTCAAAATCGAATGTTGATTTGGAAAAATGAATGTCATTTTATTAAAAATTATACGAGTCGTTTTATTTTCAATGATTTTTGAGGTTGATAAAACAATTGATTGAAGTTCAAGTTTATTTTCACCAAATTGAAATTCAAGCTGTTCATTAGAAAATTCTTCAGAATTATTGATTTCAAAATCAAAATGGTGATTTAAATCTTCCCCATCAAAATTTGACAACTCGTTTTCGGAAAGTCCAAAGAAATCATGTTCATTGAATTCGTCTTCCTTATTTGGATTATCACCAACTTCATCGCATATATTAAGTTCAAAATCAAAAGTTGCTGTATTCAAATTTTTGGAATCGAGAAAAGGAAGATCGAATTTTAAATTTGGTCCCACACCCTCAAAAGAACTGAAATCCAACTCAATTACCGTGTTTTCAACAACTTCACTAAGATTGTTATTTTCAATTTCAAAAGTTGTTATTTGAAAATCGTCGATTTGGGTAAAAGATGGATTATTGTTTGACTCATCACACGTTGAAATTTGATTTTGTTTCTCATGTTCTTTCACATATGTTTCGAACAACAAATCCATGTGATCATCGTATATTTCGTTCATTTGCTCAACAAAATCCAATTTATAGTTATTAACTTGAAAATTTTCAATTTGGATTTGTTGAGGACAAAGATTTTCAATCGTAACAAAGTTAAGATTATTCCCATTGCCAAATTCGTTTGAAAAGTTATTTCCATTTTCCTTTTGAGTTTGAAATTTATTTTGGAGTTCGAAATTGAATTGGCATGGGTTATAATCGAAATCGTTTGAATTTTGAATTGAATTCAAATTTTGAAATCCTTGACTCGAGTTGTTACAAAAATATGAATTACACAAATCATTTATCATTTGATTTTGTTTTGTATAGATTTCAAGTAGAGATGAAATGCTATTTTCAAGATTCGAGGGTTGGTCATCGTTTTGGAAAATTTTGTTGTTCAAAATTCGAATGGTTTAAAGAATAGTTGTCGTTAAAATATCCATACAAATTTCGAGTGAAATCATATGGATTATATTGATTTTCACAACTATTGTAAAATTCAAGCAAGTGAGGAAACTCGGACATTTTCAAGAATGTTTTTGTTTTTTTTTAAAAAAAAATATTTACAAATGAAATTTATTTTTCAAAAGGGAAATTGATTTTTGTTTTGCTTTTTGGTTTTTCAATTTTTTTTGTTTTTGAAAAGGTTTTATAATTTTATTATTTTTTGAATTTTTGGTTTTTCTAATTTTTTTTTTATTTTGAAATTTCAAAGAAAAAGGATTTAAAAATTTCAAAGGAAAAGGAATATTTACAATTTTTTTATTTTTGGATTTTGAATTTTTTTTTAAATATGCGTGAACTAATGCAACTAAATGAATGCAAGAGTTAATTACAAATTATTTATCCTAAGTTGACCCAAATTGTGTAATCACACATTGTCTTAGATAAACAAGATAGTTCTCAGCCAGGTAACGGATAGGATTTATCGGTGCACCACGAATCACCGTAGCAATGCAGCCGAAGGTTTAAGTACCTTCAAAGGAACAACCACTATAATATTTACGAATCACCATAATATTTATAAATGGTTATTACTCTGCCGTAGCCTAGACACCAAGAAATTAAATTGTTCAAAGAAGATAACTTGTAAATACACAATTTAGTGTTATCGATGACTAAATGTTATTATTAATAAAAAATGAGATGCAAAACTGAAATTAAACGCGTATTAACAATGAAACCACGAATGAAATTTCTATTTTTGTTTTCTGGTTTTTTTTAAAATTCAAGCAAACAACAATGCAAGGAAAATACAAACTAGAGATGAAAACAAAAAAACTTTTTTTAAACAAGCAAGCAGAGCAGTTTTATAGCAGCAGCTCTTCTTCTGAAATTCTACTTTGTCAACCTGAAATAAAAACAAAATATATACAATTTTTTATATCAAAGAAGACTAAAACAAATGAAAAAAATAGAACAAACTAAACCCAAACAAATTCACAACAACCCCACCTTTTTTTTAACAAATTCCAAAGTTTTTTTTGGGAAGGAAACTTAAAAGTGAAGTTTTACTTAAAAAAAGAATTTTTTTTTGGAGAAACTTAACACAAAATGCTAAAATATAAGGACTTAACACAATATGCTAAAAATAAATAAAAAAATTTAACACATAACCAATCCCACTATTTTTTCTCTAGCCCGGCCCACAAAATATGCAGACCCACAAACCCACTACAAGTAACCACTCACTTCACTTTCTCTTTTTTTTACGTATAAACTTCTCAAATCAGCACTTCTAATTCAATTCCCAAAATCGACTTTAAAAATCGAAATCACTTCCTATGTTCGTAAGTCCCCAAGTTCCCAAGTTCGTATTTGTGGTTTCGGTTGATAGCTGATTGGTTGCGGTTGCGGAGTAGAGTTGAAGAAATTGTGGGTAAGGTTGCAATTTGATGTTGAGGTTTGGGAAGCGGGCTGGAATTAGAGAGGAGGATTGCGAGCGCGATTGGTTGTTGGCAATGAGGTGATTCGATCGTGGGATTTGCGAGTGGAGATTTGGGTATTCAAAGGAGGACGAGCTCTTGGAGGCTGCAGTCAGAGGATCGGGTGGCAGTTTTGTTTTGGTTGCAGCAATTGGTGGAGGTCGAGGATTAGGTCACTGTTGTTTGGTTCAGGCGAGTGGGTGCTCAGGTTGTTCATAGAGGAGGAAAGTGTATTATGCAGAGAGTTGCAACTGTTATGTGGTTGAAGTGGGGCGAGGTGATTGCAGATTTGAAGTCACGATTAAGGTTGCAGGAGTTTGTTCGAGGAGGAATTTGGTTGCGGAAATGCTTTGAGGTTGCTGTTTTTGATGCTCGTAGCTGTACTTTTCAGTAGTGAATTTGCGAAGATGAAGCAGTTTGATGGCAGTGAGATGAAGTAGACACAGTTGTATTGAATGGGTTGTGCAGTTTCAACGTGTATGTGAGTTGTTTTGTGGCACTGTGGTCAGACTTTTGTTGAATGAAATTGGAGGATGTTATGTTTGTATTGGTAGCTGGAGGTAATTTTGTGGCAGAGGACTGTAGCAGAGCAAACAGCAAATGATGGAATGGTTTGGCGGTTGTTCTGGTAGCAGAAATCGGAGCTGTGGTTGGTTGTAGTTTTTGAGAAGTGGTTGATGAAGGCAATTGAAATGGATGGTAAACTGCTGTAGAGGCTGTAGGGTATAGAAAAGTGTTGTATGGGTATTTTGTGGTTGCTGCTGATATTTGATGAAGTTGTGGAGTGTGGTGAGGTAGTTGGTGATGTAGTGTAAGGTGATGTATTGCCGCAAAGAGGTGGGTTGTGGATGGTGTTTTGGGACAGTTCAAGTTCTCTTTTTTTTTGAATAGTGGTTGTATGGTAGATGACAGAAGTTCAAAGCAAATATTGATGATGCACTGTGAAGTTGTTTGAATGGCCGAGGAGATGTTGGCTTGTGAAGATATGTTTGGCACAGTGAAGATGGTGATTGATGACTGGTTGCTAGCTTGTTGTCTGATGAAGGCTTGTTTGTGCACTGTATGGTGACTGCAAAGAAGGGTAGCAACAGTTGCAGTGGGGAAGAACTGTTAGATGTTGACAGTGCTGGTTGCAGAAGTAAGTGATGGTAAGAAGAGTGTAAGAAATACAAGATGATGTATGCGCTTGAATGTAGCTGCTGCTGTGAGATTATAGTGGGTTATTGTTAGTGTTTGTTTTAACAGAGGAGATATGTGGCAATGGAACCAGGTATTTGACGTAAGTGCTATGGTTGATAGTATGAGAGGTGATGGATAGGATTGTGGCACTGTCAGTGATGTGTTTGTAGAAGTCTGGGTGGCTGCTGGTAGGGGAAGCAATGGAAGACTTGTAAGTTGTCTGGTAATGGTCTGGTCAGTGATGTATGGTAGGGGAAATGAACAGATAAGAAGGGTAGCAAGTAGTTTGATGATTATGTGTAGGGGGTTGCACAGCAGTGGCAATGGAAGGAAGGCAGAGCAAATCAGAGAGGGGAATAAGAAAGCAACAATGATCTTTCAATAGAAACAGTGAATTGTAAATTGAAGCTTTAAAATTGTAAATCTAACTGAAATGGAATGATTTTTTTTTTCAATTGAAGTTGAGTAATTAAAAAAAAAATATGAAATGAAAATGAACAAAACAACTAGAAAACAACAACAACAACAAACACACAAACAAAATGCAAGCACAAAACACAAAACAAACACACAAAATAAAAATCAAACGAAAATAATTCGAAGAATAGAAAATCAAAATCAAAACAAATTCCCCGGCAACGGCGCCAAAAACTTGTTAATCGACGGAAATTCTATCGGATTAGAAATCCGTCGAAAAATTTCAAATTAAAATATAACTACAAGCGCACGGCGTACACTTGTAGTACGTGGCGAATACGGGTCGATCTGCAGGGAATTGATGATTTTAAAATTCTATTCAATCAAATTATACCAAAGTCGAGAGATTGTTAAGCTAGAAAAATGAGAAAACTAACAAAGAGAAAAGAAATGCAAATATAAGAGTTAAATGACAATTTAGAGAATAAATCCACTTTCTAGATCATGTAGTTCAACACATATGAAATCATAATCTCTCTTTTATGGTCATTAGTGCTTTAATTAATGTGTTTATCATAAGTACAGCATATTTATGCTATTGATTAGCCAACATAATCCATTAAACTATAACACACCCCTTAAACCACTTACTAACTTTCATGAAATTTGACAATGAAAATGAAATCTATTTTAATTATGGCCTATTAACTATTGATTAGAAATATAGACCATCAAATTTTAATTTCAAATCTCTTTCTTTTGCCATAATCATAATTTTGATGAAGAGGCAATTAGTGTTAGTAATTGTTTAAGCATAGCCTATTTTGTGTCAACAATATAGGCTATCAAATTCAAAGCAAAAACAACTAGTAAACCATTTCTATCATCATTATTAAGCACAAAAAGAGAGCATGAATTAACAAATAGTTGAAGCTACATAATTAGAGAGCTTCATTCCCCCTAAATTGAAGGGGTTTAGCCTCTCATATTTGTCATTTTATTAACAAATGTAGTTTGCAACATGAAAGCAAAAAGAGAGCAAAAAGAAAGAAAACTATTCTAATTGCATAAAAGAAAATCTACACTACTAGCATGAAAGGAAATAAACATGTAATTAAAAGGAAACAATAATTACATTGCATAGAAAAAGGAAAAGTACATGAAATAAAAATGGCTAAGTAGTCATGAAAAGAGAAAGAGAAGAGCTTGTTTATTTGTGAGCCTAAACTAAACTAAGAGAGACTAAGGAAGAGGGAGTTACATGAAGATATGTGGTATTTATACAAGTGTTAAACCCTAATTCATATTTTTGGGGAGTGCTCAAATTTCCCTTGAGGTAGTGTGGTGACCAAGTAATCATTAACATCCACTAATCCCCCACTTAAATGTACATGAAGCTTTAATGTCCTTTTATCATGTGCTTATCTCCTAATTGAAAATCAAGGTAAGTGGGTGGGGTCCTCCATGATCATCACTTTGAATTATTTCCATCTTCATTTGTTCTCTTCACTCTTGTGCATGCATATATTATCATGAAGCCACTTGTACAATTCATCAAATTTCCTACAAAACAACATAGAAAATTCCAAGTAAATTTTCACAATTTAATAAATGCATAAAAATGACCATTTTACCCCTATATGAAGATGAATATGTGACAAATTGAAAATAATTTGAGTTTTGGTTTAAACAAGTTAAAATGCCCGATATGATCATTTATTTAATTTAAATAGATTAAATATGGTGGTAAAAATATGCACATTTTTGTGCACATCACTAATCATCCCTATTTTGCACACCTCTTTCTTTTACAGGTATATATTTACTCGTTGTCATTTCAAAGATCGTGCTTTTGTAAATTTAGACTCAATAATATATGAAAATCTACTTGCAATAATACAAATTCCAATAAAATAAAATATCATAAAAATCCCAAAAGTCAAATTAACTTTATTCCAGACTTATTCGTCAACATCGAATCAAATGAAATCCCAATTCATTACGTTTTAGTTAACTAATATCCAACATAGAAACTAAAATTTCCAATCATTACGTAATTACAAAAATAAAACTAATCATTCCGCGATTTCAGAATTAAAACTAATCATTATGCACATAGACAAATTCATATCTCAACTTTTCACATTTATGAATTCATTGCAACTTAAATTCAGTTCTCAAACATATAGGAATAGATTTGCATTGATATAATCTAGTATTATATAGAAATATATAACATTCCCACTCATCTTTAATTAGCGCTCCCAAATATCAAGATTTAATCCAAATCTGATCCTATTATCTGTATTCTCCTCCTTTTGACTCCCTATTCGGATCCATAGACAATATTTATATACATCTCATTACAAATTGGATCAAGGAAAAGAGATTTAGATTTATTAATTAGGACCAGATATAAAAGTTTACCTTTGATGTAGCGACCTGATTTGAATCTACCTTCTATCCTTTATCTTTTTCTATTCTTCTCCAAATTGTATACATGCAATCTATTCTATTTCTGTGTATTTAGGATTTTTGGAGGAGAAAAGAAAGTGACAGAGCTTCCATGCTCATTAGAAAAATAATGTGTTGGAAGTGAAGCCCTAGGTCCTAATTATAGAGGTTCAAATCAGCGCTAACCGTCGGATGAAACCGAATTAGATCTAGGCAACACGGCCTAAACTAATTATTGCCTTCACCCTTCGGGTCGACTGTCTTAGATCCATGGCCGACAACTCATGGTCGATCTATGGTGGGTTACGGTCAACCTATATGGACCAATTCGGTGTATTTTGATGCATTTGATTCCTTTGTTGATTTCTTTCTCTTATTGTCAAATTAACATTAATTAACATTATATCTTAACTTAATTATATTTCTCAAACATTAAGTTACCATTGATTTTAATGGTGTTAATAAATCATTAATTTTAAATTATTTCCTTAATTACATATATAATTGTTTCCAGCTACGGAAATTCAAACACTAATAACTTTTTCGTTTGAACTCTTGTTGGAAAAGATTATATATTAAAATTGATCAAAAAATCGCCATGAATCCAATGGTATAAGTTTCGTGGCCAAATTCCAACATTTAATAAAAGAATCCATTTTCACAGTTTATTATTTATTAATTAATTAACATAAAAAAGCAGGGTGTTACATTCTCCCCCCTTAAAAGAATTTCGTCCCTGAAATTCCGCAAGGTTCGATTATGTAAACCATCGCACATCCATTCTACACTAACAGTCAATTAGTGTACAATCAATTTGTAACAGTCTGTGTACTTGTGCATAGTGCATCATAATACATATGATATGCATGAACATTAATTTCTAATTGGCGCCTCCTACACGAATGATTTCTTTTTAAATCAACTTCGAAAATATGATGCTAACATCCTAAATATACCTGCAGTTCTACATGAATGCAGCTTTTTGAAAAATCAAAATGATTTTTCACCCAAATTTTCCCACACTCCTATAAATAGACGCATAGTTCAACCAATTTTTCATCTAATCCTTACTATCCAAATTCCTAGCACACTATTGCTAACATCCAAATTTAGAAAAATTTAGTTTTTTAAACCTATCTTCTTATGTTTGGAAAGGGTCTAGATGGAAAATTCCATATTTCTGTCATTCTCTTACGTAACCTTTTTTCACTACCATATAATGTACTCCTTTGCCTCCAATCTTTTTTCCTACCTTCCCAATTACAGTTTACATAAGTAACTTTTATTTTTAAAGTTTAAAAACAATGATGTTTCAAAAACCATCTTTTTAAATTTTCCACTCATCGACAAGGTATCCTAAAAAACATCCACGGACAAAACATTTTGCTTGTCGATCACCGTATCAATTTTACTATAAATACAGCTATGTAGTAAAATCTACACTAATCAACTTACCGGCTACTCCCCATGTCAGCATGTGGTATTTTTAAATTTCTAAAACTCAAAATCTTTAGCTTTAAAAATCTTTCTGAAGGTATGTGTATTTTTTTCAAAGTCATATTACTTATAGTGAAAACTTTTCATAAATAAATTTTACATAAAAATTTTTCTTCAAAATATATGCATAATTACATTTTTATAAACAATTTTCTTCATATCTGACATCAGGGTTGAGCTAACCATCCATCGTCCATAACAGACACCAGTTAACTGAGCAGTAAATTTTCGAGTTCTCAAAAACTTTCCTTTCTTTTTAATATCAACCAACAAACATGTTGAATTTTAAATTTCAGTTTTTGAGGAATAGGAACCTTGACCCATGGCTCACCTCTCTGTAACCCTATCCTCTGTCTTCTGAAATTTATCATCCAAAAAATTTCGATTTTCGAAACTTACATTTGTATTTTACTTTTATTTAGTAGTTATTTAAATAAATCTTCTTAATTTATTACTTAACTTCCAGTTTCAACTATTTTCTTTTCCCTTGCATTAGTTAAGTGACTTCATGATATCTTCCTTTTACTGTTTTCTCAAATCCTTGCGGTCTACCTAGAAAACACATAAAAATAAATATTTCCCTAAACGTACGCAATCCATTGCAACAACTAATGCTTACAACCCATGAAAAGAATAACTAACACTAGAAGAAAACACAACGCCCCTAACTACTACCACAAGTAGAATGGACCTTCCTAACATGCCATCCCTCAGCAAAAATCTTCAAATCTTATCCTTCCTTTACTACTTACAATGAATAAGGTCCATTCATCTCTTCCATTTCATACCCAATTATGGAATAACCATGCCTTCTCTCACTGCATTGGATAAGAAATACAATCTATGCAGTCTTCATACTAAATGGCAACTAAGTTTGGGGAAATAATCATTCCCATTTCCTCTTTTGCTTTCCCAACTTAATTCTACCAATGTATTCCCCGTGTATTTACCACCTCATTACCATCTGTTACTATCTTCTCTTAATCCAATTCTTTCGATAGTATTCTCAATCCTCGGTATTTCCTTTATTCATAAGCCTCCTACAACCATATTACAAAACTTATAGAAGTTCCCTATAATATTATCTTTATGGGTTATACACATATCAACATAAAAATCCTAGGCTTTTTCTAGTGTCCTCACACTCTACAGAGATTCCTTGTTACTTTTCCAAAAGTAGTCATCGCTATCTCCTTCATAACCTTATTCTTTTTCTCCATCTCCCATAGGCACTAATTCATATCTACTCCATATTTTAAATCTTGGTTTGGTCTTTAACATTTTTCTTCAAAAATGAACACTTCAAAAAAAATTGAAATATATAATCCCAAAACTCTTGTCTTTAAAAGTGTTACTTAGAAACTTTTATTAAACTCAAAAATACTTGGTGTTTTTAACTCTTTTCAAAACTTATATTTTAAGATTTTTGAATTTAGCTTATTCCCTAAACCTAAAAGGGAATGTTAGCAATTCTGAATTTAAAATCAAATCAGTCCTTTTTTAAAGACTTTTATTTTATAAAGATCTGATATTTTTAATTCAATCATTTACCAAGTTCTTCTCTCAAAAACTTATTCATTTCACCAAACCATTTCCTCCAAAAACATACTTTACATGTTTCTAAAACACCTTTCAAAACTTTTAAATTATAAAAATTGGAGTAGATAAGAACAATTCTCAGCCTATCAGTTCCTTTACATTTCCTACTCTCCCAAACATCCAATATTGAGTAGAGTCTCAATTATCACAAAAGAGGGACTTTTAAAAGATACCTAAATTAAATGCGTGTAATAATGGAAAATGTGTATTTTCCTTTATTCAGCTTCTCTAATTAGATTAGCAGCATTATTTTTAATAAATTTTACTCATACTATTTCTAATCACTACTCTTTTTTTATTACACTTAAGGATCCTATATTTTAATGCATTAGAACTACTCTCCCTTAAGGGGAATTGTTAACGCTGTAATTCTCTATAAATCGCTTAAAAGAGGGCTCGTGTTTTGTGTTAAATTACAATAAAATTATGTTTCATTTTTTAATTGAAATAAACAGTACAAAATATGAGTTTCCATATTTTGTACATCTCTTCCTTTACATTTACATTCCTTATTAGTTCAAACAAAATACCTTTATTTGTAACTTGATTGATTCATAGAAACTTATTTTTGTCATCCTTTTTCATTCCAATGAATTAAAATATGTCAAATCTCGACATAAATAAAATAAATTAAACCTCTTTTTATTTAATTTCAAAAATTCCTACTATTCAACCCTTCGGCCTAAACTATACTAACTATGATTATTTCTCTTAAATTACTATCACTTTATTACTATAATGCAACCACTTACAACTCAATTTGTCTTCTTTTCTAAACCATTTGCACCATTCCAAATATGTACCATTTATACTGTCCACCCATACAGACCTTTTATATCTTAAAAACTTTCATTACATAGAAAGATTCACGAGCCATATTCCTCTATCATTTCTTTTCAAAAGGAAATAGTCTCAAACAAAGATTTCCTTTACTGAAATCTAAAAATATATATTTTCTTATAAAACCTTTAATATATATATACACACATATACTTAAAAATTTAATACTTACTTTTTTTTCCATTAAAAGTTCTTTTAAAGTATACAACTTATACTTTTCCATAATTTTCAAAAATTTCTTATTATTGGATTGGACTTAAAGTAGAATTCTGACTATTCTCTTAAGAACATCCTTTATTCCATTTCCAAAAATTCAATCATAAATTAGGAAGGACCATTTCACACCCTTTTTAGAGACTTCTCTATCTTCCACTTTCTATAACATATGGACTCTTATTTTCCCTTTATTTGGACTTATTTTACATCGTCAATTGGCAATCAAAAATGGGGATCAATAATCATTAGGCTATCAAAGCCCGACTAGGGAGTCAAGTACCATCCAGTTCTAGGGATATTCCATATGCAACTACTCTAGAGATGGGATTCTTTGGATTTTAGCATATACTATATTTATATTTGTAGTCAAAATACAAATACGTTCACTCATCGTTTTCTAATTTTTCAGGAATCGACTAACCTAAACTCTGACACCAAATGCAACAACCCACACTTCAGTGGGCCCAGATTTTCGCTAAACTAAAATCCCAAGTACATTAAAATATGAATCACTTGTTTGGTATCTTGCAAAAAAGAAAATATATAAGAGCACTAATGGTAATAACTCACAGTGGAAATAAGAAAAATATAATAATTAATATAATTACTGACCAAAAATCAACATCTCAAATGTCAAGGGCCTCATCCAAACAACAACTCAAAATCAACACTAGTAACTACCCTTCTAAATCCTATGGGTTGTAATGAGGAGGGGGTCAGAACAATGTTCTGGTGATTGGTAAATTATACATCTTATACATAACACTAGCTTATGCTGATTGATCACTATTTCATTTATGTTAAATTTTATTATTAGTCGCTACAACCCCATTGCTACGTACAAATGGTACCCATCTACTCCCTGTAGATCTATGTATATATAGGTAAATATATATACCCCAAATCCACAAATGGACCTGATACTATACCCACTTGTATCAATCTCATAGCACCTTGTAAAGATCCATCGCCATCGTATCACCTAGGAAATCCTTCCATGCACAACGACGACCTCCAGTCCACGACCTCTACTTTATAAGGTCCTAATGTTTCAGGGATTTTTCATTATGTACGCTAGCCTTTTGGTACCCTTGTCTGCTTCTTATCGTGGATTTTAGGCTCCACGCACCACCACCCCGTCTATGTTTTGAAAGAACCTTTGTATGGGTTAACTAGCCTTGCCCTATCAAGCAAACGAACAAACAACTGTGGCTTTGCATAACCCAACTGAACCAATCCTGTTAGGCGGAAGAGGTCAGTTAGGTGTAACCCTATACTTCCCGTTGACCGTAATAGATTGATGTCAAGCTTGATAAATATGCAACTCCTACCCTAGTTTATGGTACCCAAGTGTGCCAGCCTTTTACGTACACTTGTTGCAACTCGTTTTGGTACCTAAGCACATCAGACTTTCTGTGCCATGTTGCATAAGTCGATCCCATCCATTTAGATTGCCTATTGCAATCAAGGCAATACCTCCACTTAAAAACTTTAAAGAAGAGCTAATCTGACCATGCACTCGGCATAATTATAATAGAAAATTTATAATCAAGGCAATAAGCACTGTCCAGACCTGGGGGTACCCCTCTAGTACAAAATCGTACACTCACCATAGGTCCTATTGGTTGGATATGTTTTTAGCATTTCAACCCAGTCTAACACCTTTAGACATTGGTCTGTTATAATTATAGCAGACACTTATAATTATTCACACCCATTATAAGCGCATATCTGAGGTTACTTATATACATATTTTAGAGTTATGTATATTTATTCTTCTTTTATTTTCTTTACTACCTCAACATCTTTTATGTTTGACTTTAAGTCTTCAGGCTTACTATGCGTTTATCTTTTGTTTCACTAATTTCATTTACCATTTCTCAATTTTAGACATCAATATCGTTGCTACAACATTCATTAGTTCAACTTTGATTTCTATTACATTTCATTAAATTATCAAACTCAATTCATTTCATTAGATTATCAAACTTAGTCCATTTCATTTCCCCAGCTTCTTACTCTTGCCTATTACTCAGACTTCCTTTTTCATATGTTTATGTTTTATTAACTTTTTAGTTACATTCTTATTTCAATATTCCACCTTTGGGATTTACTATATTTTAATAAATTGGAATTAAACTTCATCAATTAATTTTTATACAGTAAATTTTCATATCTTATATAAAAGAAGGGGGTTTACGTGGTGTTTGTAAATACAAGGAATTCTCTTTTTATTTATTGAAATAAGCAGCACAAAATATGGTAATCATCCCTATTTTGTACACCACTTTCATTTATAGGCATACATTCTCTTTGGCATTTCAAACATTGCATTTTGTAAATTAGACTTGATATATGGAAATCCACCTGCAACAATACAAATTCCAATAAATTATTTTTTCTAAAAATCCAAAAAGTCAAATTAACTTTATTATAGACTTTATCCATTAACATCAAATAAAATGAAATCCCAATTCATTATGTTTTAGTTAACTACTATCCGACGTAGAAACTAACAATCTTAATCATTACGTAATTACAAAAATAAAACTAATCATTACGTGATTTCATAATTAAAACTAATAATTATGTAATTACATAGGCAAATTCATATCTCAACTTTTCACATTTACGAATTCATTGCAACTTAAATTCAGTTCTCAGACATATATGAATAGATTTGCAATGATATAATCCAGTATTATGTAAAAATATATAGTATTCCCACTCAACTTTAATTAGCGCTCCCAAATCTCTAGACCTAATCCAGATCTGACCCTGTTATCTGTCTCGGATCCACAGACAATATTTATATATATCTCTCATTAGAAATTGGATTTAGAAAAAGAGATTTAGATTTATTAATTAGAATCAGATCTAAAAGTTTACCTTTGATGTAGCGACCTGATTTGAATCTACCTTCTATCCTTTATACTTTTCTATTCTTCTCCAAATTGTATATGTACAATCTATTCTATTTCTGTGTATTTAGAATTTTGCAGAAGAAGAGAAAGTGATAGAGCTTCCATGCTCATTGGAAAAATAATGAGTAGGAAGTGAAGCCTTAGGTCCTAATTTATAGAGGTTCAAATCAGCGGATGGAACCAAACTAGATCTGGGCCACATGGCCTAAACTAACTATCATCTTCAAAACCCTTCGGGTCGACCGCCTTGGACCCATGGTCAACCGCTCGCGGTCGACTTATATGGGCTAATTTGGTGTATTTTGATACGTTTGATTCCTCTGTTGATTCTTTCTCTTATTGTTGAATTAACGTTAATTAACATTATCTATTAATTTACTTATATTTCTTAAACATTAAGATACCGTTAATTTTAACGGTCTTAGTCAATCATTAATTAATTTTAAATTATTTTTTAGTTACATGTATAATTGTTTCCAACTACGAAAATTCAAACGCTAATAACGTTTTCGTTTGAACTCCGATTGGAAAAGTTTATATATTAAAATTGATCAGAAAATCGACACGAATCCAATGGTACAACTTTCATGGAAAAATTCCAACATTTACAAAAATTCGATTTTCATAGTTAACGTAAAAATGCGAGGTGTTACATATTTATTAGTGGAATTAGATAATTTATGGAAATTATACGGAAATAGACACAATTAAGTTACCCCGCTAACAAATTAAAACATAGAAATTCACGTTTCAAGTCAAATAAGGGCAATGTAAACTAGCACAACATTTTTCAACCTAACTATAAATCTAGAATAAACAACTTTATCAACATTTAATTTTAACAAATTTAGGGACTGATTTTCAAATTTCCAAATTAGGGTGAAAATACCATTTCTATTCGAATTGCCAATCATACATAATATGAATTCGATATTTATATACATTCGTTTTAAGCCTTTACTTGACTCCTTTTCCTTTCCAATCCAAAAGAATATGTATAACAAGGTGTATATATATACTATTAGAATTATAGATCCGAGAAAAGATTTAGGGATAAGTAGAATATAGATTTATAATTATGAAATTTACATCTTTCTTTAGTATCGATTTGATCCTTCTCTTCTTCTCTTTTATTTTATGCCCTTCCAATATATACATACATACACACACACACACACATATATATATATATGTATGTATGTATGTATGTATGTTATCCCGCCTTTTGGCAAAGTCGTAATATCATCAACTTGGCTAGGAAAGGATGGTTATCAGCCTTAGGAATCGATTAGATATAATACTATGGACGATAGTCAGGCAGATTCGGAAGGGGTCACAATCGAGCTGCAATCAGCGTGAAGTGACTAGCATAGCCCCATGAAGTTATATTTCAATTTGAAGTCAATAGGAGTTTGTATGCTTGAGTTATGGACGAAGCAAGGATTTGTATGGATCGATCGAGAGCGATCCATAAAACAGCTCAAATCATCGAAGAACGATCAATATCTCAAAATCCGCAAGGCCAATTCATTTGAAACTTCCAGAGCATCAACAAAATGAAGAGTGGAGCCTACAAAAACGATCGTAGGTCATAAAGTGGAGATTTAAGGATGGTCGAGTATTGTTGGCCGATCGTTTTTGCCAAACCATCAAAACAATCGGCATATTTCAGTGCACGATCCAAGTACAACAAAGATCGATCCATATCTCCCAATTTACAATTTCGAATGATTCCATATTTTAGGAGCAATGTCAAGAGGCATGTGGGACCCCCCAAAATGATTGCACTCAAATTGGAAGCAAGAAAAGTGATCGGTGAAAGTTCAGCCGATCATTGTAGATTGTCAAGTTTAGTCCACCAGTCGTTATGGTGAGCCCCTATGGACCTACAGAGCCTTCTATCGAAATCTTAGTGAAATATCTCATCATCTCTCCCTATAAATACAGGCCACTTGGTTCATTTTCAGGATCTCTACGCTGTTGGTGAGAGGAGATTTCATTGTAATCAAGTGCTATCTTTGTTTCTCCATTGCAATTAGATTGATAAGTGTTTAATAAAGGCCAAAACTTCAAAGTGGACGTAGGCATACAACGCCAGACCACTATAAATCTCTATATTCCCGATTACTACTCTTTATTTGTTGTTGGCTTAATCTTTTCCTCAGTTTAATTTTATCTTCTTCACTTACATCTCTACTAAAATTATTCTCGGGTGTTTGTGACCAATTTTGGTGAAAACATTTGTGTTCTTTCACTGAGAACCTTGATTCTTAGGCTTCTAGGATCCCTTTGTTGCTACTGGATTAGATAAATCCCCCAAAGGAGATCTGTTGTAATCTTCAAAAAATTGCTCATACTATTCAGATTTGTAGAAATCTAAGCAAGGCTATCGACAATGGTAGGACATACTAGATCCACTTCTCAGAACGTGGAAGGAAATGGGAATACCAGCATTCAGCAAAGAGATCCAAGCAATCAACCAACAAATGTGAATGCTGATCTGGTTGAAGTTTAGAATCCTACTGATGATGTTACAAGAGCTGAATTTCATAATTTAATGAGAGAGCCAATGGAGAGCCATCGATAGCTAATCAACAAATTCAGACCAATATCTACTTAATGAATCAAATCAATCAGCAGCATCGGGGCAAAGCTAGGAGGGATCCCACCCCTTACTCGGCATCAGAGAGCTCTAGTTCATCGGATGGATATCAAAGACATAGGCACCACAGAACTGATGGATATCATGCAGAAACTTCAGGGCGTCAATAAGTAGACCATTGTGGTCTGCCAGGAAGGGTCAGTGTTGATCCCTCCGCTAGAGAAGGAAACTTACCTATGCACGCTGGGATTCAGACCAAAGCTGCTACGTTTAGTTTGGATGATGGAGTCCGATTGAATGCTGACCGGGTTCTTCCCTAGAATGATGATGAAATGAATGTACAAGATGCACATCCGGAAGATGGTGATCTGAGAAGACGTGAAACAATCCACAGACATCGACCAGACCATTCATGTGAGGTGGAACACGACCGCCACTTGGCACCAGCCATCCAAACCCTGGACTTATCGGCAATGGTCAAACAGTTGGTGAGGGAGAACCAGGGCTTGACTAATGATGACTAGGGAATCTTGAGAAGCCATACCTCATTCACTGATAATGTTTTACAAGCGGAATACCCAAGGAGATTCAACATGCCATCGATGCATGCCTACGAGGGAAAAACCAACCCCATGCAGCATATTATGGATACAAATGGCTGATGGATTCTGCATGAGCTGATGATGCAACCAAGTGCAGATGCTTTCCCATAACTCTCTCTAGAATAGCGATGATGTGGTTCACAAGACTACCCCCGCGATCAATTTCTAGATTCGAAGATTTGGCAACTAAGTTTGTGGTGCAGATGCACGCGACTCGTCCTAAAGACATGATGTCCTTTTCCAGCATGATTCAGGCTCCGGGAGAGTCATTGAAAGATTATTTGGAGAGATCTTATACAGCTATTACGGAGGTCAATAATCTGAATGATCATGCGAAACTCATGGTCGTGACGAGAGGGATTGACCCAGAACCTGATTTTGGTGATTGGTTAGCTGGTAAGCCGTCCGCAACGTTGGAGCACTTTTATGAAAAGCCGTCTCAGTTTTTAAGAAAAGAGGAAGCTAGGTCCACAAGAAAAAATAACGTTTCAGGACCAAGTGGAGAAGGAGTATAGAGTAACGTTGCAATAAAACAGTCTGATAACAGTTCTAGGAAAGTCCAAGTAAATGTTCAGAATAAACCAAATCAGCAAAAGAGAGGCAAAGATAGGAACTGAGAATAAAAGAGGGATTCTGAAAGGTCGAAGCTTAGGATTCCAATATATGATAATTACATGCCATTAAATACATCCTTGGAGAATATGTATTTATCTACTTGTAATACCATGCAGTATAGGAAGTCACCTCCGAAAGAATCAACAGAGAAGGTGTTTGCGCCAAAATTGGTCACAAACACCCAATTGTCAATGAAGGCACCAATTCACAATCACAGATAATAAGTATGTAGAAAATTGAAAATGAAGCACACTCGGAAAATTCCAAAGGAAAACAGTAAAGAACTCAGAATTTATAGTGGTTCGGCGATCCGGCCTACGTCCACTTTGAAGTTTGATGACTTTATTAATATTCACTCTCAGGTTACAACTGATTTCAATGGGTTACAACGAGCTAATGTTATGAAATTCGAGTACAACAGCAGAAATGGAGTTTGGAATTGAATTCGGTAGAGTCTCGGTGTTGGAGCGTCCAAAGATCCCTCTTCTATAGGCTTTGGGGCTCTATTTATAGGCGTAGGAGGCTGATATCGCGCTCAAACTTCGGGAGACTCGTTCTGGCACGTGAGTGGGCCCACGCGATCAATCTCGTGGAGTTTCGACTCGATCTGTGATCGATACAAACCAATTTCGTATCGATCAAGATTTGGTCCAATGGAGTCGAAACTTGGTGTGAACATTCTTTAGCTTGTACGTGGGCTCCTGTGAAAATTACATAGCATTTGGATTGGTGGATTGTGAGATATGATCAATGCAACCTTGGGTTTTGCATAAGCTGTCGAGTTCGAATCCATAGCCTTCGCATCCATCTGATCGTATCGATTGTTGAATGTGTCCAGGTGATGACGTGGTGCGCGACTATCGAATCGATCCACGTTTTGCGCCGATTTGACCGAGTCACTCCCACGCATACGCCCTATTCGTATCGATCGCTCAGTACTAACTTCGTATCGATCGATGGATGGTTCCTTCGTATCGATCATATGGCAGCTGATTTCGTATCGAGAAGTGTCTAGGTCGATACGAAACAGACCCCCACGCTACCTCCGATGGGTACGAAATGTGGTACATCTCGATGGATACGAATTGTCGTTCCATGATCGATACGAACAGTGGCTATGTGATGGATACGAATGTATTGATGCGAACGTGGGTTTCTTGGATACGAACAGACGAGCATTGCATGGGTATGATCTCATCGATTCGCAACCATGCACAGTAGATGGATGTGAAGCTCAACCGACACGAACAGGGCCCCTCTAGATCGATTCGAACAGCGTGGCCTCGGATGGGTTCGAACCTGATCGATTCGAACACAATCGAGTCGAACGTGATCGATTCAAAGTCGTACATCCCTGATCGATTCGAACAAACCAATACGGTGGCCCTTTGATGGATACGAACGGCGTATCTTTCCTAACTTACATCGATCATATCTCCATCATATGAACTCCGATTGACCTAAAATTTGGGATGCTGGCTTTCATGGCTTCGCTTGTCGTGTCTTGTCGATTGTAGCTTGATCCGGACACGGACAAAATCCATCGATATCCATAGCGAAGCAGTGTAAAACTGATCTTTGGAACGAACTATCTTTGGTTTTTGGTTAACCTTTTGGTATCACGGCCTTGCTAAAAGGCAGGATAACACTTGCCCTCCAATACATGCCTTGCGCTAGAAAGGTGTGTTTTGTAGTTCGATAAGCTGGATGTTCATATCCCGTTGAAGACCTGCAAAGAAATTGATAGTCTTATCTGACTGCGAATGACGATCGTTCGGGATCGTGTGTCATTCGAGGTAGTACGTGACCGTTCGGGGTCGGATGCCGTTCGCGACGAATGGTGATCGTTCACAATCGGGTGCCGTCCGAGGCGAATTGTGACCGTTCGTGGTCGGGAGCCGTTCGAGGCGAATTGTGATCATTCGCGATCGGGTGCCGTTCGAGGCGAATTGTGACCGTTCGCGGTCGGGTGCCGTTCGGGGCGAATTGTGACCGTTCGTGGTCGGGTGCCGTTCGAGCCGAATTGTGATCGTTCGTGATCGGGTGCCGTTCAAGGTAAATTGTGACCGTTCGCGGTCGGGTGCCATTCGAGGCGAATTGTGACCGTTCGTGGTCGGGTGCCGTTCGAGGCGAATTATTATCGTTCGCGGTCGGGTGCCGTTCGAGGCGAATTGTGACCGTTCGCGGTCGGGTGCCGTTCGAGGCGAATTGTGACCGTTCGCGATCGGGTGCCGTTCGAGGCGAATTGTGACCGTTCGCGATCGGGTGTCGTTCGAGGCGAATTGTGATCGTTCGTGGTCGGGTGCCGTTCGAGGCGAATTGTGACCGTTCGCGGTCGGGTGCCGTTCGAAGCGATTTTTGATCGTTCGCGGTCGGGTGCCGTTCGAGGCGAATTGTGATCGTTCGCGATCGGGTGTCGTTCGAGGCGAAATATGTGTGCCGGGAGGGACTTGGTATCATTAACGTCAGATTTCACGTTCGAGTGAGTTTCTGAGTTGTTTGTGGTGGTGGTTTATCGCCATCTCAGAGCATGCCTGAGGATCGTTCGCGGTCCCGTACATGTGTAAGTAGCTTAGCCGTCGTGGAATCACAGATAGTGGATTTTCATTCAGAATAAGTCTTCCAACAGAAATCTCAAACAAAATCAAGTCTAAATATGAGGAACAAAAAACAAAAGCAAAACAGGGACGTCAAAGTGCAAACACCTACATTGATGCGGTTTATAGTCATATCAGAGCATGCCTGAGGACCGTTCGCGGTCCTGTAAATGTGTAAAAAGACTTAATCACGTTGGTGTGGAGTTTGCTACTTATTCGTCATTATCCAGTAGGTGTAGGTGGTGGTCGCTCCCGTTCCACCGTTGTTGTTCCCCTTCTTACATACTGCGATAGCAGGCCATTGCGGATATGTCCCTCAACCTCATCCTTCAAGTGTCCGCAATCATTCGTGCTATGATCATTCAGCTCGTGGAATAAGCAGTACTTGTCTGACCTTCTTTCATTGTTGGTCGGATCCCTTCTCATTGGCCTTCGATAGGGAATCTACCCCCTAGTATCCTGGTAGATTCGCTCCAAAGTCTCATTCAACTTCGTATAAGAGGTGAATCTTGGTTTCTTTCATGGTCGCATTGGTCCATCACCATTATCCTCAGCCTTTCGTTTCCCTTTACTTTCGTTTCCCTTTACCAGTTCCTTCACCTTTTTCAGGAGGGTTTTCCCCCTTGATCGCATAAACATCGACTCCTTCTCCTTCCTCTCTTTTAGCATTTGCATTCTCTAATCGCAGGAATCCTTCGGCCTCATGATAAAATTCTCCCAGATCCATAGGTGGATCCCTTGTTAGTGAATTTTTAAATTCTGTTCCATCAGCTATGCCAGATACGGCTGCCATCAAAACCATGGATGGATCTGGTCGATCCACTGATGCTGCCGCTGCATTGAATTGCGTCATAAAATTCCTCAAAGATTCCCCTATTCTTTTCTTTAATGCTGCCAAACTCATCACGTTCTTGGGTCTCGAAATGTGTACTCTGAACTGCCTTATAAACTTCTCAGTTATATTGGTCCATGTTTCGATGGAACCACTCTCCAGTTGTCTAAACCATAGTGCTGCAATGTCCATCAAATACAACGGGAAACATCGGGCCATGACCTCCTCCGATGCCCCCAATACCTCCACATGTCTCATATACCGTGTCAGATGAACTGCAAGATCCATCCTCCCATCGTACGCCTCCAGTGTTGATAGCTTGAATTCTGGTGGATTCCTGGCTTGCCTGATCGTAGGAGCAAAGGGGCTCCTATTAACATCTTCCAGATCTCTATTCACTAGTCCGCCTCTCATGGCTCGTCTGACCATCTCCGCCAATCTGTCATTATCTCAAAGTTGTAGTCCTTGTCTGTTGCTTCTGATTTTCCCCCGAGTTCACGAGGGATTCCTGGAATCTGCTCTCCAGAACGAGCATTCGTTTCTCTGTCAATGCCGCGCTGCGCAGCTCCACCTGGTACTGCGCCCGAGATTGGGTCAACATGCTCTGGATAAGTGCCCCCTAGTTCTGGGGTTGTGCCAGATGGTCCTGCTCCATTCTGAATTTTGGTTGCTTCGTGCTCCCGATCCCTATCTCCAGCATCTCCCGCGGCTGCGTTCCACTGATTCTGTACTCCAACTTGTCCAACTTGTCGAAGTAGGTTCTGCATCATCTCCTCTTGTCTCATTGACGTCTGATTCGCTCCAGAGGAAGCCTCCTGACTTCCTTCATGCTGACTTCTCTCTGCTCTTTGTCTTCTACTTGATTGCCTTGTCATAGCTTTTCAGATCTGAATTCTTAAGCCTTCAAATTCAACTTCCAAGCGGTAGAATCCTGAGTTCAGCCTTCTCAGTGAAAGCACCAAAATGTTTGCACCAAAATTGGTCACAAACACCCAATTGTCAATGAAGGCACCAATTCACAATCACAGATCATAGATAACAAGTATGTAGATAATTGAAAATGAAGCACACTCGGAAAATTCCGAAGGAAAACAGTAAAGAACACAGAATTTATAGTGGTTCGACAATCCGACCTACGTCCACTTTGAAGTTTGATGACTTTATTGATATTCACTCTCAGGTTATAACTGATTTCAATGAGTTACAGCAAGCTAATGTTATGAAATTCGAGTACAACAAAAATAATGGAGTTTGGAATTGAATCCGGCAGAGTCTCGGTGTTGGAGCGTCCAAAGATCCCTCTTCTATAGGCTTTGGGGCTCTATTTATAGGCAAAGGAGGCTGATATCACGCTCAAACTTCAGGAGACTCGTTCTGGCACGTGAGTGGACCCACGCGATCAATCTCGTGGAGTTTCGACTCGATCTGTGATCGATACGAACCAATTTCATATCGATCAAGATTTGGTCCAATGGAGTCGAAACTTGGTGTGAACATTCTTTGGCTTGTACGTGGGCTCCTGTGAAAATTTCATAGCATTTGGATTAGTGGATTGTGAGATATGATCGATGCAACCTTGGGTTTTGCATAAGCTGTCGAGTTCGAATCCATAGCCTTCGCATCCATCTAATCGTATCGATTGTTGAACGTGTCCAGGCGATGACGTGGCGCGCGACTATCGAATCGATCCATGTTTTGCGCCGATTTGACCGAGTCACTCCCACGCCTACGCCCTGTTCGTATCGATCGCTCAGTATAACTTCGTATCGATCGATGGATGGTTCCTTCGTATCGACCATATGGCAGCTGATTTCGTATCGATGAGAAGTGTCTAGGTTGATACGAAATAGACCCCCGCGCTACCTCCGATGGGTACGAAATGTGGTACATCTCGATGGATACGAATTGTTGTTCCATGATCGATACGAACAGTGGCTATGTGATGGATACGAATGTATTGATGCAAACGTGGGTTTCTTGGATATGAACAGACGAGCATTGCACGGGTACGATCTCATCGATTCGAAACCATGCATAGTAGATGGATGCGAAGCTCAACCGACACGAACAGGGCCCCTCTAGATCGATTCGAACAATGTGGCCTCAGATGGGTTCGAACCAGATCGATTCGAACACAATCGAGTCGAACGTGATCGATTCAAAGTCGTACATCCCTGATGGATTCGAAATTGATGGATTCGAACAAACCAATACGGTGGCCCTTTGATGGATACGAATGGCGTATCTTTCCTAACTTACATCGATCATATCTCCATCATATGAACTCCGGTTGACCTAAAATTTGGGATGCTGGCTTTCATGGCTTCGCTTGTCGTGTTTTGTCGACTGTAGCTTGATCCGGACTCGGACAAAATCCATCGATATCCATAGCGAAGCAGTGTATAACTGATCTTCGGGATGAACTATCTTTGGTTTTTGGTTAATCTTTTGGTATCACGGCCTTGCTAAAAGGCGGGATAACAGAAGCAAAAGCAGACTGGGAAATATTACCAATTTCATGAGTGATATAGGAACAATACAAATGAATGCAGGCATCTCTAGGATGTTATAGAAAAACTGATTCGAAAAAAGAAGTTACAACAGTTTTTGAAAGCCCCACAGGATGGCGGGCAGGGGACTTCTGACCCTAACTGAGGACAGGCGCCGCGTAGTGCTAAGGAGCCTGCACGGACTGGTGGAAGGCTAGTGATAAATATGATTGTCGGAGGACTGCACCCGGCAGATAAGAGTTGGCAAGAGATGGAGCGCTATGCTAGCGTGATTAGGCATGTGGATTTTGAATGTTGTTCAAATACGAAAGATGGAGCTCTGGCAAAACAACAACATATGACGACGGATGATATTGTGTTTAGGAACAGAGATGTAGACAAAGTAAAGGCTCCAACAATTGACCCAATGGTCAATTCGGCCATGATTGGCCTTGCTTTGGTATGAAGGATATTGATTGATTATGGAAGTTCAATAAATATAATCTTCAAAAAGGTTTATGATCAGATGAGGATGGAAGCAAAAGACTTAAAACTGTCCAAGGCTTGTATTCACGGGTTTAACGGCATTGCAATTAAAGCAGTTAGTTATGTGGAGTTACCTGTAGAATTGGGAGAAGGTGAACGAAGGAGAGTTTAGATCTTGCTATTTGTTGTTTCGGATGTTGACCCTCCATACAATGTTTTTCTAGGTCGACCGACCCAAGATGAATTCTAGGTAGCTCTTGCCCCATGGTGTTTGACTTTGAAGTTTTCGACCGATAATGGTGTAGGATTTGTTCATGGAAATCAGGCGACTGGACGTGCCTGTTATGTAGCTGAGTTGAGGAAAGCTCAGCACAAAGAAAAAGGTAAAGGTGTGGACAAGACTGTCCGCATCCAAGCTACCGAAGATTGACAACTAGCCCCTGAGCCTTGGTTCGGGCGCCACAGTCTGTTCTACAGAGATATAGATCCAAGAGATGAAAAAAAAGGCGCCCAAAGAGACTAAGGTTGTGTCGGCTGAGCCGATAATCGATATTACGGTCAGCCACGACGATCCATCACGAGTTCTTAAGATTGGATCATAGCTCAGCCCCCCGATGATGAAGGAACTTGCTGGTTTTCTCTGATCGAATCTAGACATGTTCGCTTGGACTCACTCTAACATGTATGGAATCCCGCCTGCCATTGCAAGCCATGCATTAAATATCGACCCAAGGTATGTCTCGGTAAAGCAAAAAAGGCGCGACATGGATCTGGAGCAATCTGCCGCTCTCAAAGAGGAGGTGGATAGACTAAAAGACAACATATTTATCCACAATGCCCTCTACCCTCAATGGGTATCTAAGCCTATGCTTGTGAAGAAAGTGAATGGTAAGTGGAGAACATGCGTTGATTATTCAGATTTGAACAAGGCATGTCCAAAAGACAGTTTTCCCCTTCCAAGAATGAACCAGCTGGTAGATTCAACCGCGGGACACAAATTACTACCTTTCATGGATGCATACTCGAGATATAACCAAATTTCGCTGCACATTCCCGATCAAGAGCACACCAGCTTCATTACCGATGTTGGATTGTATTGCTATGTAGTAATGCCGTTTGGATTAAAGAATGCGGGAGCAACTTATAGCGCTTAGTCAACAGGATGTTTAAAGATCAGATCGAAAAGACAATGGAAGTGTATGTGGATGCTATGCTGGTGAAGTCATGACGATCAAGCGACCACATTAGAGACTTGGCAGAAATGTTTGGCAT
Organism: Allium fistulosum; assembly: GCA_030737815.1. Taxonomy (NCBI): domain Eukaryota; kingdom Viridiplantae; phylum Streptophyta; class Magnoliopsida; order Asparagales; family Amaryllidaceae; genus Allium; species Allium fistulosum. The sequence goes on from CM060901.1 coordinate 962,512,427, forward strand.
CCTTTGATATTACAAGATGGAGATTAATCCTTTGAAGTGTTCCTTTGGCGTTGCATCAGGAAAATTCTTAGGCTCTATTGTCAATGCCTGTGGAATAGAGGCTAATCCCGAGAAGATTCAGGCTATCCGCGATATCCCTGCGCTACGGACTATTAAACAAGTGCAGAGTCTGAATGGGAAAGTTGCTTCCTTAAGCCGATTCATCTCCAGAGCTACCGACAAATGCATTTCTTTCTTTGATTTAATTAGGAAAGGGAAAAGAAACTTTGAATGGACGTGGGATTGTAAAGACGCGTTTCAACCTCTGGTGAATCATTTGGAGAGACCCCCCATCTTGTCAAACCCGGTGGATCATGAGGATCTGTACATTTATTTGACCATATCGGCACATGTTGTAAGTGCTGCATTGATTTGCGAAGAGGACCATATCCAGAGGCCAGTGTATTACGTCAGCAAACGACTAACGGGAGCCGAAAGGAACTATCCGAAAATAGAAAAACTAGCATACTACTTACTAATTGCATCACAGAAGCTTCGTCCATACTTCCTGGCACATCCGATTAATGTTTACACCGACCAACCATTACGACAGGTCCTACAATGACCTGAGACGTCTGGATAGTTACTCAAGTGGAATATAGAGCTCGGTCAATTTGATATTACTTATCTCCCTCGGAGGGCTATCTAGGGTCAGGCTTTGGCAGATTTTATAGTAGAGTTTACTATGCAGGTTGATCCTCCGAAAGGTAGCGAAATCCCTACAATACGGTGGAAATTGTATATTGATGGAGCGTCTAACGATTATTGTTCTAGAGCTGGAATAATGCTGGTAACTCCTAAAAATCGATCAATCTGTTATGCATTAAAGCTTGATTTCCCAGCGTAAACTCTCTAGAGAACTTGGAGTAAAATCCCTCAAAATCTTTTGCGATTCGCAATTGATAGTATATCAAGTTAGGGGGGATTATCAGGCTAAGGGACTTCGGCTTGCCCCATACCTTACCCAAGTCCAAGAGTTGTTGATAGATTTGAGTACTATGACATTTCGCATATTCCACGAGACCAAACAGAGAGGCTGATTAATTGGCAAATTTTGCTAGTACTAGCGACGCACAACAGATGGGTTTGGTTTCGGTCGAACTATTAAATGCCCTAAGTATATACATCATAGAAATTAACTAGACATTGGAAGCAGAGCCTAAAAGGGAATCATGGATGACTCCAATCAAAGACTTTACTGCATAAAGTCCTACCAGATAAAAGAAATAAAAAGCGACAAGTCCTTCGCAAAGCTTCATGGTATATCATGCAAGAAGGATTTACATACAGGAGAGGTTTCTCTGTTCCCCTACTCCGGTGTGTCGCTCAAGATAAGATAAAACATGTTCTAAGAGAAGTCCATGAAGGGGAATGTGGCGATCACACTGGGGGCAAACTCTGGCAAAGAAAATACTCCATTATGGGTATTATTGGCCAACCGTAAATCAAGATGCCATTGATTATGTAAGATGATGTGATAAGTGCCAGATATATGCAAAAATTGCAAGTGCTCAACTAACGGAAGTCACGCAAATGGTTAGTCCATGTCCATTTGCCATGTGGGGTATAGACATTATCAGCTCCTTACTGATCTCTAAAGGTTGCGCAAAGTACGTTATCGTTGCAGTTGATTACTTCACCAAATGGGCCAAAGTAAAACCTTTAGCCACAATGACAACCAGGGAAGTGACCAACTTTGTTGTTCGAAACATCAAATGTCGACTCGGTTTGCCACGAACAATTGTAATGGAAATGGGACTCAATTCAACAACGTTGAATTCAAAGACTTCTGTCGAAGGTATCGTATTGAAAAGAGATTTGCAGCAGTCGCTCACCCTCAGGCAAATGGACAGGTTGAAGCTATAAATAAAATCATAAAATCCATTCTGAAGAAGCGATTGGAAAAGGCCAGAGGCAAGTGGGTGGATGAACTCCCTACAACACCGTGGGCTTACAGGACCACCCACAAGTCCGCGACTGGCCATACTCCATTTGCCCTTGCTTACTGTTCCGAAGCCATCATTCCTGTTGAGCTCGAGGTTCCGTCTCATTGAGTGACTTACTATGATCCCAAAATGAATAAATATCTCCTTTCGGAATCTCTTGACTTTACTAATGAGAATCATGAGGAAGCTGATCCAAGGGCAGCTGTGCATCTACACCGGATCGCCCGGTATTACAACATTAAAGTCCAACCTTTGAAATCGGCGATCTCGTTCTGAAATGGGTTTTTCCTATCATTGCACATGAATCCAATCTGGGAAGGACCATATGTCATTGAAAAGAGGCTTGATTGGGAACTTTCAAGCTAGCGACTGTCAATGGCATCATACTTCCAAGAGCGTGGAATAGCGAGCATTTAAGACGATATTTCACTTAGCTTATTTCTTTTTCATTTTGGTTGTATTTGCTTTCAGAATTTGATTTAGCATTTGATTTTCTAGATATGTAATAAGACAGATTATGTCAATCTTTTCCACTCTGCAAATAAAGCCTTGGACTCCTTTGTATTTATGATTGCTGTAGCATTATGTATCAGTTACACGACGAGATTGAAATAAAATAAGAGCGGTCGTGACACGATAGATCACCCGCTAAATTAAACCCCTAATTCTTGAGGGGAAACAATTAATTATGGAAAATAAAATCTAACTACTCTTTGAAATAACTCTAAGTCCTTAGAGTGCGGATTGGAGTATAAACATAAATCGGGTGTGAATCGTCCACCCGCAAAATAACTCTAAGTCCCCAGAGTGCAGATTGGAGTATGAACAAAAATCGGATGTGAATCGTCCACCCTCGAAACAACACCAAGTCCTCAGAGTGCGGATTGGAGTATAAACATAAATAGGGTATGAATCATCCACCCGCGAAATAACTCTAAGTCCCCGGAGTGCAGATATGAGTATAAATAAATAGATGAGTGTAGTTTAACTGCTCACTATTCCATAAACTTTGGACTGAAAATGACAGCAAGGGAGTAAACTCACTAAGGATGGAATTCGACCATCCACCACCTAACCTAGCTGACCGGAGACTGGGGGCAAGAGTATAATTACCTAAACCATAGAGTTCGGTAAGCGTAGCGTTAAAGCTAGAGCCTAGTGTTTGATATGACTCGAGGTCACGACCTTAGGGGAGGCCTTGGGATGGATGAATCGAATCGACATCCGATCCGATGAGCAATGAATCACAAGTACATAAAATGAAAAACGTGATAGCTCAAACATTTGAACAAGTGAATACAAGAATCATACACAAGAATAAAAGAATTCTTATTTACACTAAATTTGCTATACATTATACAAGTTTATCCAAAATGCAAAACAAAAGTGGAGGATCATGCCTAAACAAACACGACCAACGAAAAGGAAAAGTAATCATCTAAGCTATCTACATATCACCCCAATCCAAGAAATCCAAAGATTATTTCTTGGATTTTCTATCTTTCCTTTGCTTCTTTGGAGTGGCTCCTTCTGATCTACCTCTCCACCCTCGCTTCAACCCTTTTCTGCCATGGCTTCTCTTCGAAGAAGTATCCTCAGTTGTATGAATCGAGGCAGTATCATCTTTGGAAGCAGGAGGGATGGAGGTGCTCTCAGCACTAGAAGCTGAGAGGGGGAGGGAGGAGGGGGGATATCAACTCGGGGAATCGTCTTGCCACGAGGGATCATCTGGAGCGGGATAAGAATTAGTTCATCGCCGCCTGAATCAATAGGCTCATTTTCACCTCCTTTTTCAATAGTTCTTCCCTCTCAACACGCTCTTTCATGCTGAGCTTGCCAGTGGGGTCGGAGGAACCTGTGATCACAACATCTTCATCAAAGGAAATTTCATGGTGTGGTTCGCTCCCTTCCTTGAATAATGCCTCCATGAATTGATCATCAATAACAAAGGCTTCTTCTTGAGCACTTTGAGCAGCGGCCGAAGTTGTGACTTAATGGATTCTATCGCGGCCGTTTGTGACTCTAACTGAGACTTTTGTAAGTGGAGAGCAGCAACACCTGATGGATTCAAAGCTAAGAAAAAATAGGTGAAAAGAATAGAAATATCAACTGATAACATCCCAACTTTATGAAAGATGGGAAATGTCGACTGAATACCTTCCTCGGTATGGCTCCCAGGTTGAGCCGAAACATCCTCAGAGCTGCACTCGGGAATTGGAGAAAGTTGTGGCTTGTCTGGATCATACTCAGGAATGGTTGAAGAGCCTGCTATAGATCTAGGGATGACCTGGGGTGCTGGGGGTAATTCAATGGTAATATCGGTTTGCGTTGACACGGATCCTTCACCCACTTCATGTGAAGAAGCAACAACAGATTCTTTCTGGAGCAAGAGCTGGATATCGTGCAATGTTTTGGGTTCATCGCCTAATAGCATTTCATTTTCTAGTCTAGACAAGTTGATATCCTCTGAGTTAAGAAGTTTTTTCTCTTCTTCAACGAGAAATTCCCAAGCGTTCCAGAGCTGGTAGGGATAATCTTCACCGAGCCATGTAAATTCCTATGCTTGAGAACATTAGCGTTGTAAAGAACGAGAAGCGAATCAAGTTCATTCATTATCTCCTCCCTAACTTTGTCCTTGGTAGCTTCTGCTTCACGCTGTATAAGTACATTGACATTCTTTACCCTTTCAACAGCTATGCCCCTCTTAAGTCTGACGTTTACCAGCTCATCGCAAGCATCTTAGCGATCTTCTGGGCATTACCATTTTCTTTATTTGCATACTCAAGCTTGGCCTTGACATCTGCTATTTTCTTTAAGGCTGTGGATTCATTATTCCGAGTTGTATCCCGTTCAAGCGCTATCTCCCGATTTTGATGATGCAACACTTGAACCATATCAAAATGGCTGGATTTCATCTCTTCCATGGATTTCACAACAGCATTAGCTTTTCCTTTAGCTTCTGCTAAGGAGGTACTAGAGGCTTCTATTTCATTTGCCCTCGAAGGAGACTTTCGACATTTTCTCTATTGCCTTCATCCATTCGCGATACTGCATGTGGATGTCAATGACACAGTCAATATTCATCTTTTGAACATGGTCTGGAACCCTCTTCAAGTTAGGAGGAAAATAGAACCCTTCAAAACATAAGTTTGGAAATTCTTCGCGAAGCTATGCCATACGAGCAATTGGATTGATCATAGAATCTTCAGTAGCAGCTTCAACTTCAGTACTTTCCTTGCCGGGCCTATGGGTGGCATCATGTTCACTAAGGTGATGATGGTCGCTTGGCCTTTGAGAATGAGATGGAAACATAGGCTGTGGAGGCACTAAAGTGGTAGGAGGACCACGAGAGGGATCGATAGGCAGGTCCTTATGATCAGCTAGTTTTTCGGGACCCTTTGAAGGAGGAGATCTCGATCTCGATTGATGTTTGTCTTGGGGTAGCTTAACCCTACCACCTCTATCTTGATGACCCCGGTCCTGGATGGGGCGATAGCTGGAATCATAATACTCTCGACTACCACGGTAAGACCAGAGCGTGAACCCGATGATTGGTGGTGTATATCCCGGAGAGAATCAAACATATTCCTCTTCCTCATCATCATTTCTACAAAGAAAAATAGAAATCAGTCAACTTTAAGTGTTAATGAGTAAAATGTCAAGTATAATGCAATGTTAAGGGGTGCAAGTGTGTGCAAGTGTCCTTGTGTAACCCCCCGACAAACCAGGTGCAAGAGCCTTGCTCATTAGTGTAACTTCTCCTCTAGAAGTAAGAATCTCAATGCCAATTCTGGTGGGAGATTCCAACCCTTTGATGCTTACATCAGTAAAATAAACAGCGTCAAGATCATGCAAAATTAATAGGCCAGACAAAGAGTCAAGTGGTAAACTTGAATGCTCTGACGGTTGGAAAGAAGATTCATCTTGAACAATTTTAGGAGCAATCAAAGACTTGGATTGATTAGAGAGATGACCATTTGGAAATTTATGTACGAATGTTTTCTTCATTCTCCTATCAGGAACAGAGCGTTGTGAGGTCTGCGAGGATCCGGCATCAACCCCAAGACCAGATTTGTCGTCATTGTGATTGGGAACATCGCCTCTATATCCCCGACATCAATATCAGTAAATTCTTAAGCACTTGTGACTAGGGGAACCATAGGATTGGCTCGATTGTCCTTCGACTGATTGCAGCCCATGGTCTTATCCCCTCCATCTGAGCAACTTTGGTTAGCCCCACGCTGACGCCCTCTTCTATCAAATAAAAATTAACAAGACGTTCATCCATAAGCAAATATTCGATATTCCTGTCTTCAGGCGGGGCATTTTTTAGAATTGTGACCGCCTCTTCATAAATATTGTTGCTAAGCAAGGTAACGACACCTGTTAAGGAGTAACACAGTCAGGAATACGACCTAGATACCATTTTTCCATGCTAACATGAAAATGGTGAATAACACTTACGTCTTTCCAGCCATCATCGAGCGAAACCAGGCAGGCAGCGAACAAAGAAACATTCACTTTTAAAGGCACTTAACTTGTTCCACGCACCAGTCAAAATCTGGCACCTCTTCGTCGATTCAAGGAATGTAAATGAGAGCTCCCTGTCTGCCGCTTGAAAGTGAAAATGAATCGAATATCTTCGATGGTTGATGGACAGTGCAAAAACTCCATAAATACCATATATGTTCAATTAAGAAAAGCGTAGCTGTTTGGGTGGAGCTGCACTGGAGCTTTCCTTAAATGATGAAGAATTTCCCAAATATATGAATTAAATGGCAGGATGCATCCGGCCCGGCACATGAATTTATTACACGCCGAATACCCTTCTGAGGGTTTGTGAGCCGTATCATCCTGCTACGAAACCAACACATCGTCGAAAGCAATCCCGTGCCTTACGCAGATTCAGTGGAAGGCATCTTCCTTAATTTTAGAAGCTACCAAATCAGAAGGGTTCTTCAGAATAACTGCGTCCTCTAAAGTGTAGGCAGCATGATCAATAACCTCCAGTGGAAAGATGGGAACATCATCAAAAAGGTCAAATTAAGGACTCGGACTTTCCCGCTGTTTCGAATGATGATTAGATGGCAGACTATCGGATTCAGTTGTTGAACTTGATTCTACGTCAGAGTTATCCTATTGGGAAGATGATCTAGCTGGCATAGCTATAAGGCGTCCAAAACGTCTATAACCCATTGCTATTAAACTTAGTAAAAATCATGGTTAGATAAAATTACCTGTACCCCTCAGTGTGTAGTGAGTGCTAGTGTGGTGCGGTAAAGTGCTATACAATACCGTAATAAGCTATGCAAAACTAAAGACAGAAAAGAGGACGAGACTTCGAGGTTCAACCAAAGAGACCATCATTCCTGACTGTCTCAACCGTTTCTATGTGTCATTAGGAAACGATGCAGCTTGAGTTTCACGATCGATTGTCAATAAGAAAGTTTTTGGTTTTTTATTTAAATTACTGATGAGCTTCAAGCGAACAGTCAAAGGCATTGGTTTGTGTCGTAGTTCTAAGGTCATTTGTTAACAAATATGCATTTCAAATCATATGCAAGCTATATGCAAGTTCTAATATCTGTTCGAGTATGCAAGGTCAAAGCTCATCATTTATTTCAAGTTCACTTATTTAAGTTCCATTTTTTGAAAATAGTTCATTTGCAAACAAAGCCGATCGTTCGCGAATGCATTCCCACCGATCCTTTCCAAGACAACGTCATCCGATCATTCATAGTAGCCATATCCATCGATCATTCTCGTGGGCCTTCAGTGCCGATCGTTTGCTCCATGCCATAAACTGATCATCCCACTTTGCCATGTCCACCTTAAGAGCCTCTAACTCCAAAGCATTGCCGATCGTTTGTAGGTGATCGTCAAGCTTCAACGTCCCAGGGTTTTGTCGATCATCCAAGAACGATTGTGATGGATCGATCATACGACTTTTCCGTTTCCACTGCATCACCCTCCTCTACAAACGATCAGTTAAGGTCACAATGTGATCATCCCTCATCAAGGCAAGTTACATCATCTTCTCCAAAAACGATCGTAGGAATTGGAGGAGATAGAAAGTTCAGCCGATTGAATCGAATATCACAACACTAATGAAGCTCGAAGTCTTGTCCTTGAATCATGAAGCAAGTTTGAATTCGTTCTACTTAGGTTTGAGATCTAGGAAAGGAGGAAGATTCAAAATTGAATCGAAGCAAAATTCGAATGAGGACGATAATTTTTGGGATGCGGATCATTGTTTGGATTGGCAAGAAAAAGAAAAGGAGGCTTGTTTCCTTTGCTTTGAAATGGAACGATACGAAGTAAGCTGAAGGAAGAAGGAAATCGGCTAAGTGTTAATGGTTTATATAGGAAGGGTGTATGTTGATCGTTATACCCAAAATTATGACGATCATTCCATATCCAAGCCATATGCCGATCGTTCCACATACAAACTATATGTCGATCGTTCCACATCCAGGCTATATGCCGATCATTCTATATCCAGGCTATATGCCGACCATTCTATATCCACAACCTAGCATATGCCGATCGTTTCATAACCAGGAATAATTTGAAATTTATTTTCTAAAAAGGGAGGATTATGGATTAAAAATAATAATAATAATAATAAATAAATAAATAAATAAAAGAGAATATGCATGAAAGAATGACGACCGATAGAAAATGTTTATAGAAAGTTTTTTCTTCAAACTTGACAATGACTCGTAAACGTGTAATCGTGATCGGGAGTCAGGTACAAACATGTATATGTACAAGTATACGTTTTGAAATTTTGTTTTCTAAAATCGACAAAAAACTAAATGATCACGTGGATTCGACCAGAGGAAAGCTAAAGCTAAGTTACTGAAGTTTAGAAATTGCTAGAGTCAAAACAAAATGAGCACTAACAAGTCGTCATCCCATATTTATACTATTGGAAATTGACCAATCATCACGACGAATAAGGAAAATATGACCTTCGACAAGAAAACAGCTCAATGAGAGGATAACGACTATTCGATGAACCAGATGGGTTTCTTTTGGATGATTCTAGCTTGCAATGATTCAAAGCATGTCATATTTAAAACAAGACGTACTTTGGGGGAAAATATTATTCCGCCTTTTGGCAAAGCCGTAATATCATTGACTTGGCTAGGAACAGATGGTTATCAGCCTTAGGAATCGATTACATACAATACTATAGACGATGGTTGGGCAGATTGGGACCGGGTCCCAATCGAGGTGGAATCAGCATGAACTGACTAGTATAGCCCCATGAAGTTATATTTCAAATTTGGAGTCGATCGGAGTTTGTATGCTCGAGTTACGAACGAAGCAAGGATTTGTATGGATCAATCGAGAACAATACATAAAATAGCTTAAATCATCGAAGAACGATCAATATCTCAAAATCCACATAGCCATTTAATATGAAACTTCCAAAGCATCAACAAAATGAAGAGTGGAGCCTACAAAAACGATCGTAGATCACAAAGTGGAGATTTGAGGATGGCCGATCATTTTTTCCAAACCATCAAAACGATCAACATATTTCAGTGCATTATTCAAGTACTACAAAGATCGATCCATATCTCCCAATTTACAATCATAATGATTCCATATTTTAGGAGCAATGTCAAAAGGCGCGTGGAACCCCCCAAAAACGACCGCACTCGAATTGGAAGCAAGAAAAACAATCGGTGAAAGTTTAGCCGATCGTTCCAGATTGTCAAGTTTAGTCAACCGATCATTATGGTTGGCCCCTATGGACATAGAGAGCCTTCTGCCGAAATCTTAGCAAAATATCTCATCATCTCTTCCTATAAATACAAGCCTCTTGGTTCATTTTCAGGATATTTATGCTGCTGGTGAGAGGAGACTTCATTGTAATCAAGTTTTATCTTTATTTATCCATTGTAATTAGATTGATAAGTGATTAATAAAGGCGAAAACTTCAAAGTGGTTGTAGGCATAAAATGCCGAACCACTATAAACCTCTGTGTTCCTGATTACTGCTCTTTATTTGTTGTTGCCTTAATCTTTTCCTCAGTTTAATTTTATCTTCTTCACTTACTTCTCTACTAAACCTTTTCTTGGGTGTTTGTGACCAATTTTGGTGCAAACAATATATATATATATATATATTATAGTTTATAATTAATAGAAATAGTATAGAAGGAAAAATGGTAGAGCTTTGCTGCTTTGAATAGAAAATATGAGAGGAGAAGTGAATGTTTAGGCCTGTACTTATAGGTGCTCGAATCAATCATATCCATTAGATTAAAATAATTAAATCTAAGTCGTTCGACTAAGGTTCAACCCTGGCTTCCACTTCAGGACCGGCTGACCGGTCCCCGATAGCTTTCGACCGGCCCAAGGAGAGGGTCGACCAGTAGAGTGTCACATTTATTATTATTCATTATTTATTTTTGTTTTTAGTTATTTCCATTCTGAAAACTTCAAACGCTAATAACTTCTTCGTTTGAACTCCGATCGCAAAACTCCAAATATGAAAGTTACTTAGGAAATCGCCACGAACGCAATGATGTAATTTTAGTGGCCAAATTCTAACATTTGCTCAAATTCCATATTTGAGCCTTATTAATTATTTATTAATTATCGTCAATTTTATAGGGTGTTACAAATGCCTACGCCATCATAGGTGTGAAGCCCTCCTCCATACGAGTCAAACGGATCCAACCTCATCTTCTATTATGGCTCTGAGCTCTTAAACAAATTCAACGAAGGAGGCAACTTCAATTTTGTTTACTGCTGTGAGAAAGAAAGGAACGAAGAGAAACAAATATCAGAGTGGGTGAGGAGGGGGTGTGTGTATTAATAAATAATTTATTTAAATCTTTAAATAAATCACCACACATTTTGAGCTCATACAATAACAAGGCAAATCAAATCGCTATGAAACTCGTCGTTGCACATCAACTCATTTTTCCGACCTCAATGGTGTAATTTCATTGCTATCCGAGACAGTGCTCCAACATGCCAATTTCACGGATTTCGAGGTCATTTTGGCCATCGGATAGTTCGATTCCAAAAATTCCTCAACTGTACGTCTCATAATGAAGTCCTTATCCTAGAAAAATAAGCCGTCTGTCGAGATCCCATTGGACTCGATTGAGCATGTATTTTTATAAAATACGTATAACAGTACGTAAATCATAAAGATATTGTGACTCCAAATATAGTGATATCTATACTCATTTTAATTCGCAAAGTTGATCTGACTCAACGGAAGTGTTCTCGAGCCCTAATTCGATGTTATACCAAAAAAAATCAGATTTCGGACGATCAATTAATTAACGATCCAATATTCAATTAATTATTTAAATATCTAGTCGTTGAAATGCGAGATGTTTCATTCTCCCAACTAAAAAGAATTTCGTCCCTGAAATTCCAATGAGTAAGACAATGCAACCCGACCAACCAAAGCACATAATACATCATCTAACTGCTAGGATTCTAAAGCCCCTTTCATTTTGGAAAAATTCGGCAGCACCTCCTTTATCCTCTGGTGTTAATTTAGCCTTAATGTAACAACCCGTATAATTTACGATTGTATATTTAAATATTTAATTTAAATATAGAATCGTTAATCGGATTAAAGTCCAAAAAGCTACTTTTTGTAAACAGTCGAATTGGGACTCGAGACCACTTCCATTGAGTTCAAAATGCCGTTTGCGGCCTTTTTGAGTATAAACTTCGATATGTTTGGAGTTAGTGGAATTTTGCTACTTTTTCACTTAGGGTTTGGGTTTGGGTTCAGCCCACTTGCCCAAATCTGGTTATATCATTACTCCACCCCCTCTCCTCTTCATTACTTCACTTTCATTTCCTAACACTCAAGCTTCATCAAAAATGGAGGAAGAGAAAAAGAATTAGGAAATTCCTAAGCCCTAGTTTTCATTTGCAAATTCAAGATTTCTTACTCCAACATCAAAGAGAAGCTTTGGTAAGTATCTCCATCTTCTTCTCCAACTCAATCTCTCTTTAATTTCAAGAAATTTCCTAAACCTAACTTAGGAAATGTTCTTCTTTTGGGCTTAGATTCTAGTTCTTGAGTTGAAGTGGTAGTGTGGTTGATCTTCATTTGCTTTCAAGCTTCTCCTTCATCATTTTGGGTTTAAAGGTGAGATTTTTAATCTCACATCTTTGTCTATAACTATCTTTGATGTTAGGTATGAATTCCTAACACTTGTTCATGATCATTTGCTTTTGGTTTGAATTGATTTGGTGAACATTTCAATTTTTGGTGTTTTGAAGCCAAATCTTTAAAAATCATAACTTTGATGTTTGATCATGCTTTTTGTGGTGCACCGAAGAGCCTATAGGGCTGGGTTGTCGATTGGCATAAACACTTAGCACCGTTGCTCGTCCGGTTGCAATTGGGAAGAGTTTCGCTCTTCTCTTAGATAGGTTTGGAAGTGCTGGAAACAGGTTCCGGTCGACCGAAGCTCTGGTCCGGCCGACCGACCTGCTACCAGAACACATCTCTGGTTCTGGCCCAGGCGACTGGCATACTGAGTCCGGTCGACTGACCAGCATCCCGAGGATTTTTCCTGTCTGAGTTCGGTCAACCGAACTCAGTGGGCCAGTCGACCGACCTGCTCCTATTTTGCTTATTATGTCTATTTTTGCCTGTTTTGCTTGATTTCCAAATTTTATCGATTCGTGTTGATTCCCATTTATTGTTATCATTTATTATTGACGTTGATGACTTCTTTTTCGGGACTTTTGAGAATATCTATTTTGATGGATTCGGTAGCGATTTCTTTGGATTTGATTCACGTCTTCGAACGTGGATTTTGGTGATTGATTGTTTCTACAATCATTTCTGTGATTTGTCACTTTAAAATATAAAGGTTTTCTATACTAGTAGTAAATATTCAAACTCTTTTATAAAGATGATTTCAACTCTATTTTAAATATAAAAGCTTGTTTTCAAAACCGTTTTCTGATCTATTAGTATACACAAACCTTTACCTCATTCGTATGAGAAAATATAATTAAACGGCTTAGCAAAACAAGTGGTATGAAACGCTTGCGTTTACTTCGTCGGTTAATTTTTGGACTTGTTCGACTGAAACTCTTGTGACAATTTTCGAGTGGAAATCTACAATCTGTTCGTAAATATTTGAGTTAAGCTAGTGGTTATGGGACATGAAGCTAAACTCTTATATTTACTAGCTTAGTGTCATTTACACTTAACTTCGAGTGGAAGTCTACAATTTGTTCGTAAATATTTGAGTTAAGCTAGTGGTTATGGGACATGAAGCTAAACTCTTATATTTACTGGCTTACTGTAATTTACACTTATCGATCAGTGATGATCATTTTATGATTTAGACTAGCGATGTGCGATGTCTCTTTGTCTGCGAGGGAGACTAAACCCCGTTTTATGGAGCTTCAGCTCAAATTTGGCGGGGTAGCGACCTGTGGTCTTCGGACCATTCGTGGAGCAATCGGCTCAATGAGTCTGTGCATGAGTCGTATCTTTTAGGGTGCGTCGATGTTTGGCTCATTTATCCGTGTGGGGAATGTACCACGACATTTATTGGGTTAGCGACCCATGGAATAGCGTTCTGTTTATGTTGCACGTGTTTGGGAGTTTTCATGCTCCCGTTTGTGATAGGCCTTCCCCCTTTTGTGATTTCTGGATTTCTCGTTGTGATTTCTAGAATTTTTGTTTCACCAACTTTCGTAGATTGGCATTGATATGTTTTTGTCAATATTTGTGTTTTGGTGAATTATTTAAAGAATGTGATTCTTTTTGGTGCTTCGAGTTGATTTGAGATACTGTATGATTTTTGTTGTTATTTGATGTATACTTGACATAGTATGACATTTATGTTATCATACATTTTTGGTCATATCTCTTATCCTATATCATTTTATCTGATAACTATAGCTAGACTGATCCGTTTATTATTTTCTTCTTAAATAATACTCGGGTCAGACCGAGATATTTCAAGTGCTCCTACTTGACTTCTTATCAGGGTCCTTCTCCTGACTTTTGGCTAACTACTTTAGATTAGTAGTTTTTGTTATTATACACTTGAGCTATAGACTCCTTGATGTATAATTGTTCTTTTGCCTAGCACTTGTATCTATCCTCTTTGATGTAGTGGATCTTGTTTGACCACTACTTTGATGTACACTTCTTTGTGTTATATTCATATCTGTTTCCACCTTTGTGATATGAATGTCTATGACTGATTTGTGTTATGTTTATTTCTATATTTGTTTCCGAAGACTACTTAGCCACTGTGTGGTAGCTTTGAGTTTGTATTAGATATGTCGGATTTCCTCCAGAAATGAAATGTAAGTTATAATTTCTGACATATCGGTACTCGCACAAAGTAATTACACGGATGGTCGCTCCTTAACAGCCTTATTCTCCGCGCTAGTCGACGGCATTACCCCGTAGTGTCCTTGGCTAGTGTGGGAACAGAGGTGGGGCGTCACAGCATGGTATCAGAGCCAAACTTCGGAACAATGTAGAATAATCTAGCAAGGATCATTGTCCTAAGTCTTTCTTAGGAATCGTGCCATAGGATTTAATTCGAGTCTTCGTACCGTTCTATCCTATTTTCTTTTGCGATGCCTTGTTTTATCAATCAAAATTTGTTTGATATTCATTTTGTGAATGACCTTTTTCTTCTTCCTTTCTTTCTTAGAGAAGAGAAATGGTTAGCTCTGGCAGCCCCAGCACCGGTCTATCCAGTGCCACTTCTCTGGATGGCGTATTCATGTAAGCCCAATAACTTTTGGATCTTGTAAAGAATCAAAGGTTTATCTGTGCTTTGAGTAAAAACCCCAAAATGGTTTTGCCTCTGAAACTTGATGTTCCTTTCGATCAGTTTGTTGATATCACTCTTCGTCACGAAGAGGCCGATAAAGGAAGTGATAGTGATGTTGGAGGTGCCACAAAGAGCCTCAATAACAACAAGAAGAGGCGTATTAAATTCAAAAGCCCAAATCCCCACAAGAAAGGGAAGAAAGAAACTTCGATAGCAAAGTCTCCTACCTCTAGTCGTGGACGATGCTACAATTGTGGTCTTACGGACCACTATGCAAATGAGTGTCCAAAACCCTTTTCTTGTCGCTATTGCAAAGGTTTGGGCCATCTTTTATCTTCATGCCCCAAACTTCAAAGTGGAGAGAGGGAGAGTTAAAAGTTGTGCAAGCCTCTCCTAGCACTTCTTATGGTCAAGGTATTTCTCCTTCTATCCTTGATGGCATAATTTTATTTCATGATCTTTCTGTTTTATTTCTTTTGATACGGGTGCGTCCCACTCTTTTATATCAAAAGAACTTGATGATTCTTTCTCTTTTTAATCTTATGGGCTTGATGACTTCATTGAGAATTGCGAATTCGATTGATGGATCCGCAACACTCAATTTACTTTGTGAAGTTGTCGAGATTATTTTATGTGATTTTTCTTTCCGAGCTAATTTGCACGTTATGCGCTACTTAGGCTTCGGAATTGATTTTTTTTGAAAGGATTGGCTTAATCATTGTGAAGCCCATATCCTATTTCCCATGGGGACTATTCATCTTCGACATTCTTAATCTGTTAAGCAGATATCTATTTTTCCTTTGTGATCTTGATTCCAATTTGATGGCATCATTTTATTCTTTAAGCTCACATGATGAGAAAGTGTTATTTCTCTAATTCATGTAGTTTGAGAATTTTTCGGTATTTTTGAGTTTGCCTTAGGATTATCACCTAAGCAATCTTTTGGGTGGTGTTAAGGTCTTTTTAGCTCGACCTTGCCACCGATTTTCATTTGCTACGAGTTGCGGGATTTAGCATTCCATTTACCACATTCCACACTCGTTATGAAACTTATGAATGACTTATTATGTCATTCAGTTTGTCCAGCTTATTCATCCATTTTATGAATCGAGTATTTTACGATCTCAATGACTCCATTCTTGTATATATTGATTTTGGATGAAAACAGCAATTTAAAATTTTGCAAATCTTTTTCATAAGATTTATTTATAAGTACAATTTGATTTTGCTCTTAAGCGAGCAAAGAATATTCTTAAAGGTTTTTAGGAACATGTTTAGCATATAGAAGATGATTTTGTGATTGTATTGCCCATTGAGTGCTTTAAGAATTCTGGTCGATGCGCTTGATCAACGTTATCGATAGGAATTTCCTAAACGCTTTGATGAGACAGTCAGACACAATATATTGACTTGTAAAAATGTAAATTTTTCTAGAAAGATTATTACATAAAGATAATTGTAATTTTGAAAGTTTTAGCTTTTCGGGAAAGAAGATTATTTAAAAGAACTCTTTTCCGATACTCTTATTCTTGTGATTCCCGAAGGGAACCAAGACTTTGTTGTTTATACCGATGCTAGTCATATTGGTTTGGGTGCCGTTCTCTTGCAAAAGAGAACGTGCTATCACTTCTGCTTTTAAATCATTAAAGCCTATCGAGACTAGATATGCCATTCATGATCTAGTGCTCACGGCTAATGTTTTCGCTTTTAGAATTTGGCATCATTATTTTGGGGGAGAAATTCGTTCTCCATTCCGATCATAAATCTTTGAAATGTTTATTTTCTCATAAGGGACTTAATATTGGCTTGAGTTCCTTGCATCTTATGATCTTGATATTCTTTGTATTCCGGAAAAGGGTAATCGTGTTGCCGATGCCTTAGCCGAAAGCAACAAGCAGTTGTTTCTATGATGATATTTGAATGGAATGATCTTGAGACTTTAACCACTTGTGAGATTCGAGATCATGAATCCAATTCATGTTCATCTCTTGTTTTTGTAGCCTTGAGGCTCATCCTTCTCTTTTGAACCGCATCCTTGAAGCTCAATATTAAGATCTCGAATTGGCACTTCTTAGCCAAGGTTGTAAGCATCAAAATAAGGTTGATGGTTTGAAAGATTTTGAATCGATGCTCGTGGTGGCATTCAAGTGTTTGGTAGACTTATTGTGCCAAACATTTGTGATCTTCGTAAAGACATTTTAGAAGATTCTCTTCGTTCTAAATTTACCATTCATCCCGGTAACAGTACCGACATTATTATTGGGATGGAATGAAATCCGATATTGCTAACTTTGTTAAGCGTTGCATGGCTTGCCAACTCGTCAAGGCCAAGCATCAATGGCCCGGTGGGTTATTGCAACCTTTGGACATTCCAATTTGGAAGTGGCATCACATTTCCATGGACTTTATTGACGGTCTTTCCCGTTCTCGTTTAGGTCATGACAATTTATGGGAGATTGTAGATAGACTTACAAAATCCGCCCATTTTCTTCCCATTCGGTCTAATCGGACCGTACCTCTTTTTAGTAAACTCTATGTCTAGTTAAATTGCATGGAGTTCCTACTTCTGTTGATTAGCAATCGTGATCCATTATCTTACTAGTGGATTTTTGGTAAGGTCTTTAGAAGCTTTGGGAACAAAGCTTAATTTTAGCACCGCTTATCGTCCTCAATCCAAGGGACAACTGAGCGTGTGAATCAAATTCTTGAAGATCTTCTTTCGTGCATGTGTTCTTGATTTTGGTGGAAGTTGGGAAAATCATATTTCTCTTGTTGAGTTTTCTTCCTATAATAGCTTCCAATTTTGTATTGTTATGGCACCTTTCGAGGCACTCTTCGGAAGGCCATGCCGATTTTCTTTGTGATGGCTTGAAGCCGGTGAGAAGCTAGTTTTAGGTCCAGATCTTATTAGTGTTCATTCGTGTTTCACCTATGATGGGTGTTGTGCGTTTCAGTCGATCGGGAAAGTTAGCACCTCGATATGTTGGTCCATTTCCCATCACCGGACGTATTTGTTCCATGGCTTATCGCCTTTTTATTACCGGCTCAATTCTTTTGTTATTCTTGACGTTTTCCACGTCTCTCTACTATGGAAACACCTTAGGGATTCCGATTTTTATTCTTGAGCCCGGTGTAATTGGAGAAATTGAAGTTTCACTAAATTTGACTTATGAGCAACATTCTATTCGTATCATTACTTCGGAGATTAAACGCCTTTGAAGTAAAGATATTCTTCTTGTGAAAGTTCAATAGTCCTCAAATCCTAAGAATTTCTCTTGGGAACCTTGAGAATTCATCGAGCAAACACATCCGTACTTACTCTTTCGTGCTCTTTATGGTGAACTTCTTATTTCAAATTTTCTTTCGTGTTGATATGCTTTTATAGTTGTTACTTTTTATTTTCCTCTTAATTATTGCGAGGACGTAATTTCTTTAAGGAGGGGAGTTTGTAACAACCCGCATAATTTAGGATTGTATATTTAAATATTTTATTTAAATATAGAATCGTTAATCGGATTAAAGTCCAAAAAGCTACTTTTTGTAAACAGTCGAATTGGGACTCGAGACCACTTCCATTGAGTTCAAAATGCCGTTTGCGGCCTTTTTGAGTATAAACTTCGATATGTTTGGAGTTAGTGGAATTTTGCTACTTTTTCACTTAGGGTTTGGGTTTGGGTTCAGCCCACTTGCCCAAATCTGGTTATATCATTACTCCACCCCCTCTCCTCTTCATTACTTCACTTTCATTTCCTAACACTCAAGCTTCATCAAAAATGGAGGAAGAGAAAAAGAATTAGGAAATTCCTAAGCCCTAGTTTTCATTTGCAAATTCAAGATTTCTTACTCCAACATCAAAGAGAAGCTTTGGTAAGTATCTCCATCTTCTTCTCCAACTCAATCTCTCTTTAATTTCAAGAAATTTCCTAAACCTAACTTAGGAAATGTTCTTCTTTTGGGCTTAGATTCTAGTTCTTGAGTTGAAGTGGTAGTGTGGTTGATCTTCATTTGCTTTCAAGCTTCTCCTTCATCATTTTGGGTTTAAAGGTGAGATTTTTAATCTCACATCTTTGTCTATAACTATCTTTGATGTTAGGTATGAATTCCTAACACTTGTTCATGATCATTTGCTTTTGGTTTGAATTGATTTGGTGAACATTTCAATTTTTGGTGTTTTGAAGCCAAATCTTTAAAAATCATAACTTTGATGTTTGATCATGCTTTTTGTGGTGCACCGAAGAGCCTATAGGGCTGGGTTGCCGATTGGCATAAACACTTAGCACCGTTGCTCGTCCGGTTGCAATTGGGAAGAGTTTTGCTCTTCTCTTAGATAGGTTTGGAAGTGCTGGAAACAGGTTCCGGTCGACCGAAGCTCTGGTCCGGCCGACCGACCTGCTACCAGAACACATCTCTGGTTCTGGCCCAGTCAACTGGCATACTGAGTCCGGTCGACTGACCAGCATCCCGAGGATTTTTCCTGTCTGAGTTCGGTCAACCGAACTCAGTGGGCTAGTCGACCGACCTGCTCCTATTTTGCCTATTATGTCTATTTTTGCCTGTTTTGCTTGATTTCCAAATTTTATCGATTCGTGTTGATTCCCATTTGTTGTTATCATCTATTATTGACGTTGATGACCTCTTTTTCGGGACTTTTGAGAATATCTATTTTGATGGATTCGGTAGCGATTTCTTTGGATTAGATTCATGTCTTCGAACGTGGATTTTGGTGATTGATTGTTTCTACAATCATTTCTGTGATTTGTCACTTTAAAATATAAAGGTTTTCTATACTAGTAGTAAATATTCAAACTCTTTTACAAAGATGATTTCAACTCTATTTTAAATATAAAAGCTTGTTTTCAAAACCGTTTTCCGATCTATTAGTATACACAAACCTTTACCTCATTCGTATGAGAAAATATAATTAAATAGCTTAGCAAAACAAGTGGTATGAAACACTTGCGTTTACTTCGTCGGTTAATTTTTGGACTTGTTCGATTGAAACTCTTGTGACAATTTTCGAGTGGAAATCTACAATCTGTTCGTAAATATTTGAGTTAAGCTAGTGGTTATAGGACATGAAGCTAAACTCTTATATTTACTAGCTTAGTGTAATTTACACTTAACTTCGAGTGGAAGTCTACAATTTGTTCGTAAATATTTGAGTTAAGCTATTGGTTATGGGACATGAAGCTAAACTCTTATATTTACTGGCTTACTGTAATTTACACTTATCGATCATTGATGATAATTTTATGATTTAGACTAGCGATGTGCGATGTCTCTTTGTCTGCGAGGGAGACTAAACCCCATTTTATGGAACTTCGGCTCAAATTTGGCGGGGTAGTGACCTGTGGTCTTCGGACCATTCGTGGAGCAATCGGCTCAATGAGTCTGTGCATGAGTCGTATCTTTTAGGGTGCATCGATGTTCGGCTCATTTATCCGCATGGGGAATGTACCATGACATTTATTGGGTTAGCGACCCATGGAATAGCGTTCTGTTTATGTTGCACGTGTTTGGGAGTTTTCATGCTCCCGTTTGTGATAGGCTTTCCCCATTTTTGTGATTTCTGGATTTCTCGTTGTGATTTCTAGAATTTGTGTTTCACCAACTTTCGTAGATTGGCATTGAAATGTTTTTGTCAATATTTGTGTTTTGGTGAATTATTTAAAGAATGTGATTCTTTTTGGTGCTTCGAGTTGATTTGAGATACTGTATGATTTTTGTTGTTATTTGATGTATACTTGACATAGTATGACATTTATGTTATCATACATTTTTGGTCATATCTCTTATCCTATATCATTTTATCTGATAATTATAGCTAGACTGACCCGTTTATTATTTTCTTCTTAAATAATACTCGGGTCAGACCAAGATATTTCAGGTGCTCCTGCTTGACTTCTTATCAGGGTCCTTCTCCTGACTTTTGGCTAACTACTTTAGATTAGTAGTTTTTGTTATTATACACTTGAGCTATAGACTCCTTGATGTATAATTGTTCTTTTGCCTAGCACTTGTATCTATCCTCTTGTGATGTAGTGGATCTTGTTTGACCACTACTTTGATGTACACTTCTTTGTGTTATATTCGTATCTGTTTCCGCCTTTGTTATATGAATGTCTGTGACTGATTTGTGTTATGTTTATTTCTATATTTGTTTTCGAAGACTACTTAGCCACTGTGTGGTAGCTTTGAGTTTGTATTAGATATGTCGGATTTCCTCCAGAAATGAAATGTAAGTTATAATTTCTGACATATCGGTACTCGCACAAAGCAATTACATGGATGGTTGCTCCTCAATAGCCTTATTCTCCGCGCTAGTCGACGGCATTACCCCGTAGTGTCCTTGGCTAGCGTGGGTACAGAGGTGGGGCGTCACACTTAAGATCCCTATTCTGCTGACTCACACTAAATGGCATGCGCTGGCTATGAAAGAGGTATGTAAGATCTGTAGTGTAAATGATGGTGTGTGTGTGTGTGTGCATGCTTGTATGTCCTCAAAAATGAGATCCTCGGTTATGGGATGCCTCAGATATGATGAAGTTAACAATCACAGAAACAATCACGGAATCAAAGTACAGATAAAAGTAAATGCAGTAAAGTAAAAAGAAAGGAAACATCAAGATTTTATACTGGTTCGGAGTTACCCTATATCCAGTCCCGGACGATTCCTTGCACGGATTTCTTTTTAACTATTAAATGCAAATACAATCTCAATTTCAAGGCTATGAGACACACCCTCCAAAATCTCGGCCTTTGGGTAGAGCCACTTGATTTTCGGGCTACAAGCACACATACTAGATTTATGAGCTACTAAGCACACCCAATTGATTTAAACAGGCTACAAGGACACCTACTTGGATTTCAAGGATACCAAGCACACCATAGGGTATAAGAGTATGATTTGATGGAGTTTGCAGACTCAGATCTTCGATCTAGATTACGATTGATCCTATAACTCTTGAATATCAATTTGATCTCGAAACAGATGAGAGAAATCAGAGAGCATATGAAAGATAATCAAATTAGTAATGATTGAATTTGATTCTGGTTGAATTTCAGCAGAGTTTCGATAAAAATTGATTTTGAAATTAAGGGAGTGAAAAGAGGAGAGAAAAGTAAGAATGTAGTTAATAGAAATTGTTTGGAAGTCTAGTATATATAGAGAAACAACGGTCATGTCTGTTCGCAAAGAGATATGATGAAAAGACACTTCCTTTCGAATTTTGAAATTTACGGCTAGTATGTCGACATATAGGATTTGGATATGTCGACATGTCCTTCACAAAATTGAATAATACTTTATAAAAATTATTTTGAAAATCCATTGCTTTGTAAAATAATTTGATACTTTTTAATTATTTAAATATAGTTTATATAAATTTTAATCAAAATATAACTTAATAAAACTTTATAAAATAATTTTGAAAGATTTAATAAGAATATTCAATATAATGTAAATAATATATATATATAATCAATATAGTTATAAATTATTAAAGTATAAACAAAAATTCAATATAAATAAACTTAAAAACAATAAAATAATATATTTATAATTATAAGAGATTTGAAAATCATTTTGAAAATATTTTGAAAATATTATTTTAAAAATAGAATATTTGAAAATCAATTTAAAACACAATTAGAGAAGACTAGAGAGATCAGAAAAGTGCTATCAAGGTTTTAACATTAATTCTATGACTCTATAACTTATTTGGAATATCTTGAAATATTAAACTCTTCAATACTCATGAGTCTTCATTTTTGAACTCTAAAACTTTATATCAACATCTTGAATCTACTCTTGGTATCAACATCTTGATATTGTACAGTCTTCTTAATTAATACCTACCTAATATCATGCACTATACACTATATATATCTTGATAACACATTAGTATCTATATTTTATTTTATGTCCTACAGTTGCTATCATCAAAACCAATACCTAAGGTAATAACAATCTCCCCTTTTCTGATGATGACAACTCTGTATATAAAATATATTATAACTCCCCCTGAGTTACAAAACTCCCCCTTAATCTATGCCTAGATTTTATATATTTCTCCCTCTTTGTCATCAACAAAAATAACTAACTAAAACTATAACTCCCCTTAACTAAGGTACTATAGTAATAATGATAAGAATGATATATAAGAAATGATGAGTGATAACACAAATCATTAACAGTAACCATACCAAACTATATATTCATTCAATATCAAAATACAAAGTAATCACAATCCTATAAAACCGTAAACTATACATATATGTACAAAGTAAAACTATCAAATCAAATCAAATATACATACCACACATTTAAAGCAATCAAAGAAAATCAACTATTACCTAACGTAATTTCCTAATGATTGGGGATTTGTGAATAGGGCAATGAGGATAATGAAGGCAAAAGTTTCCTTTTTGTTAGACGAGATTTCCATTTCGATAGAAACATATTTCTTCGACACATCGAACTTCATCATCTTCCTCCATGTGTTTTTCCTTTTCTTCCTTATCGTCGCTGTCTTAAATGGGGTTATGAATAACCAAATTTGTAGACTTATCTTCAATAACTATTAGATTCGTAGGACTATCCAATAGACATTTTTTGCAAATTACGGAGAATTCTACTTTGCCTCTTTTGTTCCTTGGTCATACGAAGTTGCACCACTTGAATTTCAGTGAGCATTTGCAGAATATTTTTCATTTCACCCTCATTTTAGTGATCTTGGCCATAGTAGTGCTTTGGAAGTAGCCTTGGGTAGGAGAAGGGAAGGAAAATGACAGATTTTCTTCTCTAGAACGTTTGGAATTAGAGAAGGCCATGGTTTATTGTTTTAGAATTTTAAAATAGAGAGAATACAGATAAGTGAAGAGGAAAGTCGAAATTTGGTTATTATATAACCACCCATTTGAATTTTAGAGGGTAATTTAAAAAACGAAAATAACCATTATATGTCGACATATAAGGGTAGGGTATGTCGACATACATAGTATTATTTTGATTTTTTTTTCTTTATATTTTGTAATTATTACTTCAATATTTTTATATTTCTGACAGAGAACAAATTCCTAACTCTCTTCTTAACTTAGTAAATGATGTTTGATTCAATGGTTTTGTTAATATACCAGCTATTTGATTTTCAATGTTATAAATTCAAGTGACATTATTTCTTTGTTTACATTATCTCTTTAAAAATGGTGACTTATATCAATATGTTTAGTTCTAGCATGATGAGTTAGATTTTTAGATAGATTGATCGCACTTGTATTATCACAGTATATTGGTAATTTAGTAAAATTTAAACTGAAATCTTTTAATGTTTGTTGCATATAGATAACCAGTGAACAAGCTAATGCTGTTGAAATATATTCTGCATCTGTCGTAGATAGAGATATAGAGTTTTGCTTCTTACTAAATCAGGAAACCAAACAATGTCCCAAAAAGTGACAAGTTCCACTTGTACTTTTTCGGTCTGATTTGCAACCAGCATAGTGAGCATCACTATATGAAATTAATTCAAATGGGTCTTGTTTTGGGTAAAAGTGTCCATAGTCTAGTGTGTTATTTACATATCTCAAAATTCGTTTTACGGATTTTAAATGAGTTTCTTTAGTTTGAGATTCATATCTTGCACAGAGACAAACACTATGCATTATATCAAGTCTACTAGCAGTTATATAGAGTAGTGATCCAATCATTCCTCGATATAATTTTTGATCCACATCTTTTGAATTTTCTTCTTTATTTAATTTTCATAGTTGCCATAGGAGTTGGTTTACTACTGGTATTTGACATACCAAATTTCTTAACTAAATCATTAACATATTTTTCTTGACAAATAAAAATTCCATTATTTAGGTGTTTTATTAGTAATCCTAAAAAATAATTTAGTTCTCCCATATGACTCATTTCAAATTCCTTAGTCTTTATTTTTGAAAACTCTTTATTTAGTGTATCGTTGGTAGATCAAAAAATGATATTATCCACATATATTTGTATTGTCTGAATATCATTTTTATCTCTTTTAATAAAAAGTGTACTATCTACTTTGCCCATTTCAAAATTTGATTGTAATAGATAGGATTTAAGTCTGTCATACCAAGCTCTTGGAGCCTGTTTCAGATCATACAAAGCCTTTTTTACTTTGTAAACATGATTAGGTAGTTTTTCATTTTCAAAAGATAGGGGTTGTTCTACATATACATCTTCTTTAATAAAAACGTTTAAAAATGCATTTTTTAAAATCCATTTGATATACTTAAAATTATTGTGATTAGCGAAAGCAAGTAAAATTCGTATAGCTTCTTATCTTGCTACGAGTGCAAAGGTTTCATCAAAATCTATTCCTCTTATTTAACAATAACCTTTTGCAACTAATCGAGCTTTATTTCTCACAACTTCTCCTTGTTCATTCATTTTGTTTCTACATACCCATTTAGTTCCTATTATGGATTTATTCTTAGGTCTAGAGACTAACTCCCATACATCATTTCTTTTAAATTAATTCAATTCCTCTTGCATTGCAAGAATCCATGAATCATTAGTTGATGCTTCCTTTGGAATTTTAGGTTCAGCAGTTGAAATAAAAGCAACATTACTCATTTTATCTAGTTGATTTCTAGTTTTAACAACAGATTCAATATTTCCAAGTATATTTTCTATAGGATGATCTTTCAAATATTTTGTTCTTTAATCTGGATGTGGATTTTTTGGATTATTATTATTTTCATTTTCGGTAATCTCATTATTACTAATTTTGTTTGGGTTATCAATGTTTTCTACTTCATCAATATTTGGATTACAAATTTTAAAATTTTCATCAATTGAGACATGTAATGTCTCTTCAATAATATTCGTTTTAGTATTGAAAACTCTATAAGCTTTACTTCTATTTGAATATCAAATAAAGATTCCTTTATTTGATTTAGCATCAAATTTATCCAAATTATCTTTAGTATTTAAAATAAAACATTTATTAACAAAAATTCTAAAGTATGATACTTTAGGCTTTTTATTATAGAATAATTCATATGGTGCTTTCTTAGTTAATGGTCTTATTAAATTTCTATTTAATATATAACATGCAATACTGACTGCTTTAGCCAAAAAAAAAATTAGGTAATTACTATCATTTAGCATAGTTATACCGCACTATTGAATCGTCCTATTTTTACGTTCTACTACTCCATTTTTGGTGGTATTCTTAGAAATGAAAATGATAAGCTATACCTTTCTTATTACAGAAACTCTCAAAAATTTTGTTTTCGAATTCTCCACCGTGATCACTCTGAATAGTTTTAATTTTACTAGTTTATTTGATTTTGAATTCGTTTAGATATATTTTAAACATTTCAAAAGCATCACTTTTAAGTTTTCAGAAAATCGTCTAGGTAAACGTAGAATAATCATCTATAATTACAATACATATCCACTACGATTTATGGATTGTATCTGTGAGGGATCGTAAAGATCTAAATGAAGAAGTTCAAGGGGTTAAGAGGTCGAAATCATATCTTTTGATTTAAAGGAACTCTTTCTAAGTTTTCCTAATTGACATGCATCACATAAATTATTAACTTTAAAATTTATTTTGGGAAGACCTCTAACTAGATCATTTTAGCAATTTTAGATATTAGTTTGAAATTCAAATGACCAAATCTTTTATTCCAAATCCAAAGGTCACTTGATTCAACCAAAAGACATAAGTATTCATTTGAGATTCTCATACTTAATATATAAATGTTTTGTTTCCTAATGCCTACAAATGTTTGACTCATTATCTTCAATTTGACATTTATCTTTTACAAATTTAATTTTGAAATCCTTATCACATAGTTGACTAAAACTCAACAGATTATGCTTTAAATTTCTAACTAACAAAACATTAGAAATATTAGGAGTTTTAGAATTACCGACATTGCTGATGCCAATCACATATCCTTTAGAGTTGTCTCCAAAATTTATTGCTCCACCGTATTTGTAAACTATATCTTTCAAAATTTTCGGATTTCCAGTCATGTGTCTAGTGTATCCACTATCTAATATCCATTTGTCATTTCTGATCTATAGAGTTTGATCATTAGGTATCCGTTCATCAAAAGCCATGTAACACATTTGTTCCTGCAATTCATACCTTTTCAAAAGATCACATAACTTTTTATAATGGACTGATGCAAATTTATGAAACAACATTATGATGATTTTGCAAATTATCTTTTCGAAAATAGTGTTAAAAATATTATCAAAAATTGCCATTGAAACTTTTTCAAAAATTGGATTATGAATATTTTGGAAACCAATGCTCTGATACCAAATGTGAGTCGACGGAATATGGATCTTAAGGTTAAGCTAACACTAGAGGAGGGGGGAGAATGGTGTTTCATGGATTATATGGATATTATTAAAATTCTTTAAGATTTTACTTGGAATGATGTAATTGAAAATCACAGAAACAATCGCAGAATCAAAGTACAAATAAACGTAAATGCAATAAAAGTAAAAAAGGAAAGAACACACCAGGATTTTATACTGGTTCGGAGTTACAGTACATCCACTCCCACACAATTCCTTGCATAGATTTATTTCAACTATTAAATGCAAATACAATCTCGATTTCAAGGCTATGAGACACACCCTTCAGAATACTGACCTCTGGGTAGAGCCACTTAATTTCTGGGCTACAAGCACACCCATTAGATTTACCAGCTACTCAGCACACCCAATTGATTTAAACAGGCTACAATCATACCTACTTGGATTTCAGGGATACCAAGCACACCATAGAACATAAGAGTATGATTTGATAAGAGTTTACAGACTCAGATCTTTGATCTTGATTATAATTGATCCAATAACTCTTAAATAACACTTTGATCTTGAGATAGATGAGAGAAATCAGATAGAATATGAAAGATAATCAAATTAATAATGATTGAATTTGGTTTTGGTTGAATTTTAACAGAGTTTCGAAAGAAGTTGATTTAGAAATCAAGAGAGTGAAAAGAGGAGAGAAAAATAAGAAAGTAGATAATAAAAATTGTTTGGAAGTCTGGCATATATAGGGAAACAACGATCATGTCCGTTCATGAAGAGATACGACGAAAAGACACTTCCCTTCAAAATTTGAATTTTGAAATTTACGGCTACTATGTCGACATATAGGATATGGATATGTCAACATATCCTTCACAAAATTGAAAAATACTTTATAAAAATTATTTTGAAAATCCGTTGCTTTGTAAAATAATTTGATACTTTGTAGAATCATTTAAATATAGTTTATACATATTTTAATCAAAATATAACTTAATAAAACTTTATAAAATAATTTCGAAAGATTTAATAAGAATATTCAATATAATGTAAATAATATATATAAAATCAATATAGTTATAAATTATTAAAGTATAAATAAAAATTCAATATATATAAACTTAAAAATACTAAAATATTATCTTTACAAGTATAAGAGATTTGAAAATCATTTTGGGAAATATTTTGAAAATATTATTTTAAAAATAGAATATTTGAAAAATAATTTAAAACAAAATTAAAAAGACGAGAGAGATCAGGAAAGTGCTATCAAGGTTTTAACATTAATTCTATGGCTGTATAACTTATCTGGAATATCTTGAAATTTTGAACTCTTCAAAACTCATGAGTCTTCATTCTTGAATTCCTGAAACTTTATATGTGCATCTTGAATCTACTCTTGATATCACCATCTTAATACTGTACAGTCTTCTTAGTCAATACGTGTCTAATATCCTGCACTATATACTATATATATCTTGATAAAACATTAGTATCTATATTTTATATAATGTCTTATAGCTGTTATCATTAAAATCAATACCTAGGTACTAACATTTAGATGCAAATCCAAGCGAATAGGCATCCTAATAGTGCATAACTGCTTCCATGTACCTATCATGTACTTAATAAAGAGGATCAAACACAATTACAATCATTAAGCCATGGATTTAAGCATGATAAATCATATATAGCAATTATATCAAATAAATATGCTATATAAAACCATGCAACAAGCACCTCGAATAAATATGTTACAACTAACCGTGCAACAAACACATTTACTGCAACAAGCATCTTTAATGTAACAGGTATCTCTAACAAACATGTTACCATCAAAAATAATAAGCATACCTGTAAAATACAAGCAACAACAAAGCAAGCTCTATACTATGCTTTCTTACATTTTAACAAAACAAAAAAGAAACAAAAAATTCCTTCAGTAATTAGAAATATACTAGTACAAATCTCATCGAATACGGACAAGCTTAACCCCGATCGATCTGAAGCCATATAGCCTTATCTCAAAAATGAAGGGGCCCTCGAGGCCTAAAGCCACATCCGGTTCACTTCCACTTTCTCTAATCGACTCATCACGATGACATCACTAGAATTACATATTTATACAAATACAATTCACATAATATGATGGTAATAATAATTAACAATGAGCAATCAACATGCAAAAATAAGCAATAACAACAAACGACGAGCAATTAACAAGTAAGACAAATCAATCAACAATCAACCAATAAAAATAAACAATCAATTAATAATCAATCGAAAAAACAAACAATTATTCAAAAATCAAGCAACAACAAACAATCAATAATCAATCCGTAAAAATAAACAATTAATCAAATTCAACCAACAACAAGCAATCAACAACGATTACCATCCAAATTTCCAATCATTTAAAAGGAGTATATAACAGCATGCATGGTAACCCATAATTGTCATAGCATGCATGACAAGATGTAAACTCTATTGAGTTTGTTCAACATCCAAAATGACCCTATTGCTTAAGTGGTGCAACTCCCTTTCATGAATACAATACACGAAAGACAATCACACCACTCGCTCTAAAGGGGAAAACTTATATGGTATGTTGGACCACCGTTCCTCAAATCTCTCGAATAAACCCAACAATCTAAGTCTCAACTTTTCTTTCCTTCTGAACAAAACTCATTCTCCAAAGGAGAAAACTTCGCTAACTAAATCATTATTAAATGACAATATACAAATGTTTGGGCTTGCTTGGGTTCAAACTCACCTCAACCGCACAATGTTAATAAGGATAATATACTAAGTGTACCATGATGCTTGCCTAGGCAAGTATCATATTGCCACTTAGAAGATTATCTGAATCTTCACAAAACAGTTGAGAAGTCCTTCCCCGAACTATCATTAGCAATCTTTACTATACTGTAATTAATTTTACAACAAATAAAGATCATCCAAAATAAATACAATACCCGATCTAATCTTTTTTTGCTTGCAAGGTTTCTTCGTTAACATAGGGCCAGCACCTGACTCCTCTCATGCGAACTCTGATCTAGTTCCTTAGTTTGACCATTGAAATGTCCTCGCACGTCTTGAGTTGTGCTTCAAAATCTCTAAGTCATCTCAAAAATCTGACTCAAGTGCTCACCTTTAAGAATCGAGTGAAAAACCCTTGCCGAACTAGTGTAAATCGCCTAGAAACCTCATGCTCAAAGTAGGGATTAGGAACCGGTATGTTAATGGACTGATCCCTAGAAAATATCTCTTCGGTTCATGGATTAACCCCACCACCAAAAGTTTACTAACACAAGAACAAGCAACGTCTAACACGAATGACTACCTGCAAAACACATATAAGTCATTCACTCGTCTTTGCTCATTACTGGGTACCCACCGAATCCTACTTGGATGAAAATCCAAGTAACACTTCGTTGACCGACCACAACTTAACTGGAAAGCTTGTGCATCGAGTTTGAATGGTAGTACTCCCAATTGCTACACCACCTCTAATACCTACCATAACTTTTAAAATGTCCGTAGGCGGTGGAACTTCCCTTGTGGTATCCAAATAGCACTAAACTAATTTGGCACCTTAAATTGCTTAATTTATAATCTTTCATGCACCCCTTTTTCTCATATAGATAGCCTTAAACAAAGATACCTTAACCACTAGCGGTTGAATAAATCAAAGTTCAGGAGACAAGTGGTGTATGCATTATTATATAGTAGAAAAATACAAGCACACTCTCTCAATGTATCTCCAACTTCCAGGTTTCTTAACTCAAATTGGTCTACTTGGTCCTGAGTGTTGAGCCTAAGCTCTGATACCAACAGTGATGACCCGCCCTTCGTAATACTATGAATCAACTTTGAGTGACAACGTCCAACTCATGAATACCACAAAAAAGGTCCGTCGAGTTAAAATATAAAAAAAACATCAAATCAAGGCATAGTGATAGAATCTTATGGAAGAATGATAATATATAATATACTAAACATACATGAGCATAATAAGATAAGAAATATGGAAGAGAGCGTACTGATGGAAGTAACTAATAAATAAATATCAATATAGAAAGTCAAAATACCATTTCTAATACAAAAAGTCTTATATATAAATAGCATATCTTTCATGTACTACAACAATATCAAGTATATCCAAAGTATCGTCTTCGCCTCTAAAGTGCTCCAGCTGTCGGAAAGCATACAACCAAAAGCACATGACTCTCAAACTACTCAATCGATTACTGAGAGTTTTCATGACATAAATAGACAAGGATAAAACGTGAGTCAGACATAAAGCCTGATGTGAGGGAAACTAACTAAAACTTACTATATTCAAAACCATATACCAATAAATAGGAAACTACTAAAGTATAGCCGGTCCTCTCTACAAACGTGGCTCAGGGATAATCCAGACTGCCCATAAACAAGTAAAGTAAACCCAGCTCAAAGGTAGGGAATCATACCATAACATGCTCTTCTCCTGTAATCAACGAGTCATCACAACTAATATAATATGATAGAAACGTAATAGCATACTATGACAGAGGTAACCTAATGTACTAATGCAGGAGTAATATAAACATCCCAATACAAGTCTAAGACACAATATTCAATCATAATAATCAACCAACCAATATAACATGCAAAATCATAATGACAAGAGACACAGAGAGAATAAGTTAATACCCATCATTACTGATGGATGGAGCCCCCTACAGACACCAATCGACTCAATGATCCCTATCGAAGCATCCGAAATGCAAAACCAATACAACGGTATAATAATGCTACTAACATAACATCTCCATACCCAAAACAAAAATACAGATATCTATAACTGACACTTGTCCTGAATTGCCATTAGCTACCAGAGAGACCTATCGAGAGCCACAACTATATTATAGACTCCCTTGAAAACAAACACGTCAAAAGAAGTTGGCATGTAGGTGCTGTTATAGTACCCGTTCATACAACGCAATAGCTGGTGACCTACTCTAGACTGGCATCCCATTCTTTCTCCGCCCCTACTTCGGAACTACGTTTGTAGGTCATGCCGTCTCAATGGTACAATGGATTCTCTAACTAGTGTCCTTTCCTTTCGGTTGTCTACACTAACATACTGAAAGCGTATGTTAACACTAAACCCCGTGTACACCCATCATACATGTGTACACAACACTGAAGTATTATCATTGTCGTATGGATCTTAACTCATTCATGAAGTGCCATGCACTACCAGTTGCCCAAGTTAAGCATACCAAACCAATATATATATATATAAATCGCCCAAACTGTGCATCTATAATTATATATATAAGTGTGTATATATATAATTATGTGTGTATATATATATAAACCAATTGAACCACATATCTATACACTTGTATAACATAAATCGTCCACTATTCAGTAAACCCAAGTCGGGGTAAAATAAATAATAACAAAAAACAAAACACGAAACCAAGGCACAACGATAGAATCTCAACATGGAATGATAATATATAATATATTCAATATACATGAAATGATAGGATAAACAATATATAAGAGAGTGTACAGATGGAAGTAATTGAAAAATAAATATCAATACATAAAGTCGGAGTACAATATCCGATACAACAAGTATCATATATAAATATCATATCTATCATGTACTACCACAATATCAAGTACGTACCCAATGTATTGACTTTGCCTCCAAAGCGCTCCGCTCTCTTGAAAGCGTAATCCCAAAAGCACCTGGCTCCCAAATTACTCGATCAAATATCCAAGAGTTGTCTTGACATAAACAGATAAAGACAAAACATGGGTCAGACATGAGGCCTGGTATGAGGGAAACTATCTCAAAACACCGTATATCAAAACCATATACAAATAAACATGAAACCACTCAAGCACAGCCAATCCTCTCCACAAACATGGCTTGGGGATAATCCTAACCTCCCATAAACAAGTAAAGTAAACACAACTCAAAATTAGGGAACCATACGATAATCGTTCTTCTTCTGTAATCAACGAGTCAGCACAACCAATATAATACGAATGAAATGCAACAACATGCTATGATACAAGTCATATAATGTACCAATGTAGGAGTAATATAAATGTAATATCCCCCACTTGGAGGTTCAAAACTAACGGCTACGGATGCTATAGTCATCCATAGTTATTAATCCTCGGCGACCAAATTCGGTAATATTAGATACATTGATATAACAGAAACACGTGGATATGGAAAAAAAAAATTAAAATCAACAAAAAACTTTCTCATTCCATTTCAAATTCATTACATAATCCAAATACGAGAACCATGTTCGGAGAAAATATAATTATTACAACATACACCAAGAGCAACATATGAAGATGCCCCCTTGGATGATCAGAGTATACATATAGGCAATTAGACAACTTTGTCATTACAACAACAACACATCGGAATCAAAAATAGAAAAGAACTCTAAATAGCTATCATGCCTCCTGCATGTCTCCGGAAGCTTATTCGTCTAAAGAGGTACCTAAAAACCTCAACTCTCAAACTACTCAAAGTTAATTGAGCACCCGAGAGTTTAAGAGCAAAACATAAACTTCGAGTTAGACATAAAGCCTGGTATGAATAAATGTCTACCATCTCAAACCATTTAGATATCTAGTGAGACCATGCCGCTTAGCGAAACACGTTTTCCCCTCAAGGTATCTTATCCAAAACTTTATAAAACCATATACTGTGCTCCTGCATCCACAATGGTTAAAACATAACAATTCAAAGTATTATGATGATATGCAAACAAGTAAATCAATTCTGGATTGCCCATCCCCATTCATTTTTGACTATCTATCTCAGTTATAGTTTCTAGGGTCACTATTAACATAATAGTTTTCATAGGCTGACTAATAACCTGTTTAATACATATGGACTCCCTGTCCAGTTTCATAGATTTCATGGGATCACTAAGAACCTATTGGCACATGCCAATAACTTCATTTTTTTCATGGGTTCTCCCTGAACCTATTGGTATCTCCAATAACTTCCCTCTTATCCTAGTTTTCATGGGTTGATTAGGAACCTATTAACTTCTGTCAATAACTTAACCCGGATATAGTTTTCATGAGTTCACTACAAACTTATTGGCCCGGGCCAATAACTCTTTCTAATCATAATTTTCATGGGTTTACTATGAACCTATTAGCATCTGCCAATAACTTTTCCTAAACATAGTTTTCATGGGTTTACTACGAACCTGTCTCTCCGACAACTTCACTATTTAGGCATCCTACATTCTGGTTCATCTGACCTCCTGGATGTAATTCTACTCATTCAGGAGTTAATTCAATTTACATTCACTACTAGGTCAACCTAGCTAGTTACTCTACCCTTTCTCCCCAAAATGCAGTTATGGGTCCATTATAATATGAATATATATATACACACACACACACACATTATCAGAAGCAAACATATTAATAATAATAATACCAACCCCTGTGGTTTAATATCCTTGAAATCAATTTCATATAATACACGGTTAATCTCTTTAACCTATTATTTTATCATGGAAAGCTTCTTCAAAAACTCCAATTTGAAAGCAGTTAAAAGCTCTTTTATAATGCCATGGGTTTTTCCTTTAAATACGGAGATTGGATTCTTTGTTTTGAAAACTAAGGCTTTCGAAACCTTTAACCTTTACTTTCGAAACCATTGGGAAAACTTCCTTTTGAAAGCACTTAAATCTTCTTTTCAAAACACTAGGCACCTGCCTTTCGAAACACTTTGTAAACTTTCTTTAGAAACCTTTCGAATGTATTAAAGTATTACCATTCAATTATAGAAGCTTAGCTTCAAAATCATTTGAAAATAACCCTTTCGAAAATACCTTTTGGGTCAAAATGAATATACATGAAAGTACCCCTTTCGAAACCTTTAATCTAAATATAAAATTGTTTGGGGAAAATTGATGGCTTCGGAACCATCCTTTCGAAAGCTCAAAACATTTAAGTAAAACATTTGAAGAATAGCTTCGAAACCCCTTTCGAAGCCATTGCCTTCGGAACCCTTGAATCCTTTCGAAATCTTTAGAAAGTGGCTTAGTATGGGTTTAAAACAAAGGCTACCTTTCGAATTGGTTGATGACTTCAATCCATTCGAAAGGAATAGGGACGGAAGAAGGGTTTCGACTTGGTCGGAACTACCCTTTTCGAAAGCATTGATTTTAAAACTAACTCAATTGGAAGCTGCAATTTAAACAAGAGGCAGCAACCCCTTTCGAAAGCAATTTAAAAAGACCCCCTTCGAAAAGCATATGTTTCGACTCTTTCGAAAGCATTTAGTAAAACAGGCAAGCGCATTTCTTTGGAAAATAAAACAAAGGTTTCGACCCCATCGAAAGCTATGTTTCGACACCATGCCTTTCGCCCCTCTCCAATCCACTACGTACCAACATTGTGATACTTGTGTATTAGTTTTGGCTTAGTTGTTTTCGACCTGGTAGGTTTTGACTTGGTTGAAGGCGGAAGCATAGGATCGAAAGGTGGCTTCTAAAAGAGGTGGAACCTACTTTTCTGCGTAAAGACGGATTTAATGCCATTTAAAGTAATTAGTTTATAACTAACATGCCAATTTGTAAACATTTAATTGGTTACCATAAAATTTTCAAATTCATTACCAAAATAACTGCTGCATATTTTAGATCTACACAAGGATTAATTTTCACAATTAAGCCCTTCCATTAAGCAAAACAATTAAATCCTTCTTCTAAAATAATTTAACTTCCATAGTAAATTACTTACGAAAAATCCCCAAGATTACAGAAATTCACTTTCAATATGTTGTCTAACATACAAAAATTTCAGACCCAAATTCTTCATAAAATAACCGAAATTAATTTTTAAACCCAATTGTTCATATT
Source organism: Allium fistulosum (assembly GCA_030737815.1). NCBI lineage: Eukaryota > Viridiplantae > Streptophyta > Magnoliopsida > Asparagales > Amaryllidaceae > Allium > Allium fistulosum. The sequence goes on from CM060901.1 coordinate 962,548,458, forward strand.
TTCCTTTGAAAATTCATAATAAATTTTCCATAGTTTGGAAAATTATAAAAATTGAAACCCATCTCCAAAATAATGTTTTACATAACATATATTTCCTTATGGCATTCGAAATTCAATTTAAACGATTTTAACATTAAAACCGCGTATAAACAATTATCAAACAATCTTGTTTGAATTGAATATGTTATAAATTCCAAGCATATCATCATCAAAAATCATCCTAATGGATTTAATTTTAAACTTGAAAATCAAATGATCATAAAAACAAAATAGAGATCATTTAGATTATTATTCACCTTGATTAGGATAAGGACTTTGAGATTTGATTGAGATTAATCTTCCTCGCTTTAATTCCTTAGCTTTAGATTGATTTTCTCTTCTTTTCTCCTAAGTAATGGCCGGATTCACTTTTGAACATTAGTTTGTGTTTTATAAACTGAACGTTAATGGGAATGAAACGAGAATATAAGGTAATGGTGTGGCAATTTGCTAATAAGCCCTTGCGTTAATTGTTTCCTTGTCAATTAATAATTAGTACCATTTATAAGCCCATTTATATTATTAAGCTCGGCCTCTTATTTATTTTCAAATCTCAATCCCCTTATCACTCTAGTATTTATATTATTCTATTTAATTTATCTAATTAAATCTCCTGAATAATGTTATTAAAAATTAGGGGTGTTACAGGCTCCCCTCCTTAAGGAATTTCTTCCTCGAAATTCAGTAAGTACTAAATACTAAACATTGCAATCATCTGTAACCATACCTAACGACCATACTAGCCTACCTGACTAGCAACTATCTATATAAAGCTAATATAGATATACCCTCAAAACAGATCAGGATAAGTATCTCTAATCCCGTCTACCGTCTCCCAACTACAGTCCTTTTCGTTGTCGCTCCACTGAACTTTCACCAACATGACTTTCTTGTTCCTTAACCTTTTCTCATCTCTTGATACAACCCGAACTGTTTGTCTAACAAAAGTCAAATTAGGCTCTACTATCAAATCTTCCAACCCTGTCAAAGGAATAGTGGTCTCTGGATCATGCACATACTTGCGAAGATGAGACACATGAAACACATTATGAACATCTGCCATACTTCCTGGCAACTCTACTCTGTATGCGAGCTTGTCGATCCTCTCTATAACTTAGAACGGACCAACATATCTCGGTGCCACTTTCCCTGACTTTCCAAATCATACCACACCTTTCATCAGTGATACCTTAATCAAAACCTTATCTCCAACTGAGAATTCTAGGTCTTTACGCCTCTTATCTGCGTAACTCTTCTATCTGGATTGAGCGTCCTTCATCCTTTCTTGGATTAACTCAATCTTCTATTTCGCCTCTCTAACCAGATCTGGACCTAAGACTAATCTGTCTCCAGTCTCCAACCAACATGCTGGTGATTTGCATGGCCTTCCATACAAAGCTTCAAAAAGCGCCATTCCTATACTAGTCTAACAACCATTATTATAGGAAAACTCAACCACATGTAGGTGATCTTCCTAAGATCCACCATAGTCCAATACACAAGCTCTCAATAAATCCTCGAGTACCTTATTAACTCTCTCTATCTTCCCATCCGTCTTAGAGTGATACACAATACTCATCTTAAGCTTGGTACCTAACACCTCCTATAGACTCTTCCAGAATTCACTAGTAAACAAAGCATCTCTGTCATTGACTATACTACTAGGAATTCCATGTAGTCTAACTATGTTCTTCATGAACAACTTGGCTAAAATAGGTGCCATCCTGGTCGACTTAATTGGAATGAAATGGGAACTTTTGGTCAACTTGTCCACTATGACCCATATACTTTTATTTCCCATATTTGACCTTGGTAACCCGTCTATAAAATCCTTGGATATCGAATTCCATTTCCAAACTGGAATCTCCAAAGGTTGAAGCAACCCACTCGGCTTCTGATGTTCGGCCTTCACTTGTTGACAGTTTTCACACTACCTAACCCACAAGCCAACATCCCTCTTCATACCTTCCCAATAAAAGCTCATTTTCATATCTTGATACATCTTGGTCCCTCTAGGATGAATCATAAATTTGGATCGATGACATTCCTCTAAAACTTCTTTCCTTAAGTCCTCAACATTTGTAACACACAATCGTTCCTTCTTTCTCAACCATCCTCTCTGGTCAAGACTAAAATGCTTTAGATCATCGATCTCAGTTCCAACCTCAAGCCTTCTAATCCTCTCGGCTAATACTGGATCCTCTTTCTGCTTAGAAGCAATCATTTCGATCAACACCGGTTGAACTTTTAAATGGGACAACATGGCTGTGCTCTGACTAGAACTAGTAGTCGATCTTAATTGCATGCTACAAGTAGTCAAAGCTTCTAAATCTTTTCATTCTGCCAATATAGCTAACACCACATTCTGATGTCTTCTGCAAAGAGCATCCGCTACTTTATTTCATTTTTCCAGGTGTATACTCTATACCAAAATCATAAGCTGCTAAAAACTCCAGCCACCTCTGCTATCTCATATTTAACTTCTTCTGAGAGAATAAATACCTTAAGGACTTATGATCCGTGTATAGCTTAAATCTCTCTCCTAAAAGATAATGTCTCCAAATCTTCAATGCAAAGATCACCGCAGCCAACTCTAAATCATGAGTAGGATATCTCACTTCATGCGGTCTAAGCTGTCCTGAAGCGTAGGCAATAACTTTACCCTTCTGCGTCAACACAGCTCCTAGTCCAATCCCACATGCATTGGTATACATCACCAATCCTAGGTTTTCGTCTGGAACTACTAACACAGGTGTGTTGGTCAACAAATGCTTTAACATAATGAATGCTTCCTCACATTTGTCAAACCAGACAAACTTCACATGCTTCCTTGTTAACTTGGTCAAAGGTGCTGCTATCCGTGATAAATCCTTAATGAATCTCCGGTAATAGCCAGCTATCCAAGAAAACTCCTTCTCTCAGTCATCGTTTCTGGTCACTTCCAATTATTAACAACTTCGATCTTATCTGGATCAACTGACAAGCCCTTCTCTGAAACCACATGACCAAGAAACTTAACCTCTTTCTTCCAAAAATGACACTTGGAAAATTTTGCTTTTAGCTGATGCTGCCTCAGTGTCTCAAGCACAACTCTAAGATGATCTTCATGCACTCTTTCATCCTTAGAGTACACTAAAATGTCATCTATAAACACAAATACGAACCTATCTAAGTACTCTCAGAAGACGCGGTTCATCAAATCCACGAAGAAAGCAGGTGCATTCGTTAACCCGAATGGCATTACTAACCACTCATATGAACCGTACCTAGTTCGAAATGCTGTCAATGGAATACTGTCCTCCACCACTCTTAACCGATGGAAACCTGTGGCCAAGTCCAATTGGGAAAACACTCTAGCTCCACACAACTGATCAAATAGATCATTAATTCTCGACAAAGGATACTTATTCTTAATCGTCCTCTCATTTAACTTACGATAGTCGATACACATCCTCAACGACCCATCTGGTTTCTTCATGAACAACGCGGCCGCTCCCCAAGGCTAACTGCTTGGTCTAATAAAATTTCTCCCTTCTAGATCCACTAGCCGCACTTTCAACTCCTTCATCTCGGTCGGTGTCATCCTGTTAGGTGGTCTACTTACAGGTTCAGGTCCTGGCACAAGATCTATTTGAAACTCAACAGCTCGTTTAGTGGTAGTCATGTAACTGGCTCAAAAACATCTGCAAACTCTCTTACTACTCAAACCTGACTTAATTCTCCTTCTACTTCATAGCACTTAACCAAGCACAAACACTCCGGTCAGGATTCTCCACTGAGAATATGATTCGGTTATGGCTATCAGTGTGTCTTAGTGATATTTCCCTATCCTGGCAAAATATCCTAGCCTCATACTTACCCAACCAATCTATACCCAAAAAGATTATGAAATTTACGAAATCAAAAACATACAAACTGCATGCAAACTTATGACCTACCAAGTAGTTCTAACTGGTCACATCTCATTCCTAGAGTTGCATACCCTCCTATTAGATTTGCAACCTTTAAGGAAGTAACAAGTTATGTGGGTTCTAAGCATAACCTATCAACCATATACTGAGATATAAATGAATGTGATGCACCAGTATCAAATAGTACCCTAACTGGTATACTCTAAATCAAAAGCGTACCTTCCATCATAGTCTTCCCTTTTTCAACTGCAGTTGTCCTAGCAGATGATGGTCCAACAACAAAAACTTTTTTCTTTGTCTGCACTGTCTGGTTCCGGACACTGGTTCTTATAATGCCCAACTTGGTCACAGTTAAAGCACTTCAACTTCTTCTTTTCTGCAGCCTTCTTCCCCTTACCTGACTGGCACTCATGAGCATAACAACCTTTCTTGTCACACTTGAAGCAAACAAAATCAGCCTTTGCCTTCTTGGTAGCCTCCCTCTTCCGGACTCCCTTCTTCTTAAAGAACTTCCTCTTCTTTCCCTGAGGGCCTTGGGTTTCAACCAGCTTTTCTCTAGCACAAATATCAAGCATCTCTTCATGCCGGATTGCCATTTCCACAACTACATTACAAGGATCATGGAGAAGTGGTAGGGCTTCCCTAACAATCTTGGGCCTCAATACCCAAATGAACCTCTCATTCCTCTTGATGTCGGTGTCTATAGTAGCATGCCCATATCGGGACAACTCATCAAACTTAGTAGCATACTCGATTATTGACATCTCTCCCAGCACCAAATCCATAAATTTTCTCATCAACGCTGACTTAGCAACTTCAGATAATAAACCCTGTTCAAATCTCCTTCTAAAATCTGCCCAAGTCAACTCCTCCTCTGGAACTCCGACAGTAACACTATTCCACAAATGAAGTGCTGCCCCTTGCAACTGCCTAGAGGCCAGCCTTCTCTTCTGCTCATCATCCAAACCCAAATCATCGAAGATCCTCTCACAATGCAACAAACAATTCTCAACTTCTATAGCATTCTCCGTTCCCATAAACAGTTTCCCACCAAGACCGGTGTAGTCTCTGCTCAGCTTAGCATAATTATTCCCAACTAGAGCCACAAGATTAGCTCCTCCAACACTTCCAGCAACACCAGCAGCAACTCCTACTTGCATCAGATTGACGAAGAATTGATACATCACCCCCATATCCACCGGTGGATTTTCAATACCCACATTGGCATCTGCATTTTGGTTAGCATTAGCCCATTGACCCAGGTTCCTCTTGGTGGGTCGAACATTTCTGTTGGTTGTGGTGCTTCCTCCACTGAGATTTTCTCTTCCGTTTCCTACCTCCATATCCTCTTTCTCGTAAATTTGCATACGAGCCTTATTAAGATACATAAGAATGGTCTAAGAGGGAGAGGAATATGTACTTATATATATCTATATCAAATACAAGTATGTTACCATAGCGTTATCCCTAACCCCGATCTTATTTTCTGATTCATTGAATTATGTTTTGAAAAATATTTTAGGTTTAAATTTCTTTCAAGTTTTCATAAACCTGTGCTCTGATACCAACTTGTAACATCCCCCACTTAGAGTCCCAAAACTAACGGCTATAGATGTTGCAGGCATCCATAGTTATTAATCCTCGACGATCAAATACGGTAATGTTAGATATATTGATATAACAGAAACACGTGGATATGGAAAAAATTTAAAATCAACAAACAACTTTCTCATTCCATTTCAAATTCATTACATAATCCAAATACGAGAACCATGTTCAGAGAAAATATAATTATTACAACATACACCAAGAGTAACATATGAAGATGCCCCCTTGGATGATCAGAGTATATATATAGGCAATTAGACAACTTTGTCATTACAACAACAACACAGTGGAATCAAAAGTAGAAAAGAACTCTAAATAGCTATCATGCCTCCTCCACGTCTCCGGAAGCTTATTCGTCTAAAGAGGTACCTGAAAAACTCAACTCTCAAACTACTCAAAGTTAATTGAGCACCCGAGAGTTTAAGGGGAAAACATAAACTTCAAGTCAGACATAAAGCCTAGTATGAATAATAATCTACTATCTCAAACCATTTAGATATCTAGTGAGACCACACGGCTTAGTGGAACCGGTTTTTCCCTCACTAGTATCTTATCCAAAACTTTATAAAACCATATATTGTGCTTCTACATCCACAATGGTTAAAACATAACAATTCAAAGTATTATGATGATATGTAAACAAGTAAATCAATTTTGGATTACCCATCCCTATTCATTTTTGACTATCTTTCTCAGTTACAGTTTTTAGGGTCACTATTAACCTAATAGTTTCCATGGGCTAACTAAACTTAATTAATACTTATGGACTCCCTATCCAGTTTCATAGTTTTCATGGAATCACTAAGAACCTATTGGCCCCTACCAATAGTTTCATTGTTTCATAGGTTCTCCCTGAACCTATTGGTATCTCCAATAACTTCCCTCTTATCCTAGTTTTCATGGGTTGACTATGAACCTATTGACTTCTGTCAATAACTTAATCTGGATATAGTTTTCATGGGTTCACTATAAACCTATTGGCACCTGCCAATAACTCTTTCTAATCATAGTTTTCATGGGTTTACTACGAACCTATTGGTATTTTCCAATAACTTTTTCTAAACATAGTTTTTATAGGTTTACTATGAGCATGTCTATCTGACAACTTCACTATTTAGGCATCTATATTCTGGTTATCTGACCTCCTGGATGCAATTCTACTCATTTATGAGTTAATTCAATTTATATTCACTAATGGGTCAACCTAGCTGGTTACTCTACCCTTTCTTCCCAAAATGCAGTTATGGGTCCATTATAATGTGAATATATATATATATATATATTAGAAGAAGCAAATATATTAATAATAATAATACCAACCCATGTGGTTTAATATTCTTGGAACCAATTTTATATAATACATGGTTAATCCCATTGACCTATTATTTTATCAAGGAAAGCTTCTTCAAAAACTCCAATTCAAAAGCATTTAAAAGCTCTTTTATAATGCCATGGGTTTTGCCTTTAAAAATGGAGATTGGGTTCTTTGTTTTGAAAACTAAGGCTTTCGAAACCTTTAATCTTTACTTTCAAAACCATTGGGAAACCTTCCTTTCGAAAGCATTCAAATCTTCTTTTCAAAACACTACGCACCTGCCTTTTGAAACACTTTAAAAACTTTCTTTCAAAACCTTTCGAATGTATTAAAGTATTACCATTCAATTATAGAAGCTTAGCTTTGAAATCATCTGAAAGTACCCCTTTCGAAAATATCTTTTGGGTCAAAGTGAATATACACGAAAGTACCCCTTTCGAAACCTTTAATCTTAATATAAAATTGTTTGGGGAAAATTGATGGGTTCGGAACCATCCTTTCGAAAGCTCAAAACATTTAAGTAAAACATTTGAAGAATAGCTTTAAAACCCCTTTCGAAGCCATTGCCTTCGAAACCCTTGAATCCTTTCGAAAGCTTTAGAAAGTGGCTTAGTACAGGATTAAAACAAAAGATACCTTTTGAATTGGTTGATGAATTCAATCCATTCAAACGGCATAGGGACAGTAGAAGGGTTTCGACTTGGTTGGAACTACCCTTTTCGAAAGCATTGATTTTAAAACTAACTCATTCGGAAGCTGCAATTTAAACAAGAGGCGGCAACCCCTTTCAAAAGAAATTTAAAAAGACCCCCTTCGAAAAGCATATGTTTTGACTCATTCGAAAGCATTTAGTAAAACAGGCAAGCGCATTTCTTTGGAAAATAAAACAAAGGTTTCGACCCCATTGAAAGCTATGTTTCGACACCATGCCTTCCGCCCTTCTCTAATCCACTACGTACCAACATTGTGATACCTTATGTATTGGTTTTGGCTTAGTTATTTTCGACCTGGTAGGTTTCGACTTGGTTGAAGACGGAAGCATAGGGTCGAAAGGTGGCTTCTAAAAGAGGTGGAACCTACTTTTCTGGGTAAAGACGGATTTAATGCCATTTAAAGTAATTGCTTTATAACTAACCTACCTATTTGTAAACATTTAATTGGTTGCCATAAACTTTACAAATTCTTTACCAAAATAACTGCCGCATAATTTCAGATCTAAACAAGGATTAATTTTCATAATTAAGCCCTTCCATTAAGCAAAATAATTAAATCCTTCTTCTAAAACAATTTAATTTCCATAGTAAATTAATTAGAAAAAATCCCCAAAAATTAAAGAAATTCACTTTCAATATGTTATCTAACATATAAAATTTCAGACCCAAATTCTTCATAAAATAACCGAAATTAATTTCTAAACCCAATTATTCATATTTTCCTTTGAAAATTCATAATAAATTTTCCATAGCTTGGAAAATTATAAAAATTGAAATCCATCTCCAAAATCATGTTTTACATAACATATAATTTCCTCATGGCATTCGAAATTCAATTTAAATGATTTTACCTTTAAAACCGTGTATAAACAATTATCAAACAATATTGTTTGAATCAAATATGTTATAAAATCCAAGCATATCATCATCAAAAATCATCCTAATGGATTTAACCTTAAACCCGAAAATCAAACGATCATATAGAGATGTTTTAGATTATTATTCACCTTGATTAGGATAAGGACTTTGAGATTTGATTGAGATTAATCTTCCTTGTTTTAATTCCTTAGCTTTAGATTGATTTTCTCTTCTTTTCTCCTAAGTAATGGCCGGCTCCCCTTTTGATTTACTTTTGTTTGTGTTTTGTAAAATAAACATGAATGGGAATGAAACGAGAACATAACGTAATGGTGTGGCAATTTCCAAATAAGCTCTTGTGTTAATTGTTTCCTTGTTAATTAACAATTAAAACCATTTATAAGCCCATTTATATCATTAAGCTCGACCTCTAATTTATTTTCAAATCTCAATCTCCATATCATTCTAATATTTACATTATTCTATTTATTTTATCTAATTAAATCTTCTAAATAATGTTATTAAAAATTAGGGGTGTTACAATAAACATCACAATATAAGTCTAACACACATTATTCAATAATAACAATCAACCAACCAATATAATATGCACAATCATAATGATAAGAGACACATAGAGAATAAGTTAATACCCATCATTGCTAATGGACGAAGTCTGCTACAGACACCAATCGATTTAATGATCCCTATCAAAGTATCTGAAATACAAAACAAATACAGTGATATAACGATGTTATTCGCATAGCATCTCTATACCTAAAACTGAAATATGAATATCTATAACCGATACCCGTTCTGAATTGCCATTAGCTACCAAAGAGACCTATAGAGAGCCACAACTATATTATGGACTCCCATGAAATCCAACACCTCAAAAGAAGTTGGCCTGTAGGTCCTGTCATAGTACCCGTCCGTATAACACAACAGTATATGACCTACTCTATACTGGCATCCCTCTCCACCCCTCCTTCGAAACCGCACCTGCATGTCATGCATCTCAATAGTACAACGGATTCCTTTTTCAAAGCCGATATCATCTGATTGTCTACTGATAGAAAATCTGGATTCAGGCTACCCTACGTACCCCTTCCCACACGTCTACAAAACAAAGTATTATCGTCTCCATGTGGATCGTGATTCATTCTTGAAGTGCCTCGCATTACCCGGTTGCCCCAAGTTAGGCATACCAAACCAATATAAATCGCCCAAACCGTGGATCTATAATTATATATATATATATATATAACTTAAACCGCATATTTATATATTTGCATAATATATTTCGTCCATTATTCGTTAACCCCAAGTCGGGCATACTAAAAAGGCATACCAAACCAATATAAATCGCCCAAACCATGCATCTATAATTATATATATATATATATATATGACTTAAACCACATATTTATATATTTGCATAATATATTTCGTCCACTATTCGATAACCCAAAGTTGTGCACACTGAAACTATACATATGCTTAAATTGCATATTGATAAATCACGTCGAATTGACATTATCTACCAAAGAGACCTATAGAGAGCCATAACTATATTGTGGATTCCCTTGAAAACCAATACCTCAAAAGAAGTTAGCCTATAGGTCCTGCCACAACATCCGTTTATACAACGTAGCAATATATCATCTACTCTAAATTGGCGTCCTAATCTCTCTCCGCCTCTGCTCTAGAACCGCGTTTGTAGGTCGTGCATCTCAATGGTACAACGAATTCCTTGCACCCATTTCTAGCCCAAAGTCGAACATAACGAAACTATATAAACGCTTTAAACCAAATATCAATATATATATCTATATAATATCCATGCATCTCCCAGTAGCCCCAAGTCATACATACCAGAACTATATTTATACAAATAGACATATATAAATCACATAAATTATATGCATATATATATATTCCTGTATATGATCAGTCCAACTATATGTAACTAATAAACACGTGTCATGCACATTTACATACATAAACGAAATACAAGACCAAAGCAACAAATCTATCATCTCAATATCAAAAAATTTCACACATACAACCATATAAATAATTTCAACAAAATGCATCTTACTTAAGTTAATCAATCTAGATATTATACCTTCTTCGTATTATATTATAAAAATCTCAAACTTACATAAAATAATGCACTTGCCTATCAATTATATTATAACTATTTTCACTTAATTCTTTTATTCAAATTAAGTTCAGTTATCAACAAGGCCTCAAAATATTATATAGCTCATGTATATAATTTCTTAATATATGTATGCACATATATTTCAAACCGTTCCTTAGTGTTATAGTTAATAAATCACGTTATTACAATGTTCAAGATTTTATAACCTTAATCTAGCCCAATTAAATAATACTATATTTCTTTGAAATTTCTAACTTCTCAAATCACCTTTATAGAAATTCACTACTTAGTTAATTATTGATTTACACTATAATAAACCAATATCAAGGCCAAATAAACCTATAGCCATTTTTAATACAAGTTTAGCCTATCTAAATCGTTATTTTAGCCTTACAACTTATTTTAAAGGTCATACTTCTAATTTCCAATTAGTAATAAAATATATAATAATATTTCTATCACTAATATACCTAAAAATTAGAGTTCTAATTGATTTATAAACATGTTATAAATTAATATGAACTCCATCTTATTCTATTCAATATGAATAAATCACAATATTTATATATATGGGATCTCAATCAATTATCCCATATATCAGTAACAAAATATATAATATTATTTCTATTACTGATCTAACGACAAATTGGAGTTTAATTAATTCATAACAACATTATAAATTAATACCGACTCTACCTAACTCTATATAATACTAATTGGCACAATATCTATATATACAGGATCTTAATTAATTATCCCGAATATCTACTCAAACCAATCCAACCAAACGAGGAAATAATCATGCATATATATATTATTCTACCTCTCCTAAGTAATATTTCTGAATAAATATAATTTTGTGTATTTATACCAAGACATAAATTTAGAGTTATAACTCCACTCATTTAAACTATAAATTCCCAAGTGTTTGAATCAAATCCCATACCATGTCATAAATAATCTCACTACGAGTGCAGCCGCAAAGACCGCTTCCCAATTGGACCTCGTATGCAAGAGATATGTATTAAATACTACACAGGAATTAAATAGAATAATTAACTTAACTAATTACCGAATTAAATTAATTATCTTCTTCCTTAAAATGATATGCACAGGGCCATGCACAAAGGAAACCCATCACCGCGCATGCATCCTCCTCGATTTCTCCCTCCTCGCTTTCTGAATCAATGCACAGACTTTGCCAACATGCTCCACTACGCCATGAACCCCAACATGGAAGGTCCGACACCCCCTGCAAAATGCAATGTTAGCTCCTCCGTGCAGCCTAGAAAAGTTGTGATTGCTACCAGAGGTTCGAAAGCTTAGTGATGGCATGGGGAGATGCATGTCGCGGCGATGATGCATTCCATTTTGCCTAATTCCACTCCAAACCCCAGCAAGCTTTAACCCTGGACACAGTTGTGCAAAAATGGAGATTCATCCATCAACACCGCACATGCACGACCCATCACAGTTGTGAAGCCCTCCTTCATACGAGTTCAATGGATCCAACCTCATATTTTATCGCAGCCGAAGCTCTCAAATAAATTCAATGAAGGAGGTGGCTTCAATTTTGTTTACTGCCATAAGCAAGAAAGGAATGAGGAGAAAGAAATATCAAAGTGGGTAAGGGTAAAAATATACAAATTAATTTTTTTTATTTAAATCTTTAAATAAATTGCTATATGTTTTGAGCTCGTACGACCACACGACACATCAGATCGCTACGAAACTCATCGCCACACATCACCTTATTTTTCTAGTCCCGATGGTTATCCAAGACAATGCTTCGAGATACAAATTTTATGAATTTTGAGGTTGTTTTAGCCATCAAATAGCCCGATACCAAAAATTCCTCATCGGTACATCTCATAATGAAGTCCTTATCCCAAAAACACAAGCCGTCAATCGAGATCCCATTGGACTCGAATCCGCACGTATTTTTATAAAATACATATAACGATACATAAATTATAAAAATACCATGACTCTAAATATAGAGATATCTATACTCATTTTAATTCGCAACGTCGATCCTAACTCAACAGAAGTGGCCTTGAGCCCTTATTTGACTTTATGCGGAAAAAAATAGATTTTGACCTTCAGTAAATTAACGATCCAATATTTAAATTAATTATTTAATTATCTAGTTGTTAAAATGCGGGTTGTTACATTCTCCCCCACTTGAAAGAATTTCATCCCCGAAATTCCAATGAATGACAATGCAACCCGACCGACCATAGTAGAATACAACTCCTAACTCTTTGGATTCTAAAGCCCCTTTCATTTTGGAAAAATTCGATAGCATCTCCTTTGCGCGGTTATCTCTAAAAAAATCCTAAAATAACACATATATAAATCTCATATCTAGGGCATCCCATAACTAAGGCATCTTATTACTGAGGATATACATGCATATATATATATATATATATATATATATATATATATATATATATCCATACCATTTACACAACAGATCTTACCTACCTCTTTCTCAACCAGTGCATGCCATCCGGATGCAAATCCAAGTGAATGGGCATCCCAATAGCACATAACTGCTTCTACATACCTAATCATGTACTCAGTATAGAGGATCAAATACATTTACAATTGTTAAACCATGGATTTAAGCATGGTAAATTATATAAAGAAATTATCTCAAATAAATATGCTATATCAAACCATGCAACAAGCATCTCAAATAAATATATAAGAACAAACTGTGCAACAAAAACATCTAATGCAACAAGCATCTTTAATGTATCTCTGACAAATATGTTACCATCAAAAACAATAAGCACACTTGAAAAATACAAGCAACAACAAAGCAAGCTCTACACTATGTTTTCTTACATTATAACAAAACAAAAGCAAAAGAAAAATTTTCTTTAGTAATTGGAAGCATACCAATACAATGCTCCATCGAACATGGACAAGCTTAACCCCATTAGTCTGAAGCCATATAGCCCTATCTAAAAAATGAATGGGCCCTCGAGGTCCAAAGCCATATTTGGTTCACTTCCACTTTCTCTAGTCGATTCATCACGGTGACGTCACTAGAATACACACTTATACAAATAGAATCATATAATATGCTAGCAATAACAATCAACAATGAACAATCAATAAGCAACAGTAAGCAATAATAGCCAATGACGAGCAATTAACAAGCAACAAAAATCAATCAGCAATCAACCAATAAAAATAAACAATCAATTAATAATCAACCAACAAAAATAAACAATCAACCAAATATCAAGCAATAGCAAGCAATCAATAAGCAACAAAAATCAATCAACAATCAATCCACACAAATAAATAATCAATCAAAATCAAGCAACAATAAGCAATCAATAACGATTACCATACAAACTTCTAATCATTTAAAATGAGTCTATAACACCACACACAGTAACTTAAGAGTCGCACAGCCAAAACATTGTATACTCCTATTATAACCGGATTTAATTAATTATAATTATTATAAATTAATTAAATTAGTTACTATTTATGAAATATTATTTATAAAATTTTATTTGATATGCGTGGATCAATATTAAATAGTGTGCATATAGTAGTTATAAATACACTAATTAATATATAATATCAATAAGCGTTTAAACTGGATTTAAATGTACTAATTATTGATTGGGCTTGATGTGACCTGAATGCCCATTGATGTGGCTGTTATAGGCAGCTATATGGGAGCACAAAGGTCGGCTATATGATGGTGCATAGTGGTGTGATTTTGAATTAAAAAGGGGAGAATTGGTTAGATCGAAATGTGGATCTAGATCCTACTTTTACTCGTTAGACTCTCTTTTATTTTATCAACTCCAACCCACATAATTTGGAACTCTCTTTTTGGATCTCTCAAACCAGCAATGGCTGGCCTCAATAACATCACCTCCTCCAAGTTTCAACCTCCAAAACACTGAACAAATAATATATAAGTATATATGGTAGCTGCATTCAGGACGGTAGCACTTTTTGGAATCTGAAATCATTTCAAGGATTTCTGATTCAACATTTCTAGGTATACTATTTTAGCAGTAGGTTAATGGTAAAATTCTTTATTTGCAATGTTAAATTAATATACATTGTTAATGAAATCATGTTATGTTAAAGACTATAGTCGAATATATCATGAATCTGTACAACATTGTGATGTCTTCATTGGATGGAATATATATCTATGTATACATATGCATATGTTAATTAATAAAAACAAATTATATATGTATATATATATATATTATATGTGCTGTAAGTTCGATAAAAAAGAAAATTAACTTTTTCAAATTTAATATTATTATAAAATTGATTTAATGTAAAGTTTAAGTTAATACAATATATATAACTATATAAATCATGTATTTTATTTTATTAATATATATATGTATATATATATAAAGTTTTTAAAAATCAAAAACCAAAAAAAATATTTTATTTATAATATATATATATCACTTAATATAAAATTGAATTTAATTATGTTAACACCAAAAATGGATCAACACCCAAGAGTAGGTTGTAGAAAACTTGTGAGACCTAGATCTAGCAGATAATAATGACAATGAAGGAAAATAAACAGCAATAAAAAAGAAAGAATTAAGATTTTATAGTGGTTCGACAATCCTTGTCGTACGTCCAATTTATAGCTTTGTTGCTTATAGATATAATTGAGATTACAAAGAGTTTGAGAGATAATAAGTCACAAGTACAGGGGTTAAATCGATTCTAAGTCCTAGAACTGCCTACGGCAGCTGCTTTTGTGACAATTGTATAGAGGAAGGAGATGAAGAAGAGAAAGTGTTCTTTATAGTGATGGCAAAAACCAGATCTTGTTTTAGTTGCTCTATGGTTTGTATTTATAGGGAGTCATCGGCACTACACACTCCACTTTAGGATCACATGCACACACTTTTACATTGAGTTAGGTTTTAGAATTCAAGTGTTAACTCCATTTTTCTTTTCGTTCCAGGTTCCATGGGTCGTGGACTATACCATCAACTGCGTCAACATTCTGGCTCCTGCACGGATCAAACTCTTGATCCAGCCCATCACTCTTATCATGAAACTGATGAGGAGAGGTGGAAGAGAAAAGATGATGAGGCCCGCCACTTGGAGAGATAACATGAGAGGGGAGAGAAGAGATAAAGGGACAATGAAGGTGATGCCCTCGGTGATAACCCCGGCGATATGCACAATCACCACAGGGATTCTCATGATTGTCTCAGGACCTCGCTGTCTATTACTCCTCCCCACACCAAGGCTCATATTATCATGATGTAGGAAATTCCATCCTCTTAGGCCATAACTATTGCAGCTGCTCCTGCTTCTTCTAGTTGGGGCAAGAATTTCACACTTCCATCAGGTCCACCCCAGCTTCAAGCTGCTTTCCCGCATCTGTTCTTGCACGGGGTTAAATTTGATAAGAACATAAAGCCCACCAATAAAGCTACCACCCTCCGAAATCTCGAGGCGGTCTGCGAGGACTTGGAGGTTGGGTTTGAGTGGTAGAGTCTCATACGAGCCCTTTCTAACGTTAACCGTATTAATTATTAGAAGATTATTTTATTTAAGGAAGAAAGGGAAGCTCATGATAGAGTAATTAAGGACCGCGACAATGAGATCGCTCAATTCAAGACCGAGAGAGACGCGGCCTTGAAGGGAAAAGTTGTTAGTGACAAGTTTTTAACTGAGGCAAGCTGGGCTCATGACAGAGCACTTCTCATGATCAATGATCAGCTCAAAGAAGCTCACAGGGAGTGTTATCCCAACTTTTGGCAAAGTCGAGATACCCAAAGATTAACTGAAAATCAATGATTATTAGTCATGAACATCGATTGTGCATCGCAGGTTCACCACGGATATCGATGAATTTTGTCCGAGTCCGGATCGGGCTACAATTGATAGGACACGTCAAGTAAAGCAGTAGAAACCAACGTTCTGAATTTCGGAGCAATCCGAGTTCGTATGCTCAAGCTATCGTCATTGGAAAATGGAAGAAGTATGCTTTAGTTTGAATCCTTCTACAGTTCGAATCCATAAAGCAAGTCCTTGCTTCGAATCCATTGGCCCAAAGCCTTGCTTCGAATCCATTGGCCCAGAGCCTTGCCTCGAATCCATCCTCGAAATGCGATAGTTCGAATCCATGGAAACCTAGCCTCACTTCGGCCCTCAGTTCGACTCCATCCAAATGCCCTTGGTTCGAATCCATCAGACTGGCTCCCTACTTCGAGTCCACAAAGGAAGTATTCTTCGAATCCACACGGTTGAGAAAGCTTCGAATCCACCATCTTCGAATCCGTCCCGTTAACGCAGTTCCATACCCATCAGGCTACGATACAACCTGATCGATTCGAATAGCATTCCATTTGATCGATTCGAAGGAACATTCCTTCGAATCCCTCACTTCGAATCCATTAGGTTGAAGCGCCTGAAACCCAGGGATTTGGCCCAGAATACTCGGAGGAAGTGGAGGACTGACTCGAAGCGCACGCATGCAAAGAGAATCGATTCGAAATGAATCAATAAGAACAGATCGATTTGAACGAATCGATTCAAAGGAATCGATTCGAACGACTTCAGGTGGCGGAAGACTCCAACTTGAATCGATCATATCTCAAGATCTACAAATCCAAATGACATGAAATTTTCACAGGAGCTTGCGTACACATGGAAAAATGTTCATGCCAAGTTTCAACTCGATTGGACGATTTTCTGATCGATTCGATCCAAGGGTCGAATCGATCCATATGTGGGCCCAGATCTCTAGATTTCGGCCATGTGGGCCCCCTCACATGCTTGAAGCGTTCTTCCCTGATTTTAGGCGAAATATCAGCCTCCTACACCTATAAATAGAGCCCCTGGTCATTCAGAAAAGAGGTCGGACAATTCTTAGAGCTAAAGAGCGCCCAGATTCTGCCAGATTTACTCCAGATCACCATTGCTGCCTTAGATTCAGACTTAGTTCGACAAATCAGTTGTAATACAACATACGAAATTGTAATCTTCAAGCATCGAGCAATAAAATCATAAAAACCTTGAAGTGGACGTAGGCCGGAGATAGCCGAACCACTATAAATTGTGTGTCACTGTTCATTATTTCTTGATTGTTGCTTGTTACTTGCTTAGATCTGTGATTTGTGTGTGAATATTGTTGATCTGTATTCATACGCTGGTGCTTTCGCTACACTTGGGGTTTGTGACCATTTTTGGTGCAAACACTTTGGTGCTTTCACTGAGAAGAACTAGGACCCGCTACACCAAATTCAAAATTTAGATTTGGAATTTTAAGGATTCAGATCTGACTCTACAATGACTTGACAAACTAGACAAAGAACTGAGAGGAGCCAACAGGCAGGAAGTCAAGAGGCATCCTCTGGCGCTGGAGAAGGACAAGCTTCGATCTACATTACTAGAGATGAGATGGAAGCGATGAATAACTTAATGCAGGAAAGAATGATGAAAAGCCAACAAGAGATGCTGCAGAATTTCTTCGAGCAGATGAGAGCTGCAGGGACGCAGAACCCTGGACCAGCTACAGCGGCTGTGAATGTGGAACAAGGAGCTAGGGCTATGGAACCCAACGGAGGACAGAATGCAGAACCAGAAGGCAATCAACAAGGGCTTGGGGGCAGGCCCGCAGGATCCAACGCAGAAGTACCTTTGGAAGGAGCTCAACCGGCTAGGGCCAACACGAATGCTAACGAGCCACCCGAAGAGTACGTACCAGAATTCCCTACAAGACTCGGAGGGCAAGACAGAGACATGACAAGGGGGCAACCCCTAGATGGAGATGAAAGAATGATCGGCCTAGTGAGACGACTCATGAGAGGAGGGTTTTCAGGAGGAGGATTGGAAGAAGTTAGTCGGAGTCCGTTCGCTCCGAATATCAGGAATGCAAGGAACCCTCCGAAGTTCAAACTACCAACGCTGAATCCTTATGATGGAAAGTCAGACCCGACCATGCATATCACCAGATATATCAGACACATGGAAGTGCTGGGAGCATCCGAGGAAGTGATGGCACGATGTTTCCCCTTATTCTTATCAGATTTGGCTGCGCTTTGGTTTAGGCAGCTAGAAACCGGATCAATCAGGACATGGGGCGAGCTTGTGGATTGCTTCAAGAAGCAGTTTAGGGTTCACGTGACGCGACCTAAGAGCGTGATGACTTTGGCATCAATAAAACAAAGGACCGGAGAGTCCATAAAAGATTTTTGTTACGATTTAATGCGACGGTGACTTCTGTAGATCGCCCGGACCCATCGATGATTTTGATGGCGGCAGTGGCAGGAGTTGGAGAAGGCACCGAATTCAAAGACTCTTTGACTAAAGATCCACCGCAAGATCTTGGAGAGTTTTTCCATGAAGTTGAAAAATTCATTCGATTAGAGGAATCACGAGCCGAGAGGCAGGAAATAAATGTTGCACAAGGCGAAGGAACCGCCAGGGAACAATCCAGGGCAGACAAAGGAAAGAGAAAGCAGGATGACGCACATGATGGTCCTGATAAACGGAAGAAATTCCGAGATCCCAGATTCAGGCAATACACAGACTTGGTGGCAGGACTGGAACGAATTTACACCGAAACTCGGGGGCAACTCCCCTATCGAAAACCACCAAGGAGAGATCCCACGGAGCGGGAACGTAAGACTGGAAAGTACTGCCTATTCCATGAGCTGGATGGGCACACTACCGATGAATGTCGCCACCTGAAGGATGAGGTGGAAGAACATGCCAGGAGTGGTAGATTGCCGCAGTATGTCAGAGAACGTACGACGGCGGTTAGACCCGAACAACTACCGCATCAACCAAACAGGAATGATCCTGGATCGGGATCACGACTCGTCATCAACTGATTGTGATGGCAAGGGCCAAGTTCAAGATTTGGACTACTGGTCGATTAGTTTTCTTAGATTTGATTTCCAAAATAAAACGGCTATCCCACTTACTCATGTACGGGAACCGGAGAGATCCCTAGGCATGCTCTGAGATGGAAATAGACCGCTCCGCCCGGAGAGGCATTATCTTGTTTTTCCTGGTGTTTGAGATTGAACATCTAGGATTTGAATTTAATAAAGAAACACTTATTAAAATAAACCTTTGACCGGAGAGTTAAAGGATAAACATTAAATATCAATATAAACATGATCGCTTTATGATCCTACCCGGAGAGGCAGGGTCCGGAGTGCAAGAAGTGAGTTGCTTCACCGGAGAGCGACAGGATCAACTCACTTAAGCATCGTTTCCTATTCACCGGAGAGTGATTGGATCAGGATTCGATAAGAGCCCGGAGAGGATATGATCGGCCCACGATTTAGGCCATGACATCACTTAATGTTCAGATACACTGAACCGGAGTGCAGGAGGTGAGTCGCTTCGCCGGAGAGCGACAGGATTGACTCACTTAACGTTGTTTCCCCTTCACCGGAGAGTGACAGGATGGGATCCAGCATGAGCCCGGAGAGGCTGTGATCGACCGACGATTCAGGTCATGACATCGCTTAATGTTCAGATACACTGAACTGGAGTGCAGGGGGTGTAGCCGCTTCGCCGGAGAGCGACAAGATCGGCTCACTCATTGTTGTTTCCCCTTCACCGGAGAGTGACAGGATGGGATCCAGCATGAGCCCGGAGAGGCTATAATCGGCCGAGAACGACCAAGACATCGCTATACGCCCTAGCTGGGGCCAGAGTGCAAGGGATAGAAAGCAACGCCGGAGTGCAATAGGATCTTTCTATTCAATCGCTAAATCTAGAATGGGTTTGACAAGGGTCCGGAGTAACCATCAATAGTACGGAGAGACCGTAGAATTTCATTCTTAACTTCCACTGGAAAAAATTGATAACAATTCGGCTTCGAATAGCCATGGACTTGATTGAAAATGCTATAAGCTATGAGTAAAACATGAACTCACTACATCCAACTTAAGACTGATCAAAACACGCCTTTTACCAAAAAGGCATGTTTTGGGGGGCAAAATGTTATCCCAACTTTTGGAAAAGTCGAGATACCCAAAGATTAACTGAAAATCAATGATTATTAGTCATGAACATCGATTGTGCATCGCAGGTTCACCATGGATATCGATGAATTTTGTCCGAGTCCGGATCGGGCTACAATTGATAGGACACGTCAAGTAAAGCGGTAGAAACCAACGTTCTGAATTTCGGAGCAATCCGAGTTCGTATGCTCAAGCTATCGTCATTGGAAAATGGAAGAAGTATGCTTTAGTTCGAATCCTTCTACAGTTCGAATCCATAAAGCAAGTCCTTGCTTCGAATCCATTGGCCCAGAGCCTTGCTTCGAATCCATTGGCCCAGAGCCTTGCCTCGAATCCATCCTCGAAATGCGATAGTTCGAATCCATGGAAACCTAGCCTCACTTCGGCCCTCAGTTCGACTCCATCCAAATGCCCTTGGTTCGAATCCATCAGACTGGCTCCCTACTTCGAGTCCACAAAGGAAGTATTCTTCGAATCCACACGGTTGAGAAAGCTTCGAATCCACCATCTTCGAATCCGTCCCGTTAACGCAGTTCCATACCCATCAGGCTACGATACAACCTGATCGATTCGAATAGCATTCCATTTGATCGATTCGAAGGAACATTCCTTCGAATCCCTCACTTCGAATCCATTAGGTTGAAGCGCCTGAAACCCAGGGATTTGGCCCAGAATACTCAGAGGAAGTGGAGGACTGACTCGAAGCGCATGCATGCAAAGAGAATCGATTCGAAATGAATCAATAAGAACAGATCGATTCGAAGGAATCGATTCGAACGACTTCAGGTGGCGGAAGACTCCAACTTGAATCGATCATATCTCAAGATCTACAAATCCAAATGACATGAAATTTTCACAGGAGCTTGCGTACACATGGAAAAATGTTCATGCCAAGTTTCAACTCGATTGGACGATTTTCTGATCGATTCGATCCAAGGGTCGAATCGATCCATATGTGGGCCCAGATCTCCAGATTTCGGCCATGTGGGCCCCCTCACATGCCTGAAGCGTTCTTCCCTGATTTTAGGCGAAATATCAGCCTCCTACACCTATAAATAGAGCCCCTGGTCATTCAGAAAAGAGGTCGGACAATTCTTAGAGCTAAAGAGCGCCCAGATTCTGCCAGATTTACTCCAGATCACCATTGCTGCCTTAGATTCAGACTTAGTTCGACAAATCAGTTGTAATACAACATACGAAATTGTAATCTTCAAGCATCGAGCAATAAAATCATAAAAACCTTGAAGTGGACGTAGGCCGGAGATAGCCGAACCACTATAAATTGTGTGTCACTGTTCATTATTTCTTGATTGCTGCTTGTTACTTGCTTAGATCTGTGATTTGTGTGTGAATATTGTTGATCTGTATTCATACGCTGGTGCTTTCGCTACACTTGGGGTTTGTGACCATTTTTGGTGCAAACAGGGAGTCCGATAAACTGAAAGACGAAGTCACTGAAGAAGAGCAGGCTATCGAGGCCTGAAACCAAACTATTGTTGAACAAGGCACCACCATTACTAAGCAGGCCATCAAACTCACTCGACTCCGCGAGGGGAATGCAAGATTGGTCAAGGAGAAAGAACATGTGGCATCCAATAAACTGGCTGTCCAGGTCGACCATTTGGTCACACGATCAAAGCTCTCGGACCTTTAAGAGGAGCATAATGAAGCGAAGAGCCAAAGGATGCCAGCATGTTGCATCTCTATACTTGCAATGTTGCGAACAAAGGCAGTTTGAAGTGGCTCGGAAATGATTATCCCCAGATTCTCACTATGGTTTGGGAAGAAGTATTAGTTAGATCAGAGTGAGCAGGGGATATGCGATCTGAAGAAGAGTTAATGGCGAATTATCTCAATTCTAAGGACATAGACTTCCCGGTGGCTATTAGGGAGATTCTCAAGAAGAGAGAAGGATGGACGCCATTGATGCCACTGCTAAAGCTCTTGCTAGCCCAAGCTCTTTGGGTTAGGGTGAAATATCTGCTCCTAATTCTCAAGGGCAAGCAACAACCATTCCAGCATCCACAGTTGTCAGTTCTGAAGCTGCCCACATGCATCTATCTTCCAAAGCACTGCGTGAGCCATACTTTACTCCAACTGTCGAGCGACCCACTGAAATGGGGACTGGAGTAGAGGATTTCGAAGTTCAAGTTCATGAACAAACTCCCGGTTCAGGTATTTCCCTCATTTCTCCAATACTCCAAAAGCTCCAATTCACTTCGAAGCCCTTTACTAAACTATACAACTACGTTTTCCAACTTACAGGTCAACTGTCTCTCCTATCTCCTCCTCCAACTACACATAGCTCGATAGCCTCTACCATCTTTACCGCTTCCACTACTATCTCTACACTGGCTTCAAGTATAACTCCTATCTCAATCTCCAGGCTTAGGATCGATTATGAGCAAATAGCGACACTGCATAAGCTGGAGGACATCTTCGTGTCTCTAGAAGAAGAAGTGCTAGTGACTGGCGAGTCAGACCCGATTGACAAGGAGACTATGGCAGGAAGACTCGATAAAGAAAAGAAGGGGCTGTAAGCGAAGAAGGAGAAGGAGGAAGCAAAGCGTAAGACTCCGACTACAATCAAGCTCCAGATGTCAAAGAATGGAGACACCGTTACAGGAGGTTCTAAGGGGTCTGGCCCTGCTACGGGAGGAGAGTCTATATCCTTGGAGGGTGTTATTACCCTTGGCAAGGAAAGTAAGAGGAAGGAGATTCTGATTCATCCGGGCAAGGACAAGAAAGGTGACCATGGTGGAAATAAATGATAATGTAACCGAGTTCCAGTGGAGGGGAGCATTTATGGTTTTTGTATGTCTTTTGAGTTGATCGAGTTTGTATAAATATAGAGTTTGTACTTTCTATTTCTGTTTGTTTTTGTTGTTGTGTGATGTTTGAAACTAGCCGGCATTGTGCTGGAACGGCTCCCATAGTTTGTTGAGTCTGTACATAAAATGATATTAGCAATAAAAGATTATCATTTCTATTATAATCTCTCCTATGTACTTTTCCTACATTCTATGTACTATGTTTGTTTATAAATAACTGCTTGTGTATACAATACAATTGCATGTATTGCAATATCCTATATCATATACTTCTGTGTCTGTGTTATATCTTTATTTACCATAACTCTATGCATGTAATTGGTATTCCTATAGCTATTTAGCATATTATATTACTTAGCTCTTTTATGATTTGCTAAAATACTCTGTTTGACATAACGAAACTATGGTGTATCTCTAGCTAGCCTGTCCCGATCATGTGTTGGTGTATGTATACCCCTACTCCACAAGGCTTGTTACTTTGAACTTAGGGTTTAGGAAATTCGTTAGAGATTGATTCTTTTGGGCAACTCGTTTGGTTGCCCTCAGTTTGGGTCACGTAGTAGGCTCCTGTCTCCAGGAACCCGTTGTCTTGATGCTCGATTCCAAGCATTTTGTTCCTTGACTGTGACCTGATCATTCCAAGTTTAGTCTTAAGATCCTGTTTGCAAATCAGTTTCTATCTTCAGAAAACTTTTGAACAACTTAATTACTTCGACTTTCCTCTGGTGTTTCCGTTGATTCGATGATTTGGACATTCATAATACTGCTGGGCAATGCTGATTTCCACCAATCTTATGATAGGAACTTTCCCGACACGGCCAAAGAAATGTCTGTACTTAGAAATTTTGGATGAGCTTTTGGTGTAACTAGGGTAACATCGATTACTAGAGAAAAAAGGATTTCCTAGTGTTGCCGGGGTAGCACTAGTACTTAGGAAATTCCAAATTGATTTTTCTATCGATCTGGTGGTTTGAAGGTCTATACTTCCCATCCAGAGATTGCAAAGTATTTTCTCGGTCGTGTGGGACGTGTGTTGCTTACAAAAACGCAGTCCCAATAGTTCTAGAAGTGACATGCGGCTTATTGCGCATGAGGGGTTTTGCATAACTAGACGCGGTTCCATTGGTCCAAGCATCGACGTATGGCTTATTGGTGGTGCATAAGGTGTATTGTGAACTAAAAAGCAGTTCCATCAGTTCAAGCAGTGATCTGCGGCTTATTGGTGGCACAAAAGGATTATTGCGTACCTGAACACAGTTCTATCGGTTTAAGTAGCATCGTGTGGCTTATTGGTGGCATATAAGGAGATGGGCCTTCCCGACATCGCAGGAACAACGCCGGTTCTCAAAAGGCATGGATTGATTTTCCCTGTCAATCTGATGGTTTGATTCGATTTTCCCCGTTGACTCGGCGGTTTGCTTAGAAGAACGCGGTTCCATTGGGTCAAGAGGCGAGATATAATATTAATAAAAGGAAGGGCAAGTCCTGCCTTTTTA
Organism: Allium fistulosum; assembly: GCA_030737815.1. NCBI lineage: Eukaryota > Viridiplantae > Streptophyta > Magnoliopsida > Asparagales > Amaryllidaceae > Allium > Allium fistulosum. The sequence goes on from CM060901.1 coordinate 962,573,415, forward strand.
CAATGCCTCATATGCCCCTGGATGGCTTATTTGTGATAATAGAAAATACATAGGTGTAGCATCCCCTATCTTCAGGCACGAAGCTAAGCGCTACAGATGCTGCAGTCATCTATAGTATTAACTTCCGGGGACAAAACACGGTAATGTTAATGGTATCCATAATATCAGAAGCACATTAATATGAAACAAAATCACAGATTACAAAAAAACTTTTCCCATTACATTGCAAATCCATGTTTCATATTCCATTACACAATCCCAAATCATTTTCCAGGTTTTGATAAAATTTAATTATTACAAATTACGCCAAGAGTGACATACGATGATGCCCCCTTGGATGATCAGATTACTAAATAGACATATCAGTCTTAAATAAATCACAACAGAAATAAAACTAAATAGCTCCTACATAGCTAACTTTGGCTCCTGCACGTCTTCGGAAGCTTATTTGTCCAACCTACTACACTTGAAAAACCTTAACTCTCAATCTAATCAAATTAATTTTGAGCACCCGAGAGTTCAAGGAGAAAACATAAACTTTGAGTCATACATAAAGCCTGGTGTGAATAATGTTATTACATCTTGGGTTACTAATATTAAGTGAGACCACACCGCTTAGAGGAACGGGTTTCCCCTCGCCAATATCCCTTTTAAAAACATGTCTTTTGCAAATCAGAATCCTGCAATCAAACTAGTTAAAGCAATAATAGCAATATCATATATGCACATAAATCAGGTAATCAATAGACTATTTGTCCGAACAATGTAGTTTTGTTTGGCTAACTACTAACCATTGGCTGGCTCGGGCCTACCAGACAAATAACTAATCTAACTTCTATTAGACATACTTCTGGACGGTCTATCCTTAACTTACTTCTCCCAGGGTCAACTGATCCTAATGGTTTTGTAGCCTCACCAATAACCTATCTTTCTCTGTATATTCCTTTCTGTGTGTAACATCATTTAAGTCTTTCCTGTGACTAAGCCCTACACACTGGAATTTTGGACTTATATTAGCTAGGGGCTATAGTTAAAGTATAGGGCACGATCCTATACCAGTTCCATCTGGTATTCTACTATCTGAGTCATTTACTTAGGGTTAACTACCCCATCAAATTTTCCTTAAAAAAATTTCTTTCAAATTGATTTAACCCTTTAAAATACACTTAAACAAGGAAAATATACCTTTTTCTTTACTCAAATATCTTTTCAGGATATATGCTTTACACAAAACAATGTTGATAAGAATCTTCAAAACCCTTGTCCCAAAACTGTAAACCGTCCCTTTCTAATCCATTGAAAGTACCTCTTTCGAAATAAGTTACCCACATTACCTTGAAACACTAGGCCGAAATGCCAAAACATACCTTTTGAAACCTTTAAAAATAGACTTTTCGAAATAATTGAAAGTGTCCCTTCGAAAGCTTTATAAAATCTTAGACATCCTCTTTTCAAAACACTTCAAACTTGTCTTTCAAAAGCATTGGAAACCTTCCATTTTAAGACTCAAGTAAACCTTTCGAAAACATTAGGGAATTCTCCCCTTCGAAACCTTCATTATATATCTTTCGAAGGCATTAAAGTCCTTTACTTAAAACAAACCTTTCGACATTGGATTCAAGTAAAAGTTTGTGGAACATAGTTTCGAAACCATTTAAAACCATTCCTTTCGAAACCTTTGGGTTTAACTTTCAATATACCAAGGGTCTTAAAAGAATCGGGCGAAAGCATTGCTTTCAAAAGTATTATTCCCAAGTAAAAGAAAGTGGATGGTCTCGAAACCAACCCTTTCGAAAGCATGGAGAAGCGGCTTCAAAGTTTAAAACAAAAGAACCCTTTCGAATGCTTTGTTTCAAAAGGTTGAATGCGGCAGTAGGGGTTTCGACCCTTTCAAAAGCTTGTTTTAAAAACAAAAGGAGGCAACCCATTCAAACGCCCTTCCTTTATATAAACAGAACCAAGTTGGTTAAGTCGAAAGCTCTTATCCCTTCGAAAGCCTTATTTGTAACCAAAATAGTTCCAAGTTTAAAGAGCAACTTCTACCCCTTCAAAAGCATGTCGACTCTATACCTTTCGCCTATCTTCAATCCACTACATACCAAGGCATTGATACCAAGTATATTGGTTTCGACTTGGTTGGAGGCAGCCGTATAGAGCCAAAAGGCGGCTGCTATAAGTGGCGAAGTAGTAATTTCTTGCAAAACTAATTATTAACCTTTTAAAGTAATTTCTTTCCAACTAACTTGCCCTGTTTGTCAACATATAATTGGTTGCAAATTTTTTTTCAAAAAGTACTGCCGAATTCAATAATTAAAAATTAAGAACATTTAACAAATTGTCACTTCTCCTTTTATAAACATATAAAACATTTAAGTCATATACCTTAAATAATTTTATATTCTTAAATAAAATACTTAGGAAAATTCTTTAAAAATTCCCATAAATCACTTTTAATATTTTTTCTAACATATTTATATTTTTGACCCGATGCTAACATATAATAGCCGAAAATAATTTAAACAAAATTTAACCATTTTATTTACTAGAAAATTCATAATAAATCCATATTAACTTAGAAAATTATGAAACTTGAAACACATTTCTAAAATAATGTTTCTAACCTTATATCAAAAATGCAAGCCATTTGGATGTCATTTAATATGTTTTTCAAATCAAATCTTGTCATAAAATCTACATGAAACAATAAAAATCATCAACAAGCATATATATCCACTTAAACAATCAAAACATGGAATTTTTCTTGCAAAATAATTTCAGATCTCATCTAGAAACCGAAAGCTATAAAAATGAGATGTAATCTATTATTCACCTTAGCTTGTTGTTAAGGAGATTGAGATTTACCCTTGAATTAATTTGATTATGCTTCCTTCTTGAATTCTTGCTTATCTTCCTTTAGATTTCTTCTAATGGTGGCCGACCAAGCTTCTCTGTATTTAGTTTTGTTTGTGAATGATGTAAATGAAAATGGAATAAGGGTTTAAGGTATAAGAATATAACCTATTTCTATTTTGCCCTTATCTTATTCCTCTTACCTCTTTAATTTTATTTCTTTTTGGTTCATTGATTAATTAGGCAGGGGTACCTTATAATCACACAAATCTCAATCCCATTACCATTTTCATTATTTCATTTAATTTATCTAACTAAATGTCCTAAATAATGTTAGTCAAAATTAGGGTCGTTACAGACTCCCCTCCTTAAAGAATTTCATCATCGAAATTACGATAAGGTATTTATAATAATCAATCATAAAGGTAAAATATACCATGAAACAAGTCAGGATAAGTATCTCTAACCCTGCTCTCAGAGTACAGTCTCTCTCGTCGTCACTCCACTGGACTTTGACTAATCTGACTGTCTTGTTCCTTAGTCTCTTCTCATCTCTCGGGACTACACCAACTGGCTTTCTAACTATAGTCAATTTCGGTTCCACTACTAAATCATCTAACATAGTCGGTGCTATAGTAGTCTCTGGATCTCGAATACACTTCATCGGTGCAAATTTTCTTGATTTTCCAAATCTGATCACACCCTTCATCGGTGATAACTTGACGAAAATATGATCTCTAACTGAAAACTCTAAGTCTTTCCATCTCTTGTATGCATAACCCTTCTGTCTAGACTGAGCTTCCTTCATTCTGGCTCGAATGAACTCAATCTTTTCTGCAGCTTCTTTAACCAAATCTGGACCAAGAACTAACCTATCCCCAGTCTCTAACCAACAAACGAGAGATTTTCATGGCCTTCCATACAAAGCTTCAAATGTTGTCATTCTTATACTAGCCTGATAACTGTTGTTATACGAAAACTCGACTAAGTGTAGGTGGACTTCCCAAGATCCCCCAAAATCTAGCACACAAGCTCGTAACAGATCTTCTAAGACTTTGTTAACTCTTTCCCTTTGCCCATCTGTCTGCGGACGGTAAGCGGTACTCATCTTGAGCTTGGTACCCAAAGTCTCATGTAGACTCTTCTAGAACTCGCTAGTGAATAAGGAATCTCTATCACTTACTATACTACTAGGAATTCCATGCAATCTAACTATATTCTTCATAAACAACTTAGCTAAAATAGGTGCCATCCTGGTTGACTTAATTGGAATGAATGGACACTCTTGGTTAATCTGTCCACTATAACCCATATGCTTTCATTTCCCCTATTTGACCTTGGCAACCCATCTATAAATTCAATTGAGATAGAATCTCATTTCCAAACTGGAACCTCTAAAGGCTGAAGTAACCCACTTGGTTTTTGATGCTTGGCTTTTACCTATTGATAGTTCAAACACTTCTTCACCCATAAGCCTACATCCCTCTTCATGCCTTCCCAAAAGAAACTTCTTTTCATGTCCTGATACATCTTAGTTCCTCCCGGATGAATAGTGAACTTTGAACGATGCCATTCTCCAAGAACTTCCTTCCTAATGTTTCCCACATTTGGAACACATAGTCGTCCTTTCTTTCTCAACCACCCATTCTCGTTAAAATTGAAATATTTTAAGTCATCGCTCTCTGTTCCATCCCTTAATTTTTGATCTATTCAACTAATAGTGGATCCTCCTTCTGCTTAGAAGCAATCTTTTCGATCATCACCGGTCAAACTTCTAAACATGTCAACATAGCGGTTTCCTTACTAGATCTAGCTTCAGATCTCCACTGTATTCTACATGTAGTCAATGCTTCTAAATCTTTCCACTCAGCTATAATTTCCAATGCTGCATTCTGATGTTTTCTACTAAGTGCATCTACAACCTTATTGCCTTTTCCTGGTATGTACTCAATACGAAAGTCATAAGCGGCTAAAAACTCTAACCACCTTTGTTGTCTCATATTCAATTCCTTTTGAGAGAATATATATCTCAATGACTTATGATCCGTATACAACTCAAATCTTTCTCTCAAAAGGTAATGTCTCCACACCTTCAATGAGAAAATTACTGTAGCTAATTTCATGTCATGAGTTGGATATCTAACCTCATGCAGTCTGAGCTGTCGAGAAGCATAGGCAATCAATTTACCTTTTTACATTAACATAGCTCCTAATCCTATTCCACATGCATCCATGTACACCACTAAATCCTTATTCCCTTCTGGAACAACTAACACAGGTGCATTAGTCAATAAGTGTTTCAATCTCTGGAATGCTTCCTTACATTTATCGGTCTAAACGAACTTCACATCCTTTCGCGTTAGTTTGTCATCGATGCCACTATCTACGAAAAATCCTCAATGAATCTCCGATAATAGCCGGCTAATCCAAGAAAACTCTTTATCTCAGTCATTGTCTTGGATCTCTTCCAATTATTCACCACCTCGATCTTAGTCGGATCTACAGACAACCCTTTCTCTGAGACTACATGACCAAGAAATGTCACTTCCTTCTTCCAAAAATGACACTTCAAAAATTTCGCTTTTAGTTGGTGCTGCCTCAACGTCTCACGCACCACTCTAAGATGAACCTCATGCTCTCTTTCATATTTAGAGTATATCAAAATATCATCTATGAATACGAATACAAACTTATCCAAGTGCTCTCGAAAAACTCGGTTCGTCAAATATACAAAGAATGCTGGCGCATTAGTCAGTCCGAGCTTCATTACTAACCATTCATATGATCCATATTTGGTTCTAGACGTCGTCAAAGGAATACTATCCTCTGCTACTCTAAGCTGATGAAACCCTGTTGCTAAATCCAACTGGGAAAATACTTTGGCTCCACTCAACTGATCAAACAAATCGCCAATTCTAGGTAATAGATATCGATTCTTTATCATGTTCTCATTCAACTTACGATAATCGATACATAATCTTAACGATCCGTCCGGTTCCTTGGCAAACACTACGGCTGTTCCCCAAGGTGAACTGCATGGTCTGATAAAATTCTTGCCTTCCAAATCCACCAACTGCACCTTTAGCTCCCTCATCTCCGTAGGTGCCATTCTGCTTGGCGGTCTACTCATCGGTTCTGCTCCTGGTACTAAATCTATCCAAAACTCAATGGCTCGTTTCGGTGGTAGTCCTACTACGGTCTCAAAGACATCTACGAATTCTCTAACAATGAAAACTCGATTCAACTCGTCTTCTACCTCCACAACACCCAACAAAGCATTAACCTCAATACTAGAGTTTTCTATGGAGTATATAATCTGATCACTATAGTCAGGGTGTCTAAGTGATATTTTCCTATCATGGAAAAATATCCTAGCATCGTATTTACTTAACCAATCCATACCCAAAATAATTCCGAACCCTATGAAATAAAATACATGCAAACTACAAACAAATGTACGACCTAAAAATTCAAACTCTAACTCGTCACACTTTATCTCAAGTGTCGCATATCCTCCTATCGGATTTGCAACCCTTAAGGAAGTAACTAGGTACAAGGGTTATGGGTTAAGCTTATCTACCAAACAATGAGATATAAAAGGATGTGATGCACCAGTATTAAATGGAACTCTAACTGATACACCATGAATCAAAAGCATACCTCCCAATGCACCTTTTCCCTTCTCGTCTGTTGTTGGTCTCGAGATAGCTGGTTCCAATGCAAACATCTTACCTTTCTCATCCTTGGCTGGCTCCTTGCACTGGTTCTTATAATGTCCAATTTGATCGCAGTTGAAACATCTCACTCCTTTCTTGTCAGCGGCTTTCTTCCCTTTGCTTGTCCAGCACTCATGAGCATAGTGTCCCTTCTTATCACACTTATAACAGATAACTTCTATCTTCCCTTTCTTGGCAGCTCCAACTCTTTTGAGCTCCCTTATTATGGAAATACTTCCTCTTTTGGTTCTGCCCTCCTTGAGCTCCACCTGCCTTGTTACCCTCAAGATAATCAAGCATTTCTTCCTGCCTTAAAGCCATCTCAACAACTACATCGCACAGATCTCTAATATGTGATAATGTGGCCTTAGCAAGCTCAAGCTTCAACTTTTGATAACAGTATCAACCGTAGCATATCCGTATCTTGATAGCTCCTTAAATCTTCTTGCATACTCAAGCACTGTCATATCTCCCTACTTTAACTCAACAAACTTCCTGAGCAGAGTTGACTTCGTAATCTCTGACATAAACCTCTCCTCAAACCTTCTCTTAAACTCAGCCCAATTCATGGTCTCCTCATTGACTCCAACGGTAACACTGTTCCACCAATATAGTGCTGCTCCCTATAACTGCCTAGAAGCGAGTCTCCTTTTCTTCTCATCATTGAGCTCCAAATCAGCAAAATTTCTCTCGCAATGAAGTAACCAATTCTCCATTTCAATTGCGTCCTCAGTCCTGATAAATGGTTTTCCTCCCATCCTAGCATAATCTCTACTCAACACAGCATAGTTATTGGCCACCGGAGCTCCCTGATTCCCTCCTTCAGTATTTCCTCCAACTAACCCCACAGCAAATCCTGCTTGCATCATGTTAATGAAGAATTGATACATTGCTTCCATATCTACTTGCGACATTCCAGCACCCACATTAGCAGCTTGTGCCTGACCTGGATTCCTCTTAGTGTTTGGTTTGGCATTCCCATTGGTGTGGTGCTTCCCCCGCCAATGTTAACTCTTCCACTTCTAGCATCCATATCTTACGTCCGTAAAATCTGCATTCGAGTCTTTGTAAGATATAGAAGAATAACCTAAGGGAGATGGGAGAATAGAGATAAAGCGTATACTTATATACAACAAATACAAGTACGTTACTATAGCGTTATCTCATACCCCAATCTTTTCTCTAATTCCTTAGGATTATGTTTTTCAAAATCGTTTTAAGTTTGAAGTTTCTTTTAAGTTTTCATAAATCTATGCTCTGATACCAAGTTGTAACATTCCCTAACTTGAGGCCTGAAGCTAAGCGCTACAGATGATGCAGTCATCTATAGTATTAACTTCCGATGACAAAATATGGTAATGTTATTGGTATCTATAATATCAAAAGCACATGAACATGAAATAAAATCATAGATTAAAAAAATAACTTTTCACATTACATTTAAAATCTATGTTTCATATTCCATTACACAATACCAAATCCTTTCCCAGGTTTTGATCAAATATAATTATTACAAATTACGCCAAGATCGACATATGAAGATGCCCCCTTGGATGATCAGAGTACTAAATAGACATATCGGTCTTAAATACAGCATAGCGAAAATAAAAATAAATAGCTCAAACATAGCTAACTTTGCCTCCTGCACACCTTCGGAAGCTTATTCGTCCAACGTACTAAACCTAAAAAACCTTAACTCTCAATCTACTCAAATTAACTTTGAGCACCCCAGAGTTTAAGAGAAAAACATAAACTTCAAGTTAGACATAAAGCCTGTTATGAATAATGCTATTACATCTCGGGTTACTGATATTAAGTGAGACCACGCCGCTTAGTGGAACGGGTTTCCCCTCACTAATATCCCTTTTAAAACATGTCTTATGCAAATTAGAATCCAGCAATCAAACTGATTAAAGCAATAATAGAAATATCATATATGCACATAAATTAGGTAATCAATGGACTGTTTGTCCGAACAATGTAGTTTTGTTTGGCTAACTACTAACCATTGGCTGACTTGGGCCTACCAGACAAATAACTAATCTAACTTCTGTTAGACACACTTTTGGATAGTATGTCCTTAACTTACTTCTCCCAGGATCAACTGATCATAATGGTCTTACAGGCTCACCAATAACCTATCTTTCTCTGTATATTCCTTTATGTGTGTAACATCATTTAAGTCTTACATGTGACTAAGCCCTACACACTGGAATTTTGGACTTCTATTAGCTAAGGGCTATAGCTAAAGTATAGGGCGCTACCTTATTCCAGTCTCATTTGGTATTCTACTATCTAAGTCATTTACTTGGGGACTATCAAATTTCCTTGAAAACATTTTTTTCAAATTGATTTAACCCTTTAATTCACACTTAAACAAGGAAAATGTACTTTTTTCTTTACTCAAATATCTTTTCCATGATATATGCTTTACACAAAACAATGTTGATGAGAATCTTCGAAACCCTTGTTCTAAAACTTTAAACAATCCCTTTGGAATCCATTGAAAGTACCCCTTTCAAAATAAGTGAACTACTTTACCTTGAAACACTAGGCCGAAAGGCCAAAACATACCTTACGAAACCTTTAAAAATAGTCCATTCGAAATTATTGTAAGTATCCCTTCGAAAGCTTTATAAAACCTTAGATATCCTCTTTTCAAAACACTTCAAACTTGTCTTTCAAAAGCATTGGAAACCTTCCATTTTAAGACTCAAGTAAACCTTTCGAAAACATTGGGGAATTCTCCCCTTTGAAACCTTCATTATATATCGAAAGCATTAAAGTCTTTTACATAAAACAAATCTTTCGAAAGCATTGGGTTCAAGTAAAAGTTTGTGTAACATAGTTTCAAAACCATTTAAAACCATTCCTTTCGAAACCTTTGGGTTTAACTTTCAATATATCTAAGGGTCTTAAAAGAACTGGGGCGAAAAGCGTTGCTTTCAAAAGCATTATTCCTATGTAAAAGAAAGTGGATGGCTTCAAAACCAACCCTTTCGAAAGCATGGAGAAGCAGCTTCAAAGTTTAAAACAAAAGAACCCTTTCGAACGCTTTGATTCGAAAGGTTGAATGCGGCAGCAGGGGTTTCGACCATTTCAAAAGCTTGTTTAAAAAAAAGGCGACAGCCCATTTAAATGCCCTTCCTTTATATAAACAGAAGCAAGTTGGTTAAGTCAAAACCTCCAACCCCTTCGAAAGCCTTATTTGTAACCAAAATAGTTCCAAGTTTAAAAGAGCTACTTCTACCCCTTTGAAAATAGTTTCGACTCTATACCTTCCTTATATATCCAATCCACTACCTACCAAGGAATTGATACCATGTGTATTGGTTCTGACTTGGTTGGAGGCAGTAGTATAGGGCTGAAAGGTTGCTACTATAAGTGGTGAAGCAGTAATTTCTTGCAAAACAGATTATTAACCTTTTAAAGTAATTTCTTTCCAACTAACTTGCCTTGTTTGTCAACATATAATTGGTTGCCCATTTTTTTCAAAATCTTTTTCTAAAAGTACCGCCGAATTCAGTAATTAATAATTAAGAACATTTAACTAATTGCCCCTTCTCCTTTTATAAACATATAAAACATTTAAGTCTCATACGTTAAATAATTTTATATCCTTAATAAAATACTTAGGAAAATTCTCTGAAAATTCCCATAGACACTTTTAATATTTTTTCTAACATATTTAAATTTATGACCCAAAGCTAACATATAATAGCCTAAAATAATTTAAACCCAATTTAACAATTTTCTTTACTGGAAAATTCATAATAAATCCATATTAACTTAGAAAATTATGAAACTTGAAACTCACCTCTAAAATAATGTCCCTAACCTTATATAAAAAACGCAAGCCATTTGGATGTCATTTAATAGGTTTTTGAAATCAAATCTTATCATAAAATCTATATGAAACAACGTAAATCGTCAACAAGCATATATATCCATTTAAACAATCAAAACATGGAATTTTTCCTGCAAAAAATTTGGATCTCATCTAGAAACCGAAAGCTATAAAATTGAGATGTAATCTATTATTCACCTTAGCATGTTGTTAAGGAGTTTGAGATTTGCCTTTGAATTAATTTGATTAAGCTTCCTTCTTGAATTCTTACTTATCTTCCTTTAGATTTCTTCAAATGGTGGTTGGCCAAGCTCCTATGTATTTAGTTTTGTTTGTGTATGACGTAAATGTAAATGGAATAAGGGTTTAGGGTATAAGAATATAACCTATTCCTATTTTACCCTTATCTTATTCCTCTTACCTCGTTCATTTCATCTCTCTTTGGTTCATTGATTAATTAGGCATGGCTATCTTATAATCACACAAATCTCAATCCAACCATTTACATTATTTCATTTAATTTATCTAATTAAATGTACTAAATAATGTTAGTCAAAATTAGGGTCGTTACAGTAGGTAAGTATTAAATATAGTAGTGCCCTTGCATGTCGTTGTTCCAAGCACGGGGAATCAGAATTCCATCGACCATCATCAGCTTGAATGTTCCGTCTCCAAGTTTCTGCTCGATCACGTAGGGTCCTTCCCAATTTTGGCCAAGTACTCCTGCACTCAAGAAGATCCGTTTTAGGATGAGATCTTCCACTTTGAAGGTACGGTTTCGAACCTTGGTGTTGAAGTGTCGTGCCGTTCTTTTCTGGTGAGCAGTAGTTCTAAGCTCAGCTTCCTCCCTCCTCTCATCGATTTGTTCAAGTGATTCGAGTAGTAATTGCTCGTTTTCTTTTTGATTGAAATGCCTTATGCGATGAGAGAGGACTTTCAGTTCCAGTGGTTTTATAGCTTCTGAACCATAAGATAAAGCGAAGGAAGAGTATCTGATAACAGATTTATGTGTCATCCTGTAAGCCCATGGTGCAAGCGGAAGCTCATCTACCCAGTTTCCTTCAGCTTTCGTCAACCTCTTCTTTATGGTGGATTTGATGATTTTGCTCACTGCCTCCACTTACCCATTTGCCTATGGATGTACTGCCGTGGAAAAGCTTTTCTCGATCCGGTAATGCTTGCAGAAGTCCTTGAACTAAGTTCCATTGTTCGTGATAATTTTCTGTGGTAGCATAAACCTGCAAATAATACTTTTAGTTACAAAGTTAATCAATTTTTTAGTAGTAATCATGGCAAGTGGTTCCGCTTTGACCCATTTTGTAAAGTAATCAACTATGACGATGGCGTACTTAGCTCCTCCTTTTGCTATTGGTAACATGTCGATTAGATCAATCCCTCGGATTGAAAATGGCCATGGACTGACCATTTGTGTAAATTCCATAGATGGGGTTCGTGGAATCTTTGCATATCTTCGGCATCAATCGCATCGTTTGGAATAGTTTGTCACGTCTTGGTTTATTGTTGGCCAGAAGTATCCATAGCAAAGAGCCTTTTTCACGAATGTTTGCCCCCCAGTTTTGTCATCGCAACTACCTTCATGAATTTCCATGAGGATTTTCTTAGCTTTGTTTTTGGTCAAACACCTAATTAGGGAGCGGAGAACCCTCTCCGATACAGTACTCTATCCTACATTACAAATCATGGTACCTTTCAAAGGAGCTTCTTTCATTCATTCCGGTCCCTTAGGAGTATTCCTGTGTGTAGGTAGTCCTTGATTGGCATCATCCATGATTTATCCTCTTCTGTGGTTTCCAGAATCCAGTCGATATCCATCTGATCTATGCTGGGAGGCGACAATACTTCTAATGGAATTAGTCCTAGTGATTGTGCGTCTCCGAAACTGGCTAGTTTAGGCAAGTGATCGGCCTTCACATTCTGTTCCCTGGGTATATGAGTTATCGTGCAATGTTCAACACCATCGAGCAATTCCCATGCTTTCGATAGGTAAGGGGCGAGGTTTACACCCTTAGCCTGATACTCTCGTTTAACTTGACAGATGACTAACTATGAGTCGCTGCATATATGGAGAGCTTAAATTCCAAGTTCCTTCACAATCTCCAACACCACTATTAACGCTTCATACTCCACCTCGTTGTTAGCAGTAGGAAATTCTAACCTTAGAGCGTAATAGATCAATCGTTCTTTAGGAGTTTCAAGCAAAACTCCCGCTCCTGAGCAAAATTCGTTTGATGCACCATCGACAAACAATTTCCATTGTGATGCTGCAACCGCTGTGTCCTCTTTCTCATCATCCTGAATTGTGAACTCAGCAATGAAGTCTGTCAACGCCTGTCCATCAATCACTCTTCGAGGATAATAAGCCACATTGTACTGGCTTAACTCAATATTCCACTTCAGCAGCAATCCCGAGGTCTCGGGTTGGTAAAGAACTGGCTTCAAGGGTTGATCCTTGATAGGGTGAGCTTGGAAATATGGCCGCATCTTCCTTGATGTTATCAACAAGTAGTGCGCTAACTTTTCTAACTTCGGGTAGTATTGTTTTGCTTCGATGAACCGTTTGCTGATGTAGCAGACGAGTTGTTGAATCCTAGCATCCCCATGCATAAGTTCTACACTTAGCGCATGGGCTAACACTTCCAAGTAGATGAATAGATCTTCCCCATCCGTTGATTGAGATAGGACCAGCAGTGTCTCCATGTGTCGAAGTAATTCCTCAAATGTTGTTTGGCAGTCTTGATTCCATTCGAAGTTCTTCTTTCCCTTCTTCAATGTGTCAAAGAATGTAATACACTTATTCATCGCTTTGGATATGAAGGACTCAATGCTACAGTCTACCCATTTAGACTCTGAAACTATTTTTTTATCGATGGGGCTCAGACATTCCATAATGCGGCGATCTATTCTGGAATGGCCTCAATGTCCCTTGCGTCTACTACGAACCAGAGAAATTTTCTTGACAAAACATCGAACGAGCAGTTCAAGGGGTCCAATTTCATCACATACTTCCGAAGGATTTCAAACATTTTCGAGAGATTATCCAGATGGTTTCCAAATACTCATGATTTTACAAGCATACCGTCTATATATACCTCCATCATCCGTCTGATCTGATTCTTGAACATTGCGTTCGCTATTCTTTGGTAAGTGGCACCGGCATTTTGTAAGCCAAATGACATTACGCAATAACAGTACAGTCCCAAGTCGATAATGAAGCTGGTGTTCTCCTAATCGGGCTCATGCATCATAATCTGATTGTATCCTGAGTAGGCTTCCATAAACGAGAGAAGCTCATGCCCCATGGTTCCGTCAACGAGCTGGTCGATTCTAGGTAGTGGAAAGCTATCCTTCGAGCACGCTTTATTCAAGTCCGAGTAGTCGACACAAGTCTGCTGCTTCCCATTCGATTTCTCGACCTGTACAGGTTTGACACCTATCCAGGATATGTTGCATCATGGATAAAGCCGTTGACCAACTGCTTATCCACTTCTTCCTTTAATGCAGCGGATCGCTCCGGACCTAGACTGCGTCTCTTCTGCCTTTCTTGTATGAATTTGGGATCGATATTAAGTGCATGACACGCTATCTTTGGCGATATCTCATACATATCAGAATGCATCCAAGTGAACACATCCAGATTGGAACAAAAAAAATTATTAGTTCATTTTGCATCTTAACTCCAAGTTGTGAAACTATCTTCAAGACCCGAGTTGGGTCATCCATTTCAATAGGGACAGCAACAGTAAACTCCACTGATGCTGCTCGTTCGTCTCCTGCACTCTTCTCCCTTGGGTCCATAGTCTTGTCAAAGAAACTATGGTCCTCGAGCCAGGGGTCGCTCTGTAATTGCTATGCTTGAAGATCACGAATGTAGAGAGTCTTCTCCAAATTCTTCCTCCTCTCACGTCGTTTGGCTTCGCGCAACTCGACAACGTAACATTCTCTTACCGCAATTTGGTCCCCACTTACCACTCCAATTCCATTTTCCATTAGGAACTTCATTGTAAGGCACCATCGAGCCAAAGCTATTCTGAATTCAGCAAGGGCCGATCGGTCCAAGAAAGTGTTGTAAGCTGAGAATTCATCAATTATCACAAAGGTCTGTATAAGTACCACCCTTCGTTCTCCTTCTCCATGTTCTACAGGTAAGTCAATCGTCCAGACTGGCTATTTTGGTTCGTCGGTAAATCCCTGAATCTTCATCCTACAAGCGATCACATCCTTCATACTGATCTTCATCTGATTGAACATGTGTCGAAAAAGGATGTTAACTGAACTTCCACTGTCAACCAACACTTTCTGCGCAACTGCCGGCCCGATTCCGACTGTTACCACCACTGGTGCGAAAATTGACGCCTTTATACCTTCTGTATCCCGATTCCGGAGAATATAATGTCATCAGTTATCGTTTTTTGTTATTTGGCAGGGGTTCCATCTTCAATGGCATAACAAGCTTCCTTAGGAGCGTGCTTTAAAGAACTAGAATATCGCTCTATCTCGCCCTAACTAATCTGCATTGGGTGAGTGTTTGCATGAAAAATTGACACAAACACCCAACAGAAGTTTTGAAGAGAAATAAATAAATAATATAAAATCAAAAAAGAGGATAGTAACCAAGAAACAGTAGTAAATTGAAGCAATTACATGAACATAATGATTTTTAGTGGTTCGGCATTGTTTGCCTACATCTACTTTGAACATATTACTTTATTAATCACTTTGTAAACTGAGTACAATAGGGACCGGATGAAAGTCCTTAGTTACAATAGAGTATGAAACAACTAGCAGCGTAAAAGTCCTAAAAATGAACAACCAATCCTGTATTTATAAACGAAGATAGCCAAATATTTCTTGAAAATTCGACAGAAGGACCTTCGGTACCATATGGACCCACAAAAGGGATCGATGGTCCAATTCCCAAAGAATAGGGATCAGTATTGATCCCTAACTTGGAGGTTGGGGGTGCGATCCTTATGGTAGCTTCCCCATGTTGAATAATGCTTAGCCTCTAATTTTCATGCCAATTGGATTAGTAGAACTTGAGTAATTGCTTGATCTTTACTTCAACATGAATTGCTTCCTAATTTCAGCTGATCCCTACTGAGGGAAGAAGGTCGGTCCCTCTGACTCCAACCTTTTGAGGTGCGATACCTAGGGTAGGCAACATAGGGTCCCTACATCTTGCTCATAAAATTTCATATGCATTGGACTTGTGGATCTTGAGATATTAATTATTTTCTACTGAACTGCATTAACTTCCTGAATCATACTGATCCTTATCTTGGAGGTTGATTTATGCCGATCCCTCCTATATGTTAAACCCTATTCCATACTTCAAACATTCTGCCTTGCACACCTCTCAATTCCATTCAATCTCGACTTCATATTGCCATCTGCATTCGACTTCTGGACCCCACAATCATCACCCTAGATTAACTAGCCTTGATGATAGTCGAAACTAACTTGTCCAATCAATGAGAATATAACTGGGACAAAACTCTGGATAATACTTGCCTCCCAAAGTACGTCTTGCGCTGAATATGACATGCTTTGAATCGAGCAGGTTAGAGTCATCGGAAAGAAATCCATCCAATTTTTTGAATAGTTGCTATCCTTCCGACGAATTATTTTCCCAAAGCGTTATATCTTTCTTTGATCGTCATGACCTTTAGTCGACTTCCAATAGCATAAATCCAGGATTATACTCCATCAGTTGATATCTGTGTCCAATTCCATGAGACTAATAAGCTTTGGTCATTTGATCCGGTTTCAAACTTGAAGACTTCAGGTTCGAATTCAATTTATGTCGATTTCAAAAATTGAACTTCTAGAATATTCACGTGCATGTTTGGGTACATGTTCTTGTCATTGGCTCCCGGATGTGTTTATATGTTCACACCGGTCATTGCCAATTTTCAAGTTAGATACGATTTCATTGCACTTTGTATATATGTGCTTTGCATAATTTTCATGCCCACGCTTATATGTACAAGAGCCCATATCTGATCCCTACTTTTCTCCATACTTTTTATATACACATATAGGGATCAGCATTCTCCTTGCCGATCCCTCTCTCATTCTCCTATTTTTTCTTTCTCTCTTTTTTATATAATAGGGGTTGGGTGGATCTCCAAGTCAAGGGGTCGATACCAATCCCTTAGCAGATTGGGAACTCAACTCATTTGGCTTTGTGGGACACTAGAAGCATACCGATCCCTCAACCTCCATATAAAAGCTAACGTTTTCCCTTCAATTTTTTTACTTCATTCATTTTCCCCTTCTCTTCCTTTTACCTTCCCACGACCAAACGTTTTCTTTAATTCTCCAAAGCTGAACTTCTTCCTTCCATCAATCCGATCCTAAGCATCACCTCCTTCTTTCAATCCACCACCTTCTCTCGCTCCAAGCCATCGTTACGTCTTCAATTTGACCCGAAATTGAGAATCCTCTACCCAATAACTCATGACTTTTTAACTTTAGTTGGTTTTCTTGCATTTTACCTTAATTTTTATGACAAGGTGATGGGTTCTACTTCATTAGCAAATAAGTTGGAGTTTGACATGATGAAGAGAGGATGGTCGAAATCGTTTGGAGGAGACAAGGTATATGATGGAGTAGGGTTTAGTTGAATTGTAAAGAAGGAGGAAGAAAGGATGCGTAGAATATAGGGATCAGTCAGCAGGTTTGAGGGATAGCACGAGAGGATGGGAGGAGAGGGATCGGTTGTCTTTGGCTCGCATGGAGGGATCAGTAATTTTTGGCTTGTATGGAGGGATCAGTGGTATGGTGAAGAAAAGGGATCGGTTGTTTTTGTTAGTATGGAGGGATTGGTAGTTTTTATTGGAGTGTTTTAGATGGAGGGATCGGTTGTTGCCATGGAAAGGGATCGACATGGATCGCTTAGAGAGAGGGGTCGGTTACCTTGCTTTGGAATAGGGATCGGCACGTATAGGGGTCGGCTATATAGTGATCGACTACTTATACTTGGCCAATTCTAGGCCTTGAATTGAACTTGAAAACCAATCCACATTCACTTGTTTGAACAAACAGAAACGATCCCATCCTAATAAACTTGAACATACGATGATGATGAACAACAAGACTTGCATATCCACTATTGAACTCGAAATTGAACGACCAAATTCCTAGGACTTAGAACATGAACAAAAACCTAACATATGGACTTTAATAATGGGTTTCACACTTCGATATGTCGATGGTAGATCCTAAAGCTTACACAACCGATCAACCGATTCGCCAGTTGAGACGGTTAGTGATGCCGGTCACTCTGGTCAAAATCCAAAGTCTCGATTTTGCTTTTTTAATTTGAGCTACTTATCTCTGCACTTCACGACACTAGCTTACACTTAGCACAAGGGGACAAGTAGACTTTTCTAATCTCGATTATCTATTATGTTTAGTTGATATGGACTTCAGACGTTCAGAGCATTTAGTTGCAATGTCTTCCGGACAACCTTCACAACACAATAACCCAAGAGCCGAGTCAACTTATGCAACTATATCTAGTAGACTTTCCCTTGATCGTAAAACTGAACAACCGGAGGTTTTCGGCCCATCGGCAAACCTTTTTGCTGACATTCCCGTCCTCCCGGCGAAAGATATAAGTCCTGCACCCAACACTGCAGAAGGTGCTATATTTTTAGATAACCCGATAGATTCCCAAGTCTCCAAAATTGGTGAGGCCGCTCTTCACAGAGAATGTTCTAGACATGGGATTCCGTTCGAAGACGTTCTGGTTCCTTCAGTGAAAGATAGGGCTCATTCGCCCTTGGAGGGGTACACAGCATGCAATAAGTTCATGTTCTAGGTCGGGTGTGTGCCGCCCTTCAATTCTTTTATCTAGGATATGTTAAAATATCTTGGAATAGCTCCCACTCAATTGCAGCTGAATAGCTATGCCTTTCTCTATAGCACGTTCCTACTATTCATGAACTTTCTATTTCACCCACCATCTCCTGAGGACATCAGGTTTATATACAACTTTAAACGACGAACATGAAGAATTTCCTATATTTTCCTCGAGCCTTTTCCCACATGTCAAGTCTTAACGGGTGCTTGGAACATACTCAGCCTCTTTAAACACAAATGGTTCTAAGTTTGATGTCCACCTGGCTTCGCAAGGCGATGGTTGGAAGGATGTAAGTGTCGTGTTCGCTTTATTCTCAAATTCTTTAGTCCAAGTCGTATCCTGAAACAACTAATATTTTGAAAATTTACAGATGTCCATCTATGTCTAGAGAGCGATAGCTTCTCAAGGGCAATTTCTGCTATTCATGCCACACCGATTGGAGATAGGGACAATAGAGTCCTTGTAACTAATGAATGGTTATCTCTATTTGGTCTGTTGGAAGAAGGTCATGGCATTGGGCTTCCAGGAAGTGCTGCACTACTAAGAAATGCTAAAAAACAAGAAGACCATACCAATAACCCTTCCATGTCCCAAGTCGAGGGGGCTCGGGATGATGTTGAAGAGGGTGATATTAGGGGTGCCAAGATCAACAAGCTTGGCAATGCTGATGCAGGTCTAGGAAATGCGCCCGTGGTCGAACCATCACAAGGCACACACCCTCACATGCCAACAAGAAGAAGAAAAAAGCTTGCATATAAACTCCGTAGGAGAAAAACTACTAACAGGCCTGAGTTTGTTATCACTTCCATCGATGAAGAGTCATCCTCCCAACATTTAGAAAGCTCGATGAAAGGGTTTTCAAATCTCTTAATCCTTGATGACATCATGACTTATGACTTCCCCAACATAAGTATTAGGGGGCTCAATTTTCCCACCAGAAATGGTGACGGCATTCCTCCCACTGACAAAGGGGAGAAAACTCCTATGAGCAAGGCTGCAGCTCCTGGTCCGTTAGGGGGACACTAAGACACTCACGATCACGTGCACTTCACCGCACGATTTTCATTTATCTTTTGTTCAATGGTAACTTATACACTTTTGTTTGGTATACATGTGTGATGTCTCAATCCTGAGCTTTCGGTCGCTTAACGGGCTCCTTAACGCAGTACGGATCATGCCGTGATTCAGAATGGGGTAGGCGTAGATAGAGATGATGGTCGGGAAAGAAGTCGTCGCTCGAGGGAACCTTTATCTTCCAAACATAAGTCCCAGTCTCGGTCATCTCATCAGGAAGTTCAACTAATCTTCCTATACACAGTGGCGATCAGACTTCTTTTCATGGTCCTCAAGTTGCAGTACCGCCTGAGTAGTATTTTGGTTCATTTAGCTCTAGACATTCCCATGACCGTGGTCGTGAAAACACCCAATCGCCACTTTTGATCCATCTTTGCCGATTGCAGCTCCTAAGGCTTCCACGGTGAAAAAATTAGTCGAACTTAAGTTCCCAAAGATTTGCTTCAACGGGCTTAAGTTCCTTCCCTCCATTCATACAATCCCATGGAAAGCTAAAGCAAGTTTTCTCATATGCATCAATGATGTTTCTGTGCAACATGAATCATTCCAACACTTAGCAAAAAAGATCACCGAGGTATCTATCGAGAGACAGGATGAAATCGATCTCTCAAGCTAGAGGCAATCCATGATAAAGATATAATTAAACATCAAAACAATGAGATCTCGGAGTTGATGGTGAAGCTAACCGAGGCAGAAAAAGTGCTAAAGAAACATCTGAGGTGGTGAGTCGTCTAGAAGTTGCCCACAAAAAGGAACTTGATGCTTCCCTCAACCGCAGCGGTGCGCTTGCCTTAGAAAAAGATACCTTGCAAAAGGGGAAAAATATGTTGGCCCACTGCGTTGAGGAGCTTGAAGAACTCTTAAAAAGGAGGAGGAAGAGAAAATTGAAGTTTGAGAGGAGTCGCAAAGATATTGCGAAGAGGCCGTTGAAGCCTAGAATTTGAAAATTAAGCTTGATGAGCAACTTGCTCAAATTGAAGTCCTTAAAGAAGAGGCCAGAGAAGCAGGCCTCAATCAGTTTAGAGAATAGATCGAGGCTTGGTTAGAAGATGCCATGGAAGCTGGTTGAAATGAAATTAAGGACATGTTCAATCCCTCAATCATTAAATATAATGCTAAAGTCCTTATCCATCGCGATTTGTGTTTTCTTGGAGAAGGCTACCTCGAGTCGCTCGCCGAGGCCTAGGAATACATTTTTGAAATGAAAAAGAAAACCCTCGGTGAAGCTAATTTAGACAAAGAGAAACTACTATGGGAGATTCTTCGCGGGGATGAACCTTTGGACCTTGCTGCAGCGAGACTCCGATACTATGACATTTTAGCACCCTTCGATAAAGGGAAAAACACTGCTAAGTATTTGGAATCCGATCCTAAAGGCCCCTCTTCTTTTCGAGCAGCCGGAGCGTCAATTCTCTCAGTCCATGGCAGGATCTAAGCTACGATCTGGACAGACCTGATTATCAAATTAAGACGATGAGTCCTATTTATGAAGGGAGCACTCCGGTAACAACTGAGAGTCAGCCGGACGTAGGTATTCCGCTTTATTCTTCACTTTTTGAGAGATTTCATTCTTCATGCCCAATAGTCATGGGCTTATCTTCTTATTTCCACGAATCTACAAGTCTTTCCAGGTCCCAGCCAAACTTCAAAAAGTGGTGCCACCGTGGAGCAATAATCGACATCTACTGAGATTCCGGTGGCCACCAACGCTCCAGGGCCTAACGCTTAAATTATCAGAGTACATGATGATGATAAAGATGAAGACCCACCATTACCAGATGAGTCAGATGACATTATGATTACTGGTGCCACCGGACACACTGACGAGCTTAGCTTAAAGGAACACATCGAGATATAGGAGTCGCTAATAAAAGCTAAGGCCGAACCCGTCGATGCGGACATTGACGACCCAAATCTCGTTCCATTACAAGTCATTCCACCTGGCGGGTCAGTTCCCCAAGAACTCCCTCCAACCTCTGAAAGCTCTCTTGCTAAGAGTGGTATGGATCAAGGAAAAGGACAGTGGAATTTGGTTGGTGGCACTCCTAAGAAATACAAAAAGGAGAAAGGGAGAAGAAATAGTCATCACTCCAGCTTAGTTTGTATATAGTTTGCATAGCTGCTTTTCTCTTTTTTTGGTCGTGAATGTATGGGTACGACCCCCGTTTTTGAATAAACTTATATCACAATTTTTTTAGTTTATCATGGAAATAAAAGTTCTTTGTTTTTTATCAAACTTTTATGTGAATTTTTTCTAAGTAGTCGAGCTATTACTTTTCCATTCAATGTACTTGTAATTCATTGCTCGTTAATTCGGACAATCATCGATTAATTTTTACTCAAGGCCTCGATGTGGTCGTGGCTTTAAGTTGTATCAAACAATTGTCTTGAGTCCTATGTTACGCTGTCGGATTCAGCGGTTTGAATGATTATACTCCTACTCCGGTCTTGGGTTAGCAGAGTTAGATGGTGGATGGTCAAACTCCATCCTTAGAGAGTTTATATTCCTTCTGTCAATTTCAGACCGGAATTTATGGAATAGTGAGTGGTCGAACCACACTTTTCTATTTGTTTATACTCATATCCACCCTCTAAGGATAAAAATTAGTTAGCGAGTGGTCGAATCGCTCCTGAATTATGATTATACTCCAGTCCACACTCTAGGAACTTAGAGTTATTTTGGAAAATAATCGGATCGTACTTTCCTTAATTGATTGATTTACCCCAAAGTCCGGGGTTTGACTTAGCGAGCGATCGGTCGCATCACGATCACTTTTGTTTCATATCTGTCCCATCGCTCGGTGGGATTAATTTGGTTATTGGATAGTCGAGTCACATCAATTCCCCATTATGTACTCCGTCCATCGGGTTGTGAATGAGAATCATCAAATGAACGGTCAAACCATGTTCAGTTTGTTTAGTTCGATTGGGAACTAACGTAATCGGCTAGCTCCAGACTCGAGGAACCTTCTTGTACATGTCAATACTAGTTAGTCTGGTATTATAACTAATATGTAATATTCCAGCAAACAAAGACATGAAGGAAATTTAAAACTTTATTTGCCAAATAGAAAAAATGACATAATTTGTCTTATTACATATCTTGAAAATCAAATGCTAAAGCAAATCCTGAAATTAAATACAACTGAATGAAAAAGAAATAAACTAAATGAAATAACATCGTAAATGCTCGCTACTCCATGCCCTTGGGAGTGTGATGCCATAATGGTCGCTTACTTGAAAGTACCCTCTCCAAGCCTCTATTAAATGACATATGGTCCTTTCCTAGTAGGATTAATATGCGACGGGGCAGGAAAAACCCGTTTCAAGATGAGATCACCGATTTCAAAGGTTTTAGGTCGAACTTTAGTGTTTTAGTATCGGGTGACTCGGTGTCGGTGTCCAGCTGCCCTCATATAAGCTTCTTTGTGCTTCTCATCTACAAAGTATAGAGATTACAAGAGGAGATCTTTATTCATTCTGGGATCGTAGTACATCACTCGATGAGAAGGAACTCTGAGCTCATAAGAATAACGGCTTCGAAATCGTAAGTAAGAGCGAATGGAGTATGGCCAGTCATGGACTTTGAGTGGTCCTATAAGCCCATAGTGCTGTCAGAAGTTCATCCATCCACTTTCCTCTAGCATTTTCCAAATGCTTCTTCAGAATGGAATTTATTATTTTGTTTACAGCTTCAACTTGTCCATTGGCTTGAGGGTGATCAACTACTGCAAATCTCTTTTCAATATGATGCCGACTGCAGAAGTCTCTAACTTCAGCACAGTCGAATTGAGTCTCATTATATGTTACAATAGTTCATGGAAGACCAAAATGATAGACGATGTTTCGAAAGATGAAGTTGATTACTTTCTTTGTTGTGATCGTGATTAATGGTTCCGCTTCGACCCATTTGGTGAAGTAATCAACTGCGATGATGGCATACTTTGCACCACCTTAAGAGATCGGTAAGGAACCAATAATATCTATGCCCCATATGGAAAATGGCCATGGACTAACCATTTGTGTGATTTTCGTCGACGGAGCTCTCGGAACTTTTGCATACATCTGGCACTTGTCGCATCGCCTTACATAATCAATAACATGTTGATTAACAGTCGGCCAATACTACCCATAACGGAGTATTTTCTTTGCTAGGGTTTGCCCTCTAGTGTGATCGCCACATGCCCCTTTATGAACTTCCTTTAGGAGCCATTTTATTTCATCATGAGAAATACACCGGAGTAATGGGATGAAAAAAATCTTTTCTAAACATTATTCCTTCCTAGATGATATAACGTGAGGCTTTACAAAAGAGTTGTCATTTTTAATTCCTTCGTTCGAGAAGAACTCCCTGTAGCAAATAGTCTTTAATCAGAGTCATCCATGACTCCTTCTCAAGCTTTGTCTCTAGTACCCGATCGATTTCCATCAGGCTTATGCTCGGAGCGTTTAATACTTCAACTGGAACCAAGTCCATTTGTTGTGCATCCTCGGTGCTAGCAAACTTTGTCAATGAATCGACCTCTTTATTTCGATCTCAAGAAATGTGCGTAATATCATAGTACTCAAAGTCAGTCAACAGCTCTTGAACTTGGGTAAGATACAGAGCAAGTCGTTGTCCTTTAGTTTGGTAATCTCCCCTGACTTGGTATATTACCAATTGCGAGTCACAAAAGATTTCCAGAGATTTTATCCCAAGTTCTCTTGCGAGTTTAAGTCTAGGAATTAGAGCTTCATAATCAGCTTCATTGTTAGTTGCAGGGAAATCAAGCTTTAAAGCATAGCAAGTTGACCGATCTTCAGGAGTTACAAGCACAATTCCACCTCCCAAACAATGATCATTAGATGCTCCATCCGTATATAACTTCCATCGTATGGTAGAGGTTTCACTGGTCTTTGGAAAATCATCATGTGTAGTTAAATTCTGCTATAAAATCCACCAGAGCCTGACCCTAGATAGCCCTTTGAGGAAGATAAGTGATGTCAAATTGGCTCGGTTCGATGTTCCACTTGAGTAACCTTCCAAACGTCTCAGGTCGCTGAAGGACCTGTCGTAATGGTCGGTCGGTGTAAACATTGATAGGATGTACCTGAAAGTAGGGGCGAAGCTTTCGTGAAGCAATCAACAAGTAGTATGCTAGTTTCTCTATCTTCGGATAGTTCCTTTCAGCTCTAGTTAAATGCTCGCTAACATAATAGACCGGTCTCTAGATTCGATTTTCTTCACAAAGCAGTGCGGCACTTATAGCATGTATCGACATGGCCAAATAGATATACAAATCTTCATTGTTTACTGGCTTTGACAAATATGAATTACACAAATCTTTTATCTCTTAATTTTGTTGGGTAGAGAGTTCGAGTAAAGATGAAATCATTTCAATGCTATTTTCGAGAGTCGAAGGTTGGTCATTGTTTTGAAAACTTTGTTGTTCAAAATTCGAATTATTTATACAATGGTTGTCGTTAAAATATTCATACGAATTTGGAGTGAAATCATATGGATTATATTGATGTTCACAACTATTGTAAAATTCACGTAAGTGGGGAAACTCGGACATTTTCAAGAATGTTTTTTATAAAGGAAAAATATTTACAGATAGAATTTATTTTTCAAAATGGAAAATTGAATTTTGTTTTGTTTTTGATTTTTCAATTTTTTTTTGTTTTTGAAAAGATTTTATATAATTTTTTTTTGGATTTTTGATTTTCTAAAAAAAACTGAGTAAATTTTTTTTTAGACTTTTTGGATTTTTTATTTTGAAAATTTTCAAAGGAAAGGAACCGAAATATTTACAATTTTTTAGTTTTGAATTTTGAATTTTTTTTAAAATATGCATGAACTAATGCAACTAAATGAATGTAAGGGTTAATTACAAATGATTTATCCTAAGTTAACCCAAAATTGTATAATCACACTCTATCTTAAATCAACAAGATAGTTCTTAGCCAGGTAACAGATAGGATTTATCAGTGCACCACGAATCATCGTAGCAATGCAGCCGAAGGTTTAAGTACCTTCAGAGAAACAATTCAGTATAATATTTACAAATCACCGTAATATTTATAACTGATTATTGCTCTGCCATAGTATAGACACCAAGAAATTAAATTGTCGAAAAAGGAAAAATTGTCAATATACAATTAAGTGTTATTGATGCCTAACCGTTATTATTAATCAAAATTCTAGGATGAAATGCAAAGCAAAAATTAAACGTGTATTAACAATGCAACTACGAATGAAATTTGTTTTTTTTTGAATTTTTTTTTTCTAGAATGCAAGAAAACAACAATGCAAGGCAAATAAAAATAATAGATAGTGGTTAAAAGCAGCAAATGTTTTATATAAGCAAGCTAGCAATTTATTTTTGGCAAGCGAAGCGAAGCACGCAAATGATTCTTCCTTATTTGCTTTAGCAACCTGAAAATAAAACAAGGTATATACAAGTTTCTTTTTTAAATATATATCAAAGGAGAGACTAAACAAAGGAAAATAAAAACTATTGAAATCAAAGGAAATAAAACAAAAGATTTCCAAGCAAAACAAAACAAAATTATTTGGGTTTTTTTTGAATTTGAATTTGAAAACTAAACAAATTAAAACAAACTAAAAAAGAAAAAGAAAGAAAGAAAATCGAATTCGAGCCTATATGTCCGGCCTGGTAAACAACTAAAAAACTCTCCTATTTTTTTTATATAAAAAAACATATTTAAAAAAAACTTAAAAGCTAAAGCTAAGAAAAAAGAAAACAAAGCAAATTCCACGTTTTCAAACAGGCCCACAATTATCAACTCGACCCACTAACTAAATCGAACAAACCATGTTTAGTCAATTAAATTCATTTACTCACTTCGTTCTTCTTCTGTAAAAAAAATAAAAAATATATCATGAATTAAAACATAAAGTGAAAAATTCAAACGTTGCGGGTGATTTGTTCGTGGTGGCAGGGATGGGATTTTGGATTAAATTGAGGGGAGCGTTCGAGTTGCGATGCTGTCGAAGTTCGAAGTTTGGGGATTTCATGTGATAGCGGTTCGAAGCGGTTTTCGAAGCAGTTTCGATGGAAATTCTATCGGTTTAGAAAACCATCGAACGAATTTATAATAAAATTTAACTGCAAACGCACGGCGTACTATCATAGTACGTAGTGAGTACGGGTCAATCCGTAGGGATTTGTTGATTTTAAAAATCTATTCAATCAAATTAAACCAAAGTTGAGAGTGATTAGCTAAAAAAAGTAAGAAAAATGACATAAGGAAAGTGATAAAAATATGAGAGTGTTAAGACAATTTAGAGGTAATTTCCACTCTCTAGATCACATAAATCATCAAAATGAAGTTATGATCTCCCTTTTGGTCATTAGTGAAATTAGTTGATGTGCTTATCATAGGTATATTTGTGCTATTAAGTAGCCCAATATAAACCATCAAACTATAACACAACCACCAATACACATTTAAATCTCATGAAATATCATAACAAAGTTGAAAGCAAAATCTATTTTAAGCATGGCCTATTAACTATTAACTAGAAATATGAGCCATCAAATTTTAATTTCAACGTTCACTTCTTTTCCATAATCATATTTAGATGAAGAGGCAATTTGTGTTTTGTGATTGTTTAAGCATAGCCTATTTGGTGTCAACAATATAGGCTATCAAATTCAAAGCAAAAACAACAAGTTAAACCACTTCATGCATTCTCATTAAGCACAAAAAGAGAGCAATAATTATCAAAATGTTGAAGCTACATGATTAGAGGCTTCATTACCTCTAAATTGAAGGGATTAGCCTCTCATTTGTGTTATCATATCAACATAAGTAGCATGCAACATGAAACACAAAAAAGAAGAAGATGAAAGCAAAGTAACGGAAGAGCTATTCTACTTGCATAAAATAAAAGAAGATCTACACTACTTGCATAAAAGTAAATAAACAAGAAAAGACTTGAATTAAAATTGCATAAAAAAAATTACATAATAGAAATGGCTAAGTAGCCATGAAAAGAAAGAGAGCTCTCATTTTACTTTTGATCTAAACTAAAAAGAGAGCCTAAAGGAGTGGAGACTAAAGAAGAGGAGTTACATGAAACATAAGGGGTATTTATACATGTTTAAAAACCCTAATTCATTTTTTAGGAACTACCCAAACTACCCCTCTAGGAAGTGTGGTGGCCAAGTAACCATTAGCATCCAATAATCATCCATTAATTGTGCATGAAGATTTAATGGCCTTTTAGCATGTGCATTAGCTCCTAAGTGTACATTAAAGTAGGTGGGTAAGTGGGGTCCTCCATGATCATCACTTTGAATTATTTCCATCTTCATTCCTTTGTATTCACTCTTGTGCATGCATATCTTCATGAAGCCACTTGTAAAATTCACTAAAATTCCTACAAAACAACATAGAAAATTCCAAGTAAATTTTCACAAATTAATAAATGCACAAAAATGACCATTTTGCCCCTACATGAAGTTGAATATGTGACAATTTGAAAATAATTTGAATTTTGGTTTAAACAAGTTAAAACACCCAATATGATCATTTATTTAATTTAAATATGGTGGTAAAAATATGCACATTTATGTGCACATCAATTCACCAAAGCTTGGAATGCGTCTTTACAATCTTGTGTCCATTCAAAATTCATTTTTCCTCTTCTAATCAAGTCTATCGGTAGCTTTGGAAATAAATAAGCTTAGGGCGGCAACCTTCCCATTCAGGCTCTGTACTTGTTGGATAGTCTTTGGCACTTGGATTTTGCAAATAGCTTGGATCTTCTTGGGATTAGCTTTGATTCCATGAGCATTGACGATGAAACCCAAGAACTTTCCTGATGCAACGCCAAAAGAAAATTTCAGAGGATTAATATTCACTTTGTAGTATCAGAGGATATCAAACATTTCTACCAAGTCTCCAATGTGGTCGCAAGACCGTCGTGACTTCACAAGCATATCATCCACATATACCTCCATCATTTTTCTGATCTGATCTTTAAACATCTATTGACTAGGTATTGGTAGGTTGCTCCTGCATTATTTAGTCCAAATAGCATTACTACATAGCAATATAATCCAACATCGGTAATGAAGCTAGTGTTCTTGATCGGGAATGTGCATCGGGAGTTGGTTATATCCTGAGTACACATCCATAAAAGATAGCAATTCGTGTCCTATGGTTGAGTCTACCAGATGGTCGATCCTTGGAAGGGGAAAGTTGTCTTTCGGGCATGCCTTATTCAAGTCCGAGTAATCATCACATGTCCCCCATTTCCCATTCGCCTTTCTCACAAGTACGGGATTTGATACCCACTTAAATTAGAGGGCGTCATAAATAATTTCATTGTCTTTGAGCCTGTCCACCTCCTCTTTAAGAGCAGCAAATCTCTCCAGATCCATGCCATGCCTATTTTGTTTCACCAGGACATGCCTCAGGTTGATATTCAATGCATGTCTCATAATGGCAGGCGAAATTCCACACTTGTCAGAGTGAGTCCAAGCAAACATATCGAGATTCACTTAGAGAAATCCACAAGTTCTTTCATCATCGGGGGTCTAAGCTGTGATCCGATCTTTAGGACCCATGACAGGTCATCGTGGATGACCGTGATATCAATCGTCAGCTCAACCGATGCAACCTTGATCTCTTTGGGCTCCTCCTCATCATCTCTTGGATTTATGTCTCCATAGAACCGACTATGGCACCTGAGCCAAGGCTTAAGTGCTGGTTGTCATATTTCAGTGGTTTGGATGTGGGCAGACTTGTCCACACCCTTACCTTTCTCCTTTTGTTGAGCATCCCTTAATTCAGCTACATAACAGGCACGCTCGACCGCCTAATCACCATGAAAAACTCCAACAGCATTATCTAGTGGGAACTTCAAAGTCAAACACCATAGGGCAAGAGCTTCCCGGAACTCAGCTAAGGCTGGTCGGCCTAGAAAATCATTGCATGGAGAGTCGACGTCCAGAACAATGAATGGAAACTTCCGCACTCTCCTGTGGTCACCTTCTCCCAACTCCATGGGCAATTCAACATAACCAACAGCTTTGGTTGCAGCACCGTTAAAGCCATGAATGCGGGCTTTAGATGATTTCAAATCCTTGGCTCTCGTCCTCATCTGATCATAAGCTTTTTTGAAAATTATACTTACAGAACTTCCACAATCAACCAATATCCTTCTCACTAAAGCGGGGTCGATCATGGCCGAAATGACCATTGAGTCAATTGTTGGAGCCTTCACCTTCTTTGTATCCCTGTTTCTAAACAAAATATCATCTACCATTGTATGTTGCTGTTTTGGAAGGGCTCCATCTTCTGTATTCGAACAGCATTCAAAATTCACATGCTTGATCGTGCTAGCGTAGTGCTCCATCTCATGCCAACTCTTATTAGCTAGATGCGGTCCTCCAACTATTTTATTGATTACTAACCTTCCACCAGTCTATGCAGGCTCCTCATCCCTATGCGGTGCTTATCCTCGGTTGGGGTCGGATGTTCCCTGCTCGCCATCCTTCGGGACTTTTACAAACCGCTGTAACTTTCTTTCTTGAACCAGTTTCTCGATAATATCCTGGAGATGCCTACACTTATTGGTGTTATGCCCATAACATTCATGAAACCGACAATACTTCCCAGTTTATTTCTGCTTCTTGGTGGATTCTTTCGGAGGCGGCTTCCTATACTACATGGTATTGCAGGTAGACAATCTCCAGGGATGTATTTAGTGGTGTGTAGGTATCATACATCGGAATCCTAGGCCTTCCTCTTTCAGAATCCCTCTTTCGTTCTCAGCTCCTATCTCCACCTTTCTTCTGCTGATTCGGTTTGTTCTAGACATTCAGTTGAACTTTTACAGAACTATTACTATGCTGCTTCACTACAATGTCACTCTGTACTCCCATTCACTTTATCCCACAAAATTCTTCTTCCTAGAAGATCTAGCTTCTTCTTTCCTCAAATACTAAGCCGCCTTTGCATAGAAGTGCTCCAATGTTGCGGGTGGCTTACTAGCTAACCAACCGCCAAAATCAGATTCTGGATCAATCCTTCTCGTTACGACCATCAATATGGCATGGTCATTCGGATTACTGATTTATGTGATATTTGTATGGAATCTCTCCAAATAATCTTTCAACGATTCTCCCATAGCCTGGATCACACTAGGTAGGCATATTACATCTTTGGGGCGAGTTGCGTGCATACGGAACTATTCCACAAACCTTGTTGCTAAATCATCAAATCTAGAGATTGACCGGGGGGCAATCTTGTCAACCACATCGTTGCTATTCTTGAGAAAGTTATAGGAAAACATCTACACTTGGTTGCATCATCTGTTCGTATGGAATCCATCAACCATTCATATCTCATAATGTGCTGCTTGGGGTTGGTTTTTCCCTCATAGGTAGGCATCTACGACATGTTGAACCTCCTTGGATACTCTGCATGCAGGACTTTGTCAGTGAATGGGGTATGGCTTCTTAAGATTTCCTAGTCGTCATTGGTCAAGCCTTGGCTCTCTCTCACTAACTGTCTAACTATAGCCGCAAATCCGATGTTTAGATAGTTGGTGCCAAGCGGTGGTCATGTTCCACCTCACATGAATGGTACGGTCGATGTCTACAGGCCGTTGCATGCCTTCTTGGTTCAATATCCTCTCGATGTGGATCACGTAAATTCACTTCATCGTCATTTTGAGGAAGCAATTGGTCAACATTTAACTGAACTCCATTATCCAAATCAGATGCAGCAGCTCCAGCTTGGGTCCTAGAATGGACAGGTAAGTTCCCTCCTTTGGAGGAGGGATCGATGCCGACCCCTATGGAGGGATAGACACCGATCAGTCTTAGCAGACCGAGCAGGTTTTCCTGTTGATGCCCTGAAGTTTCTACGCGATATTCATCAATTCTGCGACGCATGTGTCTTTGATACTCGTCCGATGAACTAGAACTCTCCGATGCAGAGTAAGGGGTAGGGTCCCTCCTTGCTTTCCCATGCTGTTGTTTACTGATTTCATTCATTAGATCAATATTGGCTTGGATTTGCTGACTCATTTGTCGATGGTTGTCCACTAGCTCTCTCATCAGATTCTAGAATTTAGCTCTTATAATGGAATCGGTTGGATTTCAAACTTCAACTGGATTGGCATTCACATCCATTAGTTGACTTCTCAAGCCTCCATACTAGATGCTAGCATTCTCATTTCCTTCTGCATTTTAAGAAGTAGATCTGGTGTTCCTAACCATTGTTGATAGCTTTTCTTAGACTTTTGCAAATCTAAATAGAATAAGCAAGCTTGTTGAAGATAACTATGGATCTCTTTCAGGGAATTTATGCAATCTATAACAACAAAGGTATCCTAATAAGTTGAGAATCAAGGTTCTCAGTGAAGGCACCAAAATGTTTGCACCAAAAATTAGCACAAACACCCAATAGAAGTTTTGAAGAGAAATAAATGAAGAATATAAAATGAAAATAGAGAATAAAAACCAAGAAATAGCAGTAAATTGAAGCAATAACATGAACACAATGATTTATAGTGCTTCGATGTTATTTACCTACGTCCACTTTGAACAGATTACTTTACTAATCACTTTCTAAATTGAGTACAATAGGGATTGGATGAAAATCCTTTGTTACAATAGAGTACAAAGCAACTAGGAGCATAAAAGTCCCAAAAATGAACAACCAATCCTATATTTACAGACGAAGAATGGCCAAATATCTCTTTAAAAATTTGGCAGAAGGACCTTCAAAATTATATGGACCCATAAGAGGGATCGCATGACCCAATTGCCAAAGAATATGGATCAGTACCGATCCCTAGCTTGGTGGAATTTGGGGGTGCGATCCCTATGGTAGCTTTCCCATGTTGAAATATGCTTAACTTCCAATTTTCGTGCCAATTCGATTAGAAGAACTTGAGTTATTGCTTGATCTTTGCTTCAATACGAATTGCTTCCTGATTTCAGCCGATCCCTATTGAGGGAAGAAGGTCGATCTCTCCGACTCCATCCTTTTGAGGTGCAATCCCTAGCGTAGGCTCCCTCGGGTCCCCACATCCTGGCCACAAAATTTCATATGCAGTGGACTTGTGGATCTTGATATATTAATTGTTTTCTATTAAACTACATTAACTCTCTGAATCATACTAATCCCTATCTTGGAGGTCGATTTATGCCGATCCCTCATATATGTTGAACCCTATTCCATACTTCAAACATTCTGCCTTGCACATCTTTTAATTCCATTCAATCTCAACTTCATATTGCCATATTCACTCGACTTCTGGACCCAACAATCATCAACCTGGATTAACTGGCCTTGGTGATAGTCGAATCTTACTTGTCCAATCAATGAGAATATAGCTGGGCCAAAATGCCAGATAACAGTGAGGTCTCCAATTATGGTACTTATCACTAGTTTTGATCAGTCCGTCTGGGCCCTTCTCCGTTGGGTTCGGACTAATTTCTTGATTACCTGGAACTTTGGTTCCAACAGGTTGGTCAAAATTTTACGATTTCTTCACGTACTGTTGGAGCCTATCCTTATTAGTTCTTCAATCAATTCCTTCAAATGTCGACATTCATTTGTTTTATGCCCATGAGTCTTGTGAAAACGACAAAACTTCCCTGATTTCTTTTCTTGTTCAGACGCTTCCCGCTTGGGCATTTTTTGTATTGCTTAGTTCCTTGATTGACAAGGTAGATGTTTTCCAAGCTATCGTTCAACAACGTATAATCCTCGCGTCTGAGATTCCTTAGACATTTCCCATTTCCATCGCGCCTACTAGAGTTTTGATTCCTCTTCTTGTTATTCAAAATCTTTCCTATTGTTGCCCCAGAGCTGTTTCCATCCTGCTTAACCGCGATATTACTCTAAACCATTTCCTTCGGTTGCTCACCGACACTTTTGTCTTCGACCATACTCGCCTCTTCCAATCCTAGAAACTGGTTTGCATTTCGATGGAATTCCTCCATGGTAGTTGGTTGTTTTATTTTAATCCATTTACCGAAATCTGTATTCGGGTGATTGGCTTGGACCAAAGCCATAAAAATCATATCCTCCTTTGGATTGCTTAACTCGGTAACTACGATGTTAAACCGGTTCATGAAAGATTTCAGCGACTCATTGGATCCTTGGAAAAAGCCAGATAAGGACATCACATCTTTTGGTCGTACGGTATGGAGTCTAAACTGCTCTGGAAACTTTTTTGCTAATTCGTCGAAAGTGTAAATAGACCTCGGTGCAAGTCTAGTAAACCACATCTGCAGCGGACATCATCCGTTGCCTAAGCTTCATCCATATGCTACTCATATTTGTACAAATGTTGTTTAGGGTCCGTTGTTCCATTATACGACGGCATAGTCGATATAGTGAACTTCTTAGGATATTCTTCTCTTAGAACATTTTCAGTGAATGGAGTCCGGGTTGACACAGAACTCTAGTCTTCATTCTTTCTACCCCTACTCTCCTCCGTTAACCTTTTGACCATGTCAGCGATGTACTTCTCACTAGTACGGTGGTCTACAAGTCGGCTTTCAAGGGTTACGTCGAGTGTTTGATTCCGTAAACGATCTCAGTTTGCCAATTGAAGCCTACGTTCTCCATTCTTCGGAATAACCACTCATACATGGTCCCGTTGGCGCATGGTTGATCTTTCCAGGGCAGTTTGAACATCATTTTCGGCATTTTGCCTCTTTACATTAGCGTTCGGTTTCAATCTGTCACCATCAAGTTGCATGTCATCTTCAGAGTCAGAAACACGCATTGTGTTGTTCACTTGGCAAGTATTCACTCCAAATTTGGGTTTGCAGCAGACTATTTTTCCAGTGGGAGGAGTACTTCCGTTGCCTTCTATTATGATTCCTACAGCTCCTCCAACAACCTCATTTTGCTTTTGTTTATAGTTCCTCCTATTCAAGCCCGAAATAGAGGAATTCTCTTGTTCCATAGCAGCTGTAGCTTTATGTCTAGCTTTCGGAGCACTTGGTGGCTACAACGCTAGCAAAGCATTGATCTTACCCATGAGTGCCTTTTGGCTATTGGCCATCTTCTGGTTAAGTTCTTTAACCATCTGGTTAAGCTCCCCTTTAGTCACTACATCTGGTTGAGTGGAGGAACCTGGTGCAAGATTTCCAATATTAACCTCCGTTCGATGATTTTTAGCATTGTTATCTTTAGTTTATTGGAGGCTTGCTTCATCCCCACTAACTATTACTCCAGTAGATCTTCCAAAAGTAGATTTTGTTTTCTAGGTGTCATTGATCTCCAACAATAAGCCTACAAATTTTCAAAGTAAATTCCCTGGATCTAATCGCTGGATCTCTTCTAATCCAAAATAGCAAACTAGATATAAGCCTACATTTAAATTTTCTCAGTGAAAGCACCAAAATGTTAATGCAAAAAATGGATCAACACCCAAGAGTTGGTTATAGGAAACATGTGAGACCTAGATCTAGCAAATAATAGTGACAATAGAGGAATATAAACAACAATAAGAAAGAGAGACACAAGATTTTATAGTGGTTCAACAATCTTTGCCCTACGTCCACTTTATAGCTTTATTGCTTATAGATTTGATCAAGATTATGAAGGGTTTGAAAGAGAATAAGTCACAAGTACAACGGTTAGACCGATTTTAAGTCCTAGAATTGCCTAAAGTAGCTGCCTTGGAGATTATTGTGTAAAGGAAGTAGATGAAGAAGAGACAGAGCTTCTGCGTGGTGATGGCAGAAACCAAATCATGTTTTAGTTGCTCCATGGTTTGTATTTATAGGGGTAGCAGTCGTATTGGGATAGAAGGAGATTTGGCGCAGAGTCCAGATGAAGACTCGAAGGAGTATGCAAAGTTGCAAGTTCATCTGGATTAGATGTTAGCACCGACATTGTATCGACCTCTTATGTCAATGCAAACATCTATGGTTAACTCCAATTGAGTCGAACTCTTTCGCACTCTTCATGCTACTTGATTTTGAGTTGTCCCATGTTTTTTCATGAATAGTTAATTGACGTTGATGATAGTTCCTTTATCACTTAGTTTGTTATGTTGTTCTGACTGCTAACTCTTTAACTCTGGTAATTGGTTGTTCAAAACCTTTGGAACTCTAGAGCGGGCATAGAAGATACATAGAATGACTCCTGTAAAGTTTGAGTGGAAAACACGAAGCTATGAGCAGTCCCCACCAACATGATGAAGTCACTACAGACCTCTATACTTGCATATTTTTAGGTGAAACTTTCTTGAGCTATTTCTTTACTTTATCTAACTGTGCCTCCAAGATTTCAAGTTATTTCGTCTGCTTGGTTAAAAACCCAGTTAAGAAATTATATATATAATATATAGATATAAATATCATAAATTATGCTTGCAAATATTTTAACATAAAATGCATACATTTAAATTATTTCTGAAAAAGTAAAAACCATTTTTATATTAAATGCAAATTTCTATAAGAAAATTATTTAAAAAATGATTTTTTTAAACAATTTAAAACAAAAAAATTATATGGCTGAAAGCACATATATATATATATTCAAATATATATATTTAATTATTATTTTATTAAATATATTTATAAGTATTTATATACATATATATAGATATATACAGTTCAAAATTATTCTATTACATATATGTATATATATTATATAAAAAAGGTAATTTTCTTTTATTTTAGAATTACTTAATGTATATGTATAAATATATACATATTTAAAATTAATTTATTAAATTAAATTCAGAATTATGTAGATATAATCTAAAATAAAAAAATTTAAACATTAAGTTTTAGTCCAAAAATTTAAATCTTTTATACTAAAGTTATTTTTAAACTTTTACATTTTACAAGTAATGTTTTATAATACATAAATATATATAATATAAATATATATTGACAACACACATGTGTATAGAGGAGCTAACATGTCCATTGTAGTGTAAATCCTAGCATTTATACATGGACATGTCAAGCCATGTACACTAGTCATGTTGCATGTGCATGTACACACCTATTTGTATTTGATGCACATATTATATTTATAAATTTAAATTAAATAAAACTTTATTTATAAACTAAATAAAATATTGATTTTATTTAAAATAAATTTAGACAAAATCTGAATAAATTCAAACTTCATAGGCCCAATAAGAACCAAAATGGAATAATTTTTTTGAAATTTACCCATTTTTACCCCCTTGTGTGCTACCCAATTCCAATAATGGTATGTATCGGAGCCGAACAACGTATGCGGTCTAAATTAGTAGTATCAGGGCCAACTTCTTAAAGTCTACCCATATAGTATGGTGTCTATAAAAGTAGTATCTAAGGTTGGGTTTAGATAATCAAGTACTCCACCCTATCTGGCTATTGGCCTACCCGAAAGGATGAGGTAAGCTCAAAGGTTATACCCAATTTAAAGGCCTAAATTGATCTAGGCCTTAGTCTAATTTTTAAAATCTATTTTGAAATAAAAATAAAATTTAAATTTGAAAGGTTAAATTTAAAATAAATAAAAATTAATATTTTACATTTAAAAGGTTAAATTTAAAATAAGTAACGATTTTATAAATATTATAAAATAATTTTCAAAATTGTGTTGAAAATAAAATAATTATTTTTGAAAATAATTGATTGTTAATTGGATTAATAAATTGAATAATGAATTAAAAGTTGATTAGTTAAATTAAATAACATATATGTTGATATATGTAAAATTATCTTAAGATGTTAAGGTAATATATAATTTTTGAAATTAATTATACTTAATTAAATTGTTTTAATTAATAATTAAATTTGTTTTAATTAATAAATTGATTAAATGTTAATTAATAAATAATATAATACATATATAAGATATATGTGCATAACTATAAATGTTATGGTTACCAGTGGGAGGGAGAAAACCCTTAGCAGCAAAGGCGGTTTTTTACGTGGTCCATCCATTTTATAAATAAATTAGATACAGGTGTGTAGCTACGCAACACAACAACTACATAAGCACCATGCAAGGTGATATTAACAGGCACCATGTTGGGTGCAAACATACAATTTCAGCTACATAAGGCAGACCCAAACATCCACAATATCAAGCTAAGAAAGCACAAACATTACACATGGCTATCGGCCAATTGTACACTAATGCAGCGAAGCTACACATTATCATCAAAATTATGCACCGATTACATCTCCGTATTTCAATCATAGCATCATAATTTACATTCAAACCAGCCTTTTCTACTTAGTCGAATCATCACAACAATATCCCATAAGTCTCCTAAAAGAGATAAGTAACCTAGAGCAACTATACGAATAACAAAGTATAACATTTCGAAAGCCACAAAATAATAGTGGCGTGCACATTACATGAACAAGACAACTATCACTTATCAATTCAATTTCACATATCCAATGAAACCAAGGATGCATAGTTTCTAAAGACCCGAATGGCCAAAGGCACCAAATCAATGCCATAACCAAGAACTAAAATATCAAGTATCAAAATTTGCAAACAACATTGCAAAAGAAGATGACAAGCACATTCAGAAAGAGCGCCTAACAAGGAAAGAGCCAAAAATTTACATCCAAAAGAATCCAGAAAAGAAGAATTGTAGAAAACTGGAAGGCAAGCAAATAATCGAGATAAAGAAGAAAGAACAGCAAAACAACACGCAAATGGGGAAAAAGGAGCGCCAACCTATAAATACTTAAAATCACAAGTTATGGCTACCAGAACTACCCCTATTGCAATGCAAACGCCGAGATGACCAGAGAGGTAATGGATAATGAGGAAAGCACTCAACCACGGACCCAAAAACCAGTGAAAAGCAATAACTTCATCAGGCTCAAAAAAATGCAGGCGCCCACACCTATTCAAATGCGAAAACCCTAAAAAACCTACCAAACTACTCAGATTCAACACAAACACGGATCAAATGTGAAGCTGAAGCACAATATTGCTACTATAAGATCCAAACCAAAAATGTCACCTAATAATCTTAGTATTACTGAACTGCTGCACTTGGGACATTGTTGATAGGCGACTATAGATCTGATCCAAAGGGCTGCATGAAGAACGCGATAGTAGCAAAGAAGGGCATAAATGAAAAATAGGGATGTGTGAAAAGGGAAAAAGAACAACAATAGTAGAGAAAGCTAGGGATAAGGTAAGGGAAGGATGAAGTGATTGGGAAGTGAGAAGAAAGATTATGATGAATAATTCGATGGGGTGAGAAAAGAGAAGGGCGGTTGCGTTGTGAAGCCCTAGTCCCCAT
This sequence comes from Allium fistulosum, assembly GCA_030737815.1. Taxonomy (NCBI): domain Eukaryota; kingdom Viridiplantae; phylum Streptophyta; class Magnoliopsida; order Asparagales; family Amaryllidaceae; genus Allium; species Allium fistulosum. Next base: position 962,612,060 of record CM060901.1, read on the forward strand.
TGAGGTTGTTTTTTTCCCTTTGATGATTTGAAACTTGAATCTGGCTTGCCTGTGCAAAATAATAATATTTAGTTTTGCCTACAAAAACTATAAATGTTATAATGCATATATTCAATTTAAAATGTATAAAATAAAATTAATTAATATGTTAATTAATTGATTAAGTTATTTAAATAAGATTTAATTAGTGAAACAAATATAAGATTATACATAGATTATTATTTAAGTTAATTGAATTATAAAACAATGCACGATAATTAAACTTATATAATATAAATGAATAATAAAAGTTGGAATAGTAAAAAAAATCCAAAATAGACTTAAGAAATAAATTCATACATATACTGTGATTTTTGATGTGTCCAATACTTGAATCACAAGAGTATTTCATAAGAAATACAATATTCCATAAGTTGATATCCTTAATTAAATATTTAAAAGATTATTAATCTTTTGTATAAATATTTTCTTCTACCATTTATATATTAATAAATACTTGCATACTCTTTGTTTGTTGAGCAAACTCAAGCTTGAGATGTTATGTGTAGTATTATTAATATATTAAACAGACAAGGTAAGGAAACTATATGTATTTGTTGAGAAAACTCAACGCACATATACTATACTTAAGCCGTCGTGAAATGGTAGGTATGAGTAAATAAACTCTTTCGATTTTTTGAGCAAACTCAAGGTTGAAATAAGATTAGGACAAGGAACCACAAGTTATGAGTTGTATATGATACAACTAATAAGGAGTTGTCCATCGTTACTTGGGCTATGACTAATTGAGCAAACTCAATATCAAAATCCCAAGGCAAGCGAGTCCTAACACCCATTAGAGAGATCGAAAGATTTCTATGTTTCTTTTAGGGTTTTAAGAAACATAAAATTCTAGTGGGAACCTCATTAGAAAAATTAAATGGTAATATTTAACCTTTCTAATATTGTAAGAATATCTGCTATGTATAAATTGAAATAATCTACGTCAACAAATTTATGCTTTAAATATAATTGATAAAATGTTTATAAATTAAAATATATAAATGAACCGAATTAATATTGATAAAGAAATATGAAATATACTTACCTCAAATCTTTTAGCATGTTGTTACTTCAAGATCCATGAGAGAGCCTAAATCTTACACTACTAAATACATTTGTAACTTTGTCACTTACATGTTTACTTGCCCAAGACTATCTATTACCTTCTGTGAGTTATCAAACTCTAAAAGCAATATAAGAATATGGATATTTGATCCATATTCGATCACATATAATGTTATATGGTGAACAATCATTATTCGTAATGTACGAAACGTCGATAAAATTAGCTTAGTATAAATAAGCAAGTAAATTGTGATGTGAGATCGGATATTCAATATGATTGATTAAAATGATGATTTTATCATGTTAAATGTAACACTAGACCAAGAGCTATAAGTTTGATTTAAGAATTTGATCACCTAAAAGTCAGTTTGATCAGGTTACGTAAAATGCAACTTATTTGATATTCTTAAATGTAAGGATGATCGAATGCATTTTTGTAAAGAGTTTGTTATGATGGTGTAGTAAGGGTTTACTTTTGAATGGTTCAACCATTTGAAAGGAAAATGAATGTGCAAGAATAGATGTTACCTAAGGCACAGTTGGGATGAAGAGAGCAAATGGTCACTTCTACTTCATAAAGAAATTCAAAAACGGGAATTGTAAAATAATAATAGATACTTAACATTGGAATAAGCAATATGATTTATATTCCGAAATGTATTTAGATGCAGAAAATTATTTTCCATGAGATTTATTTCTTTGAGTTCAAGCCATATGATCTGAAAACTCTCGACTGTAAACTGGTTATGGTAGATGGAATAAATACCATATATTAAGCGGTTGAATGGAGCTTCATATATCGTACGCTATTATAATAATGGCAGAAATAGTGGGAGCATGCCATATACCACTTATTCGTAGCATCAAGTTACGAAAATTGTTTTCGTAAAACATACCAAATATTATTTATGGAATAATAAATGTTTTTCTGTGTTGACTGAAAAACAGATATAGTTTTTTTTCCAATATGAACATTATGAATATTCATTATAAAATAAAACAATAATAGTGGTGTTTGTGATGCATTGGAAAATATAGAAGTATCCAAATTTATTTGCAATTATTTCATAATTATAGACTAGGCCATAGTTTTAAGAGAAAATTCTTTGATTATACGATTATGAATTATATGGTACTAATGAATTATATCTCAAACAATTAAGGACAAATCACCCTAGGAGTGACATAAGAGTTGATGAACTCTTTGTATTGATACATATAGATGTATGCAATCGTAAGTCTAATAATACGAAAATATTTTCACGTACTTTGTGAATCCACCGATGAGTTATCAAATATAAACATGTGTATTTGATACACATGTAGCATGTCTATGATAAGCTCATATAATATAAAATGAAAGTAAATAAAATAACATGCAATAAAGAATAAAAATTGGTTCAATTTGATCGAATATGTGAGTATATTGGACAGAGTTCCTAAAAATAAATAAAGATTTAATCTCAAAAGTAAATCCTCCTTATAATACATAATGATGTATCGATTAGGAGTAATCAGAGTTTATCGAATGAAGTACGATTAATTATGAGTGAAGTTGAGTTAACTTTTTTTGTAAGGTCGTGTACTTAAGAGAGATACATAGGGTTAAATTTAATTTCATCTAAAGATAGTTTACAAAATTATGCAAGATACCCTAATATATCCTAGGTAGTACGACTCGAAAGACTGCACTTTTAATAATTGTTCGTAAAGGATCTTTTATAGATCATCCCAAAAGGAGTTTGGAAACGATCGTTATTGGATGGCCAATTTATATTTTAAACATAAGTTTTGTAAACTAAAACCAGTTCAGTTTTATATATAAGGTAGATGATATAGTGTTTATGAATACATATTCCATCGCACAGAGAAACAATTGTTGTTTCGAGAAATACCAACTTCGCAGCGAAGGAAATTCTTTTAGAAATTATTGGTAGTGAAATGGATACGGATACGATCCAAAGACGAAATCGATTATGTGGGATGAAAATGAAATTAACCAACCAAAATGAACACAACGCATTAGAGCGTCTAAAAGTATTCTTGTACATTGAAGAGAAACTTTAAGTCTCTTATTAGTGTCGAGAGTAGATAATCCTCAACTGTCAATTAAACCGTTAAGAGTATCGACTCTGCCATATGGCATGATGCAAAAATTCGAAAGATTTTCAATTACATTATCTAAACATGATTTTGATAGTGTACCCAAAGGAATATGATTCATCGATTGCAAATGTGTCTTCAAGAGAAAGACTAATGTAGTTGGAATATAGTGAGCAACATTGATAAGAATAATATTGTAAATTTTATTTTGTTGAAATTAGCATAATAGATTCATTATATTGTATGTGTTGAAATAGGCATGGATCGGTACCGATCCATAAGGTCAACTTATGGATCTCTTCCATTGTATTGTGTAGACGTGACTTGTTGTTAGCTTCATGTTTTTGTTTTAATATCCCTATTAGAAGCTTGTTTTTGGATCAATTACTTGGATCGATGGTGGAATGGAGTTCCTGACCTTAAGTGGTCGCTATACTCGATAGCAAAATGTATACGATTGATCCTACGAAGCTTGGAATAGGTTGCCATCAATAATACTTGGAAGTAGAGGGGATTTGAGATATTTTTGGCAATATTTTATGGATCGGTTCTGATACATAGGGATAGATCGTTACTGACCCATCACTTAGATGGATTGGAGCTTGTTGAACTCTAAGTTAGCCTTGCACTTGCAGTGTGGCATTTATCGCACTTGGTTTTTGGGCTTGTCAGCTATCTCTCTAGGCTCCCTGCCTTGATAACTTTCAAGTCCAACCCATTAAGCTTGTCCAATCACTGTATGGCCAAAAGGCTAGATAACACTTGGCCCCTAGAGTACATTATGTTTCCAACATGATGTGCTAATCGAGACAAGTCAGGGTTGTTATAATGGATTCCAAACCATGCTTCGAATAGTTTTCATCCTTCCTTCGGACCATTTTGGTGAAGTGTAATGTCTTTGGTTGTTCATCGTGACACTTTGTTTAGATTTAGCATTATATAACTAGAGCATGCTCTTATAATCTATCACCCCAAATTCAATAGCTTTAGGCAGATTCCTTTTCTGGACTCCACTGGCTTGAATCCGCTACCTTGCAGTTTTGGTTGTTAGTTGTTGAGTTTGCATGTGCTCACACACTTAAATTGTCTATCATGCTTCAATTCCATGTGCATGCACATTCTTATGAAATCATATGCACATATGCATATTTATAGTCAGTCACATTTTTTTATGGTTCGGTACAGATCCAACACCTGAAAGTAGGCGAGTTAATAGCCTATTTTGTTGGGTTCGGGGGTTATATAAACCAATCTAACGCTTAACCATTTTCACTTTTTTTGCATTCAAATACCCAAGTCTAGTCGCCATTTACGTTCTCTTATCCCTGAGTCGAAGCTCGTGCCATCACCGTTTTCTCCAATCTTCGGTCGCCGCTTGCTCTCCAACACCGCTACCACCATTTACCACTTGCTCTAACTCAACGCCGTCTTTCGACTTGCTAGGATTAAACCTGATCCATCACTAGAGCCCGAACTATCAGTTGGATCGTCTGCCATCTTTGAGATTCGAAGCTTTTCGTAGGCGACGACATTGGTGCCAGGCATGAATGAAGTTCACATGGCTGGCCATGCTCGGGACCGGGAAGAAAGTGATAAAGGCAGAAAACCACTCCAAGGGTATGGATCGGTGCTGATCCAACCCTTTGTAAATTTTGCCTTGAAAACGTTTAAGTCATTTTCTCCAAACAACCAAAACCACAGCTTTCCAAAATCTCTCGAGTTTCAAGGTATTCTCAATGCATGGTTAACAACGTGAAGCCCGTTAGGATGGTCAACGATGACGGTCACTTCGGGTAATAACCTGGCTTCCAAGTGAACTGTTGCACAACATCGGACATTGACACTGCACGACACTGCATAACATTGTCATTTGCATCGCACCACATTGGGCTTTCACTTTAGCATAGGGACACTGCTTTTATTTCTAATATCACTTGTATGTTAAGCTTTGATGCCTATGGGTCATCGAAGTTCTAAGCGTCTCTTTGCTCTAGCTATAGGCCCATTTTCTCCTAAATATATTGAATTAGACATTGACTCAAGCTCAACCACGGTTCCTTCTACACGGTACACTCCAGTGCCATCTGTACCCAACCTACAAATCAACAAGCCGAACAGCCTGTAACGACCTGAAATTTTATCGCTTTGATTTGTGAATATTTAATTAATTTTATATATTCAAATTAATGGTTTTAATAATTAAAATACCCCTTTTAAATTAATAACTAGTAGCTTTTGGAAAAATTTCAGTTTTTCCCCATTAAAAAGTTGTTTAAAATTATGAACAGCTTAGTTAAGACATGCACACGTTTACAAATAATATAAGCATGGATTAGTAATATAATAAAGGTTGATAATATGTTTACTTAAATTAAGGGAAAAGATGTGACAATTTTCAAGTTTTAAATCAAAATAAAATATGAAAAGTCACTTATCACTCACATCTCTTATACAATACTACTCATTCATGCATTATACATTGGGTAAAAGAGGGAGACCCTTGGTTCTAGGTGTGTGAAACAAGGTAGAAGGATAAGATGGTGATGTGTTCAAATTTGAGAGGAGGGTAGGTACTTTAAGGGTATTTAGGTAATTTTATACTTTCATTTTATATAAAACTAATTCAACTTTTCTCTCTCTCCTCCACCATTTCATTTTCTACTTTTTCTAAAAAGATTACATCTTCCTTTAAGCTTTCAAAACCATGTCAATGGCTTCCAAAATTTCAAAGTTAAAAATTTATTTTCTTTTTCCACTTTAAATGCTTAAAAATCCATTTAAACATCTTCTTCATAAATCAAAGCCGTATCCACTCCCACAAGGTATGGCAAAGCCTAAGCTATCATAGGAAGAGCTCAAAAGCACTTAAGCCAAGCCCATCTTACCTTGTTTTGGTCAAAAATTATATTTTGCTTAAAGGTTTTCAAAAGTTATAGGCTATTTCAAAGTTTGAAAAGATTTTGGTTAGCAAACTATTTTATATTTTGAAAATATTTTATTTTTATGTTGCCATGTTTATTTGTGTAATGTAATGTTTGTTTGGTTGTAAATCCATGTTGTTTTGTGTATGTATATGTGTAATGTTAGTCGTTGTTTGAATTTGACTTATTATATGTAGCTTAGAAATTTGGTTTGGTGTTAAAGTTGTCATCTTTCTTATATATGTGATGATATATATTAATTTGGATGTTAAACTTGGTTGTTTGGATATGAGATGAGAAAGTTAGTACCTTGTATGCTAATGAGATGGGAGATCATAGAGAAAAGATCAATAATTGTTTATTTGTTTTCAAGTCGTTAAAAGATTAAAACTTTATTTAGTCTTCAAAACAAGAACTTTTATTTACGTTTTCAAGAGAATTAAAGTTGAGAGTGAAGTTAGAAATGAAGTTGGAGTTAGATCTAAACTAAATTTAACTTAGATGAGTTGCATTTATAGTGGTAGTCGCTATGAATGCAGTTCGGAAAAAGTTAGTGTTTAGATTTCAAAAAAACGATTCTTTTTGAGATGGTTTTGAAAATTCTTTTTAAAAATGTTAAATAAGTTCAAAAGTTAATTACTTAGGTAATTAATAAGAATTTAATAATTTAATAATTATTTAATTAAGATAATTGTTAATTAATTATAATTAAGTTAATTAATTATAATTAAGTTAATTAATTATAATTAAGTTAGTTAATTAGGGTTTAAGTATGGATCAAAGTTGATTAATCTAAATTAATTAACTAATCAAGGAAGTTTAATTAATGATTAGTTAAGATAAAAGTAATTAAGAAATAATTTTGATAATTATTTATTTTATTTATTTAATTAATTATTTAATTATGGTTAATCGGTAATTAATTACTAATCAAGTAGGGTATAATTAATTAATCTAATTGGATTTGATTAAAATTTAATTAGGGGTTAATTAAGTTAAATTAAATTTTAAATTAGAGTTAATTAAGATTTAATTAGTAATTAAATAAAGATTTAATTATTATTTAATAAAGGTTGAATCTTTAACTTTATCAATTATTTTTACGTCGGTTCTTTTTACAAGTAAACTGATTTTAAACCAAGGGATCTCTTGACTTTGACATTAGTAAACAATGACTATGAATAAGTTATACTAAACTAGGACATCCATTAGCAGAATAAAATACCATTTTGCTATAGCTTTAATTGAATCGATTATTTGGACATCCTTTAGCAGAATAAATATTCGTTTTGCTATAACTAAATTTAATAGATTGTTTGGTCATCTATTTAGCAGGACTAATCACCATCCTTCTATAACTAAACTTAATAGATTGGTTTATATTATCATATTATTCCCTAATTTGTTTTATGGATTGTATCTACATATATGATGACTTATGTAAGTGACTGTTATGTGATTTGGAAGACAAAATAAAAAAAATGTTATGGTTTTTGAATTGACTTTAATTCTAAGTGTTTCAAATGATTTTGTAAGTTGTCCAATTATTTTGATAAAGAGATTTACAAATGATATTCGTAAACGATGTTTTTGAAATGGGAATTATAAATGGATATTTATAGAGAGTTTTATAAATGATTTTGGATATTAATAAAACAGTTAATAAATGGTTTTGGATAATTGTAAAGAGTTTTATAAATGATTTTAGGTATTTATAAAGAGTTTTATAAAATAAACTTGGAGATTTATAAAGTGTTTTATAAATGGGTTTGGAATTTAAGTAAAGGAGATTTCATAAATAAAAGATATTTATTAAAAGGATTTATGGAAGAAATTTATAAAAGAATTTGAGATTGGATTTCCTTTAACCGACCTTCTTAATTTTGATGGTATGGACATTCATTCCACACTTAACACCAAAGGAATAGTGTTTGAGGTTTTCATTATCTCCAATTTAAATAACATTTGTCTTGATCCTTTTAATATGATTTTAAAATAAGAAAACTTTCACAATATTTGTGAATATGATTATGCTAGTGGGATAAGTATATGAATATTTAATAAATATTCTGAAAAGAGATTTAATAGATGAAAGATTTGTTTAAATGAGGCTTAGTGGTTGCTATGGGTAATCAAATCTCTGAATTGTTGCTTGTTTATTTATTTGATAGTTAAATAACCGACTATTAAATCTGGACTAAAACATAACCTTGGAAATATCTAGGAGAAACACGTAAGTTATATGGCATAGTCATCTTCGATGATTCTATACTGTGCATATAAATCCCGTTTTGTTCTCTTAGGACAAATGATAGGGAGATCTATCCATTAAACAGTTGGGGGGTGATTCTTGCTCCTATGTATTGTTTGATTATTTCTAAATGAACCGGGGTTGATTTTATCGGAAACAATCGAGTGCTGTTTCGAAGAGACCGGGATCGAATGAATAATCCAAAAACCACTTTGATCCAACTCAAGCGACGTATTGAAAATATCTTGAAGATTATAACGACCCACCTTTTTGGACGGTTTAAATCGAAAATAAACCACACTTGTCAACTCAAACCATTCAAAAGGAAGGATTGTCAATGTGGTAAATAAGAAAATAAGAGAAAAGAAAGAAAAGCAAAACACAGAATCTCACAGCAGAATGACAAAATATAATACTCAAACAAATAGTTCATGAAGCTGTTTTACAAATAACATTGGATTACACTTTTACAATACAATCAGAGTTATACATACAACATGTATAATAGGATAATGCAGCGGAACAACTTGATGCAGTGGGATAAATATAATAAATAGTGATAATGTATTAAGTCTTCGTCTTCGTCCTCCAGAAAGATAGTATACTGAAAAGCTCAGGCTGACCCGAGCATAAAGCAAAAACAAAACGCTCGAGTCAGGATTAACATTCTTATATAAGTAAATCAACTCAAGTGAAATGCATCAATAACTCAAAGGATGTTTGGGATTTCCATCCTTCAAGGATCCGTCAAACTATCTACATATATAATACAATACGCAACATATATAATGTCTATCATAAAGTAAAGTATTAAAATAGCATTAAGGCGTTACCCATATCCCCCTTAACACATTTCTATATAAGCATCGTAGTCTATACAGTACTGTAAACTTCACCGTAAAATGGTGGGATATTCAAGGAGCACTCCATGGGTACGACACAAACCAAAGTCATAGTGGGATTGATTGGGATAAATATGACAAGGCACGCGAGGCAATGCCTAAGGTATGATTCTTCCATTTTGCACTCCCGAACTAGTGGTAATGCATAGCAGCTACTACCGCCCACCTCGAGACACACTCTCATAATCAAATCGAGGGTGGCCCCAATCAAATCACAAAGTAATAGATATGGTTTCGAAGAAGCATGCTCGATAGGGAGAGCGACCCCACTTGACCTGGTATAGCTCCTGTTTTAGTCATTTTAATTGTGACCCGAAAGTCGAGGCTATCTATCATCATTCTCTTACTTCATTCCAGTAGTGTTCGCCAAACCATCTTACTTCATTCTGGATTCTTCACCACGTGCACGGTTGTTTAAGCGGTTTCGGTATTGACAGAGAGTATGTCAATATTCGACCCCGGTCTCTTTAACAACCAAACGCTTATTTCACACCATGGTCATTTTAGAAAACATTTTCATAATTTAAATCCCAAGTTACAATTTAAATCAATTTCTAAAATATTTAACTTCACTTATATTTTAGTTTGAAAATCCTTAACTTACAATTTCTATCAAATTAAGTTATTACATTTCAAAATCTTATCTTTTGGAACCCTCATAAACAAATAGATTTACTAATCTTATTTGAGTTCAATTCTTTAAACTAGATTAAATCTACAATTTAATCTTAATTTCTCTTTCTTATTTTATTTATTTATTAAAGTTGTTATAAAAATCTATATTTATTATATTAAATTAAATTTTTAAATAAATCTCTTAAAAGTATATTAAGTATTTTATTAAATTAAAATTTTAAAGTGTTTTATTTTATATTTTACAATTTCATCATTAGAATATATATTTAAAAATTAAATGAAATTATAAGTCAAAATCTTGAAGTTTAGCTTTTAAAACCTTAACTTGTAAATTAACATTAACACGTATAATTTAAATTTATATTTTATTTTATTTTTCAAAAATATAATTTAAATAAATATTTTAATTAATTTTTTTAAAATCATATTTATTAAATCAAACATAATTTATAATTTAGAAAAATACCTTAAAATCGACCAACGGTGTCTGTATATAGTTTTCTACCCTACGGTCAAGTGATTAGGGTATATATAACCCAAAATAATTAAATTTACGGGTATATATCATTTCAACCCGTATCCCAAGTCAATTTCCTAATCTAAAAAGCCGTTCGGGTATGTATCATTTCAACCCATAGTGATTTTCCTAACTAACATGTAAAGGGAACTTACAGTGATTGAAACAAATAAATAACATAACATATCATTGCCTAACATATCAAAACATGAATCATATAACATATTGCATAACATAACAACTCATCATGTGACTAAAATATACTACTTAGCATAACATAACATAACATACATGTGACTTAAACATTTTACTAGCATAACATATATGCGATTTAACATATGCTACAACAAATATATGTTTTACAACGTTTATTTTACAATGTTTGTATATAAAACGTTGTAAAAAAACACATTTTACAACGTTTTCTGAAGAAATGTTGTAAAAAAAATCCTTTTACAACTTTTTTGTAGAAAACGTTGTAAAAGATTATTTCTTACAATGTTTCCTCGAAAAACGTTGTAATAAACAACTATTTTACAACGATTTTTGAAAAGGTTGCAAAAATACCCTTTTTACAACAGTTTTAAAATGTTGTAAAAACGTTGTTTTTTACAACTATATATTAATTAACTACAACATTTTGAAAAAGTCGTTCTACTCGTGTTATGCTAAATTTTCTAAATTTATTTAGTGTTGCTTGAAATATTTTAATAACTAATAATTTATAATTAATAACAAATATTTAATACTTAATTGAATAATTTATAAATGGTAGTTTATATTTGATAATTTATAAATGAAAGCTTTGATAGGTAACTATTCATAATTTATAACCAATGATTATTAATAAGTAATTTATAATTACTAATCATTATCTATAATGAATAATTATTTTTTATATTTAATAATCTATTATAATTATCGTTAATAATTAGTAAATTATAGTTAATATTTATTAGTTACATTTAAAAATTAATAAATATAATTAATAATTAATATTAATTCATTACTATCGAATAATTAATAATTAACATTCAATAGTAATTAAGAAGTAATAATTAATAATTAATAATATGCACATAATAATTAGTAAATAATAATTAATATTCAATTATAATTAACAAGCAATAAGTGACAATTTGATAACAAATAATTAATAAATAAGAAGCAATATTTAATAATTAATAATTACTATGAAATAATTTATATCAAATAATTGATAACTAAGGGTAATATTTAAAAATTAATAATTAACAAGTAATTAATATTAATAATTAACTAGTAACATTAGTTATTTTGTATTTGATATTTAATAATTATAATTAATATTTATATTTCATATTTCAAAATATTTAAAATTTTCTAAAATAGATTTAAATTTTTTTAGAAGTTGTTTTACTCGTATGTTTACGTTAAATTTTCTGAACATAGTTAGTATTGCTTTAAAGATTATAACGATTAATAATTTATAATTAATAACAAACTTTAACTGGCCGCTTAGATCCTAGAGGTCCAATTGAGCAGCGTCCCTTGGCAAGGTGCGACCGTGTGGGTAGCGCCCCATCTCAAAAATGGTATTTCTCAATTGTCTTTGAATTTGAATTTAGACGATAAATGATTATAACGAACTGCAATTGGGTAGAACTATGTTTGATGCATCAAACAAAACACTAACTTTAACTGATCAATTTTCTTGCAAACGTCTTGTTATCCAAACATAAAAAGGGAAATACATTAAAAAATAGTGGTTTTGTAAAATTTTGAGCGGGCTGACCAAAATATTTCACCGTTCGCTTTTTCTTTCAATTGAAAATTTTCCTATCTGCTTTCTTCTTATGCTCCAAATCCCAAATCGATCTTCTTCCAGTTCATTCCAAACCTACTCCATCTCCAAAAAATATATTCTACGAGTTAAAATAAAATTTCTCCACAAATCCTCGAGCTGCAATCGATTCGTAAATCACTATCCGATCTGCCAGGCTCTCGTTTTTTAGACAGCTGGGACTTTACCGCCGATCCCTGTACCTTTTAGGGGTTTTCTGTGCTGAAAATAGAGTCATCGCCCTCTCCCTCGGTGATACCCGTGCTGGATCGCTTGGCCTAACCGGTCGTCTCAATCCGTCTATTTCGTGGCTTTCCATACTCAGTGAGCTGTCACTCATTCCAGGTAGGGTTTTCGGATCAATACCCGAATTCGTCGGTCAGCGCTCCATGCTGAAGAGAATCCTTTGGAAGTGCCTCCTAGGCATATAGCTGAAAAGGGAGCGCAGGTAATTTCTATTGTGATTGTAAGCAAACCCTCACAAAACAAAAAACATGAACTGAAATGGAAAAAACAAAATGGGAAGTAAAAAAGCAAAGTATTTTCTCTTATAAAAAACAAAGCGTTATTGAAAATTAAAGCCAAGAAATGTAGGGGAACATGGAATTCAATTTAGCATCAATTCAAGATTCAAGCAATGTGATTTTCCTTTCTCTCTGAATTATGAATTTCGGGTCCTAGGTAGATCGAGAAGTAGGATTTAAAGAAAGTATGCGGAGTCTAATTTTATTTATCATGGAAAAAACAAGGGTAATTTGGTTCTTATGTACAACTGTGAGCATGGATGATTTTCACCCCTATGAAATATTTCTGATTATTTTTCGCCTTTGAATTCATGGTTTATAGCTATTTTGTTTTTTATTATAGTAATGGCCAAAAAACAATCAGCATTCATGAACCGAACTTCTTATACAAAATAACCACAGCCTAACTGGATTATGATGTTTACAGGCTGTTGTACAATATATGGCCGAGTATGCTGCTAAAAGAGACATTAAGTCTCCACCGGTGAAGAACATAAAAAATTATTTCCAGTCTTGTTTTTTCTCAAGGCCTAATAAAAGAAAGAGTGAAGGTTGGGATTACCTGACCTAATCACAAAAAAAAGAGGTAAAAAAATGTTATTTTCTTTTGATTAAAACATTTAAAAATAAAATTAAAAAAACTATAAATGTTAATGCATTTTCACTTGCAGAAGGTACGATGTTGTTTGAAGCACATTTCCGTGGAGTTGAAAATTGTCTTTGAGAGAGTCTTCTGTTTCATGGTAATTAACTTTGTTGTTGCTGTTCATTTGTAATTTGTTGTTCCATGAACCTTACATGAGTTATTTCATCCAGCAATGTGCCGGCACATTCTGAAATTTGTTACGTTATACACACCTTTCATTTCATTCTTTAGATTTTACATGTGTTGTAGTTGAACATCTTTTGTAACATAGTATATATCAACATCTTTCCAGCAACAGGTGTTTACTGGTCTTTTATTTCTTGGGGCAAATCATATTCTTTCTTGATCCCATTGCTCTTTTTTTGGTTAACTATATTTTTATTTTGCTACAGCTCTTTGATAAAACTGATGGTTGTTTGCAAATGAGCCTGTTTGTTGTATTTCATTAGTAACAATAGTAATTGTGTTCCTATTTTTGACTGATTTCATTCTAGCTGAATATTTGAATACATAATAATGAATCTCTTTGGCCTGCACAGAGACACTTGAGTTTCTACCGTTAGTAGCTCATATGGATATTCAAGTGAACCTAAAATATGAAAAGTATCTCTACTTGATGAATTCTCTTTTTTCTGGTTCTGTTTTAAATTTCGTGCTTTAAAATGCAAAAATTCTTATTTACCCGAAAATCTATCTATCTATCATAATGTTCATAGGATTATGGTAGAATGTAATCTTCAAAAGTTTAATGAATGATATTATATTAAGAACTAAAGGGGTGTGTATATTCAAGTATATAATTATCTTAACTGTGAGAAGTACAGCTTCTCATATGTATAGTTATTTATTTATATTTTTCTACAGTGAGAACTACAAGCTGATAAATTCTTCACTGTCTTTGTTATCAGGGTCATGAAAATGAAGTTAAAAGTGTATCTTGGAGTGCTTTTGGGTCTCTGCTTGCAACATGTGGCCGCAATAAGTCTGTTTGGATCTAGGAAATATAGCCTGGTAATGATTTTGAATGCGTTTCAATACTACAGCGTCACACATAAGATGTAAAGATGGTGCAATGACATCCATTTTATGATGTTCTTATTTCTATTAGTTACGGCAATTCTATCAAGGCGCAATAAATTTTGCTGTTTTTATGTGGTTGAAGTATAGAAGTGTATTCGGGCTTACTTAATCGTGTCTAATTGTTTTGAAACACCCTTTATTTGTGCTACCAGGTATGGGTAGAGGATGGGGATAGTGATGACTGGCATTGTGTGCAAGCGTTAAAAGAAGCTAACAGGTTGTTTATAGAAAACTTCACTGTAAATTTGTCCAGTTTTTTCAGCTGAAAGTAAGTTTGTCAAATGTATGTTTTTCTATTATAATTTGCAAAATGTACAATAGTTTCTTGTGGGTCACAACCACCCTATCCTAACCCTTGTAGTTGTTTCTCTTCGAGTAAGACCTTAGGTTCTCCCCTGTTATAATGTGTACTTCATACCCTTGTGTGTATTTGTCAATTTGTGATAACCTATAAAAAAAGTACTTCTTCCTCTTCTTTTTCCCTTTTTCAATTGCTAGAATAATATGCTGCATACACAAAATCAACATCATAATATGTTGTATTTTTCCTACATCGCCAGTGGTGAATTGCCTAATTGATAATTATGACATCACACAACATTCTACCACAACGGTACAGGCGTTGTTGGAGTCTAATTTTTCAAATTAGCTTATTTTTATAGGAGATATGGTTCTGTTCTATGAGTTTTGAATTGCTTATCTTTACATGTGGCTGACGGTTGTAACAATGATTAAACGGCTATTAAAAATCATCTCATCCGTGCCTAATGTGTAGAATGTTCGATTTTGGGCATTGCTCTCTGATTAAAGTTATTCACTATACCTTTACCGTATCTTTATATTGGCCGTCATTTACATAATTCTGTGTTATTTTATTTTACATCTGATTTGTATGGATGCATATTCATGTTGATGCTAATTTTTTGTTTTAGTGTGCAAGGGGTGTGGGATCTGATTTGTACTTAGATTCTAGAAATCTGTTTATTAATCTTCTTCTTTTACTTGTCAGTGGGCATACGTCAACAGTATGGTCAGTATCCTTCAATTCAAGTGGAGATAAAATGGTTTCTTGTAGGTTTGTACATATGTAATGTGAAATTTTATTTATACAATTAATAAACATGATATTGATATTGGTTTAACTCTGCAAAGATGAACTTACCTTGAAAAGGTTTTGGGTAAGATGAGTCTAGTGCAGCAACTTTTAGACTGTTTTAGAGCTTCATCCCACTGGCATTGCCAAAGACAGTAGATTGATATTGACTGCATTGTACCCTATTACCAAGGACGATTTTCAGCTGTATGCCTATACATGTATGTTTGTGTTGGAAACTATGATATTTTGTCTGTGTTGTATTAAAAGCAATGATATTTTGTTTGTATGATATTTTATCTGTGTTGGAACATGTGTTAGCTTATTTCGAATGAAGTGGTTTGGAAATATGTTCCATTTTGTTCGTGTTTTATATATTTAAGTTACTATGGTAATATTATTTTACAGGAAATTTTCCTCAAGGACACGTTTTAGAGCTTTTTTTGGATGAAGGACGGTCCGTTAATATTTTTCTTTAAAGGACAAATTATCGTTTTTTCCTTTCCAGCTCAATTTCGTGCGCTTTTTTTTTTTTTTTTCGATCAAATTTTTCAGTCGCGATCAAGTATCTTTCTCCCAATTATAATATCGATCAACTTCGATCGTTTATTTCAATTCCATCATTCTGAAAATTATACTTCATCGATCATTTTTTTTCTTACGAGCGTTTGTTGATCTCGTTCTTTTCATATTTGTACCGTGATCTCATTCTTGTTAGGTATGTTTATATTATTCTGTTTTTTGTTGTTTTTCTATTCGAGTTAAAAAACCGTGCTTTGTATTTGTGTTCATTTTTATGTATGATATGCAGTGTTGTTCTTCTCATTGTTTGTTCGTTCGTCGATGGAAAATTGTGGAAGTAGCAGTAGGTTTTTTATTATTATACTCGTTTTCTTTATGCAATGTTGTATTCTAGTTAGCTTTTCATTTAATTTATCTTGTATTTTCTTGCATTAATGTTTTGATGATTGGAAAAGTATCGTTTCTTGGGTTGTATATAAAGTTGTGATAGAGTGGAAAACTATTGTATTTTAGGTATAGTTTCTAGGTATCATTTTTTTATTATCAGTAACTAGGTATCAGTTTTTGTGAAATTTGTATAATTAATGTTCTAAATTGAATGTATTTTTTCTAATGTTTATTTTTTATTTTTTATTTTGACAGTGGGGATAACAGTCTTCTTTGTCTGTTTGTGTTGAATAATAACACTTTTAGCACTCGATTGTCTATTGATTGCTCTTTGTATGATTTGAAGAATGAGATATGTCGATGTTGGTCTCAATTAACTCCTCTTTCTATTCAGATTTCTTATGTACTTGAGGACAAAGTTATTATGGTTGACACTGATTTTGATATTCAGAGTATAATTTGTTTTCAGTTATACAAGAAAAGTTCTTTCTTTGGTTTTACTGTTAAGGTTAAGGGTTCTGAATTGGAATATGTTGATGGTGCTTCTATTTCAAATTCATCCGTTGTTCGTGCTTCTTCATCTTCTACTGTATCTGTCTGTTCAAATGTTGTTGTTAATGGTAAAAATTATTTAAAAGATATGTTGAGGAGAGGGTCGACATTAAACATTTCCAATTTTGTTGGCTTTTGTTTTGGAGGAGCTGAACATTTTAGAGAGTTTTTGATGGCATATTAAATTCAAAAGGGGTATGAATTAGTATTTTTAAAGAATTGTGCAACAAGAGTTACCGTGATTTGCTCTTCATATAAGGATGGTTGTCTTTTCAAAGTCCATGGTTCCTGTGATTCTGGAGAATTGAAAAGGTTCTTTATGAGAAATTTGGTTTCTGATCATTCTTGTGGGGCTGGTCTTAGACATGTGAATAATCCACATATATCTAGTTAGTTTGTTAAATCGATGATTATTGATGAGATCCGCGATTGTCTAAGTAAAAAGCCTAAGGATATTATACTTGATTTTAAAAGAGAATACAATTTTCAGTTGTCTTATGGTTATGATTATCATGGGAAACAACTTGCATTGATGGAGTTGCACGGTAATGATGCTTTGTCTTATAACGATTTGAGTTGGTATTTGGAAGCAGTGAAGAAATCTAATCCAGATAAATATGTTGATATGGATGTTGATCCTTGTAGTAATGAATTTGAAAGGGTGGTTATTGCTTTTGGCGCTTGTTTACTTGGTTTCAAGTCTTGTCGTCCTATGATATTCTTAGATGCTACTCACTTGAAGGGACGTCCTGGTGTGTTGATGGGTGCTACTGCAAAAAATGGTGATCAAGGTATGTCTTTGTTTTCAGATTTGAGTTATTTGTATTGAGATCATAATACTTGGAATAATCATTAATATACATTTTTTATCATAATTTGTATTCTGTTGGTATCAGTTTTAAGAAATGTAGTTTATAAGTAGCAAGTTTATAGTATCAGAATTTTCATTGTATTCAATTGTAAGTTTGTATTTGGTATATTAATTTCATACTGCTAAACAGGAGATTAGTATCAGTTTGTGTATAATCTTAGTATCAGTTTCAAGTATGTTCATATATGGTATCATTTATAGTTATGTAGTATTGAAATTTCCTTTGTATCATAATATACGTCAATTTTTGTTTTTTTGTTGTTTTAGAATGAAGATTACTGTGCATAATGTTGTGGTTATCAATATTTTTATAATGGTCATATCAGGTTTTAGGTATCAGTTTTGTTACTGTCAGTATCAATTTTATGAATTGTTTTATATTTATGGTCGTAATTACTTTTAGTTTTTTTTACTAGTTATTTTTGCATTTGCAGGTTTTTCCCCTTTAGCTATGAGTGTAGTTTCTGTAGAAAATGTGGATAACTGGACATGGTTTTTGAACCATTTAAAACAAATGCTTCAAGAAGAGCGTACTTTAGTTTTTATGTCAGATCGCCACCATGTTTGCTTTCAGGTGTTCGTGATGTTTTTCCTTCAGATTATCACAGTTATTGCTATTTGCATATGGAACAAAATCTTCTTTCGGCAGTGAAAGCCAAAAATGCAAATGTGTCTATTGTTGATCTATTCAAAATGTGTTCTAGAGCTTCAAATCTATATGAATTTGAAGGAGCATATTCTAAGTTTTGTCAAATTGGTGGTGTTGCTAGTGTTAATTTTTAAAGGATAAGCCATTTGATAAGTGGGTGGATTTATTTTTCCAGGGAAACATTATGGTGAATATAGTTCCAATGTTGCAGAAAGTTTTAACAGTTGGATTTAAATGAACGAACATTGCCTATTACTTTGTGTTTAGATGGTATTCGTGTTAAGATTATGGAACAAATGGCTAGAAGAAGAGAAGAATGTCGTTTGTGGAGAACAAGTCTATGCCCTTCTATGGAGTTACGCTTAGATGAATTGATTGAAGAAGGATTTGGATGGGACGTATATAAATCTTCTGATTTTGCTTTTGAAGTGAAATCTCCAAACTCTCATTGTGTTGATTTGAAGGAGCGGGTTTGTTGTTGCAACCAATGGAAAATTACGGGATTTCCTTGTGCTCATGCTATAAAGTGTATGAACAAGTCTAAGTTGTCTGTATATGATTTTGTCGAGAAGTATTTCACTGTTGATGCTTATCGATGTTCTTATGCCAATGCTATAAATCCTATTCCAAATTATGATAGGCCTATTGTTGATGGTAGCATTCAAGATGTTATCAAGCCACCAAAGGAGAAACCTGGCGCTGGCAGACCATCAGTGAAGCGCAAAGGAGGATTTTCATATTTTCATAACAAGCAAAATAGATGTGGCGAGTGCAAGCAATTTGGTCATAATAAACGAAATTGTCAAGCTTCAAAGAGGATATGATTTGATTTTACATTTTTAATTTGTTCAGAGTAATAAGTGTATGTGAGACTTGTTTCAGTGGTCTATAGTAATTGAACCTTTTGTTATTAAATTGTATTTAGTATATTATGAAATTGATTTTAATTTCAGCTATTTTTAGTATAGATGATAGTATCAGTTATTTGTTTTTGCAGTATCAGTTCTGTTATTTGTTTTTACAAGTTTTGGTACCAGTATCATTTTTACAGTATCATTTTTTACAGTACCATTATTTTAAGTTTTTACACGTATCAGTTTTTATAAGTTTTGGTATCATTTTTTACAGTTTCGGTATCAGTTAGTTTGGTTGGAGATAATGTTTGGTTGATTGGATATAAATGGCTTTATTATCAGTTTTGGTTTGTTTTTAGTATCAGTTTCGTGTATTATAATACATGCTATAATTGACATCAGTACTACTAAATAATTAGAATGATACATGGTGTTTGCAAAACCTGATACCTGCACCAATTGTTGTTTCATAAAGTATGTTGAGTGTAAGTTTTAACAAAACTGCTACTATCAGTCATAAGAACTGATGCCCAGTTACTGTTTTGTATTGAAATATTATATGAAATTTAATAATATCATTTTACAACTGATAGTTGCATCATAAAACAGATAATATTATGTGGGATCCATAGTTGGATGATAGAAAATACAGTAGTTAATCTTGTTATAATATAAACAAGAGGAAAAGAAAAGAACATCAACCACAACATATCATTCCAGGAAATCAGTATTGTTTTTACAAGTAAAAGCATCATTGTTTTAATAACAGAACAACATTACTTCATAAGTATGAAATCGCAACAGAACATCATTACTTCACAAGTACACATTTCAACAGAACAACATTACTTTACAGGTACCAAATTTAATTGTGAAATAACGCAATGTGAATTCATTTCCTTTTTTTCCTTTGTTCTTCTAGGCTTGACATGTATTTAGACAGACTCCAGCAGTGTTCATCATCTGTTAATATTGCATGTGCAATCCTTGCTCTTGTTGATAATATTTCTTTCTTCTCAATTTTTATTGGTATCCTGCTTCTGTTCAGCGAGATGATGAATATCATTACAAATATCCCACAGTCAAGCCTGTTGAAACCAAAATGTAATATTAGTATCAATTTTCATCTGCTGTATTAACAGATGTATAATTAATACAAAAATTTGAATTTCAAAGATAATGGTACAAGCATACAGTATGCTTTGAATTAAAATATTTAGCAGTTTTACTAGGGCACTATGTATTAATTTCTACAGGTATCAGTTTGTTTTTTGTAGGCGTCAGTTTTGTTTCTGTAGGTATCAGTTTGTTTTTTGTTGGTGTCAGTTTTTTTTCTGTAGGTATCAGTTTCTTTTATGTAGGTATCAATTATGTTTCTGTAGGTATCAGTTTTTTTTTTAGTATCAGTTTTGTTTCTGTAGGTATCAGTTTCTTTTATGTAGGTATCAGTTTTTTCCTGTAGTAACTGTTTATCTGAATTAAAAGTTTATTGAATTGAGTGATAATAATTTTCAATATTTTTATTAAGAATCAAATTCAATTAAATATAAAAGGTATACAATGATGTATAGAAGTATGTATGGAAAATTATAATGCAAAAACATAGATTATAACGAAAAAAAACTTACGAGTCTTCTGCTTGCTGTGCACACTTTATTTGATGCATTCCATCTGGTTTGACCACCATGTCTGTTATGTTTTTGCTTTTCCAGATTTCTTGGAGCATGTCCTCTATTTCATGTCTCTAAAACAGGTAATATATTAAAAATTTAGCTCATATTCACCGTGATAAGTATTTTTTTAAAAAGAAAGATAAATCTCATACCAATTTAATAGCTTCTTGTAAACTGGAATTGTTTCTTTCGTTTGATCTTCTAGGGCGGTTAGAGTCAACATGGCACCATTGCATTGTTGGGTATGTTAAAGTCACTAATGTCCAATGGTTCTCACAATGCAAAGGAAAATATATACTTTCAGCATATTTGTCATGTGCAATAGATTCTAGCATAGAGAGGACAAGACTTTTTTTCACCCCCTTTATATCACACACAATTGCTTTCTGTTTAATATGAAAATAAGTTATGATTTAATAAATGAAGCAATTATTATGTACTTGATATTAAATTTTTATTTACCGTCATTGTAGTTGTGAAAGAATAGTTGTGTTCTTCCAGTCCACATTTTGAAATATACTAATCTATAATCTGTATTAAAATCAGAAAAGTATAAGTTTTTTTATTGGTGAAGCAATATTAAATTGTTAATGGTATCAGTAATGTTAATAGTTGCTGTGTATGTTGATAAGTATAAAAATAATAAAGCATCAAGTCAATTTAAGCATGTTGTGGATTTGGGTATCATTTTTTATTTATTTTGGTATTAGTGTTGATGTACAGAAAGAAATATTATGTACCTGCCCGTCTGTGTCGTTTCCTTCTAGTAGATGTTTTAGTGCATTCTTTGTTATGACACAACCTCCTTTGACTGTGTCATTGTCTTCCCATGCCACTACACTATTTTGATAAAAACAATTTGTATATGTTAGATAAACTTAATTTCATATTTAAAATTAATATACATATTTGTACACTTACTTTTGTGATGATATCGTTAATGAAAAGAAAGTTTTGATCACATTTTGTTGCTCAACATTGAGATAGATCAAACATTTGCAATGTCCAAGCCCTATCTCTGAAAGTGTTGGCTCTATTACTGCAAGTGGCTTTGGACTGTTGTCTTGTTCACTTTTGTTTTCAACATCTTCTTTTTTTCAGGTTTGGGCTTATTTGCAACTTTCTTTTTTTTCATCCCATATTCAAAGCTATGACGTTGTTTTTTCACTCTTGTTCTTGCCTTTAACCTTTGAATGTAAGAAGCTGTCCGTTTTTGTGTTGCTTTGATTTTTTTGTCACTTGATTTTGTGACTGTTTGTTTCCCTTTTCTAACAGCTGTTTGCACATGTTCTTCTGCATCTTTTTTTCTTCAGTTTTTTCACTTTCAAACTCTTGTGTGTCGTAAAGTTTGAAAGATGGAGGGGTAAAGTCAAGCACTGAAGCGACATATGGTATACTTTGGTTTTTTACATCTGTATCCTCTTGAAGATTTTGATTATCTTCTGAGTTGTCTCTCTGCACTTTACTTTGTTTTTCCAACTCTTCTTTTTGATGCACTTCAGTTGCCGTCTGTTTTTTTTCTTCATGTTCACATTGTATTTCTTCACTGCTCGTTTTTTTACCCAATTCACTTTCTATTTCGATGGGCATATGTTTCTTCATTTCTTCTGTTTTATCTTCTCTTTTTTGTACACACTCTTCAGCTTTTTCTTCATTTTTTTCTATTTCCATTTCTTTAAAAGTATCTGCATTTAGTTCAGTTTGTAAAATGTCGCTTTGTACATTGAAACTTTCTTTTTTATTTTCACCGTTTTCTTCACTGTCATTCAAATCATCTTCAAATTTATTGGTGTTGTCTTCAGCCTGAGATGTTTTCTCTTCATTATCTTTCAGCTTCAACTTAATTTCTTTTAACTCTTCTTTCAACTTGAAAACTTCTTGCTCTGCTTTAATTCTTTTCTTTTTTTCTACAGCCAATTCTTTTTTTGTTTTCTTTGTTTCTTCTTCCAAATCTTTTATATGCATTTGGAAGATCTTGATGCTTATGTCTTCCTCAAATGAATGTGCACTTTCTTTGGTTTCTTCAAACTTTCTTTTCTTTCCATGCTTTTCTTTTTGAATTTTGGGGAAATTGTGTTCAACAGTCTCTATTTGAAGTAGATATTCTTTATATGGGCTAAGATTTTTGATTTCTTTCACCTAGAAAATTGGTATTGAAAAATTTGTTTCAGTTATAAGCTATGATATCAATTTACAATGATAATTGAATTTTTACTGTAATGAAAAAAGAAAACTGTATGCAATAAAACAAATAGCTATTTTTTATTTTCTGATACTATTAGTATCAGGTTCAATCATGTAAAACTGGTATCAGTTTTCGAATTCTAGTATCAGTTTCTAATAATATTAATATCAGTTTCTTATAATATAAGTATCAGTTTCAAAGATGTACAACTATGGTATCAGTTATTGGATTGTAGTATCAGTGTAAATTGTGAAATTACAAGGTATCAGTTTTTGCATTCTAGTATCAGTTTTGAATACATCCACAATTTGTTTCAAGCATGTACTCATTTGGTATCAGTTTTTGCATTTTTGTACCAGTTTATGATACTATTAGTATTCGTTTCAAGCAAGTAAACATATGGTATCAGTTTTTTGCATTCTATTTTTTGTTTTTGATAATATTTACTACGTAATGATATGGTATCACTTTTTGATCATTGTAGTATCAGTTTTATGTTGTTATAGAAGAAAGGATAGACAATAAAACTTTATTCTACATAAGAGTTAAAGCATATTGATTAACAAAAAATGAAACGGAATTTTTACTTACATCACCCTCTTCACGTTATCAAAAACTGCTTTGATTGCTTTGTCTTTGAGTTTCCTTAAATCCCATTTTGCAAATCTTGGTAAAGCTGGATTATAATATTGTCTTTGTTGAATGAGATTCAGTTTCTCACAAATGCAATACTGTTAACATAAAAAGAATTGATTAGATATGTTTGTTATAAAAGGTTAAGTAATAAATTTTTGATTAACTTACCTTACTAATGGAAACATGGAGCATCCCGACATATTTCTTGGATTATGGATGAACTTCTTAACAAATTTATTGAAATTCTTTTCTATTGTTAGTGGCCAAGAAACCAATAACATTGTCTCTACATTAATTAAGTATGGTAGAAGTCCCCATCTTAATTTTTGCTGGTTGTTTGGAAAGAAGAATGTTAATAGTATTTCGATTACTATTAACATTGGCAAGTCTTCTTCATACTCTTTTTTCTTTTTTGCAACTTCTTGCTTTATTCTTTTTTCCACAACATTTCTTGTTATATAAGTGCAATTGCCGAAGTTTCTGTTTGCAAATTCCCTACACTGCATTGGAATTGTTCTGTTTGTCATTTTCTGAGTTGGCTCAATGTTAATTCCTTTTAGTGGTAGGCCAAAAATCAAACTTATATCCGTAGCTGTAACTTTCATCATTTCTTTGGAAAATAAGAATGCATCTTCTACAACTGAGTAGCATTTGTATAAAGCATCCAAATTGTGTTGATGCTTTTTGCATTCTTTCATCAAAATTTTCTCTTCATAGAAAACTCTAAAGAAGTTGTAGAAAGGAGTGCTCTTCATTATGTCCATTTGCTTCTTGGATAAAGCATTTTTTTGTTTTATCAGTTTTGCCATTTTGAATACTGCCTGCAATCCACATCTGTAAGCAGTTTCATGCTTTTTATCTTCAGATTGCTGTTTTGTTTGTGATCTTTCTTTTATGCATTTTGGATGTGGATCAACAAAATCATCATCATCCTATTATTTCAAAATAAAGACAAATAAGTTATTTGTGAAACAAATTATGTTTAAAAACAACAATAGATTTGGGTATTAGCTACAGTGAAATATCTTCTGTCAAATATGTAACAATTTCAAGTTTGTAGTAACTAGGTATCAGTTTGCAGTAACTAGGTATTAGTTGGTACTAAGTAGGTATCAGTTTTCTCTAACCAGGTATCATTTTTTCAAGTAGGTATCAGTTTTTTATTACTAGGTATCAGTTTTTTGTAAATAGGTATCATTTTTTTGTAAATAGGTATCAGTTTTTTGTAAATAGGTATCAATTTTTTGTAAATATCATATTTCAACTAAATGATACTGACTATTATTTTATCAAACAATTTACGCTTACTGATAATGACAATTATTACTTGTAATTAGGTATCAGTTTGTTGTACTTATCAGCCTTTTCTTTTACCAAATGATTTATAGGTAATATTTTTGAAATATTTATCATGGTATAAAGTTATGATGTTTTTTATTTTACCGAATCTAGTTGTTCTTCATCTGATTCTTCATCCACAGCTTTTTTCCCTTCTTTTTGCTGAAATTTTTCCTGTTTAACAATTTTTAATAACATTAGAGTACATTTAACAGAATAAATTATTAGTATTAGTTTTATAATTTTGCAATTTCAGTTACCTCTGTTTCTTTTTGTATTTTGTTCTGAATCATTTTTTCATTTCTTCTTTTTGTTCGTTGTTCTCTTTTTTGCATATTGTCTTCAACTTTTTTCTCTGTAGGTATTTGTTGCTGCATGTTCTCCTCTTTGTTCTATGCAAAAAATTTCAATGTTACTATAACAAAACTATACTGACTTTGTTATGTTTGATTTTATATTATCAGTTACCTTCTTTGGTATACTTTCGCTTATTTCTGGTCTGCTTCCACTTGCTGTAATTTTTTCGTCTCTTCTCTTTCTTCTTTTTTCTATGTTTTGCTTTTCCTCTTTTGTTGATGTAGGTTTTTTAAGCTTTAATTTGTTGCCTTTTCCCTTTACTGCCGACGCTAACGTTTGCGCTAGAGGTAGGTTCTCCTCTTCTACCATTGCATTTTCTTTTTGAACATCTGCTGCGTCGACATTTCTATTTTCATTTTGTTGATTCACTTCCGACTTAGTTAGGTTTTTATCGGTTGTCGATTGTTGTGCTCCTTGTTCATCTACAGTCGATTTCCGAGCTTCTGTTGGAGATGTAGACTTGTTTCTAGTTTGCGGTGCCATTTTTTCTTTCGAGCAAAGTTTTTGTGAATTTCTGAGTGTAAGGATGGAGGAGGAAGACAAACAGAATGCTTTGTTTTGTTTAAAATTGTATCTGGGCTTTGGGCTTTGTCCTTACGGTAAAAGTTTTATGCGCGTGTCCTTCTGACTAAATATTTACTATAATTTGTCCTTAAAATTTTTTTTCCCTATTATTTTATTTGCTGTAATACTATTCTAAGATGTAGCTGGAGCTTGGAATGTATATAGAGCTTTTAAAAAAATTGCAGTATTTCGCAATATTCAAAAAACGTTGTAAAAAAACATACTGCAACAATAATAAAAAGTTGTAAAAAAAAACTACATTACAACATTTATAAAATGTTGTGATAAGCTTTTACACAACAATTTGTAGAAGTTGTAGAAAGGGTTTTCCATATTTATATTAGTGATTTACAACATTGGATAAAAGTTGTAAAAGACTTTATTACAACATCTCAAAAAGGTTGTAGCAAAGTTTATTGCAACATTTTCGTACAACGCTAGAAAAAGGTTGTAAATTACTCTGACTCTATTACAACTTGGCCTAAGACAACATTTGTAAAAACGTTGCGAAACCCGTATTACAAGTTTTTTTGATGTTGTAATAAGGTATATTTGTTGTAGTGATATTACTAACATAACATATATGTGGTTTAACATATTACTAACATAACATATATGTGATTTAACATATTACTAACGCTAACATATGTATGATTTAACATATTACTAACATAACATAACATATTATGTGTCGAAATAGCATATCATGTCATATGGTTAACATAGCAAAACATGTAACATATAGTGGATCATATCATATCATATGTCATGTTAAATACCACATAGTGAACATATAAAATCATATCAAATCATATAATTATAAGCTAACAAAATTCCTAACTAAACAAACATTTCCAAGTCATTTCCTACGATATCCATTCACTTATTCATACGAATATTAATCGTGAGTTATTTCTCACATTTCGTGGCTAACGAAGGTGACAACTATTCAAACAAGATGGAGATGGAGATCACAAGCAACCAACACAAGATCCAAGCTAACATACACGGGAATATGACGAATCAACAAACTATTTTTTTCTACTAAAAGAGGTTCGGCTAAGCAAAGGAGAGGCAAGGGAATGGACGGCAAGACAAGAGGAGGAGAGGAAGAGAGAGAAAGAAGAGGGAAAGAGAGGAGAGGAGGAAAGGGATAAGGAAGAGAAGGATTTGGGTTTTAGGAGATTGGAGGAAGAGAGAAGGAGCAATGGTGAAAGAGAAAGTTTCTAGTTTGACGAAGACAGAAATGAGATAGTAGAAAGTTTGTACGTAGTTTCTTTCTGATAAGGAGTCGTATGAAGAAGAGTAAAGGTTTCTGAATTAAAGGTGTCAGTTGAAGCCCAAGTGACTTCCTAAGAGCCCAAGAGTCATATACCAACTAGAATACACTAGAAAATACCATATGAAATACTATGTAAAATACATACAATATACACTGTTATTTTATGCGAGTTTTTCACTGTAAATTGCAAATTTAGAGCAATATGTGTTCAATTTTGACGAAACGAAAAGTGGAGACCATCTCAAAATTAAGTCTAGAAGTAGAAAAAAAGAATAAATTTTAAAATTTCAAATTTTCAACTCAAATTCAAATTTTGACTAAATTTGACCAAAAATTGAAATTTCACAAACATTTTCTTTTTATTAGATTTGAGATTTTTAATTTTCCATTTTAGTTCCAAGGTTTAAATATTACATTAATTTCAACGTTCAATTACAACTGCAATAAATTCATTCATTAAAATTTAAATCCCAATAAATTATTTTATTTTGATTCTCACTCTTATTATTGAATCAACTATTAACTTATGAATATAATTAACGTTAGTTTACATTTTATTAGATTCATATTCTACAGTTATCATCTTTTACCATATTAATTATAATATTTCAATTGCATTAATTCCATTAATTACCAATTTAATTCCAACGGATTAAATACTAAGGTGAGAATAAACAATTGTTATCCATTAGTGATTCATATCCCTTATTGTTTACAACCAAGATTATACATTGCTTACCAAAACTGATTTCATATTCTTTAATAAACCTATTTCAATTAATAAGAGATAATTTCAACATTGAATCCAACATTTAATTTATTGACAAGCACCATTGTCCAAGTGGTTAAGTGATTCGGCTTTGGTGCGAGAGGTCACAAGTTCGAAACTTGCGTAGCGTGATTCGAACGTTTGTTGACATGTGATATGTTGTCCTAGTGACATGTTGTATATAAAGTACCATTTCAAAAAAAAAAAATTATTCCATATTTACAATTATATAACCAAATTAACTTTACAATTATTTCAATTGATTGAAATTACATTAAAATAGTTGTCAATAACATTCAAACAATATTATTAAATCATATTCTAATTATTTTTCTCATTGATAAATCATAAATTTTAATTTCTCACAATATTAAATTCCAAAATCTTATTTAATTTAATATTTTTAATTTTCAAAAATATGGGTTGTTACACTTCCCCCACTCAAAACTTTTCGTCCTCGAAAAGGGGTTAAGTATGAAATTTAACACGTGATATATTTAATTCAAACAATCAATTTATAAAACATTAAAACCATATTTACAAAACTTTTACTACGCTTATATTACGCCACTCCGATATCGGTTTATAGAAATTACAACTTACTTATAAAAACAAGCACATATAAACAAGCACAAATACACACCATACAACAATCATATGCAATCAAAACAGTAATAACAATGGTTTACAATAGATCATTCAACCATTAATATTCATTCTATTAGATCATAACTATATCAATTTACATTATCTAATATCCATATTTAATTTATACACTTCATTTCTTATTAACAACCAACTTTTATTTTCATTTGATTGGTTTGCTTCAAATTTATTCACATCTATTTCATTCACATTCAATTTATTCAATTCAATTTGTGAAATCCAATCGTTTCACTTTTTGTTTAACTTATTCCATATAAATCCATTTATGAACCATTTTATAACATTATTCAATTTCATACAATCTTATTTTAAGTAAAATTTCATTTCATTACACTTAGTATATTTTATTTGATACCAATCTCATTTATAAACCATTTAAGTCTATTCCAACCATTTTATAAAATGCACTTCATATTTATTTTTCAATTACTCACATTAATTTTCTTCCACTCATTTATTCTCATTTAATTTCTTCACAATTCAAATTGCATTTCATCTTATAATTCAAGTTCGTATTCATTTCATTAATTTATTTATAGCTTAAGTGGAATTAATTCACTTTACTAATTTACCTAGTTTCATTCAAATCCAATTCAATTCATTTAATGTCAAGTTAAACTTCACTTCATTTTAATCCATTATAAGATTTATTCAACATTATCTAAGTTAAACTTTTTTTCCATCTTTCACATTCAACAAATTTAAAATTTGTTATTAGCTCAATATTACTCAAACCTATAAGTTATACAATTTATTCACTTAAAATTTCATTCCATTATTTTATCTAATTCATTTCAATGCAATTCACTTTTATTTAAGCTTTCTTGAGTTAGACTTCATTTTATTTATTTCGTTTCACTAACTCGATATATTTAGCATTTCTTAGGTTGATTCTTTCTTTTCATATCTCAAATTAAGATTTTCTTAACTAAATGTTTAACTATTTTCAATTATAAGTTCAAAACTATTTTCATATATTCATCAAAATCATACTTAGAATATTTTCTCACAATCAAAAGTTGTTTTAATCGAAAAGAAATTCCTTTTGGTAGCAATTCTCACTCAGAAACTCGAAAATGAATACTGGCGATGCTGCAGCCATCCCCATAATTATTTTCCAATTACCAAAGCGAGTTCAATGCTTTTATTTCTTTCAAAAATCTTTTCAAAATATATTTCTAGTCAATACACTTTCAAATAATATTATTATTAATTTTGAAGGCTTTGAAAACAATTTTGAAAGCAATAGGTTTTAAATTCAAAAATTCTCGACTATTAAATCCTTCCTTTTTATAAGCTACATTATAAATATACTTACACAAATTTCATTATCTTATTATCAAAACCTTTCATTAATTTACAAATTTGTTATCGTAAACAATTCTTGTTATAATTATATTTCAATTAAATTTAATTATCGAATGCTTCATGAAATAAAATTCACAAAGTATTCGTTTTATTTTAATTCAACCAATAATCGATGATAACTAAATATTATCATCTCCCAACAACTAACATCTATTGAAAATTATCATTTTGTATATAAAAAATAATTTAGGTAAAATTATTTCATTTACCTGATTTTAAAACAATATTATGTCGACTTACCTCGTTTAAGTGTTTAGAAACCCCTATCGATAACATGGCATCCCACGCATCGACCAGAATTCATAAACAACTCAACGGATAATTAAACACAATATAAAACATTTTATAACACTAACAAGTACGCTCTCTCATATATATACACACTCAAAAAGACTCATTCTAGAGAATTACTACCCTATCTCTAATGAGTCAAACCCCACAAAGCTAAGGTTATCGCTAAACCAAAGCTTTGATACCAACTGTAACGACCCACCTTTTTAAACGGTTTAAATCGACAATAAACCACACATGTTAACTCAAACCATTCAAAAAGGAGGATTGTCATTGGGGTAAATAAGAAAATAAGATAGAAGAAAGAAAAACAAAACACAGAATCTCACAGCGGAATGACAAAATATAATACTCAAATAAACAGTTCATGAAGTTGTTTTACAAATAACATTTGATTACACTTTTAACATACAATTAGAGTTATACATACAACAGATATAATAGGATAATGCAGCGGAACAACATGATGCAGTGGGATAAATATAATAAATAGTAATAATGTACAAAATCTTCGTCTTCGTCCTCCAGAAAGATAGTCTTCAATACTGAAAAGCTCAGGCTAACCCGAGCATAAAGCAAAAACAAAACACTCGAGTCAGGATTAACATTCTTATGTAAGTAAATCAACTCAAGTGAAATGCATCAATAACTGAAAGGATGTTTGGGATTTCCATTCTTTAAGGATCCATCAAACTATCTAGATATATAATACAATACGCTATATATATATAGTGTCTATCATAAAGTAAAGTATTAAAATAGCGTTAAGGCGTTACCCATATCCCTCTTAACACATTTTTATATAAGCATCGTAGTCTATACAGTACTGTAAACTCCACCGTAAACTGGTCGGATATTCAACGAGCACTTCATACGTACGACACAAACCAAATTCGTAGTGGGCTCGATCAAGATAAATATGACAAGGCACGCGAGGCAATGCCCAGGGTAGGATTCTACCATTTTGCACTCCCGGACTAGTGGTAACGCATAGCAGCTACTACTGCCCACCTCGAGACGCACTCCCATAATCTGATCGAGGGTGGCCACCAATCAAATCACAAAGTAATAGATATGGTTTCGAAGAAGCATGCTCGATAGGGGGAGCGACCCTACTTGGCCCGGTATAGCTCCTGTTCTAGTCATTAATTATGACTCGAAAGTCAAGGCTATCCATCATCGTTCTCTTACTTCATTCCAGTAGCGTTCGCCAAACCATCCTACTTCATTCTGAATTCTCCACCATGTGCACAGTTGTTAAAGTGGTTTCAGTAT
This sequence comes from Allium fistulosum, assembly GCA_030737815.1. NCBI lineage: Eukaryota > Viridiplantae > Streptophyta > Magnoliopsida > Asparagales > Amaryllidaceae > Allium > Allium fistulosum. The sequence goes on from CM060901.1 coordinate 962,643,901, forward strand.
TGATAGAGAGTATGTCAATATTTGGCTCTGGTCTCTTTAACAACCAAAGCTTATTTCACACCGTGGTCATTTTATAAAACATTTTCATAATTTAAATCCCAAGCTACAATTTAAATCAATTTCTAAAATATTTAACATCAGTTATATTTTAGTTTGAAAACCCTCAACTTACAATTTCTATCAAATCAAGCTATTACATTTCAAAATCTTATCTTTTGGAACTCTCATAAACAAATAGATTTAATAATCTTATTTGAGTTCAATTCTTTATACTAGATTAAATCTACAATTTAATCTTAATTTATCTTTCTTATTTTTATTGATTTATTAAAGTTGTTATAAAAATATATATATTTATTATATTATATTATATTTTAAAAAAAATCTCTTAAAAATACATTAAGTATTTTATTAAATTAAAATTTTAAAGTGTTTTATTTTATATTTTACGATTTCACCATTATATTATATATTTTAAAATTAAATAAAATTATAAGCCAAAATCTTGAAATTTAGCTTTTAAAACCTTAACTTATAAATTAACTTTAATACATATAATTTAAGTTTATATTTATTTTATTTTTCAAAGATATAATTTAAATAAATCTTTTTATTAAAAAAAATTAAATCAAATTTATTAAATCAAACATACTTTATAATTTTGAAAAATACCTTAAAATCGACCAACGGTGTCCGTATATAGTTTTCTACCCTACGGTCAAGTGATTATGGTATATATCATTTCAACCCAAAATAATTAAATTTACGGGTATATATCATATCAACCCATTTCCCAAGTCAATTTCCTAATCTAAAAAGCCGTTCGGGTATGTATCATTTCAACCCATAGTGATTTTCCTAACTAACATATAAAGGGAACTTGCAGTGATTGAAACAAATAAACAACATAACATATCATTGCATAACGTATCATAACATGAATCATATAACATACTACATTACATAAAAACTCATCATGTGACATAAAACATACTACTTAACATAACATAACATACATGTGACCTAAACATATTACTAGCATAACATATATGTGATTTAACATATTACTAACATAACATATATGTAATTTAACATATTACTAACATAACATATATGTGCTTTAACATATTACTAACAGAACATAACATATTATGTGTCGAAATAGCATTTCATGTCATATGGTTAACATAGCAAAACATGTAACATATAGTGGATCATATCATATCATATGTCATGTTAAATACCACATAGTGAACATATAAAACCATATCAAGTCATATAATTATAAGCTAACAAAATTCCTAACTTAACAAACATTTCCAAGTCATTTCCTATGATATCCATTCACTTATTCATACGAATTTTTATCGTGAGTGATTTCTCACCTTTCATGGCTAACAAAGGTGACAACTATTCAAACAAGATGGAGATGGAGATCACAAGCAACCAACACAAGATCCAAGCTATCACACACGTGAATATGAAGACTCAACAAACTATATTTTTTATCTCTTCTCTTTCCATTTTCTTTTTTTTTAGTGGAAGAGGTTCGGCCAAGCAAAGGAGAGGCAAGGGAATGGATGGCAAGGCAAGAGGAGGAGAGGAAGAGAGAGAGAGAGAGAAAAGGGAAAGAGAGGAGAGGAGGAAAGGGATAAGAAAGAGAAGGATTTGGGTTTTAGGAGATTGGAGGAAGAGAGGAGGGGCAATGGTGAAAAAGAAAGTTTCTGGTTTGAGGAAGACATAAATGAGATAGCAGAAAGTTTATACGTAGTTTCTTTCTGATAAGGAGTTGTACGTAGAAGAGTAAAGGTTTATGAATTATAGGTGTCAGTTGAAGCCCAAGCGACTTCCTAAGAGCCCAAGAGTCATATACCAATTAGAATACACTAGAAAATACCATATGAAATACTATGTAAAATACACACAATATACATTGTTGTTTTATGCAAGTTTTTCACTGTAAATTGCAAATTTAGAGCAATAGGAGTCCAATTTTGACGAAATGAAAAGTGGAAACCAAGAATTAGAAAAAAGGAATAAATTTTAAAATTTCAAATTTCAAATTTTCAATTCAAATTCAAATTTTGACTAAATTTGACCAAAAATTGAAATTTCACAAACTTTTTCTTTTTATTAAATCTGAGATTTTTAATTTTCCATGTTAATTCAAAGATTTAAATATTACATTAATTTTAGCGTTCAATTACAACTGCAATAAATTCATTCATTAAAATTTAAATCTCAATAAATTCTTTTATTTTGATTCTCACTCTTATTATTGAATCAACTATTACCTTATGAATATAATTAACGTTAGTTTACATTTTATTACATTCATATTCTACAATTATCATCTTTTACCATATTAATTATAATATTTCAATTGCATTAATTCCATTAATTACCAATTTAATTCCAACGGATTAAATACTAAGGTGAGAATAAACAATTGTTATCCATTTGCGATTCATATCCATTAACTTATTGTTTACAACCAAGATTATACATTGCTTACCAAAACTGATTTTATATTCTATAATAAATCTATTTCAATTAATAACAGATAATTTCAACATTGAATCCAACATTTAATTTAATCCATATTTATAATTATAACCAAATTAACTTTATGATTATTTCGATTGATTGAAGTTACATTAAAATAGTTGTTAATAACATTCAAACAATATTATTAAATCATATTCAAATTATTTTTCTTATTAATAAATCATAAATTTTAATATCTCACAATATTAAATTCCAAAATCTTATTTAATTTAATATTTTTAATTTTCAAAAATACGGGTCGTTACAAAGATGATGAGATCGAAGACGGAGTCCTTTGAAGTGCAAGGGCTACTTGCTACTAATTCTATGGGTGGTTTCAAAATAGGTGTAGTAGAAGTAGTGCTTTTAGTTCATCTATCTCCTGAATGACTCTTATGGATGAATGCTATCACTGCATTACTGCTTGCAGGGCGGTGTTAGCATTTTAAGTGAGTTTGCTTAAGGAAAAACGTAGCCTCTAGCCTCATCAGTCGGGAATGACTAAAATAGGGGATATGCAGTAGGGCTAAGTGTGTCACTCCCAGTTAGGGTGTATCATCACCTTTCTAGATATGCATTCATTTTATGGATTTGGTTAGAGCTCTCGGAAAAGGTTGCAAAGCAACCGAGGTGTTGATATATTCGATACTATCCCGGAAGGGGTAGGTCGGTCCTATGAGAAGGCATGCAAGACGTTCTTGTTGACCTTGGTACATTTTTTAGAGGTGTACTATGACTAGCGGTACCCCCAATAGCCTTGTCACTGATGGAATCCATTCTCCAATACGTGTCTTTATGGATTTAGTTGTATACCTATTACACTAGAATTTAATTAATGTAACAATTTTAGCTATATTCATAATTTATTTGAAAACTCTAGACGTTATTATAATATCGCTTGATTTTCTCTAAAAAGTGTTTTGGTTATCTTAAGGTAAAAACCTATCCACGTTTATGTGCGGTGAGTCTTACGAGATACCTTTGATTTTAAAGGATTTTACAAGTTATAATAAAATTCCTTGTGACTTGAGTTTCTCACAATGGTTTTACCAGACTGACCCGGGTGTTGTTTTCTTATAATGCTCGAGTCAGACCGAGCATATTTTCCAGATTAGCTTTGGATGCTTTGGAGTTCAGGAGACGAGCTGGATGCACAAGACGTGCTTCCATATTTCTTTTATTTTTCGTTGTTTGTTACTGTTGTACATACCAGCAATTATAAGGGCAGGTTGTTATAACTGTCCAAGATGATAATAGATTTGTGTACTCTGATAGATGTATGTATATAAGAGTTTTCTTTTGTAAAGACCATTGTTATATTATAGATCATTCGTTGTGATGTGAGAATTTGTGTTGTTTAGTTTCTTCTTGTCTTCTTTCTTCTTCTTTCCCTTAATCTTCTATCTTTCTAACACATGGTTGTTCGACACGTCAATACCGTGGATGTATTATTCTCGACTTCTGAGGGCCGAAAAGGCAGATTGTTACATTTGATATCAGAGTGTAAGGTTTAGTGGGAACCTTGGCTTTGGTGGGACAAACTCATAAGAGATAGTGTTAGTAACACCCTAGAATGAGTTTGAGTGTGTGTATATATTAGAACACATATTTGTTAGTGATATAAAAATGTTTTATATTATGTTGATTGATTTGTTGGGTGGCATATGGATTCTGGTCAATATAAGTAGCTAGCATTATTGATAGGGGTTCCTAAACACTTGAACAAGTCCAATTGACAAAGTATTATTATAAAAATGGGTAAATTAATAATTTTACCTAGGAATATATTTTATATATACAGAAAAATGATTTTCCAAACAAAAATAGTATAGTAATGTTTGATGTATTCTTTATTAAGGAATGATAATATTCTATTATTATCATTTAGGGTTTTATTAGTTCTGCTCGTCCAGTCGAGCATTGGCTAGGGTTGAGTGTTTATATAGGTAGTTTTCCTTTCGAAAATATGGGTTGGGAAAATAGGAAATAGGGGCAACATTTAAACGAACACCTTGCGAATTAAGTTTAACGGTTTGACTATAAGGCGTTCGATGTTAATTTTGGACTAAGGATTTTGTTTAATAAAAGATGTTTGGTAAAGTTAGAATATTTAGGAATGATTTTATAAAAGAGAATGGTTTTACAAAGATTGAGATATAAGATGGGTTGTCAAAATAAAAAGATTTAAGTAGGAAACTTAAGGACTTAAATCCCGGTACTTTGAAAAATGGTTTTCAAGGTTTTAAAAGTAATAGTAGTATTATTTGGAAGTATTTTTGTTAAGAAAAGAGAAATTTTTGGGTATGGATTTTAAGTAAGAAGTATTTTCTTTTGATTAGATTGGGTAATGAGTCTCGATTTGTTTTGGGATAATCAGAACATTTTTCAATGTGACGATCGGATGTTTGCCTAGGCGAATGTTGTAGTTGTAAGTCGCTTAGTAAATTATTCTCTTTATTATTGTATGATCGAAACAAGTTCAAATCCGAACAAACCCAAAGCAAGTCGGTAATAAATATTTTATTGAAAATATGTAAAGTATTGTTTTAAAAAGGAGGATTTTGAAATAGAAGAAGTATTTTTAAGTTAACTAGTTCGAGTGGCCCAAAAATAACTTAAAATGGGAAAGAAATGTGTTCGAATGGTAAACAATTCTCTTGAGTATTACCCTTCTTGGTAAGGGGATGTATGATACTGTTTGGTAGTACCAAGTTCCTTGGTATCATTAGGGTTACTCAATCTATATGTATATTTTCTATGGATTAAGTATATAGTATCGTTTTAAAAGACTTTTGAATTAAAAACCGGGTATTTGGCTCCTAAGTTTTTTAAAATGTAAAGGTACCTTGATTTAAAATGGGTTAATAAAAAAGTTTTAAAATTGAATTAATCTAATAAGAAGGTTTAATAAACTTAGTCTTATTAAACAGTGCCTTTTGGATTTTAACACTTAGGAGGTTAAATATTATATAATGTTATTGGATCTGCTAATAAACACCTTTACCTTAGAGGTGTCCAAGAAAAAGTCGACTCTAGGACTGAGTTTGGACACTAGCATCCTACTCTTCTTAGCTATTTTCTAGACCAAATGAGTAAAGAGGTTGAATTGGTCAACTCATTTACTAAGACCTAAAATTATTTTATGTGTACATCTTAGTAATTAAAAGTAAAGAGAATTAAAAGTCAAATGTTGTATATATATACTCTTGGGATAGAAAAGGGTATTACCTAAGTTAATAATTTTAGATGATTTTAGGAAAGGTTTCATAAATAAGTTGCATCATTTAAGAATGTTTGAACCTAAGTTAAAATTGTTATGAAAAGATTTCATAAATATTTTGTGGGAGGGTAAGAAGGTAAATAGGTAAATAAGGGTATTTAGATGGATATGTAAGTTATATGCAGATCATTTCCCTTTCTCATATAGTTCTCGATCCAATATTCGACTACATGACTTGAGGTGTTTTACACCATTTCGGATAAGGATTTATCACTCGATTTTGATGACAAGCACTTGATGAGGGTTCTTGATAGGGAACCAAAAGTTTTCTATCATAGTATATCGTTATGTAAGGAGAACAGAGGTTCCTAATCGAGGAGCCTGATCAGAGTCCGCACTAGGGAAGAAAGTGAGCGATACTAGTTTGGAAATGAAGTTATGTATTTGAATAGTGATTCGAATCAAATTTTGTAAATGGATGATCTTTGAACATCATGCGGACTTATGAATAATATTGGGTATTCATATGGTGAAATTTAGGGTATGAAATTCTTTTAAGGGAGGAAGAATGTAACGACCTGAAATTTTATCGCTTTGATTTGTGAATATTTAATTAATTTTAAATATTCAATTAATGGTCTTAATAATTAAAATAGCCCTCTTTTAATTTATAACTAATGATATAAAATTCCTTTTTCAATTTGGTTTACAAAAATAATTAGTTAAAAGAAAATTAAAAAATGTGTCCGAAAAGCTTTTTGAAAATTTTCAATTTTTCCCCATTAAAAAGTTGTTTAAAATGTTGTGAACAGCTTAGTTAACACATGCACCATTTACAAATAATATGTCCATGGAATAGCCTAGTTAAAAAATGCCAAATAATATATGCATGGATTAGTAATATAATAAAGGTTAGTAATATGTTTACTTAAGTTAAGGGATAAGATGTGACAATTTTCAAGTTTTAAATCAAAATAAAATATGAAAAATCACTTATCACTCACATCTCTTACACATTAGTACTAACTCATGCATTATACATTGGGTAAAAGGGGGAGACCCTTGGTTCTAGGCATGTGAAATAAGGTGGAAGGATAAGGTGGTGATGTGTTCAAATTTGAGAGGAGGGTAGGTACTTAAAGGGTATTTAGGTAATTTTATACTTTCATTTATATAAAACTAATTCAACTTTTCTCTCTCTCCTCCACCGTTTCATTTTCTAAAAGTTTTACATCTTCTTTTAAGCTTTCAAAAGCATGTTAATGGCTTCCAAAATTTCAGAGTTAAAAATTTCTTTTCTTTTTCCACTTTAAATACTTAAAAATCCATTTAAACATTTTGTTCTACATAAATCAATGCCATACCCACTTCCACAAGGCATGGCTGAGCCTAAGCTATCATAGGACAAGCCCAAAAGTGCCTGGAGCAAGCCCATCATGCCTTGTTTTGGTCAAAAATCATATTTTGCTTAAGGGTTTTCAAAAGTTCTAGGCTATTTCAAAGTTTGAAAAGATTTTGATGAGAAAACTATTTTATATTTTGAAATTTTTTTATCTTTATGTTGCCATGTTTATTTGTATAATGCATTGTATGCTTGGTTGTAAATTCATGTTGTTTGTTAATGCATGTGTAATGTTAGTTGTAGTTTGAATTTGACTGATTAGACGTAGCTTAGAGGTTTGGTTTGGTGTTAAAGTTGTCATCTTGCTTATATATGTGATGATATATATTAATTTGGATGTAAAACTTGGTTGTTTGGATATGAGATGAGAAAGTTAGTATCTTATATGCTAATGAGATGGGAGATCACTTGGAAAAGATCAAAAGTTGTTTATTTGTTTTCACGTCATTAAAAGATTAAAACTTTATTTAGTCTTTAAAACAAAAACTTTTATTTAAGTTTTCAAGAGAAGTAAAGTTAAGAGTGAAGTTAGAAATGAAGTTGGACCAGATCTAAACTAAATTTAACTTTGACAAGTCGCATTTATAGTGATAGTCGCTATGAACTGTTGTTCAGGAAAAGTTAGTGTTTAGATTTTAAAAAACGATCCTTTTTGAAATGGTTTTGAAAATTATTTTTCAAAATGTAAGTAAGTTCAAAAGTTAATTTGTAACGATTCGGATTTTCCGTCGCTTGATTTTGAACATTTAAATGGTTTTAAATATTGGAGTTGGAATATAAGTTGATTTTGAATATGAAGATTTCGATTGAATTGTTGAATGAATTTAAATTTCAAATATAGTGATTATCGTAATACTGAAATGGTAAATAATTGAAATTTGAGTTGAATATGAATTGAAATGATTTCAAATATGAATATAATTTCTAGTGGAATTATAATTGAGTTAGTAAGTTTTAAAACTGAAATTTCAAGTAATTTTGTCGATTTTGGAAATTGTCGTTTTTATCGATGCGTTAAAATAGCGATCTGGGGCACAGTCTCGGATTTCGATGAAACCAGTTCCGTTGAAGCCGTAATAGTATACTATTATTATATTTCAAATTTTGTAGCGATCAGATGTATCGTTTGGTCGTACGGGATAAAAACGCGTTGAAATTAATATCGGAAATTAATATTATAACTTGGTCCAAAAAGCTATCTTCTGCATTCGATTGAATTAGGTCTCGAAACTTGTTCCATTGTGTTCGAAATAGGGGTTTAACATAAGGAGCGCCTGGCGACACACCTTGATTGGAGTCTGTAATTACATAGCTATATATTTTGAATTTTAAATAATATATTTACATTGATTTGACCGTACAGCCGCTATTCCTTCATTTCAGCCGCACCTACTTTCACTCAGCCACCCTATCATGTACGAGCCTATACCTTCTTCACATATAAATCGTGTTCTTATAACTGAGAATGTTCGTTGTCTTTAAAAATAAACCCACTCGATTCGATGGCCACAACAACATCGGCGCCACCAGAGACCTTTTCTGGCGAAGGTTCCAACTAGGGAGTTGTAGAGCTCGACCATATGAGTCTAACCAATGGTCATGATTGTCATTGGGCAACCACGGCGACCGAAAATCGACCGAGAAGGCAGTAGCATTGACAGCAATTTTCGTCACGCATGATCATCATTTGTCGACGGCACCTAAAGGAAACTTGTAGAGATTGATGAGGGCTAGGCACGTCTGGAATTTGGTTGTCTGAAATCGACCGAGGCAACGACAAATTAGACCTGAAAGGAATCGGGTATTTAGGGTTTTTCTTGATCGGCGACAAGGTTTGGGGAACGAGGCCAGTGCTGGGAGGTCAACAGAGGCTGGGTGAGCCTACGGCGGCGATCTAGTGGGGTCCGAAGCAAGGAAGATGGAGAGACGACGAGGTTTTGATCGCGTGCGATGGGTTCGTTGCGTGTGGGAAAAAAAACTGGGAGGAGGAAGAAAAGAAGCACAGCCAGGATTTGATGATGCAAGAAACGAACGGCCCTGATTATCTCAGGTTAAAAAAATTGTAAATAATTTTATAATAAATCGTGTAATCTTATAAAATTCATAACTTGTTCATATGAGGTCCAAAACGAACGAAACAAGTTGCATTGGGTTCGTGTCAGTGAATACTACACATAGGAATTGGATTGGAGTCGTTTGGAGCAAGAAGGAGTTTGGATTAAAATTAAACGCTTGTTTAATGTTAATTCAAATGGAACGCTTAAGCGCTAACTGGAATTAAGGTGAGTAAATCTCACTCACTTTGGATAACTGGTTTTAATTTAAAATGTTAAAGTTTATTTATTGGTTGATTGGATGGATTGATAGATTATTATTAGTTGGATGTTATATATATATATATATATTAGTATATATGTTAGTAGTTGGGTATATTTCCCGCCGATTGGAGCGGATGAGACACTATGCGCCCCGCATAATAGCGGATGACCCTTTTTTATTTGCGATATCCCACCTCGAAGCGATGATTATATTTTTGTGATTATATAACATCGGTGGTTGCAGGGAAAAAGGTTGGAGGGATCCAACTGGATTCCTCAAAAATGTTGATTTTAATTTCATATATTATGATATATGATGTGGTTGAATGCTCTGTGATAGATTATAATATGATTTGATTTATTGGATACTATAGTAGCACTGGCCTTAATTTTAGTATTTTATAAAAATATAATTTTATAATTTGAAAAGAAATTTAAAGGCAATTTGGGAGTAAAATATTTATATTGAGTTTTGGAATATTTAAAGAGGAATTGATTTGGATAAATTAAATGATTTGATTTTAAATTTGTACTTAACCATTACGAGAAATATTTTAAATAGAGATTTTGAAATAATGTTTATAAAGGATTTTTAAACAATAAATCTTAAGTGATATTTGTTAAAATGTAAAAAGGTTTTAGAAATTGATATTTCAATAGATTGGAAGAATAAGTGAAATTTATAAAGGACTATATTTATAAATGTAGTTGTTTAATATGAATCTGTTATTAATAGAGAAAAACTGGGAACGAATTTATGGATTTATAAATAATGTGTATAAATAAAGCGAAATGATTATTATTTCATAAATTGGGAATATAAATTCACAGTGTGAATTTAAAATGAGATATGGAAATCGGTTTAGAAAGAAATAGCAAATTATATTTTGGAATTTAGGAATAGTCATGGAATTGGAATTGTAAATCGATTTGTGATAAATCGAGGGAGATTTATAAGTACAAAAATGGGTATATTGAATTTTAAAATGGTTTTTCACAAGAAGTCAAGGTTTGTTTTAGAAAAGGATTTTTATTTATTAAACTATGTAGTTTTTAAAACTATTAATTGAATTAAAATATTTCAGAAAGTTAGTTATTTAAATATTTAAATTTGTTGAAATGAATTCTAAGTTTTATAAACAAGTTTCGTAAATCGACTAGAAGTTTTATAAATGAATTGGAATTAGTTATTGATGTTTATTTTAAAAGTGCTTTGATATTTTAAATAATTATTTAACTATGTTTTCAAATTTATTATTATATATATAGTTTAAAAGTAAGTGGTTGAAATTTATTTATAAATGCTCTCGAGATTTGTGAAACGGGTTTTATTTAATGGATGTGATTTTATAAGTGAAAATCTTATAATGGAATTCGAGAACTTAAGAAATTCGAGGAAAGAAAATTTCCAAATTGTTATCGGGAACTTCGAAAATGAATCTGAATTCATTAAAGGAGTTATAAATTGTTAGTTGGATTTTAAATAAGTAAAATTGATAATTTTTCGAAATTGTAAAGGGAATTAATAAAAATTTCGGAGATTTATGAGTTAAGTACGGAATATTTCCTAAGTATAAATATTAGAAATAATTTTGGGAAATAGACTTATAATATTTTCCTAAGTATTGGAATTAATGATTTTGGAGATATTTTTACGATGAAATGATTTATATATAAATATTTTTCTAAGTAATGAATTATAAGTTGGACTTGGAAATATTTCTAAGTGTTGATATGGGTTGAAATATCCTATTATGGATTCAAGTATTTGAAATTGTTTTCAAATATTGAAATACTGGAAGAGATTTGAATATCTACCTTTGTAAAGATATTTTGAAATAAATGTTTGAAAGATTTATAATATGGGCCTAGTGACTGATTATGTGTGTAATTTGACGGTTAAATAACCGACTATCAAATCTAGCTAATTTCGTTGATCGTTTCGAAGAGACCGGGATCAGATTTAATTATCTGAAAACCACTTCGATCCGATTTAAGCGTTGCGAATTGTGATATCATGAAGATAATGAAGGCGGAGTTCTTGAAGATTCAGTTTGTTCAATTCCAGAACAACTTGTATGAATGAATGTTATCATTGCATTGCTTGCCTGGAAGGCAATGTTAGCATTCCAAGTATGAATACTACCCTTAATGTAAAACATAGCCTCAAGCCTCATCAATCGGGAATGACTGAAAATCAGGGGAGATGCAGCAAGGCTAAGTGGGTCGCACCCATTAGGGTATGTTGTCACCTTTCTAGATACCCTACATCTACATATTTATGGATTGGTTGTGAATGAGATCTCGATAAAAAGGGTTGCAAAGAAACTAGGGTAATGACATATTCGGTACTATCCAGGTCAGGGGTAGGCCGGTCTTGTGTTGGCAGGGGATCCAAGCGAGGTTCTCGGTACATTTTCTAGACGTGTACCGCGATAGGTGGTACCTCAGTGCCTAGTCATTGTATGGAATACATTCTCTAATAAGCACCGTACGGTATTGATTGTGCCCAACTATGTTGAAATGTGAGATGCAAGCATTTCAGCTATTTTAATAAGTATTTTTACTTAGACATTATTGTAATATCACTGGATTTTCTATAAAAGTGTTTTGGTTATCGTAAGGTAAAAACCCATCGTGTTTATGTGTGGCGTGGTCTTACGTGATACCTTTGATTTCAAAGATTTCTTATAACTTTAAATCCAGTTGGGTGTGTTTTCTCACGTTGGTTTTCCAGACTGACTCGGGTGTTATTTTATTATAATGCTCGGGTCAGACCGAGTATATTACATATTAGTTTGGATGCTTGGAGCTTCAAGAGACGAGCTGGAGGATTTCAAACGTATTACACGTACTTGGTTATTTCCGCTGTGTGTGTTATGTTGTATATTCAGTACATGGGAGGACAAGTTATTATAACTGTCCTGATTGATTGTTGTACTCTGATGATTGTATGTATATTACAATTACAGTTTCTTTGTATAAAGATATGTTATTATATATTATATTTTGTTCCGCTGCGATTGTGAGATTCTGTATTGTTGTTTAGTTTTCTTCTTATCTTCTTCCTTCTTTCTTTTTCCCCGAACAATCAGGTTTTCCGGCTTTCGATTGCTCGGCATGTGATACAGTGGACGTATCACTGTCGATTTTCGAGGGTCAAAAATCCCGATCGTTACATAATTACTTTGGTAATTAATAAGAATTTAATAATTAATTAATCATTTAATTAAGATAATTATTAATTAATTATAATTAAGTTAATTAATTAGGGTTTAGTTATGGATCAAAGTTAATTAATCTTAATTAATTAATCAAGGAAGTTTAATTAATGATTAATTAAGATCAAAGTAATTAAGAAATAATTTGATAATTAAGTTATTTATTTAACTAATTAATTATTTAATTAGGGTTAATTGGTATTTAATTACTAATCAAGCAGGGTATAATTAATTAATCTAATTGGATTTAATGATGATTTAATTAGGAGTTAATTAAGTTAAATTAAGTTTTAAATTAGGGTTAATTAAGATTTAATTAGTAATTAAATGAAGATTTAATTATTATTTAATAAAGGTTTAATCTTTAAATTTATCAATTATTTTTAAGTATGTTCTTTTTATAAGCAAATTGATTTTAAACCAAGGGACCTCTTGTTTGTGCCATTAGTAGACAACGACTATGAATAAGTTATACTAAACTGGGATATCCATTAGTAGAATAAAACACCGTTCTGCTATTGCTTTAATTGAATTGATTATTTGGATATCCTTTAGCAGAATAAATCCCCGTTCTGCTATAACTATATGTAATAGATTGTTTGGACATCTATTTAGCAGGACTAAACACCATCCTACTATTATGATATTTGGACATGTATTTGCCAGTTGGTTTGCATTGTCATATTATTCCCTGATTTGTTTTATGGATTGTATTTACATATATGATGACTTATATAAGTGATGTTATGTGATTTGGAAGACAAATTTTAAAAAAAAAATAGTAACTTGATTTAGTAGCATTGTGGTCACTAAGCCTCCCTTCAATTTATAAAAGTTACGGTTTTTAAATCGACTTTAATTCTAAGTGTTTTAAATGATTTTGTAAGTTGTCCAATTACTTTGATAAAGGGGTTTACAAATGATATTCGCAAATACAGTTTTAGAAAATAGAATTATAAATGGAAATTTATAAAGAGTTTTATAAATGATTTTGGATATTAATAGAAGAGTTTATAAATGGTTTTGGAAAATTATAAAGAGTTTTATAAATGATTTTGGGTATTTATATAGAGTTTTATAAATAAACTTGGAGATTTATAAAGTGTTTTATAAATGGGTTTGGAATTTAAGTAAAGAAGATTTCATAAGTAAAAGAGATTTATTAAAATGATTTATGGAATAAATTTATAAAAGAATTCGAGATTGGATTTCCTTTAACTGACCTTCTTAATTTTGGTGGTATGGACATTCGTTCCACATTTAACATCGAAGAAATAGTGTTCGAGGCTATCTTTATCTCCAATTTAAATAACATTTATTTTGATCCTTTTAATATGATTTTGAAATAAGAAAACTTTCACAATGCTTGTGAATATGCATATGCCAGTGGGATAAGTATACAAACATTTAATAAATATTCCGAAAAGAGATTTAATATATGGTAGATTTATTTAAATTATGCTTAGTGGTTGCTATGGGTAATTAAATCTCTGAATTGTTTCTTGTTTGTTTATTTGATAGTTAAATAATAGACTATCAAATCTGGACCAAAATATAACTCTAGAAATATCTAGGAGAAACATGTAAGTTATATGGCATAGTCATCTTCGATGATGCTGTACTATGTGTATAAATCCCGATTTTTTCTCTTAGGACAAATGATAGGGAGATCCATCCATTTAAACGGTTAAGGGTGATCCCTGCTCCTATGTATTGTCTGATTATTTCTAAAAGAACCGGGGTTGAGTTTACCGGAAACTATTGAGTATTGTTTTGAAGAGACCTGGATCAGATGGATAATCCAAAAACCACTTCGATCCAACTCAAGTGATGTATTGAAAACATATTGAAGATGATGGGATCGAAGATGAAGTCCTTTAAAGTGCAACGGCTTGCTACTAATCCTGAGGGTGGTTCCAAAATGGATGTAGTGGAAGTAGTGTTTATTGTTCGTACATCTCCTGAACGACTTATATGGATGAATGCTATCATTGCATTGCTACCTGAAGGGCAATGTTAGCATTCCAAGTTAGTTTGCTATCTAAAAAAAATGTAGCCTCATCAACCGGGAATGACAAAAACATGGGATATGCAGCAAGGCTAAGTGGGTCGCTCCTAATTAGGGTGTATCATCACCTTTCTAGATATTCATTCATTTTATGGATTTGGTTAGAGCTCCTGGAAAAGGTTGCAAAGAAACCGGGGTGATGATATATTCAGTGCTATCTAGGAAGGGGTAGGCCGGTCCTATAAGCAGGCATGTAAGACATTCTTGTTGATGTTGGTACATTTTCTAGAGGTGTACTATGACAGGCGGTACCCAGTAGCCTTGTCATTGATGGAATCCATTCTCCAATACGTGCCTTTATGGATTTAGTTGTATACCTATTATGCTGGAATTTAATTAATGTAACTATTTTGGCTATATTCATAATTTATTTGAAAACCCTAGACGTTATTTCAATATTAGTGTATTTAAAAAAAACGTGTTTTGTTATCGTAAGGTAAAACCCCATTCGCGTTTAGGTATGGTGAGGTCTTACGAGATACCTTTGATTTTAAAGGATTTTACAAGTTATAATAAAATTCTTTGTGACTTGAGTTTCTCACACCGGTTTTACCGGACTGACCCGGGCGTTGTTTTCTTATAATGCTTGGGTCGGACTGAGCATATTTTCAAGATTAGCTTTGGATGCTTTGAAGTTCAGGAGATGAGCTAGATGCCCAAGACGTACTTCCATATTTTCTTTTATTTTCCGCTGTTTGTTACTGTTGTATATACCAACAATTGTAAGGGAGGGTTATTATAATTGTCCAAGCTGATAATAGATTATGTACTCTGATGAATATATGTATATAAGAGTTTTCTTTTGTAAAGAATTTGTTATATTATAGATCATTCATTGCGATATGAGATTCTATGTTGTTTTGTTTCTTCTTGTCTTCTTTCTTCTTCTTTACCCCAACCGTCTATCTTCTTGGCACTTGGTTGTTCGGAACATAAATACCGTGGATGTATTAGTGTCGACTTCTGAGGGTCAAAAAGGCAGATCATTACACTCAGTTGCTTTAAAAATCAAAGAGGGATCACTTAAAAGAATTTGTGAACAACATGACATCCCATTCGAAGATATGCTTGTTCCCACACGCCACCAACGGTCACATCACCCTCTATTTGGGTATACCAAGTGCAACCGATATATGTATTTTGCAGGGTGCGTCCCACCATACAATTAATTCATCCAACATATTCTGCATTTCATGTGGCTGGCTCCAGCTTAGCTACACCCCAACAGCTACCCTTTTCTACATAGCGTGTTCATTATCTTCGCTCACCATTCAAATTGTGTTCCAAGTAATGAAGAGATCCGATACCTGTATAGCTTCAAGCACCACAAGAGGAATCCTTCCCTCACTTTTTTAAAACCATCCAGGGGGTGTAGAATAGTGACCGGCACCTAGAATAAGCTGAGTTACCTCAAAGACGAGTTTTTCTTTGTACAATGTCCGCCCAGATTCACGCAGTGGCGGCTTTCTAGGCATAAGTTTTGCTCTCATTCTTTCCATTTGAGATCACTTCATAGTTTTATTTGCTTAGATTGTCTTCCTTTGTTCTTTTAGATGTGCCAAAAAGGCCTATGGCCCGACACTAGAAGAGACTCTCAGGCTGCTTCATGAAGTCCCAGATACAGACATTAAGGTAAGGACACTACTCTCTGATGAGAACCTTTGGGCATATAACTTGTTAGAAGCATACCATAACATTGGTCAAATCCTGTTGGCCTCAGGTAGTGATGAGAATGACTTCCCGTCCGAGAATAACGATGAGGACCCAGTGGTGCCCTCAGCCCCAAGTCCTGTGATTGGAGCTTAAGCAATGCAGAAGCACATTGAACAAGGCGAGGATGGCAGAGCAGACCGCTGTGATGTTGGTATGGGTCATGAGTCCCCTAATAATAACAGAGGTGATGACCAGGGCTTCCTTTTGAAGAAGCACCCTAAAATAAGGACCCTTCCTATGCGGTATATGACGCAACTTCCACTAGCTATGGTGGTGGAAGAGACAATTATCCAGCTTACGGGGAACCCTTATGCAAATTTTGGGCTGATTTCGGATGATATTGCTTCTTATGGTATTAGCAATATGAGCATCAAGGATGTTGGGTCCTCTATTCGCTTTCAAGATGCAGTGCTGTCTACCAGAGTAGGAGAGATTACTCCCGTCAGTAAAGTTTCATGATGTTAATACCTCAGTTATTGATTTTGATGACAACAACTATAAACAACCATGTACATGTGTTGCCAAATTATATATTATATAGAGCATAATATTATACATATGTTGAATCGAAGATTATACAATATAAAGATTCATGAAGGTAGACATGAAGACTCATGAGTATAAAGACCAAGATACGAAGATATCCGATTATAATTTAGTGTATAGAATCATAGCTTATATTATTAAAGTCCCTGGTAGCAATCTTTGATCTTTATCTCCTATTTTCTATCTTTTATATTTCTAAAACAAAATAAATTTCAAAATATTTTATAAAAGTTTTTCAAAGTTCAAAATGTTTTATAAACTATGTTCAAACAATTTTACAAAGTATCAAATTATTTTACAAAGTATATGATTTTCAAAATAATTTAAATGAAACAAGTTTTCAAAATGTACAAGCATAAATCGACATATAGACAAATGGTATGTCGACATACATGCCACAAAGTGGTTTTTCAAATTTTGAATAGAAGTGTCTATTCGTCATAATTCTTCATGAACACACATTTATTGATTTACTATATAAAGGGGAGTTCAAACGAATTTTAAAGTTTAGATTTACTTATTTTCTTCCCTCCTCTTACTCTCTTGAAAAATCCATTTAAAATATACGATATTCTCTTCAAAATTACTTAGAATCAATTCATTCTTTATTGTATTGATTCAATACTACTTTCTTAATATTTTGGAAATATGTCACTGTCAATTCAAAGATCAAAGTGCTATCCAAGAGGCTATAGGATCCATTGTATCCAAGTTCAAGAAATTGTCTTTGGAAAAACTATCAATTCTATTTGTATTTGCTTTGAGTGTGCTTGTAGCCCATTAAAATCAAGTGGGTGTGCTTAGTTGCCTGGAAATCTAGTGGGCATGCTGGTAGCTCGGTCAAATAAAGTGAGTCTACCCTGAGCTTGAAAATTCAGGAGAGCGTGTCTCGTAGTCTTGAAATCAAGATTGTATTTGGGATTCTCTTCTGCCTGGTTAAAGATTAGCATTTGAAAAGAAATATGTAAAAGCATTTTTATAGGACTGGATGTAGGAGAAATCTGAACTAGTATAAAATCCCTGGTATCATCTCTCTAACTCTTTACTTTGCTTTACTGCTTTATTTTTATCTGTGATTCTTTGATAATATAATTTTGTTTTGTTAATTAGTGAATTAATATTTATCTTGAAAGAAATTTAAAAAGATTTAAAAAAGGTTAGAAAACACTGTTCACCCTCTCCAGTGTTTAATTAGCCTTAAGATCCATAATTCCTTAAGTCACATTTGGTGGTAGAGCACTAGGTTTTCAAAAAACCCATAATTTATTTTTGAAAAATATTAATGGCTAGCAACACTATTAGTACATTTATTAACACTTTTGTTGAAGGATAATCTACTAGTAGACCTAACTTTTTAATGGCAGTAATTACACTTATTAATCATGTAGGATGAAGACTTATTTACAGTCTAACGGTTTAGATATTTGGAATATTACACAAAATGAGTACACTGAACTCCAGACTAATTTTGCATAATGGACTATTGATCAAAAGGCACTTACATAGAATAATTCTAAAGTCACGAATATTTTATTTTGCTCAGTAGATAAAAATGAATTTAGACTTTATTTGTAAGTCTGCATATGAAATTTGGAGAACACTTCAAGTTATACATGAGGGCACTAGTAAAGTTAAACAGGCCAAAATTTTCATATTAACTAATCAGTTTTAGTTATTTAGAATGAATCCAAATGAGTCTATTTCTAACATATATTGTAGATTTCAAGATATAGTGCATTCTTTAGTAGCATTAGGAAAAAAGTTTTCTGAAGAGAATCAAGTTAGAAAATTCCTTAATTCACTCTCTTTAGAGTGGGATCAAAAGATACAAGCAACAAAGGAGGCTAATGATATTAGTACTCTAAAAATTAAAGAGTTAGTAGGCAATTTAATGTCCTATGAAACATAATTGTAAGGCAGAAGAGAAAGCAAAGCAATAAAAAATAAATCTATCTCTTTCAATGCAATAACCGATGATCAGAATTCAGACGATGACAATGATGAAGAAATTGCTTTCATAACCAGAAATTTTAGAAAGTTCTTGAAGTAAAGAAAGATGAACAACTTTCAAAGACCGAAAAACCTAGAGCTGGAACTACAATAAGATGTTTTAATTGCGATGAATCCAGTCATCTGCAAAGAGACTGCCCACATCAGAATAAGAAATAGATCTCACCAGTTACTAATTCATCCAGAAAAAGAAAAAGGGTTTATACAACAACATTGGATGATTCAGATACTTCCTCAAGCGATAATAAACCAGATACTGAGGATGCAAACATGCGTTTCAAGGCAATAGTTGATTAATCAGAACAGATCAAAGAAAAGGAGCAAAAAGGTGATACTTTTTACATTTTATTTTTATTTTTATTTTGTTTTGTGTTTTTAGGAATAAAATTATAACTATATATATGGGAATATTTTATCTAAGTTTTAGTTTTGGATTTTACGGGCTATATCGACATATACCCCACTCATATGTCGACATACCTGCCAGTAATTTGAAATTTCTTTTCCAATTCAGAATTTGAATTTCCCTCTCTTTTCTACTTATCCCCACTTTTGAAAAGACATCTTTTTGATCAGAGAACATGACTCTTCACTCTTTATTAATTCAACCTATCTTTATCCATTCATTCACTCACTTTATTTCAAAATTCAAATATCTCTTCACTCTTTTATCTCTTCAAAATCTCCAAAATGGTATGCTCAAGTCAAACTCCTAAAACCATAAGGCTCTCAAAGAGAACAAAAAGGCTTTCTTTTCAATGAAAAAGAAGCCATTAATACTTATATGGATTATGTTATTTCCGACAAAGTTTTTCCCGGAAGATTTTCTAAATTTGATGATTTATCCTCTTATAGTCTTCAAGATCTTTGCTTTTAAAATGATATTCTTAGTTTAGTCGACTCTTCTCAAACAATTTTGTGTGTTATCTGGATTTGGTTAAATTGTTTTATGCAAATGTAAATAAAAAAAATTTCAAGGAGAAGAGAGACAAATTTGGAGTAGTGTAAACTACACTCAAATTGTTTTAAATTATGAACTTCATATACTTGGTTGAAAATCTAGTGTAATTGATCTCTTCGCATTTCAAATTGATGAACAAAATCGTGAAGTTTTTCATGACATTTTAAAAAGTGATGAAGAATTTTTAAGAATAAAAATCTTAGACCAAAATCGAGATGTATGCCTCATTTTACAACAAAGGATCACTCCGAGGATGGGTAATTAGAATAAACCCACTCAAAAAGTTCTTTTCACAATTTACGTAAACTACAACATCAATTGGGCAAAAGTCATCTTAGATGACTTTGTTCAAAAGAATATTTATAAACATGAGAACACACTCTACTATGTTGTGTATCTTACTAGAATTTTTATATATTTTGGTGTTGATTTAAGAGGAGAATCAACTCTTCTCGAAAAGTTTTCGACAAGGCCAACGTTTCTCTTATGCATATTCCACCTTATTTCGAACCATATGAAACTCTTGTTGAAAAAGAAGAAAGATTGGCATGGAAAGAGGAGCGAGAATACAATAAGAAGAAAAGGAAGAAGAGGAGGAGGAAATGGATGCTTCTCTAAAAAGCTTTGACAAACCATTTCACCCTTCCAACAAAAAGGTTCTAAAGAACCAAGATAAGCTTATTAAAAACCAATAGAATCTTAAACGTCTCTTTAGTAAAAAGTTCATTTCTCTCTCCAACATAGTGGACAAATACTTTGGGAAAGTTATTTGCAAGCTTGGTGGAAATTCATCGTCATAATCTACATCTTTCTAAGCCTATTTAGTTATTTATTTGTGATGTCTAGCTTTTATTTTGATGTATTGTTCTAGTTTGACTTATATTATCTTTATATATTTTGCTTTCGCGCTATGTACCATCTTTTCTTACCAATGAAAAATTGTTCTTGCTTTTACGTATAGTTTTAATAGTCTTTAGAAGTTACAAATATATATTTAATATAAGATAAAAATAAAAATTAAAGTTTGCATATGTATGTCGACATACATACATTGTGTATGTCGACATATGTTAGTCGTTTGGAAAAAATTTAAAATTTTAAAATAAAATAACTACCACCTATCAAATCTTTCCAAACAACTTTTCACCCCTATATAAGCCTATTTCTTCCAGAAAAACTCACTCGCCATTTTATTCTCTTTTCTTTTTCAAACATTTTCTAACAAAAAATGTCTTCTCCTCACCAAAATTTATGTGAAAACCTTGAATAAACACTTCAATTATTCAAGGATATTCTTACCTTAATCTTAAGAAATCAAAGGCATTTAGAATTAAGTCAAATGCAGATGATCAAAGAGCAAGAAAATCATTTCGATGCCCTTCAATGGTTGATTTCTTCCTTAATCAAAGATGATAAAACAAAAAACCCAGAATGCTCTATTAAAAAGGATAATGAAGATTGGGTGCCATCAAAGAAAATCCAGCCTTTGGATCCGACGGTTAGGTTGAATTTCCAAGGAATGTCTAGTTATTCGATTTGTTTTAATTATAAATATGTATATATATATATATAAATACTCTTAGGATTTGATTCAGTGTGTATATTTGAATTTGTTTGGTTGATATTTGAACTTATAGTATGATTTGAATTTGAATAATAAACATAGTTTGTGTTATCTTATTTATCATTATACCATAATTTATCATATATCTAGTTTTAATTATCATCATGATCATCATATAATTATCATAATTAATATCATATTACATCATGCTTAGTATGCTTCGATTACTTTAAGCACTTAATTATTTTTAAGTATTTTATTTAGGGGGATTTTTTATTTTTCACCCATTTTTGTTGATGACAAAGGGAGGGGGAAAATATAGAATATACATGGATATATTCAAGGGGAGTTATCTAAATCAGAGGGAGTTATATTATATTTTACGAGTAGATTGGCACGTGCGATGCACGTGCGCAGAAGGAGCTGGTGTTAAGAAACAATGTCTATGAGAGTTGTTGAATGCGACAAAATGACTATGACATACATGCATTGTTGAATATTTTGGATATTGACATGCAGGATGAATCTACAGCAGATGGACGTGGACATAGAAAATTTGTATCGAAAATGGGAAGAAGCGTTAGATCAGACTGACATTGGGTGGGTAGGAAGAAATGTAATATACATATGGTGTAATGAATTATTAACGCATCTCATGCCTCCTAGATCAGAAATTGGTGTTATAAAATACTGTTTTTAAGATTTTTTTAATCTTATGAAATGAGTTAATGTGTAGGAAATGTTGCATTTTGTATGTGCGTACATGCACAAATCAACAATTTATCAAAACATGAATGAGCTAAGTTATTTTAGGGAATAATTAATCGGGTAAAGAGAGCAATCAATCATTACATCAACATGCAGAGATATGTAATAAATATTAAAATAGCATTTTCAATAGTTTGAAACTTAAAAAACTTACATCGTCTCTATTTTAAATAGTAATAAATTAGCCTATTAATATAAAAGAAATTTACCTTTTCAGCTGTAAAGATCGTACCTCCTATGATACTTCCTTCCGCCGAACGCTAATACTTGTTGAAGTATAAAACTACTTGATGCTAGGGTATAGTTTTCGAATTATCATTTACCGTAATATTGGTATAAAATTTTATGACTTAAATTGATGTAATTATTGTTCTCCATGCTTTTTCTTGGTTGTTGTCAACAACATTAGTTTGAAAGTAATATGTAAGAACTAAGTACAGTTGTAGTAATCGTTTTCTCTCCTCTTTGTCCCGCACTTGAGACCAACATTGGTAATATGTTGATGGCGGGGTTAAAAACGTTTTATAAGGGATTTTTTATGTTAACTACAATTCTATTTTGGTAATACTACACTTGGACAAAATAGATTAAATGTGCAAGTAGGAGGGAAGTGAAAAGTACCTTTGTCATTTTAGATTGAGAAATGATATAAAGTCTTGAATGAAATTTGTAGATGTGAAAGAATTTATAGATGTGAGCTGATGTTGAAAACGTGGGCACGAAGCTAGATAATTAAGTAGTGGGTATGTTGTAGATATGATTTAAAAATGAGTATTGTACTTGATTATTCATTTTTTGTGGTAAGTAAACCCATTAGCCTAGTATTTAGCAAACTTTATAGGAGCAACAATAGAGAACGCGGGAGGGAATGCGGTAGAGTACTGATGATGAAGACAAATATATATATTTTTGTACGTAGTACAGTGTTATATAAATAATTCGGTCGATAATATCATGTGAAGTCAATAATGTCACATGATTATGTGAAGGCACATATGAACTATTCATATAATAAACCAATTGGCTCACTCATATAATAAATCAGGTCAATGACTTGTACCATTCATATTTAGCTTTAATGGCCATACGATAATCTTCAAAAATGTTCTAAACTATTAATATCATTGTTAACAATAAAAAACTATTTCGTTAAATAGATGATGATATGATGAATTAAACACCACAGTTACATTTATTTTGAATTGTAATAAAAAAACATAACTTAAACTCATAGAAGTAGTAATAAAATGGCAATTAAACATGGAAAGGTTATTCTTCTTCTTTGAGGATTTTTCTCTTTCTAAATGGTGGCTGTATTCTACTTCCAGGAGCACTATGAGCCCTTCGTCTACCTTTTCCCTTGTTTTCAGCTTCAGTCTTTATCAGCCTTAAGTTAATTGCCTTGTACATTGGTTTTGGAAAGTGCCTATGCCTACAAAATACATCAATTAGTATATAAACTTAGTCATCTTGTTAATATATTTCATCATACAACTGCCATACATATTGACTATTTATAACATGGTCAAAATGCATTGATGTTTGACACCAAATATTTGTTAAAATGCCACGAGTGTCATGTCTGATGGATGTGCGTGACAAAGTATGTTAACTTGCCTTTGTTTCAAAATACACTAAATCCATGTAGAAATGGAAAAAAATAGAAACAATACTGTCAGCCTAGCATACTCTTACAGTGCGAGGTAAAAAACAATTTTTAGTGGTAATATAACTATTTGACTTAACTTACCCTCTCTTTTAATTTTTCAACCTCACTATTTCGTTTATAATAGATCAATAAAACATTATCAGTTCAAAATCATTGTCACATTTAAACACAAACTTCAGCCCTATATTATTAACCAAAGGCCCAACATAGACATCTTAATTTACATCCAATCTTTATTAGTGCATCTTAATTGACGTAAAGAGTGAAACGAAAGAATGAGATCTAAAATCAAACTAAACTTATGATTTAATTGGCTATTGAGAAGAGTTATAGTTTTGCGCTTGAAACAAAGAAGTGGAGAAGAAGGGCAGTCATAATCTTACAGTTGTATCTCTGTAAACGTGGTCTAAGAGACATACATAAATATCCTTGACTAATCCTATTTGTATTGAAATTTTTGATCAATCGTATGAATCGTATTAGTATTGAAATAAAGAGTGGCAATACATGCATGCACCCACAGTACACAGTCCCTCATGTCTTGTATACTTTATTCAGGAAGAACATTTTTGTTGTTAAAGAAAGTAAAAATAAGAGAAAGATAAGCATATGCCAACTGACAGGTCGTAGCATAGAACTGATTAACTGTTATATCACCTATTAATCATTGCTTTTGTTTATAGCTAAATAAATGTAGAAGGAGACTTAGGTTCAGTTACCTTGGTACGATTTCCCAAAAATGCAAGGAGGAAATATCTTGGATACAAAGGAGCGGGAAGGTCAAATATAACACATAATGGATTAATGTATAGTGCTTGAGAACTAAAACATATTTCATGAATTTGAATACACTTTATCAGGATGAATTTCAGCCATACCTTCCAGCACTTCCAATGAAATCTCCATATACCCTCAATTGCTTTAGGCTGTAATCAAAAAGTCCGTCAATGGCCGATAGCTCCAAGAACATCTTTACATACCCATCCAAAAAGATACAAATAAAGAAAAATGAACAATATCATATAAATATATACTTACTTGCATACACACACGTCTTTACATTTTCTTTGCTTATGTCTCTCAAATTATAACAAAGGAGCACTTGATGCAACAAAAGAAGTGAAATTTTTATGAATCAAGCTTCATGATAATTTTCATTTTAAGATTTAATTTTAATAATAGATTTTGATAGAAGCAAGCTATCTAATATAATAGTACTTAACAGTAGTTCAAATAATAGTAATTTAATTTTGCTGACAGAATCACATACCTTCCCTTTTAAACTTTGACCTCAATGCGAAGAAGTAGATGAGGGAGTTTGTGGACAAACATTGGTCCAAAAATGATGTGAATCTCTCCTAAAAAATGATCAGTTTTATAAATGTTTATCAAGGTGAATAAATTTTCTAAAAAGCAAAAGTATGCATAAGAAATTAGAATTCTCATGTGAACATGTAAACAAATCAAATGTCAGATATAATGTCGTTTTATATTAATATAACAGTTATATATGTTGGCTATGGATAATACTATCAACGTATCTTGTGCATTTAAATTCTAAAATATTAACAACATTTGTAGTCGATGATCTTGCCTTCAAATTTACTGGAAAATGAGAATATGTACTTATAGTTACATGCACTTTAGTATGCTTGAATACGGAAAAGGATGCAAGCAAGAAGAATAATGTTAGCATTTTTTTATATCTAGTGGGTTCAATGTCAATTATAGGCCTTTCTATAGTTATATATTTCCACATCTAATTTCATTGGACTTTTCACTACTTGACAGTCATGAAAGTTTGCAATTAGAAATACTAAACTCTCATAACAGCATGTGTCGGTCGTCATAACAACACTTCATATACATCAATTAGAAATACTACAGTTATTAACGATCAAAACCGCTCATGGATACTGCTAAACTCTCAATTGGAGCCTTATTTATATGAACTGAAAATTATCATATCTTATTTAACTTTAAAATCTTTCTTCTTTTTTCCTCTTTCTTTGTCTTTTTCCCCAAAACTACACCTTTGCATATTAGCGCTGCTTATCTAATGTACTGAAGATGTATAGCCGCATATGGAAAAAGGAATGGTTAGAACTTAGAAGCTTTGGTTTTAGCTACTTACAATGATGTGGAGTGCAATGAACCTCAAGCTCAGTACTATTTATTTTGTAGTGTAACTAAGCAGCAACAATGGTAGTAGGTTTAACATTATAAAATCCATGTCAGAAACAAAGGTATAGGTAGTAAGCAAAGATTTCATCAGGCACACCAAATCAAGAAAGTTAGATGTATTAGTGTATTTCTTTCAAAATAAATATATGCAGTGTGATATACATATAAATGACAACCATTATAATAAAATCACCGCCTTACCATTTACAGTCTGAAACAATTTGTTTGAATCTCATCATTACATTGTAGAAAGCCTGTACAACAAATTTAAAAATAAAGGTAATAAAATTTAAGAGTAATGCGAAATAAAAAATAATATCATTAACAATAGTGAAAATATCAGAGGATATGACGATATAAGCTAATGATAGTAGTGATTAAACTATGTTTTAACAATTTACAATTTAGTCGGTAAGAAAGTGAGTGGGTGTGTAATAAAGCCCGTTGAATCATATCTTATCTCAATATATATGGTAGTAGATGGCAGGTGCTATAAATTTTGCATTACATTTGATTAAATGGTTAAAAAGGGTATAATGGCTAAGTGGATTTGGGAGGTAATCTTATCTGGCACGTACCAAATATTCATGAAACTATGAAATTTATCTAATATATGATAAAAATGTAAAAGGATTTGTTTGAATGTTATGTTCTGCCAGTTTAAAACCTTTACTGCTGACAAAAAAACAATGGTAGCAAATTTGCAAATTGAATCGTAGGTCTGTACAAATATAATATCAAATAACTAATAGAAGGAAAAAGAGAACTGAAGAATATATGTCATAAAAGGGTTATTAAAATATGGATGCAATAATAACATTGAACATCCAATACGAAAACAGTTCATTGAAATGAAACAAATTTGTGAAATCGTTGTCTTTTCATATTTAGATAGAATAAGTTAACATAGAATTAAATATCAAAGTATGGACAACGTCCCAATCATTAACAGGAACCAAAGCATTAACAGTTGGAAATGCCTAAACAATTGAATATTGGTTGGGAAAAAAATTGGTTACTCAACCGACGGCAGATCAATACCCATGTAAATTCAACAGTAGGGGAAAGTTTGGTCGTGAAGCTTACCATGCGCGTTTTTTTTTCCAAAATAGACTGATACAAATGCAAAAAACAGAGGTTGAGAGATTCCCCGATCCGTAAAAAAAAGGTAGCAAGGATAAGAAGGAATTTTTGTTGGTTGTATCCTTTCCCATCTCACAGTAATCAGTATCAGAAATCTCCTTTCTCAATTGAATGGTTATGCACAAAATTAACCATTACAATCAGCAATTTCATGACTCCATGATCAAACAAAATCAGTAAATAAAATAATTCTTGGTATAAAATTAATTATAAAGAAAAAATAGTACCTGATGTGTACTAATACCAAACTCAACTCGAGCAAGAAGCGATTTTCCTACAACTCGAGCAAGAAGCTGAATGGAAAAGTTAAGATTTTGCATCCGATAAATGGAAACTTGGAGAGATCTCGCATTTTCCGGTGGTTGAGGTGGATCGATTTCAACAGCGGTTTCGATGGGAGT
Source organism: Allium fistulosum (assembly GCA_030737815.1). NCBI lineage: Eukaryota > Viridiplantae > Streptophyta > Magnoliopsida > Asparagales > Amaryllidaceae > Allium > Allium fistulosum. The sequence continues at coordinate 962,671,636 of CM060901.1, forward strand.
TTCGGATGGAAATGAGGAAGATAGTTTGGGTCAGAAGAAGGCACAGATCTTGGTGGCCTGGAAGAATTCTGGGATCTGATGAATTGTCTGCTTCACATCTCATGCCTCCTAGATCAGGAACTCCCGTTAAGCTTTTGGGCAGGGAGGACGCTAGCGTGTAAGGTCGGAAATTGAGAGAAAGAAGAAATAGGGTTGAGGAATTGAGTCATAGAAGAGAAGGGAGCAATGAGTTGAGAACGTGGAAAATAAAGGCTTCATTTGTAGAATTGTATTTGCAGACGTGGCCGGAAAACGTGGTAGTGAACCGATTGCGGAGCAGGTGGAGAGTGGACAGGCAAATATACCCTCATCCATTATATAAGGAATTTAAAACCTGGTAGAGATCGAAAAGGACATTTTTGGCAATTCCAAAAAGGCTTCACTTCCTCAAGTATTCGCTTTATATATAAGATATACATGAATATTTAGTAGTTGTCATCGTCAAAAATAGGGAGATTGTTAATACCTCAGTTATTGATATTGATGACAACAACCATAAACAACCATATACAATCATATAAAATGTAGATACTGATGTTTTGCCAAGTTATATAGCATATAGTGCAAAATATTATACAAGTATTGAATCGAAGACTGTACAGTATAAAGAATCAAGAAGATAGACATAAAGACTCATTAGTACAAAGACCAAGATATGAAGATATCAAGATTATAATTTAGTGTATAGAGTCATAGCTTATATGGTTAAAGTCCCTAATAGCAACCTTTGATCCCTATCTCCTATTTTCTGTCTTTTATATTTTTAAAACAAAATAAATTTTGAAAATAAATTTTGAAATATTTTATAAAAGTTTTTCAAAGTTCAAAATGTTTATAAATTATGTTCAAACTATTTTACTAAGTACCAAATTATTTTACAAAGTATAGGATTTTCAAAACATTTTAGAAGAAATAAGTTTTTAAATTGTACATGCATATGTCGACATAAAGGCAAATGGTATGTCGACATTCATGCCGCTAAGTGGTTTTTCAAATTTTGAATGAAAGTGTCTATTCATCGTAATTCTCCACAAATGGACACATCTGTTGATTTAATGTATAAAAGGGAGTTCAAATGAATTTTAAAGTTTAGATTTACTTATTTTCTTCCCTCCTCATACTCTCTTAAAACTCCATTAAAAATATACTCTATTCTCTTCAAAATCACTTAGAATCAATTCGTACTTCATTGTATCGATTCAATACTACTTTCTTACTATTTTGGAAACATTCCCCTCTTAATTCAAAGATCAAAGTGCTGTCCAAAAGGCTATATGATCCATTGTATTCAAAGTTCAAGAAATTGTCTTTGGAAAACTACCAACTCTCTTTGTATTTGCTTTGGGTATGCTTGTAGCCCTTTCAAATCAAGTAAGTGTGCTTAGTGGCCCAGAAATCTAGTGGGTGTGCTTATAGCCCGGTCAATCAAGTGAGTCTCCCTAAGCTTGGAAATTCTGGAGGGTGTGTCTCGTAGCCTCGAAATTGAGATTGCATTTGGGTTTGCCTCCTGCCTAGTTAAAGATTGGCATTTGAAAATAAATCTATACAATCAATTGTACGGGACTGGATGTAGAAGAAATCTGAACCAGTATAAAATTCTTGGTGTCATCTCTCAAACTCTTTACTTTGCTTTACTGCTTTTATTTTTATCTGTAATTGCATCTGTGACTGTTTGATGATATAATTATGTGCTGTTAATTAGTGATTTAATATTTAACTTAAAAGAAATTTAAAAAGATTTAAATAAGTTAGAAATCACTATTCATGTCCCATCCTCTTGTGTTTTATTAGCCTTAAGATCCATAATTCAGCAACCCATATATGGTCCATCGGGGGACTCTCGGACACTTGTGTACACACACACATACACCGTATACTGATTAGCGGTGTTATGTTTTTAATCCTATCAATGCTAATCTGCCTTTGTTTCACTTGTAGGTTCAATGCAGCACCAATGCATGTTCGATTCACTTGAGGACCAAATGGTTCATCATAAGAGACGCAATTTGCAAACACGCTCCCTGGGCACCAGCCATGATTCTACTTCCAGCCGATGCTCGAGCCGAGACAAAGATGGTCGAGATATGGCCTATCAATCACATGATTCTTAATTGAGGCATAGGTCTGGATCTAGGTCACCTTTGCGTAGGAATTTGGATAGGCATTCTAACCCATCCAATATCCTCCTTCCTAATGATATCTCTCGTACCCCTTCGTCGGATTCTCTCTCCTCCAAGCATATAGTGCCATCTCGCACCCACTAGCACTCTGAGCAATCATCGAAACTAATAGCCTTTGAAATCTATCATCAGAAGCCCGAGAAAGTACCCGTTGAGCTTCTCGTCATCACAACTGAGTAACAGGTCACATCTAACCCTCAAATGGCTGAACTGAAGCGCCACTTTCTGAAAATTTGTTGACGGCATTAAGTTCATCTCAATCTGAAAGAGATTCCACTAGATGTCAAGGGCCACACTATGGCTTACGTTGGCGATGCTTATAATAAGTGTTCATATGGAAGAGATTGGCTGAGCAGATTTCTGAATACGCCGAGAGCGTGAAAGTCAAGGCTCAAGGGTTACAGCTTGCAGCTAATCAAGATAAAGAAACTATCTCTCATCTTGATACAGAAGCTGCCAAGTTAAGGAAGGAACGTGTAAAGGTTGACTAGAAATTCAAAGACTTGACTGAAATGGTCGAATGGGAGTGGAAATACCATTTGAGCTAGATCAAATCCGCTCACCATAGAAATCATCTTCTGTCAAAAGAGAAAGAGCACCTAGCAAAGGAAGTAGCAGAGTTGAAGGCGCAACATGACAACATGAAAGGGCAACTGGAGAAAGAGAAGAAGGAGAAAGACGATGCTCTCATGTAAGCTCATAACTATTATGAGGAGTTGTTGGACGCTCATAAGGAGAGGGACGATGCGTTAGCTCATGATAGAAATGTGGATGAATCGATCATAGCCGCAGAGAAGCGGATCAAAGATAGATTTTAGCCACCCATCATCAACTACAATGCTAATGTAATCAAGTTTAGAGACTTAGAGTGGCTCGGAAAGGATTATCCCAGAGCTCTAGCTTTAGCGTGGGAGCAGACCGTGTGAGAAGAATAGCAAGCTTTAAGGGGAAGGTGAGGTGAATTTGGCGAAGCTGAAGCGCGAGATTATGAGTCCAAGTGAGATCGAAGCGCTCAGAGCTGGTGAGCTTATTTTGAATTCGGAGTTGACAACCACGGTTCAGAAAGACCAAGACGAAGGTTCTAGGACAACACCTCAAGATTCCACCACAAGCCTTACTTCTAGGCCTCTAGCTGCCTCCATCACTCTGTTTGACCCTCTATATTATCCAAAGGCACCACAAATGCAAAAGATAAGCATGTTATCTCTTATTCTGGAGGGGAATTCATATGGCACCCCTGCTCATATCGAGTCTCGGTCTGATGGGGGTATCTCACTGACCTCACCCGTATTTGAGAAGGCTCACATGACACCGACTAATGTCGCTAATCTCTCCTTTCATGTTTCTCCCATTTTAGGTCAGCCTCACATCGCTTCAGTCTTCGAGGAGGGTCCCAAGCTAGTACGATGAGCATCCATGATGGAATCAATGGTTATAACTACTTCTAAAATGATTCTAAGTGCTCAACCTGGCGAGGCTTCCAGTCCTGGTGTGCAAATGTTTCATGCTTTGCAAGAGGAGAGAACCGATGAATTCTAGGGAGTCCAAATTGATGAGGATGTCCTCATGATGGGACCATTGGGGCCCCTTGCAGGACCTATCATGCTGAAAATGTTAGAAAAACGAGTTCTACAAGCCAAGAAGATCAAGCAGTAGAAAGTTGAGTTCATTTCCTTTCCTCTGTCAGTAACTTTACCTGGCGAGACCATCTTTGCTCCTGTCACTCTTCCTTCCCCTGGGAGCACTTAAAGTGTGCTTACCGGATTTTCATAGAGCACCCCATCAAAGGGCTAAGGAAGAGGCTAGAGAAAATTAGATGATACCAGTATGCACTCCTCCAGAGAGGGGAAGAAGAAGAAGCACAAGAAGTGTTTATCCTTTTGTTTTGTGCTTTTTTGTTGTATAGACCTAGGACTTGTTTTGTCTCACGTCGGCTTTATGCGAGTTCCGCCCCTGCTTTTTTTCTTTTTGGTTCAGTGTTAATAAAACTTGCATCTTTCTTCAAGGTTTATTTTGATGTGAATAATAAAGACTTTTTGTTCTGTTCATGTCTAAAATGAATTTGCTTAAGTTCTAAGAAATGCAATTATCATCATGTTCATGCATTTGGAAACCATTTCTCATCATCATTATTGGACTAAGTTGCTAGTCTACCTTGTTGTTTACCGACTTAGTCCCACTTGATTAGAGATGACAACCGATGCTATCATCCTTTCAGTGAGTGAAGAGCGATCATTAGGGCATCTCTCTTTGGGTGCCCATACACGACCATACCTGATTCTGGAACTCAATCGAATCCCAATCACTGGAAAGATAGCTTGAACATCCATTTCCAAGACATTTTGGTGCAATCGCGCATAACTCTGGGTGTCGATCGAAACAATTCATCTTAGATGGTAATTTTAGACCTCCTTCTTTAGGATGCATTCTGACTACGCCGAATTCCAGGTATCGGATGAAGTTAACCAATTAAGATAGTGGTTTAGACATCTCTATCTAGGACGTTCACTCTTGATTGTGCCTATCACTGGGCATTGATCGAAGTTTGTATAAGATCCCGCTATCTCCGGGCGCTGATCTTTCACCTTACCATTCTCCGGGCAAGGTGTGGATGCTCTGCCAAACTCTGGGCATGAGCTGTAGGGGCAAACTGTCTCATTCTACCCTTAAATGTTTATACTCTTTCCCCTAAGTTAGGGGTCAAAAGAGTTGGTTGTCATCTATCTCTAGACGCCAAGGATGGTTTACTTCAAGGGTCCGATCATGGACCATAGAAGTTTGGCTGGTACCTAACTCTAAATACCTGTATACCTGCATTATGCATATGTAGATTCATTCACAATTACTACGGTTCACAATTTTATAGTTAGACAGAGAGAGAGAGAGAGAGAGTCATGGATTTAGGAAGTCATTTCATTTATATACACAAGAAATGATAGATTTTTTCTAGTTATATCAAACTTAACTAGATATTCACAAAATCAGATCTCAAGTGAAATAGCTTCATAAGTGTTCGTTATTCCACGCTCGGGGAAGTGAGACCCCATCTATAGTTGCTAGCTTGAACGTTGCATCTCCAAGCTTATGTTTAATTGCATACAAACCTTCCCAGCTTGGGCCCATATTCACAGGGCCTATGAAGATTCGTTTTTGAATGAGATCACTAATTTCACAGGTCCAGCTCTTGACCTTGGTGTTGTAATACCAGGCGACTCATTTCCAATGTGTGATTGCTCTCGGGTCATCTTCATCACACTTCTCATCAATCATGTTGAGAGATTCCAATAGGATTCCTCGTTCATTCTGGGGTTGTAATGACTCAATCGATGAGAAGGTACTTTGAGTTTAATCGGAATCATAGCCTTCGATTCGTAAGCTAAAGTGAATGGAGAGTAGCCGGTCGCAGACTTGTGGGTTGTTATGTAAGCCCAAAGAGCTAATGGTAATTCATTGACCCACTTTCCCCTTGGCCTTTTCTAATCGCTTCTTGAGAAAGGACTTAATAATGTTGTTCATGGATTCTACCTCCCCATTCGCTAGTAGGTATGCTACCGCTAAAACCTCTTCTCAATGCGATGCCTGCAACAGAAATCTTTGAACTCGGCACTGCCGAATTGGGTTTCGTTATCAGAGATAATCATTTTAGGACCCCAAAGCGACTGATGTGACTATGAAGTTGATCACTTTCTTGGTTGTGATCATGGCTAGCGGTTTTGCTATGACCCACTTTACAAAATAGTCAACAGCAACGATGGCATACTTCGCATCATCTTTAGACATTAGCAGCATACCAATGATATCAATGCCCCCAAACAACAAACCGGCCAAGGATTGACCATCTATGTAATCTCCATTGGCGGGGCTCTAGGAATCATTTGCGAACCTCTAGCACCTATCACACTTTTTGGTGTAGACAACTGCGTCTTGATTGACAATTGGCCAGAAGTATCCGCAGTAAAGAATATTTTTCGCTAAGGTTTTCCCCTCGTGTGGTCACCGCAAGCTCCTTCATGCCCTTCTTTGACGACTCGCTTGAATTCTTCATTGGCAACACACTGAAGTAAGGGGACTGAGAATCCCTTCCTGTATAGCACTCCTTCTTGAATAATAAACCTTGGAGCTTTGCAAAGGAGATGCCATCGTTTGTTCTTCCTATGAGGAAGGATTCCCTTCTACAAGTAACTCTTAATCGAAGTCATCCACGACTCCTTCTTAGACTCAGCCTCCAAGATTTGATCGACATCAATCTGGTCGATACTCGAAGCCGAAAGCAATTCCACGAGGATATCCCCATGATGTTGAAAACATGATTTTAGTGTTTTGATTATAACGCTTATATAAACTTGCAACTACACTTGATTCAAAAACTAGCGTGGTGTAGTGGAAGCAATGTCTATGTTTCAACTTAGTGTGCTTGGGTTCGAGTCGCACTTCGTATATTTTTTCAACCAATTTATTTTCTATTACCTTTAGATGCTATAAACATGCTACCGCCTGTTATTCAAAATTTATGTGGTGCATTGGAATTGGCTTTTGTTCTTTACCTTGCCAGCCAGGTTCAAAATCTAGTGCTACGTTCTAACTACTTATTTTCCTATTTTTCTACTTGTAGTATAATGCAACAAACTAATTTTTGTACAACAACCATTGGGATTAGGTGGTGGAGGCATGTTATTCTTCTTATGTGGCCTAGATTCAATTCCTTGCTTGTCCATTTCTTACCACATTATTTTTTTCCACTTCACTTTTGCTTATGACAATGCTACTAATGTGGTTATTGAGTGATTTCAGGTCAAGCAGCTGTACGGTAGAAGATAAATTTTAGACAAGCTATATTGAACAATACAAAAGGAAAAACAATGAAATTATTTGGGTTCTTGTTAATTGGAAAAATAGAGAAAAATACATTGATGATTATTTTGATATAGTAGTTAATAATATTATATTTTTGAAGGTTCCACCAAACTTCTTCGGTATGGTTACCTTCGACTTAACCACTTGGACCTTAATGTACGAAGTGGGTACCAAAATATAAAATTTATTTTTTGTAGGTATCCAAGAATGACAAGTGGATCAGATGGATGTCGAATAGCAAATGGTTCGTACATATGATGGAGTACGATCATTTATGCATAATAGAACTATAGAAAAGTTGGTATTGCTAACTCATTTCTTTTATAAATAGTCTGGAGTTGGTATTTTAAATTTTAGAGTATCACAAAGTAATATGAAAAATCATATATAAAATAGTGCTAAAATATATAATAGCACACATTTAAAATTATTCTATCCTCGTCCCAAACATTTAAAATTTATTAAGAAAATACCAGGGTTATTCAAGTCAATTATAAGCATTTCAAGAAAATTATTTTTGACTAAAATGACTAAATTAATATACAACCAAAAATTTGTGATTTCTAACCTTTTTGTTGATGACAAAGAGGGAGAAAATTGAGCATATTGATAGGGGGAGTATATAAATTTAGCACGAGAAAATATTAAGAGAGAGTAATATAATATTTTTTAGAAAGTCATATAGTTGTCATCATCAAAAGGGGGAAGAACGTTGAAAACATGATTTTAGTGTTTTGATGACAGCGACTATATGACAATGCTACTAATGTGTTTATTGAGTGATTTCAGGTCAAGAAGCTGTACAACAAAGGATAAATTTTATATGAGCTATATTGAAAAATAAAAAAAGGAAAAACATTGGAAGTATTTGGATTCCCACTTCCACTTCAGAATCTCAAGTGGCTGAAGCAGTCTGGTCATCTTCTAATAACTACCTTTTACATGTTTGCAGTTAGTACATCTACTTATAAAGATAGTGTTATCCGTGTTTTTAACCCAGCAGGATCCAAGAGAAGTTGGAACAACTTTGTCGAGTCAAAATAGCCTATAAGTCAACCAAAAGAACTAGAGTAACAAGTCAAAGGAAACCAGGAAAAAAGAAATGAGAAAATTCACTAAGGACATGGATCGCTAGCGATTCATAGCCTATGGATCACTAGCGATCCATGGGGTTAGCTCAGGGTTCAACCGGTTCTCTTGCTTCATGATCCAAACACATTCTAGAAGCAATAACCGAGTTTGACGAGATTTTGAGTTAGTTAAATCAAGAGACAAGCATCCGTCCAGTCCAATCAGCGGCTGAATACAACTAGCAAGTAAACCATCATCAAGACTAGGCAACGTGCAACAAGACTACATGAACAACATTAACGCAAGACAATAAAGGCACTCTAGATACCAAAGTTCAAAAATAGGCTAACTGTATGGATCGCCAGCGATCCATACATCCTCATAGGGTCACTACGATTCAAACGCAACACAGCAGAGAGTAAATACTAAGGGATTGGCCTCCGTTAGAGCATAAACTATGGATCGCTAGCGATCTATGGTTTTGGCTTGAGTCGCGAGACATACTCTAGTGCTCCTTCCTATAATAATCTGCAAGTGATTAGTGAACAAGCCTTGCCCAGTAACTCTCCAACCTCTATAAATACTCTCCCACTTGCAACATAAACGGGATCCTCCGGACTGGTTGCTGAAACTCTGCTGGAAGCTTTCTTCACTCTTCATCTCCCTCATAACAGTCTTCAAGGGAGTTCAGTGTGATTCTCCAGTGGATTCCAACCTTGGAGATTCAATCTAGCTATGGATATTCAAGAGCTTTGTAATCAAATACATCTTGTATCAGCAATCAGTCTATAATAAAAACTATAAAGTGGACATAGGCTTCCTTAATAGCCGAACCACTATAAAAATCTTCTTGTATCCTCTCTATTTCTGTTCTTTTTACATTTATTCTCTATATTATTACCCTGTGAGAACATGGCTGGTGCTTTCACACTCAAAACAGGGTGTTGATCCATTTTTTGGGTTAAAAATTTGGTGTTTTCACTGAGAACCCAACTTAGGGTTTAGGTCTAGCTATCTACTTTGGATCCGATAGGTCCAGAAGTTAGATCCTCAATCTTTGCTTGAAGAATCCGCCTCTTCGAATCAATGGCTCCAAGAAGGAAGAGAACTACCTCTGGAAGGTCCATAGGGGCAGCGATAGCTGGAGAAGATACGAATCATCCGCAAACTGAAGTAATTGGTGCTAACTTGGGAGATCAGGTGCCAGCGTCCTCCGGTCAACGCGAAGTCGTTACAAGGGATGAGTTGAACAAAATGGTCGATGAGATCAACCAAAAAATGGAAACCAGTCATAAGGCTCTGATGGATAAGCTTAATGCTCTATTAACCTTACAGTCAAACCCTGCTCTAAGAACCGCGGTTAAACCCGCAACTGCAATAGAGCAAGAAAATTCTTCTGTTTCCGGCTTAAACAGAAGAAACGGGAAGCAGCCGTAGAAAAGGGTCATAATGGGAACTATGACAATCAACGCAGTAGGAAATACAAGTACTCCGCTCGCCACAAGGCAACCAACTTTGAAATTGAACCAAGGAGTGAAAACCCCACGAGAGGATATAGTCATGGACCTCTCTGACTCAGAAGATGGAGAACAATTCAATGATGATAAGTTGGAAGAGAATGCCAATGCATTCGATAATGCTGGAAATGTCAAAACTGCCTCAGCTAGGACAACCGCAAACCAACGGGATCCCGAGGGAGTGGTTCTCCCACAGATAGGAGATCCTTGGCTTCAACCCACTCGCCAAGACCGTTTGCAAAGCCAAACACTTGGTGCGGTGACTAAGAGTCGTTTCCAGGATTACCGGACATCAGAGGCATTTATCGTGGATATGGTTAAGCAATTAATGGATGAGAATAAAAACAGAAGAGATGATGAGTGGGGATCCACACCAAGTCGGACTCACTTCACTAATGAGATCTTGAATGAGCGATATCTAGAAAAGTTCACAATGCCAACTATTCCATCCAATGACGGGACAAAGGACCCAAAACCCCATTTGTACAAGTATAGTTGATATATGGACGGAGCAAACACTTCAGAAGCTATTCGGTGTAGATGTTTTCCCATTTTCCTGGAAGGATTCGCTTCTATGTGGTTCACTAGGCTTCCATCGAAATCCATCACTACTTTCGATCAACTAGCCACAAATTCCTCGATCAGTTCAGGATCCATACCGCGCAACCTAAAGATGTGATGTCCCTATCTGGATTATTCCAGGGACGAAAGGAATCGCTGAAGTCTTTCATGAACCGGTCAAATACCACAGTGACAGAAGTTAGCAATCCAAATGAGGACCTGGTTTTCATGGCTTTGGTCCGTGCCATTCATCCCGAAATTGAGTTTGGAAAGTGGATCAAGATGAAGCAACCCACTACAATGAAGAATTTTAATCACAAAGCAAGTCAATACTTTAGATTGGAGGAGGCGTAGAAGCTAGAAAGGAAGTTTACTGGCATGCAACCGATGAACATTAGACAGAGTGACATGGTAATGAATCAGAATACAAATGCTTCCAGAACTGCTGAAGGAATCATAAGGAAAGATGGAAATCAGAAAAGGAAGAATTATAATTTCAATAAGAAAATGGAAACAATAAACGCCTTAAAGGCTTTAGGCCTGAACATCCCTCTTAACTAAACTCCGAAAAACATTTATCTCATGACACAAGGGACTGAGGAATATAAAAAACCCTCTAAGAAGGAAGCAACCGAGCAACAGAAGCGCTCAGGGAAGTTTTGCCGCTTCCACGAGATGCATGGCCACAACACAAACGAATGTCGCCACCTAAAGAACTCGATTGATGAGCTGATTCGGGAGAACAAGCTCCAGCAATACGTGAGAAAACCATGGAATCCTGACCAGCTGGTGGCTCCTCAAGCCCCAAGGAATCAAAAAAACCAAGCCGGAACCAGTCAAGAGGGATTAAAGCGAACTTACCAGAGACTCGTTATTGGAATGATATCTGGAGGCCCACATCCTGCACAAAGAAGTTGGGGAGAGATGAAGCGGTATGCATGTTCATTAAAGCACGCTTCGAAGGTATCATGTCTCATAATAGAAGATGGGGCTCCAACCAAGCAGTAGAAAACTTTGAATGATGATATTGTATTTAGAAACCGAGATACCGAAGGGGTCGAATCTCCAACTCTCGATTCGATGGTGGTGACAGTAGGAATTGGACCCGCTGTGGTCCGACGATAGGTGCTCCCCAACTCGAATGACTTGGTCGGATCAAGCCCTTTTGCAACAAATCACTAACCTGATTTGTTAACTCCATCCTTTCCTTTGGTGCAAGTCTACGAATAGGCAACATGATAGGCTTCACATCCTCTTCTTCAATAAACTGTTCGCCTATCACAATCTAAGACTGCATTATTCCATAATAACCAATCCATCCCAAGTAGAACATCAAAACCCGTAAATCCCAAAACATAAAGATCACAAGGAAAGAGTTGGTCGAAACAAGAAATCAGAACTTCTAAACAGATCATTCTAAGATTGGCCGAGCCCCCAACAGGGTTCGACACACAAACTAAAGTTATAACTGGTTCGAGTGTCAATCTATCAACTAGGATATGAGATGTGAAATTAAGAGAAGCACCCGTATCAAATAAGACATGAACATGAATGTCAAAAATAGATAGAATATCTTCCAAAACTTGCTTCCCCTTTGCTGCGATGGAAGTGGAAGGTGCTGAAGCTAAAGCAAAAACTCTAGGCTGCTCTCCCTTATGAAGCATTGGATAGTCGTTGACTAGATGATCGGGCTGATGGTAATTGCAGCAGCTTCTTGGTGCAAACTATGTTATGGCTATCTTTAGTTCTATCTTCGGCACCTTAGCAATGGGTGCCTTAACAAATGGTGCTTTTGCCACTTGTTTCTCCTCAACTGATGTATAGTTCCAAACAAGATGTCTCTTCTTCGTACACTTATAACAAGCATGACCAGAAATATCCCTAGGTAGCGGAAACTTTCGCTTGTTGTTTCCTGCTGGTGCATCATTAATTAACTTTGGTGCCAAGCTCTCAAACCTCAATCTCATGTTCACCAAATTTACATAAGACCCCATGATGCGATTACTCATATTACTCTTGAACTCCAGATGCATCCTTATGACGAACATCTCATTCATTTTCAAGGGCGTATCTACCAAACTGAGCCCGAATCTAGATAAGGTGGTGAATCGGTTATCATACCCCGCCACTGTAATGACATTCCACGTCAAGTCGAGGAAGCTCCTAAACAACAGTCTTCCTGGCTTCTAGGACAAACTTCATCTTGGATCCATCCTTAAATTGGTCCCAAGAGAAGTCATTTTGTTGGACATCTACAGTGATAGCACTCCACCAATCTATGGATGCATCGGACAGATGTCATGATGCCAACCGACACTTCATTGCATCATCCAACTCCATATCCCCAAATATACGGTCACATAACTTAATCCAAGTCTGGACTTCTATGATCGTCTCTATACCACCAAACCTCTTTCCTCTATGCCTCTTGTAATCGCAGTAGAGTGAAGCAAAATTCACCCGAGGCCTGACCTGCACGACCTCCTCTATAATATCCACCCTTGGTTCCATGACTGGAGCAACATTCCTTGATGCTCGATCTCCACCATTTGTGTTGGTACTACCCCGACCACCTCTTGAACATAGCAACTGTAGTACTCATGATGCACTACTTGATCATAGCAGAATATATTTAGAACATGAAAAGCTAGAGTTATTTCAAAGAAAGAGATTATTCCTAAGGAAAGCTGAAAAATGGGGTATATGTTTATAGAAAATACAAATACGCTCTCATATACACTCGATTCATTCTAGGGTCTCACTTACCCTATCTTTATTGAGCCATACCCAAACAAAACAAAGGCGCTCGATTAATCTTATGCTCTGATACCAAATGTAACGAATCGACTTTTTGACCCTCGAATGTCGACACTAATACATCCACGGTATTCGTGTGCCGAGCACCCAAGTGTTGGAAAGGCAGAGAGTTAAGGTAAAATAAAAGAAAAGGAATAAAAAAAGAAAAGAAGAACACAACATCATAATCTCAGAATAGAACGATAATTTATAATATCAAAAGAATGGTACAAATGGTTACTCTGAATAAAGGAATATCGGATTTATAAAACCTAAGTACTGTCATCAGCCTGGCAGTTATAACTACCTGTCCTCACAACACTGATATATGTACAAAGCTGAAATAGAACAATGGAAATAGAAATAGATAGATAATGGAAGCCTCCAATTGGTCTCCGGAACACTGAAGCGTCCAAGGTAAAACTTGATATTCAGCCTACTCAAAAGAGTACACAAGGAATTTAGGAAAAACAAAAACCAACCATCAGACATAAGTCTAGTTTAAGAAAACTTGAGATACATGCAACATGTAACAGTAACCACTGAGACTGTATGGATTCCCGTAATACTTTTCCTCATAAAAAACCAACCATTTATTAAGTTTATAGTGATATAAATCATATCAAATAGCTGTGATGCTTACATTGGTCACACCATAACATATTTAGGTTACACGCAAAACCGCTAAGGTACGTTCGCATAATGGATTTTCCATGGAGATCTCTTCGAGGAAGTCGAATCCGAACGCCATGCATAAAGATTAGAAACTACCTCCCGAGCGTTGTATATCTCTAGATAAAATATAACATAAGGTAGACATAAAGGCCCATGCCCGAACATAAACATGAACCACGTGGAACCAAATACCATCAACTCCCAATACCAACATATCGATAAGAATACTATAGACCTGGAATTGATAATACCCTGTCGTAGGTCGACCAAACCCCAAATTGTGCATCCTACTCAGTCTTTAACCATTTTCGATGTCGAGGTTACATTTAGCACCTTTTACACAAGTCATCATTACTCGAACAGTACACGAACCCCAAATTGTATCCTCACATCTCGAATAGATCTCGAAACCACATATGGATTCCCATATTTTGAATAGATCACGACATCTACATGAGTTCAAGCATCTGTAGCAGATCTCGAATCTCCATATACATTCCCTTTCTTCAACCACTTCCAAAATATAGAACTCGTATACTAGTTTTGAAGTGGTATTCGGTAAGTAGAACACTTATTGACCTCGGACTCTTCAAAACCAATCTATGAATTTTTGGTTAATTCAATTTTAGTTCTCTCAAAAGTAAGTGAAAGCTAGAGATATTTCATACCAATACTCCTCCCCGGGGTTCTTATTAGTATGAAATCGTAAAGCCTTTCGATTACTTTCTAAGTTAATCTTAGGGCAAGTTTGATAGTCGACTGATCGACTATCCAATCAAAACATTTATTTATAAAATCAAAATGCATATTCTTAACTCTTTTCCTACATTCCAACTTAATTATTCCTTGCCTAAGATTGAAGCCAGGTAAGTTTGGGCACCGGTTGCTCCACGCCTTGCTTAGACACTTCATTCTTGAATCTCAAAAATAGATAATTCTACCTCGTCGGCTTTTAGTATTAAGTATAGTAGTAATGATTTCCATAAACAAGTAAAAAATCAACATGATTAACACGTTTTCGACATTTTCCACTTACCTATTCCTCGGTTAAGAGAGAAGCCGATAGGTTAGAGCTCTATTGTTCCGTCCGTACTCGAACATCAACTCTCACAATTAGATAAGCTTACTTCATCGGCTTATTAGTGTTAAGCATAATCAATTACTTTTCAAACAATTAATTAAATAATTTAACCATTTGGCCATTAAGCAATTACTAACTCCTTTCTAAACCTTTTGTTTGTACTTTTAAAATCCTTGAAAAAAATAACAATATTTTCAAGATGTTTATATAAGATATTTTCCAACATAAGATATTTATATAAGATATTTTCCAAGATATTTTCTACTAAAAATACTCATAATAGGTTTTAAAACATTCATACAAAATATTACTAAAAAATAATTATTTTGTAATTTACTTGAAAATATAGAAAATGGTGTTTTTCACAAAACACTCATTATATATAAATTCATAACTAATCCTGAAAAATTCATATAAATCTCAAAACTACTTTTAATATACTCTAACAAGAATTAGTAATACTTTTAAAAAAATTAAACAAATCGCTCAAACTTAAAGTCCATTTTGAAACATTTGAAGTCCAAAAATCAATGTCAAACGGGGCTGTTTTGCACTAGTGATGTTTTGGCTATTTTCGAGATGTTACTTAACTTTTTACAATTCAAGATTTTAATAGCAACAGACATACATATATATTAATATAAATATGGCCGGAAATCTATATGGATCTCTTTACAAAATTCCATAATAATTGCCAAAAACAAGGCAATTCCAAACTACTTCTATAGCGACTATTGCTATAAGTGCACTTCGAAATCCAAGTCATATCCAAATTTATGTTCAACTACAACCTACGTGCTTTATTTAATGTGACGACCCGCAAATCCGTACCCTTTGAATCGACAATAATCCACACATGTCCGACCCAAGAATCACAGACTGACGGAAAGTCAAGAGAAAGAAAAGAAGAGAGAAGAAGAGAAGAGAAGAAAGAGAGAAGATAGAACAAAACAGAACAATACAAAATCTCACATCGCAGTGGAAAACATATAATATCATATCAATGATCTTTACAAAACAGAAATTGTATATACATACATCAATCATAGTACAACAATCAATCAATAGTTATCAGCATAGACAGCTATAATAACCTGTCCTCACAATTGCCGACAATATACAACAGCTAAACATAGCGGATAATCAAGCAAAATAGATACGTGTATACGAAAAGAAGATCTCCAGCTCTCCTGCTGAAGCTCCAAAAGCACCAATCTAAACCTGTAAATATACTCGGTCTGACCCGAGCATTGAAAGGGAAGAACGCCCGGATCAGTCTGGTAAACCAGCGTGAGAAACACACTCAACTGAATTTATTAGATTACCAAACTTTTCCATTATCAAAACAAAAGTATCTCGTAAGACACGCCCACACATAAACACAGACATTTTTTACCTTACGATAACTAAAACATTTCTTTCATATCAAATCCTCTTATATTATACTAGTGTCTAGTATATACAAATAACATTAATCATAGTCGAAATGGTTACCCATATAGCATTTCGAGGCTATTCATTACGCCTTTACAAAAAAAATCGCAGCTCGTAGTGGAGTTTGGATTTCCATACAAATGACCAGGTGAAGGGACTACCTTCTGAAGGGTACACCTCTAGAAGAATGTACCAAGGACCATCACAAAGGATCCTCTACCAACACAAGACCGGCCCAACTCTATAACTAGATGGTACCGAATATATCATCCTCCGGTCGTTACCGACCTTTCCCGAGGGCACTCTAGCATACAAACCACAATAATCAAATACACAATGTCATAGCGTGCAAAGATATATCTAAAAGAGGATGATCATATCCTACATGGGAGCGACCCACTTAGCCTTGCCGCATCTAACCCTGTTTTGGTCAATTTCGGTTGATGAGGCCTGAGGTAACGATTACCTTTCACATATCACAATCACATCACTTTGAATGCCACATGGCCATTTCCGTTGACTACTAATTGCCTTCCACAAAAATACAACCCTTGAGCTCGTACATCTCAAGGAGGTTGTTAAGCTAAGAGAAGTTTCCTTCTCCGCCACCACTGATGTACGTTTGTAAAAACCAATGTACGTAATCTGTAGAAATTCAATGTCAGATAAACACCCATACAAGTTGTCCAGGAACACGACAAACCGAAGGTACATTCCTACCACATCCTGTCGGGAAAATCCCTAGGATTAGTAGCGAATAGTCCTGGCATTGGATATTTCATAATGAAGAGACCACTGCTACTGGATGTATATTGGGATTTTAACCCCAAACGATCAACAAGCAGTCCTCCACTATGAAAATACGGAATATCAATATCATCATAAGCAACCTGCACAATCGTCACATATACGTTGGCCCGAAGTGGTTTTCCGATAAATCTAGTCCCGGTCTCTTCGCAACAACAACGCAAAAGCGTTTCTCAACCTCACACAGAAACTAAGTCTCATAGACTTATCACGTCTCCAACTTTCAACTTGCTATCTTTCGGGCCAAGAAGGAAGCTCGATAGATTGGAGTAATACTCCGCACTATACGAATCAACATCCTCAACACAAACGATAATCAAGCCTACACAAAAGGCTACGTACTAAGTGTATGACTAAATAGTTCCCATATCAAGTCGAGGAACTAAAATATGGCCAATACTTGATAGTCGGTTATTTAACTATCAAAGCAAACAAATAAATATTTAGCACCATATACAATCACTAGGCCTTTTAATTAATCTTTTATTAATTAAATCACTTGCCAAATATTCACTTCAAATTATCTTTAAAAAGATATAATCTCAAAACCATTTCAACAATTCAACATTGGAAAACATTTCCATATACTTAAATCACGATTAAGTATACATTTCTTCCTATATTGGAAATCATTCCTTTAAACACATTTATTCGGGTCAACACGAATGTTGCGTAAAACATCGTTACGACAACCCAAAATCATCAGTATAGGGATTTGAAAATTAAATAGATATATAAACCCTAATACTATACAAAAACATTTCCTTTCGAAAATCATTTACTATAACAACAGTGTTATAGTCCATCATTTCCTTATTTCTCGAAAACGTCTATTTCAACAATGAATGCTGAAATCTATGTATTCGATATTAAACATATATTAAAACATCTTTAAATAATTTAACTCCATTTACAAATCACTTTTTTTAAAACATCTATTTAATTTAAAGATTATTCACTGTCCAAAATCGTGAATATAATTCATTACCAAATCCAAACATTTAAATACATTTATCAAAGGATAACTCACTGTCCAAAATCGTGAATATATCTCCTTTAATAAACTTCTATATTTAACTTATCAAATTCGTTTGATTTCGGATTTATAAAACAATGCTTATAAATTCCATTTATACTTTATAAAAACTTCAATATACAAAATTCCTTTGTTAACAAATCCCATTTAAATCTCGTTTAAATGCCAAAATCCAAATTATAAGTTAATTCACTTATAAATCATTTATTTACAAAATTCGTTCTTTAATAACTTCACAAATTCACAAATCTTATTTACTGATAAAATCCATTTATAGCCTCATTTATACACTTATAAAACTCATTTATAATTTCAACATTTTGATTTATTAAAATTCAATTTTATAAATTTTATATATAAACCTTTTATAATAATTTCAAAAATCTCAATTTAAACTATTTATAGAATAATCAACTTCGTATTTCAATAATCACATTTTTATTATATTTCACAAAGATCATAATTTTTATAACAATAAAAATTACAACATTTACTTATTCAAAATAAACCCATTTCCTTTAACGATTCAAAATTCCATAAAACGTATATTTCCAAAATTCACTTTTAAAAATCCTTTTTAATTTGAAATCATCACTTTAACAATTTTAAAATTCCAAAAATAGGCCCAATGCTGCAACAGCCCTAAATACATCAATCACGGCATCCAAAACATCATATATCATATGATAACATCATATATCACAATATCGGTAAATAAATCAACAGTAGTGAGGAATCCAGTTGGATCCCTCCAACCTGTCACCTGCAACAAATATACATATTAGAATATGTATACAATATCCGCTTCGAGGCAGACGCGCGTACAAAGGGTCATCCGCTCATACACGGGAACGTATAGGGTCTCATTTGCTCCAATAGGCAAGTATATATCCAAATACCAGTCAATATATATACAATATATCATATATCATCCAAACAATCAGCAATCAGCATAAATAACATGTATTCTCACTTATATAAAAATACCAGTGAGTCAGAAAGAGTGAGTTGTACTCACTTTGCTTCCAATAGCGGTTGTAGTGTTTTATTCCGAATAAAATTAAACGACCGTTTAATTTTACCCAAAATTTACACTAGCTCCAATCAACTTCAATCCAGTTCTAAAGTGTAGTGCTCGTCAATACGGACCTAACGCAATTCGTTTCGTGCGAAACGGACCTCGTATGACAAAGATACGATGTTTTAAAGTTTATACGAATTTAAATATAAATTAATATACAAATTTCTTTTTTATTTTACCCTAAAACAAATCCTGGCCATGCATTTTAATTGATGAACATCTGGCCGCCGATTGCTTTTCTTCTTCGTCCAGATTACAACCGTGCAAAGATACCCAAATAGCCGCCCTCTTCCAAGAATTTTCGCGCCTCCATCACAACGTTCGAAGATGATCGGCGACAAGGGTTTCAAAGCCCAACGCGAGAGCCACCATCGGCCGTGACGACGTTGAACTCGGTCGCCCTAATGTCTCAGAATTCGTGCATGAACGTGTGACACTTGAACAGAATTTGCCGACGATCCACTCGATTTCATTCGATCATAGCCGTTGGATCGCAAGATCTCGACGTTGTCTACAACTTTGTAGTTGAAGCTATTTGCTAATTGTCGATGGATCGTGAGATATTAGAGGAGAAACGAGGATGATTTCTGGCCATAGAAATAAAAATGGCGGCTAGACCTAGTTATTTTAGGGTTTGTGAAAATAGAAAGAAAATGAGGCCTTTTATAGAAAATTTCGCGACACTATTCACCCGAAAATTTTTCGAACTCGAAACGAAGCGTGCCGCCAGGCATTTATAATGTTTTACTCATATTCCGAACGCAATGGAATATATATCGGAAGCCAATTCGATCGTATTTGGAAGATAGGTTTTCAAATCGACTATTTAAATTTAAAATTCGCTTAAATAGATTTCTACGCGTTTTAGCTTTCCCCGGACAAACCGTAAATCGGATTGACACGAAATTTGAAATCATACAATAGAATTACATTACGGATCCAATGAAACTAGTTTCGTCAAAATCCAAGACTATATGAAAAATGGCTATTTCCACTCGTCAATTAAATATTAAAATATTCAATTTCTACAAATTAACTTTTAATTCAATTTCAAAAGTCCTCTAACATCATTCTAATTCAAATAAGATTTAATTCAACTTTATAAATCATTTTTATTCACATTAAATTCAATTTCCAACTATTTCTACAATTTCAAATATTAAATTAACAATTTAATTATCCAATTAAACCACTATATTCGAAATATAAGTTATTCGACTTATAAAATTTACTGAAGAATATTTAAAATTAATTAAATTTCCCAATTTCAAATGACTGAAATTTTGGGTCGTTACATTCTCCCCTACTTAAAAGAATTTCGTCCTCGAAATTACCAAGTAAGAAAAAGTCACAAAATTCATTATCTTTTCAAAAACAACTATATTCTTTAACCTTTAACTCAAAATCAAAATTTTAGTTATAAATTTTTTTCCCAATTTTCTCAAAATTTTCTAACGCCTCAAATTTTCAAAAAATTTCGCCATAGCCTCCTTTACACGGTTCGATCGTAGTAGGATCACAACATATATATATCACAAATATACATCTCATCTTCGAGGATGAGGCATCCCGTAGGGAAAAAAGTATAAAAGTACGATATGTAATCCAAGATATGTACCTTATATATTATTAGCGAGCATATACGACTAATACAGTGCGAAAGCGAGTTCCAAATGCGAAGCATACGCCATCCGCACCTACTAAACTCAATCAACAATGAGAATCATGTATATATGAAAGTAATATCAATATACAACATATACCAATACAACAACTATATATGCCACTATAGCAAATGCAACAAAACAACAAATCCAACCATCCAACAAATCAAATATCTATCTAATCAAATTCATACCAAATCAATATACATTCACTTCTCATTAATATTCATTGAATTGGTTTTCAATTTATTCACATTCGATTTATTTACATTGGATTTTACTAAAATTCATTCATATTCAATTAGTTTACATTCACTAATTTACATTCAAGTTAGTTTGCTTTCAATTCAAATCAAATTCAATTTTATTTAGATTTACTTCACTTCCAAATTGAATTCAATTACTTAGCTTTCAATTTTATTAATTCAACTTCATTAACACTTAATGAATCTCTATACAATCAACTAACATCCATCTAACAACCAATGTATATCCAACATTACCAAATTAATTTACTTTGCTTACATTCAATTTGGTTTAACACATTTAATTTCAATTGGTTTAACATTCAATTGACTTTCATTCAATTATCAATTCCCAATTTTATTAGTTTTCAATGAATTAACACCTACATCCACTATTCCATATTTCATTTACTAATCTACTTCATTAGTTCAATTCATTCATTAATTCAATTGCTAATTCATTTTACATTTCAAGTTGAATTTCACTTTATAGCTCAAATCTATATTCATTTAAACTGCTTCATTTTATTAATTTCTTATTATCCAACTTTACTTTGCATATTCACTTTATTTATCAAATCAACTTAATTCAACATTACTTAAGTTATATTTCATTTCGTCCTCACTTACATTTACTTTCACTATACAACTTAAGTTCACTTCTAATTTATTTCAGATTCTATTTTATTTAACCTTTTTACTTAAGTCAAATTTCATATCACTTATTCAAATTTAGATTTTGTTTTACTTAACAAAATTGTTTAACCATTTTAACAATTGGTTTTACTTAAATTTTCCCATTTTATAGGTTATACAACTTATTTATTTAAACATTCAAATTCATGTTATACAATCACTTATCTTTTAAGTTTAAATTTCCATTTCAATAACATATCTAATCTAGTTAAAATCCAATTCAAATTATACATTTACTTATGCTAACTCAATTTTATTTCAACTTTACCAAAATTAAAATTTTATTTCATATTATAAGTTCAAAATTCATTTTACTTATATTTATCAATTTCAACTTGGATTTTAAATTCAAATTTGTTTATCAAAACAAAATTTCAATTTATTATTGGTAGCAAATCTATCACATAGAAACTCGAAAATGATACTGATGATGCTGCAGTCATCACCCTTGTTATTTCCCAGCAACAATAGTGAATTCAGTGCTTTATATTCTTTTAAAAATTCTTTTTATTATTTATAAATCTCATTTATAAATCTTTACTTATACAATTCCACTATTTTACTTCACTTATATAAGATTATTCCAACTTTATTTATCTTATATATATTTACATTTTCAAACAACCAAACAATCAATTTATATACACTATAATATTTCTGAATATCATTTCCTTTACATATAAAATATAATCGAGGTAAAATTATTTCATTTACCCACTTTTAAAATGATACTATGTCGACTTGCCTCGTTTAAGTGTTTAGAAATCCCTATCGATAATATGGCGTCCCACATACCGACCAGAATTCACAAACAACTCAACGGATAAGTAAACACAATATAAAACATTTTATATTCACTAACAAATATGAGCTCACATATATAATACACACAACTCAATCTAGGGTGCTACTGTCCCTATCTATACTGAGTACACATCAAAGCTTAGGAATATACAAAATCAAAGCTCTGATACCAAATGAAACGACCTGCAAATCCGTACCCTTTGAATAGACAATAATCCACATGTCCGACCCAAGAAGCACAGACTGACGGGAAGTCAAGAGAAAGAAAAGAAGAGAGAAGAAGAAAGAGAGAAGATAGAACCAAACAAAACAATACAGAATCTCACATCGCAGCGGAAAACATATAATATCATATCAATGATCTTTACAAAACAGAAACTATATATACATACATCAATCATAGTACAACAATCAATCAATAGTTATCAACATAGACAGTTATAATAACCAGTCCTCACAATTGCCGACAATATACAACAGCTAAACAAAGCGGATAATCAAGCAAAACAGATATGTGTATACGAAATGAAGATCTCCAGCTCTCCTGTTGAAGCTCCAAAAGCACCAATCTAAACCTGTAAATATACTCGGTATGACCCGAGCATTGAAAGGGAAGAACGCCCGGATCAGTCTGGTAAACCAACGTGAGAAACACACTCAACTGAATTTATTAGATTACCAAACTTTTCCTTTATCAAAACAAAAGTATCTCGTAAGACATGCCCACACATAAACACAGACATGTTTTTACCTTACGATAACTAAAACATTTCTTTCATATCAAATCCTCTTATATTATACTAGTGTCTAGTATATACAAAAAATATTAATCATAGTCGAAATGGTTACCCATATAACATTTCGAGGCTATTCATTACGCCTTTACAAACAAAATCGCAGCTCGTAGTGGAGTTTGGATTTCCATACAAATGACCAGGTGAAGGGACTATCTTCCGAAGGGTACACCTCTAGAAGAATGTACCGAGGACCATCACAAATGATCCTCTACCAACACAAGACCGGCCCACCTCTATAACTAGATGGTACCAAATATATCATCCTCCGGTCGTTACCGACCTTTACCGAGGGCCCTCTAGCATACAAACCACAATAATTAGATACACGACGTCATAGCGTGCAAAGATATATCTAGTAGAGGATGATCATATCCTACTTGGGAGCGACCCACTTAGCCTTGCCGCATCTAACCCTGTTTTGATCATTTTTGGTTGATGAGGCCTGAGGTAACGATTACCTTTCACATATCACAATCACATCACTTTGAATGCCACATGGCCATTTCCGTTGACTACTAATTGCCTTCCACAAAAATACAACCCTTGAGCTCGTACGTCTCAAGAAGGGTGTTAAGCTAAGAGAAGTTGCCTTCTCCGCCACCACTGATGTCCGTTTGTAAAAACCAATGTACGTAATCTGTAGAAATGCAATGTCAGACAAACATCCATACAAGTTGTCCAGGAACAGGACAAACCGAAGGTACTTTCCTACCACATCCTGTTGGGAAAATCCCTAGGATTAGTAGCGAATAGTCCTCACATTGGATATTTCATAATGAAGAGACCACTGCTACTGGATGTATATTGGGATTTTAACCCCAAACGATCAACAAGCAGTCCTCCACTATGAAAATCCGGAATATCAATATCATCATAAGCAACCTGCATAATCGTCGCATATATGTTGGCCCGAAGTGGTTTTCAGATAAATCTGATCCCGGTCTCTTTGCACCAACAACGCAAAAGCGTTTCTCAACCTCACACAGAAACTAAGTCTCATAGACTTATCACGTCTCCAACTTTCAACTTGCTATCCTTGTGGCCAAGAAGGAAGCTCGATAGATTGGAGTAATACTCCGCACTATACGAATCAACATCCTCAACACAAACGATAATCAAGCCTACACAGAAGGCTATGTACTAAGTGTACGTCTAAATAGTTCCCATATCAAGTCGAGGAACTAAAATATGGCCAATACTTGATAGTCGGTTATTTAACTATCAAAGCAAACAAACAAATATTTAGCACCACACAATCACTAGGCCTTTTAATTAATCTAATATTAATTAAATCACTTGCCAAATATTCACTTCAAATTATCTTTAAAAAGATATAGTCTCAAAATCATTTCAACAATTCAACATTGGAAAACATTTCCATATACTTAAATCACGATTAAGTATACATTTCGTTCTATATTGGAAATCATTCCTTTAAACACATTTATTCGGGTCAACATGAATGTTGTGTAAAACATCGTTACGACAACCCAAAATCATCAGTATAGGGATTCGAAAATTAGATAGATATATAAACCCCAATACTATACAAAAACATTTCCTTTCGAAAATCATTTACTATAACAACAGTGTTATAGTCCATCATTTCCTTATTTCTCGAAAACGTCTATTTCAACAATGAATGCTGAAATCTATGTATTCGATATTAAACATATTTTAAAACATCTTTAAATCATTTAACTCCTTTTACAAATCACTTTTTTTTAAACATCTAATTAATTTAAAGATTATTCACTGTCCAAAATTGTAATGATACGATTTTTCGACGCTCGAAAGTCGGCATTAATACGTCCACTGTATCAAATGCCACGCAATCGAATGCCGGAAAACCGAACCATTAGGGTTAAAAAGAAGAGGTAGAAGAAGATAGAAGAAAACGAGAATAGAAAGAAAAAAAGAGAAATAGAAACAATATCAGAATCTCACATTCGCAACGGAACAAAATATAATTGATAATCACTAGTCTTTTAAACAAAGAACTATATAAGTTATACAACACATCATCAGAGTCAATATACAACTCAATACAACAATGGACAGTTATATATCTTGTCCTCATACATAATACACAGTGGAATAAATAAACAAGTACGGTAGTACGTCTCGCCATCCAACTTGCTTCCAAAGCTCCAGAATATCCAGAATATCCTGATAACATAACTCTAGGCTGCCCGTGTGGAAATTTGTGGGCACCCGGAGTTTAGAAAGGGAACAGTAAACTCCGAGTCAGTCATGGTGACTGGTGTGAGATCGTAAAATAGTTATTTTCACAAAGGAAATAAAATTTATTCGCAATGCTTTTGGAAAATGAAACTACCATAAGACCTCCCGCCACACACACAATGCAAACGCAGAATTGGAGGAGATTTCTTCTTATGATAGTCAAAGATGCTTACTACGCAAATCATTGGGTTATTATTATTAATGTCTAGTGTGGAAAACATTTCGAAAGTATAATATTAATCTTATCCAGCATACGACCAGTATCGTATGCCTACTATAGCTACCATCTAAACAGTGGTGACCACCATAAGTAAATGGCAGGTTCTACCACTAAAACCGTACAAGTTCCGTATTGAGGAATGGATTTCCAACAAATGGTCAGGCTAAGGAACTTCCTTTCCAACTGCCACATGGGATCGCCTCTGGCTGGACGTCCTGAGAGACAACTGCTCTCTGCCAACACAAGGCCGGGTTACCCCTGTAACTAGGTAACTCACGAATATGCCATCCCTCGGTCCTTTAGGACCTTTATCCGAGGCGCCTCGATAAACACACAATCACACAATAAATGAGATCGGAGTATCCACATAGGTTAAATACCAGGGCTCCATACCTGATACCACCCTTTTCCAGAAGGAAATGACATACCCTAAAGGGCGCGACCCTCATAACCTTGTCGCATATTCCTGTTTCGACCATTTTCGGGGAGTGAGGTCTGACGAAGTCTCGTCCACAAAGCTACGCTTTTTCACAAAGCCACGCTTTGATCACAAATGATCAATAAATGATCATCACACAGCAACACTCAGCATGCCACATTACCAAATTGGGAATATATCGCTGATAACCTTCAACTACATAACCTCTGAGCTCGTACGCTCAGAGAAGGGTGTTAAGCTACGAGAATAAATTCTCCGCCACCAACAGAATTGTATTTGAAAGAAATCGGCTTTACATCTCAAAATGTAATGTCAGACATGTAACCATACAAGTCTGTTCCGGGTTCGAACAGAACCGAAGGCACTTCCAAAGAAGCCCTTGCAATCCGGGTATTCACAATCCCGATCGGACTTCCCATCACAAAAAGAGTGATATAAATCTCTATACCGGAGCAACTCGGTGCAGAGACATTCGATAGGTTGTCCTTTCATTTTCACAAATACCCGGTCTTCACACTGGTCTTCAATACGATCCATATCGTCGTATTATTATTCGGAATGGGTTATCTGACACAAAGGTCCTTTCCCGGCTAAACCGAATAATAAGCGTTTGTTTTAAAAACAAATTCAAGTGCCATTTCAAAGGAAATATTGATAGTCGGTGATTTAACTATCAATAATATTCACAACAATCATCAGATTTAAATAATTTTCCCAAATTATTTATTTTCAAAATATCTTTACAAGATATATATTTTTCCACACTTCAACATTTTGAAAACAGATTTCAAATCATTTTTTCACCTTTCAACTTTTGAAAATAAATTTCAAATCAATTTCCTTACACGGAATATATTTCCAAATATATCTTTTAAAACCCAACTTAAGAACCTTTAATTTATATTTTTAAAAGGTACTTTGGAATATACTCGGTTTTTCAAGGAAAATACACTTCCATTTCAAAATGGTCCATTTAAACCAATTTAATAAATCCTTATCGATTTATTTTAGATTTACGTTCCAAATCCGTAAATTTACTTTCACACTTTAAAAATAAATCAGCGTTTATTTTTAAAACAAGTTTCCCTTTCATTTCATAAATTCCATTTTGAATTAACATTCCCAAATATTCACTTTTAACACCAAATCAACTTTCAAATTGATTTCTCAATTTCATTTCAATATCAAATCGATTACAAATTGATTTCTAAGTTTTATTTCAATAGAACAAAACATTGCAATTTATTTCTAAGTTTATTTCCAAATAACAAATCATTTGCATTTACTACAAGTTCCAAATTCATTTTTTCAACACTAAATCAATTTCAAATTAATTTTCCAATGATTATTTCCATCACCAAATTAATTACAAATTTGATTTCTACATTTATTTTCAACTCCAAAGATTCATTTTCAAATACCAAATCAATTACAAATTGATTTCTAAAATTTATCACTTTTAAATAAATTCCTTTATTCTTTCCAAATTATTCAAAATTCCATTTTAAATGAATTCTTCAACTTTTTAACAATATTATTCAAAACTCATTCATTAATATCTTTTCCCATATTTTGGAATTTATTCGGTAAGATTTCAAAAATCAATTTTAATACTTAAAAATTCCTTCTTTCAAATAAATTCAATTCTTAAAAACAAATTCATTTAAAGTTTTCCACTTTAATTTCAAAATCCAATTTATATTCATTTCCGGTATCCAACGATACCAAAAATACATTCGGCTAAATTTTAGCCTTCAACAGTTTCAATTATCAATAAATCATTCACAGATTATCAATAAATCACATCATTCACATATGAAATAATATTCAAACAATTTGAGGAATCCAGTTGGATCCCTCCAACCTGTTTCCCTGCATCCACAGATGTTAGCACAATACCAATTCCACTTCGAGGTGGAATATCGCGGTATATGGGATTTATAAAAAATAGCATCCGCTATTATGCGGCGCAATAGGGTCTCATCCGCTATATAATGCGGGAAATCGCAACTGCAATATATACATATGCCAATATATATATATTGCTATATACATAGATATATCCTACTATATCTAATATCGCATCCAAACAGCAATCAATCAACAACTGCAAAATCCACTTTTCATTTGAGTGAGAAGATCTCACCTTTGCTTTTATTTTGCAATCCCATTTCCATTCCAGTTTATTTCTTTCAGATATTGACCTTGTATGAACAATTATACAATTCGTTAATATTCGAAGTAATCGAATAACCCATTTTTATTTTATATTTGTGTTTGGTAATTTTAATTATTCAATGAATTTTATTTTAACAACTTTCTTCTAAATAAATTTATTTAACTAAACATTTCAATTTTCAAAATAACTTTCCTGATTCTTTAAACTAAAGTCTCCTTTAAATATAAATTTCAAACATTTTCCTATATATAAATTCCTTCAAAATTTTAAATCCCTTTGTATAAAGTTTACTGATATTTTTTTCTTCTGTTTTCTGTAATCTACACAGCAATCTACTATAAATTTAAAAAGCGCATATATACACATTTTCTGTTTAAATATATATTACTGTATATATTTATATATGTTTCTAAATTAAACTAAATAAAAAAAAACTGCAGTATACCTTACTCCCCTAGACATCACAACCGAGCTCGACTTCGAAAGCCATCGCCTAACCGTCATCGTGAAACCCAAACATCGCCGAGCCTGACCACTCCTGCTCACTGCCTGCTCGAACTCGATCAAAACGAGCTCCAGTCATCGCGAAATCGAATCACCCCACCGAGCTTCCACTCGCCTGCTCGATTCTGTGGCCACGCGATTTGAATCGCGACCTCCCTCGCAAGAGCGAGCGCGAGCGCACGCTGTTGCCCAGCTCATCATCGAGAACCCCTAATTCATGCCCTAGTTCTCGCGTTCGCGAGCCTCCACCCAACCAGAGAGCTCGTGAGTTAGTACGACTTCCCTTCGCAGTTGCCCTCCCTCTCTTGCGAATCGCGAATCCAATTTTTTTTATTTTTTTAATCTTCCCAGAGGACGAAATAAGGATTCGAAACGAAGATGATTAAAGAGGGACTCGCGATTCTATTTCCTTTGAATTGGTTTAAACTAATTTGAGAACAGAGGGATTTGAATATCTAATAGGAGAATGAGCATGCGATTTTTTTTTGAAGAGTTTTGATTTATACTTCGGCCATTGCTATATTTTTCTTTCGTCTGCCTTGTTTTATTTTTGAACGAAAAAAGGACGAGATATTTTCTTTACTTGTCAACTGGCTTCAGACAAGAAAAGAATTGAAGTACGTTGGAGAGACAAAAATGAGGCTGAGATGAAAGGCTGAAGTTGACTAGGGTATATAAATTTATATTTTAACTTAAATTCAAATTCAAACCCAATTGTCACAAATTGGCAACTCAAAATCTCGATATCCTATCGAGGCGTGCTGCTAGGCTTTCGTAATGTTATACGCCTATTCCGAACGCAATGGAAAAGGTTTTGAGTCCAAATTCGATCGTATGGAGAAGATAGCTTTTTGGACCAGTTAAAATATTAAATTTTCGATTTAATTTCAGCGCGTTTGCTTATCGTACGGCCAAACGATCACTCCAAGCATTACGAAAATTGAAATCCGATAATAATACAATATTACGGATCCAATGGAACTAGTTTCGTCGAATTCCGAGGCTGTGTCCCGGAACGCTATTTTTAAATTCAATTTAAACAACAAAATTTCAAAACTGAACAAAACAGTTTTAAATTCAATTCTGAAGCTTTTATTATCTTCAGTATAATCAATATGAATTTTCGAAGCCCTGAAAATATTTTTACTCAGCTTAAAACTGAAGATTCAAATTTTTACCCAGTTTCAATAATTAAATTCAATAATTTAATTGCCAAATTCACTCTGATAATTGAATTTCAGATTAAACCATCATTCGAATATTTAAAAATCAATTAAATATCCAAATTTTAAATGTCAAAAATTCAGGGTCGTTACAAAAATCGTGAATATAATTCATTACCAAATCCAAACATTCAAATACATTTATTAAAGGATAAGCCACTGTCCAAAATCGTGAATATATCTCCTTTAATAAACTTCTATATTTAACTTATCAATTTCGATTGATTTCGGATTTATAAAACAATGTTTATAAATTCCATTTATACTTTATAAAAACTTCAATATACAAAATTCCTTTGTTAACAAATCCCATTTAAATCTCGTTTAAATGCCAAAATCCAAATTATAAGTTAATTCAATTATAAATAATTTATTTACAAAATTCATTCTTTAATAACTTCACAAATTCACAAATCTTATTTACTGATAAAATCCATTTATAGCCTCTTTTATACACTTATAAAACTCGTTTATAATTTCATCATTTTGATTTATAAAAATTCAATTTTATAAATCTTATATATAAACCATTTATAATAATTTCAAAAATCTCAATTTAAACTATTTATAGAATAATCAACTTCGTATTTCAAAAATCACATTTTTAATATATTTCACAAAGATCATAATTTTATAACAATGAAAATTACAACATTTACTTATTCAAAATAAACCCATTTCCTTTAACGATTCAAAATTCCATAAAACGTATATTTCCAAAAATCACTTTTAAAAATCCTTTTTAATTTGAAATCATCACTTTAACAATTTTAAAATTCCAAAAATAGGTCCAATGCTGCAACAACCCTAAATACATCAATCACGGCATCCAAAACATCATATATCATATGATAACAGCATATATCACAATATCGGTAAATAAATCAACAGTGGTGAGGAATCCAGTTGGATCTCTTCAACCTGTCACCTACAACAAATATACATATTAGAATATGTGTACAATGTCCGCTTCGAGGCAAACGTGCGTACAAAGGGTCATCCGTTCATACACGGGAGCAGATAGGGTCTCATCTGCTCCAATAGGCAGGTATATATCCAAATACCAATCAATATATATACAATATATCATATATCATCCAAACAATCATCAGTCAGCATAAATAACATGTATTCTCACTTATATAAAAATACTAGTGAGTCAGAAAGAGTGAGTTGTACTCACTTTGCTTCCAATAGCGGTTGAAGTGTTTTATTCCGAATAAAATTAAACAACGTTTAATTTTACCCAAAATTTACACTAGCTTCAATCAACTTCAATCCAGCTCTAAAGTGTAGTGCTCGTCAATACAGACCTAACGCAATTCGTTTCGTGCGTAACGGACCTCGTATGACAAAGATACGATGTTTTAAAGTTTATACGAATTTAAATATAAATTAATATACAAATTTCTTTTTTATTTTACCCTAAAAAAAATCATGGCTGTGCGTTTTAATTGATGACATCTGGCCGCCGATTGCTTTTCTTCTTCGTCCAGGTTACAACCGTGCAAAGAAACCCAAATAGTCGCCCTCTTCCAAGAATTTTCGCGCCTCCATCACAACGTTCGAAGATGATCTGCGACAAGTGTTTCGAAGGCCAACGTGAGAGCCACCATCGGTCCTGACGACTTTGAACTCGGTCGCCCTAATGTCTCAGAATTCATGCGTGAACGTGTGACACTTGAACAGAATTTGCCGACGATCCACTCGATTTCATTCGATCATAGCCGTTGGATCGCAAGATCTCGACGTTGTCTACAACTTTGTAGTTGAAGCTATTTGCTAATTGTCGATGGATCGTGAGATATTAAAGGAGAAATGAGGATGATTTCTATCCATAGAAATAAAAATGGCGGCTGGACCTAGTTATTTTAGGGTTTGTGAAAATAGAAAGAAAATGAGGCTTTTTATAGAAAATTTCGCGACACTATTCACCAGAAAATTTTCCGAACTCGAAACGAAGCATGCCGCCAAGCGTTTATAATATTTTACCCCTATTCCGAACGTAATGGAATATACATTGGAAGCCAATTCGATCGTATTTGGAAGATGGGTTTTCAAATCGACTATTTAAATTTAAAATTCGCTTAAATAGATTTCTACGCGTTTTAGCTTGCCTCGGACAAACCGTAAATCCGATTGACACGAAATTTGAAATCTTACAATAAAATTACATTACGGATCCAATGAAACTAGTTTCATCGAAATCCGAGACTGTATGAAAAATGGCTATTTCCACTCGTCAATTAAATATTAAAATATTCAATTTCTATAAATTAACTTTTAATTCAATTTCAAAAGTTCTCTAACATCATTCTAATTCAAATAAGATTTAATTCAACTTTATAAATCATTTTTATTCACATTAAATTCAATTTCCAACTATTTCTATAATTTCAAATATTAAATTAACAATTTAATTATCCAATTATACCACTATATTCGAAATATAAGTTATTCAACTTATATAATTTACTTGTGAATATTTAAAATTAATTAAATATCCTAATTTCAAATGAGTGAAATTCTAGGTCGTTACATTCAAGGCCTGGTCATATGTCATACAAGTCCATTCAAATCCATATATGGATACTATGTGCCACTTGTTTTCAAAACAAGAATCAAAATCAATGTTTTCGACATATGTCTAAGTTAATTCAAACAACTATAACGCAATATAAGCATATATGGGTTATATTATCAATCCAAATGGTGACTTAGCTCACCTTTTATCCAACAAACAACCAAGCCTAAGCACTCAAGTCCAAATCCAAACTAACAACTTCCTTTCCTTTCCTTCCTTTGCCTTGCTCCAAGTCTCATAACCCCTATAAGTGCTCATGGCCTATGGGTAGTAGGAGAACGTGGCTTCACGTTTTCACAATCTAACTAGGTAGAAGGTTTTATTATATGGTGGCAAGGCTTTCCTCAAAGTTTGAGGTGATTTGTAGATGGTTTGCAAAATATTTGCTTTAGGAATTTAAGATGAAGAAAAAGACGACGACATTGAAAATTTAGCTCAAAGGTTTAGCATATTTGTGAACGAATACTAAGGGTATGCCCCTCCTTATATAGGCATAGGAATGATGATGGAAAAAGACCAAAAACCCCTCAAAACCCTAATGACATTAGTTGCTTCTTATCGTGACAACTTTATGTCACTTCTCCTTTATTCATTTTACCATTTACTCTTACCATGATAATATCTCTTATCCTATTGGAACTTTCTAGAACATTCCATGCTTTTTATGAAGAGGAGAGTGTGTTAATTAGTTGCTAATATGTTCATTTGATCATTAGTTAAGCGCACAAGAGTTCGAACAACTTATATTGATCGAAAAGCTGTTTATCGATAAACCGATTTTCAGTCATATTATCGATTTTTCTTCGAAGAACATATTTTTGTAAACACTTTTCAAAAAAAAGTTTCTTATCATTTTCTATTAGTTAAATGATGTTAAACAAAGTTATAAAATCTTATTTATATCCCTTAAACATATCTCAAAATGTATCGATACTCGAAAACGAAGTGTTCAAATTTTCGGCTAGCTACATAATTCCTCTCATATTGCTTCCTAATTCCCTAAACTCCATACTCATTCGAAAAGAAAACTTAGACCAGTGCGCTTTCACTCCACAACATTCAAATCTAGTCCTAATTCACTTCCTAACCTCTGCACACTCATTCTGCATTATTTTTTGAAGGTTATAGAAGTTGTACTCTAGTGTGACTACTCAGTATATTTAAGACACAATATATAATCAAGTTATGTCTTTGTAAAAGAACGGATGGAAGTCATGTTACGGACTCCTCAGGAAGTCGGTGCTGAAGTCCTATTAGGTTTTTCAGGCGGAGTCTATAAACATGTTCCTCCAGGTGAAGTGAGAGTATTGATAGTGAAATTCCTAAGAGGTGCTTAAGGACTGGACCCAGGGTGCACAGTTCGAATTAAGTATAATATCGATTGTGTGATCTGCTATACTATTCCTCTGCATTTACATTATTTACTACTGTTGGTCATCTTTGATCCAGTGCGGAATGACTAACACATGAGTTGTCCATCTCCTGAGCTTGCCTAGCGAATCAGCCTTTGCATTCTCCTCTTTGGGAATATGCGTTATCGTGTAATACTTGATGTTATTAAGCAAACTGAGAGCTCTGTTCAAATAAGGAACTAGTCTCGCCCTTTTTGCCTAAAACTCCTTCCTCACTTGACATAGCATCAGTTGGGAGTCGTAAAAAATGTGTAAAGTTCGAACTCCCAACTCATTCATGATTTTGAGTCCTGTAATCAATACCTCATATTTTGCTTCGTTATTTGTTGCAAAAAAGTCGAGTCTTAGGGTATAACAGATAGAACGCTCTTTGAGGGTTATTAGCACAACACCTGCCCCAAAAGAACGCTCGTTGGATGCAACATTGGTGTACATCTTCCATCCATCATCCTGCTTTCCACTGCTCTCTGGAGTATTATCTCACGTAGTGTACTCGGCGATGAAATCGGCCAAAGCCAGGCCTTGGATTGCCCTTCAAGGGTGATAAGTAATATCATATTGGCGTAATTCAATGTTCCATTTCAACAGCCTTCTAGAAGTCTCAGGTCGCTGCAAGACTTGTCTCAAAGGCTGGTCAGTAAA
Source organism: Allium fistulosum (assembly GCA_030737815.1). Lineage (NCBI taxonomy): Eukaryota > Viridiplantae > Streptophyta > Magnoliopsida > Asparagales > Amaryllidaceae > Allium > Allium fistulosum. The sequence goes on from CM060901.1 coordinate 962,706,421, forward strand.
AACCTTGATCGAATGAGCCTAGAAGTATGGGCGGAGTTTTCTCGAAAAGGTCAATACGCAGTAGGCCATTTTTCTAGCTTTGGGTAATTCCTCTATGCTCTCATCAACCTCTTGCTAATGTAATACAATGGCCTCTGGATTTGGAACTCCTTGCACACAATTGCAACCCTCAAAGCATGCACCAAAACAGCCAAATGAACAAACAAGTCCTCGTCTTCCAGTGGCTTTAATAGGATGAGAGGCCTTTCTAAGTGATCTAGCAAAAGCTTGGAAAGCATCTATATGCTATTTTGTCCAAGCAAAGTTCCTCTTCCCTTTCTTGATGATGTCGAAGAAAGGGATGCATTTACCTGTGGCTTGGGAGATGAATTTGCTCAAGGTGGCAACCATTCCATTTAGGCTTTGGACTTCTTTGATTGACTTTGGGGCTTCGATGTTTATTAATGCCTGAATCTTCTCCAGGTTAGCTTCTATCCCTATCGAATTCACTATAAAACCTAAGAACTTCCTCGATGCAACCTCGAATGAATAATTCCATGTATTAAACTTCATTCCATACTTGCATAGTACACCAAACATCTCCATCAAGTCATGGTTCATCGACCACCGTGATTTCACAAGCATATTGTTCACGTAGACTTCCATTGAATGCCCGATTTGTTCTTTGAAGATCAAATTTACTAACCTCTGGTAAGTTGCTCCAGGATACTTCAAACCAAATGTCATAACAAGATAGCAATAAAATCTCAGGTTGGTGATAAAGCTGGTGTGTTCCTGGTCTGGAATGTGCAGTGGAATCTGGTTGTAGCCAGAGTATGCATCCATGAATGATAGCAGTTCGTGTCCAGCAGTTGAGTCCAATAGCCGATCGACCTTCGGGAGCAGGAAGCTATCTTTTGGACATGCCTTATTCAGATTGAAATAGTCAATGCACGTTCTCCATTTCTCGTTGGACTTCTTTACAAGGACTGGATTGGATACCAATTCCAAATATAGAGCATCATGGATGAACTATTGTTTTTCAGCTTATCCACCTTTTCTTTTAGTGCAGCGGATCTCTCCAAACCCAAACTATGCCGTTTCTATTTCATAGGAACGCATTTGGGATTCACATTCAATGTGTGGCATGCTATTCCCGATGATATTCCACACATATCGGAATGCGTCTAAGCAAACATATCTAGGTTCACCCAGAGAAAACTTTTTAATTCCTTCATCATCCTTATGCTGATTTGAGATCCGATCTTCAGGACCCGTGTAGGGTCGTCCTGACTAACTGGGATGTTAATTATCAACTCCATGGGAGTCGCCCTTGCATCCTCTGTCTCTTTCCTTAGTTCATATCCTTAAGGAACCAACTGTGCTGCCCGAGCCAAGGCTTAGGTGGTGGTTGCTATGCATCCAAAGATTTTATGCAAAGAGTCTTCTCCACAACCTTTCCCACGTTGCCTTGCCTCCTTCAAATTCATGACGTAGCATTCATATCCAAGGCCTAGTCTCCCTGGGCAGCTCCCACTCCATTCTCTGTCAGGAATTTCATCATCAAGCACCATGGGGCAATGGCTGCTCGAAAATCAGCTAGGACCGGTCGGCCTAGAAATGCTTTCTAACCAAAAAAAATATCTAACACGATGAAGGTTACAATCAGCACCCTCTTGCGGTCACCTTCTTCTAATACCACCAGTAGGTCTATACAGCCAACAGGCTCCGTCATTGTACCGTTGATTCCCCAGAGATGAAATTTGCACGGTGACGCATCCTTTCCATCTAACAACATCTGGTCATAATCTTTCTTAAACAAAATCTTGACTGAACTGCCACAGCCAACCAGCACTTTTCTTACAATCGCTAACCCAATCATAGCCGATATCACAAAGGGATCCAATGTTGGGGCTTTAACTCTATTGACATCCCTGTTCCTAAAAATAATATCATCAGTCATACTCCTGAGTTGTTTCGCCAAAGCTCCATCTTCGATGGCAAAACAACTCATAGTGTCAGCATGTTTTAAGGCATTAACATACTTTCCATCTCATTCCAACTCTTTTCTCCTTGATGTGATCATCCATGGATGGTATTGAAGATCAATCATTTCTATCGTCCCTATCAGGCTTGGTTTGCCCTCGCTTGGATGACGATCCAGGGGGTCAGAACTTCCTTGCCCGCCATCCTGCGCGACTATCACAAATTATTGCAATTTTTTCTTTCTTATCAGGTCTTCGATCACATCACGGAAGTGTATACACTCATTTGTGTTATGACCGTGAGTTTCATGAAACCCACGGTACTTTCTAGATTTCTTATCCTTCTCGGTTGACTCCCTCCGAGCCGGCTTCTTGTATTGCTCGGTACCTTAGGTCGTAAGGTATATGTTCTCAATTGAATTGTTTAGCTGGGTGTAATCGTCGTACTTTAAAAATCTAGGGCATCTCTAAGAACCCGACTTTCGATCTCTAGCCCTATCATCATTCCTTATTCGGTCACCACTTTTATTCTCAACGTTAACATCAGTGTTCCCGAAATTCCCTCCAAACTGCTTTACATCAACATTACTTTGAATAACTTCTGCCGAGTGCCCAGCGCTGACCTTCCTAGTAGCACACTTGCCTCTTCCAAGCACAAAAACTAGTTTGCTTTATGTAAAGCACATGCATCGTCGGTGGGGGTTCCATTTTCAGCCATCTCTCAAAATTAGTATCAGGATGAATCCCCCTTTTCAGTGTCATCGAAACGATGTCCTCTTGTGCATTGCTTACTTCCATCACAGCCGTGTGGAAACTATTCAAGAAATACTTCAGTGGCTCTCCCATCTTCTAAAAGAGGCTCGAAATGACATCACATAATTAGAATGAGTAGTGTATAAATGGAATTGCTCGATAAATTTCCATGCTAGCTGGTCAAAGGATGATATGGATCTCGACGGAAGCCAAGTGAATCATATCATTGAAAAATATTAAAGAAAAATTGGGAAATGATGACAACTAACAGGATTGGTTGCCCTGCTAGAATCCATATGCTATTCGTACTTCATCAAATGCTGCCTCGGATCCGTCCTTCCATTATACGATGGCATCATCGGCATTACGAACCTCCTAGGTATTCTTCACGCAATATCTCATCAGAGAACAGGTTCCGATGAGGGGAAGTGACCCTTTCCTCGTCGCTTCGATGCTGATTCTTTCTTACTAACTTCCTCACCATTTCGGCCAGATAATCTGGCTCCACATGATCTACTGAACGATGGTAAATGAGGTCTGTTCCAAGTGTTTGGCCCAGTAAACGCTCTGAGCAGACTCACGACACCTGGGTTCTCCTGACTCCAGGAGAACCGTTCATCCAGCATACCTGCTTGTTTGGTTCCTGCACAATGGATCGACGGTAGCCACTTGATCTCCAACATTTTGGTTATCCACGGCGAGGTCTAAGGTAAGCCCGACACCATCATTGACTTACTAACTCGCCAAACTAAGAACCACTGGTTTGGTACCGATCCTTATGTGTGGATTGGTACCGAACCGCAAACCTTGGCTGCGACTTGCTTTCGGCCTCTGCTACGAAGTTCTTACTTCTTTCCTGACCATCTTCTGCTTCTTTTCCCTTTGCCTCTGGCTTAATGAAGAGGAACTGTCGAACTCTAAATTGGAAGGCATCAAGTCCCTCCTACTTCTTCTATGATTGTGCATTAATTCATTCATCAACTTGATGCTCTCTTGCATCTGTTGATTCATCTCGCTGTGACTTTACTATAACCAATCCTTCATCTTCTTCATCACACAGTCCATCTTAACCCTCATTGCCACCTTTGATGGGATATGGACCTCAGCAGGGCTTGGTTGTGCAACTTCTTCCATATGTTGAGAGCCAGCATGCTCACCATCATTCGTGTGGTCTGGAAGCGGTAGATTGGTCTCTTTGTGGAGCCATAGTTGAAAGTAGTTTGTGTAGATTTTGGGAAATCTGAGTAGTTCAAAATGCAAAAAATAGAGATACTAGATTTATCTCTCGATTTTTAAGCAATCCAATAGTAGATGATTAATCCAAATGTCCTGAGAATAATTCTCTCAGTGAAAGCACTAAAAAATTTATACCAGAATGTGGCACAAACACCTAAGAGATTATAGTAGAGAAGAAAAACAACAATATAATCAATTGAAAAGATATGTGGATGTAGGCATCAGTTGGTCGAACCACTATAAACTCTATGCGCATCGTTTTTACTTCATTTTCATTTATTATTCTTTAATCCTTTCCTCTACTATAATCTCTTGGGTGTTTCTGCCACATTCTGGTATAAACATCCACCATATGTTAGTTGATAATATTTACAATGTTCGCATTATGAATATAAAAAATTAACTAATTAAATACGGTAAATCAAAATTATAATTGAACTAAAATAGTGTGTGTTTGTGCATCATATATATAGTTTTAAGTTATAATATACATATACATTAAAGTTTTAAGATCAAATTAATTAAATTAAATTAATACAAAAAAAAACTTTTATTAATGACTAATAAATATGATTTACTGTCAAAATTTAGTCATATAAACACAAAATAAGATACGGTGCAAATTTGTAAAATGAATTTTGTTTTTGAAATTTCCTATTTTACCCCGTTGCCAATGCCTATGTTCCAATGGTTCTTTCGTGAACGTACTCTCTACTCCTTAACATATTAAGGTGATCTATGATTGCATGCTTCAATGAGTTCATACTCAATATGAATGGATCAAATATCGGAGTTAGCAGTCCAAGAAAGGCGGTATGTAGCTTGATGTCAAGAGTAATTCCCAACTCAGCCAATCTCTCTATATACCTAATCATATTAAGTACGTAATCTTGGACGGGGGTATCTTAGCTCATTTTCCAATGAAATAATTTCCATAATATCTTGCTCCTTGTAGTACAAGACAGATCACCATATAACTTTTGTAGGTGCTTAAATATGGAACGAACATCCATATCCCCATGTTGAGTCGGGAGCTCGGTGCTCATGGTTGATAATACATAACATGAGAAAGTTCATAGTTTATCAACCATGACTCATAGGAGGCTATTTATTCGGGCATAACATTTTTATTGGGTTTAGCCTTAGGTCATTTGTGACTACGTGTTAGAGCTTTTTGTTGGTGAGTTCGATTTTTACATTCCTTGGCTAGTCCTTATATTCCATGTTGGTTAGTATGTTTTCCTTTAGAAATAGCTTCATTGTTTCTATTTAATCTAAACAAACTTATTAGAGTGAATTAGATAACATTGCATATGTTCTTATACTTATTAGATTAGTGTATTATATTTATCTAATAAGGCTCCCACTAAATTCTGCATTTCACAAAACCTTGAAAGAGATACAAGAATTTCTTAAATTCCTTCAATGGGTATTAGGATCCATTTACCATGTTACTACAATTTTGAGGGTGCTCAACAAATTATTGTCCCCATAAAGGTAAGCAATACTTTACTAATTATATATGGTATACAAGTCCCAACCTTATATTCATTTGCTCTTAATCATCTTTATGACTTTTGTGGTTGTCAAGAAATCATAAATTACATTAAATACTCTATACCCTTCATTTCTCGACAGCCTAAGGGTAATTTTGTTAATCCTGAGGATGCTCAACAAAGTTACAAAATATTGTTAATAGTCTAAGGACAATATAAACATCAATTTAAATATTTTATAGCTTGAGGATGCTTAATAACCATAACTGTATATATTATTATATTTATATTGTAAATGATGGAGAACAACTTAATTTTAAATTCATAATTTACAATAATACTAACCAAGTACTATCAATATTTTAAAGGAGATGGTTATAATCCCATGACATCTCTACATCCTATGTATACTCCCTTTAGTATATATGAATTTTAGTTCATTTAACCTCCTTTTTTCTTTATACATATGTGTTATATATATTATAATATTTATAATTCATTAAGCTATATAGTATATTCTATATTAATAAGACATTTTAACTAATTTAATTTTAGCATTTATAATTATATAAAACTGATTTGCATTTTATAACTCTTTATAAAAAATTATAATGTTATATTTAAATTCAAAACAAAGTTCAAATTTTATTATAATATTCAATACGCATATTTGAATCAACCTAAGGCACAAAACACTTTTAGGCCTTCTACTAGGGCATACCTTTGAAATAAGCCATTTTAATGAGCCAGGTAAGGGACAGAAGACATGAAATTTTCCATTCAGAAGAATGTTCCTTAATAGAGTAACATTCTACTTATCTAAACACAATTTTTTTTAAACACTCATCTAATTGATTTTTCAAGTCACTGCACTATATGTTGGTTAATTATTCATATGAACATAATATGGACTTTGAAATCATTGTTGGATTAGGTGCACTAACAATGGCGTAAAACAGAGAAATTTCAAAACAAAAAAATTCTTATAAATTTGCACTTGATCATAATTTGTGTTTACATGAATATTTTATTTACACTAAACCATATTTAATGATCATTAATAAAAGAGTTCGTTGTTTTATTTTACTTCAATTAACATTGTCTTAAAAATTTAATGTAGTTTGTATATAATGACTTATGTATATAAAACACTCACATAGAGATATGTATATGTGTGTGCACGTGTGTGCACATGTTATATATATATATATATATATATATGTACTAATTCAGTTCAACTTTAATTTTGATTTATCATATTTAGTTTATTAAGTGTTCAAATTCTTGGTGCAAACATTTCAGCCATTAAATTTTTTTATATATATATAATAATAATTTTCTTTTTCTTTTTTGGTTATGAAAATAACATGATACATAAATATATGATTCATGTTTATTATATAATGAAATTTAAAAAAAATTAAAATTTCTTATATAATAAATGCAAATCATATAGTTATGTATTTATATTAGTTCTAATATATTGGTGTGTTTATATATGTGTATTTATTTATTTGATATATATACACACTTCAAATTTAATTTATTTTGACTAATTTAAACATTTTTCAAAATATATTTATTAATATAAATTGGTTTTAATAAAAATAAAAAATAAAAGAAATGTTTTCTTATCCAAGAATGACAAAAAACATTATTTTTTATTTTCGAACATGACAACAAATTTATAAAACTAAAAACAAATTTATTTCATTAGACACATACGCACACTCTTTATTAAAGAATAGTTTATTACAATGTTAGAGCTTGGACCAAGTGGAGGAGTAGACAAACAATATACTCAAAAACACTAGTACAAGCACTCTAACGCTGTGTAGTGCTATAACACTACAAGAAAATAATATCAAATAGATGGAGCCAACTGAAAATAACACTCTTTGGAGAACTTACCCTATATTCCAAAGCTTTAAAAGATAATAATTTTGTCCTTGATTTTATTCTCCTTAATGCCATCATGTTAAAGAATTTGAGAACGGTCTTGCATTATATGACAAAATCTAATATGAGCTTGTTGTTTGATTCCTTTTAAAATTCTATCATTTCTATCTGACCAAATGTTCCAAACTAGTGTAGGTTTGGCTAAAGATGCAAATTTTAATTATTGTTTATTATTACCGTAATGTTGAAGTAAATGATTAAATATACCATTAACCTCTAAATCAGGCCAACTTACACCATGACAAAGTAGAATTTGAACCTCTCGCATAATTCCAATCATTTTAGTGTTAAACTATTCTTTAGGATCAGAAATCCACTACCAATAATCTCCATTTGCACCATGTCAATCTTAATGTGCTCAATAGAGTAATATAATTGATGAGGTAACCATGATTGGTGATTTCTCCAAGCTTCATCAACAATGAGTGAAGACACCCTTATCTTGGGGCCTCCTAGAAGACTAAAATATTACCACCCAACTAAATCAATAAGCATTTTACCCTAAATCCAAGACTCAAACCAAATGTATGGGTCATTGCCATTTATTATCCTCTTATTAATTAATCCCTTGACCTACTACCTTGTTTTGAGAATGGTTTTCCAAATGTATGAAGCATTGGGGTCATCCTGCTGGATTTTATTTCCCCTAATTAATAGGCATATTGACTATATTTCTTTCTTTCCCTAATTGGCTAATCAAATTATTTTTTGTCATCTAATGTTAACTTGGGCATTAAGTAATTGATTATATAAATAGAGACTAGAAGAGAGGGTAAAAGTATGGTGGAAAATCTATTTGCTAATTCCCTGTTCTCCATCTTTATTCTTCTTCTTCAACAATTTTAGCCATATAGATATTTGCTCCCTTTCTCAATTTGGTTATTGATTCAATGGTATTTTGTTTCTTTTAGCTTTGTTCTACTAATTGTAAACAAAAAAAATTTGGTGAATCAATAAAGTGGGTGGTTGGGTGGAATATCTTGTCTTGTTGCTTTTAATTTCAATTCCGTCTTATTTTTAATCCAAGTTATCTCTTTGTGATTTGGGTGACAAAGATCTGTTGTTATAAGCTTCCGCAAAGCGCTACCATTTTTGCACAACAATTTGGTATCAGAGCACAGATCATCGCAAAGCTTAGAGTAATTTCGGATTGAAAAATTATTGATGTCAGATATGATTTCATTTTCGAAGATGGCTATTTTGGATGGGAAAAATTGGGGTATTTGGAAGCCTAAGATGGAGGATGTTCTATACCTCAATGATCTTCATGATTCGATTGATGGAGATGGAAAGAAGCCCTCTGATGTAGATGAGGGAAAATGGAAGAAGATGGATAAGAAGGCGATTGCTTTGATTCGCCAGTATCTTGATGATTTAGTTTTCCATCATGTGGATAGTTGTGAATCCACGAAGGCTTTATAGGACAAGTTGGTATCTTTGTATGAGTCAAAGAGTGCTACTAGTAAGGCTTTTTTGGTTCGAAAGTTGGTACAACTGAGATTAGATGAAGAGAAGTCTGTTGTAGAGCATTTGAATGAATTTCAGGATGTAATAAATCAATTGGCAAATATGAAGGTCAATTTTGATGATGAGTTACAAGCTCTTTTATTGATGAGTTCGCTTTTAGAAAGTTGGGAAACTTTGGTTGTTTCATTGAGTAATTCCAATGCTAATGGAACTATCTCTTTGAAAACTATTCGAAGCAGTCTTTTGAATGAGGAGCTTAGAAGAAAAGGGTCAGGTATGAAATCAATTCAAAGTGAGGCTATGGTGGCAAGGGACTCGAAGAAAGATACAATTTGGAAGAAGAAGGATGCTAATGGTAAAGGTGTTATCAATTGTCATTATTGTAATAAGAAAGGTCACATACGTAGCAAGTGTTATGCTTATAAAAGAGATCAGAAAAAGGCTGCGCATGGTGATACTAGTAGTGATGCACATGCAGGTTTTGCTGAAGGTACTGATAGTGATACTTCTTATGATGTCCTCTTTAGTGAAAATAAGCCTTGGAAGATGGATTCGGGAGCCAGTTTTCACATTTGTAGAGATGTGAATTATTTTTCTTCTTATGAGAAGAGTGTCGGCATGATTAGGACAGCCAATGGAGAAGAGCTACCGATTTTTGGTATTGGATCTATCCGGGTTCGTATGCATGATGGTGTGGTTAGAGAAGTCTCTGGAGTGAGACATGTACCCACTTGTTCGCATAATCTTATTTCTCTCGGTCAGTTGGATCGCCATGGTTGCACTTATGAGACTCAAGGTGGAGTTTTGAGAGTGAAGAAATGTGGTCGTGTAAGGATGAGAGGAGTATTGGAAGAAGGAAACCTTTATAGCTTGGTTGGTTCTATAGTCGAAATGGAAAGCGAGTGACGGTTGAAGGACCTAGTCCATAGCATGGTGGAGAGGTTAATGTGGTCACTGCTTATCATTCTAGCATTGAGGATCATATTTTAGACATGTGTCTTCATGTTGATGATGCTCGAGGGATCGATAGTGATCAAGTAATGAGCTCAGATCGAGTGATAGACGGGTGTCGAGTTGTAAAATCCACAAAGACAAGACGGAGATCTTTGTGGTATTACAAACATTTTTGAGACCGGATTTGTGTGGTGCACCTCATGTGGGAGATGCATCACTTGCAGACGGTGGTTGAGGTTTGTAATTTAGTGTGGTTGAGATATGGGGATTTGTGATAGATCTAGATATGGTATGCTCGATATGTTGGAGATATGTGATTTTGCATCAAGGTGGAGTGTTAAATTTTGGTGATACAAATTCACAAATAGAGGGAAAGAAATATGCAAAAGAAAGAAAGAGAAGATTTTGTTTCCCCTAATTAATAGGCATATTGACTATGTTTATTTCTTTCTCTAATTGGCTAATCAAATTATTTTTTGCCATCTAATGTTAACTTGGGCATTAAGTAATTGATTATATAAATAGAGACTAGAAGAGAGGATAAAAGTATTGTGGAAAATCTATTTGCTAATTCCCTGTTCTCCATCTTTATTCTTCTTCTCCAACAATTTTAGCCATATAGATATTTGCTCCCTTTCTCAATTTGGTTATTGATTCAATGGTATTTTGTTTATTTTAGCTTTGTTCTATTAATTGTAAAAAAAAATGGTGAATCAATAAAGTGGGTGGTTGGGTGGAATATCTTGTCTTATTGCTTTTAATTTCAATTCTGTCTTATTTTTAATCCAAGTTATCTCTTTGTGATTTGGGTGACAAAGATCCGTTGATATAAGCTTCCGCAAAGCGCTACCATTTTTGCACAACATGTGCATAGTCTAGAAACATTTATTTTTATTGTATATGCTTTTTATCCATTTTTCCCATAAACAATTTTTATAAATATATTTCTAAAGTAATTTTGTTGAATTATCCTACAGTAAGTCTTCAATCTTCCTTATGCCAAAATTACCCTCTATTTTTGGGCCTATAAATATTTGACCATTTTAGTTATGATTCTTCTTTTCCATGTGAAGTTGGAGCAAATAAAGTTGGAATTTGTGAATGATCGATTTTAGGAGTCGACAAAACTAAAGCCAAAAGTTGATGATGGGAATATCCCTGATTTAATCATCTCACCATTGATATTTAGCAGCCTGGTAGTCCAATGATTAATTCTTTTTGTTTATTTATCTAAGAGTCTCCTAAAATCTCTACATTTAATTTTGTTGCTAGACAAAAGGATGCCAAGGCATCTAATAGGTAAATTTCCTTGTTGAATGGTTAGAATATTCATTATATTATCTCTACCTTTAGCCTCCTTGCTAAAAAACAGTGTCACTTATTTTCATCATTGAGAGGCCAGTGTGTCCCTTAATTTTGCGCATGATTTGATGAATAGCATGTGCATTCTAAGAGATTGCTTTTCTCATGACTAAAACATCAACGACATAAAGTAAGTGTGTAATAATAGGATCCATGTCATAAATAGGACTTATTTCCTCTGTAAAGTAGGCAATGTCAAATAGAATACTCATATATTCCATAGTAATGCAAAATAGAGAAGGTGCGGGAGGATCACCTTGTCTCAAACCCTTGGAACTTGAGTAAAAACCAGGAAAGCTTCCATTGAATAGCAAAGAAAATGTAGAGGTAGTGATGCACAACTTCATTAATTGAATTAATATGTTATGGATCTTACTATATTTTATAAAGAAGAAATAGAAGGTGATATATGAGAAGAAGATAAAGAGGATGAAGACATAAGATAAACGTAATTTTCCATCCTAAAGATTCATTCTATTCTTTCATATTTAAAGAAAGTTTCATACAATCACAGTGGGACGTCTGTACTTTAGACTAAAAAATTATAACAAAAAGCTAAATAACAACTTTATAAACAAAAGAAATGAGATTCTTTACTATGCATTATTGTTGAATTTATGCGATTCATATATGTGTTTGATGTGAAGATTCGGTAGAGCTATGCATTGGAAAGCATTGGAGTTGGTTGGAGGAAGAAGAGTTGTCAGAAGAGGTGGAGTTCCTGCATGCTGAAACATACTGCAGACGTTTGAACTACCTAGGTTGGACGTCTGACCCTGTTTCAGAATGTTTCCTGAAACATTCTGCAGACGTCTGACCCCCCTGGTCAGACGTTTGAGGCGACGAAAGTTATTCTTCCAGTTCCGAATTCTGAAGGGCAATTTTGTCAATTCCGGAGCTTGGTTCTCTAAACTGATGGTGCAGATTCTTTTGACGTGGATGGATGATCTAGATCATTTAGGTCATCTATATATTGTCTCCTAATCATCTTCCAAATCAAGAGATTATATTTTAATCAGATTTCCAATAATTGTAATTAATAGAAACCCTAATGAAATCAAATTGGGGGTTTTCTATTTTGAGTGCTCTATTATTAATCTCTTCAATTGAGTAATTGATTAGAGAGAGTCTCCACCTATTGTATCTCTCTAATCATTGTATTGGCTTGTAATCTCTGGTGATAATAATAAAAGGGTTATTGGGTCTACGTGGACGTAGGATCTTCAGATCCGAACCACGTTAAATCTTCTGTGTCTCTTGTTTTTCATATTATTGATTGTGTTCTCATAATTGATATTTTAAGTTGCATTGGTATCCAATTATACAATACTAGGTCTTGATTTGAAATCGCTTCTGCAGCGCACCGTGGTGTTGAATTGTTATCAATCTCCAATTTTTCACTACAGTTTGGTATCAGAGCTGGTGTTATTGTTCCGTTTGGATATTAATGGCTACTTTAAGTAAATCTATTGTTAGATCTGGGGTCAATTATGGACTTACTCGTTTTGATGGAAAGGGAGACTTTGGAACTTGGAAGATGAAGATGGAGGCCGTATTAAAGAAGGAGAAGACTTTTAAGATAGTTTCTGCGCCTGAGAAGCTGAAAGAGTTAGATAGTGAAACTTTAGAAGAGATGGAAGATGAAGCCCTAACTACCATCCAGCTAAGTCTTTTAGATGAGGTTCTTAGAGAATTTTCTCAAAAGAAAACGACAAAGGGATTATGGGATGCATTATCTGATGCATATCAGGACAAGTCTCTCACTAATAGAATAATTCTGCAACAACAACTCTATTCATACAAAATGAAGCCTGGAGCTGATTTCATGGGGCATGTGGATGCCCTAACCACCTTAGTAATGAATTTGAAGGCATCAGAAGTTGAAATTACAGATGAGGCTCAAGCGGTAATCCTTTTATGTTCCTTGCCTAAGGAGTACACTGCTTTTGTTAATTCTATGATTTATGGTCGTAGTAAAATTAGCCTATCTGAGGTTAAAGCTGGACTTCATAATGAAGTGTTGAGGGGTAGATTAGCAAGCACTAGTTTAGACAGTGATACAGAGGGCTTATCTGTTCAGAGAGGTAGAAGCCAAAGCAGGTCAAAATATGGTGGAGGTCGAAATAAATCAAGGTCTCAGTCTAGGAGGCCTAATAAATTGACTTGCAATTATTGTAAAAGGCCAGGGAACTTTGTAGCAACTTATCCCAAGCTTGAAGGTAGAAGAAGAGACCCAAAGCAAGCTTCAGCATCTACCGCTGAGAAGTCAGATACAGAGAGTGATACCAATGTGTTTACAGCTTTTGGTTCTTCTAGGAAGAGCAACCTATGGCTGATCGATTCTGGCGCATCCTATCATATAACACCTAATAGGAACTGTTTCTCCACTTACCGTGGTATTGATGGAGGAGAAGTTCTGATGGGCAATGATGCTTCTTGCCGTATGATTGGTGTTGGTAGTGTGAAGGTTAGAATGTTTGACGGTGTTATTCGTACTATTACAGATGTTAGACATGTACCTGATTTGAGAAGAAGTTTGATATCTATTGGGGCTCTGAATAGGCTTGGTTTGAAGATTGTAGTTGAAGGAGAGAAGATGAAAATATCAAAAGGTTCTATGATAGTTATGAAAGGAGTAAGGGCAGGAAATCTTTATCTTTTGAAGGGCACTACTGTAGTTGGCGAATCAGCATCTGTTACTTCTGTTGATTCGGACTCTTCCAGATTATGGCATTTACGGATGGGTCACATTGGTGAGCACAGCATGGATGAGTTGAGAAAGTGAGGTTTGATTGATGGTATTCATCATTCAAAGCTTGGCTTTTGTGAAGAGTGTGTTCTTGGGAAGCAGACGAAGATTTCTTTTGGTACTGGAGAGCATAAGGCAAAGGCTGTCTTAGAGTATGTTCACACAGATGTTTGGGGACCTTCCCCTTGCCCCTCCTTAGGTGGAGCCAGGTATTTCGTTTTATTTATAGATGATTTCTCTCGTAAAGTTTGGGTATATTTTCTACAGTCGAAGAGTGAAACTTTTGGCAGGTTTCGAAAGTGGAAATCTATAGTTGAGAAGCAGTCGGGAAAGAAATTGAAAGTTCTTCGTTCAGATAACGGCGGTGAATTTGTATCACGGGAATTCATCGATTATTGTGAGTCTGAAGGTATCAAGAGGCATTACACCACACCTAGCGACCCTCAATCCAATGGAGTTGCTGAAAGAATGAATCGTACATTATTGGAGAGAACTCGTTGCCTCAGATTGACTGCAAAGTTGAAAAAGGGATTTTGGGTAGAAGCTTTATCTATGGCGGCTTTCCTCATCAACCGCACACCTTCTACCGCCATAGACATGAAGATCCCAGAAGAAGTATGGAAAGGAGAGCCTGTTAGCTATTCATTCCTCAAAGTGTTTGGTTGTCCAGCTTACGTACATGAGAGCAGAGGGAAGATGGAACCTAGAGCTCGCAAGTGTATCTTTCTAGGTTATAGAAGAGGAGTGAAGGGATATAGATTGTGGTGTCCTATTAGCAGGAAGATTGTTACCAGCAGGCATGTGACTTTTGATGAGAAGGCTATGTTGAAGGTGGAGCCTTCCTCATCAGATGACAATGAGAGGAAAAATGAAGAATACCAAACACAAAGTAAGTCATCTACTTTTCCTTTTCATAGAAGTTCTGAAGGTGTTTCCGATGACACCGTGGTTGATGAGGAAAGTACAGAGATTAGTACAGAGGATCAGACTCAAGGTGGAGCTAGTTCAGAGATCAGACCTGTTAGACAGAAGAAGAAGCCTAATTGGCTTAATGATTTTGTTGGATTGAGCATCGAATACGTTGACTTTGATGACATGGCAACATATGCTTTGAATGTTGTCCATGACGAACCCAGAGATTATAGAGACGCTATTGCTTTAGTTGACAGTTCCAGTTGGTTAGTTGCTATGGAAGAGGAGATTGAATCTTTGCAGAAAAACCATACTTGGGATTTGGTGCTTCTTCCCACCAACAAGAGAGCTATTGGTTGTAAGTGGATCTATAGAGTAAAAGACGGCGGCAATGGAAATTTCAGATATAAAGCAAGGTTAGTAGCAAAGGGGTATGTTCAGAAGAAGGGAGTTGAGTATCATGACATTTTTGCTCCAGTTGTTAGGCATACCTCCATTTGCATTCTATTGGCATTAGTGGCTCATTATGATATGGAGTTGGAGCAACTAGATGTCAAAACCGCATTCTTGCATGGTGAACTAGATGAAGAAATTTATTTACGGCAGCCGAAGGGGTTCATTGATAGTAGCAGGCCTGACTATGTTTGTATACTTAACAAATCTCTATATGGAGTAAAACAGTCACCTAGACTATGGTATAAGAGATTTGATAAGTTTATGCTTTCACAAGGATATTCTAGAAGCTTCAAAGACCAGTGTGTTTATTTCAAGAGATGTGATAATGATTTAATATATCTGTTGTTATATGTTGATGATATGTTAATTGCATCTCGGAGTATGGTAAGAATTTTGGAGTTGAAAATTGAACTTAGCAAGGAGTTTGATATGAAGGATTTGGGAAAAGCACAAAGAATATTGGGTATGGAGATTTGTAGAGATAGAAAGCGGAGAGAGTTGAGACTCACTCAGGCGCAATACATCGAGAAGGTCCTCACTCGATTTGGAATGGAGAAAGCCAAACCGGTTGGTACTCCATTAGGCTCTCATTTTAAATTGTCAAAAGACCAATCTCCCACATCGGAAGAAGATAAAAGGTATATGGCTGATATACCTTATTCCAGTGCTATTGGTAGTCTTATGTATGCCATGGTATGCACTAGACCAGATTTGGCCCATGTAGTGGGTGTTGTAAGTCGATATATGTCTAACCCAGGCAAGGAACATCGGCTAGCAGTAAAGTGGATACTTAGGTATCTTAGAGGCACTTCATCTGTTGGCTTGTTATATGGTGGAGTGGATGGAGACATCTCGCTTAGAGGATACTGTGATTCAGATTATGCTGGGGATAGAGATGCACGGAAGTCAGTGTCGGGCTATGTTTTTACACTTGGCATAGGCTCGATTTCATGGAGATCAAAGCTGCAATATATTGTAGCTCTGTCAACTACCGAAGCAGAATTGATATCGATTGTTGAAGCAACTAAGGAGGGTTTGTATTTACTTCAGTTGTTGGATGATCTTTTTATGGTGCAAAAGACCGTTGAGCTATTTTCAGACAGTAAGAGTGCAATTCATCTTGTTCATAATCAGGCTTATAGTTCACGAACGAAGCACATTGATGTTAGAGGTTTCTTTCTTATGCTGGAGGAAGAATGGAGTAAGATCAAGTTGTTGAAAGTGAATACTTCAGATAACCCCTCAGATATGATGACGAAGCCACTTCCCAAGGATAAGTTTGAGCATTGCTCAAACTTGATCCATTTGATTCTAGCTGCTTAGGCGCCATTAGGCGCGAGATCCAATAACCCCTATGATACTTTGTTGATGAGACATACATATATTGAATCGAGGTGGAGTGTTGAATTTATGAGATTCATATATGTGTTTGATGTGAAGATTCGGTAGAGCTATGCATTGGAAAGCATTGGAGTTGGTTGGAGGAAGAAGAGTTGTTAGAAGAGGTGGAGTTCCTGCATGCTGAAACATACTGCAGACGTCTGACCTACCTAGGTCATACGTCTGACCCTGTTTTAGAATGTTTCCTAAAACATTCTACAGACGTCTGACCCCCTTGGTCAGACGTCTGAGGCGACGAAAGTTATTCTTCCAGTTCCGAATTCTGAAGGGCAATTTTGTCAATTTCGGAGCTTGGTTCTCTAAACTGATGGTGCAGATTCTTTTGACGTGGATGGATGATCTAGATCATTTATGTCATCTATATATTGTCTCCTAATCATCTTCCAAATCAAGAGATTAGGTTTTAATCAGATTTCCAATAATTGTAATTAATAGAAACCCTAACGAAATCAAATTAGGGGTTTTCTATTTTGAGTGCTCTATTATTAATCTCTTCAATTGAGTAATTGATTAGAGAGAATCTCCACCTATTGTATCTCTCTCATCATTGTATTGGCTTGTAATCTCTGGTGATAATAATAAAAGGGTTATTGGGTCTCCGTGGACGTAGGACCTTCAGATCCGAACCACGTTAAATCTTCTGTGTCTCTTGTTTTTCATATTGTTGATTGTGTTCTCATAATTGATATTTTAAGTTGCATTGGTATTCAAATAGACAATACTAGGTCTTGATTTGAAATCGCTTCCGCAGCGCACCGTGGTGTTGAATTGTTATCAATCTCCAATTTTTCACTACAATTATCTCTATGTGTAACGTCATATTCCATGTTGCACAACATTTAGCCATTTGCATGTTGCAGCAGCACTGTTATCCTGATACCTTATCATTATCCCTCCTCAAAATTGACTTTGTCCTTAAGGTCGAAATGCTTGTCACATAGAGCATTTCACTGAAATCGAAAATGTAAATTTCATTTACACATTGCAGCTTGTCCTTATTACCAACCACCATTCAATGCCCTTGAAATTTGGAGTTAGGAACAGCCTTGGTTATTGTTCGTTGTAGCTGCTTTTTTGGGCTATGAAATGCGATCCTTCCAGCAATACAACATGCCATTGCGAAGTTGATTGTTGTGAGGATTATAAATTGAGTTATAGACATCAATAATGCCGAGGGCCTTTAGATCATCTATTGTGGCACTGCGAATGATGTTGAGGATCCTGATAAAGATAGCCTGCTGTAGTGAGTTAGAGCACTGTTTAGGCAAGGCATTAGAGAGATGAAGAAGTCTAAGAGGGTGGGATTGGATTGGGCGACCGTAGAGGTGAAAGGGGTGGAAGTGTTAGTGTCGTTACTGGAGAGGATCTCATTGTTATGACGATGACTTTGGTATCAAGGAAGAAAGATGTTGGTCGAGAGCTAGAAAATATTGGGTTTGAGGTCGGTTGTGGAGGAGATGTTGACAATAAACTTGACATGGGAGTTGGAAAAGGATTCAAATATTTGGGTATTGGAGATGGAGCTGGATGAGGTGTTGGGGCAGTTGAAGGCAATTTGTTGAAGACTTGGTTTGTCGGGGTGGAAATAGAGAATGATGCAATGATTGTGATGTTCTTTGACATAGATCAATGGCAAGATAATGTCGTAGGATAAAGAGTTGAAGATGAGGATTTTGTATGTACCATCTGGGTCAAGTTTAGATCTAGGATTGTTGCTATCTTTCTCGTTGGACATCACAGTGCTGAGAGTGGGGTTGTATTGAGTGTTGTCGATGTGTGGAGGCGGAGTCATAGGATTAAAAAGGTATACGTGTAAGGAGGAGTCAAACTTGGTGTAGATGAATGGGTAGCTGGAGTATGCAGACCTAACGTAGGAGTTCATTGTTGTTCGATTATCGTTCGATGTTGGTAACAAGGTGAAAGAAGTGGGTAAAGATGAAGAATTCGCCGAACCAGTGGTATAAAGGGAGGAGAATGAGGACGAGGAGAGGGACGAGTTGTCAAAGTTAGAGAAGGAGTATTGGTTAAGGTTTATGGAGGAGAAGTAAGGTTTTATGGTCAGAGCTATGGCGGGAGGGGGAGGAAGATAGAGAGGAATTATAGACCTAGTGTTAAGAGGGATGATTAGATGGGGTAAAATGGGTTGAATGGAGGAAGGAGAGAATGGCGAATTTGAGATCAGGTTTAGATTCAAGGTATTGGCAACTTGGCCATGGTTAATGTCTATGGTTAAGGAGGTATTGATGGAGGACTTTTGTGTGGATGTGGTGATGGAAGAAACTTATGTAGAAAGCTTTGTTAAGGAATAGTGGATGGGATTAAGTGAATCTTTGATGTTGGTGAAGGAGGCTTGTAATGAAGTGATTGTGGTTTGTTTTCGAATCGATGCATCATGAAGTTGTTGGACTGAAATATCAATCTCGACCAATGCGGGAGGTGAGAACTTGGAGTGAAAGCACTAATGTTATGGATCTTACTATATTTTATAGAGAAGAAATCTATTAAATAATAGTAAAGCAGAAGATTTTTAAGCTCTCTTGTTAATTCTAGGAATTCTCTCCTCTCTCTAGATATTTAATTTTTACCTCCTCACAATTTATTGTTATTATCTTTAATAATAGTTGGAATAGCTTTGATGTCACACTTTTTTGGTATCAACGTGAACTACCAAAAATGCCCCTCTATATATTATCCAATCTATCACTTAAAAATATGGTCTAATACTAAATTTCTTTTACAAATTCAAATGCCCCTAAAAGTAGGATCTAATAATTAAATATGCTTTACAAATTCAAAATGCTTTTAAAAATAGGATCTAAAATTAAACTTTCTTTACAAATTCAAAATATTTCTTTACAAATATACAAATTTTAGTATCACTTGAAAATAAAAAATTATTTTTTTGATTGATTTAAACATATACAATTTATAAGAAAAACAATTCACGCGCGAAGCGCGTGCCATTACACTTGTAATTATTAAAATGTTTCTATTGATTCTCTCTTCTATCATTAAAATTTAATACTAATTTTAATAATTGTTTATAGATTTCTTCCAAGTTTTTTCTATTATTTTACATTGTTAGCACCAAAATTGGTCACTAACCTCGTAGAGAAAGATTGTGTAGAGAAATAAGTGATGTAGGTAAATTAAACAGAGAAGACAATGCTAATTTAAATGCAGAAAGTAAGAACACCAAATTTATAGTGGTTCAGCGTAATTGCCTACGTCCACTTTGAGGTTAAACTTTATTGATCTTCTTAATAGTCGATTACAAATACAATTCGTGAATCAAATGCTTGAATGAAGTTGCTAAGTAGAGAAGATGAGTCTCAAAAATGGCAGAGTCTCCCCGGTGTTCTCTCCAAAAGATCCCTTTTCACTGTGACCCTGCCCCTCTATTTATAGACAAATGTGGGCTGGACTTCCCAAGCGGGCTTGATGGCCGAACACTCTAGCCCAAGTATAGTTGTCGCTGCATGCCGAACCTGGTATGCCGAACACCATAATGCCGAACGATCCTTTCTATGCCGAACGGTATGTTTGATGTGTGAGAAGTGCAGGATGGTTGTCAGTCGAAGCCGAACGTGCCCCTGTCCGAAGCTCTTGACCGAATAATGCTTTCTGACCGAACGATGCATTCTGGCCGAACGATAGTGTCATGTTGAATAGTTATGTACACCGAACGTCTTCTGGATGCCGAGTACTCCTGTTGCCGAGTACTCCTGTCGGATGCCGAGTACTCCTGTTGCCGAGTACTCCTGTCGCCGAGTTCTACTGGGTGCCGACCACTCCTATCGCCGAGTACTCCCGTCGCCGAGTACTCCCATCGCCGAGTTCTACTAATGTCGAGCACTAGCTGATGCCGAGCACTAGCTGATGCCGAGCACTAGTTGACGCCGAGTGCTACTTGATGCCGAGCACTAGTTGACGCCGAGTACTAGTTGACGCCGAGTGCTACTTGATGCCGAGCACTAGTTGACGCCGAGTACTAGTTGACGCCGAGTGCTACTTGATGCCGAGCACTAGTTGACACCGAGTAGTCCTGTATGGCAAGTAGTCTTGTATGCCAAGTAGTCCTGTATGCCGAGTACTACTGTATGCCGAGTACTACTAGATGCCGAGTACCTGCCAATGCCGAGTACTCAGTTGCCTGGTCAAATCTCCAGGAAACACTTGCCCCCCAAAGTGTGTTACGTGACTGAACTGATGCGCTTTGAATTACGCATCCTCCACATTTTGTCTCAAATCCTTGATTAAGTCCACATGCTTTCTTGAGATTGTGGTGTGTGCCTAATATGGTATTAATGCCGAACAATACGCTCGAAGCCGAACGTTCTTTATGCGCCGACCAACTCTGCGTTTTGAAGCCGAACGATATAGCCTTGACCGGTTCTACCGGATATAGCCCCTTCGACTTCCACCTTTTCCCCTATAAAACCAGGTTCTTCCCCTCTTCTTTCCTTTACTCTTTCACTTCCGTCACTCTACAAATATCTGCAATTCTCACCAGTCATCAAATCCTAACTACTCCTTCCTAAGCTCCAATTTGCGAACTAGGTATTATTCCTTGTACGATGCAAATAGTTTCAAACGAGACGGCCGAGTGTACCATGTAGAAAACCTTCGAGTAGTTTGTCTTTATTGCTGAACGATGGTGCAAGGCGAGGATGGATGATTAGGAGTGTTTGCACATAAGACCATGGGACTTAGCTTCTTCGTGCCGAACCGAGGTTAAAGGAGAAGGAAGAAGAATGAAAGTGTTGGAGGTGGTAAGGGTGCTGAACGGCATAGCCATGGTTTGGCGTATGTTGTCATGCGCCGGACGGTGAAATGGAGGGCTGCCGAACAGTACTTTAGCCGAACAAACCAAGGCTGAACACTACTTAAATGCCGAACAGTATATATGTTGAACAACTGACATGCCGAACAACATACATGCCGAACTATACTTAGGCCGAACAATCCCCTTCGAACAAAACCTAGACCGAACAATACAATTGCCGAACACCATTTAAATGCCGAACAGTATATATGTTGAACAACTGACAAGCCGAACAAACATACATGCCGAACTATACTTAGGCCGAACAATCCAAATGCCGAACAAAACCTAGACTGAACAATAATTAGGCCGATCACTTTATCAATTATATATTTTCTGAATCTGGAACTGTAATCACCACAAGGCGGGATTTTTGAGACGGTCAGCGATGACGGTCTTCGAAGGCGACGATTCGCAGCTCATTTTTATATTTTTGAAATCTCTAGATTCTTATTGCTTGTACACGATTGCTTGCACTAGTTCACACATCACGTGGCGGGGAAAGCTCGTGTTGTTAATTCTAACGTTCAACGTCTTTTGAGTATAGTTTTCTCAGGCACTTAGCCAGATTCATTATTTATTGGGGATGTCAAGAAAGTCTAGCTCCGCCACTATATCCGACAGGCCTGGGCCGTCATCAAGGCAAGAAGCCGCTGATACTTCTAATCCGTCGACTTCCCCTGCTTATAACTTAGCACCCGATGTCCTGGAAGCAACAATTCTACTGGACAATCCGATCGATTCACAAGCTTCAAAGATCAATGAAGCCGCACTCCGACGGATATGTTCCATCCACGGGATTCCTTTCGCCGATGTGTTAGTCCATTCGCAACACGATCGTCCTCACCTGCCCCCAGTCGGATATACCACTTGCAACAAATTCATGTGTTGGATGGGCAGCGTGCCTCCGTTTAACTTGTTCCTTCGGGATGTGTTGCAGTACATCGACATTGCTCCATCGCAGCTACATCCGAACGGTCACGCGTTTCTATATGGGACCTATCTACTCTTTATGGCCGTCTTCTCTAGACCTCCAACCTCTGGCGACATCAGATATATCTATATGATCAAGAAACGGAAAGACAGCCCTTCCTTCATGTTCCTCGAGCCGTACCACAAATGCCAAATCTTGACAGGAGCATGCAATAAATTCGCCCTGTACAAACAGGAATGGTTCTATGTGCGTTGCCCCCTTGGTTTTGCGAGGAGATGGGTTGAAGGAAGAAAGTCTCTTCGCTGAGTCATCATTCGCGATTAAGCGAAGTCATGCTTTTTCTAACTCCTCGTTTCATCTTTTTTAGGTATCAACCCGCGTCCGGAGGGCCGAGGATATTCTGAGGCCGTTGAGGCCATTAGAGCTCTTCCTGCCGAGGAACGAGACATTCGGACCATCATTTCAAACGAGTCATTGTCGAGGTTTG
This sequence comes from Allium fistulosum, assembly GCA_030737815.1. Classification (NCBI taxonomy): domain Eukaryota; kingdom Viridiplantae; phylum Streptophyta; class Magnoliopsida; order Asparagales; family Amaryllidaceae; genus Allium; species Allium fistulosum. The sequence goes on from CM060901.1 coordinate 962,729,376, forward strand.
GCTTGCTTGCCCCTGGTCGCCGGATTAGCCTTCCGGAGGGCGTTTCTATTCCCAAGCCAGCATCCGGTAAAGGGAAAAAACAGGCCGGATCGTCATCACGCCGCACTTCCGATGCACACGAAGAAGGCGAGCACAAAGAGGATGAAGCCCCTGAGACCCAAGGCGAGAATGTGGGTCCTGCTTGGAATTCGGCTGTCGAAGTTCACGACATTGAAACGTCGTCCTCCCCTTCAAAAGGAAAGAAGAGGTTAAAATACAAAATTCGGAAAGAGAAAGTTGGTGGCACTTCAAAAGATATGCCTATCCCGCCCGAGAAAGAGGCTTCCTCACAGCACCTGGAAAGTTCTCTAAGGGGTTTGTCGAATCTCTCTATCCCCGATGATATACTTAATTACGGGTTTGACGATCTTGAAGCCCTTAAGCTTTCTTCGCCCGCTAGAGGCAATGCGTGAGTTCAACTCCCGATCCAAGGAGACAATACTCCGATTAGTAAAGATAAAAGAACTGGTCCGTATGGGGGAACACTAGGACACACACGCACATACGCATTCCATCATACACTTCAAGTTTTTCCTTATTTCCCGGATTTTTCTTAACCCGTTGTTATCTCCATTCTTTGCAGGTGACATGGGACGCTCTCACGGATTCGATCGCCTTCATGGCTCTTCCATATTTCATCATTCCGGATGGGACTCAGGTTCGGGCAAACGCAGGGACAGAGATGATTATGAAGATAGAGACAATCGTCCCCGCGAGTCGTCTCACCGTAAGAAGGCATATTCTCAATCTTCACAGTCCCGTGATCCTCTTCCTCCAACTGAGCCAGATAAAGAGAAGTCTTCACAGAAGGGTTACCAATCTGATGCTCCTCGAGAACAACACTCCGGTTCATCGAGTACAAGGCAAGTTCGGGAGCAACGAAAAAGAGCGGAACTTCCAAAGCCTCCTCCCCCTACTCCCGCGGTTGATCCAACTGTAGCAGAAAAGATGGTCGATCTTAAGGCCAAGTTTCCAAAAATTTGCTTTGACGGTCTGAAGTTCCTCCCGGCTATTCACCATATTCCCGGGCACGTGAAGCAGAGTGCCATTGCCTGCAATAACGACGTCTATGTTCAACATGACGCGTTTGTACACTTGGTTGAAAAGATCTCGGAGGTGTCCGTTGAGCGTCAATATGAGATTGATTGCCTGAAATTGGAGGCTGGCTGCGACAAGAACATCATCAAGCACCAAGACGTAGAGCTCGCTTCGTACAAGTCGAAGCTGGAAGCCGCTGAACAAAGCGCAAAAGACACTGCTGAGGAAGTTACTCGTTTAGAGATGGCTCACAAGAAGGAGCTTGATGAAGCAGTCCAGCGCAGCGGTGCCCTCGCCCTAGAAAAAGATTCCGTTCAAAAAGAAAGGGACGCGCTCGCCATACAAGTCAGGGAGCTGAAAGAGTTACTCTCCAAGGAGAAAGAGGACAAAGTAGCTGCTCAAGAAGAATCACAACGATATTGTGATGAAATCGTCGCTACTCGGCTTTTGAAAACAAAGCTTGATGACGAACTTGCTGGGGTCGAGAAACTGAAGGACGAAGCCCGTGAGGAGGGCAAAAGAAAAGCTGCGGAAGAGATTGACTCTCGCCTCGAGGCGGCCGCAGAAGCCGGCAGGGAAGAGGTCAAATGCATGTTTGACCCGTTGATTGCTGAGTATGGAGCCCGCGTCCTTATGCATCGTGACTTAACATTCTTGGGCGATGGCTATCTCGAATCCCTAGCTGAGGCCTGGGAAACCTTAGTAAAGATCAGGAAAATCGAGTCGGGCTCTGAAGAGGTCGATGAGGATGCCTTGGTGAAGGAGTTTCTTAGGGGAAATGAGCCAGCGGATCTATCCGCAGCTTTGACGCTTTATAACAAAGGCTCCCCCCTTCCAAAAGAGAAAAGTGATGAAGCTGGCCCGTTTGGGGCTGAGACTACGACTCCTCAAATTGCTGCTCCTCCTGCTGCTCAACCGGCCGGTCGGTCGACACTTGACCTGTTCGAGCAGCATGCCGGCTATGATCCTGAAGATCCCGGGCTTGGCGTTCACGTGCTATCTCCTATTCTAGAGGGTGAAACTCCACGCGCAACCGATAGCCAACCAGAACCCGGTAGGAAACTCTTCTTTTCTAGAAGTCAAAAGATCTTGTTATTTTCCAGCATTTATTCGTTCTAATGTTCATTCTTTATGTTTCCATGCAGGCTGTTCTGACCCTGAGCCAACTCCGAGGAGCGATGACGCCAAGGAGGAGGCAGAGAAAGCAAGCGACGCTGTTCATGCGGGAGTAATTCCTGGTCCCGATGCTCAAGTGATTGGGGCGCTAGATGATGATAAGCTTGACACTTCATCTCATGCCGAAGGGAGTGATGAAATCGAAATCACTGGCGCCTCTGAGCATACTTCAAAGATGAGCATGAAGGACCGCCTCGCCGAAGAGGAGAAGAAAAAGGTCGAGGTCAAAGTTGAACCTGAAATACTGGAACTTACCGACCCGCGGAACAGACCTTTGAAAATCATTCTCCCGGGCAGGTCCAAACCACTAGATGTTCCGTCTCCTACTCCTGACTCCGCTTCTTTAGCAAGCAAGAAATCCAAGAAAAAGTGTGAAGGAGAGGAGTCGTCGGAAAAAGCAAAGGAAGACAAGAAGAAGAAACCGAAGAAATAATCGATACACTCGTTCAACGAGCTTCTTGCTTAAGTCTTGTACTTGCTTTTATCTTTTGTAGCTTGTAGTTTGTATAGATAGGTTCTTAACTCTGAGTTTTGTAGGAGTAACTGTGTAACCCCATTTTGAACTATTGAATGAAGTTTAGTTTCTTTTTCGTTTGAATGATTCTTTTGCTTTTCTTTGGTTTGCTGACTAACTGCAGTCATAACTCAAGTCCTTATGAGTTGCGTTACCTCCTAGTCCATTCTCGTGTTGTTCAAACATTTCCAGACGTGGCATACTTCTTGTTCCACATTTCTCGAGTACTTGGACTTTTTTCTAAATCTGCGCTCCGGGGACTTAGAGTAAGTTGATCCGCGTTCGGGGGATTCCAAGGTTCACATCGTTTATACTCTAGTCTGCATTCCGGGGACTTAGAGTACTCCGATCCGCGCTATGGGGATTCGGAGATTTGAAACCGTTTATACTCTAGTCCGCACTCTGGAGACTTAGAATACTCCGATCTGTGCTCTGGGGATTCGGAGATTTGAAATCGTTTATACTCCAATCCCCACTCTGGGGACTTAGAGTACTCCGATCCGCGCTCTGGGGATTCGGAAATTTGAAATCGTTTATACTCTAGTCCGCACTCTGGGGATTCGGAAATTTGAAATCGTTTATACTCTAGTCCGCACTCTAGGGACTTAGAGTACTCCGATCCGCGCTCTGGGGATTCGGAGATTTGAAATCGTTTATACTCTAGTTCGCACTCTGGGGACTTAGAGTACTCCAATCTGCGCTCTGGGGATTCGGAGATTTGAAATCGTTTATACTCTAGTCCGCACTCTAGGGACTTAGAGTACTCCGATCCGCGCTCTGGGGATTCGGAGATTTGAAATCGTTTATACTCTAGTCCGCACTCTGGGGACTTAGAGTACTCCGATCCGTGCTCTGGGGATTCGGAGATTTGAAATCGTTTATACTCTAGTCCGCACTCTGGGGACTTAGAGTACTCTGATCCGCGCTTTGGGGATTCGGAGATTTGAAATCATTTATACTCTAGTCCGCACTCTGGGGACTTAGAGTACTCCGATCCACGCTCTGGGGATTCGGAGATTTGAAATCGTTTATACTCTAGTCCGCACTCTGGGGGCTTAGAGTACTCCGATCCGCGCTCTGGGGATTCGGAGATTTGAAATCGTTTATACTCTAGTCCGCACTCTGGGGGCTTAGAGTACTCCGATCCGCGCTCTGGGGATTCAGAGATTTGGAATCGTTTATACGAGTCCGTAAATCGTACAGGATAATGTAGTTCGTCATCTGATCATGAGATATAGGAACATTAGTGACTTGTGGAAAATATGGCTTCAAGCCTTTATTAATGAAAAACAACTAAACTGCTTGATTACATAGTTAAAAAGAAACTAGGTTGCGACTGAACGAAAACACATAGGAAATAACAGTGCCTAAAACAAGAAAGGGAAACATGCTAAATGTAATAATGCCGCAAATGCTCACTGTTCCATGCTCGGGGGAGTGTCGTGCCATCAACGGTCGCTAGCTTGAATGTTCCTTCTCCAAGCTTCCGTTCAATGACGTACGGACCTTCCCAGCTGGGATTCATACGCGATGGTATCGGGAAAACTCGTTTCAGAACGAGATCACCTACATCAAAAGTTCTTGGGCGGACTCTGCCGTCGTAGTAACGCTTGACTCGGTGTCTATGCGCTGCCGCCCTTAATTCGGCCTCTTCATGCTTTTCATCGATGCAGTCTAGTGATTCCAACAAGAGGTCCTGGTTCGTCTTGGGATCATAGTATGTCACTCGGTGTGATGGAACTTCAAGTTCCACGGGTATAACGGCTTCCGAGCCGTATGCCAAGGCGAATGGAGTGTGGCCGGTCGCGGACTTGTGGGTAGTTCTATAAGCCCATAGTGCTGTTGGGAGCTCATCTACCCACTTGCCTCCAACCTTCTCCAGACGCTTCTTTAATATGGACTTGATTATTTTGTTAACGGCCTCGACTTGTCCGTTAGCTTTTGGGTGTGCAACGGCGGCGAACTTCTTCTCGATGCCATACTTTAAACAGAACTCTTTGAACTCTCTGCTTTCAAATTGCGTCCCGTTGTCTGTAATGATGGTGCGAGGAAGGCCAAAGCGGCATATAATGTTTCGTACAACGAAGTTAATGACCTTCTTAGAGGTGATTGTGGCCAAAGGCTCTGCCTCAGCCCATTTTGTGAAATAGTCGACTGCAACTATCGCGTATTTCGCACCACCTTTGGATATAGGCAAAGAGCCGATTATGTCGATTCCCCATATTGCAAATGGCCAGGGACTAACCATTTGCGTGAGTTCTGTTGATGGAGTCCTCGGGATTTTCGCATATCTTTGACACTTGTCACATTTTCTTGCGTAGTCCACAGCGTCCCGGTTTACGGTCGGCCAGTAATATCCGTAGCGGAGGACCTTCTTTGCTAGCGTTTGCCCCCCAGTATGGTCGCCACATTCCCCTTCGTGAACCTCTCTTAAGACCCGCTTTGTCTCGTCATGAGTGATGCACCGTAATAATGGGACTGAGAACCCTTTTCGATACATTAGTCCATCCTGCATCACGTATCGCGCGACCTTTCGAAGGACCTGCCGTCTTTCGCTCCTTTTTTCTGGCAAAGTCCCGGTCGTCAGGTACAGTTTGAATGGGGTTATCCACAATTCCTTATCGAGTTCCATTTCCAATATACAATCAACTTTCATCTCGTCTATGCTCGGGGCATGCAAGGCCTCAATGGGATACAATCCCATTTGCTGCGCATCGCCTGTGCTTGCAAACTTAGCCAACAAGTCGGCTTCTTTATTCTGTTCGTGCGGGACATGTGAAATGTCATAACGCTCAAGATTTGACAGTAGTTCTTAGACCTGAACAAGGTACGGAGCCAACTTCTGTCCCTTTGCTTGGTAATCTCCCCGCACTTGGTAAACCACCAACTGTGAGTCACAAAAGATTTCAACTGATTTGATCCCGAGTTCTCCGATAAGCTTCAAGCCAGCAATCAATGCTTCATATTCTGCTTCGTTATTTGTAGCTGGGAAATAAAGCTTCAAAGCATAACAGATTGATCGATTTTCTGGAGTTATAAGAACTACACCTGCGCCGGAGCAACGGTCGTTGGATGCCCCATCAGTGTATAATTTCCATCGAACGGGGGGAATGGCGTCATGATCATCTGGTTCTGTGGGCATGGTAAACTCAGCGATAAAATCTGCTAATTCTTGCCCTTGTATGGCTCTCCGTGGCAAGTAGGCGATATCGAACTGGCTCAACTCGATGTTCCATTTTAGCAATCTTCCAGAAGTTTCTGGTCGTTGGAGTACCTGCCGCAGGGGTTGATCGGTATAAACACTGATTGAGTGTGCTTGAAAATATGGGCGTAGCTTACGTGATGCAATCACCAAGCAATAGGCCAATTTCTCGATTTTAGGGTAATTTCTTTCTGCCCCCATTAAACGCTTGCTAACATAATACACCAGCTTTTGGATTCGGTCCTCCTCGCGAACTAAAGCCGCACTTATTGCATGTGGGGATATGGCCAAGTATACGTACAGCATCTCGTGGTCTACTGGTTTTGAGAGCATTGGTGGACTCTCCAGATGCCTCACCAGATCCCGGAATGCTTCCTCACAACTAGACGTCCATTCGAAGTTCCTTTTCCCTTTCTTTATTATATCAAAGAAAGGGATGCACTTGTCAGTTGCCCTGGATATGAATCGACTTAGCGCAGCTACTTTTCCATTCAAGCTCTGTACCTGTTTTATAGTCCTGGGTACTTGCACATCTCGAATAGCTTGGATCTTTTCGGGGTTAGCTTCAATTCCCCTAGCATTGACGATGAATCCCAAAAACTTCCCCGACACAACGCCGAAGGAACACTTCAGAGGGTTGATCTTCATCCCGTAATACCTGAGTATGTCGAACATTTCAGCCAAGTCTCGAATGTGGTCGTTTGACTGTCGTGACTTCACGAGCATGTCATCCACATAGACTTCCATCGTCCTACCAAGCTGGTCCTTGAACATTCGATTCACCAAACGCTGATAAGTCGCTCCTGCGTTCTTCAGTCCGAAGGGCATTACTACATAGCAATATAGCCCGACATCTGTAACGAAGCTGGTGTGTTCTTGGTCCGGAATATGCATCGGGATTTGGTTGTACCCCGAGTATGCATCCATGAATGATAACAGCTCATGTCCTGCGGTGGAGTCGACCAACTGGTCGATCCTTGGTAACTAGAAACTGTCCTTGGGGCACGCTTTGTTCAAATCAGAATAGTCTACGCAAGTTCTCCATTTCCCATTTGCCTTTTTCACTAGTACGGGGTTCGATACCCATTCAGGATAGAGGGCGTCGCGGACGAACCCATTGGCTTTGAGTTTGTCCACCTCCTCTTTGAGAGCAGCGGACCTCTCCGGGTCCATTCCTCTCCTCTTTTGTTTAACTGGGACGTATTTCGGGTCTATGTTCAACATATGACTCATGATGGCGGGAGAAATCCCACACATATCAGAATGCGTCCAGGCGAAAACATCAATATTCGCCCGGAGGAAGTCACTAAGGTCTTCAGTCATCGCGGGGCAAGTTGTGATCCGATCTTCAGTATTCGCGAAGGGTCGTCTCGGCTAACTGAGATGTCAATCGTTAATTCGGCCGGTGCTGCCTTCTCTTCCCTGGGTTTCTCATCGTCGTCTCTCGGATCTATGTCTCTGAAGATCCGAGAACTATGCCCGAGCCAGGGCTCGGGCACTACTTGTCAATTATCCGTATTAAGGATGCGGACGGGGTTGCCTGCAACCTTTCCCTTCTCCCTCCGATGGGCCTCTCGGAGCTCGGCCACATAACAGGAACGACCAGCGCTTGATCGCCATGAACAACACCTACTCCTTTGTCAGTTGGGAACTTCAAAGTTAAACACCACGGGGCTAATGCTGCCCTAAACTCAGCTAGGGCCGGTCTGCCCAAGAAAACATTATACGGAGAATCCACATCCAAAACTACGAAGGGTAGGATTCGCACCCTCCGACGCTCGCCTTGTCCCAGTTCAACTGGTAACTCAACATACCCCACTGCATCGGTCGCAACGCCGTTAAAGCCGTGAATACGAGCCTTGGACAGTTTCAAGTCCTTTGTTTCCATTTTCATTTGGTCATAAGCCTTCTTGAAGATGATGTTGACAGAACTTCCGCAATCAATCAGAATTCTCTTCACATATGCCGGTCTAATTGTCGCAGATATGACCATCGGGTCGATGGTTGGAGCCTCCACTTGATCAGCATCCCTGTTTCTGAACACTATGTCGTCTGTCATTACGCGCTGCTGCTTGGCAGGAGTCCCATCCTCCACGTTTGAACAACACTCAAAATCTGCATGCTTCAGGGAGCTTGCATACCGCTCCATCTCTTGCCAATTCTTATTCGTGGGGTGAGGTCCGCCGATAATAGTATTTATGACTAGTCTACCCACAGTTCGGGCAGGCTCCTCGGGGTGACGCGGGGCCGGTGCGCGACCTGGGTTGGACGTTCCCTGTCCTCCTTCCTGTGGATCCTTCACAAATTCTTGCAACTTCTTTTGCCTGATCAACTTCTCGATAGCGTCGTGCAAGTGTCTGCACTCTTCCGTATTGTGCCCATAAGTCTCATGGAAGCAACAATATTTCCCAGTTCGCTTCTGCTCCTCAGTTGATTCTTTCGGACGTGGCTTTCTGTACTGAAAAGTATTGCAGGTAGATAGGTAAATGTTCTCAAGAGGCGCATTCAGCGGAGTATACTGGTTGTAGCTTGGAATTCTCGACTTCCACTTCCCCGCTTCTCTCTTCTTCCCTTGATTTCTTCCTCCGGACTCCTTAGGTTGCCCACGCTTGTTCTGGACATTGACTTGGACCTTTCCCGAGTTGTCTTCGGACTGCTTCACGGCAACGTTGCTTTTCATAGACTCTTGGACAGGTCCTGGTGCCTTGTCTCGTCTTACCCACCTAGCTTCCTCTCTCCTTATGAACTGGTGTGCCTTTGAGTAGAAACGCTCTAGCGTAGTCGGAGGTTTTCCTGCCAACCAGTCTCCAAACTCAGAATCTGGATCCACACCTCTCATTACAGCCATTAGAATCACATGATCATTGGGATTACTGACTTCAGTCGCCGCAACATGGAATCTTTGTAAATATTCCTTCAATGACTCCCCAGGATTTTGGATTACACTTGACAGAGACATTACGTCCTTTGGACGAGTAGTGTGTATCCTGAACTACTCAATAAACTTTTTTGCCAACTCCTCGAAATTTGATACGGACCGCGGAGGAAGTCGGGTGAACCACATAGTAGCGATCCCAGACAGAGTAATTGGAAAGCATCTACACTTGGTGGCATCATTTGCTCTAGCTGAATCCATCATCCATTCGTACCTCATGACATGCTGTCTGGGGTCAGTCTTTCCCTCATATGCAGGGATAGTAGGCATACTGAACTTCCTGGGGTACGCCGCCTGCAACACAACATCTGTGAATGGAGTATGACTTCTTGATACTCCCCAATCATCATTTGATAAGCCCTGATTCTCTCTCATCAATTGCCTGACCATGGCTGTCAGATCTGGTGTCTGTATGGAAGGAGGAAGGTTAGAGTCTGTTCTACACAACTGTCCATGTTGATGCCTCCTCTCCTGGCGATCTGCCAATCATGCGTCTTGAGGTTCGACATTGTTAGCGTTTTGATGGTCTGGGCCTCCATCCTCCATTTGCACCCCGGTCCTGAAGTTTCCAGCTCTTGCTTGGTCATGGTCTCCAGCTGTTTGAACAGCAGCATCTGCTCGCGCAGCTTCAGTCTTACGGCGTCTGCGCCTGGGAGGTTCATCAGAGGAAGTAGAGCTGTCAGATGAGGAATAAGGAGCGGGATTGCCCCCAGCATTTTGTTGCTGCTGTTGAGTGAGTTGTGCCATCAGGTTGGCGTTAGCTTGCATCTGCTCTCCTAGTTGTCTCCTGCTTTCTCTGAGTTCTCTCATCAAGTCGTTGAACTCTATTCTGGTGACAACCGGAGCCTGGTCCTGAGCGGCAATTCCTACATCCGGAATTGTTGGTTGATTGCTAGGTCCTGCTTGTTGCACGCTAGCAGTCTCGTGGGCATCCGCATTATGAGAAGTTGACCTGGTACGTGGTCTTGCCATTCTAGAGTTATTGGTATGAACTCTGAGTAGAATCAACGGATGTCCTATCAGTGAGTCGGATCTTCTTTGGGGGATTTGTTCAATCCAGTAGCTTCAAAGCAGATCCTTGAGGTATGAGAATTCAATTCTCAGTGAAAGCACCAAAGTGTTAGCACCAAAATTGGTCACTAACCTCGTAGAGAAAGATTGTGTAGAGAAATAAGTGATGTAGGTAAATTAAACAGAGAAGACAATGCTAATTTAAATGCAGAAAGTAAGAACACCAAATTTATAGTGGTTCAGCGTAATTGCCTACGTCCACTTTGAGGTTAAACTTTATTGATCTTCTTAATAGTCGATTACAAATACAATTCGTGAATCAAATGCTTGAATGAAGTTGCTAAGTAGAGAAGATGAGTCTCAAAAATGGCAGAGTCTCCCCAGTGTTCTCTCCAAAAGATCCCTTTTCACTATGACCCTGCCCCTCTATTTATAGACAAATGTGGGCTGGACTTCCCAAGCGGGCTTGATGGCCGAACACTCTAGCCCAAGTATAGTGGTCGCTGCATGCCGAACCAGGTATGCCGAACACCATAATGCTGAACGATCCTTTCTATGCCGAACGGTATGTTTGATGTATGGGAAGTGCAGGATGGTTGTCAGTCGAAGCCGAACGTGCCCCTGTCCGAAGCTCTTGATCGAATAATGCTTTCTGACCGAACGATGCATTCTGGCCGAACGATAGTGTCATGTTGAATAGTTATGTACACCGAACGTCTTTTGAATGCCGAGTACTCCTGTTGCCGAGTACTCCTGTCGGTTGCCGAGTACTCCTGTCGCCGAGTTCTACTGGGTGCCGACCACTCCTGTCGCCGAGCACTCCCGTCGCCGAGCACTCCTGTCGCCGAGTACTCCCGTCGCCGAGTTCTACTGATGCCGAGCACTAGCTGATGCCGAGCACTAGTTGACGCCGAGTGCTACTTGATGCCGAGCACTAGTTGACGCCGAGTACTAGTTGACGCCGAGTGCTACTTGATGCCGAGCACTAGTTGACGCCGAGTACTAGTTGACGCCGAGTGCTACTTGATGTCGAGCACTAGTTGACGCCAAGTAGTCCTGTATGCCGAGTAGTCTTGTATGCCAAGTAGTCCTGTATGCCGAGTACTACTATATGCCGAGTACTACTAGATGCCGAGTACCTGCCAATGCCGAGTACTCAGTTGCCTGGTCAAATCTCCAGGAAACAACATTTAAGTCCATACATATTAAATTTAGTTAGAAGATCTTAAATTTAAGCTTTTAAAACAAATACAATTGACGAATATTCATTAATTGATCCAATAAATGTTTAAAAATGACAATTCAATATGTGTAACCCTATCATACTGATAAAAATGATAAAACTAATTTTTCATTCAAGTCCAGATAGTTTTAAATTTTCATAATTATATACAAACTATTACAATGTTCTACTAATATTCTCTTCTATCATTTTGCATTTATAGGCCAACATTCAATAATTTTAACAATTATTTACAGATTTCTCCTAAGTTTTCTTTTATTATTTTACATTCAATCCATATATTTGAATTAATTAATTGATCATGAATTTAATTTTTTTAACTAAATCCAATTAATAAATATTTATTTATTGATTTAATAAATCATAAAAATGATAATTTAATGTGGATACCGTATTTGTACTGACATAAATGATAAAACTATATTTTCATTTAAGTCCATTTAATTTAACATTTTCACAATTATATACAAAATTATCTTTGATACTTTACATTTTTCTACATTTAAGTTCATAAAATTTCTTTCTTTCTAAAATTAGTTATTTAATATAAAGAAATATATATATATATATATATAATTTTTTTCCTTTCTAAATTTGGTATTTCATTACAAAAAAATATATACAAAAAGATTATTTTCAAAATTGATACATCATTACAAACATATATAACGTTTTTCCTTCATAAAATTGGTACGTTAAAAGGACTCTTATCGTTATTAAATTATATTTTATGAAGAATAACATTACAATTAATGATAAGTGATAAATGTTTGTATTCTGTAATATTGAAAAAGGAATAAATATTTTCAATTAGTACGTTTTTGTACAAAAAGTTACATTTCAATTATTTATATCCATAATCCGAGTTAATCAGGGACAAAAAATATAACATATTTTGATTTGAAATATTTTTCTTTTATATTTTATTATCATTTTTACATAAATGTTAAAAAAAATTGAAATGTTTTATTATAAAATAAAAATAGTAAAGGATGGAACAATGGATTAAAAATCGTTTTTTATATAATTAAATTGACAACGTGATTTGTAACGTTTTGGGTCTTATTTTCACTTAATATTCCTTTTAATAGTTAAATAAATATTTTTTATCACTCTGGTAATATCAAAAAATTATTTCAATAAATAGGTATTGCAAAAACTATAAATACATACAAATACATTGAGTCCTTGGTATTACACTTCTATTTCTAGGTATTTGTCGTCATTTTCTCAAGTAATATTTGAAATTTAATGTATACATCATTTAACTTTTATTTAAATTATCAAAACCTAAATGTTAATTTCATAATATATGTACATAAATATTTATTTTGAAATTTTATAAAAATATTAATCTTAATCTTAATATTTATTAAGAGTACTTATTTTCATTTATTTGATTGAAAAATAATGAATCTTTAAAAATAATAAATTGATCTATAACTCATTTTAATCAACAAAAATGATAATTTTATTTTTATTCAAATATAAAAATATACGAATTTCATAACAAATTAAAAATACATTAATAAATATAGTAATTTCAATTTATAATTCATTTATACTAATAAAATTCATCAAATATTGCATTAATCTTTAAAAATAGTCATAATATTATTTTTCTACAATATACCGTGTGCAACGCACGGGTTACACACTAGTAAAAGGTAAGATATGAGAAGAGGATAAGGAGGAGGATGAAGACACGAGGTAAATAAAAATTTCATCCTAAAGATTAATTCTATTCATTCATGTTTAAAGAAAGTTGCATACAATCACAGTGGGACATCTGTTCTTTAGGCTAAAAAATTAAAATAGAAAGCTAAATGACAACTTGATAATAAAAGGAAACGAAATTCTTTACTATGCATTATCTCTATATGCTGAAATAACTGCATATTTCATGTCGCATAACATTAACCATTTGCATGTTGCAACAACACTCTTTTCATTATACTGTAATAGTGTGGATTATTTTCATCATTGAGAGGCCTGTGTGTTCCTTAATTTTGCGCATGATTTGATGAATAGCATATGCAATCTAAGAGGTACCTTTTCTCATGACTATAACATCATCAGCATACATAAGTGCTTAATGAAAGGATCCTTGTCATATATATGACTTATTTCCTTTTTAAAGTAGGCAATAAAAAATAGAATACTCATGTATTCCATAGTAATGCAAAAGAGATAAGGTAGAGAGGACCACCTTGTCTCAAACCTCTAAAACTTAAAAAAAATCATGAGAGCTTCCATTGAATAGCAAAGAAAATGTAGTGGTAGTGACGCCAACTTAATTAACAGAATGGACTAATGACTAAACCCCATACAATTCAGCATGTGTACGACAAATTCAAGGGCTGTTATGGTAACGGTTACCGTTACCATTTCACAAATACAGTTATCGTACCATTTTTACTGGTAAGCGAAAATTGCTTACTGTTACCGTTACCGATAGGTTGGGATACCGAAGACTGGTATACCGATAATCTGGTAACCGTTACACTGGTAATGGTAAATTACCGTTTGTCCAAAAAAGGTTAGTAACATAACACGTATTCACACCATAACGGTGCTTCATCATACAATTTATAGTGTTACTTAATAAAAGACATAAATGAGAAAGAAGTGAAGTGTATTTAACATTATTTCACTTGGTTAATAATTTAAATTTAATCATTTGTTTGGTTCTAAATGGCTATAATAAAGCATGTTACATGAATATACATGTATTATAAATTGACTAGTAAAATTACCGTTACCGCTGATATTGAAGAAATGTTACCGACGATTTACCGTAAAAAATAGTAAATTTACCGTTACCATACCGATTAAACTGGTATACCGATTTCATTCGAAAATGGTAACCCATTTGCTGGTAATGGTATGGTAATGGTAAATGTACCGTTACCATAACAGCCCTAACAAATTCTTTGTTGATACAATCATATGCTTTGTGCAAGTCTATCTTTGTACATGGATTATTTGCAAATTTATTATTGAAGCTTCTCACCAACTCATAAGCTAGGAGAGAATTCTCTATTATATTCCTTCTAGGTATGGATGCATTTAGATTGATGGAGATAATCTCATTCATAAATCCTTTCATCCTATTACAAATTAAGTTAGCAATAATCTTGAATATGACATTATAGAGAGGTACCGATCTATAATTTTGAATAGACATAGGTTTTTCTTTTTTGGTATCAAGCAAATAAACATGCGATTAATTTCAACAAAGAATTTACCAGATTTTTGTATACCAATGACAACATTCAACGGATCACTTTTGAGAAGATCGTTATGCTTCTTGTAAAATCTAGCATTCAACCCATCATGCCCAGGGTAGCCGCTGTCTTCAATTTCGAACACAACTTATTTTAATTCATTCATTGCAAAGTCTCTATCCAAGTCCACTCTAGCTTTATCGTACTAATACATTTACATGTGATTCTTGTAAATGATGAAGTCAAAATATTCTTATTAAAAAGATTAGAATAGAAGGAGATGGCTTCCCTAATAGTATTGTCAGTGGAGGTAGTCTTCAGGCCATTCTGATCTTTTAGCATAATGCATTTGACAGCTGATCTAAGCTATGTTAAAGCTGTTTGAAAATTTTGTGTTGCCTTGTCTCCTTAAGTCAACCATTTGAATTTTGAAAGCTGCAACATTTGTTGCTTGATAATGAAGAAGCTCTAAAAATTTATGTAATCTGAAATGACCCTCCTATTTCTACCCAATTTCATAAGGATTTTTTTTTTCCATCAAAGGGAATTTAAATCACGTAGAAATCAAAATGCCATACAAGCTATTGACATAGCCACTTATTTCTTTTCTAAATAGGCAAATTAGGCAAAATCAGCAGTTCAGCCGTCTAAATTATTATGACAGGCGTCTAAACTTACTTACAGACGTCTATCTAATTATGACAGACGGCTCAGAGATCAAAAATTGAAACAGAGAGAAAAAGACATTTTGAACTGAATTCAGACATCTAATTATTTTGTGACAGACGTCTACATTTAACCTTAGACGTCTAAATTATTTAGACTGTCGTCTAAGTTTAATCTCAGACGTCTAAATTATTAAGACTGACGTCTAAATTCGATTTCTATGTACATGCATATGCACATTTAATTTATATGTGTTTGGATGTCCACCTACATTCATTTACACTTTTAAGTTCGATTTAAACTTCCTTAGAACTATCAGAGATGATATATAGATTGATCATTTATTACAATTATATTTTCCAGGGTCATTTTCTTTTTCCAATAAACCAAAATATATCCAGGATCAAAACAATTAACCAATATAAATATATCAGTACTTTCACAAAGATAAGCACATACATGTGAGGATGTATATGCCTCTCTTGTTTAAATCAGAGTTCTGGAAAACAAGAGGAGGTTGGATTGATTGGATTTAATCAATCCACACATAGTACAGTGTTATATGCAATAAAAATTCCATTCATGTTTGATTTTCTTCTTATAAAATCTGTCTGGAATTTAAAATGCATTTGGTTAAAATCTGAATGAAAATTCAGATTCCTATTACAGATACAAAGGAAAAGGTGTGTTAATATTTGCGCAAAACATGTTTATGTGCATATATAACTGCAACTATTTGGATCTGGCTTTCAATTCCCTTATTACAGATCCTTCCTTTATTTAAAAATAAGTCATGAAACATTTGTATGAAACAAGTTAGATTATGGGAACCTTGCAGTCATATAAAAACATTCAACCTATGCCTATTATCTTTTGTATACACTTACCATGTTTGAAAGATAAAACCATTTAATTTTTCTGAGAATCAACTATCCAGATTTCCCAAAACTTAAATCCTTTCTAAAGACTCAAAATTGACTAATACATTTATAAAATGTAATCATTCAGTTTTCAACATGGTGTTCTTACTAAATTCACTTACAATATTTTGATTAAGTTCTTTAGTATTAGATATTAACTAGATTTATAAATTCCAGATACAAGTCAATCCCTTAATAAAATACTTAACAAAATATCCATCCCATGTTCAACACTTAATACAAGTAACAATTTAAATCATTAATACATGCAGATTTCATCATTTCGACTCTTATCTAACTAAGTTTAGCATGCTATAATCTTCTTCTCAAAGCCTTGCTCCTACTCCTACTTAGTTGCTGCAATCCCTAAAAAAGCATTTGAAACTGCCTCATTTTAAATGAGACACCCCAGATGCCATTAGCACACTAGGGTCAGACACATGTCTGGTATGAGAAAATTCACAAAAGCAATTAGTTAATTAGGTTAAAATCAAATTAAATACATATACATAAAGTTCTGCCCTTTTGAAATCAGATCATACTTGTGTGCATGCCCTGTGTCATTGTGCATGTGCACACATTAGTTTTTCTTTCCAGAGACTACATATATAAAATATGGCACATACATTCAAGCATACAATTCAGTCTTAATCAAACAATCATCCATACCAAACAGGAAAATAACCAATATGAGTTAAATCATTTATTCAGTCCTCATATTTCAATTCTGGGAAAAACTCTAGTTTTCTCATCATCTCAAATATTATTCCCTTGGTATATTTATCTATCCTGGTCTCATCTGCAATATTTATGAATCAATGGACACACTGTAATGAACTAATTCACTCCATTACACAAAGATCTCAGGACTTAAACAAGCCATGTGTCAACTTGTGCTACTCAAGAACACAAGTCATTCCTGCAGTGTTCTTGACCCCAATTTCCTAATCAGGTTTAAGTTAATAATAACTCTTTTGATTTTTCATGACTAAACCATTCAGTGATCCATTTCACTAACTAAATTATCCATATCATGGCATCTCATATTATTCATAACCATACAGAGACAAGCAAGCAAACAACCATTGGTGACTAAATAAATAAGGTTCTGTATGTATATGTATACATTCTGGTATTTTAAAAAGGGTATAGGCAACTAACATTGGCTTATGGATTTTGAGAGAGTTTTTTTCCTTTTGCAAACATTTGTGCTTGAGTTAAACTCAGAATGACCTGGTTTCACTGAATCACAAAATTTTGTTTGCTATGCATATGAACATATATATATTTTTTCATTGAATCAGGAGCATCAGCACATAGGCAACCCTATTGCACCCCTAATTCCTTTTTGTCTCAAGCCTCAGCACTTATACATGAGTATATTGCAGCTCAACATTATTTACATCTTTCTGGGTTGAGCCAAAACCAATACTACTTGCCTATTTTCAACATTTTATTTTCTGGGTATTTGTTTATGTTCCTAAACATTAACATATCAGAGATCTGGATTTATAAAACATATATGTATACTAACAACACATAAAGCTTTCTTATAATAAAACAAGTGATCAACCAAAGAGAATCAAAACCTTTTCAGTTTTAAAATCACAGATAAATATTCTCATATGAAAATACATTTTTAAGAAAATTACTTATAACTGGCTGCCTACATTAGGACTTATTGCCTTAGATTTTGAGTGAGTTTTCTCACCTAGCTCTCTTCTTTGCTTCCTTAATTAATTGATGAACTTCTGCCTTTAGCCTCAAGCTCTCTTCCTTCCCTTGTCTTATGATTTCTATGGTGTTGTTTTTTTTTTCAAAGTTCTTTTCTGAGAAGGAGAGGAGGCTGCTGCATATACATGTATATATACAGGGTCTTCCTTAGGGTTTTGGGTATTGGCTAAAGCCATTTTTACCCACCAGAAAAATCATGTTATCTGCATTTTACTTGAACCCAAAATTCTACCCTTCCCGGCTTAATTTAGGTGAAGAGAAAAGTGGTTACATTTTTTTTTCAGAAATTTGCTTTTCAGAAAATACTTTTTCCTTTGTCTACAATCATGCCAAAAATGTGACTTGATTTTATTATTTATCAAATATTCTTCCTAATTCTGCCTATAGCAAACATTTCCCTATTTTGTCTTATTTTTCCTATTTTTAGCTTTCATGTAAATGGTATGTACCTTATTTATTTATTTACAAGAGAACTACTCCTTTTTATATCTTCAGTTTTTCTTTCTTTCTTCCTATATATACTAAAATATGTCTGTATATTTTATCTTACTAATTTGTGCTCTAGTATTTTATTAACACATATATATATATATATATTTATATAAGTCTTACCGAAATAATTAGTACACCTATATATATATATTTATACATCATTCTGTATTGACACACACATGCACATGTATACTCAAAAATATTCAGTAGCATCCATATATTTATATTTACTTATGCATCCAGCTTTTAAGGATTTAATCTATATATATATATATTCCCATACATATCAATATGTATTTATTCTTAGAGTTCAGGGATTTTAGCTTTAGTTCATGTGCATTTCCTGTGCACACATGTACACACATACTGATACACTATCAAGCTATATCACTCCCCTTTCAAAATTTATTCAAAAATTATTTTGAATTCATTTATATTTTTCAGAATAGATTCCTAAAATCTTGGGTCATTACATACACCCCTCCTTTTAGAAATTATGTCCAACAATTTTCCTAAGCTTAAAATAAATTTTAAACTTAATTCAGAGAACAAGTACATTCTCAACCAAATAAATTTTTAGTTTTATTATAACTAAACACATATGCATCTAACAAAAGAAAACAATCAAAAATCAGAATTACCTTTAATCTGAAAATAGCTTAGGATAATTCATCCTAACTTTGTCCTCTAATTCCCATGTGCAATCACTAGGATCAAGACTCCACTGTACCTTCACAAGTTTCAGAGATTTATTTCTCAACTTCTTCACATCTTTTGCCAAAATTCCCACTGGATCCTTTTCATAAATCAAATTAGAATTTATCTGCACTTGGGTTGGGGTCTCAAGAATTTCTGCCTTGTCATGGACCCACCTTCTCAATTGTGATACATGAAAAACATCATGTATACCTTGCATGTTTTCTGGTAATTCCAACTTATAGGCCAAGGGACCAATTCTTTCCAGAATTTTGTATGGTCCAATATATCTCGGGGTTAACTTGCCTTGTTTTCCAAACCTCAGTACATTTTTCATAGGTGAGATTTTGATGAAAACAAAATTTCCCACTTCATATTCTACCTGCCTCCTTCTCATGTCTGCAAATTTCTTTTGCCTATCTTGAGCTGTTGCCATTCTTCTTCTTATCAACTCAATTTTTTCCTTAGTTTCTTGTATGTACTCGGGTCCTAAAATAGACCTTTCTCCTGCTTCTACCCAACAAACAGGTGACAAACAGGGTTTACCATATAAGGCTTCAAATGGAGCCATTCCTATGGTGCTTTGGTAGCTATTGTTGTATGTAAATTCAACTAAGTGAAGATAATCTTCCCAGTTGCCCCCAAAATCCAGTATACATGCCCTCAACATGTCCTCCAAAACTTTGTTTACTACCTCAGTCTGCCCATCTGATTGAGGATGGTAGGCAGTACTTAAACATAGTTCACTTCCCATTGCTTCTTGAAAGCTTCTCCAGAATTTTGAAGTGAAGATGGTATCCCTATCACTCACAATGGTTTTGGGAATGCCATGTAACTTTACCACTTCCTTTATAAAAATTTGAGCTAATTTTGGTGCTGTTCTTTCTGACTTGACTGGGATGAAGTGTGCTACCTTGGTTAGCCTATCAACTATCACCCATATACTTGTATTACCTCTCTTAGATCTAGGCAGTCCATCTATGAAGTCCATAGATATGTCTTCCCACTTCCACTGTGGTACACTAAGAGACTGCATCAACCCTGATGGTCTTTGGGTTTCAGCCTTGACTTGTTGGCAAGTCATACATTTGACAATGTATTTAGCTACATCAGATTTCATCCCCTTCCACCAGAAGTCTCTTTTCAAATTTTGGTACATTTTTGTGTTGCCTGGGTGTATGGAGTATTTACTTCTGTGATATTCATTCAATATCTCTTTCTTCAATTCTGTGTCCTCTGGTACACACATCCTATTCTGGTATCTCATATAACCATTTTTATCAATATGGTGATTCATCACTTCCTCCCCTCTTGAGAGGAGCATTTTCTTCTCTAATAAGTTGGCATCCTGTTCTTGCATTTTTCCTACCTTCAGAATTAAATCTGGTTGAAGTGTCATTAAGCTTAACTTCCCTTTATCTTCTAGTGCACCATGCATCTGCTCATCCATGTGCACACAACCATTCTCCCCAATTTCTAACTCAGTTAGCAAAGACAAGTCTTTAAATTCTTCTATCATCATCATAGCCAATTTAGCATGCTGTCTACTTAGAGCATCTGCAACTTTGTTTGCTTTGCCTGGTGTATAGAGTATGTCAAAGTCATAGGCAGCTAAGAACTCCACCCATCTATGTTGCCTCATGTTCAAATCTTTTTGTGAAAATAAATATTTCAGAGACTTGTGGTCAGTGTAAAGTTCAAACTTTGTGCCTAACAAATAATGTCTCCAAAGTTTTAAAGCATAGATCACAGCTGCTAATTCAAGATCATGTGTGGCATACCTTACTTCATGGGGTTTAAGTTGTCTGGATGCATATGCAATGACTTGGCCTTGTTGCATCAACACTGCACCCAAGCCAAATCCACTAGCATCAGTGTATACAACTAGTTCTTCATTTCCATGTGGTACCTTTAAAATTGGAGCATTTACCAATGCCTCCTTCAACTGTTCAAAAGACTTCTCACATTTTTCTGACCAAACAAAAGCTTGGTTCTTCCTGGTTAGGTTAGTGAGTGGTGTAGAAATTTTTGAAAATCTTTTATAAATCTCCTATAATACCCTGCCATCCCCATAAATGACCTCACTTCACTCACAGTGCTTGGCCTCTTCCATGCTTGAATAGCCACTACTTTATTGGGGTTCACAGAAATTCCTTGAGCAGATATAACATGGCCAAGGAAATGTACTTCCTCTTTCCAAAATACACATTTTGAAAATTTTGCCTTTAAATCTTTTTCCCTTAACCTAGACAAAACCAGGTGCAAATGATGCTTATGTTCTTCCACTGTTTTGGAATAAATCAAAATGTCATCAATCAAAATAAGCACAAACTTGTCTAAATAATCTCTATAGGTTCTGTTCATTAAATCTACAAAGTATGATGGTGCATTGGTCAAGCCAAATGGCATAACCAAAAATTCATACAACCCATACCTAGTGTTAAAGGCAGTGTACTTGATGCTTGATTCTTCCACCTTCATTTGATGAAAACCAGATGCTAAGTCTAGTCTAGAAAATACTTTTGCCCCTGCTAATTGATCAAAAAGATCATCTATTCTTGGCAATGGGTATTTATTTTTAATAGTTACCTTGTTTAATTCTCTATAATCTATACAGAGTCTTAAGGAGCCATCTTGCTTCTTAACAAATACCACTGGTGCTCCCCAGCAAGAATTACTTGGTCTTATAAAACCCTTTTCTTCCAGTTCTTCTAACTGTTTCTTTAATTCTTTTAGTTCATTTGGCCCCATTCTAGTTGGCTTTTTAATCACTGGGCTTGCTCCTGGAACTAGGTTGATCTGGAACTCTACTGGTCTATGGTGTGGAACACCCTTGACCTCACCAAACACATCCAAATATTCATTGATTATGGGAATTTCTTCAATGGTTAGTTCACTGAAATCTTTTTCTGAGTCAACTAAATGATATAGTTTTCCTTCCTTAGCTACTTCACACAAAACTGTGATTCTTTGACCTCTAGAATTTTGCAATGATATGGTGGATGAGTCTAAATTAATTATAGCTTTAAATTGCCTTAACCAGTCTACCCCCAATATAACACCTATATTTGGGTAATTCAAAACATATAAATTGGAAATAAAAATATTTCCTCCTATGTTTAATTCCACATCCACACAAATCATATTTAAAACACTAGAACTCCCCAGTGGACTTTGTATATGCAATGGGGTTTCAACCAATATGCAATTCAGTTTTAGCATTTTAACTAGTTCATAAGAAATTAAAGAGTGAGTTGCCCCAGTATCATATACTACTGCTATGGGTATGACACAAATAAGTAATGTACCTTCCACTTGGCTATGGTTTTCTGTGTTAATCCCCACTGTGGCTTTGCCTTTTCCTTCCAAATTTGCCAATTTTCCTTGCTGTTTGTACTCAGGACAATTCCTCTTCATATGCCCCTCTTTCCCACATAGATAGCACTTGAAAGCTCCTCCTTTCAATTCTGGACATCTTGGCTTGATATGTCCTTCTTTTCCACACTGATGGCACACAATTTTCTTCTTGGTTTCCTTAGCTTTGACATCTCCAGTGCCTTTGTTACTGGCCTCTTCCTTCTTCTTATCATAAGGGTGATACCTCCCCTTACCCTTCTTGGTATTATTTTTCTTAAAATTTCTGAACTTCTCCCTTTCCTTGTCATGCTGTTCCAACCTCAAAGCTAAGTCTATCACATGGTCAAAAGTCCTGTGACTCCTGTCTGCATAGGGTAACATGGCTCTGCTAAGTCCTGGGTTCAACCCTTTTATGTACCTATCATTTTTGGATGCCTCATCTGCCACAAGCATTGCTCCATATGTGGAAAGCCCCTCAAACTTTTGAGTGTATTCTGTGACAGTCATGGTTCCTTGTCTAAGTCTAATAAATTCTTCTAGCAAGGTAGTCTTTGCTAATGCTGGTACAAACCTTGCTTCCAACATCTCTTTAAATTGATTCCAAGTGATTTCATTCTCATTCCTTCCTGCAATGATTACTTCCCACCAGCCTAAAGCTACTCCTTTTAGCTGTCTTGAAGCCACTTGCCTCTTTCTTTGATCATCAAGTTGCATGTCATTGAAAATTCTTTCCAATGTTCTCAACCATGTTTGAATTTCCATGATACTCTCTGTCCCTTCAAAGCTTTTGCCTCCTAAATGAGTATAGGTCTTAAGTAATTTTGAGAGTTCTTCATAGGGATTTTCTTGCCTTTGTCCTGCCCCATCCCTAAATGCTCTCACCAAGTCTTGCAGCTTGACCATTGGTGGTGCATGGGAAGATCCTGCTCCCTGATTTGGTGGTCTCCCTACCATAGTTTGCTAATAATAATTTACATAGCTGGTTAGTTTGATTGGTAATTTTTATTATTTCAGTGGTTTTTTTTTTCACACTGAAAACATTGATATATATATTTAGTTCCTTTAAATTTTATTTCTATCTAAGAACTTGATCTTTACTTCTACTATGTTGAATAACATAGCTCTGATACCAACTAAAATGACCCTCCTATTTCTACCCTAATTTCATAAGGATTTTTTTTTCCATCAAAGGGAATTTAAATCACGTAGAAATCAAAATGCCATACAAGCTATTGGCATAGCCACTTATTTCTTTTCTAAATAGGCAAATTAGGCAAAATCAGCAGTTCAGACGTCTAAATTATTATGACAGGCGTCTAAACTTACTTACAGACGTCAATCTAATTATGAAAGACGGCTCAGAGATCAAAAATTGAAACAGAGAGAAAAAGACATTTTGAACTGAATTCAGACATCTAATTATTTTGTGACAGACGTCTACATTTAACCTTAGACGTCTAAATTATTTAGACTGTCGTCTAAGTTTAATCTCAGACGTCTAAATTATTAAGACTGACGTCTAAATTCGATTTCTATGTACATGCATATGCACATTTAATTTATATGTGTCTGGATGTCCACCTACATTCATTTACACTTTTAAGTTCGATTTAAACTTCCTTAGAACTATCAGAGATGATATATATATTGATCATTTATTACAATTATATTTTCCAGGGTCATTTTCTTTTTCCAATAAACCAAAATATATCCAGGATCAAAACAATTAACCAATATAAATATATCAGTACTTTCACAAAGATAAGCACATACATGTGAGGATGTATATGCCTCTCTTGTTTAAATCAGAGTTCTGGAAAACAAGAGGAGGTCGGATTGATTGGATTTAATCAATCCACACATAGTACAGTGTTATATGCAATAAAAATTCCATTCATGTTTGATTTTCTTCTTATAAAATCTGTCTGGAATTTAAAATGCATTTGGTTAAAATCTGAATGAAAATTCAGATTCCTATTACAGATACAAAGGAAAAGGTGTGTTAATATTTGCGCAAAACATGTTTATGTGCATATATAACTGCAACTATTTGGATCTGGCTTTCAATTCCCTTATTACAGATCCTTCCTTTATTTAAAAATAAGTCATGAAACATTTGTATGAAACAAGTTAGATTATGGGAACCTTGCAGTCATATAAAAACATTCAACCTATGCCTATTATCTTTTGTATACACTTACCATGTTTGAAAGATAAAACCATTTAATTTTTCTGAGAATCAACTATCCAGATTTCCCAAAACTTAAATCCTTTCTAAAGACTCAAAATTGACTAATACATTTATAAAATGTAATCATTCAGTTTTCAACATGGTGTTCTTACTAAATTCACTTACAATATTTTGATTAAGTTCTTTAGTATTAGATATTAACTAGATTTATAAATTCCAGATACAAGTCAATCCCTTAATAAAATACTTAACAAAATATCCATCCCATGTTCAACACTTAATACAAGTAACAATTTAAATCATTAATACATGCAGATTTCATCATTTCGACTCTTATCTAACTAAGTTTAGCATGCTATAATCTTCTTCTCAAAGCCTTGCTCCTACTCCTACTTAGTTGCTGCAATCCCTGAAAAAGCATTTGAAACTGCCTCATTTTAAATGAGACACCCCAGATGCCATTAGCACACTAGGGTCAGACACATGTCTGGTATGAGAAAATTCACAAAAGCAATTAGTTAATTAGGTTAAAATCAAATTAAATACATATACATAAAGTTCTGCCCTTTTGAAATCAGATCATACTTGTGTGCATGCCCTGTGTCATTGTGCATGTGCACACATTAGTTTTTCTTTCCAGAGACTACATATATAAAATATGGCACATACATTCAAGCATACAATTCAGTCTTAATCAAACAATCATCCATACCAAACAGGAAAATAACCAATATGAGTTAAATCATTTATTCAGTCCTCATATTTCAATTCTGGGAAAAACTCTAGTTTTCTCATCATCTCAAATATTATTCCCTTGGTATATTTATCTATCCTGGTCTCATCTGCAATATTTATGAATCAATGGACACACTGTAATGAACTAATTCACTCCATTACACAAAGATCTCAGGACTTAAACAAGCCATGTGTCAACTTGTGCTACTCAAGAACACAAGTCATTCCTGCAGTGTTCTTGACCCCAATTTCCTAATCAGGTTTAAGTTAATAATAACTCTTTTGATTTTTCATGACTAAACCATTCAGTGATCCATTTCACTAACTAAATTATCCATATCATGGCATCTCATATTATTCATAACCATACAAAGACAAGCAAGCAAACAACCATTGGTGACTAAATAAATAAGGTTCTGTATGTATATGTATACATTCTGGTATTTTAAAAAGGGTATAGGCAACTAACATTGGCTTATGGCTTTTGAGAGAGTTTTTTTCCTTTTGCAAACATTTGTGCTTGAGTTAAACTCAGAATGACCTGGTTTCACTGAATCACAAAATTTTGTTTGCTATGCATATGAACATATATATATATATATATATATATTTTCATTGAATCAGGAGCATCAGCACATAGGCAACCCTATTGCACCCCTAATTCCTTTTTGTCTCAAGCCTCAGCACTTATACATGAGTATATTGCAGCTCAACATTATTTACATCTTTCTGGGTTGAGCCAAAACCAATACTACTTGCCTATTTTCAACATTTTATTTTCTGGGTATTTGTTTATGTTCCTAAACATTAACATATCAGAGATCTGGATTTATAAAACATATATGTATACTAACAACACATAAATCTTTCTTATAATAAAACAAGTGATCAACCAAAGAGAATCAAAACCTTTTCAGTTTTAAAATCACAGATAAATATTCTCATATGAAAATACATTTTTAAGAAAATTACTTATAACTGGCTGCCTACATTAGGACTTATTGCCTTAGGTTTTGAGTGAGTTTTCTCACCTAGCTCTCTTCTTTGCTTCCTTAATTAATTGATGAACTTCTGCCTTTAGCCTCAAGCTCTCTTCCTTCCCTTGTCTTATGATTTCTATGGTGTTGTTTTTTTTTTTTCAAAGTTCTTTTCTGAGAAGGAGAGGAGGCTGCTGCATATACATGTATATATACAGGGTCTTCCTTAGGGTTTTGGGTATTGGCTAAAGCCATTTTTACCCACCAGAAAAATCATGTTATCTGCATTTTACTTGAACCCAAAATTCTACCCTTCCCGGCTTAATTTAGGTGAAGAGAAAAGTGGTTACATTTTTTTTTCAGAAATTTGCTTTTCAGAAAATACTTTTTCCTTTGTCTACAATCATGCCAAAAATGTGACTTGATTTTATTATTTATCAAATATTCTTCCTAATTCTGCCTATAGCAAACATTTCCCTGTTTTGTCTTATTTTTCCTATTTTTAGCTTTCATGTAAATGGTATGTACCTTATTTATTTATTTACAAGAGAACTACTCCTTTTTATATCTTCAGTTTTTCTTTCTTTCTTCCTATATATACTAAAATATGTCTGTATATTTTATCTTACTAATTTGTGCTCTAGTATTTTATTAACACATATATATATTTATATAAGTCTTACTGAAATAATTAGTACACCTATATATATATATTTATACATCATTCTGTATTGACACACACATGCACATGTATACTCAAAAATATTCAGTAGCATCCATATATTTATATTTACTTATGCATCCAGCTTTTAAGGATTTAATCTATATATATATATATATATATTCCCATACATATCAATATGTATTTATTCTTAGAGTTCAGGGATTTTAGCTTTAGTTCATGTGCATTTCCTGTGCACACATGTACACACATACTGATACACTATCAAGCTATATCACTCCCCTTTCTAAATTTATTCAAAAATTATTTTGAATTCATTTATATTTTTCAGAATAGATTCCTAAAATCTTGGGTCATTACATAATCCCTCTTTATATTGATTCAATAATTCTTGACCTATTGGGTTATTTCATAACTTTTCTTAAATATTGTTATTTATGAACCTTTGCGTTATAAGTTAAGTGACAAAGTTGTTCCTCTCTTGTTGCCATTTTCAATCCACTTTTGACTGATTTTAACTTTTGCAGTAGAATGAAATGCGGGTTGCCATGTAGAGTTATTATATAATTTTGTTCCACCACATCTTTTGAGCATCTCCAATAGCCGAAAGTCAGCCTTAATAATACAATGTGCATCCTCCAATAGCTTAATTAACACTGAACATTCAGGTGAATGTACAGTTTCAAATTCAGATGACTGAATTAGGCTTGGGCATCCATTTAATGGGCGTCCAAGGCCAGACACCCATATAACAGGTGCTTGAAGGATGGGCGCCCATTATATGGGCACCCTATTTATTCTCTCCCCAAAAGCTCCCAACGACAACTTTCTTCCAACGGCTCCTTTACGATCGAAGTCAACGCCTATAAATAACCATATTTTAGATTTCGGCTTCATTTCAACAGCTATAAACGATTATAGTTCAAAGTGATTCTTATAAATTCTAACCATTTTATCAATACCAAACACATAATTCTTCTACTCTTAAAATAATTTCTCAAATTTAGTATAAACAAAGTATGTCTCATTCATTCCAATCGTACAGTGAAGCATTGAATATGGATAATTGGGAATTTGATTCACAACTCGATCAAAGTGCCCTTTCACATAATGCTCCTCCTCTAAGCTTCCACTCCTATGCAGCATGGCATAGCGAAGAAGCCAAGGATCTTTATATAATCTACTGTCACTTTTCGAATGACTCGATGAAGGGAAATGACCAAAGTGGAGAAATATTTTGGATAAATTAATGAACACATATAACCAAAAACATGTTGAGAAGACACGATCAATGTCGGCAATTACTGGTCGATTTTGGAAAGATTAATCGACAAACACGGTTTTATGAGTCTCAAATTTACAAAATTAAAAAAAAATCCTAGTGGTGAGCTCGTACGTTTCTTAAAAATATCACTTCGTAATTTACTTTATATCGTATTTATTCTTTTTAATTATTGGTTGTAGAAGAGAATGGCAAATGATCAATCCTTGAAATTATTTCCAAGGTAAAATGATCGCAAAAAACCTCACTATTATCAATTTTCAAACTGTTATGACTTGCTTTCTAATCATTAAAAATGGAGTTCCAATAATGCAAAGTCCTTAAGAGATGTCCAATCAAAGAAGAAGGGTGTTGATATCAACTTATAATTCTAGTCGAGCAAACTCTTTTGGTATGGATTCTAACCTAGGCCCGAAAAACGTAGTTGATGAAGTAGAAGCTGGAATGGATGAAGATACTAGATTGATGGGGTGGCGGGCAGCTAAGAAGGAAATTGTTGTTCAGGCCCAGATTGATTTTTCCCTTACGCATGAAAAACATGTGGGAGAAAATGCTAAACGTCAAAAGGGTAGTGCGTAGAAGCTGGCCATGTTAAAAGAACCGATCTTAGTTGAAAACGCAAGGTTTGAAATAGAGCGTCAACGTCAAGAGACCATTACTATGGAAAACGATCTAACGGGAATGGATCCACTCTCATTGCAGTATTGGATGGAATATAAACAATGCGTTGTTGAGAGTAGATTTGGAATAAAACATATATAGTTGAGTAAGAGCAAACTGTATCTTTAATTGTTGTTCTAAATTATGTACTATTATGTTTGTTTGAAATGCTAATTGGTTTATCATCTTATTTAATGAATTCATGATTTAACAGAAGAATTTTACGTAAACAAAGTCAAATATAATTATAAATAGCATAGTTATAGCATGATACGCAACATTACACACATAAAAAGACAAAGAAAAATAATTAAACTAGTTGATTGGAAAGTTAATTACCGACTCCCACAAGAATTCCAAATATGATCCATTAGATCCTTTTGGAGCCTATTATGAAGAACTACATTTCAATAAGCAAGATGATGATCCACATGAATTTTGTACTCTCCTTCAGTTCATAGCATGTCAGCATGGAACATTCAGGCATTTGTTTTGCCCTAACATACTCATAATTGGGATAGTCCGTACCCCTTCCATCTTTAATGATCATGTTATGAAGAATTATACAAGTGAACATAATTATAGATATTTTTGATATCTTCCATAGTTTGCATGGATTACTAACCATTTCAAATCTTATTTGAAGTACTCCGAAAGCTCTTTCAATGTATTTCCTTTGTCCTTCTTGCATTGCAACAAACTTTTGATGTTTTACCATTAATGGATTTATGAAGTCTTTACAATCATGATCCTTTTAGGATTCCATCTCCTCGATAGTATCCATGATCATATGTGTTCTGACCTAGTGTAAATGATACAAGGGTTGATTTACCAAGCGCCAAATCATTGAACAAATTGTTAGTCCCTAAGGAGTTGGTTTTGATGACAACAACCTTACTTAGAATTGGATTATAAAATATATAATACTAACATTATTGTGTAGATATATATAGATATGTTTGCAGGTACTAAAGAATGAAGAACTGTACAGTATAAAGATTCAAGATCAAAGATTGAAGATATCAAGATTCAAGACTCATGAGTATCAAGAATTTCAAGAGTTCAAGTTTCCAAGATAAGTTATATAGTTAGGAATATTGTTAAAACTCATAGAAAGGCACTGACATCTTAAAATCTATTTTATTCGTGGAATGGAATCCACTTCGTGCTCGTTAAAGGGATGGAACCCTAAGTAGGATGGAACCTACGAAAAATCTAGTGGAACATCTTTTTGTATCCACTTGCTTTTATTTCAAAATGATTTTCAAAATATATAGCTTGTTTTTCAAAATGATTTTAAATATTCCTGTTTAAAAACCAAAATCATCTGTCCTGGTTTTTCAATATATTTTAGCCTAAAAAATATCCTTAGTTTTAAATATCCTTAATTTTAAATATCTTTGATTTTAAATTATTATCCTAAGTTTTTAAACTATAATTATGATATTAATATATTTAGCTGTTTTATATATTTATACTTAAGATTTAAATATAAAAGTATAGAAAATTATTATATATATTTCAATATTGTTCTCTATAGTTATTTATGTATTATAACTATATATAAGTATATTTATAAAGTTTAAATATAAGTATAATATAATATGGAAATTATTTTCAAAGAAAAACAAATCACCAAAAAATACAAGGGCATGTCGACATGGTCACATGTACCCCTGTCGACATGGTGACAGTTAAATTATTTTTAAAAGAAGTGTCTATTCGCCACATCCCTTCACCGATGGACATGGCTATTGATCTACTATAAATAAAGGGTGTTTTCAACGAATTTTAATTACTTTTTTCTCTAATTTAACTTCTCTTCTTCTTCTCCACTTTCTTACTTACAAATTACACCATTACTCTGCCGAAATCAATATCGAATCTAACTAGATAATTTCTGGTTTTGATTCTCTCCACTATCTCTACAAGATCCAAGTGCTAATCTGAGTTATAGACTTTTTGTAATCAATTGAGCGAGAGAAGGTGTGATTGTAGCCCTGGAAATCAATTGGGTGAACTTGTTGCCCGGTAAATCAAGTATCTCTACCTAGAGAATTGTGATTCTGGAGGGTGTACCTCGTAGCCTTGAAACCGAGGGTTGTATTTGTAAGAATTGTTTTTGAAAGGAAATCCGTACTTGTGTTGCGGGACTGGATGTAGGGTAACTCCAAACTAGTATAAAATCCGGTGTGTTCTTTCCTTTACTGCTTTTACTTTATATTTGCATCTGTGTTTGATTCTGTGTTCATATCTGTGTCTGATTAGTGTATACATTGTTAACAAATTAAGATAAATTCAAAAGGATTTAGTAATTTCTTAAAAACACTATTCATCCCCCCTATAGTGTTTATTCTAGCCTTAAGATCCGTAATCCGCATTCCTCACACAAATGTGATCGTTCGTTGACATTTAACTCGTTATAATAACCTGGAATTTCGAAGAATGGATGCCAAATTCACAAATCATAGGATGGACCACTTCAAGAAGGATAATTGGTTTTTTCCCTTACCATTTTATGCTCCATGAAAAGCTTTAGGATAGTTCTTCCACTCCCAATGCATACAATCCAGGCTTTCGAGCATACTTGGCCAACCCCTACTTTCATGCATTTCGCGCAATTTCACTACATCTGCTTCGTTAGAAGAACAAAGGTATTCAGTCCCATAAATATCCACAATGGCTTGGCAGATGTGATCTACATTTTCCAATGTTGTAATCTCTGTAATACAGTATGCGTCGTCAAGGGCATCGACGGGTGTATCGTAAGGTAACATCCTCAAAGCTGCGGTCATCTTTTGATGCCCACTTAGACCATGCATTTTTGATGCATTCTGTTCATAAACAAAGTAATTATTATTCTATTGAATACTTCCTGGAATTCTTATAAACAATGCATGACACATTCAGAATCATCGGTGAAACATCTCGGGAGCATAAGTTGGATCGCAATCAAAGTAATCTTGCACCAGTGTTCTGTGGAATGCTTCCTGCTTACAATTGTTCTGACCCAAGGATGATCCACCTTGTTTCCCCGAAATTGAACCATATGCTTCACAGTAGATTTCCAATAGTTCCTCTTCTTATTGTTGATGAGCTAGTTCATGCGCTTCTTCTTCAGAGTCGCTTTCGCATAACATTATAGCTTTTAGTATATTTGAAGACATTGTTGGTGGAGATAGTTATTTGATTTTTAAATAATATGATAAGTTCGAAATGTGCAGAATAAGTTTAGTAAGTGTATGCTTATATAGAATTACCTTTTCTTGTTTTCCACAGTCAATGGTATTGTGTCACCTCGATGTAAAGTTCAAAATATTCTATCGCATCACTTATTTTATAGTAAAGTGTGGAATATTATGTCATATTGTAACACCCTTAAATTTAGTTTAAGATTGTTCAGGAGATTTAATTCAAATAGAATAATATGGTGGGATAAGGAGGATGAGAATTGATAATTAATTGGGTCAAATCTGAACTAATCAACTAATATGATTGTTATAAAACTTAATATAGAAGGGAATAAATGAGAGGGGTAAATTAGGAGTAGAGGCATATTTCATCTCTTAAGCCCTCCCTCTCTCATTCATTCTTATTTTACATTCATAAAACAATCAAAAGCAAACACTTAGAGGCAAGCCATTTCTAAAGGATAGGAGAGAAAGAAATCAAAAGGGATTCAAAGGGAAAAAGATTTTGGGAAATCAATCTTCATCAAATCTCAATCTATTCAATCTAAGGTGAAAAATAGTTAAACATTTCAATTATTTGTGTTTGAATTCGGTTATGGCTAATTTCTAAAATGATCTTGATTGTTTTGCCATGTTATGGATGTTTTTTGGATAGAATGATGATTTATAGAAATTTTATGGAATTATTATGATAGGTTTTAAAGGTAAAACCAAAGTTTTTAATCTCCAATTGATTTGATTTTCTGGTACGTTGTGTAAAACATTATTTTGGATATGGGTTTTTAATTCATAATTTTTTAGGTTAATATGAATATTTTTTGAATTTCCAAAGGAGAAAATAGTGTTTATTTTGATTTTTAATTATTAAAAATAATTAAATAATTATTTTGGTCCTAAAATTTTACAAGAGAAAGAAAATATAAATTTTGATTTTTTGTGATTTTTGGGGATTTTTCCGAAGTGGTTGCGATTTTCTATGAATTTATTATGCTAGAAAGGCATTTAAATTAATATTAATTAAGGGTATTAATTAATTTAGTTTTCTAATGTTTTTGGGGAAGTAAAGTTTATTTCTAACAACATATTAAAAGGACATAAAAATTTTTGGTGGTAACCAATCATATTTTTTGATGAGATAGGAGCAAGTAAAAGAAATTGGTTTAAAAAGGAAAGAAAATAGTTTTAATGTTTATTATGATATTGTCATCGATGACATGTGACATCCCTTATGATATCCAACATCCGTCGTAGTAGGAATGCGTCATCTCGTGGGTAAGGAGATTCGATATTGATTTCAGAGATCTACTTTGTTTTTCTAAAGTGCGATATCCCTTACTATTTTACTTAAAATCTCTTGTCACCTTAGGTTTTAAGAATCTATGATTTTGATATAAATATTTTGAAGTATTAATGTTGCAAAGACATGATTTCAATGTCGAAGTATTTAAAGTATTGATGTCCTAAGTTTCCTTTGTTGACATCCTATGTTTTGCAGCATAATAGTCGAAGTGCCATATTTTCAACATCATAGTTTTTGAAGTATTAATGCCGTAAGAAATTGATTTTGACTTGAGTAATTGATGTCATAGCTTATCAGCTCCGACATCACATGTTTTCGGAAACCAGATTATGTGGCTTAGATGTCGTAACTCTTTCATTTTGAAACTAATGCTCTGTGGGCTGAGAAGCCATGTTTTTTTGCAAACTAAAAGTTATGTTTTAAAGGCGAGATAGCCTTTGTTTTAAGAAAATCAATAAATTTATGATTTCGACAGTATAGCCATATATATGACAAGCCATATGTTTTATGAGTTCGACAACTTCATTGGGGATACCAATGTTTATTTTTTGAGATGTCGTAAGTTTAAGGTTTCGACAACCTAATTGGAGATACCGATAAATATAGGTTGGGAACTTAGGAAAATAATGTTATATTTTTTTATATTAAAAATTGATAATTAATGGGTTTATAGTCATCCTTGGAAAACTGTGAGATGTATGATGGATAGTTCACATAATGCCAGAGATGGATAGTCTCGATATGGTTCATGATGGGTTCATGGTCATCCTAGGTAAACTATAATATGTGTGATGGATAATCCACTAGACAAATGAGACATGTGTGATGGATAGTCCACATGAATATTAATTAGATAATCCATGTGTGATGGGTAGTCCATATGGCCTGGGATAGATAATCCATATAATGTTTATCTGTGAGATCGGGAGTCCGCATAAATATAAGACAAATAGTCAGATTAAATTTAGATGGATAGTCATTAAATTTAAACGAATAGTCAATTAAATCGGGATGGGTAATCCATTATATGAATTTGGGTGGGTTAAGGGAGTGTATAACTCAATGAAGACAGATTATTCAGACTAACCCATGTTACATGCCTACAAATGATTACTTACTATGTTCTAACCATTGTGGTTGCAGGTGCATGAATTTTGGTTGACATAATTAGTTAAGATACTAGTGATGGGAAAACCCATTCCACTCTACAGTGTGGTCTTACTAGATATCTATTTTGGTTTGAGATGGTAGGTTATTATTCATACCGGACTTTTTGTCTGACCCAAAGTTTTAGTTTTCCCCCCTAAACTCTCGGGTACTAATTTCAGTAGTAGACGAATAAGCTTCCGAAGCATGCATGAGGTAATCTAGCTATTAGTAGGAGCTTTAGTTACTTTCCACTATGTTGTTTTGTGTCTAAATGGATGTAATGACAGAAGTTATAACTGTTAAGTATTAGACTCTGATTAACCAAGGGGCATCTTCATGTGTCACTCATAGAGTATTTTGTAGTAATTATATTTTCTCTGAACGTAGGATCGTATGAGATTATGTAATGAATATGAAATTTTATTTTTGAAATGAAATGTGGAAGTTTATTATTGAACAATGATTGAAAATTTTCATATTCATGTGCTTCTGATGTTATTGATATGATTAACATAGCTGCATTTTATCATCAGAAATTAATACTATGGATGACTGCAACATTTGTAGCACTTATTTTCGGATCTCAAAATGGGGGATGTTACAATATGGTATCGGAGCATAGGTTTATGTAAAAAATATAAATATTAAAAGTTTTTGAAAACATAATCCAACGAATCGGAGAATAAGATCAGGGTATGTGATAATGCGATAATAACGTACTTATATTTGCTTATATAAGTATGTATTCTTTACTCTCTCTTAGTCTATTCTTCTGTATCGTATTAAGGCTTATATGCAGATTACGAGAAAGCAGGATATGGAAGCAAGAAACGGAATAGTGAATCTAGGTGGAGGAAGTACCACAACTAATGGAAATGTTTGGCCCAATACTAGAAGGAACTCGAGTCGACAAGCAAATGCTGATACAAAAGCAATTGCTAACGTGAGTGCTGGAACCCAACCATTAGATATGAGGCTATGTAACAGTTCTTTGTCAACTAATGCAAGCTGGGGCTGTTGCTACTTTGGCTGGAGGGAATGATGCTAATGCGGGATGAGCTAATCCCATGGTGCCAGTTGGCAAATAACTATGCCAAGCTAAACCGTGATTATACTAGTCTTGGAGGAAAGCCTTTCCTTGGAACCGAGGATGCTTTTGAACTGGAGAACTAGCTATTGCACTGTGAGAGAATCTTTGCTGACCTAGGATTTAATGATGAGCAAAAGAGGAGGTTGACATCAAGGTAGTTGCAACGAGCTACTTTATACTGGTGAAACGGGGTGACCCTAGGTGTACCAGAAGAGAAATTGTCTTGGGATGAATTTCACAAGAGATTTGAAGAGAGAATTTTACCTGAAGTAACTAAGTCAACTTTGCTTAGGAAGTTCGCTAATTTGGTGTAAAGAGAAATGTCCGTACTGGAGTATGCTACTAAGTTTAATGAGCTGTCTAGATATGGATATGGCACCATTGATACTGTGATCAAGAGGAATGAGAAGTTTATCCAGGGTTTGCGGTCGAAGATTGCTAGGGCGACTATGCCACATTTCAGGGATCCATGTAATGTAGTGGTAGAGATGGCTATAAGGAATGAGAAAATGTTTTTGACTTTTGGGGAGGAACAGTAGGAGGAAAACCAGAGTTCTCAAAGTAAGAAGAAAAAGCTCTTCAAGGTGAAGAGAGCTCAAAGAGGTGGAGCTGCCAAGAAAGGGAAAACTGATATCTTTAATTATAAGTGTGACAAGAAGGGGCACTATGCTAATGAGTGTCAATCCGATGATGGTAAGACGGTTGTGGGAAAGAAGAATGCGAAGTGCTTTAACTGCAACCGGGTAGGGCATTATAACAATAAATGCCCAAAAGCAGCCAAGGCAGAATAAGGAAAGGTTTTTTTCTTTGGAATCATCATCTTCTAGGCCAACAATAGAGGAGAAGGGAAAGGCTATGATGGGAGGTACGCTTTTGATTTATAACATACCTGTTAGAGTATTATTTAATACTGGTACATCATATTCTTTTATCTATCGATATTTAGTAGATAAGTTAGATAACCATCATACATTGTTACTTCCTTAAAGGTCACGAATCCAATAGAAGGATATGCAACTCTAGAATTTGAGTTGTTAGGTCATACTTTTGCCTGCAGTTTGTTTGTGTTTGATTTTGTGGGCTTTGGGATTGTTTTGGGTATTGGATTGGTTGAGCAAATATGATGTTAGGATATTTTGGCAGGGTAGGAAAATATCATTAAGACACCCTAATAGTAGTGATTAAATTATATACTCAATTGAGAATTAGAGTTTAGATGGTTGTGCTTTACTGGGTGCAAGAGAAGTGAAAGATGAGTTGAGTCGGGTTTTAGTCGTAAGAGAATTTGCATATATTTTTGAATTAGTTACAGGGTTACCACCGAGGAGAGCTATGTAGTTCACACTTGATCTTGTATCTAGAGCTGAACTCATTAATAGACCATCTAGCAGGATGACACCTATTGAGATAAAAGAGTTAAAGGTGTAGCTAGTGGATTTGGAAGGAAAGAGTTTTATTTGACCAAGCGGTTCGCCTTAAGGAGTGGCCATGGTGTTCCTGAGGAAATTGAATGGGTCATTGAGGTTGTGTATTGATTATTGTAACTTGAATGAGAAGACGATAAAGAATAGATATCCTTTGCCCAGAATCAATGATTTATTTGATCCATTGAGTGGAGCCTAAGTGTTTTCCCAGTTGGATTTGGCGATAGGGTTCCATCAACTAAGGGTGGCGGAGGACAATATTCCTTTAATGGCGTTTCGAATGAGGTATAGTTCGTATGAGTGGTTAGTCATGCCGTTTGGGTTGACTAATGCACCTACTTTCTTTATGTACTTGATGAATAGAATTTCCCAAGAGCATTTGGATAGGTTCGTGTTGGTATTCATTGATGACATTTTAATATATTCTATGGATCAAAGAGACCATGAGATTCATCTTAGAATAGTGCTTAAGACGTTGGGACAACATCAACTAAAAGCGAAGTTTTCAAAATGTCATTTTTGAAAGAAAGAAGTGAAGTTTCTTGGTCACGTAGTTTCAAAAGAAGGGTTGTATGTGGATCTAGCTATGATTGAAGTTGTAAATAATTGAAAGAGACCCGAGACGATGACCCAGATAAAGAGTTTTCTTGGATTAGTTGGCTATTACCGGAGATTCATCAAGGAATTCTCTTGGATAGCAGCATCCCTGACTAAACTAACCAGAAAGGACGTAAAGTTTATTTGGTCTAGTAAATGTGAGGAAGCGTTCTAGAAGCTAAAACATGTATTGACTAATGCGCCCGTGTTAATTGTGCTAGACGGTAATCAGGATTTGGTGGTGTATACAGATGCATGTAGAGCAGGATTAGGAGTTGTGTTGATGTAAGAGGTAAGTGATTGCCTATGCTTCTCGATAGCTCATACCACATGAAGTAGGTATCCGACTCATGATTTGGATTTGGCAAAGTGACCTTTGCTTTGAAGGTGTAGATACACTACCTCTGAGGAGAAAGTTTCGAGTTGTTTATGGATTATAAGTCTTTATGGTATTTGTTCTCTTAGAAAGAGTTGAATATGGGACAACAGAGATGGCTAGAGTTTTTAGCTGCTTATTATTATGGTATTATATGTCAGGAAAAGGAAATAAAGTTGCCGATGAACATAGCAGGAAACATCAGAATGTGATGTGACCTATATTAGTGGAATGGAAGGATTTAGAAACATTACCAACTTATGGTGTGCAGTTAAGATCAACGGCTAGTTCTAGTCTGAAAACTGCCATGTTATCATGTTTGGAAGTTCGATCAGTGATGATCGAAAGGATTACTTCTAAGCAGAGAGATGATCCATTACTAGCCGAAAGGATTTGTAACATCCCCTAACTTGGAGGTCCAAAACTAACGGCTACGGATGCTGCAATCATCCATAGTTATTAATCTTTGGTGACCAAATATGGTGGTGTTAGATTCATTGATACACAGAAACACATGAATATGGAAAATTTTAAAACAACAAACAAAGTTCACATTCCATTTCAAAATATTTCAAATTCATTACATAATCCCAGTACGCAGACCACATGCAGATAACATATAATTATTACAAAATACGCCAAGAGTGACATATGATGATGTCCCCTTGGATGATCGGAGTATATAGTAAGGCACTAATTTTTTTTGCCTTTACAATCAAACACACAACGGAAATAAAAGAACTCTAATAACAAGTTTGCCTCCTGCACGTCCTTGGAAGCTTTATTCGTCTAAAAGAACACCTGGAAACCTTAACTCTCAGCCTACTCAAAATTAATTGAGTACCCGAGAGTTTAAGGGGAAAACAAAAACTTCGAGTAAGACATAAAGCCTGGTATGAATAATAATTTACCATCTCAAACCATTTAGATATCTAATAAGACCATGCCACTTAGCGTAACGGGTTTTCCCCTCACTAGTATCCTAAAACATTATAAAATCATATACTATGCTCCAGCATCCACAATGGTTAAAACATAGTATTTCAGAACATTATGATGATATGCAAAACAAGAAAATCAAATTTGGATTACCCATCCCCATTCAATATGACTATCTGCCTCAATTATAGTTTCTAGGGTTATTATTAACCTGTTAAATGGTTATTATTAACCTGTTAAATGTTTGTGGATTATCTGTCCAATTTCATAGTTTTCATGGGATCACTAAGAACATATTGGTAACTCCAACATCTTTTCTCTTATCCTAGTTTTCATGGGCTATCTAGGAACCTATTGACTAACTATCAATATCCAATCTAGATATAGTTTTCATGGGCTAACTACAAACCTACTAGCTTCTGCCAGTATCAAATCATAGTTTTCATGGGCTGACTATGAACCTATTGGCCCCTGCCAATATTTTTCCCTTTATTCATGGGCTCACTGTGAACCTATTGGCCCTTGCCAATATCTGTAATTAAGCTTTTGTCATTCCATAAGTTATATTCACTACTAGGTCAACCTAGCTGGTTATTCTTCTCTTTTCCAAAGTACCGTTATGGGTTAGTTACAATGTGAATAAATACAAGAAGAAGTAATACTCTCAAAAATCTTGATTTATGCCATGGGATTTCCTTTTTAAAATGAGAATGGGTTATTTATTTTGAAACTTTAAAACATCACTTTTGAAATCACTGAATAACCTCCTTTGAAAGCATAGAAAACCTCTTTTCAAAACTCTAAGTATATACCTTTCGAAGCTCTATAAATCAATCCTTTCGAAACCAATTGTACCTTTCGATGGTATCAAAACGTTGTTTAAAACATAGCTTCGAAACAAATAAATGTACCCTTTCGAAAGCATTGGGTTTACTCTTTAAAAACATCCTTTGGGTCAAATTGGAAAGTATCTCTTTCGAAACCAATTATAAAATTATTTTAGGGAAAAGTCGATGGTGTCGGAACCATCTAGTCGAGAGCAACAACCTTTTAAATTACAACTTTGAATGATAGAGTCGAAACCCCCTCTCGACTCCATTTTTTTCGAAACCCCCAACCCCTTCGAAAGCATTCAGAAAAAGGCTTAGTTTAAGTTAAAACAGAGGTAACCCTTGGACAACATAGATGACTTCAATGCATTCGAAAGGAGAAATTAGCGGCTGGGTTTCGACTTGGTCGGAACTAGTTCCTTTCGTAAGCTCTTATTTAAAGAAAAAGGTACCCTTTCGAAAGCTAGATCTTTTCATAATATGGAAACCTTCTTCGAAAGCTATTTATAAAAACCCTTTCGAAAGTATGTTTTGACTATGTCAAAGGCTTTAAGTAAAACAAGGCAAGATCTTATCTTTTGAAAACATAATAGGGTTTCGACCCCATCGTAAGCATACCTTTCAACACCAAAGCTTCCGCCTTCCTTCCAATCCACTGTGCACCATCTAAGTGATACCTTGTGTATTGGTTTTGACTATGTAGGTTTCGACTGAGTGGGTTTCGACTGAGTTGGGATGGAATCAATGGAGTCGAAAAGTGCTGCTATTTGAGGTGGAACCAACTTTTCTGAATTAAAGGCTAAAATTTAGCCACTTTTAGTAATTGCTTTGCAACTACTTGCCTATTTGTAAATCTTTGATTGGTTGCCTCAAAACTTTTCAAATCCTTTACAAAGATAACTGCCGCATTTAATCAGATCCAAATCAAAGGAATCGTAATGTTTAAGCCCTTCTATTAGCAAAACCAGTATTTGCAAACAAGTCCTTCTCTTGAAATAATTTATATTCCCTAGTAAATCAATTGGGAAATATCCACAAAAATCACATAAATTCAATTTTATCATGTAATCAAATATTAAAATTTCAAACCTAATTTCTTCTTGAAATACTCGAAATAAATTTTAAACCCAATTATATCATATTTTCCTTTAAAAATTCGTAATAAATTTTCTATAGATCGAAAAATTCTGAAAAATAAAACCCATCTCCAAAATCAAGTTTTACTTAACATAAAAATTTTCCATGGCAATTCTAAAATCATAAACTCTCGGTTTTACCCTAAAACCGTGCTAATTCATATGTAATCGAATTAAAATAAATCAAACATAATATAGTTCTAGCATATCATCATCCATATTAGCATAAATATGAATTTAACCATAAATTCGAAACATATAATCATAAAATAAAATAGAGATGGTATAAAATTATTATTCACCTTAGATATGATAAGAAATTTGAAATTTGTTGTTGATTAATCCTTCCTAGCTTTGATCCTTGGCTTTAGATTAAAATTTTCCTCTTTTCCTCCTAGTTAATGGTCGACTATATTTTAGTTTTTGATTTTCATTTGTGAAAGTGAGAAATGAAACGTGAATAGGCAAGGGTAAGAAGTGTATAGCCGTGTATGATAAGGAGGCTATTTTACTAATATGTCCATGTGTAATTTAATTAGTTTAATAACCCAATTAAAACCCATTTTCTTTATTAATAAGCACGACCCTATATATGGTTTATTCAAATCTCAATCCCCTTATCATTATTCTATTTAATTTATCTAATTAAATTTCCTAAATAATGTTATCAAAAATTTGGGATGTTACAAGCTCCCCCTTAAAGATTTCATCCTTGAAATTCAGTAAGGACCAAATACTAAACATAGCAATCATTTGTAACAACTCCTAACAACCATAACAATCATACTAGCTTATCTGACTCGTAACTATCTATATATATCTAATATAGACATACTCTCAAAGTAGATCAGGATAAGTATCTCTAATCCTGGCCTTTGTCTTCCAAGTACAGTCCTTCTTATTGTCGCTCCACTGAACTTTCACCAACTTGACTGTCTTGTTCCTTAATCTTTTCTCATCTCTAGTTACAACCTGAACTGGTTATCTAACAAAAGTCAAATTAGGCTCTACTACTAAGTCTTCCAACTCTGTCAAAGGAATAGTAACCTATGGATCATGCACATACTTACGAATTTGAGACACCTGAAATACATTATGGACACTTTCCATACTGCTCGACAACTCTACTCGGTATGCAGACTTTCCAATTCTCTTTAAAATCTGGAATGGACCAACATATCTCGGGGCTAACTTCCCTGACTTTCCAAATCGTACAACACCCTTCATTGGTGATACCTTACTGAAAAACTTATCCCCAACTGTGAATTCTAGGTCCTTACGCCTCTTATCTACGTAACTCTTCTATCTGGATTGAGCTTCTTTCATCCTTTCTCGGATCAACTCAATCTTCTCTGACGCCTCTCTAACCAAATCAGGACCTAAGATTAATCCGTCTCCAGTTTCCAACCAACGTGTGGGTGATTTGCATGGCCTTCCATACGCTTCAAACGGCGCCATTCCTATGCTAGTCTAATAACTGTTATTATAGGAAAACTCGACCAAATGTAGGTGATCCTCCAAGATCCACCAAAGTCTAATACACAAGCTCTCAATAAATCTTCGAGTACCTTATTGACTCTCTCCGTCTGCCCATCAATCTGTGGGTGATATGCAGTACTCATATTAAGCTTGGTACCTAATACCTCCTGTAACTCTTCCAGAATTTGCTAGTGAACAATGCATCTCTGTCACTATCTACGTTTTTCATGAACAACTTAGATGTCGTCCTGGTTGACTTACTGGAATGAAATGGGCACTCTTGGTCAATCTATCCACTATAACCCATATACTTTCATTTCCCCTTTTTGTCCTTGGCAACCCGTCTATAAACTCCATGGATATCGAATCCCATTTCTAAACTGGAATCTCTAAAGGCTGAACAAACCCACTCGGCTTCTAATGTTTGGCTTTCACTTGTTGACAGTTAGAACACTGCCTAACCCACAAGCCTACATCCCTCTTCCTGCCTTCCCAATAGAAGCACCTCTTCATATCTTGATACATCTTGGTCCCTCTAGGGTGAATCATAAATTTGGATCG
Organism: Allium fistulosum; assembly: GCA_030737815.1. Taxonomy (NCBI): domain Eukaryota; kingdom Viridiplantae; phylum Streptophyta; class Magnoliopsida; order Asparagales; family Amaryllidaceae; genus Allium; species Allium fistulosum. The sequence continues at coordinate 962,772,225 of CM060901.1, forward strand.
ATGACATTCTCCAAGAACTTCTTTCCTCAAGTCCTCAATATTCGGAACACACAATCGTCCCTTCATTCTCAACCATCCTCTCTGGTCAATGCTAAACTCCTTTATATCATCGATCTCAGTTCCAACCTCAAGCCTTTTGATCCTCTCAGCCAACAATGGATCCTCCTTCTGCTTAAAAGCAATTTTCTCAATCAATACTGGTCGAACCTCAATCAATCAATCGGTATATACCACCAACCCTTAGTTTCCGTCTGGAACTATTAACACGGGTGCATTGGTCAACAAATGCTTTAACTTAAGGAATGCTTCCTCACATTTGTCGGACCAAAAAAATTTCACCTCCTTCTGGTTAGCTTAGTTAAGGGTGCTGCTATCTGCGAGAAATCCTTAATGAATCTCCAGTAGTAGCCAGCAAGTCCAAGAAAACTCCTGATCTCTGTCACCGTCTCTGGTCTCTTCTAATTATTCACGGCTTCGATCTTATCTGGATTGACTGACAATACTTTCTCTAAAACCACATGACCAAGAAATTTAACCTCTTTCTCTAGAAATGACACTTGGGTGTGACGACCCGCCCTTTTCGACCCTCGAAAATCGACACAAAATACTCAACAGTATAATATGCCGACGATCGAATGCCGGAAAAGACAGATTGTAGAAGAATAAGAAAGTAGATAGAAGAAGAAAGAACTAAACAAATCAGAACCTCACAGTCGCAACGGACAAAATATAATATATAGAACAGATCTTTACACAAATGAAAACTATTTCTGTTTCTATACAATACATCATCAGAGTCCATCACAACAAATCAGATACATGCCTAACAACAATCATAGCAGCGGAATATAAACAAATACGAATAGTACGTCTCGACTCCAGCTCCTCTCCTGCTCCATAGCCACCTATTCTGTAAATATACTCAGTCTGACCCGAGCATTATAATAAAATAACACCCGAGTCAGTCTGGAATACCAGTGTAAGAGAAATACATCCAAACTGATTATTAAAGTTTCAAAAATCCTTTGAAAAACAAAGCATCTCGTAAGACCACGCCACAAATAAACATGTCGGGTTTTTACCTTACGATAGCTAAAACACTTTTTATAAAATCCTCTGATATTATAATAGTATCTATATACAAATACTTATTCAAATAGCTGAAATTGTTACATGATTAAATTCCAGCATACTAGGTATACAAATAAAACTCGTACAAAGCACGTAGGGAAAATGGATTTCCAACGAATGACTAGGCACTGGGGTACCATCTGTCACAGTACGTGGCCTAGATCACAGTACCGAGGATCGCACCTGACTCCCTGCAACACAAGGCCGGAATCACCTATGGGCAATTCCGAATATGATCACCCCACGGTTGTGATCAGCAACCGCACCATTAAGCCGAAATAAAAGGGACCTCTAGACAGGGATGACCATACTCTCCAGTGGGCGCTACCCACGAAGCCTTGCTGCATATCCCTTGATTTTCAGTCATTCCCGGTTGATGAGGCTTGAGGCTAAACGATACCTTTCTAGCACATATCCCTTAGAATGCCCATCGTCCACCTGACGATGTTTTCGCAAGCATTCGTCCATACAAGTCCGTCCCGGGTCCGAGCGGAACCGAAGGCACTACTCCTACTACATCCATTTTGGAAATATCTCAGGATTAGTAGCGACTAGCCCTTGCTCTTCACTGCTCCATCTTCGACTCCGAACACGTTACACGAAACGTACAAACCGGATCGAAGTAGTTTTTGGGAAATAAATCCCGATCCCGGTCTCTTCGAAACGATCAGCGCATTTGGCCAATATTGATAGTCGGTGATTTAACTATCAATTCACATTCACAAACATCCATAAGCATCCATCACCCAATAAATAATTTCCATATTATTTATTTATTTGCCTCTAATATCTTTCAAAGATATAATTTCAAATTTTCAAAGCTCATTTGGAAACAATTTCCAAAATTTCTTCCTTAACTCGGTAAATCCCTTTACCATTTATTCCCATTGGAAATAACCAAGCTTTAAACATTTAGTTTTTAAAACACTTAAAATACTTTATACTGAAATATACTTTAAAATATGTAAATTACTTCTATCTATTTACTCAAAATATAAATTTAGAATAGGTGAAGAAAAACCATTATTAAGATATAAACTTTGATTTAAAATAAGGGTTTTTGTTTAACTAAATTCAAAATAGCGTTATAAAAAGAATAATATTAATCTCAATACCTTAAGTCAAAACCAACCTTTAAATAAATCCATTTGTAAAAAGAATTGCTAATATATCCTCTAATCATTACGATTTCTAAATTATTAATTTGTTACTTTAAAAATAACAATTTCTTAAAAATACTCTTTAAACAATTTAAAACTTTAACCTTTAATTAAATAAAATCTTTAAAAACACTAACTTGGTTTTTCCCAGGGAAACATCCTCCCATTCCAATATCCCAAAGAACACTTCATATAAATCCAGCCGATTTATTTCAATTCAATTTATGTTTAAATAACATAAAATTTCCAATTCCATGCTTAACCATAACTTCATCCGAAGTTCAAACACAATTTCCCATTCTGGAAATTCATTTTTAAAAATATAGGTTAAAATCATTTTTAAATAAAACATTTTGGAGAAGTCTTAAATGAAAAACCATATTTACAATTTACTTAAATGAAATCCCAATGGAGGAGACGGTATTTTAAAATATTCTATTTACATTTAAAATTGTAAATTTTGCATTTGGAAGCTTCATTGCAACATATTTTAGTTTTCCGGACAACGCCGTTCATTATTAAATAAACCATCATTATTTTAAACAATTTATAATTTCCATAGAATTCATTTCCAGGAAATTTATATTTCACATTTATCGATCGATAAATTGTTCACTGTATTTAAAATCCCCATTTGACCAATTTACATTTTCCATCCAAACCGGATTTCAAAATTTATTCTTTGAAATTCTATTTTTAACAATTCGTTTATTCCGTAAAAACCCAATTTAATCCATTCATAATTAAATTCAGGATTTATAGTTTTATACAACAATTTCACAGAACAATTTTAATTCCAGATTTTATCAATCACGACATATAAACAGGTATCACTATCAATTATAAAATAATTGCTACATTGTGAGGAATCCAGTTGGATCCCTCGAACCTGTTTTCCCTGCATCACAAATATTAGCACATCGCATATATAAATATCAATTCACGCTGATAACAACAGTTATAAACAACCAATCACACAGATATTTAAATATCAATTATTTAAAATGACTAGCATCCAGATGTGAGTGAGAAAAACTCACTTTGAGTTTCGGCGAGCATTCGAAATTTAAATTAAACCGGACAACGTCCGATTTAACTCAAATTTCTACTTGCCCGGAATGACTCCGGATCTGCACCATCACGTAGTACGTCTCTCTGCGATTCCAAAGCTTCCAGATTCGTCTGAATCTGAGTACGTATGAACTCGTTACGATTTTACAAAGTTTGAATTGAAATTTGAAAACAATTTCTTCTACAATTACCAATCACAGCCATAAGATCTGCCTCAACAAATCAAGGCCGCACAAAAGCTCCTTCTTCCCTCATGTACGCGATAGCAGGCTACAAACGAACCCAACCCACCTCCGTTCAAACCCTAAACGCCACCATTCTCGACCATATCTAGCTCGATCGGAGGCTCCTACGTCGAAGACCTCAAGGCCAACATCTAACGGCAGAAATCTCAGCAAGCTCGGCCTCGTCCTGGGCTCGAGATTCGAGCACGAACCGGCCACGAACGGGCCTTGAAATCTCCCTCCACGCGACCCTAAAATCCATCACTACCGTCCACCTTGAAGATCTCTGCATCCCCTTCAATCTTCTAGTTGGAAATTTTGTGAATTAATGCGTGGATTGAAATATTTTTGGAGGGGAAACGAAATGATTATCAGCCATTGGAAAAAATATAACGGCGGCCTGGACGTATTAAACTAGGGTTTGAGCAAAATGCGATTATATAATATAAATTAATATCATGTAAATATCGTTCTCCAATTATTTTACCACTTATGCAAACGAACTCCAAATCTCACGTACCAATAGGCGTTCCTTGGGTTTTTCAACGTTCCGGACACAATGGAACAGGTTTCGTAAGCTAATTTGATCGTACGTGCGAGATACGGAATTAAATGATAAATTTAAAATTAAATCGGTTAAATCGATTTCGATGCGTTTCGAGCTGCCACGGTCAAACGACAACCCCGATAGCTACGAAAATTGAAATCCGATAATAACTAACTATTACGGATCCAATGGAACTAGTTTCGTTGAATTCCGAGACTATGCCCCGGAAGGCTATTTTAACTCGTCTATTAAATCGGGCAATTTTCAAAATTGACGAAAACGCATAAAATTTCACTTTTAAAATCTTACTAACTTAACAATAAATCATATAAAATTTATAAACACATTAAAAATCATTCTGGCTCATTCCTGACCAAAATATGATTAAATTACATTTTAATAACATTAAATTCATTTTTAAATTAATATAAAATCCCAAATATTAATTTATCAACTTTAAAATTCATCTAAAATTCAACATTATTGTTTATAACCAATTGAACTTAAAAATACATTTAAACCCATTTTTATAATCATTTACCCAAATTCACCTTTTATCCCAATTTCGAATATTTAATTATTATTATCCAAATTAAATTTGAATTTATAATTTATTTTAATGATTGAACCCGAATCCATCCATTTCAAAATCAATTAAGGGTCCACATTAAACATTTAAAATGAATTAAATGTCCAAAAATCTAGCAGCCAAAATCTGGGATGTTACATTCCTCCCCCCTTATAAAAATTTCGTCCCCGAAATTTGCTAAGGTAGAAAATACTCTCCAACCCATTTACTTCCCAATTTGCTTAGTTAAAAGCTTATATCCACTTTCCAAAACCCTTCAGCCCAATCCCACATTCATTTGCTTCATTTATATTCAAAAGCTTTTTGTGGCAACATTGTTTCCAAATAACTTTACTAGTTAATAAAAATTTTTCCAAAACCCCAAAAATTCTCTAACTCCCAAAATTTACGGAAAATTTTGGCAGAGTCTCCCCTGCACGGAGGAGCTTCTGCGATATCGCATGATGCACAAATATATATACATCGGCCTCAGGCCGGAAATCACAATATATCACAATATATATATATCATTTTCCCAATTATATTTGCGTAGGCGTACCTTTTTAGCAAATTTTAATAGCGAGCGGCTAATATAACGCATATACGCGCTCCAACTCTATCCATCGCCTCCCGTACCTGTACTTACTCAAGCAATCTCATCAGTTTTCCAATAATATGAGCATTTATCAACATTCTTTTCATTATACTAGCCCAAACACTTCAATTACAAAGTTTAAACAAGCAAATTTCATAATCATGCATGTTAACTTCCTTCATAAGCAATTTCACAATTCCGACATCACTTTGAATCCTCATTCAAACCCAAACTTCATAGTTTAACAATGTTAACCATATTTTATCAACAATTCAAAGATTTCAACCACCTTTTTAAATTCCTTATACAAGTCCAAACTTCATTATATTTCTCTTGAATGACTTGCATTCAAGTTTAATATTCTCAATCCATATTTACATCAATTTGATTACATGTGTATCACTTGCATCAATTTACTTCAATTCAATTACAAATTGATTCACAATCAAATTCTTATTTTTAAATTTGATATACTTACATTTTCTTTGTGATCCATTTTCATTCATATGCAAACCCACTTAATAAAATTGCAATCCATTCTAATTGATTCAAAATCAATTCCATTTGCTATTTTTAAATCAATTCACTTGCATTTATTTACAAACTCTTTAAATTAGATTCCAATCCATATCAACTTATTCAAAAATCAATTTCAATTGCTTGTTAAACAACTCAAATCTGAATACATGCCAATTTCATTTCATTCAAGCAAAATAATCACCACTTAAGCTTATAACCATTTAAAATTAATTCCAACTTGGATTTATATTAATTTTATTTAATTTTGCCTGGTACACAAGCCAAGTATTTCTATTCCAATGCAATTTTTAAATTAAATTTTCCCTTACATCTTTATTTCATTTCAAAAATTAATTAATACAATTACACATATATTTCTATTTTATTATTTAGAAAATTGCATTCAAGATTACTTAATAAAGCCCATTCACAATCATTTTGTTTTTCTCCAAGTTGCTTAAGTTCTTCCACAATATTTTCATTATCTTCTTATATCAATTTTGTTTTATTTCCATTTGATTCTCATCCAATCAAATTTCAATTCATTTACAACTTTAATGCTCTTTGTTTATTTATCCAATCCATGTACAAATTTATTTTATTAACAAAGAGACCATTTAAATTATTTCTCTCATTTGAATTTTATTTACAATTCAAACCATCACTATTATAAGCTAATTCCATTATTCATCCACACTTCCAATATTTGTTATCAAAATAAATTCCCAATCCAAATCAGGATTTTTTTTTACTTTCTAAATTTCGACCAAACTATAAAAATTTTATCCGTTACCATACAGTGCATACACTTTCCATTAAATTTAGCTTATACAAAATGTATTTCCAAACAATCATTTTGGATTTAATTGAGTGAGCATTTGCTTCAGCCAACATCATCTCAACTAAATTAAACTTCCTTTCACTTTGATTCTTAACCAAATTTATTCCAAGTTTAACTAAATTTCATTTAGCCAAATTTCATTTAACCCACTTTTTTTACCACTTAAATAAGAATTGAATTTCATTCAATATTGTTTATAATGCAACTGAAATTTTTGAATTTCTCTTCAATCTAATTTATTTTTCCATAAATAAGTTCAAAACTTATTTTCTATTTTAAGTTCATTCACATCTATTATATCTCACATTACTTAATCTTACTTTACATTTCATTTAAAATTAAGTTTGAATTCACCATTTCATTCAACTATTTCCCATTTGTGATTATATTCCCATTTTACTCGGGTTTACACCCAAATTTTCCATCTTTAGGTTCATCAACTTATTTATTTATAAGTTTACATTGCTCATTTTAATCCATTTACATCTTATAATCGCAATTCCAAATTTCATATATATATATATATATATATATATATATATATATGTATCACTGCATTCTTACAGATACAAATTTTCTTTCATTTGACTTCTTGCACAAATTTAAATCCACATTTGTTTCCAGATTATAACTATAACACTTAATTGCTTATGGGTACAATTTGTTACACAACGACCCATAATTACAAAGTCATTTTGCATTTCAATTTAACCCAAACCAATTTAATTCCAATTCCCAATTTTATTTAACTTATCCCAAGTTAAATTCTAATTTCTATTCACTGTAATAACTTCATTTACCTCCATTTACCCAGATTAAGTTTTAATTTCAGGATTAAAATTTCCATTCTTCCTTTCTCACTTAAATCAACTTTACTTTCAAGATTATAGTTGATTTATTTCAAAAAAAAATTTTTTTACCTGTTTATTTTAAACAGAATTCCCAAAATTCAATTTACCCGGCTTTAATTTCAAACCCAATTTGAAATATAAATCAACACATTCCCATTTGATATAACAAATCAAGTCCCAGATTCCAAAACAATCCGCTTTTACCAAAACAACTTTCCTTTTTGAAAATTCTAAAATCACTTGTTTCTCAAACAAGTCCAAACAAATACCATAATCACTCACATGGTAGCAATCCATCACTTTAGAAACTCGAAAATGAATTCTGATGATGTGGCCAGCATCATTAGGATTATTTCCCAGCGACTGAAGTGAGTTCAGTGCTTCCTTACTTCTAAATTCATCACAATCAATTTCCATTCAGAAATATTTTCCAAAATATACCTCATCATTGACTTCAAAAGCTTTGGAAAACATTTCAACATTCCCAAGGTTTCTAAATTTTTCCAAACCTTTGTTTAAATTCATTTGAAATCCCTTTCAAAATTTCCGGGTAAAAATTCTGGTTTAAATCAAATTTCAATTTCACTTCTTCTTATTTAAACATATTCAGTCAATTTCATTTGGTTATAAACCATTTTAATATTTTAAATTCCTATTTGCTTATAAATCATTTCAAATTTTAGATCATTTTTTTAATTTCTTATTCAATTATAGAAGAAACAACCAAACAAACATCCAATACATATAATAATTTAGAAAATTATTTCTTTATATCAAAATATAGTTTTGGGTAAAATTATTTCATTTACTCACTTTAAAACAGTACTATGTCGGTTCATCCTGTTTAAGAGTTTAGAAACCCCTATCGATACGGTTGTACTTCCCGCACCGACCAGAATTCATAAACACTCAACTGATAAGTCAACACAGTAAAAAACAATTTTATATCCACTAACAAATACGCTCTCATAGCTATTATTACACTCAACTCATTATAGAGTACTATTGACTCTATTTCCAATGGGTAATTTTCCCACCAAAGCCTAGGTTGTCGCCAACCTAAGCTCTGATACCACGTGTGATGACCCACCCTTCTCGACCCTCGAAAATCGACACAAAATACTCAACAGTATAATATGCCGACGATCGAATGCCGGAAAAGACAGATTGTAGAAGAATAAGAAAGTAGATAGAAGAAGAAAGAACTAAACAAATCAGAACCTCACAGTCGCAGCGGACAAAATATAATATATAGAATAGATCTTTACATAAATGAAAACTATTTCTGTTTGTATACAATACATCATCAGAGTCCATCACAACAAATCAGATACATGCCTAACAACAATCATAGCAGCGGAATATAAACAAATACGAATAGTACGTCTCGACTCCAGCTCCTCTCCTGCTCCATAGCCACCTATCCTGTAAATATACTCGGTCTGACCCGAGCATTATAATAAAATAACACCCGAGTCAGTCTGGAATACCAGCGTAAGAGAAATACATCCAAACTGATTATTAAAGTTTCAAAAATCCTTTGAAAAACAAAGCATCTCGTAAGACCACGCCACAAATAAACATGTCGGGTTTTTTCCTTACGATAGCTAAAACACTTTTTATAAAATCCTCTAATATTATAATAGTGTCTATATACAAATACTTATTCAAATAGCTGAAATTGTTACATGATTAAATTCCAACATACTAGGTATACAAACAAAAATCGTACAAAGCACGTAAGGAAAATGGATTTCCAACGAATGACTAGGCACTGGGGTACCACCTGTCACAGTACGTGGCCTAGATCACAGTACCGAGGATCGCACCTGACCCCCTGCAACACAAGGCCGGAATCACCTATGGGCAATTCCGAATATGATCATCCCATGGTTGTGATCAGCAACCGCACCACTAAGCCGAAATAAAAGGGACCTCTAGACAGGGATGACCATACTCTCCAGTGGGCGCTACCCACGAAGCCTTGCTGCATATCCCCTGATTTTCAGTCATTCCCGGTTGATGAGGCTTGAGGCTAAACGATACCTTTCTAGCACATATCCCTTAGAATGCCCATCGTCCAGCTGACGATGTTTTCGCAAGCATTCGTCCATTCAAGTCCGTCCCGGGTCCGAACGGAACCGAAGGCACTACTCCTACTACATCCATTTTGGAAATATCCTCAGGATTAGTAACGACTAGCCCTTGCTCTTCACTGCTCCATCTTCGACTCCGAACACGTTACACGAAACGTACAAACCGGATCGAAGTGGTTTTCGGGAAATAAATCCCGATCCCGGTCTCTTCGAAACGATCAGCGCATTTGGCCAATATTGATAGTCGGTGATTTAACTATCAATTCACATTCACAAACATCCATAAGCATCCATCACCCAATAAATAATTTCCATATTATTTATTTATTTGCCTCTAATATCTTTCAAAGATATAATTTCAAATTTTCAAAGCTCATTTGGAAACAATTTCCAACATTTCTTCCTTAACTCGGTAAATCCCTTTACCATTTATTCCCATTGGAAATAACCAAGCTTTAAACATTTAGTTTTTAAAACACTTAAAATACTTTATACTGAAATATACTTTAAAATATGTAAATTACTTCTATCTATTTACTCAAAATATAAATTTAGAATAGGTGAAGAAAAACTATTATTAAGATATAAACTTTGATTAAAATAAGAGTTTTTGTTTAACTAAATTCAAAATAGCGTTATAAAAAGAATAATATTAATCTCAATACCTTAAGTCAAAACCAACCTTTAAATAAATCCATTTGTAAAAAGAATTACTAATATATCCTCTAATCATTACGATTTCTAAATTATTAATTTGTTACTTTAAAAATAACAATTTCTTAAAAATACTCTTTAAACAATTTAAAACTTTAACCTTTAATTAAATAAAATCTTTAAAAACACTAACTTGGTTTTTCCCAGGGAAACATCCTCCCATTCCAATATCCCAAAGAACACTTCATATAAATCCAGCCGATTTATTTCAATTCAATTTATGTTTAAATAACATAAAATTTCCAATTACATGCTTAACCATAACTTCATCCGAAGTTCAAACACAATTTCCCATTCTGGAAATTCATTTTTAAAAATATAGGTTTAAATCATTTTTAAATAAAACATTTTGGAGAAGTCTTAAATGAAAAATCATATTTACAATTTACTTAAATGAAATCCCAATGGAGGAGACGGTATTTTAAAATATTCTATTTACATTTAAAACTGTAAATTTTGCATTTGGAAGCTTCATTGCAACATATTTTAGTTTTCCGGACAACGCCGTTCATTATTAAATAAACCATCATTATTTTAAACAATTTATAATTTCCATATAATTCATTTCCAGGAAATTTATATTTCACATTTATCGATCGATAAATTTTTCACTGTATTTAAAATCCCCATTTGACCAATTTACATTTTCCATCCAAACCAGATTTCAAAATTTATTCTTTGAAATTCTATTTTTAACAATTCGTTTATTCCGTAAAAACCCAATTTAATCCATTCATAATTAAATTCAGGATTTATAGTTTTATACAACAATTTCACAGAACAATTTTAATTCCAGATTTTATCAATCACGACATATAAACAGGTATCACTATCAATTATAAAATAATTGCTACATTGTGAGGAATCCAGTTGGATCCCTCCAACCTGTTTTCCCTGCATCACAAATATTAGCACATCGCATATATAAATATCAATTCAGGCTAATAACAATAGTTATAAACAACCAATCACACAGATATTTAAATATCAATTATTTAAAATGCCTAGCATCCAGATGTGAGTGAGAAAAACTCACTTTGAGTTTCGGCGAGCGTTCGAAATTTTAAATTAAACCGGACGACGTCCGATTTAACTCAAATTCTACTTGCCCGGAATGACTCCGGATCTGCACCATCACATAGTACGTCTCTCTGCGATTCCAAAGCTTCTAGATTCGTCTGAATCTGAGTACGTATGAACTCGTTACGATTTTACAAAGTTTGAATTGAAATTTGAAAACAATTTCTTCTACAATTACCAATCACAGCCATAAGATCTGCCTCAACAAATCAAGGCCGCACAAAAGCTCCTTCTTCCCTCACGTACGCGATAGCAGGCTACAAACGAACCCAACCCACCTCCGTTCAAACCCTAAACGCCACCATTCTCGACCATATCTAGCTCGATCGGAGGCTCCTACGTCGAAGACCTCAAGGCCAACATCTAACGGCAGAAATCTCAGCATGCTCGGCCTCCTCCTGGGCTCGAGAATCGAGCACGAACCGGCCATGAACGGGCCTTGAAATCTCCCTCCACGCGACCCTAAAATCCATCACTACCGTCCACCTTGAAGATCTCTGCATCCCCTTCAATCTTCTAGTTGGAAATTTTGTGAATTAATGCGTGGATTGAAAGATTTTTGGAGGGGAAACGAAATGATTATCGGCCATTGAAAAAAATATAACGGCGGCCTGGACGTATTAAACTAGGGTTTGAGCAAAATGCGATTATATAATATAAATTAATATTATTTAAATATCGTTCTCCAATTATTTTACCACTTATGCAAACGAACTCCAAATCTCACGTACCAATAGTCGTTCCTAGGGTTTTTCAGCGTTCTGGACACAATGGAATAGGTTTCGTAAGCTAATTTGATCGTACGTGCGAGATACGGAATTAAACGATAAATTTAAAATTAAATCGGTTAAATCGATTTCGATGCGTTTCGAGCTGCCACGGTCAAACGACAACCCCGATAGCTACGAAAATTGAAATCCGATAATAACTAACTATTACGGATCCAATGGAACTAGTTTCGTCGAATTCCGAGACTGTGCCCTGGAAGGCTATTTTAACTCGTCTATTAAATCGGGCGATTTTCAAAATTGACGAAAACGCTTAAAATTTCACTTTTAAAATCTTACTAACTTAACAATAAATCATATAAAATTTATAAACACATTAAAAATCATTCTGGCTCATTCCTGACCAAAATCTGATTAAATTACATTTTAATAACATTAAATTCATTTTTAAATTAATATAAAATCCCAAATATTAATTTATCAACTTTAAAATTCATCTAAAATTCAACATTATTTTTTATAACCAATTGAACTTAAAAATACATTTAAACACCATTTTTATAATCATTTACCCAAATTCACCTTTTATCCCAATTTCGAATATTTAATTATTATTATCCAAATTAAATTTGAATTTATAATTTATTTTAATGATTGAACCCGAATCCATCCATTTCAAAATCAATTAAGGGTCCACATTAAACATTTAAAATGAATTAAATGTCCAAAAATCTAGCAGCCAAAATCTGGGATGTTACAGTAAACTTTTCCTTCAGCTGATTCTGCCTCAACGTCTCAAGTACCACTCTAAGATGAACTTCATGCTCTCTCTCTCTCTCATCCTTAGAGTAGAATATAATGTAATCTATAAACACCAGCACAAACCTATCCAAATACTCTCGGAAAACTCGGCTCATCAAATCCACAAAGAAAGCAGGTGCATTCGTTAATCCAAATGGCATCACCAACCACTCATATGAACTATACCTAGTGCGAAATGCTGTAAAAGGAACACTGTCCTCCGCCACTCTTAACTAATGGAAACCTATCACCAAATCTAATTGGAAAAGCACTCTGGATCCACTCAACTGATCAAATAGATCATCTATTCTAGGCAAAGGATACTTATTCTTATTCGACCTTTCGTTCAACTTACGATAGTCGATACACATTCTTAACGACCCATCTGGTTTCTTCTCGAATACCGTGGCCGCTCCCCAAGGCGAACTGCTTGGTCTAATACAATTCTTTTATTCTAGATCCACTAACTGCACCTTCAATTCTTTTCATCTCAGTCGGTGTCATCCTGCCAAGTGGTCTACTTATACGTTCAACTTCGGGCATGAGATCTATTCTAAACTCAACAGCTCTTCTCGGTGGTAGTCCAGTGACTGGCTCAAAGACATCCGCAAACTCTCTTGCTACCCGAACCTGACTTAACTCATTTCCTACCTCCATAGCATTAAGTAAAGCACTAACACTCCATCAGTATTCTTAACCGAGAATATCACTCGATTATGTTTATCAAAGTGTCTCAGTGATATCTCCCTATCTTGGCAAAATATTCTAGCCTCATACCTACCCAACCAATCCATACCCAAAATGATCCCGAAATCTACGAAATCAATAACATACAAACTGCATGCAAATTTATGACCTAACATATCAAGTTCGAATTGGTCACATTTTAACCCTAGAGTGGCATACCCTCCTATTAGATTCGCCACCCTTAAGGAAGTAACAAGGTAGGTGGGTTCTAAACATAATCTATTAATCAAACACTGAGGTATAAATGAATGTGATGCACCGATATCAAATAGTACCCTAACAGGTATACTCTAAATCAAAAACCTACCTTTCATTACAGTCTTTCCTTTATCAGCTGTAGTAGGCCTAGCTAGTCCAATAGCTAAACCTTTTCCTTTGTCCTCCCTAACTGGCTCTGGACATTGATTCTTGTAATGCCCAACTTGATCACAGTTGAAGTACTTAACATTCTTCTTGGTTGCAGCTTTCTTCCTATTTCCTGACCGACATTCATTCACAAAGTGACCCTTCTTGTCACATTTATAGCAAACTACCTCAGCCTTTGACTTCTTAGCAGTATCTCCCTTCTGGGCTCCCTTCTTTTTAAATAAATTTCTCTTCTTTCCTTGAGAACCTTGAGTTTCCACTGACTTCTCCTTAGCCTGATCAGCAAGTAACTCCTCATGGGGAATGGCCATCTCCACCACTACATTACGGGGATCACAGACATGTGTCATGGTCATTCTAGCAAGCTCGAGCCTCAATCCCCGAATGAACCTCTTATTCCTTCTGATATCAGTATCTATAACAGCATATCCATATCAAGACAGCACTTCAAACTTAGTAGCATACTCAACTACTAACATCTCTCCTTGCACTAAATCCATAAACTTCCTCATCAGTTCCGACTTAGCAAAATCAGATACAAACTTCTGCTCAAATCTCGTTTTAATATTAGCCCAAGTTAACTGCTCTTTCGGAACTCCGGCAGTGACACTATTCCACCAATGTAATGCTGACCCTTGCAACTATCTAGAGGCCAACCTTCTCTTTTGCCCATCATTCAGACCCAAATCAGTAAATATATGCTCACAATGCAATAGCTAATTCTGAACTTCTATGGCACTCTCTGTCCCAAAGAATGGCTTCCCAACCAAACTGGTGTAATCACTACTCAACAAAGCATAATTATTCCCAACTGGAGCCATAGGATTAGCTCCTCCTACATTTCCAGCAACACCAGCAGCAGCTCCAGCTTGCATCAAACCAACAAAGAACTGATACATCACCCCCATATCTATTGGTGGATTTCCAGCACTCACATTGGCATCAGCATTTTGATTACTAGCACTAGCCTATCGATCCAGGTTCCTCTTGGTAGTGGGTCAAGCATTTCCATTAGTTGTGGTGCTTCCTCTGCCAAGATTTCCTCTTCTGTTTCCCGCTTTCATAACTCCTTTCTCGTAAATCTGCATACGAGCCCTAGTAAGATACAGAAGAATGGTCCAAGAGAGCGGGGTATACATACTTATGTGTATATATAACTATATATCAAATACAAGTACGTTATTATAACGTTAACCCAAACCCCAATCTTATTATCTGATTTATTAGATTATGTTTGGAAAATCCTTTTAAGTTTAAGTTTTATAAACCTATGCTCTGATACCAACTTGTAGCATCCCCCTACTTGGAGGCCCAAAACTAACGGGTACGGATGCTACAGTCATCCATATTTATTAATCTTTGGCAACCAAATATGGCTGTGTTAGATTCACTGATACACAGAAACACATGAATATGGAAAATTTTAAAACAACAAAAAAAATTCCACATTCCATTTCAAAATATTTCAAATTCATTACATAATCCTAGTATGCAGACCACGTTTAGATAACATATAATTAATACAAAATACGCTAAGAGCGATATATGAAGATGCACCCTTGGATGATAAGAGTATAAGGCACTAAAACAATTTGCCTTTACAATCAAACACACAGCAGAAATAAAAGAACTCTAATAACAAGCTTGCCTCCTACACATCCTCGGAAGCTTTATTCATCTAAAAGAACACCTGGAAACCTTAACTCTCAACCTACTCAAAATTAATTGAGTACCCGAGAGTTTAAGGGGAAAAAAAACTTCGAGTCAAACATAAAGCCTGGTATGAATAATAATTTACCATCTCTAACCATTTAGATATCTAGTGAGACCACGCCGCTTAGCGGAACAGGTTTTCCCTTTACTACTCTCCTAAAACATTATAAAGCCATATACTGTGCTCTTGCATCCACAATGGTTAAAATATAGTATTTCAAAACATTATGATGATATGCAAAACAAGAAAATCAAATATGGATTACCCATCGCTATTCAATCTGACATCTGTCTCAATTATAGTTTCTAGGGTTACTATTAACCTGTTAAATGTTTATGGATTATATGTCCAATTTCAAAGTTTTCATGGGATCACTAAAAACCTATTGGTAACTCCAATATCTTTTCTCTTATCCTAGTTTTCATGGGCTAACTAGGAATCTATTGACTAATTGTCAATATCAAATCTGGATATAGTTTTCATGGGCTAACTACAAACCTACTGGCCCCTGCTAGTATCAAATCATAGTTTTCATGGGCTGACTATGAACCTATTGGCCTCTGCCAATATCTTTCCCTTTACACAGTTTTCATGGGCTTACTGTGAACCTATTGGCTCCTGCCAATATCTTTAATTAAGCTTTTGTCATTCCATAAGTTATATTCACTACTAGGTCAACCTAGCTGGTTATTCTGCCCTTTCCCAAAGTATCATTATGGGCTAATTACAATGTGAATAAATACAA
This sequence comes from Allium fistulosum, assembly GCA_030737815.1. NCBI lineage: Eukaryota > Viridiplantae > Streptophyta > Magnoliopsida > Asparagales > Amaryllidaceae > Allium > Allium fistulosum. Next base: position 962,788,723 of record CM060901.1, read on the forward strand.
GAAGAAGTAATACTCTAAAAAATCTTGATTTATGCCATGGGATTTCCTTTTTAAAATGAGAATGGGTTATTTGTTTTGAAACTTTAAAACATCACTTTCGAAACCACTGGATGACTTCCTTCGAAACATAGAAAACCTCTTTTCAAAACTCTAAGTATATACCTTTCGAAGCTTTATAAATCAATCCTTTCAAAACCAATTGTACCTTTCGATGGTATCAAAACGTTCTTTAAAACATAGCTTCGAAATAAATAAAAGTACCCTTTCGAAAGCATTGGGTTTACTCTTTAAAAACATCCTTTGGGTCAAAATTGTTATATACGAAAGTATCTCTTTCGAAACCAATTATAAAATTGTTTTGGGGAAAAGTTGATGGTGTCAGAACCATATAGTCGAGAGCAACAACCTTTTAAATTAAAACATTAAAGGATAGAGTCGAAACCCCCTTTTAAACCATTGCCGTTGAAACTCCCAACCCCTTCGAAAGCATTCAAAAAAAGACTTAGTTTAAGTTAAAACAGAGGTAACCCTTCGACAGCATAGCTGACTTCAATGCAGTCGAAAGGAAAAATTAGCGGCTGGGTTTCCACTTGGTCGGAACCAGTTCCTTTCGAAAGCTATTATTTAAAGAAAAAGGTACCCCTTCAAAAGCTAGATCTTTTCGCCGTCGTCGAACAGTAATATGGCAACCTTCTTCGAAAGCTATTTATAAAAACCTTTTTGAAAGCATATGTTTGGACTATGTCAAAGGCTTTAAGTAAAACAAGGCAAGATCTTATCTTTTGAAAACATAACAGGGTTTCGACCCATGGAAAATACCTTTTGACACCAAGGCTTCCGCTTTCCTTCCAATCCACTACGCATCATCTAAGTGATACCTTGTGTATTGGTTTCGACTATGTAGGTTTTGACTGAGTGGGTTTTGATTGTGTTTAACGACAATTTTTCTATTGGATTAGAAAATCACCTATATATTTCAAATTAAATTTAACCGCAAGCGCACGACGTACAAAAGTTAGTACGTGGCGAGTACGGGTCGATCCGTAGGGAATTTTTAAGATTTTAAAAATTTCTACTCAATCAAATTAGACCAAAATTAGAGAAGATTGTTAACTACAAACAAAATGAAGCTAAAACTTAGAATAAAAGTGAGATTAAAAACTATGAGATTAGAGAACAATTTAGAGGCAAATCCATTCTCATATTTTTGTAAATCAACAAACAAACAATCTATGATCTCTATTTTTGGTATTAAGTGATATAATTGTTATATTTATCATAAGTATGGTTTATATATGTTATTAATTAACATAACTTAAACCATCAAACTATAATACAACAAATAAACCACTTATCAATTCTCATGAAAATGAAGCCAAAGCAAAAGCTATTTTAAGTATGATCTATTTACTATTGTAATTAGTAATATAGATCATCAAATTTTGTTTTACTTTCATTTCAAAATCAAAAACCAATTAGCAAATATTGATGTAATTTGTGTTTATGTTGAATAAAAACAGCTCATTTGCATATGCAGCATAAGCTATCAAACCCACATGTATAAACTTACATCAAAATTTACTTTCATGAAGCACAAATAAAAGAGATCATAAATCATAAAAATGGTGAAATTATATAAAGTTAGAGAGCTTCATTACCTCTAAATTGAAGGGGTTTAGCTACTCATTTGTGTTATCAAATCGACACTTGTAAATTTCAACATTAAAAAGTAAAGAAATAGAAATTAAGCAAAGGATGAAAAAGAGATTAACTACTAACTATTTGCATAAAAATTAAAGTTACACTACTTGCATGAATGTAAATCTAAGCTATAAACATGAAATGAAAGAAAGCATAGAAATAAACATTAACATAGAAGCAAATAAAAGCATGTAGAAGAGAAAAGAAAAGGAGGCTTGGAAGCCATTTTTATTTCATGAAACATTGTATTTACAACTTGCTTGCTAATTTTCCTAAGTAAAATAATAGAGTAGGAAGATATTTACATGTACATAAGAGGGCTATTTATACATGCATAAAACCCTAATTGAATTTTTAGGATGCTTCCCAAAATGCCCTTTAGGAAGTGTGGCCTCCAAGTAACCATTAGCTTCTAATTAATTCATCATTAAATATGCATGAAGCTTTAACCTCCACTTAGTTGTCCATTAGCTTCTAATTGTAGATTTTGGTAAGTGGGTAGGGTCCTCCATGATCATGAGCTTGAATTATTTCCTCTTCATTCCTTTGTATTCCCTTGTGCATGAATATATCTTCATGAAACCATCTTCCATATGCATCCAAATTCCTACAAAAATTATGAAAAATGTCCAAGTAAAAAGTCCAAAATTAACACATGCACAAAAATGACTATTTTGCCCCTGTATGTAGATGAATATATGATGATTTGAAAATAATTGAATTTTGGTTTTAAACATGTTAAAATACCCAAATATAACATTTACTTAAATAAAAATAGATAAAATATGGATGTAAATATATGCACATTTATGTGCACATCAGATACCCCCACACTTATCTTATTATTCGTCCTCAAATAAAGGAAAACTAAGATAAATCCGTTTTCGTAGGGAGCACAATTGCATTGAGCGCATGCAACAAGCCGTTAAACCTCTAGGTGTCCCTGGTAGGACGAGTGTTGTCTCGTGAGGGTTTTCAGCGGATACTACCCACAAAATCCAAATGCAAAGTGAAAATATTTACAAAATGCAAGATTTATTTACAATGGGATGAATGCAAGTTTCTGAAAGTATTTACAAATGAAGAATTTACTTTCAAATCGACACTAATAAGTTAAATATAAGTTCTGGTCATTATCAAGAAATTTAAGTCCTTTTACTTGTCAAAATTTCCAACAAAAATTAAGTTGTCATAACAGATAAACTATAGTTTGGCTAGTTGTTTCGGTTGATAACACAATGTAATTATGAAATGTATCCTTAATTGATTATCAAAGTTTGTCAAAGTGGTATTTTCATTTCTTTTCAATAACAAGTTAAATCAAACAAGTCAAAATAGTGTTTGGATTTCAATTGCTTACTCTCTCTTATTTAAATTTTTTATTGATATTAACAATATTTACATATGCCTAACTCAGATAAACTGAGGCCATATATATCACCCATGCATTGCCTTTCGGGCTTACGTGAGAGGAATACAGAGCATGGCGAGTGAACACACAAGTGTGAACACTTATTGACTGTATGCGTTATTAGTAAAAGAATTTTTATATACTTACACCTAACTCAGGTAAACTGAGGCCGGATATACCAATCATGCACTGCCTTTCGGGCTTATGTGAGAAGGGTACAGAGCATGACGAGTGAACACACGAGCGTGAACACATGACTCTAGGTGTTAAAAAATATATACAATTTTTGTTACTTATATACATTTTTTTTAAAGTAGAGAGGGTTTTGCAAAATCATCTTAGCACCATTTAACTTAGACGATAAAAATGTTATGTCCTTTACTTTAAATTTACCACTTTTTAAACAAAGATTTTCAACTAGAATATACTTCATAATTAAGACATATGAACCTTCCTATATACTAGTTAAACCATTGTTATTTGTAATCAAACTTCATTTTTATTTTTGTTAAAACAAATAAATTTTCAAAAATTTCGATTTAATATCAGAACTTATATACATATTTTTCTTTTTCTTTTCTTTGAAAATTTTGGGTTTAAAGAAAATGAAAACTCAAAAATTCCATGAAAAATAAAAAATAAAATGAAAATGAGACTCCCTCTCACACTTAATTTTGACTGCGTCCCCACAGTCAATGCACGATATAATGAGTGTAACGGGGAAAAATATGTACATATTTACAAAAGAGGGTTAACATTCTTACTAGACGTAGCTTGGCTCATGAAGGATCATGAGCTCCTCCTCTTGGTTATTTGGCAATTCCAAGAATGGTTTCAAATGATGACCGTTGACTTTGAAAATCGATCCATCCTTAGGGTTTTGTATTTCTATGGCACCGTGTCGAAAAACAGTTCGTACCACAAATGGTCCGACCATCTCGATTTAAGTTTCCCAGGGAATAAATGAAGTCTTGAGTCATATAAAAGAACTTATTGGTAAGGCGAAAACGTTTTTCTTAGGATTGACTTGTCATGAAAAACTTTTGTTCTTTCTTTGTAAATTTTCTCATTTTCATACGCGTCGTTCCTAAGTTCTTCTAGTTCGTTGAGTTGTAGTTTTTAGTTTTCGCCAGCTTTCTCAAGATCAAAGTTTAAGTTCTTTATTGCCCACAACGCTTTGTGGTTGATTTCAACGGGTAAATGGCAAGTTTTACCGTAAACTAAACGAAATGGGAACATCCCAAGGTTAGTTTTAAAAGCAGTACGGTAAGCCCAAAGTGCGTCGGTCAATTTCTGAGACCAATCTTTTCGATTTTTGTTAATAGTTTTCTCCAAAATTTGTTTGATTTGTCGATTTGAAACCTAAACTTGCCCATAAGTTTGAGGATGATATGGAGTGGATAACTTGTGGGTTATCGAGTATTTTTTCATTAATGTTTCAAAAGATCGATTGCAAAAATGGGTTCCGTTATCACTAATTATTGTGCGAGGTGTGCCAAACCTCAAAAAGATGTTTTGAGAAATTTCACAACAGTTCTATGGTCATTGGTTTTGCAAGGAACAGCTTTGACCCATTTTGAGACGTAATCGACAGCTAGTAGGATATACAAGTTTCCAAAGGAATTGGGAAAAGGTCCCATAAAGTCGATACCCCAAATGTAACGACCCACAAAATTTTTGATAATTAACAATAGTTAATTTAATAGGGTTTTGTGATTAATGTTGGTAGAAATAAAAATTTGGGATTTAATAATAAAAATTTGGGCCTTAAATTGGATTTTAATTCGATTAAAAATCAAAAGTGAGTGTTTTGACCCACTCACAACTACTAGATTTTTCTTATGTTAGTTAAGTTAAATTTATGACGTGATTAGAAATAAATTGATTGATGTTTGGTATGTTAAAATTATTATTATAGTTAAATTTCTTTTATTGCATTTAATCATCCTTTAATTTAATATTGAATTTAATTGTCAATTTACTACCTGTTAATGATAATCAGTTATCTATTGATGTTTATTGGTTGATTTGGATGATGATTGTGATGGATGTTTGATTGTTGATATTGGATGACTGGGTGTTGTATTTTTATATTTTTATAACACTGCAAGTTCTCTATGGGTTGAAATGATACATACCTGAACGATCTATAAGTTAGGGAAAAATCGTTATGGGTTGAAATGATAGACTCGAGCGATTTTATGGATTTTTATTTAATTCGGGATTGCGGTTTGAAATGATATATAACCGTAAAATTTTAAATTGCGGATTGAAATGATAAATATCCGTATAACTTGACCATAGGGTAGAAAATTATATACGGACACCGGATTGGTTAAATTAAATAATTTTTAATTCTTTAAATTTTGAATTCAGTTAATTGGAATTTTTGAAATAGAAATGTATTTATATAAACTGAATTATTTTTGATAATCCAAGCGTTAATGCTGAAATTGGAATTGATTTAATGAATTGTTCAAAGGATTTAAATTGGAATTTCAAAGCTGAAGTGTCAAATATAAATGAATTTATTGGCATTGAGTTATTGAAATGTTTGGATATAACTTTGAAATTTATTTTAAACTAATTTAAACTATTTTAATTAAATTAACTATTTTAATCAATTTAAGCTATTTTAATTTATTTTAATCTAATATAAACTATTTAATCCAATTTAATCTATTTTACCTATTTTAAACTAATTAAATTTATTTAATCTATTTGAAATTAATTTAATCTATTTTAAACCTATTTAATATAATTTAAATCCATTTAATCTATTTTAAATTTATGTAATCTATTTTAAATCTATTTAAGAAAATGTAAATCCATTTAATCTATTTTAAATCTATATAAATCATTTTAAATCTAACTAAATCAAATTTAAATCTATTTAAACTATTTTTACTATTTAACTATTTCAATCTATTTTAAACTATTTTTAAAACTATTTATGACTACCTAAACTATTTTCTAAAATTTCAGACTGTGTAAGTTGAAGTATTTATATTTAAAATCCTTGATGATGATACAACCTAAGTTGGAATTTGGAATTGATACCTTTTTGTGAAATGACATATTTGAGTAAATATAATTTTGAAGGTGAATATGATTTTGAAAGTGAATGTGATTTTGAAACTGAATATGATTTGAAAATGATATGGTTTTGAGAATATGATATTCTGATATCAATTGTGAATTAACGTTTTTGAAATGTAAAAGAACCATCTGGGGTGAAATAAGCGTTTGGTTGTTAAAGAGACCGGGATCAAATATTGTCATACTTTCTGCCAATACCGAAAACCACTTTAACAACTGTGTACGTGGTGGAGATTCCATAAATGAAGTAGGATGGTTTGGCGAACGATTCTGTCACTACAACAAAAATACCCTATTACAACGCCCTTTTTACAACGGGCATTGCCTGCCCATTGTAATAGAAGGCTATTATAATGGTCCATTCAGGCCCGTTGCAATAGATGCCCTATACAACGCCCTTTTTACAACGGGCGATGATAACCCGTTGTAATAGAATGCTATTACAACGGTCCTTTTAAGCCCGTTGTAATACATGTCAATTTTACAACGTTCACAAAATGCCCGTTGTAATAGATAACAATTGTACAACGGTCACAAAATGTCCGTGCCCGTTGTAATAACGCTCAAATAAAATTATAACCTAATATAATGGCCGACCCTCTTTTTCTTTTATATCTTCGACCCGTTTCTGTTTTTTTTTCTCCGTTCCTTTCATTTGTGAAAATGGCGGCCGTTTCGTTCGTTCGTTCCTCAATCCAGATTTAGGGTTTTGTGAAATTCGAAAGTGCCGACGTTGTTGATCAATCAAGTGGATGTTCTCGTGAGTATTTTGATGATCGATTGTATCTTCAAGTTTGCATACGGCAGCTTCGACGATCGAGTTCAAAAAGACTTCGGTATGTAATTTTTGCTCTTTTCTTTTTCTGGTTGAATACTTGAACCCGATCGATGATTCGAGTTGAATGATTATTCTTTGTTGCTTTTGCTGACGGCAGCAACTTGGAGCGTTGGAGAGATGGCTGCAACTCACAGCTCAGAAAATGCAGTAGTTCACAGCTTTGATGATGGGTGGAATCTCCGGTGGCAGCGGTGCTAAGGACTGAGAGAGGGCGGCAATTGAGATTTATAAACTAAGGTTTGTTTGGAAATTGGGGCTTTTGATTAATAATGAAATGAACAGGAAATGGAAGAGGAGTTGGAAGGGATAGTGTGTAATGGCATCAATGTACTTAATTAAATAAGAAGAGGTATCATAGTTATTTTTTCTCGATGAATTATTTTCTCTTTGGTGTAGAGATTGATGATTTAATTCTTGAGAATATTCTCAATTTATTATTTTCTAGCTCGATAGAACTCAATGATGGACTTGTTAAATCAACCGTTCTCAAGAATATAAACAATATATCGTTACAACTTTGAAATGCTAACTTTGAATGAAATATTCGGTTGATTGCAGATTATGCCACTTTCGGGTTATTTTGTGAGCAGGCTTTTTAACTTACCTTCATATTATGCTGCTGGTGTGATACTTGTTGGGTGCTATCCTGGAGGCACAGCTAGTAATATTGTCACTTATCTTGCGAAGTAAGATATTTTTACTCGATGCAGGATTGTTATTGCTCTTTGAAAATACCAAATGTGTCACTTAATGCTTTTTGTATATCAGAGGAAACGTGACTCTTTCTGTGGTTATGACAGCTGCCAGCACTTTTACTGCTGCGGTACTTAAACAAAATACTTTCATGCATCATATATGTTTCTAATTGCTCAGTCATTTTATACTGTTAATATAAAAATTGTCTGGTTTGTATAATGTAGGTGATGACTCCATTTTTGACAGCGAAACTTGCTGGACAATTTGTTTCCGTTGACCCAGCCGGTCTATTTATGTCAACTGTGCAGGTAACTTTATTTTACTAGCTAACAACTAGCAAATAGTTTATTTAGGCTCATACTTTTTAGTTAATCAATTGGTCGTGCTTTTGATTATCTACAGAGTTTGTTTTTCTTTCCATATTTTATTTTTTATTTGTTGATAGTATTGATGATGCAATAAATGCTATCCAAAGACTAGATCTGTTTTAATCAGTTTGTTTTGGTGTGTGTAAATAGTTGGATGTTTTAAATTGATTGTTATTACATTACAATTAAGATACAACGCCAATATATGCACATTGAATAAAAGTACTATCAATCTTCTCTATCATTCCACCAAACAGAGTGTTAAATAAAATAATCAAAGGTTGTTGCATAAGCCTTATTTTATGCTGGAGAATTGTTACCCAATTAGATCCTGATATTTCACTAAACACTTTTTCTCTGGTTATAAAATATCAATAGGTGGTGCTTGCTCCAGTAGTTTTAGGCGTGGCCCTGAACCAATATTTTCATAAATTGGTTGACATAGTTTCCCCGGTGATGCCACTTATAGCTGTTACAACTGTAGCAATTTTATGCGGCAGTGGTATAGCTCAAAATGCATCTACAATCTTAAAATCTGGGCTACAAATAGTTTTAGCTGTCTTTGCTCTTCATGGCTCTGGCTTCTTCTTTGGCTACGTGTTTTCTCGGTTGTTGGGGATTGATGTTTCTTCGTCTCGCACAATTTCAATTGAAGTTGGCATGCAGGTGAGTAATGTCATCTAATCTCTATTAGTTGTACACTATGGAGGTGGTGTTTTTGTTTAACATTTTAAAAAAGTGCTTAATACTATACTGAAGCCATTTGAGTTGATTTTGCTGATGTTGATTTTGCTTTGATGTTATGGTTTGCTTTGACTTAATAATTTTATACTGAAGCCAAAGCTTGCTTTTGGGTAAGATTAATTTGTATGTTCATTTGACTGGATTAGCATAGTCTATAAAAAAAGTGCCTTGATACACCTTATGTAAGTTAATACAAATAAAAATGCTCATTACACCTACCTATGTCCTGACAGTTAGAGCATCTTATCATTTCAGATCGCTCTAACTTGACTTGTTAGTTGAAATTTGCCTTTTTAGCTTGACTAAGTTAAAACTTAGGTTGAGATTTAATCTTGGTCGAAGAAGATACATGGCGAAGATAAACCATAATATTTGTTTGGTTTTCAAAATATAAATGGACTACTATTGCACACTTGGGGAGAACACAAAAGTTTGTCATTTCGTCCTTTTGGTAAAAGTCTGTCATGGTTCGGTTTGATTTTTTACACATTCAATCCATGAATGAGTATTTGGCCAATGCATGGAGATAACAGTAAGATGTGCATAAGGATCAAATTTTAACGACGATATTTTGTTGTTGTTAATTAGTCGAAGTATATGTTATAAGATCGATATCAATTTTAGCAAGGACCAATTTAGAAGGAAAAAAAATATATAGCAGTTATATTTTGTTAATTAGTCTGCTTGTCTTTCTCACTGAAGTATTTATTGGTGCTTTGTCAAGTAGTCTCATGCACCTAAGATTTATATCCTACATTTTATCAAGGGACAGATTAAGTTTAATTGTCGACAACAAAACAAATGGTTAAAATCAAGTATTTACCTCGGCCTGAATTCCATCCTTTGAAAGTATATATGTAGGCCTAGACATGGTTTTGAGACAGAAAATTTAAGTGACACGAAAGTAAAGATAACAACTTATGTACAAAAATAATTAAGGGATGGGGTTAAGTGGCTTTAGCCAACGCATCACCTTTCATAATTATAGATATATATTATAATAATTATCTAGAAACCTTACCTGATCAAGTGCAATTTAGAGTTTGGGAGATTGCGGAACAATTATAATTGACCCGAATCACATTCGGACTATACAGCTTCAAACCAAACTTCTGATTTTGAATTATCTACCTCTTAGTTAGTGCAAAAATATAAGATCGATACTTTTGAAGTATTCAATGCTATTCAATGAATAACTTCTCGATGAAAGTAATTCTTTATGTTTTTTTCCAATGAAAGTAGTCAATGCTTTTTCTTTCTGTTTTTATTATTGACAAGTCATAGTCATTAGTAGAATACTGCAAATGAAAGAGGCTATAAGAAATCGTGAAAACCTTTTTCCTGTTTAACTCGTGTACACATCAATCAATTTCCTACAATCAGTTTCTCAGAAATAGTAAGTTCCTTCATGGTCGATGCTTTCTGATTTATCAAGTAATGTGGGTACAAGTGATGCATGGTATTGATTTGCAGGTTTGTCATGAAGTTCAGTTACAGGAGTGATGCACATAATTGATTTTCAGTTGTTCATGAACCATTTTACATGCCCCATGAAGAACATGGTTCTTTTTCCCTACTATTTTCTCTGAACTCATTACTATTATGTTAAAATCTTCTTTCAATTATTTTTGCTACACGTATTGGATGCAACTACAATAAATTACTAGCCAAGGAATTATGGATCAAACTCGTTACCATTTTGTTAAAAGGGCAAGACCTTCAATATTGTCCCAAATTAAATCAAGTTACCAAACTGGAGCATCAGTCTATAGTTTCTTATTATTGAATGTAGAATATCCGACTACATCTTTTACTACTGATATTGGATTGGTGGACTACCATCATGAATACATTTAGGAATCAATATCACAAACTAACTTGATTTGTTTGCATCTACAATTAAGTTAATCCAAAGGTTTGTTCTTTCATTCCAAGTGCTTGACACAAATGATGGAAAAGATAAGTTGTAAACCCCCTTGATTATCAATAATACATGAAATATGCTGATCTGATTTAGAAATATTAGGATTTGCCAAGTAAGTTTAAAACTGAATCGGCTCTCATTTCTGGTCTTTAACGGATTTCAATTTAAGAAGTTAACTTTATAATTTGTTCAATCTATCCAGGTTTTTCAAGGAATCAAGTGAAGAGGAACGTGGACGTGCTGAGAAACTAATGGAGTATCATACATGTATTTGAAACAAAACCACCGCTGATTATATGTTCTACGTCAGTAGAGCAAAAACGTTCTTAGCTTATGTTTTAACACATGCTATTATTTTTAGCAATGGAACTTGCACTCTCTTTGGAAAAGCTTACTAATGAGAAGCTGATTCATCTACACAGTGTAAGTCAACCGCAAATTGCTTTTAGTATTTTTGTCAGTTTCAATTTTTGGGTGTTTATAATAAATTTCTAAATTGAATAAAAACAGGCAGCAACTCGATCTAATGATCCTCAACTTGCGGACTTTGTGGAAACTGAATATCTGACTGAGCAGGTTCAACATTTTACTTATAAAATCCTTTACTGTATGCAAGTACTTCTAAAGCGGAGAAAAAGCTGAATTGGAGGTTTATTAAATGTTAATGTAAACATTCATGTGTATATTAGAACTATGTCGATGTAAACTTATCTAACTTTTTGGAATGTGTTGGAATTTTATGAATCTAGCTTTTAGTCTTTTCGTATGTGATTTTGGTTGTTTTATGATAATATTTATTACTTGTTAAATTATTCATTATTGGCATGGATGTACTGCATGGATGCTGCTGTAATTTTTTTTAAAATTTGCATTTATTTTGCAACAGTCAGAAACCGTTGCAATATTATGTATTACAACGGGCATTGCCCGTTGCGAAATCCATATTACAACGGGCATTGCCCGTTGTAAAATATGGTTGACCTATTACAACGACGCCTAATACAACGGGCGCATGCCCGTTGCGAAATGCATATTACAATGGGAATTACTCGTTGTAAAATGGCTGTTTTGTTGTAGTGTGTTTAAGGTATTTACGTGACTCTGACTTCCGTGAGTCAGCTTGATGTGGCTAAAACAGGAGCTATTCCGGCCAAGTGAGGTCATTCCTTCTATCGGGCACATTTCTTCGATACCATTCTATTACTTTGTGATTGATTTGGTGGCCACCGCTTGATTTTGATTTGGGAGTGTGTTCCGAGGTGGGCGGTTGTAAGTGTTATGCGTTACCACCAGTACAAATCCGCAATTGGTATATCTAGCCTGGGCATTGCCTCGAGTGCCTTGTCGCATGCCTTATCGTGCCTTCTACGAGTTTGTTTTATACCATACCTATGGAGTGCCCTCTGATAGCCCTCTAGTTTACGGAGGAATTACGGTACTGTATAGACTATGAGAATATATAAAAATGTGTTAAGGGGGATATAGGTAACGCCTTTACGCTATTTTAATACTTTACTTTACTGTAGACATATTATAATTGCGTATTGTACTACATAGTAGATAGTTTAACGGATCCTTAGGAGATGGAAATCCCGAACATCTCTTAAGTTATTGCACTCACATTAGACACTGGATAGGAGATGTCAAACTCCGTAAATATCTCAGACGCCGTCACACTCATATTTACCGTTGATTTAACTTATATAAGATCTTTAGTTATGACCCGAGTGTTTTGTCTTTCAATTCGCTCGGGTCAGTCTGAGCTTTTCAGTTTATCGAAGACTGCTTTCTGGAGGATGAAGACGAAGATTTGTACTATTATCTTTTATTATATTTATTCATTTGCATCATGTTATTCCGCTGCATTTATTTATTATTTATTCTGGTTGTATGTAACTCTTATCTATATTATAAAAAGTATAATCAATGTTATTTGTAAACAGCTTCATGAACTGTTTATTTGATTATTATATTTTGTCATTCCGCTGCGAGATTCTGTATTTGTTTTTCTTTCTTTCTTTGTTTTTTCCTATTTACCCCATAATAATTTGCCCTTTTGAATGGTTTGAGTCTAACGCGTGTGTCTGCTTAACACGTCCAAAAAGGCAGGTCGTTATAGTTGGTATCAGAGCTTTGGTTTAGCGATAACCTTAGCTTTGTGGGGTCTGAATCACTAAAAATAGGGTAGTAATTCCCTAGTATGAGTCGCTGAGTGTATATATATTAGAGAGCGTATTTGTTAGTGTTATAAAGGTTTTTGTATTACGTTAATTTGTTCTGTTTTGTATTTATAAATTCTGGTCGGTACATAGGACGCTATGGCATCGATATGGATTTCTAAATGCTTAATAGGACAGACCGAGACAATATTGTTTTGAAATACAGGTAAATGAAATAATTTTACCTGGTATATATTTAGTATATAAAAGAATAATTTTATAGATGATATAGTTGGATGTTATATGTTGTTTGTTAGGCAGAAAATTTTATAAATATTGATTGGAAATAGGACTTACAAATAAAGTAATATAAAATGGAAATCTAGAACTTAAATTTATGAGATTTTAAAAAATTTCTTTCGAAAGATTTTGGAATATAATATTAGTATTATTTGGAAGTATTTTTCGATATAAATATTTCAATGTGATTTGGAAGGAATTTTTAAAAAGAAATTTTTGAAGGAAAGATGTTCTATACTCCCCTCTTTGTCACTGGAAAATAATTTCGATGATGAGTGCACGCATCATCGACGTTCATTTTTCGAGTTTCAAAGTAGGAAGACTGCTGTAGTAGTTTTACTACACAATTGTTTTGATAGATTAATATTAATTTTGAATTCCAAATATGATTTGATATATATAAAAGATATGATTATATATAGTATTATTTTAAAATGATTGAAAGGGAACCCGGTTGTTTAGTTCTTAAGTTCCATAAATTAGAAATTGAAATAATTGAAATGAATGGAATCTTAACTATATTAATAATTGGAAACTTCTAAGAGGAAAATAAGAAATTTGATGTTAAAATGCTTAATGAAATAGATAAGAAATTGAAAATTTGTAAATTGTAAATAAAAAGGGAAATGAAAATAAGAATTGGTTACCATGGAACATTTTGTTAACTAAATATATAAGGGAAACTTGGGTAATATTCAATTGCATTCTTAAAATCATATATATAACTTACCAAAATATTAAAATTTGAAAGGTTAATGAGAATATGTAATAGAATATTATACAAGTAAAACTTAGAAAACGAAAGTGTTCAATGGAATCTCTTCTGTAAATAAAAATTCTAATAGTATAAATTGTTATAAACTAAAGTTAATAGTTTAAAATGCTACTAATTAAATGTAACAGAAGTGAATAATGTAAGAAAAATGATTATAAACTTAAGTTGACATTTTAAGCTATTTAAAATTAGATTGGATAGTAAAAGGTGAACACTATAAGAAAATAATTATGAACTGGAATTAATATTGAAGCCATTTATAATTAAAATGAGTACTATATAAATAGAATGGTTATAAATTTAGAAACCATTGAAATAATTTAGAAATGGATTTAATATTCAATAATACTATATATGGAAGAATAAATGTGAAAAAGAAATATCTATTAATGATGAATTAAAATGTAAAGAGACTTACATAATAATAAATAATCTAATAATTGAAATGGAAGTAACTTATGTAAGCAATGAATGCAAAGCAATGAAAATAGTATTGCATAAATGAATGGAAAATAAATTTTGAAAGTGATAAATGTAAAGAAATTTAACAAGCACTGTATGAATAAAGAAGAAATGAACTTTTGTCAGCAATAACGAATGTAAATTTATGAAAATAAACATTATATGAATGAGAAAAGAAAAGTAAATGATGAAAAAAAAAGAACAATAAATGAGGTTAAAAGATAAATAGATTAAACTTAAAAATGTGTTAAATTCTTTGTGTGTTTGGCTTATGGATTGATTGGGAAAGGATACTTCTATTTTGTATAGAGATGTATAAATAATGTATAAAGTTTTATCTAGGACTGTTGAGTGTATGGTTTACTTCATAGTTTATTTATCATTTTATATGATTAGAAGTTCTGAACCCGAACAAACCATTTGTTTTTGGTTGCTGTGGATGAGTGATTGCTCTCCTTGTTAAAAATGATGTCTGTACTGTTGTTTTCAAATGATTATTGGTATGTGGTGATGTTCTGGTTGTTATTTATTAAAACAACTTAAATATTTCTCTTATATAAAATTATTAACTCTTTTGGATTATATAATTGAAATAGGAAATTATCGTAAAGGACAAAATTTATCAACGTTTTAGCCTCAAGGACAGACCTTTGGTATTTTAGCCTGAAGGATGACTTTCCTTAGGTATCAGTTTTTAGTTATTGATAGCAGTTTTTAGGTATCATTTTGTAGTTATCGGTAGCAGTTTTTAGTTCGATGGCAGTTTTGGAAGAATGTTTGTCCTTATGAATAATTTTTAGGAGAACATTTGTCCTTGTGGTTAAAATATTGAGGTCGTGTCCTTGAGGCTAAAAATATACAAATTTTTGTCCTTTAAAATAATTCCCCCTAAGTGAAATACAGGTTATGGAAGCAATTGCTACTGCTTTTGGTTTCATAAATTAGCGTTTGTTTGCCCGACAAATAGGTACGTTTTCGGATTACGGTTTTATAGCGATATTATATTGTTTTTCCCATGGTTTGGGATATATTATTTTGAAAATATATGATATATATTGTTATTATTGATATTATTATTCCTCCCAGACCTCTCCGTACAAAGGAGACTTTGCCGAAATTTTCCATAAATTTTGGACTTAGAAAAATTTTGTGAAATGTTTTTCAAACTTTTGTTAACTTGAATATAAATGATTTAATTGTTATAAATTGATATATTTTATTTAAATTATTTAATTATGTAAATTAATTGCTTAAAAATTTAGTATTTTGAATAAGATATATTGATTACTTAATTCCACCTTTCCATCCTTTTCTTTTCAAGGACGAAAAGTTTTGAGTGGGGGAGAGTGTAACGACCCGCAAATTTTCGATAATTAACAATAGTTAATTTAATAGGGTTTTGTGATTAATGTTGGTAGAAAAAAAAATTTGGGATTTAATATTAAAAATTTGGGCCTTAAATTGGATTTTAATTCGATTTAAAATCAAAAGTGAGTGTTTTGACCCACTCACAACTACTAGATTTTTCTTTTGTTAGTTAAGTTAAATTTATGATGTGATTAGAAATAAATTGATTGATGTTTGGTATGTTAAAATTGTCATTATAGTTAAATTTGACTTTTATTGCATTTAATCATCGTTTAATTTAATATTGAATTTAATTGTCAATTTAATACCTGTTAATGATAATCGGTTATCTATTGATGTTTATTGGTTGATTTGGATGATGATTGTGATGGAAGTTTGATTGTTGATATTGGATGACTAGGTGTTGTATTTTTATATTGTTATAACACTGCAAGTTCTCTATGGGTTGAAATGATACATACCCGAACGATCTATAGGTTAGGGAAAAATCGTTATGGGTTGAAATGATAGACTCGAGCGATTTTATGGATTTTTATTTAATTTGGGATTGCGGTTTGAAATGATATATATCCGTAAAATTTTAAATTGCGGATTGAAATGATAAATATCTGTATCACTTGACCATAGGGTAGAAAATTATATACGGACACCGGATTGGTTAAATTAAATATTAAATTTTGAATTCAGTTAATTGGCATTTTTGAAATAGAAATGTATTTATATAAACTGAATTATTTTCGATAATCCAAGCGTTAATGCTGAAATTGGAATTGATTTAATGAATTGTTCAAAGGGTTTAAATTGGAATTTCAAAGCTGAAGTGTCAAATATAAATGAATTTATCGGCATTGAGTTATTGAAATGTTTGGATATAACTATGAAATCTATTTTAAACTATTTTAATTAAATTAACTATTTTAATCAATTTAAGCTATTTTAATTTATTTTAATCTAATATAACCTGTTTAATCCAATTTAATCTATTTTACCTATTTTAAACTAATTAAATTTATTTAATCTATTTGAAATTTATTTAATCTATTTTAAACCTATTTAACATAATTTAAATCTATTTAATCTATTTTAAATTTATTCAATCTATTTAAAATCTATTTAAGAAAATTTAAATCCATTTAATCTATTTTAAATCTATATAAATCATTTTAAATCTAACTAAATCAAATTTAAATCTATTTAAACTATTTTTACTATTTAAAATATTTCAATCTATTTTAAACTATTTATGACTACCTAAACTATTTTCTAACATTTCAGACTGTGTAAGTTGAAGTATTTATATTTAAAATTCTTGATGATGATACAACCTAAGTTGGAATTTGGAATTGATACATTTTTGTGAAATGACATATTTGAGTAAATATGATTTTGAAGTTGAATATGATTTTGGAAGTGAATGTGATTTTGAAGTGAATATGATTTGAAAATGATATGGTTTTGAGAATATGATATTTTGATATCAATTGTGAATTAACTTTTTTGAAATGTAAAAGAACCATCCGGTGTGAAAAAAGCGTTTGTTTTTTAAAGAGACTGGGATCAGATATTGTCATACTCTTTGCTAATACCGAAAACCACTTTAACAACTGTGTACGTGGTGGAGATTCCAGAAATGAAGTAGGATGGTTTGGCGAACGATTTTGTTTGTGGTATTTACGTGACCCTGACTCCCGTGAGTCAGCTTGATGTGATTAAAACATGAGCTATGCCGGGCCAAGTGAGGTCATTCCTTCTATCGGGCACATTTCTTCGATACCATTCTATTACTTTATGACTGATTTGGTGGCCACCGCTTGATTTTGATTTGGGAGTGTGTTTCGGGGTGGGCGGTAGTAGCTGCTATGCATTACCACTAGTCCGGATCCGCAATTGGTATATCTACCCTGGGCATTGCCTCGAGTGCCTTGCCGCATGCCTTATCGAACGAGTTTGTTTTGTACCATACCAATGAAGTGCCTTCTAATAGCCCTCCAGTTTATGGAGGAATTACAGAACTGTATAGACTATGAGAATATATAAAAATGTGTTAAGGGGGATATGGGTAACGCCTTAACGCTATTTTAATACTTTACTTTACTGTAGACACATTATAATAGCGTATTGTACTACATAGTAGATATTTTAACGGATCCTTAGGAGATGGAAATCCCGAACATCTCTTAAGTTATTGCACTCACGTTAGACACTGGATAGGAGATGTCAAACCCCGTAAACATCTCTGACGCCGTCACACTCATATTTACCGTTGATTTAAATCACATAAGATCTTTTAGTTCTGACTCAAGTGTTTTGTCTTTTAATTCGCTCGGGTCAGTCTGAGCTTTTCAGTTTATCGAAGACTGCTTTTTGGAGGATGAAGACAAAGATTTGTACTATTATCCTTTATTATATTTATTCATTTGCATCATGTTATTCCGCTGCATTTATTTATTATTTATTCTTATTGTATGTAACTCTGATCTGTATTATAAAAAGTATAATCAATGTTATTTGTAAACAGCTTCATGAACTGTTTATTTGATTATTATATTTTGTCATTCCGCTGCGAGATTCTGTATTTGTTTTTCTTTCTTTCTCTGCTTTTTCTTATTTACCCCATAACAATCTGCCCTTTTGAATGGTTTGAGTCTGACGCGTGTGTCTACTTAACACGTCCAAAAAGGCAGGTCGTTACACCAAACATCAAAGATTTCGATCGTAAGAATGGGGTTTAGAGGCATCGTATTTCGTCGAGAAATTCGTCCAAGCATTTGACATCGATCGCAAGTTTTACAAAATTCAAATGAGTCTTTTAAAAGAGAAGGCCAATAGAAACCACATTGAAGCACCTTTTCCGCAGTTTCTCGAGGACCGAAATGTCCACCGCACGCTTGATATTAGCAAAACGAAAGAACACTCCTGACCTCATTATCCGGAATGCAACGTCAGATTATTTGGTCGGGACAATATTTGAACAAGTATGGATCATCCCAATAGAAATATTTCACTTGGGACTTGAATTTGCATTTGTCCTATTTGGACCAAGATGAGGGAGTTTCTTTAATGACTAAGTAGTTCACTATATCAGCGTACCATGGATTGGTAGAAATTGAAAGAAGATGTTCATCGGGGAAGTTTTTATTGATTGACAAAGAAGATGGTGCGTTCGGAAGACGAGATAAGTGATCGGCTATGACATTATCAGATCCTTTTTTGTCCTTGATTGTAAGATCAAACTCTTTTAATAAAAGGATCCAACGAATTAAGTGAAATTTAGCATCCTTTTTCGCGAAGTGATATCGAAGCGCAGAATGGTCCATGTACACAGTAATGTGTGAGCCGATCAAATATTGTCAGAATTTTTCGAGAGCAAAAACTACCGCTAGAAGCTCTTTTTCGTTGGTTGTGTAGTTAAGTTGAGTGTCGTTCAGAGTCATGCTAGCATAGTAGATAACGTGAAGGATCTTGTTGATGCGTTGTCCTAAGACATCACCAACTGCAAAGTTCGAAGCATCACACATTATTTCAAATGGGAGATCCCAATTGGATGCGCAAATGATTGGAGCTGAAATGAGTTCTTTTTTAAGACATTCAAAAGAAGAGATACAATTAGCGTTAAAATCAAAAGCAACGTCATTTCCAAGAAGAATTGTCAAAGGACGAGGGATTTTGCTAAAGTCTTTCACAAAGCGTCGGTAAAAGCGTGTCCTAGAAATGATCGAACGTCCTTAACAGATTTGGAAATGGGTAGGTTTTCAATTACGTCAACTTTCGCTTTATCTACCTCAATGCCTTTATTTGAGATGATATGTCCAAGGACTATGCCTTGTTTGACCATAAAGTGGCATTTTTCCCAATTCGAAGTCAAATGTTTTTCTTTACATCGATTTAGAACCAACTCGAGATGATGTAAACATTGGGAAAAAGAATCACAAAAGATAGAGAAATTGTCCATAAAAACTTCTAGAAAGCGTTCGATCATGTCGGAAAAAATGCCAACCATGCATCGTTAGAAAGTAGCAGGAGCATTACAAAGTCCGAATGGCATACATCGATAAGCAAAGGTACCGAATGGACACGTGAATGTCGTTTTCTCTTGATCTTCGAGAGCGATTGGAATTTGGTTATAGCCGGAATAACCATCGAGGAAGCAGTAGAATTCGTGGCCGGCTAACCGTTTGAGCATTTGGTCAATGAAAGGAAGAGGGAAGTGATCTTTACGTGTTGCGGCATTTAGTTTTCGATAGTCAATGCAAACACGCCAACCAGTTTGAGTCCGAGTAGGAATGAGTTTGTTAGCGTCGTTTGTTATAACGGTAAGTCCAGACTTTTTAGGAACAACATGAATTGGGCTAACCCATGGACTATCGAAGATGGGGTATATGATACCGTTATCGAGGAGCTTAAGAATTTTGCCATGAACCGCATCTTTCATTTTTGGGTTAAGCCTCTGTTGTGCATTACGAGTGGGTTTGGCTTCGTCAATTAAGTGAATGCGATGTTGGACAATAGCAGGGCTAATTCCCTTAATATCGGTAATAGACTACCCAATTGCTTCTCTATTTTTCGAAAGAATAAAGAGAAGAGAAGCTTCTTGGTCAAGAAGAGAAAGATCGTTAGAAATGATGACAGGACAAGTTTCGTTTTCACCTAAATATGCGTACTTAAGGTGATCGGGAAGTGGTTTGAGGTCCAACTTAGGGAGTTGCTCGATCAAAGAATTGGGTTGAGATTCGGACTCAACTGGAAGCGATTCAAAGGGAAGAGTATATTCAATCTCGTTAGGGATTTCGTGAAACAATTTTTCATATTCAGCTTCGCGTTCGTCTTTAAGGTCAAGTGTCTCGTTTTCAAAATTTTCGTGAATGGCACTAACTTCCAATGTTTGGTCGTGAGGTTCATTTGATTAGCTTTCAAGATTGAAAATGTTCAGATCCAAATTCATGTTTCCAAAGGAGATTTTCATCGAACCATTGTGACAATGATTAAGCCATTTGAGGTGGCTAAGAATGGTCGGCCTAAAATCAATGGAATTTGACTCGCGGGATTTGTCACGGGTTGTGTTTCGAGAACGATAAAATCAACGGGGAATATGAATTCCCTTACTCGATTGAGCACGTCCTCGATTTCTCCCACGGGCTTCTTCATGGAGCGATTGACAAATTGAAGCGTGACTTTTGTGGGTTTGAGCTCACCTAAGCCTTTGAATGTACACAGAGTATGGAATCAAGTCGACACTCGCACCTAAGTCAATCAAACATTTGTTAATCGTCTTGTCTCTAATTGTACATGAAATCGTAGGGCAGCCAAGATATTTGTATTTTACGGGCATGGATTGGGACAAGACTTCACTCAAATTGGCGGCTAAAAAGACTTTTTAGGCACTTGAGTGTGTTGCTTTTGGGTACACAAGTCCTTAAGAAATTTTGCGTACGTTGGGACTTGCTGAACGATGTCAAGAAGCGGAATGTTAACTTTGACATGTTTAAAAATTTCCAACATCTTTTCCATTTGGTTCGAGTGTTTCTTTGGTCGAAGACGATGTGGAAATGGAACACGATACTCGGTAGGCGGGTCTACTCGAGTAGAAGAAGAATTTTGACCGGCATTTTATTCAATGTTTGGCTCCACGTTCTATTCCGATTCGTTTGAAGCGGAGAGGTTTTCGGTAAATCGTTTGGGTTATCGACTTGATTATCGATTTATTTACCGGAACGTAAAGTTGTGATAGCATTCAGTTGGGTGACGTTGCTATCTTGAACAACATGTGCTTGATTTGAATTTGCATTTTGATTTATGGGATTTGGAGTTGGCTGGCTGAGGAATGTGCCTCGTTCACGTTCGCTCACAGACGTGGCTAATTGACTCATTTGCATTTCAAGTTTTGCAATTGATTGGTTTGTGTTTTGCATATATGAGGTCAATAAATTTTGCAATTTGTTGTTTGATTGAAAGCTTTAAGTAGTTGCTTTAGCCGATGTTTCAAGAGTTTTCTCAAGCAAAATTAAACGTTTATTGTCTTGGGGAGGGTTAGCAGCATTTGGTTGAAAATTTGATTGTTGTAGTTGATTATGAGACGGACCCGCAAAGTTTGGTTGAAAATGGTTGGGCTGAAAGGGAGGGTTCGAAGCATTATTCGGGAATGCTTGAAAATTTGGACGAACCGTATTCGTGTTGGGATTGTTTTGGTTCCAAGCAAAATTTGGATGATTTCTCCAACCAGGGTTGTATGTTGGAGAAAATGGGTCATTTTTGGCTTTATTGAAAGCATTGATTTGTTCGACATAATTGGGACACTGATCGGCTATATGATTAGGATCGTTGCATTTATAACACATCGATTGGGAAGCTTGGTTCATTTGATTTGACGAGAAAACATTATCGAATTTTTTAATCATTGCGTCGATCTTAGCTTCCAAAGCAAAAGAAGATCCTATCGAGTATGCACTCGATCGTGAGTAAATTGATTTTTCGTTCGAACGTTCCCATTGGGGCGACTTTTCGGCGAGGTTTTCAAGAAGTTGCCAAGCATCGTCGTGATGTTAGGCAAGAAAGTTGCCTTGGCACATTGATTCAAGCATGGTTCGTGAGCTGTTTATGAGTCCATCGTATAAGATTTGGAAAATCGTCCATTTTTCGAAGTTATGGTGTGGACATTTTATCAAAAGCTCTTTGAATCTTTCAAAATATTTTTCGAATGGTTCTCCCTTGAATTGATGAAAATTTACAATTTTGTTTCGGATTCTACTCGTTTTTTCCGAGGGGTAGAACTTTTTTAGGAAAGCTTTTACGAATTCTTCCCAAGTTTTAATCGAGTTTGATGGTAAGCTGTACAGCCATTTTTCAGCGTAATTCGTAAGAGCGAATGGAATTACGCGAAGTTTGATTCCATCATCGGAAAGTTGTTAGAGTTTCATTGTTGCACAAACTTGTTCGAATTTAGTCAAAAAGATGTATGGGTCATCGTGTTCAAAATTTCCAAATTTTGGAAGCGTGGCAATATGGTTCGAGTGAATTTCGAAGTGGTTACCCGTAGGGGCGGGTAACGTGATGCAAGATGGAATAGAAACTCTATCGAGAAAGATTCTATCCATAAGAGTTCGAAGGGCGTTCTCGTTCGTCATTTCGGGAGGATCGTCTGTTCGAGTTAAACGATTAGTTATTGAGTCGCAAGTCCAGCGATTTGTTGTTGTGTCATGAGTCCAAGTACTCATGCATAAGTGAAATTCGAGAAGTGAAAGAAATTAGAAGCGAGTTTAGAGAATGAAACAAGATTTGGAAAATGAAGTGAAAAATTGTTTTTGTTTTTTGTTTTTTTAAGAAAGAAAAATATTTACCAAGTGAAATTTATTTTCAAAAGAGAAGTTTGATTTTTGTTTGTTTATGATTTTTTTTATTTTTGGCTTTTCAAATTTTTATATGTTTTTGTTTTTGAATTGTTTTTTTTTTGAATTTTCAAATTTTTAAATATTTACTAAAAGGATTTTTTTTAGAAAATGGGAATTTGATTTTTTTAAAATTTCAATTTTTTTTTGTTTTTGGAAAGGTTTTATATATATTTTTTTGATTGAAAATTTTCAAAGGAATGGATTTAAAAGGATTTTTTTTTGGAAGGAAAAAAATGTTAAGTAAAATTTACAATTTTTTTGGATTTTGGATTTTTTTAAATATGCATGAACTAATGCAACTAAATGAATGCGAAGGACTTAATTACAATTTTCTGTCCTTAATAGCTCCTAACCCAAAATTGTATAATCACACTTTGTCTTAAATCAACAAAAATATTTCTTAGCCAGGTAACGGGCAGAGGTTATCGGTGCACCATGAATCACCATAGCAATGCAACCGAAGGTTTAAGTACCTTCAGAGGAACAACCACTATAATATTTACAAATCACCATAATATTATAAATGGTTATTACTCTGTTGTAGCCTAGACACCAAGAAATAAAATTGTTCAAAGAAAACAATTGCGAAGATACAATTAAGCCCTAGGTGAGCTCACGACACCCTTAAGTCGAATGTCTAACCTTTATTATTAGTCAATTCTACGATGAATGCAATTTGTGGGCTAAGAAAAGGGTGATGAAATCCCTCACCTTATGTGAATTGGGATATTGCCCTTAGAAAAGAAAATAAGATGAGATGAATGCAAAGCAAAAATTAAACGTGAATTTACAATGCAACTAAAATGAAGTTTGTTTTTGTTTTTGGATTTTGATTTTTTTTATATAAATGAAAATGCAAGCAACCAACAATGCAAGTAAAATAAAACTAGATATGAAAGCACGATACCAGAGCATGCAGAATTATTAGCAATTACTTTAAAGCGGCAATTTTTTTTAAGCAAGCAAGCAAAACGATTATTAGCAAGCACTTCTTCTTTTTGATATTCTGCTTTGGCAACCTGAAATTTCGACAAAGATATATATAAATTTTTTTTTTCTTTTGAAATAAGGATGGAGCTTAAAAACAAATTAAAACAATTTTTTAGGGATAAAACAACAAAACAAAACAAAAGCAACTTTTTTTTAAAGAAAAGATCAAGTTACACTAAGAAGAAGAGAAGTTAAAAAAAATCAACTTAAACTTAATCCAAGACAAAACTCTTCTTTTTTTTTTAATTTTCTTTTAGAGGGAAAATGGACAAAAAGAAAGATGAGCTTAAAAAAAATTAAAATAAGCAAACAACCCGGCCCACTTACAAAAGTCTCATCACTCACGCAAATAATTTTACCCAGTCTCTCCCAAACACTTTGCCTGATACAACTTCAAACCAAAATTTTCAATTAAATGTCCAAACAAATTTTCAAATCGAAATTCCTCCGAATTCAAAGCGAAATTGAAATTCCACTCGAATTTAAACAAAATTTGTTCGATTGAGTGCGGGTTGAGGTGATGTCGCTGCTCAATTCAGGCGTTTGTGGATTAATGGTAGATGGGATTGGTGATGTTGCTGAAGTCGTGGCGATGATTGGTCGCAATGTGATGGTTTCAAGGTCAGTTTTTGGGATTGGCGATTTGGATTGGGTGATGTTATAGCGGCGATTGCGGGTTGGTTTGTTCTAGATTTTGGGTTTTGCGACTTTGTGGTTGGAGGCGAAGCGAGGCAAGGCGATTGCGGGAGTGGTTTTTGAGTGGCTCGCAGTTGGCTGTGCTTCTAGTTCGAGTGTGTGTTTCGGTTATGGAGTTGCGGTTTTCGGGTTGGAAGTGGGATATTAGGGGTTCAGAGCTGCTGCTTGTATTTTGGGTGAAGGGGATGGTTTGTGTTGCTAGGTACGACAATGATAGGAGGTGACAGGGGATGGTTAGTGGTTCTCTGGTGATATGTGTTAGGAACTGGAGATAGTGGTTTTGATGACAACAACCTTTGTAACTTATTTTATTATAACTTATATACTAACACTATTGTCTAGATATATATGACTGTTATTATGCAGGATATATATAAGGCAGGTACTGATTATTGAAGGCTGTACAGTATAAAGGTCAAGAATGAAGAAATCAAGTTTGAAGACTCATGAGTATCAAGATCAAGATTTAAAGATAAGTGTCTAGTTTATTGTTAAAACTTCATAATAGCACGAAAATCTTCGTTCCATATTTCATTTGGGATGGGACCTATTTCTATCTTCTTAATGGCTTACAAACCCATGACAAGTAGCTTACAAACCTACGACAAGTGGCTTACAAACCCACGAACATCCTGGTTTTGTACAAGTTCTCGAGTCTTGACGTGATGAGATATTCTACAGGAAGAAGCTTGCAAAACTACTTCAAAATGGTTTTTCAAAATGATTTTCAAAACTGCTTTTCAAAATGATTTAGCCTTAAAATATTCTTTGTCTTTGTTTTTAAATAAACTCTTGTTTTAAACTTCGTTTTTTTTAAACTATCTTCTGATTTTTTAAATATTCTTTTATAATATATAAACTTGAGATTTAAAATCAAATTTATGTATACATTCTAAAAATATTTTTTTCTACTCTTCTTTATTTCAAAACATAGGAAAATTAGTTTATTTTATTCCAGAATCATTTCATCTTGTTTTCCGTTCAATACCATTTTCAAAACAAATTTTACATTGTTTTTAACTAAGGGATGTCGACATCATGGGATACCCCATGTCGACATGGTGGCCATTAAAATCAAAAGTTTCAATTTTCAAAAGAAGTGTCTATTTGTTTAAATCTCTTAACGAATGGTTATGACCATTACTGGTCTATAAATAGCCTTCACAAACGAATTTTTTAACTAACTATTTTATTATTTTCTTCACTCCTTCTTCTTCACAAATCCATATTATAAAGTTTTCATATTTTTAAGATCATGCCGAAATTCTGCCGAATTCTCAAGTGAATCAAATTAGAATATCATTCTTGTTTGGTTCTCTACCCTCTCTCAAAGATCAAAGTGCTATTCAGAGTTATAGGATCAATTTGTAATCAAAAGTTTATCGATTCTCTCTATAAGGTGTAGTTGTGCCTAGAAATCAATTGGATAATCTTGTGGCCCATAAATTAAGAGAGTTTGCCCCGGACTCGTGAGACAGGAGGGTACCTCAAGGCCTTTAGAAACTAAGGATTGTAATCTCGACTTTGGTATAATAAAAATCCGTATGAGGTGTTCTGCCTTGGTACAGGACTGGATGTAAGGTAACTCCGAACCAGTATAAAATCTGGTGTGTTCTTTCCTTTTACTGCTTTTTATTTACTTTCTGCATCTGTGTTTGATTCTGTGATTGTTCTGTGATTAAGTTCTGCATTTGTTTGTGTCATAATTTTAATTTAGTCCATATAAGTCTTAGAATCCATTAAACACTATTCACCCCCCTCTAGTGTTAAATTAGCCTTAAGATCCTTAATCAGCACTCACTTTCAATTGGTATTAGAGCATAGGTTTCATAGTTTTCATAATATGAAACTTGAAAAGTTGAAAATGGCATTTTTAGAAAATTTTCTTAATACAAGTTTGAATTTATGCATTTCATCAAAGTACATAGGTCTGCATATAGTTTTTATGAAAGATCAAGTTATCTACCGAATTGGTTTGTTATGCAGGAACAGACATGTTACATGGCTTTTGAAGAATCAACAACCAATGGACAAACTGTGCAAATTGAGAAAGATAAATGGATACTTGATAGTGGCTGTTCAAGGCATATGACTGGAAATCCCGAGATACTCAATGACATTATATATCAAGATGGTGGATTGGTCAACTTTGGAGATATATGTGATTGGCATCGACAATGTCGGTAATTCTAAAACTCCTCTTATTTCTGATGTTTTGCTAGTTAGGAATTTAAAACATAATCTGCTTAGTATAAGTCAACTATGTGATAAAGGATTTAAAATTAAATTTGGAAAATATAAGTGTCACATCGAAGATAATAAGTCAAATATTATCTTTAAAGGAATTAGGAAGAAAAACATTTACATCCTTAGTATGAAAGTTTCAAATGATAACTTATGTCTTTTGGCTAATACAAGTGACCCATGGATTTGGCATAAAAGATTTGGTCATTTAAATTTCAAACTGTTATCTAGGTTATCAAAACTTGACTTAGTTAGAGGTCTTCCCAAGTTAAACTTTAAAGTAGATAGTATATGTGATGCTTGCCAATTAGGAAAACTTAAGAAAAGTTCATTTAAATTAAAAGATATGATTTGTACTTCTAAACCTCTAGAATTACATCATTTAGATTTATTTGGTCCATCTCAAGTTCAATCAATTAATCACAATAAATATGTTTTTGTAATTGTAGATGATTATTCTAGATATACTTGGACAATTTTTCTTAAACTTAAAAGTGATGCTTTTGAATTATTTAAGAATTTTGCTAAAAGAATTCAAAATCAATTTTCTTTAAAAATAAAAACTATTCGTAGTGATCACGATGGAGAATTTGAAAATGAAAATTTTGAGAATTTCTGTAATAAAAAAGGAATCACTCATAATTTCTATTTTCCAAGAACTCCACAACAAAACGGAGTGGTAGAACGTAAGAATAGAATGATTCAAGAGTGTGCTAGAACAATGTGTTGAATCATAAGTTTTGATTCATGACAAAGAGCATTAAACAACTCAGTGAATGAGACTATATGGGCAAGCGACAAAAAGAGAAAGAAATATGCTGTTAAAACTACAAAGGAGATGAGACTTCAAAAATGAGTATAGTATGTTTATTTATTGAAGTTTTTTAGTCTTAGAATTGTTAAAATCTATCCTCAAGTAGTCCACACAAATCAAAGTTGTTTTAACCTTCAAATTCTTTAAATTATATGTGAACTGTGCACTGACAACCAGGTCAGTCGACTGACCAAATATGACCAGTCGACTGAACCTGCTCAGTTGCACAGATACACTCTGTTTTGCACCAACTTTGAACATTCAGTTGACTGGTCATTTTGGGTCAGTCGACTGAACTTTTCCAACAGCTATTTTTCTGAACAGACACTTCCGTTTGCCAAGAGATATGATCCAATTTGAAGAGTTGTACCTGCTTCCTTTGGTCAAAACTCTTCGTGAATGGTTGCAGCTGTTTATCCACTATATAAACACATAATATTCACTTCACAAATCACCGAATTTCAATTTTCTTTCTGATCGTACTCTCTACTATCTCTGCATACTACAAAGCAATCACAATTTACATATATTACTGGAATCTCCGAATCAATTAACTTATTCTTCGATTCAAAGCAATATTCTCCTTTCTAAATCTTTACACACACATATATATGACGAAAAGATTATAGGAAGGTTGTACTATCAAAGACAAAGCAGTGTTATCAAGAACACAAAGTGTCAAAGCAATTTCATTGAAACTGTTGAAGCCCTGTTCGGTTGTTCAGGCGGGTAAAGTCCTCTTTCGGGTTGTTAGAGGCGGAAAAATCCTGATCGGTTGCTCAGGTGTTGTATACCTATTCCTCCGGGTTAAGTGAGGGGTTATTGTGAGAAATTCCAGAGGGAAGTCTGGAACTTGACGTAGAACGGGAAGTTCGAACCAGTATAAAAACTTCTGGTGTGCTTATTCTTATTTACAGTACTATTATTATCTGTTTCCGCATTTAGATTATAATACATTCCATATTACACGATCCTAAGTGATATCTAGCCACACAGTATTAGCTATTTGACATAGTAGTCACCTTCATTTGGTACCAAAGCAAGGCATCTTTTAACCGTTACACAGTTATTTGATATTTTTTTAATATGGAAAACAACACCAGCACAAGCACTGTCACTAACACTAGTTTTATTGAAGGTCAATCCACTACACGACTACCACTATTCAATGGCATGAATTATAATTACTGGTCAACTAGAATGAGAATATATATGCAAGCTAATGGTTTTGAAACTTGGAATATTACCCAAAAAGAGTATACCATGCCAACAGAAGATTTTTCAACTTGGACTACTGCACAAAAAATTGATGCTACTTCAAATGCTAAAGCTATGAGCATGTGTAGGATCTAGATTAACCCTAGAGGGGGGGTGAATAGGGTTATAGCAAATTTTCTTTTAATTTAAACAAACTAAACAAAAAACAAATTGCAGAGAAGTAAATATACTGAAAAGTAAATCACACACAGAATTTACCCAGCTTCGGCAACCCCTGCCTACTGCTGCATTCCCAGATTTCTATTAGAATTAAACAGTCTCCCGCTTACAAACACTCTAACAGACTCGCAAACCCTACTACCGCCTATAGAGTTTTGCAAATTCGCAAACCCTGCTTACTGGACTAATCCTAACTAGACAATCTGACACTACCTAACCTCTAGGTGGTGATTTACCAAAGTTTAGACTTTAAAAATAGAAAATAAAAACAAATTAAAAACAACCCTAATTAAAAAATAACCAAGGCTTATTAATTAATAACATAATAAAACAACCCAAACTATTATCACTCAAAAGGAAAAATGCGACCCTTTTCTTTTATTAATGTCGGCCCGTTCCTTTTTCAATTTCGTGAAGAATAATGGCGTTCCTCTTTTGCTCTTTAAATTAGGGCTTGTAATTTCTGGTCTTTGTTGATCGGTTAGATAAATGATTTCGTGTGTAGCTTTGATCGATCGTTCGTCTTCCTCTTCGCTCTGAAAATTAGGACTTGTGAAAATTAAAGGTGCCGTTCTTGTCGAATTTATTGTTGATGCTCGCGGCTCCTCCTCTCGAGTTCGTCTGCGATACCGGTATGTGATTTCCTTTTGCTTTGCTCGTTTTGGCTCGATTGAACTCGATGATTTTTATGCCAGTGATGATTGGGTGATTTTATAGGGTTCGAAGCCCTGAGTTTTCATTCGTACGAATTAATTTGAATTCGTCAATACTTTTTACTTGGCTGCTTCGATTCACTTTTATTGCTCGTGATTTAATCTGACTTTGTCATATGCGTATATTTCGTTTTTTTCTATTACGTGATAATCACGGTATTGAGTTTGAAACGTACACTACATCTCTGACCTGTTCATCATATTCTTTGATTATCTTGGTTTCCACGGCATTGATTTCGAATTTGTAATTTGCGCTATGTCTGACTTGGTTAATTGTAGTATGTATTCCTTGAAATATTCTCGTGCTTGATTTCGAGCTGTTTGATTTCTGGTGTTCCACGATGTTGAAAAACTGACTTGTTCGACTTTGGCTTTGATCATTTTTAACTTTGTTAATGCGATGTTCTTAAAGAATCTTGTGCACTTCGACTCTGTCCATTTTCGTGTTTATTCCTGAGCACTTTTCGAACTGTTGTTTGACACTGCTTCCACTGTTTCTCGTTCATCCCCACGACATTGATTTTGACCTGCAGTTGACTTAGACCTCAAACTTGATTTTTGTGATATTATCTGGTTTTTCACTGCACTGTTTCATTTTGTAGCTCTGTTTCACTTGCAGCCCGATTTTGAACTTGATTTGGTTTGTGAGTTTAATGATCCACTTGATTGTGATGTTGTGCATGTGGCGGTGCCATAGTCTTTGTTGCAGTGTTGCTATATCTTTGTTGTAGCTCGAAGTCTGTTGGATTTTATGTTCTTCATGTTGTTTACTGCATATGAGTTCTCTTGTATACTTCACTTTATCTGTGCATTCAAGTCTGTGTGTACTTGTCTTGTGATTTGGTTGTGGTAGAGTTGCTTCAAATTTGAGTTGTAGTTGTAGTCTACCATCTCTATGCACATGTATGCTCGAGTCTGGGTTTGCACGGTAAATGGTTGGTCTTGATTTCACTTCAGTTGCACTGCTATATGATGCTTGTATTTTTAGTCTTGGCCATTCACTTGTTGGCAGACTATGCTTGATGTCTTATCTCTGGCCATTCTTCACTTGTGTAGCCTTTGCCTGTGCAATTTGGTCTGGTTGAACTTGAGACTGTAGCTTTCATGTGTACATTATTTGTTTCACTGTTGATGTTGGTATTGCATGTTGAATCCAGCTTGTCTTTTGGCTCGACTGTGCACACGAGTTGGCGAGGCAGTGCACACGTGTATAAATGTACACGTGTGTATTGCTGCCACTCATAATTACCTGTCCCTGATTAGAATACTGATATGCACAGATATTACACAGTCAAAAATGACGACAATAACCCATATATCTGAGGCACCAATAAAAACAAATTTATATTTTTGCAAATTTATATTTGTTTATTTTCAGATTACTGCTGTAGTTGCTAATTATATATGTACACAGAAGACAGGACAAGAACTGGAGCTGGACAATGCAGATAGATGCAGATGTGCAGACAGAGTGAAATAACTGAGTGTTGAGTGTTGTAGTGAGAAAGAAATGTAAATGTGAAATGTATGAAAAACGATGTATGTATATAGAGAGAGCTGAAAACTTTGTATTGATTAAGTGTTGAAATAAAATATTATTTTGAATAAAAATACTGATTGAATTATATAAATTCTGTGCAATAGTATTATTATTCAATATGAATATTCATTCCTATATGTTTATAATACAATCTGCAAACACATTGATATATTGATATATGTTTGTTGTCATCAAACAAAAAATCACATCAAACAATCTCCCCCTTTTGATGATGACAAACATATATATTAAAGATTTTGAAATTCTGATAAATGTGTTTGAGCATGAAATATTTAGCTCCCCCTATATGAATGCTCCCCCTACAACTGAGACCACTCCCTATTCAGAAGATTTAGAAAATTACAGAAGAATAAAAGAACTAAAGAAAATTAACTAACAACATTTAACAAATTTGTTGAAGTATTCCAAAAATATTTACTTTCTTATCAAAATCTTGTTCTTCTCCCCCTTTTGTTATCATAAAAAAACTGATAAAACTAATGAAACAGTAGTGGAAAAAGAATTTTTTTTAAGTAAAAAATAAATGCAAAACAAAGAAAAATCATAATATATCATAACGAGATAACAATTTCCACATTGTAGAGAATGGATCGATGATTCAGTTTTTATATAATGAGAAGAGAGAAATTTTTAAAAATAATTTTGACATTTAAGCACAAAAATAAGCACTTACTAACCACACACAACCATAAGGACTTTTAAATGGGATTAGCAGTTACTTATTAGTCTAAGCATCCGGAAAATACTTAGCTATCATACTCCATCCATGCATAACCATAAGGACTTTTAAATGAGAATGGAATAATGATATAATAATTTACTCACATGCTCCATCCATGCATAACCATAAGGACTTTTAAATGAGAATGGAGGCATGAAATATTTTATTTATTTTTTTTAAATTTTAAAAGAAATCACTCTTCTCATTTTTCAAAACCATTATGAATGATAAAAAGATGGTAGAAATAGAAATGATCGTGGAATAAGTTACCAAGTTAATTATATTATGAATTTTTTTTTAAATTTTTTTTGAAAAGAAATAAAACAAAACATATTTCCACTACTGAATACCATATTTGAACCAATCTTTGAATAATATCCAAAACTGGTTTGAATTCTAGAAATTGAAGTTGAAAATAAATATCCAATAATATTTCAACCAAAAAATGGAAAATGATTAGTCAATTTCTATAATCCCCAAATCCAAACGTAATCTGGAAAATCTATCTTCGGGGAGGGGTTTTGTGAAAATATCAGCAAGTTGAATCTCAGTTGAAATATATTCAATGCAAATGTCTTCCCTAGCAATGTGATCTCTAAGAAAGTGGTGTCTCACATCAATGTGTTTTGTGCATGAATGATGAGCAGGATTATTTGATAAGTCTATTGCACTTTTACTATCACATTTTAATGGCACTTGTTTATAAATTAAGCCAAAATTAGAAAGAGTTTGCATCATCCATAAAATTTGAGCACAACAACTTCCTAAAGCAATATATTCTGCTTCAGTGGTGGATAATGCAACACAATTTTTTTTTCGACTAGACCATGAAACTAATGAATGTCCTAGCATGAAACATGTCCCACTAGTGCTTTTCCTGTCAACCAATGAACCCGCATAATCATCATCAGAATAACCAACTAAATCAAAATTTTCACAAGAAGGGTACCATAGTCCAAATTTGTGTGTGTGTGAAAGATATCTCAAAATTCGTTTAGTGGCTTTCAAATGAGATTCTTTAGGATTAGATTGAAAACGTGCACAAAAACACACAGAAAACATAATATCAGGTCTAGAAGCAGTAAGATAGAGAAGTGAACCAATTATCCCTTGATATTTCTTCTGATCAACAGCAACTCCTTTCTCGTCTTTGTCCAACTTTGTTGATGGGCTCATAGGAGTTCTCAATGGTTTGGAGTTCTCAACTCCAAATTTCTTCAACAGTTCCAACACATACTTGGATTGTGAAATGAAAATACCATCACGGCTTTGCTTGATTTGAAATCCAAGAAAATATTTCAATTCTCCAACCAAGCTCATCTCGAATTTAACCTGCATGACTTGTTCAAATTTCTCGCACAAGAGTTCATTAGTAGCACCATAAATAATATCATCCACATAAATCTGAACAATCAAAAAATCACTTTCTTTATGTAATAGAAATAGTGTCGTGTCAGCACTCCCCTTTTTAAAACCATTTTCCAAAAGATATGTACAAAGGCAGTCATACCAAGCTCTAGGAGCTTGCTTAAGACCATATAAGGCTTTTTCTAGTTTATACACATGATTTGGAAAATCATGATTTTCAAAACCGGGGGGTTGTTCAACAAAAACTTCTTCTTTCAAATCACCATTTAGAAAGGCACGTTTTACATCCATTTGTTTAAGTTTGAAACCCTTATAACATGCAAAACTTAGCAAAATCCTAATGGCTTCTAACCTAGCAACTGAAGCAAATGTTTCATCAAAATCTATGCCTTCTATTTGGTTATATCCTTTTGCGACCAACCTAGCTTTGTTTCTAATTACATTTCCTGATTCATCAAGTTTGTTTTTGAACACCCATTTAGTTCCAACAATTGGATAGTAATTAGGCCTAGGAACTAATTTCCAAACTTTATTTCTCTCAAATTGATTAAGTTCATCTTGCATTGCTAAAATCCAACTTTCATCATTAAGAGCCATTTCAACAGAATCAGGTTCAATCTCAGAAATAAAACCACCGTGACAACAAAACGCACACAAATTTTTATCAAATGAAGAGCGAGTGTGTATACCTTCCGTAGGATTACCTATAACCAATTCAGGAGGATGATTGGATTTGAACTTCAATCTATCAGCATCAACAGTCCTACTTTCAGCTTTCTCACTAGATGTCCCTTCTTCAATGCCTTCATGATCTACCCCATCGTCAACCGCCTTTTCAGTCGTCCTTTCCAAGTCAGATTCATCGAATTTCACATTGATTGATTCAACAATTGTTTTTGTTCGTTTGTTGTATATCCTGTAAGCCTTACTCCTTGTTGAATAGCCCATGAAAATTCCTTCATCAGCCTTTGATTCGAATTTTCCAAGTTGATCACCTGTGTTAAGAATGAAACAAGGACATCCAAATACACGAAAATAAGAAATGTTAGGTTTTCTTTCATGCCACAATTCATAAGACGTTTTGCCAAGTATTGGTCTAATCATTACTCTATTCATTACATAGCACGAAGTATTCACTGCCTCTGCCCAAAAGGTTAGAGGTAGTTTATACTCACTCAACATGGATCTAGCCAATTCTTGCAATGTACGATTTTTCCTTTCAACCACCCCATTTTGTTGAGGTGTTCGTGGAGCAGAAAATTCATGTTTTAAACCATT
The DNA here is from genome assembly GCA_030737815.1 of Allium fistulosum. Classification (NCBI taxonomy): domain Eukaryota; kingdom Viridiplantae; phylum Streptophyta; class Magnoliopsida; order Asparagales; family Amaryllidaceae; genus Allium; species Allium fistulosum. The sequence goes on from CM060901.1 coordinate 962,823,775, forward strand.
TTCTTCACAAAAGCTTTCAAAATCCAAATTTTCAAATTCGCCTCCATGATCACTTCTCAAAGTTTTAATTGAAACTCCTTTTTCATTTTGAACGAGTTTTGCAAACTTTGAAAAATAATCAAAAGATTCAGACTTTTTGGCTAAGAAATAAACCCATGTAAATCTAGAATAATCATCAATCAATACATAACAATAACGTTTTCCATTCAAGCTTGCAATTTCATTTGGTCCAAATAAGTCCATGTGAATTAATTCGAGGACCCTTGATGTGCTAACAATGTTTTTAGGGTGAAATGATGATCGACTAAGCTTGCCTAAGGAACATGCTTTACACACTTTATTATTTTTAAATTTCTGATGTGGTAACCCTCTGACTAATTCTTTCGTTTCAAGTTTTTCCAAGAGGCCCATGCTAGCATGTCCAAGTCTCCTATGCCATAAGGATGCCTCTTCGTCAGTGGCTACCAAACATCTAGAAAAATTTAGATTATCAAAAGAAAGTGTGTAAACATTTCCTTTTCTTTTGCCCATAAAAACAATGTTATTAGAAGATTTATCAATGATTTTTCAAGTATCACTATCAAAAACCACATTCATACCTTTGTCACATAGTTGGCTAATAGAAATGAGATTGTGATGCAAATTATCGACGTATAAAACATTAGTCAAGGAAAAAGTACCGTTACCTACTTTACCTTTACCAATAATCTTACACTTGCTATTGTCTCCCATGATCACATTTCAACCTTTAAAATTCTCTAGGCTAAGGAACTTTGATTTGTCACCTGTCATATGTCTAGAACAACCTGAGTCTAGATACCATTCTTGTTGCTCCTTAGCCCGCCAACAATCCTACATAGAGAGAGAGGAGGATGACCTAGAGAAACTCTTAGGTCCAATGATATTAGTAACTGAAGCATTGTGAATAAACAATCCCTTTGGAACCCAAACTTGTTTTGTCCTTTCATTCTTGTTCCAATAGACATGAAATTTGTTTGTAGAATTCTTAGGAACCCAAACTTGTATAAATTTTGTGTTCTTGTTCCTATGACTACAATTTTCAGCACGATGTCCAATTATTCCACATTTTACACATCTAGCAAAGACACTCTTAACTTTTGCATTATCATCAACTTGTGTTTTCCCAAAACCTAGTCCTTTTCTGTTGTTAGCAAAAAGTTGATTTCCCAATAACATGTTAAATGATTTTTCTCCTCTTGAAAAGTTATTCAGAGTTTTCTCAAGATTTTGGACTTTGGTTTTTAGTGTTGTGTTTTCAGTCACAAGTGAGGTGCATCTATTTATAAAATCCTTTTTCCTAGTGTCAATAGTTTCCTTAAGACTCAAGTTTTCTTTTTCAAGATTCTCAAAGCTATTCTTAAGTTTTGATAATTACGAAACTAAAATTTTACATTTTTTACAGTCTAGGTTTTGAATATTTTCAAGTTCAGTTTCTAACCTAGAATTTTCATGGACAAGTTCTCTCCTATCAGATTTCAATTTTTCAATTTTAGAATCAAGAGTATCAATTGTTTTAGTAAGATCACAACACATCAAAACAAGTTCTTTATAAGAATAGTTACTTACCTCAATAGATTTCTCTGAGCTTGCTTCTGAATCTGATTTTGCCATAAGACACAAATTAGCCTCCTCTGAGCTATTATTCGAAGCTTCCTCTCCTTCTTCATCGTCCCAAGTCGCTGCAAAGGCCTTCTTCTTCTTTTTCTTTCCTTTGTTGTTTTTGAGAAGTGGGCATTTTTGTTTGAAGTGACCAGGCTTATTGCAGTTATAGCAAGTCAATTCATTATTGGAATTGTCAGAATCTTTTGACCTTTTACCATTTGTTTTCTTTTTGCGTGGCCCGAATCTTGACCATTTTCTAAGATTATTGACAGCCATTGCAAGCTCTTCAATTGGATCTTCTTTTTCTTCATCGCTCTCTTCTTTGCTCTTTAAGGCAATCGTCTTCTTCTTTGATTCGGAGTTGTTGCGTTCCTCCTTTGTTTTTAGCTCAAGCTCATATGTCATCAAGTTGCCAATCAACTCCTCCATGCTTAGTTTACTCAGATCTTTCGATTCTTGTATTGCCGTGACTTTTGCCTCAATGTTCATCGGTAAGACTCGTAGCACCTTCCTCACAAGCTCTACCTCAGTGAATACCTTCCCAAGCGCTCTAGCATTGTACACCAAAGTTGAAAAGCATCCAAACATGTCCTTTATGCTCTCACCTTTGTCCATCACAAAGTTCACGTATTCATTGCTGAATAGGGCTAGACGAGACTTCTTGACTTGAGAAGTTCCTTCATGTGTCACCTCCAAGGTATGCCAAATTTCCTGTGCAGTTTTACAATGAGAAATTCTATTAAATTCATTCTTATCAAGAGCACAAATCAAAGCATTCATGGCTTTAGCATTTGTAGTTTTTAATTTCTTATCGTTAGTGTCCCACCTATCCTAAGGTTTAGGAATCTCATTATCACCAACAGTTATAGTGGGAGATTTATAGCCAGTTTCAATAATATCCCAAACATCATAATCAATAGAACTAAGATAAATACCCATCCTAACTTTCCAATAAGCATAATCATTCCCATTAAACATAGGTGGCCTAGCAATAGATTGCCCCTCAGAAAAAGCATTATTTGGTGGATTCATGACTCTAGAGTTAAAAAAAATACCGGGCTCTGATACCACTTGTAGCATCTAGATTAACCCTAGGGGGGGGGGGTGAATAGGGTTATAGCAAATTTTCTTTTAATTTAAACAAACTAAACAAAAAACAAATTGCAGAGAAGTAAATATACTGAAAAGTAAATCACACACAGAATTTACCCAGCTTCGGCAACCCCTGCCTACTGCTGCATTCCCAGATTTCTATTAGAATTAAACATTCTCCCGCTTACAAACACTCTAACAGACTCGCAACCCCTGCTACAGCCTATAGAGTTTTGCAAACTCGCAAACCCTGCTTACTGAACTAATCCTAACTAGACAATCTGACACTACCTAACCTCTAGGTGGTGATTTACCAAAGTTTAGACTTTAAAAACAGAAAATAAAAACAAATTAAAAACAACCCTAATTAAAAAATAACCAAGCCTTATTAATTAATAACATAATAAAACGACCCAAACTATTATCACTCAAAAAGAAAAATGCGGCCCTTTTCTTTTATTAATGTCGGCCCGTTCCTTTTTCAATTTCGTGAAGAATAATGGCGTTCCTCTTTTGCTCTCTGAAATTAGGGCTTGTAATTTCTGGTCTTTGTTGATCGATTAGATAAATGATTTCGTGTGTAGCTTTGATCGATCGTTCGTCTTCCTCTTCGCTCTGAAAATTAGGACTTGTGAAAATTAAAGGCGCCGTTCTTGTCGAATTTATTGTTGATGCTCGCGGCTCCTCCTCTCGAGTTTGTCTGCGATACCGGTATGTGATTTCCTTTTGCTTTGCTCGTTTTGGCTTGATTGAACTTGATGATTTTTATGCCAGTGATGATTGGGTGATTTTATAGGGTTCGAAGCCCTGAGTTTTCGTTCGTACGAATTAATTTGAATTCGTCAATACTTTTACTTGGCTGCTTCGATTCACTTTGATTGCTTGTGATTTAATCTGACTTTTTCATATGCGTATATTTTGTTTTTTTCTATTACGTGATAATCACGGTATTGAGTTTGAAACGTACACCACATCTCTGACCTGTTCATCATATTCTTTGATTATCTTGGTTTCCACGGCATTGATTTCGAATTTGTAATTTGCGCTATTTCTGACTTGGTTAATTGTAGTATGTATTCCTTGAAATATTCTCATGCTTGATTTTGAGCTGTTTGATTTCTGGTGTTCCATGATGTTGAAAAACTGACTTGTTCGACTTTGGCTTTGATCATTTTTAACTTTGTTAATGCGATGTTCTTAAAGAATCTTGTGCACTTCGACTCTGTCCATTTTCGTGTTTATTCCTGAGCACTTTTCGAACTGTTGTTTGACACTGCTTCCACTGTTTCTCGTTCATCCCCACGACATTGATTTTGACCTGCAGTTGACTTAGACCTCAAACTTGATTTTTGTGATGTTATCTGGTTTTTCACTACACTGTTTCATTTTGTAGCTCTGTTGCACTTGCAGCCCGATTTTGAACTTGATTTGGTTTGTGAGTTTAATGATCCACTTGATTGTGATGTTGTGCATGTGCCGGTGCCATAGTCTTTGTTGCAGTGTTGCTATATCTTTGTTGTAACTCGAAGTCTGTTGGATTTTATGTTCTTCATGTTGTTTACTGCATATGAGTTCTCTTGTATACTTCACTTTATCTGTGCATTCAAGTCTGTGTGTACTTGTCTTGTGATTTGGTTGTGGTAGAGTTGCTTCAAATTTGAGTTGTAGTTGTAGTCTACCATCTCTGTGCACATGTATGCTCGAGTCTGGGTTTGCACAGTAAATGGTTGGTCTTGATTTCACTTCAGTTGCACTCCTATATGATGCTTGTATTTTTAGTCTTAGCCATTCACTTGTTAAGGCAGACTGTGCTTGATGTCTTGTCTCTGGCCATTCTTCACTTGTGTAGCCTTTGCCTGTGCAATTTGGTCTGGTTGGACTTGAGACTGTAGCTTTCATGTGTACATTATTTGTTTCATTGTTGATGTTGGTATTGCATGTTGAATCCAGCTTGTCTTTTGGCTCGACTGTGCACACGAGTTGGCAAGGCAGTGCACACGTGTATAAATGTACACGTGTGTATTGCAACCACTCATAATTACCTGTCCCTGATTAGAATACTGATTTGCATAGATATTACACAGTCAAAAATGACGACAATAACCCATATATCTGAGGCACCAATAAAAACAAATTTATATTTTTGCAAATTTAAATTTGTTTATTTTCAGATTACTACTGTAGTTGCTAATTATCCAGGTACACAGAAGATAGGACAAGAACTGGAGCTGGACAATGCAGATAGATGCAGATGTGCAGACAGAGTGAAATAACTGAGTGTTGAGTGTTGTAGTGAGAAAGAAATGTAAATGTAAAATGTATGAAAAATGATGTATGTATATAGAGAGAGCTGAAAACTTTGTATTGATTAAGTGTTGAAATAAAATATTATTTTGAATAAAAATACTGATTGAATTATATAAATTCTGTGCAATAGTATTATTATTCAATATGAATATTCATTCCTATATGTGTATAATACAATCTGCAAACACATTGATATATTGATATATGTTTGTTGTCATCAAACAAAAAATCACATCTAACAGCATGTTATTCTGTGCATTAGATAAAAATGAGTTTAATAGAGTCAGCATGTGTACAGCTGCTTATGAGATATGGAGAACTCTAAAAGTAACTCCTGAAGGAACTAACAAAGTCAAACAAAGCAAAATTTCTATGTTGAAAAATCAGTTTCAAAATGAAATCAAACGAAAGTATAAATGACATGTACTCTAGATTTCAAGATATATATCACTCTCTATTGGCACTTTGAGAAAAATTTACTGACTTTGATATAGTATCAAAAATCTTAAACTCTTTAACGGATGAATGGGAAAGAAAGGTCTTAGCTATTGAAGAAGCAAACGATATTTCCACTATGAAACCCGAAGAGTTATTAGGAAATCTAATGTCATATGAAGTGAATTTGCAGGCAAAGAAAGTCCAAGCATAGGATAAGAAGAATCAAGCATTTCAAGCAGAAGAAGATGATTCTGATTCAGATGAAGAGGATATGGCACTTATTGCTAAAAATTTCAAAAAGTTTTTGAAATTCAAAAAGAGTAACAAGTTCAGGATTTACAAAAATAACTCTAGCAACAACAATAATAGCAAGAAACCATCATCTTCTGTCCTAGAATGTTATGAATGTCATAAAAAGGGTCATATGAAGAAAGATTGTCCAGAGAAACAGAAAAATAAATACAAGAAGAACAAATTCAAGAAGAAAGCATTTTCAGTAACATGGGATGATTCAGATTCTTCATCATCAGAGAGCGACAGTGACAGTGACATAGAGCAAGCAAATGTATGCTTTATGGCTACAAATGATAATGTAAATGACCTAAGTTTTGAAGATTTTGTTGAAATCAATTCAGAACCGATGGACTTTGCAAAACAAACAAAAAGGCAAAATAAGGAGTTATAAGGAAAACTGAATAGATCTAAATTAGAAATTAGTACGTTAAGAGATGAAAAGAAAATTCTGGAAGAAGAACTTGAAAAATCTCAAGAATCTAATTCTAATTTAGCATCTCAACTTTCTATGATAACTCAAGAATTAGAAATTCAGAAAAATAAAAATGATGATTTATCAGTTGAAATTAATGATTTGAAATCTAACACTAAAGTATTAGAGTTAGAAAAATTTAGTCTCAAAACTAAGTTAGAAGATATTAATAAAAATATTTCTAACTTCAATAAAGGACGAGAAAATCTTTCTACAATATTATAAAATTCTCAGTCTACTTCAAATAAAATGGGACTAGGATATAAGAAAAATCCAAAGAAATCTGGAAAGTTATAAATAAGTTTAAAAACAAAATTAAGAAAGATACTAAGAAAACAGTTTCTAAAGATTTCAAAACTATTAAAATATGGATTCCTAAAACCAACAATAATTTAATTAGGAATAAGCATATCAAAACATTTATGAAAACTGTTCATCAAAATAAGAATTATATTTATAAAGGGAATTCTGAACCCTCTTGGGTTTGGTTTCCTAAGATCTAACTCTTAGGACCCTAAAAAGAAAAGTGGGTACCATCTTAATCTTTATTTTTTGCAGGTACCACTTAAAAAGAGAGGAAAATGGATTTTAGACAGCGGTTGCTCAAAAAACATGACTGGTAATAAAGGCATGTTAACAAACATTCTCTACTCAAATGGAGGATCGGTCACTTTTGGAGATAATTCAAAAGGATATATCATCGAAGAATGAACCAGACAACTCGAAGTCTCCATCCACTCCTTCATCCAAATAATTTATTTTCTTTCTATATTTTTTAATAGATTTTATTCTTATTTGTATGCAGTATTTAAATATTGAATATATATATTTTTTACCAAAATATGCTGCAAAATACTGAGAATAAAAATTCAGTTGACTGAACATATTCGACCCATCGACTGAATCTGAAAACAGAAAGCTTTTAGACTATATTCAGTCGACTAAGTGAATATGGCCAGTCGACTGAATCATGAAACAGAAAGTTTCGGGATACTATTTCAGTCGACTGACCGTATATGACCAGTCGACTGAATGGCAATTCTGACCTTTTTTAACTATTTTCACCTCCTTTTTAACCCTTTAATCCACTATCTCCTTTTTCACTCTTCACTTTTACCTTCTCGTTTCAGTTTTCTAAAAACTCTGACTCCCAAAATATTTTAAATTCCCTCACTACATTGTTATTTCCCATGGCTCCATGTCAACCCAAGAGATCTAGACACGCCTCTGCCTCATCCTCTCAGCCAATTGACACTCAAATTGCTCAATGGCTCTATGATTCTGCAGCTCTCCAACGATTAACAAAATGAAAGAAGCATGCCTTTTTGAAGGTTCATTTGTTGTCTTTCCCAATTTTTCTTCGTATAGTTTTCAAGAGCTAGCAAGGAGAAGCCGTTTAGAGTCTCTCCTAGACCACAATCAGAATAATATCAAGATAAATCACACTTTGGTAAAACTTTTCTATGCAAATTTGAATTTAGGCCATCAAAACCCACGTAATCGTGATAATTGCATTTGGAGTTTAGTTTGTGGTCAACAAATATTTTTGTCATTAGATCGAATTGGTCATATTCTCCATACTCCAACTGATGGTATTCCATTGGAAGAATTAAATATACCTATAGGAGAGCGAGACGAAGTAAGTCATCGGTTCTTGGAAGATGACATGACAGAACTAAAGTCTATCGCCTTATGTCCTACAGCTACAATTGTGCATCAAGGCTTAATGCACACGGTTCTTCCTCGTACTGGCTCTTATGAGCTTGTATATCAAAACAACTTTAGGGCGTTATATGCTATTTGGGGAGATGTGCAAATAAATTGGCCTAAGACTATTCTAGATGAATTCTTATCTTTTAACCAAGGTCGTATGAACATTATTTATTATGGAGAATATATTATGCGGCTACTTATGAACCTCCAGGTTCCTATTCCGGAATCCGATACTTCCATTCCCAAAACTCTAAATAGCCGCACAATAAGTCTTATGAAATTGCCATCTAGACCTCTATCTATCATGTCTTTTCAAGAATGGCAATCACGACCTCGTCAATAAATTTCTACTCCACAGCAACAACAATCAAGTGATAACATTCGAACACCAACTCCATCCCAAAGCACTCGGGAATCCATTGATCTAATTGTGCAAAATCAAGTCATTTTGGATTCTCGCATCAAAAATCTCGATAAGAAAATTGAAAAAAGATTTGACAAAATTAAGAGCTTCTTCGGGATTTTAAGGGATGCGATATCTTGTTCCTCTTCCACCACTACGGAATCTTCACACCATGATCCGGGAAAACGCCCAGCCCCTCGATTTACTTAGTCTACGTCGGAAGAACAAACAAGTTCCGACACAAGCGGAAATGGGGGTGGCAGACAGTTTGTGGGAAGTTCTTCCAGAGGCAAAAATCCAATACAAGTGGAAGAAGAAGAGACAGAGTCAGAATCTGATTGATATTATTATTACTTGGTGGTAGTAAGTTATCTTTATTTATTCCAAACATTCTACTTCTGTTTATTTTAATGAGCTTGTATAAGTAGCTCAAAACAATTCGATACATTATTTTGTGATTGTAATTTTGTTAGCTCAATGATATGATTATTGTTGTTTCCTTTTTGTCGATGACAAGGGGGAGAAATTTCTTTGACTAACCACTTCTTGCAGGATTAGATATGTCGCTAGATATTCAGGGGGAGATATATATAACTTCCGTTATATATTTCTTAAAATATAGTATCATCTGTAACAGGTTGTCATTAATCAAAAGGGGGAGAATGTTGAATCTAAAGTTTTGATTCATGACAAAGAGCATTAAACAACTCAGTGAATGAGACTATATGGGCAAGCGACAAAAAGAGAAAGAAATATGCTATTAAAACTACAAAGGAGACAAGACTTCAAAACTGAGTATAGTATGTTTATTTATTGATGTATTTTAGTCTTAGAATTGTTAAAATCTATCCTCAAGTAGTCCACACAAATCAAAGTTGTTTTAAACTTCAAATTCTTTAAATTATATGTGAACTGTGCATTGACAACCAGGTCAGTCGACTGACCAAATATGACCAGTCGACTGAACCTGCTCAGTTGCACAGATACACTCTGTTTTGCACCAACTTTGAACATTCAGTTAACTGGTCATTTTGGGTCAGTCGACTGAACTTTTCCAACAGCTATTTTTCTGAATAGACACTTCCGTTTGCCAAGAGATATGATCCAATTTGAAGAGTTGTACCTGCTTCCTTTGGTCAAAACTCTTCGTGAATGGTTGCAGTTGTTTATCCACTATATAAACACATAATATTCACTTCACAAATCACCGAATTTCAATTTTCTTTCTGATCGTACTCTCTACTATCTCTGCATACTACAAAGTAATCACAATTTACATATATTACTGGAATCTCCGAATCAATTAACTTATTGTTCGATCAAAAGCAATATTCTCCTTTCTAAATCTTTACACACACATATATACTTGAGGAAAAGATTATAGGAAGGTTGTACTATCAAAGACAAATCAGTGTTATCAAGAACACAAAGTGTCAAAGCAATTTTATTGAAACATTTTAAGTCCTGTTCGGTTGTTCAGGCGGGTAAAGTCCTCTTTCGGTTGTTAGAGGCGGAAAAATCCTAATCGATTGCTCAGGTGCTGTATACCTATTCCTCCGGGTTAAGTGAGGGGTTATTGTGAGAAATTCCAGAGAGAAGTCTGGGATTGGACATAGAACGGAAAGTTCGAACCAGTATAAAAACTCCTGGTGTGCTTATTCTTATTTACTTTACTATTATTATCTGTTTCCGCATTTAGATTATAATACATTCCATATTACACGATCCTAAGTGATATCTAGCCACACAGTATTAGTTATACTGCATAGTAGTCACCTTCACAATGCTTTCTGATAGTAACTTACCTAAAAACTTTAGGCTGAAGCGGTCGCTACAGCTTGTTATATATTAAATAGGATTTTAATTTGACCATTAACTAATAAAACACCATATGAATTACTTTACAATAAGAAACCCATAGTAGCTTATTTTACAGTTTTTGGTAGTAAGTGTTTTATTCTTAATACAAAAGATAATTTAGATAAATTCGAACCTAAATCCAACAAAGGTATCTTTATCGGATATTCTAATAGTAGTAAAGCATTTAGAGTTTATAATTTAAGAACTAACACTATTGAAGAAACAATGCATGTATCTTTTGATGAAAATTTTAAAGATACTGTATAAATAGAAGATGAAGAAGATTTTGTAACTTTAAATAATGTACCTAATGAAACTAATTGTGAAATCATTCAACCTAATAAAAGAATCAGACTATTAAAAGATCATCCTGTAGAAAATATACTATTAAATATTGAATCTATAGTTAAAACAAGAAATCAACTAAATAGTATGAGTAATGTAGCTTTTATATCAACTATTGAACCTAAAGATCCAAAGGAAGCATCATCTGATGATTCATGGATTCTTGCTATGCAAGAAGAATTGAATAAGTTCACCAGAAATGATGTTTGGGAACTTGTTCCTAGACGTGAGGATAAAAGTATAATTGGAACAAAATGGGTTTATAAAAATAAAATGAATGAACTCGGTGAGGTCGTGAGAAATAAAGCTCGTTTAGTTGCGCAAGGTTATTGTCAAGAAGAAGGAATTGATTATGATGAAACCTTTGCACCCGTAGCAAGACTAGAAGCTATCAGGATTCTACTTGCTTTTGCAAATTACAATAATTTCAAGTTATATCAAATGGATGTTAAAAGTGCTTTTCTAAATGGTTTTGTAAAAGAAGATGTTTATGTTGAACAACCTCTACTTTTGAAAATAATGAATTTCCAAATCATGTATATAAATTAAAGAAAGCTTTATATGGTCTGAAAAAAGCTCCTAGAGCCTGGTATGAAAGACTAAGATCTTATTTACTACAATCTGGTTTTGAAATTGGTAAAATAGATACAACTCTTTTTATTAAAAGAAACAAAAATGATGTTCAATTAGTACAAATATATGTAGATGATATAATATTTGGGTCAACTAATAACATAATGAATAAAGAATTTTCAGATATAATGACTAAAGAATTTGAAATGAGTCATATGGGAGAACTAAGCTTCTTCTTAGGACTTCAAATCAAACAATTAGATAAAGGAATTTTCATTAGTCAAGAAAAATATGCTAAGGATTTAATTAATAAATTTGGATTGACCACTTCTAGTGGGAAACCAACTCCAATGACAACTAATGTAGCTTTAAGTAAAGAAGATAAATCAAAAGATGTTGATCAAAAATTATATAGGGGAATGATTGGTTCGCTGCTTTATATAACAACAAGTCGTCCTGACATCATCCATAGTGTCTGTCTCTGTGCAAGATACCAATCTCAACCTAAAGAAACTCACTTAAAAGCTGTTAAAATAATTTTAAAATATGTAAAACATACTTTAGATTATGGTTTATTTACCCTAAAAATGATGTATTTGATTTAATTTCATATTGTGATGCTGATTACGCTGGTTGTAAATCAGACCGAAAAGGTACAAATTGAACTTGTCACTTTCTAGGACATTCTCTAGTTTCCTGGTTTAGTAAGAAGCAAAACACTATATCGACATACAGTGTTTAAGTGAATAAAGTATAAGTGGAACTTGTCAACAACTGAAGCAGAATATATATCTGCTGCTTTGGCTTGTTCTCAAGTTATATATATGCAACAAACTTTAAAAGATTTTGGATTAACTATAACTAAATCACCAATTTATTGTGGTAATACTAGTGCAATGAACTTATCTAAAAATCCAACTCATCATGCTAGAATAAAACATATTGATATTAGACATCATTTTCTTAGAGATAATATAAGTAAAGAAGTCAAAACTCTTGAATATATTAATACTGAAAAAAAAATTGCTAATATATTACCATACCATTAAATGAACAAAACTTTACTAAATTTAGAAGAGAATTAGGTATATGTTCATTAACTGAAATATAAATTATAAATAATACAAGTATAGTTAATAATTAATATAAATAAAAATTTCTCAAAAATTGAACTGGGCATGTCGACATGACCCATCCCCCTGTGTCGACATACATGCCGAGATTTTCAAATTTAAATTTCCATTTAAAATTAGTTATTTGGTTATATATTTATATATTTTGACTTTCACTCCTTTTCATTGTTCTATTCTCTGTAACAAACTTCTAAAACAGTAAATTAATGGCTTCCTCTTCTAATAATGAACCTTCTTCACCCACTTCTCCTCATTCTGTCCCTTTTCAACGTTCCACACACGTACAAGTCATCAAACTACAAGAGAAGATGAAAGATTTGCTTCAAATGATGATGGAAATTCAAGTGAGTCAACTGCGAATGGCTAGAGAACAAGATAGACAAGACAGAATTGTTAGGAATTTACAAAAATTCCTTATGGATAACCATTCCAATCCTATTGTCATTGAAGAATCATCACAAGCTATTGATTCTGAAGAAGAAGAGCCTCTAAAAGAACCACAAGAGGATCAAGAAGAAGAACATCCTTTGTCGAATCCGAATGTTCATATCGACGAAGGCGATGGCGTGATTTGCATTGGAGAGGTCCTTTGACGCAAATGGGAACTTGGTCGAACAACGTAGAAACTTTTGTCTCCATTATCCAAATTGTTCGTCCATAAATCACCAATAGTTAAGGGTCCTCATTAAGTGTTTTTCATTTTTGTTTTTCTCTTTCATGATTATATATTGGTTTGTTAATTTGTATATAAAGTGTTATCTTAATTAATGTTCTTTTAAAAAAAATCTTTGGTGTATAAAATCTTGAATTTCATTTAACTTAGGATGCTATATTTCACTCATAAATAGTTATTATTCTTATGTCATATGTTTGTTTATCTTATTTTCTATTAAGTTCAAGGTTTATAGGTTATTGTTTTATTGATGACAAAGGGGGAGAAGTTATATAAAATAGTAGGCTTGGAGTAAGGGGGAGTTGTTGGTGTAAGGGGGAGTTATGGTATGATCGAGTGGTAAGTATATTTTATAAGGTTGTCATCATCAAAAAGGGGGAGATTGTTAGGAACTGGAGATAGTGGTTTTGATGACAACAACCTTTGTAACTTATTTTATTATAACTTATATACTAACACTATTGTCTAGATATATATGAATGTTATTATGCAGGATATATATAAGGCAGGTACTAATTATTGAAGACTGTACTGTATAAAGATAAAGGATGAAGAAATCAAGTTTGAAGACTCATGAGTATCAAGATTTCAAGATAAGTGTCTAGTTTATTGTTAAAACTCCATAATAGCACAGAAATCTTCATTCCATATTTCATTTGGGATGGAACCCATTTCTATCTTCTTAGTGGCTTACAAACCCACGACAAGTAGCTTACAAACCTACGACAAGTGGCTTACAAACCCACGAACATCCTGGTTTTGTACAAGTTCTCGAGTCCTGATGTAATGAGATATTCTGCAGGAAGAAGCTTGCAAAACTACTTCAAAATGGTTTTTCAAAATGATTTTCAAAACTGCTTTTCAAAATGTTTTAGCCTTATAATATTCTTTGTCTTTGTTTTTAAATAAACTCTTGTTTTAAACTTCGATTGTTTTTAAAACTATCTTCTGATTTTTTAAATATTCTTTTATAATATATATACTTGAGATTTAAAATCAAATTTATGTATACATTCTAAAAATATATTTTTCTACTCTTCTTTATTTCAAAACATAGGAAAATTAGTTTATTTTATTCCAGAATCATTACATCTTTTTTTCCGTTCAATACCATTTTCAAAACAAATTTTACATTGTTTTTAACTAAGGGATGTGGACATCATGGGATACCCCATGTCGTCATGGTGGCCGTTAAATTCAAAAGTTTCAATTTTCAAAAGAAGTGTCTATTCGTTTAAATCTCTTCACGAATGGTTATGACGGTTACTGATCTATAAATGGCCTTCACAAACGAATTTTTTAACTAACTATTTTATTATTTTCTTCACTCCTTCTCCACAAATCCGTATTCTAAAATTTTCATATTTTTAAGATCGTGCCGAAATTCTACCGAATTCTCAAGTGAATCAAATTAGAATCTCATTCTTGTTTGGTTCTCTACCCTCTCTCGAAGATCAAAGTGCTATTTAGGGTTATAGGATCAATTTGTAGTCAAAAGTTTATCGAGTCTCTCTATAAGATGTGGTTGTGCCTGGAAATCAATTGGGTAATCTTATGGCTCGTAAATCAAGAGAGTTTGCCCTGGACTCGTGAGACAGGAGGGTACCTCAAGGCCTTTAGAAACCGAAGATTGTAATCTCGACTTTGGTATAATAAAAATCTATATGAGTTTTTCTGCCTTGGTACAAGACTGGATGTAGGGTAACTCCGAACCAGTATAAAATCCAGTGTGTTCTTTACTTTTATTGCTTTTTATTTACTTTCTGCATATGTGTTTGATTCTATGATTGTTTTGTGATTAAGTTCTGCATTTGTTTGTGTCATAATTTTAATTTAGTCCATATAAGTCTTAGAATCCATTAAACACTATTCACCCCCCCTCTAGTGTTAAATTAGCCTTAAGATCCTTAATCCGCAGCAGGAAGTTTGTAGTGGAACAGTAGAGGGATTGTTGAAGTTTAAAGAGGCAGGATTGTGATGTCTGGACTATTTTGTGTGGGAGAAGCAAGCAATGGTTGATGGCAAGGGCAGCAGTTCGTTGGGTATTGTTTGCTTTGAACTGAGATGGTGAGATGATTGTGGAGCTGTTGACAGTAGATTATGTTTTGGGGCGGTGATCAAAGTGAATAGCTGTGCAGAAGAACTGTGGCAGTTGTGTTATTGACAACAGGTGTACAGGGTGGTGAAGTGGTGGTAGTTGTTTGAGATGTTGGTTGTATGACCAATAGTGTGACGCCCCACCTCTATACAAACACTAGGCAAGGACACTACTGGGTAATGCCATCAACTAGCACGAAGAATAAGGCTGTTGAGGAGCGACCATCTGTGTAATTGCTTTGTACGAGTACCGATATGTCAGATGGTATGACAATTTCTTTACAAGAGGAAATCCGACATATCAAATACAAACTCAAAGCTACTACACAGTGGCTATGTGGGCTTCGGAAACAAATATAGAAAAAAGCATAACACAAATCAGTCACAGATAGTCATATCACAAAGGCGGAAACAGATATGAATAAAACACATGAAAGTGTACATCAAGATAGCGGTCATACAAGATCCACTACATCATAAAAGAAAAATAGGTACAAGTGCTAAGCAAAAGAATATGTATACATCAAGGAGTCTCTATCTCAAATGTATAATAACAAAAACTACTAAGCTAAAGTAGTTAGCCAAAAATCAAATGATGGACCCTGATAAGAAGTCAAGCAGAAGCACCTGAAATACCTCGGTCTGACCCGAGTATTATTTAACAAGAAAATAATAAATGGATCAGTCTAGCTATAAATATCATATAAAATGAGATAGGATAAGAGATATGAAAAAAATTATGATAACAATAATGCCATACCGTGACAAGTATACATCAGATAACAACAAAAATCATACAATATCTCAAATATTCTCAAACACTAAAAAGAATGTCATATTCTTTAAATTATTCACCAAAACACAAATATTGACAAAACGTATCAATGCCAATCGCAAAAATCGGTGAAACACAAATTCTAGAAATCATCAACCAGAAATCCAGAAATCACAAAAAGGGGAAGTAGGCTTATCACAAACGGGAGCATGAAAACTCACTAACACGTGTATCACAAATGGGTCGCTATCCCATGAACCGAACATCGACGCACCTAAAAAGATACGCCCCATGTCTAGTCGAACATCGACGCACCTAAAAAGATACGCCCCATGCCTAGTCGAACATCGACGCACCTAAAAAGATACGCCCCATGCCTAGTCGAACATCGACGCACCTAAAATGATACGCCCCATGCCTAGTTGAACATTGACGCACCTAAAAAGATACGCCCCATGCACCGACTTATCGAGCCGATTGCTCCACGAACGGTCCAAAGACCATGGGTCGCTAGCCCATAAAAGTGAACCGAAGCTCTATAGAACGGGGTACAGTCCCCCACGTGGACAAAGAGACATCGCACATCGCTAGTCTAAATCACCAAAGGATCATCATTGATCGATAAGTGTAAATTACACTAAGCTAGTAAATAAATGAGTTTAGCTTCATGTCCCATAACCACTAGCTTAACTTAAATATTTACAAACAAATTGTAGGTTTCCACTCGAAAATTGTCACAAGAGTTCAATCGAACAAGTCTAAGAATTAACCGACGAAGTAAACGCAAGCGTTTCATACCACTTGTTTTGCTAAGTCGTTTAATTAGATTTCTCATACGAATGAGGTAAAGGTTTGTATATACTAATAGATTGGAAAACGGATTTAAAAACGAGTTTTGTATTAAAAATGATATTGAAATCATCTTTGTGAAAGCGTTTGAATATTTACTACTAGTATAGAAACCTTTTTATTTTTAAAAGTGACAAATCAATAGAAAACAATTGTAGAAACAATCGATCAACCAAAAATTCACATTCGACGACGTGAAGCAAAACCATAAAAATCGATATCAAATCCATCAAATGGATATTCCCAAAAATCCAAAGAAAGAAGTCATCAAAGTCGATAATAAGTGATAACAACTAACCGGATCAAAAAAAATCGATTAAAATTGGAAATCCACTCAAAAAACAGCCAAAATAGGCAAAATGAACAGTTCCAAACGTCTGGTTTAGAATCCAGACGTCTGGATTTAGGTTCTGGAAATTTTCAGAAAACTTCCAAACGTCTGGTTGGTTTGGACCAGACGTCTGGTGCAAGTTTCTGCCATTTTTCATTTTTTGCCATAAACTTTTCTTTTCTCCAGGTCTATAACCAGACGTCTGGTCACCTGGTCTGGGCAACAGTTTGCCTAGGCCATGATGGCCAAAATGATTCGGAAGTGATCGGACGAACGACGGAGGCTAGGGATTTATGCCAAGCGACAACCCAGTCCTATAGGCTCTTCGATACACCCCAAATAACACATCCAAATATCCAAGATAGGGTCTTTAAAGATTTTGACTAACACTAAAATTTGGAAAATTCACCAAATCAATTCAAATCAAAAGCAAATGAACATGCATAAATGTTAGGAATTCATACCTAACAACAATGAAAGTTATAGACGTAGATGTGAGTTCAAAAACTCACCTTTAAACCCAAAAACAACGAATGAGAAGTTTTAAAACAAGGCAAGACCAATTCTTCTTCAATACACCTCTAGAATCTTCAATCTATTATCAAAGGTGAAGTTTTTCCTAAGTTAGGTTATAGGAATTTCTGAAAATTGAAGAGAGATTGAGATGGAGAAGATGAAGAGGATGCTTACCTAAGCTTCTCTTTGATTTTAGAGCAAGAACTTGAATTTCCTAATAAAACTAGGGTTTAGGAATTTTAATTTCCAATCTTTTCCCTCATTTTTCTCTTAAGCTTGAGTGTTAGGAAATGAGGAATGAAATTAATGAAGAGGAGTTGAGTTAGAGTGTTTGATAAAGAGTTGGGTTCTCTTATTGGGTTAGTGGGCTGAAACCCAAACCCAAAGCCCCAAATGAAAACATCAAAATTCTAATCAACTCCAAATATATCGATGTTTATACTCAAAAAAGTTGTAAACGCCATTTTGGACTCAATGGAAGTGGTCTCGAGTCCCAATTTGACTGTTTACAAAAAGTAACATTTCGGACTTTAATCCGATTAACGATGCTATATTTAAATAAAACATTTAAATATACAATCGTAAAATATGTGGGTTGTTACAAATAGGCAGATCAGTGATAAATGTTTATAGTAGTGAAGTGAGGCAGTTTGAGAATTGTTTGTTTGTGGTGAGAGTGATGGTGGTTTGCGGGTTGGTTGAAGTGATTGCGGGTTATATGGAGGATGGTTATAGAAGTGGTGGAATATGGCAGGATGTGGGTGGAGGTTGAGTGTTGTGATCAAGTTGGAGGGTAGATGTAGTTGTGAAGTGGTTGATGAGAAGGGAAGAGTGGAGTGGTATGCAGATGGAAGTTGATGGCTGTGGTGTGTGGAGATGTAGATAAGGTGTGCAAAAATGGTGTGCACAGTCTTGTTTGAAGAATGGCAGAGGGAAGTGGTTTGTTTGGCAACTTGAAGTTTGCTTGTGGAAGTGAATTAATTGCATGATGATGCAGTAGTGGTATAGGCAAGAAGTTGGTTATGTTTGTACAGAGGTCAGAGAGGGTAATATGGCACTGGTGTGAACAGAAATTAATGAACAGAGAAGTGATAATAGTGTTGAAAGTATGGGCAGAGAAGCAACAGTAATGAAACCATGTTTTTAAAAAAAAATGTAAATTGTAAATGAAAATTGTGATAAATGTAAAATGGAAAATTGTGATGAACGTAAAAAAATGAAATGGAAATTTTTTTTCTTTTTTAATTGTAATTGTGTATTTTTTTTAAAATGAAATGCAAATGCAAATGGAACTAGAAAACGGCAATCGCACAAACAAAAATGAAAACGACAAACACACAACACAAGCTACTTTTTTTTTGAAATGCAAACTAACATACAAAATAAAAACACACAAAAATCAAATGAAAAATAATTCGAAGAATAGAAAATCAAAATCAAACTATACTCCCCGGCAACGGCGCCAAAAACTTGTTTAATGACGATTTTTCTATCAGATTAGAAAATCACCGATAAATTTCAAATTAAATTAAATCGCAAGCGCACGACGTACAAAAGTTAGTACGTGGCGAGTACGGGTCAATCCATAGGGAATTTTTAAGATTTTAAAATTTTCTACTCAATCAAATTAGACCAAAATGAGAGAAGATTGTTAACTACAAACAAAATGAAGCTAAAACTTAGAATAAAAGTGAGATTAAAAACTATGAGATTAGAGAAAAATTTAGAGGAAAATCCACTCTCATATTTTTGTAAATCAACAAACAAACAATCTATGATCTCTATTTTTGGTATTAAGTGAAATAATTATTGTATTTATCATAAGTATGGTTTATTTATGTTATTAATTAACATAACTTAAACCATCAAACTATAATACAACAAATAAACCACTTATCAATTCTCATGAAAATGAAGCCAAAGCAAAAGCTGTTTTAAGTATGATCTATTTACTATTGTAATTAGTAATATAGATCATCAAATTTTGTTTTTACTTTCATTTCAAAATCAAAAACCAATTAGAAAATATTGATGTAATTTGTATTTTTGTTGAATAAGAATAGCTCATTTGCATATGCAACATAAGCTACCAAACCCACTTGTATAAACTTACATCAAAATTCACTTTCATGAAGCACAAATAAAAGAGATCATAAATCATAAAAATTTCGAAATTACATAAAGTTAGAGAGCTTCATTACCCCTAAATTGAAGGGGTTTAACTACTCATTTGTGTTATCAAATCAACACTTGTAAATTTCAACATTAAAAAGTAAAGAAATAGAAACAAAGTAAAAAATGAAAAAAAAGATTAACTACTAACTATTTGCATAAAAATTAAAGCTACACTACTTGCATTAATGTAAACCTAAGCTATAAACATGATATGAAAGAAAACATAGAAATAAACATTAACATAGAAGCAAATAAAAGCATGTAGAAAAGAAAAGAGAAAGAGGCTTGGAAGCCATTTTTATTTCATGAAACATTGTGTTTACAACTTGCTTGCTAATTTTCCTAAGTAAAATAAGAGAGTAGGAAGATATTTACATGTACATAAGAGGGCTATTTATACATGCATAAAACCCTAATTCAATTTTTAGGGTGCTTCCCAAAATGCCCTTTAGGAAGTGTGGCCTCCAAATAACCATTACCCTCTAATTAATCAATCATTAAATATGCATGAAGCTTTAACCTCCACTTAGTTGTCCATTAGCTTCTAATTGTAGATTTAGGTAAGTGGGTGGGTCCTTCATGATCATGAGCTTGAATTATTTCCTCTTCAGTCTTTTGTATTCCCTTGTGCATGCATATATCTTCATGAAACCCTCTTCCATATGCATCCAAATTCCTATAAAAATTATGAAAAATGTCCAAGTAAAAAGTCCCCAATAAAACACATGCACAAAATGACTATTTTGCCCCTATATGTAGATGAATATATCATGATTTGAAAATAATTGAATTTTGGTTTTAAACATGTTAAAATACCCAAACATGACATTTATTTAAATAAAAATAGATAAAATGTGGATATAAATATATGCACATTTATGTGCACATCAGACTGAGTTGGGGCGAAATCAATGGAGTCGAAAGGTGCTGCTATTTGAGGCAGAACCAACTTTTCTGAATTAAAGGCTAAAATTTAGCCACTTTTAGTAATTGCTTTGCAACTACTTGCCTATTTGTAAATCTTTGATTTGTTGCCTCAAAACTTTTCAAATACTTTACAAAGATAACTTCCGCATTTAATCAGACCCAAATCAAAGGAATTATACGTTTAAGCCCTTCTACTAGCAAAACCAGTATTTGCAAATAAGTCCTTCTCTTGAAATAATTTATTTTCCCTTGTAAATCAATTGGGAAAAATCCCCAAAAATCATAGAAATTCAATTTTATCATGTAATCCAACATATTAAAATTTCAGACCCAATTTCTTCTTAAATACTCTAAATAAATTTTAAACCCAATTATATCATATTTTTCTTTAAAAATTCATAATAAATTTTCTATAGCTTGGAAAATTCTGAAAAATTAAACCCATCTCCAAAACCATGTTTTAATTAACATAAAAATTTTCCATGGCAATTCTATAATCATAAACTCTTGGTTTTACCCTAAAACCGTGCTAATTCATATGTAATCGAATTAAAATAAATCAATCATAATATAGTTCTAGCATATCATCATCCATATTAGCATAAATATGAATTTAATCATAAATCCGAAACATATAATCATAGAATAAAATAAAGATGGTATAAAATTGTTATTCACCTTAGATATGATGAGGAATTTGAGATTTGTTGTTGATTAATCCTTCCTAGCTTTGATCCTTGGCTTTAGATTAAAATTTTCCTCTTTTCCTCCTTGTTAATGGTCGGCTATATTTTAGTTTTTGATTTGCGTTTATGAAAGTGAGAAATGAAACGTGAATGGGCAAGGGTAAGAAGTGTATAGCCGTGTATGATAAGGAGGCTATTTTACTACTATGCCCATGTGTAATTTAATTAGTTTAATAACCCAATTAAATCCCATTTGCTTTATTAATAAGAATGACCCTATATATGGTTTATTCAAATCTCAATGCCTTTATCATCATTATTCTATTTAATTTCTCTAATTAAATTTCCTGAATAATGTTATCAAAAATTAGGGATGTTACAGGATTAGAAGGCTTGAAGGTGGAACTGAGATTGATGATTTAAAGGATTTTGATCTTAACCAGAATAGATGGTTAAGAAAGAAGGGACGATTAATATGTGTTCCAGATGTTGGTGACCAAATGAAGGAAGTTCTTAAGGAATGTTATCGATCGAAGTTTACTATTCATCCTAGAGGAACTAAGATGTATCAGGATATGAATAGGAGTTTGTTTTGGGAAGGTATGAAAAGGGATGTAGGCTTCTGGATAAAGCAATGTTTGAATTGCCAGCAAGTGAAAGCCAAGCATTAAAAGCTAAGTGGATTGGTTCAGCCTTTAGATATACTAGTTTGGAAATGGGATTCTATATCCACGGATTTTATAGATGGGCTGGTAAGGTTGAATAGAGGAAATGAGAGTATTTGGGTTGTAGTGGATAGACTGACCGATAGTGCACATTTCATTCCCGTTTAGTCGACCAGGATGGCACCTATATTTTCTAAGTTGTTTATGAGGAACGTTGTTAGACTGCTTACGACTCCTAGTAGTATAGTTGGTGACAGAGATACTTTATTTACTAAGGAATTCTGGAAGAGTTTGAAGGATGTGTTAGGTACCAAGATTAAGATGAGTACCACTTATCACCCACAAAAAGATGGGCAGATAGAGAGAGTCAATAAGGTACTTGAAGATATGTTGAGTGCTTGTGTACTAGATTTTGATGGGTCAAGGGAAGACTATTTGCACTTATTTTATTTTTCCCATAACAATAGTTATCAAACTAGTATAAGAATTGCAACTTCGAAGCTTTGTATGGAAGGCTATGCAAATCATCAGCATGGTGGTTAGAGACCGAAGACAGAGTGGTTCTTGGTCTAAACACGGTGAGAGAAGCTGAAGAGAAGATTGAGTTGATCCAAGTGAGGAAGAAGGAGGCTCAGTCTAGGCAGGAAAGTTATGCGGATGAGAGACATAATGATCTCGAGTTCTCTGTGGGAGATCATGTTTTTGTTAAGGTATCACCAACGAAGGGTTTGTATGATTTGGAAAGTCAGGAAAACTGGCACCTAAATATGTTAGAATGTTCCCTACTATAGAGAGGATTGGAAACCTGTCATACCAGGTAGAGTTACCGAGTAGTTTGGCAGGGGTCCATAATGTTTTTTATGTGTTAACCCAAAAAATGGATCAACATCCTAGAGTATGATGTGAATGCACTAGCCCTATTAAAACAAAGCAAATATAATAGAAAATAGCAGAAAAGTAAGCGAGACATGGAGATTTTTATAGTGGTTCGGTTGTTAACTAAGCCTACGTCCACTTTATAGCTTTGATTATTGGTTTAATCTTGTTTGAATGAGATTATAAGGTGATTAGGAAAGAATTAGTCACAAGTACAGTGGTTAGACTGATTCTTAGTCCTAGAATTTCCTAGAATAGTTGGCTTGGTGACTATGGTGTAGATAAAAGAGTTGAAGAATAGATGGAGATCCCACGTAGTGATCGTAGAATCCAGATCCGTTCTTGGTTGCTTTATGATTTGTATTTATAGGGATAGCAGCCATATTAGGTTAGAAGCTTACTATCAACCCAGTCCAGAAGTCGGCCCATACTTGCAATGAAAAGTCAGAGACATACGAGTAAAAACCTTAACTTGGTACCAAGTTAAAGGTCCTCAACTTGGAACCGAGTTAAGGAATGAAGTGATAAGTCATTTTTGACTTTGTACATGTTCTTCTATGTTTTGATAAAGATGTTCCAACCTCTTTTCCATTGCTTTTGGCGTAATTCTACTGATATGTTTGATCGTACTTGAGTTATCCTAACTTGTATAATATCATCCCATCAATCTTGAGATCTGCCGTGCTAACCTTGAAGAAAACGCTTGATGTCGACTCACATGACACGTGATGATGTATGAAGTTTTGATGGAGTTTAGGGGAGATCCTTAACTCAGTACCGCGTTAAGTGTCCTTAACCGTGTGTCGATTTTAGGTGTTAATCCCAAACAATGTCAAACTCCTCCAAGCCTCTTCTTTGCCCCTTCTAAGCATACTTGTGAAGCTTCAAGGCGTTCCGTCTTTGTTTCGACATTCTAACTCCCATTAATTTCTGCTTGGTTAAAAACCCAGTTAACATCCTGTTTCTCATCTAAGGAAGTATGTGCATGATCCAGAGACTTATATTGCTCTGACTGCATTGGAAGAATTAGTAGTAGAACCAGATCCGACTTTTGTTCAGCAACCAGTTCATGTTGTAGCAAGAGATGAGAAGAGAGAAAGGAACAAGGCAGTCAGATTAGTGAAAGTCCAATAGAGTGACAATGAGAAAGGTTGTACTTGGAAAATAGAGGACATGATTAGGGATACTTATCCTGATTTGTTATGAAGGGATGCTCTATACTTGTTATATAGACTATGTAGCTAGTAGGATATACTAGCATTGTTTGTTATAGTTGTTTAAATGTTTTGATATGTTTATTGTGTGGTCCTTACAAAATTTCCAAGACTAAATTCTTTAAGGAGGGGAGCCTGTAACACCCCTAATTTTAGTTTAACATCTTTTAGGAGATTTAGTAGAATAGATTAAATAGAATAATGTAGTGGGATAAGGAAGATAAGATTTGATAATTAATTGGGTCAGGCATTAACTGATCAATAATAAGATTGTTTTAAAACTTAAAATATAAGGCAATAAATGAGAGAGGCAAATTAGGAATAGAGCCTTATTTCATCCATTAAGCCCTTCCTCTCTCTTCTCATTTTACATTCGCAAAATAATCAAAAGCAAACACTAAGAGGCTAGCCATTTCTAAAGGGTAGGAGAGAAGGAAATCAAAAGTGATTCAAAGGGAAAAGGCTTTTCGATAATCAACCTTCATCAAATCTCAATCTTCTATCCAATCTAAGGTGAATAATAGTTAACCATCTCTATTATTTTTGTTCAAATTCGGTTATAGCTAATTATTAAATTGATCTTAATTGTTTTGCAATGTTATGGATGTTTGATCGTTATTTGGATAGAATAATGATTTATGGAAATTTGATGGAATTATTATGATAGGTATTAAAAGTAAAACTATGTTTTTGGTCTTCAATTGATTTGATTTTTTGATATGTTGTGTAAAATATTATTTTGGAGATGTGATTTTAATTCCATAAATTTTCAAGTTAATATGAATATTTTATGAATTTTCTAAGGTGGAAATAGCGTATATTTTGACTTTTAATTATTAAAAACAATTTTTTTGGTCCCGAAATTTTTACAGGAAAAGGAAAATTTAAATTATAATTTTTTGTGATTTTTGGAAATTTTTCCCAAGTGATTACGAATTTTTATGAATTTATTAAGCTACAAAAACATTTAAATTAATATTAATTTAGGGTATCGATTAATTTAGTTTGCTAATGTTTTTGGGAAGGTAAAGTTTATTTCCAGCAAAATCTGAAAAGGAAATTAAAATTTTTGGTGGTAACCAATCATATTTTGACAAGAGATAGGAGTAGATAAAAGAAATTGGTTCAAAAAGAAAAAAGTCAGTTTTAATGTTTATTATAGTAATGCCATCGATGGCATGTGGCATCCCTCATGGTATCCAACATACATCATAAGAGGAATGCGATATCTCATGGGTGAAGAGATTTGATATTGATTTTGGAGCTCTACTTTGTTTTTCTAAAGTGCGATATCCCTTACTATTTTATTTGAAATCTATTGTCACCGTAGTTTTTAAAATCCATGATTTCGACATAAAGATTTTAAAGTATTGATGTCGTAAAGACATGATTTTGATTTCAAAGTATTTAAATTATTGATATCATTAGATTCCTTTGTTGAAATTCTATGTTTTGCGGCATAATAGCCGAAGTACCATATTTTCGACAACATAGTTTTTGAAGTATTAATGCCATAAGAAATTGATTTCGACTTGAGTAATTGATGCCATAACTTGTCAGCTCTGACATCATGTGTTTTCCTTATTTTTGGCAACTAGGTTACGTGGCTTTGATGTCGTAACTCTTTTGTTTTGAAACTAATGCTTTATGGATCGAGAAGCTTTGTTTTCATGCAAGCTAAAAGTTATGTTTTATTGGTGAGATAGCCTATGTTTTAAGAAAATCAACAACCATATGATTTCAACAGTATAGCCTTATATTTTATAAAATTAGAATTTTTTTCAAATCTCGGATAGAGGTTCGATATCATTTTTTAAAAGCATGAATGCCGTAAGCTTTCTATTTCGAATTGTTATATTGATGGCTTGATAATCCATATGTTTTATGAGTTCGACAACTTTATTGGGGATACTAATGTTTATTTTTTGAGATGCCATAAGTTTAAGGGTTCGATAACCTAATTGGGGATGCCAATAGACATAGGTTGGGCACTTGGGAGGATATTGTTATATTCTAATTGTAAATTGATAATTAATGGGTTTATAGTCATTCTAGGAAAACTATGAGATGTGTGATGGATAGTCTACATAATGCCAAAGATGTATAGTCTCTATATGGTTCATGATGGGTTCATGGTCATCATATGGAAACTATGATATGTGTGATCGATAGTCCACATAATTTTAGACAAATGAGACATGTGTAATGGATAGTCCACATAAGTTTTAATTAGATAAACCATGTGTTATGGGTAGTCCATATGGCCTGGCATAGATAATCCATATAATGTTTATATGTGAGATAGGTTGTCCATATAAATATAAGAGGATAGTCAGATTAAATTTAGACGGATAATCATTTAAATTTAGATGAATAGTCAACTAAATTGGGATGGGTAATCCATTATATGAATTTTGGTTGGGTAAGGGAGTGTATAACACAATGAAGACAGATTAATTAGACTTATCCATGTTGCATGCCTGGAAATGATTATTTACTATGTTCTAATGATTGTGGTTGTAGGTGCATGAATTATGGTTGACATAATTTGTTAAGATAAAAGTGAGAGGAAAACCCATTACGCTCTACGACATGGTCTTACAAGATATCTATTTTGGTTTGAGAGGTAGGTTATCATTCACGTCAGAATTTTTGTCTAATCTGAAGTTTTTGTTTTCCCCCTAACCTTTTGGGTAATCATTTGAGTAGGTCGAAAGTAGAGATTTCAAGGTTGGATGATTAAGCTTTCGAAGACGTGCATGAGGCAAGTTAGCTATAAGTAGGAGCTTTTAGCTACTTTTCGATGTGTTGTTTTGTGTCTAAATGGACGTAATTGCAGAAGTTGTTACTATCAAGTATTATACTTTGATCAACCAAGGGGCATCTTCATATGTCGCTCTTGGAGTATTTTGTGATAATTATATCTTCTTTGAACGTGAGATTGAATGGGATTATGTAACGAATATAAAATTTTATTTATGAAATGAAATGTGAAAGTTTATTATTGAAAAATGTTTGAAAATTTTGATACTCATGTGCTTCTGATGTTATTGATATGATTAGCATAGCTGCAACTTGTCATTGGAAATTAATAATAGGATTACTGCAGCATCCATAGCACTTAGTTTTAGGCCTACAAACAGGGGATGTTATACACATCGACTTGGTTCTGGGCTAATGTAACAACCCGCACTATCGGACACACTGATCCAAAGCCTTGTGTGACTTTCGGATTCGCGCCATACTAAGAAATACGAGCTATTGTGTTTTTAAAATATTATAGAGCATAATTACAAGGGCAAATTCTATGACTGTTTGCGCCAAAATTGGTCACAAACACCCAATTGCCGATGAAAGCACCCGTTCATAATCACAGATCACAGATAGCAAGTATGTAGAGAATATAAATATGAATAATACTCAAAATTTAAAAGGAAAGTAGTAGAAACACAAGATTTATAGTGGTTTGGAGTTGTAGCCTACATCCACTTTGAAGAGTTGTTGTTTTATTGATTATAACTCGCTTGTTACAGAGGTTTACAATAGTACAACCGAGTTACAACAATGATTCCGGTAGAGTATCGGCGTAGAAGAGCCAAAAGTACTCTTTTATAAAGCCCTAGGACTGCTATTTATAGATGTAGGCTGCAAATATCTCGCTCAGATCTCGGAAGACTCCTTCTCTCACGTGGGTGGACCCACGTGATCGATCCCCTGACATTTCGACTCGATCCACGATCGATACGTACCAAATTCATATCGATCCAAAATTGCTCTTTTTTGGTTGGGATCGATCATGGAAATTCTTGAGGTTGTACGCAAGCTCCTGTGAAAACTTGGCGGCATTTGGACTTGTAGATTGTGAAATATGATCGATGCAAGTTTGGATCTTCAATGTGGAAGCGAGTTTCATGATCGATACGTACCAAATTCGTATCGATTCAAGATTGCTTTTTTTGAGTTAGGATCGATCATGGACATTCTTTAGGTCGTACGCAAGCTCCTGTGAAAATTTGGTGGCATTTGGACTTGTAGATTGTGAGATACGATCAATGCAAGTTTGGATCTTCAATGTGCAAGTGAGTTTGTGAAGCGAGCTTTGGAAGGGAGTTTGGAAAGCGAGCTTTGGAAGCGAGTTTGGAAAGCGAGTTTGTGAAGCGAGTTTGGGAAGCGAGTTTGGGAAGCGAGTTTGTGAAGCGAGTTGTAGAGGTTTTTCTTGATTTTGATCGGTCAATATCTCGAGCATACGAAATTCGATTGGCTTGAAATTTTGAACATTAGCTTTCACAGATACCATATCGATTGTAGCTCGATCCAGACTCGGGCAAAATTTACCAGTATCCATAGTGAACATGTGTGTAGCCGATCTTCAGAATAAACAATCCTTAAGTTTCTAGTTAATTCCTTGGTGTCACGTCCTTGCCAAAAGGCGGGATAACATTTCAAAACATTTGTTCATCGACTATGCTATATTTTAGTCTCGTGATATTGCTTACCATCTGTGAAAATCTAGCTTTGATCATCGTGCAGTCGATTGGGTTAAATCCTCCTGTATGCTGCCTTGCTAAAAGGCAGGTTAACACTTTGCCCCTCAAAACATGCCTTTCTATAGGAAGGTGTGTTTTGTAGTGCCATAAGCTGGATGTTCGTATCCTGTTGATGACCTGTAAAGAGATTGATAATCTTACCTGATTATGAGTGGCGATCGTTCAAGATCGCATTGCCATTCGAGGCCATATGTGACTGTCCAAGGTCAGGTGCCGTTCGAGGCGAATGGTGACTGTTTGAGGTCGAGTGCCATTCAAGGCAAATTGTGACTGTTCGCGGTCGGGTGCCGTTTGAGGCGAATGGTGACCGCTCGAGGTCGGTTGCCGGTCGAGGCGAATTGTGACCGTTTGTGGTCGGGTGCCGTTCAAGGCGAATTGTGACCATTCGCAGTCGAGTGCCCAAGGGATACTTTAATGCTAGATTTCACATTTGAGTGAGTTTCTGAATCATTTGTTATGGCGGTTCATCGCAATCTCAGAGCATGCCTAAGGACCATTCGCGATCCCGTACATGTGTAAGTGACTTGGCCGTTATGGAATTATGAATACTAGAATTACATTCAAATGAGTCTTACAATAGAAATGTCCAAATCAATCAAGTTCAAGTGCAAAACAAAAAAACAAACAACAAAAGCAAAACAGACACGTCAAAGTGCAAACACCCTCACTGTCGTAGTTCACAGTCATCTTAGAGCATGCCTGAGGACTATTCATGACCCCATACACGTGTAAGCGACTTAACCACGCTAGTGCGGAGTTTGCGACTTATTCATCATTATTTCAATCAATTGATGACAAGCTAATGCCTTGATCCCGAGCCGTCCCTAGTTGATGCAGATGGTGGTCTCTCCTGTTCCGCCGTCGCTGCTCACCTTTTCACATACTGTAGTAGGAATCCATTCCGGATATGTCCTTCAACTTCATCCCTCAAAAGCCTGCAATCATTCGTACTATGTCCGCTTAGCTCGTGGAATAAGCAGTACTTGTCTGATTTCTTTTCATTGTTGGTTGGATCCCTTCTCATTGGCCTCTAGTAGGGAACCTGCCCCTGGTGTCTTGATATATTCGCTCCAAAGTCTCGCTCAAATCCGAATAAGAGGTGAATCTTGGCTCTTTTCGGGGCTGCCTCGACTCGTCAAAACTATTCTCTGCCTTTCATTTTCCTTTGTCCTTATTCGAATCTTTTCTAGGTGGGTCTCCGCCTTTAGCTGCATAAACTTCAACTTCATCTCCTTCCTCTCTCTCAGCCTTTGCATCCTCCTACCACAGAAACCTTTCCGCTTCGGGGTAGAACTCTCCCAGATCCATGAGTGGATCCCTTATTAGTGAATTATTGAATTCTGTGCCATCAGCTATTCCAGACACAGCTGCCAGCAAAACCATGGATGGATCTAGGCGATCCACTGATGTTGTTGCTGCGTTAAATCGTGTCAAAAAGTTCCTTAGAGACTCCCCCGCTTTCCATTTTAGTGTTGTCAAACTCATCACATTCTTGGGCCTCGATATATGAACTCTGAATTGCCTCATGAACTTTTAATCAACTCGGTCCACGTTCCAATCGAACTGCTCTCCAGTTGCCTGAACCATAATGCTGCTATGTCTATCAAATATAGCGGGAAGCATCGGGCCATGACTTCCTCTAATGCCTCCAGTACTTCCATATGCCGCATATACCTCGTCAGATGAACAACAGGATCTGTCCTCCGATCGTACGTCTCTAGTGCTGGTAGCTTGAATTCAGGTGGGTTCCTAGCCTGCCTGATTGCGAGAGCAAAGGGGCTCCTGTTCACGTCTTCTAGATCTCTATTCACTAGTCTTCCCCTCATGGCTCATCCGACCATCTCCGCCAATTTGTCACTGTCATCAAGTGGGGATTCTTGTCTGTTGCCTCCGATCTGCCCCCCGAGTTCACGAGGGAATTCTAGAATCTACTCTCCTAGATGAGCATCCATTCCTCTATCAATGCCGTATTGCACAGTTCTGCCTGGTATCCTGCTTGGGATTGTATCAATATGCTCCAAGGGCGTTCCCCCTAGCTCATGGAATACACCTGATGGTCCCGCTCCATTCTGAATCATGCTTGCTCCATGCTCCTGATCCCTGTTTCCAGCACGTCATGTAGTTGCGTTTCCTTGATTTTGCACTCTAGCTTGTCCAATCTGCTGGAGTAGGTTCTGCATCATCTCTTCTTGTCTTTTTAGCATTCCTTCCTGCATGGCTTCCATCATCATCTCTATCTCGTCTCGGGTGATGAAGACTGAGGCCTGATTCGCTCCCGAGGAAGCCTCCTGACTCCCCTCATGTTGACTCCTTTCTACTCTTGGTCTCCTTGCTGATTGCTTCACCATAGCTTTCCAGATCCAAGTCCTTAAGCTTTTAGATTCAGAATCCAAGCTATAGAATTCCTGAGTTCAATTCTCAGTGAAAAGCACCAAAATGTTTGCGCCAAAACTGGTCACAAACACCCAATTGCAGATGAAAGCACCCATTCACAATCACAGATTATAGATAGCGAGTGTGTAGAGAATATAAATGTGAAGAACACTTAAAATTTAAAAGGAAAGTAATAAAACACAAGATTTATAGTGGTTCGGCATTGTAGCCTACATCCACTCTGAAGAGTTGCTGTTTTATTGATTATAACTCGCTGGATACAGAGGTTTACAACAGTACAACCGGGTTACAACATTGATTCCGGTAGAGTATCGACATAGAAGAACCAAAAGTCCTCTTTTCTCAAGCCCTTGGACTAATATTTATAGGTGTAGGCTGCAAATATCTCACTCAAATCTTGGAAGACTCCTTCTCTCACGTGGGTTGGCCCACGTGATCGATCCCCTAACATTTCGACTAGATCCATGATCGGTACTAACAAATTCATATCGATCCAAAATTGCTCTTTTTGGGTTGGGATCGATCATGGACATTCTTGAGGTTGTATGCAAGCTCCTATGAAAATTTGGTGGCATTTGGACTTGTAGATTGTGAGATATGATCAATGCAAGTTTGGATCTTCAATGTGGAAGCGAGTTTCATGATCTATACGTACCAAATTCGTATCGATCCAAAATTGCTCTTTTGGGTTGGGATCGATCATGGACATTCTTGAGGTCTTACGCAAGCTCCTGTGAAAATTTAGTGGCATTTGGACTTGTAGATTGTGAGATATGATCGATGCAAATTTGGATCTTCAATGTGCAAGCAAGTTTGTGAGGCGAGTTTGGGAAGCGAGTTTGGGAAGCGAGTTTGTGAAGCGAGTTTGTGAAGCGAGCTTGGGAAGCGAGTTTGGGAAGCGATTTTCGGAAGCGAGTTTCGGAAGCAAGTTTGTGAAGCGATTTTGTGAAGAGAGTTTGTGAAGCGAGTTTGTGAAGCAAGTTGTAGAGGTTTTTCTTGATTTTGATCGGTCAATATCTCGAGCATACGAAATCCAATTGGCTTGAAATTTGGAACATTAGCTTTCACATCTTTGCTAGTCATACCATATCGATTGTAGCTCGATCTGGACCAGGGAAATATTTACCAGTATCCATAGTGAACCTGTGTGTAGCCGATCTTCGGAACAGACTGTCCTTAGTTTCGAGTTAATTCCAAGGTGTCACGGCCTTGCCAAAAGGCAGGATAACATTTCAAAACGTTTGTTCATCGATTATGCTATATTTTAGTCTCGTGATCATGCTTACCATCTGTGAAAATCTAGCTTTGATCATCGTGCAGTCGATTGGGTTAAATCCGCCTGTATGCTGCCTTGCCAAAAGGCGGGTTAACAATGACATTCTACACTTTCAAATTTCAAAGCGGAAAGATTTAAATATAAGTACTGAAAAACAGACGTTGTAGAAAAAAGTCTCCAAAATACTTTATTTGGCATATACACTGTTTCAAAGTACAACATATTTTTTACAGAATTTTAATACGGTAAATAACCACATGATGGACAATAAGAATATGTGAACTCTAACATGAAGCCCCTTTCTCCATATACCATGCCCAATCAACTACTAACCTATTATCCCATGGTGGGAAAAAATGGAAAGGAGGGAGTGGGTTAGACAAAAGTCCGGTGAATGAGTAGAAGTTTAATATGTGATGATCATATGCAGTTACTTCAATGCTACTTTAGATGATTTAGAGTGTGATACAAGTGTCTGTAAATTCCTAGGGTTTGTTACCCTAAGATTCTTGTCTAACACGTTCCTACACTACAATTTGTGTAGGCTAATATAATGGATCGAACAAAGGATTGAATCTCATGTCTAATGATCAGCCACTACTCCTAGAGCTACTCAATGTAAACAATGTCGCTAGGCTACTAAAACATGTAGACACCGCCATAATGCTACTAAATGGGAACACCTCCCCTTGGCTAGTAATCATGAAAACACCGCCACTAGGCTACTGTGGGCTAAACTCCCACTACTATCAATGCCACTAGGCTACTATAGGCTAAATTACCACTACTATCACCACCACTAGGCTACTGTGGGCTAAGCTTCCACTACTATCAATGCCACTAGGCTATTGTGAACGATACCCCCTCACTACGCCTAGAGTGGAAGAACCCAAAATGCCAGCCCGCCAGACTATCCCATTGTCTACATTCGCTTCCACCCCTCGATCATATTATTAACCTCTTATTGCACGCTTCAGGTCCTCCTCTCTAACTGTATCACATGCGTCGGGAATTTGTGAATAGTAGGACCTCCCATTGTGCTGGACCCACTCCATCAAGCATCCACTCCAGCTGCACGCCAACTGTTGGAACCTCTTTGAGTGCCAGTTGCGAACATACATCGCCTCGCATTAATTTCTATCCTAATTTGGGTAAATAACATTTACCCAACACCGCCACAACCTAGTGCCCGCTTATAGGGAACTAACTTCCCTACAAGTCCTAACATGCTTCTAATTGCCCTTAAATAGGCCCATAACAATTCATGTTTCATATAAAATTTTATTTATAAATTTTGTGCCTTAGGCCGAGGTTCAATTTGCCGATTTTTAATATGAATGGTCGACCGCTTATACCCTTCGGTCGACCGCTAAGGCTTCCAGGTCGATCGTTAACGAAATTTTTCTGAGGTTTCTTCCTGTTTCTATTCTTGATTGTTTATGTGCTTAAGTCAGGTCGTTAATAATGTTTGATTCGCCCTAATTACAATCTAAGCACCAACTTACAGTTAAGTTTAGGGTTTGCAAATTTGATAAGAGAATATGTACCTAGATATTTAATTATATTAGCAAGTTACTATAATTCCAATTCTTGGGTTTTAGATTCAAATCTAAGGTTTATCACTTAATCACAAGAGGGATATGCTAGCTCAAGTTAGATTTAGTAATTACAGTAATTTAAATTTCCATCTAGGATACAAGCTTCAATTTAGGGTTTCCAACATCATCCTACATCATAGAGAATAAATCAATTTTAACTGTAATTAATCACCTATTAAATTTATCCCCTCTCACCTCAAGCCTAAGCTCCTCTTATTGATTTTCTAGAGAATTGCCCCTCTGAATGCTATCTCCATTTGTTCTTTCTTGATCCAATCGCTTGCACTCTTTTAGGTTGATTTTATTTTGATTTTTAAGAAGATTTAGGGTTAGAAGAGAACTTGAATTTTGATAGAGTTTTGTTAAAGCAAACTTTTCTATTAGTTTTATGGTTAACTTAGATTCCAATTTACAGATAATAGGAGTGAATTTAGGGCGTTGATTTAGGCAAGAGAATATTTTACTAACATCATATCCAGTCATCAAAACTTCGATATGAAGGAATTATTAGAACCATCGAACAAAGTTTCGAGTTATGCTCCAGGTTTCCTAAGTTTTCATCATTCACGGTCTACCCTAAATGAACCATGGTCGACCACTATAGGTCGACCATGATACCCTTGGGTCGACCTGGGTGTGCTATGTTATAGTATTTATTATTATTATTTCAATTATTTTGTCCTAAATCTTTTTGTGCCCGCAACTTCTCCATGCAAACTCTGTTTTCGAAGTGTTATATATGGAATTGTCTAGAAAACCACTACGAACGCAATGGTGCAAGTTTCATAGCCAAATTCAGACATCTGTGGAAAAAATAGTCCTTATTTTGGTTAAATACTTTGCTTATTAAATTCCCATTTAAATTTCTATTAATATATCGTTAAATTTTACATAAATTTCCGTGGTGTTACATGTAAATATAAGAATATTGTGTCTTATCAGTTTGCATTTGAGTAATGATAAGAATATTTTTTCACATTGGCATTACTTGGGTAATGATAGGAATATTGTGTCTTATCGACTCGGTTTTGGGGTAAGGATTGGAATATTCTATCACATTTGCTTGGGTATGAGGTAAAGTGATAGAATATTGTGTCTTACCTATTTGCTTTTAGGTAATGATAGGAATATTTTGTCACATCGGCTTGGTTTTAGGGTAAGGATTGGAATAATCTATCACAACCACTTGGTTCTGGGGTAAAGATAAGAATATTTTGTCCTATTGGTTTGCTTTTGAGTAATGGTATGAATATTCTATTACATCGGCTTTGCTTTTGGGTAATGCTAGGAATATTGTGCCTTCTCGACTTGGTTTTTAGGTAAGGATTTAAATATTCCTACACAAACCACCATCAATGGTCCATATATTATGTTAATAATGGTATCAAAATATTTAAATGGGAAACAAATAGGCAAAATCAACAACAATGAGGAGCTGAAGTCAATGTGCATTTCCAATGCGGTTTTGCCCACTAGAATGATCGTATTACCAGTGCTTTCTTGGAATATTGGACGTCGCTTCTACATATGTGATCAACCCCGTAGATGTAATTTTCGTGAATGGATTAATGAACCATTTCTAGCAGGGAAGTTGTTTATGCTTCGGTCCTTGTTAGAGAAAATAGGTTGTTTAGAGACAACTTCATTCATCGAACATCCGTCCCAACGACAATTAAAGAGTAGGAATTACGAATCATGTTTTTATGTAGTGCATGTTACTTAGTAATTTATGTATTTTCATAAAAATATTTTGTCGCATTAACTTTTGTAAGTTGGATCAGTGAAGAATATTGTGTCAAATCAACTTTGCTTTCTGTGAACGAATAAGAATATTGGGTAACATCAACTTTTCTTTCTTGGAATGAATAAGAATATTGTGTTAAATCAACTTTGCATTCTAGGAACGAATAAGAATATTATGCCACATCATCTTTGCGTTCGAACTGTTATAAAACAACATATAAGCCATTATAACACACAAAATAGTAATTCTTCCAATGTCTAATTCTTTTCTAGACAATTGGTGGACTAATTTTCAATACATCACAAATGACTATGTTTGTCAACACGACAATCGACGTCATGAGAATCATTAACGTGAGAACTCATCACTCAATGGAAATCCTGAGGCTTACAACATATACTTGCAAAACCAACATTATGAAGACATTCGATAGCAAGAGAACGAGGAGAGAGAGGAATGAAGAAGGCTTAATGATGTTGATTGTGACTTACCATGGCATTATAATGATCCTTGTCACAACCAACATCCATTCTTACATATCGAACCATGGGATATGGATGAATATGCTAAATGATGTCAATATGGTTGGTTAGCAAGCCTAGCCAATGCATCGTATGGTAGGGAGTTGGCCATTGGTACTACTATTTTAGACACAACATTTGCGGATTGCAGCAGCGGATGGACGGACCTTTTTCCTGAAGAGCAGTTGATTTTATTACAGACTTAGAAATGGTCAATACTTCATACTGCAATTAGTGGCATGAGAGGTTTAGTCATCGTGATAATTGAGTTATCTAGCATTAGTAATATCTGTATGTCGATTGTGTTTGTTTCCAGCAATACCTTTTGTCAAGTACTTCATTTTCCAATATTCATGTTGAAAAAAAAAGACCGAGAATGACATATACACAAATATGTTGAATACAAATAAACAAATGACGAACCATAAATGGACATAGTATAATAACATAAGCTAAAGATAGAACAACCATATACAAAAAATACAACGTACGGTGCCATACAGTGAAACATACAACATACAATGCCAAAACAAATATGTAGACTACAGATAAACACACAGTATAAAAACATATGCTAATAGAAAATAATTGGAATACAATGTACACTGCCCATACAATGAAATATACAACATTCAATGCCAATAAATGTAGACATCACAACAACTACGACTAAAACTCGACATATGTTAATGTAGGACAATGTATTAAAAATAAGTACAGTCAATCCAATGGTGTAGCATCATCATCATCACCTCCATCATCATCCTCATCGTCCTCATCATCATCACCTCCATCAGCGTCATTATTGTAATCATCCTCATCATCATAGTCTTCATCCTCATCATCGTCCCCACCACCATCACCATAATCAATACCATCTCCAACATCACCACAACCATACCCAACATCACCAGCACCATCTCCATCTGGTGGTCCGTAAGGCTCGTATACAGCAAGTTTAGCGGTCAAATCATCTACATGTGCCTCTAACATATGCGTATTCTACACGTACATCTTATGCTAGTGTACGTATATGCGAGTGTCATATCTTGGAACACGACAAATGAAAGTCTCAACCGGTCCAATCTAGATGCATACTAAACAAACAACTAATATGACATGTAAAAGCTTAGTTAAAATAAAAGATAAAATGTACATAACTAACAAAAAGTGTCTCATATGAAGGGTATAACCCAACTAAAGGAAAACTGGGAATGTCATGCTGCTCTAGAAGGACTATGGGCTGCTTAATCAATGTACCAGTGACATTGTATGCCTAAAAGTATAATCAGGCTCCAACTGCATCAGGGACTAGGAGAACCGTGACGGAATATGATCGAATGAAAACTACGGTACCTGAACTCTCCTAGAGTGCGAGGGCCTATATGATCAGAGTTGACCCCACGGACATAATCTGGTAACATAAAACGATGTAGTGCTACTCTACCCCTATATACATTGTAATCTCCATCTAAGAAATATGTACTAGTATCCACCCATCCAACCAATCGAAGAGAAAGAAAATACTGACCTCCATTCATCATGTGTCTGCCAAACATGTCCTCGCCTGATAATGGATCGGTTGGTATACGACTATCGCCTGTGGTCTGATACGCACATCGCTCACCCAGATGTCACATAGGCAAGAATGCAAGTATGTGCCAAACGACCATACATCTAGATAATGAATATATGATCGTCATGGGATGGTCGTCTGCCATAAGGCATGCATCTACAAGCCAGGTCCAATGGGAGGCCTAAGGAGTCCGTATGAGGTTGCCACGACTGCACATGTCGAGCTGCGACCTAGCCTCCATCAGGTCATGTCTAACACCTAAGGGAGCATGCTGTAGATATTGAACTGTCTTTCATCGCCTCATCCTAGGGAAGTACTGCTAGGGAGTCTAACTAGCTATCCCTTGGATGTGGGGATGCACGTTTTCCATGTACTCATAGTACCATAATGGCAACATGTACCAAAATGCAAACATCTGCTTGACCTCATCAAGTGTAAATGAATCCAACGTTGTATATAAGGTATGTAGGATGGTCATGCCTCAATCAATAGTATGAAGCTGGTCTAACCAGAAAAATGTTGCTAGATAATCTAGGCGAATCGTACCCTTTTGGTTTGAGAAAAATGTCAAACCAAACAAGTACAAAATAAATGCCCTAATGATTGCATCCATCATATCCCCTCTATCTATGTACGTGGCGATGTAGAGCTTAAGGTAGGTTAATGATATTGAACAGCTATGAATGTCGTTAGGGTTTAGGAGAGGTAGAAAAATGGTAAACAAATTGGGGGACTCGTATAAATCATCAAATGGGAAATGCCTACGCGCATGTCCTCTAAACTCAAATACCCATAAGCGTGTAGAAGTCGACATGGGCAATACCCTACTCAAAATCTGAAAAGTGGAATGTATGCAATGTGGGCCACCGCCTCTCAACTAATGCTTGCATGGGAGGTCGATGGAATTATTGTAATGGCCTGATCATCAAAAACATACTAAAATGACTAGCCTATAGCCAATTTATAATAAAAGGGGGAAGAGTGTCCTAAAACTGTATAACGCACTTGGCCTAACTACCATGACAATGAATGTACCAATCTATATATAATTTATTGATGAATTTTTTTAAATATACTAGCGATTATTTAATATGAATACGGGATACATATATACAAAATATTGTACTGAAATTACTGCTAAAATATACTTGCACTATGGTCAACGTGGTTTTGGACCTGTGCCGATAATCATGTAGAAGCTCATGAAGTATATGTAGATTGTCTAATGTCAGTCTGGAGGCTGGAGGAAAGTGTACTGGACTGGCTTCTTTCTACATATACATACAAATGTGTTAGCACCAAAAGTCGGCACAAAAACCCAATAGATTTATGTAGAGAAATAAATGAAGAACTAAAATTAGAGGAAACAAGCAGAAAACAAGAACATGCAGATTTGTAGTGGTTCGGCGTTTTGATTGACTACGTCCATTTTGATGAAATTGCTTTATTAATCACTTGTTTTTATGAGTACAGGGGGGATCGGATCGGATTGATCCTTAATTACAATGGAGTACAAGTAAAACAACAGCGTAAAGGTCCCTCAAATGAACAATGAGCTCTATATTTATAGGCGTAGACTGTCGAATATTTTTTTGAAAATTCGCAAGCAGCATCTCATGATGTAGATGAGGCTGCTCAAAAAGTTTCATGGCCCAATTTCTAATATTGGGTGATCAATACTGTCGGTCCTATGCTACATAGTGTCACACGATCGGTCATGTGGGTCCGCCTCCGTGCTAGCTTCATGTTTCCAAAGTTGTTTGCATAGTTACCTTTATGCTTTTAGAGAAATCGATCGAATTCCATTGAGTTGAATTACTAATACAAGTTGTTCATAGCCAAAGTGTATGATCTGATCCCTTGCATAAGAGAAGGGATAGGTATTGATCCCCTGCCTAGCACTAATCCATCCTTAGAACATTCCAGAGAGCCTGTCTCTTGATCTTGCTTTCTGGTTGCTTCATACCATTGTTTGTGCTTGATATTTGGACTCCATGATCACCTCTCTGGGCTGCTTGCCTTGTCTATCTTCGAGTCTAACTTGTCCAATCATTTTGGATATAGCTGAGTTAAAAGACCGTATAACACTTACCCTCCAAAGTACGTCTTGTTTCGAACATGACGTGCTTTGAATTAAAACAAGTTAGAGTCGACGAAAAGGATTCCATTCAGCTTCCTGAATATTCGTTATACTTCCATCAAGTTATCTTTCCAAAGAGTTGTATCTCTTTTTGTCCGTCATGACGCTAGGTCTATATTATTCAGTATAAATCCAAAGTGTAATCCTCAATCTTGTCTAGACTCAGTTCCATTGAGCTTGTTGATAAAGTTAGTAGGTCTCGGCTATCTATAACAAATCTTTTCTATGAAATCCAGTTGA
Organism: Allium fistulosum; assembly: GCA_030737815.1. Taxonomy (NCBI): domain Eukaryota; kingdom Viridiplantae; phylum Streptophyta; class Magnoliopsida; order Asparagales; family Amaryllidaceae; genus Allium; species Allium fistulosum. Next base: position 962,863,848 of record CM060901.1, read on the forward strand.
GAATTCAATTTCTGTCGATTCAAGAAATCGAATGTTGGGTATGCACACATGCACGTTCATGTACACACTTTGGTCATCGACTCTCGATCATGTTTTTATGCTTAAGGGTTATTGCCGATTCCACGTAGTTCAAATGAAGTTGCATTTCTATTTTCATTCTTTTTTTAAAATAGGGGTTCGGTACCAATTCCCTAGGCGGGGGGATCGGTACCAATTCCCTAGGCGAGGGGATCGGTACCGATCCCATTCCTTGCAAACACTTAGCCGATTTGACGCTTTTTGGAAGTCAGCTGCACTAGTATATATGCTAACACTTGGCTCCTTCTCTCCCTCACTTGCTCGTTCTTCTTGCAATCGAACTGATCCCCCCTTTTCCCTTGCTTCAGCCATTGCCAATCATCGAGTTCAACACTTCCATCATATCTTCCATCAATTCATCCCCTCCCCTATGCAATTCCATCTTCCATCTTGCTAGAAGCCTTCGCTATTACCCTAAATCAAATCTGCTCCCAATTTTGTTAACTCAATTTCAGATCCAATTAGAACCTGCATCGCTCTCATCCTCTTCGAGTCAATTCGACTCTTCACCTTGCGTTTATATTTGATTTTACTTATATAAGTGGGTTTTGGACTAGTGTGCGATGTATGGTTTTTATCATGATGAGATGATGAAATTATTCATGTTGGTGGTTGTATAAGAGAAAGATTGTGTGAGTCAAGGAGGGGTGAAATGGAGTAGGGATTGGTTGCATGCATGGTTGGGTAGTGAACGACCTTAGGATCAGTTGATGTACACGATCATTTTGACGTCAAAATTACACAACCATGGGGTTGGCATAGGAATTGAAACAGATGGAGTAAAGTGATGAAAGCGATCAATGATGACATACAATCAGTTATAATTGTTTGGAGTTGGGATAAGTTGAATCGTGCCGAGATCGTTCGTCCTCTGAAATGAGGGATCGGTGTGATTTGGAGCGGGGGATTGGTTATAGGCATAAGGAGTTTGAAATGGCATAGGGAAACACTGCCTAGGTGAGGGATCAGGTATGATCCCTCTATCTAGGGGGACTTAGCCATTTTTCAGTTTGGTTCGAGCACAATTGAACTTTAGGACTTGATCATATGAACTTGTTTGCATGAATGAACCCGAACCCTTATATAAGAGCATGAACATGTAAAACAAACTCGGACATGAACATCTTTGAACTTTGACACTTACATAAGATCTCAAAGTTGAACTTGAAAATGCCTGTCATAGGGACTTGAATAACCTTGAACGTAAAGATCGTACTCCGTTATGCTGATAACTGATCCCGAAGTTTATGTGAAATCCACAACCAAAAAACCGGTTAGGACGGTCAACGATGACGATCACTTCGATCAAACCTCAGAGTCTCATTATAGCTGTAGCTGAATCTTAAATTGTTTACTACTACACTGCAAAACACTACACCACACCGCACCACACCGCACTAGTTTACACTTTACACGGGACAAGTAGGTTTCTTTCTCTAGCAATGACTATCTCTATGTTTGATAGCTATGGGTACCAGATGCTTAGAGCATTTAGCTACTTTGGCTACTGAACATATTGCTTCACACGGCGATTCCGATGCTGAGTCAAGCACTCCAACAATATCTGCTCGGCACACCTCAGGAAATCAATCAGAATAGCCTGAAAGTTCTCAATAGGTGCCTGAAATTCATGTGAATCCAGAAGCAGAAAATGAACTAGCTCCTGACACTTTAGAAGATGCTATATTTTTATAGAACCCGAAGGATTCTATTGCTTCAAGATTTGATGAGGCCTTTATTCATAGAATTTGCATCAAATACGGGATACCGCATGAGGATGTACGAATCTGGTCTCATAATGATAGAGCTCACTCACCTCTAGAAGGGTAAACTGCCTATAATAGATATACATGCTAAGCAAGTAGCGTTTCGCCTTTTAGTCCATTCATTCAAAGATGCTACATCATTTGAGATTAGTTCCGAACCAGTTGCATTTGAACAGTTATGCATTTCTTCACTGTACATACATGATATTCCTCGAATTCTTATATCGTGAACCAACTCTGGAAGACATTATATTCATCTTCAATTTTAAGCGATGGAAGGCAAGCCTCTCATATACATTTCTCGAGTCAATCAGTAATTATCAAGCCATGACTAAAGTGCTTGGAATAAGCTAAGTGCTTTCAATAATGAGTGGTTTAATGTTCATTGCCCGCCCGGCTTCGCGGGATGATGGCTGGAAGGGTGTGAGTGTCATATTACTCAACTATGTTTGTATCCAAGTCATACATTGAAGTAAGCAACTCTTCGAATCTTGCAGGTAGTTATCCACGTCCCATCGGTGATAGTTATTCAGAGGCCGTCGTTGAGCACAAGAATATACCTTGGAAAGATAGATGTTAGATCCCTTATTATCGATGAGCATCTCTTTGCCTTCGGATTGTTAGAAGAGGGTCATAGCACCGGGTTGATAGGGAATGCTAATGATGAAGTAAGAGGGAGAACAGGCGCTGCTCAATTGGGAGGTGGCAATGTAAATCCTGTCATGCCCCCAGTCAAGGAGGCTCAGGATGTCATCGAAGAAGGTGAAGTAAGGGGCGATGCTAATGAGCCCGGTCACGGTGACACGAGTTCAAGCCATGAGGCCGTTGTCGGGTTATTTTTAGACAAGCAACTCCTTGCTTTAAAGAAGAGAAAAGGAAAGAAGCTCATCTACAAGGTTCGCAAAGGAAAAATTGCCAAGCAGCCTAAACCACCCACTACGGCTATTGATCAATCCACTTCCTTACCTCTAGAAAATTTATTTGAGGGATTATTGAACATCTCACTATCAGTGGATATCGAGAGTTATGATTTTGCTAACATGAGCCTCGGAGAGTCCGATTCTCCTATCTAAATCGATGCTGACATTTCTCCAACTAGCATGAGGGAGATCACTTCGAGTAGCAAAGCTCCAGTACCTAGTCCATCAGGGGGACACTAGAACACTCACGATCACGTATACTGCATTACACAACACCTATCCATCTTTAATTCTAGCGGTGCTTATACATCTTTGTTTTATTCGTAGGTTCCATGGTGCACTCTCACAATTATGATCGCTTGAAGAAATCATCATATTCTCAGCCATCTAATTTCAGGCCCAGTCGAGGTCCCGACTCTAGTCGACAGCCCGACCAGCAAAGATAGGGCTATGACAGAAGGGAGGACCAAGACAAGAGTCATCAATCTAGGGATTCATCATCCAAGCACAAGTCGAAGTCCCAGTCTTCTCACCATAAGGGTTTTGATCCACACCCCACCATCTATAGTAGTGGCAAGTCATTACCTTACGCCTCTACTTCGACCGCAGAACCCGAGCAATATTCGGGTTCTTCCGACACCCGACGATCTTTTGAATTCTAGACTAGCACAAGAAGCCTTGAAACTTCTTTCTGTAGGCATTGAAAACGGTCCCTCTTAGCTCCAACTACTCTTGATGCCATGCTGAGAATAGATGGTTGAACTTAAGGCCACATTTCCTAAATTATGTTTTGATGAGTTCATATTTGCTCCTGCATTACATCCGATTCCTCCAAAGGCCAAGGGCACAGTGCTCTCTTATTTTGATGATGTCTACATCCAACATGGCATAATTCAACATGTAGCTGAGAGGATTTCCGAAGTGTCGATGGAAATAAAGTATGAGATCAATCGATTAACTCTAGAAGCAATCCATGATAAAGACACCATCAAACACTTGGATGAAGAAGTCAAGGGGCTGAATATAGTGCTGGCCGATGTTAAGGAAAGAGCCAGCGAATCTTCCAAAGCAGTGGAATGTTTGATGAAACTGCACCAAGCTAAATTGGAGACTGTTGTTTGTGGCAGTGGCATTTTAGCTCTTGAGAAAGATGTTCTTCAAAAGAAGAACGATGCCTTGAAAAAAGATAACAACACCTTGACCCTTGGCATTTGGCAGCTTGAGGAGGAACTTGAGAGGGAAAAACAAGAGAAGCTTGAGGCTCAACTGGAGTCATAATGATATTGTGAGGAAACCGTCGAGGCTCGCCTGATGGAGTTGAGGCCAATAAAAAACTTGCATAAATAGAGACTCTCAAATAGGAAGGTAGGGAGGCTAGTCAAATAAAGATAAAGGATGACCTTGATCCCCTGCTGATATATTATAATGGTAGTGTTCTCATGAACCGCGACCTTCACTTCCTTGTAGAGGGGTACCCTGAGGTGCTAATTGAAGCTTGGGACTATATTGTTGAGCCGAAGAAGAAATCACTCAGTGGCACCAAGGTTGATGAAGAGCAACTTATGGGTGAAATCTTATGCGATGAAGAGCCCGATGAACTCAAGGCTGCTCGATTTAGTTTACTCCATGACCCAACGATCACCGAGAAGGGGAAGGATGGTGGTGAAGCTTCTGAGTCTCGCTCTCAAGTCCTTCTCATAAGTTAGGTAATTGGTGCCTTAGCTTCTCATGCCCTTAAAAAGGAGATAGGCTACGATCCATATCTTCCTGAAATCCACAAGTCTTTTGTGCTATCTCCTATTCTTGAAGGCGACACTCCAGCTTCGAATGAAGGCCAATCCAAAGAAGGTATATCACTCACCTCCCCAACGTTCGAGAAAGTTTACATCTTGGACACAAAAGTCACAAGCTTACCCATTGAACCTTGTGAAATTGTAGGCCAGTCTGCATCCGTACATGCTCCTACTGGTGAAGCCATCTTGGGTTAGCAGGCACTGACCATGGAGTCTATGGCGGTCGCCACTTCACAAATGATCTTGATCGTCCAATCCACTAAGACTCCCGGCTCAGATGCTGAAGTTATATGGGCATTGAATGATGAAAAAAACCGATGATCAACAAGCCCAAGATTAGATTGATGACGTTGTGGTGACCCATGCCTCTGAGCATACAGACAAACACAGCTTGAAGGAGAACATTTAAAAGGAAGAGCTGGACAAGCAATTCAAGAGGGAGCGTGCCAAGGTAGATATCACTCTAATCTAAGTCATACTACCCGACAATATCATCCTAGAAAAGTCGACCCTTCCATATCCCAAAGTGAGACCGCTTCCATTTCCATCTCTAAAAATATTTCACCTAAGGGTGGAGGAAGGTCAAAGAGGAAAGGCAAGGGTGAGAGCTCCAATGATTCTACCCCGAAGAAGCCTAAGAAGGACAAGAAATAGCCGTCGACTCAGCTAGGGCTATGTATAGCTAGGGAGCTAGTTTCATTTTGTTGGTTGTGATTGTGTGGGTACGGCCCCCACTTTTGGTTTCTAGTTCTAGGAATAAACTTGTCCTTAGCCTTCCAAGTTTTTTCTTGTGAATAAAGACTTCTTTCGTTTCAGTTTAACTTTTGTGTGAATTTGTTTTGGTGTTCATCCTATTATGATTTTCATTCAATGTACTTGTAATTTATCGCACATCGTTTAAATTACAATGTCATTTAGTCACCCATTTCCTCGGGCGTCGATCCGATTAGTTCTCCTCAAGGCCTCCTTTTGGTTGTGACCTTAAGTCTCAAATGCAAGGCGCAAGACACAGTGTTATGCTATCATACTCAGTAGTTAAGTCGTTTACCCTACCCACAGTCTCGGGTTACCGAAGTTAGCTCATTGACGGTCGGATCCCATCCATTATGAGTTTTTACCCCTCTTGTCGGGCTCAGGTCAGAGTTGGCGAATGAATGGTCGAGTTGCACACATTCATCTGTTTTACACTCTTATTCGTGCTTTAGGAACCAAAGTTAGTTGATGGGCGGTTCATAGCACCCGCTGAATGTTTGTACTCTAGCCTACACTTTGGAAATTGGAGTTAATCTAGTAAGGGGTCGGACTACATTTCCCTTAGTTAATTCCTTTGCCCCTAAGTCAGAAGCCAAAGACGAAGAGTGGTAGGTCATATTTTGTCCAATTTTACTTTATATCCCTCCCGTCGTATATAGGGATGGAGCTAGATAACGGATGGTTGAGTCACATCCGTTCTATGTTTTATACTTAGCACGTCGAATCGTAGGCCATATTTAACGGATGAACGGTCGACTAATGTTCATTCCGATTAGTTCTATCATGGACCTAAGAACTTGGTTGGCACCATACCCAAGGACTCACTGGTCTATATTAGGTGTACGTAGATATAAGTCAGTTGCATATCACAACTATTATATTATGCGCAAATAATTCAAAGATATAGAAGAAAACTTCATTTTTATTAACAACTGAAAGCGAAAGCGACAGAGTCTATCTTATTACATGGTTGTAAAATGCAAAAGCAAGTTCTAAATGAAATACAAATGAATGAAACAAAATAAAGTGAAATAGCATCATAAATGCTCGCCATTCCATGCTCTATGGAGTGCAATGCCATCGACAGTCGTTGGTTGAAAGTTCCATCTCCAAGCTTCTAATCGATGACATATGGTCCTTCCTATCTCGGACCCATGTTAACGAGGCTAGGAAAGATCTTTTTTAGGATGAGATCATCAATTTTGAAGGTTCTAACTCGGACTCTAACGTTGTAATACCGAGCGAGTCGGTGTCGGTATGCAGCAGCTGCTCTCAAGTTAGCTTCTTTGCACTTCTCATCGACCATGTCTAGAGATTCCAAAAAGAGATCTCTATTTGTTCTAGGGTCACAGTAAGTCACTCAATGGACTTCAAGTTCCACAAGAATAACAGCTTCAGAGCTGTAGGCAAGGGCGAATGAAGTGTGGCTAGTCATGGACTTGTGGGTGGTTCTGTATGCCCATAGAGCTAACGGGAGTTCATTAACCCACTTGCCTTTAGCCTTTTCCAAATGCTTCTTCAAAATGGACTTTACAATTTTATTAACAGCTTTTACCTGTCCATTAGCTTGAGGGTGAGCAACCGCTGCAAATCTTTTCTTAATACAATGCCGATGACAGAATTCTTTGAATTTGGCATTATCAAATTGGGCCCTGTTGTTAGTTATGATTGTTCTGAGGAGACTAAAATGACGTATGATGTTTCGAATGACAAAGTTGATTACTTTCTTTGTGGTGATCGTGGTCAATGGCTCAGCTTTGGCCTATTTAGGAAAGTAATCGACAACTACGATGACGTACTTCATGCCACCTTTGGAAATCAGTAAGGAGCCGATGATGTCAACACCCCAAGTAGTAAATGGCCATGGACTAACCATTTGAGTAATCTCCATCGGTGGGGCTCTCAGAATGTTTGCGAATATCTTGGAATTGTCGCATCGTCTAATCGACTGCGTTTCGATTGACAGTTGGTTAATAATAACAATAGCGAAGTATCTTCTTCGCCAAGGTTTGTCCCCCAGTGTGATCACCACATTCTACTTCATGAACTTCTCTTGATACTTGCTTGATTTCATCGTTGGAGACACACTGAAGTAGGGGAATGAAAAAACCCTTTCTATACACGACTCGTTCTTAAAGGATGTATCGTGAAGCTTTACGAAGGACCTGTCGTTTCTCATTCCTCTGTTCAAGAAGGATTCCTTTCTGTAAATTATCTTTTATCGGAGTCATCCATGACTCCCTCTCGGGCTCTGTCTCGAAGAACACAGTAATCTCCGTCTGGTCAATGCTTAGAGCATTAAGTATTTCAACTAAGACCAAGCCCATTTGCTATACATCCCCGAAACTGGCCAGTTTGGCCAGTGAGTCATCTTTGTCATTTTGTTCTCTAGGAATGTGTATAATAGTGTAATGCTCAAAATTGGTTAGTAGTTCTTGGACTCGGTTGAGATAAGGAGCAAGTCCTGCTCCTTTGGCTTGATATTCTCCAATGACTTGGTGCACGACTAAATGGGAATCATAGAAAATTTGTAAAGTTTGTACCGCTAGCTCCTTAGTAATTTTGAGCCTGGAAATCAAGGCCTCATATTTAGCTTCGTTATTTATTGTAGGGAAGTCTAATTTAAGGGAGTAGCAAATCGAGCGTTCCTTATGAGTGACTAGCATGACTCTGGCACCAGAACACCGATTACTAGATGCTCCATCTGTGTACATTTTCCTTTGGATAGTAGGTTATTTACTACTCTCAAGAGAATCATCTTGTGCGGTGAATTCGGCTATGAAGTCCGCCAACACTTGTCCTTGGATGGCACTCCAAGGGAGATAAGTGATATGGAACTGGCTCAATTCAATGTTCCATTTCAGTAACCTTCCAGACATCTCAGGTCGCTGTAGGACCTATCGTAATGGCTAGTTGGTGAAGACACTGATGGGGTGAGCCTAAAAATAAGGGTGGAGCTAACTTGACATAATCAACAGGCAGTATGCGAGCTTCTCAAATTTTGGGTAATTTCTCTCAATACTTGTCAACCGCTTGCTAACATAGTATATTGGCCTTTGGATCCGATTCTCGTAGCGCAGCAGTGCGGCACTTATAGCATGCACCAACACCGCTAAGTAGATATACAAATCTTTATGATCCAGTGGCTTGGAAAATATGGAGGGTCTCTCTAAGTGGTGTACTAGAGCTTGAAACTTATCAACACAATCCTATATCCATGCGAAGTTCCTCTTTCCTCTTCTGATCAAGTCAAAGAAGGGAATGCACTTATTGGTGGCTCTAGAGATGAACCAACTTCGGGCAGCGACCTTCCTATTTAGGCTTTGTAGCTACTTAATCGTCTTTATTTTGGGATATCTCTTATCGCCTGAGTCTTCTATCGATTGGCTTCGATTCCACAAGAATTAACGATGAAACCCAAGAATTTCCTTGATGCAACGCCGAAAGAGCACTTTAAGTGGTTGAGTTTCATCCTATATTTTCGAAGTACACTGAACATCTCCACCAAATCATCGATGTGGTCATTTGGTAGCCGTGACTTCATGAGCATATCATCCATATAAACATCCATCGATCGTCCAATTTGGTCCTTAAACATCTGGTTACGAGCCTCTGGTAAGTTGCACCTGCATTTTTAGTCCAAAAGGCATCATAATGTAGCAATATAATCCCAGGTCAGTAATGAAGTTGGTGTGTTCTTGGTCTGGGACGTGCATCGAGATTTGATTGTAACCAGAGTATGCATCCATAAACGAAAGCAATTCATGTCTAGCGGTTGAGTCTACTAGCTGGTCGATCCTTGGAAGTGGAAAGCTATCCTTCATGCATGCTTTATTCAGGTCTGAGTAGTCAATGCACATCCTCCACTTCCAATTAGTATTCTCATAAGAATAGGGTTAGATACCCATTTCAAGTATACGGCGCTGTGGATAAACCCGTTTTTTTAGTTTATCCACATCCTCCTCAAGCACGACAGATCTCTCTACATCCATGCTGCATCGTTTTTATTTCACCGGGACATGCCTCGATATTCAATGCATGGCTTGTAATGGTTGGAGAGATCCCACAAATGTCAAAATGGGTACAAACGAACACATCAAGGTTCGCCTGGAGAAAGCCAGCTAATTCTTTCATCATTATTTCATTAAGCTGTGATCCGATCTTCAAGGCCCGTGATGGGTCATCATGGCTGACCGTGATGTCAATCGTCAACTTAACGGATGTAGCCTTGGGTTATTTGGGCCTCGCTTGATCATCTCTCGGGTCTATATCTTTATAGAACCAATTGTGGTGCCTGAGCCAAGGCTCGGACACTGATTGCTAAGCTTTGTTAGTTTGATGTAGAGAGACGTCTCCATATCCTTTTATTTTTCCTTTCGTCGAGCATCCCTCAACTCGCACTCTCTTACGGAGAGTTCACATCTAACATGACAAATGGCCCACACTCTCTTACGGTTGTCATCTCCCAATTCCACCGGTAGCTCAACGTAGCCTACCACTTCAGTAGTAATACCATTAAAGTCATGAATATAGGCTTTGCATGGTTTCAAGTCTTTGGCTTTCAGTAACATTTGATTATACGCCTTCTTGAAAATGATATTAATAGAACTTCCACAATCAATCAGAATCTTTCTCACCAAGGTGGGGTCGATCGTGGCTGAGACCACCATTGGGTCTATAGTAGGGGCCTCCACCTTGTCTACATCTCTACTTCGAAACATGATATCGTCACTCATGGTTCTCTGCTGCTTTGCTGGAGCACCATCCTCCGTGTTCGAGCATCACTCCATATCAGCATCTCTTATAGCACTCATGTAATGCTCCATCTCATTCTAGCTTCTGTCAGCTAGATGTGGTCCTCCAACTATAGTGTTAATGGCTAACCTTCCTCTCGTTCGTCTAGGTTCCTCAGCACTACACGGAGCTTGTCCTCCATTGGGGTCGGATGTCCCCTATCCGCTATCCTAAGGGCTTTAACAAACTATTGCAAATTTTTTCACGAATCAATTTTTCAATGATATCACGGAGGTGGCAGCACTCATCCATGGTATGACTATATCTTTCATAGAATATACGGTACTTCCCTATTTGCTTCTGCTTCTTTGTCGGTTCCTTCAGAGGCAGTTTTCTGTACTATATAGTATTACAAGTCGATAAATAGATATTCTTCAACGATGCATTCAACGACATGTATGTATCAAACGATGGGATCCTCGGCTTCCATCTCCCGAAACCTCGTCTTCGGTCATGGTTTCTATCACCGCCTCTCTTCTACTCATTTGGTTTGTTTTGAACATTAATTTTAGCTTTCTCGAAACTCCCTTCGGACTGTTTCACTGCACATTAATTTGTACTCCGTCGATGCTTGGGCCTGCAATATCTCTCTTCTTGGACTGCTTTGCCTCCTCCTTCCTCGGCTACTGGGCCGCCTTCGCATAAAAATGGTCCAACGTAGAAGGAGGCTTTCCCACCAACCAATCATCAAAATCATAATCAAGGTCAACTCCCTTGGTCAGCGCCATCAGTATTGCATCATCTTTTGGATTACCGACTTCTATAACAGCCATATTGAACCTTTCTAGATAATCATTCAGTGACTCCCCCAGAGCCTGGATTAAGTTGGAGAGGGACATGATGTCTTTAAGGCGAGACACGTGCATGCGGAATTGCTCCACGAACTTCCTTTCTAACTCATTAAATGAAGAAATTGACTATGGTGTTAGCTTGGTGAACAACATGGTCGCAACCCCTTCTAGAAAAATGGGAAACTATCTACACTTGACTGCATCAGTGGCTCGTATGGAGTCTATGTACCATTCATACTTCATAAGATGCTGCATGGGGTCAGTTTTTCCTGCATAAGCAGGCATCGTAGGCATATTAAACCTCTCCAGATACTCTATATGTAGGATGTTGTTAGTGAATGGAGTATGACTCTTGGAGAGTCCCCAATCATCGTTGGGCAGGCCTTGACCTTCTTCCATAAGTTGCCTTACCATAGCCGCTAGGTCCAGAATCTGGAAAGCAGGCGCCTGGTAGTGGTCTTGTTCCACCTCATGTGAATGGCCTGATCCACGCCTTCAGGCAGCACCACATTGCCTCATCTTTGTGTGGTCTTGATGTACCTCCTAAGCAGCAGTCCTATCATCATCTCTTAGCTGGGGTTCATTCACATTTGCCTGAGCTCTAACGCCTTGGTCAGTTGCAGTACGTCTGGAGTTAGCTCTTCTAGTAGCAGGTAAGTTTCGCCCTTGGTTCGAGGGTTCGGTATCGATCCCCCTGAAGGGTTCGGTTCTGATTGATGCGGTCTGGCAATAGTCAATCGCGTAGTTTTCGTACAATGTTTCAGCATCGTATGCATCCATCTTGCACCGTCTTCTTCTGTAATAGTCATCTGATGAAGAAGAGCTCTCTGATCCTGAGTATGCAGTAGGCTCCCTCTTTATCTTCCCACGTTGGTCTTTCAACTAGTTCATCAGTTCAATATTGGCCTGGATTTTCCGATTGAGTTGCTGACGGCTATCTAACATTTCCTTTATCAAGACTTTAAAGTCAGCTTTGGTGATGTGTTAAGAGGATTTGGGCCATCAGCAATCGCTGGTTGTACATTCTAGTCAACCTATTGGACGTTGGTATCTTCATTGCCTACAATAGCATGGGAAGTAGTAGACTTTCCTCTAGCCATGGCTAATAGCTTCCTTTTAGATCTTCTTCAAATCTGAATTGAAATGATAACATGTTGGTAGAAATCTGGATCTATCTCATGAATATGGGAATCCACTGGTAGATGATGAGGTCCAATCAAGCTGAGAATTCAATTTCAGTGAGAGCACCAAAATGTTAGCACCAAAAGTTGGCACAAACACCTAATAATTTTATGTAGAGAAATAAAGCAAAGAACTAAAATTAAAACAAAGGAAACAAGAAAAAAACAAGAACATGAAGATTTGTAGTGGTTCGATGTTGATTGCCTACGTCCACTTTGATGAAATCGATTTATTAATCACTTGTTTTTCTCAGTACAGGGGGGATCAGATCGGATTGAACCTTGATTATAATGGAGTACAAGTAAAACAGTAGCGTAACAATCCCTCAAATAAACAATGAACTCTGTATTTATAGGCGTAGACAACCGAATATCTTCCTGAAAATTCACCAGCAAAATCTCATGATGTAGACAAGGTCACCTAAATAGTTTCGCGACCCAATTCCCAATATTGAGTGATTGGTACTAATCGGTCCTAGGTGCCACATGGCGTCACATGATCGGTCATGTGGGTCCCCATCCATGTTACCTTCATGTTTCCAAAGTTGTTTACATAGTTTCCTTTATGCTTTTAGAGATATCGATCGATTCCCATTGAGATGAATTGTCGATTCAAGTTTTTTATAGCCAAAGTGTACAATCCGATCCCCTGCATAAGAGAAGGGATAGGTACCGATCCCCTTCCTAGGGTAGGCACTAATCCATGCTTAGAACATTCCAGAGAGCTTGTCTCTTGATTTCACTTGCTCCTTGCTTCATACCATTGTCCGTACTTGATCTTTGGACTCCATGATCACCTCTTTGGGATGCTTGCCTTGTCTATCTTCGAGTCTAACTTGTCCAATCAGTCTGCATACAGCCCGAACAAAAGGCCGGATAACATAATGGTTCTTCTAGTGATATTAGTTAGACGCGGAGGAATTTCAATGTAATTTCTAATAAGACAAAAAATTATAAAACGGAGGGTTGGAAAATGAATGAGAAGAATGAAAAAAATAGGTGGAAGGAGGGTTTTGTTTGGGGGGAGGGGGGAAGCCAGCGTCCATTATTTGGGTGTCGATGTTCATGTGGCCATTAAATGGGCGCTTGACTATTGGAAATTATTGCCAGATACAAGGATGAATATTCAGTACCTTGATTATTGACCCATGAACCTATTGGATATGCCCTTATATCCCTGCAACTTGCACCAATAATTACAATATCTAAAGGGTGCTTTTTATGAGAAAATATTTAGTGTCAAAACAAATCTTAATTGATCACTCGATGAGTAATTTAAAAAATGAATAGAGGTAAGGAGCTAAATTAATATAACCTGCATAGTTGAGAAAGAGTATTCCATCTTCTTACTATGAATACTTAAATTACTCCCCCATCTCCAAGTGTAAAATTTACCAAAAAACATGTTTTCTCAAGCCGAGCATTTTGCACACAGTCCAAGAAGTCTTGATTAGTAGAAAGACTAAAGGAATCACAATTAAGCCTTTCATGATTGTATAATGTAGGGCATTAAATCTCCCATAATCATCCATAGCAGGTTAAATTGATTTTTTTGTTGTATAATATAACCCCGAAGTTGTCTTCTATTATCAAGTTGATTAAATACATAATCCAATGTGTGCATGAACCTAAGACCCCTAGGATTTAGTAGATGGAAAATGATGAATTGTTGACTTTTATGAAATATAGTGACTGAACATTGTTAAGGATCCCAAATAATGAAAAAAAATTCTAATGCTCATTAACCATGAAATCATAATTCCAGTGTGGGTTGATGATTTTAGCGAGAAGTGGAATCTTTAAAGAGTGTAATTTATTTTCCAACAGGCCAAAAAAGGAAGCATTTTAAGAGTTAAGAAATTGGCAAAAGTCCAACTTCTTAAAGGAGGCATTTAGCCCCTTACAATTCCTTATGATGATGTCCATTTAATTATAGAGTGGTTTTCACTCCTTGTTTCAGAGTGTAAAGGAGCCATCCCATTCTAGAAGAAATCATATTTTCCTATTTTGGATTGTCAACAACATTTTATGTGCCATTAAATTCAAAAGGCGGTTCTTCTTATCATGGTCTCCTTGTTAGATTAGTCATGCTAGATTCCAAACTGAGGAATTTTTTGTCAGAATAGCCCATCTATTGGGAAGGAAGACTAGCCACCATTTGCATTAGTCGCATGTATTATCTCATTAATATCAGTAACTTCACTTGAACCTTGAGCATTTGTATTTTCAAGAAAAAAATTGTGCATAATGTAATCTTGATGATAATTTTTCCACCAATGGAATGGGTGAAAGATTATGATTCTGGTGAGATTTCAGACTCAATTCTATCAGTAGAAACGGCTCATAGAGGTGCCGCATTCATCTTTTAAGTGAATTCCCCGAAGAGGTTGCAAGTATATCTGAACTGCAATCAAGTGCATGTGTACTGAGACTTTGAAGACATTGAATCGTTGTCTTGTGACAGAACCGTGTGTATGATGACTGTATGATGACTTTGTGTGTATTGTGAATTGATTCATTGCTTGTGTCCATATGTTCAGTTGATACATTCCTCCATGTGCTGTTAACCCAGAAAATGGATCAATGTCCAGAAATAAAATGAAAGCACCAGTTCAACTAAAACTAAAGGAAAACGTAGAAAAAGTAAAAGGAGACACAAAGAATATTTATGGTGGTTTGGGCAATCTCTGGCCTAAGTCCACTTTATAGTTTGTTATTTATCATCTTCTCTCTGGATCACAATGATTTATATCAGATCTGACCACAATCTAGTGGATTCTGGATTTACAATGAAGTTTTTAGATTGTTTGAGAGTTGCTAGTACTAGTGATTTGTTGATCTAAGTTCTAGAGCAGCAAACAGTGGCTTCCTAGGTTACTCAAATGGAAGAGAGGTAAGATGTGTAGAAGGTGAAGTCTCCGATGGCAGAGAGATCAGATCCCATTTTGGTTGTAGGTAGGTTGATATTCATAGAGAAACATAGGTAAGGTATCAGAAGCCCACTTGTAATGAAGTTCAAAAGAAGGCCCATGTCACATAAGAAAATTCAATAACCCATGACCTAAGGACATAGGATCGGTACCGAGCTATGAATATTGGTGTGAAGCCAACTTTACCACTTGCTCCTCTCTGATATATTTTAGGTGATGTGTTGCGTTCTATTTTTGTTGACTTGTTGGTTGATTCTAGCAATCTTCCCACTATCACTAGAATTGTCCTACTTTCTTGGTTTTCTTTTCATTACCATGGAATTGATTGTCCAAATTCTAGGAGAAAACCTTGATTACAAGCTGTCGATGATGTATATGAGAAGTATGATGTTTGGGGGACGAATTGGGTGGGAACTACCGACCTATCTTAGCTTGGTACTGAGCTATGTCTTATGCTCCAAACTCATTGTTCGTCGACGGGAATTCTATCGAGTTAGAAATCCATCGAACGAATTTATAATAAAAATAACCACAAGCGCACGGCATACAAAAGTTAGTACGTGGCGAGTACGGGTCGATCCGTAGGGAATTGTTAGATTCTAAATTTCTATTCAATCAAATTAAACCAAAGTTGAGAGTGATTAACTAAAAATGTAAGAAACTGACAAAAAGAAAGTGATAAAAATATGAGATTAGAAAGACAATTTAGAGATAATTTCCACTCTTTAGATCATATAAATCAACACAACATGAAATTATGATATCTCTTTTTTGGCATTAGTTAGTTTAATTGATGTGCTTATCATAAGTATGGCATATTTGTGCTATTAATTAGCTCAACATAAGCCATCAAACTATAACACTCCCTTTAAACCACTTACAAACTCATATGAAAAATGACAACAAAGTTGAAAGCAAAATCTATTTTAAGCACGGCCTCTTAACTATTGATTAGAAATATAGACCATCAAATTTTGATTTAAACATTCATTTCATTACCATCATCATATGTAGATGAAGAGGTAATTATTGTTTGTGATTGTTTAAGCATAGCCTATTTGGTGTCAACAATATAGGCTATCAAATTCAAAGCAAAAACAATAAGTTAAACCACTTCAAACATTGTCATTAAGCACAAAAAGAGAGCAATAATTATCAAAATGTTGAAGCTACATAATTAGAAAGCTTCATTACCCCTAAATTGAAGGGGTTTAGCCTCTCATATTTGTTACCAAATCAATAAATGTAGCTTGCAACATGAAACAAAAAGAAGAGGAAAAAGAAAGCAAAGTAAATAGAGAGCTAATTACAAGAAAATGAAAGCTATTCTACTTGCATGAAAAATAAACTAACCACTAACAAGAAAGGAAAAGAGCATGTAAATAAAAGAGAATACTAATTAACATTGCATAAAAAAAGGAAAATTACATAAAAGAAATGGCTAAGTAGCCATGAAAAGAAAGAGAGCTTTCTTTTATTTTTAATCTAAGTTAAAGTTAACTAAGAGGAAGAGAGGTTACATGAAACATAAAGGGTATTTATACATGTATGAAACCCTAATCCACTTTTTTAGGGAATGCCTAAAATACCCTCTTAGGAAGTGTGGAGGCCAAGTAATCTTTAGTATCGAATAATCATCATTTAAGTGTGCATGAAGCTTTAAACTCAATTAGCATGTGCATTAGCCTCTAATTTGTACATTAAGATAGGTGGGTAGGTGGGGTCCTCCATGATCCATGAAATGAATTATTTCCATCTTCGTTCCTTTGTATTCACTATTGTATATGCATATATCTTCATGAAACCACTTGTATATGAAGCCAAATTCCTACAAAATAATATATAAATTTCCAATTAAATTTTCTCAAATTAATATATGCGCAAAAATGACCATTTTTCCCTTGGATGAAGATGAATATGTGACGATTTCAAAATAATTTGAATTATGGTTTGAACATGTTAAAAACCCAATATGATCATTTATTTAATTTAAATAGATTAAATATGGTGGCAAAAATATGCACATTTAAGTGCACATCAAATACCCCCACACTTATCTTTTTATTCGTCCTCGAATAAAGAAAAACTAAGATAAATCCATTTTCGTAGGGAGCACGATTGCATTGAGCATATGCAATAAGCCGTTAAACCTCTGGGTGTCCCCAATAGGACGAGTGTTGTCTCGTGAGGGTTTTCAGCAGATACTACCCATAAAATCCAGATGCGATATGAAAATATTTACAAAATGCAAGATTTATTTACAAAGAGATAAATTTAAGTTTTGAAAATGTTTACAAATGAAGGATTTACTTTTAAATCAACAGAAATAAGTTAAATATAGGTTTTGGTCATTGTCATGAAAATTTAAGTCATTTACTCGTCCAAACATCCAACAAAAATCAAGTTACCATAACAAATAGACTATATTTTAACTCGTTGTTTCGGTTGATAACACAGTGTAACTATGAAATGGATCCTTAGTTGATTATCAAAGTTTATCAAAGTGGTATGTTCATTTCTTTTCAATAACAAGTCAAATCAAACAAGTTAAAATAGTGTTTGGATTTCATTTGCTTACTCTCTCTATTTTTTGAAAATTTTATTGATATTTACAATATTTACATATGCCTAACTCAGATAAACTGAGGCCAGATATATTACCCGTGCACTGCCTTGCGGACTTATGTGAGGGTAATATAGAGCGTGGTGAGTGAACACACAAGTGTGAACACTTATCGACTGTAGGCGTTATAAAATAATTTTTATATATATACACCTAACTTGGATAAACTGAGGCCAGATATACCGATCGTGCACTGCATTTTGGGCTTACGTGAGAAGGGTACAAAGCATGGCGAGTGAACACACAAGTGTGAACACATGACTCTAGGTGTTAATAAAAAAAATACATATATACAAATATTTTTTTGTTTTTTGTTTTTTGTGTTTTTTTAAAAGAGAGTTTTGCAAAATCATCTTAGCACCATTTAACTTAGAAGACAAAAAAATGTTATATCCTTTTATTTCAATTCACCACTTTTTAAAACAAAGATTTTCAATTAGGATATTTCATAATTAACACATATGAACCTTCCTTTATACTAGTTAAACCATCGTCATTTGTAATCAAACTTCATTTTTATTTTTATTGAGACAAATAAATCGTTCAAAAATTTCAATTTAATTAACCAAAACCATATATTTATCTTGCAGTGTTTCTTTAAAAATAGATCAAAATGCTTTAAAAAAATATTATTTTTTTGCTTTTTTTTATTTTTGTAATTTTTTTTAGAATTTTTTTTTTGGGAAAGAAAATGTAAAAATAAACCATGAAAAATTGAAAATGATGATGAGTCTTCCCCCACACTTGATTTTGATCGTGTCCCCACAGTCAACCTAAGTGGAAGGAGAAAAATAAAACAAAAATAAAAGGATGACCTATATTTACATGAAAATGAATGGTATTTACACGAGATCAGGAAGTATATCGTCAAAAAGTAAATGAAACTTTCTTCCAAAGGCCGATTCATTTGTCTCGTCAAGTATGCGAGACACAGCTTAATATCGGAAAACCAAACCATAAATGATTTCAAAGTTGAATGTTGATTTGGGAAAACGAATGTCGTTTTATTAAAAATCTTACGAGTTGTTTCCTTTTCAATGATTTTCGGGGTTGATAAAATGATTGATTGAAGTTCAAGTTTATTTTCACCAAATTGAAATTCAAATTTATCATTGAAAACTTCTTCAAAATTGTTGATTTCAAAATCAAAATGGTGATTTAAATCTTCCCCTTCGGAATTTAACAACCCATCTTCAAAAAGTCCATAGAATTCATGTTCATTAAATTCGTCTTCCTTTGTTGGATTATCAACAACTTCACTACATGTATCATATTCAAAATCCAAAGTTGTTGTATTCAAATTTTCAAAATCGGAAAAAGGAAGATCGAAATTTAAATCGAGTTTCTCACCCTCAAAAGAATTGAAATCCAACTCAATTACCGTGTTTTCAACAACTTCATTAAGATCACCATTTTCAGTTTCAAAAGTTGTTGTTTGAAAATCGTCGATTTGGGTAAAATTTGACTATCACTTGACTCATTACACGTTGGGATTTGATTTTGTTGTTCACGTAATTTTTTGTATGTTTTAGTCAACAAATCCGTGTGATCATTGTAAATTTCGTTCATTTGCTCAACAAAATCAAATTTATAGTTATTAACTTGAGAATTTTCGATTTGGATTTGTTGAGAACAAATTTTTTCACTTGCATCATAGTCGAGATTATTCCCATTGCCAAAATTATTTGAAAAGTTGTTTCCGTTTTCGTTCCGATTTTGAAATTCAGTTTGAAGATCGAAATTGAATTGGCATGGGTTATACTCGAAATCATTTGAATTTGAATTCAAATTTTGATTATTTTGAAAATTTTGACTTGAGTTATTGCACAAATATGAATTACACAAATCATTAATCTCTTGATTTTGTTGTGAAGAGAGTTCAAGCAACGACGAAATCATTTCGATGCTTTGTTCGAAAGTCGAGGGTGGTTCGTCATTTTGGAAAGTTTGTGGTACCAAAATCGAATTGTTTATACAAAAGTTGTCATTAAAATATCCATAAGAATTTGGAGTGAAATTATATGGATTATATTGATTTTCACAACTATCGAAATATTCATGAGAATATGGAAATTCGGACATTTTCAAAAGTTTTTTTTTGGATTTTTTATAAAGGAAAAACATTTACAAAAAGAATTTATTTTTCAAAAGGGAAAATCGATTTTTGGTTTTTTTTTTCAAATTTTTTTGTTTTTGAAAAGGTTTTATAATTTTTTTTTTGGATTTTTGCTTTTCTGAAAAAACTAACTTAAAATTTTTTTGGATTCTGATTTTGAAATTTGAAAAGAAAAAAAAACTAAGTTAAGGAATATTCACAATTTTTTTAGTTTTTGATTTTGAACTTTTGTTGTTGTTTTTTTTAAATATGCATGAACTAATGTAACTAAATGAATGCAAGGATTTAATTACAAATTATTTATCCTAAGTAGCTTCTAACCCATAATTGTATAATCACACTTTGTCTTAATTCAACAAGATGGTTCTCAGCTAGGTAACGGGCAGGATTTATCGGTGCACCACGAATCACCGTAGCAATATAGCCGAAGGTTTAAGTACCTTCAGAGAAACAATTCAGTATAATATTTACGAATCACCGTAATATTTATAACTGATTATTGCTATGCCGTATTCTAGACACCAAGAAATTAAATTGTCGAAAGAGGACAACTTTTCAATATACAATTAAGCGTTATTGACGTCTAACTGTTATTATTAACAAATTCTAAGATGAAATGTAAAACTGAAATTAAACTTGTATTAACAATGCAACTACGAATGGATTTTTGAATTTTTTTTAATGCAAGCAACCAACAATGCAAGACAAATAAAAACAAGTGATAGAGGCATGATACCAGAGCATGCAGAATTATTAACAAATTATTTTAAAAGCAGCAATTTTTTTAAGCAAGCAAGCGTTGTAGTTTTATAGCAGGCTATTCTTCTCTTTGTGATTTTCTGCTCTGGCAATCTTAAAACAAGATATATACGGTTTTTTTTCTTTTTTTTATTAAGAAAGAAACTAAAACAAGGAAATATCAAAACAAAACAAAAGAAAGAAACGTACTAGTTTTTTTATTAAGAAATAAAGCATAGAAACCAAATTAATTTTTTTTAAGTGAGAAAAGGAAATTAAAAGAAGTTATCTACAACTCAAAGCAAAAACAACATACAAGATACTTCAAAGTAAGAATTTCTTTATCTCTTTTTTCCTTTTTCAATATTTTTTTGTTTATGAAATTCTTTTTTTGAAAGACAAAACAAGGCAAAACAAAAGAAATAATAAACTAGAAAAAAAAAAAGGAAACAACTAGAAATAATAAAAGAACAGAAAATAACACCATTTAACTTAGAAGACAAAAAAATGTTATATATCCTTTTATTTCAATTCACCACTTTTTAAAACAAAGATTTTCAATTAGGATATTTCATAATTAACACATATGAACCTTCCTTTATACTAGTTAAACCATCGTTATTTGTAATCAAACTTCATTTTTATTTTTGTTGAGACAAATAAATTGTTCAAAAATTTCAATTTAATTAACCAAAACCATATATTTATCTCGTAGCTTCTCATATTTGTTATCAAATCAACAAATGTAGCTTGCAACATGAAACAAAAAGAAGAGGAAAAAGAGAGCAAACTAAATAGAGAGCTAATTACAAGAAAATGAAAGCTATTCTACTTGCATGAAAAATAAACTAACTACTAACAAGAGAGGAAAAGAGCATGTAAATAAAAGAGAATACTAATTAACATTGCATAAAAAAAGGAAAATTACATAAAAGAAATGGCTAAGTAGCCATGAAAAGAAAGAGAGCTTTCTTTTATTTTTAATCTAAGCTAAAACTAACTAAGAGGAAGAGAGGTTACATGAAGCATAAGGGGTATTTATACATGTATGAAACCCTAATCCACTTTTTTGGGAAATGCCCAAAATACCCCCTTAGGAAGTGTGGAGGCCAAATAATCATTAGTATCAAATAATCATCATTTAAGTGTGCATGAAGCTTTAAACTCTATTAGCATGCGCATTAGCCTCTAATTTGTATATTAAGATAGGTGGGTAAGTAGGGTCCTCCATGATCCATGAAATGAATTATTTCCATCTTCATTCCTTTGTTTCACTCTTGCGCATGCATATATCTTCATGAAACCACTTGTATATGAAGCCAAATTCCTACAAAATAATATAGAAATTTCCAATTAAATTTTCTAAAATTAATATATGTACAAAAATGACCATTTTGCCCTTTGATGAAGATGAATATGTGATGATTTCAAAATAACTTGAATTATGGTTTAAACATGTTAAAACACCCAATATGATCATTTATTTAATTTAAATAGATTAAATATGGTGGTAAAAATATGCACATTTAAGTGCACATCACTCCTCCAAAGTTTTCGGAGTTGTTTCTTCATTCCTTCTAAGCGTGCTTCCAAGATGTTAAGTCATTTGGTTCTCGTTTTAATCTTTGAAGTCCAGTTGAAATCTGCGTTAGCTCAAAAGTGGGTTAACACTTGCCCTCAAAAGTACACCTTTCGAATGTAAGGTGTGCTTTGCTCAAGAATAAGTTCCAGTAATCGGTCTTTGAAGGTTGTTCTCCCCGGCTATCCGTTGATCTTAATCTCGGTGAATCATCCAGTTTCTTTGAATTCTCTAGCAAATCAATGGTCATTCCCACCCCGGTTTGGCTAAATACTCCATCCCTTGCTTAAATTTTGTTTATACATCATAAGCATCTCGATATCATTCGGAGTTATTGCATCACATATCAAAACTATCCTTTGTTCATTTGGGATTTATCTATTTTATTCTAACTAAAAGGCATTAAAATCCTTTTATCAAATCTGTTTTCGTTTTAAGGTTCGATATCTTTGGATCATTTTATGTTCAATTTAACATGCGATCTCTCTGAATCGTTCATGATCCAATCTTGGATTCAATCTCTCTGGACCGTTTAGCTTCAAATCTAGGATTCAATCTCTCTGAATCATTTATCGCTTAATCTAGGGTTTTAATCTCTCTGATCCTTGTTGAATCCGCTTACTCTCCGGCAAAGGAACTCAACGACCAAACAAGCCCATCCACTCACTCTCCGATAAAGAGACTTAATTTTCATACAAGCCCATCCACTCGCTCTCCGACAAGGGAGCTTGCACCCTACACCGCAGTCCTATCTCTCCGAACAGGACTTAAAGCGATCAATATAGCACAAGTCCATCCTCTTGCTCTTCGAAGAGGGGACTTGCACCCTGTCCCGTCTCTCCGGACCGAACTTAAAGTGATCAATACCAACCATCACAATCAATGTGGATTTTTCAAAATCCAAATATTCAAATAAAAGAAAACAAGCAGAAGTCCTAATTATCCATTACAGACATCTGACTCAATCATGCCTAGGGACTAATCTAGGTCTCGTACACATGTAAGATGTTCGAGGTTATTATTGTCCTAAATAGTCATCCTAGACATCCAACTCAGAGCATGCCTAGAGACTAATCTATGCCTCGTATACATGTAAGTGGTCTGAGGTTATTATTGTCCTAACTATTCAAAGCAAGAAAAAGAAAAGCAAGGGACTCGAACCTGACTTTCGACCATCCCGATCATGGGATTTCGTGTCTCAAACCAGATCCCTTGTTTTTCCTTGATTCATTCGCTATAGATGGTGGTTGCTTCAGCTACGCCATTGATGTTCGGTTCCTCATGTATTGCTGCAGCTGGTTGCTCCAAACTAGTTCTATCTGATCATGAAGATGTCGGCACTTGTTCGTTTCATGTCCATCCAGCTCATGGAAGATGCAGAATTTTCCAAATCTTTTCTCTCGATCAGTGGGCTCTCTTTTAGTTGGCCTCTAATAAGGGATATGCCCTTAGTATGTAGAGATATCCTCTCGGGGGTCTCTGTTGGCTCAATGTAAGAAGAGAACTTCAGTTCCCTCCTCCGCCATTTCGATTCTTCGAAGTCATCATCGGCTCTTCCCTTTCCTTTGTCCTTTGCATTCCTTGCTCCGGACAGTCCTCTATCATCTACAGCATTAATTTCAGCATCCTTAGCTTCGATGTCTTCCTGAAACAAATATCTCCAAGCTTCATAGGAGAATTTGGCAAGATCTATCGTGGGATCCCTTTCCAGTGCAACTCTAAAGTCGTTCTTGCTCACGACTCCAGATACTGCAGCTATTAAGATTATAGATGAATCCGGCTTATCGACTGCAGTTGTTACTGCATTAAATATTGTCAAGTAGCTTCTCAAGGTCTCTTCGGGCCTTTGTTTCACGCTTGATAGCATCATCATTCTTTGATCGTGAGACATGAACTTTGAACTGTCTCGAGAACTTACTAAGTCGGTCCATGTGCTAATGGACCCATTCTCCAATTGTCTAAACCACATCACCGCTAGGTCCATTAAGTATAATGCGAAGCACCATCCCATTACCTCCTTAGAAGCACCCAACATCTCCATATATCAGATGTATCTCAACAGATGAACGATTGGATCCAACTTTCCATCGTACATTTCCAACGTCGAAAGCTTGAAATCAGAAGGATTTCTCGCGTTATGGATATTAGAAGTGAATGGATTCCTACTTACGTCCTCCAAACTTTAGTTTAGGGGTCAACCTTTAACTATTCTTTTAATCATCTCATCCATCCTGTTGTTATTATCTAACAGAAGTCTCAAACCACCAATTGCATTTTGTCCCTTGCTCCTTTGGGGGAACTCCGGCACATACTCTGGCATATACTCATCTGGCTGCACATTAGCATTCTGACCTGCTCCTTCGATCTCATTCTGTCCTCCATTCCTATGGGGAAGTTTTGGCACATACTCCTCTGGTCATTGACCATTCGCGTTCTGATTTGCGTTTCTAGCTCCAGCATTGCCCATTCCAAGCATTAAAGCACATCCTAGATCCAAATCGATCATGCCCTCAAGTCATAGGGGCATTGTTTCAGTTTGCTTTGCTCTATGTCCAGATGTTGCTGCATTGGTTTTTGGTATTTTGTTTTGAGTTCCAACTACTCTAGCTATTCCTTATTGTTCCATCCTTTGGAAAAATCCTTCAAGCATTTCCTGTTGTCGAATCATTAATCCGTCTCGCATCCTCTTCATCATTTCTTAATCGCTTCTCTGGTCATGTAGATGGATTGATGAGAATTTAAGGACATCTTCTGGCTGCCCCCATGCTCTGGTTGGCTCGCTCCAGCCTTAGATCTAGTGTTAGGTCTCTTCATCTTCTCCAATTCTCAGATCCAAGATTTAGGTTGTGAAACCTAGCTTCCATCTCAGTGGAAGTAATAAAATGTTAATCCAGAAAATGGATCAAAACCCAAAAATCAGATGAAAGCACTAGTTCTATTAAAAGTAATGGAAAAAACAAAAAAGTAAAGGAGACATAAGAATTTTTATAGTGGTTTGGCAATCCCTGGCCTACATCCACTTTATAGTTTGTTATTCGTTGTCTTCTCTCTGGATTATAATGAGTTATATCGAATATGACCACAATCTAGTGGATCTCAGATTTACAATGAATTTTCTAGAGTGTTTGAGAATCACTAATGTTAGAGATTTGCCAACCTAAGTCCCAGACAGTAAACAGTGACTTCTTAGGTGATTTAAATGGAGGAGAGATGAGAGTTGAAGAAGGTGAAGTCTCCAATGGTAGAGAAATTAGATCCTGTTTTGTTTGTAGATAAGGTGGTATTTATAAAGAAACATAGGTAAGGGAGTTAGAAGCCTGCTTGCAATGGAGTCCAGAAGAAGGCCCAGTGTCACATAAGAAAAAACAATGACCCATGACCTAAGGACATAGGATGGTACCGAGCTATGAATATTGGTGTGAACCCAACTTTGCCACTTGCCCAACTCCTCTATCTTTTAGTTGATGTGTTCAATACTATTTTTGCTAAATTGTTGGTTGATTCTAGCAATCTTCCCTTTATCACTTTAATTGCCCTGCTTTCTTGGTTTTCTTCTCATTATCCTTGGAGTTAATCATCCAAACTCTAGGAAAAAACCTTAATCACGAGCTATCGGTGATGTATATGAAAAGTATGGTGCTTGGGGGGCAACTGGGTGAGAACTATAGCTCTGTACGATATAGTTGGCCATGCCTTATGGTTGGCCATGCCCTTTACTTGGCTTCCGCATGATATAGTTTAGGATGTGCCTAAGGGGAAATTTTGTAAATAGCTATATAACTTAACCCCATAAATAATCTTTTACGAAATAATGTATGATTTTGGTTTTATTTTCTTTTAGTGTTGTTAAATAGAGATATAAACATAGAAATAAATACATTAAACATATATAAGTAGAAACGACTTAGAAGTATTTAATTAGTTGCATTTCTGAATGTGTTTTTAACCATGATATTTGAATCGATATCTAACTACTTACTTCTTAAATGTTCCTAGTCAAGATGTACCAAGGAAAGGATATCGATGTGTCTATTGAGACTAGTGTATGCTCTCTCTATACAATGAATAGTGATTACTCATGACAGTTGGGGGCACCAACGGTTTACATACTTATGGTTGGTTGGAACAATCACAGAACGGCTCAACAAAAGTCTTTTATATGTTATTACAACTAAGTCAAAATAGAAAATATCATGGTAACATATTGTAGTCTTCAAACTTGAGAGTGCTATTCACTTAAGTAAACCATAGTATGAGATCATGTGTTCAATATGATTGAATACAATAAGGATCTTGTTGTGTTAGAAATACACTAAACCAAGGACTATAGACGAACCTAGGAATTAAATCATTGAAATGTCAGTTTTGACTTGCTTGTTTAAGTGCAACTTATTTGATATCCTTAAAATTTTAAGGATGATCGAATGCGGTTTTGTAAAGAATTTAATGAAATATTGTAGTAAAGTCTAACATCTCTATTCCAAAACAAAAGGACGGAACCCAAATGTGCTGCAGTCACCTTGGAATTATCTTTCGACTGTAGAATAAGATCAACACATTTTTGCAATAGTTTAAGAAAATAGAGCAACTAAATTAACTACATAACAGATAACTGTCCTTACATATTTCAAATCCCAAATTATGCCCAAGTTGAGGTAAAATACCAATCATTACATAGTTGCTTCAAAAGATCATATAAAAACGCTAAACCCTTATAGTCCCTCAATCTTAATAAATATTTACAGTACACATCAAAATTTAGGCTACTAAAAAAGAAAATAATAAGACGACTTGCCCATCCTTGTCTTCAGCATAATCTCGATAAAAGTCCTACCTTCAACTACTAAATGTAATCTAAAATCCTATGAATTCATCATACTCAAATGTGTACTTGGGAGATTATAGAGGACAAAGAATAAACACATATAATAGATATAAGTTTGGTATGAATAATATCATTTTCCATCTAAATTCCTTTGTTAGTGGAACCACGCCGTTAAAGCACAGAATGGGTTTTCCCACACACTAGCCTCAGTTACACAATCAATATAAGACCAACATAAATCATAAATCAAACCAAAATATGTTAACTTAAACATACATAACACATCTTAATAAAACTTCGTCCGAACAACCTTTGGAAAGCACAATACTTAACTTGTGTTTATTTTCAGGTTTTGACAATACTACTTCTGAAATCATCATTAGTTTCATGCCTTGTATCTCTTAAACTGTAAGGTAAAACCATGTCGATATTCTTTTCTTAACTTTATACTATGGGGTATATCGCCTTTTAGTTTAAGTAGTTTATTTGTTAGTTTTATACAACAAGGTACATCCCTAAGCATTCTTGTTAAATCTTATTTACTTAAGCTTGAACCCTATAAGAGTTTTACATCCATACTTGTCAAAGTGTACAACCGGTCTGGATGTCTCGCATCCCTCTAGAAGTCAAATGCCAAATCCTACCTCTTGATGTAGGTACATTCGAGTAAGCATCCCCACTTCATATTTATAGCCATTCTAAACACCTTTATTTGTATGTTATTACTTAGTTGCTTCTTGGTTATCTTTTCGAACTTCACCTAATTGTTCGTTTATCAGGTTTCGCCTTTAGTTATTCTTTTAGCTTCGTCAAGCTCAATGTCTTTGGCTTTAGCCTCAGAACGATTTTTGCACCACGTCATGCTTTAGAAAACTTTAAGTACTACCATTGACCATCTTAAAACTTGGGTTTCGGTTTCCCTCAAAACCTAATAGGTACCAGTATTTACTCAACCCAAAAGTCAATAGGTCTCAGTTACCAAATCACCATCCCCGGGTTTAGTCCTAGGAAAGCCCGGTTTCTTCATTCTCTTTTGGAACACCTTCGGCAATCTTCCTCTACAACCGCCTTCATATGAAACCCCCTTCTGGAACCTTCGGCCATCACTCTCGGTATGCTCTTAATTCATTTACTTAGAACTTTTATTATTCTTTCTCAGTTCATTTATGTTTTGGGTGTTATATCGTCGGTATAACACCTTTGGTTTAGCCTCTTCGTTACATCCATATAATAAAGCCTGCATAACTACCCCTCCTATAATTCTGAACATGACTACACATTTCTTTCCACGTGTCACTTTCTTATTCATTCCACATTCACTTTTAGTTAGTGGCATAATTCTTCAGCATTTTTAGTGGATCGTGTTCCTCTATTACTTAGACATGAAATTGGCATGCAAACTTGAGTCTCGGTTGCATCAATATTGGTTTCGACATTCAAATAAAACTTCAAAAAATGGTTATTTACGATTGAAAATATACTTAAAGAATTCCAAAATTTTGAAAATAAGTTCATATGCAAGTTTATTCTAACATTTCTACTCTTTATCCATTTTACCTTATTTATTTAATACACCACTTCAAAATTAATAACCAAATATTTTAAAGCGGAAAATCTTCGAACTTAAACCCCATCTCTAAAAATCCATCTCAAACATCATACTAAAATTTACTGATATTTCAAAATTATCAGGGTAGGGAATCATTGCTAAAAACCCTCTACCAAAGCAATTTCAACCCAAAATGTTCATTAATTTAAGGTCTATCATTTATAAACACGTATTATATGAAATTTGTAACGACCCGATATTTTGGACCATTCGCATCCATTATAAGTGTATAGGTAGACACACATGCCGAAATTGAATTGCTCAAAATACTGCGTTGTTAATTTAAATTTGGCAAAACTGAACATATACAGTAAATAAAATAATCACAGATCACAGACACAGAGTAATAAATGCAGCGGAAATAAAAGAGATAGTAGTTCATGAAGCTACTATATGAATATATAAGATACATCAGAGTTTACAACAGAAGAGTAATACGATACATCAGATACAAATCAGAATACATCACTGGAATCATCGAATACTGAAAGCAGAATAGATGGCTGGATCTTCAAGCAAAGCTCCAACTCCAAAGGTGAGTCTTGAATACTGGTGCACTCAGTCTGACCCGAGCGTAAAGCCAAAACACAAGACACTCGAGTCAGGATTAACATTCTTATATTAATAAATCCAACTCAAGTGAAATAGCAATTGAAATACAAGTAACTCAAAGGATGTTTGGAATAACCATCCTTTAAGGATCCGTTAAACTATCTAATATGTAGTAGTGTACGATAAGTAGATAATGTCTATCAGTAATATAAAAAGATATCAAAATAGCGTTAAGTCATGGCCCATTCCACCCTTAACACGTTTTTATTCCCAAAAGCATATACAAGACCGTAGTTTCCCCAAAACCGGAAGTCACCAGAGGGCAATCCATATACTAAAGGTACAAATCAAAATCATAGTGGTCGTGCATAAATGGAATACAAGTATGACAAGGCACATGAGGCAATACCCAAGGTAGTGATACTACCGTTCGCCTGATCCGGACTGGTGAGAACGCAACGACGCAGCGCCCGCAACACCGTGAAACAACACTCCCAAAATCAAGGGTGCACCAATCGACAACAAGTATAAGTAGTTCGAAGAAGTGTGTCCACTTGAGGTAGCTAATCCTCCATTGGCCCGGCACAGCTCCTGTTTTAGTCATTTCCAATTTGACACAAGTGTCAAGGCTATCCATTATCGTTCTCTTTCTTCAGTCATCACGTACATCATTCCAACCACTTCATTCTGGATCATCACTCCGCGTATAGTTATTAAAGTGGTTTCGGTTCAGATAGAGAGTATATCCATTACCGACTCCGGTCTCTTTAATAACTTTCGAAATTATTACATCGATTGGTCATTTATATATTTCAAAAACCAAATCAATATCAAGTTCAATCAGAGTTTATAAATCAACATTCGTTTGTCTTTCAAAACCACTTTCCAATAATTTACGTTTCAAAACTTCCAAATTACCATTTCAAAATCTTATAAATCAAATTTCAATCTTTATTCAAAACAATTCAAGTATTGATTCAAGTTCGTATATAAGTTTCATTTCGAAAACATTTAAATTAATTTAATTTAACATTCAAATCAAATTTAAATTCATTTATCGATTCCATTCAATATTCGTTAAGTTACTTTATCATTCAAACAATTTCTATCAAATTTTCAATTCATTAAATCAATTATTTAAAATTCAACTTCCTTATTTCAAAACTTACAATTTGAATTAAACTAAATTCGTCAAATCAATTCTTTCAATTACAAGTCTTACATTAATTCCAAAAATATCACATTTCATTTCTTGTTAAAGAAATTCAATTTCACTTATTTACTTTCTTAAATAATTTTCCAAAACTTGCTTAAATAAGAAATTCACTTTCAATTATTTACGAAGTAAAATTCACTTATTCAAAAGTTCAATTTCTCTTATCAAAGAATTCAGTTCAATTTAATCATTAAATAATTCAATCTTATTTAATTATTAAATAATTCAAAACTTAATTATTAAATAATTTCAAAGTTTAATAATTTCAAACTTAATTATAATTTCAAACTTAATTCAATCATTTCTCAAATTAAACAACATTCTTTCATTAATTACATTGTTAATATTTTGTTTCATATCATTAAATAATAACAATTTCCTTTCATTAAAATTCAAATTTCAACTTCATTTCAAAACCGTATTTTTATTCAAATAAAATCTTCGTTTTATTTTTAAATCAAAATATTGACCAATCGGGTTTTATTTAATTTCCTATCCTAGGTCAAAGTTCAATTTGGGAATTTATCATTTCAACCCAATTCCAATTCAATTAAAAATCAAAGCATATCAAAGGGAACTTGCAGTGTGATAACTGGGATGGTGTCAAAGTAAATAAACAAGCAATAACAACAATCAATAACAATCCGAAAATCAATTCAAATAATCCCGAAATAACCGTATTAATCCGCATTGTTATTTGTACGAATTAGTATAATTATTTCTAGAATCTACACTATCATTTCATGTAGATTAAAGATTATTACATTACGGTTTTCACTTGTCATTCAATTTCGATTCTTTACACTACAACAATTAGTCCAATATACGTCGATGGTTCAAAGTGTAATTATCACTATTCTACATGTCAATTAATTTAACAATTCAAAGGGGTCATATTCACTAATCAAATTTAACATATAAACCAGTTTTAAAATTTGTTAACTATCATATATCCATTTCAATTTTTGCATACTATTCATCATTTATCACTAATAATTTAACGTATAATATAAACATCAACAATCAATCAATTATCAGTCAAACTGTATTATCATCACGTAAATAATTAACAGATAATGGTGTCAGATGTCACAGGTGAAACTGATACAGGCAATAACATATATAATAGTTTATTTAACTAACAGCAGCATATTTTAATTGTCGTTTCAATTGGAATCAAATTTAATAAATAAAAGAACGTTAATCGTGAGTGATGGCTCACCTTTCGAGGCTAGAGATGGACTAGAATGAGGTGAGTTATGACTCCAAGCACGAATTCGACGGACAACTGATAAATATGAATCGAATAGAATGAATCAAATTAGCTCGATGCAAAATGGAATATATATATATATAGACTGTTATTATTATTATTATATATTTTTTTTAAACCAATATTCAATTTAAATTACATATTTAGAATGACGTATCTGAATATTACATTTAAATTGAAAATCAAAACATATACTTTCTCAATATTCAATTTATAACCCGTATAACATAAAATAAACCTTTATCTTATCTCTGAAAAATTCAAACAGATAAAATAAAACCTTTATAATTATTACATATTATATTCAAATCATAATTCCTTAAAAATACATATCCAAATCATCATATATATTATATTTTAGAAATCTAAAAGAAATAATAATATCTATATAATATATATAGTATATATATAACGCAATATTCAAAATCAGAAAACTCAAAATTAGTACTTCAACAGAAAAGGGCTGCAGCAAGTTTCTAAAACGTGCGACAATTACCTTTATAATAAACGTATATATACCTTTTTAAACATATAATATAAATATATAAAAACTAAATTTTCTTTGATTCAAAACCCACAGTTGCTTTCAAAAATCAACTTTCAAAACAAATACTTACAGTCTTAGTAAACTTATATTATAAGCTACATATATATTACATATACTTACTAATCTTATATATATATATATATTAGATTTATAAAAAAAATATAACATGTATATACGTTATATAGACTACAGACTACAATGTATACAAAACAAACATCAAACAACTCCAATGTAAACTCATATACAAAACAGGCGATATATATATACACTTAACAACATAAGATATACAAACTTAGTTATATAAGCAGATTACACATAACAAAATATATGTACCATATATGTAAAAATCATTTTTATGCGGCTTGTATATAGATATATGCATGCGACAAAAATGCAGCTTGATATATGTATATATGTATAATAACAACAGATTTTTATATAGACTAAAATAAAATAAAATAAAAAAAATCAGACTGTAAATAGCTGTATGCTGATTATCACTAAACACAAAATATAATATACTTACACTATCGTAAAATTCTCAAACGAAATGTTCACGCTCGAGCTCGGGAAAAACTGAGGCGGAGGGGAAAAACAAAGGTGGCGGCATGTGTCTCAGGGTCAGCACTTGCAGGGGAGAGGTGGATCTATTTGCATGGCGGCTTTGGCAGTTTGGCCGAATGGAGGCTCCACGTGGAGGAAGGGAGGCGTCTGCTCTCCAGCTAGGGTGGTGATGCGTTCGACTATTGGGAAGAAGAGAAATGGAGGTGGGCTGAGATGCTTTGCTAGTAGGGCTGCGGCCATGGATCTGGGAGTGGGAAGCGAATATAAACTTTATTATATTTTTTTTATTTACTAGCATGAGAATGAAAATGGAAGGGGACCAGAGAAGGAAACGAACCAACAGAGTTAAAAATGAAATGGCACCGAGAATTTAAAAGGTAGAATGATAAAAGTCAGAAATAAAATTTAATAGCATACAAACTGTTTATTCGAAAAAAATAATTTTTTTTCAAAAGTAAATTTAGTTCCAGAATTATTAGATTAAACAGCAGGAATAACAAGAGTCATGCCATTTAAAATCATTAAAACAAGTGGCTGTTTGAACGGTGGAATATTGAAAGTTCACAATAACCAAAAGGCACAAAACCGGTACCGATACGGTTACCATTTTTCGCGGATTTCGCTGCGTACCGATCTTCAAAACACGGAATCGAATATACCATAGAGATCAGCACTATGAGACGATCAAAATGGTATACAGATATCAGTGGTATGATTGAATTATAAAAATTCGAATTTTTCTATTGGCGGAAAAATGCAAGAAAAACACTAAAAATAAGACCGACGGAGCCAAAGATGTCCGAATTTGGAAAAACAACAAACTGACATCTTGCTCAGAAGATGGTTTAGAATTTTACTATGTAAAAATATTTTGGGTTTGAAAACGTTTTATTTTCAACGCTTTTTAACTGATTAAATTGAAGTTAATTTACGCGCGAAATAAACTTCCGTATTTTCGGACGAAAATTTACCAGTTGCTATGTTTAACTAGACGTATTCCAAATATCAAATTTATATTTCAAAATTTTATCGTTTAAAATTTCACAAAATTTCAACTAATTACGTTATTAAAACAGTTGAAATTTACGGGTCGTTACACTCTCCCCCACTCAAAACTTTTCGTCCCCGAAAAGGAACGAGGTAGGAGAATAAAAACAACCAGAAAGAAAACAAATTTGAAATACAAAATAACAATTGATTTAAACCGTATAAATTCAAATTTAAATTAATTGATATTCAATAATTTGATTAAATCCATTTGATTTTCTTAAGTTAAATCAAGCTTTAACTATTCCTAGATTGATTTTCTTATTATCCAATCATCTTTAATTAACAGTTTCAAAATCATAAATTTGAATAGTCATTTATTACAATCCTATTTTATTTTAGCAATTTAAATTCTTCTTTATTCCAAATTATTTTTAAATTTATTCTACTTAATATATCTACTCACATATATTTAACCCATATAAATTAATTTAAAACATAAAAGTGTCGATTTAAATTAATTTACATCTATTAATTTCTTTTAAATTCAAGGTATTTTCATAAGTTGATCAAATTTCAATTTATTAATTCTTTCAAAACAAATTTATTTTTCAATTATCTGAGTTTTACTTTATTATCCTATCTAACTCTATTAACATCTTTATAATCAAAATTTAGTGTATAACATTTATTATAGACACTCAAATTTTATTTATAAATTCAATTTATATTTTCCAATTACATATTCAACTTCTGAATGATTTAGGTAAGTTGTATTAGAATGCAGTTGAACAATATACAAATAAAATTTTCCCAATTCAATTATTCAAGTTTAAATATTTCTTCCAAATTTTGGTTTTATTTATAATTAAAATCATCCTTTAATCAAAATTTAAGAATTAGATTTCCGATTAACTTTAAACAATTTAGAGATATATATAATATATTTATATCAAATCAAATTTTAAAATAAGATACCTATATATATATATAAATCAAATTATACTGAAGAAATTTAAATCAAAATATTTTTCAAAACAAAACCGTAGCAAACTACAGAATAGTATCTCCACTTCGAAACTCGAAAATGAATTGATGATGCGGCCGCCATCACCGAAATTATTTTCCAGCGACAAAGAGAAGAGCACTGATTTCAACATTTTAAAAATTCTTTGAAAACGATTTCTATTCGAAAATACTTTCAATAATATATACTTTAAAATTTTAAAAACCAAAGTTCGAAATCACCGGAAACTAATAAATTCTCAAATTTCTGAATTAAATTCATTTCAAATTCCAATCAATTTATAACCAAGTTTATAAATTCATTTATTTATATTATGCAATAATCAATGGTTTACAAAACAATAAATGAAAATCAAATATTATTATTTCAGACAACAAATTCATTAACAATTTAATTTCAGAAAACTTATATTTATATATATTATATAATATAATCATACAAAACCTTTTTATTTAACATTTTCATATTAATTTACAAATACACTTCCTCGCTCGACTATACAAGAATGGATTTCAAAGCAAGGATAGAGATTCAAATTTGATGGACTCAAATCAAAGAGAAATTTTGATTTGAAGACAAATTCGAAAGAAAAGATAAGATGATGAGTTCATTTAATTCACGGGCAACCTTAACCGGGTCGTCCGTAACTTCAAGAATAAGATCGATGCTGAATTCTGAGGTAAATCAACATTTGATCTCGAGAAATAGAATTCAGGTATGGCGGGGAAATAGGTAGCATCGTAAACCGAGGATACAGAAATCTCCGGTAAATCAATGCCTATTGTAAAGGAGTTTAATCCTTTACGAATCATTCGAAGATTAACGAGACCGCCGATCTATTATAGATAACATTCAGAATGGAGTTATGGGGTGCTCCAGGATTGAAAGAAGACGAATAGTGAAGGACACGAATGAATTTCGGAACCGAGGGGAACGTTCCAAAATTCAAAGGAATTGAGTCAAAGGAAGAGATTGAAACTCGAATGAGAGTGATTCTGTAAATACATTTACCCTATATGTTAAGTTTTGCCTAGAGCTACCAAAGCTCTGATACCAACTGTAATGACCCGATATTTTGGACCATTCGCATCCATTATAAGTGTATAGGTAGACACACATGCCGGAATTGAATTGCTCAAAATACCGCGTTGTTAATTTAAATTTGGCAAAACTGAACATATATAGTAAATAAAATAATCACAGATCATAGACACAGAGTAATAAATGCAGCGGAAATAAAAAAGATAGTAGTTCATGAAGCTACTATATGAATATATAAGATACATCAGAGTTTACAACAGAAGAGTAATACGATACATCAGATACAAATCAGAATACATCACTGGAATCATCGAATACTGAAAGCAGAATAGATGGCTGGATCTTCAAGCAAAGCTCCAACTCCAAAGGTGAGTCTTGAATACTGGTGCACTCAGTCTGACCCGAGCGTAAAGCAAAAACACAAGACACTCGAGTCAGGATTAACATTCTTATATTAATAAATCCAACTCAAGTGAAATAGCAATTGAAATACAAGTAACTCAAAGGATGTTTGGAATAACCATCCTTTAAGGATCCGTTAAACTATCTACTATGTATTAGTGTACGATAAGTAGATAATGTCTATCAGTAATATAAAAAGATATCAAAATAGCGTTAAGTCATGGCCCATTCCACCCTTAACACATTTTTATTCCCAAAAGCATATACAAGACCGTAGTTTCCCCAAAACCGGAAGTCACCAGAGGGCAATCCATATACTAAAGGTACAAATCAAAATCGTAGTGGTCGCGCATAAATGGAATACAAGTATGACAAGGCACATGAGGCAATACCCAAGGTAGTGATACTACCGTTCGCCTGATCCGGACTGGTGAGAATGCAACGCCGCAGCGCCCGCAACACCGTGAAACAACACTCCCAAAATCAAGGGTGCACCAATCGACAACAAGTATAAGTAGTTCGAAGAAGTGTGTCCACTTGAGGTAGCTAATCCTCCATTGGCCCGGCACAGCTCCTGTTTTAGTCATTTCCAATTTGACACAAGTGTCAAGGCTATCCATTATCGTTCTCTTTCTTCAGTCATCACGTACATCATTCCAACCACTTCATTCTGGATCATCACTCCGCGTATAATTATTAAAGTGGTTTTGGTTCAGATAGAGAGTATATCCATTACCGACTCCGGTCTCTTTAATAACTTTCGAAATTATTACACCGATTGGTCATTTATATATTTCAAAAACCAAATCAATATCAAGTTCAATCAGAGTTTATAAATCAACATTCGTTTGTCTTTCAAAACCACTTTCCAATAATTTACGTTTCAAAACTTCCAAATTACCATTTCAAAATCTTATAAATCAAATTTCAATCTTTATTCAAAACAATTCAAGTATTGATTCAAGTTTGTATATAAGTTTCATTTCGAAAACATTTAAATTAATTTAATTTAACATTCAAATCAAATTTAAATTCATTTATCGATTCCATTCAATATTCGTTAAGTTACTTTATCATTCAAACAATTTCTATCAAATTTTCAATTCATTAAATCAATTATTTAAAATTCAACTTCCTTATTTCAAAACTTACAATTTGAATTAAACTAAATTCGTCAAATCAATTCTTTCAATTACAAGTCTTACATTAATTCCAAAAATATCACTCTCTCTTTATTCTCGTCCGATTAATCATTTTTTGTATTTCATTTCTTGTTAAAGAAATTCAATTTCACTTATTTACTTTCTTAAATAATTTTCCAAAACTTGCTTAAATAAGAAATTCACTTTCAATTATTTACGAAGTAAAATTCACTTATTCAAAAGTTCAATTTCTCTTATCAAAGAATTCAGTTCAATTTAATCATTAAATAATTCAATCTTATTTAATTATTAAATAATTCAAAACTTAATTATTAAATAATTTCAAAGTTTAATAATTTCAAACTTAATTATAATTTCAAACTTAATTATTAAATCATTTCAAACTTAATTCAATCATTTCTCAAATTAACCAACATTCTTTCATCAATTACATTGTTAATATTTTATTTCATATCATTAAATAATAACAATTTCCTTTCATTAAAATTCAAATTTCAACTTCATTTCAAAACCGTATTTTTATTCAAATAAAATCTTCGTTTTATTTTTAAATCAAAATATTGACCAATCGGGTTTTATTTAATATCCTATCCTAGGTCA
Source organism: Allium fistulosum (assembly GCA_030737815.1). Lineage (NCBI taxonomy): Eukaryota > Viridiplantae > Streptophyta > Magnoliopsida > Asparagales > Amaryllidaceae > Allium > Allium fistulosum. The sequence goes on from CM060901.1 coordinate 962,901,716, forward strand.
AAGTTCAATTTGGGTATTTATCATTTCAACCCGAATCCAATTCAATTAAAAATCAAAGCATATCAAAGGGAACTTGCAGTGTGATAACTGGGATGGTGTCAAAGTAAATAAACAAGCAATAACAACAATCAATAACAATCCAAAAGTCAATTCAAATAATCCCGAAATAACCGTATTAATCCGCATTGTTATTTGTACGAATTAATATAATTATTTCTAGAATCTACACTATCATTTCATGTAGATTAAAGATTATTACATTATGGTTTTCACTTGTCATTCAATTTCGATTATTTACACTACAACAATTAGTCCAATATACGTCGATGGTTCAAAGTGTAATTATCACTATTCTACATGTCAATTAATTTAACAATTCAAAGGGGTCATATTCACTAATCAAATTTAACATATAAACCAGTTTTAAAATTTGTTAACTATCATATATCCATTTCAATTTTTGCATACTATTCATCATTTATCACTAATAATTTAACGTCTAATATAAACATCAACAATCAATCAATTATCAGTCAAACTGTATTATCATCACGTAAATAATTAACAGATAATGGTGTCAGATGTCACAGGTGAAACTGATACAGGCAATAACATATATAACAGTTTATTTAACTAACAGCAGCATATTTCAATTGTCGTTTCAATTGGAATCAAATTTAATAAATAAAAGAACGTTAATCGTGAGTGATGGCTCACCTTTCGAGGCTAGAGATGGACTAGAATGAGGTGAGTTACGACTCCAAGCACGAATTCCAAAGCAAAGCTAGATTGGCACGAATTCGACGGACAACTGATAAATATGAATCGAATAGAATGAATCAAATTAGCTCGATGCAAAATGGAATATATATATAGACTGTTATTATTATTATTATATTTTTTTTAAACCAATATTCAATTTAAATTACATATTTAGAATGACGTATCTGAATATTACATTTAAATTGAAAATCAAAACATATACTTTCTCAATATTCAATTTATAACCCGTATAACATAAAATAAACCTTTATCTTATCTCTGAAAAATTCAAACAGATAAAATAAAACCTTTATAATTATTACATATTATATTCAAATCATAATTCCTTAAAAATACATATCCAAATCATCATATATATTATATTTTAGAAATCTAAAAGAAATCATAATATCTATATAATATATATAGTATATATATAACGCAATATTCAAAATAAGAAAACTCAAAATTAGTACTTCAACAGAAAAGGGCTGCAGCAAGTTTCTAAAACGTGCGACAATTACCTTTATAATAAACGTATATATACCTTTTTAAACATATAATATAAATATATAAAAACTAAATTTTCTTTGATTCAAAACCCACAGTTGCTTTCAAAAATCAACTTTCAAAACAAATACTTACAGTCTCAGTAAACTTATATTATAAGCTACATATATATTACATATACTTACTAATCTTATATATATATTAGATTTATAAAAAAAAATATAACATGTATATACGTTATATAGACTACAGACTACAATGTATACAAAACAAACATCAAACAACTCCAATGTAAACTCATATACAAAACAGGCGATATATATATACACTTAACAACATAAGATATACAAACTTAGTTATATAAGCAGATTACACATAACAAAATATATGTACCATATATGTAAAAATCATTTTTATGCGGCTTGTATATAGATATATGCATGCGACAAAAATGCAGCTTGATATATGTATATATGTATAATAACAACAGATTTTTATATAGACTAAAATAAAAATAAAAAAAATCAGACTGTAAATAGCTGTATGCTGATTATCACTAAACACAAAATATAATATACTTACACTATCGTAAAATTCTCAAACGAAATGTTCACGCTCGAGCTCGGGAAAAACTGAGGCGGAGGGGAAAAACAAAGGTGGCGGCATGTGTCTCAGGGTCAGCACTTGCAGGGGAGAGGTGGATCTATTTGCATGGCGGCTTTGGCAGTTTGGCCGAATGGAGGCTCCACGTGGAGGAAGGGAGGCGTCTGCTCTCCAGCTAGGGTGGTGATGCGTTCGACTATTGGGAAGAAGAGAAATGGAGGTGGGTTGAGATGCTTTGCTAGTAGGGCTGCGGCCATGGATCTGGGAGTGGGAAGCGAATATAAACTTTATTATATATTTTTTTATTTACTAGCGTGAGAATGAAAATGGAAGGGGACCAGAGAAGGAAACGAACCAACAGAGTTAAAAATGAAATGGCACCGAGAATTTAAAAGGTAGAATGATAAAAGTCAGAAATAAAATTTAATAGCATACAAACTGTTTATTCGAAAAAAATAATTTTTTTTCAAAAGTAAATTTAGTTCCAGAATTATTAGATTAAACAGCAGGAATAACAAGAGTCATGCCATTTAAAATCATTAAAACAAGTGGCTGTTTGAACGGTGGAATATTGAAAGTTCACAATAACCAAAAGGCACAAAACCGGTACCGATACGGTTACCATTTTTCGCGGATTTCGCTGCGTACCAGTCTTCAAAACACGGAATCGAATATACCATAGAGATCAGCACTATGAGACGATCAAAATGGTATACAGATATCAGTGGTATGATTGAATTATAAAAATTCGAATTTTTCTACTGGCGGGAAAATGCAAGAAAAACACTGAAAATAAGACCGACGGAGCCAAAGATGTCCGAATTTGGAAAAACAACAAACTGACATCTTGCTCAGAAGATGGTTTAGAATTTTACTATGTAAAAATATTTTGGGTTTGAAAACGTTTTATTTTCAACGCTTTTTAACTGATTAAATTGAAGTTAATTTACGCACGAAATAAACTTCCGTATTTTCGGACGAAAATTTACCAGTTGCTATGTTTAACTAGACGTATTCCAAATATCAAATTTATATTTCAAAATTTTATCGTTTAAAATTTCACAAAATTTCAACTAATTACGTTATTAAGACAGTTGAAATTTACGGGTCGTTACAAAATTTATCATAATAAATCAAAGCCGTAATCAACATGGATGAAAGCAACCTAAAAATAAATGATTTAACTATATTAAATTCATTGATTAACATTGATCTTTAAGTGTTTTACGTTTTCCTTAGCTTTATATTCTTCTTCTCCATCTTTTCCTAGCAATGGCATGCAAAAATATTTTGTTTCATTTTTGAATAAAGAGAAAAGGAATGATGAAAAGAATACGTCTTATGGTGTGTGTGTGTGTGTGTGTGTAGTAAGGGTTTTGGTTTGGAAAATCCTCCCTTGACCAATTAATATTGTTTACCTTATTATAAGGTCTCCTACATTTAATATTTCATCACTTAATTTATTTCCCTTAGTAAAAATCTCATTCATTCAAATGTATATATTTTCCCTTTGTACGGATAACCAAATTTAATTGTATCTCAATTACCCTTAGTCTATTTTATGAACTAAATTTAAGTATCCCGCACCTAGTTACTCAAACTTTCCTTAGGCAATTCTATTAATTACTTTCCTTTTTTAATCAATTCCTTACTATAAATTTAAATAAGTAATTAATTATCCCCTAGCTATTACTTGGCTTTGTTCACCTGTCTTTTTATTAAATTCTATATTTAATCCTATTAAACATTTATTCTCATAAGTCATTCTTTAATTAAAAATTTATTAATTTATTAGGGTGTTATGGGCTTTCCCCATTATAAGAAATTTGCTCTTGAAATTCAAATAAGGTATGGTAATGATTCTCGATCTACTCATACCTACTCTTGCACAAACACATAAGTTCTTAACTCATGTGACATACACAAAATGTACTAGTGCCTACTAATACATATCAAAGTTAACCATAATAAAACCATATATATGGTCTATAATTCATATAGCAAACATATATGCTAATCTAAACAGACATCTTGTAAGACCCCGTAATTTGGCGTTTGTTATTTAATTAGTTAGTTAATTAATTAGACTCTAAATATAAAATTTGTACAAATGATGGAATTTGACCACGAAACTTGCACCGTTGCATTTGTGGTGAAATTCCAAGAAACTTTCATAATTAGGGTTTGGCGATTGGATTCCAAACGAAGAAGTTACAGACGAAAAATGAATTCAGAACGAAAATAATTAAAATAAGAAAATTAATATTTTATATTAATTAACCCGGGCCCATAGGTCGACTCGCCACTATGAGCGATTGACCAGGGGTGGTAGACCCTTAGGTAGTGGGCGATCGATCGCTCCCTCTATGGTGGCTAGCGTTAGCTTAAACCTAACGGCTCAGATTTAAATATTTTGTTCTGACGATTGGGTTTGATTCTTGCAACTATAAATTCAGCCCCAACCCTCCCTTCTCTTCTCATATTATTCTAAAGTTAGTAGCAAAGCCCTGCATTTATTCTTCTTCTTTACTTTCTTTCTAAATCATAAAAATAAGATATTTACATCTATATTCATACAAATTGGAGAAGAATAGAGATCTAATAAAAAGGAGAGGAGAAGAGAATCAACAATACACGTATTTGGAGTAATTTATATATATTTGTATCTATTTTCTCTCCTAATCCCAAATCTCTTCTCAGATTTTTAATTCTAGTATATGTATATACAATTTTTCTACATACTTCTTGGATTAAAAGGGATTTGGTGATGAATCAAAGGTTCTAATTCGGATTTGGAGATTTGCATTGCTTTTAAAAGATGAATGGGAATTATATATATTGTTTATGATTTTAAATCTATTCCGTTGGCCTACGTTTGATTTTTATGCCTAAATCAATTTTGTGTATGAACGGTGGGCTTAAATTGGAGTAGAAAACTATTTCCTACACATTCTTGTTCTAGATATAATTTGAAATATGTTTACAGCTAGATCTGGGAATCAGTCCTAAAGATTTTAGAACTTGAATGTTGTATGTTTTTATTCCAGATCTGTACTTAGGTGTAAAATAGAATTTTTGGATTATTGCCCAATACGTGCTATGTTATAGATTTTCCATAGTTTAAATTGCGGGAAGAACATCCGTTTGACTTTATAAATTTGTTTACCTTTTCCACTTTTCATTCAAAAGGGCGACGTTTGATTTAACAAGGAATACCCACAAACAAAAAGGGAAGAGGTATGTAAATTATAGATTTATTCTTGGTAGTTTACATTGTCTATTCCAATTAAAAAGAAATTATCCATGCTTGTAATTTCAAACGGAGTCAACCTTTCCTTTTGCGTTATACCAATTTATGGAAAACATAGTGGAAAATCTTCCTAAGGAATTTAATTCCAGCAAATTAAATAAGAAAATCGTATTCTAGTTACATATTTATGACTATAATATATTTACTTACGAATATGTAGTTTTATTAGGCAGTTTTACGTATTTATTGCGTTAATAAAGAAGAACAATGTTTATTCTACGTTATTTATGCGTAACATTTCGTTAGTTATTATAATATTTAGGAAAGTGAATATGAAGAATTAGGAAGGGTAGTAATTCCTAATAATGGGCAATAAATTAGGTGTTGTTAGTAATTAATAGGAAATAAAAGATGGCAACCCCAATTAATGGGCAATTAATGGAAATAATAGATAGGATTAGATTAAGGGTTACAATTGTTTAGTATGAGAATTAAGGATTGTAACTCCAATTAATGGGCAATTAACGGAAATGAATTTGGAGTCACAATCAATTGGGATAAATGAATTGAGAGGACTAATAAAAATGGAATAGATATAAAAAGGCTACTAATTTGAAATTAGTAATCATACATAGAAGTCTAAGGAAATGTCTATTAGGATTTTATGGATAAATTGACATTTATGAGCATTAAAAGGGGATTTATGTGTAGATAACTATTTAAGGTAAATCTTATTGGCTTAAATAAAAACGAAATTAGCAAGCTAAGTCCAATATCGACCTAAGATAGTATAAGTAAAGACTTAGGATAGTTAATTGGACTTAGTGGGTTGGTGATGCGAGGTCAGTACTGTCACTTGACGAAAGACTGCCTTTCACCTTAAGGCTACTAGCAGTCGGGTGCACTTATTGTTGAGATGTGAGATTCACTAATCCTAGGATCTATGACGCCTGAGAGATTGGATCTGCTTTTTTAATTGAAAGTATTAAATGGTCCAAATTTGGAATTAGGAGTGGTGAGAGATATCTCCATAGGGGTTCGCTTCAGGTTTGAGGTATTAAGTGGTTGTAGGGTCCACCTCTCTCCTAAAAGGAAGTATTAAATAACGTACTGAGATTACAAATTAATAAGGATATTTCTAAATAGGTTTACTTTAGTGTTGAGGTATTAAGTGGCTATCTTAAGGCCTGCCTCCTTACTGAAATAAGTAATTTAATGAGATTTCATATTTATAAGAGTGATACTGAATATCCTGGAAGAGGTTCACTTTAGGTTTGAGGTATTAGATGGCTGTAAGGTCCGCCTCTTTTCTTTAAAAGAAGTACTAAGTAGCCTAATAAGATTTACAAGCAATATCAACTAGATAGTACCAGTGAGGAGTCTGCCTTAGGGTTAAGTATTAAATGGCAAAGACCTACCTATAAATAGGTGTTAAATGGTCAGAGGCCTAACTAGTCCTTTTTAATGAGGTATTAAGTGGCTCAGGCATAGTCTCTCACGTTGCTAAGACTTTAATAATGATAGATGTGCTAGTGGTATGGCTATTATAAATTATAAGGCCATATATAGTGGACAAAGGTCTCTGTAGTTATGACCAGTAGACCAATAATGGTGACGCTAGAAGTCCACCTTAGGAGTAGGTCTTAAATGATGAAGTCTACATCGATTATGGTCTTAAATGGCAAAGTCTGCCTACTTCCCGTTTAAAAGTATTATGCGACAATAGTAAAAGCCCGCTTCATATTTAAAAGTATTAACTGGCAAATGGGTATGGAAAGATTGGGTGGTTGATAATGCTTCGTCGGTATTTTGTACCATGGAAATAGGTAGGTAAGTAACCGTGCGTGCAATGCAAGGTTAAATCAGAATTGCAAACCTTAATAAACATAACAATTAAATGGAAACCAATCTTTATAAATTTATGTTATGGATAGTTACAGAATTTCCAGTCATCAAAACATTGTTCGGACCCCCTTCTCATTACAAACCCACATGATAGATTTAGAGGAATATGTCAGTGGATCTAGACATGTTTAGTTGTTGGAAAAGCCTTCTGTCCTCTCATGCTAAATGCTGATGTGACAGTCTACTATCCAAGAAATATCATTAATTCGAAGGTAGTAGTCATAGTCAGATTCTTATCCTATTACTGTTTCCACTGTGAGTTTAGATTTCTATCAATCTCTAATGATGCTCATGCCTATTTGCAGGTACCAAATCCAACGATCTGTGTTTTGATGGACTTGGGTTTCAATTTTTTTTCAAAATTTAGGTCCGTGAAGGTATGGTTTGTTACATTTGGTATCAAAGCCTAGGTTAGTAGATTAGAGGAATTAGGATAAATTAAGAGAACGTATTCGTAGTTTCCTATCTAGTGTTATTATTTTTTTAAATTAGATTCTAAGAATTCTGACTATAAAAGTATTTATAGTTCCACTCCGAAGGAATGGGCAAAGCAACTATGGGTAAGAAATATCTTAAAGTTAAGATTTTCATGCCGACTCCTAAGTACCCCACAGAGTGCTAGCGATGCTTAAAGCGCTGTTGATAAAGAGCATGAGTACGCCATATGGCTGAATCCCAAAGACTAGAGGTGTTTAACTTGATGGTTGAGATTCTAGTTACTTTGTGATTTTGGATTTTGTTGATGAGTTCGAGTTAGGGACACATTTATTTTAGATGAGGGAGAAATTAGAGTCTGTTGCAATTGTCTAAAGGTAGATTTTTGCTAGGGTGCATTCATGATCACCTCTTTCGAATAATTAATTTCAATTCCTTAGTCTAAAACCCACGAGAGAACTTTTACAAAGCAGAAATGTGATATCCCGGAATTTTTGGGCAATATCAATTTAATAATCTGTTTAAATAATTAAATTGATTTGATAATCTTTATTAAAAATGTTTAAATTGGTTTAATAATCTTCTTTAATAAATATTTATTTGTTTCAAACAGTTTAATAATATGTTGTTTTTATATAGATATAGATAGATTTTAAAGTAAATAGAAGTGTTTAAATTGAATATGTTGTTATATATATATATATAACTTGATTTTTAAATTGGATTTTAGAGTTTAATTTGAATTTGAATTTAAAGTTTTGAAATTCAAAGGATAGATATTTTAAATTGTTTTATATATGTATAAACTTTTATTTATGAATATAATTGGTTTATTTCTTTAAAAGTTATCTATATATATAAATAAGTATTTGTAAATTTATAAATTAAGTAAAAAGCTTTTTCTTAACATTTAAAAATAAATAAAGATTACTTAATTACAAATGTAAATACACTAAGGCTTCATTATACAAGTGTTAGTCAATAAACATTACAAATTGACAAATGTTAAGATATTAGACAAGTGTCATATTTGATTTTAGATTTTCTTTTATTTTTATTAGATCATTTCAGCCTATAAGAACATATACTTCTCTCTATCTATTTCTTTTCAAATTCAAAGGCTAAGAAACTAAAACCCTGTACAAATTTCTCAACAAAATCAGTAATCAATCCTTCCATAATCTGAAATCAATTTCCACAAACCAGAATTTATCAAACAATAAACTGCATATCATCTTCAAATCAAAACCCAAAAACCTGTATCATTTCTTCAAACTAAAGCCTGAAAACATCTTCTTCAAACTCGAGATTCATTTTCAAAACCCAACCTGTAAATATTTTCTTCAATCTGTGAATCAAATTCTTCAACCAGAAATTCAAAAGCCTGTACATTTTCAAATCTGAGATTTTCAAAAACCTACATTCTTCAACCTGGAATTGTTTTCTGCATGCAACTTCATTTTCAAGTTCAAAGCATTTTCAAATCAAGCACCAAAGTATTTCCAGTTTCTGTAACATGCAAAGTTTTAAAGCTAAGGGATTTCAGTTTTTCAAGCTATTTTCAAAAGCTTTTTACAATGGTGCTCTGTCTTCATTCTTTACAGGTGAGTAAATTTATTTTAAAAAAACAGATTTAAACTTGATTTTTTTTATGGATGCCTGTTGAAGTAATTAAGTTTACATATATATGGATGTGAATGTTATAGTATACGTAATATCAATGTTTGCATGTTGGATTTGAAGATGAATGCAAATGTATATATATAGCAGTGACTGTGAATGCCTGTAGAAATGCAAATTTTTAAACTCTGTTCTTATTCATGTTCCAGTTTTATAAAAAAAATTCCTATCTCCCAAGTTAATCAATAATAATCATTGAACATTGAAAGGAATTTGAACATACTGAAGTAATCATGTATTTAAAAATAAATTTAAATATTTATATTTAACAAATATACTGTAAATGTTAGATTTACAGTGGAAAATCAAAATTGAATGAAAATTAATTTCAAGAATTTAGATTTCGAATTATATAATCTGAATTGATGTTCAAAATCATGAATTTTAAGATGAAGTTTGTAATTTTTAAATTGGTGTTTGAAGAGAAATTGAGGATTTCTCGAATTTGGGTTTTGGATCATTCACTGTTGATCAGCGTCGAAGGGGATGGCGAGGTTCGGCATGAAGGTGGTCGTGGTGCCTGGGGATACGGGAAAAATAACCTCGAATTTTTCCTATGGCCGAGATGACCAGAAACGTTCGAAGTAGGGTTTTCATTCCAGTTTGTGTCGTCGAGTTTTCAGATGGGATCGCGACGTCGAGACATGACCGGAGTCGTTCGCGAAGGTGCTGGAGGTGTTGAAGGTCGAGGCGGAGCTACGGTGAAGGCGGCGGAGCTTCTCGAGGTAGGGATCATCATAGGGGATCGAAATTCCAATGATGTATGTTTCAGGTGGTATGGGTTTTTGGGTCGAATTCGATCCTAGATCGAATCGAGTTAACTGGGTGATCGCGTGGTGTTGCCGAGGTTTGGGTCGACTCGTCGAAGGTCAGAGAGGAGTTCATCAGCGATCGTGGTCGTCGTGCACGTGAACATGCACGTTATCGTGTACGTGTTGGTGACAGGCGATGAATTTGGGGAGAAGTTGTTGTCTCGGGTTTTTCTCGAATTTGCTCGAGTGATTTTGAGTGTTGTCTCGAAGTTTTTTGAGGTCGCGAGTGTACCGTGTTTTGTTTGGGGAGGGTACAAGTTTGACTCGGGTAACTTTGATTTTGCAAACTGTTTTCAATTATAGAAGAAGTGTTGTCGGGTTTTTAAGTAATTAAGCATGAACAGTTTGAAGTTTCAAAGTTTAAGATATCTTTGTTTTCAAAGGTAATGTTTCTAAGTTTTAAAAATAAAGAAAAATCAAGTTTTAAAAAGTAAAGAAATGTTTAAATTAGTTTTCAAATTTATATCTTAATAAATAAGTTAAAGGATATGATAATCAAGTTTTCATAGGTGAATATTTGTTTAATTTAATTAAAACATATTTAAAAAGGATTTTCAATGATTTTAAGTGTATTAAAAATTAAGGGTTTAAATTGTTTTGTTTAAAAGTAAAATTTTATTCAAATATATAAGTATTTCTAAATGGTTTAAATGAAGTTTAATGATCGAAATTAATATGTAATTTAAATGAAAAATCTATCTTTAAAGGTTGAATTTAATTAAGGATATTTAATAAATAAATAAATTAAAGCTTAATTACTATTTGTAATTAAGGATAATTGCTTAATGAAGTAATTAGTGGATGGTTAATTAATTAATTAGGAAGCAAGTGATTTATTAATTGGGTAATTAATTAATGAAATTAATTTTAGGTTAATTAATAAGTCTAATTTATTAAAGATAATCACTTATGATTAATTAAGTGTAATTACTTAGTAAAGTAATTAATGGATAATTACTGAATGTAACTAAGAAAAGAGAAATTACTTATGGAAGTAATTAAATGGAAATGATTAAGGGTTAATCACTTGATGTTATTAATTAAAGGATTAATTAATATAATTGATTTGAAGTTAATTAATTAAAGAGTAATTAATTAATTAAAGGATTAAGGTTAATTAATAATGTGATTAATTACTAGTTAAGGTAATAATTAATTAAGAGTAATTAGGGATCATTAATTAATATAATCAATGATGTAATTAAGGGTTGATTAATTAAAACTAATTAATCAATAATAAGTAATTAAAGAGTAATTAATTAATGTAATTAATTAAGGATTAAGATAATTAATTAATAAAGTAATTAACGGTTAATTACTATAATGGTTAAGGATAATTAATTTATATAATTAATTAAGAATTAATTACTTAAAGTAATTAAAAGATAATTAATAAAGGATGATTAATTGAAATGAATAATTAGAGGATAATTAATTAACTTATTTATAATGGTTAAGTAAGCAGGATTTATAGAATGAAGTAATTAATTTAATATATGTTAAATTAATTAAGAGATGGTATAAATCATTACTTATGGATGGTTGAATAATATTGAATGCTTTGCATTGTTTGATATCTCTGATGAGATATGTGCTGATTTGTGATATGGATGTTTTGGTTGAACTATGATGATAATATGAATTATCTATTTGTGATAATAGTGTAGATTATCTATTGTGAATTATCTATCTATGTGTATATAGATAATTGAATTGAATTGTTTTAACCTTAAAACAACTTGGCCTTAAAAGATACGTTTTGGATTTCGATGAGACCGGGATCGGGTTTCCAGATTTGGATATCCGAATACCACATCGATCCAAATTAACGATAGGTCGTGAATCTCAAGTGAAGATGAAGATTCAGAGTGCAAGGGTTATTGTCGTTAACTCTGAGGGTGATTCCAAAATGAGTGTAACGAGATAATGCCTTCGGTGTCGTTTGAACCCGGAACGAACTTGTATGGATTGAATGCTTTCAAAACATCGTCAGGTGGACGATGAGCATTCTAAGTGATGTGTTAGGATTAAAGGTAATCGTAGCCTCAAGCCTCATCAACCGGGAATGGCTAAAACAGGAGAGGTGCAGCAAGGCTTCGTGGGTAGCGCCCACTGAGAGTAAGGTCATCCCTGTCTAGATGTCCCTTTTTATTTCGGCTTAGTGGTGCGGTTGCTGATCACAACCATGGGGTGATTTTATTCGGAATTATCCATTAAGGGATGGTTCCGGCTTTGTGTTGCAGGGGAGCGGGCGTACTCCTCGGTACGGTGATCTAGGCCATGTACTGTGACGGGCGGTACCCCAGTAGCCCTGCCATTGTATGGAATCCAATCTCCAATAAGTGATCTCGGACTTGATTGTATACCTATGTATGCTGGAATTTAATGAATGTAATAAGAAATGCCTTAGATGTTAGAAAAATGGATTTCAAAAGGTTTCTTTTCCCAAGGATTTATTTTGGAAATTTTGTTTTGGGAAAGTTTTGAAATCTTAATTTATAAAGAAACATGTATAGTACTACGTTGGTCGAGTTAAGAAATTTTTAGTTCGTAAAGGATTTAGTTTTGAAATCCTTAAATATTTATATGTATATATCAGTAAAGGCTTGATTTTGATTTTTGACAAGGAAATAGTTTTCCAATTTGGGAAATTTGTGTTCAAAAAAAGTTTTTGGAAACCCTAAATATATATATATATAAGTTTGATTTTTAAGGGAAGTTTTGGTATGAAATAGTTTCTATTATTTAGAAACAAGTGTAAAGGAACATATATTTAGCTCAGTGATTTTTCAGTTTATAAAATCGAGGTTTTTAAAATTTTCTCTCTTTAAGGTACAGACAAAATAGGAATGACATTTAATTTTATTAGGGTATGAAGTTTGAAGTGTTATTGTACCACCAGCTATTGGAAGAAATATTTCCATGAGAAGTAGGCAGGAAATAGCAGTTAGAATATTTTCGAGTTTTTGGAATTATTGTTGGTCCCAGTAGTTTTGTTGGACTACTATGAATTACTGGAGCATGGTTCGGGACTAGGTGGTAGGCTTTGACATCGCCGTGTGAGGACATGAATTTTTTGAATCGTGTCGAATCGAAGGAGACGATGCAAAATGATTATTATTATTTACTCCGACCATAATTGGTTCTAGCTTAAAACGACCAAAGCCCGTCTAGCGGTTGACCACCTAGCGGTAAACCTAGAGTGGACTACAAGTTAACGAGATTTGGCAAACCATGAACCTAGAACGCGACTATAAAAGTTGCGTCTGAATTCCCCCAGTTGCCTTCTTTCGTTCCTCCTTCCTCAACCAGTCAAACCTAATCTCCATCCCCCTCCTCCTCTACGTATCATCCTTTCGCTTCCGTACCTCCACTAGGCAATGCCGTTTTTCCCTAGGAACGGTAGCCTCGCCTCCCCCTCGTGGTAGTTTTGCACGTTAGATCTTGCCCTACCATCCCTCCAGATCTAAACCATATTTCCTCCCTCCGACCACTTCTTAGCCCATGACATCTTTCCGCACTATAGGTTTTTCCTCGTACCATTATAGTCTCAACCCTCAAGAGGCCACTTGGCTGGACCGGAATGAGCATGAGGTTTCGCCGCTTTTGGCCTAGAAGAGCTATTCGTTGTAGTTGGAATACAACGATCCTCTACTTTGAGACCATTGAGTGGGAATGTTACCCGTGCTGCATCTGCCTTTTCGGTGTCTTGTTGGTATAGAATTTCGATGGAGGCAACAGTTTGATTCGTTCAGGGTGAAGGGTGTCTTGATTGAGCTGACTAATGATGATCTCGCTAAGATTTTAGAGGCCTCCGTGAAGGTTGAATACTTGGATGATTTTGAAGTGACCGACTCAAAGATTTTGCAGCGGATCTTTTCCTAGGATATCGATGTTTGGAGGGTGCATAATCTATGTATGACCGCCTGTCAGGTTATGTGCATCATTTAGCATAACGTCATTCCTAAGACGGGAGGTTCCGACCGGATTTATCCCATGGTGCAGAAGACCACCTATGCCAGTATTGGCGGCATCGCCATCAATTTGACCCGCACTCTTATGATGCAATTTGTTGATCAAGGATTAGCATTCCACAGAGTTACTTTCCGTATTTTCACTTATCCACTCTCATCTTTAGGTAATACAGGTGAATCTACATGGAGAAGCCATTTAGTAGAAGGTTCCTTCTGCCATCATTGGACCCTTCCTTAGGAAGATGACAATTCCAAAGCCATCACCAACACTAGCAGCGCCAACGGCACGAGATTGGGTGTATAGTCACCATGCTACGACCATTCAAGGGTCGTAGTAATGGATCGAGCTCCAGCCACAGAGCAAGGCATCTCATAGTCTGTAGGCATTATTTTAGGATTTATAGTGTTGTTGTTTTTTCCCTTCCAGCATTTGTTCTTTTCTTTTAGGTTGTTTGGGTTGTAACTTTTAGTTGTCTCTAGTAAAAGGCAAGCAAGATATTATGAGTTCCTATTTATTTACTATGTTATTGTTTTTGGACATGCAAACCTCTCTTATATATATGTGATGCCGAAGGCGTCCTTGGGGTGATCTCGTAGTTCCTACAGCATTCTCAACGAATCCATAAGAAGTGATCCTATTTTTTTCACCGGATCCGGGTCCGGGTGAAGCTTTGGATGCATACGGTTCAAAAAAATTGCGAAAATAAAGAATCAATGTGTCGATTCCAATCCTATCTCTTTTTTTTAAGAGATTCTTTTTTTCTAATGAAGGGTTTTTTTCTTCCATTAAAAAAAGAAAGTTACCCCTAGTGAAAAAGCAGTATAAATATGGAAATCTCATAAAAGGCACTTAACTAACAGTAAATACAATATAAGGCTGGAAGTTTAGAATAGTTAGAAAATTTTAGCGAAGGACATGATAATTTTTGGTATCACGGGTCATTGCTTATGTTCCTTAAAACTAGAATTTTGGGTAATTGGGCATGATGACATTTTTAAATAAAATGTCAAGTTTTATGGGTAAAGGTTGCGTATAGCACGTAATCGAATTCCGACTACGCTAAATTGTGGCTTAATTTATCATTGAAAAGAAAATATTTTGAAAAGTTTCTCTTTTAAAAAGAAAAGTTTTTATGTTTTAGTTATTTTCAGCTCTTAAATTATTCTTAGAATTTTTGTCCAAAAATTTGATTTCAAGAAAAATGTTCGTCTAAATATTTGAGATTTTATTTTTCAAATGACGTACAAATCTGAAAAGTTAGATAGATTTTTGCGAATATTTGATTTTAAAGGTCACATGTTAAGCGTAGTGAAGGTAGATAGAGTTAGAATTTGCGGATTTAGCGGGATACTTTACCCTTCCTTATGCTTCACCTTATCTATTATCCTTATTAAACTGTTGTTTTAGCTAGACTGACCCGTGTATTTTATACTCGGGTCAAACCGAGTTTGTTTCAGGTTAAGCTTTTACCTTTGGACTTAGTATGGCTTGAAGCTTCCGCATGACTTCTTCTTAACACTATTTGTGACTCTAGTCTTTTTAGAGTTGTATCTTGAGTTGTACAATCATTTGACTTGTGTATATAGAGTGGTCGTCATACCACTTTGATGTATCATTTGTATTGTATTGAGATGTATCATTGTATATGTGTATATGTATATCAGTTCGCTGTTCTGTGATGCGATGTTCATTTAGCTATTGTATTTTGTTCTGATCCGTTAGCCACCTATAGTTTTGTATTAAGTTTTTATTGGATATGTCGATCCACTTGAGTTAGGAAAAAATATATATAGCATTTGTCGACATATTCAATAGATATTTAAGACAAGACTATAGATGGTCACTCCTAACCAGCCTTATTATCTGCATTAGCAGACAGAATTACCTAGTAATTCTCTTTGTTAATGTAGGTCTCGGGGTGGGGAGTCACAGTTTGGTATCAGAGGTAGGATTGATGATGTGATAAATGCAAGCGGTAACAAGGGAAAAGCTATTTTAGCCTTGAAATTTCTATTTTCACACCTTTGTTGACGACGCGTACGAGTCTGTTTTCAGATGTAATTCCATTTTAGAGTTTGAAAATTTTTCCAACCAAATTGGCCACCAACACCCAAGAATAAATTTGTGTAGAGAAGTAAATGAAGAAAACTAAACTGAAACCGAGGAATATAGCAAAATAATAAGCAAATCAAAATAGAAATCAAGAACAATAGGATTTATAGTGGTTCGGCGTCGATTGCCTACGTCCACTTTGAATATTCTCTTTATTGATTTCCTATAGTCTTGATTACAGTAGCAAACAACAAGAAATAATGGGGTATTGAAGAAGGTTGATTACAATATGTAACCAACAACATAAAGATCCTCAGAATGACCTCATAGGCCAGTATTTATAGGTGAGGGCGACCACCAATCTCTCTGAAACTTCGACTACAGGACTTCCTTACCCATATGGGCCCACCATAGGGGTCCTTAGGCCCAAATCCCTATGGAGAGGGATCAGTACTGACCCCTCCATTTTTTGGTTTTGGGGCAGCGATCCCTATGATAACTTCTTCATGCTTAGATACGACGGTTCCCCAAATACCATGTTGTTTGGATATATGGAGCTTGTGCTTTCGATCGATCTTGGATTCAGATCTACTTTGAAGTTATTCATGTCGAACCCCTCTAATGGATCATGCCGATCCCTTTTACTTGGCTCCGTACTTCGCATGCTGACCCCTATTATACGCTATAGAGATCCATCCAATCATGTCGAACCATGCTTGCATATTCACACTTATCCCCTGAATTCATTATATAGTGCCGATCCATCTGATGACATATCGTGTCGATCCCTCTTATGACTCAACATGCTGATCCCTATTATCACTTAACACTATGCCGATCCCTCTTGCTCCAGAATGTTATGTCAAACCCTCCTTATTTTGAATGTTATACTGATCCCTCGAGTACTAGCAAGTCATGTCTAACCAAGCAACATCACCTAGGCCGATCCCTCTAATACTTCATTCATGTTGACTATCCATCCAGACGACTATGGCGATCCCTAGAGTAGAACCCAGCTATGCCGATCCCTAGTCTATCCAAGCTAATTTCCATATTTCTAACACCGAGTCATCTATCTATCAACTCCATTCAATCCGGGCTTCATATAACCATGTGAACTCTACTTCCGGGTCCTATAGCCATTGCTTCATGGTCATCCTTCTCAAGGACAGTCGAACCTGACTTGCATGATCAGTCCAATATAGCCAGGTCAGGATACAAGGTAACACTTGCCCCCAAAGTACGTCTTTTGAGTAACATGACGTGCTTTGAATAAAAAAGTCTGAATTGCCGGACAGAATCCCATTCAGCTTCCTGATCGATTGCTATCTCTTTGTCGAATCGTTTGTGAAGGCATTGAATCCTCCGTTGATTGCTATGATGCTTGGTTAACTTTCAATAATGTAAGATCAATGTCGTATTCTGTCAGCATATGAAAATACGGTAATGTGGGACCTATAATCCTTTTATTATCTGATCCAATTTCAAACTTGTGAGTTTTAGGTTTGATTGCAATTCTCGCTGATTTCAAAAAGTTGAACTTTCAAACCATTCCCGCGCATACTCATATACACGTTTCTGTTACTAACTCCTAGATGTGTTCAAACGTTCACAGGTCGTTGCCAATTTTTATAATATTTTGTATGTTCGTGTTTGCAGTCAAACCTTCATGATAACGATCGTCATTGTCCATCATCTCTCTTTTTTCATTTTTCATTTCATTTATTTTTATTTTCCTTCTTCCTTTTTTTGGAGGGATCGGCACTTGGCATGTCGATCCCTTGCTAGGGCTATGCGAATAGGGATCGGCAGATCTCAATGCAAATCCCTCCTCCTTATCATTTTTTATTACCTTCTCATTTTTATTTCTCTTGCCTTCACACAAACCTCTCCGTCGAACCCAGGATACCATGAAACCTCTTTGATGAATGAAAAATCTTCAACCCCAAACCTTAAATCCAAACACGAGTTCAATCAGTCCCCAAAGTAGCTCTCCCTTCATCTCCAATTCAACAAGCCTCAAACGCTCGCTTTTAATTTAACTCAATATACATAGGCACGAAATCTCTTATAACTATACAATTAAGTTGTGAATTTCGAGCTTCTAACGGGAGCATAAGGTGGCCACGGCGAGCGCATGGACATGGGAGAGAGAAGAAAGAGGAAGGAGATGGGTTCGGGTGGAAGGTCTTAATCGAGAAGGGGATAGGAATGGAGAAAGGTTAGGTTCGGTGTATGATTAAAGGGCGATGGTAGGGATCGGTATAGGATAGGTACTATTAGAAGTGATGTTCTTTAGTCGATGGGGTAAAGGAAAGTTGAAGCTTGGGATGGAAAGGAGAAAAAGGGATCAGTATGGGATAGGGATCGACATTAGGCTGTGATGTTATAAGATAGGGGTCGGTGTGGCTTGCTCTGGTATAGGGATCGGTAGGAAGTATTGTAGATGAGGGATTGGTTTTGTTTGCTTTGTGTAGGGATCGGTAGGAAGTAGCTTAAATGAGGGATTGGTAGGAAATGGCTGGGGAAAGGGATCGACAATAAAGTGAAGGGATCAATATTCACACCAAAGACCAATCCAATCTAACTCATTCGAACACTTAACATTATTTTGCCTTCCTTAAATCGAATATAAGATGACAATGGACAATATGACTTGCATACTTGGACTGTCAAACTTAAGATTAAATGACCAAACTTCCGGACTTCTCAATATGAACTAAGTAATAAACTTGCTAATGAACTTAGATAACAGTCTTCATAATTCAACATGCTAATAGTCGATCCCAAAGCTTTCGTTGGTAATCAACTTTCTTGCCAATTGAGACGATCAGTGATGACGGTCTCTCTAGACAAAACTCCATGTCTCGTCGTTTTATTTTTCTTTTCTGATTTCAAATTATCTATTTCTGTTTCACACTGCACTGCTCGGCACTAGTTCATACTTAACATGGGAGGAACAGGTTATTATTTCTAATCTCGATTATCTACTGAGTATAGCTGATATAGATACCAGACGCACAAAGCGTTCAATTATCATGTCTTCCAATTCGGCGATGAGACACATCGGTTCTGAAGCGAAGTCAAGTTCTGCAACTATATCTAGAAGGCCTTCTCCAAGCCATCATGTAGAACAACCAGAAGCTTCTAACCCACAAATCGATCTCTTCTTCGATATCCCAATCTTTCCAATGGAAATCATCAGCCCTGCTCCTGATGCTATTTAGGGCACCATTCTCTTTCATAATCCAATGGATTCACAAGCTTCTTGAATCAGAAAAGCCGCTCTTCGTCGGTTATGCTTAATCCATGGAATTCCGTTTGAGGATGTCTTAGTTCCTACAAGACAAGATAGACCTCACTTGCCCCCAGCCGGATATACAGCATGCAATAAATTTATGTGCTGGGCTGGATGCATTTCGCCTTGTAATTCCTTTGTCCGGGAGATGCTAAGATATCTTGGGATCGCCCCTACACAACTGCATCCCAACAGTTATTCTTTCATTCACGGGACTTTCTTGTTATACATGAATGTTCTGTTTCGTCCGCCTACACTTGAAGACATCAGATTTATTTACAATTTCAGAAGACGATCAAGAAGTCCTTCTTACGTCTTCCTCGAACCTTCATCGAATGGTCAAGTCTTGATGGGAGAATGGAATAAGCTTTCACTATTCAAACACGAATGGTTTTACGTCTGATGTCCTCCTAGATTAGCAAGATGATGGTTAAAAGGGCGAAAGTGTTACTTCCACTTTTCTCTCAAGTTCACTGACCCAAGTCATAACTTTTCCTTTGAATTGATTAACATTCGGAGTTCTTTAGGAGTTCGTCCATGACCCGAAGGCGCTTGTTTCTGTAGAGCTATTGTTGCCATCTGTGCTACCCCCGTTGAGGACCGGGACATCGAACTCCTCGTAACCGACGAACTGTTATCTTCATTCGGGCTGTTGGAAAACCGCCGCAGAATCGGACTTCCCAGAAGCATGACAATTCCAAAGATTGTTCTAGAACGAAGAGAGGAAACAATTAACCCCATCGTGCCCCCTGCTGAGGGTTGGTCTGTCGCAAGTCGGGCAATTGCAAGGACCTTCAAAGAGAAAAAGGTTGGTGTACAGACTACGCAGAAGAAAGACAACATCAGATCCGGAGTTCGATGTCACTCCTCTCGAAGAGGAATAATCTTCTCAGTATTTGGTATGCTCATTAAAAGGATTCTCCAATATTCAAATTTTGGACGGCACTATGTCCTATGACTTTCCAAATATAAACTTCGAAGGACTTAACTCTCCTACAAGAAGCGACGAAGGCATCCAACCTTCAAATAAAGGGGAGAACACTCCGATGAGCAAAGCTACCGTTACCGGTCCGTTAGGGGGAACACTAGGACACTCACAATCACTTGCACTCCACTATACACTTGTTATTGATCTCTCGTACGACAACTTCTAATATGCTCTTATTTGATTTTTATAGGTGCAATGTCTCAATCATGAGCCTTTGATTGTCTTCAAAGCCCTTCTGCCTATAATCGCCCAAGCCGGGACTCCGAGTCCACTCGACGTAGGGAAAAGGACAAAGGACGAGACAAGGATTACCATTCGAGGGGGTCTTCTTCCTCTTCTAAGCGAAAGTCTCAATCTCACGCGTCTCGTCAGGGCGAACTTTCTAATCTTCCAGTTCAGAATGGAGAAAAATCTTCTTATCGCGGCCCTCATATCGCTGCGTCTCACGAGAAACATTCTGGCTCTTCATGTTCAAGACAGCCTCATGAGCATCGATCTGGCAAGCACCCACTCGCCACTTCTGATCCAACCCTGCTGCTACTGCCCCTGACTCTTCTACAGCAAAAAAGTTGGCTAAACTTAAAGCCACTTTCCCGAAGATTTGCTTCGACGATCTCAAATTCCTCACTTCGATCCATGTTATCTTTGGGCTTGCCAAGGAAAGCTCTTTAGCATGTGTGAACGACGTATTCGTCTAACACGAATCATTCATTCATTTGGTAGGGAAAGTTTCTGAATTTCCCATAGAGCGTCAACACGAAATAGATCGTCTCAAGTTGGAGGCTATTCATGACAAAGATATAATCAAGCGCCAGGATTCTGAGTTACTTGAATTCAAAACCCAACTTTCCAAGGCCGAAAATAACGCCAAGGAGACGGCAGGGGCGGTAATCCATTTGGAAACTTCTCACAAAAAAGAACTCGATGCGGAACTTCAACGCAGCGGAACACTTGCCTTAGAAAAGGACTCCTTACAAAAAGAGAAAAACGCTTTAGCTCACCGCGTTGAGGAGCTCGAGGAATTGTTGAAGAGGGAGAGGGAGGAGAAGATTGAGGCCCAGGAGGAGTCGTAGAAATATTATGGAGAAGTCGTTGAGGAAAGGAGCTTGAAAACAAAACTCGACGAATAGTTTGACAAGATTAAAGCTCTGAAAGAAGAAGCCCGAGAAGAGGGCAGAATAGAGATGCTAGAACAAGCCAACTCCCAGGTGGAAGCCGCCATGAAATTTGGTAGGAATGAAATCAAGGACTTGTTTGATCCACTGATTATTGAATATAATGCGAAGGTCGCACTCCACCGCGACTGAAGCTTTCTCGGTGAGGGTTACCTCGAATCGCTTGCTGAAGCCTGGGAGCATATTGTTAAGATAAAGAAAAAAGAGCTGGGCGAAGCCGAATTCAATGAGAAAT
Organism: Allium fistulosum; assembly: GCA_030737815.1. Taxonomy (NCBI): domain Eukaryota; kingdom Viridiplantae; phylum Streptophyta; class Magnoliopsida; order Asparagales; family Amaryllidaceae; genus Allium; species Allium fistulosum. The sequence goes on from CM060901.1 coordinate 962,923,396, forward strand.
AGCGAGAGAAGTGCTTCGAGGAAACGAGCCTTTGGATATGGTTGCTACTAAACTTCAATTTTTCAAGGCTCCCGCACCTACAAAAGATGGAGAGGATATTGTCGAGTCTTCCGAAACTGATCCTAAGGGTTCCTCTCCAACCCAAGTAGTCGGACCGTCAACTTTGCATGACACGGAGCAGATTCTCGGCTATGATCCAGATTATCCTGCCTTTGGGCTACAAATGATATCGCTCATCCTCGAAGGAAGCACTCCGACGACTACGAAAAGTCAACCGGATGTTGGTATCATACTAAACTTCTCCGTATTAGAAAAAGTTCTCGTTCTTCACACGCAATGACTTTAGCTAATATCCATGTTTTAATAAATTTTACAGGTTTTCCAGGCTCTGGCCAGACTTCTAAAAGCGGTGTGGCTATAGTAAAAGAGGATAAAATGACCGAGGATCCAGCGGAAGTCGATGTTCCAGGGCCTAATGCTCAAGTCATTGAAGAACTCGATGATGATAAAACTGAAAATCTGCTCCATGCTGACGACCCCCATGATGTCATGATCAATGGTACCTTCGAACATACCACCAAACTCAGAATGAAAGAACAGATTGAAAAGGAGGAGTTGCTGAAGAAAAAGGCCAAGTCCCAACTGGTCGAGGTAGATATCGACGATCCTTATCCTGTACCATTGCAAGTTATTCCACTCGGCGGGCCTGTCCCTGGTGATCTCCCCTCGGCTTCAGAAAGCTCTCCCACTAAAAGTGGCAAGGGGTCCTGGAAAAGAAGCATAAGTAGCTCTACCCCTGAAATACACAAAAGAAAATCGAAGAAGTAGTCATTGTTTCATGTCACTGTATATAGTTTTCATAATTATTTCTTTCACTGGTCGTGGTCGTACGGGTATGAATCCCGGTTTTTTGAAATAACTCGTACTGGAATTTTGGCACTTGTGAATAAAAGTTTTTGTTTTCGATTAAGCATTGTGTGAATTATTATTTAAATAGTTGAACGATTACTTTCCATTCAATGTACTTGTAATTCATTGATTGCAAATTCTGTTAACAATTCACTAACTTCATCTCAAGGCCTCCTTGTGGTCGTAGCCTCGATTCATTGTAAACACTAGATACGAGTGACAGGATTGAGCTATCACAATCATTCTTTGGATAATCACATTGCTACCCTCAATCTCGGGTTGATAAATGTACTGCATGGATGGTCTAGTCTCGTCCCAGTCATGTTTATATTCCCACTTAAGCTCCAAAGACTTAGAGTTGATCAGTGAATGGTTGGTTCACGCTCATCTTGTTTCTTCTATTCGTACTCCGGTGATTGAAGTTTTTTGAAGGATGTCTGGGTCATATCTGTTTGTGTTTGGTGTGGATCGATATTGATCGTCGATCCAACGACACAATATTTTGGTATGGATCGATATTGACCGTCGACCCAGCGGCATGATATTTTGTTGTGGATTGGTATTGACTGTCGAGAAAGCGGTACAATATTTTGGTGTGGATCGATATTGACCATCGACCTAGCAGTACGATATTTTTAGTCTCCCGTAACTTCGGACGTCATTCTGATTAGTTTTGTATTAAGGCCTCCTTGCGGACGTTGCCTTAACTCGTAAAGAACACTAAGCCGAAGCTATAGTGAGCTATCGTATTCAGCTTTTAGTAGTTTGTACTCTTGCCCCCAGTCTTGGGCTAGCGGAGTTAATTCATGGACGGTCGAATACCATCCATAATTCGTTTATACTCCTTCTATCGATTTCAGGCTAGAGTTTATATAATAGAGAATGGTCGAACTCCACTCATCTATTCATTCATGGTTGTATCCACACTATAGAGATATGATTTAGTTAGTGGGTGGTCGATCACACCCAATTTGAGTTTGTACTCTAGTCCGAGCTCCGGGGACTTAGAGTTATTTCGGGAGCAATTAAGTCGCACTCCTTTTGGTCGCACAACATTGTTTTTCCTAGAGGATCTGGCTTCCTCCTTCCTCATAAACTGAGCTACCTTTAAATAGAAGCGCACCAACATGGCTGGCGGTTTTCCAGCTAGCCAACCACTAACTCAGATTCCGGGTCAATCCCTCTCATCACGACCATAAGTATAGCATGATCATTTGGGTTACTAACTTCGTAGCGGTGGTATAAAATCTTTCCAAATAGTCCTTCAATGATTCCCCCAAAGTTTAGATCACGCTGGAAAGTGACATCACATCTTTAGGATGAGTAGCGTGCATTCGGAACTGCTCCATAAACCTGTTTGCCAGTTCATCGAACCTTGAAATTGATCGTGGGGCTAGTCTTGTGAACCACATCGTCGCTATTCTAGAGAGGGTTATAGGAAAGAATCTACATTTGGTCACGTTATTGGCTCTTGCTGAATCCATCAACCATTCGTACCTCATAGTGTGCTGCTTGGGGTCGGTCTTTCCCTTATATGCAGGCATCGAAGGCATGTTGAACCTTCTCGGATATTTCGCATCCAAAACATTGTCAGTAAATAGGGTATGGCTCCTCGAAATTCCTTAGTCATCATTCATCAAACCCTGGTTCTCTCTCACCAACTGTCTGACCATTGCCGACAAATTCGGTGTTTGGATGGGTGGTGCCAAGCGGTGGTCGTGCTCCACCTCATGTGAATGGTCTGATCAATGTCTACGGGCCATTTCACACCTTCTTGGTCCACCTTCCGCTTGACGTGCACCTTGGGCATTCATCTCGTCATCATTCTGGTGGGGTACTTGGTCAGCATTTAGTCAAGATCTAGCATCCAAGCTTCCAGAAACAGCTCCTGCTCGATTCCCCAAATGCAGCGGGGGAATCCCTCCTTTGGAGGAGGGATCGGTACCGATCCCTAGGGAGAGATCGGCACTGATCCGTCTTGGCATACCATATTGGTCTACAAAGTGATGCTCCAATGCTTTTGTTTGTTCTCCTTCGACCCTACGATGCCTATGCCTGTGGTATTCATCTGATGAGGTTGAACTCTCTGACGCCGAGTAAGAAGTGGGATCATTTCTGGCGTTCTCACGTTTTTGTTCAGCAATCTAGTTCATTAGGCTAGCATTAGTCTGAATTTGCTCATTCAGCTGTCTACGGCTTTCCATCAACTCCCTCATCAAGTTATTAAATTCAACTCTAGTTATAGAATCAGCGGGGATCTAAACTTCAGCAGAATCAACATTTAGATTTGCAGGTTGATTGCTTGGGGCTCCTTGTTAAATGTCGGCAGTTTCATTCCCATCCGCATTTTGAGAAGTTGATCTGGTATGTCTCACCATTATCGATTTCTTTGCTTAGATTCTAGCAAATCCGAGTAGTATCTGCAAGTTTTTGAAGATGACTATGGATCTTCTTCGGGGGATTTGCTCAATCCAGTAGCAACAAAGGGGGTCCTAACGCGCTAAGAATCAGGTTCTCAGTGGAAGCACCAAATTTTTTGCAACAAATTGGCCACCAACACCCAAGAATAAGTTTGTGTAGAGAAGTAAATAAAGAAAACTAAATTGAAACAAAGGAATATAGCAAAATAATAAGCAAATCAAAACAGAAATCAAGAACAACAGGATTTATAGTGGTTCGGCGTCGATTGCCTACGTCCACTTTGAATATTCTCTTTATTGATTCCCAATAGTCTTGATTACAGTAGCAAACAACAAGAAATAATGGAGTATTGAAGAAAGTTGATTATAATAAAAGAGCTATGTAACCAGTAGTGTAAAGATCCTTAGAATGACCCCCTAGGCCAATATTTATAGGTGAGGGTGACCACCAATCTCTTTGAAACTTCGGCTACAGGACCTTCTTACCCATATGGGCCCACCATAGGGGTCTCTAGGCCCAAATCCCTATGGAGACGGATTGGTACCGACCCATCCATTTGTTAATTTTGGGGCAGTGATCCCTATGATAGCTTTTTCATGCTTAGATATGATGGTTCCCTAAATACCATGTTGTTTGGATATATGGAGCTCGTGCTTTCGATCGATCTTTGATTCAGATCTACTTTGAAGTTATTCCTCCCAAACCCTCTAATGGATTATGCCGATCCCTTCTACTTCGCTCCATACTTCGCATGCTGACCCTTATTATATGCTATAGTGATCCATCCAATCATGCCGAACCATGCTTGCATATTCACGCTTATCGCTTATATTCATTATATAGTGCCGATCCATCTTATGACCTATTGTACCGATCCCTCTTATGACTCAACATGCAGATCCCTCTTATCACTTAACACTATGTCGATCCCTCTTGCTCTAGAATGTTATGCCGAACTCTCATCATCCTGAATGCTATACCGATCCCGTGAGTACTAGCAAGTCATGTCTAACCATGCAACATCACCTATTCCGATCCCTCTAATACTTCATCCATGTTGATTATCCATCCAAATGACTATGCCGATCCTTAGAGTACAACCCAGCTATGCCGATCCCTAGACTATCCAAGCTGATTTCCATATTTCTAACATCCTGAGTTGTCTATCTATCAACTCCATTCAATCCATGCTTCGTATAACCATTTGAACTCTACTTTTGGGTCTTATAGCCATTGCTTCATGATTATCCTTCTTGAGGACAATCGAATCTGTCTTGTGTGATCAGTTCAATATAGCCGAGTCAGGATAATAAGTAACAGAAATAAGCTCCTTATGCATTTTATGCGTGGGAAATTTGGAGTAAATCCAAGACAGGGAGTAAATTTTCACTATACTACGGGAACAGGAAGATTATAGAGTGGTAAGAATGTTTAATTTTTCGCCTAAATTTCTTTTTTTGGCATAGAAGTCAACTTTAGGTAGTGATTTTTTTCAATGCATTAGATTAATGGATGGTAGGAATTTGATGCAAAATTGGTTGCTTCTTACTTCTATTCATAGGAGTATGGGGGTTTTGGTTGAAAATATTTTTCAAAAGCTTCATACATATAGAACTGCAAGTATATATATAGGTTATTAGCATCATATTTTTTTTAAATGATTTCAAAGAAATGCACTCATATAGGAGGATCCGATTTTGAATTATTCTGCATGCATATTTTCTATGTGGTGATACAGTGATACACTATGCACTTGTGCATGTTTGGTTGCAAAATTGTTGAACACTCATTGGTGGTGTAGTTTAGGATAATTGTGAGCCAAAACCATGACTTAGTCATTGGTGAAATTTTGGGAACAAAATTCTTTTTAAAGTAGGAAGAATGTAAAACCGTGTAATATGACGTTGGTTATTTATTTAGTTGGTCAATTAATCAGGCTTCAAAAATGGAATTTGTGCAAATGATGGAATTTGACCATGAAACTTGTGCCATTGCATTTGTGGTGAAATTCTAAGAAACTTTCGTATTTGGAGTTTTGTGATCAGAGTCCAAACGAAGAAGTTACAGACAAAAAACGAATTCGAAACGAAAATAATTAAATAAGAAAATTAATGTTTTATATTAATTAACCTGGGCCCATAAGTCAACCTGCCACTATGAGTGGTCGATCCTTAAGTAGGGGCGACCGATTGCTCCCTGTACGGTGGCTAGGTTTAGCCAAGGCCCAGCAGTCCGGATTTAATATATTTCGATTTGACGGTTGAGGTTGATTCTTGCGCCTGTAAATTCAGGCCTAACCCTCCCTTCTCTTCTCATATTATTGTAGAGGCAGTAGCAAAGCTTTGTCGTTACTTCTTCTCCACTTTCTTTTTTAATTATAAACATAAGATATTTATATATATTCATACAAATTGAAGAAGAATAGTAATCTAATAAAAGGAGAAGAGAAGAGAATCAACTATACGCGTATTTGAGGTAATTTATATATATCTGTATATTTGTATTTATTTTCTCTTCCAATCCAAAATCTCTTCTCGGATCTGTAATTCAAATATATATACTCTTTTTATACATCTTTCTTAGATTAAAAATGATTTGGAGATGAATCAAAGGTTTTACTTTAGATCTGGAGATTTGGATAGCTTTTAAAAGGTGAGTGAGAAATTATATATGTTGTTCATGATTTTAAATCTATTCCATTTGTGCACATTTGATTTTTATGTCTAAATCAATTTTATTTATGAATTGTAGGCTTAAATTAGTGTAGAAAACTATTAACTACATATTCTTGTTTTAGATCTAATTTGAAATATGTTTACACCTAGACCTGAAAATCAGTCCCAAAGATCTTAGAATTTGAATGTTGTATTTTTTATTCCAGATCTGTACTTGGGTGTAAAATAGGATTTGTGGATTAGTTTCTAATTTGTGCTATGTTGTAGATTTTCCATGGTTTAAATTGTAGAAAGAACATCTGTTTGATTTTTATAGGTTTCTTTACTTTTTCCACTTTTCATTCAAAAGGGCGACGTTTGATTTAACAAGAAATACCCACAAACAAAAAGGAAAGAGGTGTGTAAAGTACATATTTATTTTCGGTAGTTTACACTGTCTACTCCATTTAAAATGAAATTATCCATTCCTTCTAATTTCAAATGGAGTCAATCTTTCCTTTTTGTGTTAAAGCAATTTATGGAAATTGTAGCGGAAAATCTTCCCAATGAATTTAATTCCAGTAAATTAAATATGGAAAGCATATTCTAGTTACATATTTATGACTAGAATATGTTTGTATATGAATAGGTAGTTTTAATAGGCAGTTTATACGTATATATTGTATTAATAAAGAAGAGTAGCATTTATTCCTGCTTTATTTATGCGTAACATTCGTTGGTTATCATTATATATAAGGAAGCGAATATGTAGAATTAAGAATGGTAGTAATTCCTATTAATGGGCAATTAATTAGGTAATGCCAATAATTAATAGAAAATAAAAGATTGTAACTCCAATTAATGGGAAATTAATAGGAATTAATGGATAGGATTAGATTAGGGGTTACGATTGGTTAGTATGTGAATTAAAGACTGTAACTCCAATTAATGGGTAATTAGTGGAAATGAATTTAGGAGTCATAATTAATAGGGATTAATGGATTGATAGGACTGATAAAAATGGAATAGATATAAAAAGGTTACTAATTTGAAATTAGTAATCATACACAAATATCTTAGGAAATGTCCATTAGGATTTTATGGACAAATTGACATTTATGAACATTAAAGAGGATTTATGGGTAGATAAGTATTTAAGGTAAATCTTATTACCTTAAATAAAGAGCAAATTAGTAAGAAAAGTCCAATGTCAATCTAAAATAGTATAAGTAAAGACCTAGGATAGTTAATTGGACTTAGTGGGTTAGTGATGCGAGGTCAGTAGAGTTACTTGACGGAAGACTGCCCTTCAATTTGAGTCTACCAGCAGTCGGATGCACTTATAACTGATGTGAGATATCATGTCCTAGGATCCGTGATGGTGTGAGAGATTGGACCTGCTTTGAAAAGTATTAAATGGTCCAAATTTGGAATTAGGAGCGGTGAGGGATATCAGCATGGGGGTTCGCTTCAGGTTTGAGGTATTAAGTGGCTGTAGGGTCTGCCTCTCTCCTAAAAGGAAGTATTAAGTAACCTAGTGATATTCTAAATAAATATGGATATCTTCAAAAAGGTTCACTTCAACGTTGAGTTATTAAGAGGCTATCTTAGGGCCCGCTTCCCAACTGAAAGAAGTAATTTAATGAGATCCATATTTATAAGAGTGATACTGGATATCTCGGGAGAGGTGCGCTTTAGGTCTGAGGTATTAATCGGCAGTAAGGTTTGCCTCTTTCCAATGAATGAAGTACTAAGTAGCATAATGAGATTTCCAAGCAATGTCAGATAGATAGTACCAATGAGGAGCCCGCCTTGGGGTTAGGTATTAAATGGAAAAGTCCTACCTATACATAGATGTTAAATGGTCAAAGGCCTACCTAGTCCTTGTTAATGAGGTATTTAGTGGCTTTGGTACAGTCTCTCACATTGCTAAGACTTTAATAACGATAGATGCGCTAGTGGTATGGCCATTATAAATTATAAGGTCATATATAATGGTCAAAGGTCTCTATAATTGGGTCCAATAGACCAACAGCAACAACGTTAGTAGTCCACCTTAGGAATAGGTCTTAAACGACGGAGTTTACCTCGACTGAGGTCTTAAATGGAAAAGTCTGCCTATTTCCCTTTTAAATGTATTATGTGGCGATAGTGGAAGCCCATTTTATATTTAGAAGTATTAAGTGGCAATAGGTATGGATGTATTGGGTGGTTGATAAGGCTTCATCGGTATTTCATACCTTATGAGTTGGCAATTAAGTAATCGTGTGTGCAATGCAAGGTTAGATTAGAATTGCCTACCTTAATAGACATAACAATTAAATGGAAATTAATTGGTATATATTTATGTTATGGATAGTTTATAAATTTTCCAATCACCAGAATGTTGTTCTAAACACCTCCTCCTTATAACCCGTAAGATAGATTTAGAGGAATAGGTCACTGGACATGTTTAGTTATTGGAGAAGCCTTATTTTCTCTCGCTCGATGATGATGTGCCAATCTGCTATCCAAGGAATACCATTAATTCCAAGGCAGTGGTCATAGTAAGATTCTTATCCTATTATTGTTTCCGTTGGGAGTTTAGATCCCTAACAATCTCTGATAACGCTCATGCTTATTTGCAGGTACCACATCCAATGATCTGTGCTTTGAGGACTTACGTTTCAATTTTTGTCAAAATTTAGATCCATTAAGGTATGGATTGTTACATTTAGTATCAAAGCCTAGGTTAGTAGACTAGAGGAATTAAGATAAATTGAGAGAATGTATTCGTACTTTCCTATATAGTATTATTATATTTTTACATTAGATTCTAAGAATTCTGACTATAGAAGTAGTTGTAGTTCCACTCCGAAGGAATGGGCAAAGCAACCATGGGTTGGAAATATGTTAGAGTTAAGATTTTCACACCGAATTCGAAGTACCACGGAGTGATGGCGATGCGTAAGGCGCAACTGATAAAGAGCATGAGTATGACATATGACTGAATCCTAGAGATTGGAGGTGTTCGACTTGATGGTTAAGATTCTTACTACCTTGTGATTTTTGATTTTGAGATGAGTTCTAGTCGGAGACACACATTTATTCCAGATGGGTGGAAAATAGAGTCCGTATGTCGCAATTGTCTGGAGGTAAGTTTTTGCTAGGGTGCATTCATTGATTACCTCTTTGATAGCAATTCAGATTTTTATTTGAATAATTAATTTCAATTCCTTAGTCTAAAACCTATGAGAATACTTTTATAAGGTATATTTTGGAAATACCTTAGATTTTGTAAAAAGGATTTTCAAATGATTTCTTTTTCCAAGGATTTATTTTGGAAATTTTATTTTGGGAAAGTTTTGAAATGTTAATTTTTAAAGAAACACATATACTACTACGTTGGTCGTGTTAAGAAATTTTTATTTTATCAATTTTTGAAACCTTAAATACGTATATGTATATATCAGTAAAGGCTTGATTCTGATTTTTCGAAAGGAAATAGTTTTCCAATTTGGGAAATTTGTCTTTTAAAAAAAGTTTTTGAAAATCCTGAAATATATATAAGTTTGATTGTTAAGGAGGTTTTGGTATGAAATAGTTTCTATTACTAGAAAAAAAATAAAGAAATATATATTTAGCTCAGTGATTTCTCGATTTATAAAATCGAGATTTTTAAAATCTTCTCTCTTTAAGGTGTAGATAAAATAGGAATGACATTCTATTTTAATGGAGTATGCAGTTTGAAATGAGTTGTACCACCAGCTATTGGAAGAAATATTTCTGTGCGGAGTAGGCCGAAAATAGCAGTAGAAAATATTTTCATATTTTTGGAATTGTTGTTGGTTGTAGCAGTTTTGTTGGGACTACTGTGAATTGCTGGAGCATGATTCGAGACTAGGCGATAGGCTTTGATACCGCCGTGATGAGGACAGGAGTTTTTCAAATCATGTCGAATCGAAGGAGACGATGCAAAATGATTATTATTATTTAATCTGACCATAATTGTGTCTAGTTTAAATTAATGCCATAAGCCCATCTAGCGGTTGACCACCTAGCGGTAAACCTAGAGTGGTCTACCAGTTAACGAGTTTTGACATAACTTAAACCTAGAACGAGACTATAAAAGTCGTGTTCGAATTCCCCTGGTTGCCTTCTTTCATTCCTCCTTCCTCAACAAGCCGAACCAAATCTCCATCCTCCTCTGCCTCCATGTATCATCTCTTTCTTCCATTCCTCCCTTAAGCGACGCCGTTTTTCCCAAGGAGCAGTAGCCTCACCTACCCCTCTTGTAGGTTTTACATGTTAGATCTCGCCCCACCACCACTCCAGATCTAATCCCTATTTCCTCCCACTGACCACTTCTTAGCCCAAAACACCTTTCTGCATTGCCAGTTTTTCCTTGTACCATTATGGTCTCAACCCTCAAGAGGCCACTTGGCTGGATCAGAATGAGCAGAAGGTTTCACTGCTTTTGGGATGGAAGAGTGGAAGTCCCTCCAAAGCAGACACTCTATCTCAAAACTTTAGACGGTCCTTTTTCTAATGCCCAAACTTTTCATAGTTAAAACACTTCATCTTTCCTTGGTTCTCACCGGTGGACACCTGATGTGTAGTGTCCCTTCTGCGCATAAGTAAACCAAGTAACTTAGCCATAGTAGTCTCGACACTCCTTCCTTTCGGCATAGCCTTCCCACCCTTAGCATAAGGAGTGAACTTCTTCTGAACTTCCTTGGGATATGTCTCAACTGTTCTCTTTTCCTAATACATCCCATAATACCTTCGGGTCATGTTAACCATGAACTCAAAAAGAGATGACCATTGTGCCATCACCTTATGACCTAGACAATGCTTTAAAACCCAGATGAACTTTTTAATTTTCTTTAATGGGGGTATTAATTATGTCTCGGCCATACTTAGCCAAAGAGTTTAAATTTTGGATGTACCCTTCCACCGAAAGGTCTCTTTGCTTCAAATCAATAAACTCTCGAAGTAACACACTTCATTGAGACTTGAATATGAATTAAGCCTTAAACCTCTTCTTAAGATGGTGCCTAGTGATCTCTTCTTTGGGGTTCCGGTAGGCACTATTTCTCGCTAACCCAAAGCATCTTAATGTAATTTTTTTAAAGCTAGCCTTCTTCTTTGTGTATCATCCAATACGAGTTCTCCGAAGATATGTTCGTATACCCTCAGCTAATTTAGTATTTCGACCGCGGGCTTCTTCCCTATAAACATCTTTACTCCCAAGTTCCGGTAGTCTTGATTCATCTTTAAAAAGTATTCTCTTACCAAAGGTCTTTGCTCAACTATTTCTGGCATGTTATCCTACATCATTTGGACTTTAAATTGCCTACATAGGGTATTCATGTCCATGTGCATGGCACTAACTAGTAGAGCGGCTTGGCTTCAACTACTCATGCATTTTATCATTATTTCTCCCATTAGTTTGGCTGCTTTCGGTCTTCCTTCTTGCATTTGTTTTTCTTACCGTAACCCATCCACTTCTCATTTCCATTTGGCATTTTTTGAAGGATGTTTTATTATAAATGGAAAGAAAGAGAGTGAAACAATAATAGAAAGATAAATATACCCACCTATATATCTATATAGCAAAATAAAAGTATGGTATATATAATAGCATATACCTACCCAAGGTGTTAGTTTTCTACTGAGTACTTGACTATTACTAGCATTGTTTTACTTAAGTGTCCCTTGACCTAAACTCTTATACCAACTGTAGCATTCCCTATTTCAAAACCCAAATATGGAACCCCAATGTGCTGCAAGCATCTTGGAATTATCTTTCGATGACAAAATGAGATCGGTATTTTTTACAACAGTTTAAGCAAATGAAGAAACTAAATCAATTTCATCACAGATAATTGTCTTTACATATTTCAAATCCTAAATCATGCCCATGCATGGGTAAACTATAAATCAGTACATAATAGCTTAAAAGATAGTATAATGATGTCGAACCCTTGTAGACCCTTAGCCTTAATAAATATTTACATTACACAGTAGAATTTAGGCTACTACAAAAGATAATAATAAAGCCTCTTACATGTCTTCATCTTCAGCATAATCTCAACAAAAGTCCTACTTTCGGTACTAATTGTAATCTAAAATGTTAGAACCTCCATCCTATGGTTTTAATGACAACAATTATACTATCACATATATTATATATCTTATCAAGATTACAGGTATATACTACAAGATATCGTCATGCTCAAAGATATCGGGACTCGAAAACAAAAAGAGATTTATGGACCATACAATGATTAGTAAGGTCATACTAATGTATTAAGAGTCTTAGATAAACATTGTAAGGTCTTCTTGATAAATATGCACACATGAATTCATATATACAAAATTGGTACTGAAAAACATTTAAAATCTAGAAATGAAAGCCACAGACATCTGTGGAAAATCCACAGACATCTGTGAGAAGGCTCAGGAATTTTATTCCTGAAGCCACAACGTCTGTGGTTTTTCCACAGACGTCTATCATCTAGCAATTGCTATATTCTGAATGATTACTTCTTTTCAGATTGAATAATCTCATCACTTCTTCAAAGGTTGTAGCCATTAAATCGAATAGAGTTTATCGAACAATAACAACTCCTCATCTGCATCTCTTTAATCCTATAAATACTTCGAAGATTGAGATTTACAAATTAACTATCCTCTTGATTTCTTATTACCCTCTATTTACATATTTGTGCATCTCTTAATTACATATTCTCAATCTATCATAACCAAAATATCATTTTGGTTAAACCACTTCCTACAACTCAAAGTATTCACATTCACATACTCAAAGGAGATCATAGGAAGAATTGTACTATTAGTCCAAATCCGTGTTATTTAGAACATAAGATTGTTAGAGAAATACTTTTGTATTAGCCTATTCCTCGGGCGAAGTGAGGGTTATTTGGTTAAAGGAAATATTGAAGGGGAGCTTCGGGACTAGGCGTAGGACGGGTGGTCCGAACCAGTATAAAATATCTGGTGTGCTCGCTTTTATTATTTACCTTCTTTATATTCAGTTATTATTCTCTACTTAGTGTAATTAGTAATATACACCCTCATACTTATATATAAGTTGCATTATATCAGAGCGTGGTCATTTCAATCTACTGTAACACGTAGTTAAAAAATCATTAATATGGCAAGCACTTTTCATGAAGGTCAATCAACTGCTCATCCTCCATTTTTTACTGGTTCTAACTATGCTTACTGGTCAACTCGTATGAGAATTTTTATGGAAGCAAAGGGTTAGAAATATGGCTAGCAACTCAAAACAAATATGAAGCACCTAACATCGACATTAGCACTTGGACAAATGCACAAAAAGCAGTGGCATCTAACAATGCCAAATCTATGAATGTATTGTTTTGCCCACTTGACAAAAATGAGTTTCCATGTATCATGCTTTGCACCACTACATATGATATATGGCGTACTTCACAAGTCACACATGAAGGCATGACTAAAGTTAAGCAAACTAAAATCTCGATTTTACAAAACCAATTTTTATCTTTCAAAATGAAAGCAAATGAATCGATTATTGATATGTATGCGAGAATTCAAACCATTCAACACGATATCATGGCAGTTGGAGTCAAATTCACAGATTTTGATTTAGTCATAAGAATTTTAAACTCATTGACAAATGAATGGGAAAGAAAAGTTTTAGTTATCGAAGAAGCTAATGATCTTTCTCAACTTAAAGTCAATAGGAAATTCGATGTCGTATGAAGCTAACTTACAGGCTAGAAAGGATCAAAATCATGAAAAGAAAAACATAGCATTCCAAGCAAGTAACGAAGATTCGGAGACGAAGATGAGATTTTTTGTTGCTAATAACTATAACAAATTCAAGAAGTTCAAGAAGATGAATAGATTTCAAAATGGTGGTAAACCAAACTCCTCAAATCAAACATTGATTAAATGCTACGAGTGTGACAAATTTGGCCACATGAAGAAGGATTGTCCACAGCTCAATAACGATAAAAGGAAAAGCAAGTTTGAGAAACTCAAGAAAAAGAAAAGAGTTTTCAAGCAACATGGGACGATTCATATTCATCTTCTTCATCTGATAGTGATAATGAAAGCGACTCCGAACAAACAAATGCAGGTTTTATGGCTAACACTGATGAGGTACACCTTGAATTTACTTATGATGAAATAATGGAAATTAGTATTGAATTAGATGATAAGTATAGAGAATCGAAAAAATTAAATAAGGAATATATGGGAAAGTTAACTAGAGCAGAATTAGAAATTGGATTATTAAAAGATGAGAAAACAATCCTAGAAGAAGAATTAGAAATTGCTCAAAAAAATGTTCAATGTTATTATCTCAAAATGACATCTTATTACATGATTTAGAAAACTATAAGTCAAAAAAAGTTAATCTTGAAAAAGAAAAACTAGAATTACAAGAAAGTTTAGATTTTAGTAATATTGAAATTAGTGATCTTAAAGTAAGTTAGATAAAATAACAAAAAATGTGACAAAATTCAACAAAGGAAAACAAAATTTAGAAAATTTGATTAAAATATCTAAACCATCTAAAAATCGAAATGGATTAGGTTTTAAAAGCAAACAAAAGTTAAAGAATTATAGCACATTATACACCAAATTCAAAAAGCCAAAGTTAGAAACTAAGATTAAGAATTCATACACAAATATGGTCAAAATATGGATTCCTAAAATAAATAATAAACTATATTGTAAAACCCCAGATTTTTGATAACATTATTTAGAAGATTTAGTGAGATAAACTAAATAAAATAATGTGTTGATAAGGGGATTGAGATTTGATTTAATTAAGGTAGCCGTGCCTTTTAACCAATAAATTAAATGAATGGTTTAAAAATGAATTAGAGGAGGGGTATTATGGGAAAGAGGCCATTCCTATATCATCTTCCTTAGGCTGTGTACACGTTCATTCTCATTTTCAAAAATTAAAAGCTTGGCCGCCAACATTAACGTAGGAAGAGGAAGAGGAAACAAAAGAGAAGCTTAAGGAAAGCAAATTCAAATAAAACTCATTCAAATCTCAAGCTCCTTAATCATTAAAGCAAAAGGTGAATAACGTTTACCTCTCAAAATATTTTTGGTTTCAATTTTAAGGTTCATTTCGAATGACTTTGCAAAGGTTTGCCATGTTTTTGAAAAATAAAATGATATATATATACACGTTGATGATTTATGTATGTTCATATAGATTTTATGACATGTTTTAAGAGGAAAACCCTATTAAATGACATCCGTTAGCCTTGTGAGTTTTTATGATGATCTAAAAAGTTATTTTAGAGATGGCTTTTGATTTTCAAAATTTTTGTGGAATTGTTATGGATTTTCTAAGGAAGAAAAGGTTTAGTTGGATTATAAAATTATTACGAGAAAAATAATTATAGTTTGGATTCGAAAATTTTATATATTGAAAAGAACATATTATTTGATTTTCTGGAATTTTTCCAGAATTTTTGAAGGTGTTTTAATAGTTATATAAAATTGTTTAAGGTATGAGACTTAAATATTTTATATAATTATAAAGGAGAAAGGGGCATTTTTAAAGTTATTCAAATTTCCAAATAAGGAAAGTCGGCAGCATTTTTTTGAATATAAAATTCTGGCAACCAATCAAGTTTAGACAAACAAGGCAGGTAGGGTACAGAAGAACTGTTTTAAAGTATAAATAAATAGTTTTTCTTCTATTTTAACCCTTCGGCAGAGCTTCCGCCTTCATTCCAGACCTTTTGACAAAGTCGAAAGGTTTCAAACCTTTCGGCTAGGTCAAATACCAATGCACAAGGTATCAGACAACTGGTACGTAGTGGATTGGATGGAGTCGAAAGGTTTAGGGATGAAAGGTTAGAGCTTTCGAAGGAGATGAAACCTTGTTTTGTTTTAAAGAAAATACATCTGCTAGCTTTTGACAAAGAGCTTTCGAAATTGTCAAAAAGGTTTAAAAGAAAAAGGTTTCGGTTGGTTTGCTTTCTTGTTTTAATTGAAATTTTTCGGCAAAGTTGAAAGGTATAGCTTTCGGCCAGGCGGAAGCATATTTGCCGCTTCCTAACCTTTCGACACAGATGGAGTCAAAGGTTATCTTTTGTTTTCTAAAACTTACCGCCTCTCTCCATTGATTTCGAAGGTTGGTTCCAACACCAACACTTCATTGTTTTCGAATGATTTTATAAAAGCTTCAAAGTAGTTGCTTTTGACTCCAATGTTTTTCCGATCCTTTTGCATAATCCAAATGTTAAAGTCGAAACGTTTTAAAGGTTTCAAAGTAGTTAACTTTGATTGGTTTCGAAAGGTTTTTCACCTATTTTAAATTGAACCCAATGTCTTCGAAAGGTGTTGATTTCGGAAGGTTTGATTCCGAATGGTTTTGAAGGGGTTATCTTCAATGATTGCGAGAGGTATCGATTTTGAAAGGTTTTGAAGGGGTTATCTTCAATGATTGCGAAAGGTTTTGATTTCGAAAGGTTTGATTTCAAGAGGTTTGATTTCGAAAGGTTTTGAAGGGATTATCTTCAATGATTGCGAAAGGTTTTGATTTTGAAAGGTTTGATTTCGAAAGATTTTGAAGGGGTTATCTTCAATGATGCTTTTAGAAGGAACGTTTTCGAAGGGGCTAACTTCGGAGGGTCATTTGCTTTCGAATTGGACTTCATTCGAAGGGGTTTAAAGGGCTGTTTTAGCCATTTTTCTTAAGTAAAACTTTGCTAGGTCAAAGGGTTATAGCATAAAATACTTATCTTTGTTTGAATATATATATAAGGGGGATCCTTATTTAAATTGAATGTTATAAAACCTTTGGGACATGGGGGTGGGTTTAATGTTTTCGATACATAGTTTGGGGTTACAAATAGAAATATTCTTTCGAAAATATACATTAGGGCTATCAATGTGTTTTTATGTAATTTAACCTAATTGGGGCTACCAATGGGAATAGGTTAAACTAGTGGTATACTTGGGGAAAATAATTAATCATGGGGATCATGAATTTTTATAAATAATCATGGGGATCATGATGTTTTAATTGGCCAAGTGATTGATTCTTGGTTAACCTAGGAAAACCATGGAATGTGCGATGGATAGCCCACATCAAATTTTTAAAGTAAAGAATGTTTTGCCATAGGTGGTTAGCCTCAGGATTTGGCACCCAAGGGTTCATAGTCATCCTAGGAAAACTATGGAGTGTGCGGTGGCTAGCCCATACCATCTTTTATAAAATAATGTACAATAGATAATATGCAATTATTTTGAACGGATAGTCCTATTAAATTATGACGGATAGTCATTTTAAAGATTTTAGAGGGGAACTTAATAAATTGATTTTTAGATGGGAAATCTAATAAATTGCTTTTAGATGGGATATCTAATAAATGGGTGGATGGGATATCCAATACTGTTTGCACAAAAAATGGACAAACACCTCAAAGTCGTATGATTTAATAGATTTTATGTTGTTCTTAGTGATGTGGGTGATTTATGCAAATATAAGAAAAGCAGGGGCAAAGCTGTAAAAGACACGCAGATTTATAGTAGTTCAGCCTGAATGTGCCTACGTCCACTTTATATGTTATTTCTCTTTTCTTGTTTAGTTTACAAGTACAAAGCTTTGATACAAGTAAAAGAAAGTTGTTTGAAAGTTCTCTCCGTGCTTGAGCTCTCAAACTTGTCCCCATTGTTGTACCACTACCCCTCTATTTATAGAGTGAGGCTGGGGGTAGGGGTCTTGGATGTATACAGCTGCCGATGGGCCTGGGCTGTCGCGATCTGGCCTGGTAGTGTTGGTTCGGAATGTCTTGGTCCGGTGGTAGGTGGTCCGGTAGGAGTTGGTCCGGTGGTAGGTGGTCCGGTAGGAGTTGGTCCGGCAGTGGTAGGAAGTAGGTTGGTCCGGCAGTGGTAGGAAGCCGAATGGAGTTGGTCCGGCAGTGGTAGGAAGTAGGAGTTGGTCCGGCAGTGGTAGGAAGCAGGAGTTGGTCCGGCAGTTGTAGGAAGCCGAATGGAGCTTAGGCAAGCTTGGACGAATCAAGCTTCTTGGTCTTGAGATCTTCTGGGTGAGAACACGCCCAACATTTGCCCCCCAAAGTGGGGCATATGCCGGTATATGTCATGCTTTGTTTTAAAACCAATGACGTTAGCTTGGATGCTTTCGCTGAATCAGCCGGTCCGGTCGTCTATGTTCGCCTATAAATAAGGGCCTAGGGCTTCTGCTACCCTCTACCGAACGAGACAGCCGAGCCAAATCAGTCACATAGCCGAATCAGATTTTTCCCTACTGCCGAACCACTTTAGCTTGCCGAATCAGGTACTTAACTTCCCTTCGCCGAATGGCTTTGCGTGGTATTCACCGAATGAAACTTGCGTGTCCTACGTACCGAATGAACTTTAGTTGAGAATGCCGAATGAGCCTTTACCGAGAAATGCCGGATGAATTTTTAGTTGGTAATGCCGAATGAGTTTTTTACCGGACGGACTTTTGTACTGGATGGACTTTATATAGACTTGCTTGTTTGATACTTCTGCATCTTTCGTTCTAACAACGTGCTTTTTTGTGTTTGCAGATAAATGTCTCAAAGAGTGGAAACCCGATCAGAGAAAAAGAGATCTCATGATAGAGAAGAGCCTTCCGTCGTTCCCCCAGCTCAGCCAGGACCTGTCCGTCATGGGCCCACCCCGAGATCATTAGTGGATGGATACGGTCCTCAGGAACTTCTTAACTCGCCTCCTGATTGCTTCCCTAGCTTACTCAAGGGCGAGCAACTCGATTTTATATCTCGCTCCTTCGGGGTCGACCGAGCACGCATGCTGTTGCCGGATGCGGGAGTGATGCCGTATGATCCTCCCGAAGTATATTTTGCCTACAGCAGATACCACTGCATGTGCGGGGCCATCCCGCCTCTCAACGCCTGGGTAGTCAGTTTTCTCACTTATCTAAAGGTAGCTCCATTCCAGCTTCAGCCCAACTCTTACGCCATTCTGGTGAGTCTCTTCGTCATCTTCCAGAGGAGATATGGGCGTCCTCCTTCCAACCGGGAGATCGGGTATTTGTACAACTTGAGAGGCTACAAGAAGGGGTCTCCCTATATCAGTTTGGAATCGGCCGTATCCTTTAAGCCGGTCCTGGATTTATACTCCAAGTACAGCATGTTTAAGAAGGAGTGGTTTTTTGTCAGGGATGATTCTGTTTCTATTCGGTGCTTCACCTCCGGATGTAAGTCAAAGCTTTATTTTTAATTCCCGTTCTGGTTGCAATACCCTTTCTTATGTGCTTTTATTTTTTGCTAGTGACAGGTGGTTTTGCGGTCGTGGAGAATGACCACCTAGTTCAAACAGCAGCAGAAATAGAAGCTATTACTGGGAGAGATAGGTCGGCTGCCTACCTGATCAGGAACGCTACACTCTTGGAGTACAACTTGATCCTTCCATAGCAGTCCGTGGTCAAGCAGAGGGACACGGCTGAAGAGAAGGCTGCCCAAGCTAAAGAAGGGGCCGAGTTGAAGAGCAGAAAAAGGAGGCCCTTTTCGAAACACCCGGTTGACGGGGGGAAGAAGCTCAGAAAGTCTGATGGTCCCTCTCCCAGCTCATGTCCAGATATCCCGGAGGAGGGAGACGTGGAGGAGGAGCAAGGCGAAGATGGAGGAGAAGGTGCTGGAGGTGACGACGGTGTCAGGGCTTTGTCTTCTGGGCAAGTAGGTGAGATGCAAGAGTGGACGGATGACACTTTCCGCCAAGCCTTCGAAGGTTTGGAGGGGACGGAAAAGCCCAAGAAAGCCGATAACGTCGGGACCGGCGTCGATCTGTCTTCCGGGAGCGCCTCCACTGAAACAACTTCAGCGGTTCAAGGTGAATTTCACTTTACTCTTTTAATTCTTGAGTGGTGGCCCAATACATGTTGGTGACACTTGGTTTTCATATCAGGAGCAGGTAAAATGGACAAGACCTCAGATCTTCGGCACGGGCTTGAACAATACAAGCTCTCCAAAGCTTCCACCAAGCCGAAGCCTCCGGCCCACCGTTCCGGGGATGTAGTCGGCTACCGTCCTCTTCTCGGGGTTATTGGAGAGGATATTCAAAAGAGAAAGAGGAGTCACTCCCTATCCGAGCCTTCACCTGGTCCTCAGCCCCCAATTCAGCCTCTTCATGATATCACGGAGGAGGATACTGAGTTCACACCCTCTCCGCACCCGTCCGAAAATCCTACCGTTACTCAGATTGATTGTTCTGGCTTGGCTCGTAATCCATTTGCGGGTCATCCTGATCTGGATCCAAGTTCTCATGATATTTCCTTCGACGAGGTTACCAGTGAGCACCTTCTTCCTCGCAACCCTATGGTAAAGGTGCTTGATGAGGCTAAATCCCTGGACCATGATTTGCTTACTACTCGGGTTGTCGCTATGGGGAACGAAGCTAAAGCAAATATCGACCGGGTTGCTGAGGAGACCAGGAAGTTGATGGGGCATCATGCCCGATTGGTCAAGGCCGGGGAGGAAATTGGGAGTGCCAACATAAGACTGCGGTTAGTGGTTTCCGACCAGGCTAAGCAACTCGCTGATCAGGACATCCAGATCTCTCAGCACGAGGCTGCCTCCGGACGTCTAAAGAAAACCATGGAAGAGGCCAGCCGGGCCGAATTGCGGAAAATAGAGGCTACTTGCAAGGAATGGATCGATATGGCCATTGCCACGGTGGACGAGGTTCGGAAAGCGGATCTTGAGCAGATAGAGGAGCTATCTGGGAAGCTTGAGGCTGCAGAGCTTGCTCAAGCCAAGTTGAGGGAGGAGATGAAGGCGATGCGGAAATCCCTTCAAGCTGACTGCTCGAGATACCAATTGGAGAGAGATGCCGCCGTCGTAAGGTTGTCGGATTCCGAGGCCCGGGCGAGGGAGTTTGAAGAGAACGAGGGGCTGATGGAGGGGATGCTCCAGGATATGTACTTCCGTACTTGGAGGCAGGGTAACTTGTCCTGGATGGATGATTACCCTCGGGTTATGGCTAGGATCTATCTCAGGGCTCTAGAGGAGGCCCAGGCTGAGGCAGATAAGGAGGGTGGCGTGGCCTTTAGGATGGATGCTATTACCGCCCAGTTTACCAAGGAGGAGAAGGTGGCGGTGAAGGAGGGCATGCGGTTGCTTGCAGCTGAGGAGACAGGTGTGCAAGCGGAGGATGATGATCAAGTTGATCAAGGAGCAGATGCTGGTAAGTCTTCCTTTCTAGTCTTTCCGTTAACTTGGTTGCTTATCACTAACGAATTCTTTTTCTAACTGGACAGGTGGGCAATAGGACAAGGATAAGACTCCGACGCAGCCGGCTCCTTGATTAGACCTGGAAAATTATTTTTGTGGACTTGACATGGTTGTATATGTTAGTCTTAAAACAGTAAAGTAACTCTTAGGTTGTAATTTTTGCTACTTGTAATAAATAGCTCTATTCTTGACGTGTAATTCTTTAACTTAAGCTGATTTTGTTGTCTTTTGAATGGTTTTTGCTATTTTGACATGTTGTATGAGAAATATAGCTATGCATATTCTTGTAATCAAATTGTGTTTGATGTCAGGTTCTTGTTTAAAACATAATTTCTTGACTTGCAATGTTAGCATGAGGTGTGAATAAATTATAGTCATGTGTTTACATATGAAAGAAGGAAATACCGCCCTTTATATTTTGCTTGTAGATGGCAGCTTTGAATATCCTGTGTGACCGAGTAAGGGATGCGGTCCAGTATCTTGCTGTGAGTATCCGCTTCTATTAGTGAGTGTCTCCTGTTCTGTGTCCTGTACTTCAGGGATTGTTACAGAGGATAGGAGAAAAGTTTCTTAAGTAAAATTGAAATATGTGAAAAAGTAAAACTTCCAATCACGGAAGGCCGTCGATGTGCTTAAGTTCGTGGCAAACGGGCTTTGTAGTCACTTTCCCTAGCTGTGGGTCTTGGAGACATTTGTCACCCATCTTACGCCTCCGCGGGGAGTTAATTCTTTTTTACCACAGCCGCACTTAAGACACATTGGAGCTGAGATCGCGCACAGTAACTACCCGAGCCATTATGACCCATAATCGTGGGTATTATTCGATTTACTGTGGCCAGCTAGCGTGGGTGCCGATCGTCAACCGTGAACTGCCCCTGGCTGGCCACACCTTATGTTGGGGCTTATAGTCGGTTCACAGTTGCCGGTGAGCCGAACGCCGTAATGAGCTGCCTCGGCTATAATCGGCCTTCTCGGTGGCTTATAATCGGCTGATTACAGTTGGCTTTAAGGGCCATCGCGAGCAATGAGTTAACCCGCAACAGAGGGATGCCGGAGCAAAAGTGTCTCATTGGCGAGGGCATAGATTCGCATAGTACCTGTTAGGTCTTGTCCAGGTGAAGTTGCGCTGTGGAGTGCATTGAGTGGAAATGCTATATGCATAGGATTTTGTTCAACAGAAAAGGATAAAGTTAACAAGCAGCCAAAATATAAAGGAACATGTTAAAAAAGAGACAAGGTTTTTTAAAGTGGTTCGGCACAAAAAGGCCTACGTCCACTGATTCTCTTTGTTAATTCACTTCATATGGGCAGTACAAGTTAAGAAAAGTATCGACGAAGGTGTTGGATGTTCCATGCCCTCTGGAACACCTCTTCGTCCACTGTTGACAAAATATAAGCTCCATTGTGGAGATCTTTATGAATTACATATGGTCCATCCCAGATTGGGTCTAGTGCTCCGGGGCGAGGGAAGATTCGCTTGAGGACAAGATCCCCTTCTTGTAAGGTACGATGCTTGACTTTGGAGTTGTATTGTGCAGCCACTTTTTGCTTGTGGGCTGCTGCTTTAAGGATTGCATCATTTCTTCTCTCCTCAACTAGATCCAAAGACATGTGAAGGAGTTCTTCGTTCTCTTCTGGGTTATAGTGGATCCTATGGTAGGAAAGCACGATGGTTTCAACTGGGAGCATAGCCTCCGATCTGTATGTCAAAGAGAAAGGAGTATGCCCTGTTGATGTTCTAAAAGATGTGCGATAGGCCCACAGTGCCGTAGGGAGTTCATCCACCCAAGCGCCCTTTGATTTTTCGAGTTTCTTTTTGATTAGAGTATTCAGAATTTTGTTAACGGCTTCGACTTGTCCGTTTGCCTGGGGATACGCTACGGATGAGAAGCTTTTGTGAATTCCGTGCTCTTGGCACCAGTTGGCGAATTCCTCGCTGTCAAACTGAAGTCCATTGTCCGATATGATTTTGAGTGGGACTCCGTACCTGCACAGAACATTTTTGATCTAGAAGTTAATAACTTTTGCTGAAGATACTTTATTCAGAGGTTCTGCTTCCACCCATTTGGTGAAATAGTCGACTGCCACTATAGCATATTTGGCCCCGCCTCGGCCCATTGGCAGTTCGCCGATTAAGTCAATTCCCCATACTGCAAAGGGCCAAGGGCTGGTCTTTTGAGTAATCTCAGTTGTTGGCAGCCGCGGAATCTTAGCAAACTTCTGGCATCTGTCACACTTTTTGACGAAATCTAAGGCGTCCTTGCTTAAGGTGGGCCAGAAATATCCATATCGGAGTATCTTTTTTGCTAATGTTTGCCCTCCGGTGTGATCTCCGCAGCTTCCCTGGTGAATGTTGGATAAGATTTCCTTGGCTTCCCTCCCAGCGACACACCTTAATAACGGGTTAGAGAATCCGCGCCGATAGAGGATGTCTTCTTGAATTGTGTAGCGGGAAGCTTTCCTCAAGATTTTCTTGACTTCGTTACGCCCGTTGGGTAGTGTGCCGCTTTGTAGGTTGTCTCGGATGGGAGTCATCCAAGTTGCTTCTTCGGTCGCAGCTATCAGATTCACTTGCTCAAAACTTGGGGTCAGTTGCTTTGAGATGGTCACTGCTCCGAAGATGGCGATGTCTCTCATACTTGCTTGCTTTGCCAATTCGTCGGCCTCTTGGTTCTCTTCCCGACGGATGTGTTTGACTAAGTAGTGGTCCAATCGGCTGAGAAGTAACTTGGTCTTCTTTAAATATGCTATGAGTCGTTCTTCTCGAGCTTGGAATTCTCCTAGTATTTGATTAACAATAAGTTGAGAATCGCTATGAAGACATAAAGAATTGGCTCTGATTTCTATGGCAAGTTCTAATCCAGCTATCACTGCTTCATATTTTGCATCGTTGTTGGTGGCAGCGAACTCCAACCTTATAGCATAGTGCAGCTTATTTCCCCTGGGAGTGATTATTACCACACCTTCCCCCGAGCCTTGTTCGTTTGATGCACCATCCACAAAGAGATTCCACTTGATGTCTTCTGCTATTTCCAATTGCTCCTTATCTTCGTTGGTAGTGAATTCTGCAATGAAATCAGCCATGGCTTGTCTCTTGATGGCGGTGCGAGGGAGATAGGTGATATCATACTGACTTAGTTCAATGCACCATTTAAGTAGTCGCCCAGAAGTGTCGGGACGATGGAGTACCTGCCTCAGTGGCTGATCGGTCAGAACTTTGATGGAATGGGACTGGAAGTAGTGATGCAGTTTCCGTGATGCGATTAGTAAACAGTATGCTAGCTTCTCAAGTTTAGGATATCTGACTTCTGCCCCTATAAACCTCTTACTGACGAAGTAAACTGGCCGCTGCGTGCGGTTGTCTTCCCTTACCAAGGCAGCGCTCAGGGCGTGAGATGACACAGCAAGGTATAGGTATAATTCTTCGCCTTCGCTTGGAGTCGAGAGTACCGGTGGTTTCTGGAGGTGTTCGATTAAGTTAAGGAAAGCGGTTAAGCATTCGTCAGTCCATTCGAACTTTCCTTTGTCTTTCTTTAGAGCTTCGAAAAAGGGGACGCACTTGTCCGTTGCTTTGGAGATGAATCGGCTTAGGGCGGCCACTTTTCCATTCAGGCTTTGCATTTCCTTTCGAGTGGAAGGTATCTTGATATCCCTTAGCGCTCGGACTTGATCAGGGTTCGCTTCAATCCCTCTGGCATGGACGATGGATCCTAAGAACTTTCCTGATGATACTCTGAAGGAGCATTTTAGAGGATTCAACTTCATTCCATACTGGCGAAGTACTTGAAACATCTCGCCTAGGTGGCTTACGTGATCGTCGGCTTTCCTCGACTTTACCAACATGTCATCCACGTATACTTCCATAGTTTGTCCTATTAGCCCTGCAAACATCTTGTTGATGAGGCGCTGGTAGGTGGCTCCTGCATTTTTAAGTCCGAAAGGCATTACCTTATAGCAGTATAAACCCCGGTCGGTGATGAAACTAGTGTGGTCTTGGTCGGGAGCATGCATAGGAATTTGGTTATATCCTGAGTATGCGTCCATAAAAGATAAGAGCTCGTGCCCGGCTGTGCTGTCTACAAGTTGGTCGATTCAGGGAAGTGGGAAGCAATCCTTTGGGCAGGCGTCGTTTAGGTTGGAAAAGTCAATGCATGTTCGCCACTTCCCATTAGCCTTCTTTACCAGCACCGGGTTAGCGATCCATTCCGGGTAGATGGCTTCTCGTATGAAGTCATTGGCGAGCAGATTCTTTACTTCTTCATCGAGGGCTGCTGATCGCTCTGCCCCTATACTTCTCTTTCTTTGTTTTACGGGCGCCTTGGTAGGATCAATGTTTAGTACGTGGCATGTTACATCGGGGGAGATTCCGGTCATGTCAGCGTGTGACCATGCGAATACATCCAAGTTGTGGCGGAGAAAGTCGATGAGTTGCTCCTTCCACTCTGCTTTTAGTTGGGACCCAATTTTCAATAGCCTACTCGAGTCGTGCTTGTCTACAGATACAAACTCCATAGCCTCTGCAGGCTCGGCGGTGGCCTCCTCCTCCTTGTCCCTAGGGTCTAATTCATTGAAAGGGTCGTTGGTATATCGAAGAGGAGGGGCTTTCTTTAGTTGCTATGCTTCTAGATTTTTCGTGCAGAGGGCAACCTCTACACCCTTTCCTTTATCCTTCCTGTGGTTGTTGCGAAGTTCAGTTACATAGCAGTCTCGAGCAACGTCCTGGTCTCCTTCTACTTCCCTTACTCCATTGTCCGTTGGAAATTTCATCTTTAGGCACCATGGGGCTAGGACAATTTGGAAGTCAGACAAGGCTGGCCTTCCTAAGAAGGCGTTGTAAGCCGAATGGTTTTCTATTAGCACAAACGTCTGTTTCCGTACAACGGAGCGGGGATGGCTTCCAATCTCAAGAAAGAGGTCCAGTTGCCCGAGCGGCATCTTCGCATCTCCAGTGAAACCGTGTAGTGGTTTATCGCAGGGGGATACATCCTTCATTGATAGTTTCATTTTGTCGAATGCATGTTTGAACAGGATATTTACTGAGCTTCCAGTGTCTACTAGGATTCGGTAAACTTCGGCGGGACCGAGCCGGGCAGGGATAACCATGGGATCCATGTGAGGGTATTTTCTTCCTTCTAGGTCACGCTTACCGAATGTGATGTCATCACTTTCTTTCTGTTTCGGGTGGCGCTCTTCTATAACCGAATTGACACAGTCTTTATTGTCTCTAAGCGACTTTCCATATCTTTCCATCTCTTTCCAGCTTCTGTCTGTGATGTGCGGTCCTCCCGAGATGGTATGGACCACTATCTTCTCTTGACTAGAGCCGCTAGTGTTGCGGTTTCCTCTGCCGATCTCCGGTGAGGGTAGCCTTAGGCTCTCATTGGCAGGAGCTGGAGTCCTGTCCTGACCTTTTACATAGCGTTCCAGTTTCTTCCTTCTGATGTGTTCCTCAATCAAGTCCCGGAGATGATGGCATTCATTGGTATCATGCCCATGAGATTCGTGGAAGCGGCAGAACTTTCCAGACTTCTGCGCGTTATCTGATTCCTTCTTGTATGGTGGGCGTTTGTATCTAACTTCGCCTTGGGTGGCAAGGAAGATATTTTCGACGGTCTCGTTCAAAGGAGTGTAAGTGTCGAATCTCGGTCCTGGCCGATATAGGTGCTTTTCTCCCTTCTTGCCCCCAGCATTGTCTCTGGAATCATTTCTTCGAACGTCCCTTGCCACAGCAGGGGCGTTGCTGTGAGTTGCCTTATTTTGTTGTCCTGACTGCCCCTCAACGGCAGCATCCTCAAGCCTCATATATTTCCCGGCTTCATGGAAGAAATCGGGTAAAGTAGCTGGTTTTTATTTTGTCAACCTTCTAGCAAATTTAGTGTCCGGATGCACACCACTATAGAGGGCTATTAGGATAAGCTTCTCATCGGCATCTTGGACTGCGGCTGCTGCGGCATTGAATCGGGTTAGGTATTGTTGCAGTTTCTCTCCAGGTTTCTGTTTGACACTGGATAAGGAATAAGCGTCCTTAGGTTGTTCCACATGAATGCGGAACTGACTGATAAACTTTTCTTTCAACATTTCCCACGAGCTGATGGACCACCTGGGGTAGATGATAGAACCAGGAGGTAGCGAGATCTGCTAAGAAGAGTGGAAAGCATTTGCACAGTACTCCCTCTGTCGCTACACTCATGAGCATATGTTGTGTGTATCTTCGTAAGTGTACAACGAGGTCGGAGGTTCCTTTGTAAGGTTCCATTGTTGGCATCTTCCATTCTCGGGGGGTGATAGCAATTTCGATATTGCGGGCGAAAGGGCTGGTTACCCTAGCGCCTATCCCTCGATCTCTTTGCTCCCGTTGGACGCACTCTCTGAATAAGCATGCCATCCTTTCATCAGAATTTAGAGCAGATAGAAATGAGTTTGGTTCTGTTCTGTGGGATTGATTCCGTCCAGATGACCTGTAGGGATGGTATCGCCTATCATTCCTCATATTTTCCAGTGGCTGCCTTTGATCTTCTGGGAGCATGCTAGGGTCAGCTACAGTTGGCCCTTGCCTTGATCTTCCCCTGCTGGGTTCTAATCTAAGCACTTCCTCGGGTCCAACTTCGGGCTGGACTCTAGTTCGGCCCCGTTCACTGGCGTTTCTGTGGTTAGGCAGTATGACAGGCTCAGCTACAGTTGACCTTCGCGCGGTACCTCCCCCGTTGGGTTCGGTACTAAACGTTTCCTCAGGCCTAACTTCGGGCTGTGCTCGATCTCGGCTCCTACCATGGCTACTTCTGCCGTTAGCTCCTTCGAAGAAGGAAGACCTTTGTTGTCTTTGAGATCCTCCAAACTGGGACTCGCCCCATGATTCAGTGTTGCGGTTGGACTCTTCAGCATCCCTTAAGCGTGACATGAGATGGTCCACCAAGGCTTCCTGCTGGGACGTGAAGCGGTTAGTTACTTCAACCACAACCCCGTCTAAATCTGCCTTAGTAATTGCTGCGGGCTTTTCTGTGGCAGGAGTGGTCGGATTAGCCTGTCCTTCATTTGGTATTGCTGCTGGAGGAGGACGATTTACTTGATTCGTGACAGCTGGATCTGGAAGACTGCTGGATGCGATGTTCTTTCCTTTGTTAACATCTTTTCTCTGTTTGGGAGGCATGTTTTCCAAGTGACGAACGATGCTGTTAGGAAAAATGTTAAGTGGATGAAGCTGAAGCTTCGAGTTTCTAGTTCTCAGTGAAAGCACCAAAAATGTTTGCACAAAAAATGGACAAACACCTCAAAATCGTATGATTTAATAGATTTTATGTTGTTCTTAGTGATGTGGGTGATTTATGCAAATATAAGAAAAGCAGGGGCTAAGCTGTAAAAGACACGCAGATTTATAGTGGTTCAGCCTGAATGTGCCTACGTCCACTTTATATGTTATTTCTCTTTTCTTGTTTAGTTTACAAGTACAAAGCTTTGATACAAGTAAAAGAAAGTTGTTTGAAAGTTCTCTCCGTGCTTGAGCTCTCAAACTTGTCCCCATTGTTGTACCACTACCCCTCTATTTATAGAGTGAGGCTGGGGGTAGGGGTCTTGGATGTATACAGCTGCCGATGGGCCTGGGCTGTCGTGATCTGGCCTGGTAGTGTTGGTTCGGAATGTCTTGGTCCGGTGGTAGGTGGTCCGGTAGGAGTTGGTCCGGTGGTAGGTGGTCCGGTAGGAGTTGGTCCGGCAGTGGTAGGAAGTAGGTTGGTCTGGCAGTGGTAGGAAGCCGAATGGAGTTGGTCCGGTAGTGGTAGGAAGTAGGAGTTGGTTCGACAGTGGTAGGAAGTAGGAGTTGGTCCGGCAGTGGTAGGAAGTAGGAGTTGGTCCGGCAGTGGTAGGAAGCAGGAGTTGGTCCGGTAGTTGTAGGAAGCCGAATGGAGCTTAGGCAAGCCTGGACGAATCAAGCTTCTTGATCTTGAGATCTTCTGGGTGAGAACACGCCCAACAAATACATATGATTTATGGCTTTATTTCATATTATGTTAAGGCAATCATTTTGGGTGCAGGGGCATAGTAAATGTTTTGCATGTTTATTTGGGATACTAGTGAGGGGAAAACCCGTTCCGCTAAGCGGCGTGGTCTCACTAGATATCTATTTATGATAAGAGATGATAGGGGATTATTTATACCAGACTTATTGTCTGACTCGAAGTTTGTGTTTCTCCACAAACTCTTGGGTACTCAAAATTAATTTGAGTAGTTTGAGAGTGGGAGACTTTCAGGTTTTTGGACGAATAAGCATCTGGAGACGTGCAGGAGGTAGTGTTAGCTATATAGGAGTTATTTTGTGTATTCCACTGTGATGTACTAAGAACTGTAAAGTTCATATTTATTAGTTCTCTGATCATCATAAGGGGACATCTTCATATGTCGCTCTTATCGTATTTTGTACATATATATGTGATCTGAACGTGTTTAACGTTTGGGATTATGTAATTAAATCTTAAATTGAAATTTATAAGAAATGAGAACTTCTGTTTTGTTGAATTTTAAATTTTTTCATATTCTTGTGTTTCTGTGTTGTCAATAGTTTCAAGATTCCAATTTCGGTCACTCAGAAATAACACCTATGAATGACTGCAGCATCCATAGCTGTTAGTTTTGAGCCTCCGGAAGCGGGATGTTACAAGTACATAGATGAATATTTAAAGAAAGCTATATATAACAATAATTACATTTCTAAAGGAACCAAATCCTCGTGGAGATGGCTACCTTCTTCCACTAACACGTAGAACCCTAAACAAAGAACGTGGGTACCGATTAAAATTTTCTTTCTTTGGAGGTACACAAAATTAAAATAAAAAGTAAAGAGAAGTAGATACTCGATAGTGGTTGCTCAAGGCACATGACTAGAAATGCTCATATGTTATTAAATATAACATATATCAATAGTGGCACTGTGACATTCAGAGATAATTCAAAAGGATTTATTATCGGCATTGAAGAAGTCATCAATATCAGTATTTCTAATTCTCCTATAATTACTAATGTTTTATTAGTATAAAATTTGAAACATAACTTGTTAAGTACAAGTCAATTATGTGATAAATGAATTAAAATTGATTTTGAGAAAAAACAAATGTAATATCTTTGACCAAAATAAAAATCTAATTTTTGAAGGATTTAGAAATCGAAACATATATATTTTAAACATGAATGTCAAAAACAACACTAATTTAGGCTTAGCCGCAAATCATGATGATCCATGGTTATGGCATAAAGGTTTTTGTCACATAAATGTTAAGAATATTAACAAACTAACTAAAACTGAATTAGTTAGAGGATTACCAAAAATTAACTACAAGATTAAAAACCTGTGTGACATTTGTCAATTTGGTAAATTAAAGAAAAGTTCTTTTAAATCTAAAAAGCAAATTCCCACAAAACAACCTCTCGAACTACTCCATTTAGATTTATTCGGACCGACTCAAGTACGTTCAATAAACCATAACAAATATGCTTTTGTAATTGTTGATGATTTTTCAAGATATACTAGGACATTATTTTTAAAGCATAAAGTGACATTTTTGAAATGTTCAAAACTTTTGCTAAACGAATTAAAAATTTGATGAATTTAAAAATTAAAAGTATACGTAGCTATCATGGAGAATTTGAAAAAAAAAACCTATTTACAAATTTTTGCAACAAAAAGGGAATTAGTCATAATTTTTTATTTCCATGTACACCACAACAAAATGGTGTTGCAGAAAGGAAAATAGAACTTTACAAGAATGTGACGAACTTTAACCAATAATTGTAACCTACCTAAAGTTTTTGGGCTGAAGCTTCTTCCACCGCATGTTATGTACTAAATCGTGTAACACTTAGACCAATGGCTAAAAACAAATGCTATGAAATATTTTTCAAAAAGCAACCTAAAGTATCATATTTTCGAGTATTTGATCAAAATGTTTTATTTTAAACACAAAAGACTATCTAGGAAAATTCGATTCTAAAGCCGATGAAGGAATTTTTGTTAGCTATTCGGATCAAAGTAAAGCATATAGGATTTTTAATAAATGAACACACATTATAGAACAAACATCGTCCTCTTCTCCTTCGCCTACACCACCTTCTCGAGCATAAACACCAATATAGCATCCCCTTATCCCTGATGAAGGAACTTCTCGAGGCAAGATCATTGTGCAAGAACAACCAGAAGAAGAAGATAGTGATGATGTCTTTGTCCAATACTAACGCACCTCACCAGCAACATTATCTGGCTTTTCGAGGACTTTCAATTCAAGAGAATGTAGAGTACCACGATCAAACACAATGGCCAGCTGAATACCAACCAGATCCATCCGCCTATTGGGAATATTATGAAAACTATGGAGGACTATCAAACTCATCAAACTGGTATCACTAAACCTTTTCATTTGCTCTCATTTTCTTTTGAAACTTTGCTATTTTGCTATGTTGTATCGACGTATTGTTTGTGATTCTTGTATATTTGAACTCCTATTTGATTATTGTTAAACTCTATATGTTATTCATTTCTATCTATCTCACTTGTTGTGTCTATATGTTTATGTTTCTCTTATTTTATTTTTGATAATGACAAAGGGGAGAAATAAATGCATATACATATGGGGAGATTAAATTAAGGGGGAGTTATTTTATCATGACTAACGATTGTATAGTTGTCATCATTAAAAAGGGGGAGAATGTTAGAACCTCCATTCGATGGTTTCAATGACAACAACTATACAATCACATATATAATATATCTTATCAAGATTACATGTATATACTATAAGAGATCGTCATGCTCAAAGATATCGGGACTCGAAAACAAACAGAGATTTATGGATCATACTATGATTAGTAAGGCTATACTAGTGTATTAAGAGTCTTAGATAAACATTGTAAGGTCTCCTTGAGTATATATGCATACAAAAATTCATATACACAAAATTAGCACTGAAAAACATTTATAATCTGGAAATGACAACCACAGACATCTGTGGAAAATCCATAGACGTCAGTGAGAAGGCTTAGGAGTTTTACTCTTGAAGCAATAAACGTTTGTGGTTTTTCCACAGACGTCTGTCGTTTGGCAACTGCTTTATTCTGAATGGTTGCTTCTTTTCAGATTGAATAATATCATCTCTTCTTCAAAGGTTGCAGCCATTAAATCGAATAGAGTTTATCTAATAGTAATAACTTTTCATCTGCATCTCTTTAATCCTATAAATACTTCAAAGATTGAGATTTACAAATTAACTATTATCTTGATTTCTTATTACTCTCTATTTACATATTTGTGCATCGCTTGCTTACATATCCTCGATCTGTCATAGCCAAAATATCATTTTGGTTAAACCATCTCCTATAACTCAAAGTATTCACATTCACATACTCAAAGGAGATCATAGGAAGAATTGTACTATTAGTCAAAATCCTGTTATTTGGAACACAAGATTGTCAGAGAAATACTTTTGTATTAGCCTATTCCTTCAAGCGAAGTGAGGGTTATTTGGTTAAAGAAAATACCGAGAAGCTCAGAACTGGATGTAGGACGGGAGGTCCAAACCAGTATAAAATATCTGGTGTGCTCGCTTTTAATATTTACAGTCCTTATATTCAGCTTTTATTCTCTACTTAGTGTAAGTAGTAATATACACTCTCACACTTGTATATAAGTTGCATTATATAAAGATCCTATAGATTTTCATAAATACTATAAACTCATCTTACTCAAATGATTACCAGTGAATTTGTAGGGAAGAAACAATAAACATATGGGTCAGACATAAGTCTGGTTTGAATAATATCATTTCCCGTCTTAAGCCATAAGCCATAAATCACAACAAAATATGTTAACTCAAACATACATAACACATCTCTTTGAAATTTCACCTGAACTATCATGAATTTAGGGCTTTTGACAAGATAATACTCAACCTGTGGTTACTTTTAGGTTTTGACAATACTACTTTTGAAACCATGATTAATTTCATGCATTATATCTCTTACATTATAAGATACAACCCCAAACAGTATCGATTAATCTTTTCTTAACTTTATACCCCAACGTGCATCCCCTCCCGTTTTAGGTAATTAATTTTTTTAGTTTTGTATTGTAAGGTATGTCTAAGAAGTCACGGTGTAACATCCCCCTACTTGGATGCCCAAAACTAACGGTTACCGATGCTGCAGCCATCCATAGTTATTAATCCTCGGTGACCAAATACGGCGGTGTTAGATACATTGACACACAGATCATAAGAATATGGAAAAAAATTAACAAATTAAAAACACATTTCCACATTCCATTCAAAACATTTCATGTTCATTACATAATCCCACAAACATTGACCACGTTCAAAAAAATATAATTATTACACATACACCAAGAGCGACATAGGAAGATGCCTCCTTGGTTGATCAGAGTTTAAAATAAGGCTAATAAGTCTGCCTTAAAATCTAAAATACAAAGTGGAAAAAAAACTCTAAATAACTAACGGCCTCATTCACGCCGTCAGAAACTTTATTCGTCTAAGAAAAGAACCTGAAAACCCTAAACCTCAAACTACTCAAAATCACTTGAGTACCGAGAGTTTAAGGGGAAAATAAAAAATTCAAGTCAGACATAAAGCCTGGTATGAATAATAATCTAACATCTCAAGCCTTTTAGATATCTAGTGAGACCATGCCGCTTAGCGGAACGGGTTTTCCACTCACTAGTATCCTAAAACCTTTTAAAAACTATATACTATGCTCCTGCATGCACAATGGTTAAAACACACATTTCAAAATAATATGATTATATGCATACATGTAAACATTTTGGATTTCCCATCCCCGGTTTAATTTGACATCATGTCACAATTATAGTTTCTTGGGTCACTATTAACCAGTTAGTTTTCATGGGTTTACTAATAACTTTTTTGTAATTCATGGACATCCTGTCCTATTCATAGTTTTCATGGGATCACCAGGAACCTATATGCTCCTGCCAATTAACTTAATTAGTACATGGGTCCCACTAAACCTATTGGTCGTTCCATTTACTAATCCTCTTATCCTAGTTTTCATGGGTTGATTAGGAACCTATGGAGTTATCCAGTAACTCACTTCTCATTCAAGCATTCATGGGTTGACTAGGAACCTACTGACCGATGTCAATACTTAATCCGAATATAGTTTTCATTGGTTCATTACAAACCAATTGGCCCCTGCCAACCATCCTTAACACATGGGTTACATGGGTTTACTATGAACCTATTGGTTACCCCTAATAACTTCCTAACCATAGTTTTCATTAGTTTACTATGAACCTATCTCCTAGACAACTTCAAGGTTTAGGCATCCTATATTTTTGTTTCCCTGACTCCCTGGATGCAATTCTACTCATTCAGGAGTTTAATCAATTTATATTCACTACTGGGTTAATCTACTGGTTCTTCTACCCCTTTATCTCCAAAATGCAGTTATGGGTCTTTTATCATGTGAATATATTCATATTTGAAGAAGCAAACATCACAACTTACAATACCACTCCTGTGGGTTTAAAGTCCTTGAAATACTTTTCATATAAAACATAAGTAATCCCTTTAACCTATATTTTTATCAAGGCAATACTTCTTCAATTTTACATACTTCAATTTATTTCAAAACTCCTTTATTTAGCTAAAGGTTTTTCCTTTAAGAATGAGTTTGGGTTTAAAAAGCCTTTTGACACCTTCGAAACCGTGCTTTCGACTTCATTGGACAACCTCCTTCGAAAGCATTAAATTCTAAACATTAGGCTCCTGCCTTTCAAATACTTTAAAACATCTCTTTCGAAACCTTTCGACCTTGTCAAAGCATTATCATATAACTATAAAAGCATAGCGTCAAGACCATTCAAAAATACCTCTTTCGAAACCATTGAAGGTTACCCTTCGAAACCATTGAAAGTCCCCATTTCGAAATCATTGAAGGTCACCCTTCGAAACCAAAACCTTTCGAAGTCATTGGGTTTATATTTAAAACAACAATTTTGGGTCAAAGTGAACACAAGCGAATGCATCTCTTTCGAAACCATTCTTCATTTTATAAAAATATTGGGGAAACCTGATGGTGTCAAAACCATCCCTTCGAAAGTATTAAATATCTGGGTAAAACAATTGAAGGTTGGCTTCGAAACCCCTAACCCCTTTCGAAAGTAGTAGGAAATGGCCATCATTTTTACCAATGGTACCTTTCGATAGCATTGATGTCTTCAATACCATCGAAAGGCATTAAATCACAAAAGGGTTTCAACTTGGTCGAACCTACCCCTTCCGACAGCTTCAACAAAAATCTGAGTAACTCCTTCGGAAGCTACTATTCTAAAACAAAGGCGGCTGCTCTCCTTCGAAAGCTTCTTTTGAAATACCCTTTCTAAACTATTGGTTTCGACTACTTCGAAACCTTTTTATAAACAGGCAAGCGCTTTTATTTTAAAACAAAACAAAGGAACCAACCCCTTTGGAAGCTATGTTTTGACACCCTACCTTTCGCCTTTCTCCAATCCACTACATACCAGCTAACTTATACCATGTGTATTGGTTTACTGGTTTCGACCTAGAAGGTTTCGACTAGGTTGGAGGCGGAAGCTCTTGGTCGAAAGGTCCTACTAAAGAAGGCGGAAGCTCTGGGTCGAAAGGTCCATCTAAAGAAGGCGGAACCCACTTTTCTGAACTAAAGGCTGATTTTACTAAATAAAGTAAACTTTTTGTAACTAACTTGCCCACTTGTAAACACCTGATTTGTTACATTAAACTTTCAAACTATTTTAAAAAAATTTGGCGCATTT
Source organism: Allium fistulosum (assembly GCA_030737815.1). Classification (NCBI taxonomy): domain Eukaryota; kingdom Viridiplantae; phylum Streptophyta; class Magnoliopsida; order Asparagales; family Amaryllidaceae; genus Allium; species Allium fistulosum. Next base: position 962,959,446 of record CM060901.1, read on the forward strand.
TCACAGATCTAAAACTAACCAACATTTAACAAATTAGCCCTTCCTATTATCAAAACAATCAAATCATTTAGATCCTACTTTCAAATTAATTTAATTTCCATACTAAATTACTTAGTAAAAACCCCCAAAAATTTCAGAAATTCACTTTAATAATATTATCTAACATATCAAAATTTCAAACCCAATTTCTTGATATATTTTCCAAAATATATTTATAAACCCAAATAACCATATTTTCCTTTGGAAATTCATAACTAATTCTCCATAGCTTGGAAAATTATAAAAATTGAAACCCAACTCCAAAATCATGTATCTCATAACATAAAATTTTCCCATGGCATTTAATAATCATTTAACCTCGGTTTTACCCTAAAACCATGCATATCTCGTTTAAAATAATATTGTTTAATCTAAACAAATTATAAATCAAGCATATCATCATCCAATATATCATAAAAATGAATTTACCCAAAAATCCGAAATCATATGATTATAAAACCAAAAATAGAGATGTAGTGATTATTATTCACCTTAGATTGGATAAGGAAATTAGAGATTGATTAAGACTAATTTCTTCTAGCTTGAACCTAAGCTTTAGATTTGATTTTCTCTTCTTATCTTGGCTTCTCTTTTTCTTACGTTTAATTTTTTTTACTTAAGATAAAATGAACGTGTATGGCTAAGGAATACTAGTATAAGGGTGAGAAATATGGGCGGTTATAATGCCCATGTGTTTAATTAATTAGCACTTAACCATTTATAAGTTCATTCAATTTAATTAGGCACGGCCACCTATATTCTTTTACCAATCTCAATCCCCTTATCACTCTACATTATTCTATTTAATTTATTCTAATTAAATCTCCTGAATAATGTTATTAAAAATTAGGGGTGTTACAAGCTCCGCTCCTTAAAGATTTTCCTCCTCGAAATTCAGTAAGGACTAACTAGGAAACATAGCAATTATCTGTAACGACTCCTAACATCCATACTAGCCTACCTGACTAGCAGTTAATCAATATAAATCTAATATAGACATACCATCAAAGCAGATCGGGATAAGTATCTCGAATCATGTCCTCCGTCTTCCTTGTACAGTCCTTCTCGTTGTCGCTCCACTGAACTTTCACCAACTTGACTGTCTTGTTCCTCAATCTTTTCTCATCTCTCGCAACAACCCGAACTGGTTGTGTAACAAAAGTGAATCAGGCTCTACTACCAATCCTCCAATTCTGTCTGAGGAATGGTAGCCTCTGGATCATGCACATATTTGCGAAGATGAGACACATGGAATAGATTATGGATACCTGCCATATTACTCGACAACTCAACTCTGTATGCGAGCTTTCCAATCCTCTCTATAATCTGGAATGGGCCAACATATCTCAGGGCCAACTTTCCTGAGTTCCCAAATCGTACCACGCCCTTCATCGGTGATACCTTAATGAAAACCCTATCTCCCACTGCGAACTCTAGGTCTTTATGTGTAACGACCCATAAATTTCAGTGGTTTTATATATTTAATTAATTGAATTTTTATGAAAATTTTAAACAATAAAATTTTGAAATAAAATTTATTATTTGAGATACGTCTTCTTAAACATAGCAACTGGTAAATTTTCATCAGATAATATGAAAGTTTATTTTCTTGTGTAATTTTATTTCAATTTATATCAGTTAAAAATTTATGATAATAAAGTGTTTTCAAAATTTGAATATTTTTATACAGAAAATTTGCAAATCATCTTTTGAGTGTTGCGTCATCTTTCGTTTTCCCAAATTTGAACTTCTATAGCTCCGTTTATCTTATTTTCAACAAATTTGCAGCACTTTTGGTACCGATATCGATTTTTGATAGGATGGTCCTATAGCTGATATCTGTATACCGTTTTGATCGTCTCGTCGTGCTGATCTCTATGGTATATTCACTTCTGGATTACGAAGTTCGATACGCAGCGGGATCCGTGAAGATGGTAACCGTATCGGTACCAGTTATGAGTCCTTTCGTTTCCCTTGCCTATCCATTTACTATCGTGTATAGCTGTCATCCACTATAAAAAAATTCTTGAAACCAACATTTTGACTTTTGATTATTTACCGGTTCCATCCTCTACACGTTTTGCCTGTTCCTCTTTCTCTTTACTCTGGTTCAACACTTCACCCCTCTCATTTTTTTATAGCAAACCAACCCATCATCTCCCTTCCACCAATTCGACCTCAATGCTAGCCGTACCACCATCATCTCCGGCCTCTATGCTCGCAACACCCAAGCCGACTAAGCCCACTTTCCCCGAGCAACCCAGCAAGTGCCTACCCTCTCCACACCTACACCACCTGACCGAGCACCCCACGGCCACCGCACCTCTGCTTGTTGCACTATTCACCTGCTGCCACGTCAGCCTTGTGCGGCCTTCACCCATCCACTTCGAGATCTACACAACAGGTTTTGAAGAAACTAAAATAATGTTTTATATTCTTGGTTTTTGTAAATATAAAGTTTTGTACACCTAAGTTTTCAAAACTATAAAGGCTGAGATAATTAGTTACAGTCTCATCTATGTATATTCACTGTTTTGCATATAATATAATCTGATATATAAGTTATATAAATATATTATTTTGAATATAAAGATTTTTTTGTACGCATATGTTTATATTACCTGTTTCGATCTTCTTTGTATAATATAGATATTATAAAAATTATATTTGCTATGTTGTGTTTTGTTTAGTACAGCATGTTATTAAGTAAGTATATATTATATAGGTGTACAGTATATTATATAAAATATGTATGTATGTTGTATATGTTAATTATATTCAAGATCTGGCTTTTATATATAAGTTATATAGAGTATATGTTAAGTCAGTAGTACATATGGGTGGTGTAAGCTATAGAAAACGTTTAGTGTATATATATATATATAATTTAATGAAGCATAGATTTACTAGTATATCATATGTAGTATATTGTATATATATATATATATATTTCGTATGTTGATCTGTTGCTGTGAAAGGATTTAGTATTATATAAAGATTTTTTTAATCTGTAATGTATATATATATCGGTATAAGAAGTATATATTATATATACTTATAGTGTTATCTTATATATATATATATATATTGTTAAGTGTTTGTAATATCGAGGTTTGTATTTTGTTGTACATAATAAATCTGCATACAATTTGTTTAATTTGTTTAATTATTTCGTTTGTGATCTGCATCTGTATGCTGTATATATTTTTATAGAATATAAAATATGTTACCATCTATTAGTTGTGTATGTATATGAGTCCATTTGTTCATATATTGATTTGTTATTGATTTCGAAGTATATTTAAAAGGGTCTTATTTGGTTTATATGTACATATCGACTTGCCCTTTTATATACATGACATAAATGTATTGATATTTAGATTTGCTTTAGAAATATATAAAGTTTTAAAATATATTATATTATAATAGGATAAGTACATATGTTATTGTTTTAAAATGTTTTATATACATATAGATATTTTGTTTTATTTGGTGAGTTGTAAGAAAGAAACGATTTTAGAATAATATATATATATAGCGATTTTATTTTGATATGGAGTTTAAATGAAAAATCAAAATTTCAATATATATATATATATGTAGTTATTCCTTTATATCGGGTTGTTCTGATTTGTGTTTTCATCGAATTTGAATAGACTTGCTTTGCTGTGCCGCTATCTTGTTCTCACTTCGTGCTTATCCACATCAGTTCGATGATTTGTTAATTATCCATGTTTGTTCGTGCCCATTTCCATCTTCTCTCGTCTTTCTCTAGCCTCGAAAGGTGAGCAATCACTCACGATTAACGTTCTTATATTTATTAAATTTGATTTCAATTGAAACGAAAATTGAAATATGTTGTTGTTAGTTATTCACATTGCTATATATATGCCATTATCTGTATCTGTTCACCTGTGACATTTGACACCATTATCTATTATTTATATTGATGATATATGCCTGTTATATTATTATCATATATGTTTTCACTCTACAAGTTCTCTGTTAGTATAAAATTCACTGTGGGTTGAAATGATACATACCCGAACGATCTGTAGAATAGGAGAAAATTGTTATGGGTGAAATGATAAACCCAAGCGATTTTCATTTGTATTGAATTTGGGATTGCGGGTTGAAATGATATATACCCGTATATATATATTTAAATTGCAGATTGAAATGATAAATATCCATATCACTTGACCATAGGATAGAAAATTATATATAGACACCGTTGGTCTATATATAAATATTTTGAGATGATTTCTATGGTTTTGAAAAGAAATATATGGTTTTAATAAATATTGGTTTCAAAGATTTATTAAAGTTGATTTAATAAAGTTGATATATATAATATGTTTAAGTATTTATTTAATATATATTTTTTCAAATATAGAGTTTATAATGATTAAGATTTGGAAAGATAAATTTGAAATTGATTTGATATTTATTTAAGAATTTTACTTAAATAAGTTTGGTTTGAAATTATTAAATTTGAGATTTTAAAGATATGATTTTATAACTTGATTTTGATTTAAAGTGATTTAAATGTATATTTCAAATAAATTGAAGGAAATATTTAGTTTATTGTAATTTGGGGTTTGTTTTAGATGATATTGGATTTATTAAGTGAATATTTCAAGACTAAAATAATAGTAAAATGAATTTGATATATATATGAAATTTTCGAATTTAGTTTTGAAATGTTGAATATTTAAAGCTTTGAAATATATTGAAATTGAAATGGCTTATTTTATGGTTTAAATATGTATTTGAAATCGATAATTGAAATGGTTTATTTAGAAACTGAATCGAATTGAAATTTGATGATTTGGGATTTGATTAAATTTGAATTTTGGAATTCGAGTTGATCCGAATTGATTTATGAATTTGTGGAAACTATTTTATTTAAAGTATTTTTAAAACTATATCTAAAACTATTTATATTTTACCTTATAAATTATTTTAATATAAACTATTTTAATATAAATCATTTTCAATATAAATTATTTTATTATAAGCTATTTTAACTTATAACTATTTTACATAAACTATTTTATTTTATAAACTATTTTACTATATATACTAATTTTAATATCTAAACTGTTTAAAGAGGAAAGTGTTATGGATTCCAAAATGTTATGATTTCAGGCTATGATTTCAAAGTGTTATGAATTTCAAGGTATTGATTTCCAAAGTGTTTTGATGTTAAAAGACTTATGATTTCGGAAGCGTTATAACTTTGGAAAGTGATATGATTTGGAAATGGGTATATTTGAAGTAAAAATGATATCGTTTTGATATGGTTTTAAAATGGAAATGATATTTTGGTTTTGAAGTATAAACTATTTTGAAATGACCGCGGTGTTATAATAACGATTGGTTGTTAAAGAGACCGAGATCGGATATGGGCATACTCTCTGTCGATACCGAAAACCACTTTAACAACTGTGTACGCGGTGGAGATTCCAGAATGAAGTAGGATGGTGGCGACGATCCTATTGAGGTATATACGTGGACTCGACTCCTATGAGTTGGCATAAGGTGGCTCAAACAGGAGCGATCGACGGGCCAATGAGGTAGCACCTCTGATCGGACACAATTTTTCAATACCATTCTATTACTTTGTGATTTATTTGGTGGCCACCCTTTGATTTTGATTGGGAGTGTGTTCCGAGGTGGGCGGTAGTGGCTGCTATGCGTTTCCACCAGCCCGGATGCGTAATTGGTATATCTACCCTGGCATTGCCTAGTTGTGCCGTTTCACCTACCATATCGAGCTTTACTATGAGTTTGGATTTGTGTCGTAGCCTGTGGAGTATTGAGGGTAGCTCCCGATCTGAGGGTACGCTGATACTGGATAGACTACTGGGACTATTATGTGTTAAGGACTATATGGGTAACCCCTTAACGCTATTTAAAAGTAAGTTTATTTTACTATTAGACATTATTATAATAGCGAATATTATTATATAGTAGATAGTTTAATGGATCCTTAGAGGATGGTTATCCCAAACATCCTTTAAGTTACTTGTATTTTAGTTGATATTTCACTTGAGTTGGATTTATTGATATAAGAATTTTAATCCTGACTTGAGTGTTTTTTGTTTTGCTTTACGCTCGGGTCAGACTGAGTGATACAGCATTTGAGACTCACCTTTGGAGTTGGAGCTTCGCTTGGAGATCCAGCTATATCGATTCTGCTATCAGATATTCAGTTGATTCCAGTGATGTATTCAGATCTTGTATTGACTATTGTATTGAGACATCTATGTATTCGAGACTTTTGTTGTATCTTGTTTAACTCTGATATATATTGTAGCTTCATGAACTACTATTCCTTTGTTTCCACTACATTATTTTATATTACTCTGTGTCTGTGATTCTGTGATTATTTCTTTACTGTATATGCTGAGTTTTGCCAAATATAAATTAACAATCTGATATTTTGAGCCATTCAAATCCGACATGTATGGATGCGAATGGTTGAAAATTTCAGGCTGTTACATTTGGTATCAGAGTTCTGGTTTTAGGCAAAACTCAGCATATAAAGTAAAATTCAATTACAGAATCGCTTTCGTTCGAGCTTGAATTCCTTCTTCTTTGACTCGGTTTCTTTGAATTTTGGAACGTTCCCTTCGGTTCCAAAGTCCATTCGTGTCTCCTCTATTCGTGCCATTTGATTCAAGAGTATCCCATAACTTCACTTCGAATGATCTCTATAATAAATCGACGGTCTCGCCAATCTCTGAATGATTTGTAAAGGGGTGAAACTCCTTTACTATAAGCATTGATTCACCGGAGATTTTGTATGGTCGGTTTACGATGCGGTTATCTTTTGTTATACCTGAATTCTATCTCTGGCGATCGAATGTCGATTTGCTCCAGAATTCTACCTCGATCTTACCTTGAGTCACGGTTGACCCGGTTAAGGTCGTCCGCGATTAACATCAGTATACCCATTTTTCTACCTTGTTATTTAATCATCTTATCTCCCTATCGAGCCTATCTTCGAATTTGAATTCTTTGATTTAGGTCCCTTTAATTTGGATCTCTATTCTTGCCTTGAAATCAGTCTGTATTATCGAGTGAAGGAGTGTATTTGTAATTAATATTAAAATGTTTTATATATTGCGTTGTTTGAGTTGTTGATGTTGATTTGGGTTTTCGATCGATTCGTCTGATCAACGCTATCGATAGGGTTTCCAAAACACTTGAACAGAACAAACTGACACAATATTATTTTTAATGGTAAATGAAATAAATTTTTGTATATTATAAAAGTATAAGTAAAATTTTTATGGAAATTAATAGTTAATTAAATTGGTTGTTTGAATGATAATATTTGATTGTCGTTTATTGTTCTATAAATGAATTTATAAATTTTGTTTATAAATTGATTTGGGAATTGAAATGAATTTAAATTAAGAATTTGAGAATTTAAATTTCCGGTGATTTCAAACTTTGGTTTTATAGTTTTAAAGTGTATATTATTTAAAGTATTTTCAAATAGAAATTTTTTTCCAAAAGAATTTTTAAATGCTTAAATCAGTGCTCTTCTCTTTTGTCGCTGGAAAATAATTTCGGTGATGGCGGCAACATCATCGACATTCATTTTCGAGTTTCAAAGTGGAGAGACCATTCAGTAGCTTTGCTACACTCTTATTTTGGGAATTAAATTGATTTGAATTTCTTAAGTATGATTTTATTTATATATATATAGGTATACTATTTTTAAATTTAAATTGATTTGATATATAGTATATACAGATTTATCTCTAAATGGTTTGAAGTTAATCGGAAATTTAATCCTTAAATTTATGTTAAAGGTGATTTTAATTATAAAATGAAGCCAAAATTCTGAATAAATATTTAACTTGAAATAATTGAATTGGGAAAACGTTTACTTGTAAAATACTCAATTACATTCCTATATAACTTACCTTGATCATCTAGAAGTTGAATATGTAATTGAATAATTTTACAATGAAAAATGATGTTAAATGATTTTATAAATAAAATTTGAGTGTTATAATAAATGTTATACACTTATATTTTATTATAAAGATGTTAAAAGAGATAAACAGAATAAGTTAATTGAGTAATGGATGAGACAAATAAATTTCTTTTGAAGGAATTAATAAATTGAAATTAGATCAACTTATGGAAATAACTTGAATTTAAAATCAATTATTGAATATAAATTAATTTATATGGTTTAAATTAATTTATATGGTTTAAATATATTTAATAAGATATATTCAGTGGAATAAACTTAATAATAATTTGGAATAAAAGAATTAAATTTGTTAAATAAAATATGAGTATAATAAATGATTATACAAATTGATAATTCAGAAATTGTTAATTGAGGATGAATAGATAATAAGATAATGAATTTAGAAATAGATAGATTGATTTAACTTAAGTGAACTCAAATGGATTAAACCAAAATGTTGAATATTAATTAGTTTAATTTGAAATTTATATGGTTAACTTAATTGTTTTATTTGTATTTCAATCTAATTTCTTTCTGGTTGTTTCTATTCTCCTACCTCCTTCCTTTTCAGGGACGAAAAGTTTTGAGTGGGGGAGAGTCTAACGACCCGTAAATTTCAGTGGTTTTATTTATTTAATTAATTGATTTTTTTTGAAAATTTTAAACAATAAAATTTTGAAATAAAATTTATTATTTGAGATACATCTTCTTAAACATAGCAACTGGTAAATTTTCATCGGATAATATGGAAGTTTATTTTCTTGTGTAATTTTATTTCAATTTATATCAATTAAAAATTGATGATAATAAAATGTTTTCAAAATTTGAATATTTTTATAAAGAAAATTTGCAAATCATCTTCTGAGTGTGACATCATCTTTCGTTTTCCCAAATTTGAACTTCTATAGCTCCGTTTATCTTATTTTCAGCAGATTTGCAGCATTTTTTGGTATCGATTTTTGATAGGATGGTCCTATAGTCTGTATACCGTTTTGATCGTCTCGTCGTGCTGATCTCTATGGTATATTCACTTATGGATTACGAAGTCCGGTACGCAGTGGGATCCACGAAGACAGTAACCGTATCGGTACCAGTTTTGAGTCCTTTCGTTTCAGAGTCCTTTCGTTTCCTTTGCCTATCCATTTACTATCGTGTATAGCTGTCATCCACTAGAAATTTTTTTTCTTGAAACCAACGTTTTGACTTTTGATTATTTACCGGTTCCATCCTCTACACGTTTTGCCTGTTCCTCTTTCTCTTTACTCTGGTTCAACACTTCACCCCTCTCATTTTTTTTAGCAAACCAACCCATCATCTCCCTTCCACCAATTCGACCTCAATGCTAGCCGTACCACCATCATCTTTGGCCTCTATGCTCGCAACATCCAAGTTGACTAAGCCCACTTTCCCCGAGCAACCAAGCAAGTGCCTACCCTCTCCACACCTCCACGACCTGACCGAGCACCCCACAGCCACCGCACCTCTGCTCGTCGCCCTATTCACCTGCTGCCACATCAGCCTTGTGCGGCCTTCACCCATCCACTTCGAGATCTACACAATAGGTTTTAAAGAAACTAAAACAATGTTTTTTATTTTTGGTTTTTGTAAATATAAAGTTTTGTACACCTAAGTTTTCAAAACTATAAAGGCTGAGATAATTAGTTACAGTCTCATCTATGTATATTCACTGTTTTGCATATAATATAATCTGATATATAAGTTATATAAATATATTATTTTGAATATAAAGATTTGTTTGTACGCATATGTTTATATTACCTATTTCGATCTTCTTTGTATAATATAGATATTATAAAATTTATATTTGCTCTGTTGTGTTCTGTTTAGTACAGCATGTTATTAAGTAAGTATATATTATATAGGTGTATAGTATATTATATAAAATATGTATGTATGTTGTATATGTTAATTATATTCAAGATCCGGCTGTTATATATAAGTTATATAGAGTATATGTTAAGTCCGTAGTACATATGGGTGGTGTAAGTTGTAGAAAACGTTGTTTATATAAATGTTAGTATATATATATAATTTAATGAAGCATAGATTTACTAGTATATCATATGTAGTATATTGTGTGTGTATATTTCGTATGTTGATCTGTTGCTGTGAAAGGATTTAGTATTGTATAAAGATTTTTTTTAACCTGTAATGTATATATATATATATCAGTATAAGAAGTATATATTATATATACTTATAGTGTTATTTTATATATATTGTTAAGTGTTCGCAATATCGTGGTTTGTATTTTGTTGTACATAATATGTCTGCATACAATTTGTTTAATTTGTTTACTTATTTCGTTTGTGATCTGCATCTGTATGCTGTGTGTATTTTTATAGTTTATAAAATATGTTACCATCTGTTAGTTGTGTATGTATATTAGTCCATTTGTTCATATATTGATTTGTTATTGATTTCGAAGTATATTTTTAAAAGGGTCTTATTTGGTTTATATGTACATATCGACTTGCCCATTTATATACATGACATAAATGTATTGATATTTAGATTTGCTTTAGAAATATATAAAGTTTTAAAATCTATTATATTATATTATAATATAATAGGATAAGTACAGATGTTATTGTTTTAAAATGTTTTATACACATATAGGTATTTTGTTTTATTTGGTGAGTTGTAAGAAAGAAACGATTTTAGAATAATTTATATATATATAGCGATTTTATTTTGATATGGAGTTTAAATGAAAAATAAAAATTTCAATATATATATATATGTAGTTATTCCTTTATATCGGGTTGTTCTGATTTGTGTTTTCATCGAATTTGAATAGACTTGCTTTGCTGTGCCGCTATCCTATTGTCACTTTGTGCTTATCCACATCAGTTCGATGATTTGTCAATTATCCGTGTTTGTTCGTGCCCATTTCCATCTTCTCTCATCTTTCTCTAGCCTTGAAAGGTGAGCAATCACTCATGATTAACGTTCTTATATTTATTAAATTTGATTTCAATTGAAACGACAATTGAAATATGTTGTTGTTAGTTATTCACATTGCTATATATATGCCATTATCTGTATCTGTTCACCTGTGACATTTGACACTATTATCTGTTATTTATATTGATGATATATGCATGTTATATTATTATCATATCTGTTATCACTCTGCAAGTTCCCTGTTAGTATAGAATTCACTATGGGTTGAAATGATACATACCCGAACGATCTGTAGAATAGGAGAAAATCGTTATGGGTGAAATGATAAACCCAAGCGATTTTCATTTGTATTGAATTTGGTTGAAATGATATATACCTGTATATATATTTAAATTGCGGATTGAAATGATAAATATCTGTATCACTTAACCATAGGATAGAAAATTATATACAGACATCGTTGGTCTATATATAAATATTTTGAGATGATTTCTATGGTTTTGAAAAGAAATATATGGTTTTAATAAATATTGATTTTAAAGGTTTATTAAAGTTGATTTAATAAAGTTGATATATATAAAAGTATTAATTTAATATATATTTTTTCAAATATAGAGTTTATAATGATTAAGATTTGGAAAGATAAATTTGAAATTGATTTGATATTTATTTAAGAATTTTACTTAAATAAGTTTGGTTTGAAATTATTAAATTTGAGATTTTAAAGATACGATTTTATAACTTGATTTTGATTTAAAGTGATTTAAATGTATATTTCAAATAAATTGAAGGAAATATTTAGTTTATTATAATTTGGGGTTTGTTTTAAATGATATTGGATTTATTAAGTGAATATTTCAAGACTAAAATAATAGTAAAATGAATTTGAAATATATATGAAATTTTCGAATAGTTTTGAAATGTTGAATATATAAAGCTTTGAAATATATTGAAATTGAAATGGCTTATTTTATGGTTTAAATATTTATTTGAAATCGATAATTTGAAATGGTTTATTTAGAAACTGAATCGAATTCAAATTTGATGATTTGAGATTTGATTAAATTTGAATTTTGGAATTCGAGTTGATCCGAATTGATTTATGAATTTTTGCAAACTATTTTATTTAAAGTATTTTTAACTATATTTAAAACTATTTATATTTTACCTTATAAATTATTTTAATATAAACTATTTTAATATAAATCATTTTCAATATAAATTATTTTATTATAAGCTATTTTAACTTATAACTATTTTACATAAACTATTTTGTTTTATAAACTATTTTACTATATATACTAATTTTAATATCTAAACTGTTTAAAGAGGAAAGTGTTATGGATTCCAAAATGTTATGATTTCAGGCTATGATTTCAAAGTGTTATGAATTTCAAGGTTTTGATTTCCAAAGTGTTTTGATGTTAAAAGACTTATGATTTCGGAAGCGTTATAACTTTGGAAAGTGATATGATTTGGAAATGGGTACATTATGCCTCTTATCTGCGTAACTCTTTTTCTGGATTGAGCTTCCTTCAACCGTTCTCGGATTAACTCAATCTACTTTGACTCCTCCCCTACTAAATCTGGACCTAAGCCCAATCTGTCTCCAGTCTCCAACCAACATGCAGGGGATTTGCATGGTCTTCATTACAAAGCTTCAAAAGGCGCCATTCCTATGCTAGTCTGATAACTAATATTATAAGAAAACTCAATCAAATGTTGGTGATCCTTCCAAGATCCACCAAAGTCCAATACACAAGCTCTCAACAGATCCTCAAGTACCTTATTGACTCTCTCTATCTGCACATCTGTGTGAGGGTGATATGCGGTACTCATCTTGAGCTTAGTGCCTAACACATCTTGTAGACTCTTCCAGAATTCACTAGTGAATAAAGCATCTCTGTCGTTGACTATGCTACTAGGAACTCCCTGAAGTCTAACTATGTTCTTCATGAATAATTTCGCCAAAACAGGTGCCTTTCTGGTCGATTTTACTAGATTGAAATGGGCACTCTTGGTTAACCTATCCACAATAACCCATATACTCTTGTTTTCTCTTCTTGACCTTGGCAACCCATCTATAAAATCCATGGATATCGAATCCCATTTCCATACTGGAATCTCTAAAAGCTGAAGCAACCCACTAGGCTTCTGATGTTCGGCACTTGTTGACAGTTTACACACTGCCTAATCCATAAGCCATTGTCACTCTTCATTCCTTCCCAATAGAAGCTCCTCTTCATATCTTGATACATCTTAGTCCCTCCAGGATGAATCGTAAACTTGGATCGATGATATTCTTCAAGAATTTCTCTCCTTAAGGTCTCTACATTCGGAACACATAACCGACCCTTCTTTCTCAACCATCCTCTTTGGTCAAGACTACGGTCCTTTAAATCATCGATCTCTAACCCTACCTCAAGCCTTCTAATCCTCTCGAATAAATCTGGATCTTCTCTCTGCTTAGAATCTATCTTTCAATCAACGCTGGATGAAATTATAAACAAGACATCATGGCAGTCCCCTGACTAGAACTAGCAGTAGTTCTTAACTGCACACCGCAACTGGCTAAAGCTTCTAGATCCTTCCATTATGATGTTTTCTACAGAGAGCATCTGCCCTTATTACCTTCCCCCGGGGTATACTCTATACCAAAATCATAAGCACCCAAAATTTCCAGCCACCTCTACTGTCACATATTCAACTCCTTCTGAGAATAGATATTTTAAAGACTTATGATCGGTATATAACTCAAGTCTCTCCCCCAAGAGATAATGCCTCCACTTCTTCAAAGCAAAAATTACCGCAACCAATTCTAAGTCATGAGTAGGATATCTTACTTCATGCGGTCTAAGCTGTCTAGATGCGTAAGTAATGACTTTCCCCTTCTACATCAACACCGCTCCCAATCCAGTTCCACATGCTTCAGTGTATACTACTAACCCCTGGTTACCATCGGGAACTACTAACATTGGAGCATTAGTCAACAAATGCTTTAACTTAAGGAATGCTTCCTCACATTTGTCGGACCAAACAAACTTCACACCTTTTCGGGTTAACTTAGTCAGAGGTGTTGCTATCCGCGAGAAATCCTTAATGAATCTCCGATAATAGCCAGCAAGTCCAAGAAAACTCCTGATCTCGGTTACCGTCTTTGGTCTCTTCCAATTGTTCATAGCTTCGATCTTATCTGGATTGACTGACAACTCTTTCTTAGAAACCACATGACCAAGAAATTTAACCTCTTTCCTCCAAAAATGACATTTAGAAAACTTTACTTTTAGCTGATTCTGCCTTAGCTTCTCCAGCACAACTCTATGATGATCCTCATGATCTCTCTCATCCTTAGAGTATATCAAAATGTCATCTATAAACACCAACGCAAATCTATCCAAATACTCTTGGAAGACTCGATTCATCAGATCCACAAAGAAAGCAGGTGCATTCGTCAACCCGAATGGAATCACTAACCACTCATACGAACCATATCTAGTTCAAAATGCCATCAAAGGAATACTGTCCTCCACCACTCTCAACTGATGGAACCTTATCGCCAAATCCAATTAAGAAAACACCTTGGCTCCACTCAACTGATCAAACAAATCATCAATTCTTGGCAAAGAATACTTATTCTTTATCGTCCTTTCATTCAGCTTATGATAGTCGATACACATTCTCAACGACCCATCTGGTTTCTTCACGAATATCGTGGCCACTCCCCAAGGCGAACTGCTTGGTCTAATAAAATTCCTTCCTTCAAGATCCACTAGCTGCACCTTCAATTCCTTCATCTCTGTTGGTGTCATCCTACTAGGTGGTCTACTCATAGGTTCAGCTCCCGGTATAAGATCTTTCCAAAACTCAACAGCTCGTTTCGATGATAGTCCTGTGAATGGCTCAAAGATGTCTGCAAATTCCCTTGCCACTCGAACCTGACTTAACTCTTCTCCAACCTCCATGGCACTTAATAAAGCACAAACACTGTTACTGGAATTCTCCACTGAGAAGATGATTCAGTTATGACCATCTGGGTGTCTCAATGATATTTCCCTATCTTGGCAAAATATCATAGCCTCATATTTACCCAACCAATCCATACCCAAAATGATCCCAAAATCTATGAAATCAAAAACATACAAACTGCATGCAAACTTATGACCTAATAAATCAAGTTCTAACTGGTCATATCTCATCCCTAGAATTTCATACCCTCATATTGGATTCGCAACCCTTAAGGGAGTAACAAGGTATGTGGGTTCTATGCATAATCTATCAACCAAATACTATGGTATAAATGAATGTGATGCACCGATATCAAATAGTACCCTAACTGGTATACTCTGAATCAAAAGCGTACATTCCATCACAGTTTTCCCTTTCTCTGCTACAGTAGGCATAGAAGAAGATGGTGGTCCAATAGCAAACATCTTTCCTCTGTCCGCCCTGACTGGCTCTGGACATTAGTTCTTATAATGCCCAACTTGGTCACAGTTGAAGCATTTCACATTCTTCTTCTCTACAGGCTTCTTCCCTTTGCCTGTTCGGCACTCGTGAGCATAATAACACTTTTTATCACACTTGAAGCACACCAAATCAGGCTTTGCCTTCTTGACAGCCTCCCATTTTTGGGCTCCCTTCTTCTTAAAAAATTTCCTTTTCTTTCCCTGAGGGCCCTGGGATTCAACCGGCTTCTCCCTAGTAGAAATATCAAGTATCTCTTCATGGCGAATAACCATCTCCACCACCACATTACAAGGCTCTCTGACATGAGTCATGGTCATTCTACCTAGCTCTGGCCTTAGTCCACGAATAAATCTCTCATTCCTCCTGATATCAATGTCTACCAAAGCATAACCATATCGAGACAGCTAATCAAACTTAGTTGCATACTCGATTACTGACATATCCCCTAGGACAAGATCCATGAACTTCCTCATCAATGCCGATTTGGCAACCTCAGACAAGAACCTCTGCTCAAACCTTCTCCTAAATCAGCCCATGTTAGCTCTTCCTCCGGAACTCCGGCTGTTACACTGTTCAACCAGTGAAGCGCTAACCCTTGCAACTGTCTAGAGGCTAGCTTTCTCTTCTCTCCATCACCCAAACCTAAATCGGTAAAGATCCTCTCACAGTTCAAAAGCCGATTCTCAACTTCAACAACATCCTCTGTTCCCACAAACGGCTTTCCACCCAAACTGGTGTAATCCCTGCTCAGCCTAGCATAATTATATCCAGCTGGAGCTACAAGATTAGCTCCTCTAGGATTACCTGCAGCTCCTGCTTGCAAAAGATTGGCTAGCGACTGATACACCATCCCCGCATCTACTGACGGATTTCCAGCACCTACATTGGCTTCAGCATTTGGATTAGCATTAGTTGTCAACCTTGATTCCTCCTGGTATTAGGTCGAGCATTTTCATTGGTTGTGGTGCTTCCTCCACCTAGATTTCCTCTTCCATTTCCTACTTACATATCCTCTTTCTCGTAAATCTGCAGATGAGCCTTAGTAAAATACAAAAGAACGGTCTAAGAGAGAGGGGAATTCATACTTAGATATATACCCATATATCAAATACAAGTACGTTACTATAGGGTTAACCAAATTCCAATCATATTTTCATATTCATTGGATTATGTTTCAAATAGCTTTTAGGTTTTACTCTTCTTTTAAAGTTTCATAAACCTATGCTCTAATAACAACTTGTAACATCCCCCTTCTTAGAGGCCCAAAACTAATGGCTACGGATGCTGCAGCCATCCATACTTATTAATCCTCGACGACCAAATATGGGGGTGTTAGATACATTGATACATAGATCACAAGAATATGGAAAAAAATTAACAAGTTAAATACACGTTTCATGTTCATGTTCATTACATAATCCCACAAATGTTAACCACGTTCAGAAAAATATAATTATTACACATATGCCAAGAGCGACATATAAAGATGACCCCTTGGTTGATCAGAGTATAAAATATGGCTAATAAGTCTGCCTTTACATCCAAAATACACCGCGGAAAAGGATAACTCTAAATAACTAATTGCCTTCTGCATGCCTCCGGAAGCTTTATTCGTCTAAGAAAAGAACTTGAAAACCCTAAACCTCAAACTACTTAAAATCAATTGAGTACCCGAGATTTTAAGGGGAACACAAAAACTTCGAGTTAGACATAAACCCTTATATGAATAATAATCTAACATCTCAATCCTTTTTGATATCTAGTGAGACCACACCACTTAGCGGAATGGGTTTTCCCCTCACTAGTATCCTAAAACCTTTATAAAACCATATATTGTGCTCATGCATCCACAATGGTTAAAACACACATTTCAAAATATTATGATGATATGCATACATGTAAACATTTTGGATTTCCCATCCCCAGTTTAATTTGACATCATGTCATAATTATAGTTTCTAGGGTCACTATTAACCTGTTAGTTTTCATGGGTTTACTAGTAACTCCTTTTGTAATTCATGGACATCCTGTCCTATTCATAATTTTCATGGGATCACTAAGAACCTATAGGCTCCTGCCAATTTACTTAATTAATCCATGGGCCCCCCTGAACCTATTGGTCATTCCATTTACTAATTCTCTTATCCTAGTTTTCATGGGTTGACTAGGAACCTATCTATTTTTCCAGTAACTCACTTCTTATCCTAGTTTTCATGGGTTGACTAAGAACCTAACCGATGTCAATACTTAATTCGGATATAGTTTTCATGGGTTCACTACAAACCAATTGGCCCTTGCCAACCATCCTTAATACATAGTTTTCATGGGTTTACTATGAACCTGTTGGTTATCCCC
Source organism: Allium fistulosum (assembly GCA_030737815.1). NCBI lineage: Eukaryota > Viridiplantae > Streptophyta > Magnoliopsida > Asparagales > Amaryllidaceae > Allium > Allium fistulosum. Next base: position 962,977,234 of record CM060901.1, read on the forward strand.
AAAAACCTCCTAATCATAGTTTTCATGGGTTTACTATGAACCTATCTCCCGGACAACTTCAAGGTTTAGGCATCCCATATTTTAGTCTCCCTGACCCTTGGATGCAATTCTACTCATTTAGGAGTTTAATTAATTTATATTCACTACTGGGTTAACCTACTAGTTCTTCTATCCCTTTATCCCTAAAATGTAGTTATGGGTCTTTTATCATGTGAATATATTCATATTTGAAGAAGAAAACATTACAACTTACAATACCACTCATGTGGGTTTAAAGTCCTTGAAATACTTTTCATATAAAACATAGTTAATCCATTTAACTTATATTTTTATCTAGGCAATACTTCTTCAATTTTACATACTTAAAGTTATTTCAAAACTCCTTTATTTAGCTATGGGTTTTTCATTTAAGAATGAGTTTAGGTTTAAAAAGCTATTCGACACCTTCAAAACCGTGCTTTCGACTTCATTGGACAACCTTCTTTGAAAGCATTAAATTCTATCTTTAAAACATTAGGCTCCTACCTTTCGATACTTTAAAACTTCTCTTTCGAAACCTTTCGACCTTGTTAAAGCATTATCATATAATTATAGAAGCATAGCTTCGAGACCATTCAAAAATACCCCTTTCGAAACCGTTGAAGGTCACCCTTCGAAACCAATGAAAGTCCCCCTTTCAAAATCATTGAAGGTTACCCTTCGAAACCAAAACCTTTCGAAGTCATTGGGTTTATATTTAAAACAACATTTTTGGGTCAAAGTGAACATAAGCGAAAGCATCTCCTTCGAAACCATTCTTCGTTTTATAAAAGTATTGGGGAAACCTGATGGTGTCGAAACCATCCCTTCGAAAGCATTAAAATATCCGGGTAAAACAATTAAAGGTTGGCTTCGAAACCCCTTCCGAAACCATTGCCTTCGAAACCCCTAACCCCTTTCGAAAGTAGTAGGAAGTGGCTATCATTTTGTAAAACAACGGTACCTTTCGACAGCATTGGTGTCTTCAATACCATCGAAAGGCATTAAATCACAGAAGGGTTTCGACTTGGTCGAAACTACCCCTTCCGACAGCTTCAATAAAAATCTAAGTAACTCCTTCGGAAGCTACTATTCTAAAACAAAGGCGGCAGCTCTCCTTCGAAAGCTTCTTTTGAAGTACCCTTTCAAAACCATTGGTTTCAACTACTTCGAAACCTTTTTATAAACAGGCAAGCGCTTTTCTTTTAAAACAAAATAAAACAAATGAACTAACCCCTTCGAAAGCTACGTTTCGACACCCTACCTTCCGCCTTTCTCTAATCCACTACGTACCAGCTAACTAATACCATGTGTATTGGTTTACTGGTTTCGACCTAGAAGGTTTTGATTAGGTTGGAGGTGGAAGCTCTAGGTCGAAAGGTCCTTCTAAAGAAAATGAAACCCACTTTTCTGAACTAAAGGCTGATTTTACTAAATAAAGTAAACTTTTTGTAACTAACTTGCCCACTTATAAATACCTGATTGGTTACATTAAACTTTCAAACTATTTTACTAAAATTTGCCGCATTTTCTTAGATCTAAAACTAACCAACATTTAACAAATAAGCCCTTCCTATTATCAAAACAATTAAATCATTTAGATCCTCCTTTCAAAATAATTTAATTTCCGTACTAAATTACTTAGTAAAAATCCCCAAAAATTCCAGAAATTCATTTTAATCATGTTGTCTGACATATCAAAATTTCAGAACCAACTTCTTAGTATATTTTCCAAAATAAATTTATATACCCAAATAACCATATTTTCCTTTGGAAATTCGTAACTAATTCTCTACGGCTTGGAAAATTATAAAAATTGGAACCCAACTCCAAAATCATGTTTCTCATAACATAAAATTTTCCAATGGCATTTAATAATCATTTAACCTCGGTTTTACCCTAAAATCATGCATATCTCCTTTAAAACAATATTGTTTAATCCAAACCAATTATAAATCAAGCATATCATCATCCAATATATCATAAAAAGAATTTACCCTTAAATCCGAAATCATATAATTATAAAACCAAAAATAGAGATGTAGTGATTATTATTCACCTTAGATTGGATAAGAAAATTAGAGATTGATTGAGATTGATTTCTTCTAGCTTGAACCTAAGCTTTAGATTTGATTTTCCCTTCTTCTCTTCTTCCTAATGGCTGGCTTCTCTTGTTCTTACGTTTAAATTTATTTTTAGCTTAAAATAAAATGAATGTGTCTGGCTAAGGAATACTAGTATAAGGGTGAGAAATATGGACGGCTATTTACCCTAATGCCCTTATGTTTAATTAATTAGCACTTAACCATTTATAAGTTCATTCAATTTAATTAGGCACGACCACCTATATTCTTTTACCAATCTCAATCCCCTTACCACTCTATATTATTCTATTTAATTTATTCTAATTAAATCTCCTGAATAATGTTATTAAAAATTAGGGGTGTTGCACATGGTTACTTTTTAACTTTGGTTTATGCTCCAAGGTACTACCCAAGCACGCTTTTTAATGCGAAGTACAGCCTTAAGAATTTTCGGTAAATCTTATTTACTTAAGCATAAATCGCATAAGAGAGCCACATCCACTCTCGCAAAAGCATAGAACCTGCTTGGACATCCCACATAACTCCAAAAGTTGAATGATGAACCCTACCTCTTAAAGTAGGGGCATTCAAGTGAGCTTCCCTACTCGATGTCAATAGCCCTTTCGAACACGCATTATTTGTACGTTCTTACTTATTTACTTCTTAGTTATTTTTTCCAAACTTCATTTAGTTGTTCATATATTAGGTTTCGGCTTTAGTTATTCTTTTGCTTCGTCAGGCTTCCCGCCTACCTTTGGTTATCTTAAGCCTTAGAACTATTTTTGCAATGCATCGTCCTTTACAAAACGCTAAGTACTACCTTCGACCATCTTAAGCCTTGGGTTTCAGTATTAGATTTCCCTCAAAAGCTAATAGGTCTCGGCATTGACTTTACCCAAAAGTCAATAGGTCTTAGTTACTGAATCACTACCCTTGGGTTTAAGTTTAGGGAAGCTTGGTTTCTTCACTCTCATTTGGATCACCTTCGGCAATCTACCTCTATAATCGTCTTCATCTAGAACCCTCATTTGGTACCCTTGGCCATCGCTTTCAACCATGCTGTTACTTAATTCATTTACTTAAAACTTTTCTTAGTCTTTATGACGACCACCCCATACCACCCACACATCAATGACCTAAAAGAGCACTGTAACCATGCCAGGCTGATATGGGACGATCATTAGGGGTTGAAATCTAAAGTAGAAAACCTGTTGTATATCTCACAGTGCATGGATAAAATATAATATCGAAAATATACAACAGAATATAATGAGCCATAATAAATGAGAATAACATCTCCACTAAATCATGAGTTATGGTACAAAAGTCATAATATCTCGGTATAACATTTCCTCACTACATCCCTCAGAGTACATAGAAATAGACAGCGGAAACTACAAATATAGAGTAATATGCCATAGTTTCTCTAAGCTCGTCTTCGTACAGCAACTGCGACTCCAAACCTGTCATCTTGTCTACTCATTTAAGAGCACCCAAGATGATAAGAGGAAACATAAAACCTTAGGTCAAACAACAGTCTGGTGTAAGCGGTAAATGAATATCAAAAGCTATACTGGAAAATATGGTACTAGATAGGTACAAAAATCATACCTGACCCATCCCTGTAACCAAAGAGTTAGAATATAATAATAAGATATAATATGCCACTCAAATAAACGACAATAGGATACTGTAACAGAATATGATAAAAGAATCTAAGCAGCCTCCTCCACTGACCCTATTCTCAATCCCTTCTCCAGCATTCCTATAGATGATAGCCTACCCAAGAGAAATAGTAAACATAACAACGATAGCAAATATAGCATCCATCAACCAAAATCTAGCTAACATCTTCTAAAGCCTTGAATAAATGATAACTCGTATGGCCCCATCCTCGCTTGCAAGAGACTATGGAAATCCCGATTCTCGATTTTGTTCCCCCATACTTTCAGGTCTGAAACACCACACGGTTTTCTCCTACAGCACCTCTGTACCGTCTGAAACAGGACCCTCTCAGAGCAGTCCAGGAAACATGACTGCCGCTACCAGCCGCTGGGTGCCCCCGCATGTAGTACCCCTGCTTGAACACAACTAGAACACTCCGAGTTATCAACGATTCCTTGGCACTCCCAAATCTTCAGAGCTTTCATAACTCCAATCCATTTCCAGCAACGAGTCCTGCCACTCAACCCAGTCCATTATACCACAGCCTCGTTCCATCCCGAGCTATCTATCAACTCCTTCGATCCTACTCCTTATCTGTAACTTCATCATGATATAACTTCCAAACCGTAGAAGCAATCAGTGAGCTACAACTTCCAGCATGAACTACTACAACCCCAAAGTCTCCACCCCGGATCTCACATCCAATAGAGCCAACAATTTGGATCGGTACCGATCCGATCCAATTACCGATCCAATCGGATCGGTACCGATCCGATCCAATTGGATCGGTCCTGATCCAAAGACCTAACCATTTTGGACTCAATTTCTCTTCCAGCCTCTAGTGCACTCCCTCTAGGTGCCATAAACCCTTAACCACTCCTCTTAGCCTTCAGGTTTTCTCTTCTATGCACCATAGCCGATCCAACGAAGATGATCCATCTAATCTTCAACACTTGGCCTATCTTCCGATCTAACTTCATAGAGGAACCCTACAATCCATGCTCATTTTTCGCCGTGGATCTTACTTCAATTGGCATGATAATTTTGGATTGGTACCGATCTGATCCAATCGGATCGGCACCGATCCAAATACTTAGCTCCAATTGTCGTGAAATTTTCAGCCTATCTTCCTGCCGTGCTCCAGAGCCTATCATTCAAGTTTTGTGCGATTCCGACGAACTTACTCTCGATATGCTACGATCACGAATCTAAGTCCTAAAACATGCACAACACTAGCAAACGAATTAAGCATAGCAAGCGATTCAATCATAACATCGAATCAAACATAGTAAATCATCCAATTATATCCAATATGAACATACAAATCATCCAATTCAATTTACCATCAAAATTCTAACATAGATCCAATCTAACACATAGAATTTCATAGCTAAATATACACAAATGATACTAGCCAATGATATAATCCCAATTACATGTTTAATCAAGTTAATCTAGGGTTTCTAAATCTGAAATTATTTAAGTCTAATCAATTTAATTTGATAATTCTATCCTATAATTACCTAACTACAACATATAATTCATCATAGAGTAGTGAGAAATCATAACCACTCACCAAATCTACCAAATCTATGAAATATGATGAAAATATGATCCGAACGGTGACAAATTGGATGAAGATGCAATCCAAATGATTAAATCAAGCTCCTAATTGAAGATCTAGCCTCTAATTTGCAATTAGAGATGATTTGAGATGAAATCCAATGCGATAAATGGAGAATTAGAGAGGATTTAGGATTTGGGGCTGATTTAAAATTAGATATAAACTTCAAATGGTCTCAGTCACCTCATATTTATAGCCAAACCTGATTAGACTAATAGGCTTGCTAATTCAGCCCATTAATCCCCTTCTAATTCTGGCTAACAAATTTTAAAACATAAAATTGCTATAACTTCCTAACCACCTATTCGATTTTCCTATATGACCACTCTACAAAATGAGAAACCACCATCCCAAAGCAGTGAAATAGGTTAGAGCATCTAATTCGGCTTCTACCAAAAGTTATAGCCGAAATAAGATCTCCAGGGGCAAAATGGTCACATAGAAATTCGGGAAAAATCATAGATGTGTAAAACATACCTAAAAACCATATCCAAATATTAGAATCATACGACCACAAATGAATTAAGTAAAATTATTTTACGATTCTCCGATATGTAAAATATGGGTCATTGCATTCTCCACCGCTTTAGGAATTTCGCCCCCGAAATACCTAAACAAACATAAGCAACCAAGGTTATTTTGCATGCCTACTAGTCACTAGCAAACACTTAACAATCAAACTAAATAGTTAAATAAACAACAGTAAACAAACCCTATCCTAGCATGTGAAATTCTAATAGTATAAGATACAATGGTGCAAGTAGATACGACATATGGGTCTTACTACTCGAAGAATTTTGGACAAGCCGTCCTCATACTCTCTTCAGTCTCCCATGTACAACCGCTACCATCCTCACTCTTTTGCGCCTTACCTAGCTGAACTACCTTCTTCCTAAGTTGTTTCGTCTCATTCCCAATGATTCGAAGTGGCTTACGAGGTCTTGAAACTTCTAGCTCAACCTCTACTTCTTCCAACTGATCTTGTGCTACCACGATACCCAAGTCATGCACAAATTTTCGTAGATATAAGATATGAAAAACATTATGCACATCCACCATCTTCGGAGGTAGGTCCACTCTATAAGCCAACTTCCCAATTCTCTCAATAATTGTAAACGGTCCAACAAATCTGGGTGCTAACTTTCCCTTCCTACAAAGGAGAAATCCTAACAAATATCATGTCCCCAACTGAGAATTCCAAATCTCTTCTTCTCTTATCCGCATAACTCTTCTGACAGTCTCAAGCAGTCCTCATTCATTGTCAAATGATCTCTATCTTCTTTGACGTCTCTTTGATCATTTCAAGTATTAGTTTCTCACCTACTTCCCACCAACATGAAGGCAAATTACAAGGTCGTCCTTACAATACTTCATATGGTGCCATGCCAATACTTGACTGATAACTGTTGTTATATGAAAACTCTACCAAATGCAAATGATCTTCCCAAGATCCTCCAAAATCTATAATACAAGCTTGAAGAAGATAATCCAAAATCCGATTCACTCTCTCGGTCTGGCCATCCTTTTGTGGGTGATAAGCTGTGCTCAAGTGCAACTCGGTTCCCAAAATCTCTTGTAAGCTCTTCCAGAATCCACTGATAAACAACGGGTCTCTATCGCTTACAATACTCTTTGGCATACCATGGAATCGAACAATCCACTTAACATACAATTTTGCCAACTTGGATGTCGTTCTGGTAGACTTGACAGGTATGAATCTTACACCCTTGGTCAGTCGATCTACCACTACACAAATACTATCATAGCATGCTCTAGTCCATGGTAATCCATCCAGAAAATCCATAGATATATGTTCCTATTTCCATTCAGGACTATCTAGTGATTGTAGCAATCCACTAGGATTCTTCTACTAAGCCTTCACTAAATGGCAATTCATACACTTCGAGATGAATTTTCCAACATCATTCTTCATGCCATCCCGGTAGTAAGTCCTCTTCATGTCTTTATACATCTTGTTACCATTAGGATGAATGGTCAATCTGGAATGATGGTATTCCCTTAGTACCTCATCTTGTAATCCATCATCATCTGGAACAACCAGTCTCTTATCCTTACGAAGTCAACCATCTCGTTCAATCTTGTACTGCCTCAAATCTCCATATTCCACTCCCATCTCAATCTTTGCCATGATCTCTACTAGCTTAGCACCTTGCTTCTGACTCGTACCAATCTTTTCTGTAAGAGTACATCTGACCGATAGACTTGCCAACATCTCAGGCTCGAGCTCACAATGTGGCCTGAAATCAAATCTAGCTATATACTATATGTTTGTGCCAAAATTGGCCACAAACACCCAATTGTAGATGAAAGCACCAACTCATAGTCACAGATTACAGATAGTAAATATGTAGTGGATATAAATATGAAGAACACTCAAAATTTAAAAGGAAATCAGTAAAAAGACAGGGTTTATAGTGGTTCGGCATTGTAGCCTACGTCCACTTTGAATGATTTGATGTTTATTGTTGATTTCTAACTGATTACAATAGTAAATAGCTCTAACGCCCAAGTTACAATGAAGATCCGACAGAGTAACAGCGTAGCAGAGTCAAAAAAGTCCCTTTTCTATTGGCATTGGAGTGCTATTTATAGGTGTAGGTCTGAAATATCTGACTTTGAACTCGAAATACTCCTTCTCACACGTGGGTGAGCCCACGTGAACGATCAGGGGTCATTTGGGATCGATCCCCATCTCCTTCGTATCGATTAAGATGGTGTCCATTGGGGCGGAGATCGATCATGAGCGTTCTTCTAGTGGTATGTAAGCTACGGTGAAAATTTGAAGGCATTATATTTGGACTTGTAGATCTCGAGTTATGATCGATCCAAAGTTGGTTTTGCAAGTGTACGTATCGATACCTTCGTATTGATCCATATTCGTCTCGATCCTTCTGCGTATCGACCAGTTGCATAGTGATGACGTGGAGCAGTTGTTATGGGGAGATACACTTTTTGTGCCGCATGACTGTTTCCTTTACCTGACCATGCCTTCTTCATATCCATCGGCCACCAAGCTCTTCGTATCGATCCATATTCGCTTCATCGTATCGATGCTTCTTATTTGGTTTCGTATCGATGCCAGAAGCCTTCCCTTCGTATCGATGCGTTGTTATTCTTTTCGTATTGATCAAGTGAATGATCGATACGAAGTATGCCGTTGTTGCATGGATACCAACTGGAAGGTCTGGAAGGATGGATACGAGTTGATGTATGTGGGCTCATGGATACGAATTGGATGGGGATCGATACAAAGTGGTAGGCAGGGTTTGATGGATACAAACTGATGTGAATCATACAGATATCGATTAACCCATTGCTCTGACCCGAAGCAGCTACCTTCATGACCCGAAGTAAACCTATTGCTGACCCAAAGTATACATGGTAGTGACTCAAAGTAAACTCCAAGCAACTTGAAGTGACTCGACCTTTGTTGAAACCATATTTTAAACATCTTGCGCTGTTTGTTCGTCGACTATGCTATATCCTGGCCACATGATCATGTTTATTATCTATGACAATCCAACTTCGATCATTATGCAGTCGAACGGGTTAAATCCGCTTGTATGTTGCCTTGCCAAAAGGCGGGTTAACACATTGCCCCTTAAAACATGCCTTGTGATAGGAAGGTGTGTTTTGTAGTGCCATAAGCTGAATGTTCGTATCCTGTTAATGATTTGTAAAAGATCGAAAATCTTACCTGATTGAGAATAGTGATCGATCGAGATCATATGTCATTCAAGGTGAATGGTGACCATTCGAGGTCGGGTGCCGTTCGAGACGAATTTTGATCATTCGAGGTCGGGTGCCTTTCGAGGCAAATTGTGACCATTCGTGGTCGGGTGCCGTTCAAGGTGAATTGTGACCGTTCGAAGTTGGGTGTCGTTCGAGGCGAATTTTGCAATTACAAACATCAGATTTACATTCAAATGAGTCTTACAACAAAAATGTCCAACAAAATCAAATCCAGATGCAAAAAAAAGAGAAAACAAAAACAAAACAGAAACATCAAAGAGCTAGCATCCCCACTGTTGCGGTTTATAGTCATCTTAGAGCATGCTTGAGGACTGCTCGTGATCTCGTACATGTGTAAGCGACTTAACCATTGTAAAGTGGAGCTTACTACTTATTCAAAGTTATAAAACCATTCAGTTAATAACAAGCTGACGACGCCTAGATCCGGAGCCGTCTTCATTTGATGCAGAGCTCCTGTTCCACCGTTGTTGCTCGCCTTTTTATGTACTGCAACAGCATGCCATTCCGGATATGTCCTTCGATCTCATCTCTCAAGTGCTTGCAATCGTTCGTACTATGGCCGCTTATCTCATGGAATAGGCAGTACTTGTCTGATTTCCTTTCATTGTTGGTTGGATCCCTCTTGATTGGCCTCCGGTAGGGAACCCGCCCCCTAGTGTCTTGGTATATTCGCTCTAAAGTCTCGCTTAACTCCAAATAAGAGGTGAATCTTGGTTCCTTTCATGGCCATCTTGACTTGTCAAAGCCATTCTCTGCTTTTCGCTTCCTTTTATCTTTGTTTGAATCTTTCCCGGGCGGATCTCCGCTTTTGACTGTATAAACTTCAGCTTCATTTCCTTCCTCTCTTTCAGCCTTTGCATCTTCCTGCCGCATAAACCTTTCCGCCTCATGGTAAAATTCTTCTAGATCCATAGGTGGATCCCTTGTCAATGAATTCTTGAATTCTGTGCCATCGGCTATGCCAGATACAGCTTCCATCAGAACCATGGATGGATTTGGCCGATCCACCGATGTCGCCGCTGCATTGAATCGTGTTAGAAAACTCCTCAAAGACTCCTCGGTTTTCTGCTTCAATGTTGTCAAACTCATCACGTTCTTGGGCCTCGAGATGTGAACTCTGAACTGCCTCATAAACTTCTCAATCAACTCGGTCCATGTTCCAATGGAGCTGCTTTCTAATTGTCTGAACCACAGCGCTGTTATATCCGTCAAATACAATGGGAAACATTGGGCCATGACTTCCTCCGATGCCCCCAATACCTCCACGTGCCTCATATACCTCGTCAAATGAACTGTAGGATCTGTCCTCCCACCGTACGTCTCCAGTGTAGGTAGCTTGAATTCAGGTGGGTTCCTGGCTTGCCTAATTGCGGGAGTGAAGGGACTCCTGTTCACATCTTCCAGATCTCTATTCACTAATCCTCCTCTCATGGCTTGTCTGACCATCTCTGCCAATCTGTCACTGTCATCAAGTTGTGGTCCTTGTCTATTGCCTCTGACTTGCCCCCCGAGTTCACGAGGGAATCCCGAAATCTGCTTCTCTAGACGAGCATCCATTCCTCTAGCAATGCCAAATTGCATGGTACTGCCTGGTATCCTATTTAGAATTGGGCCAACATGATCTAGGGGCATGCCCCCCTACTCAGGGGTTGTTTCTGATGGTCCCTCTCTATCCTGAATCCTGGTTGCTCCGTGTCCCTGACTTTGGTTCTGGATTCCCTCTATTCCAACTGCTTCGTTCTCTCGATTCTGCGCTCCAACTTGTCTAATCTGCCAGAGTAGGTTCTGCATCATTTCCTCCTGCCTTTTCAGCATCCCTTCCTGCATAGCCTCCATCATCATTTCCATTTCGTCTTTGGTTAAGAAGAATGAGGTCAGATTAGCCCTGGAGGAAGCCTCCTGACTTCCTACATGATGGCTCCTCTCCGTCCTTTGTCTTCTTGTCGATTGCTTCGCCATAGCTATCCAGATCCAAGCTCCTAAGCCTTCAAATCCAAAATCCAAGCTTCAAAATCCCTGAGTGCTAGCCATCTCAGTGAAAGCACCAAAATGTTTGTGCCAAAATTGGCCACAAACACCCAATTGCAAATGAAAGCACCAACTCACAGTCACAGATTACAGATAGCAATAGTGGATATAAATATGAAGAACACTCAAAATTTAAAAGGAAAGCAGTAAAAAGACAGGGTTTATAGTGGTTCGGCGTTGTAGCCTACGTCCACTTTGAATGATTTTATGTTTATTACTGATTACTAACTGATTACAACAGTAAATAGCTCTAACACCCAAGTTACAACAAAGATCTGATAGAGTAACAGCGTAGTAGAGTCAAAAAAGTCCCTTTTCTATTGGCATTGGAGTGCTATTTATAGGTTTAGGTCTGAAATATCTGCCTTAGAACTCGGAATACTCCTTCTCACACGTGGGTGGGCCCACGTGAACGATTAGGGGTCATTTGGGATCGATTGGGATCAATCCCCATCTCCTTCGTATTGATCAAGATGGTGTCCATTGGGGCGGAGATCTATCATGAGCATTCTTCTGGTGGTATCTAAGCTACAGTGAAAATTTGAAGGCATTTGGACTTGTAGATCTCGAGTTATGATCGATCCAAAGTTGGTTTTGCAAGTGGCTGAAGTGTACGTATCGATACCTTCATATCGATCCATAATCATCTCGATCCTTCTACGTATCGATCAGTTGCATAACAATGACGTGGAGCGGCTGTTATGGGGAGATCCACTTTTTGTACCGCATGACCGTTTCCTTTACCTAACCATGCCTTCTTCGTATCCATCGGCTGCTAAGCTCTTCGTATCGATCGATATTTGTTTCTTCGTATCGATGCTTCTTATTTGGTTTCGTATCAATGCCAGAAGCCTTTCCTTCGTATCGATGCCTTGCTAACCTTTTTGTATCGATCAAGTGAGTGATCGATACGAAGTATGCCGCTGTTGCATGGATACGAAATGGAAGGTCTGGAAGGATGGATACGAGTTGATGTATGTGGGCTAATGGATACGAATTGGATGGGGATCGATACGAGGTGGTAGGCGGGGTTTGATGGATACGAACTGATGTGAATCATATGGATATCGATTAACCCATTGCTCTGACCTAAAGCAGCTGCCTCCTTGACCCAAAGTAAACCTATTACTGACCTGAAGTATACATAGTGGTGACTCAAAGCAAACTCCAAGCAACTTGAAGCGACTCGACCTTTGTCGAAACCATATTTTAAACATCTTGTGATGTTTGTTCGTCGACTTTGTTATATCCTGGCCTCGTGATCATGTTTATTATCTGTGACAATCCAACTTCGATCAATATGCAGTCATGGGGGTTAAATCCGCCTGTATGTTGCCTTGCCAAAAGGCGGGTTAACACTCTATATGCTTCCATTCAAAAAACATAGTTCCTAATTCAGCATATCTTCTGCTTAGTGCATGTGCCACTACATTACCGTTCCCTGGGGTGTAGGAAATATCAAAGTCATAAGAGACCAAAAACTCTAACAACCATTGTTGTCGAAGATTAAGATCTTTCTAAGAGAAAATATACTTCAATGATTTATGGTCTGTTAATAGCTCAAATCTTTCTCCTATCAAAATAGTGCCTCCACATCTTCAAAGCAAACATAATCGCTGCCAACTCTAAGTCATGGGTTGGATAATTCCTTTCATGTGGTTTCAACTGTCGACTAGCATAAGCGACAACTCTCCCTTTCTGCATCAACACAGCTCCAAGACCAATATCACAAGCATCCGTGTATACTGTCATCTCTTCATTCCCACCTGGAATAACCAATACAAGTGCACTCGTCAATCTCTCCTTTAGAACCATTAATGCACGCTCACATCTAACATCCTAAGTAAAAGTATGATTCTTCTTAGTCAATTTGGTTAATGGTGCGGGAATCTTTGAGAAGTCTTTTATGAAACGTCTGTAATATCCTGCCAATCCTAGGAAACTTCTCACATCCATAGCATTCATGGGCCGGTTCCAATCTTGGATCCCTTCCACATTTGCGGGATCCACTGCTATTCCTTGTCCTGACATGACATGACCCAAGAATCTCACTTCTTCCTTTCAGAAGTGACACTTAGAGAACTTAGCTCACAACTTATGCTTTCTCAAAATCTCAAGCACAATCTTCAAGTGCGTCTTGTGCTCATCCTCAGTTCTAGAGTAAATAAAAATGTCATCCACGAGCACAAGCACAAACTTGTTCAACAGATCTCTAAAGACTATTCATAAGATCCATAAAGTATGCCAGAGCATTGGTCAACCCAAAAGGCATCACCAACCACTCATAGAAACCCGACGGTGTCCAAAATGCAGTAATAGGCACACTTTCTTTAGCCACTCTCAACTTGTGAAGTCCCGTTGCCAAATCCATTTGGAAAAAAACCTTTGCACCATGCAACTGATCAAACAAGTCATCAATCCATGGATGCAAATACTTATTCTTCTTTGTAACCTTGTTCAGCTCACAATAATCTATACATAACCTCAAGGAACCATCCTCCTTAGTTGCAAGTACAATAGGTGTGCGCCATTCGGATATGCTTCTCCGAACGAATCCTTTCTTCAGCAGATCATCCACTTGCGCCTCTAACTCTTTCTGCTCTCTGGGTGCCATATGCCTTAAAAGCATCACTATGGTTCTGGCTCCATCCACTAAGTCGATCTGAAACTCGATCTCTCTATACGACAACAATCCTGTCACTTCCTCGAAGACATCAGGGTACTCTCTAGCAATAGACATAGATGACAATCTTTCTTATGGAATCTCAAGCGAATATAGAAAGATGACCAATACCCTATCCACTGGTAAGCACCGTCTCACTACTATTCGCCCTTCCACATTCCCAATTGTCACCTCAAGCTTCTCACAATCCATAACAATCGCATACCTTTTAAGCCAGTCCATTCCCAAAATAATCCCGAACCCAACAAAATTAAGAAAAAAGTAATCACAAGCAAAAGAACATCCATGAATCGATAAAACTAAGCCTCGAAAAATCATACAAAGACTAGTAGATCCTCCAAAGGGTTGGTCAAAATCAAAGGTCGGCCTACTATCTCGGTTCCAAATCTAGTCTACATACTAAATCACCACAGATGAAAAAATGTGAAGCTCCAATATCAAAAACAACTCTAACAGAAACGTCTCTGATGGAAAGCATACCTTGCACCACGACTCCTTTCCCTTTGTCCTTAGTAGTAGGAGCACAAGATGAAGTCGGGACCGCATCCAAAGCATATGCCTTCACAATATGTTTATCCTTAGGCAGTTTAGACAATCCTTCTTAATATGCCTAGGCTTATCATAGTTGAAGCATTTCTTAACAGCCTTGCATTCGATGACATAGTGACCTTTCTCCTTACAATTATGACAAACAATCCCACTCTTTCTCTTTTTCTAGCCCCATTTTCCTTGCCTTTGTTACTTCCTCTTTCCATTCCATTTCTTCTTACCTCCACTACCTGTTATGGTTTTGGTTCCTCTTTCTCAGCAATAGCAACAATAGCAGTCCTATTCTTCGGGTACAGACTCTCATGTCTAAGTGCTTTCTCAACCAACTTCTCAAAAGAAACTTTAATGTGGTCCACCAGCTTCTCTCCTAAGTGGTTGTCCAATCTAGTGATAAACTTCTCATTTATCTTCAATAAAAAACATCCCATATTTTGACAAAGCATCAATTTCCACCACATCCTCAAAAACATACATCTTTCCTTGCTTCAACTTAGCAAACTTCTTGAACGGCACCGACTTCTAAGCCGTAGGAATGAACTTCTCCCTAAATCTAGCCTTATACCGATCCCAAGAAATCCGACCCTCTGGAGTAGTAATGGTAACAGCATTCCACCAATTCATTGCTCAGCCTTGTAGCTGTCTTGAAGCAAGCTTCCTCTTCATAGCATCTTCCATATCCATATCCTTGAAAATGCGTTCGCAAGTGTCTATCCAATCTTCCACTTCGATGGCTGATTTTGTTTCCAATAATGGATTTCCTCCAAGAGTAGAATAATCCTTGCAAAGCTTGGCGTAGTCAATCCTAGACACTTGCAAAGGAACACAACCACCTAAAGTCACACCAGGAGTAGTTTGGGCTCTCCTCACCAGCGAAGCCACCATTGCATCGAATATGGCTTGAAAATCATATATAGCAGCTCCCGATCCTGCTCCATCTTCCACTCCTGAAGTGGAGTTATTCCTAGCACCATTCATTGTGTTCCGATTCATTCTTATCTCTAATAAGAATGATTAGCCTCATTCCAAGAAAAGCTGTAATGGCACTCAAGTGCATACTATACTATATAGCATAATATCTTCATTAACAAGTACGCTCCCTCCTTTAACGTATACTCTTGACTTGCTTCGGTTAACTCGTAACAAAAGCTCTGATACCTAATGTGATGACCACCCCATACCACCTACACATCAATTACTTAAAAGAGCATTGTAACCGTTCCAGACTGATATGGGACGATCATCAGGGGTTGAAATCTAAAGCAGAAAACCTGTTGCAAATCTCACAGCGAATGGATAATATAATATAGAAAATATCCAATAGAATATAGTGATCCGTAACAAATGAGAATAACATCTCCACTAAATCATGAGTTATGGTACAAATGTTATAATATCTCAATACAATATTTCCTCACATCCCTCAAAGTGCATAGAAACAGACAGTAGAAACTATAAATATAGAGTAATACGCGTAGTTTCTCTAAGCTCATCTTCATACATAAGCTGTGACTCCAAACGTGTCACCTAGTCTACTCATTTAAGAGTACCCAAGATGATAATAGGAAACATAAAACCTTAGGTCAGACAACAGTCCGGTCTGAGCGGTAAATAAATATCAAAAGCTATACTAGAAAATATAGTCCTAGACAGGTACAAAAATCCATACCCGACCTGTCCCTGCAACCAAAGAGTTAGCACATAACAATAAGATATAATATGATACTCAAATAAACGACAATAGGATACCATAACTAAACATGATAGAAGAATCTAAGCAGCCTACTCCATTGACCCTATTCCCAATCCCTTCTCCAGCATACCTATAGATGATAGCTTACCCAAGAGAAATAGCAAACATAACAATGCTAGCAACCATAACATCCATCAACCAAAATCTAGTGTTTGTACCAAAATTGGGCACAACACTCTTCGGATGTGTTTGAAGAGATAAAATGAAGAAAATATATGTAAAATGAAGCAGATCTAACAAACACACCAATAAACAGATAAGAAAATGCATAAAAACACACGGATTTAGAGTGGTTCGGCGAATTGCCTACGTCCACTATGAAATGACTGATGTTTAATTAATTTCACTCGAAATTTACAACAGATTACAACAGTATAACTGAAGTTTGACAATCATTTCGGCATAATATCGGCGTAGAGAGGCCAAAAGTCCTTTTTCTGTAGGTTCTGGGCTGCTATTTATAGGCGTAGGAGGCAAATATTCGCTCAGATCTCGGGAGAGTTCTTCTGGCATGTGGGTGGGCCCACGCGATCGATCCCAGGCGATTTCGACTCGATCCGTGATCAATACGAACGAATTTCGTATAGATCAAGACTTGCTCCAATCGAGTCGAAATTTGGCAGTAACATTCTTTATGTGGTACGTAAGCCCCTGTGAAAATTTCATAGCATTTGGACTTGTAGATCATGAGATATGATCGATGCAAATTGGAGTCGACTCGTTCCGTGATCGATACAAACGAATTTCGTACCAATCAAGACTTGCTCCAATCGAGTCGAAATTTGGCATGAACATTCCTTAGGTTGTACGAAAGCTCCTGTAAAAATTTGGTGGCATTTGGACTTGTAGATCTCGAGTTATGATCGATGCAAGTTTGGATTTCTCAACCGTGATCGATCAATATCTTGAGCATATGAACTCCGATTGACTTGAGATTTGGAACGTTGGCTCTCATAGCTTTGCTTGTCGTGTCATATCAATTTTAGCTCGATCCGGACTCGAATAAAATTCGTCGACATTCATAGTGAGCCTGCGTACTACCGATCTCCAGGATGAACTACCCTTGGTTTTTAGTCAAGTTCTTGGTGTCACGGTCTTGCCAAAAGGCGGGATAACATCTAGCTATCATCTTCTAAAGCCTTGAATATATGATAACTCGTATGGCCCCATCCTCGCTTTCCAGAGGCTAATGGAAATCCCGATTCTTAATTGTGTTCCCCCATACTTTCAACTTCGAAACCTCGCACGGTTGTCTTCTAAAGTACTTCTGTACCATCTGACACTAGATCCTCTCAGAGTGGTCCAGGATACAAGACTGGCGCTACCAGCCCTTGGGTGCCCTAGCATATAGTACCCCTACTTGAACACAACCAGAACACCCGAGTTAACAATGATCCCTTGGCACTCCAGAGAGACTATCAATAAAACCAGAGACATAGCATCTCTATAAGGTGTCCGGTTTTCTTCTTTAAAAGGTCTCTGGTTTTATTGATATTCTCAATCTTCAAAGCTTTCACAACTCCAATCCATTTCCAGGCACGAGTCCTACCACTTAACCCAGTCCATTATACCATAGCCTCATTCCATTCTGAGCTGTCTATCTACTCCTTCGATCCTACTTCTTATCCGAGCCCCAGACCGAAGAGACGAAACTTCATCATGTTATAACTTCCAAACCGTAGAAGCAATCAACAAGCCACAAATTCCAGCATGATCAACTACAACCAAAAGGTCTCCACCCCAAATCTCACATCCAATAGATCCAAAAATTTGGATCGGTACCGATCTGATCCAATTGGATCGATGCCGATCCAAATACTTAACCATTTTGGACTCCATTTCTCTTCCAGCCTCTAGTGCACTCCCTCTAGATGCCATAAACCCTTAGCCATCCCTCTTAGACTTCAGGTCTTCTCTTCTATGCACCATAGCCAATCCAACGAAGATGATCCATCCAATCTTCAACACTTGGCCTATCCTCTAATCCAACTTCATAAAGAAACTCTACAATCCATGCTCACCTTCCCCTGCATATCTCACTTCAATTGGCATGCTAATTTTGGATCGGTACCTATCTTATCCGATCAAATCAGTGTCGATCCAAATACTTAGCTCCAATTGTCGTGAAATTTTCAAGGTGTTTTCGTGCCATGCTCCAAACCCTATCCTCCAAGTTTTATGCAATTTTGACAAGCTTTGCTCCCGATATGCTCCAATCACCAATCTAAGCCTAAAACATGCACAACACTAGCAAACAAATCAAGAATAGCAAGTGATTCAAACATAACAGCGAATCAAACATAGCAAATCATTCAATTACATCCAGTACGAACATACAAATCATCCAATTCAATCTACCTTCACCATTCTAGCATAGATCTAATCTAACACATAGAATTTCATAGCCAAATATACACAAATGACACTTGCCAATGATCTAACCCGAATTACATGTTAATTAGGTTAATCTAGGGTTTCTAAATCTAAAATTACCTAAGTCTAATCAATTTAATTTGATAATTATAACCTATAATCACCTAATTACAACATATAATCCATCAAATCTACCAAACCTATGAAATATGATGAAGTTCCAATCCAAACAGCAGCAAATCAGATGAAAATGCAATCCAAATGATGAAATCAAGTTCCTAATTGAAGATCTAGCCTCTAATTTGCAACTAGAGATGATTTGAGATGAAATTAGATGAGATAAATGGAGAAATGGAGAGGAGTAGGGATTTGGGATTGATTTGAAACGAGAGATAAACTTTCAAGTGGCCTCTCTTACCTCATATTTATTACCAAACCTGATTAGACTAATGGGCTTGCTAATTCAGCCCATTAATCCCTTCTAATTCTGGCCAGCAGATTTTAAAACTTAAAACTACTATAACTTCCTAACCACTTATTTGATTTTCTTATATGACCATTGTATGGAATGGGAAACCACCATCCCAAAGCAATGAAACAGGTTAGAGCATCTAATTCGACTTCTATCAAAAGTTATAGCCGAAATAAGATCTCCATGGGAAAAATGGTCACATAGAAATTTGAAAAAAATCACAGATGTGTAAAGCTTCCCTAAAAACCATATCCGAAAACATTAGAATCATACGATCACAAATGAATTAATTAAATTATTTTACGATCCTCCAATACGTAAAATACGGGTCGTTGCAATCTTTATTAGTTCATTTATGTTTTGGGGGATATACCCTTTGTATAACACCTTTTTTTAGCATCTCCCTTAGGTCCATGTAACAAAGCCTACATTATTAATCCCTCTAGCAATTTTGAACATGGCTACACATTTCTTTCTATATGTTGCCTTCTTATTTGTTCTGCCTCTGCTTTTAGTTAGTAGTGGCGTCCATCATATTAATTCTTCAGCATTTTTATAGGATCTACCCCTTAATCAAGAAATTGACATGCATACTTGAGTCTTGGTTGTGTTAGTATTTGATTTCAGCATTCAAGTATAACTTTCGAAATGGTTATTTACGATTGGAGAAAAACTTGTAAAACTCTAGACATTTGAAAAAAAGTTCATAATTTTTTCCAAGATTTCTAATTTTGTAGCCATTTTCCCTTATTTATTTAATATATAGGTTCTTCAAAATTTCATAACTAAATATTTTGACATGGAAAAATCTTCTAACTTAAACCCCATATCTAGAAATCCATCTCAAACATAATATTAAATTTTTATGGTATTTTGAAATTATTAGAATGTAGAATCATTGGTAAACATCCACTAGTAAAGCTATTTCAACCTAAAACTTACATTAAATCATGATCATATCATTTATAACACGTATTATATGACTTTTTTTTATAACAAATCAAAGCAGTAATCAACATGGATGAAAGCAACCTAAAAAGAAATGATTTTACACACCTAAATTCCCTTATTAGCTTTGGTCTTTAAGTGCTTTATGTTTTCCTTGGCTTTTTAATTCTTCTTCTCCTTCTTTTCTTAGCAATGGCGGCCATCAACATTTTTTTGAATAAAGAGAGAATGAATGATGAGATGAATATATCATAGGGTATGTACATGCATGTGTGTATGTAGTAAGGGTTTTGTTTTGAAAAATTCTACCTTGTCCAATTTTTTTAAATTATATTTCCCTTGATATAAGGTTTCCTACATTGAATTCTTCCAAACTTATTTCCCTTAACAAAAATCGACTTCATTCAAATGTTTAAATTTTCCCTTTATACACATCGCCAAATTTAACAATACCTCAATTACCCTTGGTTTATTTAAGTTACCATATTTAAGTGTCCCATGCCTGATTAATCAACTTTCCTTTAGTAATTCTTTTTATTAAATTCCGTTTATTACCATTTAATAACTCATTATTATAAATTTAAATAAGAAAAAATTATCTTCTAGCTATTTTCTTGGCTTAATTCACATGTCTTCTTCTTTAATTCCATATTTAATCCTATTAACATTTATTCTCGTAAGTAGTTCTTTGATTAAGTCTTTATGAATTTATTAGGGTGTTACATGAAGGGTTTCTCTTTTGAATGGTTTGACTTATAAATGAGAAAGCAAAAAAGTTTGAGAATGGTTATAATGTTAGCACAGTTGAGATAAAGAGGGTGAATGGTCACTTTTACTTTGAGAAAAGACATCGAAAACATAATTGTTAAATTACATATAGATGCTAAATGAGAAAAAAGAAATATGATTTCTATTCTAAATGTTTTTATCTTATAAAAATTGTTCTTTATAAGATCCATTTCTTGAGTTCGAGATGTTTGATCTACAACTCTTAACCTTAAATTGGTGCTAGAAAAAAATATGTAGCCCATAGTAAGTGGTTGAATGGAGCTTCGTATTTCAAACATTGTTATTGTAGAAATAGAAAAATAATGGGAGCACACCATATGACAATTGCTGGTGAACGAAACTTTGAAAAATTACTTTCATATATAAAAATATTATTTATAAACAATAACTATTTTCGAATTTTTCAAAAATTGATGCAGTTTTAGTTTAATATGAATATTATGAATATTGATTATTAAAAAAATCCATGCTTTGGCATTTCAATGATGGCTTTTTTCCATAATAACAGTGATGTGTTAACCACAGAACTACATAAGCACCTATAGTACTTAAAGATTAATTTTCGAATTATGGACCAAGCCATATCTTTAAGAATATTAATTTGTTTTCATATGATTATAAATCATTTGGTAATTATGGCGTCCCATATTTTACGTATCGAGAGATTGTGAAATATTATTTTTAAACTCATACTAGGTTGTATGACACTATAACGTTAGGTAATGTTAAGTAGTGACATTTTTTACCCTTAGTAATTTTATCGAACGTCCCGGTAAGCCGTACGACTTAAAAGGCAAAAAATAAACCTTTGGCATACAATTCGGGATTTTTCTGATGGAATTTATATTATTAGAACGAGAAAAATATGACAAGTTGCACCATCAAAGAATCATCAATTTCAACATTCTTAGAAGCTATACACCACAAAACATATGTTGGAATATTGGAAATAAAGGAAAATGCTATATTTTCCAATTCCTAACCCTAGCCATACCCTATAGATGCTCCATATTTACTATTGCCACATGTCCATTCTTTCCTCTACGTTATCTCCTTCCTCTTTATGTAACCCATCTTTCCATTTCCTTATCCTCTTCATTCATGAGCAAAATATCATCCATTTGGCCAAAATAAAACTTAGGTCTCTTTTTTCCAACACAAGCATGGTTTCTGTTTGACTCAACTCCACTTGTGGTTGTCGAAAAAAGCAAATCCGATGAAGAGATTGATTTTAGAGGTGAACCAATATGGACTTGAAGGATATGGTTGTGTTTGTAGCTGAGGGAGGATCAAACTGGTGCTAAAATGATCGGTTTTGTGCTATAGTAAGGAGACATTATAATTGAACGGAAAAATCATCAATGAAAAACTTTTTGGTGATCTAACTGTAGGGGAAACCATTGATATGTATTTGTTCATTTCGACTATGAGATTATGGAAATCGAGGTGAATGGAGTTACAGATGGATGGAGTAACGGTGGAGTAAGGGAGAAAACCCCAAAAAACGATAGGTTTACTGCAATTTTTATGGTTGAGGCAATGATGTATGCGATTTGCAGGTTAGTCGAAGGTGGTGGCTAGGCAATGTAGTGTTGGCGACGCAGGCGATATTTGCTGGTGGAAGTGTGATGGTGGTTGGTGTGCAACAATAGTGCTAGATTTTGTGGCATGCATATTATTTGTAGGGGAATATGAGCTATAGAAAGAGATTAAAGGCAATTATGAAATTAATTAATTAAGTTAATTAATGATTAGTTAGGTTAATTAAGTAATTAAATAATATAAATTGATATCATATATCATCCATATCTTTTACATACGACGTATGATTTGTATGTGATTTCTTCCTTTGCACTTATATTAGAGTCCTCTATGATTTGGAAAAAGATTACTAAGGTGGGCGTTTTGTTGCTCACCATACTATGATTGTCATTATAGTATAAAAACGATGTTTTGTAATGATTTCCAACTTTAAAACCTAATTTTTAGTATTTCTAGACTGACACCTTATAATGATGATTGTCTACGTATTCTATGGGGTGACTTTGGGACTTGATGATAATGGCTCTACAACTTATGATGGATGTCTAGAGGTGTTCTGATGATGATGACTCGATGATGAGGGTTGTGATGATGATCCACAAGGGAAAGTTCATTAATGGGAACTTATAGGTAGAACAATGATATTTTCTTCTATGGAAATAAATGGAATAGAACAATAAAGTGTTTGACTATAGAGACATATGCAAAGGGATCATTGATACTCCAAGGTTTCCAATGTTCTCGTAAAGAGGGGGTATGCAGGGACGTCCACTTGAATTATGATTGTGTCAAGATATTATAATTGTAGATTACCCTGGATTCTTGTGATGATGAGTCTGCTTCCTGGCCATATAAGGTGGCATGGATCCAAGCGCTGAAAAACTAAGATTTTTCCATTGGTCACTGGTTTATGATAGTCCATATGAGTTATCATATATCCAATGCACTCGAGCAATGTGAGGATTGTTTGATGGATGCTATAATTGCTATGTTTTTATTTGTCACTTTAAGGATGTCACGGGACATAGGTATCACTAGTGTAGATATTTAGACACCTCATATGTACTTTGATGTATAGTACACTCATGATGATGATGATTTATAGTAGTCTATTTAATGTTATGTCCCAACTCTTTGGATGCAAGGACAGGTATGATTCTCCATACCCTATGTCATACTACATACTTTTATAGTGTTTTGAGATTTTCTATCATTCATAAAAGACTACTGTCTAAATTGGGATTTTATGCATTGCTTCTCATTAATCTAGGTGCTCTTAAATATGTAGGTTAGGGAGAGCAGGTATGGTGAGCATGTGAAGCTTACAGGTGAAAACAGGAGGCTATCCTTTCCATATGCTATATTTGATCTTATTACTACTTATTATTCCGCTGTGCAATATTATGGCGCTTATCAGTGTTTTTATTTATCTAAAGATGATTTTTTAGTTATTATTTGATGTATAATGCTATCACTTATAATGTATAACTTTGATGGATCTTTGCACTATGATATGGTTTTGATTCATCTAGTTATATTTACTATCTCTCCGGTTTTATGTCTGTATGTGATATTTTATTTTATTCAATGCATTGTGAGATATATGACAGGTTCTGTTATTATTTTATACTTTGCCACTTGACAATTGCCTTACATCGACCGAGTACTATTAAAGAAACTATATAGGTATATTGGCACCGATGGTGTAGGATAGTCGTCAAATTTAGTATCAAAGCTTAGGTCGTGGTGTTAACCTAACAGATACGGTGATCCATCAGAGATAGAGTACAAGTTATCACTCTAGAAGGGATCGAGTGATATGAGAGAGCAATATTGTTGTATATTTTGATTTTCAAAACTATATAGCAGTATATATGTCACATTGCACACACGAGTACCACTAATGTAGCTTTTTCTTTATGAGAGACTGATTATTTTTATTACAGCTTAAGAATGAGCCAACATATGAGAAATGCTTCTAGAAACTCCATCTTTGGAGTTGTAGAGGAAGGAGTGGGCTCAGGGGCTTCTAGTCCTAACTTGCAGATGATGTTCAATACTATGATGAGGAACATGCTACAAATGCCCAAGTGGTCACTTCGAACTTTGCAATTAGGGTGCTCAAATGCAAGTGCCAAGAGTCGACTTTTCCAAGCCATGTAAAGACTATGTGAGTCTAGGAAGCAAACCATTCCTTGGAACAGAATCAAATACTAGGGTACAAGACTGGACGGATGCTTTAAGAGGATCTTCGATGAGTTGGGAGTTAGATGATGTTATAAGGTAGAAGTTGGCCTCTAGATAACTCTAGGGAAGAGCAAGGAACCGGTGGGATGCCTTTAGAGCTACGACTCCTGAGAATAAGTTTACTTAAGATCAGTTCAAACCTCGCTTTGAAGAGAAGTTTATCCTAGTTGCTCAAAAGTTGATTTTATTTAGAAAGTTTACCGATTTGAAGCAAGGCAATATGTTGGTATCGGTAAGCGTAGCCAAATTCGATATGCTATCAAAGTACAATCTATCTTTTATTGATACCCTACTAAAAAAGAATGGAAATTCTATCAATAGGTTAAACGAACATCTTTGGGAGCGATCGATTGGTCATATTGACGAGAGCTTCAAGAAGGTGGTTGGAAAGGCTTTACGATATGAGAGCCTGTACCCAGTGCAAAAGGCTGTTGTTTTTAAGGATGATCTAAAGTTGCAATTAGGTGGGGGGCAAGTGGAAATGGAACAACAATAAGAAAAAGAAGATGGTGAGGTGCATGCGTTAAATGCCGTTCCAACTTCATTGAGTGCTCCATCGGTGAAAGAGAAGGGAAAGGGAATTGCTAACTAAGGTGTGCTTTCCATTTATGTTGTTCCCATATGTGTATTATTCGATACCAAACTTCACATTCCTTTATATATAGTGATTTCTTAGATAGTTTGAGATTGGGACACGAGATAGTTGGTTGACTTTTGATTGACGAACCTTATTGGGGACTCAACCATCCTATGATTTATCGAGACCTAGTGTTATTGAGTCATGGATGTTCTCTTATTTGTGATTGTTTTATTTGGGTTTTGTAGGGTTTGGTATTATTTTGTGGATATACTGGTTGAAGAGGTATGGAGTACTGATGGACTATGTGAGGCCATTAGTGATGAAAGGGACTGATGATTGGCTAAGATTGGAGATTGAATGCCTTCTTGATGAGAAGGTTATAGTTAGCTTTCTATGTCCGTTTGAGGTACCACATAATGGGTTATCATCGATGCCTATAGCAAGATAGTATCTAGGTATATTTGAGGATGTGATTGGATTACCACCACATTGAGGGATAAAGTTCCATATTAATCTGATCAAGAATGTTAGACAATTGGTTATGCCTTGAAGGCATATGGTGCCTAAAGAGCAAAGGTAACTAGAGGTGCAAGTGAATGACCTATTAAGGGGAGGGTTCATTCATAGGAGTACGTCTGAGTAGGAAGCACTTATAGTATTTACCACTAAGGCGAATACTGTTTGAGGCTATGTGTTGATTACATGATTGATAAAGTGACAAAGAAGAACAAGTATCCACTCCCATGTATTTATAACTTGTTCAATTAACTACATAGAGGATGTCTCTCAATTGGACCTTGTGATGAGGTCTAATCAACTAAGAGTAGCTAGAGAGAGTGTGCCGATTATAGCGTTTCATACACCGTCCGGATTTTATGAGTGGTTGGTTAGGCCATTTAGCATAACTAATGCACCAGCATACTCTGTTCGTCTTATAAACCGTGATTTTTTTTGTTTCAGGCATATTTTTATTGTTAAGTCATACATTTAAGATATTGATATGTAACCTTTTTATTAGATTTAGTCTGACCCATTTATTTTAAAATACCCGGGCCACGCCGAGACTCTACAGGTACAGGGACTCGCTAACTTATGGATTTTGTGCTAGTACTGGAGTAGTCTAATTTGACATTTAGAGTTTACTTCATGATTGTGTATACAAATACTTGAGATGACCTATTGTGTATATTATTTATTAGTTTCCTTATACCTGATACGATATTTTGGATGTATAGATATTTATGTGGGTCTAGCATTAATATTTTTTAGATTCATATTTTATTATATTATATGATGTATATTATTCCGCTGTGATCTGTGATTCTATGACTGAAATTGTATATTATTTTTATTTATTTTAACCTATGTGTTTATTGCTTTGTGCCGAGACTGTACATGTCAATTATTCAGTATCTCACCTTTTCATT
This sequence comes from Allium fistulosum, assembly GCA_030737815.1. Taxonomy (NCBI): domain Eukaryota; kingdom Viridiplantae; phylum Streptophyta; class Magnoliopsida; order Asparagales; family Amaryllidaceae; genus Allium; species Allium fistulosum. The sequence goes on from CM060901.1 coordinate 963,003,787, forward strand.
AGATATAGTTTGACCCATTTATTTTTAAAATACCCGGGTCAAGCCGAGACTCTATAGGTATAGGGACTCGCTGACTGTTGGATTTTGTGTTAGTACTGGAGTAGACTATTTTGACAATTTGAGTTTACTTTATGATTGTTTATATAGATACTTGAGATGACCTGTCATATATATTATTTAGTGGTCACATTGTACCTGATACGATATTTTGGATGTGATGTAGATATTTATGTGGGCCTAGTACTGATATTTTGTAGACTCACATTTTATTATGTTACATGATGTATATTATTCCACCGTGATCTGTAATTCTATGACTGAAATTGTATATTGTTTCGATTTATTTTAACCAATGTACTTGTTGCTTTGTGCCAAGACTGTACACGTCAATTATTCAGTTTAGATTCTCAAAAGTTTGGTAAGAATGATGTGTCTATTTAGCCCAAGGTAATAGTCATATCAGGTCGCTCTTAACAAACCTCATTCTCTGTATTACCAGATGGTGTTACTTTGTAATACTCTTTAGTAGTATAGGTATAGAGACGGGCGTTACAGCTTGTTATCAAAGCCAATTCAGGACGTTATAGAGTATAATATCATAGATTTCGACCTAGGGTGACTTAGAGTCCCAAATTCCCTTTGGGTGTGTGATAGTTACCCTATATTAAAGGGATAGTAAGAGTATTCGATGATCACTGGGGTAATCATATGGGGACGTATTTATTATTTTTGTATTATCCATTATCTTTATCCCTACTTCTTCTGTGTAAGTGTTCTTGTGTAGAATGTAAGTTGTGATGAAGAGAGTTTGAATAGAAGGATCCAGTAGTGATCAGAGTGCACAACAGAAGCTAGAAAATAACTTTCCGCCGAAGGTGATTGTTTGTTTATTTGATTGAAATGTATGTTTTTTGTGTCAATGTTTGTCTTTGTGTATGCTTAGTTTAAAATATGAAATTGAATTAGAAGTTCACTCAAAGAATTTATAAACCCAATTGAGTCTGGACGAACCCAATTATTAATAAAAGCCAGCGGTTTCTTTAAAATAGAACCATTGGGGCTTAATAAAAAAGTTTACGCAATTAATAGTTATAATATATAGAATGTTGAATTATATATATCTAATTAAATTTGGAATTGGCAAAAATACTTTAAATAAAATAGGATATAGTAAAAATTGCATGGTTGCTTGCTGTTGTGAATAAATGAATATGGTGTGATCTATTATTTTGATTACAGATGGTTAATACATGAATGTGTATATATGTAACATCATAAGTTAATATTTCTATATATGAAAGCAAATGATTTTGAGAAAGAGTGAATATTATTTTCTAATGTAGTTGAAAAGAATTTTAATGGTATATTTTAGGTTAATTTGTCCATTGAGTGTTTTCAGAATTCTGGCCGATGCATTTTGCCAACGTTATCGATAAGGATCCTAAATGCTAGAACGAGGCATTTCGACATAATAGTTGAAAATATTAATATGTTTTGGAAAAGAAAACGACATTTTGAAAATAATACAAGGCATGGAAAAATAATAATAATAAATACAATGTCTGGAAATATATACACACGCACACACACACATAAGTGGAAGCTCGTGCGTTGCACGGGTTTATAGTTTAATGAGTGTTATAGTCGTAGGCATGAATAGATTGTTGGGATATTTTTTTTTGACATACATATTTTACAACAGTTGTATGTATACCTTGATTATAAAAATCGAGTGACTATTTGGTTTTCTATATAAAATATGTGTCATATATTGGTTCAATGTAATTATGAATTTGCATGCATGAATGAACATTAAAATTTCAATAGTAATCTTCATCTTAACATTTTGTGTATAATGTCGATTATGGGTGAAAAAGCCTATAAGTTGCTACAAATGAAAATTTAGTCATGTATATAATGTAAAGTTCATAAATGTCATCAAATATTTTATACAAACCCAAGCATAAATTGATTGTCGATTCATGTAGTTGAGAGTGTAGGTACATTAACAAAAATAAATTAGGCGGAATCGTGATATTAAAGGGAAGGATAAATCATGAATATATAATGGTGGCTTGACAAAGTCTTTGTATAGTGATTGTAATCGAATGACTGACGAATGTATAGCTCCGTCCAAAGTAGCTTCAGTTTGTGTATGTTGTAAAACTCACGAATTTGATGTAAATGTTTGGTTTTTTTAATGGTGGATAACCATTTGACTTGTATAAGCAATGTCATTATATTTTTGATTTTTTGAATTCATAGCGCTTGTAATATATAAGATTGGAACAATACACATAATTCATTTATAATTCTTTATAAGAAATAAAAAATCAAATCACAAACTATAGAAAAATTAGGATGTTAGGAATACATAATTAGTACACATTAACTTACTTCGAAACTGAGTACTAAATAAGAGCAACAAAGTGAATATATGGGGTCTCAAACAACACATGAAGGTGCAATTTCAAAACATACAAATACTATTTTCACAGGAAAATATAAAATAACTAAACTACGTTGGCAACATTTTAGAATTAAACACAAAACGTAAGTAAATTTCAAGCACTGTCAAATACCTTTAGTTAAATACATATAATAAAACATTGAATTTCAAGCAGAAAATATTCTACATCCTTATGAAAAGTTGTATGTTTAAACTTGACAGTTAATACTATTGTGCAATATAAAGTAGCAGTATGCACCATTAAGAAACATGGCATGCATAAGAGCAAAGAAGAATATTACTGAAAAAAGTTAAATAAAAATGAAAGAGCATTTAAGAAAAGAAATATGAATGATTATGACAATAGCGTATGTTATCAAGATGGAAAAGTACATAAAACATGGAACTACAGTATATTTCCCTTGACTCTTTACTTATATCACAAAATTTTCACCACTACATACAACAATGCTTTCTAAAATGTCAGATGATGTGTTATCCATATAATTTCAATATTAGAAGAAATGCTATAAGAGTAATGCCGCACTTCGTTACTTTAATGCTGGTATATCTCTTCAATGGTATATTACACTATACTTCATCACTTCGATGACAACATACCTCCTTTTTGGTGTATCACGCTGCATTTTATCACTTCGACGACATACTACTTCGATGATATGTCTCATCGCCTTTCACATAGAAATGAACCCCAAGGCCATGCCTACTATATCGCATGTCAAGAAAACTAGGAAGGACTTCGATCCTAATCACATCGCTCGTTACCGAGGCCATAATCAAATGATTTCGAAGGCAGTCCTTTAATGGCTTCGAGGAGATTGACTATTAGTAATGGGTTGATATCGAAGAGGCATGCATCAACATTTATAGAGGCTATCAATACCATAGCAGCATCCTTTTCCGCAAGCACTTTGAAAATGTTTAAATAAAATCAATGTTATGCTGCTCTTTGTCGATAACCACATCGCACATCACTTTCATACAGCACATCAAAGACATACTACTATCAATGCATCAAGAGCATCGTTATTCGCTCACCATAACCAAATCAGGCTTATCTACCCATTGCTCTTCGACCATTGACACACTTCACCATTCATAGGGAAATCGTATATTCAAGTAAAATGGTGTCGATGGTAAGCATCGTTGATGCCTACGAAGACCTTAGCACTGCTTAATGGACGTTGTTGATAACATCATCAACTGTCATGAAGACCTTCACATAGCATAAAGGCGGGGACATACTACAGTGCTTCGATGATATCATCTTGCATTAGTGGCGATGGTCAACAACGTTGAAGACGTGGAAATAGGGTAATGCTGTCGAAGTCGAATGTCGTCGAAGTCTATCCTGTCGAAGACATGAGATGCAGAGTGGGGGACCGCCTACCTCTATAAATATGACCCTAGGGGGTACCATATGGGGATCGAGTTTTCATTTCTCTCTCTTTATTCTCAAATCAAAGCCTTATAACCCTAGATCAAATTGGGAATAAATCTATTTGACAGTAATCATATTCAAATTGAATGAACATGGACTTGACATTGTATATTGACTTGAATTACGACCTTATTGAACATTATTGATTTGGACTTGCATACTACGATCTTGTCATGACCAATTTGACATGAATCTAGTCGAAATGCCTTGGACTACGACGAACTCGTATATGTATATTTATATGAACTATGGACTATAGACCTTGAACATAAGAGCAGAATGCACAACTTGTTATACATAGCGCACTTCAATATGACTCTATGACTTATCATCTATGTCTATTGAAAATAAGACATATCATTAGCCATATGGACAACATTGTTCATTGACTAATGTAGGTCCACATGCATGGCAATCCAAATAGCCCAAGAGGTTTTCGAACAAAACGACTCAAGGAGATAAAATGAAATTTCATATGCCTTTCCTCAAGGGCCAATTGTCATCTGTCGATTAATAATTCTACCTCGAGATCAATCCTAAGTGATGATTTAGACCTCGAATCATTAATCATATCATCGCACATATCAAGACAAAGTCGACATGATCAACCCATGCTTGATTACATCTTCGCAAGTACTTGAATCAAGAACTAACTTATCACAAAAAGCATCTGAAGTGTTATACAATTTTTGGTCTAACATTTTTTGCTCTAGAAGGAGAGCGTAAACCTCCAACTTGTTTAATTCCCTCATCATCTAGACTAATTAAGTGATTTTTGTTTCAGGAAAATGAGATTATAAAGACTTAATACTCAGACCGAAAAGGTCATACAGGCAATAACAATAGAAGAGAATGTTAGTCCCAATTTCTACAAGGAAAACATAGAACACGGGCAACCATCACAACCAGTGCAGCCAACAAGCAATGAGGCTAAAACAAAAATTGGAGCAACAACTGTTAATGATGATGAAAGAACTCTTGGAGGGAGTGCTTGCCCAGAAATCTTCAAAGACTACCAAGTTTACAAGAGGGGATGAAGCAGAATCTCCAAGAAGAAACTCGAATGCTTTCCAACTTAGGAATAAGGACAAAAGCAAGCTTGATGCAACTCATAGAAAAAGAAAAGTAACCAGCAGAGTAAGGGAAATTATTAGGGAAGGATCGAGGAAAAATCTTAACGGACAGTTTGGAAGCTCTACTTCAGAGGGATATAAAGCAGAAAGAATCAATAATCATACCGATGAGGACTACTTTAGGGATATGGCAGCAAAAATGGTAAAGGATATGCTCAATGCTAAAGGAAAGAGGGCTCAAGATGAGAGAGTCAATGATAATATGTGAGAAGCTCTATTCACTCAGGCCTAATCGAGAAAACCCCATTTTGGCGTGAACTATACATTCATGGGTGCAAGGATTTACAAGACTTTCACTTTCAAGCAGAATAGTTCATCCAAATGGATGAAATATACCATGCCAAAAAGAAAGCTCAACTCTAGCGAGAAATAGGAAAGATTAATCACAACAGTAATCACAAAAAGCCGAGGTTGGAAGAAGAATCAAACGTAAGCCATATTGCTTTAAACAAACCGATATCTTATATATACGCTACAATGAAAAAGAATGGTGTTTTCCCGATCTCTTACATGGTAAAGACCAACCTGAAACCAAGGATAAGGGAAATATTACTCTTATAACAAATCCAATGGGTATAAGGCGGATGAATGCCGAGTGTTAGCAGGTACAATTCAATGGATGGTTCGTAACGGATAGTTAAAGGAGTTTGTCAAGGATAATGAAAAAGGTGCCCATCCAGAAAAGAGTAATCTAAAACTCCCGACTGTAAATGTTGCAGAAGAAGATGTCCAACTTGATTTCATTCCACTTCTTAATAGATTTGACGTGATCCGTGGGGATCCACGTATAGCTGGAAACAGTAAGGCTGCCATAAATTGTTACATTAGGGAAGCGAAGGAAGGAACTTTCTCAATCCAGGAAGAACCACCACACAAAAATGGTAGGTATCAGATTTATATGCACAACCTAACCATCACTCCACAAGAGCTGAAAGGAGCCTGTCATCCTCACAACAACCCGCTCATTATAACTACCTAAATCAGAATTTCAGTTGTGACAGAAATATTTGTTGACACTGAAAGCACAGTTAATGTCATCTTTAAGCATGCTTTTAATCAGATGGGAATTCCTTAGGAGATGTTGGAGCCAAGCCTGGAACCTATCTTTGGATTCGACAATAAGGGGTCAACCCCCCTAAGGCAAATAAAGCTGCTGGTACAGATAGGGGTTCCGCCATACTATAGGACATTCAAAATTCTGTTTGTTATAATTGATTAGCCATCTTATTATAATGTGTTCTTCAGAAGGCTAGCGCTAGATGAAGTTGATGCTTTTGTGTCACCAAAGTAGCTGATGGTGAAGTTTCTAACTAAAAGTAGTTGGGGAACAATAAGGGGAGATCAGTTTAGTTCCTGTGAAATGTATTTTGCTACTCTTGATCAATATAAGTGAAACCACATTCCTTGTTATGACACGGCGCAAGGTGAATCAATCCAAACTGAGATAACTCAGCCTTTAAATGAAGGTTCGTGCAACCAATCATTCAAAGCATGCAGTGAAGACCAACATATGTTTAGGAAATTCAGCATTTTAGAAAAGAAAAGAAAGAGAAAAGACGCAAACCTAGTGGATGAAGAAGTAGAAGGAGAGGAGATTATCACTGAACTTGATTGTATGGGTGACCAAGAGAGGATGAAACCCATCGAGGAACTTAAAGAAATATGCATAGACCCAACTGACACGACAAAAATAGTAAAGTTTGGAAAAGGACTAGATAGTTAACTAAAAGGGGAGTTAGTTCATTTTCTTCAGTCTAGCAAAGACGTGTTCGCTTGGACTCATTCAGATATAGTGGGGATAGACCCAACCGTTATGTGCCACACTCTGAACATAGACCCAAAATTTATGCCAATCTGACAAAAAAAGATAATTCGATAAAGTCTGATCCGACGCTTTGAAGGAGGAAGCCAAAAGTTCAAGAGGTGCTCTATTCGAAGTGGTTGCCAAATCCAATTCTAGTCGAGAAACCCAACGGAAAATGGAGAGCTTGTGTCGATTATACCAATTTAAATAATGCGTGCACAAAAGATTGTCATCCACTCCCAACGATAGATCACTTAGGTGATACGGCAAGCAGACACCAGCTTTTATCTTTCATGGATGCTTATTCCGGATATAACCACATTCCCATGTTCAAACCCGACGAGGAAAACACTAGCTTTATAACAGATTGGGAAACTTACCACTACAAAGTCATGCCCTTTGGACTAAAAAATGCAGGGGCGATATATCAGAGACTGGTAAATAGAATGTTCAGAGAGAAAGTTGGCTGAAACATAGAAGTATATGTAGATGACATGCTAGTCAAATCTCAAGAAAGCGGCAGTCACCTGAAAGACCAGGAAGAAATGTTCAATGTGTTGCGAAAATATCAAATGAAACTTAATCCAGAAAAGTGTTCTTTCAGGATCCAATATGGCAAGTTCTTAGGATACATAGTGAGTGTAAGAGGAATTGAAGCTAACCCTGACCAAATCTAAGCTATTAAAGACATGGCAGAACCGAAACAAGAAAAGAGATGTAATAAGCCTAAACGAGAAAGTGGCGGTATTGAAAAGGTTCATCTCTAATCAATATGATGAAGAAAAAGAAAAACTTTGAGTGGAGTGAAAATTGTTGGAAAGCATTCCAAGAGCTAAAAGATCACTTGGAATAACCACCAATTCCTTCTAGTCCCGTGGATGGACAAAATCTTTATATCTTATGGCAATCTCTGAAAATGCAGTCAGCTTAGTGCTGATAAGGGTAGAAAAAGGGGTTCAACTTCAGGTATATTATACTAGTAAAAGGCTCAAAGATGCAGAAGCCAGATATCCAGTTATAGAAAAACTAGCACACTGCTTAATGCTCCACATGCAAATTAAGAGCTTACTATCAAGCACATCCAATTAAAATTAATTTTCCACTTAAGCAAGTTTTTAATAAGCCAAAAACTTTAGGATGGTTAGTTAAGTGGGGAATTGAGCTAAGCCAATATGATATCGAGTTCTTACCCCAAGTATCAATCAAAGGACAAGCACTAGCTGACTTCATCACTGAATGCACAAGATTTATTAAGGAGCAATCAGAAAAAGAGAAGGATTTGAAACCTAAGTGGAAATTGTTTGTAAATAGAGCTTCAAATGAACAAGGAGCCATGTATGTGGTCATAACTCTTGACGGGCATCGCTTGCACTATGCAATGTGGTTAGGGTTCTTATCTACTAAAAATGTAGTAGAATATGGATCAATGATTGCAGGACTTACCTCCTTCAGTTGAAAATCCCTAGGATTAAAATTTTTAGCGATCCACAGTTAATGGTAAATTAGTTAAATTAGAGATATCAAATAAAGGATGCTAAACTAACCCGGTATGTTAAGAAGATAATGAAGATGTTAATTCAATTCGAAGATTTTTCGATACATCAAGTGGCACGGGGCAAAAGCTCTCAAGCCGACTCTTTAGCTAAAATGGCAAGTTCACGAGGGGCACTAGAAGCCCGAATTATACCACCGGGTTATCAAGTGAAACCAAGTATAGAAGTGGAAAGTCCTAGTCTAGGAAACAAAATCTTGGTAATGACCGGATCTTAAACCCTAGCACATGAAGAGAAAGAAAACGAAACCGAAGCCCTTTACAAAGAACTCCTTGAGAGGAGAACTGATGATCAATAAAAGGACGGTTGGTGACTCCAACTATGGAGTATTTAACAAGAGAAATACTACCAGCAGACAAAAAGGAAGCAAAGAGAATAAGGCGCCAAGCCCCAACTTTTATCATGTCAAACGGGATACTCTATAAAAAGGGATACTCGTTCGCTTACTTAAGATGTGTTAGTCCATAAACGGGGTCTAAACTTCTAAAGGAAGCTCATGAAGGATTCTGTGGGGATCATTCTAATGAAATAAAGATGGCTAAGAAAGTTATGAGGCAAGGCTTTTTATTGGCCTCAAATGACTAGTCAAGCTATCAATCATGTGAGAAGATGTGACAAATGTCAAAGATTCTCTAAAATTCCTCGTTTACCTCCGATCGAACTGACTTCTATATCAAGCCAATGGCCTTTTGATGTATAGGGAATTAACTTGATAGCATCACTGCCAGTGTCCAAAGGAGGAGCTAAATATGCAATGGTAGCCATTGATTATTTTACAAAGTGGGTAAAAGCCGAACCACTCCCAAACATCACTTTAGGAAAAGTGCTCAAATTTGTAATAAAAAACATTGTCACTCGATTTGGAATCCCGTACAAGATAATATCCGCCAAAGGAATCCAATTTGAAAGTGAGGAACCACTCAATTCTTGTAAAAACCCTAATATTTAGTAACATTATTTACGATATTTAATTGGTTAAATTAAATAAAATAATGTAATGATTAGGGGATTGATATTTGTGATTAGTAAGGGTAGCTGTGCTATGTCAACAAATAAACTAAAATGAATTAGAATGAAATAGACAAGGGAAGTTAGATAAGGGGCAAAATAGGAATAAGTAGATCCTTATACCCTAAACCCTTACACTCATTCATTTCATAAGTTCATTTGCAAAAATAAAATAAAAATAGAGGTCGGCCACCATTAGAAGATATAAGAGGAAGATAAGCAAAAGGAAAAAGCTAAATCAACTTAATCCATTCTCAAATCTCAAACTTCTTAATCACATAGCTAAGGTGAATAATGACTACATCTCATATTTTCTAATTGTTTTTAGTTTTATGTTAAATTCGAACTATTTTGCAAGGTTTTGCCATGTTTTGATTGTTAGAAATAAATATATATGCTTGTTAATGATTTATGCTAATTCATATAGATTTTATGATATGTTTTAATGTGAAAACCCTATTAAATGACATCCAAATACCTTGCGATTTTAGATTTAAATTAGAAATGTTATTTTAGAGATGGGTTTCAGTTTTCATAATTTTATGAATTAATGTGGATTTTATATAAATTTTCTAGTGAGGAAAATGGATATTTGGGTTTAAAATAATTTACGGCTAAATTATATATGTTTTGGGTATGCAATTTATATATGTTAGAAAACGTATTAAAAATGATTTATAGGAATTTTTATAGAATTTTCCTAAGTGTTTTAAGGAAAATATAAAATTATTTCAGGTATGAGACTTAAATGTTTTATATATTTATAAAAAGAGAATGGGTGGTTTGTAAATAATTTAAATTATTATTTTTGAAATCTCCGTAGAAATTTTAGAAAAGAAAATTAGCAACCAATAATATTTTGACAAACAAGGTAGGTTAGTTGAAAAGATTACTTTAAAAAGCTAAAAATCATACTTTACAATCTTTTTTCATGTTTCACCACTTTCGGCACCTAGGTTCCGACTGGGTACTTCCACCTCCATCACCATTGAAAACAATGCACATAGTATCAATGATTTGGTACATAGTGAATTAGATATAGGCGGAAGGTATTGGGTCGAACAAGGGGTTCAATGGGGTCGAAGTGCTATTTTTCTTTCAAATGGAAATACGCCTACTTTGCTTTCAAAAGAAATGCTTTCGACTTGGTTGGCTTCCGACTGAGTCAAATTGATTTAAGGAATGGTTTCGAATGAGGTTGCGCCTTTTGTTTTAAGTAAATACTTTCAAAGGGGTCGAAACCCCTTGCTGCTGCTTTCTACCTTTCGAAGCAAATGGTTTCGAACGGATACTTTATTTTTAAAAACTAGCACTTATCCTATGCTTTCGAAGGGTTGGTTTCGACACCATCACTTCCTTACTTAGGAAATAGCTTTCGAAAGAGTGTTTTCGACTTAGTGTTTTACGACCCTTTGTTTTGTTGAAGGTAAAACCCAAAGGTTTCGAAAGGAAAGGTTTTTAAATGGTTTTAAAAGGTTTCCACATGTTTTACTTGAACCCAAATGCTTTCGAAAGGTTTAAATGAAGGTTTCGAAGGGGTGGTTCCCTAACGGTTTCGAAAGGTTTAAAAGGAAGGTCTCTAATGTTTTCGAAAGGCAATGTTAAGTGTTTTAAAGATAGGATGTCTAAGGTATTAAAGCTTTTGAGGGTGATGTTTTTTCAATGGTTTCAAAAGGTTTATTAAGAATGGTTTCGAAAGGGTATGTTTCCGCTTACGACCTAAGGTTTTACTTGTATCAAAAGGGGTACTTCCAATGGATTCGAAAGGAGTACTTTCAAAAGTTAAATGTTTTCATCAATAAGGATTTGTATAAAGTATATATAACATGGCAACGTGATTTGAGTAAAGCATGGAGTATATTTTCCTTGTTTAAAGCATGATTTAAAGGATTAAATCATTTTGAAAGAAAAGGTTTTCAAGGAAAATTTATGGGTAGTTATCTCTAAGTAAAATGACTCAGGTATTAGAATACAAGATGGGACTGGTATAGGGTCGTGCCCTATACATTAGCTATTAGCCCCTAGCTAATTTAGTCTAAAATTCCAGTGTGTAGGGCTTTGTCACAGGTAAAACTAAAATTATGTTACGCACAGAAAGGAATATATATGTACAAAGATAGGTTATTGGTTAGCCCGCAAAACCATTAGGATTATTTGACCCTGGAAGAATTAAGTTAGGGACAGACCGTCCAAAGGAGGAGTATCTAACATTTGTTCGATTATTTGTTTATTTTGTCTGGTAGGCCCAAGTCAGCCAAAGTTTAGTAGTTAGCCAAACAAAAATATAGTGTTCGGATAGATAGTCCATTTGTTACCTGATTTATATGCTTTCATGATAGTGATATTATTGTTTTAACCAGTTTTGGTTGTAGGATTAAGATTTGCAAAAGATATGTTTTAAAAGGATATTAGTGAGGGGAACCCGTTCCGCTAAGCGGCGTGGTCTCACTTAATATCAAATAACCAAGATGTATAGTATTATTCACACTAGGCTTTATGTTTGACTCGAAGTTTATGTTTTCCCCCTTAAACTCTCGGGTGCTCAAAATTGATTTGAGTAGGCCGAGGGTTGAGGATTTTCAGGTTTTAGTATGTGGATGAGTAAAGCTTCCGAAGACGAGTAGGAAGCTGAAGTTAGCTATTTAGGAGTTGTTCAGTTTGTTTTATTCTACTGTGTTGTATTAAGTCGGTTATGACTATTTAGTACTCTGGTCATCCAAGGGGGCATCTTCATATGTCGCTCTTGGTGTATTTTGTAATAATTATATTTGATCTGAACCTGGGAAATGATTGGGATTAAGTAATGGAATTTGAAACATGTTTTGTGAAATGTAATCAGAAAAGTTGCTTTTGAAATCTGTGATTTTGTATCATATTCATGTGCTTATGATATTATGGATATCATTAACATTACCGTATTTGGTCACCGAAAGTTAATATTATGGATGACTGCAGCATCTGTAGCGCTTAGCTTCAGACCTCCAGATAGGGGATGTTACAATTCTGCAACAAAAATGGAATTATCAAAAGCTTTTCATCTGTACCACATCCCAAAGCAAACATAGTTGTTGAAGCAACTAACAAAACCATAAAGACTATTTTGAAGAAAGGATTAGACAAGGCGAAAGGGAATTTGGTAGAAGAACTTCCTTTTGTTCTATGGGCGTATAGGACTTCTATTAAAACTGCAACAGGGCATACCCCATATTCCCTTACATATGGATGTGAAGCCATGCTTCCAATCGAAGTCGAGGTTCCTTCCCATCGGAGGACTGCATATGCATTTGACCCAATACAAGAACTAAAGAAAGAATCCTTAGACTTAATTAATAAACTAAGGGATGAGGCGGTCATCCGAACGGTTAAGTACCACCAAAGAATAACCAAGTATATAATTCTAAAGTAAGAGAAAGATTATTTCAAAGAGGATACCTAGTACTCCAAAGAGTCATGGCAAGCACCAAAAATCCAACGGATAGGCCTCTAGAACCAAATTGGAAGGCCTTTTGGTCGTCCACGAAGTGATCTCGCCTATGGCTTATAAAATCTGTCGGCCAGATGGCAATGTGGTAGCAAGAACATGGAACATGGAACATTTACGACCATACTTCCTAAAAGTGGATGAATAAAGAAGGAACTTATCAGTCTAACTGCAGTAAGAAATAAGATTCTCTTAGGGCAAAGAAAAGCCATAGCTATCTGATCACAAGAGGTCCTAGCTATCAAAGGCCCTAGCCCATCAAAGGCTTGACCGAAAGAGGTTTCGGCTATCAAAGGCCCCAATCATCAAAGGCTTGACCGCAAAGAGGTCCCGGCCATCATCAAAGGCTTGACCGTAAGAGTTCCCAAGCATCAAAGGCCCTAGCCATCAAAATATTAACCGCAAGAGGTCCTGGTCATTAAAGGCTATAAGACTTTAGTGCTGTTATCAAAGCCTCACTGAAGTGCCTCCTAAAGGGAGGCCAAAGTAATCCTTTGGTCAGCCCAAAGTTTCTACAAGCCTACAACCCTTGCCTACGTGGACTAGTTGGAGCGCTTCCTAAAGAGAGGAGGGAGTAAGCCTTTAGTGCCGTTATCTAAGGCCTCACTAAAGCACTGACCATGCCTTTAGTACCATCATCAAAGACCTCACTGAAGCACATCCTAGAGGATGGATGTCCATCAAAAGCCTCACTAAAGTATCAAAATCTTCAAAAGGAAGATCAATCAAAATCAAGAGCCAAGTAGTGCTCCCAAGTCAATCAAAATCGGAGCAAAGTAGAGCTCTCAAGCCTATTAAAATCCAAGCCAAGTAGTGGTTCGAATCAAATCAAGATTTCTAAAGGAAAGTCCTTAAAGTATGAATTATTTATGTCTCCTAACAAATGCAATTCTTGGCCACCAGACAAGAGGTTCTGGTCTTCCATCATTGTCACCACATATGGATTTCTAGTTTTCTTCTATTATGACGAGATATGGATTTCTGGTCTTCTTCTATTATTGTCAGATGTGGATTTTTGGTCTTCTTCTATTATTACCAGATGTGGATTTCTGGTCTTCTTCTATTCTTGCCAATTATGGATTTTCGGTCATCTTTTCTTTTATTATCAACCAAATATGAGTTCCTGGTCTTCTGTTATAATCAAACGAATTTCTGGCCTTCTATTATTACTAACAAATAAAGATTTCTGGTCTTCTTATATTATTATCAAACGTGGATCTCTGGACTTCTACCATCATCATCGGACTTAGACTTATAGACTTCTATTATTATTTTCAAGAATTGGATTTAGATCCTCTGCTATCATCTCTAAGATATTGATTTTCGATTTGGATTTTCTGATATTGATTTCCATGTTTTTGGCCTTGTACCGCCGAAAAGAGTTTCTTATGTTTACACTCATAACTTTATCAAATAATTCTCATGCCTATGCTTGAGAGTTTATTTATACTAACTCTTATAATAAAGTTGTAAGTTTAAATTCACACAAACAATTTAGACATTATATGCTAAATTAAAAGTTCAATAGAATCTAGAAGGACAATTACTAATGAAAAATGTCATTTGCTTCATGTTTTATAGGAAAATGAAGTCAACCAGGGGGTCTTGTTGGAGACTAAAGAATATGAAGGAATTGTTGGTTTTACCCTAAACACTAAAAAGCTTCTCTTATACCGAGGGGGCTAAATGTTATCCATATAATTTCAATATCAGGAAAAATGCTATAAAAGCAGTGTCGCACTTCGTCGCTTTGATGTCGATATTTCTCTTCGAAGGTATATTTCTTTATACTTCATCACTTTGATGACAACATACCTCCTCGGTGGTGTATCACACTGCATTTTATCATTTCGACGACATACTACTTCGATGATATGTCTCATCGCCCTTCACATAGAAATGAACCCCAAGGCCATGCCAGCTATATTGCATATCAACAAAACTAGGAAGGACTTTGATCCTAATCACATCGCTCATCACAGAGGCCATACTCAAGTGACTTCAAAGGCAACGCTTTGATGGCTTTGTGGATATTGACTATTAGTAGTAGATTGATATCGAAGAGGCAAGTCATCAGTAATCGTGAAGGCTATCTATGACACCCCTAATTTTATTGAAATTATTCGGGAGATTTAATTAGAATAAATTAAATAGAATAATGTAGATAAGGAGATTGAAGTTGATTAATGAATTAAGTCGCCATGCTTATCTAATCTAATGAACTTATATAAATGGTTAAGTAATTGAACACAAGGGAATTAGGGTAAATAGCCGACCATATTTCTCACCCTTATACTATCTCCCTTAGTCATACACATTCATTTTATCAAAACAAAAATTTATAACCGTAAGGAAGCAAGGCTGGCCATTAGGAAGAAAGAAGAGAAAATTAACTTAAAGATTAGGATTCAAGTTAGAAGGAACCAATCTCAACCAAACTTCAATTTCCTTATCTAATCTAAGGTGAATAATAATTTCTACATCTCTATTTTAGTTTATGAGCATATGGTTTTGGATTTTAGTGTAAATCTGTTTTTACGATATATTGAATGATGATATGCTTGAATTATGATTTATATGGATTAAACAAGTTTGTTAAAAAGGAGATATACACGGTTCTAGGGTAAAACCGAGAGGAAATGGTTTTTAAATGCCATGGGAAAATTATATGTTGTATAAAATATGATTCTAGAGTTGGGTTCCAATTTTCATATTTTTCTGAATTTGTGTGGATATTATATTAATTTTCTAGTGAAGAAAATGATTTATTGGATTATAAATTATTTACGGCTAAATAAATAATTTTTTGGGTTTGAAATTTTTATATGTTGGAAAACATATTAAAATAGATTTTCTAGGATTTTTCTAGATTTTTCCTAAGTGATTTGATGAATATATAAAATTATTTAAGGTATGAGACTTAAATTTTTATATATTTAATTAAGGAGAAAGGAGCATTTTATAAAATAAAATTATTATTTAATTCTAAAATTAATGGCAGCACTTTTCTAAAAAGTATATGTTAACCAATAGGAATTTGACAAACAAAGGCAGGTTAGTTGGAAAATTATCTTTTTAAGTTAAAAACAAGGGAATCATGCTTTTAGCATGTTTCAGCCAATTTAGGCAGCAAACCTTCCGACTCAGACCTTCCGACAAAGTTGAAAGGTTATAGCCTTCGACAAGGTCAAAGTTCAATGCATATGGTATCAGGTTACTTGGTACATAATGAATTGAACAAGGTCGAAAGGTACTTAGTCGAAAGGTTGGTTGCCAAAGAGGTTGGGGTATGTTTTTTTATTAAACAAAAGCGAACACCTACTTGCTTTCGAAAAGGAGCTTTCGACTTGGTTGCTTTCGACCAGGTCAATTATTTAAAATAAAGGTTTTAAACCTTTCAACACAGTCAAAATGTTATTGCCACTTATTGCTTTGTTTTGAACCTTCCGACACAGTCGAAAGGTTATTGCCGCTTTTACCAACCTTTCAAGGTCGTTGCTTTCGTCAAAGTCGAAAGGTTTACTTGTTTTAAAACCAGCCGCTTCTCCATGTTTTCGAAGGTATCAAAGCTTTCGACTTAGATGGTTTACCCTTGTTTTATAATTGAAGTATAACCCAAAGCTTTCGAAGAAGGTGTTTTAAAAGGCTGAAGCTTATTGTTTTAAAGAGATGTTTTAAAGCTTTCGAAGCCGACATTTCGATGGGATCGAAAGGTAACTTCCAATGAAGTCAAAAAGTTTTAAAGTAGATTTTCCACATGTTTTAAATTGACCCAGTGAGTTTTCGAAAGGTTTGCGTTTCAATAGTTTCGAAAGGTTCTACTCTTATATATAGTAATAGTTTATCAAAATCGAAAGGTTTCGAAGGAAGTGTTTAAAGTATTAAAGGGGTCGGAGCCTATTTTTTTAAAAGGAAATGATCTATGCTTTCGAAGGGTTTAAAAGCAGAAGCTTTCGACATTGTCGAAAGGTTTGAAAACCCATACTCAAATTTTTAAAGGAAAAACCCACGGCTTATATAAAGGAGTTAGTAATGGTTTTAAGTATGAAATTTTGAAGAAGTATTGCCTTGATTAAAATATAAGTCAGAGGTGTTAACTATGTTATATGAAATATATTTCAAGGACCTTAGAGCCACAGAAGTGGTATAGTTAAAATTGTTGTTTTGCTTCTTCAAATAGGAATATATTCACATGATAACCATAACTGTATTTTTAGGGAAAAAGGGGTAGAAGAACCAGCTAGGTTAACTCAATAGTGAATATAAATGGCTTAAACTCCTAAATGAGTAGAATTGCATCCAAGGAGTCAGGGTGACCATAAATATAGGATGCCTAAACTTTGTAGTTATTGAAGGTAACCAAAAGGTTCATAGTAAACCCATGAAAACTATGATAAAGTAGTTATTGGTGTAACCCAAAAGGTTCATAGTAAACCAATGAAAA
Source organism: Allium fistulosum (assembly GCA_030737815.1). NCBI lineage: Eukaryota > Viridiplantae > Streptophyta > Magnoliopsida > Asparagales > Amaryllidaceae > Allium > Allium fistulosum. Next base: position 963,021,121 of record CM060901.1, read on the forward strand.
CTATGACTAAGTAGTTATTGGAGGAAACCAACAGGTTCATAGTTTACCCATGAAAACTATGCATTACGGACAGTTGGCAGGGGCTAATTGGTTTGTAGTGAACCCATGAAAACTATATCCAGATTAAGAATTGACATCAGTCAATAGGTTCCTAGTAAACCCATGAAAACTAGGATAAGAAAGTGGCTAATGGAAGTATCAGTAGTTTCCTAGTCAACCCATGAAAACTAGGATGTGAAATGAGTTACTGGATAAGTCCATAGGTTCCTAGTCAACCCATGAAAACTAGGATAAGGGGATTAGTTATTGGAAGGACTAATAGTTTCAGGAGGACCTATGAATTAATTAAGTTAACTGGCAGGAGCCTATAGGTTCTTAGTGATCCCATGAAAACTTTGAATAGGACAGGGTGTCCATTAGGTATAACAAGGTTACTAGTAAACCATGAAAACTAAAAAGGTTAATAGTGACCCTAGAAACTATAATTATGACAGGCTGTCAGACTAAACTGGGAATGTGAAATCCTAATTATTTTCAAGTATGCATATCATCATAATATTTTGAAAATGTATATTTTAACCATTGTGGATGTAGGAGCACAATATATGGCTTTATAAAGATTTTAGGATACTAGTGAGTGGAAAACCCGTTCCGCTAAGCAGCGTGGTCTCACTAGATATCTAAAAAGGATTGAGATGTTAGATTATTATTCATACCAGGCTTTATGTCTGACTCGAAGTTTTTTTCCCTTAAACTCTTGGGTACTCAATTGATTTTGAGTAGTTTGAGGTTTAGGGCTTTTATGTTCTCTTCTTAGACGAATAAAGCTTCTGGAGGCGTGCAGGAGGCAGATAGTTATTTAGAGTTTTCTTTTTCTGCGGTGTATTTGTTTGTAAAGGCAGATTTATTAGCCTTACTATATACTCTAATCAACCAAGGGGGCACCTTCATATGTCGCTCTTGGAGCAATTGTAATAATTATATTTTGCTGAACGCGGTTAACGTAATTTGGGATTATGTAATGAACATGAAATGTTTTGATTTGAATATGGAAATGTGTTTTTGAATTGCTAAATTTTTTCCATATTTCTGTGATCTATGTATCAATGTATCTAGCACCGCCGTATTTGGTCGCCGAAGATTAATAACTATGGATGACTGCAGCATTCGTAGCCGTTAGTTTTGGGCCTCCAAGTAGGGGGATGTTACACTATCAATACCACAACAGCATCCCTTTACGCAAGCACTTCGGAAGAGTTTAAATAAAACAAGGTTACACTACTCTTCATCGATAACTACGTCGCACATCACTTTCGTACAACACATCGAATATATGCTACTACCAATGCATCAAAAGCGTCGTTATTCACTTACCAAAACCAAAGCAGGCTCATCTACCCATTGGTCTTCGACCATTGACGCACTTCTCCATTCATAAGGAAATCGTATATTCAAGTAAGGTGGTGTCGATTGTAAGCACCATCGATGCCTGTGAAGACCTTAGCATTGCTTGATGGATGCCATTGATAACATCATCAATTATCGTGATGACCTTCACATAGCATAAAGTCGGGGACATAGACTATAATGCTTCAGTGATATCATCTTACATCAGCGGTGATGGTCAATAACATCGAAGATGTGGAAATAGGGTAATGTCGTCGAAGTAGAATGCCGCTGAAGTCCATCCCGTCGAAGACGTAAGATACAGAATGAGGGGGTTGCCTACCTCTATAAATACGACCCAAAGGTATCATTTAGGCGACCAAATTTTCATTTCTCTCTCTTTCTTCTCAAATCAAAGCCTTGTAACTCTAAATCAAATTGAGGATAGATCTATTTGACTATAATTATATTCGAATTGAATGAACATGGACTTGACATTGCATATTGACTTCGATTATGTCCTTATTGAACATTATTGATTTGGACTTGCATAATACGAGCTTGTCATGACCAATGCGACATGAATCTAGTCGAAATGCCTTGGACTATGATGAACTCCTATGAATATTTATATGAATTATGGACCGTGGACCTTGAACATAAGAGTGGAATGCACAACTTGTTATTATACATAACGTACCTCAATATGACTTCATGACTTATCATCTATGTCTATTGAAAATAAGACATATCATTAGCCATGTGGACAACATTGTTCAATAATTAATGTAGGTCCACATGCATGACAATCCTAATGGCCCAAGAGGACTTTGAACATAACGACTCAAGGAGATAAAATGAACTTTCATATGCCCTTCCTCAAGGACCAATTGTCGTCTGTTAATTAATGATTCTATCTCGACATGAATCCTAAGTGATGAGTTAGACCTTGAATAATTGATCATGTCATCACACATATCAAGACTAAATCGACGTGATCAACCCATGCTTGATTACATCTTCACAGGTACTTGAATCAAGAACTAACTTATCACAAGAAGCATTTGAACTGTTATACCATTTTTTGGTCTAACATGATGGTTTGTATCTAACAATATAGTTATTTAGTCCTATACAAAATCTAAATAACAATGCAGTTTTTGAGTCCTATATATATAATTTATATTACAAAATGGAAATTCAATATTCAAAAAGAAATTGAAACGCATAAGTTCAATTGTATAACTGAACTATACAAAGAGAAACATGCATGCTAACCGCTAGCAATGCAATGAACAGAGCAATGCAATTATGAAAGTATGCTAGAGTAACTTTTTATTACTTCCAGACCTTTGCTACAAAGGTTAGCTGTGTCATAAATAACGAGTTGACATTTTACCATAGAAAATTTGAAATTATATGAAACTTATGTTCCTTTCTTTAACAACTTGACCAAGTTTGCTTCCATTTCTCGACCTCCTCCTAAATAAATGGGTAGGTGGTCAGGCCATATGGATCGTCCAATAGTTGAACCAAATTGTTCTTTATTGACCAATCCAAATTACATACAACTGCAATTGATTGCTTATAAACCTGTAAAATGTGCACATTTATGATTTGCAAATCGCACCAACTGAGCCATACACATCAAATATTAACAAAGGTTTACCTCTTATGGATTGCACATAGGCAGAGCCGATCTGGGGGGAGGCCCACCAAGCCCATGGGCTGGGGCAACCCCCCACGTCTAGGGCAAAAAAAATTATCGTTCTCTAAAACTCTTTCTCTATTTCCACCGCGACAAATTCAGGGTTTTGTCGCTTGCTTCGACGATCCATCTCAAATTTTATCGATTTCCACTCTAATCTTCGATTCTTCATTTGCAGTTGCAGTTTGTTGCTCGCTTGCTTGGCTGCTCCCTTCATCTTCCTGGAACTAAAAATAAACCCTTTTTAGTTGTTTTTAATATAGATCAGTAAGTTCTTTGCTCTGTTGTCATTCTTACTTCCAGTAACTTAGATTATAAAGGGTTATGTCATTTAGGACTTAGGAGTTGGTTGTCTGTCTTTGTTCTTGCACTTTATTTTGCCTGCTTTATGTCTTTAGTCTGTTCACATTTGATAGTTCCGTTTTAACATTTGATAACTTTAGTTCCAGTAACTTAACTTCTCTCTTAAGCTGGAATTATCTTTGCAATAATTTTGTCCACTTAAAGTTATGTTTTTTAATCAATTTTATAATCAATTTCAAGCTTGTTTATTAATTTATATGTTAATTAGTTTAGTTGTTAATATTGTTAGATAGTGGATAATATGACAAAAGAGGAAGACGATAAGAAACGAGTCAGAAATAGAAAGCAAAACTCCGGAGCTTACAATAGAAGGGTAAAACAACGTCAAGATGCAATATCTACATCGTTAGCGGGCTCAATTTCTAAACTATTCAATGCAAAAGCACAACAATCAATTGGTTCAAGTCAAATTAAAGAAGCGAGCGAAACTATTGATGAAAATGTTGATAATCATGTTGATGTAGATGTGGATTCGGGCAACAACATTGATGTAGATGAAGTAAGTAACGAAAAGGAAGAAAATGTGCTTGATTTGAACAAAGACGTTGACGTTGATCGTGATCCGGGTTTATGAGGGCTCATAAGTGATACTAAAAGAATAATAATTGTTCAAATGGGCCCAATCAAAATTTTATAAAAAAATGACAAGTTTCCAAGCGTAATAAAGTTTAGGAAAAGTAGAAGTTTCTCATCCAAGCATTATATTCGTCGTTTTCCAAATGGTGAAGAACATGAAAGGAAGTGGCTAATATATTCAAATGAATTGAACAAAGTATTTTTTTTTGTTGCAAGTTATTCAAAAATAAACTAATGGCAAGCAAATTATCGGAAAATGGTATAGATGATTGGCATAATCTTCCAAACAAACTTAGAGAGCATGAAACTAATTCGGAACATTGTGAAAATGTTGTGAAATGGGTTGATTTGCAAAAGGGGCTAAAACTAAAAGCAACCGTGGATAAAAAAATGGAAGCTCAAATTGAAAAGGAAAAAATCCGTTGGAAGATGATATTAATTCGAATTATTGAAGTTGTGAAAACATTTTGTAAGAATAGTTTGCCATTTCGTGGAAGCAATGAGAAGATATATGAGAAGAATAACGGACTTTTTTGCCAACATATTGAGTTCCTTGCTAAATTTGATCCAATTATGCAAGATCATCTTCGAAGTGTGGTAGATAAAGAAATTCAACATCATTATCTTAGTCATAAGATTCAAAATGAGATAATACTTCTATTATCAAATGAGATCAAAGTGAAAATAATAACCAAGATCTTAAAAGCAAAATACTTTTCAGTTATTCTTGATTGCACACCGAACTTAAGTCATGAAGAACAAATGTCACTCATTATAAGATGTGTAGATATTGAAGATATTAATGAGGTGAAGGTGGAAGAGTTTTTTATCGGATTTATAGTGGTTGATGATACATCGGGGCTTGGCCTTTTCAAACAACTTGAAAATATTTTACATGAAATTAAACTTAACATTGATGACGTAAGAGGCCATGGTTATGACAATGGATCTAATATGAAAGGTAAACATCAAGGTGTACAAAAAAGACTTGTTGATATAAATCCTCGAGCATTTTATATGTCATGCGGTTGTCATAGTTTAAACCTTGCATTATGTGATATGGCTAAATCTTGTGTTAAAGTAAGAATTTTTTTTACATTCGTACAAAAAATTTATACATTATTTTCGGGATCTACTCATCGATGGGATGTTTTAAAAAGATATGTGAAAGGTTTAGCACCAAAAACGTTATCGACTACTCGATGGGAAAGTCATGTTGAAAGTGTAAGAGCTATTAGATTTCAACCGTCAATGCTAAGAGATGCTTTAGTTGAAATTGGTAATAGTTCTAAAGAGGATATGGTGATGGCGGAAGCTAAAGGCCTATGTGTTAATGTTTTAGAGAATTTTGAGTTCTTGATAAGTCTTTGTATTTGGTACAAGTTATTAAATAAAGTGAATCAATTAAGCAAAGCACTTCAACATGAAGATATGAATTTTGAAGATGCAATTACAAGATTAAAAGAACTTATTGAATTCTTCCAAAATTTTAGAGAACGTGGGTTTGAAGAAATGGTGAAAGAGACTAATGAACTTGATATGGATGTTGGTATTGAACCAAAATTTGAGGTGAAAAGAGTTGCTCGTAGAAAAAAACATTTTGATGAGGATATTGCAACTAGTAATGAAGAAAGTCAATCACCAAAAGAGATTTTTAGAGTCACATACTTCATTCATATCATCGATCAAGCTTTAACATCATTCAAAGATCGATTCGAACAAATTGAACTTTATGACAACATCTTTGAATTTTTATTAAATGCAAAGTTTGTAAATCTTGGCAAAGAGGAGTTAATGGAGCATTGCATTCATTTGGAATGCTACTTGAAATACAATGAACAATATGATATATATATGGAAAAGATTTATTTCAAGATCTTAGAGTTTTGCAAACTATGTTACCAAAGGGAATAACCAAATCAATTGACATTCTTGATTTTATAAGATCTTATGTAGAAGATGGTGGTTTCCAATGTGCATGGATTGCTTATCGGATTTTGTTAACTATTCCGGCTACAGTTGCTTCCGCGGAGAGAAGTTTTTCGAAGTTGAAAGTGATTAAAAATTATCTTTGATCTACTATGTCTCAAGAAAGATTGAACGAACTTGCAATGATATCAATTGAAAGTGCATTTTTGAATAAACTTAATTATGACAATTTGATTGAAGAATTTGCTACAAAAAATGCAAGAAGAAGCATTTTTCTTTGAACTACTTGAATATTGTAGCCTACTTCATGTAGTGTTTTTTGAATGCAAAGTGCCCGTTTTGTATGTTATGGTCTTTGGACAATTAATATATATGAATTATTATTGCATTTTGTTTGATATTTTTATTTAATGCATGTTTGTTGTTTGATTTATTTAATTTATGTATCGTTTATATGTATGAAAACGTATGGATATGTATATAGAAATGGGCAACAAAATTCAAGGGTGGTTTGGGCAACGGATTCTTTGGACCGGCACTGCACACAGGTATCTGAATACCTAGACATTTTGCAATGAGTTTTATCTGCTTAAACTTAACTCAAAACAGCCAAAACTTAATATTAGTCCACATGCAATTTGTACCAAGAATAAACAACATAAGAATCTCCTAAAATTTGAAGGATAAGAACAATATAATATCCTCTAAATCTGACCCAACGTGCGTACAGTGAATGAAATAATATTGAACTCTACCAAATTAATTAGAAGATCATGTGCCCTCCTGAAGCAAAAGTTAATGTCAAATTAAGCTAAATTATTAAAAAAAAATCACATGCTTAGTTATTGAAAAGAAAACAAATTGAGAAAACAAAACCAACCCTGATTGGATTTCATTATTTGAATCCTATGATAATTGATTATATATTTATGATGCAACAGAGACCAATTAGGTCATGGATAGGAGCATTTACATCGACTCTTTTTGGTATGCTGACATCGATCGACTCGCTTTGGTACGCTGACATGACTTGCTTTGCTGCTATGGATACATTAACATCTCACTCTCTATCAGTAAAAAAGAACAAAAATAAAAAAAGATTTGTGGAATCAAGTGGCGAGATTAAAGAATGATACAATAATCATGAAAAGAAGAGAACAAACCGGTCATAAACTTGTATAGGCAGTTTTTTTCCTGTCACTTCTTTTCCAGTTTAATAATTTAATCCCAATAGTTATGAAGAAGCATTTTGTTACCAATATTGCTATAAGGTTATAAAATAAAATAATAATTAATAATCATGGATAACATCTTAATTTGTCCATGCGGATAAAAAAATGCGTAACCGCTAGCAATTTGTAAAAGTTTAGTGAATATAAGAAGAGCTTATGTGAACAATGCGTAACCGCTAGCAATTTTGTTTCCCACATTTCTTATTTGGTTTAAGTGGTTTCTTAAAGCTCTCTCTCGAATTAAACCATGTGACCTATATTTAAATTTTTGTGGCATGTGTACTAACTAGGTTATGCAAGTACGTTCCTCTTCCCCACAGTGTGGTGACAACTATATATATTCAAGGGCAGTAATTGAAAGTTCAACATATCATCTCATATCGAATCAAATACATGATAATATAGACCAACTCAGTAATATTATTTTAAATGCTGTATGCAAATTCATTGCAACTCTGCTATATTGGTTACTTTTACCGACTGTAGGAATTTCAAAGAATGCATAGCTTCGTATGCTAGGACAAACAGAAGATATGTTAAAGGATGTGTACTTATTGCACGGTAAATGGATTATACAGTAGACCAAATTGGCATTTTTCTATCAAAATATCGTGTTTGAGAGATCTTGCCAACAATATGTTTCCACAAATTCTTCCCATATGTGATCGTACTCATAAAAAAATATGCGAGACATTAAACTATTGGCTATAAACAAACCCAGTAGGCAGTGGAGTGGAAGAAAATGATCGTAGATTCAAATAGTCGCATAATTCTCGAAAATAGTAAAATAAATCATATGTTTAGATTAAAAACGAAATGTATAATATTTACAAAATTAGCATAATAGGTAATTTTGAAAATCACAATAACAACTGAACAAAAAATTCAAAATTTACAAATAAAAATACGCATAAATAGCAACATGCCTGCCATAGCGATTTTGATGTTTTGATAGTGGCAACTATACAAGTATATATTGTATATACTAACCATTTTTGTATAAAATGAAATCAACTTTACAAGGAGACAATCATATTGAAATGAAGACCGAATTGATGCTACAAAAAGCTATCAGTCATAATGTCTATGTCTAGAGGTATAAAGTTGTTAAAATTTCTTTTATGTGGTATACACACACACACAAATTTTCGGAAATTAAAATTTCAACATCATCACAACATACTTATAATTCAGCTAGCTGAACCATCTAGTTCAGCCGACTGAATATGTGCACATGCACGTATTTATGAATATTCAGCCAACTGACTGAAAATATTCAGCCGGCTGAAAATGGCATAAATTGAACTATTTTCTTGCTGATTTAAAAAATCATCGATTCAGCTGGCTGTCAAACTTTATTCGGCTGGCTGAATCGGTACAACGACTAGTTTTCTGAAAAGGTACCTCTTCTTTATGAAGGGTTACATCTCTAAAACCAAAAGTTGCAGTCCTGACTTTTCATTGTTACTTCTCATGAATGATTGCAACTATTAAATTCTATATAAAACAAATTATCTCATTGTTTTCACAATTAATTCTATTTTTGCAATTCTCTCTATCTTTACTATTGAACTCTCAAGCATTCATTCCAAATTGCTTTATATTTTTTGATCACACGATCATTCAAGAATATTTCTAGTGATCAAAATTACTTTCTTTCTTCATAAACTACAAGATATAACACAAAGGAGAAGATTATAGGAAGGGTGTACGTTAATGACTTATCAATGCTATTGAAGAGCATACTCAGTCAAATACATTTTTGCTATTTATAGTCGAAGTCCTGTTGTAGTATCCTCAGGCAGTTGAAGTTCTATTCGGTTTGTCTAGACGGTTGAAGTCCTGTTCAGTTGCTCAGGCGGTGTAATACCTATTCCTTCAGGCTAAGTGAGGGTATTGATTAAATCCAGAAGGAGTCTGAGACTGGACGTAGAACGGGAAGTGTGACGCCCCACCTCTATGCTCATAATAACAAAGAGTATTAAAAGAAATACTGTCTATTATTACGAAGAATAAGGCTGGATAGGAGCGACCATCCGTAATTGGCCTTACACTAATATTGGTTATCTCGGTAGGAGTGGTATATACTTTTTATTTTTCATCTATTATTTATTTGCTCCCATCGACATATCCAATTATCAGTATAAAACAAACTACGATAGTTCATAATAGTTTAGGATATTAAATATAACAATAACACAGATAATATAATTGCGGAACACAGATAAAAATAAAAGTCTCATATATATATAACTGATGTCAGTTAATACATAGTTGACACAATACATATGATACAACTACAACTGTCGACTCTAGAAGTTATATATACAAGTACATTATCGACTAATATACATGAATACATATCGTTCTATACAATGACACGACTACTACAAAATGACATTGACAACTTCAGAAGATGTGAAAAGTCTTCATATCCTGAACAGCAACTCAAAGAAAGAAATCTACAACCTGAAATAACTCGGGTCTGACCCGAGTATTACATTCAAAAGAAAATAATACCCAGGTCAGTCTAATTCAAACCAGTTTATTAGTGCATATATGCAGTAATAATTTAAATAGACGACAGTCACAATAATTCCCGTCTATCCGATTCTTTAAACAAAGAAACCGGATAACGGTCAATATAACACTTAAAAGTGTTTAACAAAAATCAGCAGATTTAAATCATCAACAGAGATAAATAAACAATTTATCAAATCGACTAAATCAATTTAAAGCCATTGAAATTGTCACTTTAAAAACCATCAAAGTTCGATTGGCTGCCGTACACGCACGCGTGTACGGCCTCGCCAATACAGCATAAAAGATCAATGCATCACGACACAAAAGAAATATCAATTCAAAACTGTCGATTTTGGGTGGCTGCAGTACCGAAGCAAAAGACAGGGATGTATCGCTTTTCCGAAAACAATTACTATATAGTGCAAACCATCAATGCAAAGTCAAAGACAACAACACTACAGGCACCAGGTCAGAGAGACTATAGTGACAAACTCAAATGTACAGAGACATCAACAATTACAGGTGCAATATAATGCAACAGTGGACAAGGACTAGGCCACAGCAACACGATGAACCAGACAGTGATTTAAGAAATATCACAGTCAAGTATGCTACAGAAACACTAACTGATGAACAAAGATAGATGCAACAGACTTTAAAATGAAGACCACTTCATATTAAAGAAGACTCAAGTATATGCAAAGCTTCAACATGGATGCAGACATATCAAACTCCCAACTCAACAAATTTAAGTGGCCAGACACACGTGTAAAGTGAAGACCACAAGGCAAAGTCTCAGTATCCAAACAGAAGTGAGGCCATGTACAAGTCGATGGCAGCCTCAACCAGATGACCAAGTGAATGTATACAAGTTTAGTGCAAATTGAGGACGGCAACTCGAGCGAACCAGACTCAAGTCAGTCCAGCTACTCTATGGAATACATCAATACAACTATCAAATGAAACAGTGTATATATAAGGTATGCAAGGGCTCAAGTGCATCAGGTCAGAGACATAACCCCAGGCCCAGTGCGAAAGTAACCATCATTGTATAAAACAATGTATCAAAGTTCAAGTGAAGTGGATAGGTAAAACTCAAGTCTACTAACATGAAGCACTGCAACAGTGAACTTCAGTATGGAAACAAGACAGTGTCAAGTGCCCCAATGAACCAAGATAGCCAACATGAACAAGAAAAGACTCAAGGCCAATGCAGAGACCATCAAAGTCAAGACATTCAAGTACAACTAGTCAACATGCATATATCTCAAAAACACACAGTGCACAGCATGGATCAAAAGAAAACCAGACTGGACAACAATGAATGTAGAGGAATGAATGCAACTGATGATAACTACAAGTGAATGCAAAGTGTATACAAAAGAGACTACAAGGAATTCAAACTGACCTGAAGAAAAGCACCCAGTATCAATATGGAGGCAAAACGACAATGCTACAGGATGGTCAGCCATCACAATAATGCAAATGTCAAGCTAAATGCAACACAATGAGATACAAATGCAACAATGTTTCTGAATGGATCAAGCTATGGTAAATGAGACAGTGAATCAACTAGAACCTCAATATGTACATCAACAACTACAGTTCGAGCTATATCACGGTGCCAACATCACTCGAATACTCAAAATATCAATATATCAGATCAAATGGTGCAGACTACAGGGGAACAACTAAATACAACAACAAGTTCAAACTGACTTGATGCAAACAGGTCAAAAGGAATATAAGCAAACAGCATATGAGTGACATCTAGCAACAAAATGTGCACAATGAATCCAAGCAGTGGTCAAACAAATATGGACAGTGATTAACTGCAAAGTGAAATGGAGCTCAAGAAATGCAATCAAACCAAACAATCAAGCTGTGGTCATCCCAGAGGTTTTATCAACATCGAAGCAGTTTACAACCAAGAATTATCGGGTATAAAATTTTGAAACTTTTGAAATTATCAAACGAACGAGAAAATAGGGTTGCGAACCCTGTAAAAGACCCAAATTATCATCGATAGTGAAACCAAGTCAAACGCGAAGCAAAATGAGATCGAAGTCAAATACCCAGAATTCAAGGCCAGAAAACACAAAATCATGTATGCTTGAAATCGAATTAGATGTGAGTAATTTAAAATTACTCACCATTTCTCGAAGCGAAGACGAGCTCGGTGGCCACGCAATCATTGAACGAGATGCTCACCATACGACAGCTCCTTATCTTCACGGCGAGACGAAGACGAGCAAGCCCTAATTTTGATCGAGCGAACGGAGAAAATCGAGCCGCCATTATTTTCGTACGTTGTTTTAGGTTTTTCGCAAATGATAAAATGAAGGAGCCGGGCTTGCCAATCGAGATAGGGGGAATGGTTCGAATAATTATCATGGCACCAAAATAAAATAAGGGTCAGGATCCATTTCAAAAGCCCATATCTCATATACCAAATCATAAAAGAATTTCAACTCAAATAAATTTCCAATTTGCAATTGTCAAACAAATTAAATCGTCATTTGACGATAATCAACTGTTATAAAAACCCCGGGTTGTTACAGACTCCCCTCCTTATAAAAATTACGTCCACGCAATCATAGGGAATAAATGGATAAAAGGTAACAACCAAAAGAGCATGGCAATGTCGAATGTATAAGCAAAGCAAGTGTCAGCGGGGAAGTATTAGATAAGAAATCAAAAGGTTCGACTGCTTCAAATCAAAAGAATCAACATCGTGGGAATTAGGGATCAAAATCAAACGACTAACAAAAGCAAGAACAATCGAGTTCCAGCAACTAAAAGAGAAGGAAGAACAGAGCAGAAATCCCATACAGAGCACGAATTGAATGTGAGTAAATCAAATTACTCGCCTGAATTGCCAAAGAAAAAGACGAAGCTCAAATCTCAAAAATCGCAAATATTCAATCATCAAAAACGATAATTGAATTTTCAAATCGCCAATATTTACTTATCTCAAACGATAATCAAAAGACAAATCAAATATCTGATTATCTCAAACGATAGTCAGAAAACAAATATTCAATTATCAAAAACGATAATCAAATTTCTCAAATCAACAAATATTCGATTATCACAAGCGATAATCAAATTTCAAATTCAACAAATATTCGATTATCAAAAATGATAATCAAATTTCAAATTCAACAAATATTCGATTATCAAAAACGATAATCAAATTTCAAATTCAACAAATATTCGATTATCAAAAACGATAATCAAGTTTCTCAAATCAACATATATTCGATTATCACAGACGATAATCAAATTTCAAATTCAACAAATATTCGATTATCAAAAACGATAATCAAATTTCTCAAATCAACAAATATTCGATTATCACAGACGATAATTAGAAACAACAAATATCTGATTATCAAAAACGATAATCAGAACTCATATCAACAAATATCTAATTATCACAAGCGATAATTAGAAACAACAAATATCTGATTATCAAAAACGATAATCAAAACTCATATCAACAAATATCTAATTATCACAAGCGATAATTAGAAACAACAAATATCTGATTATCAAAAACGATAATCAGAACTCATATCAACAAATATCTGATTATCACAAGCGATAATTAGAAACAACAAATATCTGATTATCAAAAACGATAATCAGAACTCATATCAACAAATATCTAATTATCACAAGCGATAATTAGAAACAACAAATATCTGATTATCAAAAACGATAATCAGAACTCATATCAACAAATATCTAATTATCACAAGCGATAATTAGAAACAACAAATATCTGATTATCAAAAACGATAATCAGAACTCATATCAACAAATATCTAATTATCACAAGCGATAATTAGAAACAACAAATATCAGATTATCAAAAACGATAATCAGAACTCATATCAACAAATATTTGATTATCACAAGCGATAATTAGAAACAACAAATATCTGATTATCAAAAACGATAATCAGAACTCATATCAACAAATATCTAATTATCACAAGCGATAATTAGAAACAACAAATATCTGATTATCAAAAACGATAATCAGAACTCATATCAACAAATATCTAATTATCACAAGCGATAATTAGAAACAACAAATATCTGATTATCAAAAACGATAATCAGAACTCATATCAACAAATATCCAATTACCTGCAGATAATTGGAAGCAACAAGTATCTAGAAATCAATTAAGAAGACTAGAAAATCAACATATAAGCTTGGATCGATCCCATCAGATGGCGAGTTTTTAATTCGCCGCACGTGCATCTCAGAGTGGCCGAAGCCTACCAAGTACTCAACATAATTTTGGCGCCCATCAGATTGACTCGAAGGTCCGCAGAGTGACCCGAAGGTCTAGTACTGGTATTTGACCCGAAGGTCCGCAGAGTGGCCCGAAAGCCCAACAAATGACCCGAAGGTCCAACAAATGACCCGAAGGTCCTCATAGTGGCTCGAAAGCACACAAAATCATCAAATATTTCAATTAACGAGTCCGGAATTAACCGAAATAGCAAACGCACATGTCCCATACCACGTGTTTTACTAAATCGTTTGATTCTCTTCATCGTTTCCTTGAAAGTGCAAAATTGTGTATTTTGTAAAAATACATTTCACATTCTCAAACGGACAAGTCCGGAATTAAGCGAATCAGTAAAAGAAAGGGGTCATAGTCCTCGATTTTGCTGAAACATTTAAATCGCTTCCTCATTCTTTTGAAATCGCAAACTGTAAAATTTTTGAAAACAATTTTATTTATTTTGTAAAAATAACAATTCGCATTCTCAACTGAACAAGTCCGGAGTTAAGCGAAACAGTAAAAGAAAGGGGTCATAATCCTCGATTTTGCTGAATCGTTTAAGTCGCTTTCTCATTCTTTTGAAAACGCAAACTGCTAAAATTTTATAAAACAATTTTCATTTTAAAACGATTTTCCAATCACGTGATTAAAGCAACAATATTAGTAACAATTTCGAAAAGGAAATTGTACTTCTCCAGAACATCGTAAAACAAATCTCAGAATCAGCATTACGGAATAATCGTTTGAAAATCCACTCTTTAAAAATTTGACTGTTACTGAAGTCAAAGCGACAGTAATTTTTTTTTCGTCAAAATCTCATCAAAATAATTTACATCAAAATGTAATATCAGTGAATTTTCATTCATCAAAATGCCAACAAAACACCGTGCCTCAAAATTTAGCATCGATGTAAAAATCCCGTTATAAAAATAACGGCAACAAAATACGTTTCATAACCAAGCATCGGTTCAACGCAAAATAAATGCAGTAACGTGCAATTCATATTTGCACGCACATTATAATATAAACAAAGAAATCATTCGAAGGTATCTTCAATGAAGACAATTCAAAACAGCAAAATCTAATCAATAGATGATTAGTACAAAAGAAAGTCAGCGGAAATTTCAACAAAAATCAAAGAACTGCAATTTCTTCGAATCCTCAATTCGGATTCGAAATTCTCAAAGAAACAAAATAATTACAGCTATGTAAACAACCAATGAAATTTATTTCAATTTCTAAATCAAAAAGATTATCAGTTGTACCCTGCGAAGACAGTTTCACTGTTTCCGCTGCGCACTTTGATAAACAGTACTCAAATCAATCAAATCATCAGAACACAAATCCACTTTTTATATTTAAATAATGATATTTAAAAACTTTCATCAAAATTTCAAAACTTTAGTTTTGACTCAAATCACAAATAAAACATCGACCTATAGTTGTAACATATGTTCCATCCAAGTTATGTTTTATATTATGTCCATAAACCCCAAGCTCTGATACCAACTGTGACGCCCCACCTCTATGCTCATAATAACAAAGAGTATTAAAAGAAATACTGTCTATTATTACGAAGAATAAGGCTGGATAGGAGCGACCATCCGTAATTGGCCTTACACTAATATTGGTTATCTCGGTAGGAGTGGTATATACTTTTTATTTTTCATCTATTATTTATTTGCTCCCATCGACATATCCAATTATCAGTATAAAACAAACTACGATAGTTCATAATAGTTTAGGACATTAGATATAACAATAACACAGATAATATAATTGCGGAACACAGATAAAAACAAAAGTCTCATATATATATAACTGATGTCAGTTAATACATAGTTGACACAATACATATGATACAACTACAACTGTCGACTCTAGAAGTTATATATACAAGTACATTATCGACTAATATACATGAATACATATCGTTCTATACAATGACACGACTACTACAAAATGACATTGACAACTTCAGAAGATGTGAAAAGTCTTCATATCCTGAACAGCAACTCAAAGAAAGAAATCTACAACCTGAAATAACTCGGGTCTGACCCGAGTATTACATTCAAAAGAAAATAATACCCAGGTCAGTCTAATTCAAACCAGTTTATTAGTGCATATAGGCAGTAATAATTTAAATAGACGACAGTCACAATAATTCCCGTCTATCCGATTCTTTAAACAAAGAAACCGGATAACGGTCAATATAACACTTAAAAGTGTTTAACAAAAATCAGCAGATTTAAATCATCAACAGAGATAAATAAACAATTTATCAAATCGACTAAATCAATTTAAAGCCATTGAAATTGTCACTTTAAAAACCATCAAAGTTCGATTGGCTGCCGTACATGCACGCGTGTACGGCCTCGCCAATACAGCATAAAAGATCAATGCATCACGACACAAAAGAAATATCAATTCAAAACTGTCGATTTTGGGTGGCTGCAGTACCGAAGCAAAAGATAGGGATGTATCGCTTTTCCGAAAACAATTACTATATAGTGCAAACCATCAATGCAAAGTCAAAGACAACAACACTACAGGCACCAGGTCAGAGAGACTATAGTGACAAACTCAAATGTACAGAGACATCAATAATTACAGGTGCAATATAATGCAACAGTGGACAAGGACTAGGCCACAGCAACACGATGAACCAGACAGTGATTTAAGAAATATCACAGTCAAGTATGCTACAGAAACACTAACTGATGAACAAAGATAGATGCAACAGACTTTAAAATGAAGACCACTTCATATTAAAGAAGACTCAAGTATATGCAAAGCTTCAACATGGATGCAGACATATCAAACTCCCAACTCAAAAAATTTAAGTGGCCAGACACACGTGTAAAGTGAAGACCACAAAGCAAAGTCTCAGTATCCAAACAGAAGTGAGGCCATGTACAAGTCGATGGCAGCCTCAACCAGATGACCAAGTGAATGTATACAAGTTTAGTGCAAATTGAGGACGGCAACTCGAGCGAACCAGACTCAAGTCAGTCCAGCTACTCTATGGAATACATCAATACAACTATCAAATGAAACAGTGTATATATAAGGTATGCAAGGGCTCAAGTGCATCAGGTCAGAGACATAACCCCAGGCCCAGTGCGAAAGTAACCATCATTGTATAAAACAATGTATCAAAGTTCAAGTGAAGTGGATAGGTAAAACTCAAGTCTACTAACATGAAGCACTGCAACAGTGAACTTCAGTATGGAAACAAGACAGTGTCAAGTGCCCCAATGAACCAAGATAGCCAACATGAACAAGAAAAGACTCAAGGCCAATGCAGAGACCATCAAAGTCAAGACATTCAAGTACAACTAGTCAACATGCATATATCTCAAAAACACACAGTGCACAGCATGGATCAAAAGAAAACCAGACTGGACAACAATGAATGTAGAGGAATGAATGCAACTGATGATAACTACAAGTGAATGCAAAGTGTATACAAAAGAGACTACAAGGAATTCAAACTGACCTGAAGAAAAGCACCCAGTATCAATATGGAGGCAAAACGACAATGCTACAGGATGGTCAGCCATCATAATAATGCAAATGTCAAGCTAAATGCAACACAGTGAGATACAAATGCAACAATGTTTCTGAATGGATCAAGCTATGGTAAATGAGACAGTGAATCAACTAGAACCTCAATATATACATCAACAACTACAGTTCGAGCTATATCACAGTGCCAACATCACTCGAATACTCAAAATATCAATATATCAGATCAAATGGTGCAGACTACAGGGGAACAACTAAATACAACAACAAGTTCAAACTGACTTGATGCAAACAGGTCAAAAGGAATATAAGCAAACAGCATATGAGTGACATCTAGCAACAAAATGTGCACAATGAATCCAAGCAGTGGTCAAACAAATATGGACAGTGATTAACTGCAAAGTGAAATGGAGCTCAAGAAATGCAATCAAACCAAACAATCAAGCTGTGGTCATCCCAGAGGTTTTATCAACATCGAAGTAGTTTACAACCAAGAATTATCGGGTATAAAATTTTGAAACTTTTGAAATTATCAAACGAACGAGAAAATAGGGTTGCGAACCCTGTAAAAGACCCAAATCATCATCGACAGTGAAACCAAGTCAAACGCGAAGCAAAATGAGATCGAAGTCAAATACCCAGAATTCAAGGCCAGAAAACACAAAATCATGTATGCTTGAAATCGAATTAGATGTGAGTAATTTAAAATTACTCACCATTTCTCGAAGCGAAGACGAGCTCGGTGGCCACGCAATCATTGAACGAGATGCTCACCATACGACAGCTCCTTATCTTCACGGCGAGACGAAGACGAGCAAGCCCTAATTTTGATCGAGCGAACGGAGAAAATCGAGCCGCCATTATTTTCGTACGTTGTTTTAGGTTTTTCGCAAATGATAAAATGAAGGAGCCGGGCTTGCCAATCGAGATAGGGGGAATGGTTCGAATAATTATCACGGCACCAAAATAAAATAAGGGTCAGGATCCATTTCAAAAGCCCATATCTCATATACCAAATCATAAAAGAATTTCAACTCAAATAAATTTCCAATTTGCAATTGTCAAACAAATTAAATCGTCATTTGACGATAATCAACTGTTATAAAAACCCCGGGTTGTTACAGGAAGTTCGAACCAGTATAAAAATCTCTAGTGTTATTTACTTTATTATTTTTACTTTTATATTTATATTCTGCACAAGCAAATAGTTTAGTTAATATTTCATATTACTCGATCCTTAGTCACTTTCATTTGGTAACGGAGCAAGATCATCATATAACTAACCATTACAAAGTTTTTGATATTCGAGTAATATGGAAAATAACATGGTATCAATTTTAGTTGAAGGTCAATCCATTACACGGCCACCACTATTTAATGGATTAAACTGTAGTTATTGGTCAATTAGGATGAGAATTTACATGCAAGCAAATGGATACGACACTTGGAATATCATTCAACAAGAATATTTTATACCTACCACTTTTTATGCACAATGGTAAAATACACAGAAATTAGATGCTACTGCAAATGCTAAAGCTATAAATATGTTGTTTTGTTCCTTAGGTAAAAATGAGTTTAATAGAGTTAGTATGTGTACTTCAGCATATAAAATTTTGAGCACTCTCAAAGTTACTCATGAAAGTGCTAATAAGTTTTAAAAAACCAAGATATCTGTGCTTAAGAATCAATTTCAGAATTTTAGGACGAAGCAAGATGAAACCATAAATGAGATGTATTTCAGGTTGCAAGATACGTATCACTCACTTCTGACATTAGGAGAAAAATATACTGATTTTGACATTGTTTCAAAAATTCTAAACTCTTTAACGGATAAGTGGGAACGAAAAGTCTTAGCAAATAAAGAAACTAATGACATTTCTACTATAAAACCGGAAGAGTTAATAGGAAATCTCATGTCATGAAGTTAATTTGTAGGCAAAAAGAGTTCACGCTTAAGATAGAAAAACAATAGCGTTGCAGGCCGAAGAAGAAGAATCTGACAAAGATGAAGATGATTTGACGTTTATAGCTAAGAACATCAAAAAGTTCCTAAAATTTAGGAAGAATAAAAAGTTTGGAAATAACAGAAACAACAACAAACCATCATCCTCAACCCTTGAATGTTATGAATGTCACAAAAAGGGGCATATGAAGAAAGACTGTCCAGATTGCAAGAAAGATAGAAATAACTACAAAAGCAAGAGCGATAGATATAAGAAGAAACACGCTTTTTCAGTTACATAGGATGACTCGGATTCCTCTTTCTCATCAGACAGCGACCGTGATAGTCATTCAGTTCAAGCCAACATATACTTTATGGCCTCAAACGATGATGTAAGTGATCTTACTTTTGATAATTTAGTTGATATAAATTCTGAATTATTAGATAAACTAAGAAATATTAAAAGAAATATAAAGATTCACTAGAAAGGCTAAATAGAAATGAAATCGAAGTTGATATGTTAAGAGATAAAAAGAAAATTTTAAAAGAAGAACTTGTTATTTCACAAGAATCTTATTCTAACATTGCTTCTCAACCTACTATGTTAATCAGTGAAATCGAGACTCAAAAAAGAAAAGAATGACACATTATCAACAGAAAATCATGAGTTAAATAAATATTAGAATTAGGTATTATTAGTCGTAAAACAAAGTTAGATAATATTACCAAAAATGTTTCTAACTTTAATAGAGGTAGAGAAAAACTTTCTAAAATTATAGAAAATTCGCAATCTACTTCTAATAAAAAGGGATTAGGATATATCAAATTTTGCAGAAGTAAAAACTAGTCCTAAATGGTATAACACTCTTTATACAAAGTTCAAGAAGAAAAATAATAGTCTTGAAAAGCCCATTTTAAAATCTATTAGTCAAAAGAAAACTACAACCCATTCAAAATCTATTAAGATTTGGGTTCCAGAAACTAGTAATAATTTGATTAGAAGTATATAAAATCTTTTTTCAACTTCTGTTCATAGGAATAATAATTTTGTTTACAAGGGAATTCTAAACCCTCATAGGTTTGGTTTTCTAAGATCTAACTCTTAGGACCCAAATAAAAGAAGTGGGTACCAACATCATTTCTATAATTTTTGCAGGTACCACATAAGGAAAGAGCAAAATTGTGATGCCCCACCTCTATACTCACACTAGCCAAGGACACTACGGGGTAATGTCGTCGACTAGCATGAAGAATAAGGTTGTTGAGGAGCGACCATCTGTGTAGTTGCTTTGTGCGAGTACCGATATGTCAGATAATATAACTTACATTTCATTTCAAGAGGAAATCCGACATATCAAATACAAACTCAAAGCTACCGCACAATGGCTATTAGACTTCGAAAACAAATATATAAATAAACATAACACAAATCAGTCACATATATTCATATCACAAAGGCGGAAACAGATATGAATAGAACACATAAAAGTGTACATCAAAATCGTGGTCAAACTAGATCCACTACATCACAAAATAATAGATACAAGTGCTAGACAAAAGAATAAGTATACATCAAGGAGTCTCTATCTCGAATGTATAAAAGCAAAAACTACTAATCTAAAGTAGTTGCCAAAAATCAGATGATGGACCCTGATAAGAAGTCAAGCAGAAGCACCTGAAATACCTCGGTCTGACCTGAGTATTATTTAAGAAGAAAATAATAAACGGATCAGTCTCGCTATAAATATCAAATAAATTGAGATAGGATAAGAGATATCACAAAAACTTACGATAACAATAATGCCATACTGTGACAAGTATACATCAGATAACAACATAAATCATACATTATCTCAAATATTCTCAAACACCAAAAAGAATGTCATATTCTTTAAATAATTCACCAAAAAACAAATATTGATAAAACATATCAATGTCAATCGCAAAAATCGGTGAAACACAAATTCTAGAAATCAACCACCAGAAATCCAGAAATCACAAAGGGGGAGGCCTATCACAAACGGAAGCATGAAAACTCACCAACACGTGCATCACAAATGGGTCGCTATCCCATGGTCGCTAACCATAGTGCCGATGCCATGACGTAGTACAACGAACGCCCGAGGAACCTGAAACTTAACTAATCCAGAACATCGACGTAGTACAGCGTTACGCCCGATGAACCAAACTCCAATAAGCCGGAAAAATGACGTAGTACAGCGAACGCCCGATGAACCTAACTCAAATAATTCGGAACAACGACGTAGTACAGCGAACGCCCGATGAACCTGAAATTTAAATAATCCAGAACAACAACGTAGTACAGCGAACGCCCGATGAACCAAACCCAAATAATCCGGAACAACGACGTAGTACAGCGAACGCCCGATGGACCAAACTCAAAATAATCCGGAACAACGTCGTAGTACAGCGAACGCCCGATGAACCAAACTCTATAAAAACCATAGGTCGCTAGCCTATAAAAAATGAGACGAATCTCAATAGTACGGGGTACAGTCCCCTACGCGGACAAAGAGACATCACACATCGCTAGTCTAAATCACCAAAGGATCATCATTGATCGATAAGTGTAAATTACACTAAGCTAGTAAATAGATGAGTTTAGCTTCATGTCCCATAACCACTGGCTTAACTTAAATATTTACGAACAGATTGTAGATTTCCACTTGAAAATTGTCACAGGATTTCAATCGAACAAGTCTAAGAATTAACCGACAAAGTAAACGCAAGCGTTTCATACCACTTGTTTTGCTAAGCCGTTTAATTAGATTTCTCATACGAATGAGGTAAAGGTTTGTATATACTAATAGATTGGAAAACGGTTTTAAAAACGAGCTTTATATTTAAAAGTAGTGTTGAAATCGTTTTTGTGAAAGAGTTTGAGTATTTGCTACTAGTATAAAAACCTTTGTATTTTAAAGTGACAAACCACATAAATGATTGTAGAAACAATCAATCACCAAAAATTCACATACGAAGACGTGAATCAAATCCATAAAAATCGATACCGAATCCATCAAAATGTTTATTCCTAAAAATCCCAAAAAAGAAGTCATCGAAGTCAATAAAAGTGATAACAACTAATCGGATCAACAAGAATTGATTAAAATTGGAAATCAAATCAAAAACAGCCAAATTGGGAAAAAATGGCAGTTCCAGACGTCTGGTTTAGAATCCAGATGTTTGGATTTGTTCTCTGGAAATAATCTAGAAAAAAAACCACAGACGTCTGAAATTACAAGGCAGACGTCTGAGACCTATCCAAACGTCTTAACCTATAAATCAGACGTCTGGAATGGGTTTATGCCTTTTTTTCTACATGCTTATATTTTTTTCTCTCCAGGTCTAAACCAGACGTCTGGACTTGATAACCAGACATCTGGTCACTTGGTCTGGGCAACAATTTGCCTAGGCCAAGATGGCCAAAATGTTTCGGGAGCGATCGGACGAGCAACAACGACTAGGGATTTATGCCAAGCGACAACTCAGCCTTATAGGCTCTTCGATACATCCCAAATATCATGTCCAAACATCCATAGTAGGATTTTCATAAAATTGGACCAAAACACCAAAATTTGGAAAATTCACCAAATCAATTCAAACCAAAAGCAAATGAAAATACACAAATGTTAGGAATTCATACCTAACAACAATGAAAGTTATGGACGTAGATGTGAGTTAAAGAACTCACCTTTAAAACCAAAAACACGAATGAGAAGCTCTAAAACAAAGGAAAGATCAATTCCTCTTCAACTTCAACTCAAGAAGCTCCAATCTAAGCTAATAAGCAAATATTTCCTAAGTTAGGGTTTAGGAATTTCTGAAATTGAAGAGAGATAGAGATGGAGAAGATGAAGAGGATGCTTACCTAAGCTTCTCTTTGATGTTGGAGCTAGAATTTGTATTTCCTAATCAAACTAGGGTTTGGAATTCTAATTTCCAATCTTTTCCCCCATTTTTCTTTAGCTTGAGTGTTAGGAAATAGAATGAGTGAATGGATGAAGAGTAGAGGAGTTAGGGTATTATGTTGGGTTAGTGGGCTGAAACCCAAACCCAAAGCCCAAAATAGAAAAATAGTAAAATTCTACTCAACTCCAAACATATCGATGTTTATACTCAAAAAAGTTGTAAACGTCATTTTGGAATCAATGGAAGTAGTCTCGAGTCCCAATTCGACTGTTTATAAAAAGTAACATTTTGGACTTTAATCTGATTAACGATGCTATATTTAAATAAAACATTTAAATATACAATCGTAAAATATGCGGGTTGTTACAAAAATTGATACTTGATAGTGGTTGCTCAAAACATATGACGAGAAATAAAGCAATGTTAATAAACATTACCTACTCAGATGAAGGATCCGTCACATTTGGAGAAAACTCCAAAGAATATATCATCGGCAATGGCGATGTGAGCAACAGAAGTACATCTAACTTACCTCTTATTATAAATAGTTCTATACACTAGAATGTCTACATATGATATATATATATACGGTTTCCTTATAGTAAATAATATAATTATTCCAAAAAATTATTTAAAATTGTTTAAAATGAGAATAAAGCTCTTTAAATATATATATATATCTATATATAATAACCTGATAATATTTGGTTATAAGCTGAAATTGTGCAGGAAAACAGATTCAGCCAGTTGAACATTTTAGTTTTCAAACGGCTGAATCTTCAAAGAAAAACCAAATTAGATCATAATCCAGTCGGTTGATTTCATTAATCTAGACGGCTGAATAGACCCATTTTTTGCCTATTTCTTTGCTGGTTACTTTTTTAAAACATTCAATCGACTGAAGTGTTCTACTAGCCAACTGATGCATCGAATTTTTGTTTTTTAAAATAACTAGCGCGTCTTTTAAGGCACCCATTCAATTCTCCACCAACCAAACATATCTATTCAACCCTTCCTTTCATCATCCTCCTTCATTTCAGCAAACAAAAACCCATTTTTCCTAAACCTAAAAATCTCACTTTTACCTCCAAATCTCCTTTCAAAACAACCAATGGCTCCAAGACCTAAAAGAGCAAGATAAGCCTCCACTTTTACTGGCCCATCTCAAGACCAAATTAGGGCATGGCTTCATTATGATACCACTATTACAAGATTCAACAGCATGAAAAATTCAAAAATCTTTGAAGGAGCTTTTATGAAATTTGCTGATTTCAATAGATATGGAATTTGGGAAGTTGCGAAAACAAATAATCTTGATTCTCTTATAGGGTATGATGCTAACAATGTCAAGATTTATTCTCTTTTAATTAAACTTTTCTTTGCCAACATGAACTTAGGTCATTAAAATCCACAAAACAAAACTAATTGTATTTGGACTATGGTTTGTGGTGTTAAGATTTATTTTCCCCTACAACTCTTAGGACGTATTTTAAGATGTCCATCTCAAGGCTTAGACATCGATGAAATTGAATTTGACATGTTTCGTTGAGATGAAGTGTCACATAATTTCTATCCAACAATATGACAGAAATAAAATCTAATGCTTTGCATCCAAAAGCTAGGTTAATTCATTGTGCTCTTATCCGGTCACTTCAACCTCATATCGGTAGCTATGAAAAAGTTTATAAAAGGGATTTTCAAGCTCTATATACAATTTACTCATCTCAACCTGTCAATTGGGCTAAAATAATTTTGGAAGAATTTAAAACCGTCAATCATAGAAGAAATTACAAAACAATTCATTTTGGAGCATATATTATGCGTATCTTGCAAAATTTTGGAGTAGTTATACCAAATTCCGATTTTACGACAATAAGCGAACTCAACTCCAAAACATTAAGTCTCATGGACCTTCCAAAGCATCCTGCAAGTGATTAAATAATTACTTTTCAATAATTGGTTGCAAATCGTGACCAAGGTATTGCACAACCCCATGACACTGCATTGCATCCTCCTCCCAAGGACCGCAAACTCAAGAAGATGTTAATAAAATTGAAGAAATCAATGTAGATACCTTTTCCAAACAAGATTTTGTTACCTTATCCCAAAACCAAAGTAGGCTTGATCATCGTTTGACCAAAATTGAGCACACCATTTCAAAAACCAACAAAAAACTCAATTCCATCAAAGGTTTCTTGAACAAGATTTAGGAAAAGCTTTCTTGATCTTCGTCAACATCTGTTATTCCTCATACTTCTTCAATTGGAGTTACTGAAAATCTAACTCTGTTTGCTTGGATGACTTCTGAAGAGGAAGATGAAGACGAAGAAGGTAACTCTGAAAGCTAAATGTTTTGATTATTCTATATATCATGGTATGTTTTTATCATCTTTTTATGACTCCTATATATGATCTATGTTTTAAAACTTTAAAGACAATTTGTTCTGTAATATTTGTGATAACTTGGTCGTTATGTTTCAATTATGTTATGTTTGTTTGCTATGTTATTCTGCACGGTATTTTCGTGACATGTCTATGATGTTTTGTATCCTACGATTTGTGATGTCTTATGTGATGTAATAATTGTATGTTTTTGTGATACTGGTTCTCATAATTCATTATTTCTCCTATTTATATCAATTTTATTTTTTTCGATGATAAAGGGGGAGAATAAAGTAAGGCCACATCGATAGGGGGAGTATAAAAAGTTAGGCAGAGAATACACTCAATTTATCATAATTAATTATATAGTTGTCATCATCAAAAAGGGGGAGAATGTTAGAACCTTATATTTTAACGTTTTGATAGTGACAACTATACAAGTATATATCATATATACTAACCATTTTTGTAGGAAATGAAATCAGCTTTACAAAGAGACAATCATATTGAAATGAAGACTGAATTGATGCTACAAAGAGCTATCAGTCATAATGTCTATGTCTATAGGTATAAAGTTGTTAAAATCTCTTCTATGTGGTATATACACACACACAAAATTTCAAAAATTAAAATTTCAACATCATTACAACATACTTATAATTCAGCAGGCTGAACCACCTAGTTCAGCCGACTGAATCTATGCACATGCACATATTTATTTATGAATATTCAGCCGAGTAACTGAAAATGTTCAGCCATTTGAAAATGGCCTAAATTGGACTATCTTCTTGCTGATTTAAAAAAAATGTCGATTAAGTTGGCTTCCAAACTTTATTCAGCTGGCTGAATCTGTATAACTGCTAGTTTTCTAAAAATGTACCTCTTCTTTTTGAAGGGTTACATCTTTAAAACCAAGAGTTGCATCTTGACTTTTCACCGTTTCTTCTCACGAATGATTGCAACTATTAAACTCTATATAAAGCAAATTATTTCATTGTTTACACAATAAATTCTATTTTTGCAATTCTCTCTTTCTTTACTATTGAACTCTCAAGCATTCAATTCCAAACTGCTTTATATTTTTGATTACACAATCATTCAAGAATATTTTCTTATGATCAAAATTACTTCATTTCTTCACAAGCTACACGATATACCACAAAGGAGAAGATTATAGAAAGGGTGTATGTTATTCACTTATCAGTGCTATTCAAAAGCAAACTCAGTCAAATACATTTCTGCTATTTATAGTTGAAGTCTTGTTGTAGTGTCCTCAAGCGGTTGAAGTCCTATTCAGTTGTTTAGGCGGTTGAAGTCCTGTTCAGTTGCTCAAGCGTAGTAATACATGTTCCTTCGGGTTAAGTGAGGGTATTGATTAAATCAAGGAGTCTGGGACTGGACGTAGAATTAGGGCTGTCAATGGATACCCAATAAATCTTAAATCCGTCCGCATCCGAAAAGCGGATAAATATCCGATATCCGAAAAAAACGATGTGGATGCAGATGCGTATGCAAAGACATCCGCATCCCAAAATTATCCATCCAGTTTTTGTCAAGATTATAGTTCAAATTATGTGTATTTTAGTGCAATGAAAGATATTTGTTTATTATTTTATTAAGTTAATAGTTTATATTATATGCACTTAGTGCTTATTAGCTGCTCAAAACTATTTATTATCATCATATTTGTTAATTTTAGCACTTTTACAATCAATGGGATTGAAAAATATTTATGTTAAACTAAAACTTTCTTTTTATAATTCTTAATTTATCGGTCGTTAGCGGATAGGATAATTATTCGATATCCGTCCCTATTTGCAGATGTAGATATTCGATATCCGAAAATGATTTCGGAGGCGGATATGGCACTATCTGCATTCGAAAACATCCATTGACAGGCCTACGTAGAATGGGAAGTTTGAACCAGTATAAAAATCTCTGGTGTCATTTACTTTATTATTTTTACTTTTATATTTATATTCCGCACAAGCAAATAATTTAGTCGATATTTCATATTACTCGATCCTTAGTCACTTTCACAAAAGAGTTCCGCAATCACTAGCTAAGGCGATCAAAATTTCAATCTAAAGAAAGAACAAAATCAATTTAAAGACCGTAAAGTAACTGTTAAACATTGAGGCGAGTTTCGTTCAATTTCAACATATAAAAGAAAAAAATAATTGAAAACCCTGATTTTTCTATAACGGAGAAGCTATTAGAGAGAGAGAGTGTAAGTATTATTGAGATAGAGAAAAAGAACGTGATTGTTACAAGTAATTTAGTAAATGAAATAGATCATGGGTGCTCTCTCTGCTACTTTAACTTACACCAATTGCGTGTAGGTGTTGCAATCAGGATCCTTGGATATGTAAAATGACTTAAAATCCGACCCTTTCTTTGTCTTTTATGTTTGTCCCAATTAGCACAGATGGCTTTTTTTATATAGTTAATACACACAACCACATACACACACACCCAAAGAGTTTGGAAGTGTTATAAATACTATTTGTGAAGTTACTAGTGCTTGAAGTTTGAAGTATTTTGATTCTGGAACCTTGTCATTTTTGCTTGCATTTGAATTTCTTTTCATTTCTTGGCTTGATTGAGATGTTTAAGCTACTAGGACACTTCAAAATCAAGCAAACATCTCTAAAATCATGGTTGGACATCTTTTGAAAAGCTTTGAATAGTTTTAAAATATTTTATGCATTGTTTTTATTCTAGAAGCTTGTTTAGGCTTTATTTTTTCCTTCCTCATGATGTTGCTTGTTTTGCATTTTTCAAATGATTTGAAACCTATATATCACACTCCACAAACACACTGGAATATGAATTATAACCTAAAATGATATTAAGAAAAGGAATTGAATTTACTGTAAACAAAAGCATATATTATAATTAGTTTATAGTAAACAAGCCATGGTTTGGAAAATTCATTTAATATATATGATATTTTAAAAATATCAAGATTGAAAATCTTCAAAGTATTTTTAGATTATTTGAATTTAAATTCAAAAGGAGGTTTTTTTTAAGTATGTGAATATTTTGAAATGAAGGAAATATTTATATACTTGTTTATTGTTTTGAAAATTCAATATATCATATATAAAATGTTTTAAGACAAAATCTCTGTTTTTAAATGATTGAATTTGAATTCGTTAAAAGATTGAATGGTTTTTATATAAAGCATACATATATATAGAAAGGTGGTTTGTATTTAAATTCTTTTTGAAAGAATTTTTATGAAAGATAAGCATTTAGATTATTTTTAATTAAAAAGGAGAATTTTTATATTTAAATTCTTCGAAAAGAATTTTTATGAGTTCTATAACTCAAAAGGTTTTATAAAGAATGATTTTGAGCTATTTTGAAGTTGATGAAAAAGCGATGAATTAAAATATTGATTTAAAGACTTTGACAGAGAATTTATATTATTTGAAAAGGTTCTAAATAATCAAAAATATTTTAACTATACTTTGAATTCTTTAACCTGATTTTCTGGTTTGACTATATTCTGAAATCTCGGTTCCTTACTTGGTCAATTTTCCTGCTATGATTAAATATGAAATTGTAGATCGCATCTTCATTCAGAATGATGTTCGTCTTTGCTTGGCTGCACTATCTGTTTTGTTTGCTAGATTTTTGTGTTCATTCTCCTGAGCACTTGCGTTTCTAACTTTGCTTGTACATGTGCTTGTCCTTGGTTATGCATTACTGCACCATGTTTAGCTTCCCTTCAGTACTTATATGCTTGTATCGAGTTTTGCTATCGAATTGCCCATGTATGTACTCGAATTGATTGCCTAAACTTGAGTGTGTTGAAGTCTGTTATACTGATATGCACACATCTACTTGATAGTTGATTGTTGTACTAGTTTGTGCACTGTATCTCTATGTACATTTATGTCCATCTGCCTTATTCCTGTTACCATTATGTGTGCACTTTCCTTTGTCTGGTGTGAATGTGCCTTTCCAGTGAGATGTTGACTAGTTGTTGTAAATGTGCCCTTCTGCTAACCTGTGTGCTTATTTTTGTTGAACTGGTGCACATTTATATGAGCACACACTTTAGCCTAAACTTATCCTAAGTTTTTCTTGGTGCATTTGTACTCGCTTCTACTTGTTTTGCTTATATACTAATATAGGCTGCCGTGATTCATGTTAAACTGCCTTGTACTCGCATTCGCCTATAGACCTGACTGACCTTGAGTTTGGTTGTACTTTATTGAAACCTTTTTTGCCCAAGACCATAGAGTGCTTTGATGCTCCTCTTTAGCCTAATTAGTACACTTAAATTTTGGTTGCATTGATGTGCATCCCTGTACCATTTGCTCTGAACTGTTTTGTGTGTGTCTTCATTCCTATTATGTGCATCTTTGAGTGCATACACCCTCTTTCTCCAGACCCTTGTGACTATGTGCATTTGCTCCATTTTGATACTGGTTTTGTACGTTTCTTTTGCTGCTTTTGTACATGAGTTGGAAGGAGCTAAAATTTAGAAAATTTATACTTAGAAAGTACTTAACAAGTATGAACATAACTTGTAATTTAGCTGTCCGATTTTGATGATTCCCTTTTCAGTTGAAAGGTATTTTAGTGTAGAACAACTTTCGTGTTCGTCATTTTCGAAAATTTGAAATCCATTAGTGTTAAAATCACTTTTATTTAAATCAAGAATCTGATCGGGATAATTATTTTCATAATTTTAGAGCTGAAGCAATTTGGCCATAACTTTTGAATGATTTATCTGATTTCAATAATTTTGCTCATTCCAAAAGGCTAATAATATAAGATACAACTTTTGTTTGCAAAATTTTGACGTTTACAAGACTAAAATCAAATGTTTATAAATAGGACCTGCACTTGTAGTTTAATTTCAGTTTTTACCATCCTTAGAAAAACATGCATAACTCGAGTTGTGGTTGACAATTTTGCAATCTGGAATTTGATTATGAAAGCTTAGACATTGTGTAGCAATTTTAGTTTCGAAACTCATGCTTAATTTTGTGATTTTAGGTCTTAAAAACTTTGTCGAGAGTGGCATAATTGAAATGCTTGGTTGATAAACATACTTACACACACACACACACATATTAAAGTTACACATTACTTATTAAAACTTCTATATGCGACAAATGTTTCAACTGAGTTGTGAATAGGTACAATTGGATCATATCTGGGTTATTAGGCAATTTGGCTCGCTTTTGCACGAAATAAGTTAAATAATCTGCTTTAAATGCTAAATAAAGGTATGCCTATAGTTTAAAATATAGAATTGTTAGAAAAATTGATAAATATTGTGTTTCAACTGTGTGGTCGATGTATATCACATATATTATATTTGTGAAATTACAAACGGCTTTCCGTACAAAGGAGACTCTGTCGGAATTTTTCGAAAATTCTAATACATAGAAAAAAATTTCAATAAATTATTTTATATGCGAAGAAATAAAAGTTAATAAGTAAATCTGTTTAAATTTATAACACACTATAAGATTAGCTCTAGTGTTAACTACTTGGAGAATTGAATGAGCTTCAACTTGATTGTAGAATTCCAAAGAGAGTTGGTATTTGAATTACTTGTGATGTCTCCCTATAAGAAATTGCGATGACACAATTTTCATAAAGGGGAGGCATATAACAACCCTGTCTTTAGGCTGTAAATTTAAACTAATTTATTTAAAATAAATATGTTAGAATTCGATTTTGATAATTATTATTTTTGGAATCAAATTATTATTCAACTAAAGCCTATTTATTGATAGATTTTGTTTTAATAAATTGAATTAATTAATAATTCTTTTCAAAAAATATATTAAATTGGATAAAGTGTTGGTTATAAATATAAAAATAGTTTAAAGTGGAAATGGCTTTATATAATTGAAATAGACGAAAAGAAGTTTTATTCGATATTTAATAAAATCAATAAATCGAGAAGATGAATAAATTTATCTTATATCAATATAGTGAATAATTAAATAGGGTGAAATAATTTGATTAGATGAAATTGTGAAGTTGTTGAAATATATATATATATATATATATATATATAGAAGAACGAAGTGTAAATTAGTTTAAAATTAAATTAGAACAAATTTTGACTAAATTAAAATGAGTTGCCTAAAAGAAATGGAAAGGAAAAGGAGAAAACACATTACTTAATCAATTAAGCCCAACCCATAAGCAAAAAAATAGCACCCTAAGCCAGACCCACATCCTTTGTTCTCAACCTCATATAACCATCTCCACTAGTTTTCTCAAATGCCCTAAAAATTGAAATTGACTTCGTATAAAAGAGAAAAAAATGGCAAGGTGGTTGTCGCGGTGGAGGGAGGCGGTGCATGGAGATGGACGTCGACCTGGCGACATTCAAACTTGGTGGCGAGCATGACCTGGAGGTGACAACGATGGAGATGCGAGCTTGGTGGCATCACGAGCAAAGCGAGGTGGGTGCGGTCGAGATTTGAGCGGCTGTAAGGTGTAGGTGGCGTGCTTTATGGAGGCGTTCGTGGAGTTTGGTTAAGTGATTTCTAAGGAGCGAAGTTGATCGACATGATCTAGAAGGCGTGAAGCCTAGAACAACAGCTTCGGGTGATAGAGGCAAGGCTTAGGTATGTTAATTTGGACGTATTTCTAGCATCGTCCTAGGTGAGTTACTCTATTAACTCATATATCTATCTGAATAATTATATTCCTTTTACATTTCTAATACGGTTGATTTGGTAATAATTCTTATTTGTTGATGATTAGATTGGTTGAGATTAATTACTTCCCCTTTTGTATCTTGTTGTTAACAACTGTAGCGTATCCTAGTTACTGCATATATCTTAGAGGTAGTTGATTGCTTTGGTGTGTTATTTCCTTTTGTGGATTGATTGTGTAAATTTACAAACGGAAATTTGTCTGTTTGTGGAATAAAAATTTATAGTTTGTCTATTCTTGTACATTGTTTGCGTAACTGGAGTTGTTGGATAGCAACATGGATCGCTAAAGAATTCTATATTATGGAATTATATTTTATAGAGCTATGCTGGCTCTAGAAAATGTATTTTTGATGGATTGTTGTTTGAATTGTTTAAATGTTTTTAGAAGATTTTTAAAGATGAGTAATATTTATTCATAAAACCTTTTAAAATTTACTATTATAAGTACATTATAATTTTGGAAATGTTTTAGAGACAAAATATAAAATATAGTATTATTTTATAAAAGCTATTATGAAAGTAATTTCAGTTTCAAGTGATTTTAGTTGTGAAAGAGGTTTATATGATTTTGAAAGTGTTCAAAAGCCTTTTTAAATAAAAAAAACATTTCCTTAAAATGAATTTAAGGATTTAGAAGTGATTTTGGAAAATTACATCTTTATGTTTATAAATTTAATTTTAAAACTCTTTTATTTTATTTATTATGGGTTTGAGATTTTAATGAGATTTTGTGCTTTTCTACGAAACAAGGAATTTTAATAAATGGTCGAATCGTACAGATTGGTATGAGACTTTTTATACAATTCTTCTATTTAATTTCATAACTCGTTGAATAGAGTATATTATGTGGAAATTACTAGCTTTTAGTAAATACTTGAATATCATTAATTGGTATGCAACATTTAATGAAATTCTAATGATTACTAAAGTGACAGTGATTAACACTTTAGAGTTATATTATCTTGGGGTGTATAGCCATATGGGCTGATAGATCCCTGAGAGACGATGACTCATTTTATTCATCGATTTGAGAGTCGATACATTTTTAGATTTAGGTAGGCAGACCTATATTGTTGG
Organism: Allium fistulosum; assembly: GCA_030737815.1. Classification (NCBI taxonomy): domain Eukaryota; kingdom Viridiplantae; phylum Streptophyta; class Magnoliopsida; order Asparagales; family Amaryllidaceae; genus Allium; species Allium fistulosum. The sequence continues at coordinate 963,054,710 of CM060901.1, forward strand.
AGTTAGGTTTTTTATGGTGTAACACGGCTGCCCTTTTGTTTCTTGGACAAGTGTTTACATGCATTAATAGTCTATATTCCGGATGACTATAAACTATCAGTTTGACGAGCAGTGTGGACGATGTTTGTCTATATTGTTTCCTTTAGGCAAATTGGCATAGTTTTGATATAAACACGGTTACCTTTTTATTAGGTGCAAGTATTTATACCTTTTTAGTCTATTTTGTTTTCGTTAGACTACTACACTTGTGGCGAGGTTTATATGGCATTTTGCTGTATTAAACTTATAGTGACTATTATATTCTTTCATTAGTGATGATTGTTTCTTCAAAGATTTTTGGGATGGATTTTTAGTATCTTTTGGCTCTGAAGAATTTTGAATTGTTATCACCATATTGTTAGATGATAGTCCATTAGAGACTTGATATGGATTTATGAAATGGTGATTTTGATTGATATGCCTTATTATGATTTTTTTTTATTTCGGGCATATTTTTACTATGGCTTATTTTTATTATTAAGTCGTATATTTAGGATATCAGTATCTCACCTTTTTATTAGATATAGTTTGACCTGTATATTTTTAAAATACCCGGATCGGGCCAAGCCTCTACACTTACAAGGACTCGTTGACTTTAGGATTTTGAGCTAGTACTGGAGTAGACTATTTTGAGATTTTGAGTTTACTTCATGATTGAGTATATAGATACTTGAGATGACCGGTCATGTATATTAATTAGTAGTCACCTTATATCTGATATAATATTTTGGATGTGATGTAGATATTTATGTGGGTCTAGTACTGATATTTTGTAGACTCACATTTTATTATGTTATATGATATATATTATTTCGTTGTGATCTATGATTCTGTGACTAAAATTATGTACTGTTCTGATTTATTTTAACCTATGCATTTGTTGCTTTGTGCCGAGACTGTTCAAGTCAATTATTCGGTTCAAATCCTTAAAATTTTAGTAAGAATGATGTGTCAATATTAGCCCAAGGTAATATCACATCAGGTTGCTCTTAACAAACCTCATTTTCTATACTACTAGACGCTATTACTTAGTAATACTCTTTAGTAGTATAGGTATAGAGGCGGGGCATTACAGATTAGCTAAATAAGTTTGTGCATGTGTTCATTTATGATATTATGGTCTTTTCATGGACGAAAGAGGAAAACAAGACACATTTGAGGATTGTGATGGAGGTGTTAAAGAAACGCCTATTGAAGACGAAGTTTTCTAAATGTCACTTTTGGAGGAGGGAAGTTATATTCTTGGGTTACATTGTTACTGAGAAAGGCATTGCTATAGATACTAGGAAGATTATGGTAGTCATGATTAGGATTGAATCAAGAGTTTTACGGATGTGACGAGTTTCCTTGGATTAGTGGGATATTATAGATGTTTTATCAAGGACTTCTCGAAGGTAGTGGCACCATATGAAGAAGAATCAAACCTTTGTAGGGAAGTAGGAAAGGTTGACGAGTTCACTAATGTTAGTCATTTCGAGTGGGAATGAGGAGTAAACAGTATACAAATGCATATGGTACTAATCTAGGTGTAGTATTGATGCAGAGCTGTAAGGTTGTCGCATATGATAGTCGATAACTAAAACGACACAATAGGAAGTATCTGAGTCATGATTTGGAGTGGGCGGTGGTAGTATTCTCTTTAAAGATTTGAACGCATTATTTATTAGGGGAGAGGTTCGAGCTGTTTACTGACCATAAGCCATTGAAGTGCCTCTTCTCCCAAAAGAATCTCAACCATTGTCAGCAACGATGGTTAGAATTCTTGATCTTCTACGAATTTACATTTCCTATATGCCTGGTAAGAAAAATGTAGTTGTTGATTCCCTAAGTAGAAGGTATGTAAGTTTGGTAGCAATGTTCCAAGAGTGGACACAAGAGTGGATACAACTTGAGTACATCGTTGGTTATGACTTCAAACCTCGATGTGAGCTAGAGCCAAGGATGTTGGCTAGTTTGCTAATAAGACCTTCCTTGATTAAGTGGATCAGTGCTTGTAACGATACGATTTTTCGACGCTCGAAAGTTGACATTAATACGTCCACTGTATCAAATGCCGCGCAATCGAATGTCGGAAAACCGAACCATTAGGGTTAAAAAAAGGTAGAAGAAGACAGAAGAAAAATAAAGAAGAAGAAACAGAAACAATATCAGAATCTCACATTCGCAGCGGAACAATATATAATAGATAATCACTAGTCTTTTTAAAACAAAGAACTATATCAGTTTATACATACATCAATCAGAGTCAATATACAACTCAATACAACAATGGACAGTTATATAAACCTGTCCTCATACAGAATACACAGCGGAAATAATAAACAAGTACGAGAGTACGTCTCGCCATCCAGCTTGCTTCCAAAGTTCCAGAATATCCAGAATATCCTGATAACATAACTCTAGGCTGCCCGTGTGGAAAATTATGGGCACCCAGAGTTTAGAAAGGAAACAATAAACTCCGTGTCAGTCATGGTGACTGGTGTGAGATCGTAAAACAGTTATTTTCACAAAGAAAATAAAATTAATTCGCAATGCTTTTGGAAAATGAAACTACCATAAGACCTCCCGCCACACACACAATGCAAACGCAGAATTGGAGGAGATTTCCTCTTATGATAGTCAAAGATGCTTACTACGCCAATCATTGGATTATTATTATTAATGTCTAGTGTGGAAAACATTTCGAAAGTATAATATTAATTTTAGCCAGCATAGACATTTTGAACTATCCCTACTATAGCTACCATCTAAACAGTGGGGCGCCACCATAAGTAAATGGCAGGTTCTACAACTAAAACTGTACAAGTTTCATATTGGAAAATGGATTTCCAACAAATGGTCAGGCAAAGGAACTTCCTTTCCTACCGCCACATGGGATCGCCTCTGGCTGGACGTCCCGAGAGACAACTGCTCTCTGCCAACATAAGGCCGGGTTACCACTGTAACTAGGTAACTCACGAATATACCACCCCCCGGTCCTTTGGGACCTTTATCCGAGGCGTCGCGATAAACACACAATCACACAATAAATGAGATCAGAGTTTATACATAGGTTAAATACCAGGGCTCCATACCTGATACCACCCTTTTCCAGAAGGAAATGACATACCCTAAAGGGTGCGACCCTCATAACCTTGCCGCATATTCCTGTTTCGACCATTTCCAGGGAGTGAGGTCTGACGAAGTCTCGTCCACAAAGCTACGCTTTTTCACAAAGCCGTGCTTTGATCACAAATGATCAATAAATGATCAACACACAACAACACTCAGCATGCCACATTACCAAATTGGGATATATCGCTGATAAATTTCAACTACATAACCTCTGAGCTCGTACGTCTCAGAGAAGGGTGTTAAGCTAAGAGAATAAATTCTCCACCACCAACAGAAATGTATTTGAAAGAAATCGGCTTTATATCTCAAAATGTAATGTCAGACACGTAACCATACAAGTCTGTTACGGGTTCGAACAGAACCGAAGGCACTTCCAAAGAAGCCCTTGCAATCCGGGTATTCACAATCCCGATCGGACTTCCCATCACAAAAAGAGTGATATAAATCTCTATACCGGAGCAACTCGGTGCAGAGACATTCGACAGGTTGTCCTTTCATTTTCACAAATACCCGGTCTTCACACCGGTCTTCAATACGATCCATATCGTCGTATCACTAATTCGGAATGTGTTATCTGACACAAAGGTCTTTTCCCGGCTAACCCGAATAGTGTGCGTTTGTTTTTTTTTAAAACAAATTCAAGTGCCATTTCAAAGGCAATATTGATAGTCGGTGATTTAACTATCAACAATATTCACAACAATCATCAGATTTAAATAATTTTCCCAAATTATTAAATTTCAAATATCTTCCCGATATATGGTTTATACTTCAACCATTTGAAAACAAATTCCAAATCACATTCATTTAAACCACTTAAATAAATCCTTATCGATTTATTTCAAATTTACATCCTAATCGGTAAATTTATTTCCACACTTCATCACTTTGAAAACCAATTTTCAAATCATATTTTTCCACACTTTAAAAATAAATCAATGTTTATTTTTAAAACAAATTTCCCTTTCCTTTATAAATCCCATTTTGAATTTACATTTCCATATATTCACTTTTAACCCCAAAATCAAATTCCAAATTGATTTCAAATTTTATTTCAATACCAAATCAATTACAAATTAATTTCTAAGTTTTATTTCAATGGAATAAAGCATTGCAATTTATTTCTAAGTTTACTTCCAAATAACAAAGCATTTGCAAATCGATTCTCATATTTATTTTACAACACTAAATCAATTTCTAACAAATTTTCCAATGATTTATTTTCCATCACCAAATTAATTACAATTTTGGTTTCTAAATTTATTTCAACTCCAAATAAATTTCCATATTGATTTCTCAAAGATTCATTTTCAAATACCAAATCAATTACAATTTGATTTCTAAAAGTTTATCACTTTTAAATAAATTCCTTTGCTCTTTCCAAATTATTCAAAATTCCAATTTTAAATGAATTCTTCAACTTTTAAAACAATATTATTCAAAACTCATTTATTAATATCTTTTCCCATATTTTGGAATTTATTTGATAAGATTACAAAAAAAAATTTAATAATTTAAAATTCCTTCTTTCAATAAATTCAATTCTTAAAAAATAAATTCACTTAAAGTTTTCCACTTTAATTTCAAAATCCAATTTATATTCATTTCTGGTATCCAACGATACCAAAAATACATTCTGCTAAATTTTAGCCTTCAACAATTTCAATTATCAATAAATCATCCACAGATTATCAATAAATCGCATCACAAATATGAAATAATATTCAACCAATTTGAGGAATCCAGTTGGATCCCTCCAACCTGTTTCCCTGCATCCACAGATGTTAGCACAATACCAATTCCACTTCGAGGTGGAATATCGCGGTATATGGGATTTAAAAAAAATATCAATCCGCTATTATGCGGCGCATAGGGTCTCATCCGCTATATAATGCGGGAAAATCAACAACTGCAATATATACATATGCCAATATATATATTGCTATATATATAGTGTAACGACCCGGTATTTTGCACTATTCGCATCCGCACATGTCGGACTTGAATAATTCAAAATACCGAATTGTTAATTTAAATTTGGCAAAACTGAACATATACAGTAAATAAATAATCACAGATTACAGACACAGAGTAATAAATGCAGCGGTAGCAAAAGATAGTAGTTCATGAAGCTACTATATACGTATCAGAGTTAAATAAGGTACAACAGATGTCTCGAATACAATAGTCAAATACAATAACAGAATACATCACTAGAATCAACTGAATATCTGAAAGCTGGATAGATAGCTGGATCTCTAAGCGAAGCTCCAACTCCAAAGGTGAGTCTCGAATACTGGAACACTCAGTCTGACCCGAGCGTAAAGAAAACACAAAACACTCGAGTCAGGATTAACATTCTTATATTTATAAATCCAACTCAAGTGAAATAGCAACTGAAATACAAGTAACTCAAAGGATGTTTGGAATAACCATCCTTTAAGGATCCGTTAAACTATCTACTATGTAGTAGTGTACGATAAGTAGATAATGCCTATCAGTAATATAAAATACCAAAATAGTGTTAAGGCATTACCATTATCCCCCTTAACACATTTTATATAAGCGTTATAGTCTATACAGCACTGTAAACTCCACCGTAAACTAGTGGGCTACCAGGGAGTACTCCATAGGTATAACACAAAACAAATCGTAGTGGTCGCGTATATAGGGATCCAAGTATGACAAGGCACATGAGGCAATACCCAAGGTAGTGACACTACCGTTCGCCTGATCCGGACTGGTGAGAACGCATCGCCGCAGCGATCGCAACACCGCGAAACAACACTCCCAAATCAAGGGTGCACCAATCGACAACAAGTAATGAATAGTCTCGAAGAAGTGTGTTCGCTCGAGGTAGCTAGCCCCCATTTGGCCCGGCACGGCTCCTGTTTTAGTCATTTCCAATTTGACACAAGTGTCAAGGCTATCCATTATCGTTCTCTTTCTTCAGTCATCACGTACGTCATTCCAACCACTTCATTCTGGATCACACTCCGCGTATAGTTATTAAAGTGGTTTTCGGTTTAGACAGTGAGTATGTCCATAACCGATTCCGGTCTCTTTAATAACTTTCGTAATTATAACACCGATTGGTCGTTCAATAAATTTCAAAGCCAAATCAAATTCAATTTCAATTAAAATTGGTAAACCAATATTTCATTTGTCTTTCTAAATCAATTTCCATAATCTACGTTTTCAAAACTTCCAAATTCATTTCAAAATCTTATAATTCAATTTCAATTTTTATTTAAAACAATTCAAATATTGATTCTAGTTCGTATATAAGTTTCATTCCGAAATCATTTAAATTAATTTAATTTAACATTCAAATCAATTTAAATTCATTTATCGATTTCATTCAATATTCATTAAGTAAATTTTCCATTCAAAACAATTTCTATTAAATTTCCAATTCATTAAATCCATTATTTAAATTCAATTTCCTTATATCAAAACTTACAAATTGAATTAAATTAAATTCATCAAATCAAATTCTTTAAATTTCAAGTCTTACATTAATTATATTAAATCACATTTTATTTCTTGTTAAAGAAATTCAATTTCACTTATTTACTTACTTAAATAATTTTCCAAACTTAATTAATAAAGAAACTCAATTTCAATTATTCAAGAAGTTCAATTCCACTTATTAAAGAATTCAATTTATTTAATTATTAAATATATCAATCTTATTTAATTACTTAATAATTTCAAAATTTAATTATTAAATAACTTCAAACTCATTTATTAATAATTCCAAATTTTAAAACAACGTTCATTCATTATCTACTATGTTAATATTTTGATTCAGATTATTAAATATCAACATTTCCTTCCATTAAAATTCAAATTCCAACTTCGTTTCAAAGCATATTATTTATTCAAATAAAATCTTCATTTTATTTTAAAATCGAATCATTGACCAATCGGGTTTTATTTAATTCTCTATCCTAAGTCAAAGTTAAATTTTGGGTATTTATCATTTCAACCCGATTCCAATTCAATTCAAAATCAAAGCATAGCAATGGGAACTTGCAGTGTGATAACTAGGATGGTGTCAAAGTAAATAAACAAGCAATAACAACAACCAATATCAATACAATAATCAATTCAAATAATCCCGAAATAATCGTATTAATTCACATTGTTATTTGTGCGAATTAATATAATTATTTCTAGAATCTACACTATCATTTCATGTAGATTAAAGATTATTATACTAATTATTCTACGCAATTTTACACTTGACATCAGTTATTCAATTTCATACTTCATCAATTAATACAACATAAATTCAAATGGTTCAAGGGTAATTAACTATTTTTCTACGTGTCAAATAATTAAACATTCAAGAGGTCATATTATACAAATTTAACAAATCAAATTCAACACATATGTCAATTCAAAATTTTAACTATCCTACGTCAAATTCAATTGCATACTATTTATCTCTTTATACATTACAATTTAACATCCAATATAAACAACAAACAATCAATCACTTATCAACCAAACGGGATTATCATCGTATAATTAACAGATAATGGTTTCAGATGTCACAAGTGAACTGATACAGGTAATAGCATATATAACAGTGTAATTAACTAACAGCAGCATATTTCAATTGTCGTTTCAATTGAAATCAAATTTAATAAATAAAAGAACATTAATCGTGAGTGATTACTCACCTTTAGAGGCTAGAGAGTACAGAAGATGACACAGATACGCACACTGATACGGACACTGAAATTTGAATGACGAACCGAAGAAAAGAGAATTCGGCACAAATAAAGCTGGTAATAAGAATAGACAAAAATCCAATCAGAACAGGGTCGATGAAGAAAATCGGAATAAGCGACTTATATATATAAATATATATAACTAAATATATAACAAGTCACATTCAAAATCCAAACGTATATTAAAATAAATATATATACATATATTTATGTGCTTTTCAAAAATCATAGTTTAAACTAAAACTCCCATATATAAAAAAAATCAAACATATATATAGATTATATCTTGAAATAAATACATACCTTTACCCCTTTTTGAATAAATATTATTAAATGCATTTCAAAATCAATACCACTATCATACATAGTAAACAGGAACTTGCGCACCTTATATACATATTCTATATATGTCATTTCTAGCTTTAAGAGACAACACAAGTAAATGAATACATGAAAAAAATATAACTAGACATGTATCTCTACATATCCAGGCACATATGCAGACCATATACTTTAGATACTATTATAACCTATATACACTATGTACAAATTTCTCTATAAAGTACATCTCAAATCACTTATAAAATTCATTACCATATATATATTTGAAGCTCAGACTTCACGTATACTTTAAAATACAATATAATGTAGTACATTCTGTTCTTTACAAATAAACTAATATAAACTTTACAACTTTACCCACTTATAAACTTTACAAACTTATACCCGTAAAACAAATAAAACTTAGTTACTTCAGACAAAAAAACTTACAATCATATCATTCCTATAATACCACCTGTACAACCAATACATAAAGTCAATTTATAAAAGACCGACTTGTATAAATCGAAACCCATGCAGCAGACCAAAATATTCAAAAATCAATTTAAAATCTACACATACATTGCTAGGTTATTCACATCAAACTAACATCATATTATATATATACTCACACCTTTAAACAACACTAAACACAATATATACTTTTATAATAAGATATTATTAGTAACTTAATAAGATATTATGTATAATACTTTTTATAATAAAACGCACTAAACCCAATATATACTAATATATATAACAGTAGGACCGCAGACATATATATTTTATTAATATATAATATATACTTTAAAATCTGTATCTTCTAATATAGTATAAATCACAGGATATACTTATATGTAAACCATTTTATAGAACTAATACATATTATATTTTAAACTCAATGTTTACTAAATCAATATTAAATTTTAAAACATATAAAGAATAAAGATCTGAAACCCTTATATTATGTATTCATTTAAAGCTGTTGAAACTGTAAGTAGCCAAAACAAGTGAGCTATAATATAACAGCTTAAAAACCTTTATGTATATATACAACAAAACAACTATATGTATATCCTGTAAAATAATATAAAAATATGATATTGTAACTTATTATAAAACTGTCTAAACTATGTATACATATACTGACAGATAATATATATATTATATTTATAAAATCTTACCCATCATAGAGGAGGCTAGGCTATGGAGGCGGACAGGGGAAGGTGGTCAGGGATCGGACGGAGGTGGCTGCACTACGAAGCAGTAGTGTTCGGCAGAGGGCCGGTGGGCCAGAGGGAGGGGCGAAGGCTGCGGAGGGGAAGCAAGAGATGGCGTGGGGAACGGTGATGGTGCAGTGTGTTGTCAGGCGAGGGGGCCGCATGGAAGCATGGGTGCGGTAGTCGAGGAGGTGGCAGGTTAGTAGAGGTGGAGGAGAAGTCGTTGTCGAGTGGTGGGAACAAGGTGAGGCGGGCATGGGGTTGACTGGACACGCGGCACACAGGAGCAGGTCTGGGTGGGAAGAAGGTGCCGAGGTCAGGTTGCGATGGTCAGTCGAGTGGAGTGATGCGATGGTGGCGATGTGTGTCAGTTCGGCAAAGGCGTGAGGAGGAGGGGCTTCGGAGGCAGGCGGCGTTTGTCGTTGGCAAGTTTTGAGGAGGTAGAGGAAAGAAGACGGTTGCTACAGGGAATAATATGTTTTGTCTCTGTTTCTTCTTTCATTTAGAAGATGAATATGGATCTTTACGTTATAGGGAAGCAAAGTAATGAACTAGTAAAAGTGTAAAACAAAAGGTCACGTAACATTGAACAAAGAAAAAAAACACGCCTCGAATTCCACAAATATTAAATGCACATAGCCGTTGGTTTTAGATAAGTATGGAGATGAAAGGACAGATAGAACTCAAAAGGTTTTAAAACGGGTATCGATACGGATACTGGTTACATGGATTCCACCGGGTACCGAACTTCAAAACACGAAAACGAATATACTGCAGAGGCCAGCACGACAAGACGGTCAAAATGGTATACAGATATCAGTGGTATGGTTGAATTATAAAAATTCGAATTTTTCTACTACGAAAATGCAAGAAAAACAAAGAAAAATAAGATCGATGGAGCTAAAGAAGTCGGAATTTTGAAAAACAAAAAATGACGTCTTGCTCAGAAGACGGTTTAGAATTTTTTCTATGTAAAAATATTTAAGTTTCGAAAATGTTTCATTTTCATCGCTTTTTAACTGATTAAATTGAAGTGAATTTACGTACGAAATAAACTTTCATATTTTCGGATGAAAATTTACCAGTTGCTATGTTTAACTAGACGCATTCCAAATATCAAATTTATATTTCAAAATTTTATCATTTAAAATTTCGCAAAATTTCAATTAATAACGTTATTAAAACCAGTTAAATTTATGGGTCGTTACACTCTCCCCCACTCAAAACTTTTCGTCCCCGAAAAGGAACGAGGTAGGAGAATAGAAACAACCAGAAAGAAAAACAGATTTGAAATACAAAATAACAATTAATTTAAACCATATAAATTCAAATTTAAATTAATTGATATTCAATAATTGATTTAATCCATTTGATTTCACTAAAATCAATCTCAACCTTTTCTAAATTCATTATCTTATTATCCAATTATCTTAAATTTACAATTTCTAAAACCATAAATTTGAATAGTCTTTTATTATAATCATATTTTTTTCAACAATTTAAATTCTTCTTTATTCCAAATTATTGTTAAGTTTATTTCACTTAATATATCTTATTACATATATTTAAACCATATAAATTAATTTAAACCCTATAAATTTCAATTTAAATTAATTTATATTCACTAATTGCTTTTAAATTCAAGGTATTTCCATAAGTTAATCAAATTTCAATTTATTAATTCTTTCAAAACAAATTTATTTGTCTCATCTATTATTCAATTAACTTATTATTCTATTATCTTTATTAGCATTTTTATATAATCAAAATCTAAGTGTATAACATTTATTATAAACACTAAAATTTTATTTATAAAATCATTTTATATTGTATATTATCCAATTGCATTTTAACTTCTGAATAATTTAGGTAAGTTATATTGAAATGCAATTTAGTACTATACAAATAAAATTTTCAAATTCAATTATTTCAAGTTTAAATACTTATTCAAAATTTAGCTTTATTTATAATTGAAAACATCTTTTAACATGATTTTTAAGAATTAAATTTCCATTTAATTTCAAACCCTTTAGAAATAATTACGTATATATTATATATTAAATCAAATTTTTATTTAAATAATATTCCCATATAAATATATAAATCAAGTCATACTTAAGAAATTCAAATTAAAATATTTCCCAAACACAACCGTAGCAAAACTACAGAATGGTTTCTCCACTTCGAAACTCGAAAATGAATGTCGATGATGCAGCCGCCATCACCGAAATTACTTTCCAGCGACAAAGAGAAGAGCACTGATTTCAACATTTTAAAATTCTTTGAAAACGATTTATATTCGAAAATATTTTAAATACTATACACTTTAAAACTTTCAAATCAAAGTTTGAAATCGCCAGAAATTAAATTCTCAAATTCTTTATTTAAATTCCTTTCAAATCCCAAATCAAATTATAACCAAGTTTCATAAATTCATTTATTTATATTATGCAATAATCAATGGTTTACAAAACAATAAATGAAAATCAAATATTATCATTTTTGACAACAAATTCATTAAGAATTTAATTTCAGAAAACTTATATTTATATATAATATAATCATCCAAAACTATTTTGTTTACCAAATTTGAAAACAACATTATGTCAGTTTGTTCTGTTCAAGTGTTTTGGAAATCCTATCGATAGCGTTGATCAGACGAATCGATCGAAAACCCAAATCAACATCAACAACTCAAACAACACAATATATAAAACAATTTTTTTTTAATATATTAATTTACAAATACACTTCCTCGCTCAACGATACGATAATGGATTTCAAAGCAAGAATAGAGATTCAATTTTTGATGGACTCAAACCAAAGAGAATTTTGATTCGAAGATAAGTTTGAAACAAAGATAAGATGATTAAATAACAAAATTGAAAGATGGAAAAGTTTATATAAATCGCGGGTAACCTTTACCGAGTCGACCGTGACTTCAGGAATAAGATCGATGTGGAATTCCGAGGTAAATCAACATTCGATCTCAAGAAATAGAATTTGACATAACCAAAGATGTCAGCATCTAAACCGAGGATATATAAATCTCCGGTGAATCGATGCAATCGTAAAAGAGTTTTACCCCTTTACAAATCAATTTGAGATTGGCGGGACCGCCAACTCATTATAAAGATCATTCGAAGTGGAGTTATGTGATACTCCAGAATTCAGAAGAATACGAATAGTGAGGGACAAGAATGAATTTTGAAACCGCAGCGAATGTTCCAAAATTCAAAGGAATCGAGTCAAAAGTGAGAGATTCAACTCGAATGAAAGTGATTCTGTAAATACATTTACCCTATATGTTGAGTTTTGCCTAGAGCTACCAAAGCTCTGATACCAACTGTAACGACCCGGTATTTTGCACTATTCGCATCGGCACATGTCGGACTTGAATAATTCAAAATACCGAATTGTTAATTTAAATTTGGCAAAACTGAACATATACAGTAAATAAATAATCACAGATCACAGACACAGAGTAATAAATGCAGCGGAAGCAAAAGATAGTAGTTCATGAAGCTACTATATACATATCAGAGTTAAATAAGGTACAACAGATGTCTCGAATACAATAGTCAAATACAATAACAGAATACATCACTAGAATCAACTGAATATTTGAAAGCTGGATAGATAGCTGGATCTCTAAGCGAAGCTCCAACTCCAAAGGTGAGTCTCGAATACTGGAACACTCAGTCTGACCCGAGCGTAAAGAAAACACAAAACACTCGAGTCAGGATTAACATTCTTATATTTATAAATCCAACTCAAGTGAAATAGCAACTGAAATACAAGTAACTCAAAGGATGTTTGGAATAACCATCCTTTAAGGATCCGTTAAACTATCTACTATGTAGTAGTGTACGATAAGTAGATAATGCCTATCAGTAATATAAAATACCAAAATAGTGTTAAGGCGTTACCATTATCCCCCTTAACACATTTTATATAAGCGTTATAGTCTATACAGCACTGTAAACTCCACCGTAAACTAGTGGGCTATCAGGGAGTACTCCATAGGTATAACACAAAACAAATCGTAGTGGTCGCGTATATAGGGATCCAAGTATGACAAGGCACATGAGGCAATACCCAAGGTAGTGACACTACCGTTCGCCTGATCTGGACTGGTGAGAACGCATCGCCGCAGCGATCGCAACACCGCGAAACAACACTCCCAAATCAAGGGTGCACCAATCGACAACAAGTAATGAATAGTTTTGAAGAAGTGTGTTCGCTCGAGGTAGCTAGCCCCCATTTGGCCCGGCACGGCTCCTGTTTTAGTCATTTCCAATTTGAAACAAGTGTCAAGGCTATCCATTATCGTTCTCTTTCTTCAGTCATCACGTACATCATTCCAACCACTTCATTCTGGATCACACTCCGCGTATAGTTATTAAAGTGGTTTTCGGTTTAGACAGTGAGTATGTCCCTAACCGATTCCGGTCTCTTTAATAACTTTCGTAATTATAACACCGATTGGTCGTTCAATAAATTTCAAAGCCAAATCAAATTCAATTTCAATTAAAATTGGTAAACCAATATTTCATTTGTCTTTCTAAATCAATTTCCATAATCTACGTTTTCAAAACTTCCAAATTCATTTCAAAATCTTATAATTCAATTTCAATTTTTATTTAAAACAATTCAAATATTGATTCCAGTTCGTATATAAGTTTCATTCCGAAATCATTTAAATTAATTTAATTTATCATTCAAATCAATTTAAATTCATTTATCGATTTCATTCAATATTCATTAAGTAAATTTGCCATTCAAAACAATTTCTATTAAATTTCCAATTCATTAAATCCATTATTTAAATTCAACTTCCTTATATCAAAACTTACAAATTGAATTAAATTAAATTCATCAAATAAATTCTTTAAATTTCAAGTCTTACATTAATTTCAATAAATCACATTTTATTTCTTGTCAAAGAAATTCAATTTCACTTATTTACTTACTTAAATAATTTTCCAAACTTAATTAATAAAGAAACTCAATTTCAATTATTCAAGAAGTTCAATTCCACTTATTAAAGAATTCAATTTATTTAATTATTAAATATATCAATCTTATTTAATTACTTAATAATTTCAAAACTTAATTATTAAATAATTTCAAACTCATTTTTTAATAATTCCAAATTTTAAAACAACGTTCATTCATTATCTACTATGTTAATATTTTGATTCAGATTATTAAATATCAACATTTCCTTCCATTAAAATTCAAATTCCAACTTCGTTTCAAAGCATATTATTTATTCAAATAAAATCTTCATTTTATTTTAAAATCAAATCATTGACCAATCGGGTTTTATTTAATTCTCTATCCTAAGTCAAAGTTAAATATTGGGTATTTATCATTTCAACCTGATTCCAATTCAATTCAAAATCAAAGCATAGCAAAGGGAACTTGCAGTGTGATAACTGGGATGATGTCAAAGTAAATAAACAAGCAATAACAACAACCAATATCAATACAATAATCAATTCAAATAATCCCGAAATAATCGTATTAATTCACATTGTTATTTGTGCGAATTAATATAATTATTTCTAGAATCTACACTATCATTTCATGTAGATTAAAGATTATTATACTAATTATTCTACGCAATTTTACACTTGACATCAGTTATTCAATTTCATACTTCATCAATTAATACAACATAAATTCAAATGGTTCAAGGGTAATTAACTATTTTTCTACGTGTCAAATAATTAAACATTCAAGAGGTCATATTATACAAATTTAACAAATCAAATTCAACACATATGTCAATTCAAATTTTTAACTATCCTACGTCAAATTCAATTGCATACTATTTATCTCTTTATACATTACAATTTAACATCCAATATAAACAACAAACAATCAATCACTTATCAACCAAACGGGATTATCATCGTATAATTAACAGATAATGGTTTCAGATGTCACAGGTGAACTGATACAGGTAATAGCATTTTATCAGTGTAATTAACTAACAACAGCATATTTCAATTGTCGTTTCAATTGAAATCAAATTTAATAAATAAAAGAACATTAATCGTGAGTGATTACTCACCTTTAGAGGCTAGAGAGTACAGAAGATGACACAGATACGCACACTGATACAGACACTGAAATTTGAATGACGAACCGAAGCAAAGAGAATTCGGCACAAATAAAGCTGATAATAAGAATAGACAAAAATCCAATCTGAACAGGGTCGATGAAGAAAATCGGAATAAGCGACTTATATATATAAATATATATAACTAAATATATATAGCAAGTCATATTCAAAATCCAAACGTATATTAAAATAAATATATATACATATATTTATGTGCTTTTCAAAAATCATAGTTTAAACTAAAACTCCCATATATAAAAAAAAATCAAACATATATATAGATTATATCTTGAAATAAATACATACCTTTACCCCTTTTTGAATAAATATTATTAAATGCATTTCAAAATCAATACCACTATCATACATAGTAAACAGGAACTTGCGCACCTTATATATCTATTCTATATATGTCATTTCTAGCTTTAAGAGACAACACAAGTAAATGAATACATGAAAAAAATATAACTAGACATGTATCTCTACATATCCAGGCACATATGCAGACCATATACTTTAGATACTATTATAACCTATATACACTATGTACAAATTTCTCTATAAGGTACATCTCAAATCACTTATAAGATTCATTACCATATATATATTTGAAGCTCAGACTTAACGTATACTTTAAAATACAATATAATGTAGTACATTCTGTTCTTTACAAATAAACTAATATAAACTTTACAACTTTACTCACTTATAAACTTTACAAACTTATACCCGTAAAACAAATAAAACTTAATTACTTCAGACAAAAAAACTTACAATCATATCATTCCTATAATACCACCTGTACAACCAATATATAAAGTCAATTTATAAAAGACCGACTTGTATAAATCGAAACCCATGCAGCAGACCAAAATATTCAAAAATCAATTTAAAATCTACACATACATTGCCAGGTCATTCACATCAAACTAACATCATATTATATATATACTCACACCTTTAAACAACACTACACACAATATATACTTTTATAATAAGATATTATCAGTAACTTAATAAGATATTATGTATAATACTTTTTATAATAAAACGCACTAAACACAATATATACTAATATATATAACAGTAGGACCGCAGACATATATATTTTATTAATATATAATATATACTTTAAAATCTGTATCTTCTAATATAGTATAAATCACAGGATATACTTATATGTAAACCATTTTATAGAACTAATACATATTATATTTTAAACTCAATGTTTACTAAATCAATATTAAATTTTAAAACATATAAAGAATAAAGATCTGAAACCCTTATATTATGTATTCATTTAAAGCTGTTGAAACTGTAAGTAGCCAAAACAAGTGAGCTATAATATAACAACTTGAAAACCTTTATGTATATATACAGCAAAAAAACTATATGTATATCCTGTAAAATAATATAAAAATATGATATTGTAACTTATTATAAAGCTGTCTAAACTATGTATACATATACTGACAGATAATATATATATTATATTTATAAAATCTTACCCATCATAGAGGAGGCTAGGCTATGGAGGCGGATAGGGGAAGGTGGTCAGGGATCAGACGGAGGTGGCTGCACTGCGAAGCAGCAGTGTTCGGCAGAGGGCCAGTGGGCTAGAGGGAGGGGGCGAAGGCTGCGGAGGGGAAGCAAGAGATGGCGTGGGGAACGGTGATGGTGCAGTGTGTTGTCAGGCGAGGGGGCCGCATGGAAGCATGGGTGCGGTAGTCGAGGAGGTGGCAGGTTAGTAGAGGTGGAGGAGAAGTCGTTGTCGAGGGGTGGGAACAAGGTGAGGCCGGCATGGGGTTGACTGGACACGCGGCACACAGGAGCAGGTCTGGGTGGGAAGAAGGTGCCGAGGTCAGGTTGCGATGGTCAGTCGAGTGGAGTGATGCGATGGTGGCGATGTGTGTCAGTTCGGCAAAGGCGTGAGGAGGAGGGGCTTCAGAGGCAGGCGGCGTTTGTCGTTGGCAAGTTTTGAGGAGGTAGAGGAGAGAAGACGGTTGCTACATGGAATAATATGTTTTGTCTCTGTTTCTTCTTTCATTTAGAAGATGAATATGGATCTTTACGTTACAGGGAAGCAAAGTAATGAACTAGTAAAAGTGTAAAACAAAAGGTCACGTAACATTGAACAAAGGAAAAAAAACACGCCTTGAATTCCACAAATATTAAATGCACATTGCCGTTGGTTTTAGATAAGTATGGAGATGAAAGGACAGATAGAACTCAAAAGGTTTTAAAACGGGTATCGATACGGATACTGGTTACACGGATTCCACCGGGTACCGAACTTCAAAACACGAAAACGAATATACTGCGGAGACCAGCACGACAAGACGGTCAAAATGGTATACAGATATCAGTGGTATGGTTGAATTATAAAAATTCGAATTTTTCTACTACGAAAATGCAAGAAAAACACAGAAAAATAAGATCGACGGAGCTAAAGAAGTCCGAATTTTGAAAAACGAAAAATGACGTCTTGCTTAGAAGACGGTTTAGAATTTTTCTATGTAAAAATATTTAAGTTTCGAAAATGTTTCGTTTTCATCGCTTTTTAACTGATTAAATTGAAGTGAATTTACGTACGAAATAAACTTTCATATTTTCGGACGAAAATTTACCAGTTGCTATGTTTAACTAGACGCATTCCAAATATCAAATTTATATTTCAAAATTTTATCGTTTAAAATTTCGCAAAATTTCAATTAATAACGTTATTAAAACCAATTAAATTTACGGGTCGTTACATATAGATATATCCTACTATATCTAATATCACATCCAAACAGCAATCAATCAATAACTGCAAAAACCAAATTTTCCTTTTGAGTGAGAAGATCTCACCTTAGCTTTTATTTTGCAATCCATTTCCATTTCAGTTTGTTTTCTCGATTTAAGACCTTGAATAAACATTGGATTCATTTTGTTAATATTCGAATAAATCGAACCATTAATTCCTCATCTTAATTTAATTAACTAATTACTTAAATTTAATCCCATAAATATTTACAGTTCAAACTATGTAAAATTATTACTATTTAGTTAACTACCAATTTTAATTTAACAATATAATCACCTTGAAAATAAATTTTCAAATAAATAAGTAAGTTTAAAAATGTATATTTATTTTCCTGTTTGCATAACATTTTTCACAGTAAACTTTCTCTGTATGTATATTCTAACCTCAAATAGAAATTGATGTTTATACATATATTCCTAATCTATATATCAAGATAGAAATTTTTCTTCTCAGTAAAGTGCTTATATATATACACATATTATCAGATTAAATCGAAACGATACCTCGCTGCCCCGATAGATACGACGTCGCGACCACTTGATCTGCTCGCGACCCACTCGCGAACCCACAAACGTGAAGACCACGACCATCGATAATCATCCTGTCAAATACCATGTGACTGCCGCGATTTCCAACGTCGAACCCAACCCAAATCGCGACCATCGCGAGTCTCTTCGCCTCATGCCCTAGCCTCAGTTCACGACGCCAAGACCAGATCTCGAGTCGCCTGCCACTCGCGAAACCCTAGAGGCCTCCAACCCAAATTGATCGAGTTTGACAATGATTTTAAACTCGCGATTCTCTCTATGTCGAGCCGCTGCCCTGTTCGAGCACGCGACGCCAAGGCTTCGAAGTCGACGTCGCAACCATCCATCTTGAATTCACACATGCGCAAGCACTCAAGGCTACACGTTGACCTCGCGCTCGATTTGGAAGAGACGGAAGAAAATCGCTCTGCCACATTTTTTTTCTTTAAACGAACGAAAATGTTTTCGTTTGAACGAGTTTTATCTGGATTTGATTTTAGAGGAGCGGCCATTTTATTTCTTCCGAACGAAATGATTTCGTGTCAGATTTGTAAAGAAATGGGGAGACAAAAGAGCATGATTAAGCAGAGGGTAGGTTGGCTTGCTCAGGAGTAGGATGGCTGAGTTGAAAGAAATGCAGCTGAAGTTGAAAAATAAAATTTTAATTCAAATTCAAATTCAAATTCAAACCGTTCGATAAATACAACTTAAAAACTTGACCTCCTATCGAGGCATGCCGCTAGGCGTTTATAATGTTATACGCCTATTCCGAACGCAATGGAAAAGGTTCCGAGTCCAAATTCGATCGTATGGAGAAGATAGCTTTTTGGACCAGTTATAATATTAAATTTTCGATTAAATTTCAACGTGTTTGCTTATCGTACGACCAAACGATCACTCCAAACATTACAAAAATTGAAATCCGATAATAATACAATATTACGGATCCAATGGAACTGGTTTCGTCGAATTCCGAGACTGTGCCCCGGAATGCTATTTTTAAATTCAATTTAAACGATATAATTTCAAAACTAAACAAATCATTTCCAAATTCGATTCTGAAGCTTCTATTATCTTCAGTAAAATCAATATGAATTTTCTAAGCCTTCAGATTATTTTTTATCAGCTTAAAACCGAAGATTCAAATTTTTACCCAATTGCAACAATTTAATTGCCAAATTCACTTTGATATTCGAATTTCAAATTAAGCTATCATTCGAACATTTAAACTCAATTAAATATTCATATTTCAAATTTCAAAAATTCAGGGTCGTTACAATCTTCCCCCTTTAAAAGAATTTCGTCCCGAAATTACAAGTAAAGAAGAATGATCCAATTCCCGTTAACTATTTTCTCAAATTCAAATAGTTTTATCAACTTATCAACCCAAATCTTTTTATTAAAGATCTATTATCACTTCACTAATCTTTCTAAACACTTTCATAGTTTCAAACAACTTTATTTACTTCACAATTCAAATTCAAATTCAAATTGTAAACTTTCAAAATTTTCTCAAAATTTTTCTAACACTCTAAATTTTTGAATTTTTTTTGCCAGTGTCTCCTTTGCGCGGCTAACACGGTACGACTACAAAATGTCCTTTCGGACCCTCAGATTTCAAAAAGAGAAAGGAAAGCCAAGCGGCTAAACAAGAAAAGATCAAATTTCATACTGAAATTGAAATGCATACCTTATTGTCGAGCAATTTAAATTATCTTCAAAATCAAAATCCAATTCCATTTGTATTTAAATCACCTGTATATCCTACTAGTAGTAGTATCCAGTTACAACATTCAAACCATTTTGCCAATTCCATTACAAAATTTTCTATATATACTTCTTATATCATTTTGTTACTTTACTATTGAAGTTATATATTCATTTCCATTCAACTTTGCATTTTCAATCCCATTTTGAATTCAATTTACAATTTTAATTCCATTTGAATTCAATTTACCTTCAAAACTAAAAAATTCGCTTTTCTAGTTCAATTCTTACATTTCCATTACAATTTGAAAATCAATTTTCGGTTAACAAAAATTTTCTAACTCCCAAAATTTTCGGAAAATTTTGGCGGAGTCTCCTTTGTACGGAGGAGCTTTTGCAATATGACAAAAGATATAAATATATATACATCGACCGACTCGGTCGGAAAAGCAGAAAAACAGTTCATATTTCCTATTTTTATTGCGTAGGCATACCTTTTTAGCATTTTAAGCAAAGCGGCTTATTTATTTAGCTATTTGCGCAACAAAAACCAGCCAAACGGCTTCCCTGCACCTGTACTTACTTAATTTAAACAGGTAAGTGACAAATATAGGAAATCTATTTAACAATTCACTTATTTCAATAACAAATACATAGATTTCATTAGCAAAACATTCAAAGTTCTTTTCCATTTGCAATTCATAAGGTTTCAATACAAATCAAATTTCTTTTATCTAATTCACATTCAATTCAATGGTTTACAATGCAATTCTTTATATTCAGTTCATTTTTGAACGAAATGAATTCATATCCATACTAGTTTATAACCAATTTTAAATTGATACCGATTCAATTTATTTTAATTCCACTTTATTTGCAATTGATTCCATTCAATTTAATTTACATTCATTCCATTCGATTTGTTTAAAAACCATTGTACAAAACTTGACAACAACAATGCAAATATTCATATACACTTCTTGTATTTATTTTTACTTCATTACTAAAGTTATATATTTATCACTATTCAATTTTGCATTTTCAACTTATTAATCAACTAAGTTTTCATTCAAACCATTTCAAAGCTTCACTTAAATTGAGTTATTGTCCAATATTTACTTAAGCTATTTCAATTCAAAACTCAAGTTTATCATTTATTTCCTCTTCCTCATAAACAATTTCCAATTTATTTTCTTTGATGGGTTCACTTATCAAATCTATTCCATTTACTAATTTAATTCAATTAGTACATTCACTTATTCATTTTAAATTTCAATTTCCATATTCAATTCATCTCGAATTCACTTAATTTATAACAAGGAAACTTTTCAATTTATTTCTGCTTACTTGAATTTATATGCAAATTCAAACCATTTTTTTATTCAATTCATAATTAAATTTTAATTTAACTAACTCAACTTCCAATTCATTATTTCATGAATCTATACATTATCAAGTTTGTTTACTTGAATTCAATCCGTTTTATTTTATTTTTCCAAGTTTGGACTTATTCATTATTTCAATCTCATTTTTCAATTCTAATTTATTTATTTACAAATGTAAACTCATTTGTTCATTCACAAATTCATTTCTTTTCAATTTGAATCTTATTCCAAATCAACTTTCACTTTATTTAATTGATTCACTTATACTTACTTTAATTTAACTCCATCCTTTAAGTTAAATTTATTCTATCAAAATTCAAATTGTATAAGTTATCAACTCCTTTATTATTCCATTAATGAATTTATTTTCATATATTTCCTTGGAATTTTATTTCAATTATAAATCTCATTACAATTTATATTTACAAATTCTATTTGTATATGGATTTATTTCCTTATATTTTTCAATTCATATTTATAAATTTCATTTGTTAAATGGATTTATCTTCAAATCTTTGGTTATTATTTTATCTCTTATTTAATTTCCATATAACAATGATAATAATTCAACATTATCTCTTCCTAACAACCAAGCATCCATATACTATAATAATTCATAGAAAATGATTTCTTTTCTATACAAAAATAGTTTTGGGCAAAATTATTTCATTTACACAATTTAAAACAATATTGTGCTAGTTTATCTTGTTTAAAAGTTTAGAAACCCCTATCGATTACAGTTGGCCAGACTGCACCGACCAGAATCTATAAACAATCAACCGATAAGTCAACACGATACAAAACAAATTTGTATTCACTAACAAATACGCGCTCATATCTATTATTACACTCACACTCATTCTAGAGTACTACTGACTCTATCTCTAATGAGTAACACCCAACAGAGCCAAGGGTTGTCGCTTAACCGGATGCTCCGATACCACTTGTAACGATACGATTTTTCGACGCTCGAAAGTCGACATTAATACGTCCACTGTATCAAATGCCGCGCAATCGAATGCCGGAAAACCGAACCATTAGGGTTAAAAAAAAGGTAGAAGAAGACAGAAGAAAAATAAAGAAGAAGAAACAGAAACAATATCAGAATCTCACATTCGCAGTGGAACAATATATAATAGATAATCACTAGTCTTTTTAAAACAAAGAACTATATCAGTTTATACATACATCAATCAGAGTCAATATACAACTCAATACAACAATGGACAGTTATATAAACTTGTCATCATACAGAATACACAGCGGAAATAATAAACAAGTACGAGAGTACGTCTCGCCATCCAGCTTGCTTCCAAAGTTCCAGAATATCCAGAATATCCTAATAACATAACTCTAGGCTGCCCGTGTGGAAAATTATGGGCACCCAGAGTTTAGAAAGGAAACAATAAACTCCGAGTCAGTCATGGTGACTGGTGTGAGATCGTAAAACAGTTATTTTCACAAAAAAAATAAAATTAATTCGCAATGCTTTTGGAAAATGAAACTACCATAAGAACTCCCGCCACACACACAATGCAAACACAGAATTGGAGGAGATTTCTTCTTATGATAGTCAAAGATGCTTACTACGCCAATCATTGGATTATTATTATTAATGTCTAGTGTGGGAAACATTTCGAAAGTATAATATTAATCTTAGCCAGCATAGACATTTCGAACTATGCCTACTATAGCTACCATCTAAACAGTGGGGCGCCACCATAAGTAAATGGCAGGTTCTACAACTAAAACCTTACAAGTTTCGTATTGGGAAATGGATTTCCAACAAATGGTCAGGCTAAGGAACTTCCTTTCCTACTGCCACATGGGATCGCCTCTGGCTGGACGTCCCGAGAGACAACTGCTCTCTGCCAACACAAGGCCGGGTTACCCCTATAACTAGGTAACTCACGAATATGCCACCCCCCGGTCCTTTGGGACCTTTATCCGAGGCGCCTCGATAAACACACAATCACACAATAAATGAGATCGGAGTATCCACATAGGTTAAATACCAGGGCTCCATACCTGATACCACCCTTTTCCAGAAGGAAATGACATATCCTAAAGGGCGCGACCCTCATAACCTTGCCGCATATTCCTGTTTCGACCATTTCCAAGGAGTGAGGTCTGACGAAGTCTCGTCCACAAAGCTACGCTTTTTCACAAAGCCGTGCTTTGATCACAAATGATCAATAAATGATCAACACACAGCAAAACTCAACATGCCACATTACCAAATTGGGATATATCGCTGATAAATTTCAACTACATAACCTCTAAGCTCGTACATCTCAGAGAAGGGTGTTAAGCTAAGAGAATAAATTCTCTACCACCAACAGAAATGTATTTGAAAGAAATCGGCTTTATATCTCAAAATGTAATGTCAGACACGTAACCATACAAGTCTGTTTCGGGTTCGAACAGAACCGAAGGCACTTCCAAAGAAGCCCTTGCAATTCGGGTATTCACAATCCCGATCGGACTTCCCATCACAAAAAGAGTGATATAAATCTCTATACCGGAGCAACTCGGTGCAGAGACATTCGACAGGTTGTCCTTTCATTTTCACAAATACCCGGTCTTCACACCGCTCTTCAATACGATCCATATCGTCGTTTCACTAATTCGGAATGGGTTATCTGACACAAAGGTCTTTTCCCGGCTAACTCAAATAGTGAGCGTTTTTTTTATAAAACAAATTCAAGTGCCATTTCAAAGGCAATATTGATAGTCGGTGATTTAACTATCAACAATATTCACAACAATCATCAGATTTAAATAATTTTCCCAAATTATTAAATTTCAAATATCTTCCCGATATATGGTTTATACTTCAACCATTTGAAAACAAATTCCAAATCACATTCATTTAAACCACTTAAATAAATCCTTATCGATTTATTTCAAATTTACATCCCAATCAGTAAATTTATTTCCACACTTCATCACTTTGAAAACCAATTTTCAAATCAAATTTTTCCACACTTTAAAAATAAATCAATGTTTATTTTTAAAACAAATTTCCCTTTCCTTTATAAATCCCATTTTGAATTTACATTTCCAAATATTCACTTTTAACCCCAAAATCAAATTCCAAATTGATTTCAAATTTTATTTCAATACCAAATCGATTACAAATTGATTTCTAAGTTTTATTTCAATGGAATAAAGTATTGCAATTTATTTCTAAGTTTACTTACAAATAACAAACCATTTGCAAATCGATTCCCAGATTTGTTTTATAACACTAAATCAATTTCAAACAAATTTTCCAATGATTTATTTTCCATCACCAAATTAATTACAATTTTGGTTTCTAAATTTATTTCAACTCCAAATAAATTTCCATATTGATTTCTCAAAGATTCATTTTCAAATACCAAATCAATTACAATTTGATTTCTAAAAGTTTATCACTTTTAAATAAATTCCTTTGCTCTTTCCAAATTATTCAAAATTCCAATTTTAAATGAATTCTTCAACTTTTAAAACAATATTATTCAAAACTCATTTATTAATATCTTTTCCCATATTTTGGAATTTATTTGATAAGATTACAAAAAAATAAATTTTTAATACTTTAAAATTCCTTCTTTCAATAAATTCAATTCTTAAAAAATAAATACACTTAAAGTTTTCCACTTTAATTTCAAAATCCAATTTATATTCATTTCTGGTATCCAACGATACCAAAAATACATTCGGCTAAATTTTAGCCTTCAACAATTTCAATTATCAATAAATCATCCACAGATTATCAATAAATCGCATCACACATATGAAATAATATTCAAACAATTTGAGGAATCCAGTTGGATCCCTCCAACCTGTTTCCCTGCATCCACAGATGTTAGCACAATACCAATTCCACTTCGAGGTGGAGTATCACGGTATATGGGATTTAAAAAAATATCAATCTGCTATTATGCGGCGCATAGGGTCTCATCCGCTATATAATGCGGGAAAATCAACAACTGCAATATATACATATGCCAATATATATATATATTGCTATATATATAGATATATTCTACTATATCAAATATCACATCCAAACAGCAATCAATCAATAACTGCAAAAACCAAATTTTCCTTTTGAGTGAGAAGATCTCACCTTAGCTTTTATTTTGCAATCCATTTCCATTCCAGTTTGTTTTCTCGATTTAAGACCTTGAATAAACATTGGATTCATTTTGTTAATATTCGAATAAATCGAACCATTAATTCCTCATCTTAATTTAATTAACTAATTACTTAAATTTAATCCCATAAATATTTACTATTCAAACTATGTAAAATTATTACTATTTAGTTAACTACCAATTTTAATTTAACAATATAATCACCTTGAAAATAAATTTTCAAATAAATAAGTAAGTATAAAAATGTATATTTATGTTCCTGTTTGCATAACATTTTTCACAATAAACTTTCTCTGTATGAATATTCTTACCTCAAACAGAAATTGATGTTTATACATATATTCCTAATCTATATATCAAGATAGAAATTTTTCTTCTCAGTAAAGTGCTTATATATATACACATATTATCAGATTAAATCGAAACAATACCTCGCTGCCTCGATAGATACGACGTCGCGACCACTTGATCTGCTCGCGACCCACTCGCGAACCCACAAACGTGAAGACCACGACCATCAATAATCATCCTGTCAAATACCATGTGACTGCCGCGATTGCCAACGTCGAACCCAACCCAAATCGCGACCATCGCGAGTCTCTTCGCCTCGTGCCCTAGCTTCAGTTCGCGACGCCAAGACCATATCTCGAGTCGCCTGCCACTCGCGAAACCCTAGAGGCCTCCAACCCAAATTGATCGAGTTTGACAATGATTTTGAACTCGCGATTCTCTCTCTGTCGAGCTGCTGCCCTGTTCGAGCATGCGACGCCAAGGCTTCGAAGTCGACGTCGCAACCATCCATCTTGAATTCACACATGCGCAAGCACTCAAGGCTACGCGTTGACCTCGCGCTCGATTTGGAAGAGACGGAAGAAAATCGCTCTGCCACATTTTTTTTCTTTCAACGAACGAAAATGTTTTCGTTTGAACGAGTTTTATCTGGATTTGAGTTTAGAGGAGCGGCCATTTTATTTCTTCCGAACGAAATGATTTCGTATCAGATTTGTAAAGAAATGGGGAGACAAAAGAACATGATTAAGCAGAGGGTAGGTTGGCTTGCTCAATAGTAGGATGGCTGAGTTGAAAGAAATGCAGCTGAAGTTGACAAATAAAATTTTAATTTAAATTCAAATTCAAATTCAAACCGTTCGATAAATACAACTTAAAAACTTGACCTCCTATCGAGGCGTGTCACTAGGCGTTTATAATGTTATACGCCTATTCCGAACGCAATGGAAAAGGTTCCGAGTCCAAATTCGATCGTATGGAGAAGATAGCTTTTTGGACCAGTTATAATATTAAATTTTCGATTAAATTTCAACGCGTTTGCTAATCGTACGGCCAAACGATCACTCCAAACATTAAGAAAATTGAAATCCGATAATAATACAATATTACGGATCCAATGGAACTGGTTTCGTCGAATTCCAATACTGTGCCCCGGAACGCTATTTTTAAATTCAATTTAAACGATATTACGGATCCAATGGACTTCTTGTATTCATTTTTACTTCATTACTGAAGTTATATATTTATCACTATTCAATTTTGCATTTTCAACTTATTAATCAACTAAGTTTTCATTCAAACCATTTCAAAGCTTCACTTAAATTGAGTTATTGTCCAATATTTACTTAAGCTATTTCAATTCAAAACTCAAGTTTATCATTTATTTCCTCTTCCTCATAAAAAATTTCCAATTTATTTTCTTTGATGGGTTCACTTATCAAATTTATTTTCTTTGATGGGTCCAATATTTACTTAAGCTATTCCTCATAAACATATTATAAATCATTTCATTTTAAATGGTTACAAAATTTCGATAGAACTTCCTTTACGTTCCCTGTGTACACGCATTTGTGTACGATACAGGGAACAGAAGGGCAATGCTGCCGAAATTTTGTTGAACCGTTTAATCTGAAATGATTTATAAAATGTAATTATATTATTGTGTTTATAATGGGAAGTAGGATGACTGACCACCGAAGTGAAAACCAAAATACTAAAAAATTAAAAAATAAAGTGAAGTTTTTATTTTGAATTTTCTACAACGGTGAACTGTTTACAATGGAGAATGGTTGAAAATTAATGATTTAAACTGTCTAACAGACATTTTCAAATCAGGAAAAATGTTCAATTATTTTCTTGACCGTACTTGGATGTATGAAGTCAGAACTGGAAAGAAGGGATCAATAAAGCAACATTTCTACAACGGTGTACACGAATTTATTAGATTTGCTAAATCTAATAACCAAAACAACACAGAAATTCGTTGCCCGTGTAGTAAGTGCCAACATTTGAAGCATTAGAAACCAGATATAGTTGAAGTACATTTGTATCAATATGGTTTCGTGCCTGATTATTATTTCTGGGATCGTCATGGAGAACTTGTTGAAACTACACCTAATACTGAACTATTAGAGGACGGTAATATGATGACGAATCTGATAGAAAATATGGTGGATGATGCAGCATGATCAATGTTTCCTACAACTGAAGCTGTCAATGAAGACGAAAATGTCGAAGAAGAACCGACTGCGGGAGCTAAAAAAATATACGATTTGTTGGATTCTGCTAAGAGGCTGTTGTGGGACGGATGTAAAAGCGGAACCGAACTTTCAGTAACCGCCGAATACATAACTATGAAATCAAAATTCAACCTTACGGAAGCTACATTTATAGCAGTTGTACAAGCTGCAAAACGACACATGCCACCCAATAATATGATGTGCGATAGTCATTATAAAGTAAGAAAATTAATGTCCGCTTTCAGTCTATCGTACGAGAAGATAGATGCATGTGTGAAAGTTTGCATGTTGTATTGGAAAGACGACGTTGACCTCAGAAAATGCAAAATATGTAACAAAGAAAGATACAAACCAAGAAAGAAGAAAGGGAAAGAAGTCCCGTACAAGTGAATGCATTATTTACCCATCACTCCCAGACTTCAAAGATTATATGCATCTTCTGCTATGGCCTGTCATATGCAATGGCATAGTGTGAGAACAGCGGAAGAAGGAACTTTGATACATCCATCCGATAGAGAAGCATGGAAACATTTCGATAAGACTTATCCCGCATTTGCTGCGGAAAGCCGTAATGTCAGACTTGGTTTATGTACGGATGGATTTTCACCATTTTCACAGTTTGGTAGTAAATATTCATCCTGGCCAATTATCGTTACTCCGTATAATTTACCTCCATGGATGTGTATGAAGACACCATATATGTTTCTCACCACTGTTGTTCCGGACCCTCATGATCCAACCCAAGGAATTGATGTTTATTTACAACCATTGATCAAAGAGTTGAAGAAACTATGGTATGAAGGAGTCGAAACTTACGATGTATCAAGGAATTTTTTTTTTCGTATGTTCGCTTCTTTGTTATGGACTATTAATGATTTTCCTGCATACGGGATGCTTTCTAGTTGGAGTACGGCCGGTCGTCCAGCATGCCCTTATTGTATGGAAGAAACACGAGCATTTTCGTTACGATATGGGAAGAAAGTTTCGTGGTTCGATTGTCATCGGTGTTTTCTTCATCCCAATCATACTTTTAGAAGAGATAAGAAAATTTTCATAGCTAACAGAGAAGAGAATCTGAAACCACCCAAGGTTTGGTCAGGCGAGGAAATATACGAAATTGTAAGGGACTATCCAAAGATACATGAAACTGGAGTCCAGACTGAATCCCAGGAAAGTCAGACATTCATAATTGGTGCAAACAAAGTATATTTTGGGAGTTACCATATTGGAAAGATCTCTTACTCCGACATAATATTGACGTGATGCACAACGAAAAGAACGTGTTTGATATCTGTTTAATACAATTTTGAATGTAAAGGGCAAAACCAAGGACGATTTGAATTCAAGGCTTGATATAGCAAACTATTGTAAGCGGCCGGAACTTCATATGAAGCCTAATGACAATAAAAAACCGAAAGCATGCTATGAGCTAGACAATAAGCAAGTAAAACTCGTGCTAAAGTGGGTGGAAGAATTAAGATTTCCCGATGGGATTTCTTCCAATCTTCGTAGATGTGTTGACTTCAAAAATAGTAAACTGAGTGGGATGAAAAGTCACGATTGTCATATCATGATGGAATATTTACTACCCGTGGCTTTCAAAGAACTGTTTGCCCGTAAAAGTATGGAACGTCATAACAGAGTTATGTTTGTTTTATAAACAGCTTTGTTCGACAACATTAAAGGTGGATCGTATACGTAAACTTGAAGTAGAAATACCCATACTGCTATGCAAACTAGAGAAAATACTTCCGCCTGGTTTCTTTAACGTAATGGAGCATTTACCTATTCATCTTCCATCCGAAGCACTTCTTCGAGGTATTGTGCAATATGGATGGATGTATCCGTTTGAGAGGTAAAACATGTGCAATGTTCATGTCAATTTCAAATTCAAATTTGTATATCTAAATATGTAATAAATATCTTAATAGGTACTTGAATCATCTGAAGAAGAAGATTCGACAAAAAGCCCGAGTTGAGGGTTCGATATGCAAATCGTATCTTGAAGAAGAAGCCTCATTTTTTTCTCTCACTACTTCAAGGACGATGTGAACTTTTCGTTTGTAACTGTTCCTCGAAATGAGGAATTCGTTGAACAAAATTCTTCTCAAACAATGTTATCTATTTTTAGACAACATGGTAGACCTGGTGGAAAATGTGTGGAAATATGGTTGGACGATAGAGACCACCATGTAGCGCACACGTATGTTCTTTTAAATTGTGTCGAAGTC